>OX276401.1:19861753-24661753 GCA_946251805.1 Cybosia mesomella
GTTTCTCTTGGGGTTGGGGGGTCAAGCGCCCCTCCCCCAAACAGCGCCCCTCCCCCAAACAGCGCCCCTCCCCCAAACCGGGGCAAGACGGGGACACCGTGGTTCCCAAACCCGAGGGGGCCATCTCGAAACCGGAGATGGCCCAGGGTCAGTCGGGGTGCGAGGGATATGCTCTATGGGCAACCTTACACCCCGGCGTCTGTAGACCCGAGACGGCGTGCGGTTTTAGTCGGTTCAAGCCCGACATAACCGCCCCCGCTGGCACGCGGGGGGGTATCCGAAGGGATTTCCGTACGATAAAAAAAAAAAAAAAAAAAAAAAAGGGGTTGGGGGGTCAGATGATAGTCGCTCCATTAAAAGGCAAGATAAAATCATTCCATATTCCATAAAGAAAAGATGAAAAGGAGAGTAGACCCCTGGTTTCATAGTGCTGGCTTTGAATGCAACTGGGATTACTACTTGGACGAAAATAATTGTAATCTTTTTTTAATTACATTTATCAATCAAGAAAAACCCGGGGCGACCAAAGAAAACTGGTATTAGTGATGTCTATCCGTCGATATACCACAAACCAGTTCTCGAGACTGTCTTGCTTCTCCACGCCAGAAACTGAACTCATTTCTGACGTGCAGCAAACAACCGTTCATCGCTCTCGCCTCAGAGTGATTTCCCAATAGCATCCAAATTTTACATCGTGGAGCCAGGGCTCCGAAAGCGGCTGCCGTATGACCTCCCAACCTCGAGAGGAAAGCCTGTGCCAAGGCCTCGTTCGTTATTTAGCAAGTGCACCGACTACGCCCAGCAGTATGCAAAGGAGTCAGTGTACAGCACGGTGTTCTCGTTCCAGCAAGCCGAGCTGACGAGAAGCAGCTTCCAGCCGCCGCCGAACAAGTGCGTGAGCGACGTGCCGGAGTGGGCGGGCGGGGGCGCAGCCGCGGGCGCGGGCGGCGGCGCGGGCGGCGAGGCGGAGGGCGCGGCGCGGCGCAAGAAGGACGGGCTGCTGCAGAAGGCCACGCGCTGGTGGGTGCGCATGGGCGCGCGGCCGCCGGCGCCGGCGCCCAGCCTGGGCGTCATGGTGCCGCGCCGCGCGCCGCCCGACGCGTGACCCGCGCCGTTCCATATCACGCTTACATTCCATTACCGGGGCGCGGGCCCGCGGCCCCGGGGGCCCGGGGCCCCGTTCGCTATAGACTTGCTATTTATTTATTCGGGAGCGGCGGCGGCAGGCGGGTCCGCGTTCCTCGCGCCGTCTTTGAGTTTCGCGAAAACTAAGACTGAGATAAAGTAAAAGATTAACGTTATAAAGTCTACGTTGAAGTATGTTGTCTTAGGTGAAATTGATTCAGATAGAAACGATTAAAGGTATATTATAATATTTAATGAATCTTCAGGCGCCGGGCGGGCGCCAGCGAGCTGACGTCTTACAGTGTACAGTTTCATGTTTAAGTGACCTACTTTAAAGTTTAATTTTCTATCCGGCAGCTACGAATCTGTGTTTAAACAACTTTTATATTTATTTATAATTGTATGTAATGGATGCATATCAGTACAGTAAACGCAAGGAATATTAATTTACGTTGCATAGTTACTATAATATTGTAAATATTGTCTCTAATTTAATATTATTAGATTAATTATGGCCGAAAGCCAGAACCCGGGGGTCTTTTCAATTGAGTGTTTGCTACATTCCATATTTATGTTGAAATATTCTCGATAATACTTACTGTACTAGTTGCTTCCACCTGTGCCCGTAGTCCCTGTATTCTGTATCCAAGGTGCTGTGTCGAAGTGAGATGGCGACGCAAAGCCTTGCCGAGCTGACGTCGTTATGCTGACAATAATTGATAAACTAACTAGTGACTGATATTTAAAATGCAGATAAATAGAAATCTCATTAGAAAATAGATTAAAGAAAAATATTATTTGAATTAATATAAAATTAGTTGTTTATTATTTATATAATGAGGTCGGCAACCCATATGTTGCATTATTTATGCTTACCGAATCGCTAAGTCAAATGAAATGGTATTTACAAGTTATTTTATGCAGATTATTGTTTCACTGGCTGTTTTCATCAAAGTGTCACGATAGTCATTAATTTTATATTTACTTTCCATTACTTCATTCATAGGTTAAGTTAAATTTTGTTTCATCATAACCATTTATGTTTTCAAATATGCATAAAGAATTGTTTAATCTAGCGCATTATTTAAAAGCACATCATATAGTTTTGCTGCAAACAATTGTATTTTTTCCTGTTCATAAATAGTATTATATCAAAAACTGTTTGAGTTTTGAATACATTACGAATCTTAAGCCTAACACTTGCCGCGAGTTACTTTCATAGTTAGAATAAAACTAAATTTCAGTAAAATTGCGCAATAAGTATGTTCCGTTTTATTTTAAACTCGTAAAATAGATGGAAACACTCACAAGCTCTTCTCACATTTACTCCACTGTGATTTGCTAAGGTACAATGGAGGCCGTCAGTGCAAGAATGGCATCACCATCATTGTATCAAAACAATAGATTGTAGTAACATTGATTGGCCTAACATCGATTTTTATACCATTAATAGATGGCAGTATAAAAATCTATGTTAGGCCAGATTGCTTCTATAGCAAATCATTTTCGGATGACTATTTCTTTTTAAATATAATGTTGGTTAGTACATGCTTGCGCTGGTGGCCTCAATTGTAATATTTTATTCAGTCACCATCCGAATATCGACTTACCACTTTTCTAAATTCTGCTAAAGTATTTCTGTAGACCAATCAACCTACAAATTTCGACTTGACTAAAGCAGTGCAAGCATAATAGAGGTGTCTTTTTTACAGTATACCAGTTCCAAATACATTCATAAACTCAACCTTTCTCCCTCTCCTTACACACTTCCTGTACTGACCTATATATATATCTTTGTTATATTACCATCGTTATATTTTCTCGGACCAATAAAAAATGGAAACGCTTGAGAGTGTTCTCATATTCTCATAAATACAATTGTATAAAATGCAATACAAACAAAGGAACAAAATTGATACAAGTCATCGTGTCGCCACTTCAAGAGATTGTAGTGCAATATTATCGCGAATGAGTGTGAGCGTGTGCGTTATCTCCCTTTATATAATTTAAGCTGTACAATCCTTTGTCTGTATCGTTAGTAGATAGCATCTAAATTGCGCATTTTATGGAATCTGTTTCGAGACAGCATTGGAGCGCGGCCATTTTTAGGGACTGAAACTTATTGTAATGTTCAAAATATTAAAGTAATTATTACAACGTAAAACTGATTTGTATTGTATATTTATTGTTTCTCTTTGATGTTTAAATATGACAATTGATAAATCGTTTATTGAAAGACAGTTTTAGTATTTATTTAAAACTATTCGTATATACTTAAATAGGTAGGTATATGCACGTACAGCTACGGCCTAAGCTTGAATGAAACTGGTTCTTGACAAATAATGTTCTTGATGCAGTCAATTTAAAAATATTTTGTCAGTCAGGTCCTACGACCACATTCACCAGACGAAACGACAGAGAGGCGATAAAATTTTAAACCCGCCGTCCTCCAGTGTATTGGCAGCATACCAACAAATCATTGCCTACTACATGACTAAACGAAGTAATTTACTAATACTTGAACAATTTTATTAAAGGCTGTCCACTCCAATTAAATAGTTCCAATATATGTTATTGTTTATTAAAAGCGACGGCGAACATCATATTTCCACGTAGCTATCGGTAATGCTACCATAATAATTTGTTTGAAATATCTCGACATCGTGCCATAGTCGCAGCAGCTTTAAATACTACTGCTGTCCTTCTCTCCTTGATACATAGAGAATATCGGAGACAACAGGGGGCCTAGTCAAAATGACATTTGACATCCGAAATGTATGGAAGAGACATTATTTGTCGCAATATTGCATTTTTGAAGGTTCTCTTCGAAGCTATTTCACTAGTGGAATGTCACTTTGTCTACAGACCCAGGAATATTTAGAGTAGTTGGAGAAATGTAGGTGTTCTGTATACTGTCTAACCCTCCAGGGATATACAAACGTGAGTATAATTATTATGTATGTATGGAATATTTACATGCAGAATAATTAGATCTATGTTCTCTTGTATCGTAACTACATTTCATTCGTTTATGGTCACAAGTATTTTAAAACTTATATCAGCTTATAGAATGATATCCCGCCATGTTTTTATTGCCTTAAAGTTATAATTAGTATCAATACTTATGCTATTTGTTGTTGTACAAAATGCTGATAAAAATATAAAAGTTGTTTAAAATATTATCACAGATTAGATATTTAATCTAGATATCTAACAATATTCCATTTGTCATATTAATAAGTAAAAGCAGAAACAAATGTTTAATAATAAAAGAAAACTGCATTAAATTATGACCTACCAATAATGAAGTTCGATTTTTATTTAACTATGTATTTGTTACAGTGTCAATAAACCTCATGTTATACATTTTCCTACACACAAAAAATAGAGTTAATCACTGGGGTAGACTGCTCGGGGTAGGCGGCGGAGCGAGCCCGGAAGAGATTTAGAATTCTACCGGCCCGCCAGCCCAGGCCATCTCAAAGCCATAGGTGGCCCATGGTCAGCCGGGGTACCAGGGAAATACCTTATTGGACCACCTTACACCCCGGCATTAGAGACCCGAGACGGTATGCGGTTTTAGTCGGTTCGAGTCAGACATAAGACATAACCACCCCGCTAGCCGGCAGGGGGAAGGGGGGTTCTAATTGCGCTACAAGCGTTTAGAAATCAGCACAACCCTTGCCTAAAATCATTAATTTCGTTTAAAAGCGTGTCTTTTTTAAGTTTTCTTTATTCATAACTTTAACTAACTTTTTAGTTTTAGTAATGCCATGTGGCACCAGAGTGCTTACCAAAACCAGCCAAAGGAGCTCAACACAACGAGTCTATCTTGTTTAGTTTCAGACCACCTGCTGCCTCCATCTTCAGACCTTGGACATTGTAGCACCAGAGTGTTTACCAAACAAAGCAAATGAGCCCAACCTCTATAGGTTTATTTAATTAGGTTAGGAGTTCCTATTTATACCTTCCTTTTCCATCGTCAGACCATGTCACTTCAGAGAGTTTGTCAAGACAAAACAAATGAGCCTGTGTGTGCCCAAGTTTGTGTTGTCCTAAGTTAATACTTAGGAAGAACTTAGGAGTTCCTGTGGCCACCATACTCGACATACATAATCGACCCTGAATACCATATCACAGCAGAGATTGGCAACTCAAGTAATCATTACTCTTTGATACTTTTAGTAAACATAAGTGCAAAAATTAAGCTATTCCCGGTAGTTGAATTTACAGAAGAAAAGGCAACTTTTTGATAAGGTTTTCTAATAAAATCACATTTTTTTGTAGACTGGACACTGACAGGATGTCTGATTCGCTCCCTTTTTTACACTCGTGTATCTTCAGATCTATTTAGTTTTTGCCACGATCTAGAGCGCATGTAACTAAAACTGATCTCAACTTTATTACCCTATTATGGTTATTAGTTACAGATTCAATACATCTACTCCTATGGTACAGAGGAGCAAATTGCCAAATTATGAGGGGAGGGGGAGGTGGGTTTTCGTTTTTAGTCATATCTACAGTTCAGGTATACCAATTGTAATCAAAAATGCGGCAGATTTTAAGTCTGACCTAGACCTTTCTAATAGATAAAACCGCATCAAAATTCGTCCACTAGTTTTTGCGTCCATCGCCAATAAACAGACAAGAATTTAAAAAAAAACGGAATTGTTCGTTTATTATCTTTGAGTATTCAAAACCTACCTAACTACTCAAAGTTTAACATAACCCAATTTTTTTTTATATCTCCAAGATACAGATATTACTAATTTACAATTTTATAATAGTATAAATATTTTTAACTACCTATATAGTTTTAAGTTCTCATCATCAAATTTGTACGATCAATACAAATTGAACTGGGTCATCATACATTTTTCAAGGTGTACCTAAGTTATATGCGGGAGCCCAGTTTCGTTTGAAGTCACCGCAATTATTTTCTTTCGTGAACCTATTTTATTGATTCAGCGCTGAAGTGAATTTATGCCTTTACTACAATGGAGTTGGAACGAATTTAGTTTCCCATTGTTTTTCTAGTAGGTACTTAGAAGGTTAGGGCACGCCGCAATAGCGGCGGTAAGGCCCATCATGGAGGATTGGCTGGAGAGGCGACACGGAAGCCTCTCGTACCGACTGACGCAGGTGATCTCCGGGAAGGGGTGCTTCGGGGACCACCTGCATCGGATCAGGAAGGAGCCAACGCCTGAGTGTCATCACTGCGACGCGAGCGAGGACTCAGGGCTGCACACGCTGGCGGACTGCCCGGCGTGGGAGGCGTGACCTCGTGGCAGCCATCGGGGTGGGAGTCCTCTCGCTCGGCAGCATGATTGCGGCAATGGTGCGGAGCGCGAACGCGTGGGCCGCCGCCACCTCCTTCTGCGAGCATGTAATGCTCGCGAAGGAGGTGGCGGAGCGCGCCCAGGAGAGACTTAGAACTCTCCCGGTCCGCCGAGCCCGCAACTTGCTCGCCGCGCGTCGCAGGCGACTCAGGCGCCGGAGGTCGCTTAACGACCTCCGTCCTCCATGAGCGCAGGCCTGGGGCTGGCGGGTGAGGCCACCTGTCACCCCAGCAGAAGCAGGCCGGGACGGTGGGGCGACTAGCGCCCCTCCCCCAAACCGGGGCAAGACGGGGACACCGTGGTTCCCAAACCCGAGGGGGCCATCTCGAAACCGGAGATGGCCCAGGGTCAGTCGGGGTTCGAGGGATATGCTCTATGGGCAACCTTACACCCCGGCGTCTGTAGACCCGAGACGGCGTGCGGTTTTAGTCGGTTCAAGCCCGACATAACCGCCCCCGCTGGCACGCGGGATCCGGAATCCGAAGGGATTTCCGCACGATAAAAAAAAAAATGGTACTTAGAAGGTTACTACACTTCACAGACCATTTTTCAATCGTTTTGTATAGCGAGATGCTATTATGTATAAATCGGGGATTCTGGCCGGTAAATATGTTTTAAGTTACTGGCAGCCCTGAAATAATACAACGTACCGGTTTTATTGCAACTATATTAGATTAAAGAAGACTATATTATAGGCAATTTAGTATATTTTCAAGAAGATGCAATTATATATCGACTGGTAAGTATTAATTACTTCAATTAAACTATCTTAGATTGATACTAATGCTAGTTTTCTTCCTAACCTATAAAATATCGACCACAAACAAAATTTTATATTTTATTATGATATCACGCTAAATACATAGAATATTGATATACTGCTGTAATGCTCCTCATTAAAAGATCTGGTAAAGTTTTTAAATTTCAATATGTTCAAGTAAAAAAATGTTGGCTTGTTTTTTCAATTACAATTCAATACTTATTTTTGATTGATATTTAATTATTTACCACAGATTAATTATCGCTTAATATAGATAGAGATAGTGATGTTTAGGGATAATATAGGCATTAGGCAATACATGTTGTAGATAATTAAATAGTAATGATCGTTAATACAACAACAGTCCCGGTTACGTACTATTTGAACGCAACTTGAGCCGACAACTTAGGCTGGGCTCTGAACAGAACTTGAATTTCATATACTTAAATTCCTTGCCACATCCGAAAAATTTCATCAGTAGTCTCCTAAAATTAGTCTTAGCTTTCGTATTACACGGCTCATGCCTCCACAGGAGGAATTAACACTAATCGCACTCCTTTTCGGTCTAGCAACATAATAAAAATTCTGAATCTGAAATTCGGAATTGTGTGTATGCAAATGCATGAAGTTACAGGCGCTATGAATCCATAATCTGAAATATTTCTGTCTGGTAATAATAACGCTCGATCGAATCAATGTGAGAAATTCATAATCTGATTTATTCCTGATGCGTGAGGAACACAATGGTTTTGTATGGAATTCTGGACGTTCTAAATACAAATTATGAATTCATTCATCCTGGATGGTGTGTTCAGTCTTAAAAACTAATTGCCAAACCTGTCTCACTCGTTCTTGTTGTATGTTGCATCGCGTTACACGTAAGAGTAGCAACGCAATAAAAAGGTACGAAAGATGAGCTCCCGCTTGCATGTTACCATTTTTAATAGAACGTGCCAAAGTTTATATTTACTTGAATTTTTTTCTATAATCTTATTCCAGTCATTTAAATTTTTAATATTACGATTTATACTTTATTCTTTTGAGGTAAAAAAAATGTAATTGTGAAAAAGCAATAGAAAAAATAACTGGACCTTGTGCAGTTATATTGTTTTTGATAGGTAAACTATTGTAAATTTAGTTTTGATTTAAAATGATTTCGCGTACATTTTAATATTGTAAATATAACTGAACTTTAACATACATACTTAAAAAGAAGACAGGTACAAGTACCTAGGAGGTCAAATACTAAATAAGTAACTATTATTTCACTCAAACATTTTTGTGTTGTTGGTACACGGCTCTACTAACACTTTCAGGGCCCAAGTCAGCCTGACCTGCTAATTGGAGCACCTGCTAAATAACGGACGAGGCTCTGGCGCAGGTTTTCCTCTGGGGTTGGAAGGTCAGATGGCAGTCGCTCTTTTAAAAATCAACAAACCAATCAAAATAACTAGGTTTGCAAGGCGAATCGCTGCTTGCAATGTTGAGCTGAGTCAGACATCGTGAATCAGATTTTGAAAATTTTGAACAGTGATCATTCCTCCGTGGCAAGTCCGATTTTGAAAATTCTTTTTGAAAGTCACAACTCTGGACATGCTTTCTGAGCGTGTAAAGTTTGGTCACAGTGTCTCGAGCGGTTATTATATAATTCCATCTGAATTTTTTTTAACGGTTATCATTCCTCTGTGGTAGCATTAATTTTTTCAAAAAAATTTGGTTCTGATTGGATTAGTAGTTTAGGAGGAGACCTGTGACAAAGAAAATCCTGAAGTCTGGTATGAGGAGCTTTCACTCGACTTCGTCTCACCCAGCTCAATTATAGAACCCCAGGTTCTAAAGTCTGCAACTTTAGACGCAACCGGAAAAGAAAAAAAGGCGGGAACCTGGAAATTGGAAAGGCGCGGTTTTTAATTCTAAAATTGCAAAAATTCATTTGAATTGTATAATTTGTATATTATTCCTGTAAATAGTCTTATAAATACATATAAATAGAGTACGAATTTGGTGAGTGTCCCAGAATGATCAAAAAAAGACGAAGAAAGGAGGAGCCGCCACCACCCGATGAGCAGCAGCCGCGGATGATTCCGTCTTCCGAGTCGTGTAGTTCTGACTCGGACTTTGAGAAGTTTCCCGCAAGAGAACCTACGAAATCGAAAAAGAACGATAAGTATGAAATCTTTAAGGTTCGGGGATACTCACGTAAGTATCCTGAGGACTCAAAAAAAACAGAGTTCATTGTGTTTCTTTCACACGTTGAAGAAAATCGTACATTCAGCGATAAGGATCGTATGGCACTGTCGAGAGGTTTACGGGATCATGGCGTTTCAGGCGTCATGCATCTGAAATCTATAAATAAGTACAAGGTTGGCATAACTTTTGATTTACCTAACAATGCTAACATGTTCCTGCAAAATCAAAAATTATTGGACCAACTCTCATTGAAGGCAACCATACCGGCTGGCGACACCGAAGCTACGGGTGTGCTCACCTCGGTGCCGGTGGACATGTCTAACAAACAAATATTTTCATTAATCGGAAGCTCAAAGAATGTGATACAGGTCAGGCGATTTATGCGCAGAGTTAGAGGTGACGTCGGCGCTAGCGTGTCCTTCGTACCCACGCAGGCAGTCGCAGTAACGTTTGCATCCACCAACCTTCCAGAGTATGTCTATCTTGATTCATGGCGTCATGAGGTGAAAATTTACATACCTCCTGTAAAACAGTGTCTTAAATGTATGTCCTACGGCCACATAGCCAAATTTTGTAGAAACACAGAAGTATGCTCAGTATGTACAGAAAAACATAACTATAAAACATGTCAGGTTGACCTCAAAAATGCCAAATGTGTTAATTGTAAAGGAAATCATATAGCAATTTCATCTGCTTGCCCAATGAAAAAACAAAAAGTAGAAGAGAACAAAATCAAGTCCCGAAGTGCTACCTTCTCGGATTTGTTTGATCCAAAATCATTTCCAGCACTAACAGCACGAACAATCGATGTTCAAGTAAATAACCTTATGAAATCGGAAACATTTATTAACATATTAATCGAAACAATAACTAAAATTATCAGCAACAAAGAAGTACCTATAAACTCAAGGTCTATCCGAGAGACTCTAAAAAATACCCTCAGCAACAAATTACCCCCTACAGTCTCATAATGGATCAGCTACAAATTATACAGTGGAATGCACAAAGTCTAAATAGTAACAAAAATATATTTATCAACTATCTCTACACAAATAATATAGATATCGCCATTATTTCAGAAACATGGTTTAAAGCAAATCATAATTTTAAAATAAAAAATTACAGTGTCGAACGTAATGATTGTGGAAACAACCACAATGGAGTGGCCATAATCATTCATAAAAATATAACATACTCAAATATTAATACGTATTATGATGATTCATTACAGAACATTTGTGTCAAAATTACAGTTAATAATCAGGATCTGTGCATTGTCAGTTTTTATAGCCCTACAAACTGTAATCCAGCTTTCAATAAATCTAAATTTGATACATTAGTAAAATCGATTCCAACACCATTCATATTGGCAGGAGATTTCAACGCCCATCACACCTCTTGGGGTTGTGATTCTGTTTCCCCACGTGGCAGGGACTTATTGGAGATAATTGATGATAACAATCTAGTCTTGCTTAATGATGGTCAAACAACAACAGTTGGTTCATTAACATGGCGTCCAAACGCACTTGACTTGTCCTTGGTGTCCCCATCATTGGCGCTTCAATGTGAATGGCCTGTTTCTGATACTCCTCTTGGTAGTAGTTACCACCTTCCTGTAATAATAAAAGTATCTTTAAATAGCAATAATGTTAATTCAGATAATAACTTTTGTAATGGCAAACACTTACCCATCTACCCAAATTTTAAACAGGTGGATTGGAAAGTGTTTAGTAGTTATGTAGATTCCTTATTGAACGATTTTGAATTAAATCTTCGGAACCCTCAAGAATCATATTCACTATTTTGTAAAATTTTGCATACAGCAGCAAAATCAGCTTCTAATGTCAAGAGTAGTTCTGCCAATATTAATCAGTCTTGCCATAGAAATTTTGGTAAAAAGCCCCGCCGCCTTCCATGGTGGAATCAAAAATGTGCAGAAGCTGTTTTAAATTTCAAAGAAGCATATCTGAAGTTCAAGCGTAACCCAACAGATGAAAGCTACTTGGAATTTAAAAGACTTCGAGCACTCAAAAAACTTACAATTAAAATAGAAAGGCAAAACAGTTGGAAATCTCTCTGTGAAACTTTTAATCGATATACTCCTTTGTCTATTATATGGAATTTTATGCGAAAATTCAATAAAACATACACTCCTAGCAATAATGCAGATGATTCCTGGATTCCAAAATTTTTAAGAAAGTATACCCCAGATTTTGTTTCAAATGACTTCATCTCATTCAGTCCTGGCATTATAAACTCTAGCAATAGCTTCCTCCTTGACCCATTTTCTATTAATGAATTGATATCAGCTGTCTCATCCAGAAAAGATACTGCCTTTGGTCTTGATGGTATTTCATACGTTCTTTTAAAAAATTTAAGCCATAAGAGCATGGAAATCTTCCTAAAATTGCTGAATTTACTATGGGAAAGCAACACTGTACCCCAGAATTGGAAAACAGATTGTCTGGTACCTATTTTAAAACCTAACAAACCAAAATCCATTCCTGATTCTTATCGCCCTATAGCTCTTACCTCTTGTGCTGGAAAAATATTCGAGCAATTGTTAAAGCAGCGTTTGGAGTTCTATGTGGAACAAAACAAAATTTTACCATCAAATCAATTTGGTTTTCGCAGAAATCGTTCGGCTAGGGAAAGCATCTGTCAGCTCCAGCTTGATATTCATAATGCATTAGTTGCAAACAGTCATCTGCTTGCCGTTTTCTTCGACATTACAGGCGCTTTTAATAGTGTGAATATTGATATACTTTGTCATGAATTGTTGCTAACAGGAATCCCTGGAAAGATTATAGATTGGATAAAAAATTTCTTAAGCAGACGTGAAGTCTTTGTTAAATATAACAAACACTTATATGGTCCTAGACTTTCATCAAAAGGCACATGTCAAGGTGGCATCCTGTCACCTTTAATTTTCATATTGTACATACGTCGTTTAAATTTAATTTTAGGTACAAAAGTTAAAAATTTACAGTTTGCTGATGACTTAGTAGTCTATGCAACGGGAACAAGTTTAACTCAAGTCGTTGAAATTGTTAATGATGCATTGGCAAAGCTTAACACATATTTTGCTTACCTTGAACTTGATGTTAATCCCTTGAAGACCAAGGCTGTCGTCTTTGGAAAACGGTTTTCTAGTATGCCGGTTGTTTACTTCAACAACTCTCCTATAGCTGTTGCACTCGAGGTTAAATTCTTAGGGGTGTTATTCTCACAAAATTTATCCTGGAATAATTATTTAAAACACATATTAAGGAAAGCTAACAAAGCTTTTAATGTGTTGAAATCATTGTCTGGCTCATACTGGGGTGCAGACCCACAAATTCTGTTAATATTGTACAAATCATTAGTTCGTAGCCACTTTGAATATGGTTTCTTTTGCTTTGCTGCGGATCCTAAATTTGTAAATAGTTTAGATATTTTTCAAAACAAATGTATGCGTTTAATTACAGGGGCATTTAAAAGCACCCCAATAAATGCAATGCAGATTGAATGCAGCCTTCCCCCAATCAGTATTCGTTTTAACTATCTAAAAGAAAGATTCCTTCTAAAACTCTACAGTGTTTCTAGCAACAGTCTTATGGCTAACCTGTACAGTACACACATTCAATCAGTTCTTAAACCGTTTTATATTTTACAAGGATTTCAATGTTATTTAGACTTCTTAAAAAATTTAAATATTTATCAATCAGAACATATTTTGCCTTGTTATGAAGGAACTTTCACTAGCAAATTTCCAGCAATGAATATAGTCATAAACAAAAATCTGTCAATAAAAGAAGAGGTATATGCAATGTTGGCAGAGTGGAGAGGTCATAAATTTGTTTACACAGATGGATCTAAAAATGATAGTGCTGTATCTTTTGCCATATTTGAACCCTCATTGAACACTGCTGTGGGATATAAAATTCATAAACATGCTAGTATCTTTACTGCTGAAGCTCTTGCTATTTTGAGTGCTTTGAAGCACATTAAAAACAAGAACCAAGGACACACTAAATGGATTGTTGCTAGTGATAGCATGAGTGTTTTGAAAAACTTGGCAAATAACAAGTTACATGCTAACACTAACTATATCATTCTCTATATAAAACAGTTATGGATGGAATTGTCTGATTCAAATATTGATGTTAGTTTTACATGGGTGCCTTCACACATAGGTGTTGATGGAAATGAAAGAGCTGATTATTTAGCCAGAACTATTATTAAGTTTTCAGATGTCATTCCTAGGTATAGCAGTGATATCAATGTTTTGTTACCATTCACGGATGTTGTAAGCCTTCTAAAACAACGGATGTGCCAACTATGGGAGAAACATTTATACCAATGCACACAAGTACAAAATAAAGGTTCATGGTATACAGGTTTAGATGTTCAGATCAATTCAAAACCATGGTTTTGTAAAAGTAATACCTTTATAGATAGAAAATTCTATGTAACTATTTGTCGTATGCGTTTTGGTCACTGTCGTTTGAACTATCATCTTCACCGCCTTAGAATGGTCAGTTCTCCAAATTGTGATTTTTGTTTATCTCAAAATATTCAATCCTTAGACCACATTTTCTTTGATTGTTCATCTTTCAACATTCAGCGCCTTGTGTTGATAGACGAGCTTTTACAATCCTATGAAAAACCCGAACTGGTCCCGCGGTGCATTCAGGAGTTGCTTAGGAATGCCTCTACTTTTAAATATTTGTATAAATTTATACTAAGTACTGTACATGAGATTTAGAATAAGATAACAGCTTATCCTTTGGAAATATGTAAAAACATTGTAATTTAAATTTTTGTGTAATTTTCTGTTAAACTGTAAATAATCTCGGTGATGAGCATCACAGGTCGTTGACACGTTGACACATTGACAAACAATTAATTGACTTTTGACTTTGAGCGTTTCATAACATTGACATTTGACATAGGTAACGGACTAAAGGACGTCAGGACGTTGTAGTCCACAAAGTACAATAATAATTTGTAGTCTATTGATCCATGGACGATTCCCACTCCTTAAACGGAGATTCACAGATTAGAAGATTTTAACTGAAGACAGAATTTATCGGATTTGACTGAAAGAAGTTATGAACTGAAGACAAAATCACCTGGATTTGATTATGAAAGAAAATTAAACGAATGAAATTATTTTCCTATCTTTCAAGAAAGAAATCCACGTCAGACTAGGCGGTATGGTCTCATGACTTTAGCCTGCCCAATAGGGCGAAGAAAACAAAAAAAAAAAAAAAAAAAAAAAAAAAAGCAACCGGAAAATCGCTATTATGATGAATACTTTTAAATATGTAGTGTCACGTCGCTGTATGTCTACATGCTGCTGATGTCTTGATAAATATCGAAAACAGGAGAACGGATAGCAATTTACAATTATAGGTTCCGAAATAATATAACAGGATAAATAATTATCACAAAACAGTTATTATATTAGCATCACTAACGATGATATCTCTATCGCACTCGCAAATGTCAACATTGTCATTATTGTCAACTTAATCTGAATTTTATGAACACGTCTTGTTTGTTGTGTATCCAAGACAAGTTAATTTAAAAGGAGATTTGAGTAGCCTGTTAAATGTGTGTTATTCGTCGGTAATTATTGGTGAGTATTGATTATTCTCAATTATTTATTCATTTCGAATAATTAGTACTTATATAGGGTTATTTCGATTTTAGCACTCTAAAATGTTTCAGATCGATATAAATAACACCTCCCTGTGGAAATACATATTTTAAAAGGATAAATTGCGACATTTATCTATTATAGTTAATAAATTACAAATACAATATGGGGCCTCCAAAAAAATTAAAGAAATATGACTCTAATCGTGGAAGTGATCGATCCGGTAAGTAGTCTACATGTTTTATGTTAATAAAGTGTTGTTTGCTGTGTTGTATTGTGGTACATTCATATCATGTTTAATAACAAATCACTTATTGTACAGGTAAGAAAAAGAAAGTGGAAGAAGATATGACTATAGATCTGGTAGATGATGAAAATACAGAAAATGTTGGAGTACCTGGTGCTGCCATGCAAGATGCTGAGAAAAATGATCAAGTACCTGAGGATGAATTTGGCGCAAAAGACTATAGGTACCTACTATTATTTATAAAATTCATTATTAAATAAAGCATTTGGGACTATTTATAAAATTCTGTTGTTGTTAAAATATTTACTAACTATTTAGTTAGCCTGGTAGTCACACATCATAGGTCCTTATCAGGGGAAAAATTAATGAGTGATGGTTGATGTATTAACCCTCTTAGCCACGCAACTTGACAAACGGTACGTACTCGCGGTGCCCGGGCACCGGTTGGTCTCTAGCAATTTAACTCATATTTTAGGATATTTGCTAATGATTTTCTATTGTATTTATTAGCCTCAGTCTGTATTTTCTTATTTTAGAAGTCAAATGGCACTGAAACCAGACAATGCAAGTCGGCCGTTATGGGTAGCACCAAATGGTCACATATTTTTAGAAGCCTTCTCACCTGTTTACAAACATGCTCACGACTTTCTAATTGCTATTGCAGAGCCTGTGTGTCGGTATGTATTGAACTTATTTAATAAACTTAAAGTAATATTTACGCATGTAACAGTTTTGTTTTTAAAAATGGAAGTCGCAAGTTTATTATTATAACTGAAGATATAACAAATATTGCTTGAGAATAAAAAAATTATACCCTTAAAAATAATTAATAAAAATAACTTTTTTTTAAATAAGCTTTTATTAAAAAAATCTTTTGTACTAAAACAAAACTAATAGTTTAATGTATTGTCATCAAAACTAAACATGCATGCAAAATTTAATCTCAATTAGTTGAGGATAGGTGCCTCAAAATTCAGTTGTAAGATTTACCTAAACTAACAAACATACAGAGTAAGTTAAATAAAAGGTGGTGAAAATAAAAAAACATTGCAATATCTGATGATCAATCATCAGACAGTGCAATGTTTTTTTATTCTGACTCATGTAATGAAATAATTGTGTACAGTGAATAAAAAATGACTGTGTCTGAGCAGTCTTTGTTGTGTATTGCTCAAGTTATATTATTATTCCTTTATTTAGTCTGTATACATAATATAAATTATATTATGAAATATTAATAAAAGACAAATATATTTAAAAATGTAAAAAATTGTGCACCACCAGCATTGGGTACAGGGACCAAGCTGCCCGTGGTTAGGACTCCAGAGATAGACACCTCATATATTATTTTTAATTGGTTAGCAGATAAGCAGTCATATATAACTAATAATACCTGCATCCAGCTACCTTTTTTGTTTTTACTTGATTTGCAATGAATTTGAGGAGGATGTTGTGATTAGATATAGGACTTGCCAGGCAACACGTAACCAATTATACTTTTGTTCTTTCATTAGGTTGAATATGCTTCTGTATT
Organism: Cybosia mesomella; assembly: GCA_946251805.1. NCBI lineage: Eukaryota > Metazoa > Arthropoda > Insecta > Lepidoptera > Erebidae > Cybosia > Cybosia mesomella. Next base: position 19,878,593 of record OX276401.1, read on the forward strand.
ATCTTTTCAGTCCTCAACACATTCATGAGTACAAGTTGACAGCATACAGTTTATATGCAGCTGTTTCTGTGGGATTACAAACAAATGATATTGTAGAATATCTTCAACGACTCAGTAAATGTGCAGTACCTGCCGGAATTATTGAGTTCATACAGCTTTGTACATTGTCCTATGGCAAAGTGAAGCTTGTCCTCAAACACAATAGGCAAGTAACATAATTATTTTTTCTTAAATCACCACTATTGTCTTGTAGACTCTACATAGATACGGATCCAAGGAGAGCACATGACCTCTCAGTAAAATAATTACAAACACTGTTATACTTTATCTTGATAAATATTGATAGAATATTTTTTCGTTAACATCTATTGTATTATAAAAATGAAAATTAGTTGTATCTGTAGATACTAGATATTTTTTTATTCGTTTGTTTTTCTGTTTGCTCGCAATGGATACTACTGATCGGATCAATCGATCGGGTAGTACTGATCGAATTTTCATGTGGTTTTCTATTACAACGGTCTTGTTCAGACTTAAAATCTGCCATATGTGTGATTGCACCGACCAAAAAATGAGAAGCGGGTGGAGCCGCTGTCATCAGCTAGTTGGATTTATACCGTACGGGTATAAATCCTGTTATTCAACAACTGTAACAGATATCATTCCTGTTTTCAAGTTATAGAATATTCAGGAATTGCAGTTGCTACTAAAACAAAGGAAGTGAACTAAACAACAATTTTTTTTACTACATGAAAAAAATAGAAATAAGGCGCGCTAACGCTTTGTAATTTTACTGTGAAGATCAAACAATGTTATAAATGACAATTCATATGACATGGTTATTCATGTCAATGAAAGGTTATAAAAACTTTTGAAAAAAAAGAAAATGTATTTCAGTTAATTTACATCCAATATCTGTGTGAGGCTACTTGGATCGCGTTTCTCAGCATAAATATTGCACATAGCAATTGAAATTATTTATTTATGCTTTCCTTTTAGATATCTTGTAGAAAGTAAGCATGTGGAAGTCCTTCAAAAACTCCTACGAGACCCAGTGATACAACAGTGTAGGCTGCGACGCGATGGAGATGATGACTTGCTTACCTCTGCACTCCCTACAAAACCCGCTACTACTTCTAAAACAGGTAAACAAAACAATGCAATACTACCATTTTTGGTAATTTTGATGATGAGTGGTACTGCAGTGTTTGAGAGTTGCAGTACGATCATGAAGTTCAAGGATGTGATCAATCAAATGGTAGAAACATATTTCAACCCCAAGGACTCCAAAAACTTCATGTGGAGTTTAGTACATCTCCCATCCAGGATTTTGCATTCTCTCCCTGTGACACCACCAAATGATCACCTACATTTCGCCACTAGTTGTGTCCTGACACAACTAGTGGCGAAATGTAGGTGATCATTTGGTGGTGTCGCCACTGGGGGTGTCATGGGGAATTAGTGACGTCCAGTAACTTTGTTGCTCAATAAAACTAATTGTGGGAGGAGAATTGGAATGAAGCCGTCGCCGTCACCCATCGATCATTTGGAGGTGTCACGGGGCAAGAATGGGTTTTTGCCTCAAAGCCTGGGGTCAACACCCCTGCCTTTTTTTTTGTCCCCACTTCACACGGTCTTCAGTATCCCCGTATTTCTTGGGTCACCTTCTACCTGCGCCCGCCGAAAATGGCACAGCCAACCATAAACCAGTAATAAGTAACCATGTGAAATGCAAATTTTCCATTAGGTGAAAATATCGAGAAACCCACTCCTAATGGCAGCGTGCCGGATGACATTAGCCAGTTTTACCAACAACTGGACAAGGAGGACGACGACGATGAAGCTACCGACATCACTGCCAATAACGCTGTGGCCTTCGAAGTGGACCCTGATAAAATTGAGGTTATTGTTTATAATTCACTTCTTCCTAATTTTATCATTCACTTGGAGGTGTTGATTTCTAAGTCTAGATATTTATTCTATGAACTTATTCTCATTCATGAGTCTCGACCTCTTTAGTCAATCAATCGATTTAATAAAAATTAAACTAAAAAGACACGCTTTAATAGAAGACCAAATTAAGGGTCCGTTCACACAGACTAGCTCGGGGAGGAGAGCATCGGAGGTGCTCTTCTTTTCACACAGACGCTTGGAACTGGCCTGAGCCGACAGCCGACCGGTTGGAAGAGCACTGTTTTTGAGCGGATGTGCTCGGAGCCGACCAGGTGCTCCACAAGGGCGGATTACCTTGCACACACCTGTTCCGTTCAAATGTTACTATCAAAATGGCGGCTATCGGCGCTCGGCACAAGCGAATTGCGGAGCGGGAGGGAACACAATTGGAGCCGGTCGGCCGCGCGAGCGTTTAATAGCACGCAATCGAAACCAGTCGTCTGCGCGAGCCTGGTAGAGTAAGTCATCAGAGGCAGCCGATCGGCTCCTCTTATTCTTTCACACAAAGCTCGTTAGGATTGCTCTCAAGCATTCTCAATAATAAAATAAGTGAGATGTAAAAATAAACCTTATTAAAATGATTCAAAACTGTTAAAATAAAAATCTACTCTCCTCTCCAAGCCGGTCTGTGTGAACGGACCCTAAAAAGTAACAAATAATTGTAACGACTTTGAGATTTATTTTATTGTTTAAGATAAGTGGTGTGTTTGATATTGATTGTTGTAAGCATCTTACTGTTTCCCTTGGTCTTCAATGAAAGCGTGTTGGTTTTTCTAACTGTTAAAGGATGCATCGCCCTGCGAATTCAGTCGCTTTATCTATAGGATGTTTCAAGTTCAATTAAGCCCAGGTCACTTTCTATTTATGTAAGTGTCAATATAGAGGAAGACTATTCCTCTAACATCTATCAAACTATAAATGTGGGTGATGACTTATTGTTTATTTAATTACAGGTAATACAAAAACGATGCATAGAACTTGAGCACCCATTATTGGCCGAGTACGATTTCCGGAATGACACCATCAACCCTGACATCAATATAGACCTGAAGCCCACAGCTGTGTTGCGTCCCTATCAGGAAAAAAGTCTCAGGAAAATGTTCGGAAATGGACGAGCGCGGTATGTATATAATTGATTAGAACAGGTGCTTCATATTTTATGCTATGGTATTCAAATTATTACGACTTCGAAGTGACAAGTGTGTTACTGGGGACTAACTTTAAACAGCTGGAAACTTTAATGATGAGACTGTTTGGCTCTAAGTTTTTAATTTGTAAGAATTTAATATTGGCTTTCTCCAAGTTATTTTCTAAAATAGGCCAAAATATACCTAAACATTCAAATCAAGTCGAAAATTTAAACGTTTTTGATTCCTTCCATTATATGCGTGGAAACGCAACGTAGACGAAATAGTAGATTGTTACACAAGGGTTGAAAGTCAGGCATTTCACCCGAGATATTTCTGGCGCCCGAACGAAGTGAGAGCGCCAATAGTTCGAAGGTGAAATGGTGCAATTCACCCGAGGTAAACACTCTACTTTTCATTTCGACTATGTCAGGAAATTAAAATACTACACACACATTTAATGTAACAGATATATTGATTATCAGGGGTGCTTGGTTGGGAACCTCCACGCGGTGCACCCTAGGCAACGGAGACGGCAGCGCCTCTTTCCAAGGGCGGGAGAGACGCTGCCGCCTACGGCCAACTCCGACCGAGGCGAGGACGGCCCTGTTGATGGCTGTTCGGAAGCTTTCCACGTGTCCCTCTGATTAGCAGATGGCACAGTGGAGAGCAAGTAAGGGGCCCATCTCGAAACCGGAGATGGCCCAGGGTCAGTCGGGGTGCGAGGGATATGCTCTATGGGTAACCTTACACCCCGGCGTCTTAAGACCCGAGACGGCGTGCGGTTTTAGTCGGTTCAAGCCCGACATAACCGCCCCCGCTGGACACACCCCGCTCTCCAGCGGGGGCGGTATCCAAAGGAATTTCCGCACGAAAAAAAAAAAAAAAAAAAAAAGGTATATTGATTATCAGTTAAAATTTAAAGTAAAATTAGAACAATTGAAAATAGATTATTAACAACAGCTTTTGCCTGTTCTTAAATCTTATCGGGAGTTAAATTAATATCCATGTCACTGAAATCAGTTTCCGAAACCATTTTTAACCACAATTAACAGAAGGTATTTATTTATATTTAATCTCGTTTTCCCGCTAATTATTTAGCAAACTTAAATTGTTTTTTTTTTAATTCTGAAAAAAAAACTTATAATTCACGTACATATGTAGGTACTGTCAACATGGGGTGTGTGTTGGGTAACCTCCTCGAGTGTCGCTCCGATTCCGATCCCGCTGCAGTCCGGGGGGAACGGAATCGGAGCGGCCGGTACACCCTGGGCGGCGGTCAATGGCTTCCCCTTCACCCCTTCATAGGGTTGGCATTGATCGTCGGCCAATACCCAGCGTGGCGGGAACACATCGCTCTCCGTACTCCTCTGCTTTCAGAGGAGACAGGATGAGCGATGCTGTTAGTGGTGAGATGGCCCAGGGTCAGCCGGGGTGCGAGGGATATGCTCTATGGGTAACCTTACAGCCCGGCGTCTGAAGACCCGAGACGGCGTGCGGTTTTAGTCGGTGCAAGCCCGACATAACCGCCCCCGCTGGCCGGCGGGGGGGGGTATCCGAAGGGATTTCCGCACGATAAAAAAAAAAAAAAAAAAAGGTACTGTCAACATTAGAAAAGTTTTTCAAAATTGAATCTATTGGTTACATTGTAATTACAACTCCATTACAATGTAACCAATAGATTCACTTGATGTGCATCCAGGCGGCGCGGCGTTATGGCGCTAAAAAAAGCGTCATGATATCACGGCATTATGACGTAACTTAACTATCATGGAGTCCATGGCAAAACATATAATTTAATAAAAATACTTTCCACCCTAGGGATGAAATATGATGAGATGAAATGGTAGATTGTTACACTCTACTTTTCATTTCGACTATGTGAGGAAATTACAATACTACACACACATTTAATGAAACAGGTATATTGATTATCAGTTGAAATTTAAAGTAAAATTGGAAATAGATTAGGTATGATATCATAATTCTAAGATATCATAGATTACGTAATGGCTGCAGAGTGAATGATGGTCAGTGTTGCCAATTACAAAATGAAATTAAAATAATATAAGATGGTCTAAAAAATGCAAAACATATAATACGTAACACTGTATATCTTTGATTATAATTTACTTCATTTAAAATGTCATGGAATAGTTATATTATAAGTTAAACTGTTTTGTGTGCTGCAGTAAGCCAAAATAAACGCATTTTTCTTTCTTTTCTTTTCTTAAATAGATTATCAACAAAAGCTTTTACCTGTTCTTTAATTTCATCGGAAGTTAAATTAATATCCATGTCACTGGAATAACTTTCCGAAACCATTTTTAACCACAATTAACACAAGGTATTTATTTATATTGAATCTCGTTTTCCCGCTAATTATTTAGCAAACTTAAATAGTTTTTTTTAATTCTGAAAAAAAAGTTATAATTCACGTACATACTGCCAACATTAGAAAAGTTTTGAAAACCGAATCTATTGGTTACATTGTAATCGAGTATCTAGGCGGCCATGTAAAAAAAAAGCGTCATGATATCAAGGCATTATGACGTTACTTAATAATCATGGACTCCATGGCAAACCCTAAAATTAAAAAAAAAATACTTTCCACCCTAGGGATGAAATAAGCTACTTTCCACCCGGATTCCGAACAGGAGAGATGAAAAAATATTTACTCTTGCACTCCGTTATAACACTACGCGCCAACACGCGGTTTCGTCACTTCTAGGCACGATTTTGCATGGAGCATTTTTCGGTGGCTCGAATAGAATTCTCAAAATCTCTCTATCTTTAAAACTATTTTTCATAAGAATATTTCACTTTAGCAGTTCATAGTTTTACTATAAAATGTACATTTTACGATATAAAAGAAAAATAGTGATCCCTATTGTGTTTTTACCTGTTCCTAGTTCAGGAGTGATCGTGCTGCCGTGCGGCGCGGGCAAGTCGCTGGTGGGCGTGACGGCCGTGTGCACGGTGCGCAAGCGCGCGCTGGTGCTGTGCAACTCCGGCGTGTCCGTGGAGCAGTGGAAGCAGCAGTTCAAGTGCTGGTCCTACGCCGACGACAGCATGATCTGCCGGTGCGTGGCAACACCGCACTTTGCCTGGATATACTGAATCTGTTCTCTACGGCAACCCATACCCGAGTTATGAGCCTATGTGCTATTCTGTAATACAATCAATCGCTGTACCAAATTTTATCCAGACCCGTACCATTTATAAAGAAAAAAAAGGCTCTTTTAAATATGAATGACTACCGATATTCTTCTATTTTTATCATATTTATTACTCTAATGTGGATATTGCTGGAACATACGAACCCGGTTTCGCCATCAGGCAGTCACTGTGCTTTTATTTCCAACCTATGAACTTAGAGACCCAATAAAGTTTTGCTTTTTTAGATTCACATCAGAAGCTAAAGACAAGCCCATGGGAGCGGGTATTCTTATCACCACATATTCCATGATCACCCACGGCCAGCGGCGGTCGTGGGAGGCGGAACAGACCATGAAGTGGCTACAGGCTCAAGAGTGGGGTCTTGTGGTGTTGGATGAGGTGCACACCATCCCTGCCAAGATGTTCCGTCGAGTGCTTACCATTGTACACTCACATGCCAAACTTGGTATGTAGGCATTATTACCACAGTCACTTCATATGGGCGGTATTGGGAAATTCATTTTTGGTCCAATTGAAATGGATACGCTGTAGTGTGGGTCTATAAATTAAATTCTGAGCAATCAAAATAGATCAATATCTCATTGCTAAGTGAAAAATGAATTGGTCGTCTAAGAAAGGCAAACAGGGGCCACGATAGTGAAAGTCGTGTCAATAATTTTGACTTCCCATTTTTTTTATTTTTTTTTTATAAAAGAATATTAGCAACCGAAATTACTAATATTTCCCTAACCCCTCCAGCTAAGCTAAATTGCTTGTGTTAGGAGTGGGTTCACGTCGGTAGTGTAATGGCCAGGATTCGAGCCCGAGACCTCTCGATCGTAAGGTCGACTCCTTAACCACTAAGCTACCGACGCTTAACTTAATTATTAATATAATTAATAGAATAATCCATACACGCAGATTATTTTGTTGCTTGGTTTATATTTGAAAACGTAACAAACGGCTGACGACAATAGTACTATCATACTGTCTCAGGTTTCCAATGGTTTGTTTAGTACTTTTCACTGTACAACCTCGCTAAGCTCATAGTACACCACAAGGCGTCTTCACCAGCTTAATGACAAAAAGTATCGTTTTTTCCGTTAGGTCTCACTGCCACATTACTTCGAGAGGACGACAAAATAGCTGATCTGAATTTCCTCATCGGGCCGAAGCTGTACGAGGCCAACTGGCTGGAGCTGCAGGCGGCCGGCTACATCGCGCGCGTGCAGTGCGCCGAGGTGTGGTGCCCCATGACGCCGGAGTTCTACCGCGAGTACCTCATACAGAAGTTAGTGCCGAACGCATTCTGCACTCTAAGCCTTAGCGGCGTAGCATAGCTACATGGATTTTTACCGGTTTAGAGTATTCTGTGTTCTAGGATGTTTTGGGGCTCCAACAAGATCTTCAGAGCCAAAGCCAACCTCAACTGCCTCTTCTACTCTATCCCTCGACTTGGTTCATCTTTACTTCTACTAGAGCGACTGGCATATATCCCCCGAAATCCCGACCGGAAAGCTTGCGCCAAAGCCTCGTTTGTTAATCAGCATGTGTAACGACTAGCAGACGAGGTGGGCTTGGACCCCAAAGGGCCTATTTTGGTAGGGTCCCCATATACCCTTTCTCCATCCATACATTCATCAACATATCCATCCAAGGTACGATAGAGGAAGTTCGTAAGTTACGTAAAGATAAAAGAAAATATTGGGCTGTTTCTCTGCCTACGCCGCAGTGAAAAAGACGTAAATCTTTGTATGTATCAATCATATTCAACCCATGATAATATCACTTCTTTCACATTGCAGAATTAACAAGAAAATGCTGCTGTATGTAATGAATCCGTCCAAATTCCGCGCATGTCAGTTCCTAGTGCGTTACCACGAGCGACGCGGAGATAAAACCATAGTGTTCTCAGACAATGTGTTCGCGCTTCGACACTATGCTGTTAAAATGAACAAGCCATATATCTATGGACCGACGTCACAGAGTGAGAGAATTCAAATCCTCCAAAATTTCAAGTTCAACCCCAAAGTAAATACCATATTTGTGAGCAAAGTCGCCGACACCAGTTTCGACTTGCCCGAAGCAAACGTTTTGATTCAAATCTCATCACACGGTGGTTCAAGACGACAGGAAGCCCAGCGTCTAGGTAAGAAACGAATAATCAAATGTTATATTTAATTAGGAGATGACAGATAGTTCATTGTAACTATCAGTAACAAAATGGTATGGTCGCGGGTATTAATTTATTTAAACATAACATAACTTCATGCCTGTATCCCCGAAGGGGTAGGCAGAGGTGTATAATATAATGTTAAAAAAGAAGTGACTGCTTGTTGACGACCCAAGGGAAGATGGAGGCACTGGTCACTTCAAGGGCACCACATAATATCTTTTTCATCTCTCCTGTTCGGAAAGTTTAATTTTCATGAGTAGATAGCCGAGTGGAAAGTAGCTTATTCCATCCCTAGGGTGTAAAGTTTTTTTTTTTATTTTTAGATTTTGTCATCGAGTCTATGATAATTAAGTTACGTCATAATGCCTTCATATCATGACGATTTTTTTTACATGGTCATGAAGCAATAGATTCGATTTTCAAAATGATAACTTTTTTTTTCAGAATTAAATAAAAGTAATTTAAGATAACTAAATAATTAGCGGGAAAACGAGATTCAATATAAATAAATACCTTGTGTTAATTGTGGTTAAAAATGGTACCCTACCTTTAAACTGTTATTATCGTATTGCCTCTTACGGACAAAATTTACAATGAAGTAAATAATAAACCTATATAATAATTTCATTGTTTATTGTTATATATTAGTAACAATATTTCGAATGTTATCTGCAGGTCGTATTTTGCGAGCGAAAAAAGGCGCACTGGCAGAAGAATATAATGCTTTCTTCTACACTCTCGTATCTCAAGACACATTGGAAATGGCCTACAGCCGCAAGCGACAACGGTTTCTAGTCAATCAGGGTTACAGCTACAAGGTAACAATATGTCAAACTAGATTTCAAAGTACTGCCCTCTTGTGCGGATAGACCAACCTTTTTTTTTTGTTTTTTTTACGTGCGGAAATCCCTTCGGATACCCCCCCCGCTGGCCAGCGGGGGTGGTTATGTCGTGTCTCGACTAAAACCGCACGGTGTCCTCCCCAAGTGCCCGTTCCCGGGCACCCCGGGTAAGCCCTCGAAAGGATAACCCCAGGGTTGCCGGCGGACTTTGGCCGCAACCGCGGCCTCGCCTGGTGGGGTCGGGTTTTATCCCGCTTAAGTGAATTGGCAGGCGTGTGTAGGGCACACACGACACGCCTCCGCCACGGCCTGCTTCTGTAAGGACGGCGAGTCGGCCAACTGCCGTCCTTAGGCCCCGATCATGGAGGTCGGTAGTCCCGGGCGTAGATAAATCTGCGGCGTCCTCGCCGCAGACTGCGGAACTCGGTGGGCAGGGTTCTTTCCCGCTCCCTCTCCGCCGTCTCTTTCGCGCGCATTACCTGCTCGCAGAAAGAGGCGGCGGCGTGCCACTTGCTCCCGTGGCAAACGTACGCGCGTTTGTCGGTATTTTTTTTTTTTTTAGGTCACGTCAATTTGACTTCACCTCGCCTGATGGTAAGCTGAAGGTAAAGTCTCAGGAAAGAGGGTCACCATTTACATACACGTACCATTTTAATAATGGTGGCACTCAGCTTGACGGCCTCATCAGAAGAGGATTGTCGTCGCAGCACCGCGTGACACCCACCGGTCCCACCAGTGCTGCGACCACAACCCCCCCTGCCCGGCTATGCACTTGCTGACCCCTGAACGCAATCAAACCGAAGTTGTATTACTATGGAGGATTTTTCGCAATCGTGCACGGTGGCACCCACCCGGCCAAATTTTGTGACAAATTTGTGTCATAAAATTTCTACCACCAGTGAATTAGATACTTAGCGTGTTCTTTTTCTGAAAAATAACAGAAGGTTGATTCGTAGATAATATTTTGAATAAGGTACAATCAAGGGCGGATCCTGGGGGGGGGGGGTCATGACCCCCCCCTGGGCTGGGTCCAGGACCTAGGTGGACCACTACTTAAAATTGTTAAACATAATGTTTTTATATATTTTTTTGTCACTATATATATTTTATGTAAGTACCTTCAATATTGAATTAAGTAATTTAATATAATATTTTGTATACTGGCAAACGTATTCATTCGGGAACGAACTCATCGAAAATTTGAATTTTACCGTGCCATCGCCACCTTTCACTACCTGTTAGTGTAGCGACAGCGGAAAGGTCTTTCTCTACGTTGCGAAGAATCAAATCGTGGCTAAGAGCTTCAATGGTTGAAGAACGTCTAACCGGACTGGCACTTCTCCATGTCCATAAAAACGTACCCATTGAAGTAGATGAAGTTATAACGCGTTTCGGGAGAAGACGTAAAAGAAAAATTGATTTTGTTATTTAAATATAGGTATTTTTTTGTACATACATTACATAAGTTACATATATTAATAAAATACCTACTTGTTACTTGTATCTATGATTATAAAAATTAAATTATAACTTTTGACTTGACCACGACAATGTGACCTCCCCCTGGCACCAAAGTTGGATCCGCCCTTGGGTACAATTATGGTTTAGTTGTACGCCAGTTCTTTCTTATGTTACCAATTTGAAAGCCACTTACAACTTACGTTATGACTAAATAAAACTGGTTTGCATACAGAATAATGCCTCTGGTATGGATATAATTAATCAAATGATATCATTGTAGGTTATCACGGAGTTAAAAGGAATGGATCAGGAGCCTGACATGTTTTACGGTACACGTGAAGAGCAGGGCATGCTTCTTCAACAGGTAATCGACATTTGTTATTTGGACAGTCGATTTTTTTATTGATATCTTTTTAACAAGTTCCTAAGCTAACCTTATCCTGTATGTTTTGCAGTAAACCATTTTTTTTACAAATATTGAGAATATCTCAACAACTGCGAGCTAATACATGAGTTTCCCCAGATTCCCGTTGATGGAGCATAGGTATTCCAGAATTCACGGTGCCCTCTTGAAACTTTCCATTACTATGCCCCTATAGCACGACAATGTCCAAGAAAATAAATAGTTTATTTAGTTCGCGTTTAGTTTAAAATGGTTAGAAGTAGGAAAGCGGGCCCCGGGCAACCGATGCAAAAGAATAGTTATGCATATACACACACAAAGTCCAGCCTTTTTCCCATTAGGGGTAGGCAGAGACAGTTCTATTCAGTGCTATCGTGGCATACACCTTTCGTTTCTTCTACTTTCATAATTTTTTGTTATACATCCACTCTTAACCTGGCCTTTTCTTTACCGGGTTGCCCGTTCACTTTCACCTTATAAATCTGTTTCGTCAATATTCTTGCGTCCATCGTCTCTACGTGTTCCAACTATCTAAGCATCATTACACTACATGTTCAAGCGTGGCACGTTCCTGTGTCCCGCTGTCCCTCCCGCCCCTACGGGCCGCAGGCGAGTGAGTGACCGCGTTGGTTGGCGCAGGTGCTGGCGGCGTCGGAGACGGACTGCGAGGACGAGCGCGAGGGCGGGGGCGGCGCGGCGGGCGGCGCGGGCGTGGCGCGGCGCGGCGGCGCGCTGTCGTCGCTGGCGGGCGCCGACGACGCGCTGTACCTGGAGCACCGCCGCGCCGCCAACGCGCTCAACAAGCACCCGCTCTTCAAGAAATTCCGCTACTAGCCGCAAACACACACACACACACACATCGACGCTCGCTGTCACAACCATAGCTATAACTTGATACTGCAATCTAAAGAAATAGTACATCATTGCAAAGGCCTTGGAATAGGCAATTGCAGGTCGAGTATGAGTTTGAAGGCCGAACCGTAGGCGAGGACTTCACTAATACGAGACGGGCAATTGCCATTTCTGCCGAGGCATATATAGTGATTTTCTCAAAAGAATGGAGGGAAATAAAACATACTGTTTATATTATACATTTAATTTAATTAATATTAAAGAGTATTTAATAACTCCAGCACGCCGTTTCATACAACATTGCTGGAGATTTTCTTTTTCCGCAAATGTGCTGCAGCGTTGTAATGTTCCAAATTCAAAAAAGGTCCAGCATGGAATCTGTTTTTTTTTTTTTTTTCATTAGTGGCACTGAGGAATCTGATTTTCCTTGTTCATAAATTAGATACTCAGCGTGTTCTTTTTCTGAAAATAATGACAATATTTCCATGCATGTTTGAGAAAAATACATTATCATGAGCGTTGCCACAGGGGTTGGAGGGTTATAACAATGTCATTTCATGCATTTTTGTTAATTTAAACCCCTATGAAACTAAACCCTGGCTGAACCCGTGTCTAGAGTTATAGCGTATCCAAACGGATCAAACTGAACTGGCTTACAGTATTAAAGATTGTAACTAAAATATATGTATTATGTTGAAATTAATTTCAGTTCGATATTTAAATATGCCAAATCTGAATAAATCCATATTATCCATATTAAAACTGTTTTATTTATCCTTCACTATAGCTTCGATTTTGTCTAGAAGTACATAGTTTACAAATATTGCTATCTCTTCCAGTAACAGTGAAAATAAGAATGGAATTCCAGAATGGGCAATCGTGGAACTTCAAGGGCTCATACAAATGAAGAAAGAGGGAGCAGGGGCCGCTACGGTCGTCGGCGACTTGCACTACTACTCGAGAAACCGGCATCCGGTTTTCGTGCTCGGCCACCACATTCTCACCGGAAAAGAAATGAAATTGGAACAACCGATGGCAGTGATCGAAAAAGTAATCGTTGATAACAAAACTAATTATAAAGTTAAGGCGATTGTTAAAAAGAAATTACTATTCAAATCGAGACCTAAGCCCATAATTTCAAATATAGTAGAAAAAGTGTAATCATTGTATCAATAAAATGTAAATTATAGAACATGCTTTTCTTTATAATAATAATAATAAATATTCTACGACATTCTACACAGCGCTTTCTAGACCCAAAGTAAGCATAGTTTAACTAGCTTGTGTTATTGTTTCTAGAACGCGGATAAACATACTTATATACTTTTTTTTGTAAATACATACATATTATACATAGAAACACCCAGACCAATGCAAATAGACATATTCATGCATACAAATATTTGCACTGAGTGGGAATCGAACCCGCGCCCCCTGTCGTCGTAGCAGTCGAATGCACTACCGCTACGCCACAGAGGCCGTCATATTTATTACTGACTATCTATCCTTCATCTACCTTTTGGAACATTGAATGAGTGCTGAATAAGCAGATCGTTCAGGGTTCAACCAGGCCTCACGCACTATTATGTACTTGCGCGCTATAAAGCGCAGGCCACACTGCCAGCTGACGGACGGAGCAGGCGGGTGAAGCAAGCGAAGGAAACTAAACTAACTAAAAACTAAGGGTTCACACCGAAAACTGGCTGGCTGAGCGGGTGAAGCGGGCGGGGGTGCGGATGAGAGAGCGAGAGGATAGCGTTGCCAGCTTTCGTCGATATATAACATATTCGCGACGTAAGTGTCTATCGTTCCCGTAGCGCCACGGTGATCGATTTGCATATAAATTATATAGACACGCAACGTAAATACTACACTGCCATTCGAAAGACAAGCGTCGACTAGTCCGAATAGGTACTCGAAACGGGGAGGACGGGCGAACGAACTGGGCGAGCTAAGCTAGCGAAGCGGGCCGGCGAGCGAAGCAGGCGAAACGAGGAGCTTCGCTGGACTTTCGTTGGCTTCGCTCACGTCACTCGCATCGCTGACGTAGCTTAGCTCGTTAGTTGGCGGTGTGAACCCAAGTATGAAAAGAGATGAAACGATGTCGTCCGCTCCGTCCGTCAGCTGGCGGTGTGGCCTGCGCTTAAGCACTTTCTCGCCGCGGTCCGTGGACGGACGCGCAGATACCTACTTTATTTAGTCGGGTTGTCACAGCTGCAGCCGGACGCGCGCACGGTCCGTTCGAATTTTGTTGTGTGCGAATCTACTATTATTATACCTACTTCGTGTGCAGTATATGGGTGCGAGTCCAACAGATCGAATAAAGGCATTTCATTTTTCCACCTGCTTATTAATGAAGAAAGTTAAGTCATTTTGTAAATATACGTTCTTTAAATAATATTACCTAAGGTAGATAATATGCGTGGGCCGCCGCCACCTCCTTCTGCGAGCATGTAATGCTCGCGAAGGAGATGGCGCAGCGCGCCCGGGAGACGTTCAGAACTCTCCCGGCCCGCCGAGCCCGCAACATGCTCGCCGCGCGTCGCAGGTGACTCAGGCGCCGGAGGTCGCTTAACGACCTCCGTCCTCCATGAGCGCAGGCCTGGGGGTGGCAGGTGAGGCCGCCTGTCACCCCAGCAGAAGCAGGCAGGCAAGACGGGGACATCGTGATTTCCAAACCCGAGGGGGCCATCTCGAAACCGTAGATGGCCCAGGGTCAGTCGGGGTGCGAGGGATATGCTCTATGGGTAACCTTACACCCCGGCGTCTGAAGACCCGAGACGGCGTGCGGTTTTAGTCGGTTCAAGCCCGACATAACCGCCCCCGCTGGCCGGCAGGGGGGTATCCGAAGGGATTTCCGCACGAAAAAAAAAAGGTAGATAATATGTAAACAAATGATTAGTAAATAGTAAGAAATATTGTCTAAATATTTCCTACATTTTGTACGATGTAATATAGGTAGGTAGGTAAGTATAACCCGACTGCAACGGCACGCTGCACCCCGGTTGCTGCAAGCCCGGCCTCTAATTTTGTTGCGCGGTTCAATCGTATGGTATTTCAGAAGACATTAATTCAAATTGTGATGTATAGGTATATGAAATGCTTAAGTAACTAACGTACCTATTTTATCTGATAAAGATCAATAACGTAGTCGTCAAAACAGCTTTCCACTTACTACATAAAATGTGACCATTTCTTTGTTAGTTAAAATCCCACCATAGAAGTAGGTAAGTACCTACCTTATGATTTTTTGTTTATTTAATTTTATATTAAAATGAGGCAGATATATTATCTTGATATTGTCGCAATGTCAAAAGTGTACCGCGTTGTATGTACAGAAGTTGTAGGTATTTTTTTCTTGTTTGCAGTCACACCCACACCTCCATGTGTCTTGTTGGATTCGATATGTACATAACGTTAGGTAATAACTAATTAGCCTATTTTCGAAATTCTCCTATACATAGGTACGTTTAGAAGAATTTCGAATATCCAGGACTTGTCCAGGTAGCTCAGTTGGTCAAAGTATTCACCCTGAGAGGGACTGGTCGCAGGCTCAAGTCCCGTTCTAGATATTGACTTTTCCAATTTAAATTTATAATTAATTAATACTGTGTTTTGTATTTTACGAAAAATAAAAGTTTATTACAAACTATTGCAAATGAAACGATTGCAGGTGATCGATAAAACATTTACTATAGAAAAACACACAAACACAGTGATGTAAATTCAGAACGACAATGATTATTACAAACATGCACTTAATGAGCGAGCGGGAAGCGCCAGAGACTCGTATTTAGATTGCTACGTCCGTTCGCGCATACGGGGGGAACGCCACTGGCGGCGCTGGCGTCAGTGGCGTGAGCCGAGACTCGAGTCGCGCTGCGCGCGCACCTACATTAACCCTGCGACCGCGCACGTATCGCGCGTCTTAACCCGTTCATGCGTTATAGTCTCCCCCTCTAACCCGAACGAACGTCCTCGCGATGGGGTTAGCGCCTACGAGGCCTTCCCCTCTTACGTTTCTCCTGAATGGGAGATTGGACGCGACCGACGAAGGGGGTCAACACGGACGCGTGGTACTTGCACAATACCGTGCCGTCACTCAACCGCTCGAGGGTATATGTGGTGGGACTCACCACGGACCGAACCTTGTACGGTCCATCTCGGCGAGGTATAAACTTGGCCGTCTGTCCTCTACCCGTGTCGTTGACCCCTTGGGTCTTCAACAGGACTAGGTCGCCGACCTGATAATCTGGAGGTGGTCGACGATGTTCGTCGGCGTACTTTTTATGCGCCGCCTGAGCACTTTCATGTACGTCGCGTGCATCCACCAACACCGACGATATCCCTTTTAAGTACGCTGTGATCTCACCCACGTGATTGTCATTGTCCAAGATGGTACGCATCTCGGTGACAACATCTGCGGGCGCGCGCATCTCGCGCGCAAAATTTAAATAGGAGGGCGAATAGCCTGTACCTGAGGTGGTCGCGGAGTTCATTGCGAAGCGGATGGCAGACAGGTGCCTGTCCCACGTGCTATGATCCTTACCTACCAAAATCGCCAGCTGCGGTTTCAGGTCTCGGTTCTTGCGTTCCACCGGGTTCGCCTCCGGGTGATAATATGAAGTGAAGGACTGCGCGATACCCATCGCGTGGCAAGTCTGCTGCATCACTTCACTTATGAATTGAACACCATTGTCACTAATGAGACGCCTGGGAACTCCAAACCGCAAATATACTTCGGATACAAGTACCTTCGCACACTCCTCGCTGGTAGCCACAGTGAGAGGAAATAATTCCACCCAGCGCGTACAGGTGTCCTCTACTATTAATATCCACTTATGCCCTTTCTCTGTCTCAGGTAAAGGGCCGAACAGGTCTACCGATAGAACCTCGAATCGACGCGTAGCGGCGGGTGTCTGTAATAACCCAGCCGGTTTCCTGGTATCCGCTTTGTAACGTTGACATGGCACACAGTCTTTGACATACTGCGTCACATAGGGACGCATCCCGGGCCAATAGTACTTACCTACTAAGCGTTGTAGTGTACGTTCTGCACCCATATGACCAGCGGTGGGTGCATCATGGTACTCGGCTAACACCTTGGCGCGCTCCTGTTCTGGAACTACTAGACTGGCATCGTCTCGTTCCCCGTTCTCGGGACCATATCTGTATAGTACCCCTTCGGTTAGCACGTACCCTTTGTCAGCCCACGCCCTCCCCCTAAACGGTTCGTCGGACTCCAGGGCTTCGACGATCTTTTCCACCTCCGGATCCTTCAGCTGACTTTCGCGTAGCTCCTTTAGACCGCGTGAAGGCATGTCGGCCACTGCGTAACACACGTCGCAGTCCGCAGCCTCTGCACACGCCGGGCGCGATAGGGTATCGGCTATGACATTAGACTTACCTGGTGTGTACTCAATATTCAGGTTATATTCCTGGAGGCTTAGGGCCCACCTTGCCAGGCGGCCTCTCGGGGATCTCATACTCATCAGCCATCTTAGGGGTTGGTGGTCGGACTTGATCACCACTTCAGCCCCATCTATGTATCCTCTGAACTTGGAGACTCCCCAAACGACGGCTAGGGCCTCCGGCTCTCCGTCGTGCTATAATTCCTCTCAGCCGCTGTCAACAGTCGACTGGCGTACTCTATAGGGCGCTCATCAGTCCCCTCCCCCTGGAGGAGAACTGCCCCGAGTGCGTAACTACTGCTGTCAGTCCTGAGGACGAATGGCAATGTCGCATCGGCCTGACGCAGGATCGGTGCTGACACCAGCAACCGTTTTATCTGTTCGATAGCAGTCTGTTGCTCCGAACACCATTTTTATACACACGCACTTTCCTTTTTAAGCAGCCCTGTCAACGGCTTGGCAATCTTCGCGTAGTCAGGGATGAAGCGCCTGAACCAGCTGGAGGTCTGCAGGAAGCACTTTAAATGCTTCACGTTCCGAGGAGTAAGCATCTCCGCGATAGCGGCGGTCTTCTCTCGATCGACGTGTATTCCACCTGGTAAGATAACGTGACCTAAAAACTTTACCGATTCCCTCGCGAAGTGGCTCTTCTCGCGGTTCACTCGCAGCTTGAACATGGCGAGCCGGTCAAACACGGACGCGAGGTCGGCGAGGTGCTTCTCAAAGGACTCGTCAGACAGCACCAACAAATCGTCAAGATACGCGAGAAGAGTGGTCTTCTTACCTGGCAGGTTCGACTTGAACCTGTCGATCAGCCTCTGGAACGTGGCACCAGAATTGCGCAAACCCATAGGCATGCGTTTAAACCTGTAGGTACCCAGATGCGTGGTGAAAGCGGTCTTGTCCCTATCGCCGGGGTCAACGACCACCTGAAAATAACCTGCCCGGAGGTCAAGTGTAGTCATATACTTAGCTGTCTTTGCCTCGTGTAGGATGTCTTCGATCCTCGGGAGTGGGTACTGGTCGGGCTCGGTGACTGCATTGAGCTTACGATAGTCAACGCATAGTCTGTAACTATCATCCTTCTTCTTAACTAGGACGACGTTCGAGGCCCACGGTGACTCGCATTCCTCGATCACGTCGGCGCTGAGAAGCTTCTGTAACTCCTTCTCAAGCGCCTCTCTCTTAGGCGGGGACAACCTGTACGGGGGAGAAGCCAAAGGTTCTTGTGCATCGGGTACCTTTATTTTGTGAACAGCGAAGTCCGTAGGTGGCCCCTCCGAAGCGAACTGAGCGACCCGGTTTTGCAAAAACTCGTTGAGTGCGGCCCTGTGCTCCGGTGTTAGGCTCGTACCTTCCTCTGGGCGCAGCGATACATCGCGTACATCTGCTCGCATCGCGGCTGCGTCGCTTGACACATACGCCTGCACAAATATGAACCGGTCTCCAGGATTATCTGAAAAATGCCATGACTCCTGGGCGACGTCTAATACTATACCTGCATCAGATATAAAGTCACAACCTAAAAGTGTCTTGTTATCGTCACCAGGAAACACTATAAAGTTAGTGTCGACTTTCCGACTACCTATAGTGACAGGTACGGGTACGGTGGCAACCTTGATGGTTTTGAAATGCCGCGAGCCGTCGGCGAGTCCGATACAGCGCTCCGTCTCTTGAAACTGTATACCGTTGCTCACTAGCAACGAATATAAAGATGGGCTCGCAACACTATGTGTGGCCCCAGTATCTACCATCGCTACCCCTTGTTTACCTACCACACCTATCGTTACTAACGGGTGCGACGTCGTCGCCCTTAACGACATTAAAATCGGGCGGATTGGAGGACGCGGGCTTGGGCGAGCACTTCTCGCATTTCGACCTGACCACCCCTGGCTGACCGCATCCATAACAACGGATCGGGTGAGTATCTCTACTAACACCATCCGGCTTATTATTAATAGTCTTACGACATTTATTGGCCGTATGACCAAATAAGTTACATGCCGTACATTTAACGCGATTACGTTTCGAGTTCTCGTTCGAGTTAGAGGTGAGACTAGTACCGGTGGTAGCGCTTGGACCGGTAGTAACGCCGCGGTCGAGCGTCGCAGTAGGTACGTTCGAGCTCGACTCCGAATTTCGCGCGGGAACAGCTGGGTTCCTAAACTCTAAGAATGAATCTTCGGCGACTCTCGCTCTCTCTAACAGATCATCGATATCGGTAACATCGTCGCGCGGTATACGCTTACGTATTCGACGGTGTAACAAACCGTAAACAATGTCAACTGACATTACAGTAGGCACTACATATGGTAATTTCACTAACAGAGATCGCACTTTGGACACGAAAACTTCGGCACGTTCATTCTCACTGTGTTCGCATATAGATACCTCGCGCAGGATTTTGTGGGCGGGCCTCTGAGCGCCGTAGGTAGCGCGCAGGCGCGCCAGCGTGTCCGGCCACGAGCCGACGCCGCCGCGCGCGCCGCGCCACCATACCGCTGCGTCGCCGGTCACCAACATAGGAATGCCGCGTAATGCGTGGTCATCGGCCACGCCAGCGCACTTCTTATATACTTCCACAACATCTATGAAGGCTTCTAAAACCTCCGGATCGCGCGACTGTCCGTCAAACCTCGCGGTACACTTCGCGAAGTTCTCGCCAAAAGGTGCGGGCGCGCTCAGTGCGGGCGCGCTCGCCGCGGGTGACCTTGCCGGCGTCGAAGTAATAGGATTCCATGACTGGTTACCTTGGTGCATTGATCGCAAAATTTCCACTAACGTGCGGTTCGTCTCCGCCTGCGCTCTGGCGAACGTCTCCATCACAGCGGTCAAGAGGCGTTCGGTGTCGACGGCGGCGGGCGCGCTGGTGCGGGCCCCGCCGTACGCGGAGTCGGGAGCGGCGCCGCCACGGCAGCTCGTCTCCTCGCCCTCCTCGTCGTAGTCGGCCGCGACGCCTAGTCGGGCGCGCGGGTCCTCGGCAGCGACGGCGACGTCAGGAGCGACACCTGCCTGGGCGTGCGGCTCCGACGTAGCGTCGTCTTGAGCGGTGCCCCCCTGGGCACGCGTTCGTGGCATATTACACGTGTAACGTTTGCAACACGAACACTGAGTCACTGAATCGATGTTTTTCTAGTTGGCTTGGGTTCGTCCGCGCACTTGTGTTACACAAAATGGCGGCCCCACGTTGGGCGCCACTATTACAAATGAAACGATTGCAGGTGATCGATAAAACATTTACTATAGAAAAACACACAAACACAGGGATGTAAATTCAGAACGACAATGATTATTACAAACATACACTTAATGAGCGAGCGGGAAGCGCTAGAGACTCGTATTTAGATTGCTACGTCCGTTCGCGCTTAAGGGGGGAACGCCACTAGCGGCGCTGGCGTCAGTGGCGTGAGCCGAGACTCGAGTCGCGCTGCGCGCGCACCTACATTAACCCTGCGACCGCGCACGTATCGCGCGTCTTAACCCGTTCATGCGTTATAAGTTTTATTATTTTTAAGGCTAGTTTTTTTGGTACTCAAAAGTTTATTTGATTTGAAAGGAATAAAACAATAAACGATTGTAAAATATTTTATTTACCAGACACATCAACTTTATTGAAGAATTATTTTTTTTATTGAAAGAGGCAGCATCACAACGTTCACTACAAAGTAACTCCAAAGCCAACTCCAAAGCGGCTGCAACGTAATAATAACCGTACGGTCGAGCGTTAAGATACATATTTGCACGCAGTTGTCGATCGTGTGGACACGTAGGTATCAAATTCGTACAAGTACGTCATTTTCCAGGCAGTGATTCATCTGTACCAACTATTAGGTAATCTGTGGTTCGACTTCGAAAAGTATACACCGAAACACCCAAACCGCTGACTTTGGCACGAAAACTTTAATAACGGTAGTGGAAACTTTAGAGGTTCATTGTAAAGACGTAGACGGAACCGAATTATTATTTCCATCCACCGGAAATGAGAAAGATGTGTTATGTATTTATAACAAATATGACTAATGGGGCAGTAAACTTGTTTATTATATAATTACGATACAATCACGCATTAATTGGTCATGGTTCACCCTCGCTGGAGACCATGGTAAGGGCCGTGGTCTCCGACGGGAGCAAGTGGCACGCCGCCGCCTCTTTCTGCGAGCAGGTAATGCGCGCGAAAGAGACGGCGCGGCGGAGAGGGAGCGGGAGAGAACTCTGCCCCCGAGATCCGCAGTCTGCGGCGAGGACGCCGCAGACTCGTCTACGCCCAGGACTACCGACTTCCACGATCGGGGCCTGAGGACGGCAGTTGGCCGACTCGCCGTCCTTACAGAAGCAGGCCGTGGCGGAGGCGTGTCGTGTGTGTCCACACGCCTGCCAACTCACCGACGACGCGGGTTAAAACCCGACCCCACCAGGCGAGGCCGCGGTGCCGGCCAAAGTCCGCCGGTAACCAAGGGGTTATCCTTTCGAGGGCTTACACTGGGTACCCGGCAATGGACACCGTGTGGTTTAAGTCGGTCCGTTTCCGACACGCCCACCCCATCATCGGCACCGATGGGGTGAAGCCCGTGGAGGTTTCCACACGTAAAAAAAAATGGGTAAAATATCTGTCTATTGAGTATCTCGTACCTCGGGGCAAACGCCGTAGTATTTCTTCCTCCCTTCTACTTCATACTCCTGCACACAGCTCCAGCTGTTATGATGATTTACTATACAGTCTGTTCGACTATGGAACTCACTACCGCACCATATTCGAGACAGTCGCAGTCTAGACATCTTCAAAAGAAGAACTAAAAAACATTTCCTCTCACAATGTTAAAGTATACTCGTATGTAGGTATGTATATAACGTATTTATATATATGTATAACTATGTATAAAATATACATGTCTGGATGTATATTATTTTATTTTACACTAGCTGACCCGGCAGACTTCGTACTGCCTCAATCGATATTTATTCACCTTTTAAACCTTCTCTGGACCTCCACAAATAATTCAAGACCAAAATTAGCCAAATCGGTCCAGCCGTTCTCGAGTTTTAGCGAGACTAACGAACAGCAATTCTTTTTTATATATAAGAAGAAGAAGATATAGTATATTATATTTATATTTTTGAATGTATAATTTATGTATGTCTATGATTTATTTTTACCAACTTTCGTTTGTGTACACTTTGCTTCCCTCTGTTATTTTTTTTTTCTGCCTCTTCTGCTCAAAGGTTTGCTGGTAGATAACTCTCGAGTTAAGCTTGCCTTTGTACATAATTTATTTTAATTGTAATACATAAATTTTTTTATTCACAAAAAAGAAAAAAAAAATCTATATCTCTTGGACTACCAGAATATCCATATCAGAATAGGTGCAGAATTCCCAATTCACAAATTCTCGATTCAAAAACCAATCCGTTGCAACGGACTTGCAAGGACGTAGTTAAGCATGGAAATATCCGCGGCCAAATAAAAGACGTATTTTAGTACTTAATTAGTTATCATTTTATTTACCATACTATTCACATTCTACGATGTGTCATAATTCTGTATCTTAAAACTATTTAACCCCAAGTTTAAATGAACTAAATTGAATGTATAGTATTTCAAATAAACAATTGTTATAATACAATAAAATAAGGGTATCATGGACATTATAATCTTATTTTGTAAGTCGGTAACTACCGACGTTACAACAAAAATTATGTAGTTGAAATTTAATATGACATTACATGTATATAATGGTGTTCCTTTCAACCTAATGATCAAATTGGTCCGCTTTTAATTTTATTTTAATCCGCTCCCACGAACCTGATTTATGGATAATCGCCTTTTATTTCCACTGTAATTCACTTCTGCAAACTGATTGGTCATTGAATCCGAATGTAAATGTGTTTGTGCGGATATATTATGTTGCTGGGTTGCTCTATGCAAGGCGCTCGCTCAATGCAACGGACGGTCTTAACTATAGCATTGGAAAACTGTTATTCGTAGGCACCGAAATAGGTTGCGATCAGCTTACCATCCGCAAATAAGATTTTCTTTTCTTTTGTGGTGTAACTAGTATAAAGGTCAATCCACACACATCCGGGCCGTGTCCCGTCAGGGGTTCAAAAATATTAGTTGTGTACATTTTATATAAACTCGTTCACACACGTCCGTGCCCGGGCCGGCGACGGAGCTTCAGTGCCTGGGCCGACGCCGGCCACGGCCCAGACACGTCCTGGGCACGGCCCTGATGTGTGTGGATAGACCTTAAGCCTGCTAGACCTACCATGGTATTAGCTTAATAAGCGTCTTCGGTAAACTGTTAGTTTTGATTATGAATTATGAATAAAACGGGATACATGGTAGCTTGTTAAGACCACAGGTCGGTCTATGATGGTTTCAGTGCTTGTATGAGGATACACGAAACTTGCACAGACAAGTTTTCAATTGTAAATGGTTAACAGGGATGTGTAGTTTTCTATTTAAAGACAATGGTCTGAAAGATCTGCAAGTGCATATGGATTAAAAATAAATGACCTAACCGTCAAACGGCTCCTGTACGTTGATGACCTAATAATAATAGCATCATCCGATGAGCTGTAGGGAATGATGATTAATTACGCGTTGTGCCCTAAAAAGGATGAAAGTTAATGTACGTCAAACGAAAGTGATGTTATAAAGAGAAAAAAGTATAACAAATTGTTCAATTCTGATTAAAGGATAAAGAGTGGAACAGGTGAAAGAGTTTGTTTAATTGCGTTCTAACTTTACGACGGTTAAGAGGTAGAAGATAATGATATTCAGGGATGAGTATGGCAGGACATTAAGCGAACGGGGCGCTGCATAAGTTTATGAGCAGTGCTAATCCGGAATCTTATGTAGTATGTGGTAGATGCAGTGACCAAGAAAAAGAAACGGATGCTTAGATGGTTCGGACACGTAGAGAGGATGGACGAAAAAAAAACTGAAATAGATTTATGAGGTAAGGGTGAATAGGCAACCCGGTTAAGATTGAAAGGTTAGGTCAAGAGGAGCCGAAACTGACGATCATGTATAAAAACAATTATAGAAGTATTAACCGTCTGCTTCGAGTTTGAGTTTACCTCCCGTCGCGCTTCCCCATACCGCACCTTGAATCAGATCCAATTAAAATCAATATTATTTACCTTAAATACTATTAAATCCCACAAAATTTATGTATTCATCCATAATATTCCAAGTTCTTTTCGTGTTCATATATTTTTGAAAGTATTACATTATAATTATATATTTAAAATTGCTAGGTACAAAATAAGTGTGTACATCATCTCTTTACAATACGAAAGGTGGCACCTCAATTCAAACTCACCAGATATTGTTTTTGTTTTCAATAAATTTATAACAAACAAAAACGCAAAACATTGTTTTTATTATGACTATTTAAAAAAAAATGTCTAAGTATAGGGTATACTTAGACATTTTTTTACTGTACTACATTGGGGTGAAGTTAAAACAGGTTTGAATTTATTTTTTCAAAACAAGCTATTTTTATGACTTCGAGGCTAGTTACTCACGTTTGTGAGATACCCTCTTCAAGTCGTCACGACACTCACGTCGCATAGGTGAATTGTATTGAAATTAGTTTTATTGGTTATACGAAATATAATAGTGCAATTTTTTCACGTTGATTTATTTTCTGTTCTCTTCGATTACAAAATGGTTCAAAGTATAAACATTTTATTTTAAAGCTTACGAACCCCAATCCGCAATATGACCACTGATTCATTAGGCGTATTTTTGCTGTCAACGGTACTATTAATTGTCATTTTGTCGTTACAAAATCGTCGATCGCAAACTCGAAGCAGACGGGTAGTTGAAGCGAAAAGTTTCGACCAGGATCGTAGCCAGTGGAAACCTACCCTATTGGAAAAGAGACGCGACTCTGTACAAATAAATGTAGTTATAACTTAAAAGCAACGGTAAGTAGCATATAGGTTTTCATTCTGTCACGAGTATCAAAATATGTGGTATAGAAAGTCGTGTCTTTTGACTGTGTTGATTTATAAAAAAAATTAAACCACCAAGGGATTGCAGACCTGAGTATTTGATATAAATTTCTACTTGATACCTCCACGTGTTCCTAAACAAAGAAAAAACACGACCGTTTATTGACATGATAACATTACTTCCCATAGTGGTCTTATACTGTTGATGAGTTATTTAAATTTAAACTTTGTTAAGAATACGCGTTATATGAATTAGAGTGGAATTAAAGTGAAAATTATTCAATTGTTGATCAGATTGAAATAAAAAGAACCATTACACTCATTGACTACTTATGTTCAAAGGGTTAGCGTGGAACAGACTAAATATATAGGTACATGTAACACAAAAAGAATTTAGTATGTCATCATATAATATTATATGTCAGAAATGTACACATAATATAAAATAAACCTTGGAAAATATAATGGAAATAGTACAATGGACATTCATATTACAGAACAAAAATGTGAAATCAATTTCATATACATAGGTAGGTATCTAAACAAATCAATGTTATCAACATAAAACATTATCTAAGCAGTGAAAATGAATTGCTGTAAACAATCAGATAATCCGGCAGATGGGTGAATAAAGTTGTATCCTTACAAAATATTTATATTCGATAATATTTTAAATTGTGTACATACCCATTTACTTAAAAATAAAACCGTAGTTCTATGTTGAATATTCCTAGGTCATTAAGAATTTCCACATAATGTTTCTTAAACAGTGCACAGCAAAGTACTTACAAAATGTAAGCGTGCTCGACAAAACAACTTGTATTGTTTGATCATCTACCAAATATACATATATATATATATATATAATTTTGTACTTTGTGCTTAAATGCAACACTTCTATTGTATCTCATGCACAAGTAGCGCTGCTTACAGCAATACGCTTGTATCTTTTTTATAAAATTTTATATTAAGCTGCAAGTTCATCACACCGCGTAACATTATACATATAATTAATGTGATGTTTTTACACCAAGGCATTTATACATCATAGTAAAATATTAAACAGGACCTGCCTCCTACATTCCTTTTTATTTCTTTATTTTACTGTTTAAAACTGTAGAAGTTTTCTGAAGAAGCCCTATGTTCAGCAATTATGTAGAATTATTATAAAAAGGCACTTTTTGAAACAGAAGTAAAAAGTATCACTAGGTGCACTTCAATGCAAGGAATATAACAAAAATACTAAAATAATATATACCTATCTGTTTATCGAACGTCCCTTATTTTGAGTGCTATGAGACAGGAATTTATCAAACAGACAGATACGAAATAAAAATATTCAACTGATTGGTTATTAACATTCTATAATTACCTGTATAACCTTAGCTAAAACAATTATTGTCAACGTGTGGGCAATGTACTGAATACATTTACACATTTCCAATAAGATTTTTAAATAAAGCCGATTTTACGAACTTTGGCTGAAAAAGAAAATTATGCTAGTCCTTAAATCATAAACTCATAATAATCTAAAACAAATACATAAACAATTTCATCTATAACATAACATAATTATCAATGACTAAAACCTAATTAACACTAGATATATCTGTAACTGCTTGCTTTATACACAAATCCAATCAATCCATCCCGTCCTCGACACAGCAGTCTTCGCCAAACCATTTTTAAGGGATATATTAATTCGTATTTACGTTCCTACTTAATTTTGTTGTCAGTCACACAAAATTATCGATTACATTTAATTTACACCCATTCAATGCACACACTTCATGGATTCAATATTTTTTTAATTTCATGCCTTTTTCTAACAATTTGATTTATCAATACAACGGAATACATTCAAATTTACTCATCCAACATTTAATAATATAGAGTTACCCAGAATCATTTTCTTTTACACAAAAGTTACAAATAGTTCAATACTATGCATTTTCTTGCGTACTGGCGTCTAATTAAATATTATTGCAAAATCTAGGCGCCGTTATACGTAGCACGCAGCAACTCTTGTCCCTCAATAGAAGTCCAGTACTGCACAAACAGATCGCGCTCCTTTTCTAAACACGTCAGGAATGTAGATTCAGAGCCACTCTTCGTCAAATTTAAAATTTGCTTCTTCAATAAAATATTCTGAAACAGAGAATAAAATTAATAGTTAGTGAATATTTTCTTAGTCTGAGCAGTCAGCAAAACAATTAAAGGGTGGGTTGAGCAGTTCCTCTTTAGACAATACGTCGTTGACACAATGTGATGGTGTGGTTCGATTACTACACTATAAATTTGAATTCCATGATACTTCAAAATGTGTACCTACCTATCAATACCTACTTGAATCAGATATGTCAAGTAAGGTCCAATAAGCAAAATATACTCAAGTTAATTTTGTCGACAGAAGGTTATCTTATCGATGTGGACTGCGACCTATAGTTTCGTTTTAGAGCTAAGTATGCTTTACAGTGGGAATTAGTAATGTCGTTCAACATACTGTTGCTGTTCGTGATACTATGTACGTGTGTAAAGGCCAGTGATGACAATAGCGAGCCTGTTTTGTATTACTATGGTCTCGTAAGTATAGGCTGGGAATAATTATTTATTATATTTACCAGCAACTAACACTACCCTAATTTGAAATTTGGCCATTTTGCGTTTTCAGTGCCAAATAGTTTGTCGTGGCGCTTTACATATACAGTGTGGAAACGTTAAGTGTGTCCAGTCGATTATTTCGTCATTTTCAAAGATATTGCATAACTTTAAACTAATATGAAATCTGCATCACTTAATTTACAAAATGACAAAATAATATTTTTTGTAGCTTTGCAGTTCTCATTCATTTATTATGGCACGGTATATTCATTAGTCTGATAAGTAGAAACGTTAAAAAAACAAACTTTAAAAAAGTAAAAAGAAAATTTTCATGTGTTTACAATTTGTACTTCTTTTCGCGATCGCCTAATATATATTGAGCTAACTGTGGTTAGATGTGTGTAAGGTGGAATAGCGCGAGAAACGTCGCCTAACAAGTCTGCGCTATTGGTAAGTTAGCGTAGTGTGTTTTATTCATATTCACCACATTTGTAAATAATTTTATTGACTTAGCCGCTTTAAGTTTTGTTTGAATTGTTTGGCGGCAAACGGATAAATAAATCATTTAAAAAATATGACGGATTTGAGGATGTTAATTTGTAGATATTCCTAGCTGATTAAATTTTCTTTATATTTGTAACAAAAAATATATATGTCATCGCTAAAAATATTGAGATAATTGAAACGAAAAATTTATATCAAAGAGTGTTTCTTTGCAATTTTAGGTAGATTTCGATGACATCGATCTACCTATTGGTTTCTTGACTACTGTCGAATTTTAAAAAAAATTCTTCATAGAGGTCTAGTTATGACCCCCTGAGTCCGAAATTACCACTGGTCAAAAAGTTTATATATATATATGTATATATGTATGTATGTATGGTTCCACTTCCCAAAGTTTGCGGCACTCTCACGGTCGCATTTTTGCCCCGATCGCTTTCAAACTGCGGTCAAAAATTGCTTGGGTGTAAACTTAGTTTAAGTTCGTGAACGGGTGGAATCCGGCCTAAGGGGACGGTAGGGCCTCACTTTTTGTGAAATCAGTTTTTCCTCAAAATTTCACGTTCCATGAAAGATTCAAACCGTTCTAATTTTATCCCATAGTATACATGAATACCAACAACTTTTAATTATAAACCTATAAGATTAAAACTTTAACTAAAAGTGGAGGGGGGAAAAACCAAAATTTTTCGGGAAAAAAATCATAACTTCTAACCGGTGAACATTCTTGCTGTAGGAAACATTTTTAATCGATAGGCCATTTTTAAGTCTAAAATAAATGTCTGACAAGTTATTCGCTAAAAGTTACCGTTTTCGAGAAAAAAAAATTAAACATGTTAATAAAATAATATTAATTGCTACACGAAATCTAACTGTGCGATCCCCCTGCGGGAACGGATTTTTTTTAACAAGAAACTGCTCTATTTCTCCAAAATGTTTTTGAATGGGCGTGAACAGTAGATAATTAGCTGTATATATAAAAAAAATCAACTGTCTAGCATCAGTAATCTTAGAGAGAGAGAGAAATAATCTTAGAAACAAAAAATAAGCATAATTATGGTAGCTTACGTCCAGACAGGGCCTTAAGTGACCTAGCAACTTCACTACATTATAAAACAAAGTCCTCCGCCGCTTCTGTCTGTTCGCTATAAACTATCAATGGATAGAATGGTTCACGAGTAAGGTTTAAGTATTTAATTTGTCAAGTTTTTGTATACATTGGCTAAAATATAATGATATTTGTAGGAGGTATCGGAAAAAACAAGCTGTCTGGGAGCTTTCAACGAAAACGCTGCCTAAACCTTTTGAGATAAAACAAAATGATGGGTGGTGGAATTGTGTATCTTATATAGATTGTGGTGGTGTTATTGAATGGGACCTCTAAATATTTCCTTACGATTCAAAAACTACTCGGTTTTGTTCAAGTTTTAACTCCTGTAGGCACTTCCGGAGTGCCAGTTTTCTTTTTGTTTGAGATTATGGATCTCCATAGAATATAATTATTATTTTATCTATGGCTTTACTCAATATATTTTTATTTTCAAAAATAAATTATTCGGAAATAGATTCAATTGCTAAAACGTGTGCCTATTGAATTCTATAAACAAAAATTCTTCTAAATTTATTT
Source organism: Cybosia mesomella (assembly GCA_946251805.1). Taxonomy (NCBI): domain Eukaryota; kingdom Metazoa; phylum Arthropoda; class Insecta; order Lepidoptera; family Erebidae; genus Cybosia; species Cybosia mesomella. Next base: position 19,908,668 of record OX276401.1, read on the forward strand.
ACAAATTTGAACAATAATTAATATTATTTTGACCTATTTCAAATCCAAAATTCTTTTAAATATTCTTCCTTTGTTTTATTTAAGTGCGGAAACTCCCTTGGGCATCACCCCAGCGGAGCTAACGGTAAGATGGGTATGTCGGGCTTAAACTGACTAAAAACTGTCTCTTGCGTCAGCCATGTGGTACGGGGAAATCTGGTATGCCCTAAAAAGGGAATCTCAGAAACCCGGACCAGCTCCAGTCACCAGCGTTGGCAACCCCGAAGTTGTTAGGGATCTTATCCCTACTCCCCTAAAGAGTGGCGCGCGCGGAAACACGACGCGCCGCCACCCTGGGTCTGCTTCTGTCAGGGTGACGGCTAGCCTCAACCGTCACCCCCAGGACCGCGCTCATTGAGGACAGAGATCGTTCTGCGATCGCCACCACTCGGTGCGCCTTTTAAATATTCTTCCTTTAATGAATTAGTTATGTTTATTAGGAAGAGAGTGAACGTAGCCTGCCAGCCTGCAATGAGAGGCAAGCATGTTCAGCGCTAATACTGAGGTACTGGCGCGCTCCTGCGCTCGTACGATTGTGTCGGTGCGCCCGAAGACAGCGCTGCGACACAAAGGCGGGACTCGACCACCTCATAGAACTGAACAACCGAGCATTTCTTCAGGTATATTTGTTAACCAATGGTTCCTTACTCTTTCACATATTTAGTTTCTAAAGATAGATCCGTCTCATGCCTTCATTACATTCATCCACATTTGCAGTTTCAGCTTGGCACTGTGGTTTCTAAATAATCTAACCTCTTGAGACCTACAAATTGTGTGTAATACTCTGTTAAGTGGCTTACGCTTAATGATGAAGAGACTATATATGTCTAGGATCCATTGCAGTACCTACTTTTAGCATCTATTTTAGTAAATGTATAGTTATTACAATATTTGATTGCGTATTTTTGAAACCACATATTACATATTTTCAGTTTTGTCGACCGGTAACAAATTGGCCAGAATGTTCCATGAACGATAATGCTCTTGTAGTGGCCACATCATCTGACCGCATAAATCCTGACGAGCTTGAAGACATGCATCACAAAAATTTACAACTAATGCCACCGACGTTAACATTTAGCTGTCGTTGCCGAAATCCGAACCATTGGAAATTGATCTCTATAGACGATAACAACATAAAGGTCTACAAATGTTCATCACTACATCTGTGCAAGACTGGTGAGCATTGTGGGAATGTCAATAATGATCTAAATGCTTTATATCAATCTTGTTTATGCCCCAGACATCATATTTGTGTTCACAATGGAGGAATACCTCATTTACGTATTTCGGAACTGCTTTATGAGGGAAGAGGATGGAAGGCATACTGTCAAAGAGATGGGGAAGAATACAGTTATGAAGAGTATTGAACTTACTTGGGCAGGTTGAGCAGCAATATCCTTTACAATCGTTAGGACTTGTTCATTGAATTTCTCAGGCCAGAGCACACGACTAACTAAACCACTTTGTAAAGCATCCGACGCAGACATTCGGCGACCAAGCACCACCAAGTCATTCAGCTGCAATAAAAGATTATCATTAGTATAATCCTATTTAAATTATTCATATAATTTTGAAGAAATATTATTTTTGTTGTATATTCAAGCAGTAATGGGAAGTTAGAAGTCAAATAGTTGGGTGACTTTCATCACTGATATATTATTTCAACAAAATATACATTTTATACCTATTATAAAATAAATACTGGTTTTCGTACAGTCTAAAATAATAATATAATTAAACTTTTGAGGTGTATAAGTGTGTTACTTATTTACTGCAACTGGGCTCCGAGGTGTAACCTCAGATGCAATCCGGATACAACGCTAATATGATGCTGATTTATTTACTGCAATGCTTAAACCACTGAATAAATTTCTACCAGTATGAGAAACACAACAATTTTGTACAATTACAGTTCTGGTGGTTCCATATCAATAATCAAAAATATCAAGGTTTAAAAGTTCTAAAATTTATATAAATTACCGCGGGGTCACGTAAGTTGCGATATGAGGTAAGCACTGAGATACCAGGCTCTACAGGCCCTGCGCTTTGAGATTTCGCGGTGATAGCAAAACTAGCTCGTTCTGAAGCCAAAACGACGTCACTCAGGCCGATTAACGCCAGCGCCAAACCTGAACATCTACCGCTTGCTCCTGCGCACAATAACTTACTATGTTGTGCCACTGTATGGAGTAGGGATCTGAAAATTAGAATGACAAGCTCAATTAAATACGATACAACACAGATCACAAATACACTAAAGGCCTGCGCTGCGTCGAGCGTGTACTTTTTTGTGGATATACATAGAGCAGTGTTGCGTTAGGCGGGTTGTCCGTAACACAATTTGTTCGTGCTGATGTCACGCTCAACGCAGCGCAGGCCCTTATAGACATACAGGTACACGCTGACACATTACACGAATATGCTCGGGAAAGACACCAGGGAACTGGTAATAAATAAATATCAATTACATAACCTACATGTATTAAATTTTCATAACACACAGCCTAAATATTGATTTGCATATTAAGTAATTAAATAAATGAATTTTTAATATTTAGTTTCAATATGGAAGGTTATCCAGTTTGATAAAACTTCGAGAAAGAAGTCACCGGAAAGATTCGATTGAGCTTTCCCCTTAACCTTACCGGAAGGCCAGAAATCGAAGGTCTTTGCCCAGTGCATACTACATGTCATGACTTACGGAGCCGAATCGAGGACACTGACGGCGAAGCTAGTCCATGACCTAAAAGTCGCGCAGCAGGCTATGGAGCGAGCCATGCTTGGGGTTCCAAATCCAAATTCGAAATGAAATCATCTGATAAAGAACTAAAGTTACCGACATAGCTCCCAGAATAAAGAAAAACCGAAAGTGTAAACCGTGAGTCAGCAAACGAAAGGCAGAATGGCCCCCCAGTCAGATGGACGGACATCGGACCGAAAAAGGTAGCTGGAGTTGACTGGATGCGGTAGGCGGAGGATCAAGTGGTATGGCGCCAATGGTAGAAGAATATGTCTAATAGTAGACAGCAATAGGCTAAATTGATTAATTAAAATGCCTGAAACAAATAACAAAAAATATGTATTCTGTAATTGCCCGATGATCTGAGTAAAACGACTTTATAAGAACCCACTCCTGAGACTTCGTTGCCATGTTCCATCACCTCAAGAACGTCAAAATCAGTATCAAGAGGCAGAATTGCTACCAAACTCATAGTAAAAATAAAACTAATAAAGTGTGTGATTTGTACAAAAACCTTTAGGTATGGGGCAGAATGTTTGCATTGTAATCATAAATAACTTATTACTATTTTACAAATTTATAATTATTTCACTTCTTTTAGTTCCTATGAATATCGCGTATTATTTATACTTTGAAATCAAATGAGTGTATAATTAGAACAACAGTGATGGTTGAAATTACTCTTGACCGTTTTTGTAGGTTAGCTGATTTTCCCGTTTTGCTAGTGTTAAACATAAATTACTTCCAAAGGTACAAAAAAACAGGTCTGTAGTAATTTTTTTATCCTTAGTCACTGATATTATAACGTAGCAGTAGCAACTTGTATCTGTACTCCAGTATCATACAATGAGTGCTGGAAAGTTTCTTAAGTATAAGCACCTGAAGGATGTGATGTTTTGAAAACTAGGATTCAGATATTGACTAACTCATACATAAAGGATAAAAGCTAAACAAAATGTTTACCTCATCAAAGGATACCTTTTTCTTTTTTTCGTAATGTCTACGACATTACATTTTATTATAAATCTAATGGCGGCTGTACACACTACTCGAGAGGCTCTTGACGACAGTCTCGGCCAATAAGGCCCGCGACGAGAGCATACATGTACACACTCGTTCTGTCAGTTGTTGAAATCGCTGTTGCTGTTTGTCTTTGTGCTGTGAGCTATTACAATTTGTTTCATGTTTACCATAAAAACAAAAATCTTAAACCCAAAGTACTCCAAAAACTGTAATTCACGCTCATTCGACACCACATAGAGAAGTCCGTCTTGACACAAATGCAGTCTTTGAAGAACTATATGAACAAGTGTGTACATGCTCGCTCTCGTTGTCCTCGCGAGAACGAACGAGATCCCCTGACTCGGGTACAAAAAACCGTCAAGCGATCGAGACTGACTGAACGAGGCGAGAACGAGACAGCGACACAAGACGAGAGCACCAGTGTGTACAGTCTCCACAATTATAGTATCAATCAATATATACATAGGTGCACGTATAATAATTCTGTGATTTATTACTTGCCTAATAGGGCGAGAACGAGACAGCGACACAAGACGAGAGCACCAGTGTGTACAGTCTCCACAATTATAGTATCAATCAATATATACATAGGTGCACGTATAATAATTCTGTGATTTATTACTTGCCTAATAGACTCTGCCATTTTATAAGCATAGGTTGTCCTCTTGTCTGCATTGTCATCCAATAACGATTTTAAATCCAGATCTGAATATGCTGTTCCAGATTCAGGTAGTAATAAGGTCACTGATATGTCTTTTTTGGAACTGACCATTTTAAATGCCTTTTCTAATTCTCTTATTATCTGAAAAATAAATTAAAATTTATTTGTATGTATAGGTTCACCTGGTTGAGACCAACCAAAAGTTGAGAGAAAAGTTTGAGTCTCTAATCAACTATCTTTTACATACTATAGTTTCGAGATTTCATATTTTACTGCTCATGAGCTTTTAGCTATAGCGTGATGATTTATAGTCCGAACGTTGACTATGTTAGATTTCTATCGAATTACTGAATTATGTGATGATCTGCTTTGTAATTATAAAGAAATTATCAATAATAGATTTGGTCTATTTTACCCTGCTGCGACTATGACACTGGCTATACCACATATACCCAGCGCCATCTAGCGACAACAAGGTGAACTACTTGGATACTACTACATCAATACCAATCCTGAATCGCGAAAGTGAAGTTCGCGCGCTGGTATAGCATATATACAACATCCCAACGACAACCGTTGGGCCGCGGCCCGCCAGGCGTGATCACCTTGCCTGGTCGGAGGATCCTCCCTTTGTGTTGGAGGAACATCACACCCCTTTCTTCCACAACACTAATAATAGCGTGATGATATATAGCGCAGTTTATGACCATAACCTGGAAGAATGTTCATGCCAAATTTCACCTGAATCTGTTCAGCGGTTTTCAAGTGATGCTTGGGCATCGATAATAAAAAATTATATCTTGTTACAATTTTATTATACTCGTATGTATAGATATAAAACAAATTTGTGTTAGTGATACCGTTTATAACTAACAGGTGAAAGGATTGCCATGATCTTTTATTTTTTGATTTGTCTGCGCCTATACTGTGCCATTTTGTGTTTTTTTTTTTGTGGAAATTTGCCATGGTTACCCCAGTCTGGGTAGTTATGTTGGACTCGAACCGACCAAAACCGCATGCCGTCTTAGGTCTCTAATGCCGGGTGTAAGGTGACCTAATAAGGCAATACCATCGCACCCCGGCTGACCCTGGGATATATATGGCTCTAAACAGTTAAGATAATTAAAAATTTGAGACTTCACAAAATAAATTCAGCTGATAGGGTAACTAACACAACTTTAAAAAAAGTTTATCTACCGGGAAAGTGTATCTTAGGGGAATAATTCCTTAATTCTAAGGCAGAACGAATTTGCCATCTCAACTAGTATATATGTATAAAAGAGTGAAGGAAGTATTCTAGGAAATTTCACCTTTAAGGGGTGAAATAAGGGATGATTGGTTGTATGGAAGTGGCTGCAATCAGAGGCACATGATGCATTTCTAACTGCAGAGGTTCATTGTGCGTATCTGATTGCAGAGGTGCATTGTTGCATGCATTTAAGAGATTATTGTGTTGTAACATAATTCGTTGTAAGATTAGAATGTTATTAGCAGAGATTGGAATACGTAGAGTATATTTACCTAAAGTTCGAAGAAATAACATAGAGTTGATAATACTTCCTCTAAAATCCCGGAATGAGACCGATATTCTTAGCAATCCATGGATTCTCCGTGCGGGTGCCGGGTCCATCGCGTTGCTGAGTTGCTGGGAACTCGGGACAGTGCCTGGGATTTGCGACCCAAGTGTAGGTTTAGAAGGGGCCCCTTTTGTTGATGTACATCAACACTCACCTTCACTACCCAAGTTCCCCTCCAAATTGCCTAACCAAATTTGATACGAACCTACTAGTGCCGCTTTAGACATTCGTCCTAGTAATGAGCTTATTGTAGCTCTCGATAGGCCTAGATCTTTAAGTAGGTTATAGACAGATTTTGCTGGTATACCTCTCGCTCCCACTTCCACTGCATACAAATTAACCACGTAACCGTTTTTGATTAATTCGTTTGTGAGATCATAGTATTTATTTTTCTTTATTGTGTGGTCCTTCGGTATATTTGTTTCCCACGGTACAGTAGGTTCCACAAGAACCACGTGTTTTAACCTCTTAGAATATAGGAATATGTCAGGTCTAGATGACGAAACCCCAACATCCTCCGGAATTTTATAGTGCTTTTCATACGTGTCGATTAGGAGAGTCCAATCTGGGGCAGTATCTAAGATTGAATAAGGTTTGTTTCTGGTTGTTATGGATGAACCATCAGACACAAAGTTGATATGACGTCTGTTAGTAGTCAATCCTTTTTGGGCTCTAGCTACTGCCAGACTCATTGCTTCACATATGATGATAAGCACCTTATCGTGGCGGCGTGAGTAATGGCCTCTATCGAGAAGCACCCTACATCCTACTAATATGTGTCTAGCCGTCCCTATTGCCTCACCACAAGTATAACATTGTTTTTGTGTGGCCTTCCCCCACCTTACCAGATTACTCTGGTCTGGGAGTGTCATCTGAAAGGCGTTAAGATAGAATTTTAATAGGGCCGGCGACCAGTCATAGATCAAGGTGCGCCACTTTAAGGCCATCGGTATGCAGAACTCTCCCATTGTCAACCATTCATTTTGGATTTCCAAATTCATCGCGTGCACTCGATATTTATCATTTTCGTCTTGTTTTAGAAAGGACTTAAGTATATCCTGGTCCCTTTCTGGCTCTCGTACTCCCAACCCCACTTTGTTCGACTATCATAAATCGTTTATGGAATAGGAGTCTAGATTCAAGCTCGGACGTGTTATTATCTGTCGGGAGTGCCCTGATTGTGACATCTTGGGATTTGCCTAAGATGGGGGCTTTGGTAACTCTAAGGTGTTTATAGAGCTCCGATGGTTTCTTAAGTTTCATCCCAAAATTATTTTGATCCCTAAATAGAGCAGAGGAATCAGCAGAGTGCGCGAGTCCAAGCCACGATTTTAGCGATTTTATGACAGTTGCATCTATTTTCGCCAGTAAGGTTTTACCAAATTCATACACCAGAAAAGGCCAAGTCAGACGTGATGTTAAGTAGTTGTCATATATCCAAGCTTTTTTGATATTGTTTAGTGGTAGCTGATCTATCTTATTTAAGTCATTTATAAACGTATCGACAACTTCATCTAAGGATGGTGTGCGTCCTTTATAGTCTATCTTTCTCCCAAGAAATTTAAATAGCACCGATTCAGCGACTATGGAAACTGGTTTACCCCCAATAACATAATGGACACTTATGGAGGACACCGTGTGGTTTTAGTCGTTCTGATTCCGACGGGCCCACCCTATTGATGGCAACAATGGGGTGAAGCCGGTGGGGGATTCCACAAATATTAGAAGAGGTATTAACTCTATGTTACTTCCTTCCTCAAACCTTAGGTAAATATATTCTACTAATATATCTATTCAGATCCCTGCTTATTAGATACAATGGGGTTAGCATGTTTGCACAGACAAAAAGCCCAAAAATATCAAGATTTATAATAAAATGTGGTGTTTACATCTAGAATAAAAAAATTATAATTTACAACTTACCTCAATATTACTCACAGATGCTAATTTCAGAACACATATTAGAGCCAATTTTCCATCAAAATTTATTGATAGGTATTTGAAATCTTCATTGCAAATATTACTTTCTTCAACTTTCACTTTTTTTTGTTTTAATGGTTTTTCAGCTTTAGAATTTTCCCGTTTTCTTTTCTTTAGTGCAAGATTTAATTTGGAATTTAGTTTCTCTTTTATGGACAAACAGTCATCCTTATTAATTATTTCAGTCCTGATTACTTCTGCACCCTCTGGCATAAATATCTCTACAGCTGCTTGGTCACTATTAACATCATTATTAATTAACACTTGAGCATTCCGTGTAATATGGGAGCTTGATTCAACATCACTCAAACGACGTGGACTCATACATGAGCTTGAGTATGAACTTGACGAATGACGCCTATAAATAATAGAATCATCTGCACTGTGTGCCTCAAAGTCTTCAGATACACATGGACTCTTTACAGAACTACTTAAAGATGGTCTCTGTTTTCCTCCTAATATTCTTCTAGCTTCGTTATCCTCATACTTTGAGTCTCTTTTTCTTTCTCGAAACTTCATTTCTTTTGTATCAGGTGTTGATGAGCTTTGAATTTTTTTTATAAACTCTGCCTTAGTTTTCATATTTTTTTTGCCTTTAGGTGCCTCTGGAGTAAGCTGATAAATCATATTAACAGCTCCTTCATCCATTAATAATTTGTCAACTTCAGTCAATCTCTTGTTTTGCTTGATATTTTTTGGTGAAGGCTTCTTCCATTGTAATTTTGATAATGTAACAGGTGATTTAGATTTAGACCTCTGTATGACTTGCTCAGTCTTAATTTTTTTCAATGGAATTTGGTTTTTTTCCTGCACATTCTCTTTACTCTTAATAATTATTTTACTTTTGGTAAATGTATCTGGATTATCAGGATCAAATATCACCTTTTTCTTTATAACTCTACCTAATCGTCTTTGTGGTTGGGCTTCATCACCACTCTTATTCAATGTGGGTGTCTTCTCATCAGTTGTTTGAGAATCAATGGATGTTCTGATTGAATCAATATCTTGTTTATTAATAGAATCTTGCAAGTTCACAGTATCACTAGCATTATTAGATAAGTTTTCATTTTCCTCCACCAAATTATTGGATTTTTCTACTTCAGTGCCTTCTTCATCATCCCACTCTTTCACCAGATCTTTAACTATATTTTCTTCCTCTTTAACCTCAGGAACAGTAGCTGCATTTTTTATTACGATTTTTTGCCTCTTTTTTCTAGGAAGCCTCTCAATATTTCGACTTTTTTTAGACTTTGTTTTTAAACGTGAAAGTTGCTGCAGTGCCAGTTGTGCTTCTAAAATTTTGTCACCACACATAGGAGGAAATCCTGTAGATATTACATTACCTGTTTGATCCTCATCATTTCCTTCCAAAATATCAAGCAACTCCTCTTTATTAAATACTTCCTGTTTTGCACTACAATTATTGTTCTCAACATTATCAGTAACATCTGATGACCTTAATGCTTCACTCAATTCAATACTCTCTCCCAGTTCACTGAGTATATTGTTAGTTTCCCTGCCTTCATTTGTAGTATCTTCAGAAATAGGTACAGATATTTCAAGCATTTCACCATCATTTGATTCAACTAAAATCTCTGTCTGAAATGTAACTCGGTCAATAGTTGATTCAATAACAAGTTCTTCCATTTTCACCTCATCCGAAGAAATAGTTAGTGTGTCACTTTCAACATGTTTAGATGTTTGTTCAGCGACTGCCACGGCTTTTTCGGTATTCGCTGGGACTTCTATTACTAATAAATTCTCGGCCGTTCCAGCAGAAGTTGTAACAGAATCCGAGGAAGAAGGTATAAGCTTTTTTGTATTAATGGATTTTCCGACATTTTCCACATCTACTTTACTCACAGGTTTAACATTGCTGTCTTGTAATACAGCTGTTTTTGGTTCTAATTTAGTAGCTTCTCCTGATTCGGACGAATCGGCGACTCCGTTCGATTTGTGACATACATCAGTTTCTTCCGAAGCCACAGCGATTTCTTCGCTTTCCTCGTTAATTATACTTATTTTCACACTATCCACAGGAAGATTAGGAAGTGGAGTTTCTTCTACTGCTTCCATTTCCAAATAAAGTCACTAAAATAATCAAAATAATGTATATTACTTTTTCAAGACTAACCTAAATTTTGTTGACGACTACAGCTACACTAACGTGTATACAATTTCAATGTATAAAAGAGAAAATATCACTGTTATTTATCATGTTACTAAGAATATTACTAAAGAATTACCTATTTCAAAATATAGAACATTCAATCAAGACTGACAAAGTTTGCTTTGCGTTGCGTCTGTCGTCCATTACATTACATTACGCGCATTAGAGATGCATCAAGCAAACCAATATAAAAACCGATATGTTCCGAAAGATGAGAAGACTATTAAATCATTGTTAAGTAGAAGGCTATATACTTTAGACATAAAAACTTTTAGTTACCTACTCTTCTTAAAAATTATGTTTATATTACGGCTTTATTTCGATTCTAAAAAGAATATAAAATGCATTTTCGAAAACTCGATTGCAACACTCGGTAATCAAACCGGCTAAAATCCGAAAAAAAAACATTCTGTGTACTTTTAAGGCATCAATCGATTTGACAGATTTTATCTTAAAGATCAAAGCTGTCAAACAATGTTTGTTTGAGTAAAGGTAAATTAAATAAAAGGAAATTGATGAAATCAAGACTTTTAAACTCAATGGGACAAATCTATACTAATATTATGAAGCTGAAGAGTATGCTTGTTTGCTAAGGAACTACTGATTCGAATTAAAAAAAGATTTTTGTTGGATAGCCCATTTATCGGGGAAGATTATTGGCATCACGCTACTACCTAGGAGAGCGAGCAGTAATCAAAAATATCAACAAATCGGGCAAATTTCCATACATATTGTAGAACTAAGAACAAGTGAGGGGGCACGGGGACGAAATATACCACGGACGACACCGTGCACCCTGACATAAGGATATGTAAAAAAAAAAATGGTTAGAAGGCTAAGGCGAAGGACTCGCCTTCGTCTTAGGTTACCTTTGATTTTAAATGAAGAAGTACCGAAAAGAGAAGCGGGGTCTCCGTCGACATCGCTCACTGATTTGTGAGATGTTATTTTTTCGAATTTTAGCCGGTTCAGTTACTGAGAATGGCAATCGAGTTATCGAAAATCTTTAGATACAGTTTAAATAGTTTTTAAAATCGTTCAGCAAAATTGTCTATCTACATTATTTAAGATTTTTTCCCTCCATGTGGCAAAGCCAACCAAGCCAGCAATCCCACACCCTATATATTGACGACAATAGGCTCACCCACCGATGACAAACAACAAAAACATAAATGGCAAAATGTTTAATAAGCTGTGTAACCGATTGTTAAAAATGAAGGTTCGCGGATAAGTATATGGCAACAACTTTTCAACGTTAATAATAATTGTGATAAGCACATTATACTGATTGAATGATTGAACGTTATACCTAATTTTTCGATACTATTTAGAGTACTTTTATTACTCTACTTCTTGACCCGGTAAATATAGAAAATATTAGTCGAATGAGAACTTCCTCCTTTTTTGAAATGGGTTGTAAAGTGAACCTCCGAATAGCCGAAAATACCTTTAGTCTGTGTTGAATTCATAGAGTAAGGAGTAAGGGCAAATTCCATAGATACTATTCTTCCTATATCTATGGCAAATTCGCATTGACATGAACATGACTTTTAGTATTTGACATGACTGACGATGATTGATGTTTACATCTTTACATCCATAGATTATTATATATATTATTGTTGCAAAATTGTGGTGTTTGCTCCACAAGGCCATAATCAAGAATTGAATTGAATTGAATTATATTATTGTTTACATCTTTTACGATTGTATAACTCTAACCGAAGTGCATCTATTTTCTAGATACGTAGACTGAATTTTCCAAGTCCGAGAGTGGGTTTTAGGGTTACCGCCGAAACAAAAAATAAATTTTAATGTAAACAAAATACGTGTTGAGGACGGTTTGCTTTAACCTTCATTCATCATCATAATCAGAGTATTTCAAAATGAATATTCTTCCTAAAAAGAGGTAAGTATTTTTAATTTATTAAATTATACATATTTCTAACTCAGAAACAAGTGAAAAAAGATACCAGATAAAACATTAAAAAGCTTTCTGCCATACATATAGGCACTACATGGACAATATCATCACAAGGCGGAGTTATTGGTGACGAAGGCCAGTCTTATATGCCTGTTGTGATAAACAATAATCAATCAATTGCCTATTGCAGTCTACGATCTTCTCTGTTCGCACTATAGCACCCGAACCTCCGCTTTCCGCAGTATTTTATTTTAAATAAATACAGTTTATTCTGTAAGATATCTAAATATATTTAATTTATCTTACTAGACTAGGGCTAAATCTCCCTGCCTGGTGGGCATCACAGCAATCAATTATTGGTCCCACACCTGCTGCCTTCTCATTCCTGGCTGTTAGGTTGTTGATCTAACTGAGATCCATGTTCTAGAACCTATAATGCAAGCTATGTTTACTTTGTGTGGAAAGACCCAGAATATTACTTTAACTTAATATTTATACATAACATCCATCATTACTTTGGATTGTAAAGTATCAAAAGCTTTAAGTGATGTTGACTTTACAATAACTATACTAATACCTGTATAATAAGCTGCAAATACTATTATGTCCGGCTTTTTCTAAAAATAAAATTAACTTTCACATGATGCAGCCATAGTGGTAAACTAATCTTTACCTTACTGTTGACTAAATTAGAAATTCTTTATGAATATGTATGATTGACAACTGACAACCTCTTTACTTTAGTGGCAGTGCATTCTACTGCTAAGTCAGAGCTTGTAGATTCGATTCCCGCTCAGTGCAAATATTTGCATTGGTTTGGGTGGTTCTATGTATAATACATATATACTAGGAATTCAGTGCAGGGTGCCACTGAAATAAATTGAGCTGAGCGAGCAACTCTTACTTGTAAATAAGACATCTTACTACGGTCGCGCGCTTAGCTAAGGCCGCGCGCTCCCCTTGAGGAACTAGGGCCTCGACTGGTGGTGCTCTTTAGCGCATGCCTCGAAAGGGGCCAGTTTCCAAAGGCTTGGAAGACGGGGAAACTGGTCCTTATCCGGAAGGCGGATCAGCCATCCGGTTACCGGCCGATCGTGTTGCTCGACGAGGTGTGCAAGCTCTTTGAGCGGAACGTGGGGCCAGATCTGGCGGACAACCAGTTCGGTTTCCGCCGGGGGCGCTCCACCGTGGAAGCGATCATGCGCGTTAGGCGCTTGGCGGAGGAAGTAGTCTCACGGGGTGGGGTGGTGGTGGCGGTGTCTCTCGACATCGCCAACGCCTTCAATACCCTACCCTGGAGCTGCGTTAGGGAGGCGCTCGCGTACCACGGAGTGCCTCCTTACCTCCGCCCCATTGTCGAGGCATACCTATCCGAGAGGGCCATAGTTTACCCGAGCTGGCTAGGGCCAGGGCGGCGAGAAGTGTCGTGCGGTGTTCCACAGGGGTCGGTCCTAGGGCCACTCCTGTGGAACATCGGATACGACTGGGTGCTGCGCGGTTCGTTGCTCGAGGCCGTCAGCGTAACATGTTATGCCGACGACACCCTCATGATGGCGCGGGGAGCAACGCACCGAAGCGCGGCACTAAAGGCCACGGCAGGGATTGCTCAAGTCGTGGGTCGAATACGGCGGCTGGGACTCGAGGTGGCTCTCCACAAATCCGAGGCTATATGTTTTCACGGGCCTCGGAGGGGGCCACCTGCGGGAACCAGCATAACCGTAGGGGGCGTAAGCATCGGCATCGAGCCCACGATGAAGTACCTTGGGTTCGTACTCGATAGCCGATGGGACTTCGGACCACATCTCCAAAGTCTGGTCCCAAAACTGAGAGGGGCTGCGACCGCGCTATCGCGGCTGATGCCCAATGTTAAGGGACCCCACGCCGCCACTGCCACACTGCCATGTACGGGGCTCCCGTATGGGCCGGGACTCTGGGGGCCCGCAACGTGGCTGTTCTAAACAGCCCGTTAAAAGCGATGGCCGTCAGAGTCATCAGGGGGTATCGCACGATCTCCGTCGAGGCGGCATGTCTCCTAGCCAGGACCCCTCCATGGGACCTGGAAGCGAGAGCCCTTGCGCTGCTGTACCAGTGGCGCAAGGAGGCGATGGAGCGGGGCCATAGGCCGGAGCCCCGAGAAATCAGGGCTCAGCGGTCCCTGCTCCGCCAGGAACTTATGGAGACATGGAGGGTGCGACTTGAGCATCCAAGGTGGGGGGAATCCATCATTGCGGCGGTGAGAACGATTATGAAGGAGTGTTTGGAGGGAACATGGGGACCTCTCCTACCGGATGTGCCAGATATTTACCGGAAACGGGTGTTTCTTACCGAAACACCCGTTTATCCCCGTTTATTGATTATCTAAGGCGCATCCACCGGGAGACAACGCCGCAGTGCCAGCACTACGAGGATCCTGGCGAAGACACGGCGCTCCACACGATAGTGGAGTGCCCTGCGTGGGAGTCGCCGGGATCTCGTTGCGGTCCTGGGCGTGGACGTTCGCTCTTTGGAGACCATGGTGAGGGCCGTGGTCTCCGACGGGAGCAAGTGGCACGCCGCCGCCTCTTTCTGCGAGCAGGTAATGCGCGCGAAAGAGACGGCGGAGAGGGAGCGGGAGAGAACCCTGTCCCTCGAGTTTCGCAGTCTGCGGCGAGGACGTCGCAGACTCATCTACGCCCGGGACTACCGACCTCCATGATCGGGGCCTGAAGATGGCAGTTGGCCGACTCGCCGTCCTTACAGAAGCAGGCCGTGGCGGAGACGTGTCATGTGTGCCCTACACACGCCTGCCAACTCACCGAAGCGGGATAAAACCCGACCCCACCAGGCGAGGCAGCGGTGGCGGCCAAAGTCCGCCGGCAACCCTGGGGTTATCCTTTCGAGGTCTTACCCGGGGTGCCCGGCAACGGACACTTGGGGAGGACACGGTTTTAGTCGATACACGACATAACCACCCCCGCTGGCTGGCGGGGGGTATCCGAAGGCATTTCCGCACGTAAAAAAAAAAAAGAAAGGCCGCGCGCTCGTGAAACTGTTTTTCGGTGATTATTCCTCAATGGTACATCAGACACGAAACATCTCGCTTAAAAACACTCCTCAGTGTCCACACTATCACCGTGGTAAATTTGGTCAAGATCGGTCAAGCAGGAGAAAAGAAGTACAACAAGTGGCTATCCCGCGTATAAGAGTGTCACAAAATTAGGTCTCTGAATTTGGTGAGATGACTTGGTATCGACAAAATATGTATTTGAAACAAAAAAAAATATCGGGTAAAATATAAAAATAATGAAAAAAAAAACACCACCAGCGACCAGCGTCGCGTGACGCGACGAGCACACGTGTCGCTGGTCGCGATTTAGGTATTTCCCACACATCTACTTGGAGAATACTGCGAGGAAAAGGACTGCACGCCTACAACTTTTGCGGGTGCAAGAGCTCCTTACCACAGATTTTGATCCGCAGTTAAGATTTTGTAGGTGGTTAGTGGAAGATCCAACCAGAAAAATTTTGTGGACAGACGAGTCCACTTTTACAAGTGGGCTTGTTTAAATTCACAATGCATACTGGTGGTGTTTTTTTTATATATATTTCTTTTTTTTGTTTTTTTTTATTTAAATTTAATAATAAATAATAAATATTATAATAAAAATTTAAATACATGTTTTGTCGATACCAAGTCATCTCACCAAATTCAGAGACCTAATTTTGTGACACCTCATATACATACTCACTCCTTTTATGTATAATGTTTTTATTTCCAAAAAAAAGTTTTATTTCAGTATGTTTATCCACATTCTAGAACCCATATGACAAGCTCTGCTTATATTTATTTTATTATTTACTAAATGCCGCGGCTCCGCCTTCCGTGGTGGTCGGTTATCGTTTTTTTGTCATATAACCAATTGCAATCATCTTTTTGCGTCCATCGCTAATAAACAGACAAGAATTCCAATAACCATTAACATTAGTCATTTACCATAACAAAAGACTTTTTTTTTAAATATATAGCTAGAACTACGTTCCGCCTTAAAGTCAAGTTATATTGATAACCATATCAGCTGAATTTATTTCTTGAATTTCCTTGCTTCCTAGCATTAAAGTCCCGAGACGGCGACGTCAGGTTTTTTATCGGTTCGAGTCCGTCATAACCACCCCCGCTGGCCGGCCGGGAGGGAGGCAACTTTAACAATACAAAACACAAAATAGCACAGTATATGCCGAGACAAGTCTAAAAAATGTAAAGAACTAATTTACAATGTATAGATTTTGCAAAGCGGCATGATATTTTATTCAAGTAAGTTAGTTGTTCCCCTATTCCTAATTAATTGTTTCATAATGTTATTAATGTGGGTGGTTATGTCGTGTATCGACTAAAACCGTGTCCTCCCCAAGTGTCCGTTGCCGGGCACCCCGGGTAAGACCTCGAAAGGATAACCCCAGGGTTGCCGGCGGACTTTGGCCGCGGTAGCCTAGTGGTATGGGTATTGGACTGCTGAGACGAGGTCTCGGGTTCGATCCCAGGTTTTACCATGGCACACACCAATGACTTTTCGATGCTTTTCGAAGTTATGTGTGTATTTATCGGCTTATAAGTGCCCGGTTAATGGCAATAGGCTCGCCACCTATTACATTGGGACCTAATCATAAACTGGCGAAATGTGGGTGCTAGCACCTCTGCCTACCCCTTCGGGGATATAGGCGTGAGTTTATGTTATGTTATGTTATGTTGTTTCATAATTACAGATGGCATGTAAGAACAAAAGAGAATATAGCAAGGGTCAGAAAAGATGAAGCAGAAGCAGCAGAATTAGCAAAACAAGAACAATTAAGGATTGAAAAAGCAGACCGTGAGGCAAGGCTTAGCGTGTTAAAGCTTAAAAATAAACAGAAGTTATTGGAATTAGGGATCACAGAAGTTGAACCAGAAAAGGTGTTACCAGCTGAACATGTAAATTTGTTTACCAACTTGGAAGATGCAATCAAAACAACAAACAAAGAACATGATAAAGAATTAAAGGACAAAAAAGAAGAGTATGAGAAAAAAATTGGTTATTTAACATATTTAGGCCAAGATACTAATGAGGCTCTTGGTAAAAAGAACTGGTATGAAGTATTACCTACAGTATTACAGTCTTCAAGTTCAACTTGTATTAAAGATACTTATGAGAAATTGGTATTAAAAGATGCAGATGGTAAACCAAAGACTAAACAGCTAGATGAAAAGGATGGAGAGATATGTTGGAAAAAAAAACAAATCATTGATCCTATGAATGTATTTAAACATCTACATGAATCTCAAAGAGACATCAAAATTTTTGCTCAAAGTAAGCAAAAAATTAAAGAAGAAAACACTTCAATTGAAAAGACATATAAACATAAACATAAGAAGAAGAAACATCATAAAGATAAAGATATTGACAAAAAAATAAAGTTACAAAAACTAAGAGAGGCACGGATAAGACGTGAACAAAAAGAAAAGTGTAAAACAGAAATGTTTCTGACTGGACTTAATAAACAAATAACACCTAACATTGAAAAGGATACAAAAATCAAACCTAAATATAACTCACAATTTAATCCCGAGCTTGCAAGACAAAATTACAAATAGGCTAAGATAACAACTATATTATAATAAAATTTAATTAATTATGCATATTGCTATGTTGTAATGTGAAGAGTTTTGGTAGTTTTGCAAAGAAACATGTAACATTGATTACTTTATTATTCTTATTAACAGAGTATGTAATATGTATTATTTACAATCAAATAGAATGAGATATAATTTCATTTCTGAAGAGTAAGTAAAATGATAGGAACTTTGTCTTCAAGTTTATCAAGTGGATAATTAAATGTTTCACAAAATAATTGCAGTATTCTGACAATACAGGCTACATCATTCGGCGTTTCTAAATATTTTGACCTGAAAAAAAAAAGAGTTGTCTATAAAATAATTATTTTTATGAAGTCATCGCTTCAAAATTAGCTTGGATGCTTGAATATTTTGTACAATGACTAGTAATAATAATAAGTAATAGTAGGTAACTACATCTGATTTTTAGGAGTACCTAATAATATATCTGTAATACGAATATTACATTTTCTATATTACCTTATTAAATACTAACCTTACATATGAACATAATGAGTCAATAAAGATATCGATATTTTCGCTTCTAGTTTGATGTAAAAGTGAATAGATTCCAACTAACAATGGATAACCATCAATATTTTCCCCTGCTCTTTTTGTAATTAAATCACCTGAAATAATAATTAATAATCAATGCTAGCAAGTGCAATCTATACCATTAATATATAAGGAGAGATGATAATTTGTGTAAAACATTTATGTACTTAAACATTAAAACCTTGGGATGGAATTTAATTATATACTGCCAATAAAGCCATTAAGTCCTACTGAGATTGAGACAAAGGACTACATTTTACATGTCCTGTCTCAGGTTAACTTCTGTGTACTTACAAGTAAAGCTTGAAAAATATTCGAAAATGTAATTAAATATACAAATTTATAGCAGTGATACCTGTAGTATAACATATTTGTAGTCTAGGCAACTGTGATACCAAAAGTACAAATAAAATGCGCCCCATATCTGCATTCAACAATTCTGAAGCATTTTTCACATATATTTTTTGATATGGTTCATAAATTCCACATCTCACAAAATGCTCTTCTAGCTTACAGATCAGTAATGATGATATCTTTGGCTTTGTTTCAGAACTAACCGACGTTTTTAATTCATTTATAATTGACCTGAAAAATATTAGAGGTATATTAGAGCTGATATTATAAATCAAACTATCTGATGCCGGCGGCTCCGTAGAGGTTGTTTATCTTTTTTTGGTAATATCCCCGGTTCTACTAAATTAATTGCAATCAAATATACGGCTGATTTTAAATATGACCATTAGGTACCTTTCTAATAGAAAAAACCGCGACAAAATCCGTTCAGTAGTTTTTGCGTCCATCGAGAACAAGCAGAGAAACAAATATTTTTGTGTTTAACCCAAGTATTTTTCTTTAAATATCTCCAATGTACAGACAAAACTAATTTACAATTTTATTATACTTAGTATAGATATAGAGCAAATTATTAAAAAGCTAGTCCATGCGCTATTATAAGTAATAGTTTAGTAAATAATAAAAGGGTTAGATTAGCCGTTCCTTAATTGGCCAGTTGCGGTAACTGGTCTGTTTTGTAAACCCGTCAGTTGCATTAACTTTTCAGTTTCGTAAATCCGTTATTATAGTTGCTCTAACTCGTCAGTTTTGTAAATCCGTATATAGTATCGTACCCCTCCCCCATTCCCGCCACACAATTCTTTTTCTAAACAGCTTGACTAGTACCCACCACAGATTACCTAATAGTTGGTACAGATGAATCGCTACCGTTTTTTGTTGTGCGGAAATTCCTCCGGATACCGGGGTGGTTATCTTGGTATGGAACCGATTAAAACCGCATGCCGTCTCGGGTCTACAGACGCAGGGGTGTAAGGTCGCCCAATAAAGCATTTCCCTCGCACCCCGCTGACCCAGGGTCATCTCCGGTTTCGAGATGGCCCCTTTGGAGATGAATTACGGCCTGGAAAATCAACATACTTGTACGAGTTAGATACCTACTTGTCCACTTGATCGACACTGCAAATATGTATCTTAATGCTCGACCGTAGGGTTATTATTACGTTGTAGCCGCTTGGCCTTGGAGTTAGTGGCCTGCTTATCTCAATAAAAAAAAAATCTCATGGTAGGTAGGTACGTACCTACCTACCTACCTTGAAAAAGAGATACGTAGCTTTTCAGATTACAAAAAAAAATCCGTTCCCGCAGGGGGAACGCACAGGTAGATTTCGTGAAGCAATTAATATTATTTTATATAGAGAACTACGGACTTACACACACAAGTAAACACAGTAACATTTTTAACATGTTTAATTTTTTTTTCTCGAAAACGGTAACTTTTAGCGAATAACTTTTCAGACATTTATTTTAGACTTAAAAATGGCCTATCGATTAAAAATGTTTCCGACGGCAAGAATGTTCACCGGTTAGAAGTTATGATTTTCTTCCCGAAAAATTTTGGTTTTTCCCCCCTCCACTTTTAGTTAAAGTTTTAATCTTATAGGTTTATAATTAAAAGTTGTTGGTATTCGTGTATACTATGGGATAAAATTAGAACGGTTCGAATATCTTTCATGGAACGTGAAATTTTGAGGAAAAACTGATTTCACAAAAAGTGAGGCCCTACCGTCCCCTTAGGCCGGATTCCACCCGTTCACGAACTTAAAACTAAGTTTACACCCAAGCAATTTTTGACCGCAGTTTGAAAGCGATCGGGGCATTAATGCGACCGTGAGAGTGCCGCAAATTTTGGGAAGTGGAACCATACATACATATATATATAAATATAAACTTTTTGACCAGTGGTCATTTCGGACTCAGGGGGTCATAACTAGACCTCCGATGAAGAATTTTTTTTTTAAATTCGACAGTAGTCAAGAAACCAATAGGTAGATCGATTTCATCGAAACCTTCTTTTTTTTTTTTTAATTATCGTGCGGAAATCCCTTCGGATACCCCCCCGCCGGCCAGCGGGGGCGGTTATGTCGGGCTTGCACCGACCAAAACCGCACGCCGTCTCGGGTCCTCAGGCGCCGGGGTGTAAGGTTACCCATAGAGCATATCCCTCGCACCCCGGCTTACCCTGGGCCATCTCACCACTAACAGCATCGCTCATCCTGTCTCCTCTGAAAGCAGAGGAGTACGGAGAGCGATGTGTTCCCGCCACGTTGGGTATTGGCCGACGATCAATGCCAACCCTATGAAGGGGTGAAGGGGAAGCCAATGACCGCCGCCCAGGGTGTACCGGCCGCTCCGATTCCGTTCCCCCCGGACTGCAGCGGGATCGGAATCGGAGCGACACTCGAGGAGGTTACCCAACACACACCCCCATCGAAATCTACCTAATAATGACAAATTCCGATACCGTTACCTCGCGTGAAGGCGCGCAATCTTATATTACAGTGGTGCTTAAAATACTCACTCAAAACTACGCTAATTAGTCGACCTAAACGCACCGCGCTGCTGCATAAGGATTATACCTAACTAGGATTTCTTTTTTACGAATGTACTCCCGTGTGAGGCCAGGACCCAGGTATTCTGTATTCTGAGTATTCTGACACTGTATTTCGAGTAGAACGGGCAGTAAGGGCAAGTACCTTAACCGTTGTAGTTACAGCAAAACGTTCTTAGGAGACCTTCCCTAACTTTTTGAGATATTTTGAACTGCATTCACAGATTTTGCAAAAATCTTACAGTTAGCAAAAAAAATGCTAAATGTCCAAAAACATTTCTTTGTGCCAATCGATTCTATTTCATGTGGGGATCGAAAAACTCTGGGATAATTTAAGCTTGGAGTACTAAGAAAGACAGAAATCGCCAAAAAAAATTCCCTTACATTTCGTACGGAAATACGATAAATCAACTCGAAACTCATAGGTCAGGTTAAATTTAGAACTTTGTAAGTAAAAAAAAATCATTTAAACATGTATGAAATTAGTTTATGAAATGATATACTCAAAATGAGTTCCATTTTCACGAACACATAAGTTTACCCTTTTTTGCCGTGAACGAATGGCGGCTAATAATGTTCTGGGATGAATATTACGTAAAATGGTCGTTAATGCATCCTTGAGCTCTTGAACACTGGTGGCGTACACCAGTGTTCAAGAGCTCAAGGATGTCTTATACAACTCGTTTTTTACGAAGCCCTATAAAAAAACATCGAGTGGCGTTAGATCGGGGCTACGAGGTGGCCACTGTGTTGGACCATGTGTACCTATCCACTGTGTACCGAAGAGGCGGCTCAAATTGGAACGTGAAAGGTGGCTGTTAAAATGAACTTTTCGCAATATCGACAGGGGCCATTCGTCCAACACGTTTTCAAAATGATGTAAAATGACGTCATTATACATGGCAGAATTCAGTTTCCCTTCATAAAATTCCACCATTATGACTCGATTGGACATTATACCACACCAACAGTTGAATGAGAAACGAACCTGATTATGACTTGCCGTAACTCTTAGTGGATTTTCTTTGGACCAATGGTGGGGGTTTTTTTTCGGTTGTACATACCGTTATTGGAAAATTAGTTTCTTCAGACCACAGTATGTAATTCAAAAATTCATGATCTCGGCTTATTTTTCCTCTTAGCCATCTGCAAAACGTGAGGCTTCGAACATCATCACCCGGATGTAACACTTGAACTATGCGCCCATATCGATAGCACTTATAACCGTATTTTTTCCATATCTTTGTCACAAGGGAGTGGGAAACACCTACTTCAAGAGCGACATGCCTCGACGATACCTCTGGATATGCTTCGACATAAGTCAGAACCGCAATCTCCGTGTCCACACGAGGCTGCCGATTGCTTTTAAAAGAACCCTGCAATTCCACGTTTTTCAAAAGATTAGTAATAACATACATGCCGCAACGGATACTTGCGGTACCACACTAATGCAGCTCCGGCGATTCGATTATTGACAAAATAGGCTTCTAATAAGTCAATTTTTTCACGATTAGAAGACATTTTAGCCAAAATTCTTAATTAACTTATACGAATTTTCTCAGCTGATACTAAGAATGACAAAGATATTCGAATCAAATTCGAAATTTGTAGGTAAAAATTCTTTTTATTTACTTTATAGTCAATCCTACCCACTTCCTGCCCATAACAAAAAGTTTGAACATTGTAGAAATTTGGTTCTCTTGCCGAAATGTATGGGAAACGTTTTTGGCGATTTCTGTCTTTCCTAGTACTCAAAGCTAAAATGATCCCATAGTCTTTTGATCCCCAAATGAAATAGAATCGATTGGCACAAAAAAAAATGGATTTTTTGCATGTTTTTTGCTATCTGTAAGATTTTTGCAATATCTGTGAATGCAGTTCAAAATATCTCAAAAAGTTAGGGAAGGTCTCCTAAAAACGTTTTACTGTAACTACAACAGTTAAGGCCCTCACTGCCCCGTTTCAAAAATACACATGTTCAAGCACTTAAAATGTTTAAAACATTCATACAGGTGCTTGAACATGTATTAAGTGGTAGGTACTTTATATGAAATCAAAAATGCATACAACTGTCTAAAAATATATTTACTAATTTGAAAATACGATATAATATAGTAATATATATTATATTACAAATAGTCAATACTAATTACAATTACCATTAAAACTATTATTGAATATATATATATAATAAGTATCATAAAGTTTACAATATTTAAGACCTGGTATTATATATACTTAAAATAATAGACTTTTCTTCTGACCATTGAGACAATTTATTTACTACTAGCATCGCCACGCGGTTTCATCCGCGTAAGTCCAGAGCCCGTGGGAATATCTGGATATAAAGCCTATCTTAATAAGAGATAATGTAACATTCTAATGATGAATTAATTTTCGAAATTGGCTTAGTAGTTTCAGAGTTATTCGATTATAATCTTTCCTTATCTTCATCTTCAGAAGAATCATCTACGCAATAATCTTGGGGATTATTACTAAAGCTGCTCGGAACAGTTTTCGAGTTTAACAAGAGGGTTTTGATGGAATTTTTAAATTCCGAAGGTAGAGATCCCGTTTTGGTCGCGGAACATCTTTGAAGCTATTAATTACAGGATAAGATGTGATCATAACATGTTAAGTAAATCATTATTCGTGACAATACGTGACCGTTTGCGGGTATTATTCTCTTGAAATCTTCTGGAATTTTTGTTGCGAGCTTCCTGAGCGTCTTAAGAAAGAGCAATATCCAAACTATATAAAAGAATTGTATGTACTGCAAGGGGCATGTTATACAGGATTAAATAAAGGGTTTTTTGTGCAAATGATTTAAATGATTCTACATCAATATCAAAGCCAGAAGACACACTTTACTTAGGACATTCCTTAGTAAAGTGTCAAAATTTTGAATCAATGTTACATCTAATCAGTAATTTCAGCGATGGCCACAGTTCGTTTTCCTGAAAGTCTACTGGAGATTTTAGCAGCAACCATAAGTTCATCTGAACTTCGATGGTCGTCCACTCGTCTACGTTTTGCCTTGGCACTTGCGTTAGCGATATCTATAACCGGCCCACCAGGACCAAGTGGATGCTCAGTCAAAGTAGATGGCTGAGGGAGATCATAACATACTTGAAATGATAACTCACGCTGTAGCCACTCAGTATGAGCTTCTAAAAATCGTTTCCTGGTCATCTAAGTCGGAATCGGAATCTAGTGATTAGCAGCTTGATTTTCTGCATTGAGTTGTTCATTATGCCACTTAAATCTTGAATCCTTGTTAGATAACTATACATAGCGCTATTTTTCTCCGTACTTCCATGTATCATCCAGTCTTAAAAAAAATCCATTTTCGATAGATTGAAACGCCAACCTACAAAAAAAAAATTGTCGGGCAAAAGGGGTATGACGGGGGATTTTACCTATTGTCTAATGAATTCAAAAATATTTGTCAAAATGTATTTAACTTGATAGTTATTGGAACTGACCATTATATATGCTGTATTACACAAGTTAAGAAAATTAAGTAGTTAAGAAAATAATGCTTACCCTTAGAAACCGAATCCATCATATGACAAGTTATCTTTTTAGAAGCGAAAATGCAACAAATTTTATGCATTTCTTCAAATTATTTATATAGGTACTTACCCTCATCACCAAAGATAGCCAATACAATGGGTGTTGATGTAATAAGTAACTTATTAGAAACTACCCTCACTAATGTTTCTTGGAAATTTTAAAGTTGTTTTTGTCCAGCTAGCTTGTTCTACTCGAAATACAGTGCTCTAGTTAGTTTTAATATAATTAATAGGATAGATTGCTTTTTTTATTAAATAGCCTAACCTTTTTAATGAAGCCCACATATTTTTTAAGTATTTCAATACAGTATTAAACGATAAAAGAATACGTAGACGAAGTTTGTAGGTAGGTAACTTTGTTTACGAACGTGAATTATATACCTTTCTTCATCAATACGCAGGTGGAAAAGATTACTAACCCAACAAAATTCGAATGAATGCATTTGTTACGTGCGCGCAGACGGCTGTTGACATCCCGACTGAATAAAGTGTAGGAGCGGTCCTGGAGGGTCCGCGGTGAATAGGTGCGTATAGTGCGTAAGTACATTGAATGCGTGAGGCCTTCTAGTAACTTTTTTTTTTAGTGCGGAAATCCCTTCGGATACCCCCCCCCCCCCGTCGGCCAGCGGGGGCGGTAATAAATAATAATAGGCATAGTATAAAAAGGTACATACATCTTTTTTATTTATCCATTATTTATAATAGGGTGTCACCAAATTAGGTCTCTGAATTTGGTGAGATGACTTGGTATCGACAAAATATCTATTTGAAACAAAAAAAAAATATCGAGTAAAGAAAAAAAAGAAAAAAAAAGAACCACCAGCCACCAGCGTCACGTGACGCGTCGAGCACACATGACGCTGTTCGCGATTTAGGTATTTCCCACACATCCGCTTGGAGAATACTGCGAGGAGAAGGACTACACGCCTACCACTTTCTGCAGGTGCAAGAGCTCCTTACCACAGATTTAGATCCGCGGTTAAGATTTTGTAGGTGGTTAGTGAAAGATCCTACCAGAAAAAAATTGTGGACAGACGAGACGAGTCCACTTTTACAAGAGTGGGCTTGTTTAATATTCACAGTGGTGTTTTTTTTATTTTTTTTTATTATTTTAGTTTATTTTACCCGATATTTTTGTTTTTGTTTCAAATACACATTTTGTCGATACCAAGTCATCTCACCAAATTCAGAGACCTAATTTGTTGACACCTTATTATATATATATATATATATTATCCCTTTTTTTTCGTGCAGAAATCCCTTCGGATTGAACCGACTAAAACCGCACGCCGTCTCGGTTTAACAGACCGCCGGGGTGTAAGGTTGCCCATAGAGCATATCCCTCGCACCCCGAATATCCATAGTACCTAATGTTATAAAGAGGAAAGATTTGTATTTTTTTGTATGTTTGTAACGTGTAACGATTAATAACTTTTTATAGAGGGTTATTATATGAAGTTGCAGAAGTTTAAAGGTGTGACTTATGCACTGTAAAAATTAATGAAGTAATTGATGCTTTTGACAGAAATAAATAAAAAAGGTTGATTGCAATATATAGTATGAGATTATAATCGTGAATAGAATGTTACATAAATTTATTTTAGGTATATGAGTAAATGAACCTCAGGGAATGGATTCTTAATAAAGATTCTGCCGTGGCGTTGTTCGGTCCGTTGTGCAAAGATGGTAGTATGCACTTAGCTAGTGGACACGTGGCTTGTGGTGTTGCCGGCGTGCCAGGGTCTCCGCTGGTGTGCCTCGCTACCTCCATTATGGTGCGAAGCCCGGTGCGAAGACCCTGGAAATAGAAAAAGTGCGGGTCAGTTTGTCACTAGGCAATTACGTCCAAGTGACCCGCTAAAATAGCAGGTGAAGAATCTCCCAGCGGCAATGCAGCGTAGCTAAAAGCTATAATAAAAAGGAATATAAATAGGCAGCACAAGCTGGTGACGCGACCTCTGACCGTAGGGGTCATCGGCCTCGTGGCACTAATTAGGTAGGCTGAAATAGCACACATAATAAAACAAAATATAGTAAGCCATGCATTTTAGCAGGCAATAAGCTGCACCGCTGGAAAGTCTTCACCTGTAGAAGAAGTAGGAAATGTTGATCTCAAAACTTACCCGGAGCCGACAGCAGTTGGCCACGGGGTCAAAGTGACTTTCCCCGGCGAAGGTTACCAAGGAAAGGAACGATATAAGAGCCGTCAGTTGATGACTGGGCTAGTGCTGTCCAATCTCGCTTGCACAACCATAGATAATTAGTAATATATTATAGAAACATACTAAAATATCGATTAATTTACGGATATTGTTTTAATTAGATTTATAAAGAATCCACAACGTTACAATACCCCCTCAATTAGTTCAGGGTTTTTGTTACCCAAAAACCCGATACTGGACTGCTCAATACAATGCTTGACTTACGCTTACACATACATACTTTCTTACATACCTCCTCTATCATATTCATCCATACTTTGCGGTTACCACTTAAATAATGTAGCACACGCTTCCTTCCGAAGAGAGTTTCCAGGATAATAGGCGCTGGAGACTCAGACGTAAATCTAACAAGATGGTTAACTTTGAAACGTCACAGAATACAATTTCAATGGGAAGAAAAAGAGCAATTAATACCACTATATATTTTCGACTATAAAAGATGAAGTGTTATGTTTTTAGTATAGGGCTTCTTTTAGATGTATAAATTACCGCATCTGCATTAAGGCTTATTTAACGAGTTTGCAAACCGCTCGGAAGAAGACATAACAAAGATATGCAATAAGGCTTGTTTTTGGAACTGAGTTTGCACGACCGCTCAGCATAATAATGGTATAAAACCATAAGAAACAATACCCAGATACTGGTTGAATGTCCCAGCTCCAAGAAAAGGTATCCGTTGGTTTAAAACGCCAACGGACCCACAAATGGTATAAAACCATAAAATCTCCTGGTGACTGGTTGAATATCCCAGCACCAAGGTAAGGTATCCGTTGGTTTAAAACGCCAACGGACCCAAAAACAACATCAGTTGGTTTAAAACGCCAACCGACCCACAACAACCTTTACTAGGCAAAGCCTAATAATAAAAGAAAACGAACATGAAGTTCAAAGTTCCATCTCAAAGAGAGGAGAAAAGAAGAAAATATTTAGTAGTGGTAGGGTAATATGATTTCAAACAATAAAGACAATTAATTTGTCAAAAAAAATATAATGAACAACTTTGAAAGTTATGACCAAGTCAATTTATTATTAAAGTGTTATTATAAAAGTAAAATAGTTTATTATTTGACCCACATCAGTGAGTATGTATGCAAACATCAGTTGCAATTGGAACAACTAGTGTTAAAAAAATTCGAAGTTAAATTTCAAAAAAATTAAGAACGCACGGTTCAACAAGGTAGGTAGTTTCTCTAATGTTTTGTAGTCGTTTATGTTTATATTTATATTTTGTAGCAAAAAGTAAAAAAAAAATTTTTTTTTTCAAGTTCAAAATGACCATGAAGGCATTTTAGGGTTGATCCAACGGATCATACAAAAATTGCAACAGGCAAAATAATTACGAAGTTCAATAAACTAATAAGTTGATATATATATAATAAATTATGTTGGGGCAAGTCCAAAATAAATATTATTTTTTATTCACTAATGAATAAATTTTAATGTTTTGTTCAAAAAAAACAGAAACATAAAAGGGAACAGTCATCCTAAGAAAAGTATTACAACAGATAGAGAATTAACCACATTTGTACATTTACTTATTGTAATTATCTATTGAAATAAACATAATTAAATTTACCAATAGGTAAAAGATATTAATATTTAATATTCAGTAAAAAAAGTCCAAAAGTTGGTATTCATCAAAGAATAATTTTATTTTGTTTTTAAAAAAAACAAGACAATTTTTTAAACATTATCTAGTAGTAATCTTATATGATACTATACTGGCAACCTTTTTGATTGTCAAAACCATATGACGTTTGACAACTAAGTTGTATTCAATATTTCAAACAATTCCAAAACACCTTTTGATAGAAATAAAATGTTCAAATATACGAACCAAGGATGTAATAACAATTGAAAAGTATTACATTACTTAGTAAGAAGACATAATTGACCTGTAGACCGTGTCTACCAACAGGATACATGAGTTATTTATATTATAAAAAGTTTTCGTACTAAGTGAAAAAGTTGAGAAGGTACATGAAATTAAAAAAAAATACTGGTGACCCTTTTATAGGTACAAATATCATTACGACCATTGTAGTGATGAGATATAGGTAGTATATTACCAACAGTGGAATAACAATAAGGAATGTTATTATAAAATATAAGTTTTAGTTACAAGTATGTGTAGGTATATGTTTGTTTGCCACAATAGTGTATAAGAGTGTTTAAGTGCAAAGGAAAGTTTATTGAATATTTACATATATTTACAACAATAGTGATTATTAGAACAAAACAAGTGTTGTTCATAGTTAAGAAGTTAGGTTGCTATTTAATTAATAAATTTATTAGGTTAGGTTAGATCCTGGGGTGTGTGTTGGGTAACCTCCTCGAGTGTCGCTCCGATTCCGATCCCGCTGCAGTCCGGGGGGAACGGAATCGGAGCGGCCGGTACACCCTGGGCGGCGGTCAATGGCTTCCCCTTCACCCCTTCATAGGGTTGGCATTGATCGTCGGCCAATACCCAACGTGGCGGGAACACATCGCTCTCCGTACTCCTCTGCTTTCAGAGGAGACAGGATGAGCGATGCTGTTAGTGGTGAGATGGCCCAGGGTCAGCCGGGGTGCGAGGGATATGCTCTATGGGTAACCTTACACCGCGGCGTCTGAAGACCCGAGACGGCGTGCGGTTTTAGTCGGTGCAAGCCCGACATAACCGCCCCCGCTGGCTGGCGGGGGGGTATCCGAAGGGATTTCCGCACGATAAAAAAAAAAAAAAAAAAAGGTTAGGTTAGATCCTTGTATTGTTTTATGTTTGATTTAAATGTTTTATATGAATTATATTGATTATTTTACCTATATTTAGTTTATAGTTATGACACAAGTCATTTTAAAAGGACTCGGGGGAAATGGCTAATGCATTGTTGACTTTGAACGGTCAATTTATATAAGCGGTAATGATTTTAATGACTTTAAACTATACCAGACAAAACAATCCCATATGCAGAACAAGACGAGGTCTACAATTTAAGTATTTTTTATCTTTGTTGTTCTTTTCAAAGATTTTATTAGTTGTATGGAGATCTTTTATTCTTTGTATTTCTTTTCAAAGAATTGTTTACATTTTTTTTTTTCAAATACACAAGCTAATTTGGATACAGAAATCCGACAATAAGCAACACTGACTACAAAACAGTTGAGTAAGTATTAAATTTAAAAGGTAAATTAACCCAAAGTTAAGTAAAAATAAAATCTATGGTGCGATGAGCGAGATTGACATAAAAATTAAGTCATTTACTTCAATATAAGTGAAATCAAGTAGTATATATGTAAGCTGTCAGTGAGTAATAAACTATTTGTGTATAATACATCAAAATAGTTTTAATAAGTATATCAAAATAAAGATAAATTTCAACCAGCAATAGGTTGATATAATAACATAATATATGTTATTATAATGCAAATAAAAGGTAAGCAAGTATAAAAAGTATAAATTCACTGACTGGGTGTGCGACAGACACCTATACAAAAATAGAATTAAAAAGTAAGTAGATACTGGGTTGAGATCAACAAGTCCAAGAAAACAAAAGTAAATAGATCCTTACTTTACCAGTGGTATAACGGTATACAGTTAAAATGACCATAAGAGGTATTAAACCAGTCTAGAGATGGTAATGCAAAATAATTGTAAAAGTAATGTTATTTAGCCTTGTTGTTATATTTAACACAGGTGATTAGTTAAATAGATGAGTAATTTCACTGATATAATGGAAATGAGTATGCATTATTTAGTTGAATATAAAAAAAATGAAACTAATAATTATTTTCAAATACCGTCATTTACGAAAAATGAAAAATAACAATAAAATTGGTGAAAAAAATCACCACTGGTAAAGTAAAGAGGAAAATAAGAAGAAATAAAGTACTTACGGACCAAACACAATACCTACGGCAGAATAATACCTTGAAGGCGCCAATGTAACGATTAATAACTTTTTATGGAGGGTTATTATATGAAGTTGCAGAAGTTTAAAGGTGTGACTTATGCACTGTAAAAATTAATGAAGTAATTGATGCTTTTGACAGAAATAAATAAAAAAGGTTGATTGCAATATATAGTATGAGATTATAATCGTGAATAGAATGTTACATAAATTTATTTTAGGTATATGAGTAAATGAACCTCAGGGAATGGATTGTTAATAAAGATTCTGCCGTGGCGTTGTTCGGTCCGTTGTGCAAAGATGGTAGTATGCACTTAGCTAGTGGACACGTGGCTTGTGGTGTTGCCGGCGTGCCAGGGTCTCCGCTGGTGTGCCTCGCTACCTCCATTATGGTGCGAAGCCCGGTGCGAAGACCCTGGAAATAGAAAAAGTGCGGGTCAGTTTGTCACTAGGCAATTACGTCCAAGTGACCCGCTAAAATAGCAGGTGAAGAATCTCCCAGCGGCAATGCAGCGTAGCTAAAAGCTATAATAAAAAGGAATATAAATAGGCAGCACAAGCTGGTGACGCGACCTCTGACCGTAGGGGTCATCGGCCTCGTGGCACTAATTAGGTAGGCTGAAATAGCACACATAATAAAACAAAATATAGTAAGCCATGCATTTTAGCAGGCAATAAGCTGCACCGCTGGAAAGTCTTCACCTGTAGAAGAAGTAGGAAATGTTGATCTCAAAACTTACCCGGAGCCGACAGCAGTTGGCCACGGGGTCAAAGTGACTTTCCCCGGCGAAGGTTACCAAGGAAAGGAACGATATAAGAGCCGTCAGTTGATGACTGGGCTAGTGCTGTCCAATCTCGCTTGCACAACCATAGATAATTAGTAATATATTATAGAAACATACTAAAATATCGATTAATTTACGGATATTGTTTTAATTAGATTTATAAAGAATCCACAACGTTACAAACGAATAAACTCAAAGACTACTGTACCGATTTTAAGCAATTATTTCATAATTACAATGTTACATTATCCCTGAGTAACGCGGGCTACTTTTTATCCCGATATTCCTACGGTATCAGTGCTTACGCGAGTGAAACCACGGGGCGATGCTTGTTTTTATACATGTATTCTTCTAAACATACGCATATAAAAATATGATGTATTATATAAATAATATTTTTAGGTTTTGAAAAATACTGTCGTATTTATAAAGTAATTGTGATTATTGTCTATTATTAAAAATAGTACTCCACCGGCAATATGCCTTTATTGCAGACAAACCGGGTGCGAATTTTTTTGCAGTTTCAGCTGTGATAGTTCGCCTTAGGCAACAAAAATTTTCTGCACAACAGTACAATTGTACAAAGGCGTACTATCTCGGAAGAAAACTATCTCTCTCTCTATTTTATGACTGTTACTTTAAGAGTAGGTACCCATCTAACTACAAAGGTTGAGTTGTGGACGTGAAAACACTATAATGATTTTAAAAGTGAAGATAAAGAGCTCTTACTCATTCATAGTTCTCAGGGAAGCCTCTAGTTGAGCTGAATTAAATTTACAACTCGTGTTTAATTGGTATGCAATATGTCTCCTGATGAGCTGTATGGTTCCAATAATAACAAGCACATCTGATAATTGTTGAAACACTCTATAGCCTTTCACAAGTATATGCTCCAATTCTTTAATATCTGCACACATACTTCTTACAGCCATCTTGTCAGAATTATTTCTAAATATGTCCTGAATGTGTTGCATTTGGTTTTTAATCATAAAACCATATAAAGTATCTAATCCATGAAGACCAACCACTCCCACAGCATCATTCAATTTAGCGAATGTTTTATTGTTCATGATTTCATTCTGAGCTTTCGTGTCGTACCAAGCACCACATACGTCAATATATGTGCAGCATCTGTAAACCAATCATGATTTAATAAGGCGATGAACGTTTTGTTGTTTCTTTTAAGGTATATATTTAATAGTTGACCTAAAAATATGAATGGTACTTATTTTATAAGGAGCAGAGATAAAAAAAACAAATTACCTCGCATCTAATAACTGAGGTATCTGTCGAGCGAGACTGCCCATAAACCCAGCCGAAGGACTATACAGCGTAACACCTTTACGATAACTAATTTCTTTGATTACACTATTGTTTATGATCGCTGATATCTAAAACAAATAAACAAAATAGTATTTGCCCTTAGGATGATTAGTACTGCCTTAGTTGGTGGTATGATTAAGTACATACCTGTTTCTGCCAAATCCTTAAACCATGAATGTTTATGTAGTCCTGAATATATTCTAATGATCTCCTGTAGCCATCCATGCTTTCAGCTAATTTTTGCAATCGTGACAGCAAGTTAGCTGATGTAAGTTGATATTTCTTCTGAGGTTCTAAAAACTCTACGAATTTTTTACCTATGTGTCTGTCTAACTCTTTCAGTAATCCCTCTTCTAACAATTCGGCAGGATCAACTCTTATTACACCTACTAATGTCGATCTCATATCTAAAATTCCTGTAAAGTAGGTTAATTTAAAAGATAAGTCCAATTTTTTTCCTCTAAAACTCATTCTTTTTTTTCTTTGAACAAAAACTTCTCTACTAACGTGAGTCATACATTTCTAGTATCTAAGTGAACCCAGAACTATGGAAAACTTGTGTCAGAAGTGGGTGCACGTCAGCAGTCTACTGGGTGAAGTTTGCGCCCGCAATCACAAGCAAACTTCTTCACTGCGTGCTGCGTCTTTCGGTCTGTTCGCAGACCGAAAAACGCAGCACGCAGTGAAGAAGTTCAAAAACGACTAAACCTCAAAAACTACTGAACGGATTTCATTTGGTTTTTACTTATAGATAGAGTAATTCATAAGGAAGGTTTAGGGGTTATAATTTGTCAAGGTTTTGTGTGAACTGGTTGAAATACAGTGCAACCTCGATATAACAAATTGGAAGGGATCAAGTAAATATTCGTTATATCAAGTAATTCGTTAAAACTGAGGTTTATTATATTAAAGTTAGGTTGGTCTAACTTTTGTTAAAAATATTATTCACCTCAACATTACGTTCTCATCTATAGGTAGGTACTACTAGATACTACTAAATGATAACACATTTTTATCAATGTACTGTATGTGTTTTCTATTTAATAACAATTACCTAGGTAGATAACAAAAATTTTCCCTTATATTAAAGAATCAAAATTAAATGCAGTAAAATCCACAAAAGTAGTTTTGCACTATATAACGATAATTGTAGGGAGTGCCAGAAAGTCAAGCCGCCTGGGAGCTTTCATTGAAAACGCTGCCTAATCCCTTGTTTTTTTTTTATTATACCACTAAGGTGGCAGACAAGCACACGGCCCACCTGATGGGAAGCGGTTACCGCGGCCTATGGACGTGTGCAACACCAGTGGCGTCACACTCGCGCTGCCGACCCTGTAAAGGAAAGGATGGGAAAGGAGTTTGGGAGGGGATAGGAAAGGAGTTTGGGCTCCGGCACTCTCACTCACCAAACGGAACGCAACAGTTCAAATACTGTTACTTGGCGTCGATATTCTGTGAGAGGGTGGTGTTTCCCCGGTCGAGTTGGCCCATTCATGCAACGGCCAATATGACTGTTGCTTGACTCTACCACTCTAAAAATTGATTGATTGATTGATCCCGGGTTCCTATGTGTCGCAAGAACGAGATGAGTATACCACGCGAGCAACAACAACCACTAGTATATCTATCATTTTTAAAAGGAAGATATACCTAACAATAGTGATGTTAACTGAAATTATTAGGTACAAACCTGTCGTGAAAGTAGAAGCCGAATGGGTCAGTTTGGCAACTTGCATTCTATGTTGTAACTGGGCATAGTCTCGTAATTTCTCCTTTTCTAATCTAGTAGGGACTTCTTTAATGACCCATGTTTGCAAGTCAATTATTTTTTCTACAATACTAAAAACCATTTCTGGAATTATTTGCAGCACCTTTTGAATATACTTAATTAGTTCATTACTGTAATATTGGGATACGGATACCAAGTCGTCACTGTGAGCTTGATTAATCCTTAACAGTGGTATTTCCATAGCACTAGCCAGTTTTAAAAAAAGTGCTCTGAGTCTACTTGTTACAGCTGGATTCCCCTTAATGCTATCTTGCATGTAGTTTGTATAGGTGTCGATTGTGCACCAAGCATAACTAACATCTGCAATGGTCTCTAAAGTAACCAAGGAATCCTCTTTTAAAGATGCAGCTCTGAGAAGATTGTTTAATGATTCTTTACTTTCAGAAAGAAACTGCACAATTGTTGAAGTACTTTTTATACCATGAAATTCTTCCACTTCATCTAATGCCTGTATGAGCTGAGTTACTTTTTTGATTGATTTAGATGAAATTGGTTCACCTAAGGATGCTACTTGTTTAGCAATATTATCAAACCATAATTTCAATTGTTCATTTTCCTCTATTTTTGTAACATTTCTGGCTCCAGAAAAAAGTTCTGATAAACTATTAATCGCTTCTATCGCACGGATTTTATTATTATTCCATGATACTGCTCTATTTTCTAATAATTTATTTAGGATTTCTCTGACTTTTAATTCTAATTCTGCTGTACTTATCATAAGTTCCAAAATTTCCAAAGGTGAATAATTAGTTTCTTTCAGTACAAGATCTTTGAGCTGTTTGCTTTTTTTATTGTAATCATAAAATATTACATCCGTGTTGTGCAATAGTAGCCACCTCAAAACCAGATTAGAGTTTAATAGCAGATTCAAAATTTTATTTATGTTATCTAACACAAAGTCATCAGTTAGTGTCCCTTCCTTTAATAATTGGTGTGTTTTGTTAGTGAGCATGGGTATAGATGCACCTCTTTTTGCGAATATTTCTTTAACTAATTTAGCATTACATGTATTGTTTAGAGCAGACTTCGCAGCTTTAAAGTTTTCCCAATAATCAATTATATTAATAGTCACACCCATATAAATTGGTGCAACCCAGTTGTTTGGAAAGAATTTATCCACAATTTCTCTCATTCTAGAAGTATCCATATGAAGGTAATGTGAGGCGAAAAATAAACAAACCACTAGCATACTGGCTTGTGTGGCTAATGCTGATGCCTGATGCTCTGGAATTGTGTAAACAGCTAGTTGGTTGTAAATATCTTCAGATCTTAATTTCCCAATAACTTTTTCAATAAAATCACTACGGATTGTAACTCGGCTGAAATAGTGCACACGATAATTAAAAATTGGTACTACACCTAACGTGATACTAATTCTCACTGTTAACTGACCCACTCACCTAAAATACTCTACAGGATAATCTACAGGTCTTTTACCATTCAGCTGATCATAGCCAGTATCCCTTAGAAGTTTACATACGTCGCTAATATTAGACTGAGATTGGCTTGTACTGTAGCGATAAAAAGCAACCAGCAGCCTCTCCCTCATTGAGCCAGGAATATACAGATCACACAATAAAAGCATAGCACCATATAGGTACAAACTTTCACACTGAAAATAATATAAGAGATAATGGGATTCATTGAAAGAGCTTAAAACAGCCAGCGGGTGATCTTTTAATCTATACGTCAGGCGATATGACGATTTAGGTATTTGAACTATCATGGTCACTATCGCTAGTATTAGAGACAACGGGATATTTACCATTGTGTTGTTTTGAGTATCCGATATTTCGGCACTGTTGCAAGCGCCATGATCATGGAGGAACTGAAGTACTGGCGGTTACCGGTAAATATCCCTTTGACTCTAATACCTACAATATAACGATTATATACGAGCGAGCCCTGAGCCCGGGCGCGGTAGTTTGATTGCTTTTGCTGAACAGCACCGGCGAACCCACACCCAAAACAGTGACGAGCAATGCGGGCGAAAGCGGCGTACAAAGCAGTGTTGAATTCACGGAATGGAGGCAAAGTAATCGTGTAGTCCATCCCGTCCGCTGACGAGTAATGCTTGACGGCGAATACGTGGGGCCGACTCTTCCTGTATGGTGAGTTTTCTTTACATAGAATAAAACAAAGTCACTGCTCGCTTCTGAGATTTTCTAATCTAAACTATCCAACGGATTTTGATGCGGTGTTCATCAATAGATAAAGTCATTCGGGAGGAAGGATAAATTTATAGTTTGATAGTGAATTAAATTTTTAAGCAACTAGTATGCTTACTTTTCCTATAGATTTAGATCGTACTTCGCAAGAATTACGGTAGATGGCTCCAGCGGCGCCTTGAGACGTATATAATATATCGGAGAGTTTCGAATATCTGGGACGTGTCTAGGTGGCTCAGTTGGTCAGAGCATTCCCCCTGTAAGGGACTGGTCGCGGGTTTAAGTCCCGTCCTAGATATTCTCTTTTTCCGATCTAAATCTCTAGGAAAAGTAAGCATACTAATTGCTTAAAAATTTAATTTAATTAATGTGGCGGGGTAATCAAAAAACAATGTTTAAAAAG
Organism: Cybosia mesomella; assembly: GCA_946251805.1. Lineage (NCBI taxonomy): Eukaryota > Metazoa > Arthropoda > Insecta > Lepidoptera > Erebidae > Cybosia > Cybosia mesomella. The sequence continues at coordinate 19,946,020 of OX276401.1, forward strand.
TGTTTGTAAAGTCAATAATTGTTTCCGTACTTAGCAAGAATTACGGTAGATAGCTCCAGCGTCGCCTTGAGACGTATATAATATATCGGAGATTCGAATATCTGGGACGTGTCTAGATGGCTCAGTTGGTCAGAGCATTCCCCCTGTAAGGTACTGGTCGCGGGTTCAAGTCCCGTCCTAGATGTTCTCTTTTTTTCGATCTAAATCTATAGGAAGAGTTTAATAGTGTTTCATGTCAATTGAAATATGACGATAATTATTCAAGATGACGAAAGAAATCAAGCTCACTGAGAGCTTAAATAATAATAATAAACCAAATAATGTATGGTGGGATGGGGACCTCTTTTATAGGTTTATAAAAAAGTCTGCCATGGCATATATTTCTTAAGAATAGCTTGCTATAGCCATTTTAACTTCTAAAAAAATGGTTACAATCTATGTAGTAATTTGAAAGCTATTTAGACGAGTATACTATTAATCTTTATGAAATTAAAAAAGTTAGTGACCTTAAGCCACACCTTACACCATATAATTTCATTGCATATCTTCGACATTTTCGTAATATTAAAAATGTTACACAACAAAATTGAAAGGTTCGCGCCGGGGCCGGTAGCGATGCAGTCAGGTCATAGGCTTTCGTTTTTTATGAATTTATTCCCGTGTGAAGCCGGGACCCGGGTTGCTAGTGTTTTTATGAAGATGAACAAAATAATGAATGCTGACTTACCAAGAGTTGTTTTCCTTCCACATCCTTCAATACTGTTTCTATATTTTGTTGAATGAATGTATTATCATTCAACTGTTCAATGAAGAAATTTAAATCAACTATATACTGATAGATATTTTCAAACAGCAAGTAAAATCTGTTTATGATTTCCAAATATTTCTCCTTCAATTCATCATCTAGGTCTTGCAATTTCTGTAAATCATTTCATTCTTTTATTTAGGTACGCAACATTTTAACAAGTAATATCCAAGTAATAAGCCAATATATTTTAGCTTCAGCTCACACACTCAATTTACTTGGTAGTATTGAAATGCCAGGATTCTCAAATCCAACATTTTAATTTGTGTACAGTAGTTTTAGATAGGTATACATCATCGCATGTCGTGACCTGCGCTGAAGTATTCGAATCAAATTTATTTACTTCGTCTTAATTCGTACAAATCCAAATCGCGACTAGTTTGGTGTGCGTGTGCAATTACCCGCATTTTTGCGTGTGTAAGCGAATTCCTACATTATAAAAACTCGCACACAAGTGAGTATGTAAACAGAGTCTCTTTCCAATCAATTTACATTTTATATCATCGCATCTGTATTAATCAATCATTCATCATTCATCATTCATCATCAAATCATTGCATCTGTAGTAAGAAAGCGAGTGCTATAGATGAGTTTAGTAGAAGGTTATCTGAGAACTTCCAGACAGAAAGTTCTTCTGGAAGGCAATAAGAACACCCAGAGGTGCAAATACGACTTCGCAACTGGTAAAGTCAGAAACCAGTCTCGTCCGCCAGGACTAGAATGCGTGCTAAAGAGATGGAAGGAATATTTTGAAAGCCTATTTGATATAGATGCCAGTAGAAGTTCTACCCTAGGACTTGAGAGGAGGTAATGAGAGTGATATCAGTATGACAAAGATTGTGGAAGCGTTGAACAGCATGAAAGCTGGGCAAGGCGTGGTAGTGGTAACACAAAGGTGTTAGACAGGGATGTATAGTGTCGCCGGGACTGTTTAACTTATTTATAGACGATTGCTTGAAAGGACTGAAAGAGTGGAGTGGAGCGTATGGATTGAAAATGAATATACGCTAATGATCAAGTAATATTGGCATCATCGGAACAGGAGTTGCAGGCGATGGTTAATATTATGCATGGTGCCTTAACAACTGTTTTTTTCGACTACCCGCGTTTGGAAAGTGCACTTGTGTTCTGGGATCTTTCTGTGAAAATTTAAGTTTTAATTGCTTACTCGCGTTATTTGTGGTTAAAAATAGTACTTTTGTGTTGTTTATAAACTAAAATAGTAGTTGATGTTGATGTTGTTAAGGTTGATGATAAAAACCCTAAAATACAGTGCCACGGTTGCAAAAGGCAAATATGTGTCAAATGTAGTGGATTGCTAGTCGCTGAGTTGAGAATGATAACACTTCAACCTTGAATTATTTGTGCCCTGAGTGTGAACTTGGAGTCCGTCAGTTGCCGGCTTTGAGAAATACAGTCTCACAATTAAAAAATGAAATTGAAGCCTTAAAAGCCAAATAAAGCCAATCTACGTGCATGGAGAGCATTCTAGGGGAATTAGCAGAGAGAAAAAAGCGAAGTGCGAATATCATATTGTTTGGGATTGACGAGTGTCAGCTGCAAACAGGTGATGCTGTCAAGGACAAGGAGGTATGTATTGAACATGACAAGGTACAGGTTCAACAAGCCTTGGTCAACATCCCAGAATCGGAGCGTCCAGTTGCTGTAATCCGCCTCGGCAAGCTTCCGTCCAATGTATCAGCCAAAAATGATCTTACACCCTATCAACGTGAATATTTACAGAAGCTACGTGATGAGCTGAAACAAAGGCTGAATGGTGGGGAAACCGACTTAACTATAAAATATATACACGGCACCCCCAAAATAATCAGCGGAAAAAAGCTATAAACGCTGCTGTTGGGCTTTTGGAGATCACCTTCTTCTACACGAACCTGGCTTCGATGATGGCTAAACGAGATTTGCTTATCATAGAGATTAGTAAGATAAAACCAACTTTCATTATAATAACAGACACATTTAAAACCCTCCATGAATAGCAGCTTGGTAGATAAGAGGTTACGCTTTATTCAGACATGACAGAGTTAAAGGGACAGGGTGGGGGGAGTGGCTATCTATGTGTCATACAAACTGCACGATATACCCATACAAGTGACCCTACATCCCACCTAGAATACTACACAGGTTGAGGCACTATGGCTGAACATAAAATATGGTAATTTCAAAATGTTGATTGCAGGTGTCTATCGGCCAACCTACAGCAGGTATAGTACCTTTGAGGAATCTGATAAGCTGCTGTTTGGAACAATTAAAAAAGCTGCGGAAACTAACAATACTTTGCTAATAATGGGTGATTTTAACCTTCCTGATTTAAAATGGCCATTGTACAACGTCGATGTAGACAAATACAATCTGCTCCACGGACAATTTGTAGATATGTACATAAATTGTAACTTACACCAACTCGTCACAAAGGTGACAAGAAAGAGAAATGATGAGGAATTACTACTCGATATAAAACTTTGTAAAAAGAAAACTTCTGTATAAAAGTTGAACACTACCCCCATTATTTGGGGAATAGCGATCATCAGGTCCTATTAGGGACAGCACAAATCAGTCTTCAGTCAACTAGCAAAATTGTCACACAACAACCACGTAGGACTTACTTTAAAGCTAATTATGACATTATAACCCAAACTCTAGCTGAGAAAAATATTATAGATACCAATGTTACTGATGTTGAAGATGCTTGGACAAACTTTGCAGGGATAACACACAATGTTATCGAGACTCAGATACCACTCAAAAGAGCAAATAAAAATTACAATATTAACAAACCATGGATCAATCATCAGGTGTTGGACCTAGCAAAAAATAAAAAAACATTTATGGAGACAGTATATCTTGAATGGTTCCAATGAATCATACTAAAAATATAGGAAAGCAAACAATCAACTATTAAGCATGGTAAGACATCTAAGAATGGAATTTGAAAGAGGAATTGTTAAATGTGGACCCAAAGCATTCTATTCCTATATGCGCCAACAACTATCTTCAACAGTATCCATACCACCATTATTGAAGGATGCGAGCGGGAGCATTACAAGTGATCAAAAAATGGTAGCTAAATTGTTTGCCCGGCAATTTGCAAAATCCTTTGTTATAGAATCGGCTACACTTGTCCCAGAGATACAGATTCCTCCAGTTGAAAATTCTATAGTCACTGATATTTACCCCAGATAAAGTAACTAAAGCCTTGACAACATTCAGTGATTATACCTCGATGGGACCATATGCTTTGCCTTCAATATTATTTAAACAATGCAGCAATGTTCTTGCTCACCAACTAGCACACATTATGAACCTGTCTCTGAAAACTGGAAAACTACCTCAAGAGTGGAAGGAAGCCATTGTGAAACCTATATATAAAAAAGGCGGTACACACCTTTTTTTTTTCTTTTTTCGTGCGTAAATCCCATCGGATACCCCCCCCCGCGTGCCAGCGGGGGTGGTTATGTCGGGCTTGAACCGACTAAAACCGCACGCCGTCTCGGGTCTACAGACGCCGGGGTGTAAGGTTGCCCATAGAGCATATCCCTCGCACCCCGACTGACCCTGGGCCATCTCCGGTTTCGAGATGACCCCCTCGGGTTTGGGAACCACGGTGTCCCCGTCTTGCCCCGGTTTGGGGGAGGGGCGCTAGTCGCCCCACCGTCCCGGCCTGCTTCTGCTGGGGTGACAGGTGGCCTCACCCGCCACCCCCAGGCCTGCGCTCATGGAGGACGATAAACACCTGGCTGCTAATTATCGACCTATCAGCCTCACAAGCATTGTTTGCAGAACCATGGAGAAAATCATAGCAGGAGAACTAAGAGCTTTTATCAGTGCAGAAAACATCATCATCGATGAACAACATGGTTTTGTACCTAAGAGATCTACAGTCTCGAATCTCCTTGTATGCCTAGACAAATGGACAAGACACTGGAACAGTCATCAGCCCACCGATGTCATTTATTTAGACTTTGAAAAAGCATTTGACCGGGTCCCTATTAAAAGGCTTGTAGTCAAACTTGAACACCTTGGAATTCAACAACACAACATTATTCAACAAGACCTGAACCGGATAGTGCAGTAGACCAGGCAATGGCTGATCACACTAAATGCGAGCAAGTGTACTGTTTTGCATATAGGTAACAATAATCCTAAACACAAGTATATGCTTGAATCTGATTCACTACAAGCAGTGAACTCCCAAAGAGACCTCGGAATTATTATCACACATAACCTTAATTGGGATGAGCACATCGTAAGTATAACCAAAAAGGCGAACTCAATGTTATACATGATAAGAAAAGCATTCTATGTTATCACCAAAGAATTGTTTGTCAATATCTACAAAACATACATACGACCTATGCTAGAATACGCCTTCCAAATTTGGAGTCCATATTTCAAAAAAGATATTCTATTGTTAGAAGGGGTACAAAGAAGAGCAACTAAAATGGTATCATCACTGAAAAGTATGTCGTACGAAGAACGCTTTCTGGAACTGAACCTAACCACACTGGAACAGAGAAGGAAGAGAGGAGACCTTATTTAAACATACAAAATACTCAACAAACACTACAACATACCAAACATCGAAAACATGTTCACCATGAACTCCAACAGACACCTCAGAGGTCACTCCATGAAATTATGCAAGCCTCAGTGTACAAGCAACCCTAAGTATCACTTTCTGCCAAATCGTGAAGTGCAAAGCGTAACTCCTTACCCGAAACTGTGATAATTGCTCCTAATATAAACATTTTTAAAAATAGACTGGACATACATTTAAAAAATTTTAGAACTCAAGTGCAGTGATATACACGCATCAGCTTTAAGCTGCTAGTGTATTATAAAATAATAATAATAAAACAAAGATATGAAAGTAAATGTAAGCAAAACAAAGGGTTGATTTTTGAAAGAGAAGAAATCATGACTATTTGTACAATTCTGATTGAAGGGGAAACAACAGAACAAGTGAAAGAGTTTGTATACTTGGTTTCAAAGTTTACGAGAGACGGAAACTATGACTGTGATATTGAGCGAGAGTTTTGGCAGGAAATCAAGTGAAAGGGGCGCTGCATAATCTTATGATTAGCCAGAAAGTATCTAAATTAGAAAAATAGATTTCAACTTCTAGAAACTGGAGACAATGCTGAAACTCCTAAGCAATACCAAGAGCCTAAACCACCAAAACCAGAGCAAAGAACTACTCTCCACGATTGCGGATGCGCACCAATACTCTATGACAACCTTAAGATCCGGTCACATGGTAAAAGTAATGCCAGCAGATATAGATACGTATAAAAGCATAAGAGCTAACTTCATAGAGAAAGACATTAGTCACTATACATATAAACTCAAAAATGAAAGAGCCTATCGAGTAGTCTTACGTGGTCTACATTCATCAGAAGACACCGAACTAGTAAAAAAAGAGCTCTTCGAACTGGGACATGAAGTCAGATATATTACAAATATAAAACATAGAAGTACAAAACAACCAATGCCGATATTTTACGTAGACTTAGAGCCAAAAAATAACAATAAGGACATCTTCCAAATCAATGAACTAAATCATACTAAAATTTCTATTGAAGTTCCGTACAAAAAGCTAGATGTTTTACAATGCAAGAGATGCCAGAGATTTGGACACGCCAAAAACCAATGTTACAGACCATTTAGGTGTGTTAAATGCGGTGAAGATCATCCCACAGCAAGCTGTATTAAGAGACCTGATACTGTGGCAACTTGCGCTAACTGCCAAGAAAATCATCCGGCGAGCTACAAAGGCTGCACAAAATATAAACAATATAAGGACTTAATTATGAAACACAAGACTAAAAGAAACAAAGACAACGAAGAAAAAATTGAAAAACCTAATAGTAATCCTAACGCAATCACACAAGAAAACAACCAAAACAAAAAAGACAAGCCGACAAAATACAGTATGACATATGCACAAGCAACCAAATCAATTAACTCAATAGGAGTTAAAACTGACATCAAGGATCCAAACAACTTAGTCGAGGTACTTGACGTGATGTTTGACAAATTTCAATACATAATGAATATTATGTTAGACAACATGATGGATCGGATGATTCAATTGGTTACAAGCCTTGTAAGACACCCCTAAACTTAAGGATAGTTACTTGGAATGCCAACGGACTGACAGAACGCCGACTGGAACTTGAACTGTTCCTGAAGACTGAAAGAGTAAATGTGGCCTTAATCTCAGAAACGCGGTTCACTTCAAAATCTTACTTCGGCCTCCGGGAGTACAAAATATATACCACTAACCATCCTACTGGTAACTCACATGGAGGAACAGCTGTGCTCATACGAGCAAACATTAAACACTATCTTCTTGGGGAGTTCCAAACAGAGAAGATACAGGCTACCTCAGTCAGAATCCAAAATAATAAAGAAGAAACAACACTCTGCAATATACTGCCCACCTAAGCACACTATTACAACAAACGACTTCACAACATACTTCAAAACACTAGGTAATAGATACATTTGCGGTGGTGATTGGAACGCAAAACATGTATTTTGGGGTTCTAGACTAACAACTTCACGTGGTAGACAGCTATACATAGCTATGAACGACCTTAATCTCCATTGCGTTTAACACGGTAAACCCACACATTGGCCTACTGACTGTAATAAAGTGCCAGACCTGCTGGATTTCTTTATGACCAAAAATATCTCTCAGAGCCAAGTAAGCATCGAGGAATGTACTGACCTTTCATCTGACCATACACCTGTTATTTTTGATATCCAATGGAAAGCAGTTCAGATTGAGTATCCTCAAAGACTTTATAATTATAAGACAAACTGGAATAACTAGCTTCCTAGAAAGATCGTTATTTACATCACTGCAATCTTTAATGCCTGCTTAAGGCTTATTATCTATCCCGCCCAATGGAAAATAGCGCAGGTTATTATGATCCCCAATAAGCCTTCTTTGTGTGCTAGGTAAACTCCTAGAGAAAATATTGTTGAATAGGATGCGTACATATTTACCGGATGTCATACCACTCCACCAATTTGGTTTTCGAGAGAAGCACGGAACTATCGAACAGGTTCATCGTGTTACGGACACCATAAGCCGTACTTTGGAATGCAAACAATTCTACTCTGCAGTATTCCTAGACCTTAGCCAAGCCTTCGACAGAGTGTGGCATGATGGGCTTTTGTTCAAAATCAAACAGCTGCTTCCTCATTCCTTCCTTCCAATACTGAGATCATACCTTTTTTTTTTTTTTTTTTTTTATCGTGCGGAAATCCCTTCGGATACCCCCCCGCCGGCCAGCGGGGGCGGTTATGTCGGGCTTGCACCGACTAAAACCGCACGCCGTCTCGGGTCTTCAGACGCCGGGGTGTAAGGTTACCCATAGAGCATATCCCTCGCACCCCGGCTGACCCTGGGCCATCTCACCACTAACAGCATCGCTCATCCTGTCTCCTCTGAAAGCAGAGGAGTACGGAGAGCGATGTGTTCCCGCCACGTTGGGTATTGGCCGACGATCAATGCCAACCCTATGAAGGGGTGAAAGGGAAGCCATTGACCGCCGCCCAGGGTGTACCGGCCGCTCCGATTCCGTTCCCCCCGGACTGCAGCGGGATCGGAATCGGAGCGACACTCGAGGAGGTTACCCAACACACTGAGATCATACCTCCACGAAAGATGGTTTGAGGTGAAACTTAATAATGAGACAGCTCCCTTAAAAGAAATTCTCTCCGGGGTTCCCCAGGGTAGCATTTTGGGCCCCGTTCTATATCTACTGTATACTGCTGACCTGCCAACACACAGCGATACTATAACTGCAACATATGCAGATGACACAGCCATCCTATCGGTCCATGAAAATCCAGCAATAGCTTCAGCTAAACTACAGACCCACATCTATAAAATAGAAGAATGGCTCAACAAATGGCAGATTAAGGCAAATCAAGGCAAATCTGTCCATGTAACCTTCACCCTCAGAAAACCGACCTGCCCCGCAATAAAACTCTGCAATGAAGATATTCCACAATCTGAGGATGCTAAATATCTTGGAATGCATCTGGACCGACGGTTAACCTGGAGAAAACACATATGGACCAAACGACAGCAGTTGGACACAAAGTTCAGAACAATGTACTGGCTGATAGGGCGCAAGTTAAGTCTGTCGCCGGAAAGTAAAATCGCAATATATAAGACCATACTGAAACCGATATGGACTAACGGCATTCAGTTATGGGGAACTTCTAGCAACAGTAACATTGAAATACTTGAAAGATACCAAAGCAAACACTAAGAGCCATGTTAAATATACCTTATTATGTGAGCAACAAACACATACACGATGATCTAAATATCAGTACAGTCAAAAAGGAGATCTCTAGGCACAGCAAAAGCTACCAAGCTAGAATATCAAAGCACATTAACGGGCTGGCTTCAAATCTCCAGGGGTCAGGAAGTGTAACACACGACCGATTGAGGCGGCATGATGTCCCTACGCTAATTGCGAGATTTGATTAAGGAATGTGAAGAGATCTTCAGACCATTCTTTCTGCTAATGATGACATGTAAATAAAATGAAATGACAAATGATTGGCTTATTGTGTTAACACAGATTGCTAAGTCGCAGAAGGAACACGAAAAAAAAAAAAAAAAAAAGTATCTAAATTAGCACGACTGGCTGTACATAGAGGCGTACTCGTCGCGACGTCGCCACTCGTCGCCACACTTATGTCTGGTAGTGATTGTTGGGTGTGGCAGAAGGAACATGAAAGTAAACTGAATGCTGTGGAAATGAGAAGTCTGAGATTGGATGACCCTGCTGGACCAAGTGAGGAACAGCGAGATCAGGGAACATTGTCGTATGGTAGTAGATGTAGCTGTAGATGTAAATGTACCAAGATAGAAGGGATGCTTAGAATGTGAAGAAAATGCATGTAAAGAGGATGAAAGGAGACTAACAAAACAGATTTAAGAGGCGAGGGCTACTGGGCAACCCAATAGAGGTCGACCTAGGCGTACTTATACAGATAAGATCGAGGGAAGATAAAACAATTATGAAAGTGGAAGAAGTGAAAGGCGTATGCCAGGATTGTAGCAAATGGAAAGATTTTGTCTCTGCCTACCCCAATGGGTAAGAGATGTGACTATATGTATGTATGCCTAGTTGCTGAGCGATTCTGTTATAAGTCCACGTTACAGAAGAGTTTAACCAACAAGAAAATTAAAACTAACACTGGTTAATTCTCATGTCGTGCAAGTCTGATGCCATAAACGCTAGGATCCAACAATACTAATGTGCGTGCCAACAAGGCTAACCTTTTCTCCCATTGGCTACTTTCCGCCTTACGACTTGGCTTCGCTTGGGAGCGCCGTGTTTTAACAAATTGTGTTTGTGAGAATGAATAACTCATACTTACTGAATTCATATTAATTTTTTTTTCTTGCTCATCAGAAATCTTAAAATAACTGAAATCCATAATAACATCTTGATATTTCTGCTGTGCTTCTTTATTATTTAGTCTGTAATTAATAAAAAGAAAAACAAATCAAAAGACCTTTGTTGTGTTGATCCCAGAAGCATCCAAGGCTTTCAACTCATGTTTCAATATAACTATTACTAAAGCAACTGCTGTCTGACTTCCCATCCTCGAGAGGGAAGCATGGGCCACATCATAATCAGTTGAGCAGCCGGTGTACCAGGTAGCAAGTGAGGGTGGCTCAAAGATTTTAAAAGGATCCCATACATACCATATAAATACTAAAATACAATTATTGACATCCAGTGGACCAATATTTTTATAAAGGGGAAATTTATTATATTTTACATTTAGACCAAGTAGGCAGAGGTGTATTACAACACCCACGAATCGCCAGTTATGTTTAGGTCCCAATGTAATACACCACTGCCTACCCCTTCGGGGATACAGGCGTGAAGTTATGTATGTTTTTTAGACCAAGTTTATGTATTATAACAAAATGTACAGGCTCATAAAAAGCTAGTATCCATGTTTCTATTTTATTGAGACACAGAATACTGGTACTAGTAGAGTAATAATTTAGGATGTACCACACAGCGCTAAAACTCATGTATTGTAAAAGGATTTCTAGAATGCAAATAAGCATAAATTTATATTGTAAATACATATATTTACAAAAAAAGAAACAACCGGACTAATCCAAAAATAATTATTCAGGGTATTACTATTTCCTGGCACAATATTATACTGTCGGGGACACATTATTGATGCGATATCTCGCGGTATAGAAAGTCCTTTTACCTTTACTACTTGGCTTTGTTACTTTGTGTACTTACGTTGTGCTACTTACTCCATAAGCTTTTTATTTTACAACCTCCCAAAATGGCTTTGTTCATATTTTAGAGTAGAAAAATAATAACAATAAGACCTTCGAGAATATCACAGTCGAGAATTACTTACAGGTAAGCTGAAGGCTTGTGATCTTTGAGCCTAAGAATTTCAGCAACTATAGCATTTCCATGAGACACCAGCTTTAATAAATTTTGAGCGCATAGATTATCTTCCGCCATGAATACCTTCATAATTCTCTAATAAATAACAAGTATCAATATCTGTAATTAATAAAATAAATTCTAAAATTCAATGTGATCAAACGCAAATTTATCAACAACAACAATTACACTTTGGAAAATTCATTGATTTCTTTTTTAAGTTTTTTGGCTTGGTTACAAGACCTTTAAGCTATATAAACCATAAAATTCATTGATAGATAATGTCAAAGTTGCCAATGATTTTTTTTAATTCTCATAAAAAGCAGTTAAAAATCTATATATCTTAAGGCTTTCACGGCCGGCGTTCCATGTAGAATATACTGCTTCCGGGCTGTTTGGTCGTGGCGTGGTCCATTGGAAACTTGAATTCCAGACGTTTCGTCGATCACTGCGGTCGACATCTTCAGTGGTACAGCTCGGGACGCCGTCGAGTGCTGAGAACCTTACTCGGTGGCGAACTCACTGCGACTGATGTAGCGGCCCGAGTCACTGGCGTATTTGGGATGCTTGAATATTTCGATGGCTTCTCGACATAGCCGTGGGAAGGTGGCGTTCAAAAGTTCCAGTCAGAGAAGCTATGTCACGTATCCGACCGCTGTTCTCTAAGGACATCGCAGAATTGTTCGAGTTCATGTTGACGACTTCATACTTCCAGTGGAACAACACGTTCTATGAACAAGTGGAGGGTTTAGCCATGGGAAACCCCATCAGTCCTGTAGTTGCGACATTCTACATGGAATTCTTCGAAGAAGCCGCTCTTGAACGAGCGCCCAAGAAGCCTAAGGTCTGGTTCCGCTACGTAGACGATAACTTTGTGGTTTGGAGTCATGGCAACACGGAGCTGACTAAGTTCCTGAATCACCTGAACAGCATCCATCATAACATCCAGTTCACCATGGAAGTAGAGAAGAACGGAGAACTGCCATTCCTCGATGTCCTGGTATCCAAAAAAGAGGATGGCAGCCTTGGTCACCGGGTCTATCGTAAGCCTACACACACAGACCGTTACTTACACAAGGACTCCAACCACCATCCCAGACAGAAAATTTCAGTCATCAAGACCCTGGTCCACCGAGCTAAGAGCATCTGTGAGTTTCAACACCTTCAAAACGAGTTAAGCCACCTGGACTCGGCCTTCCAAGCCAATGGATTCTCTGCCCAGGAGATACGGAGAGCTCTTCATCCGAGGAAATGTTCTCTAACGAACCAAGATGAGGAGAAACCTGCCCCTCTAGGGCCTTTTTGCCATACATTCATGGTACAACGGATCGTATCGGGAGACTGCTAGAAGCTTACAACATTAAGCCTATTTTCAAGCCCACGACGCAGTTACGTAATCGTCACCGTTCAGTCAATGACCCTCATGACCCACTATCTTCAGCTGGAGTTTACCGAATCCCCTGCTCGTGTGGCTCGGTATACGTGGGCACTACTCAAAGAAGCGTCAAGACCCGGCTTTCGGAACATGAACGACATTGCCGCCTCAGCCACTTCGACAAGTCAGCGGTTGCAGAACACACCCAGGAGGATGGTAATCATACCATAAAAGAACACGAAGGTTCTAGCTACCACTTCACATTTCTTCCCACGGCTATGTCGAGAAGCCATCGAAATATTCAAGCATCCCAACAATTTTAATAGAAAAAACGAAGATTTTCATCTCCAAAAAGATTGGTACCCAGCACTGAGAGCCGCGCGTCATCACAATTCAAACATGACGAAGCCACCACCATCCCCGGCATCGGGAGGTCACACCCCCTTGCTTAGCCTCAACCAATCCGGATCGAGCGCATCGGTTGCGCAGCTCTCAACTAATCACGACTGGTTACGTTGTTTCCCCCTTCCAACTGCGCCTATAAATACGCCAGTGACTCGGGCCGCTACATCAGTCGCAGTGAGTTCGCCGCCGAGGAAGGTTCTCCGCACTCGACAGCGTCTCGAGCTGTACCACTGAAGATGTCGACCGCAGTGATCGACGAAACGTCTGGAATTCAAGTTTCCAATGGACCACGGCCAAACAGCCCGGAAGCAGTATATTCTACAAGCTAAAAATCTCTTACTTTGACTATCAAACCTCGTACATTCAATAAGCAACTTAAAAAAAATCTTTATTATTTATGAGAGTAAATAATAATACTTGTTATTCACTTTAAATAACAATAAAACATAATTTACTTAAAATCTTAAATCTTTCACGACCGGCGTTGCATGTTGAATATACTGCTTCCGCCCGTTTGACCGTGGTCCATCGGAAACGTGTATTCCAGACGTTTCGTCGATCACTGGTCAGTCGCAGAGAAGTCGCCGCCGAGGAAGGTTCTCCGCACTCGACGGCGTCCATCCACCATTGAAGATGTCGACTGCAGTGATCGAAGAAACGTCCCGTAAGCAGTATATTCTACATCAGAGGTTCCCAAACTTATTTTGTCTACTGCCCACTTTGAGACTAAATTAATTTTTAGCGCCCCCATTTTTTCACCTAATTAAAAACCACTATAACTTCAAATTAAATTAATTAATTGTTGTGAGCTATATTAGCGGAGATTAAACATTCATTCTAAAATAGACTTTTACTATAATCCACAAGAGTTAACTTGAGACCTGAGCACAGTAGGTAGTACATAACGACGCTCAGGTCTCAAGTTAACTCTTACTGGCTACACCTGCCAATGAGAATGATTATTGAAACGCAACTTTATAGTATTCAGACAGAGTATCTTTTATTCAAAATAAAATAAACATAATCGATTCTTATATAAAAACTAATGTGAAGGATGAATCTGATGCTGTTTAATAAGTTTGTTGATATCAGGTTCCAATTTACTCAAGAACAGCCGCATGCAAGTTCGGTAACATGCAAACGATTTCTCTTTTAAGTAAGCAGCGTTGCCACAGCACTAAATCCACGTTCAGACAAATATGACGATGGGAATGCTATCAAGAATCGTTGAACGATTGACCACAATCCAGGGTACAATTGCGGGATCGGTTTTTGTAGCCAAAATTCTTGATAGCCATTTTTGAACTTGATTTTTATTTCCTCGTTTGTTGTCAATTCTATAAGTTCTTTTTCTAGCTGAGGTGAGATTGCTGTGTTGACATCTGAAAACGGATCTAACACCCAGCCTGGTATTTCCAAGTTCAAAATGTCCTGGTATCGTTCGGTGAAGTCAATGTGGAGGTTTTCCAAATGTTGGCAGTAGGCAAACAAGTCGTCGTTACTGCAGGATACTGATAAATTCGGAAAATTGTGAAACTCACGTCTGCCCATATTCTTTTTGTGTACAAGTGTATTATACCTATATACCTAAATGTAAAAACTCCAATTTTTACATTTAGGTATATAGGTATAAAACTCCTTAGAAATCTAAATGTCAAAATTGTTAATTAATATTAGTTGATGTTCACAAGATGTAGTCGAGAGTCGAGAGCTCTGTCGGTGTCTAAGAGTCCTCCTAGCTAGATGAAATTACAAATCGCCCCCCGAAGCCTACACAACGCCTCCATTTTTTTTCTGGGTCTCTTAACCCCCTTTAGGCCTGCAGCGCCTACAAGGGGGTGTTATCGCCCACTTTGGGAAACGTTGTTCTACATAATTTACATTGTATGTAATGGGATTTAAATTGATTTTTGACTGAAACTGTTTAACTTCCAAAGGAACATACTCACAGGTCCTTTTTTGATAGTAAAAACTTTGAGTATTGAGAAACGGAGATGCCATGCGACACGTTCGCGTATCGCTTATCTGAGCTCCCGTAAATATTAGAAAATGGCTGATAGTGCAGTGATAACGTGTAACAAGTGTTCAAGAACATTAAATCTTGCCAAAGATGGTATTCTATTTCATAGGTAAGTGTATTTTTATTAATTACTTATTGATTTTAAATAATCATTTGCATAACTAAAAGTTTAAAATTTAAACTAAATTTGTTAGGCTACTTTTGTCGTTGAATATACAATGGACGGCCTTATCGCTAAACGTGATTTCTTCCAGGCAACCTGTAACGTTACGCTCCACCTCTGAGAGGAGGGAGAACGTAAAGCACATTTATTGTGAGTTTTAAAAGAATTTGGTTACAAGTTAAAGAATTTTAATCTTAAAAAATTAAAACTAAGGACAGAAGTTAAAAAATTGAAATCGCATAAGAGTGAAACTGTCAGCT
Organism: Cybosia mesomella; assembly: GCA_946251805.1. Taxonomy (NCBI): domain Eukaryota; kingdom Metazoa; phylum Arthropoda; class Insecta; order Lepidoptera; family Erebidae; genus Cybosia; species Cybosia mesomella. Next base: position 19,961,532 of record OX276401.1, read on the forward strand.
CGAAGCTTCACAGGACCCGAGGAAGTAGAAGTAGTTTCCGGAACGAGCAGTGAAGGCTTCTAGTCAGAAAGCTCTGAAGCTAAAGAGCTAATAGAGATAACAAGCTTCTTACGAGTGCTTCAACTTTTTCAGTCACTTCGGTTTTGTTGGCTAAAGAGGTAATAGAGTTCTCAAGCTTCTTACGAGTGCTTCAACTTCTTTAGTCACTTCAGTTTTGTTGAGCTGAAAGTTGTATTTGGCTTCGTAAAACTAGTTAGCTCGACAGCTGTAGTAAAACTCAAGGCTGTCACTAGAATCTTTCCATAGAACTAGTCAGTTTAAAAGTAGACGCTAGAATGAGTACTAGTCAGAATCAAGGCCGTCGCTAGAACCCTTTGAAGAAGAATTGGATTAAATTCAAAATTTAGATACAAATAGGTATAAAATTTACTAGGTTTTATTACAAAAAAATAATAAAACCTACTTTTCAGAGAAAATTCTAAAATTACTTAGGTGACATGACATTTGTCACTCAAAAATTGTCAACAAATTAATTTTTATATTTAGGTTCAAATCCATTAAAATGACAAAATATGAAAATAAATACTAGGACATGAAGAGAAGGCGCTGGAGCGGGGCCATAGGCCGGAGCGCCGAGAAATTAGGGCTCAGTGGTCTAAGCTCCACCGGGAACTCATGGAGACATGGAGGGTGCGACTTGAGCAACCAAGGTGGGGGGAATCCTCCATTTCGGCGGTGAGGCCGATCATGAAGGAGTGGTTGGAGAGGCACCACGGTGACCTCTCCTACCGGATGTGCCAGATATTTACCGGACACGGGTGCTTCGTTAAGTATCTATGGCGCATCCACCGGGAGACAAGCACTGCGAGGATCCTGGCAAAGATACGGCGCTCCACACCTTGGTGGAGTGGTCTGCGTGGGCGAGTCAACGCCGGGATCTCATTGCGGTCCTGGGCGTGGACGTTCTCTCGTTGGAGACCATGGTGAGGGCCGTGGTCGGGAGCAAGTAGCACGCCACCGCCTCTTTCTGGTAATGCGTGCGAAAGAGACGGCGGAGAGGGAGCGGGAGAGAACCCTGCCCCTCGAGTTCCGCAGTCTGCGGCGAGGACGCCGCAGACTCGTCTATACCCGGGACTACCGACCTCCATGATCGGGGCCTGAGGACGGTAGTTGGACGACTCGCCGTCCTTACAGAAGCAGGCCGTGGCGGAGGCGTGTCGTGCACATTAGCGCACACTAAATCCCAAGAAAGCATTGCCAAGATCCCCAGCCGACACGAAAGATCGTAATCGGAATCTCTCGGAGACGGCCTCACTAGCATGAGCATTAGGGAAGCAAATTCCAAGCAGGCTGAAGGCGCCTAGATCACCAAATCCAAAAAGAGGAGGAAGAGAACGCGCCGGCAGCAGGAAAAGACCATCCAAACCAAACCCGGTGCATCAACCAGCAGGGAGACGACCACACCGAGTGAGAGGTAAATAGGTCAAGAGCTACAAAAATGAAAAGGCAGAGCACAGACCCTGAGGAGTGAACGCAGCAGCGTCCACCGAAGCGTCCGAAGTCACAAAGTAAAGTAAAAGTAGTAAAATAGGTAGTAAAGTAGGCCAAAGTGACCTCTCGATCGTCATCCACTGGGGAGATGGCGCGGCGATGGATGATGCTACAGCCGCCGAAATTAGAATACGATTAGTCGACAAGATCGAGGAAGCTGCTCTAGACAGGGTAAGTGGCATAAGCCTATCATTCGCGGCATTGGGCCTGGTAGCCGAGGGATACTGCCTCGTGAGACCGAACACCGAGGAAGCAATGGCTTGGCTGCTTAGATGTGACTTCGGTGAGTGGAACGGCGTCCCGTTAAAGCCCAGAAAGCTGGATATCCACAGGCTATCCATCTGGCTCCCGGGCAGCACCGGAGCTCGACGCATTGACCCGCTGGAACTTATCAGGATCCAGAACAATTACAGTGAGGAATTAAAGCTGTCGGAGTGGACTCTCATCCATAAGGAAATACTGCCTCTGGGAACCGCTCCAACAGTGCTCGATCCCAAACAGCACACAACAGGCGCCAGACACACATAGCTCTGGGCCTGAAGGAGGGGAAGATGGAGCGCGGACTAGAGCCCCAAAGGGGGTGACGACCGTAAACCAAACGCCCCACCAACAGACACGCCCAGAACAAAACACAGCACACCCCCTTCCTACGACACGAAGTGACCGGACTCCTCCACCAAGCGTTGCATTACTGCAACCGTTTTGGCTGGGCAAGAGTCCACCGAAGTGACAAAGAATAGGGAGGGAGCACTAACACTCACAGACACACAGGTACAATAACACTATACATGCACTAATACAATAACACTGCACAAACACACACACAAAAAATAAGAATAGTTCAAGTAAATCAACACCACAATACAGACAGACAATACAGACAAACACAGGCAACAAAGAGAGGGTGCATTTAGTCTTCGCATATCTACCCAGCGAGGCAGACTTCAAACCACCATCACAAGAAATGGAAGACATAATAAGAAAATACCAAGGTAAAAACATTCCGATTATTCTAGGTTGTGATGCCAATGCCCACCATGTGGTATGGTGCAGCACGGACTGTAATTAAAAAGGTGACTTACTACTGGATTTTATTAGCGCAACAGGTTTTGACATAATAAATGAAGGCAATACGCCAACATTCGGATCCAAAACTAGAAGAGAAGTGCTGGACATAACAATTGCCACAGAAAGGTTAAGCAGGCACATAACAGACTGAAAAGTAGACGAAAGCGACTCAAAATCGGATTACAGACCAATCTGCAGTCTGGGAGCCCATGTTGAGAAAACTTTAGTCAGAAATGCGAGGAAAACCGACTGGACCACATATATACACCACATTAAGAAATGGAGCCCAGGCAACCACACCTCGCTAAAAGACACCAGAGAGATAGAAAGAGAAGCCAACAGACTGGACGAAGCTCTAAGAGAAGCATACCACAAGGCATGTCCACTCAAAGAGATCGAACCAGGCAAAAGACGACCCTGGTGGACAAGGGCACTAGAGAAGAAAAGGAAAATGGCCAGACGAGCTCTCAGAAAGGCCCAAAAAAAGGCCGCGTCTAGTAAAAATGTTCTCTAAAACCAACACCTGCAAACTAGGAATCATTAAGAACGGTGACGAACTAATAACCGACCCGGAAATGATAATAGAAGTGATGCTGGAAACACACTTTCCAGAATGTGAACAGACGGTGGAGAAGGCACTAATCACAAAAGAGCACATAATGTGGAGTGTTCGGTCATTCCAGCCCTATAAAGCTGCTGGCCCGGACGAGATCTTCCCAAAAATGCTGCAAATAGCCATCAAGTACATAAGTGACGATGTTCTGGCTCTATACAATAGCAGCATCAGAATGAAATACATCCCAAAGAAATGGAGAGAAGTAAGAGCGGTCTTTATACCTAAACCTGGCAAGGCTACGTACCAAGAGGCCAAAGCCTTCAGATGTATTAGTCTTTCCTCATTCTTACTCAAGACATTAGAGAAAATATAAGATAGAATAATAAGAGAACAAATAGTCAAAAGCGGATCTCCCCTTCACCATAACCAACATGCGTACATGGACGGCAAGTAAACTGAGACCGCACTCCATAACTTGGTAAATAAAGTGCAAAGATCCATAAGCAACAAAGAATATGCACTGGGCTGCTTGTTCGATGTTGAGGGTGCCTTTGGCAAGGCAACCCCGGCCACAATAGAGGATACCTTAAAGGCATAGATTAAGACATATCAGAATGGGCGAAAAAGATGCTAAAACACCGATTGATACAAGCAGAGATAGCAGGAACAAAGCGCACGGTGATAGCTAGGAGAGGCTTCCCTCAAGGTGGATGTCTATCGCCACTACTGTGGTGTCAGCTAATAAATAGACAAGCTAGTCAGCAAGAAAAACAGGATGCACATATACACACAGGTATACTCTGATGACGATGTGTTCTTAATCACATCGGTCCTCAGTGTCATGTGTAATATCATGAACAGAGGTTTGCAAGAAGCACTAGGATGGTGTAGAAGCAAAGGCCTCAACCTCAACCCTGACAAAACTACTTCTTTTTACCAACAAAAGGAAAATTGGAAGTGCTGAACCGGTATGACGAGATAACCATGACTTGGAAGTAGTGAAAGAAGTCAAATATCTGGGCGTCCCACTGGACAGCAAGCTGACTTTCAAGTCAAAGTCAAAGTCTTTATTTTTCAAAATAGTGCAACGTAATTACATCTTTTTGACGTCAATAATTGCTTAATACTAAGTTTACCACCGCTTCCTAGGCGCTAGTGGAGAAGAAACGGCGCAACAAACTCCACTGCGGCATTTTCGAGACGTCAGCTTATAATAGTGATTTCTTAAGACTAAATATGGACGAATGTACATTTTTGTCTCGTGTCAAGATAAATAAAGGTATATAATAAAAAAACGTTATAATAAAATTTAACCCAAGTTAATCGTTCAAATAATTGAAAAAAGTTAAAATATGGTAAAAAGGTCGCGTGCCTACTACAATACTATGCTGTAGTTGTAACATTTTAGCATTTTAGAAGGAGCCTGCACCATGCTCAAACCAGACATTTTTGTCTTTAGGATAATCATCTGTCCTATAGTATGCTTTTTTACATAAGGTGGTCTTAACAAAGATTTTAAATTTATTGTCAGGCATACCAAGGACCGATTCAGGCAATTTGTTATACAAGCGTATACCTTCCCCCCTAAAAGAATCACTAACTTTGCTAAGCCGATAACATGGAAGGATAAGTTTATTTTTATTACGCAGATTTCTGTCTGTAATGTCACTTACTTTTGTAAAATTGAATATATTTTTCCTGACATACAGTATGTTCTCGAATATATATTGGGAAGCTACAGTTAAAATATTAGTCTTTTTAAATCGTTCCCTAAGAGAATCTCTCTTGCCTAAACAATAAATGGCACGAACTGCCCTCTTTTGTAGTATAAATATAGTTTCTAAATCTGCTGCATTCCCCCAAAGTAGTATTCCATAAGACATCAGACTATGAAAATAACTAAAATATACCAGCCTAGCAGTAGGTTCATCTGTCAACTGCCTAATCCGTCTGACAGCATAAGCAGCAGAACTGAGTTTATTGGCCAAAATAGTGATATGGTCACCCTATTGCAATTTCGAATCTAGTGTTATGCCTAGAAAAGTAGTGCTGTTTACAAATTCCAACCTTTGCCCCTCCAGCACGACATTAACGTGTGCTTGCCTCACATTAGGCAGTGTAAACTTAATGCATTTGGTCTTTTCTGCATTCAACAATAGGTTGTTTGCATAAAACCAATTTGAAATGGCGTTCAAAATATTATTAATATTACTCGCATCTGTACTACGCCGATCTACTTTGAATATCAGTGATGTATCATCTGCAAACAGTACTATGCCAGCTTGAGCCTCGATCGTATAAGGCAGGTCATTGACATACACCAAGAAGAGAAAAGGTCCTAGGATTGATCCCTGTGGTACGCCTATTTTGACGTTTGATCCGTTTGACTTGACGTTATTCACAACAACGGTCTGAAGCCTATCTGTTAAGTATGATTTTAATAGTTCTATTGATTTCTCATCAAATCCATATCGACGTAGCTTGAGCAAGAGTGTTTGATGGTCAACACAATCAAATGCTTTAGAAAGATCACAGAATACCCCAATAGCATCCTGCGATCCCTCCCAAGCGTCGTAAATTAGGCTGACTAGAGCCACTCCCGCATCGGTGGTAGATTTCCCGCTAGTAAAGCCATATTGTTGGCTATGGAAAAGATTGTTGGTCTTGAAGTACAGTTGCATCTGATTGAGCATCACTCTTTCAAACACCTTACTCAGAGCTGGCAAAATAGAGATGGGGCGGTAGTTTCCAAGTTCCGACTTAGATCCTTTCTTAAATAATGGTATTAGTTTACTGTGTTTCATTAAATTAGGAAATGTGCCTTCATCTATACATTCATTAAATATGAGTGCTAGATCAGGTGCAATGATGTTAATTATATGACTAATTAAACTAACTGACATGCCCCAGTAATCCTCAGACATTTTTATTTTTAGATTTTTAAATGCTTTTAAAATGTCATTGGGATCAATATGTTTGAACTTAAATTTAGAAGAACTAATATTACTCTCAACAAGGGTCACAGCACTGTTAGCGCTAGAGTTAATAGAGGAAGTGAGTTGCAATGGAATATTGGTAAAATAATCTTCAAAAGCATTTACAATATCCTTCGGAGAGGTTATATTCTTGTTTTCTAATTTAATTTTAGTAACAGTATCCCTCACTTTACATTTACCAGACTCTTTGTTAATAACTTTCCAAGTTTCTTTCATTTTATTGGGAGCCTCAATTATTTTCCTCTTAATATGAATGGCCTTCGCTTGTCTACATACTTTTTTGAATACCTTGGAGTAATTTTTGACATATTCAATGAAACGACTGTCAAGTCTGTACAGTTTTTGGGCGTATAAATCGAAAAGTGTTCGTCTACTATTATATATGCCTACAGTAGCCCATTCACAGAATTTAGATTTAGTACTGTGCTTTTTACATTTTTGTTTGAAAGTATGTGAAAAAGCATCAGTTAATGTACTAAATAAACTATTGTAATGAACCTCAGGATTATTGCCTAGGTAAGCTACACAATTGAGCTTGTTCTCTAACAAGTTTTTGAATTCTCTAATTTTGTTAGAGGTTATGGGCCTACACATAATTTTCTCTTTAGGTTGATTATTATTTCCCTTGGAAAAGGATACTATTTGACCACTGTGATCTGAGGGCAACGCACTTATTACAGACTTACTTAAGTATACACTGTCACTAAAAAAATTATCTAAACAACTGGCAGTTGTAGCAGTGATTCTAGTTGGTTCACAGAAAATATTTTCAAGGTTGTAACTCTTGAACATGTTTAGAAATTGGGTACTTTTCCAGTTTTCCTACACTGTTCCAAGATGTTTATATTAAAGTCTCCACACACAATTAGATTCTTTCTGCTATTTGATGCTATCCCAAGAATTTGGTCCATGACCCCAATAAACGTTCCAAAATCACTACTAGGTGGACTGTATACGCAGACTACTATATAACTATCAAGCTCGGCACAGGCCACCTCAGCACATCGCTCAACAGAAAGTCTAACAATGTCAATCCGCTCTTTGCTGCGGAGACCATTTTTTATTAAGACCATGGAGCCACCTCTGATAGCAGACTGTCTGTTAAAGCAACTTACAATATTGTAAGTGTCTATACTGAACATCATATCACTCTCTTTGAGCCAATGCTCAGTCAAACACAAAATATCTACATTTAATTTCTCTAGAAATAATTCAATTATTAATTCCTTGCCGGGAAGACCTTCTATGTTTTGATGAGCTATCTTTAGCTCTGGCATTCCTGTTGTCTGAACACTTAGTTTAAAGTATCATTATCAGTTAAACATACAGAATTACCACTACAAGTATCTGGCAAGTCTGTAGGTATTAGGTTATTGCTTCGTTTACAATGTAAACTCGTCCAAAAATTAATATTATATGCTACTAATGTAGCAACTTTATATTTGTCATACTTTGTGAGATAGATACTATCTTTAGTCTTAAAACAATAATTACTAATAAAATTATTAGTGTCAAAAAATATAAAAGTGTCACTATGACGACATGTCAAAGTATGAAGACTCACATAAGCAACACATGCTGCAATGATGCAGCATGATGCATGATGCAATGTAAAAGTGCAATAGGAAGAAGTTGGATCTACAAGGCAATCATTATGCCGAGAATCCTAGACGGCGCCCTAGTATGGTGGCATAAAGCCAACGTATGAAGGAACAAACAAGAATTAGACAAAGTTCAAAGACTGGCGGCCCTGATGATCACCGGCGCGATGAGGACTACACCCACGGCCGTTCTCGAGATCATACTAGGCCTGAACCCTTTAGATTTGGAAACGAAAAAGAGAGCGATTAAACAATGGTTCAAACTGGTTGAGGGCCATGCCATGATTAGTCAAGACTACGAAGAAAGACTATCAATGATCTTTTCAAGTAATGCTCTGATAAGGAAAGAAAGAACCTAAGTTGTCTCCTTTCCGAAGCTCCATCTGCTACATAGACGGCTCCAGAAAGGACACAACAAAGCTCTCTGGCCTCCGGAGTACACATCAAGTGCGCAGACGGTACAGAAAAAAATAGATCAATACCCCTAGGGAACTTTGCAAGAGTTTTCCAAGCATAAATCTTCGCTATCATGGAAGGCGTGGAAATGGCAGGCCACTTAAATAACACGGAAAAGGTCACCATCTACAGCGACAGCCAGGCAGCGCTGAAGGCACTTGGCAAAGTAGAGACAACATCAGCTGTTGTCAAAGAGTGCAAAAAGTCAATGGAGAGGTTGTCCAGAACAGCTGACGTGACGATTGCCTGGCTACCCGGACACGAGGGCGACACAGGCAACGAACTAGCAGATGAACTGGCCAGGAAAGGAGCTGATGAAAATCATATTGACCCGGAGCCTAGGCTACCAATTTCCCATAAAATAACCAAGGGAGTAATCAGCCGAAGCATTGAAGCCGAGACCAACCGGAGACGGAAATCATCGACAGGCATGAGACAGTCCAAGATATTCATAAAAGGCATAGACAAAAAAAGACGAGCCAGCTGATAAAACTCTCTAGAGCAGGCATGAGGCTCGTCATAGAAGTGTTAACAGGGCACAGCCGACTGAATATGCACCTGACACTGATAGGCGTGAAAACCGACCCCAGATGCCCGGAGTGCATGGACGGTAACGAGACCAGCTTCCACCTGCTTGCCGAATGCCCCATGTACTCACTGATAACATGGGAAACAATGGGGTTGGATACACTGGACACAGAAGACCTGGAGGATCTGAAGGTGGACCTGTGGGCCTACCGCCCAAGTGTCGTCGATATCACAGCTGTCGAAATGTTGCGGTACAAAATGGCCGTCGACCTTGACGGCCATTTTGTACCGCCCCATTGATAATCGATGCCGGCGCCGCGTAAGAATGAATGAAACGCTGTTTTTGACAGTTCAATAGCTGCCGCCTAAAAAAATTCAAATCGACGGCCATTACGACGCGTCGCTTTGAAGTGTCATTTCATTGCGGCACCTCATGAGCTGTCGTTTTGAATATTATTTTCTATTCCGACTAATATTGAATTGAATACGATGCCGATTGCACCTAACACTGGGCTACTATGGCTTTTATGGGGGCGACTGGGTTCTGCCCTCCTATTGCACCTAACACTGGGCTACTATGGCTTTTATGGGGGCGACTGGGTTCTGCCCTCCTATTGTACCTAACACTGGGCTACTATGGCTTTTATGGGGGCGACTGGGTTCTGCCCTCCTATTGCACCTAACCCTGGCTACTATGGCTTTTATGGGGGCGACTGGGTTCTGCCCTCCTATTGTACCTAACACTGGGCTACAATGGCTTTTATGGAGGCGACTGGGTTCTGCCCTCCTCTTTCACCTAACACTGGGCTACTATGGCTTTTATGGGGGTGACTGCCGACAAAATGGCCGTCAAGGTCGACGGCCCACAGATCGTAAGATTTTGCAAGGATACAGGTAGGTTCGACGGAATGCCGTGATTGCAGGGTAACCACATCCTTCCCAAAAAGGAAATGGGTGAAATGACCCACTAAGGTAGTGTTGATCACCCGCCAGGTCACCGGCGTCTCCGTTGGAAATAATAATAACCTTTTTGACAATGGCGACCAAAATGTATTGTTAGTGTTATGCGTTCTAGACTGCGGATAAACATATTTAGATATTTTTTTTGAAGATACATACCTACACAATATATTATGCATAGAAACACCCAGCGCAATGCTAATAGATATATTATTCATGAATGCAATTATTTTCACAAATAATCGAACCGCTACCTCCGACTTAGCAGTCATATGAAAACAATCCCTCAGACAAACCTATGGCTTAAGATTTAAGGTTTAGAATAGTAAGGATTGTACTCTTATTTTTCAGTTTACTAGCGACCCGCCGGCGCCGCCGCCGCCGTGAAAAAATTGGACTTTTCATAAGGATCTTTTTTTTTAAATGACAAGTCAGTACTGCTCACTAATAAGGTGTTTATTGTTTTCTGTAGGTGAAAGAATTGTTATTAATGAAGACCTCTGTGGCGTGGCAGTAGAGGGTTCGACTGCTAAATCAAACGCCACGGCTTCGATGCCCACTCAGTGCACATATTTGTCTGACGAATATTTATATTTGCATCAGTCGTGGTGTTTCTAGATAGAACATTTATATATATATCTTCTTTATATATAAAAATGAATTGCTGTTCGTTAGTCTCGCTAAAACTCGGGAACGGCTGGACCTATTTGGCTAATTTTGGTCTTGAATTATTTGTGGAGGTCCAGAGAAGGTTTAAAAGGTGAATAAATATGGAAGTTGTTATCGATTGAGGCAGGACGAAGTCTGTCGGGTCAGCTAGTTTAGAATAAATATTTATATATCAGAATGTTTATCCTTATTCTAGAACTCATAATTTTCGGGGACCAAGCCAACTTCACCTGCAAGCCGGTGCAAGGCTCTTGCAAAAACTTACCTCTCAGAGTTGGAACATCAGAAACATTCGTTCCCGTAAAAGCCAAATAAGTCAGTATAAGGAAAACAGATCCCTGGGTCCAAAGTGTGAGCTTTGGATGCGATCGGGAAGAACCTCGGATGAAGAAGATTAGTTATAAAATTTTCATCTGAATTAATGTGCCTTGTAAAACGTGAAATAATGATTAAAATAGACGTCATGGTTCCAAACATTACTTCCTCCAAACTTACAAAAATCATTCGCACTCACTCTTTGTACTTTGTAATATCAGTACATATATAACCCCCTTTAACGGCCTCAGAATTCTAACGCGTGACATTAAATCCTTACTACTTAATATTATAAATGTGAAAGTGACTCTGTCTGTCTGTTACACTTTCACGCCTAAACCACTGAACCGATTTTGCTGAAATTTGGTACAGGGGTAGATTAGACCTTAGGAAAGGACATAGGCTATGTTTTGTCGCGATAACCGACATCTACGCGGACGGAGCCGCGGGCAAAAGCTAGTAATATATAAATGTGAAAGTAACTCTGTCTGTCTGTTACGCTTTCACGCCTGAACCACTGAACCGATTTTGCTGAAATTTGGTACAGGGGTAGATTAGACCTTGGGAAAGGACATATGCTATGTTTTGTCGCGATAACCGACATCTACGCGGGCGGAGCCGCGAGCAAAATCTAGTTTTAAATAAATCACTTCGACTCCTAACATTTCTGAGTGTGAGGCGTGCATGATATTTTTTTTTATGTGTGGAATTCCCCATGGGGTTTACCCCACCGGTGCCAACGATGTGATGGGCGTGTCGGAATCGGACCGACTAAAACCACACGGTGTCCTCCCCAATTATCCATTGCCGGGCACCCCGGGTATGCCCTTGAAAGGATAACCCCAGGGTTCATGTCTGAGTATAAACAAAAGACAAAAAAAAACGGTTTAAGTGCAACTGGAGCTGACCCAGCGACCGCCCGTGGGAGTGACGTCATCGCTTGAACGCCATCGTTACTCGGTTCTAGTCGGGAGTTTTCGGGAACGCGAAGTCGGGCAATATTATGAACCTCAGATACGAATATAGGCCTTCAGCCGATACCTATTTAGTTTCAGATTAAACTAATATGGGATTCACGATATTGTAGGTGGAGTCATCAAAAAACAATGTTTAAAAATTACTGTAAAGTTATTCATTGTTTCCGTAGTCTGCAAGAATTAAAGTAGATGGCTCCAGCGTCTTTTCGTCCTTAAGACGTATATAATTATCGGAGAATTTCGAATATCTGGGACGTGTCTAGATAGCTCAGCTCCAACGTTCCTCCTGTAAGGGACTGGTCGCGGGTTCAAGTCCCGTTCTAGATGTTCTCTTTTTCCGATCTAAATCTTTAGAAAAAGTAAGCATACAAAATGTTTAAAGATTTAATTGAAATATCATTTTTGTTTACGACTTCTAACAGTGAGTATGTTCCTTTGAAGTTATACGTAGTATCTTCCTATAGTGTCAGTCAAAAATCAATTTAAATCCCGTTACAAACAAAGCATATTACGTTTTTTAAGATGCTTATTGAATGTAGGTACAAAGGAGATCACCCATTTTGTTCGGTGATTTGGGATAAAAAAATAGTGGGCGGCCAAGAATTAATTACATTTTATATGAATGGAAGTAGGAGTAGAATCATTATTTGTATGGTGACAGCGCGCTATTCCATTTATGACTAAAAATATCCAACGATCAAATAAAAATAAATTATTTTTATATTTTTATTTGAACGTTGAATATTTTTGTTCATCAATCATTCGCCCCCTTCATACATATAACAAAAAAATACATCGCTGCTGCCCAGCCAATCTGTAAGGCATATTAATTATAACATTACATGTATTAGGATAATAATAAAACCAAAAAGATATCAAAAATATCGATTTATTATTTTTAGTACAACTCTAATTATTATGTTCGTCATCTTGAACCATTACGTAATAATCTAAAAAACCTGCCGGTGTTTGCAAGGGCTCGTCTAGGTGCCTAGCAAAACCAAGAAACCAAATAATCGACATTACGTGTGCACAGCAGCCAAGAGTTTTTCTGCCAGTTAAATATGTGCAATAATATTTTTTTCTTGCGGCTCTGCCACTTTCTGAAAAATCCGCCATGATATATACACAGTAAGTCCTAGCCCTCGAGTGTCGTGACTGTATACATACGACCTCTTAATAGTCGTGTCATATCGTTGACACCAGGCATGTTTACATTGGGATCGATGCATAACTCTATCGTGTAGACCCCATCACGGATGTGCTCGCCACAATAGGATCGAGCTAGTTTCAGCTGGTAAGTTCCCAGAGCAAACATTATTATACAATCCTCTTCACTCAAACGAGGAAAGTCCATTATTCGCGCAATGGTCAATAATGATAAAAACAATTCGAATAATACACGCCGAGAAATAAGGTGATTCATAAAAAACACAATAAGTAGCGAACACGGCAACAGGTGACGAGTCACTGTATGTACCCACCCGACTCGCTTAGCTAGGATCACGGGGCGGAGAGTGCATGGCTGGGACAGGTTTTTACCTGAACGTGCAGCGCGTATTGCAATACAATAATAGTAATAAAACAATTCTTAAAACCTCTTGAATTAAATCATTTTTTATTGATAGTTGTAATTCTTACCTGGTGAATAACTTAGAACCTAAATTGTTTTCGACTTTGCCGTCAAAGTAAAAAATGATAGGCTCAATATTAACTTTAAAATCAATAACTATTTTTGATCGCCGCTCAATTTTTTTTTTCTGCTCCAATAATTATCCCAGAATGGGTGATCTCCTTTACGAAGTTTCTGCTTTATACGAGGATAAAATATCTATGGTTCAGGGACTGGCAACCCTGTGTGTGGCGTAAACTGGCGTAAACTGTCAAGTTAACAAAACCAAAAAATTAAAAAAAAAGACTCAAGTGTCAGTGTATTTCATGTTCCATCCGAGTTCTATTTTAGGGCTAGTGCAATGATTCACAGAGTATCATTCGCTACACTTCATACGATGCTAACGTATTCAAGTGCGGAAGGTATTATTTGATTTTGAAATCTTTCAAGGCAGGGTCAAAGTGCGAGGGTTATCCGATGTTTCTCTTGTTCCAATAGCTGTCTTTTGTGAATCAAAAATGGCTTATTCATTATTTAGTTATGAAACTTTAGTGCACGCTGTTGCAGGAGCTACGGTACGTTTAAATATACCTATAATTAGAAATAATAACTTATAGCTGTTGTTATTAATAAACGGTTTTTAATTGCATACAATTTTATTCAGGGTAGCGTTGTGGGCATGGCTGTTTTTTATCCACTGGATACTTTAAGATCAAGGTTACAAGGTACGTATTTTTAAATAAAGTAGGTAATTATACATGACTATTGTCTATTGAATCCATCAAGTCACAGTAAATCATAAGTTATTTGTAATGGTAATGGGTAATGGCAGCACCACCCTTTATTCCATACTCAGTCCCATGTAATAGGGGAAGAGCCTATTGACATTTATGAGCTGTATATGTAGTATGTCTACTGTTGGATGGAGAACTGCTGGTTGGTGGTGATTGTCGGGAACCACATGATGTTATTGCATGCCTTTATCTCTCAGACTAACTGGACTGTGAGTTGCCAACACATAGTTCCCGAGGCATCTGCACTGCAGCTATGGATTATGTCGATCCAAAAATGTGCTTTCTATATAAACAGTGTTTAGCCACACAGCATCCATTCATTATTAACTACACGATGTGTATCATGACAGATTCAGCACTTCTTCATATAAAAAAATCTAAAGAATTGCTCACCTAGATGTATGGGTCCCACCAAGATTTTTTGGTGTCTAAGGAAACTTCACCTGCTGATTAATGGATGAGGATATGGTGTAGGTTTTCCTTTCGGAATGTTAGTGCCAGACGGCAGTCGCACCCATAAAAGCCAAGATAGCCATGATTTGGCACAGGCTCTTGCCCGACTGACCTGAAATACTGACTGACAAAAACATAAACAGTGGCTCTTCATGATTTGATTAGCAGAGGGCACTCTCGAGAGGCAGGCATATTCGCCGTCTCTGTATTCTTACGGAGACACACATGAACAGTGACTTTTCGGAGTATGAGTAAGAAAACTTCTACTAAAAACACCCTAAATGCCTGCCAAATGCTTGTTTGTGGTGAACTGGACAGCAGGTCACTCTGTTAACAGGCCAGGCGACGCAATACCCTCTTATTTAACTCGCGTTCCTTAAGAGGTAGGTAATGGAGCTTGCTCTTCTCCAAAGAGGCGGGGACGCCAGCCACGGGAACCGGGATCCGGGGCAAACTGTCTCTCTTGGTAATAAGTCTGATGTTGGAAACACCTACAAAAAACACACAAAATCGAAAATCCCTCGTCTCAGGAATTCAACTTATAAACAAGTTGAATTCCTGAGACGAGGGATTTTGACCTGTCCTTTCAACCTGCCAGCATTTTGGGGTCACAAATGACACCAGCTATCTCACGCCACTGGGCCCACGCGGCAGCAATGCGTTCTTGACGTCGCAGTCGATGTCACTAGTCGCGTTAAGTACAGATCCCAGGTAGTTAGCTGGACCTTGTGCTCGAGCAAGTCATCGCCTTTGCGGATATGGGATCTACCACAGACTTAATGTTTAACGTCATGCACTCGATATTCTATTCGGTCAATTGACGTCACGAGTGACACTGCTCCTTACCATACTGAGATATAGGAAGTCAGATGGTAATACATATAGATAGAGACTAGCTGTTGCACACGACTATGTCTGCATTTTGTTCGGAATAAGTCAAGAGCTTCCTTCTGCAGTCCCGACTCCAACTCGTATTACTTAAGGCGAGGGTCCCTGAACAAGGGTGTTTTTACATTAAGATTTTTCGAAAATGAGAAGTCCCTATTTTCTGAAAATCACATATGTTATTCTAGACTATACAAACTAGTATTTTCGGTGATCCGATACACGATGACTTTTAACTTTCCTCGATAGAATTTGCTCTCAAAGATTATTCTAACCAAAAACGAATTCCGGTTTTATTTCAGTTGTGTTCAAGTTAGAAAAATGAAAATTATACCAAAATGAAGTTCATTGATAGGAGAGTGAAAAACGGTTATCAAAATATACAAAAAATCTGTATTATACCATGAAAATTCAAAATACCTACTGCTAGGCACACAGTCGAGTTATACGGTTTTTAAATGAACTTACATAGCATAAATGCCACATCGCAGGAAATTTGTCAGGTGTATAATTCCGGTGATAAAAAGTTGAGATTCGATTTTTTTTGAAATTATAGTGCTAAAGTACAAATGTTTTTTCATATTGTGGTCATGCATATTAGATAAACGTATAAATAATTGTACATTATGTTTAAATAGGTTTCAATTCTGAACATAAAACATACCCTTAGAGGGTATGTTTTATGTTCAGAATTGAAACCGGTTGGTGGTGCCGCAATCGTGTTGTAGGATGGCAAATAGTATTTGTTTTATTGTTGTAACGTTCAATATTCAGTTTTTCACCTATGAAAAGCTGATTACAAGTGAAATTAACGCGAGAGTAACTTTTTTTCGTGCAGATATCCCCGCCGGCTAGCGGGGGAGGTGATGTCGGGCTTGAACCGACTAAAACCGCTCGCCGCCTGGGGTCCTCAGACGCCGGGGTGTAAGGTGGCTCATATCATAAGGCATTTCCCTCGCACCCCGACTGACCCTGGGCCATACCGGTTCCGAGATGCCCCCCTCGGGTTTGGGAACCGCGGTGTCCCCATTTTGCCCCGGAAAGGGGGGCGCTAGTCGCCCCGTTGTCCCGGCCTGCTTTTGCTGGGGTGACAGGCGGCCTCACCTGCCATCCCCAGGCCTGTGCGTCATTGGGTCGTTGGGCGACCTCCAGCGCCTGAATCGCCTGCGACGCTCGGCGAGCATATTGCGGGCTCGGCGGGCCGGAAGAGTTCTAAATCTCTCCCGGGCTCGCTCCGCCGGCGCCGTCTCTTTCTCGAGCATTACTTGCTCGCAGCAGGAGGCGGCGGCGGCCCACGCGCTTGCGCTCCGCATATTGCTGCAATAATGCTACCAAGCGAGAGGACTTCCACCCCGATAGCCGACACGAGGTCACGCATCGGCACCTCCCACGCCGGGCAGTCTGCCAGCCAGGGTGTGCAGCACTGAGTCCTCGCTCGCGTCGCAGTGATGGTACTCAGACGTTGGCTCCTTCCTGATCCGATGCAGGTGGTCCCCGTAAATTCACTTACCGGAGATAACCTGCGTCAGTCGGAACGAGAGGCTTCCGTATCGCCTCTCTAGCCAATCCTCCATGATGGGCCTAACCGCCGCTATTGCGGTGTGCCCTGCGCTTGGTCGCCCAAGTCGTTCCTAACGCGAGAGTACCGAAATATAATTATACTTGGCTTCTCTGTATTTCTTTCATTCATCCAATTGCAATAAAACTTTGGTAAGTACCTAGGACTTTGGTAAGTACCTAGTAAAATAAAGAAAAGAATCATTGCTATGCATGCCGGGCGTTAGATTAAGATTTGTGTCGCTTCGATATACATACCTATACAGCGTTGCTCGTCGATTTATAGTAAGTAGGTAAATCTAGTCAATTCAGTCACAACTACTGTGGCATGGCGGCATTACATTCGACTGCTACGTCGGGGGCGCGAATTCGATTCCCGCTCAGTTCAAATATTTGTATGCGTGAATATGTATGTCTATGTATGCATTGGTTTGGGTGTTTCGATGTATAAATATTGTATGTAATAACAAAAAAAGTATGTAAGAATGTTTATCAGCAATTTGGCGCCTATATAACAAGCTATACTTAATTTGCTAAGCCCAATTGTGTTCTGTAAAATGTCAAATTCAGAAAAAACTACATACGTCTACGTATCTATAAAATTATAAGCCTATGCTTATTACCTATGTTTATTTGGATACCTAACCCACATAAAATTTATCAAATATTATGTGACCAGTTCCAATAAAATTACATGTCTATTATAGTATATTATAGTATAATTAAAAACTGAATTAACTGTATTACTAGAAGATATTCTCTGTAAATAATAGTTGTTTAATTATTTTTATTGGTACCACAATAACACAAAAACTTAAGTAAACATTCTTATTTTTCTACACTTTGGCTCGTGAATCCGGCTGCGGATGGCCAGCGACTCGCTGTTACCACTTTACGCCGCCATGCCGAAAATACATAAAATCCCCGAATACCCTCGCCTTAAGTAATTTCATCATTATATTTTTCACTATCTACACTAACATTATAAAGAGAAAGTC
Organism: Cybosia mesomella; assembly: GCA_946251805.1. NCBI lineage: Eukaryota > Metazoa > Arthropoda > Insecta > Lepidoptera > Erebidae > Cybosia > Cybosia mesomella. Next base: position 19,979,508 of record OX276401.1, read on the forward strand.
TCTTTTCGCAGACAAATTTGTTGGTTTGTTTACTGTTGACTGTTTTTCCTCGTTACGATGGAATATGTATGGAATGGACTAGCTGTTGCCCGCGTGGATTTCAGATCCTAGTCCAGTCAAAATAGACAAAAATAAGTCATAACTTAGGAATAATTCGCATAGAGCTGAAAATTGGCAGAGACGTTAAATACATCATTATAAATATAATGTCAAAAATCCCCTTCGATCCTACTTCTGCAAAAAAAAATTATTCTAGGTCAAACGTACAAAATTAAGGTTTTTGCCATTTTTCTCGAAAACGGTAATTTTTATCGTGAAAATAGGTTAACAAAGTTGTAGATCATACAATTCTCTACAAAAATGACGACTCACCATTCGTGAGATATCGAGGTTTTAGTCATTAGAAAATTTATATTTTACATACGAGTAATATGCACAAAAACGCAGCCTGTACACGTCATCGGACGTTCAATATAAATGAAAACAAGAAAATATTGGTTTGTGTTACTTACACAATAAAACTTGTATAAATTGAATGAGTATTTTAAAATAAACTAAAGAAGCGGGGTTGGAGATAAATTTTGGGAGCATGATAAAAGCTACCCCGTTACATTTTGATATCAGACGAGGCGGACGCATCAGTCGCTTTGTAATAGGACTTTTCTAAAGCTATGTCGCTCGCTAAGACATTTTGTTAACGTGATAACGATTAAAAGTAACGTAACTAACTATCTCATGACAAAATCTTTGTATCTTTTGATGATGGAATGAGACTCGATACGTGAAACCGATTCAATTAACAGCTAAATTCGAGATTTGACCTTTGTTTTAAAGCTCTAATTAATTATGACACTCAGTAATCAAAGTAATAACAATTAGCTTATACCGTGATCAGTAATGGAACATTGATTTAAGAAAACCGAAGTTGACTAGTATTAAATTTAAATAAATTATCAAATAAATCATAGAAAGTGGCTGATAAATTAATTAACTATTGAAGACACACTGATTGCACACGAGATAGTGTTAATCACACGACAAGGCTATTTTGCGAGATTACAAAATAAATATATTCGAAACGTTCCTTGTTGTAACCTTCCTTGTTGGTTGTTCCTGTGCAAACTCGTAACGTATTAGGGTTTATATCCTAATTCCCGTTACAACATATACCCTAACAACCATGACTCACCTCATAGGTATAGTTACCTTAACCTCTACCTATACTTACCTCATAGGTGGTGCGGAAATGCGTGCATATTATGTAAAAAATGAATTTTCTAATGATTAAAACTGCGAAATCTCATGAATGGTGAGTAGTAAGAGAAAAAGTGACTGGATCATTTTTGTAGAGAATAGTATGATCTACAACTTTGTCTGACCTATTTTCACGATAAAACTTACCGTTTTCGAGAAAAATGGAATAGCTTTAATTTTGTACGTTTGACCTTGAATATTTCTTTTTGCAGAAGTAGGATCGAAGGAGATTTTTGACATTTTATTTATAACAACACATCATTGTTTAACGTATCTGCCAATTTTCAGCTCTATGCAAATTATTCCTTAGTCAAATGTCTATTTTGACTTGACTTTCCCTTGAGAATACCGATAAAAAGTAGCTTATGTTACTCAGCGATACCTTTTTTTTTTTTTTTTATCGTGCGGAAATCCCTTCGGATACCCCCCCGCCGGCCAGCGGGGGCGGTTATGTCGGGCTTGCACCGACTAAAACCGCACGCCGTCTCGGGTCTTCAGACGCCGGGGTGTAAGGTTACCCATAGAGCATATCCCTCGCACCCCGGCTGACCCTGGGCCATCTCACCACTAACAGCATCGCTCATCCTGTCTCCTCTGAGAGCAGAGGAGTACGGAGAGCGATGTGTTCCCGCCACGTTGGGTATTGGCCGACGATCAATGCCAACCCTATGAAGGGGTGAAGGGGAAGCCATTGACCACCGCCCAAGGTGTACCGGCCGCTCCGATTCCGTTCCCCCCGGACTGCAGCGGGATCGGAATCGGAGCGACACTCGAGGAGGTTACCCAACACACACCCCTACTCAGCGATACCTTTTTTTTTTTTTTTCGTGCGGAAATCCCCTCGGATACCCCCCCGCCGACCAGCGGGGGCAGTTATGTCGGGCTTGAACCGACTAAAACCGCACGCCGTCTCGGGTCTGCAGACGCCGGGGTGTAAGGTTGCCCATAGAGCATATCCCTCGCACCCCCTTTTTTTTTTTCGTGCGGAAATCCCCTCGGATACCCGGGCAATTATGTCGGGCTTGAACCGACTAAAACCGCACGCCGTCTCGGGTCTGCAGACGTCGGGGTGTAAGGTTGCCCATAGAGCATATCCCTCGCACCCCGACTGACCCTGGGCCATCTCCGGTTTCGAGATGGCCCCCTCGGGTTTGGGAACCACGGTGTCCCCGTCTTGCCCCGGTTTGGGGGAGGGGCGCTAGTCGCCCCACTGTCCCGGCCTGCTTCTGCTGGGGAACTCAGCGATACCTAATGGCGAAATATTTTTTGATATCGGTTCATTACTTTCATAGTTTATAGATTAACAACAAACAACTGTGTCCTCTCTATACTATTAGTATAGAAGTATAGATGAATAATACATATCCTTTGATACTTTGAGAGAGCCCATTATAGCTTTAGGTTGCAATGCTCGCACCGCAGCAGTCCAAGTGAGACAAATATTAAACTCTGTTTTTCTTTACAGTTGAAGATTCCAATAAACTACAAGGATCAACCTTCGAGCTTTTAATAAAGTTGGCGACTGAAGAAGGCTTGGAGTCGCTGTACCGTGGCTTATCACCAGTTCTGCAATCACTTTCTATATCTAATTTCGTGTATTTTTACACTTTCCATGGTTTACGCAAATTAGCTTCAAAGGATAGCACTGCAATTAAGGACTTGATGTTCGGTATAATTGCCGGCAGTATAAATGTCCTTTTAACTTCGCCTCTTTGGGTTGTCAATACTCGAATGAAGCTGGAAAAGACATCTTGTGACAGTCTATTTGAAGGACTTGCAGAGCTTTTCAAAAAAGAAGGAGCCAAAGGACTATGGTCGGGTACCTTACCTTCTCTGTTACTGGTTTCTAATCCAGCTATTCAATTCATGGTTTATGAATCTTTAAAAAGACAGTTGACATATCGCAGGTCCTTTGACACTTTTTCAGCATTTCTCGTGGCAGCTGTAGCGAAAGCTGTAGCTACAACCTTAACATATCCGCTTCAGTTGATACAAGCGAGGCTTCGTGCTGGCACTAGTTTAAAACCTCTTTTTACACATATGAAATCAAAACCTCAAGTAGCATTTCGTGGACTAGAAGCAAAGTTATTACAAACAGTTATGACGGCCGCTCTCATGTTTATTATTTATGAGAAACTTCTTCGCTTAGTGTTAACTATCATGCGAGTCAGGTTAACCAAGCGTTGAGACTGATGTATGTACAACGCCATTGTGTACCTACCTATGTGGGAATTTACTCTTGTAAATAGAATTAAAACCAGTTATTCATTCGCTTTATAATACCTAAGTGATTAGAACCGTCCCGCAATATAACGGTGCTTCACTTGCGAACTACTAAGTTGCTAAACACATAACTAGTCACCAGGAGCCCTATTTACCAAGTAACGATTAGGGAACCTTCGCAATATTTAAAATTCAATTGACTCCGCATTATATAAGGTGTCACAAAATTAGGTCTCTGAATTTGGTGAGATGACTTGGTATCGACAAAATATGTATTTGAAACAAAAATAAAAATAATAATAAAAATAAAATAAAAAAATGAAAAAAAACACCACCAGTGACGCTGGCCGCTGGTGGTGCTTTTTTTCATTTTTATATATTTTTATTTTATTTTACCCGATATTTTTTTTTGTTTCAAATACATATTTTGTTGATAACAAGTCATCTCACCAAATTCAGAGACCTAATTTTGTGACACCTTATATACATTGTAGACGATTACCTACTGAGTTAAATCATAAACTTTGAGCTCAGGTACATCAGCGACCTTGACTAATAATATATAGTCACACGAACATGGTTCGAGGTTACGAGTAATACCGATACTGAAGACGGTCAATTTCACTTGAATCAAGTAGGATAATTGAAATCTTTAACAAATTATAAAACACATGCTCATCTTTAGGTTACGTATGAAGTGTTCAACATAATATAAACCTCAACGAAAAACGTTGCAAGTATTATTTATTTATAAAAGGGGATTTGAACTATTTAAGAGAGTGTATTCACTAGTGATGTTACGAATGTTCGCATTCGCATTTGCCAATATTCGCATATTTTCTGATATTCGCAAGAAACGATGCGAATGTATTCGATAAACTAAAAGGAAATTTATAATATGGATTGCATGGATATGCAATGATAATATATTATAACTGATAAGATTAAGCATTTTTATTTATTTATAATATTGTATTTTAATAACAAATTATGGAATAGTGTTGAGGTAGGCAACTAAATAAGAAATACGGTGTCTCTTTTTCTTGAAAGTCTAATTAAAATATAAACAAAATCACAAATAAACCTAGAAATATAATTTACATCTTTACTTTAAAACAAATCTTATTCTAAATGATAATATATTTTGTACAAAAAACTTGAGAGGTTTAAAGCTAAGACACGTATCGGACCGCTGTTCTCCAAGGACATCGCAGATTTGTTCGAGTTCGTGCTGACGACTTCCTACTTCCAGTGGAGCAATACTTTCTATAAACAAGTGGAGGGTTTAGCCATGGGAAGCCACAGTCCCGTAGTCGCGAACCTTTACATGGAATACTTTGAAGAAGCTGCTCTGGAAAGAGCTCCCCCAAGCCTAAGGTCTGGTTCCGCCACGTAGCCGATACCTTTGTAGTTTGGAGTCATGGAGCTGACTAAGTTCTTGAATCACCTGAACAGCATACATCCGAACATCCAGTTCACCATGGAAGTTGAGAAAAACCGGAACCATTCTTCGATGTCCTGGTATCCAAAAAAGACGATGGCAGCCTTGGTCACCGAGTCTATCGAAAGCCCACACACACAGACCGGTACTTACACAAGGACTCCAACCACCATCCCAGACAGAAAATGTTAGTTATCAAGACCCTGGTCCACCGAGCTAAGAGATCTGTGATCCTCAACACCTTCAAAACGAGTTACGCCACCTGGACTTGGCCTTCCAAGCCAATGGATTCTCTTCTCAGGAAATACGGAGAGATCTTTATCCGAGAAAATCTTCTTTAACAAACCAAGATGAGGAAAAACCTGCCCCTTTAGATCCTATCGGAAGACTGCTAGAAGCTCACAACATCAAGCCTATCTTCAAGCCCACGATGCAGCTACGCAATCTCCACCGTTCTTTCAAGGACCCTCGTGACCCACTATCTTCAGCTTGAGTTTACTGAATCCCCTGCTCATGTGGTTCTGTATACGTGGGCACTACTCAAAGAAGCATGAAGACCCGCTCTTTTAGAACATGAATGAAATTGCCGCCTCAGCTACTTCGACAAGTCAGCGTTTGCAGAACACACCCAGGAGGATAGTAATCAGACCATCAAATTTCAGACCACGAACGTTCTAGTCACCACATCACAATTATACCCAGGCCACGTCTACTTCGTGAAGCTATCGAAATATTGAAGCATCCCAACAATTTCAACAGAAAAAACGAAGGATTTCATCTCCAAAGAGATTGGTACCCAGAACTGAGAGCCGCTCGTCATCGCAGTTCAAACATGACGGAGCCAACACCATCTTCGGTATTGGGAGGCCACGCCCCCCTGGTTAGCCTTGACCTATCAGAATCGAGCGCGTCGGCTCCCCAGCTCTACCAATCAGGATCTATCACGTCGTTTCCCGCCCCCGCCAAACGCGCCTATAAATACGACAGTGACTCGAGGCTCTACATCAGTCGCCGCCGACGAGAGTTCTACGCACCTCGTACCTGACCACTGGAGATGCCGACCGCAGTGATCGACGAAACGTTTAGAACACAAGTTTCATCTGGACCACGGCCAAACAGCCCGGAAGCAATATATTCTACATGAAACGCCGGCCGTGAAAGCCTAAAATTAATCAATTTATTTATACTAGCTAAATTAAACGGAACAGTAATGTGAAATCAGGTAATAGGTAATAATAATCTTTCTAAATAAGTGTATTATTTATATTTAGCACACTATAACCACAGACTATCTAATAGTTGGTACAGATTCATTACCCTGGCAAATAAACATACTTGTACGATTTAGATGCCTACTTGTCCACGTGAACAACTGCTGCGTGCGAATATGTATCTTAACGCTCGACCGTACGGTTATTATTACGTTGCAGCAGCTTGGCCTTGGAGTTACGTACTAGTACATTGTGAAACTAGGGCTGCCTCTCTCAATAAAAAAATAATTCTTAAATAAAGTTTAAAATATTTCACAATCGTTTAATGTTTTATTCGTCTCAAATCAAATAAACTTTTGAGGAACAAAAAAACTACCCCTAACAATTTTTTTTTCGTAATAATGCAAAACAGTATTTAATTATAGATTTAGATCGGCAAAGTCAACATCCAGGAGTGTCTTGAACCCGCGACCGTTTTTGTATTTCACCTCAACTTACCATCAGGTGGGGTGCAGTCAAATTGACTGACTTGATATTAAAAAAAAAATGAATTAAACTTGGGCTTCCCTATTAGAAAGCACGTACAAGTCCATTCGTCATTTTATAAAAGAAGTAGGTACCTAAATCCAGCACTTGCTTAAAAACAGTCCCTCAAAACTAAGCTAATTAGCCTACCTTAGCGTTACGTACATATAGAATCCAACAAGATATAAGTACATTATGAAAGTAATCAGTGAATGCGAATAACAAAAAAATACCTACAAGTTCTGTTATAGGTACAACGCGGTACGCTTTTCCCATCGCGATAATATTGAGTTAATATATCTGCCTCGTATTAATATAAGATTAAACCGGGACGAATAGGTGCTTATAGCACGCAAGTACATAGAGTGAAATGCATAGAGAAATAACAACTAAAATTAAACTTCTAACATCTGCTTTATATACTCATGTTTTTAAATTACTTTCATTTGATAAATACCATAATAATAAACTATAGTCGTCCCAACTATTCTAAAGCTGAAAGGTGGCCTCGCCAGTCTCTAAGAACAATAGGTGTGTATTGTTCTACGGAACTACTGATTAACTGTTTTTAGTTTGAACTGTAACCTATACTTCCACATTTAATGAAAGGTCTATCTAACATTAGCTGTAATGTCTAATAGGTGCAAGAAATAGAAATTATTTTATACTTGGAAAAAAGAGAAGTAATTCGTTCACTTAGTAGATACTATAGGGAAATTTATGTTTTTAAATCTGAGAACACTAATCTGTTGTGTAATTGAAAGAAATATGACAGTGAGAACCGTAGTTTCGATTTTAGCCATTTCACAGATACGTTGTTACTACTATAACCTCAAATCACAACGAATATTTTTTTAATGCAAAACTGGGTAGGATGGGCGATGACGAGTTGAGAGTGGGGCAATTTGGATGTGGGCGGAGGAATCCCAGGGGTCAAAGGTTGGCCGACTTTCTGGGAGGAAGGAAGGAGGAACTCTTTATGATGAACTCCTTCAAGAAGCCACCTCATAGGAAATGGACCTAGATGAGTCCCGACGGTACCACGAGGAATGAGATCGACTTCATTATGTCTACAAAGAGACGAATATTCAATGATGTCTCCGCGATCCACAGGGTGAAAACCGGAAGTGATCATAGAATGGTTAGAGGCACATTCAATGTCCAACTGGAAAGGTCTCGACTAATGAAGTCCACGCTCCGACCTACTGCAGCCCATATACAAACCCCCGAGAGCTTTCAACTCGAGCTCGCAAACCGCTTCTCTGGCCTGGAGGATTGCATTTCTGTGGACAAGACAACAACAGGTTGGTAGAAACTGTCTAGTACAAGGGGAAATCTTCTTCAGACCACGCCGGAAAGATAGACCTCAAAAACTATCAGATCACACCCTCGACCTTATGGCAGAACGACGCTCATTGACGTTGCAGACTTCCGAGGACGCTGAAGCATATCGGCAGCTCAATAGACAGATCTCTAAGTCCTTGCGACACGATGTCCGTGTCTTTAATACCAACCATATTAAAGATACGATAGAGCAAAATAAGGGCTCTAAAGTGTTCGCAAGAGACTTGTCTATTGGGCAGAGCCAGTTGACGAAGCTGAAGACGGAAGACGGCAGTGTAGCGTCTACTAAGTCAGAGGTATTGAGGGAGATCGAAAGGTTCTACGGACAGTTATATACCTCAGTAGCTAAGCCTGTTGATGGTTTGGATAAAGATCCAAGAGCCAAATTAACCCGACACTACACAGAAGATATCCCGGACATTAGGCTGTAAGAGATTAGGATGGCCCTCAAACAGCTCAAGAGCAACAAGGCGGCGGGTGAGGACGGAATTACATCGGAGCTTCTGAGTGCGGGTGGAACACAGATACTGAAAGCTCTACAGAGGCTCTTTAATGCCGTCCTGCTCGAGGGTACTACGCCCAAAGCATGGAACAGAAGCGTGGTGGTTCTCTTCTTCAAGAAAGGTGATAAAACCTTACTGAAGAACTACTGGCCCATCACGCTTCTGAGCCATGTTTACAAGCTGTTTTCGAGGGTGATCACGAATCGTCTCGCACGCAGGTTTGATGACTTCCAGCCTCCCGAACAAGCCGGTTTCCGTAAAGGCTATAGTACCATAGACCACATCCATACGCTGCGGCAGATTATATAGAAGACCGAGGAGTATAATTTGCCACTATGCTTGGCGTTCGTGGACTATGAGAAAGCCTTTGATTCGATCGAGACTTGGGCGGTGCTGCAGTCTCTTCAGAGGTTCCACATTGACTATCGGTATATCGAAGTGCTGAAGTGCCTGTATAAAAACGCCACCATGTCGGTCCGAGTACAGGATCAGAGCACAGAGGCTATTCCGTTGCAGAGGGGATTTAGGCAGGGTCATGTCATCTCGCCGAAACTCTTTACCAATGCAATGGAAGACGCCTTCAAGCTTCTGGATTGGAAAGGATTCAGCATCAATATCAATGGCGAATACATCACTCACCTTCGCTTTGCCGACGACATCGTAGTCATGGCAAAGTCTCTAGAGGAGCTCAGCACTATGCTCGGAGGCCTCAACAGAGTGTCCCAGCGGGTGGGCCTGAAAATAAACATGGACAAGACGAAAGTCATGTCAAATGTCTATGTATTGTGTCGCCCACCCCCGTATTATTGGGAGGCTCACCTCTCGAAGTTGTTGATGAATATGTCTATCTGGGACAAACCGTCCAACTAGGCAAATCTAACTTCGAGAAGGAGGTCAATCGACGAATCCAACTCGGCTGAGCTGCGTTCGGGAAACTGCGCAGCGTCTTCTCGTCCAAAACACCGCAGTCCTTGAAGACAAAGGTCTTTAATCAGTGCGTGTTACCAGTGATGACCTACGGTGCCGAGACGTGGTCTCTCACTATGGGCCTCATAAGGAAGCTCGAGGTCACACAGCGAGCTATGGAACGGGCTATGCTTGGGGTTTCTCTACGAGATCGAATCAGAAATGAGGAGATCTGTAGACGAACCAGAGTTACCAACATAGCAGAGCGAGTCAGCATGCTGAAGTGGCAGTGGGCAGGGCACATAGCTCGTAGAACCGATGGCCGTTGGGGCATAAAGGTCCTTGAGTGGAGACCACGTGACGGCAAGCGTAGCGTAGGTAGGCCTCCCGCAAGGTGGACAGACGACCTGGTAAAGAGCGCAGGGACTCGGTGGATGCAGGCTGCTACAGACGGGTCAAAATGGAAGACAATGGGGGAGGCCTATGTTCAGCAGTGGGGCTTCCTACGGCTGATATGATGATTTTCAAAGCAACATAATCTGATTCATATCTCTTAATGTGGGTGCTAGCACCTCTGCCTACCCCTTCGGGGATATAGGCGTGAGTTTATGTTATGTTTAAAACTGACTAGCTTCATTCATTCAACTTATAACGGTTAACCTCGGTTATAATAATATAATAAATCATTTATTTCAAGTTACTAAGACTCACTCAAATACATTAAATTAAATTAAAATTAAATTGAATTGTAGTCACATTATAATATTTAACGTAGTCATACTATTTATTTCAAAACATGCATGTCATCAACAGAAACAAAAATTAGAATTATAAATTAGTCAATTAAAGACATGCATGTCAATAATAAAAATAAAATAAAATCACAATCAATTAATAACAATTTTAAATCAATAAATAATCTCTATTATAAATATCATAATCGCCCTTTGACACTTCAGTCTATGTGTACAACATGCAGGCAACTACAGTGACTCATATATGGGCAGTCGAGCCTTGCCGCAGGCACGGCCAGCATGCTGTTGGTGCTCCCCCGCACGCGCCGCACCAGTGAGGTAGCCCGCTTGCGCATTGTGGTGTAGAAGCAATCTACACGCGCCTCCGCGAACATTGTGGACGCACTGCAAAAGCGGGGGAGCCCCATCACCATCCTGAACGCGTTATTAAACTGGACACGAAGGGCGCCGTACGATTTTTGCGTATAGCCGGCCGATGATATGTTTGGCTTAAACATGGCTGATACGAAATGTGAAACCCGTATGATAATCGCATTCACATTCGCGAATATTGAAGGTGCGTTCGCAAAAGCATTCGCGAATGTGAAAATTCTAACATTCGTTACACATCACTAGTACCTTTTTTTTTTTTTTTTATCGTGCGGAAATCCCTTCGGATACCCCCCCGCTGGCCAGACGCCGGGGTGTAAGGTTGCCCATAGAGCATATCCTTCGCATCCCGACTGACCCTGGGCCATCTCCGGATTCGAGATGGCCCCCTCGGGTTTGGGAACCACGGTGTCCCCGTCTTGCCCCGGTTTGGGGGAGGGGCGCTAGCCGCCCCACCGTCCCGGCCTGCTTCTGCTGGGGTGACAGGCGGCCTCACCTGTCACCCCCAGGCCTGCGCTCATGGAGGACGGAGGTCGTTAAGCGACCTCCGGCGCCTGAGTCGCCTGCGACGCGCGGCGAGCAAGTTGCGGGCTCGGCGGGCCGGGAGAGTTCTAAATCTCTCCAGGGCGCGCTCCGCCATCTCCTTCGCGAGCATTACATGCTCGCAGAAGGAGGTGGCGGCGGCCCACGCGCTCGCGCTCCGCACCGTTGCCGCAATCATGCTGCCGAGCGAGAGGACTCCCACCCCGATGGCTGCCACGAGGTCACGCCTCGGCGCCTCCCACGCCGGGCAGTCCGCCAGCGTGTGCAGCCCCGAGTCCTCGCTCGCGTCGCAGTGATGACACTCAGGCGTTGGCTCCTTCCTGATCCGATGCAGGTGGTCCCCGATTTCCCCGAAGCACCCCTTCCCGGAGATCACCTGCGTCAGTCGGTACGAGAGGCTTCCGTGTCGCCTCTCCAGCCAATCCTCCATGATGGGCCTTACCGCCGCTATTGCGGCGTGCCCTACATCACTAGTACCTACTATTATTACAATTCTCTTCATTCATTCAGAATACCATAGTTAGAGGTATTTATGTATTAAAAATATTGAAAAAAATTCAATCCATATTGCACCTACATCGGATCAAGTGGATGAGTGGTGACTCCAGAGAAGAAACCTCTTCTCTGTTCTTGCCTTGTTGAGATAAAATGCTTTCTGCATCAGACCCATACGAAGGTATGGTCGCCATCAGTATTAGCTTATTACATTCCAAATTACCGACATCCTTAGCTCCTTAACGGATCCTTTTCATTCCAAAAAGTAGTGAGAATCAAAAAATCTTTACTTAATTAATTCTGTAATCTGAAATCTGCACTGCTCAATAATAACTTCTAAAATAATGACTTCTTTTATACAACGCGATACACTTTTGACATCACGATAATATTGATCTACCATATCTACCTCATTTTAATAGAAGATCATAATGTCAATGCTGTAAACTTTAAATATAACTTCCCAAAGCGCCGACCTCAAAAAATTGTAGTCGCCTAATTTATTTATTCCGTAACTTTCAATTGTGTTTCTCTATTGGAATATTGGAAACTTGCTCGGGTGACGTTCGTCTGTACCAGACCATACCATAAAAGAGATCTAATAAACTCTTGCCATCCTCTTCGAAGATATCTACATGTAAGGATATAAAAGGGGTGCTGTGAAATGTTATTTCAACCTAAAATTATCTTTAAGGCAAATTTTTGACTGTATTATGAAATATGTAATTAATGTTTTCAGTTGCATGTTAGTAGGACTTAGGGTTGTAGTTAAGTAAAGTATATACCTATTGTGATGTGAATAATTTTCAGTGATGATTATCTGTGAAGTTCATTTTAAGTTTGATGAAGTAGTTTCTTTATATATATAATTCTGAAACGTGGCCCATACCTAAAACCTACTTTCGTACTATCTCTAACCAAGTGATAACCAGCCGGCCTCTCTATCGGAAGTTTGACAGTTTAGCTATTCAATGGGAACTGTAAAGGCGTCGTTTAATGGTGCAGATAGTAAAACGTGCCTAAGTGAAGAAAAGCTCTCTAACATTGTAGTGGGCACACGTTTTGGATACAGGTTTAACATGAAGTCTTAAAATGATTTTTTTTTTCGTTGATACACTTTCCTCGTAGTCCTTGAAATTCCGACTGCCCTTACCACTTGAATTTAATTTATTGATATATAGATTTGCTTTATTTACGGTAAATGATAAGAAATAATAAAGCAAGGTGGGAGGTATTTTTTTTTCTCCAAGTCACCACTAAATCCGTAAAAGTACCTGTTTGACGGTAATAGGATCGAATGAGCTGAATCGTACTCGTATTTTCTTAAGGCATCATTTTAATCATGTTTGGACGAACTGCACTGAATCATGTCGCGATTCAAGTACTTACCTGAATTTAACGTTGTTCCTACTGGTTAAGTATCATCAAGTTTGCGGGCTAATTCAAACTTCGTGCTTCTCGCAAAAATTATGTATTTTTAAAGGAAGTAGTACTGTTTCCTAATATATTTTGGTTTTGTAAAGGTGGTGATGGAAAAATTACAAATAAAACAATTTTATTTGAAAAGAAACCTACTTTATTATTCAACCAATCAACTTCATATTTTCAGAAGTCCTTTTCACAACTTCCACATATTCTTCAACTAAAGCTTCTAAGTCCGTGTAAACCTGCAACATATAAAACCATCGCTGTACAATACCAAAAATACCATATCCTAAACTAGGATCAACAGTAGGAAAAATGTTTCGTAAGTATATTATCCGCTTTCTGGAACCCATATTACAAGCTATGCTTAGTTTGGGTCTAGATTCTGCTGTGTAAAATTTCCTAGAATAATTTAAGAATTATTTGTATTGCTAACAACGTGCTATACAAGATGGAATTGTTTTAACCTCACCAGGAGGGAAAGTACTCTAAATACTGGAGGTAGCAAATTTTACTCTAAAGAAACATTCCTTTATTTTATTGGGGACCTCCACGCGGTGCACCCTGGGCAACGGGAGACAACAGCGCCTCTCTCCTAGGGCGGGAGAGACGCTGCCGCCTACGGCCAACTCCGACCGAGGCGAAGACGGCCCTGTTGAGGGCTGTTCGGAAGCTTTCCACGTGTCCCTCTGATTAGCAGATGGCACAGTGGAGAGCAAGCAAGGGGGCCATCTCGAAACCGGAGATGGCCCAGGGTCAGATGCTCTATGGGTAACCTTACACCCCGGCGTCTTAAGACCCGAGACGGCGTGCGGTTTTAGTCGGTTCAAGTCCGACATAACCGCCCCTGCTGGCCGGCGGGGGGGTATCCGAAGGGATTTCCGCACGAAAAAAAAAAGGTACCTAAGCTGTGAAGCCTCTCCTCCATACGACCTCAAATAAATAAAAACATTGCATGGCAACGAAATAACAAAAATTAAGTTCATTTTGTGGTTCGTTTTTAAAACAATTCCACATTTTGAGTTTTTCCAGTGTTATACAGTAGCACTTATTTAATTTGTTGATTACATTAATTATCATTTGACTGACTTGCGAGCCATACATGTGAATTGTGTTTAAGCAGAGTTTGCCTTAGTAGGTACCTACAGGACTATGACGTAATGTAACAAGTTCTAAAACGTATATTTAAGCGACTTCACACGACTAACACATACGTCAGTTATAAAAAATTATGCGCAATTGCTAAGAGGATAAGACAGTACTACTATGAAGTAGACAATCTATACAATTAAATAAAATTGAAATGTTTGTTTGTAATATTAAAATAACATAATATAAAATAATAACATGATAATTATAACATAAATAAAAGAAAAACAAAAAATAATTTCAAAAGAATTAAAATTTTGTAGTTCCAGAGAGTACCTCTTTCAAACAGAAAGAGGTACTCTCTGGAACGGCTGGGACGATTTAACATGGGCTGCTTGTATTTTAGAAACAAAATAAAAAAAGTATTAAAACCTTAAAATTCGAAATCCCCGCGGACGAAGTGGCGGGCAAAGTTAGTAATTCATTAAAGCATGTCTTTTAAGATGGATTACTTCAGATAATTATAATGTTATGAATATGCTCGAAAGTTATTTCGGAATACAACGGGCTTGATCGTTCGAATTGAAACTACTTTAGAGAGAGCAACCCGTGTGAGTGTAAGTGAAACCTCTGCAAGTGTTTATAGACTGTTAACATGAGGCGGCCGAATGCTGTTTTTTCATAAGTAATGCTTACAACACTACTACCGCAAAAGTAAACGACAACGACCTTGTTAGACATAATTATATGTAGCTAGAAAAACTTCATCTACTAGCACAGCAGGCCTAACATGGGCGCGGGATAAATATCTCTCTCCACCGTTTATGTCAAATTGACAGGGGACAAAGGTGTTTCTCCCCGGTAGCTAGCATGGCGTCAAAGGAGATAACTTATATCCCTCGCTGTGACGTAGACAAGGGACTATTTCTCCACTTGCTTAGCACGGCGGCCGTAAAGTGGAGATAATTTGTCTCTTTTTGACAGATGAGAGAGATATTAGTCTCCGAACTATTGAGGTGGGGACAAGAGTTGATAAATAAATAAATAAATAAAGATTGCATAATACACAATAAAAAATGTCTCGCGGCTATTTCGTTCTAAGTCAGCTACAAACACAACAAAGGCAACAACGAAAAATTCAGCGGCGTATGCTGCGGGACCAAATGAACGTGTTCGAATTACCAGAGAGGGAATTCATACGAAATTATAGAATTTCTAAGATATGGCCCTATATTTATGCAATGCATTGAATAACGCATTACGGCCCTTAAATGAATCAGATGGCTTGCCAGTACATTATAAGGTAAATAATGTTACATTTCATAATCGCATGTGAATGTGTATAATACCTAGCTATTCTATAAAACTCTTATTTGAGCTGCTGTGCTCCTAATCCTAAAAAATGTATTCTTTGTAAGAAATTGTTTAGAGCGAATTCACAGTATTCACACATTTATTCACAATAACAGTATACTTACAACTTTTTCTTCGTAATTTCACTCATTTTGTACCGGGTCAATAAATAAACATGTCAAAAAGATTATTAATAAAAAAATCAAATAACCCGACTGCCCTAAAAAGACCGAAACAAGTTTGATAGCAGGCGGGACCCATTAATTTTCTTTCGGGTTATGATTTGCATCTGGGTCCCGCCTGCTATCAAACTTGTTTCGGTCTTTTTAGGGCAGTCGGGTTATTTGATTTTTTTATTAATAATTTTATTGTATACTTTTTAGTTATGATATATATATTTTTGAAATCCCCTTTTAAAGTTCTTCATTTTGTTACCCTACTCGATAAGTTTGAGTGAAAATATTTTTTTGAATAACATACATTTTAGCGCCAAAAATCCACCATTTCGTTTTTTTTATTATTTTGATATACCCAGTGTCATATTCACAGTAAATACGAATCTAACGACACCTCTCAAGCTAATATCCATCGAGCCGTTCAGGCTGCAGAGCGTGCCAAACAATTATACATACATACATACTCTCGAAAAACATAACTCTCCTTCTGGCGCAGCCGGGTAAAAAAAACGTTATATGACAGATTGTTTTTCTTTTTCATCAATATGGCTCACTCTTTGAGTATATGCCACAGTCAATAATAATATTCTGCAGCATAATACTGATAATTTTAAAAGTCACTATTGCGCTTATAAAATATGCACGTTGCTAGGTTTTGTCAATTTTGTCGAATATTACAGTCAATAATAATATTCTGCAGCATAATACTGATAATTTTAAAAGTCACTATTGCGCTTATAAAATATGCACGTTGCTAGGTTTTGTCAATTTTGTCGAATATTACTTTGAAAAAATCAGTAATATACGGTAACCATAGATTTGGCATTGAAAAATATTTTTTCGTATATTGGTAGCATTGAGTGGAGAAACGTTGTCCCCGGTGACAAACTAGTCTCTCCTCGACGCCGTAGTAGCTAAAGGGACAAAAACGGAGGGAGAGACAAATTTTTCTCCACTCCCCTGGGACTTTTTGTCCTCATGCCATGCTAGCCCTGCAGGTATGATAGACGTCTTCAATGTTTGCCAGCACTTGAAGATCGTAAATATTAACAGATATAGCTTGTTTACCCCTACAACTAAAATAAAAGCTTTATGTACCACTATTAATATAGACGAATTTTTCATTTCGTAGAAATATGAAAGCAGGTTAGGCTAGCGTGTAATTAAAAATATCAACTGTGGATTTCGATATAGGCAATAATAATTCATCATCCTCCTGCCCTTATCCCAAAATTAATTTGGGGTCCATTCATCTCTGCTTGCGGTCATCTCAACATTCACTCCCTTCCTAACCATAAATATCCAAGAGGATATTTATGGTTAGGAAGGGAGATTTTATATTTTGAGTATAATGCAAAATGTATATTTTTAGGGTTCCGTTGCCAAATGGCAAAAAACGGAACCCTTATAGATTCGTCATGTCTGTCTGTCTGTCCGTCCGTATATCACAGCCACTTTTTTCCGAAACTATAAGAACTATGCTGTTGAAACTTGGTAAGTAGATGTGTTTTGTGAACCGCATTAAGATTTTCACACAAAAATAGCAAAAAAAAAAACAATAAATTTTGGGGGCTGCCCATACTTAGAACTGAAACAATTTTTTTTTTCATCAAACCCATACGTGTAGATCTATGCATAGGTCTTCAAAAATGATATTGAGGTTTCTAACATCATTTTTCTCTAAACTGAATAGTTTGCGCGAGAGCACTTCCAAAGTGGTAAAATTTGGGTAACTTCTAAATAAGAGAATGATAAAACTAAAACAAAATTATCATTATCATTATCTCGATATTCAAAAGAGATTATAGCCCTCATTATATCCAGAAATTTAAAGAATGCCTGCAAAGTCTGAACTGGACGGATATCTATGAGGAAAATGATGTTAATAAAGCATTCAATGAATTTCATGAATTGCTGCGTCTTTTCAATAGCCTATGCTTTCCCAAAATCCGTATAAAAATGTATAATACCGCTAAAAGACAAAATTGGATTACTAAAGGCCTGAAAAAAAGCTGTAAGACGAAACGAATGTTGCGCCACAATTACTATAAAAATAAAACTTATGTTGATAAAATTAAATATGTTAGATATTCCAATTTCCTAAAAAAAATGTATTTTTAATTCAAAGAAAAACGAAAACATGACATTTATAAACAAACATGACAATAAATGTATCGCAACATGGAGAGTTATCAAAAATGAAGTACTTAACACTAAACGTAAGGATGACATTGACACAATTAAAATAGGCAATAAAACTTTAACAGACCCAGCAGAGATAGCATCCGCTTTCAATAATAATTTCATTGATATGACCAATAGCCCGAAAGGTAAGAACAAAACCCATTCAAATATAAGACATACGCAAGCTAATTCTATATATCTTATGCCGATGACTGAAAGCGAAGTAAAAAAGGAAATAATGGCATTAAAAAATACCAAATCGGAAGGCTACGATGAAATTAGCACCAAAATAATAAAAGCGTCTGTAGATGAAATAGTTGCCGTCTTAACACATCTAATAAACCAATCCTTCTCATCTGGAGTATTCCCTGAAGCTTTAAAGATTTCAATAGTTAAGGCTATTTTTAAGAAAGGAGAAAAGTCTGACATCAATAACTATCGCCCAATCACGCTAATACCAATTCTTTCTAAAGTTTTTGAGAAATGTATGTATAAGAGGTTAATGAATTATTGTAATAAATTTCAATCAATAGGCGTCGAGCAGCACGGATTTCAAAAGCAAAAATCTACGACGCTAGCAATATATTCTTTAATAAACATAACGCTGACTAATATAAATGATAATAATTTGACTACGGGTTTATTTTTTGACTTATCTAAGGCCTTTGATTATGTTTCACACGACATATTGATAGATAAACTTGATGCTATTGGAATACGGGGACCTGCACTTCTATGGCTATCAACATACCTGAGAAACAGACAACAACGTGTCATAACCACAAAAATTGACAAAAACTGTAATATGGTGGACTTTTCATCTGATTCCCGATACAACGTATGTGGCGTACCTCAGGGGAGTGTACTTGGCCCTATACTGTTCCTAATATATATCAATGACATCACCAGTATCTTCAATCACAAATGCATCTTATATGCTGATGACATCTCGATTATTGTGACATCAAAAAAAGCAGGAAATGCAATTAAATATCACGAAGACGAAATAAATAATACTATTGACATGCTAATCGAATACTTAAATATAAATAATTTAAAAATTAATTTAAATAAATCAGTATACGTGCAGTTTAACCAATGTTACAATGAAAAGTATAATTTTGACTTGAATATACCAAAAATAAATGAAGTGAAGGAGACTAAATTTCTAGGAATAATGTTGGACCAGCATATGAGCTGGAAGACCCAAGTTGAGAGCGTATCAAATAAAATTAATAAATACGTATACGCTTTCAAACAAATAAAACATATAACTAACCGTAAAACTGCCATAACATCTTACCGTGCTTACGTAGAATCTGTATTACGATATGGCCTTATAATGTGGGGTAATAGTACAGATTGCAATAGAGCATTTATTGCTCAAAAGAAGTGCATTAGAGCTATATGTGGAATTAAGCCAGATGAGTCATGTCGACCGTTGTTTAAAAAACTTAGTCTGCTACCGTTGCCATCATTATATATTTACGAAATATGTCTGTTTGTGTGGCAGCATAGTGATCTATTTAAAGTAGCAAAAGATGTAAACTCACGTAGCCGGAGAGATCCCTATAGGCTTGTGCTGAGTGATATCCCGAAGTCCACCAAATATAATAAGAGTTGTCTTGCTATGTGTGTACGAATTTTCAATAAAATACCAATGTACCTCAAAGCACAGAATAAATAATAGTACAAGTACAGAAGACCCTCTGTTTTGATGTTCACGAATGCCGCCTTTTTACGTGCCTATTAATTATTATTAGCAACGGACCGCACGCCAGCCGCGCCGTCATTGAGTTCTATTGCCCGGCGCGAAGGTCGACATTACTCTGCAAGGTGCGGAGTAATGTCGAAGATAGGGTTGTCATTTTTTTAAACTTCGTCGGTGGCAAATAAATTAATAATATAATAAATTGCTTGGCAACTCTCGTTGCAGAACATAACGACACCCGTCACTTTTTACAGTAGTGCACAAAAAGAGATAGGTACCTTTTTTTTATTTTTATATGTGCGGAAATCCCTTCGGATACCCCCCCACCGGCCAGCGGGGGCGGTTAGGTATGTCGGGCTTGAACCGACTAAAACCGCACGCCGTCTCGGGTCTACAGACGCCGGGGTGTAAGGTTACCCGTAGAGCATATCCCTCGCACCCCGACTGACCCTGTGCCATTCGCAGTTTATAGTCTAGGAGCTAGCTACCAAATTCATTAAAAAAGAAAAAACAATATATTTACTTACTGATTACTTTTTATTGTATTATATATTATTATAACGCGGGCGTGACCTGTATTTATTGCTTACTTAACTACAAATGCCTTACTTTTATATACTTTTTTTTTTACCATCTTTAAATTGCCCGTTGTTAAATTTAATTGTTGCATATATGCGAAACCTACAAAACTATTTTAAGAAATATTCCACTGGGAAACATGCACATGGCGATTGTGGAGGTATATTTCTAAAAAGTTCTATAAGTTTGCTGCCTGGATTACTTTGAACACAATTTTCAAAATTTTCTATGAAAGTGGTTTCTAAATTTTGTACATACTCTATAAAATCTTTTGGTGGCATTTTTAAGCTGCCATAAAAACTAGATTGGTTGTTGAATGCTTTGTATCTAGTAAATAGATTAGTCTCCGTCTAAGCCTGCAACTGATCTTGAAATTTCATCTATTAAATCATTTGAAATTTCATCTATTAAAAACGTGCAATCCGAATTTTGGTCATTGTTTCTGCAACCCGCAGCAATGCAATATTTCGTTGCCCTTATTTTATACATCGTATACAATATGCGCTTGCGACGTTGGTATGCGGGAGACACGCGCGCGAGTGTCGCGGCCCACGGCGGAGCAACCACTGAATAAGCAGCCCCGGGGTTGCCGCCGGCATGTACTTATAATTTCTCGCAGATCGGCGGAGTGACACCCCCCTGCTCAAAGGACTAAGCACTAGAATATTTAAAAAAGAATTGTATAAATGGCTAAATGAGCATAGCTTCTATAGCATTAACGAATTTCTTGAACAAAGGTGTTGATACTGTTGATAGGAAATAATATTTGCGCGCTAGTACACCACTGGCAAAACATGCATGCTCAATTTTGTGAACTTTATAACTTATCTATACCATGTTTTTATGCAAATAAAATTTGATTTGATTTGATTACCACATGGTAGTCCATCCAATTTTCGGTGGAAGTTTACATAAACTTCCACCGAAAATTGGATGGATTGGATGAGATCTAGTAAGTAGTTTTTTTTAATACGTCATAAATCGTAAAACGCAATTAAACTTTCATTCAATCAACTCAAATATAAGATTTAAACAAAAGCATTTTTATATAACTTGCTGCTACGGAATCCTTCATGGGCGAGTGCGACTCGCACTTGGCCGCTTTTTATCTTTTCTGCACTCAGTTTGAAACTTTTCTTAATAGAAAACGAAAACGATTTCCATTGTTAGTCACGACAAAAGATGTTTAAAAAATTTATTAATTTTGGTGTCCAGTGTAATATTAACGCAATTTTTCCAAAAAATGTCCTACTGTGATGTCACCAATTACGAGTATCATAATGATGTGTACTTGCCGTTCAATCAATCA
Source organism: Cybosia mesomella (assembly GCA_946251805.1). NCBI lineage: Eukaryota > Metazoa > Arthropoda > Insecta > Lepidoptera > Erebidae > Cybosia > Cybosia mesomella. The sequence goes on from OX276401.1 coordinate 20,000,903, forward strand.
ATTTCTACTAATGGGACATAATTTAACAAATAAGTCAGTATCTGGTGTCCCATGGGACTAGTGGGACTTAATTTAAAAAAAACGAGGTTGCACTCCGGGAGTGCCGGCAGAAGTGAAATCTTGAATATTAACGTTGTGCATTTTTGATATTTTGGAATGGTTAGGGAATAATTTTGCACGAATTGCTTTAATTATCAGTATAAAAGTACTATCATTTATATGGTAACATACAATATCCATTTATTGCGCTATCGTACACAAACATGACAATTTATATTACATTAAAAATTTAACACTTTAGAACTATTACAATTATTTTACATTAAAGCGCGTGGCACGCTATAACATAAAGACACACGAACATTCGCGCAAGCGCACTGCGCCGCCTTAACGAAATATAAGGCGCAGGCATACATGTTCGCCGCGCAGTAGAAAGAGGGGGATCTGTGGCGTAGCGGTAGTGCATTCGACTGCTACGTCAGGGGGCGCGGGTTCGATTCCCGCTCAGTGCAAATATTTGTATGCATGAATATGTCTATTTGCATTGGTCTGGGTGTTTCTATGTATAATATGTATGTATTTACAAAAAAAAAAAAAGTATTTAAGTATGTTTATCCGCAGTCTGGAACCCATAACACAAGCTAGTTTAACTATGCTTACTTTAAGTCTAGAATGCGCTGTGTAAAATGTCGTAGAATATTTATTATTATTATTATTTATTACTTCCTCTCCTACGTCGCGCCAGCGATCTACTCTCCCTACGTCTTACGAATTTTCGATCAGGTCACGTCTCCTGACGCGAGTTTAACCTTTTTTACCCATTACAAAAAAGGGCACAACGCCACTAAAGAATTTTTCACTTCAAAAATAATCAGTACCAGCTGTCCCATGGGAATAGTGGGACATCGCCGGTGTGCCGGCGTCGTCGCTGCCTGACGTCCTTATCCCGTATTTGTATTCGGTGATTTAAACGCCTGGTCAGAGATTTTGGGGTTTCCGATGTACCAACGCAAGAGGTGGGAACCTTCCTTCTTTCCTTGGGGAACTGGGCCGTGTCATCCGGCTTAGTTGGAGGGTCAGTTTCTTCGTGGACCTTAACAGGCCGCCGCGCCGGGAGTTGCTGGTGACTCTCGAGCGTGATCAATTTACCCCGACCAACATTTTCAGTTGGAGTTGCAAAAAGTTGGAAGCGTCATAGCCTCCGCAAAATGAAAGACTGGGAAACTGAACCTCATTTGCAACAAAGAAAATTTCGCTCTGCCCAGAGCAAAGACTAGGGCTGGAGATATAAAATATCTACGAGTATTACGGAATCCTTACGATTCCGTAATTTTACGTGGTAATTTTAAGAGTAAACTACGTATACCAATATCAATGAAGTAACAGGAGTAAAATATCGCGTCGATTGAGTTTTGCACTATATGTGGTGTCTATTTGTGAATATAAACACGTAAGTTAAATAAGGAAGGCCTGAAAATAAGTTTCGGATTAAGTGTACCTATGTTTTAGAGCAGCTGAAAAATCATGGATGTCACCGGCAAAAACAATCCAAGAATATGAAAATAATTAAGACGAAGTGTTTACAGCCGGTTAGCCAATTGTTATTATAATACTACTTTGAATCAATGTATCCTAGTTATAGGCGTACCGCTTAACTGAGTTCTCGCCTGCGGGGTACAAGGGCGCGGAGGTTGGACGAGAACGGGGGACGGGTGAGGTGCGGGCGGCAAGCATATTCTTTTCAAAACTCATTTCGCTCGCGCTAATCAGTTAGCGATCGCACGTGCTATACTCCGCACGCCGAATGATGATCCCTATGACGTTTCAACTGACAGTTGTATTAGTTATGCGAAACAATTCCGATAAAATACTGTTTTTTCAGGCAAATGTCATTTGAAAAAAAGACTACGCGCATTGATGGACATAAAACACTAGATAAAAAAGTAACAGCCTTATTATACTTTATTTTACTATACTTTAATTTTTATTCAAATTGCATAATTTAAAGAATTTAAAATTCTTTTTGAATTGAATTTTAAAAAATTCATAATTAGCTGGCAATTATGGATTACATGGAAAAGTATTTAAAAGGAGGCCATAGACCTACCGTATTTTTTTAATTCAGTCATGTCATGTCTTGTCAGTCTGTTTTGTCTTCTTGTCACACCGCATAACATCGCGTCATACGAGTGCTCTAACGCCTTGTATGCGCCACGTCTTTCTTTGTTAGCTGAGTTTTGTTTCTGTTTTCGCTGTTTTGTGTTATTTGTTGATTTTCTGTTACCTGTTTGTTGATTTTCGGTTTTACAAAATGCCGAAAAGACAGCGGAAAACTTTTCTCAACAGTGAAGTTCGCGAGTTTGTAGTTCGTTTGCGAGACTATTTTGCTCGTGAACAACAAAATGGCGGACCCTTGTTACCGCTTGACAATGTTCGCGATCGTGTAGCCGATGCTCTAGGAATCGGAAAGGCTACTGTTTCTCGAATAACAAAGGAAAAATTTGGGGAGTCGTCCATGGAGGACAATAAACTATTAACACCAAAGAAGAAAAAGAAAAGGTTATGTCATATAACAGAACCTGATGATTTTGATTTAGATGCTATACGCAATCATATTTATGGTTACTACCTACGAGGTGAACTACCGACCTGCCAGAAGTTATTATCTTCATTAAAAGCTGCAGAACTCTTCAAAGACGGTGCTACTTCTCTTAGAATTGTTTTGAAAAAATGTGGATTCCGCTATAAAAATGTGACAAGAGAAAAATATTAATGGAGCGTACTGACTTAGCTTTACTACGATGCGATTTTCTTCGCAAAATCAAACAAATTGATAACTGGGAGAAGGTAGTATACCTTGATGAGACATGGCTGAACGCCAATCATACTGTAGGTAAGGCATGGACGGATGACACAGCCAAATCCAGCACAAAAACTCCTGAAGGAAAGGGCCAGCGCTTAATCATTTGCCACGCTGGCACAGCTACAGATTTTGTGCCGAATTGCCTGTGGGCTTTTAAGTCAGTGAAAACAACGGAGTACCACGAGGAAATGAATTTCGAAAACTTTAAGACATGGTTTATAAAACTATTAGAAAATTTGAATGAGCCTCACTATATTTTAATGGACAATGCTTCATATCACTCAGTTCAAATTAACAAACCCCCCAGCAGCAATAACAAAAAAGCTGAAATTATAGAGTGGTTACAACGCAATGGTGTGGAAACTGACAGTCAGATGTTAAAAAAAGAGTTGGTTAGACTGTTGAACTTTCACAAACAACAGACGCACCCATCATATTTTTTGGATGAATTGGCCAAATCAAATGGACACACGGTAATTCGGTTACCATTCCATCACCATCACCATCACTGCCAATATAATGCAATCGAGTTGATATGGGCGCAGATCAAAGGTATCTATATTTTTTATTTATATAATATTATGTATATGCATATATTTCTAAAAATAATTACTAAATGTACAAATATTTTCAGGTCATGCAGCTAGGCATAACACAACTCCGCCATTCACGGCAAATAAAATGATGGTTTTATTGGAAGAAGCTTGCGCTCAAGTGACAGCTGACGATTGGCGAAAAGTGGTCGAAAGAACGAAGAAAATTTGCTTACAAGACTGGGATCGAGATGTACAATACGACAATATCATTGACCAACCGTTAATAATAAACGTCACGGATAGCTGCAGTTCAGACTCAGATTTTGAAGATCCGATTGACCCTGTATCAGATTCAGATTGATATAAATAAAATACAAACTCAAAGCATTTGTTTTATTTTTCCAACAAATTATCGATATTTTGTTTATCGATGTGTCCCTTCTTAGTCGATAACAGCTTGACGACGTAACTTTTGCAGCACGTACCATGTACATTTGCATTGAGTTTTTTTCTATTATTTCCGAACATTACGTAATAATTTCTTAATATTCATTTTTATAATTTACAATTGTACACAATTATGATTTTTTCGACTTTTTAATGGACCTCTAAAGGATTTGATGTGATAGGACGTCAGTACAATGTTAAGCGCTAACGAACTGTCATAGGGATCATCATTCAGCGTGCGGATTATAACGGTTACGGATGCATTGGTAGAGTCATACACGTGATTATTCCCAAGATGTGTCAAAACATCATCGGACACGTAAATTAATTTTATGTCCGAAGATATTTGAGTCAGTGTAAGCAAATGACTTTCAAAATATTCGTATACGTTATATACGAATATTTTAGAAAAAAGAAATTGGATCCAAGTTCTGCTGAATATCAACAAGATATACCTTTAAACAAGACCGTAGTCAAAGTTACCGGACGATTGGAAAAGAATGTATCTAAAATTGTATAACAAGGCAAATTATTGAAAGACGACTAAAAATTTAAATCACCGAGATAACCAAAATAGATTCGCAGGAAAAGAGTGGAAATATACGATTTCACAAAAGGCGTGGTAAGAAGTCACTCAGTTTTACACATATTAAAAAAAATACCAACTCTGAAAACTGAATGCTGTACTTAGAGAAGAGAATGTATTACATTGCGGCAGGGAATATTTAAGATCTGGGTTTCAAATTTAAGAAATGCAGATCTAAAGGGAAACTCCTTATAACAGCCAAATATAACATCATGGAGGTGGAAATACCTAAATACCATTAAAAAATATCATAGCGAAGGAAGACATATTTTATATATTGACGAAATATATGTTAACGCGTCTTATAACGTTTCAAAATGTTGGCAATCAAACGGTGTGCTGTCTCATATCGGTGATCCGTTTGATCATCGTACATTGTGGAGGTCAAACTGGATTTGTAGACGGAGCACTTGTGTCATTCTAAACCTAATGTAAAAACAGGTGATTATCACGATTCGATTCTATGAATTTCGTGAATTTCAGTAAATGGATAAATGAAAATCTCATGCCTTATATACCACAAAATTCGATCATAGTAGTGGCTAACGCAGCTTGTCATTCGCTTTGAGAGGAGAAAAAGCCGACTATGGCGTCTACCAAGTCAGCTATGCAAGATTGGCTACGACGGCATGACGTGCCTTTTGATGAAACACTTAGAAAGTTGACTTGTTAAAATTAAAAGATTTAGATCGGAAAAAGAGAACATCTAGGACAGGACTTGAACCCGCGACCAGTCCCTTACACTTACTTAAAAATGACTGTAAAGTTATTCATTGTTTCCGTAGTTCGCAAGAATTACGGTAGATGGCTCCAACGTCGCCTTAAGACGTATTAATCTATCGGAGAATTTCGAATATCTGGGACGTGTCTAGGTGGCTCAGTTGGTCAGAGCATTCCCCCTGTAAGGGACTGGTCGCGGGTTCAAGTCCCGTCCTAGATGTTCTCTTTTCCGATCTAAATCTTTAGAAAAAAGTAAGCATACAAAATGTGTAAAAATTTAATTGAATTGTGAAAATTAATTAAATGCCATTTCACAGAAGATATTCACAAAATTGACGAATTAATGAAAAGAAACGGACACGAAGTGTTGCGCTCGCCTCCATACCACCCAGACTAGAACCTAATTGAGTTTTCTGGGGTAATATTATAGGACAGTTAGCCCAAAAAAGTATCGACTGATTTGGAAATAAAAAAAATATTTGCTGGATTCCGTAGAGCAGTGGGAGCATTGTATTAATCATATAAGTAAGGTCGAGAACACTAATACTGCAAATATGACGGTGTTCCAGTTGATGTTGTTGATTTAATTATTAACGTGCAGGACGATTCAGATGATTCTGATGATGGCTGTTTCGAAAGTGAAGAGTCAAGTTTCAGTGATATCTGTGATATTGATATGGATATAATTTCAATAAATATACATACACAGGACACAAGTTTATTACCTAATATTTTATTTTGTTACCTACACATAGTTGTTTTGCATAATTGTGTAGTCATCAATTAATTTTCTAATAAAAAATCAACACCCTGTTCACCGTCGACCACTCCTGACGTCACGTATGTTAAGAACTGTCTATTGCACTTTCGCCTTATGTGTACCACGCAACGAGCGCCCGCCGTCCGCACCTCACGCGGTCCCCGTTCTCGTCCTAGCTCTCCGCCCTTGTACCCCGCAGGCGAGGACTCAGTTTAGCGGTACAACTATACATACTTTTACTTTTAAAACTAACTTTCTGATTATAACTTTTTGATTTTCGTAAATCCGTTAAAGTGCTGTGAAATTCTTTGTTTAGAGTCTGGCTTGACCACCCGCCTGATATCATGTGAACTGAAACTGTTTTATGACGGTTTCAAAGCACGTTTCATAAGTAGTAAACATATTATTATGGATTAACATCACAAGGCGCCCCTTGTGATGTTATATTAATGTGATGTTTATATGGGCTATACGTATCATAGCCCATTACAAACTCTTGAGTTCGTGTCGCTTCAATCTATTCATCAATAGCCGTTTGAAAGATGAAGATAGTATGACTGTAGTCTCCGAATGACTGAATCCATCGTTACATGCATCTGTACTTTATTCGAGTGCCAATCAGGGTTGCATGCAAAGTTTGCACTTTGGAGCCCGGGATCCGCTCTCCTACTCCTCTAGTATTGCTTTATCTTAGCTATTACGGGAGCAACAGCCATCTGATCCTTCTCCCCAACCTCGAGAGCCTCCTGACGGTAAGCGGTTACTATAGCCGATGCCGATATACGAATGCAGCATCTATCACACTCTAACACCATTAAAGTTGTTGAATATGAATTTGGGTGTTAGGCTGTGATGCATATTTAATTTAATTGAATGATAAATGACATTTGACATTATAATCTTATCATCGCGGTGAGGAACAGCTTTATATGGGAACGTTGTGGTATGGTAGAAGATGTGGGAGCCAAGATAGAGAAAGGGATGCTTAGAAAGACGAAATAATATTAACGAAACAGATTTACGAGGCGAGGGTGTATAGCAACTCGACCAGAGTTTTGACAATATTTTGTAGAAAATATTAAAAATGTTGTTATGCGAACACCTTTTTTGACATTTGGGAGATCGAGACTAAATTCAGACAGAATCTTGAACATCTTTTTATTACGAGAATTGGCCCTCTGGGTGTACGTATGTTAATCAGATCGAAGACGTTTTGACAAAAGGTTTCATTAGTTCGATCGTCGAACTAGTGTGGATATTTTTTCTCATTAATTAGACCGTCACTGACTTTTTTTTTCTAATTTGTTCGACCGTCGATCTTACTTTAATCTAGAAACCAAAAAACAATAAAACAAAATTTAAAATACGCGTGTTTCACTAAAACAGTTTATATTTGTTTACATAATAACGTGTATCTATACATGTGGTATATGTCTATACCACATTCTTCATATACATAATTGCAAAAATATTTTTCTGCCTTGCTTATTTTGTTATTATTAAATATGTTTTTTTCAAGTAATCAATAATTAATATTCACACTGAATCTGCCTCATTTACAAGTAAACGTACGTTCAGTTGTTTTATTATATATAGTGGGAACTTAGGTTTTTAAATGCCGAACGCTGGGAAATCCAGCTCTATGATTATGAGAATAATTTAAGGCAACCCATCAAAAACAGCCGTCATCTACTGAACTAGTGCTATGTATTATAGTCGAAAAGTATGTGTCAGTTTTTTATTTTAGTGTCCTGTCTATATTTATTTTCTGTCTGCAACTTTATAATCAAACTGACAGTCTGATGTGCGACGGCAAGCCGATCGGGACACTCTTTGCTTCTCGATGTGGCAACTAAAGCGCCGATTATGGTATTTATGTTATCATGTAAGATAAAACAGTACAGATATCGCAGGCTTCAAACTATCGGGGCATATACACATAACTGGGACCCGATTAAGTAACGTTTCCAATACGTGTGATTTCATTTCGATTAGAATGGAAAACGTAAAGAAATGTAGACTATACTGCTTCCGGGCTGTTTGGCCGTGGTCCATATGGAACTAGTGTTCCAAACGTTTCGTCGATCACTGCTGTCAACATCTTCAGATCCCAGGAAGTTGAGAAGAACGGGGATCTACCATTCCTCGAAGTTCTGGTATCCAAAAAAAGAAGATGGCAGCCTTGGTCACCAAGTCTATCGAAAGCCCACACACACAGACCAACCACCATCCCGAAGAAAATGTTTTTTTTTCGAAGACAGAAAATGTCAGTTATCAAGACCCTGGTCCATCGAGCTAAGAGCATCTGTGAACCTCAACACTTTCAAAACGAGTTACGCCACCTGGACTCGGCGTTCCAAGCCAATGGATTCTCTTCCCAGGAAATACGGAGAGCAAATATAATAATCCGAGGAAATCTTCTCTAACGAACCAGGATTAGGAAAAACCTGTCCCTTTAGGGAAGGCCTTTTTGCCATACATTCGTGGCATTACGGATCGTATCGGAAAACTGCTAGAAACTCACAACATCAAGCCTATCTTCAAGCCCACGATGCAGCTACGTAATCTTCAACTTTCGGTCAAGGACCCTCGTGATTCAGGACTCAGGACTTAGCTGGAGTTTACAGAATCCCCTGCTCATGTGCGAACGAAATGCTCTACATCAGTCGCAGAGAAGTCGCCGCCGACGAGATTTCTACGCACTCGTCACCGCCCGGACCTATACGCCTGAAGATGTCGACCGCAGTGATCGTCGAAACGTTTGAAACACAAGTTTCATATGGACCACGGCCAAACAGCCCGGAAGCAGTACATTCTAAATGCAATGCCGGCCGTGAAAGCCTAAAGAATTATATTCAACGTAAAGAAACTTTACTGGCTTTCACGAGGTTATTAAACCTTCAGTATCATCACTGTATATACAGTATTGTATCTTCATAGAAACGGTCCGAACGCAAGTTATACCTTTTTTTTTTTTTTTTTTTTTTATCGTGCGGAAATCCCTTCGGATACCCCCCCGCCGGCCAGCTGGGGCGGTTATGTCGGGCTTGCACCGAATAAAACCGCACGCCGTCTCGGGTCTTCAGACGCCGGGGTGTAAGGTTACCCATAGAGCATATCCCTCGCACCTCGACTGACCCTGGGCCATCTCACCACTAACAGCATCGCTCATCCTGTCTCCTCTGAAAGCAGAGGAGTACGGAGAGCGATGTGTTCCCGCCACGTTGGGTATTGGCCGACGATCAATGCCAACCCTATGAAGGGGTGAAGGGGAAGCCATTGACCGCCGCCCAGGGTGTACCGGCCGCTCCGATTCCGTTCCCCCCGGACTGCAGCGGGATCGGAATCGGAGCGACACTCGAGGAGGTTACCCAACACACACCCCAAGCGTCTCGAATTTGGTTAATGCTCGGTACACGACCAGTCGCGAATGCGCTGCACTAGAGAACGGACGGTGTGACGGTTTTGTCAATATTTGTTTGGAATAAGTACAGGTATTTACATAATAATTATGGCAAATTGCAATTATATACTATATAATTCAATTCACACAAATTCAAAAATATAGAATTCAAGCAACCATTAACAGCACATGTTAATGGTTGCTTGAATTCTTCAATAACGCACCCACAGATAACATTTTTTAAATTACCAAAACACCAATTCAAAACCAAACACATTAATTGTAAAATAGCGGCAGGTATTTATAACATAATTAAAGATATTCCTTTTTCTCTTCCTTGCCCGTGTTTTCCTAAAATATTTCTTTTGAAACTTTTTATACGAATGAGGATTTTTTATACCATCAAATATAATAATAAAGCTTTTCGTACATCGCAGTCGAGGCGCAAATATTTTTCAGTGACAAATTTGTAAGGGTGCTTTTTATTAAATCTACAAATAAAAACTCATGATTTTTATTGATTACTTCCTGTTTCATTTACAGCGTATTTCATATTTTTAAATAAAAAATATAATATTTACAACCACTATATTAGCAAGAAATTCAAGTAGGTAGATGAAATTAAAATACCGGTAGGCCGGCAGCCCTATCGCGTGTTTACGTACCGCGCGGCCGTAGGTATTTATTTCAAGCATAGGGCTGAGTTCCACTACTGTATAGATACTACTAGGTCTGCAAGGTGAATCGCTGCTTGCAATGTTGAGCTGAGTGAGACATCGTGAATCAGATTTTGAAAATTTTGAACAGTGATCATTCCTCCGTGGCAAGTCCGATTTTGAAAATTCTTTTTGAAAGTCACTACTCTGGACATGCTTTCTGAGCGTGTAAAGTTTGGTCACAGTGTCTCGAGCGGTTATTATGTAATTCCATCTGGAATTTTTTTAACGGTGATCATTCCTCTGTGGTAGCATTAATTTTTTCAAAATATATCCATAAACCTTCCTCTGATTGACCTCTTTAATCATGCCAAATTTGGTTCTGATTGGATTAGTAGTTTAGGAGGAGACCTGTGACAAAGAAAATCCTGAAATCTGGTATGAGGAGCTTTCGCACGACTTCGTCTCACTCAGCTCAATTACCGTGGTATCACTCATATTTTGATTAGTTTTCAATTAATTTTAAAATTTAAACGTTAAAATTTAATTTTATTGAATGGGGAATCAAATAGCAAATGCACCTGGAGTCAAATAGCATAGAAAAATAAGAAACGTATTTTGTTTGTCTATGGTCTCAATGGTCCCTTTGGTCCCTATGGTCTGAAAAGCACGCGATATGTGATGTGCAAGTAAAGTAATCCGCTAACTTCGTGACAATGCTAACTCTAGTTGCGCAGAAAGCGTTTTTAGGTCCCTTTCCGTTTCCCGTTAGTCGGTTATGCACTAACCGACTAACGGGAAACGGAAAGGGACCTAAAAACGCTGCGCGAACTTTCAGACGATTGTTCACGAAGTTTGCCGATAACTAACGGGTGATTTCTTAAGCGTTTGGCTTTTAATGTACAAAAAAAAACGAGAAAATATTTAAAAAAAATTGGGTGCTCAATGTCAATCCTTGCCATTTATGTTTTTAAAGATTATTTCATGTGTTTCATACGTGAACTCTAATTGTGGAATTTAGTGGAATCTCTCGTTTTGGACCAGTGATGTGGCGGTCTAGTCTAGATCGTGCGATTTGACTCCGTTGGACTATTTTTGTGGAGGTACGTCAAGTCTCTTATTTAAGTCGATAAGCCCGAAAGTAATTTAAGCACTAGAAGACAACATTACACGTGTTATTGGTGATATGCCAGCCGATATGCTCGAATACGAGTTACTTTTTCGATAATGAATTGGAAAATTGAACTACACGTATGGATCACTTAAAACGTAGTCGTTGCTAAAATTTACATGAAATAATCTTCAAAACATAAATGGCCAGGATTGATCTTGAGCCCCCAATATTTTTCCTTAATATTTTACAATTTGCCTGTATTTTAGGGTTATGTACCTCTAAAGGTAAAAAGGAACCCTTATAAGGTCTCTCTCTTGTCCGTTTGACCGTGTTCCACCACCGATTTTCTCAGGAACGAGTGGACCAGCAAGTTAAAATTTATACCAGATACTGAGGTCTATTGTTCGAAAATTAAAGGGTGTCCCCAACATACATAGTTGACATCAATTAAGATAGGCCGCTGAGTGGTATGGGCGCTCATTCAATTTAGATGTTTAATTGGCACAGATCTCGAATATGGCATCCAGTTTTGTACAGAACCCTCAGTGCGCAAGTCCGACTCGCACTTGACTGTTTTTCTTTTCTAAATTAAAACCAAATGCTCAAAAATCAGTCGGTATATGTGAGGGCGGCACCGACCTGGAGGACGTAGGCGTCCTGCGTGTGGTGCGCCAGCTCGGCCAAAATGAGGTCGGCGAGCGCAAGCGGCGCGGCGCACGGGCCCGCCGGCATCGTCAGCGCAGCGCGCGCGCGCCGCAACAGCGCGCAGCACAGCGCGCCTGCCTCCGCTGCGCGCCCGCCGCCCAGCAGCGCGCGCACCGCGTCCACGCCTGCGCGCTCCTGCACACACACACACACACACACACCGATTATTTTGCTTGCTTCTTTAAGTTTTGACATAACAATTAAGTGGTAAAATATCCAAGGTAACAAAAAACAGTCAAATAGTAGTAAAATAGTCATAAACTACCAAAAACTATTGAGGTCGTACAAAAAGAATCCTCTGCGAAAAAACCTTTCTTGGCGAAAATCTAGGATACCTTTTTTTTTTTTTTTTTTTTTTTTTTTATCGTGCGGAAACCTAATAAATTAATTTACCATATATCTTTCGAGGAACCAATGTGGCAGAAATTGTTCAGTACTAATAGCTCTCTTCGTCACTGCCAGCAATGTTTCAGGATCGGCATCTTTCAGGTTTGGATACAAAGCATCGAAGTCTATATTTCCACCTCCTAAAACAATAAATATGATACCATTAATCGTCAACAATTACAGTTAATTTGTTATGAGATCCTCAAATACCTTTTAGTCTTAATTATTTTAAAATATCAATCAAAATTATACTAATTGCTTGAAAATTTCATAGAATCAATCTAACAAAGATGTCTAATAGATACAGAAAAATGAGATTAGAACTACTAAAATCACAAGGTTAAACTTTGTAGAACCCGATTCTACTTGCAAACAAGTTTTTTCAGGCCGAACACATCATCCGGTTTTTGTGCAAGTGAGATGGTATTAACGCCAACGACGTAGCTGTAGTCCAGTGAAAATAAGTTTTAAAAAGGAAAAAATAATAACAGCATGAAATCTGTTGGAAATGGATTCAGATTTAAAAACCGGCAAAGTGCGAGTCGGACTCGCCCATGAAGGGTTCCGTAGCAGCAAGTAAAATTTTTATATTTGAGTTGATTGAATGAAAGGTAAATTGCGGTTTACGACTTATGACGTGTTAAAAAAAACTACGTACTAGATCGCGTTGAAACCAATTATCGGTGGAAGTTTACATGGTAATGTACATCATATATTTTTTTAGTTTTATCATTCTCTTATTTTAGAAGTTACAGGGGGGGGGGGGGGGGACACACATTTTACCACTTTGGAAGTGTCTCTCGCGCAAACTATTCAGTTTAGAATAAAATGATATTAGAAACCTCAATATCATTTTTGAAGACCTATCCATAGATACCTCACACGTATGGGTTTGGTGAAAAAAAAATTTTTGAGTTTGAGTTTTAAGTATGGGGTCTCCCAAAATTTATTGTTTTTTTTCTATTTTTGTATGAAAATCTAAATGCGGTTCACAGAATACATCTACTCACCAAGTTTCAACAGCATACTTCTTATAGTTTCAGAAAAAAGTGGCTGTGACATACGGACGGACAGACAGACAGACATGACGAATCTATAAGGGTTCCGTTTGTTGCCATTTGGCAACGGAACCCTAAAAACACATTACCTGCACATTCATGACGTTATGGATAACAATTTCAAATTTGAAAGCAATATCTATCATCGTTGAAATAAAATAGTTGATTACAGTATGGACGTAATGGTGTCATCTAATAATGTTAAAGCTGAAGAGTTTGTTTCAACGCGCTAATCTTCGGAGTATTCTCGCTAATTGCAAAATTCCTTTTTCTATTTAACAGTCCACTTCTCAGGGACGGTTATAGACTATTTAATATTACGCTACGACCGTTAGAAGATTTGCAAAAAGCAAAAAGGTCAGAAAGAAGCGAGCGGGATAGCGGGCGAGCCTTTAACTTCTAAAAATATGTATTTATATTCCTTACTAAGTAGGGCTTGTTGTACTGGATCTAGAGATTCTGGGTCTTCTTCTCTGAGTTCAGCAGCTAACTCCTCAGGTCCTATAACCTATGGACCAAAATTGGATTTAATGTTCTAAAATAGAAGCGACACGGAATATTCAAATCAGTGCAATAAGAGTAAATTTCCACTGACTACATAAATATTTGTAATATACTTTTACTGTTACACTAATATACTTTTAGTGATACAAGAAATCGAATAGGTAGCAGAGGTACGTTACCTGCACGTGCTTGTGCTCGTGCTGGTGCGCGGGCCGCACGAGGAAGGCGTGCTCGGTGCGCGCCAGGCGCAGGCACGTGAGCGCCGCGGCCACGCAGCGCCGCCGCGCCGCCGCGCCGCGCGCCGCCCGCTCCGCGCCGCACCGCGCCGCGCGCTCGTACATGATCGACGCCGCTGCGGCACCACATCACACAACCACGTACATTTACTTTCTGCATTTCACTTTTTATATCATTATTTATTTATTTATTTATAAATAAAACTATTTTTAACGGATTCTATCGCGATTTATATGATGTTATTTTATTAAGCGTAGCGGGCCGAAGGCGAGCGAAGCGTCTTTGGCTTCAAAGTTGCATTTCAAACAAATGATACTCCTCCGAGACCGTTTGCTCGATCTCCACAAAATTTGCCGCGGTGATCAAGTAGACATTACTGAGTGTCGTAAGGGGTCGAATGTCCAGATCGGTCTTACCATCGAGGAATAATCACCGAAAAACCAAATCAATGGAAAATGTCGACCGGTCACGTTGACCTATTGTTGGATAGGCAAATCTCGCTACGCATAAGTTTGGGTTGATTGCGAAGCTGGTAACCGTCCTAGTATTATATATTGATCCCGACGTTACGTTACGTTATTTATTTTTCTTTAAATGTAACGATGGGCAACCCAGTAAAGGTTCACCTAGGCGTACGTATAACAATCAGATCGGGGACGTTTTAAGGAAATTAAGGAAAGGAAAGGAAAGGCAAGGCAAGTCAAGACTACCCGTAACCGGCATCCATATAGAAAAACAATTAGGAAAGTAGAAGGTATTTATGCCAGGATCATAGCAAGTGAAAAGATGTTGTCTCTGCCTTCCTCAATAGGAAAGTATGTAAATATTATGTATGTATGTGAATATAACAATAGCACCTGCATAAATTGCCATCATTTTAGATTTAGGCAGATACTAAGAACAATAATTTAACATAAAAGTAAGCTATCGAGAGTACCAGAGTAGGCACCATAGTACGCCCCATAGTGCCACGAGATGGCATAGAAGCAAACGTGTTTTCACTTGCAAACATGTACACACACATCAATGCAATTTGCGTTAAATAATAGTATAACCGAGACAATCCCAAAAAAAGTTTACCGTAAATACGTTTGGCTTGTAGATTTTTAAATCTACTGTTATACATTGTTCAACAGTGCTCGTATCGTATTTTCTTGTTTAATTCATATTTAAGGCGAGGGTATTCGATGACTTTAGGTATTTTTGGGACAGTAAAGTTGCCACTTTACGCCGCAGCGAGGCGCTTGCGATCCGCGTCCAGTGTTTTGCATCATATATGGAAGAACAACGAAGTTTAACTTAAGGTGATGTAATATCAACACTGTTATTTACATATTTGATCTTCGAGTACCAGTCTAGATAAAGGGAATAAAGCTTATAATAATTATAATATAGTACAGGTAAATTAGCTTGGAGAAATTTTTGCGTTTGTAGTAGTGTATGGTCAGCAAATAAAAAAAAAACAACATTTTATTTTTAGTTTTTATTTTTTTAAAGGTAATATACGTTTGTGGCTGGAACACACCAAAAGCGTACACGTCTACGCATACGCACTACGTACTAATACGGACGTGAAAATGTGTATCCACTGCATTGTAATCTATGGAACTGTATGAGGCAGACAAGCCAGTTCCAAACATTACAAGCAGTGAATGCCGGTTTTCACTATAGTGAAGACGTGTATGAATTAGGTGTTCTCCGGCCATAAATGTTTTATTCTAATAATTCATCAACCCCAGGCATATCACAATCATCCCCATCCTCGCTTTCATCAGATGAATTATTTAAATTAATTATGATTCGTTCTGATATTGTGTATAAAGCTGCGTCTCTACCCTGAAATTTGTTTTCCTCCTCAATAGCATGCAGACAAACTTTTCTCCATTCCTCTACAGTTATGGCGTTCATTTTTTCTTCAGCTAATGACATTATAACCTTCATATTCATTGCGACATATGTTTTCACTATCCCCCATATATTTTCTATAGGATTAAACTCCGGATGGTATGGTGGTAAACGCAGCACAGTATGACCGTGCTGTCGTAATATTTCGTCTATCTTGTACTCTACAAATCTCGCCTTGTTTTGCAGAATCAGTTCATATAATTGAGGCTTAAGCAACGTGGATGAATGCTCAATGTTTCGAAATGTCAGCCAGTCAATCATTTGCTGTTTTCTAGAATTACTATTCGGTGCAGGATTTTGTATTGAGTTATGATATGGTGCGTTGTCAACAACAACAACACTATTTGGTTGTAAGTTGGGTATTAATTGAGTTTGAATCCACCTTGAATAGTTGTCATAGTTCATATTGTCGTGGTAATCTCCACTTTTTTGGTTGGCTTTAAACATAAGCAATGCATTTGGTATAAAGCCATCCATACCACCGGCATGAACAATGATTAAGCGGTTGCCTTTCGATATATGTTGCTTCAAACCTGAAGTGCTTCCATCTGACCAAGATTTCGAGAGGGTATGTGATGTATGTATATATGTTTCGTCGGTGTAAACAATTGGTCGGCGTTGTTCACGATATTCAGAAATCTTCATCAAATAATTAATTCGCAAGTATCTAATTTCGTGTTTTTCCATAAGAAGTTTCCGGTTATCTTCTGTTTGCTTCCAATTAAAACCTAATGACATGACGTGTTTTCGTAAAGTGCTGACACAACCTTTATAATCGATATCTTCTTTAAATTTTGCGTGCAAAGTTTTCAAAGTGGGAACTTCTTTATTTGTGATGTGGAAGTCATGAATTGTTCTTCTGATCACTTGCTGATCAAAGTTATCGATTACTATTGTAGGTTTACGATTCGGTTTCTTTTTAGGAGATTTAAATGTTACTTCCTGATCTGAAGGACGATATTTGCTTTCTGATACTACCTTTCTGACGGATGCTATTGAAATTCCTGTTGATTTAGCAACTAATTGAGTGGGGGTCATAATACTGCTCGGGTTGTTATTACACTCATTTTCGAAATATTTGTACAAACAGTACAAAACTTCTTTAGTTTGAGAAGTCAAAGGCTTGCCTCGACCATGTTTTAACACTGGAGCCATTTTGAATTAACAATATAAAGTTACAACACTTACACACAAATTAAACACTTCAACAAATATTATAACAATAATAACAACAATCAACAAATACAAAATTTAACAATTAAACTACGTAATAATTATAATTTTTGAATGAAATGTGTGCTTTATGTTCTAACAGTACCAAGCGACTGACGCCGGACTGCACGTGGCACCTGCGGACAGTGTAAACTGGTTTATTCTGGTTTTGTGCGTGTTTCCACTTTCCACTATCAAGTGACGATTTATTTATTTGTTTTGTTTCGTAATTATTATGGTCAAATCTTTTTACCTATAGCTAAACTACTATCATCTAAAGAACGACACGATATTTTATTGTTTCACGGTAGTCGCCTTGTCGTTTGCTCAAGGACGTGAAATTGAATGAAAATTATTTTTTGAAGTGAAACTTCTTTATCGACGTATGGGAGAAATTTTGTAGAAAATCGTCACGTTTTTCGGTTACGCGCCATGTTGCTTTTTTTGATATATTTTGCTTTAGATTGAAATATCTCGGAAACGGTGCGTCCTAGGCCAAAAATAACAAAAAATTTGACACCCCCGCAGTCCCGCGGAGTTTTAAAAACCTAAATGAAAGGGAAAAAAAAAAAATTATATATCGGTCTCTCCTCTTTGAAGTTTCACTTCTATCGTGTGTGAATCGCACACACACCTTTTTTTTTATAAAGTCAAAACCTTTTTGTTTTTATTTGAAAACAAAAATCAAATGTTAGGATATCGAAACATTTTTGTATAGGCCAGAACGATATAGTGGAAACGCGCTCTAACATCTGAGTAATATACACACCACTACATATGCAAAAATTTCTCGAGACTAATTTCACTGTAATATCACAGATTACTAAATAGTTACTACGTAACAGATACTTTACTCAGTAGAAAAAATCCAATACCTACTGCTATAATTGACTACTCCGTCGCGTCATCAACCACTGCATGCTAAAATATGCCTAAATGCTTAACCGTACAGTTGAGATTGCTTCGCACCTCGCGATCCCACAGCAATCGCAGGGCTGCCTCTTTGATAAAATTAAATTAACATAACTTTAAAATTGTATCGTTTATAAAATATTTTTTTTTATAAATTGGTGCTGACTGTGCAATACATCTAGATAAAACATAATTATAGAGGTCAGTGTGTAGGTAAAATAAATAAAAAATCTTTAAAAGACAGACGGATAGACACACCGACATGACGAATTTATAATAGATCCCAAACTAGGCAATCCTAAAATTTAATATTAGGAATAAATAATACTAATAAATACATTGAATGGTTATTAACATTTATCAATTTATTAAAAGAACTATAACACGGGGCGAGCTCAAGAATTATTTGACGATATCATGGAAAATGAACCCTTTGCAATTTAATTATTTTTTATAACTTCAAACATCTTTAAATTAATTTTTCTTTACATAAACATTTACTTATATATTTTTTACAAATCGCATAAAACCGAATCATCCTAGTTTGTTTGTTTACGCTAAAAGCGCGACAAGTTGAGACAGGTTGCCGCGCCTCGCGACTTGTCTTGGAAGTTTCGTAGGTAGGTTTGCGCGACTGTCCTTCAAATATTATCACAATTTTATTTTAATAATAATAGCGTTTTAAACGTTGTTAAAATAGCGTTTAAGGTAAGTATGACGTTTCTATGTAACAAAAATATGTAAATCTGTGTGTGAAAGGCAAGCTAATCATGTATCATCTAGACTAGACCTATTAAAAATAATTTTGAAACGACAAAAAACAGTCATAGTTTATCACTTACCTTTATTCGTTGACAGGTAAATGGAAAAATGTTTTTTTTTTTATATATTTAGGACACGTCAATTTGACTTCACCTCGCCTGATGGTAAGCTGAAGGTAAAGTCTCAGGAAAGAGGGCCACCATTACATACATGTACCATGTTAACAATGGTGGCATTCAGCTTGACGGCCTCATCAGAAGAGGATTGTCGTCGCAGCACCGCGTGACACCCACCGGTCCCACTAGTGCTGCGACCACAATCCCCCTGCCCGGCTATGCACTTGCTGATCCCTGAACGCAATCAAACCGAAATTGGATTACTATGGAGGGTTTTTCGCAATCGTGCACGGTGGTACCTACCCGGCCGAATTTTGTGACAAATTTGTGTCATCAAATTTCTACCACCAGTATTGTGTTTATCCCTTCTTTTACTTGATTTGCACCCATCTACAGCACATAAGGCACCAGACGGCATCGTAAATTTCCGCACGATAAAAAAAAAAAAGGTACGCGTACGAACGGAGCGATCAAAATTAAACAGCGTGCGTGCGCTTCGCTAGCGAAAACCGCACTGAATTTGGTCCGCAAACGGCCCGAGGCCGCTCGGCCGGGCGGTAGGTAATTATAGCGCGCAAGTATATGGAGTGAAGGAGGCCTGGTAATATAGCTATCAGAGAGTCGCTGCCGTAAAAGCTTATATGAACTAAACTATGAAAAAGAGCAATAGAAGAGTGGACGCTGAGCGCCAAGCTGCAAGATCTTGATGGGGCCTCATATACCCATGTGGCCCCCTAAACTACGGAGGGCCATACACTAATGGGCCCCCATACACGTATGGGGCCTCATACATACAGGGTGCATTTTTGAAACGGGGCAGTAAGGGCTAGTACCTTAAACGATCTTAGGAGACCTTCCCTAACTTTTTGAGATATTTTGAATTGCATTCACAGATTGCAAATTCACAGACTGCACACACGTGGTGTCCTTCACGCGTGCTTTAGTACCGTTATGTTATCAATACCACATGGAGGGGAAAATCATTCCGCGAGTTACGATGGTGCGAGATCTCGGTGTCTTGTTTTCTGCTGAATTATTGTTTCGACAACACATAAATAATAGTTGCAAAAAGGTTTATAGAGATTTAGGATTTGTAATCAGAGAAACGAAAGACTTTAAGAACACAATTGTAGTGAAATCCTTATATAATGATTAGTTAGGAGTAGGTTAGAATCGAGTGCCATTATCTGGAATCCCCATGAAACTAAATATAGTTTAATGGTGGAAAAAATACAAAATAAATTTACCCGGTACCTGTATATGAAATTATACAGTGTTTATCCATACTATCCACTTCTGTATCCAACACTCTTTGTCATAGGGATGGTTGGATACTATAAGCTGGAAGTAAGGAGAAATTTTGCCTTAGCAAAATACGTATTTTTAGTGTTTCGTGGTAAATTAAATAATCCTCAAGTATTGGTAATGTTGAAGCTGCTTGTCCCAAACACAAGACTGCGGCAGGCGCCACGGATGAAGGTGTTTGAGGTGCCCGCTTCTCGCACTAATATTCAAAAGTTTGCTGCAATTACTCGGGCTTTACATTTTTTGAACCTTATTTCGAAGCGGTTGGATATTTTTGTATGTACTTTGGCGGAATTTGAGAGGTTGGCATTGAATTGCCTCACTCAACTTTAGTCAGGAAGTTATGGTTGTTTTTACAATTTTATATTTTGTGATTGCTTATGTGTTTTCTCTCATTTCTACATTGCTGTATTGGGTTTGTGACCTGTAATAACAATGTATGTGGATAAATAAATAAATATATTTTGCAAAAATCTTACAGTTACCAAAAAAATGCAAAAAGTCTAATTTTTTTTGTGCCAATCGATTCTATTTCATGTGGGGATCAAAAGACTCCTTGGGACCATTTTAGCTTTGACTACTAGGAAAGACAAAAATCGCCACATTACATTTCTTACGGAAATACGATAATACAACTCGAAACTCATGGGTTAGGTAAAATTTTGAAGTTTGTTAAGTATGAAATTAGTTAATGAAATAATTTTGCTCATACACCCATGGGTTGATATAGACCCATGGCACCCCATACTTCTATGGGGCCCCATACATATTCGTGACCCATGACTGCCCTACACCTATGGGGTCCCATGTACCCATGGGTTCCATATACCCATGGGCACCATTAAGATCCGTAGAGCATCTGGGCCCAAGCAAGATGTAAGACGGCAGTCGCTCCCGTAAATGTCACAACGAACCGGGTTATGGAAAGGAGAAGTAGAAGAGCGTACCCTTTTTTTTTTTTTTATCGTGCGGAAATCCCTTCGGATACCTCCCCGCGTGCCAGCGGGGGCGGTTATGTCGGGTTTGAACCGACTAAAACCGCACGCCGTCTCGGGTCTACAGACGCCGGGGTGTAAGGTTGCCCATAAAGCATATCCCTCGCACCCCGACTGATCCTGGGCCATCTCCGGTTTCGAGATGGCGCCCTCGGGTTTGGGAACCACGGTGTCCCCGTCTTGCCCCGGTTTGGGGGAGAGGCGCTAGTCGCCCCACCATCCCGGCCTGCTTCTGCTGGGGTGACAGGTGGCCTCACCCGCCACCCCCAGGCCTGCGCTCATGGAGGACGGAGGTCGTTAAGCGACCTCCGGCGCCGCGTTGCCTGTTGCCTGCGACGCGCGGCGAGCAAGTTGCGGGCTCGGCGGACCGGGAGAGATCTAAGTCTCTCCCGGGCGCGCTCCGCCACCTCCTTCGCGAGCATTACATGCTCGCAGAAGGAGGCAGCGGCGGCCCACGCGCTCGCGCTCCGCACGATTGCCGCAATCATGCTGCCGAGCGAGAGGACTCCCACCCCGATGGCTGCCACGAGGTCACGCCTCGGCGCCTCCCACGCCGGGCAGTCCGCCAGCGTGTGCAGCCCTGAGTCCTCGCTTGCGTCGCAGTGATGACACTCAGGCGTTGGCTCCTTCCTGATCCGATGCAGGTGGTCCCCGAAGCACCCCTTCCCTGAGATCACCTGCGTCAGTCGGTACGAGAGGCTTCCGTGTCGCCTCTCCAGCCAATCCTCCATGATGGGCCTTACCGCCGCTATTGCGGCGTGCCCTGCGCTTGGAGAAGAGCGTACCCTGGGCTCCAAACTGTAAGCTTTGAATGCAACCGGGATTGGAGCTCGGATTCATGAGGTTAGGCCCCAAAGCAAAAGCTTCATCAGCAATGAAAATATTATATAGACATTTAGAGGCAGGTAGTAGTAGTATTTGTAAGTGTTGCAGGTTCATGTTAGTTTAAATTATGATTCTGGTAGGTACTGTTCTTAAAATTTAGTCCCCCTATATTAGTAACAATGTCAATCATTACAAATTCTTGTATTGAATCGACTAATATCACAAGACATTTAATGCTATTATAATGCCGATAAATTACTTAGTTTAATATTTGTGCAATGAGTAACTCACTTACACAACTTATACTATACAGAAAACAGTGTACTAATACAAGCATTGAATACGCAAAAGTTGGAGTCTCAACTTTTTATCATTGGATTCGTACAGCTGGCACATTCTCTACGATATGGCATTTACGCTAAGTACCTACATTTAAAAATCATACGATTTCGCTGTGCATCTGCCGCAAACCGACACACGTCATGCCTCTACATTCCGCTCGGGACTTATTGACACTCCGAACGCGTCATATAGGTAGAAAACGTAGATATTTTGCATTTTCAGGGTATAATTCAGAAGTTTATGTAAATTTTGATAACCGTTTTTCATTCTCCTATCAATGACCTTCATTTTGGTATCATTTTTATTTTTCTAACCTGAACACAAATCAAATAAAACTGGAATGCGTTTTGGGTTAGACCAATCTTTGAGAGAAAATTCTATCTAGGAAAGTAAAAGTCATCGTGTGTACGGTACACAGGTAGTTGATAGGAAATGATAGAGTTAAAGTGCAAACGTGAACTAATGATATGTGCAATGTATGTGATCGACACGAGCTGATTACGGTTGGCCCGTACATCGTGTATAGGATAACCGAAAATACTAGTTTGAATAGCCTAGAATAACATATATGATTTTCAGAATACAGGGAATTCTCATTTTCGAAAAATCTTAATCTAAAAACACCCTTCCTCAGAAACCCTCGCCTTAATTGCATAAAACTTAAATAAAAAAGTACGAAATACGCGCGCGGCATTCGAATTTGCAGAACGCGTCACACTTAGTCGAATCGAAAATGACATCACAGAGCAGCTTACGGGGTTTATCGGCGTCGATAATTCATAGTCTAGTTCTGTGCTAGTTGTGTTTGAGAGAAAAGCTTATTATTTAAATGCTAGGATTTTATATTGTTTGTGTTTATTGTGTATGTTTTACATTAACATGAGGAAGCAACATGTGAAACTGTTAAAACGGGTTTCACCAATGATCAAGATGAACCAAGGTCAATTAGAACTAAACAGCGTTATCATGTTTTAGTCAATTAATTTCATTGAGTAAAGCTCGGATACCCATTTTAGTTGAATGAGTTTTCACTGGTGAAACCCAGATTAGGAGCTGATTTCATCAACTATATAATCCGAGTTTACTTCATTCCATACTGTGTTATCACAGTTTACCCAATGAATGTCATTGAGTAAAATGTGAGAACACAGTATAATTGAACGAATTTTCTCCTGTGAAAGCCAGCCAAAGAGCGAATTTATACCAACTATAATGTATATACTTACCGAGTTCAATTCAAACTAAACAGTGTTATCATATTTTACTAGACAAAATCGATAAAAAAGTTAAAAACCGAAAATCCTGACTATGCATACTACCCAAGTAACATTTCATTCGGACCTAGGTTGTAAAAAATGCCTTTAGGTTTTCTAAGGGTCGTAAAAAGGTTAATGCTTTGCTATCAGGTCATATTAAGTACTTGAGAATGATTTTTTTTTTTTTTTTTTAAAGAATATTAGTAACCGAAATTACTAATATTCCCCCTAACCCCTCCAGCTAAGCTAAATTGCTTGTGTTCTAGGTTCTAGGTGTGTAGGTCCTAAAACAAGTTGTTTTTTATTACAACCTTGGAGCCGCTGACAAGAGTTTAAATTAACGTTATATTGACTTGTGTTTCAAGAGCATATAGTCCTAGGATCTTATAGTTGTCGTAGACTCCTGATTAAGTTCTGAAAAGGCTAGCATTATGCTGAAATGAGATCTAAAGGTTTAATTTTTAACTTTGTTATGACCATAAAGTTATGGAATGTTGAAATTGCTTATAAGTAATTTTTAAAACCTACCTCAAACCTTAAGGCTGTTTTAGAGTGTCTAGGCAAACAAATTAGGACTGCGTGGTGACAACCCAAACTAATAAGTTATTGTCTAAGAGCTTAAAGCATGATTAACGTCCTACAAGAATATTTTAAAGCTTTAGAGGCATCCTCAAACATTATCAGTTGTCTCCGCGACTTCAAACCATTACGTTGACTTGCAAGATGAATCAACACAGGGTGATGTCAAAAAAACGGAGTGGAAATTTTAAACGTAAAGTGCGTAAAAATTTCTTACGAATAATAAATACCTCGGTAAGTTTTTATTATTTTTAATATTTATTAAGGTAGGAAGTGTGGTGACTGGTAAACACTACTTAAGGCTCTTACAGATCGGCGAACGTTAGCGACCGTCGGCGACCGTCACCCATTGTCCTAGGTGAACGGCAAACGCGGCAATGCGACGCGAAGCGAAAATATCAAATATTCGTTGTACGTACTTGTGGCCTGCGTTGTATGCGACGAAACGCGACGAAGTGCGGATTTGTTTTTTGCGCGACGATAGGCAGTGTGAATTGCTTATTGATAGTTGAATATTAGGTCTAACAACTGCAACAATATAAGCGAAAGTGCTTGGTAATAAGCCACAATGCTCTTTAAACAAACGTGGATTATTTCTTAGTGTCGGATATAAATGATGAAACTCTCCATACTTATTTCTTTCTAAATCTTCTTTCTTCTTCTTCTTCTTATATATAAAAATGAATTGCTGTTCGTTAGTCTCGCTAAAACTCGAGAACGGCTGGACCGATTTGGCTAATTTTGGTCTTGAATTATTTGTGGAGGTCCAGAGAAGGTTTAAAAGGTGCTATCGATGGAGGCAGTACGAAGTCTGCCGGGTCAGCTAGTACATGATATTTGTTGTTTTCCTTCTTTGTTTACGATGTTTTTGTAATACTATTATGAATTTTTGAGTAACAACGCAGTATAGGTACATGCCCATGGTTAAAACATTAATGAACTGAGATTGCCGCGTTTGTCCCTCACGAATGACTATAAAATAGGACACACGTCGCATTGCGTCGCGTCGCTACGTGTCGCGTCCCGTCGCTCACCTAGGACAACGGGTCAGTGAACGTCGGCGACCGTCTGTCGGCGAACGTCAGGTCGCAGATCTGTTAGAGCCCTTATAAATTTAAAAAGATGGAGAAGTATGGCTCATCTTGACATGGGGTCTTATGGATTAAAACTAGGCTGTTCGGTTGTTCGATATTGACTATTTTTTACAGATCATTGACACCGTTGAAGATGCACGACCTCCTGAAACCCCTTCAGTTTCAACCACAGATGACACGACATCGTCTGAAATATTTGAGGAACCACAAAACAGTCAATCACATTATGGTGATGATGGTGGTTTATCTGAAGATAGTGAAGATTGTGAAGCTCGTACATTAGAAACAAGTGTTGATACAGCAAAGGATTTAAGAATTTGGTCTTTGAAACACAAATTAAACATGTTGCTCTGAAAGATCTTTTAGACACAAACGAACGATCCTGAAACTTCCTAAGGATCCTGTTGATATTTTGAGAGGAGGAATACGTTCTTCCACAGAGTTCTCGCGGTTGGTTCCTGTTGTTGTGACACTATAGTCTGCCATTTTATTCAATAATTCGTTGTACTGTACATCGTGTTTAGCGAGTTGTTGCAATATTTTTTTGGGGTGTTTTGCACATCTTGAAGTATTTCTAATATTTTTGTTTGATTTTTCACAACTTCATCGTTATCATTTTTCAGTAAAAATCAAGTGTAGACATCATTGAGGGAAAGGTCCGTCTGAAAAATAAAAAACAATGTCAGCATGGCGCACATTTATACCTATTAGCACCAGTGATTGAATTGACCTTTTTTCTGCAGCCATTTTGATATTCACCTAGAAATGCAACACATGTAAAAAATCTTGTAAAGTTAATGAAAAGCTTACCGTCGCATTGTCACTTGTGGTCACAGTAATTGGTGTCACTATAATGTCATCAACTTGCATTATGTGGTTTAATTTCAAAACAACACCATTTTCTTGTTGAAGTTTGATGACTTGAGTGATTTCTTCTTCTGTGTCGGTCACATTTTCCATGGCCTTGAGTTCCAGACGAGCCGCCTTATATGTGTTGCATATCCTTTTCATGATACATGGATAGGTCGACCAATTTTTTCTAGGGACAGAATTTTTATCCAACATACTACTGGCTTCTGACCTTGGGGGCCAAGACAGAGTGCCCTCCTTCTCCCAGTTGTTGGGTATAACGGAAAGGCATATTTTTCCATTCTCTATCGTTTGGATGACCTTGTTGGGCATGCTGAAAACAAAACACAAATTTAAATTAATGAAAGAGCCGATAAGATACAGTGATTATGTATTTTCCCTTCTTTCTTTCTTTCTTTCTATTCATAAAAAAAACTAAAACGTTCTACAAAGTTAAAATAGTGTTTTAACAATTTCTTTAGAATTAAGTATGATTTGAGTTTGAAAGAAGAAAACAAAACACTATTTTAATAACAATAGGATTGTAGAGCGTTTTAGTTGTTTATGAATAAGGGGGTAAGAGTTTACCGCTCGGCATTTCGCGTCTTTTATCGGAACAGACGTAGACCAGAAGTATAAATACCTACACGAAAAACATTGCTGCATATTCAAAAAAAAAAATATAGGAACTTACTTGCACTCTAAGATCAGCCTGTAGCTGTTTATTCAGCACTCTTGTCGAACGCACGTCCTCCTTCAACCAAAACTTCAAAGCAACTAATTGTGCGCAGGGGTTGTTTTCGCGACCAGCAAGTCTTGAACTACTCCTGGCAATAGCCTTAAAGCTGCGAAAACAGCCTATGCGTTTTAAGTAACTCCGCGCGATTACCTTTAGCTCTTATTTTGGCAAACATTAAGAGCTTTTAGCTGTAACAGTTCTAAAAAGGTTAATTTTAATGCTTTCTAGTAATTTCCTAACGCCAGCCATTTTTTTACATTAAATTTTAAAAAAATCGAAATAAATGGCAATATTTAAATTCAATAAGGCTAAATTAAGTAACTTGTGTTATACCATTTAAAATTTATGTTTTTTCGATTTATAGTAGTTTTATTTCTAATGCAACTTACCACCAACCGTATAATTTTATAATTTTTATTTCATTAAAATATCGTCAAAATTATAAACTAACGCAAGGCCCGTCTCGTATACAGCACTATTATCCTAAAGTTTCACGATGAAGTGCCAGTCGCACAACTTTTTGTATTTTTTCCTGACTTCAGCAAGATACTTATATTTTTTTAAATTATTAGTTGGCCATTTTGAAACTTGGAATAATGTCAGGGAACGTGGCGCCATCATAAATAAGTACCTATTTAAATTCACGATTGGTCTTTCTGTGTAAAAAAATCTTACACAGAAACATTTTAAAACCCGACAGTCCTGGAAAGGTATTTTTTCATGTCCATCAAAAAGGTTTTAAGTTGTCATAGGGTTACATCCAAGACTAATTTAAAACTTTAAAAGCTGCCTTGCAAGGTTATATTAACGTTAAATTAAGGTTGTGATGGTTATATTTGGGTACTGTGTAAGTAGTTCGAAAGGTTCTGGATTTGAGCTATAGGTTTGGCTGTAGCTCTCAGAAAGGTTTTAAAACGTGGGCCCTTTTTGCACTCAGGAGGTTAATATAAGGTTAATATAACGTTATTGAGCCTATTAAGACTTACGAGCAGATTTCCATATAAAGGTTATAGAACCCTTTCAAAACCTTTCTAAAACCTAAAATGTTACTTGGGTAGTGAATGATATTGGCGCTGCTACGTGACGTCAACGAAAGCGCGCGAACAATGGTGGCAATCAATCAGGTCAAATTGAATCGATAAGTTAAATGTTATTTAAAATAAAAAATTTAACGCTTTCAACAGTATTTTTAAATTTAACCGCTGGTGCGCTCAACCGATTAATTTAATACGTCTCCTGCGCTCATCATCAGATCAGATGACGTCATTCCGCGGCCGCGCGGGTCGAGTTACGAAACAAAAAATAATTTATGGCTTTACAAGTGATAAGAGACGCTGAAGTGTTATTTTTTGTTAAGATTATGAGTCATTCTTTCAATTCTAATAAGAATCTTATAAGAATTCTTATAAGAATTTATTATATGTGACTGTAAACATTGACGATAGTTGAAACTGTTACTATGTCAACTTTAAGTGTGTTTATTTCAAAAAGTAAATCGATAACCTATGTATTTTATAATTTTAAATTGTCTACAGGTTCCTACTACATAGGAGTATATAAAAAAAAGCATATGTAATAGTACAAAAATATTTATTTACAGGCCTATGACTAGGACGAAACATTTGCTGGCGGCGAACAATTTTTCGGCAAAATTAAATGATTTATTTTATTTTTATCGACCTACGTAATCTAAAAATATGTTAACACCTGAAAGCTTAATTCATATTGTAACAGAAAACGTAAACATTATTACGATAGGTATTTCTTTTGCAGAAAAATATGGGATTCAATGTAGGTATTACCACTTTCGTAAAAACACATGGGACCTTACTTGTGTTTATTTGTTCAGTAAAGTTTGAGTAAAGGAAATAAATCATAAGTATTTTTATTCTACAAAAAACGCTCTTTCCAATGATATATCACACTTGTTGTACATTATTCTGTATATTTTTACAACAGCGATTGTAAAAGAAACAAACTAAAAAATCTCGGAACTGGGGTAACAGCAACAGATCACGTGATCTGTTAGGCTATTGGCACACATGTGGTAAAATTCAGGTGTAAATGTGTGAAGTTTTTCATAACTGTTTTTATATTCAAAGTCAAAGGCAAAATACAAAAATAATATATAGATATAACTGTTTTCAATGTATGGGAAGTACAACACAATTTGACTTCACCTCGCCTGATGGTAAGCTGAAGGCTCTTTTGAACCGACTAAAACCGCACGATAAATCGATATAGAACATGATATTATTAATAGTAGCTTACCTACATACCATCGAATAGTCCCTATTGTTTATTGTTTATTTTAAATTATAAGGCTCTTTTGAACCGACTAAAACCGCACGATAAATCGATATAGAACATGATATTATTAATAGTAGCTTACCTACATACCATCGAATAGTCCCTATGGCTCCTTTTTGAACCGACTAAAACCGCACAATCAATCGTAGAAATAAAATAAAATTAATTAATAAAATAATAATTAAATCTAAAATAAAACAATTTATTTCGGTATCATAAATTCAAAATGTACTTCGACCGTTACAAAATTCTCACTGTAACTCCAGCCTAACGGTCAAGTTGGACGTACCTACATTCCAAGAACTCGGCCGCTAGGCTTCGGAGGCCATTTCGGGTGACTGATTTGGACACGAACATGAATGAAAATTGTAATCTTCACTAAAATTTTGTAGTTTTTTGAAAAATGTTTATTGAAAACTATTTTGGATTATATATTCGATGCCATAATGATTAATTTTTACACAGAATTAATTCTACAATTAAATAAAGTAGCCCGACATTTTGAATATTTCCATTACGTTACAGACATCCACAATAAAGTGAAAAAAAAACACAATTACACTTACCTTTAGGTTAAAACCTTTTATCACACACTTCAATTATGTTCTAATATACACTAAAAACAAGTTTTTATTGCAAAATAACAATAATAAATCACAAAAACCATTTAAATTCGTAGAGCACTCCACACGCGAAATGTCTTGTTTACGCTACCCATAGACCATCAACTTCAAACATATTTTTTAAATCGAAATGCAGTTTTTTTTTTACTGTTTTCACATTTGAAGCATGGCGCGATGTATGCACTATCGATTAGAAAGAGAAAAAGTATTGAAAACTTGCGGGTTAGAAAGAAATAGACATATTCATACCATGAGTCGCGACGCAAGTAGGTAGGGCACTATTCTGCCCTTGAGCGCTTGACGGAAAGTAGGTAGGGCACTATAGTGATCAAAGAGCGCTTGACCGGTTAACAGTGTTATAACGAAATAATAAGTGAATTAAAAAAATATAAAAAAATATGCATATTCCCTATTATACTGTATACCTTTTCTATAATGATGACGCGAGATGTACAGAGCATACAAAAAGTCGTAGTAAGGGTTATGCGCGTGCGCGTCGTGCAGTTTAGCGCGCGCTGCGGCAGCGCGCTCGGCGTACTCGGACAGCGCGCTCGACGACACCAGCGCGCCAAGTTCGCGCCGCGGGGCTGCAACACGACCCACGGTTATTCCAATTGCTCTTATATTTTTTATATTAGGTAGTCGGTTCAAGCCCGACATAACCGCCCCCGCTGAGCGGCGGGAGGCATCCGAAGGGATTTCCGCAAGAAAAAAAAATGTACACACGGCCAAGAAGTTAAAAATACACCTTTAAATGTGAGCGTGTATGTAAAGGTGTAATATATAATAATAATTATTATTTATTTAACCAAAACAAATTCGACACAATAACACAATTTATGGTTGACAATGTTAGAATGGATGCGGCAAGCTGAAGACAGGGCGCTATGGCGCTCATTAGGGGAGACCTATGTCCAGCAGTGGACTAGCATAGGTTGATGATGATGATGATGATGAATGTTAGAATTAAGTTTTACAATTTGTGTCTGGTATTAGCATCTGCTGCTGAACTAGACTTTTTAACTGTATTTCAGCTAACAGCGCCTCCACCCCGACTTCTGGGTATACTTAACATTGGGGTGTGTGTTGGGTAACCTCCTCGAGTGTCGCTCCGATTCCGATCCCGCTGCAGTCCGGGGGGAACGGAATCGGAGCGGCCGGTACACCCTGGGCGGCGGTCAATGGCTTCCCCTTCACCCCTTCATAGGGTTGGTATTGATCGTCGGCCAATACCCAACGTGGCGGGAACACATCGCTCTCCGTACTCCTCTGCTTTCAGAGGAGAAAGGATGAGCGATGCTGTTAGTGGTGAGATGGCCCAGGGTCAGTCGGGGTGCGAGGGATATGCTCTATGGGTAACCTTACACCCCTTGCGTCTGAAGACCCGAGACGGCGTGCGGTTTTAGTCGGTGCAAGCCCGATATAACCGCCCCCGCTGGCCGGCGGGGGGATATCCGAAGGGATTTCCGCACGATAAAAAAAAAAAAAAAAAAAGGGTATACTTAACATTATAAAATTTTAGTGTATTGTGAAATAGCCATAATTACAAATTTATAATTAAAATACAAATCAAAATAAAATAATGAACGTGGCCCTTTCCCTGTGTGTGTTATGTGTGAGTTGTGTGTATTATGGTATGTATGGGTGTTTGCATGATATGTGTGTGTATGTTATGTGTACTTTTCTGTAACCTGGTTTGCTTGCTCAAAGTTGTTATAATAAATTATAACCAATACTTAGCTATATTTCTTTACCCTATAACGGTTATAACTGACTCAGTTTCATCATATGATAATTAGCTCAAATAGTTGGATACTGCTTTTTTGACTTCTAATTTAGTTAATGGATATATTTTGATAATTTTATTAATACTTACTCCTATTAATCTCCTTGGCTGTGTGTATATTTACCAGTCAATGAAAAATTTGGAACCGAGCGGCTGTCACGGTATGGACATATTATGAGCAGAAATGAAAATATGTGGCTTTAGGAACAGAGGTGGGCCCAAGAAAAGATGGATGGAATGCTTTTAAGATGATATGGCAAGGAAGGGGGCGGCTGGGAGGTGACATCTTACAATAATTTATAACCAAATAATTGGGACAAGGGCAGGTAGATGATGGTTAGGTACAAGAATAAAAAGTAGCATTACACAGATTTCAAAATTAAAGATCTGAATGAAAATTTCATTTCATTCAAATTTCATTATTTCATACTTAAAGAAATATAAATCTTTCACTTTCCACTTCATCAATCCCTTTTGACACTGACTATACGTACATTCATTAACAGGTTCAAAAGGACAGATAGGTACCGAGTGTAGAGAGTAGCGTGGCAGCGGCCGCCTCGCGCGTGTGTCGCGCCGGGATGGCGGCTGCCGCGCTCAGCGCGCGCGCCGTCTGCCCGCTCGACAAGTGCCACTTAAACACAACCCACTGGAACATCGTCTGCGAACATAGTTACGGAATTCTTTGTTTACGATTTTTTTTAAATTTCCTGATCTCGCATAATCCTCTTGTAATAATCGCGCGGCGGTAAGTTGTGTGGGCTTGGCTTTATTCACTAACAAGTAAAAAAAGTCTTTGTTTCGATGTACCAATATATAATCCAATAAAATCAAATCAAATATGTTTAAAAATTTGATTTAGCACACAAGCGTTCATTTTCAATTGCTTTATTTTTTTTATTTATATATTAAGTTAGACGCGGTGGTAGCTTACACAAGCAATGAACGAACTATGTTTATTAATAGAAAATATTATACTTCTAAGTGAAAATACCACTTAGAAATACAGTATTCATAGCATTGTTAACAATTAAACAATCTTAATCGCAACAATTCCTTCAACAATTAAAAGAAATAAACATTAATCGTACTCACCAAATTTGGATCGTCTTTGTCTGCGATACTGATGGCTGTCTCCGCAAGCCTCACTACGCATGCTCCCGCGTCGTGAATCTCGAACAATTTTATCACCTAAGTCATAAATACAAACAGGTAAAATTTCCACAATTTCGTTCTTAAGCTTAGATAATATTAGATTAACACCAAAATACTCTATGAAATACAAAATAAAAGCGAAATTAATCTACGCAACCGTTTAGTCAAAACATCACTATAGTATAGGCCGTCGCCAATATTAATTACTCCAATAAATAGTATCATCATCCTCCTAGTAAGTAACTGTTTCTAAATGTT
Organism: Cybosia mesomella; assembly: GCA_946251805.1. Taxonomy (NCBI): domain Eukaryota; kingdom Metazoa; phylum Arthropoda; class Insecta; order Lepidoptera; family Erebidae; genus Cybosia; species Cybosia mesomella. The sequence continues at coordinate 20,033,902 of OX276401.1, forward strand.
TCCTGTCATGCAATTGCAGTAATCTGTAAGCGTACTCCCATAAATAAATAAATATAAAATAAATAAATACTGATTTCCGGATTGCGCCCAAAGATTACACTTTGGACACCGGGGTTCGCTCATTATTATTGATATGTTGGCTTTTACAACCGTTACCGCCTGACCTCCTAATGCCGAGCCCGAGAAGAAAGCCTACCCCAGAGCCTCGTCCGTTGTTTGGTGCCCCAGGTGAGGTTAACTTGTGCCCCGAAGGTGTTGGACACCCACTTCAATAAATAGCAGAAGCAAACAATGTTTCGCGTCTATCTCGCCTAAGTTATATGAGAACACATGAAACTCAAACCTATTCTTTACAATATTATTTATCCATACGACGAAACTCATGTCTGCCTGTCTGGTTTATACTTTCGACGACTAAACCTCTAAACTGATCGTAATGAACTCTCACCGCGATAGCCATGGAATATGCTATTAGCCTAGGAATCAATCCGCATCCAGGATAATTAACATCCATGGACTGCACCTCAGGAAAAGATAACCTTAATATAATTTTACTTACTTTAACATAATAAAGAACAAGTGCTTGGTGCTGTGTAAGACGTGCATCCGCGGCTACAAGTCGCCTCAAGAAAGGCTCAGTGCTGACTCCCTTAGCCGCTTTGCAGAACGCCGTATATGCTTTCTCAGCGTCATCCAAGTCTAGCAATGCCAAGCCTAGTATGAATTGACCTGTAATAGAGTAACATAAATTGACAAGCGCTAATAAACATTATTAAACTAATTGCTCATATGACATGACCGCGGTAGCCTAGTGGTATGGGTAAAGGACTGCTGAGACGAGGTCTCGGGTTCGATCCCAGGTATTACCATGGCACACACCAATGACTTGTCGATGCTTTTCGTAGTTATGTGTGTATTTATCGCAGGTTTATAAGTGCCCGGTTAATGGCAATAGGCTCGCCACCTTACATTGGGACCTAAACATAAACTGGCGAAATGTGGGTGCTAGCACCTCTGCCTACCCCTTCGGGGATATTGGCGTGAGTTTAAGTTATGTTATGTTATATTTTATATATTCTCCATACATTAACGCTTTTCTATAATACGCTGAATGATAATCAAATACAAAACTATCTTGTGAGCAATCCTATTCTACTAATCCAATTTCTGATCTGTATGAAACTTGGCACAGAGATAGATTATAGTCTGGACATAGGCAACTTTTTATCCCGGGAATTGGTTCCTGTGGGTAGCTGGAACGGGATCAGTATTATACGCGGGCGACAGCTAAAACAATAACTACCCAACCTAATCCTTTTTACGTGCGGAAATCCCTTCGGATACCCCCCCGCTGGCTAGCGGGGGTGGTTATGTCGTGTCTCGACTAAAACCGCACGGTGTCCTCCCCAAGTGTCCGTTGCCGGGCATCCCGGGTAAGCCCTCGAAAGGATAACCCCAGGGTTCCCAACCTAATCCTAATATACGTATCCTAATTAAATATGGTAACGTTTTTATCACAAAAACGAAGGCAGTAGATATATAAAGTCGAATCGAATGAAATGCAAAAATGCCATTTGCCCGACTAGCGCCCGCGTTGGAATACCGTTTCGTCAATTTAGGTTGCTTGCCTGGAAAAACTTCCTAAAATAATAATTATGCATCCTAAACACTGTAGGTAGCAAGGGCTTTTGTTTTTCTTCGGATGAAAGAAAGGAAAAGTTTATTTGGTGGTCTTCAAGATACATAATGTACGGGCAATGTTAGCCGTACAGGAATGTTTGGTTGTAAATAAAAGATGAAGTTAAGGACAACTAATGTGTATTGTCTTAACTTAACCTAAAATGGTATGATAGTGAGTACACCCGAACTGATTGATGATCGAAATAGTACTAAATGAATTAAATGATGAAATAGCGCGGTTCGGCGTAAACTGTTGACCACGCGCAACGTGACTGTACGATGCTTGTGTTTATTATTGCATCGTACACATAATATATATATATATATATATATATATATATATATATATATATATATATATATATATATTATGTGTACGATATATATATATATATTCTTCCAGGTATTGATTCTCTATAACATGTTGTGGGGTGTATCTGTTTCTTCACATGTCTTAAATAGTAAGTAGCACAGTAGAGAAATCGCTGCGTAGTGGGTTTTTAACATAAACTTGGACCGTTAGTCGCAAACAAAAAAAAACAAAAATTAGTTTATTGCCAAATAGAAAAAAAAAAAAAAAAAAAAAAAAAATATTGTGCGTTATACTGTGGCCCCACACTAGGCAAGCCTGTCCTGTGGGTGGAAGTCTATGCCATTTTTTTTTTACTATATTTACTGGACAATGATCAAAGACTACAACATCTATGATAAATGAACAAAGAGACTTTCGGTTAACTCGTAGGACAATGAAAGCAGCCATGTTGTGACGTGCTTCTTTCACGGAACACAGTTTTATATCGCAACGGTTATTCGTCTGGTTAAAAATATATATGGATGTCTTTAAATGGACTAAAGCGTCTGGCAAAGCTTGAATTAACTTTAGACAACGGTAATCTCTGTACACGTCGTTCAGTTAGATTAGTGTATTCTTCAGAATTCATTATTTTTATGAACTCCAACAACTATTTTCAGAATATATAACTGACGGATATTTAATAATTTACATTCACTGTACAGGGTTCTAGTAGTACTAGTCTAGTAGTCCGAAATGGTTTTTTGAGCATAGTCTTTAATACTGCTCTCTGAGCTCTTTCTATTTGTATCATCATTGACTTAATAGTGTTGGAACATATGTAAACTACATGTTCTATATCATAGATTACTGTCTTACTGGTTGTTTGTATAGCAACGTAATTTTGAATACTTTGATTGTTCCTAACACTCCGCCTATGTCATTCACGAAATAAACACACTTTTATCCAACTCAAGTGGTTTTCCTCTATAAAATAGCACTTACCCAGCAGGTGACACAATATGTTATCAGTGACTGACACAGGGCAAAATACACACACTTTAAAATGTCTGCTGGACCGGATGAACGGAGTTACTTTAAAATATTTGCCATTTTTCTAATTTACTTAGATAGACCTCTGTATGTGTGAATCAAAGTTAAGATTTTCATCAATAATCACGAGGTATTTCAAAGTATCTATTCTGGATAAGTTCTCGCAATGACAGGGCTGCATTTGATTTGGACTTGTGTATCTTAATACCGAGAGCCGTACTGGGGGCTGTTACACTGGTTTTGTGGAAACATACGTATTTCGTCTTTAGAGTGAGCAAGTTGTACTGAAGCCATTTATTTATCTGCTTCATTCCATTTTCTGCATTTAGGAATCAGGTAAGTCTTTGTATATAATATAGGATAGGGGTAATGTAACGGTATTGGCTTTACTTGACTTCAGCAATGCATTTAATACTGTTGATTACCACATGCTACTTGGAATTCTGCGCTCTCTTAACATATCTCCAAGGGCAATTGATTGGTTTCATAGTTACCTGTTTGGTCGCCAACAGCGTATTCATCTCGAGGGGTCCTTTTCCTCGTGGTACAATACTACTGTTGGTGTGCCGCAGGGTGGCGTGCTTTCCCCATTACTCTTCGCAATTTTCATAAATTCTATTTCCAGTCAATTAGTTTCAGCCTACCACCTTTATGCGGATGATTTATAGATATATTCTTATGCGCATATCAATGGATTATCGGATGCACTCACTACAATTGATACGGACCTAGACCGTACATGTAGGTGGAGTGCAGACTATGGGCTTGAAATTAACCATACAAAAACTCAGGTTTGTGTTATTCAAATTCATTGTTATTGGAATTGTTATTGGAAGCTCCAGAATGATCTCCAAAATAGATTGGTCCCAACAGCTTGCAGTTAAATTTAAAAACAGCCATACCTATCAGTATAAAGGTTAAGAACCTGGGTATCTTAATTGACAGCACCTTATCCTGGGATTCTCAGATACAGGAGGTAAGTCGCAAACTGTTTGCGTCTGCGGGTTCATTGCGTAGGTTGAGAAATTTTCTTCCCACTGCTACTAAGATTGCGCTAGCTCGAAACTCTTCTTCTTCCGATTCTTGACTATGCCGATGTCAGCTATCTGAATTTTACCGTAGCGCAACTCGATAAGCTTGAGCGACTTCAAAACTTTTGTATAAGATTTATATTTGGCTTGCGCAAATATGATCACGTTTCTGACTTCCGTAAAATGCTCAAGTTGTTGCCGATCCGCCTCCGCCGGAATACTCATACACTTACTTTTCTTTACAATATTTTATTTAATCCGTTGACTCCCAGCTATCTTAAAGAACGGTTGAACTTCTTAAATTATACTCATGGAAAAAGCTTATGATCATCAGAAAATTTGAGACTGGAGATACCAGCTCATTCTACCAATGTCTCTGACCAATCATTTACTGTAGAAGCTGTACGTCTATGGAATGCACTGCCAGTTACAATCAGGAAAGCGCAATCCATTAATATTTTTTTAAAGATGTTACATGAGCATTACCTGTCACTGTAGCACGAAGCACATATTTGTTTATGAATAACACACTGTATTTATATATGTATACAATATAATATATATATTTAAGGTATGTAGTCTATATGTATATCATATATATATCATATATATGTAGGTATCTAAATATTTATGTAGTTTAAGTATATATAAGGTGTCACCAAATTAGGTCTCTGAATTTGGTGAGATGACTTGGTATCGACAAAATATGTATTTGAAACAAACAAAAAAATATCGAGTAAAATAAAAAATAAATAAAAAAAACACCATCAGCGACTAGCGTCACGTGACGCGACGAGCACACGTGGCGCTGGTCGCGATTTAGGTATTTCCCACACATCCGCTTGTAAAACACCACCAGTGTGCATTGTGAATATTAAACACACCCACTCTTGTAAAAGTGGACTCGTCAGTCCACAATTTTTTTCTGGTAGGATCTTCCACTAACCACCTACAAAATCTTAACCGCGGATCAAAATATGTGGTACGGAGCTCTTGCACCCGCAGAAAGTGGTAGGCGTGCAGTCCTTCTCCTCGCAGTATTCTGCAAGCGGATGTGTAGAAAATACCTAAATCGGGACCAGCGTCACGTGTACTCGTCGCGTCAAGTGACGCTGGTCGCTGGTGGTGTTTTTTTTTTCCCGATATTTTTTTTTGTTTCAAATACATATTTTGTCGATACCAAGTCATCTCACCAAATTTAGAGACCTAATTTGGTGACACCTTATATATTTAGTGTGTACCTGTGAAGGTATAATTAAGTAGGTTCATATAATATTCTATATGTTTTTAATTGAAATATTGTTTGCTAACTCCTTTATGTTACACCAACTATTACCACCGTGTTTGTGAAAATATTCCAGTCCATCTTAAGGTTGCCTAGAAGAAATCGCGTTTAGCGATAAGTCCGCCCTTTGTACATTGCAATAACCTTTTTGTTCGCGACAGACACTTAGTGAAGTGCAAGTGATTTTGTGAATCATAAAGATGAAATTAAAAATTAGTGACTAAATCGTAAACAAGTGATTTGTGACAAACAAACAGTAAATGATCATTAGACATTCAATTAATATAGCCACCGTACGCATGAGACGGTCGCAGCACCTTTTTGTTAGTAGTTTATAAGAATTTTTATTATGTAAATCATTGTATTGTAATTTGGTTAAATCAGCCATAAAAGAGCTGTTGTGTGTAATATAAAGTTTGTTCTCCATATAGAGTCGATGAGTGGCTACCATATAGCAATTCATTTAACATTGTACAGTATATAGCTTTTATGTAATCAACCGAAAATGTCACATAGTAGAGCCCAGCCACTCATAATTGCATTTATAAACTGTTGTAATTAGTAAATAGTAGTCAGTATACATTAAAAACCCTTACCATGGGATGGGTGATCGCCCTACCCATCTTGTTGCATTTAGACCTTTTGTAAAATAGACGTAAAAAACTGTAAAATAGATAGCGAAAATCAGTGTAAAAATTCCATATAATTTGTTTGTGTTTTGACGGCTCTCGTCATGGTAAAGGCTGAGAGAAGCTAAGCTGGCACGACATTTCGTACAATTGCGACATCTTAGCAGAGTCTCCAGCAATAGTCTTCGAGACTTCTATCAGACTTTGCACTGAATGGATGGGCCATTATTAAAGCCAGATTATTCAATCGAATTAACTGTGTCTTATTTACTGGTGTTCCTATTCAATCCAATTCGGAACCGTACCGTTCGCGGTCGGTTTATCCTTTCGCTTAGAGAGACGCACAGGGACGAGTAACTCTACTTTCCCTGACCTCGTTCGAAAGATACAGCCCACACTCCCACTGCATGGCAGGGAAAGAGTGTGCATACTGACGGCCAGCCCCTCTAAATGTAATAAGGCGGGCATCAGCTGATCGCTGGCGTTTAGATCTGCGTTTCATGACCAGATAGAGCGTCACGTGAGGCCTGTTCGCCACACTTTTAATAATAGTTAATGTGCTACTTGTGTCTGTATTGTAAATGGTGTACAAATAAAGTATTATCTATCTATCTATAATAACAGTATAGTCCGCATAGCATATTACTTTCGCATTGACACTATTATGTATAAATAAAGTTGGTCCCAAGATGCACGCCGTAATGCATGGTTTGCAGATCACTTCTACTACTGTCAACTCTAACACAATGTCTCCTCCCTATCAGGTAACTTTTAAACCAGCTAAGGGCAATACCCCGAACCCCGAAGTGATTTTCCATTTTTCTAACTAATATTGGAATTGACACCGTATGAAAGGCTTTCGCCAGGTCTAACAAGGTGCCTATGCAAGGGTTTTTTCTGTCAAGAAGAGCTGATACGGTCGATGTTAAAAGTGTGACAGTGAAAGCTTCTTCTGTTGATTTGCCTCTTCTAAAACCAAATTGTCTAGACAAGATGATTTCATTAGATTCAATGTATTTGATAAGTCTGTTGTTAACTATCTTCTCTAATAGCTTTGAAAAAGCTGTTAGAAGGGAAATTGGTCGATAGTTTTCCACAGATACCTTGGTACCATCCTTATGGATAGGTGATATGGATGCTATTTTCCATACATCTGGAAAGAAAAATTAAATATTTTGACTAGGGGATGTAGAATAGCATTTATAATTTCTTCCAAAAGTAGCTTTGAAATACCATCAATACCTGGTGATTTATCATTTTGTAGAGACATTATGAGTGATTCAACTTGGTATTCATCAGTTGGTTGAAAAAAGAAGGAATTTAGAATTTGTTTAGGGTCAAGTTTTGTAACAAGTGTCTCCTGATTCAGCTGAAGTTTATTGAGAATGGTGTCTGCCAACTTCTCTCCCACAGTTGTAAAGTAGCTGTTACATATGTCCAAAGAATGTTCGGGACTTATCCTGCAGCGTGACAAGCTCCTCGGGCTGCTTGTTAGTTTTTGTCAGATGGCACACAGCTTTAATTGCTTTTTTCACAACTTTTTTTCGGATCTTTTGCACTGCTGGTGAGTTCGTTGCTTTCATATTCAGTTTTGAGTTTAAGTTTGAGATTGTTACAGAAATTCCTATACTATGTGTATACTGCAAAACTGCATCCTTCACTTCCTTTTTTGATTTCATATGTAGCTTGTCTCTATGTCGCATACAACGAATTAGGCCAGGAGTGGTCCAGGCCTTGATAACATGTTTTGAGTGGCTTATTAGAAGGTTTAGTGTATGTTTTTAGAGTTCCGTAGCCAAATAAACGGATCCCTTATGGATTAGTCATGTCTGTCTGTCCCCCCCGTGTAACTTCTAAAATAAGAGAATGACAACCCAAAAAAAAAAATATGATGTACATTACCATGAAAACTTCCACCGAATATTGGTTTGAACGAGATCTAGTTAGTATTGAAATAAAACTATTTTTAACGGATTCTATCGCGATTTATTTGATGTTATTTTATTTTATATTTTACATTGATATATGATATGATTGATAGTAAGTAGTTTTTTTTTTTGTAATACGTTTAAATCTTAAACCATTTTTTCTCATAATAAATCTGTCATAGGTGCCTAAGATCAGTGCGGAGCGCGCGGCGGGCAGGTTCCCGACTGCGCGCGGAGTTAGTTTTTCGATACATTTGAGAATAATAAATATTGTACGTATACGATTTGATACTGTTTTCGTTGAATAAAATTGATTTCAATTACATACATCGAAATTATTCTTTTAAACTCATTTACTGCCTAGGAATAGGTAAATACTTACTACAAAACGTCAACCTAATAAAAGTTCTGAGATTTTCTGTTCATTTCCTTAACGATCAAAGTTACAACTAACTACAAGAACTTTTATATTATGTTACTTGCTGCTACGGAACCCTTCATGGGTGAGTCCGACTCGCACTTGGTCGGTTTTTTGATTAAGTGAGATATTTCTGAAATTTGGTTTGTATACTAGTGTTCAAGTAGCAGTGACCAATCCCCTTCCATAAGTTCTCTTTTTATAGCATCCGTGTCTCGTTTCACAGTTGTTCTATTTCTAGTTTTTTCATTTACTCTATTCGTAACCAGGCCCAACACTGCTATGAAATGGTCTGTTATATCGGAAGTACATACCACGCCCCCTTCGTATTGGATACTGCTTACAAAGATGTGGCGCCGAACCTCGCCGGTTCCGTTATCGCATTGAATAAACCATGCTGTGCCATAAGACATAGATATTCCAGGTCTTGGCTTGTTGGTAAAAGTAAATTTATTTTTATGTCGCCGGCAACGATCAAAGATCTAGAGATGATAAAAAGTTATGTTTATTACGGAAAGAGGGCGGGGGCGGTATATACAAAAAATAGTAGTTTCATCGGACAATATTATCTGCACACAATTCGCATCATACATATCTGGTTCCGTCACAGATGCACTTAGTGTGAGAATATATGTCTTGAGAACTGCGTCTCATCTTCCGAAGAAACAGTACGTTTATTACGGGGTCCAACTCTGGCCACCCAGTGGATGTCACAGTCAGCCAGGTTAACACCCACCTTCTTCGCGGCGAACAATATGTGGTGTGGATTTTCATTTTAACGCTCGGAAACTCCAGACAACTCCAGCTCATTGCGCAGGTGTTGTTGAGATTGAGTATTTAGCTGTTGTTGCACCTAGGATACCCTGTGTTCGAGCAACTTCACCTCTTTTTCACGATTGTCCACGAGTGTCCTATTCTAGAGTCGTGGGAGACGATAGAGGTTGTTAATTCCTCTAATCTTGACTGGCAGCTGGTCAGAGATGATGTGGCATCCTCCCAAACGTCCCTTTAGTGAGGATATTTCTCTCGTAAGGAGGCGGACCTCCTCTGTAAGCTCCCTCACCTCCGCGTGAAGAGTATCATCAGGGACTTCGTCATGCTTCTACCTCATGGTGACATTATCATCGGCTGAGCGTACGGGAGTTGAGCTGTTACCTCCACCCTTCTTTTTCATGGCACAACAGTCTGGACACTTCTAGTTTTTTTTCGTCTCGGTTGACAATATGTCAGTTAAATTGATACACATAGAACAAAAGTGTTTCTGAGCATTTTATACTACTAGTGTCCTTTGAATATTTTAAACAACCGGAGCACATTGATTTCATTTTGTTTCTTGTAATAAAATAAATACATTAATTAAATAATTACTATGTATTTTTGCTATATTTTCAAACAAATTTTATAAGGAACAGCGAAGAGTTCACCGGAATACTTTAACAACAACAAAAAGTCAATACGATTGCGAAAAACCCTCCATAGTAATCCAATTTCGGTTTGATTACGTTCAGGGGTCAGCAAGTGCATAGCTGGGCAGGGGGATTGTGGTCGCAGCACTAGTGGGACCGGTGGGTGTCACGCGGTGATGCGACTACAATCCTCTTTTGATGAGGCCGTCAAGCTAAGTGCCACCATTGTTAACATGTTACGTATATGTAATGGTGACCCTCTTTCCTGAGACTTTACCTTCAGCTTACCATCAGGCGAGCTGAAGTCAAATTGACTTGTCCTATATACATAAAAAAAAAATACGGATTCGAACCCAAGTTATTCAACCCGGCAGTCGGAAGCACTGCACTACGCCTTTCGAACACACGAAATTGGGTTTAATTTGTCGGTCTTATTGTAATTTGTGTTATTAAATTTCAAAAGTGTTTGACCTTCTTTATTGTTTTTGAAAGTCATTCAAACTTGAACAAACTTTGAACAAAACACTTTCACACTCTTTTTTTTGAAATTTCATGCACAACCACAAATTTTATTATCTATCGTTATAAATTACTGATATAAATTTTAAAGGGTAAAGTACGATTCTGACTATTATTTTAGAATAAAATTGAACAAACACACAGTAACATATCTGATTTTCAAGGCGCTTCGAGCGATGATGATTAATATTAAAAGCTTAAAAATATGATACTTACATACTTCAAAATATTATACTTACGTGAGCATGCGTTCCATTCACACCAAGGCTCGAGCAACGTCACATAGCTTTGGACGAGACGTGGTTGGTCGATAGAAGCTAACCACCAACTGAATTCAAAACCTCCGCTCACAGCCCAGCTATTGTATTTGTTCAGGAATTTATTTGTTGCAACGATGACCACTCATCTATACTAATTTCTTATTAGAACTAAAATACATTCTCGTTTGCAAATACAAAAAATATATATATTTAGAACGGTTGATAAGTAGATTATAGTATTTACTAACTCTAATTCCATTCTTATGGTTTAATCTGTAAGAAAGAAAGAAAGAAAGAAAGAAAGAAAGAAAGAAACATTCTTATGGTTTAATCTGTAAGAAAGAAAGAAAGAAAGAAAGAAGGAAAGAAAGAAAAAAGAAAGAAAGTTGTGTAGTCACTTCTGAAAATTTTGTATTTTCATATAGTATTCACATTACATCGAAAAGAACGTAATTAACGCGATAACGGTTTGTATTGTCTAATGTTGAGAACCTAATAAAAAAAAATCCGTTCCCGCAGGGGGAACGCACAGGTATATTTCGTGAAGCAAAAAAAACGTTTCGGACATTTATTTTAGAGCAAAAAAGAAGAAAATTAGAAATTTAGAAATTAGAATTAGGTTAGAAATATTTTTTTGCCCCTCTATGACCTATGCTTGTTCTATGACCCACGCCGAGCGCATTTTTAACATGTTTAATTTTTTTTTCTCGAAAACGGTAACTTTTAGCGAAAAACTTTTCAGACATTTATTTTAGACTTAAAAATGGCCTATCGATTAAAAATGTTTCCGACGACAAGAATGTTCACCGGTTAGAAGTTATGATTTTTTTCCCGAAAAATTTTGGTTTTTCCCCCTCCACTTTTAGTTAAAGTTTTAATCTTATAGGTTTATAATTAAAAGTTGTTGGTATTCATGTATACTATGGGATAAAATTAGAACGGTTCGAATATCTTTCATGGAACGTGAAATTTTGAGGAAAAACTGATTTCACAAAAAGTGAGGCCGGTGTGTGTCCCCTTAGGCCGGATTCCACCCGTTCACGAACTTAAACTAAGTTTACACCCAAGCAATTTTTGACCACAGTTTGAAAGCGATCGGGGCAAAAATGCGACCGTGAGAGTACCGCAAATTTTGGGAAGTGGAACCATACATACATATATATATACGAGGGTCAAACTGAAAGTTCTTAGAACTGGCCACTTATAAACAATATAATAAAAAAATAATTCTAAAATTTGAAAATAGAACTCTTTGCCAATATTACTGAGTATATATTTCATTCATTTATCATTTGTTTTACGATTTGGCGGCAAATTGAAAATTGTCTGTGTCACGTTAACATGAATTTAACACGAGAAAATTTTCGTGCAATGATTTTTTATGACTTTCGATGTCATTTAAGTCAACAAGAAAGTTATGATAGACTACGATTGGCCTTTCACGATGAAGCCCCATCTCGTGCGACTGTTTACAACTGGTTTAATGAGTTTAAACGTGGTCGCACTAATCTCACTGATGATTTACGTGAGGGACGGCCTTCTACGGCGACGACTGAAAATAACATCTGTGTTGTGCGGCGTATGATAGAGACTGACAAAAGAGTGACCTATCAGCAGATTCGGACAAGCTTAGGCATCGGTATGAGTCAAGTGCACAAAATCCTCCACGAACATTTAGCGGTCAGGAAGCTTTGCGCCCGGTGGATACCTCATAATTTGACTGAGGCTCAAAAACTCCATCGTGTGGATTGGTGCCGTAAAATGATTGAAAGATTTAACGGAGGTGACTCTAATGCTGTGTTCGACATACTAACAGGTGACGAAAGCTGGATTTACTGTTATGATCCTGAAACCAAAAGACAATCTGCTCAGTGGGTGTTTCCTTTTGAGGAGTTGCCAACTAAAGTGAAGAGAGATCGAAGTGCGGGAAAAAAAATGGTGGCCTCGTTCTTTGGAAGGATAGGTCATTTCGTAACAATTGTGTTAGAGGATCAAAAAACAGTTTCTGCAGAATGGTACACTACCAATTGTTTGCCACTTGTCTTGGAAAAAGTTCGAGAGAAACGACCTCGCAGTAGGATCCTCCTTCACCACGACAACGCCTCGTCGCACACCGCCAAGCGAACGATCGACTATTTGGCGACATCAAACGTTGAATTACTGGGTCACCCGCCGTATAGCCCCGATCTCGCACCTTGTGATTTTTATTTATTTCCAAAAATTAAAGAAAAACTTAAAGGAAAGCGGTTTATGAATGCTGAAGAAGCGGTGGCTGCGTATCGCGATGCCATTGAAGAGACCCCTAAGGACGAGTGGGCAAAGTGCTTTTTCCAGTGGTTCCATCGCATGCAGCGGTGTATTGACGTGAATGGACAATATTTTGAAAAGATATAATAAAACTAATAACTGGCTAATGTAATCAGTTTTTGATTTTCTAAGAACTTTCAGTTTGACCCTCGTATATATATACTAGCGGCCCGGTACGTGCTTCGCTACGTCAAAATGATCCGCCATGTATTGAATTCAAGGGCTTACCCGGGGTGCCCGGCAACGGACACTTGGGGAGGATCAATCCCTTCGGATACCCCCACCGGCCAGCGGGGGTGGTTTTGTCGTATATCGACTAAAACCGTACGGTGTGCGCACGAAAAAAAAAATTCTGAGAGATTTTACAGAGTATTAGAAAACTACAAAAAAAAATCAGCCAAATCGGTCAAGCCGTTTTCATGCTATGTCGTGACAACGGAAAACGGATTTCATTTTTATATATATAGATATAAACTTTTTGACCAGTGGTCATTTCGGACTCAGGGGGTCATAACTAGACCTCCTATGAAGAATTTTTTTTAAAATTCGACAGTAGTCAAGAAACCAATAGGTAGATCGATTTCATCGAAATCTACCTAAAATAAGTGCAAGGATACAGTTGATGGGCCAGGTGGTAGGCGAGCAGCGGCAGGGCTTGATGCCACGTGGTGTGCGCGCGCGCCGCGGCCAGGTGCGAGCGCGCGCGCGCCCCGCCCGCCGCGCGCACGTACTCCGCCACCACGCTGCCACGCGCCGCGCCCACGCGCGCCTCCGCACCCAACGCGCTCAGCTTCAGCCGGAACGTCTCCGATGGACCACCCGCCCTGCCAGGCACAACAGAAAGGCTAGAGCCTCGCACATCGCAATAATGTTATAACTTCGTCTTAACATGTGTTCAGAGACAGCGCGACAAACGCACGAGGCGCGCTGCAGTATGCCGCGCTAATTGGACGACAGGAGTATTGTTGCCACGCAAATATATTTGGGTATACTGAAGCTAGTCGTGCCGAAGATTTGTCTTGCGAATGCGACGCGTACCAGCTGTGGACGTTGTTTTTGGACACAACATTAGGAATTCGTGATCAAAATTACGTCATCGAGTCTCGATTATTTTCTAGCCAGGTTCTAATTTCGAGGCCAGATTATTTTTAAAACCAAAAGGCTTGTTGCATGGGATACCCAGATATTTGAGGCCTAAATCAATTTCTCCTACAAGCCTGCCAGCCAGCCAAGTACACCTGATTGACGGACGAGGCTCTGGCGCAGACTTTCCTCTAGCGGTCAGACGGCAGTTGCTCCCGTAATAGTCAAGATAAATCAAATATGGAAAGAGGAGTAGCAAAGAGGACCCCAGCCCCCAAAGTGCAAACTCTTGATGCAACCAAGATTGGCTGTCGGATGGTGATGAGAATAAAGAAAGAATCGGGTACAAAATATAATACAATATTACGAATATTTGCATTATCCGTACGGATGCGGCTAGGCACTACGGATCGACGTAAGTAGCAGGCACTCACCGCGGGTGCAGCGTGGCGGCGCGGAGCCACAGCAGCGCGCGGTAGGCCTGCCAGTGCACGGCGCAGTGGCCGGCGCCCGGCACGCCGCCCGCGTCGCGGTACGCGCCCAGGATGCACAGGGCTCCGCGAACCACTCGCGACCTTGCAACATTGCAGCATAGTATCAACTACAAACCGAAAGTTACATAGTACTGGTAGAGAGGGGCTAATTGGAACATTTATTTCTTGAAACAGCTGTTTACAAAAACGACAGTTACTTTATCAAAATACAAATCATTATTATTGGTTGATATCACAATTTTCTGTGAGTAACAACGATAATTGTACGTATTCTATGAATAGATCTATAAATATGTGTGATCTTTTAAATGTACCGTTACAAATATCTCATTGACAAGGTTATTTGGTATCTGACTTTATTGATATGGGTATTCTCATTTTTTGAAACTATTCCAAAGCAATATTTGGAAGAGTTAAAGGGGAAGAAGCTGTCTAGTGTTTATCCTAATTTCACTCCTTTTCATAAAACAGATTGAATCACTGAAATACGGATGAAACACACTACTTCGCAGTCTGTTTCACTGTAAACATACCTTGGTAGATGTAGGGTACCAGATGAAAGTTTGAGAGTCACGAAATACACCAAAATTTTAGGATTTTTTTAAATTACGCGCTGCTCAACATTTATCGCCAATAACCGCCTAAATTCCAGTTTAAGAATCTGAAATTTAGGCGGTTATTTTAAATATCGACGCATTATCAAGTGGTCAAATATACTACTATAAAAAGATACACGTGACCAAAACTTTTATTTCAAAAATTTCAAATAATATCGTGTTTATTGACATAATAAATCCGGTTCATTTCGTTATAGGATTTACCTCACACCTGCGCTAATACTAACTATGCTGCAGGTGTCAGTGTCTTACCCAATACTAAAGTGACAAGTTTTGTAGGTACACTACATGCACACGCAATAGTAGATTGTTACACAAGGGTTGAAAGTCAGCCATTTCACCCGAGATATTTCTGGCGCTCGAACGAAGTGAGAGCGCCAATAAGTCGAGGGTGAAATGGTGACATTCACCCGAGGTAAACACTCTACTTTTCATTTCGACTGTGAGGAAATAAAAATACTACACACACATTTAATGAAACAGGTATATTGATAATCAGTTGAAATTTAAAGTAAAATTGGAAATAGATTATTAACAACAGCTTTTGCCTGTTCTTTAATTTCATCGGGAGTTAAATTAATATCCATGTCACTGGAATAACTTTCCGAAACCATTTTTAACCAAAAATAACACAAGGTATTTATTTATATTGAATCTCGTTTTCCCGCTAATTATTTAGCAAACTTAAATAGTTTTTTATTTAATTCTGAAAAAAAAAGTTATAATTCACGTACATACTGCCAACATTAGAAAAGTTTTGAAAATCGAATCTATTGGTTACATTGCAATCGAGTATCTAGGCGGCCAAGTAAAAAAAACGTCATGATGTCAAGGCATTACGACGTAACTTAATTATCATGGACTCCATGGCAACCCTAAAATTTAAAAAAAGTACTTTCCGCCCTAGGGATGAAATAAGCTACTTTCCACCCGGCTATCTACCCATGAAAATTAAACTTTCCGAACAGGAGAGATGAAAAGAAATATAAACAGCTATTAAGCAGATAGAATAGCAAGTACAGTACGGAAAGGAATTAGAGCACACTACATTGACAATTTAATTACGTCCAGTGCAGCTAACCGCGACAAGCGGCGCGCGCGCTCGGCCCGAACTCCTCTGAAGGTTGCCGAGAGCCGGTGCACCTGTACCGCTACAGTTTTACATCAAAGTAATGTTGTATTTCCATACAACTTGAGTATGGTAGAGTTTAATCAATCTATTAGCCTATAGTAATCTAATGCTGAATATATGCCGATACATTTGAAAGGTACGTTATTCCGGGGGTGCTTGGTTGAAGTGTGGGGTGCTTGGTTGGGGACCTCCACGCGGTGCACCCTGGGCAACGGAGACGGCAGCGCCTCTCTCCTAGGGTGGGAGAGACGCTGCCGCCTACGGCCAACTCCGACCGAGGCGAGGACGGCCCTGTTGAGGACTGTTCAGAAGCTTTCCACGTGTCCCTCTGACTAGCAGATAGCACAGTGGAGAGCAAGTAAGGGGGCCATCTCGAAACCGGAGATGGCCCAGGGTCAGTCGGGGTGCGAGGGATATGCTATATGGGTAACCTTACACCCCGGCGTCTTAAGACCCGAGACGGCGTGCGGTTTTAGTCGGTGCAAGCCCGACATAACCACCCCCGCTGGCCGGCGGGGAGGTATCCGAAGGGATTTCCGCACGAAAAAAAAAAAAAAAAAAGGTACGTTATTCCGGATGGACATAGGCTTTATTATATCAAAGGGAAGTAAGGGTGGTTGACGAATTTTTTATTATAATAACATTAACTCATGTTACTAAAAGATGACTCGGTTACCTCATCTCTGCCATTTGTCGTATTGCTTCAGTTACGATAGCCACACCGAGATCGCTGGCTAACAGGCATTCGTATTCGTCAGTTTCATCGTCTTCATCTGAGAAAGAGCAATATTTCGCCGTCATATTTTATGTTTATCATATGTTTTTACGAGTTCTTGATCCTCTGGACAGGCGCAAAATACAAGGTACAAAAAAACGAAAGACTGTTCTATTAAAGTATTGCTAAAATTAGTTATGAAACTTTAGATAAAATACTCACTATTAGTTGTGTCGATTTCAGGAACATCCAGCCTAAGAGCATCGTTTAACTCAAGAACAGCACTCTGTAAGTCTTTAATGGGCTTGAGAATAGAGGTCAGCTCTTCAATTTGCTGAGGAGCTAAAATCTGCAAAATGTTTTATATTATGTGTACTATAAAATTGCACCGATTTTTAATTCAAAAATGTATTGTATTTAACTGTAGTCAAACACTATTTTCATTAATAAATAAAAATTACTTTGCTCAAAAACTATTTTTTTATATCTAAAAATGATGAGCCACTTGTGACGCTGACATTATGTGGTCGAATGTAACGCTAGTGGACGCCATACGTACGGGCGCGGCGTGGTCGGCGGGCGTGAGCAGCAGGTGCAGCAGGCGCGGCAGCAGGCGGTGCTGCGGCCCGCCGCACGCGAACAGGCGCTGCTCCAGCTCACCCGCCGCCCCTGGCGACGCGGCGCGCTCCCAACGCGCGCCCGCCGCCACGATACGCAGCGCGTCCTCCGACAATTCGCCAAACTCCGCGCCTGCTGGTAGCCAGTGGGGTGGGCTTCAGTAGAAGTCAAACTTGATGACTGCTCTTTTTTAAGCCTCGACGGGGTGTAATAAGTATGACGTGTCTGTGTCTTTCAGTGGCATCGTAGCTCCGTCAATTGACTGCGCCCCGATAGATGGTAAGAAGCTGTGAAGTCCAGTTTCACGCCCCTCTTTAAGAACCCGGGAATGTAAGAAGAAGAAAAGCGTTTGCGGATAAGAAGCTCTGGGGCTTCGCGCTGAGGTTCGCGGTTTGATTTTTTTGCAAGATTGACGAAGGAGGCGAGGGTGAATAGGCAACCCGGTGAAGGTCGACCTAGGCGTGCGTATGTTAACTAGTACGAATACGTTTTAAAGTCATACCATTTCCATCGAGGAATTGCGCATCCGGTGATAACATCATTTTTTCGAGAGGTTCCAGTTCACAAACAAGTGATACACCGGCACGGCGAACCACGGCACACCACCAACCACTTTCAACATCCGACTCCTGCAACCATTAATACTAATTTATGTACAATCCCAGAAACACTCATCAAATTCATTATAAAATCAACTAATAACATACTTGCTTCGACACCATAAGTCCAAGAGGCTTCTGCAAACTTTCCATATATTGCATGCACCAGCTGTATAAATCTGACCAGCATCTTAAATACAAGAATAAATTTTAATTTATATTGTAAAGCATACTAATATGTTGAGATGACCGCAAGCAGAGATGAATGGAAAAGCACAGACCCCAAATAAATTTGGGATGGGGCAGGAGGATGATGATGATGATGACTAGCAGCTAATACACACCATCTAGGTGTGTGTGGATCTAATACTATACATATTATTTAAAGTTTACGAGAGAAATTAAAAGTATAAATGAGTAACAGGAAGGCAAGTCAACAAGACTGCAAAACTTTATGAGCAGCCACATCATATATAAAGTGTACACATGTGAGTCACTGAATGTTGGCTCTGGCTTTAGTAGCACGGAAGTAAAATGAATGCCGTAGGAATAAGAGGTAAATACTACTGTTACCTACCAATGTATACTCATGTTACTCAATAAATGATTTGATTTGATAAAAAAAAATTATATATATTCTAAGACATTCTACAAAGCGTATCTAGACACAATGTAAGCACAGCTTAACCAGCTGGTATTGCGGGTTCTAGAATTTTGTAAATAAATACATATTATACATAGAATAATAATAATAATAATAGTTTATTTGCATCATATAGTTTGGTGTTACAATTTTTGTGATTGAAAGTAATGCCTGTGCCAGAAACACCCAGACCAATGCAAATACACAAATTCATGCAAATAAATATTTGCACTGAGCGGGAATCGAACCCGAGACCTCCGACGTAGCAGTTGAATGCTTTATCGCCATGGCAAGGGCTCGCCAAAAGAATAGCTGGGTCAGGCTGAGTGTTACCAGATGTAGCATCTGGTAACACTCAACTGGCAAATTTAATATGGTTGGAAAAACAACTATAGATATACGAGTATAACAACAATATAACAATAACGCAATTATTCAAAAGTATTAGATGTACTAACTTGTGCATGAGATGTGCGTGATCGGGTAAGGCAGTCCTGGCCGTGAGGTGGCGAAGGCGCGCCATCACAGCGTTCATAGCGGCCTCGCCCAAGTCGCCGTCCAGACCACAGTCGCTGTTTCCCCATGTGCGGTTGTAAATCTGCACAAAACCCATAACCATTTTATTATGCACTTATCATACATATTGTTAAGCATGCTCTGTTGTTATGTTTAATGTATAAGTTTACTAATACTAGTGTTCGACCATTGGTTGGAATTAGATCATAATTATTATTGGAAATTTGACGAAAACGGGTAAGGTGTGGGAAAACCTTTCTCAATTTAAATTATTGATCACAACTAATAAAGCTCGTCAATAAATCACTAAACAAAAAAAAAGATTTACATGTAGAGTAGAAAAAGATACCCGAGATTTTCGTTTAGCGTATTAATATAAAGATATGCATTTATATTAATATTCAATTATATCACAAAGTAGAAAACCATTTTTACAACATTCAGTACTCTGTACTCTGCACTATATAAGGTGTCACCGAATTAGGTCTCTGAATTTGGTGAGATGACTTAGTATCGGCAAAATATGTATTTGAAACAAAAAAAAATACCGGGTAAATTACAAAAAAAAAAAATATAAAAATAAAATAGAAACACCACCAGCGACCAGCGGTACGTGACGCGACGAGCACACGTGACGCTGGTCGCGATTTACGTATTTCCCACACATCCGCTTGCAGAATACTGCGAGGAGAAGGACTGCACGCCTAACATTTTCTGCGGGTGCTCCTTACCACAGATTTTGATCCGCGGTTAAGATTTTGTAGGTGGTTAGTGGAAGATCCTACCAGAAAAATTTTGTGGACCGCCGAGTCCACTTTTACAAGAGTGGGCTTGTAAAAATATAAAAAAAAACACCACCAGTGTGCATTGTGAATATTATTCACAATGCACACTGGTGGTGTTTTTTTTTATATTTTTATTTTACCCGATTTTTTTGTTGTTTGTCGATACCTAGTCATCTTACCAAATTCAGAGACCTAATTCGGTGACACCTTATATAGAAAATTTATGATCGACTAGAACGACGTAATGTTAATTAGATCCAGGACGTTTTAACGGAAAGGTCAAAAACATGAAAGTCGAAGTAGAAAAGGCAACTAGGATAATAACAAGTGGAAAGATCTCTGCCTACCCCAATGGGAAAGAGGCGTAACTATATTTAATAGGTATATAAAAATCTCCAACTCCTCCGAAACGGTTTGAGTGATTCTTATGTTCTTTTTTTGTATATTTGGTAGGTCTGAGAATAGGTCGTACGCTATTTTTTATGCCTTTAGGTGCACGGGATCAGAATTTCACGCTGGCGGAGACGGTTTTATTCGAAGAACACACATTTGCCGTATTTAAAGTTTAAATATAAAACTTCTGAATTGTGTTTGAAATCTTTTTGGAATAATATTTTTCATCAAGTGTCAAGAATTAGACGAAAAATAAGATGTCAGAGATATAAGAGTGATGTAAACTATAACTGAAGATTGAATATGAATAAAATGTGATGAAACCTACAGACTGTTTAATTTAGTAGACTAGAGTTCCACAGTACATACCACGAGCGCCTTCCTAACGACGGCGGGCGGGAAGAGCGCGGGCGCGAGCAGGCGATCGCGGTAGTTCTCGTGCGAGCCCAGCGCCGGCAGCGCGCCGCCCGCCTCGCGCGCCGCCACCGCGCGCCACTGCGCCTCCGCCCCCGCCGACACGCCTGCGGACAGCGTACCACTCACACACCTACTCCGGGCTACTACTAAACTAATTAGGGCTTAGCTCCGGCGAAAAACAAACCGGTGAATCTCCGGAGATTACAGATTTTACGACTAATCGCTTTTTTTTCTGACGACCTCTGTGGCATAGCGGTAGTGCGTTCGACTGTTAAGCCACAGGTCGCGGGTTCGATTCCCGCTCAGTGCAACTAAGTATATTTGCATTGGTCTGGGTGTTTCTATGTATAATATGTATTTATTTACAAAAAAAAGTATTTAAGTATGTTTATCCGCATTCTAGAAACCATATGACAAGCTCTGCTTAGTTTGGGTCTAGATGGCGTTGAGTACTTTGTCCCAGAATATTTATTTATTTATTTTTCTAAATCTCCAGATATTTTATTCAGTTAAATAAGTGTCCAACTTTACTACGCAACTCGATACATTTACAATAATTTATTACTAAATGATTTTGTATAGTGTAGAGAAAACAAAAGACATTAAGACATTTTTCGATTACGGCAACACTGTTAAACTGATCAATTTTCGACTGTGTAATTTTGAGACCATATTAAACCAATATAATATAATCATTTGAAACCACTTAATAAATCTCTGGAGATTATTGAAAACGGGCAAATAATATCCGGACACTAAAATCCTTTCCGGTGCAAAGCCCTGAAGTGGATAACAGCCGGCTCGTCGACTATAGTACTAGAGCTGTTATCTACAATACTCATTGACTCTATGATATGCGATCAAGTCTGCAATTACCTTTACCTTCGTATTGTTGTAAAAAGTGGTTAGACCAAAGGACCAATTCTCGTAATTAAATGATGTTAAAAATTCGGTCTCAATCTAGTCTCGATCTCATGTCGATCTTCCAAATGTCAAAAAAGGTGTTCTAATAACAAAATTTTAATTATTTCCAACAAAATGTTGTTACGAGACTACCTTTGTTGACATTTGGGAGATCGAGACTAGATTGAGACTGAATTTTGAACATCTTTTTATTACGATACTTAGCCCTCAGATCCTCATGAGAATATTTCGTTGTGGGCGTGGCACTTTTTTTACTTGATGTATGAAACCGTCCTTCTATATTTAATTTGTAATACTCGTATTAGGTCCTTAAATATGAAATTGGCGTTTTGTAAGGGACGAACATAAAGTCGTTTTTTTTTTAAATATAATATATTTATTTAATCAAAGTATGTACCATTGCTATCTATGTACTTTTGCCATCTCATATGTAGTTCATTGAACCCTTTACTAAAAAAAACCATTCGGACGGCAATCAATACAATCTTTGAAGGCGCTTTGGACTGCCCCATCGGAGTTGTTTTTTTCCCCTTGCAAGAAGGTAATCTGTTGGAGCAAGATCCGGGGAGTACGATGGATGTCTTAGACATTCCAATTGAAGCTCCTGTAATTTGGTAGCCGCCTGTTGTGCAGTGTGTGGTCTATCGTTGTCCTGAAGCAGCAGTGGCCTAGAGCGATTGACAACCCTCGGTTGTTTAGCAGCTAGCTGTTCTATCATGGTTTGCAGTTGCTGACAATAGACATTCGCCGTAATCGTCTGGCCAGATTTACAGAAAGCTGTAGTGAACGACACCGGCACTAGTCCACCAAGCACTCACAAGTAATTTTTTTGAGTCAAATTTCCAAGCGAAAATTGACTCAAAAAATGCAGATTAAAAGGAGAAAAAAAGGCAGGATTTGGCTACTTCACCAGGGTTCAGCCATTGCGATGAACATTTCCGATTATCGTAAAGGATCCACTTTTCATCACAGGTAATGATTCAATTTAAAATCCCTTCATTATAGTGCCGGTTGAGTAATGTAACGCAGCCATCGACGCTCTTTTGTCCGTTTGTTGCACTCAATTCATGATGTACCTACCTTTCAAGCTTTTTCACCTTCCCAATTTGCTTCAAGTGGATTAAAACAGTTTTATCACTAACACGGCAGCCTGTAGACACGGACGTGTTTTGCGATGGATCCGCGTCCACAATAGCCTTCAATTCTTCATTCACAACTTTGGTCTCCGGCCGTGCGCGGGGCTTGTTCTGCAGGTCGAAATTTCCAGAACGAAAACGTTGGAACCAAAAACGCACTGTGTTTTCTTTTGCGACACCGCCGTCATATACATCATTAATCCTTTGAGCCGTTTCTGCAGCACTGGTGCCACGATGGAACTCGTACTCGTAAATAACGCGATATTTCAAGATTTCCATTTTGTAAACTGAGTGACGCAAAGAAAAAACCAAAAGAGGAAAAAACAAATGTATTACGGTTTTCAAAACAAAAAAGCATTGGTAAATAGCTGTATAAATTTGAAATTGGAATTCGTAACCAAAGAGGAGATATTTGAGATCAAAGTGGCCAGTACGACAAAAAGCCAATTTCATATGTAAGGACCTAATAATTGTAGGTATATCAAACACGACTCGGATTTCTCGTATTTTTATAAGTAAGGAATGAAATATAATCAAATTTTTCTTAATGTATGAACTTACTTGTAATAATCGTATCACCATCTGGTTGACTCCACAAAGCCCATATTACATTACAGCCCTCTCCATATCCAATAGCATAGTCCAATAAATCCAACTGAAAGCGACCATAATTTTTATATTTTTACAAATAATACATGAAACAGGTATACATTAGTTTTTTCAATTAACAGGTTTTTTCTTAAAACCACCGAAAAGCATATATAAAATATCTGAAACTAAAAGATTAGCAAAAACCAATAATACCTATTAAGTCGATTCATGTGATGTTTAAGATCAGACAGGGGTGACTGTACTAATATAACATAACATAACTTCACGCCTGTATCCCCGAAGGGGTAGGCAGAGGTGTATTACACACCCACGATTCGCCAGTTATGTTAAGGTCCCAATGTAATAGGGGGCGAGCCTATTGCTATCTACCGGGCACATTATTAAGCGAGCGATAAATAACATTTATTAATGCACACATAACTACGAAAAGTCAGAGGTGTGTGCCCGGGGTGACTGGGGATCGAACTCGAAACCTCGTCTCGGCAGTCCGTTACGTACGCCACTAGGCTATCGCCACTGTTTTTACTGTGCTAATATAGCACAGTAAAAATAGTAAATATTACATTTGCCTCAGGTATAATATTAGAATGTAGTATAAAATAGTACCTGAGGTCCAAATATGCGACTAATGTGAGAAAACCGCACTCCTCCAGACCCACCATTGTGCATTTTCATGACAACGAATTCACATTCATTGGGGAAGGACAAATACGCTACAAATATCACGCTGTCATCAGACCCAACTGTTTTTTGCAACATATGGCCATGTGCTGAAAATTTTAACATAAAATAAATGCAGATACCACTCAAATTCATTAGTAATGCACAAAAAGACATCACAAATGTCTAGTTTTTTCTTATATAGGAAAAGGAAGCTTAAAAATTTAATTGAGTTTTTTCATAATTAACAAACAATTTGTGAAGCGATGTCACCTTCAAAATTCAGTATTCATTTATCTTTCCTTATTACTGAAATCTGGAAACTACAGTTATCTATGTGTAGAAATATATCACGCTATTATATTAAGGAATTTATTTCGATGTTACTTGTAAACATCTATTTCTTCATGATACATGATTGAAAATATAACAATGAAATAGGTAACCTAATACATGTTGGGTTCGAAACTGCAGATGTAAACATACCTTAATATTTTCCGAATTTAACGTGAACGAAGGCGTGGCAACTGCTAGAAGTAACTATAGTAAATAACTTACGTGGGGGTTTTGGTCTGACTAAGGCCTGCGAAAGTGGAGTGGAAACTGCAATCGGTGCTCCGGCCTCGTCTAACTGCCACGCGCGGAGACACGTGTCTCCGCAGATAGCCACTGCCAAACCGTTAGTTAGCACTACTCCATATGTTTCAACACCATCTGAGCTACTTTTTCCTCTGTGAAGATATTTTAAACCTCATTAAAGAAAAAGACAGTACAAATAGCATAGCGCTTAATTAGTAACAGAACGAGCACATTTTCGAGATAATCGTTCTAAGTAATGGTCAGAAACGCTTTTCGTGAATGGTAGTTTAATGTAGGATCAAAGCAGGCAATGTATTAGTTTGTAGAATATACTGCTTCCGGGCTGTTTGGCCGTGGTCCATTAGGAAACTTGTGTTCCAAACGATTCGTCGATCATTGCAGTCGACATCTTTAGTAGTACGCCGCCCTATCCCTAAAGTAAACCTCATCCTTTTTCTTATTTTTTTTTTGACGTTATTTACTTTTCCGGATGCGAGTGCCATCCGAACCAGCTAACACGAAAGCTAGCGCCAGAGCCTCGTCCGTCAATCAGCAGGGCACCGGCTTGCAGGTGGCGTTGACTTGGGTCCCGAACTTGTTGGTAGGGCCCCGTACACTCCACATAATTTTAGTAAGTATTAGTAATAACCACACTCACACACACACGCATACACCCTTTTTCTCTCGCCCTCACAGACACACACAAAAAGACGACATTCAAAAATATTAACCTAAATATAATTATAGCAATCTCACTGCTGGCTATAATTATATTTAGGTTAATATTTTTAATAATAATAATTGCTAATACTTACTAAAATTATGTGGAGTGTACGGGGCCCTACCAACAAGTTCGGGACCCAAGTCAACGCCACCTGCAAGCCGGTGCCCTGCTGATTGACGGACGAGGCTCTGGCGCTAACTTTCGTGTTAGCTGGTTCGGATGGCACTCGCATCCGGAAAAGTAAATAACGTCAAAAAAAAAATAAGAAAAAGGATGAGGTTTACTTTAGGGATAGGGCGCCGCCGAAAAACGGCGCGCAAGAGCCTCGCCCGACTCTTGTGGCAAGTGGGTTAGGGTTGCAGTGTATGGGGTGAGCACGCCCGAAGTGTGAAATCCGGTAACTCCGCTTCGCAACGTGGAATATTGGCACGATGATCGGTCGCACGAGGGAGATGCACTCTTCAGGCGAAGGGTGGCATTCCTGCAGGAGACTCGGCGGAAGGAGCGGTAGAACCCGGCTCATTGGGGACGGCTACAAACTGATCTACACAGGTGCACCTAGGGGGGAGAACAGAGTAGCCGTGATGCTCTCCCGGGAGCTTCAGAGCGTCATCTTGAGGGTGAAACTCTGTAGCAGCTTATGGGCGTGCGGGTGCTTATTGGTGGGATTGTTACCCATCTGAAAAGTAACTACGCGCCACAGACCGGACGTAGTGACGCTGAAAAGATCTCGTTCTTGAACTATCTCGAGAGAGTGCTTCGTGATATTTCGTTGTCGCAGGGAATTGTTCTGGGTGGTGACCTGAACGGTCATGTGGGTGATGGGTATGAGAAATTTGAGCGTTTTCACGGTTGTTTTGGGTACGATAGTCACAACTCGGAGGCTGAGTACATCCTCAGGACGGGTGCGGCTGCCGACTTAGCTATCGTGAACACGTATTTCAAAAACCAAAAATCACCTACAGACACGCGGGGCGCGCTACTCAGATAGATATCCTACTCACTAGGAAACACATCATCAGCAAAGTGGCCAACTGCAAGGTTATCCGCGGAGAGAGTGTCATTGCACAACGTCGTCTCCTTGTCATGGATCTCTGCGTGAAGCCCAAAGACAAACGCGTCGAGCGCTGCGAGCGCCGAATCCAGTGGTGGCTTGATGAAGCCACGTCCCACAGGTTTACCTCAGCTATCAGCGACAAGTGCAAGTTGATGCTGTAGGTGAACATGTCCAGAACTCGTGGTACAAGATTCAGGCAGCTATCCTCGAATCGGCGAGAGTAGTGCTCGGCATGTCTAAGGGTGGGCGCAAGTATGACAACGACAATTGGTGGTTGAATGACACAGTCAAGAAGGAGATTAGGGTAAAGAAAGCCCTCGTTAACAATTGGGAAGCGTCCAAATCGCCTGAATACCGCTGTATGTTTAAAATAATACTCACCTCAAGGCCCCTGTAATGCCTGACAGAAATCTTGGCACTGTTGACTCTCTCTTCAACAAAGTAGTGACAGCTGATCCAGCGATTGGCAACTTGACTAACAGTAAACCTCCTTCAGCACCATGACCAAAGGCAAGTGCAAACACAGCTTCACCATTTTCACGCAGTAGTGATGAACAGGTATGAGCAACGCCCGCAGCTAAAGGAATATTTTTATATTTATTCACAAGATATAGTCCAATAAACTCTTCTTAGTAAAGATGTTACTAAAAAAAATCTGTGATTACATATTTTTAGGCAGTGAACAACAGCTATTCAAGTACAATCTGTGTGGTATTGCGGTAGTGTGTTCAACTGCAATGTCAGTAAGTATTAAAGGATCCATTGTAATACCATCATAATAAAAAGTTATATGTTGTCCTACTTTTTATTATGATGGATCTATGAGAATCAATATTTTGTAACTTGTATACTCACTTGCATTAGAATACTGATTAAGGATATGATAATTGCTTGGATTATTTATAGAACTTGTATCATGAAATATTGATGGCGATGAGCTGCTCAAAGATCCAAATGTTGACTGAAAAAATAAAAATAATTGTTGACATATATCTCCTTCGTTAAATAGCTCTATCACGGGACATTGGCAGAATCGCTGCTTAAGGCACAGGCGTCATTATAAAGAATTGAATTGAATTGAAATTGAGAATGGCATATTTTTAAATGTTAATACTTCATGTCGGAATTCCAAAAAAAGTATTTAATACGCGACCGAAAAAAAAGACTAAAAA
Organism: Cybosia mesomella; assembly: GCA_946251805.1. NCBI lineage: Eukaryota > Metazoa > Arthropoda > Insecta > Lepidoptera > Erebidae > Cybosia > Cybosia mesomella. The sequence goes on from OX276401.1 coordinate 20,061,586, forward strand.
TTTCATGTATCATAAAGTATTACAATAAAATAGGTAAATAGATAAACACTATGTTTAGAGTTCTTTTTTAGTAAATTATACCACATTCAATATTCGGGTGATCCTGGGGCCCTACCAAGATTTTCGGGGCCCTATCTGCAAGCCGGTACCACCTGCTGATTGACGGACGAGGCTCTGGCGCAAGGCTTTCTCCTTGGGGTCGACGGGAGTCGTTCCTATAAAAGCCGTTTAAGTCAAACTAAGAGGAGAAGGAGTAAGCAGACCCAGGGCTCCGAAGTGTAAGCCTCAGATGCAACTGGGAACCACGGTAAGATGATGATGACCAAATTTAGTATTCATAGTTAAGTAACAAATGTCTGTCGGGTCAGCTAGTATCAAATAAAACGTTGTTTTACAAATGTATCCAGTATACACAAACAACATACATACAGTTAATGATTGTTAAATTCACAACTTTTCCTTAGATTGGAACATGAGGATTGATAAGATGCAAACATTGAAATGAATAAGATTTTTAATTGCTATTATAATATAAAGAATTTATTAACACACAGTGTTAAATAAAGAAGTTTTATAGAGCATTTATTACGTGTTGAAAACAGACACTGTCCTAGTAGTTACAAATTTTATTAACCCAAGTAAGTTCAGCCCCCAATCATACAAATTAGCTCTTATTTGCATAAACTACATAGTCCAGCATACAGGGGTCTGTCCTGGTATTAAGAGGTAACAACATAGGTTCCATTAGACATCAGTTTAAAAATTCAATGATGTAGTTATATTGTTTGACGAGTGCTTCTGTATTTATAAATTTTAAATACTAATTTTTTTGTTCTTTGCATTTATCTGCGATCAGTCTCTTGAATATAAACAGATTTGTTGATAGCTAAACCTTGAATGCACCTTGTGTATGTCCTTTCGTGTAGCTCTGACATGTAAGCCTAGCAGCAAGCGCATTGGGGTGGGTTTTCCAAACGTTTCTGGTACTTTATTTTGGCCTTTACAGTGTTTATCTGGAGGTTTGTGTGGATCTCGTTGTTGGTGGCAAGCAGTGGGGCTTGTGATATTTTTCGGAGAATAATGTTTAGCATCCATTATAATACTGAGATATTTGAATTGCTGCAGCTACCCCACAGCTGGATCCCATACATCCAAACTGGCTTCAATATGGTCTTATAAATTAAAAGTTCTTTTGCCCGTGGACAGTTTGCTGTTGCGTCCAACTATCCAATGAAGATCCCTGTACTGCAGTTTTAGTTCCTCCCTTTTAGCTTTTATATGGTTTTTCCATGTCAATCGCCGATCGAGATGTTGGGAAAGTCTACTGGTGGTAGAAATTTGATGACACAAATTTGTCACAAAATTCGGCCGGGTAGGTACCACCGTGCATGATTGCGAAAAACCCTCCTTAGTAATCCAATTTCGGTTTGATTGCGTTCAGGGGTCAGCAAGTGCATAGCCGGGCAGGGGGATTGTGGTCGCAGCACTAGTGGGACCAGTGGGTGTCACGCGGTGCTGCGACGACAATCCTCTTCTGATGAGGCCGTCAAGCTGAGTGCCACCATTGTTAACATGGTACGTCTATGTAATGGTGACCCTCTTTCATGAGACTTTACCGTCAGCTTACCATCAGGCGAGGTGAAGTCAAATTGAGGTGTCCTAAATATTTAAAAAAAAAATGTAAGCCAAGATATCTGACGGTGTCCTGATGTGGTAATGTTGTACTCGTATTTTATAATTTTACAAGTGGACAGTTCCCATTTCTCAGAGCAAATGTGACTTGGACTGATTTACTACTACTTGCTTTGATTTTGAGTAACTAAATCGAAGCCTTTCTTTAGTGTTTCGGTGGCTTTCAGTGGGTCTTCGTTACTAGCAAGAATGGCCGTGTCATCTGCAAATGTAGCAGTTGTGATATTCCCAATTTGTGGAAGTTCTGCAGTGTAGAGAATGTACAAGACAGGTCCCAACACAGATCCCTGTGGGACCCCCCGCTTTTATCTCATACAGTGATGATGAAGCTCCCGCTTCTCTTACTTAAAATAATCTGTCTGTTATATACAATTGCAGTATCAAGAAAGTAACAGTGTGGTAGGTTATTTATTATTTTGCATAGCTGTCCTTACCCTATCAAACGCCTGTTGTACGTCAAGGAAGACAGATGAGCAATATTCTTTGTTTTCCAGGGTTGTTCTTATTTTGTTGCACACACGGTGCACCTGTTCCACTGTGGAGTGTTGCTCGCGAAAACTAAAACTCTGGTCTGGTATAACACCGCGTTTTGATAGGAGTGATGAAATCCTTCTTAGCAGAACTTTTCCAAAGACCTTCAAGAGAATTGGCTGTAGACTAATACGTCTATAAGGATGTCACTTCTTTGGCTGATTTTCCTAATTTACGTATCATTAGGATCTGAGATACCTTCCACAGGTTGGGAAAGTACTGAACCCTTAGAATGCCATTAAATAAGATGGTTAGATACAGTATTGCCATTTTCGAAGTTGTACTGTGTGTAGCTTTTTTATCTTTTAGGCTTCGTATAAATATGGCGTATTCAACAAACACACTTTTTGAATATGGGTAGTGATTTTTTCCGCTGCCTTTACCAGGTCCTCAGGGGTTTTAAGTGCCACTTTTAATTCTATCTTTTTCTCCAAGAGTTCACAAAAAGAGTGCCAGTTTGTAAATTTATTGAACATTCTTTTGGGCCTCTCATACTCAATGCGGAGTGTACTTAATTGTTAGTAGCACTGGAGTATGGTCTGAGCTACCATCATAGTAAAATGTGGCTTTGAAATATTCTTTGGACATTCCTTTGATAATAAAGAAGTCCACTAAGTCTGGAATTTTTTTTTTCGGTAGGCTAATAGGTAGCTTTACAAGCAGATACTGCAGCCAAACTATCCTTGTCCAAACTTATTTTGAGTGCAGCAAACAAACATTCAAACAAACTTGTATTAGTTAACCTAGAGCCCCAGTTTGTGTGCTAGGCATTCCAGTCTTGATTCTCAAGTGTTCTAAAGTAGTGCATGAATATGCTATTAGAAATTGTATGCTTAGGAGGGCAGTAGGTTGTTTTCAATTACTGTTTATTTCTGAATAATTTCTAAAAAGAATCATCACATGTCTCAGCTTGTTGCTCCCTTACCCTTGATCCAGTATCCTATGTGTTATTTTCCATGTAAAAAATTTCAGCCGTTTGAGTGTGCTTGAGTCACAAATATCCAAACGTCTTCACAAACTCTCACATTTATAATATCAGTAGTACATTCAGTATAACATAGGTACCTTTTTGTCTAGAGTTCCTGGATGCGGGAACATCAATCTGTGAACTGAAGAAACAGTGGCAGCCAATATGACTACATCTCGTGATGCACTCCTTTCATATACTGTTATACTGCTTAAAGGAGGAGTTCCCGGAGCTACTTTGCATTTTAGATTAGCAGATGACAAGTTTATGTCTAAGGATGCTTCAGAAAGTTCTATGGCATCTGATGTTGTTTGCCTGTAATCAAATAAAATGTTTGTTAGTATTTATTCACAGCTAATTAAGTATTTTGAAATAAACACATACCTATAAAATATTTAACTTAGTAAAACTAAAAATTTCGAAAACATTTTGCTTAATTCATAAATACCAAGCATACACTATTTAAACAATTAATAAGTACAAATGTAGTCTTAGTCTAATCATCAGTGTTAGTACTGGTTATATCCAAGGATTGCACTTCCGGGTCTGTTCAGTAAGCTCTCAACTGCCGTCTGATCCCCCAACCCCCGAGAAGAAAGTCTAGTAAGTACTAGTGGAGTATCTTATGGTAATGCATTAAAGCAAAATTACCCTAATGACTTAAATAATCTATTGAAATCACTTAACCTAGAATTAAAAAAATCCGTTCCCGCAGGGGGAACGCACAGGTAGATTTCGTGAAGCAATTAATATTATTGTTTAACATGTTTAATTTTTTTTTCTCGAAAACGGTAACTTTTAGCGAAACACTTTTCAGACATTTATTTTATACTTAAAAATGGCCTATCGATTAAAAATGTTTCCCACTGCAAGAATGTTCACCGGTTAGAAGTTATGATTTTTTTCCCGAAAAATTTTGGTTTTTCCCCCCTCCACTTTTAGTTAAAGTTTTAATTTTATAGGTTTCTAGTTAAAAGTTGTTGGTATTCATGTATACTATGAGATAAAATTAAAACGGTTCGAATATCTTTCATGGAACGTGAAATTTTGAGGAAAAACTGATTTCACAAAAAGTGAGGCCCTACCGTCCCCTTAGGCCGGATTCCACCCGTTTACGAACTTAAACTAAGTTTACACCCAAGCATTTTTTGACCGCAGTCAAGAAACCAATAGGTAGATCGATTTCGGGGTGCTTGGTTGGGGACCTCCATGCGGTGCACCCTGGGCAACGGAGACGGCAGCGCCTCTCTCCTAGGGTGGGAGAGACGCTACCGCCTACGGCCAACTCCGACCGAGGCGAGGACGGCCCTGTTGAGGGCTGTTCGGAAGCTTTCCACATGTCCCTCTGATTAGCAGATGGCACAGTGGAGAGCAAGTAAGGGGGCCATCTCAAAACCGGAGATGGCCCAGGGTCAGTCGGGGTGCGAGGGATATGCTCTATGGGTAACCTTACACCCCTTTTGTTTTTTTTTTTCGTACGGAAATCCCTTCGGATACCCCCCCGCCAGTCAGCGGGAGCGGTTATGTCGGGCTTGCACCGACTAAAACCGCACGCCGTCTCGGGTCTTAAGACGCCGGGGTGTAAGGTTACTCATAGAGCATATCCCTCGCACCCCGACTGACCCTGGGCCATCTCCGGTTTCGAGATGGCCCCCTTACTTGCTCTCCACTGTGCCATCTGCTAATCAGAGGGACACGTGGAAAGCTTCCGAACAGCCCTCAACAGGGCCGTCCTCGCGTCGGTCGGAGTTGGCCGTAGGCGGCAGCGTCTCTCCCACCCTAGGAGAGAGGCGCTGCCGTCTCCGTTGCCCAGGGTGCACCGCGTGGAGGTCCCCAACCAAGCACCCCTCCCCAACCAAGCACCCCTAACCTTACACCCCGGCGTCTTATGACCCGAGACGGCGTGCGGTTTTAGTCGGTGCAAGCCCGACATAACCACCCCCGCTGGCCGGCGGGCGGTATCCGAAGGGATTTCCGCACGAGAAAAAAAAAAAAGGTAGATCGATTTCATCGAAATCCACCTAAAATGCAATTGAGAAAAGAAACATTACTCACCAAAAAATAAAACGGTTTCGTGTATACAATTTTTTTGAATCTTTATACCAGTATCCTCCAGCCTTTTGGGGCAATTTTATGTCTTGTAAAGTACTATGTGTACCCCCTAAAAAAGTATATAATTTAAAAAAAATGATTTACAGCACATAATCAGCAAAACTGTACATACCTGTATTTAGTACAACTTCCTTCCACTTTTCAGGTATATTGTAGTTAGGCGTAATTTCTTTGAAAGTAACCGGCATAGCTTCTAAGAAATCCATTGCAGAAGATTACCTATTTACGAAACTATAATATATTTAGATATAACGATTTATATACTTATGCTTTCAACTATAATTGTAGTTAATTATAGTCATAGTCTTCGTTGAAACGAAAACTGTGGTGTCTTACATTAATTTATAGTTTTTTTTAATATATGGCTCTGTGCTTTCAGCATTTATTTCAGGTTAAGACATAGATTATTTTAAATATACTAGAAAGGTTAAGAGGTTATGAAAACAAACAGTTTAAAAGATGAGTGTTGCCACTTGAAGATTGTCAAATATAACTAGAGACTGTTGGAACCAAGGAACTTATACTTCTAACTATACACACTGCAACAACACTACACTATACTTACACTGCTACAAATATTAAAACTTATGAGCTCCTAGGTTGTGATTTTTCTAATGTTGAATATTTGAAAACGTGTTTTAAGCACCCAACAAAAGACTGCAATATTTACTGCTTGTTAGATCCACCTCATATGATTAAATTAGCCCGTAACGTTTTCGCAGAATGTAATCTTATTTCAGATAAAGGACACATTGATTTTAAATATGTTAGGCAGTTACATGATATACAGGAACAAGAAGGATTAAAATTAAAAAATAAACTTTCCGCTCTTCATGTTAATTTCTATGGAAAAAAAATGAATGTAAAATTAGCTGCACAAGTTCTCAGTAATTCTGTAGCAGGTGCAATCCAATTTTTAGATAGCAGTGGCCATGAAGGTTTCAGTGGTAGTGAAGCTACGGTAGAATTTATAAGATATATAGATAGAATTTTCGACATATTTAATGCCAAAAATCCTTTTGGTGTAGGATATAAGGCACCCTTACGATTAACAAATAGAAATTTCTGGATGAATGCTATTTCAGACACAAAAAAATATCTATCAACCTTGAAAATTGATCAAGAAAATATACTCTCACATCGGCGTAAAACCCCTTTTCTTGGCCTGATTGTTGACTGTATTAGTATTACAAATTTAGTAACTGAATTACTAACCGACGATAAAAATGATGTTAACTACTTCTTGCCCTATAAATGTTCGCAAGACCATTTAGAAATATTTTTTTCATGTGTTAGAGCTTGTGGCGCATTAAATGATAACCCAAACGCGTTACAGTTTCGGTATACTATGCGAAAACTATTATTTCGTAATAGCGTTCAACCGAGGCCAAGTGCCAACATTATCGCTGATATTGACAGTAATATACAATCATCACCTATTTTAGAGTTTAAAAATACCAAAAGAGATATAAGAAGTATTTCGCAAGCAAGCGCTGATGAGGCTGATGATAATATTGATCAATTAATGGAACAGGTGTGTAGTACATCCATTTCTGATTTAAAAGAAAATATTTTATATTATATTGCAGGTTATATTGCCAATAATCTAACAAAAAAAATTACTTGCGAGCATTGTATTAGTGGTCTATTCAAATTAAAGGAGCAATGTGATCATAATTATGCGGTGGATGTTTGTAAATTTTCATCTTTTACAACATTCATAGATAGAGGAAAGTTGAAGTATGTCACTAAATTTACCTATGATATTGTAAAATATTGCGAAAAAGTATTTTTATCAATGTGCCATACAAATAGTTTGAAAATTTTAAACAGAAATAAAATGATGTTATTGGTTATACAAAACTTTTGTGTATCGGGCAATATGAATTTATTTCCAAATCACCCTGTTCATTCATTTGATTGCGAAGATTCGCACGAAATTATTATTTGTAAAAGTATTGCATCTTCCTATTTTAATCTAAGATTACTTAGCCACACTAAAACTCAAAATCTCAAAATATTTGGACAACGCTCTACGTTACGCCAACGTCTGCATAAAACGATTTTATTTAATAATGTTTGAAAATTATGATTTGGCAAATAAAACATTAAAACTTACTACTATACTTTCATTTCAACCTCTTTAAAGTGTAATCTGCAACTTAAACTTAGGTAAACCGACACTAGAGTGATCAGTGGCGGCAGGCAGAGTTCATACTTTTAATGAACAAGTATAAATTACTAAGAAATTGGATTGATGTGAGATTTTTGTGTAGGTAGACAGAAATCTCCCATTCCCAATATTCTTACCGAAGGGGGTCAAAAAGAGGTGCCGCCGGCCGGTGCTCTTTCAGTGGGGATTGACTCTAAGACCCAGTATGAGACCTCTCTAGCTAGTCGACTAGAGAGGCCACACGGGGACCATTCGTACAAGCTAGCGCGGGTGATCACCAACAGGTAATCCATTAAACACATCGGGTGTCGGAGAAGAAGCCAATGTCCAAGTGCCATCACTGTATATTGTGAGGACTCAGGACTGCAAACGCTGACCGAATGCCTGGCGTGAGTAACACTGAGGTGGCTTCTCGTGGCGGCCTAGAACTCCTAAGACCTCAACACTCAACGCCCTCCTCCTCTCAACTCAACTCAATTTTAAAAATATCAGGTCAATTATTACAAGTAGTTATTCGTCAATTATTACAATGTCTACTGCTAGACCTAATTAAAACATCCTTAACTGTAAGTTCCATAGATATCATTTATTATTGTGTATGTCTTACAATTTAATAAGAAAAAAATTGTCTCACTAACTGAAGCGTCTGCATGGACATATTAGTAGAAAGAGATAGCATCCCCTCTTATGACTTTACTCTTCGGAACGCTTTTGATCCGCTCGTAAGCATTCCAGTTAGAAGTATAAGTTCCTTGGTTGGAACTATTTTAATGTTAACCCTCTTACTTAGTGCTAGGCCAGTTAGTTTTTTATTCTTCAATTTGAAAATGATATGGTTGTTAATTATAATCCATATTTATCTATCTTTTCTTGTAACTAGAATAATGAAGATGTGCACAAATGTAGAAATATTCTAAGCACAATTTCCTATTTAATTTAATAGTATATTTGCATCCACATCCACATTCCTTTTGGTTATGGGCCCAGACATGTCCAAGTGCAAATTATATTTAATATTGTGTTTCTATAAAAATTTGCACATTGAAAATTAAAATGGACGGAGACGAAGTTCAAGATTCCCCGAAACAACTTTCCCATGGTAATAGTACTACTACTAGTGTTGTACCCTATATAACTTCACAAACTACAGTTTGTGAAGTTAGTACTCGATCTTTTAATAAATTGGGAGGTCAGAAAAATTATAATATTTATCACATAATATAATATTTATAAATATAATTATAACATTCTCAATGGAAAGGCTATTAATAGATTGTGGGTTATGGGAATGCGTACAGCAACCTTTAGAAAATAATTGCACACCAGAAATGTTACGCCGTGATAATAGAGCTCGGTCTAAAATTGGTTTATGCTGCCACGAAAGAGTTTTTTCTAAGATAATGGGTTGTAAAACTGCATTTGAAGCGTGGAATAATTTAAGAAAATCATACGCTGATAGCGGACTGGTTAGAAAGCTCACATTGATGAAAAAATTTTTGAATACACGATATTTTGACAACATGGAAAGCTATGTCAATGAGATAATATCAACGCATCAGCAACTACAGCAAATTAATTAGAAATTAGACGATTCGTTTCTTGTAAATAAACTGCTATGCGGTATACCAGAAAAATTCAAACCACTTGTGATGGTATTAGAACATCCTAGTTTTGAATTAACGTCTGATAATGTAGTAACTGCACTACTGAAAGAAGACAGCCGTGATCTTGCTACATGCAGCATTACGCGTGAAGATAGTGCTTTGGTGTCATACAAAAAGTTCAATAGAGACACTAAGACATTCTGTAACTACTGTAAAAAATCAGGGCATCTTAAATCAAATTGTAGAATTTTTAAAGCCAAAACAAAAAATGAAAAAGCAGATTTATGTGAGATAACACTCATGGTTAATGAACTGTCTGTAAGTAATCAAACCTTTTATAATTCTGATGTTTGTGAAACTTTTTTAAAACCTTTTGTTAATAAACCTAGTTTTGATAATGCACTTATTGTAAAGAGTGATGACTGGTTTATAGATTCTGGAGCCACGTCTCATATGACCAATAGACGTGATTGGCTATATGATACCGAACCTGTTAAAAAAGGTATCAAAATAGCAAATAATAACAATTTTTTTTCAGATTCAATTGGAACTGTCAAATTAAACACTTCTTCAAAAGTAACAAACGTGTTGCATGTTCCAAATTTATCAACAAACCTTCTTTCAGTGAACTCATTGGTGGAGGTAAAATTGTTGATGGTCAAAGCTGTAAAGTATTTGGAAAAGTATTATGTACTGCCTCAAATGTAAATGTTTTGTACAAACTTAATTTCAAGCGAATTTATCAAAAGTTAATGAAAATTCAGCTAATTTATGGCATAAGCGACTTGGTCATTTGAATTATAAAAGTATGGAACTTTTACGACTAAAGCTAGCTATTGGTATTAAGTATTCAAAGCCTACCGAATCTATTAAAGATAACTGTATTGCTTGTGTAGAAGAAAAACTTTCAAAGAAACCTTTTAAAACATCTGATTCAAAATCATCAAATCTACTTGAGGTTATTCACAGTGATGTTTGCAGACCTATGAGTTTATTACCCATTCTTGGGGAGGTGCTTCATATTTTGTAACATTCACAGATGATTTTCCTAGGAAAACTTTTACCTATCTTATGAAACAAAAATCGGAAGTATTTGAAAAGTTTCGCGAATTTAAAATCTTAGCCGAGAACCAAACAGATGAGATAATTAAAAATTTACGTTCGGATAACGGCGGTGAATATTTAAATTCTGAATTGAAATAATACAGGATGTTGTAGTTTTGTTTGTAACTCTTCGTTAAAAAAATCTTCTTTTAGTAAGGTAAACCTAAATTGTGTTTGGATAGGTAGTACACTGCAATATTGAAATAATTTATGTTCGTCATTTTGGCATTGATCTTTAATTTTTTTTTGTAAGTACAATATTCTTGAGAATGTTTATTTGGAGTTTGTAAATTTGATTGAGGTAAGTTTTATAAGTGCAACCGTAGCTACTGAGTCCGTATTGAATATATGATTCAGCCAGTGAGTTGTATAGCATTAGTTTTGTTTTATATGGTATGCGGTTTTTAATCATTATATAATATTAGCTGAGAAAGCTCGATCTATGCTTTCTGAATCTGGTTTACCTAAGTCTTATTGGGGAGAAGCTATCAATATAGCGACTTATTTGAAAAATCGCTCACCGTCTAAGGCTATTAGAGGGAAAACTCCTGAAGAAATTTGGACTGGAAGAAAAGTGAATCTTTCACATTTTCTAATTTTCGGATGCAGAGTTTATGTGCACATACCTAAAATTCTTCGAAAGAAATTTGATGCCAAGGCCAAACTGTGCATATTTGTAGGTTATTGCACTGAAACTAAGGGATACAGAGTAGTTGATCCTGAACATCCAAAAATCCTTATTAAGACTAGAGATGCCAAATTTTTTGAAAATGTTCAAAAGTCAAACGTCAAAAACCATTTATTCTGTATATACGGCACTTACAAAACGTAAAAAAAATTTAAACCAATGTTTGGCAAATGGACCATCGGTTCGAAACGCGGCCCTGTCCTGAGAAGACTCCGGCAAGAAACTCAGCGGGCTTTATTTTTTGGTCTATTTACAATCATGTTTACTAATCTAATTACAATATTACGTTTGAGTAGCATAGTGAGAGAGCAAACAGTTCATATCCAAGCTTGTTTGTCGTCTAAATAGTCTTGATTTTTATAATTAGCCTTTTTGGCAGAGTTTACTTTTAATTTGGCTTTTAAATTTATGAAGAGGTAGATTCTTCATTTCACTAAGAAGCTTGTTGTAGAAGCATATACAGTTACCCTGAAAGGAATTACTGATCTTGTGTAGTCGACTATTACATACTACAAGAATGTTTTTATGTCTAGTATTTACGTTATGTATATCACAATGTCTTAAAAAATTGGAAATTCTGGAAGTTGTTTAAGGAAGGAATTGTGGAAGTTGCAGTTGAAAAGTGTGGTGTATGCAAAATAAGAAAAGGGTTGTAAACTAGAGAATGTGTGCGTAGAAGTCCGAAAGGCAGTGTCTGAGAAGAAGAAAGCTTGGGTGAAATGGTTAGCGGTACGAGCCAATCAGAGAGTGCAGAAAGCAACGGATGAAGAGGTAAAATTGGCAATGGATAAGTATAAGAGGTACAAAACTGTGGTAAGAGAGTTTGTGAGAAGAAAGAGAGTGAGAGAGATGAGTTTAGTAGAAGGTTATCCGACAACTTCCAGCAGAACAGAAAATTCTTCTGGAAGGCAATAAGAACATCCAGAGGAGCAAATACGACTTCACAACTGGACAAAGTCATAAACCAGGACGGAAGTTTTGTGAGAGGAGAAGAATGCATGCTAAAGAGATCGAAGGAATATTTTGAAAGCCTATTTGAGAAAGAAGATGTGCCGGCACAAGTTCTTCCCAAGGACTTGAGAAAAGTAGGTGATGAAAGCGATATCAGTATGAAAGAGATTATGGAAGCATTGAACAGCATGAAATTGGGCAAGGCTGCCGGGTGTGACAGGATTACGGTTGAGATGCTGAGAGCTGGACAAGGCGTGGTAGCTAGTCAGCTGTACCTCCTTTTCAACCTTTGCTGGAGGAGCGGCTGTGTACCAGGAGACTGGAGCAAAGCCGTCATCGTACCGCTGTACAAAGGAAAAGGGTCACAGCAAGACTGTAAGAATTACCAAGGCATTAGCTTACTCAGCATCGTTGGCAAACTGTATGCAAAAATCTTGATGAAAAGTTGTGGGATGTACAAGCGGGATTTAGGAAAGGAAGGGGATGCATGGATCAGGTCTTTTCCCTACGAAGTATAGCCGATAAATTTTTGGCTATGATAGAGTGGTGAGGAATGAATTATGGTCAACATTGTCTATGAATGGGGTAAGCAGCAGCTTGATACGAGCACTGAGATCTCTATATGAGGGTTCCAGTGCTTGTGTCAGGATAAACGGAGCTTGCACAGACTGGTTTAACATCGAAAAAGGTGTTAGACAAGGATGTGTGGCACCGCCGGGACTGTTTAAATTATTTATAGACGGTTGCTTGAAAGAACTGAAAGAGAGTGCGTATGGATTAAGAATGAATAACTTGACCGTCAAATGCCTCCTGTACGCTGATGATCAAGTAATATTGGCATCATCGGAACAGGAGTTGCAGGCGATGGTTAATATTATGCACGGGGCCTTAACAAACAAAGGAATGAAAATAAATGTAAGTAAGACAAAAGTGATGATTTTTGAAAGAGAAGAAAACATGACAAATTGTAGAATTCTGATTGAAGGAGAAATAGTAGAACAAGTGAAAGAGTTTGTATACTTGGGTTCAAAGTTTACGAGGGATGGAAGGTATGACTGTGATATTGAGCGAAGAGTTTTGGCTGGTAATCAAGTGAATGGGGCCCTGCATAATTTTATGGGCAGCCAGAAAGTATCTAAAGAGGCACGACTGGCTGTTCATAGAGGAGTACTCGTCCCTACACTTATGTGTGGTAGTGAATGTTGGGTGTGGCAGAAGGAACACGAGAGTAAGCTGAATGCTGTTGAAATGAGAAGTCTGAGAAGTATAGCTGAAGTGACCCTGATGGACCGAGTGAGGAACAGTGTGATAAGGGAACGTTGTGATATGGAAGAAGATGTAGTGACCAAGATAGAGAAAGGGATGCTTAGATGGTTCGGTCATGTAGAGAGGATGGATGAAAGGAGATTAACGAAACACATTTATGAGGCCAGGGCTACTGGGCAACCCGGTAAAGGTCGACCTAGGCGTACGTATGCCAATCAGATCGATGACGTTTTGAAGAAGGGCCAGGTCAGAAGTACCCGTGCGTCGGCGTGCAATTGTAGGAAAACAATTATGAAAGTGAAAGAAGTGAAAGGCGTATGCCAAGATCGTAGCGGAAGTGGAAAGATGTTGTCTCTGCCTACCCTATGCCTATGGAAAAAAGGCGTGACTATATGTATGTATGTATGTATGTTAAAAAATTTAAAATGTTTCTTCTAACATACAAAAGATTTTCAAAAATATATCAATTGAGACACTACAGTTAGAATGTTTATTTCTTTGAACTTTTCTCGGAGGGGGAATCTTGGGCCCAACTTATAAATGGCCCGCACAGCCCGCTTTTGTAATACAAAGATTGTATTTAAATCGGCGGCATTACCCCAGAGGAGAATGCCGTAGCTCATAATACTATGAAAATAACTGAAATAAACTATTCTAGCGGAATCTATGTCTGTTAAAGTCCTAATCTTTTTCACAGCGTAGGAAGCAGAACTTAACCTACAAGCTATTTTTTCAATATGTGATCTCCACTTTAATTTAGCATCTATACTTAAACCTAAGAACACGGTCGATTCCACAAGGCTCAACAACTGTCCATTGAGTTGTACATTGGTTTCCACCTGTGTAACATTAGGTAAGGTGAATTTAATACATTTGGTTCTTTTTTTCATTAAGGCAAAGATTATTTAAATTAAACCAATGAACCACTCTTGAGATTGCGTTGTTTACTTTGTCATAATTATCTAAGTGTCTTTTAATTTTAAATATTAAGGAAGTATCGTCGGCAAACAAAACAATTTTACTAACAAGATTTTCTAAGTAAAACGTCAGCTAATGCAAATAATAAAGTTGAGGAAATTGGGACTTCTATATCCACAAGTCAACAAAATTCTGAAATATTTTCGTAGCGTAGCGTAGATAACGTAATAAAAATGTAATTCCTATTAAACTATAAAATAAATTTACAAAAGTCGGAATTATAATTCGATTCACAGACACATTCAATTCACAGACACACAGATCACAGACAATTTTAGTGTGCAACATTCGACGTTGGAAATGGAATACTTCCGGATCGATTTCTCTCGTTTATAGTAGAATATCTAAACAACTACTACTTTAATAGATAACAGGAAATTAAATATTTCTGAACGGATAATTTAGTTATGACGATTAATTTTATTATGGACCTGAGAGTTTTCTTTAATAATTGTATGTGAAATAAATAAAATAATGTGATCATGAAGGAACAGGAGAAATATCATCGCTATCGCTGTCACTTTCTGTAACATTTGTTATAAATGTGTCTGTGATATTGTCAATTAACATATCTAGCCTACTCACTTTTTTCCTCTTCTTTGACAACATGGGATACGCATTTAGACCATTCGGTAGCCGTAATTTTTTGAATGCCTTCTTCAAATAAATTTCTCACGTCTGTCAGTTTGAAGGTTTTATTATTTTGAGCTACATGCCCCTTTACCTGCGCCCAAATCAATTCGATAGGGTTCAGCTCGCAATGGTAAGCGGGCAGTCTTAAAACCGTGACCCCATGTTGTGCTGCCATTTCGTCTACAGCGTACTTATTAAAAGACTCGTTATGTGGAATCAGTTCTAAAAGCGTAGCTTTAACCATATCTGGTTCGTAATGAATATTTTTATTTAAAAGCCAGTCTTGAATGGCAGCTTTTTTCCAGCTCATTTTTGGTGCTGTTTCCAATTTTCGGGAGTGGTAATGTGCACGACACAAATAGACTATGGACACATGTGCCAGTGACATGTAGATTAGTAAGCGTGAATATAATGAATGAATTATGAAAATGTTAGGTTTACGTAAATTAAAAACATAACTTTGTATACTAGTATGTAAGCTTAATTACGCCCCGCGACTGCCTCCCACGACGTAAGAAGCGAATATGCGCTCCACCGGCTAGTGCCATTTTATTATATAGTAGCTCGCGGGAGGCAGGGGCCATATATAAGTCTGAGGGGTCATTCCGCCCGTCATTCAGTAGCCCGACCTCGCGCGGTACAGGCATAAATACCTATTGTCGTGCAACTCTTATTGCTACCAATATACATATATGCTATGTGATTAATATGTATAACATGAGTTTTGTAAATAAATGGAAATGCGGAGGTAAGGTGGTTTGGATCGCGGGCCAGCACTATGAAAGACTATAAAAGCAGGGACCATTTGGTAGGAAATTATGGGCACAGAACAAGGAAGCTCAAGAACAGGAAGTAGTACATCAAGCGTAGTGCTGGGCCAAGAACATCCAATGCCTCGCTGACGTCATACAAGCCACCCAACCAAAGTGTTTCATTCTTCGACTCAACATCCTCAACATACAGTCCACTGAAGGCGACCGCGAAGTGGCAGTCTATTCGGAACCGTACTAGGGATAGGCTGTCATGAACAACGGTCCTTAACAGGTAAGGTATATTATCCATCACCACAATTGAGTTTGGTCTTAATTTTCGTAAGACTCCAGTGAACCACTCCTCAAAACAAACTGCATTCAGCTCATCATGGTGATCTTCACAATTTTTCTTTGCTTCAAAAATCATGAGCTCCTCTTCCAGGAAGCCCTCTTCACTACCTATATGGCTAATTATGAGACGTTTGCCTTTTCCAGGTGGATTTTTTAATCCAGTGGTCAGTCCCTCCAAAAACGCTTGCCGAGATGATGTGACTTTCTTGTCCACCCAAGTTTTTTTTACAGTATGACCTAAAAATAAATATAGTACATGAACATTCAATATTACTATTAAATTTAATGTAAAATGTATATAAATTCAAAATGTTAGCCTTTCCAGCGTTAACCCAAGTTTCATCTTGATAATATATATGTCTCCCTTCTCGTCGAAACTGACATATAGATCGCAAGTAACGCTGGCGCCATGTTATTATATCATTTTGATCGATTAGTGTGCTCTTGCGTGACCGTGCAACAAATTTAAAATTAAGATGCTGCAAAATTTTTCTGATGGTGTCTTCCGAAACCTTGGGCATTTCTGGAACATCGTTCATCACTTGTAAAATCTAAAATAGTAAATTTTATAATAGTTTGCAGTCATTACTTATATATAAAAGATGTAAGTATAAAATAATACTCTCTGACTGATTGGCTAACTTTTGCAATGGTTGGAGGTTCATTTCGGTAAAAGAACTAATGAACAATTCTTCGTATTGCGGAGAATGTAAATTCATCAATTTTATCTTTGAAACTTCGCTTTGGTCCAGTTTTTTTAGGAGGAGTTGACGGCGCACCTTAATTTCCTTCCTTCAAAACGTTACAAACAGAGCGTGAGCTTATTCCCAATATGTCAGCAACTTTGCTCATACATTCATTTTCTTCCACAACATCAAAGGCCTCCAATTGCGCAGAAGTTTCATTTTTCACGTACTTGTAGGCGTTGCGGATTATTACTATAACAGTAACAATGAAAGCTTTTCGTGGACGTTTTTTACTTGGGGAAAGAAAATATCCACGTCTTTTTGTGATGTACTTGGCTGAGGATCCATTTTGATGGAAAACTAAAACAAATAGATTCACTCAAAGTTCACAAAAAACTATAAACGTAACAACAAACACAACGTAACAAAACTTTAACAAAAACCCAACGTAATAACCAACTATCGATTCGCAATGAAACAAGATTTACTGATGGTAGAAATTTGATGACACAAATTTGTCATAAAATTCGGCCGGGTAGGTACCACCATGCACGATTGCGAAAACCCTCCATAGTAATCCAATTTCGGTGATTGCGTTCAGGGGTCAACAAGTGCATAGCCGGGCAGGGGGATTGTGGTCGCAGCACTAGTGGGACCGGTGGGTGTCACGCGGTCCTGCGATGACAATCCTCTTCTGATGAGGCCGTCAAGCTGAATGCCACCATTGTTAACATGGTACGTGTATGTAATGGTGACCCTCTTTCCTGAGACATTACCTTCAGCTTACCATCAGGCGAGGTGAAGTCAAATTGACGTGTCCTAAATATATAAAAAAAAACAAGATATTCGTGCAGTCAGACTGGGAGATTGAAGCCGAATGACAACTGACAAGATAAACAAAATGGCGATAACTGCACGAGCGCGCACGGGTTGCCAATACAGAAAACTATCTAGGCTATTTATAAGTTTCGTTTTTAATATAAAAAACATAAATACTAACTTTTTATAAAGTAACGCAGCGGTTACCAATTAATAAATAGTTATTATGAATAATTATGTATTTATTTAAATAAAAATCAATAATTTAGTCTTTAATTGGTACACCAATATTATGATTACATAAAAATCGATGAACATCGATTTTTGTGTTCATCACTACACTATTATATGTGGTATCTTAATAGCTAATGTCAAATGTGGAATCGAATTATAATTCCATGATAATTCCTACTATATATATATTGCAGAAGGTACAAATCAATACGGTCATATTTAATTTCTTATAAATTTTATAATTCTTATAAATTGTGCTTCGGGTGCCTCGGGTTTGGGAACCACGGTGTCCCCGTCTTGCCCCGGTTTGGGGTGTAGAATATAGAGCTTCTTTTACAATTTATCAGTTAATTGAAAATACAGCGATATAAAAATAACTTAAAAAATAGACGCATTTTCTATTTAATACACTATTCTATTTAGCATTAAACATAAAAAATCGATCACTGAAGTGAAATCAATACGGCCATTTTCCTTATCTATGTGACGTGAAGGCCTAAGTTCGTAACGTATCATTTATAAAATTATAATCAAACACTTCCTTTACTAATATAATATTAGGATATATTTATTCATTAGAAGCTATCGTAATTGATATATTGAAATAAAATTGATCTTATTTCCATTCCCAGAAGGTAGAAATCAATATGAACATTTTTCATTATATTCCGTTTGGTGTGCGTTGAATTATAATGGTCAATGGCACCTATCAACCTATGTGAATATAATTACAATAACAGTTGTATTATATATTATAACACTGTAGTAATAAATTAGGATACATTTATTCATTAGATGCCATCGTAATTGGCAATGGAGTAAAATCGATCTTATGTTTATATCGAGATGGTCCAAATCACTACAGCTATTTTTCATTATATTCCATTTGCTTTGCATTATATAAAATACTAGTTGTGCCCACGACTTCGTCCACGTGGATATCGATTTTTAGGGTTAAAACCCGGGATCCGCGCAAAAGAACTAAAGTTCTTAAAGAAACTAAAGAACTAAAGTTCTTTTGCGCGGATCCCTAATTATTTTCCGAAAATTAAAGTAGCCTAATTTATTTATTTATTTATTAAGCGTAGCGAGCCGAAGGCGAGCGAAGCATCTTTGGTTTCAAAGTTGCATTTCAAACAAATGATACTCCTCCGAGACCGTTTGACCGATCTCGACCAAATTTGCCACGGTGATCAAGTAGACATTACTGAGTGTCGTAAGGGGTCGAATGTCCAGATCGGTCTTACCATCGAGAAATAATCACCGAAAAACCAAATCAATGGAAAAAGTCGACCGGTCACGTTGACCTATTGTTGGATAGGCAAATCTCGCTACGCTTAAGTTTGGGTTGATTGCGAAGCTGGTAACCGTCCTAGTTTATTTAAACTTTATGCACAACAATAAAATTGTACAAAGGCGGACTTAATGCCAGAAGCATTATCTACCAGTCAACCTTTGGGTGATGCAGAGATAAGTTCTAGTAGGTGCTCGAAGGATTTCAATAAACGAAAGAATGGCACAAAAAAATAAAACAAATTGAATACAAAAAAAAGAATATTATGCTAAGTTAAGCTAAGCTTAAGTTACTCCTTATTACATCAGCTACCTGCCAATAAAAGTCCCGTCAAAATCGGTCCAGCCATTTCAGAGATTAGCCGGAACAAATAGACAGACAAAAGTTGTAAAAAATGTTATTTTGGTGTATACTACATATATATATTCATATACATGTAGTAAAAAACGGTTATTTCAATATTACAAACAGACACTCCAATTTTATTTATATGTATAGATGTATAGATAACGCTAACGAGATGGATGACATCAGTGACATCTACCGTAGAGAAAATATCATAGATATATAATTTCTTCTATAACTTCTTCCTATATCTATGGAAAATATAGAACTTATTTTTTTCATGTTGACGCATTTGACTCCAATGTGTGTAACAAATTATGAGAATCGGCCGTAATTCGACACATATTATACATTATTTAAACATAATACATTATATCAATAGCTTTCATTATAATGACCACCACTACCGGTGCACGCACCTACCCGCCCTTCTACGGAAGCGAGCGTGCGAGTGGCGAGACGACACGAGCCGTTGAGCCGAGCCACGAGCCCACCGATTAGCTAGGCGTCTCGTGATTCAGCTCACGACTCGTCTCGCCACTCGCACTCGTACGAGAATGTAAAAGAGCTAACAGAATACTCTTGATTTCTCTACTCTTGCCTCTTGCTGGTCTTACACTTGCTACTTACCATACGAAGTACAAGTAAGTATTACTCTATGCTTTCTAGTTGGCAACACTGTCTGTAACAGAGGTTACGACAGAGAGCGTGAGCATTTTTATAATATTTTCTTTGCTTTTCATGTACTTGTCTTATTATAATTTACAAAGAAATCATGAAATCTGAATGAGCAATATATTCTTAGGAATTATCAGTAATTTCTCTCTACGATGGTATTTCAGTGGTCCGAAATAAATTTAAAGGTAAAACAGGAATCGCATCGATTTTTTTATTTATTTTCGCGTGTTAGTAGTGAGAATTGCAATCACAATAATTCCGTAAGTAAACATTCACAATTTCAATATGTAGTTAAGAAAGATATTTTGTTTACGGGCTACTATGGTTTTGAACTCTTGTTCGTAGCCTGCCTCATTCTAAGTACCCATTTGCCACTAAATTTAGTCTGCTGTTTTTTTTAACCGATTTCAAAACTAGGTTCACAGTTTGACCAATGTTTGTATGTAAGTTTGTCCGCAACGTGTGACATGATTTCTCAAAACTACATACATTTCTCACTTATTTAGCACTAAATGTGTGTGTTCATAAACTTTTATTCTATAAAACAATTCTCTCTTTTATTTCTTGTACTAAAAATGAATTTAATTACGTGCACAGTAGCGCGGTGGCGGGCTGTGAGCACGGGGCGGGAGGCGCAGGTGCGGGTGGCGGCCGACCAGCGGACACCATTCGTCGCGTTAAAGTGAAGATGTCTTCAGTGTCGGCACAAGGCGTCGTGGAACGCGCCTCCGCTGAGCTGTCGCGTCGTATCACAGGTCTAGGCCTCCGGGGACGCAAGCGATCCCCAGGGGTAGTGGAGCGTGTGACCAATGCCCTGTGTGGCCCGGCCACAGCAACAGCAGCACCAAGAGTACCACGTCGCCGCAGGCCTTCACCTAGACCTCTATCATGGAATCAATTTATACTGGAAGAAAGGTTTCTAGAGAAGTTTTTTCTATACTTTAATGCTAATGATAGAAAAGCATTAGCACAAGTATGTACTAGATGGCGCGATATATTGTACTCTTCTCCTCGCTGGTGGACTGGACTCGTGGCTGTCCTTGACTGCCGTGAACTCAGGAGTGCTACAGGATGTTGTATGCAACGACTTTACAATTCTTTAATCAGAAGAGGAATTCGTGGTGTGGTGCTAGTTTCAGCTTCTGATGATGATATAAACGAATTTGTTAGACAGTTCCCTTTATCAGCTCATCATATCCATGCAATAAGCTTAAAAGGTTGTACAATAACAGATAGAGGTTTGGAGGCTGTACTGGATCACTTGCAGGTATTTTCTCATGTCTTATAATATTTTAAACTACATTATGAATTTATCTGATGCATGAATTTAACATTAAACAGATAATCCTTTTCAAAAACTTTTATAGAATTTACAATCACATTATATTTTTTACTGTCTTGCTAGTCCAGGGGTAGTGAGTGTGACTGCTGTGCATGAGATCCTGGGTGCAATTCCCAGGTTGTTCAAAGTGGTATAGGCTATTTATACTAAAAAAACTCCTTGCTGCACAGTCTGGCAAATATGCATAGTTGTTGGCATTAGATTATCCACCTATTACATAGATCTGAAAATAGTTAATGAAATAAAGGTGTTAATACATCATTACTTGCTCCTTAGATATACAGGAATTATTGTAAAAAATAATTAGAATGTGGTAAAAAAATAATTAGTGTGGTACTAATCATTAAATTATGAAAATTGCAATCACAATCTCTTTTAGGTGCTGTTTGAGTTAGAATTAACAGGATGCAATGAAATAACAGAAGCTGGTTTGTGGGCATGTCTAACTCCACGTATTGTCTCCCTCACGCTTACTGATTGCATTAACATTGCTGACGAAGCTGTAAGTACTTACTTGTGAAATCTGGTTATCCTTATTGAACTCTTCATAAGATAGGTGAAGTTCAAGTTTAAGGTTCAAGTGATAGGTTGTTTAAAAGTTAAGTATAACAAACTTGCAAGAGTGAACATTATGAAATTGATACTTCTGAAAGATAGAATTAACAATGGTGTCTGTGCTAGTATAAACTGTGTGACAGACACCAACGCCTAAGCAGAACTATAATTTGTGAACACCATCAGGAATGTCAACATCGAAATAATTTAACAATAAGAAATTATTTACAGATATCATAGCAAAAATATTATAAAATTAGAAATTTACTAAATATTTTATCAGAATGAATGAATATATTATTTGATAATGATGATGATTGATGAAATGAAATTCATCAGTATTCAAAGAATTAACTAGGTCTGCGATTCATTCTGCTGTTGCAATAATTGAGCGAAGCAATTTGTTCGAGTCGATTTCCGTTTTCCTTTTTTTATCTTGTGTATATGAACAAATTACCTAATTAAATACCAATCGAGTGAATGAGGCTTTTGGTCATTTTTCCTCTGTGGTACTTTTGATAGCCTTATGTCCTTCGCATCAGTAACATCTTTGCTTGTGTGAAATTTCATTAGAATCGGTTCAGCCGTTTGGGAGGAGAAGATGGTCTAACGAAATACATGAGAAGTTTAAAAGAGAGCGAAGCTCGTCAGAGCTTTGCTCTCTTTTAATGATGAATGAATAAAGAATGAATGCATGTAATAAAAAAATATAAGCTTAATTATGTATGTGTGAGGGTGTACATATGTACCAGTTACATCGTAGTCCTCGCGAATAAACTTTCTGTCTCTTCATAGGATATGCACTGCAGATATTGGACTATCACATGCTTGCACTTCGACCTTATTATAAAGCCAACTGCTAAGGCTCTGATAGTGCCGATCTGCCCAGGCTGTGCTTGTATGTATGTTTGGGCACCCCATGACTACATTCGCTTGCAAATACTAGGGGGACATACACCAGTGTCGAGTGCATGCAGAGAGTCATGTGGAGCGCACAGAGCAGTCTTACAGTTAGTACAGGAATGTCTTTATAGACCTGTGTAGTTCCATATTGATAGGGTTTATTTAAGATAGCTCTCTGGGCTCTTTTTAACCGCAGTAAGGAACTTTTATTTTCATAATGTGTATTAGGCTAGCATAACTAAGCTTTCATTGGTGAAAGTATCACGACTGCCATCTGGGCAAAGGTGTACTACCTTATGCAGTATGTATGAATTAGAGACTGGAGTAGAAGCTTAACAAATAGTAAAATAAGACTTGGAAAAAGACTACAATATAGTCTTATTTTCATTTCTTACTATTTGCTATGATGACATTATTGATCAAGTTACTCAGGTTGAATTTCAGAGTATTGCAAAAGATATAAAGCTAAAACACTCCTCTTTTAATGGATTGCCTGAATAGTTAATCCCATTGAAGCCAAAATAAACTAATAATGGAGGAATAGGAGTGCGGAATCATATTTTGGATGCATCAGAATTGGCATCCGGATAGTGATGAGGAATATTTTCATACTAATAACTGGTTTAAATTTTCGTACTTCTGATATTTAGGCTCACAATTTAAAGAATATTTTATACAATACACCTAATCTTCTAAGAACCAAGTTGATTTTGAGTCCAAGTATAGTTTGTCCAGTAATATCTTTTATGCATTTCTCCTTACAGGTTGGAGCAGTGGCTCAGTTACTACCGTCCTTGTATGAGTTCTCATTGCAAGCATACCACGTAACTGATGCGGCTCTGGGGTATTTTTCACCCAAACAAAGTGCCTCACTTAGCGTGTTGCGTCTTCACAGTTGTTGGGAGTTGACTAATCATGGTGTTGTTAATATAGGTATGTAATATTTGTGTAAATTGTTTAGGCAAACGTCTAAGAAATCATGTTTGTAAAATTCAAAGATCATAGATCACTTTAAACAATTTTGTAGCATTGTTAAACAACATTTACTACCTTTTTTTTTTATCGTGCGGAAATCCCTTCGGGTACCCCCCCCGCCGGCCAGCGGGGGCGGTTATGTCGGGCTTGAACCGACTAAAACCGCACGCCGTCTCGGGTCTACAGGTGTAAGGTTGCCCATAGAGCATATCCCTCGCACCCCGACTGACCCTGGGCCATCTCCGGTTTCGAGATGGCCCCCTCGGGTTTGGGAACCACGGTGTCCCCGTATGCCCCGGTTTGGGGGAGGGGCGCTATTCGCCCCACCGTCCCGGCCTGCTTCTGCTGGGGTGACAGGCGGCCTCACCAGCCACCCCCAGGCCTGCGCTCATGGAGGACGGAGGTCGTTGAGCAACCTCCGGCGCCTGAGTCGCCTGCGACGCGCGGCGAGCATGTTGCGGGCTCGGCGGGCCGGGAGAGTTCTGAACCTCTCCCGGGCGCGCCGCCATCTCCTTCGCGAGCATCACATACTCGCAGAAGGAGGTGGCGGCGGCCCACACGCTCGCGCTCCGTACCATTGCCGCAATCATGCTGCCGAGCGAGAGGACTCCCACCCCGATGGCTGCCACGAGGTCACGCCTCGGCGCTTCCCACGCCGGGCAGTCCGTCAGCGTGTGCAGCCCTGAGTCCTCGCTCGCGTCACAGTGATGACACTCAGGCGTTGGCTCCTTCCCGATCCGATGCAGGTGGTCCTCGAAGCAACCCTTCCCGGAGATCACCTGCGTCAGTCGGTACGAGAGGCTTCCGTGTCGCCTCTCTAGCCAATTCTCCATGATGGGCCTTACCGCCGCTATTGCGGCGTGCCCTGCGCTTGGTCGCCCAAGTCGTTCCTTCCACAACATTTACTACCTACGATTTATAATTCTACAAATATTTTTAGGAATTTGTCGTAGTGTGATGTTTAGCTGTTTTAGCTATCTATTAAACATCACAAGCAAGGATTCAACGGTCCTTAGCTGCTTAGGCTCGTATCCTGTATCCGAAAATGGGAATTGACATTCCCTTATTATGTAGATGCAGTTAACTATATGAAATCCTAATACCTTTTGGGGATACATATGTAGTTTCGAACGCCGCTGTGGCGACACACGCTCTTGCGAATTATTTTTCCACTGCCTCACAGGTTCGAAACCTCATGGACTCGAATGAAATAGTCGCGAAAGACGGTGTTTCGAAAAACATTTTCACGGCCTCATACGCTCGAATATAGTCCTGTTATTTAAATCCAACTTTCCGGACTAGTGATTCCGGCGCTTCGCCGGCCGCTGCCGCGGTACGCTCGCTCGGCTCGCGCTCAGTTGGGGTCACCGTTCCAACCTAACCTAACCCACTTTACTTATTTTTGGAATATAAGCCGAGCGAGGTTTCTATCTTAGGTTCCACACTCCATAAAAGGAATGTCGAGACAGCGTGTTCGCGAATCTGTTATTCGATTTAGCGATTTTCGCTACAACGGCTTTTCGCGAATCTGTTATTCGATTTAGCGATTTTCGCTACAACGGCTTTTCGCAAGCGCGTACCACTTGAATTTTTTTCGCAGCAGCGTCCGTCGCAAGGACGTCATTCGAAACTACATATGAATACGCAGTTTGACATGTTGTATTGCAAAAGATTTCTTGCGCTTGAGTTGTGCTGCGTTCCAGTTATCAGTTTTACCGAGAAAACTGATATTCTCGATACTCATGTTTCATAAAATTAGTTGTCATTTTCATGTATTATTGGGTACCTACTATTTTCTTGCAAGATGATATAATGGTGGTGTGATGTATGAATATATTTATTTTCTTTTATATTTATTCAATTTATATGTTTTGGTGACGTATAAACTTATAGTATAGGTAACACTTAACTGGTGGATGGACAAGTTGTTTACACAAAAAAATACACACCTACTTAACTGTAGCTTCCCAATATATATTCGAGAACATACTGTATGTCAGGAAAAATATATCCAATTTTACAAAAGTAAGTGACATTACAGACAGAAATCTGCGCAATAAAAATAAACTGATCCTTCCATGTTATCGGCTCAGCAAAGTTAGTGATTCTTTTAGGGGGGAAGGTATACGCTTTTATAATAAATTACCTGAATCGGTCCTTGGTATGCCTGACAATAAATTTAAAACCTTTGTTAAGACCACCTTATGTAAAAAAGCATACACAGATGATTACCTTAAAAACAAAAATGTCTGGCTTGAGCATGGTGCAGGCCCCTCTTAATGCTACAACTACAGCATAATATTGTAGTAGGCAACCTTTTTTTACCATATTTTAACTTTTTTAAATTATTTTATCGTTTAACTTAGGTTAATTTTTTATTTTAACTTTTTTTTCTTTTTAAGAATTACCTTTATTTATCTTGACATGAGACAAAAATGTACATTCGTCCATATTTAGTCTTAAGAAATCACTATTTATAATATGACGTCTCGAAAATGCCGCAGTGGAGTTTGTTGCGCCGTTTCTTCTCCACTAGGGCCTAGGAAGCGCTGGTAAACTTAGTTTTAAGCAGATTTTGACGTCAAAAAGATGTAATTACGTTGCACTATTTTGAAGAATAAAGACTTTGACTTTGACTTTAAAATATAGGTAGGTACATTTATTAATATTCTACAGAATATTTGTAATTTTTACATTGTACTTGCCCTTAAATACGGCCTCATTGCGCATAGGCTGCCATTCTACAAGTCGGTACGTGCCTTAAGCCGTACTCAAAAATAACCGCGCCAAGCTCTATTGGGACGGTCCATCATCACGGATAGGACAATTCTAGCAAATAAGCGTGATATCGTCCTGGTGGACCGGGCAGAGTCACGGGTATTCCTTGTGGACATCACTATTCCCTATGACGAGAACCTCGTCCGCGCCGAACCAGATAAGAAAACCAAATATCTGGACCTGGCGCACGCGGTTACCGACATGTGGGTGGTGCGGTCCACAGAAATAGTCCCGCACGCAGAGAAATATCTTGCTACCTATACGAGAAAAAACGTTACTGTAACTAGAACTTCTGTTTGCAACCGTGACAGCAAGACTCGCGAGTTGACTTTACAAAAACCATTCTGGTATT
Source organism: Cybosia mesomella (assembly GCA_946251805.1). Classification (NCBI taxonomy): domain Eukaryota; kingdom Metazoa; phylum Arthropoda; class Insecta; order Lepidoptera; family Erebidae; genus Cybosia; species Cybosia mesomella. Next base: position 20,088,349 of record OX276401.1, read on the forward strand.
ATTTTTACCTATCGTTTTATTAATGACAACTAGATGGTTAGTGTAACTGACCAAACAATATAATACTCACTACAAGGTAAATAACGTGCGTGATACAATACCAATGTAATTGTAACAATACGTCAAGTAGACATTACTAGATTACGATGTAAGGACTACTATGCAATCTGGTAAACATAAACACTTTATTTTTGGGTTTACTAAATACTTTGCTGGATCTACTAATGAATTTATGTAACGTAACGACGTGAACTGTAATGATAACTATTCGTATTGCAACGCTAGCTTTATGTTTTTGTAACATGTACAATACGTATTGTAACGCTAACATACTAGGTATTATTACAGTTACTATTTCGTATGCAGTACCTACTGGTCTAAGGCCGAGCCACACCAGATACGTGCGCATCAGCACATACGCATGCGCATGTGCGTGGCGTGCGCCATTGCCATTGTTTCATACGATACAACTCGCACGCCACGCACAAACGCACGCGCATGTGCTGCGCACGCATTCGGGTATGGCTTGACCTTTAGATGAAGTCTGCAATCTGGTGCACTTACAGTACTAACAGATCCTCTCAGGCTTTTAGTACAAAAATACAATTTTCTTTATTAAAGGCCTAAAAGGGATCCGTTGTTTGTGCTGTCAGTCCACTGGATTGCAGGCGCTCCATCTAAACGCAGTCCATAGCAGCCATCAGTAAGTGCGACGTCTTTTAAAAAAATAGCCTTTTTCATTACAACGTCCAAAGACTCTTGACTATATTTAGTATCATAATAAAAATAAGTCGAACACAGAGTTAATAAAGTTACTACTACGTTCGGTATTATTGTTAAGACGTCGCACGCGCTGCGGCTCCATAGGCAGGTTTTGGTTTCCTGGAATAAAAAATAAAACATATTAAGTACATAGAAAAATGACATTTATTTTATAATCATCACAATCATTAATTAGAATTCAATATTTATTAATACTGACACGCCTGCCACAATAACAATGTTTTAAACATCAAATTAACATAATTTGTACTTCTTTCATTTAAATAAACTTGTTATAAATTGAGTTTAAGCTTTCGTGAGCCATACTAAAAATATATGTTTGAGCGGATTTACAATCTGGTATAAATATTGATTTTACCAAACATGCATCTTCATTACAGACTGTCATATCCTGATCCTCGTTAGTGGTAGCCACCTGATCCTCTCTAGTAGTAGCCAGTATAATGACGTCGGAATCATTTTGCTGGATTGAGGTATTATCATTGTTTAGAGGGATTATAAATTCACTGACACTCTTTATTTGCTTGTGTCTGGGATTAAGCATATCTACAAAAACAGGTGCCTGAAAATATGATTGTGATTAATTAAATTTACCTACAACGTAAATAGGTATACTTGTACCAAATGCGGTTAAACTCTAAGGGTAGTATCCGTTGAAGAGTTCCACCCTCCATCCCCTGGCGCCATCGTCAGATTAGCCGGATGGAACCTAGTTATTGTATTGTTATCAGTATGATTATAAGATATGCTAATGTATGTAGTATGATTATAAGATATGCTAATGTATGTAACATTAGCAAATTTTCAAATGAATGGAACAATATGACTTGGCTAATTTCAACTTCTAAGATTAGTTTACACTACATTACTTATATCCATATACAAGTACATAGTTACAGGTGAAGCCAATAAAAGCATGTTAAAAATAGGAGACACTTACAGCGCTGCAGCTGCTGATGTCAGATGGTATCTCTGGGCATCCTTCTGGGTTAGTTAATCTGTTCCAATTGTCCAAGTTCTTTAAAAATTTTGCTCGATCTCCAATTGGACGGATTAGTTCCTTAACTAGACTTTTGTCTAGCATTGACAGTATCGATATTGTTATATTATTTTCTGAAAAATCATAAAAATACATTATCACTTATACAAGAAAGTCCCATTGCAAAAAGCATAATTTTTGATCTAGGGAGAATATAGGTTTAATAAAACAAGCCTATTGACTAGTTATCCATTTCGCCTGTTTTGGAGCTAAGCCGTCAAACGATACTTCAATTACCTGGTACCATATCTACGGTCATCCACCTCTTTTTATTTACATCCATGCTATCATTAATCCCGTTTCTTTCTACATATTATAATGAAATTCCACGAATAACCTCAAGATTTTTTACTGTAAACCTAATATGTATAGTCAATATGTACCTACTGACTTATTTAAATTAAATAATAGCTACGAATACTACAACAAGAAGATTCTCTACATTAGCCACATACGAGTACAAAAACGCCAGTAGACCCGAAAACTAATTGCATTTGCCGTGACCGAAAGTCGGGACAACATCAATCAAAGCGCTTTTAAATACTAAGATATTGGTACCAACTTACCTTGAAAAGTATGAATATATTGAGGCAAACCCCACTCCTCCAATAAATGTGGGATATCCCCATCAACATCTTCACCATCAGACATCACGTCAAATAATTAAGTACACCAAAACAATTTAATACCACGATCACTACGTTGTACGGAGGCGGCGAAAACTATCATGCTTAAACTAAACTTCACAATGTCAATAATCACAATGGCGGCATTGCATTGGCGGCCGCGGCCGGCTTGTCGGGGGGCGGCGGGGCGCGAGCGCGGGAGTTTGTTTACAAAAACACAGTTTTAAATTAACAGAACAAGATACTTTGCTATGAATACCACCTCGATTCTTATTGTGACATTATTATTTCTTGTTTTTACTATAATATTCTTGTAAAACATTAACACTACTTAAATAGTAAACCAAACTAAACGAATATTACATGACACTTAAAACGATATGTACTGGAAACTATAATGTAGTTGTAATAAAAATATTATTGTTTTGATTAAAGGCACACTCGTAGTCCACCAGTAACATTGTAAATCATTAACCGGAACTAGATCATTTAGTAACTGCGAATCTCTGTTTCTTAGTACATACAATACATTAGGTACATATTAACATTATTATTGTATATGATGCAATAATTATTGATGTTTTAGTTCAATAATATTTTTTGTGAGCTACAATAGCCATATAATATAATGAAATATACGATTAGTAAGACTAAATAATTATGCTCGGGATTTGTGGGAAGTCAGTGGCGCAACGATTCAGAGAGCGGTCTTGCTTGACAATGCCCGAATAGTCCGACGGTTCCTCTGCCAATCGGACGATTAATGCCCTGACCGACTGCTGCTTGGCTCGCTAGGGTTATCTCGCCACCTCTCCCTTACTCTAGGGTGAGGCGTGATATAGCTCGATATAATAATAATAATAATAATGGCCTTTAATTCAGACAGATAAACATTTAGTTTAAATAATGTTGTAGTTTAACATAATAATAATTAAACATATCAATGTTTTTTTTTATTAATTATATAATATACTAGAATTATCAATTTTATTTGCAAAATTCTGGAAATTTTTCAGAACACTGGGTGGGAAAGTCACGGCAAGAAGCAACTAAATCAACATTATTTTGTCAGCTTCGTCTAAACGTGTTCAGACTAACAAAAATAATACCTTGCAATATCAGCTTTCATCGCTTCCAACATCTGACTATACACCGTAAATTTTTTTGCTCAAATATCTGCTTGTGGTGTTAAAGAGTGTATAATCTCAATAAATTCCAATACTGTGACTGCATAAGTCGAAACATGGTTCAACCAATACTAGAAGAGATTCTCCCTATAATTTGCCATGTTCTAAATCACTCCTTAACTAGTAACTTATATCCAGAAGCTTGGAAACAAGCACAAATTATTTCCTTACCCAAAAAGTCCAATCCTTCATCCCCTTCTGAGTATCGTCCCATTTTAATATTTACCTTATTTATCAAAAATCTTAGAACGTCTCGTATATATTCAATTAAGTAAATACCTCACGCAAAACGATCTTCTGATACCTCTCCAGTCAGGATTCCGACCTGGGCACAGCACTGTCAGCGCATTGATCAAAGTCACCGATGACATCAGGCTTGGTATGGAGAACGGAAATCTTACAGTACTCTCACTACTCGATTTTAATAACGTGTTCAATACTGTAGATTTCCAGATCCTACTCGGCTCGCCGGATTGATTGGTTTCATAGTTACCTGTTCGGACGCCGACAGTGTGTGCGTGTTGAAGATTCCGTGTCTTCATGGTGCACCGACATCTGTCGGTGTGCCGCAGGGTGGCGTGCTTTCTCCTTTACTTTTCTCAATTTTATAAATTCCGTCTCTAAGTCGTTACTACTACGTTTTTTTTTTATCGTGCGGAAATCCCTTCGGATACCCCCCCGCCGGCCAGCGGGGGCGGTTATGTCGGGCTTGCACCGACTAAAACCGCACGCCGTCTCGGGTCTTCAGACGCCGGGGTGTAAGGTTACCCATAGAGCATATCCCTCGCACCCCGGCTGACCCTGGGCCATCTCACCACTAACAGCATCGCTCATCCTGTCTCCTCTGAAAGCAGAGGAGTACGGAGAGCGATGTGTTCCCGCCACGTTGGGTATTGGCCGACGATCAATGCCAACCCTATGAAGGGGTGAAGGGGAAGCCATTGACCGCCGCCCAGGGTGTACCGGCCGCTCCGATTCCGTTCCCCCCGGACTGTAGCGGGATCGGAATCGGAGCGACACTCGAGGAGGTTACCCAACACACACCCCACGTTTTTCCTACCTACCACCTTTATGGAGATGATCTGCAAATCTACACACAAAGTTCGTTAGAAGAATTGCCAGCAGCCTTCTCTATTATAAATGGGGATTTGATTTCAGCGGGGTCCATACGTAGACTGCGAAACTTTTTGCCAACGGCCACTAAAATTGCTCTTGCAGAATCTCTTCTTCTTCCTCTACTTGATTATGCCGATGTCAGCTATCTTGATCTCACTGAGGAGCAACTTGATGCTTGAGCGCCTTCAAAATTTTTGTATTAGATTTATTATTACGTTTCCGAGTTTCGCAACTTGCTTAAGTGACTCCCAATTCGACTTCGCCGGAATGCTCATATTCTTTCCATGCTTTACAGTATTCTTTTTAATCGATGCAATTATTTTTTATTTTTAAATATTTTTTTGAAGTTTCTACTAATTAGACTACTGAATAAACCCTGCCATAATAAATGTATGGGAACTGCAAAAGTACAAATTTTGAATACATGCTGATATTTTTTTTTATGTGATGTTCTTGATTTAGTGCAATATCTTTAAAAATTACGAAATAATCGGCTGGACACACTTAAAATTTCCACCCTATGTATACATAGTCCTGCCATAAATACTGTAACAAAGAAAAAAAAATCTATTGTTAATAACATTTATTACTTTTACAGTGTGTTAGTTTACATACATAAATATAAAACAATTTGAAATATAAAAAGCTTATTCAACGTGGTCTCCATTGGCTGCAATACAGTCCTTTAAACGTTGAGGCCAGTTATCTCTTTTCATGGGAAAATTCTTCACTGCCAATCCTATGGATTGTTTTAGGGACTCCAAATTATCAGGCGTTTAGAGCAAGCCATTCTCTCTAAAACTGACCATAAATTATTATCCAGCGGATCAAGATTGGGACTAGACGATGACCAGTCTTCAGCTCTGATGGAGTCTGAAACATTCGTTTCCAACCAAGACTGCGTAGACCGAGCTTTAGGACCAGGTGCCAAGTCTTGCTTGAAGGACCATTCCTGGTTATTGAACATGGTGTTGTTAGGGGCTTCACTACGTTCTCAAGAATGGTATCTTGATACACTTGTGCCAATGTTTTGATACCTTTTTCACAAAAGTATGGCTCAGTCACTCCTTCATAGCTAATACCCCAGCAAACAATCCCTGAAGTCGGATAATGCCCACGTTGCACTCTGTCGACTAATTGGGGAGCTTCCGTAGAGCTGTGAGTATAAATACGGTCATTTTGTTTGTTAAAATGTTGCTCAGTTGTAAAAAAATTCTCATCCGTAAACAATTTTTTTCTGTGACCTCCCTTTGCGTACCGCTTCAGTAGTTGTTTCGATTTTACCACCCTTTCTTTCTTAAATTATTAGTAAAGAAATGACCAGTACGTCTCTTATAGGCTGCAAGTCTAAGTCATCGCGGCATGGTTGTAGGTGCTACCTTCGACTCCCGAGATAAAATCTTTTGCTTCCGAACAGAATTTCTTTGAATTATTTCCCTTACTGCTTTGACCACCTTTTTCGTACGAACACTACGTGGACGGCCAGATCTTTTTCTGTCAGAAACAGAGGAGGTCTCATTGTACCTATTAATAGCCCGGTACACAAACATTTTACTAATACCAACCGTATGGAGAGTTTTTAAAATTGCATTTGGCTCCATACCTACTTTGTGTAATGCAATCACAGCGATTCGGTTCTCTTTACCACCCCACTCCATTTTAATATTGCAAAATATTGTACAATGTATTGGCACCAAAATGAGAAAACACAATGAACAATCATATAAAAATGACAGATTCCAAATTCAAATGTAATATTTTGTTTATTTTTTATTTTAATAGTGTTTATGGCCAGACTTAGTGTATATATATTATTTATTATATGAATATTTTTATTGATGAATGATAAAGTTTATTTCGACTCTATCCTATTGGATTCAAGGTAACCGCTTTGTCGTGTCCTAGACGAGGTGGTAAAAAGGTGAAATAGGAAAAAGGGTAAAATGATTGACCTGTTTTATGAATTCTATTTGACGACTGTTTATTTTATTTCATCAGTTCACTCGTTGCCGAATCTGACGGTTTTATCGCTGAGTGGATGCAGCAAGGTTACGGACGAAGGCGTTGAGTTGTTGGCAGAAAACTTACCTCGTTTGCGCAGTCTCGATTTGAGTTGGTGTCCCCGCGTGACGGATAATGCACTGGAGTATATCGCCTGTGATCTCAACCACCTCGAGGAACTCACACTTGATAGGTTTGTGAGAATTCGTTTTATTTTTCAAATGGATTAGTATACATGAAAATAAATCACTAAAGACGTAAAAATTTCATAACTATTCAAATATTGTGGGATAGCGAATAATATATGTCTAATATTGTTACAGATGCGTGCACATAACAGACATTGGCGTGGGATACATCAGTACCATGCAGTCTCTTGTAGCGTTATTCCTCCGATGGTGCTCTCAAGTGCGAGACTTTGGTGTACAGCATCTGTGCGGTATGCGCTCGCTTCAACTCTTGTCTTTAGCAGGTAAGAAGGAAAAGAAGTAGTAGCAGTAGGACTTAACGTGCATTCTATAAACGAGTACATTATTATGAGTTCATTTTTTAAATTAGGTAGGTTCTAATGCTGTTAAAATTTGATACCGCCGCACTTACCGCAGCCTCGAACTGACTTTTGCTAAGACGTCGGCTGGCCTATGACTACGATAAATCTACTGCTAAACTTCATAAGGTAATGTGTTGTGTATTCTTATAACATAAACTGTTTTTTTTCTAGGTTGTCCTTTATTAACTTCTGGTGGTCTATCCAGTCTTATTCAACTGAGACAATTACGCGAACTAGAACTAACAAACTGTCCAGGTGCTTCGCCAGAGCTTTTTGACTATCTTCACGAACACTTACCGAGATGCCTCATCATAGAGTAAGGTACAATATCCATATTATAGACGAATTAAATATATGTGTTTATAGAAACCGCAACAATAATATTAGTACCTACTTTCTAATTGATTGCGACACTTGCAAATGTGCAACATATTTGTCTTTTTTAATTTTTATTTGGTATGTAACTGAACATTGTGACAATACAAAAACGTTTTTCGTTGTATATTTGCTAATTTAGTACACAGTAAAAATATTCTATGACTACTAGTCACTTCTTCGTCTCTTGACTGTGTTAAATGAAGAATTATTCTGAAAAATGTTATGAATATAGTGTGTACTTGATATATGAATGAATAGACACCATCTACACCCTTGTAGTGGCTACTTTTATTTCAGTGTGGGGGCGAATATTATATTTTTCAAGACTGTCCGTCTCCACGCTTCTAGTCCTAGTTTAAAATCTAATTTGATCGAATCTATAGTTGTAGTAATGACCCCACCAAAACACACGCATTTCTAAAATTACCATTTAACTATGCTGGAATAGATTTTATTGAGTATTGTGTAGTTTATGAAACGATAAAGTATAACCTAAATTGTCATTCCTGACAAGTATTAATTGCATTTTAATATTTTTAATCATCTTATTTCTTAGATAAATGTACCTATTGATATTTTCTTGACATCAAAAAATGAACTTTGTACTATTAAAGCATTCATCTTCATGTATTATAATGTACAGGGGGCGAAAATAATCATGTTTAAACAGCTTTACATTATTTCTTTAATTTGGAATTTAAAAAAATTGACTGCTTACGTAATATTTTTAAATTATGTATTAGTGTAATTTCTTAGCACATACCCAGGTACATTGTTATAAAGAATTTTAATTCTATGAAAGACATATGTACACAATACGCGCACAAGTGATTGTAGCAGTTTGGTGATGTTGCTACAGTCGAATGGGGTATTCTAATATGTTGCGATGGCTTCTCTAGAATGTTAGCAGATTTCTCGTTGTAAATAAAATCTAACAGGTCTCCTATATTAGAAATAAAAGGACTCAATTATAGACCATCGCATGTATAAGAGATTTCATGTAGAACCATCATTATAATTGAGAGGCTCTGATGTCGAGAATAATATAATATTTGAAACATTTGCTCAAGTTGCATAATGTAACGGTGACATTATAAATATAATCAATAAGCATAGTCCCAACTTGCGAATTCTCTATTCTTAAAAAACCAATATGTATCAATACAGGTGTTATTATCAATGCAATTTATTTATGAATCACAAGGTACATAAATCAGGGTGTGTTAAACCTTATTTGTCATTAGATTTACTGTGTAGGTGTGATTTCGTACTCTAATAGTATATTATCTTCTTGAAATCAATGAGTAAGGCACTATAATTTATCCAACATATTCTTATAATATGACATGACACTGAAATTGTAACATACCATAAAGCTATACTTAATACATAAATTATGAAGTGGAGTATATGTACTTGTATTTTAAAATCTTCAGAGAAAAGGACATTTATTAGATAAATTTGTGTGATTTTATGTATATTGTAAGTCATTTAAAACCAAATCAGGAGATTTGGTTAAGTCCATTAGTTAAATGTAATTAAAACAGATAGCTAAGCTATAAGCAGTCTCTTGAACGGAGAAATTAATAAAAAAGGTATCGGCCATTTGTTCAGACTGTGTTGTAAATATGTAACGACTGTATATATTTACCGCTATGCCGTTGCTATACAGATGTAATGAAGTTATTAATGACGGTATAATAATATTATCTTTGTTAAGGATAAACATATTATCAAAACTTTTCGATATTTATCATTTATTTATTGTTCCCTAATGAAATTACTTAAACCTAAACTTTGATCTGAATTTGTGGTATGTGAATATAATGAATATGATCAACTAAGCAATGATATCCAGATCCAGACAACGTTGAATAATTGTTGTTTCTGTACATTGGAGATATTTTATAAAAAAATACTTGGGTTCTGTTAACTGCATTTCTGAACACAATTTTTTTTTAAATTATTGTCCCTTTGTTCACGATGAAAGCAAAAACTACTGGACGAATTTTGATGCAGTTTTATTCGGTCAGACTTAAAATCTGCCATATGTTTAATTGCAATTGGTTAGGTTGAACCCGTGATATGACCAAAAAAGTATAATCGACCTCCACTCGGGCGGAGCCGCGTGCATCAGGGCTAGTAAAAAATAATTCTGCACTGTGCTACTATGAGGAATACTGCATTTTTTTTCTCTGCGTATCAACTATCACTGATCACATGTAAATGTCGCAGCCAAGTAGTTTGATAAGCCGTTCAATTAATAGTCTAATCTTATTTTTACTAAACGGCGCCGTTCAACTAACTTCCCCTTGTGATCTAAAAAACAGTTAAGAAGCATTCGAAATCGACGTGCTTGCATGAAAGGTTTATGCAAATGCCCGTCTATTATCTCTACCTGCTCCGAAAGCAGAAGGACTTAAGCATATGTAGGTTTGTTAAATTTACCACGTGAATTACTTACAGAAAGTTGATTTACAAAAATGACAATCACCTAAGACAACTACACCTGAATTCAAAGACTCATGTACATTATATTCACAAACTTCTTAATATTCCGGTCAAAATAGACTTCACCCATACATTAATTCCAAGCTGATATGCGCACACTTCGGCCCTACCTATTTGACGCATTTTTTAACGTAATTTTATATTGTATCGTGGTTTTCTGCGGTTTTCAACGTACTGTATCTGAAAAAGAAAATATGGAACCCATAAAGGGTCACGTCTTTGTCTGCCTGTCCGTTTACCCTTATGTCGGTTTGTGTGTAAATTTAATTTTCTCAGGAACACGTGGAAGTATCTAGTTGAAATTTATATTAAACACTTACAAGTTTGCAATCTCTTAGGGCTGTGAAAAAATCAAATTTCTTAGTTATCATAACTTACAGCCGTTATGCAATAAACCCTTGTTAGAAATCACCAATAGTACTTACTTATAGTACTAGTAAATATAAATCTTTCAAAAAAGAAAAAACAATCAATTTAAGTCTGCATCTCACAAACGCCGAATCGTAGGAAAAAAAAACAAGAACAATTTTATAGATAATTGCATGATCAATATAATAATAATATATTTATTTATCAAACAATATTAATCCTTTAACTTTTTCTTACAAGTTTTTACGATACAACTTACAGTTTATGAGAAAAAAAAATGCAAATTTGTACTGATTGGATAGATGTGGAATTTTCATTATAATGGTATCCCTAACATTCATGCAAATTTTCAGCTTCTTTGGAATTAATGCAAGGGTACCTACATTTCGCGCTTAAATGATTGTACTATAAAAAGGCAGCTTGGAATGCAAGTATACTAAACCTGTATATACACAATACAGGTTAATTGATTGTTTTCAATATTAGTGTACAAAGAGAACTTCAATGTATCAATACTATAAATTAGCTCTTTACGAACAAAAAGGTTGTAAAAAATATACCATCACATTTTTAGTCACATCTATCTGTGTGGTGAAACGTTTATTTGAAGGTATTTATTTTAGTATATTATTATTGTATATTTATTGTAATGTTTTATTGTATTGTATTGTATTGTTTCCGTATCCCCTAGTACGAATTGCCAAATGCATAAAATGTTTTGAATGTACCAACATAACGCGTTCGTTTTAATTTTTGCTCGTTCGCGCCGTGTTAAATAAATATTATTCGAAGTGCCTACTCTACATACTCGTACCATCAGGGTATAATGTTTTAGGTTATGTTCCAACACTTATTTATTATTTAAAACAGGTAACCAACACCTTCTTACAGTTGGACCTTGAACCTTACTCAAATTGACCAACTTTAATTCAATTCGTACTAGGCTACAATTTTCTAGTCAATGTTTATTTTTAGATATTTGCTTTCAAGGATTATATTGCATCCAATTATTCATAATAATTTGTATTTTGTATCAATTGAAGACTTATTATGATAGATGAATAGTTGTAAAGACAGAGCGGACAGTTTGATCACATTATAGTAAAATGCTATTTGATGCAATTATGTACTATTCATATTTAGACTGTTAATTGCATTAGTGCAATTAGTGTTCCATGGAGATTCAGAAAAATATTTAATATAATATTAAGATAACTCAAATTAAAAATGCTCACAATAACGATCTAAGAAATTAAACTTTCTTTACGGTTTGAACTACATATGGCAGCACAGAATTGCACTTTCCTGTGCGATTATCCTTTTCTATCACTCAGAACCGTCATTTACTAGACCGAGAAAGCCGCTCTCTTTCTCGCTCTAGTAAATCGCTAGTAGAAAAGAATAGAAATACAAGAACATGCGCTTCAGTGCTGCCATATGTAGTTCAACCCTAATTGTTTGGACAGACATTCTTAATTCACAATGAGTTATTATTTTCAACTAAGTCCTTCATTATATGTATAAAGAACGCCCCAAACCCTATGTATTTGTGATTAGTTTTTGAGCAAACACACATAAGCCTTAAATACCATATTACTTTATAATTTATGTTATAAAAATAATAAATAATATGAGTACTTATACAATGGATCTTCCTTGTCTGTGCCCTAATGCTAATTTTATAAATTGACAATAATATAGGGCAACACGTTTTTATACCTATTCAGCTTGGTATTGTTGAAAATTGAATATAATATAATTAATTGAAATTAATGTAGCTATAACGGACTTTATCGCGATTCTTATATTTGTGTCTACGCTACCCGACGTTCATTCAGCTAATAGCTTATAGGTGGTATTGCCTTGTAATTATATATACACATAAATATATTAATACACATGTGTCTGCGTGTGTGTCTACACGAAGACAAGTCAAACTTATAACATCTCATCATTTTTGCGTCGGGGGTTAAAAATCACATGAAGCTTGTACATACATACCTGTCTGTGGCATTATAGCTCCCTAACGGATGAACCGATTTTGATTTTGTTTTTTTTTTCGTTTGAAAGGTGAATTAGTCTGGAGAGTTCTTAGCTATGTCGGGGGTTTTTACATTTTAATGTTATCATGTTAAAATATATCTACTACCGCGCATTTCATATGTTCAATGTAAAGATCCTTTGTTTTTTTGTGTTCAGATTTTTTTTAAAGAAAACCACTTTAAGTTATATTGTTTCTGCATTTCTATCGATCAAAAAATTATTTCTAATATTGTAGGTAACACTATTCGACTTGATCGATAGATCAGCTATCAACCTTAAAGCGAAAGGAGCGCGCTCAGCAATGCAAAGGATAAGCTCATTTCATGTACACAAATCTTTTCATGCATATTTTTGTTGTTTTGTTTCTTAACAAATACTACGGCATATAGAATAAATTTTATGCTAGGTCAAAGTGGAATCCTGGTGACCAGCAACACAGGTAATTTATTACATACCACAGCCACCAGCAATCCACAGCCTAATCTTTTGTGTCCCCGATGATAAGCAAACATTGTATTTATTTTGGTTGTTGGTGAGAAAATAAATAAATAAATCAAATTATTATAATATTATTAATTGGGTACATGAGCATTCAGTCAAATTAGTGTTTTTTTAATTAAATGTCAAAACTGTCAGTTCCATTCCATTGCAACTCGTATGAAACGAACAGTTATCACGTCACACTTATTATTGTCAAAATTAACTATTAGTGGTTGTGCGGATGAATAAAAATTCATAAAAATATTACATAAATAAAAAAGTTACCAAAAAAAAATTGTCATGCTTTCACTAGTTTATTTTCACTATAGGATTTAAATTATTAATTTTAACTACAGGAATGTACCTAATCGTATCCATAGTCATACTACTCATAAGAGGCGTTATAAATTATACAATGCTTCTTTAATCACTTGGCCCATAATATACATAGTATTGAACATAGGGTTGAACTAGTTCATATTAAATTGCTTTCTTGCGTTCTAGTTTAACTTAAATATAGGCTTAATATTTTTTCCTATCTAATTAGATTAGAAAGTTATATATTACATAATTATTAACTAATCTCTCAGAACCATTACTTTTGATCTTAGACCTCTGTAAGAAATCAATTGACGAAAAAATGATCTCTAAAATAATTTTGTAGTAAGTATTTCTTGTAGGTTTCTAGTTCTTCTGTACATGAATGAGTTTAAATTTGTATGTGGTATTATGTTGAGGATCCCAAATGGGGTCCCATAACTACGGCTCTAGACTTATATTGTGATATTTGTTTTTATTTTTCGAAAAATATGATATTGTCTGAAGTCTACGTGAATATTATTTATAACTAGTTTCTATCGCGATTTATTTGAGGTCATTTTATTATTTACATTGATCCCGACGACACGGTTGCTTTTCAGCTTCAACTTTCTGTGTATACCAAATATATCGCGATAGAATCCGTTAAAAATAATTTAAAGAAATCAAGGAAAATGCAATATTTTGAAGTAGGTTATTTAAAAAAAACGTCCAACAAGTGAAGTATTGAAAAATATGATATACTAGGAATGTAGCTGTGTGTAAAGTAGTTTAAAGATGCCTTCTATCCTTAGGAGTATGTCGTTTTTGGTGATGTTGCCGAGTCTGTCAATTAGAACTGAACTACTGCAACAGCAGTGATATATTATACCTAAAGCAATAAATATCCGTGGCGCGGCCATTTTATTATTTTTGCCAATTATAATTATAAACGACGAAAAATCAATATGCCTGTTTTTATTATGACAATGCAAATAATTTAATTGTAGATTATGAATAGCGCTGCGGTTGTAAAAACTTGTATATTCTGTATGTACGTAAAGTCATATTTTTATTATATTGTCTTAAACTTTATTTATGTGGATAGGAAATAGTGTTAATCTGAGTTTGAATATAATAATTATAATTAGATAAGGTCATATATACCTAAGTCTATTTAATTATTATAATGAAATCTAATATTGTTGATATGTCTGACTACTGTAAAATTAAAAGGTTGTTATGAAATGATGCACACGAGGGCTGTACTTAAATATTCGGGAAAAATGGTATGTTCTTAAATATAGTAAAAAGGCAATTTTGCGTTTTTATGCTTTAGATTTACAAGTATGACATTAAGAAACTTACGAGTCCTCCCACCTCTCTCTACGCATTGCTACATTTTGTTCTACCCTTATCGTGTCACGTAGCTTATGAGTGGTTAAAGTGGTCAAATTGTCAAGTCAACATTTTATTTGGTATTGTATCATGCGTGTCAACTTTAAGACCTTTGATTAGGCTAGGTATACAAAGACCCAGGGTCAGTCGGGGTGCGAGGGATATGCTCTATGGGCAACCTTACACCCCGGCATCTGAAGACTCGAGACGGCGTGCGTTTTTAGCCTGTTCAAGCCCGACATAACCGCCCCCGCTGGCCGGCGGGGGGGTATCCGAAGGGATATCCGCATGAAAAAAAAAGGTATACAAAGACAAATAACTCATTAATTTGTGACGAACAAACGCTCTATTTTCGGCGCCATTCACGAGGGTGCCATCTCAAAGTCGGCTCATAATCACCCGGCCTTTAAGTGATTTTCTACAAAAATGTTTTATTTTTAGCAACCCTGTCAGGATGGGGGAACGGGAATGTAAACGGTGCTTTAGTTGGCACGTTGGGAAGCAGTGAGAGTGTCCAGCGTGCTTCAGTTTCGTAGAGCGTTCTTTCTGTCGCACATCAGTCTGACAGTTGTTGTAGACAGAGAATAAATATGGACAAAACACTAAAATAAAAAACTGGCATATACTATTCGACTAGAATTCAACTAGTTCAGTAGGTGGCGGCCGTTTTTGATGGGTCATCTTAAATAATCTCATAATCATAGTAGAGCTAGATTTCCTTGTGTTCGGGCATGTAAAAACCAAAATTCCCACATGTCCTTTTAATTATATGAAATTATATAGTGTAAACGCAGTGCGTATAAATTTAACAGTAAATAATATATATAAAATAGCACCTGAATGTACATTTACTTGTAAATGAGGCAGGGTCAGATTCATTGTGAATATTAATAAATAATAACGTGAAAATTTCGATTTGTCTAATGCGACATTCGATACCGACTACTATAATTATTTTTGGAAACCGCAACACCACACTTTAAATTCGGTTTGTTTTATTTTGACACGGTTTTTATTGCCCACAATCAAATCTCTCAAATCAAAATTTCACGAAGCTATACTTTAGAGTTTAGAGGTTCAGAGAAAACATTACGAAAAATTCAGAATTATTACTCTCTTCTTCCCGACGTGCCAACCTAAGCGCCGGGACCTGTATATTATGTCGATATATGAAATCATTCACTCAGTTTCAAACAATAAAGTCTAAGACAACAATCTTGCGGCAATTATTAGAGCAGCCCTCGTATTGCTTACAATTACGGTATCAATCTCCGATCTATGTCCGCTCTTTGATGATGAATGTCGGGTAACATAGGGCAAGAAGGATCCGTTAAGGTTAAGGTTGGTGACCTATAAAAGAACATAAGAGAATCAGATAACGTGTAATAAAATGACTTTCCCTCAGTCCATACGCACCTGAACGAGCTCCGGTGGACCTCAATCGATTTAGTGGATCTACGGCAAATTGTGGAAAAACCATGTTTTATACATATTAGTTATAGTGGCACATTTTGAAAGTCTATAATTAATATGAAAAGTTAAAATTGGACATGTAGCTTTTGTGGACCTTAAAGATTCCTGTATGTTTTAATAAAATCGGCTCATAAGTTTTTGCAAAACACAGGCAAAAGTAAAGGTGTAAAATGGCAAAAAAAAAGTTTCTTAATACCTGTACTGTGTACCTAATGATCTTTCATTTTTCGGTCTCGTATTTGTGAAGACATCTAAAACTTGATATCTTGTCATTTTCATAGGTCAATTGACAAGTAATTGTAAAATTAGCAAGTATTGACAATGTTGAAATAAAAAAGACGTGAAGGGGTCAACGCAAGATGTGTTTTGTGATCATTTGAGGTTCCTGCACTACTCGGTTAGGTATCAATCCATCTCGATTCTTTATTATCATGAAAGTTAACTGGATGTTTTTTCTCAAAACTTCCCTACTATTTAATGTCGTGTATTATGGACAACTAGCTGTTGCCCGCGGTTTCGCCTGCGTGTAATCCTATTCCTGTTTCCGCTTCCCATGGGAACCTATTCCAGGGATAAAAGTAGCCTAGGGTTATTACAGACTATAATCCATCCCTGTACCAAATTGAAGCCAGACCCGTTCAGCCGTTAGAGCGTGATTGAGTAACAAACATCCAAAGATCTTCAAAAACTTTCACATTTATAATATTAGTAGGATAACACATGTTGTCCCGTGAGTGTGGCACGGCATCGACTAGTGTAGTATTGCTAATCGTGCAGAAAAAGCATCCTTTTCACCTTCCGAACCTTCTTGCCCGCTCTTTATACTCAACACTAAATTAGAACTTGAAATATAAACTTATCTAAATGATTTAATTAATACGAATTAAGTATGAGCAGGAAAGAATGTTTCAATAGTTGTCTATAACAAAGTTACAGCAAAATAGCCTGCAAGCGTGGCTTCTTGATATTGTAAGTCACCACTTCTATTGATAACCGATATTAACTGTAAAATACCTGTTGTAAAAAATAACATATTTGTATTACCATTTACTATGCATCTGAAATATGTTTTAAAAGACTTGTGTGCGGTAATATTGTATCCTAAGTTAAACGGTGTGTTGATTCATGTAAGATTATGTTGTGACAAGTGCACCCGCTAGATATTTAATTGGAATCACTGTGTAATGTTTGTCTTTTAGAATAATCGATTTTCGTAATAATACTTACACAATTTGTACAATACTCAGTGAGATGTTATAGTGCAATATAGATGTACTGTTTATAAAATGGTTTTCCTGAAATACCCCTTAGCAATTATCTTATACCCTCCTATCTATCTATATATCTATACTATTATAAAATTGTAAATCAGTCGTGTCTGTACATTAGAGATATTTAAAAATAAAATTGGGTTATGTGAAATGAAAGATTCTGATAACAAAAATATGTTTTTTTGGAGTTAATGCCTGTTTATCTGTTCGTTTGCGATGGACGCAAAAACTACTGAACGGATATTGATGGTTTCCAATACACCTCTGCCTACCCCTTCGGGGATACAGGCGTGAAGTTATGTTATGTTATAATGTTTCCATTAGAAAGGTTTTAGTTGCACTTAAAATCTGCCGTATGTTTCATTGCAATTGGTTCGGTAGAACCGGAAATATGTCCAAAAAACGATAACTGCATGACCTCCGCACGGGTATCAGCTAGTACTATTATAGAATTGTAAATTAGTGTCTCTATAAATTGGAGATATTTATATTCTTGTTTGTTTATCTGTTTGTTCCGATGAACGCAAAACCTACCCTACGATTTCTGATGCGTATTTTTTATTAGAAAGGTCTTGTTCAGACTTAATGGCCGTATGTTTGATTGCAATTGGTTTAGTAGAACCGGAGATATAACCAAACAACGATAACCGACATTCGTGCGGGCGAAGCCGCGGGCAACAGCTGGTATTCGATAGGTATACATACCTTATAATCATGCTTGTCTTTAATTATTGCTTGCTACTTTATAAATATATAGATGGTACCACAATTACCTACAGTGCGTACACAAAAAGTAAAAACGCAGTTGAAAGAACTCAAAAAATATTGAAGTTATGCTTAACTGCTTTTAATTAGGACAAGCCGTAATAACGACCTAATATTTAGCATAAATTCGCAACAACTACAATGATTTTGAATTACCTATGACCAATCACGTCTTTTTTACGTGACGTTCTGACTGACGTTATTCATCATAATACATAATATATAATATAATACGTATTGGTGACATAGGTTTGCATACAATAATGATTGAGGGCACCTCGTCTCTTAATTTTGTATTCAGTTCTCACGAACTTAATGCTACAAGACAAGTTGTTCTAAGAATGTCGTGTTGCTTTGTTTTATTTCGACAAGTTCTGAATAGAGTCATGTTCCGCCCCAATTCACAAAAAATAAAGTGATAATGAAGATGTAAATCAGAATTTTCATCAAACTCTATTATTTAAAATGATTTATAAATGTTTTTTTTTGCGTTACGGCAAATAAAAGGGACATGGTAAGGACATAATATCACTTTGTCACGATTGAACACGAACGAGTGAACGATCCCATAAGAGAGTGTCTCTTATGTTACCGTGTTGTCCCTTCCCGTCATATATTTAAAATTAAATTGCATTGCATCGCTTAACGACTTCCGTCCCCCATGAGCGCAGGCCTGGGGGTGGCAGATGAGGCCGCCTGTCACCCCAGCAGAAGCAGGCCGGGACGGTGGGGCGGGTGCGAGGGGGGGTGCATTTTAGTCGGTTCAAGTCCGACATAACTGCCCCCGCACGAAAAAAAAAGGTACAACACATACATACTGGACTATTTTTAAGGTGTTTATTTATTTAGGTCCACCGTGTCGTCCGTGGACCTAAATAAATACATATTTCGTGTTGATTAACTTAAAACTAATTATAAGTCAGAAAAATATAAAGTACACTGCCAAAGCCTAATTCAGGTGGGCCGTGAGTTTATCTGTCACCTGAGTGGTATAAAAAAAAAGAGTAGTATAGATCAGTGTATTTTGATGCGATGAGATTGGAAAATTCATTCAATTATTTGTCTCAAATATAAATTGAAATGTACAAAAAATAGTTGATTGACCCCTACACAAATAATGATTCCAGTTTTCAAGTGTTGTTGGATGAGCAACTGAATCAATGCCATTGTGTGAAAGATTTGTATTAAAGTTTTAGGCTTACGATCGAGAGGCTCCGGGTTCGAATCCTGGCCATTACACTAACGACGTAAACCAACCAACCACTCCTAACACAAGCAGCATTTTGCTAGAGCGGTGAGCGGAAATACTAGTATTGAATTTATACTAAATACTTGGTTATCTTTTTCATATTTTCGGACAATTTGGAATGTCGAGGTGATCTTTTCATCACTTTGAATATTTGTCACAGTACCTTTGACGCTGACTGTACCTCCATCATTGAAATCAATCGGACCTATGAAAGTTTACAAGATCCTTATGTCAACTAGGAAATGAGCTGATTATTTTCAAACGATATAGGTACCAGGATCTACATAACAACAAAGTAGAAACCATGTCCGCTAACATGTTTGATATAGATGACGGCGCGTCATAGCGCCATCTAGTTTTATATTTCTGAGTAGAATTAAATTGTGTGGAAACTGCCGATATTGGGGTGGCAACACCACTACCCAGGCGGAACGTCAGTTGGTTCGTAAGATGGCGGCCACATTCTGTTTTGAACTGTGACCGACATTGCACGTCCCCGACGAATCGCAGCGTATCGGTAGAATCCTATTATATTTTGTGAATAGAATAGTGATTATAGTTGTGATAATTTATAAGAAACCTGATTGTGAATATATTTCGAGTGGATCATTATACATTAGTTGATTGGACACTTAATTATTATTTCGTCTACCTACCCCACGCCACATATCTGATTGGAACGATGGAGGGGTCGGATTCTACTCCTTCAGAGCTCATATCAGAAGTGGGATACGACAGGCCATCGATTATCGATAAACCGCCAGAAAATTACGTTGCTGGGAATTTGCTTGGCAATATGGAGTCGCTATTAGCTCGAGTACTTTCAAACTCGCAAAAACCAACCGTGAGTACCTATTCAGCTCAACTTATACCATTCAATCCGGATGAACCGGAGGCCGATATAGAAGGTTGGTGCAGGATTACCGAACTAATAGTGAAAAGCAAAAGCCTGGAGGGTGTAGATTTACTGCTTGCCTTGACTGGTGCACTCAAAGGCAGAGCAGCTTCCTGCTTGACGAAATTAATTTTGAATGAATTAAAATGGGAAGTGGTCATGCAAACTCTATTGGCCAAATTTTCTAAACCAAAGTTGGTTCAAGATTTCTTCGATGACATTTTACGATTTCAAATTGGAACAAAAGAAACTGCTTCTGAGTCAGCCATGCGATTGTGGAATTTGATTGAACAAATACCTAACACTACGATGCCTGAAGAAACAATTACTGGATTTGTGATGTCAGTTTTGTGTCAAAAAGATGGACTGTTACGACGGGAGTTAAATGGACATGTTATTACGACTAGAACACAACTTTTTCGCATTTTGGGTGGAGTTTCACTGAAGCGGCGCTCTGAGAATAGTGATCATCCGGAATTTGAAGCGAAACGAACACGACCCTCGGAATCGACATTTGCTGGAAGATGTCATTGGTGTGGAATCCTCGGACATAGACAAGCTGACTGTAGAAAACGCCGTGCAGACCAAGGACCGTCAAAACATCAAGACTCCGCAAGCTCTTCTCGAACTTCAGAGAAACTAAATCTAGTGACCTGCTATAGCTGTGGCAAACCAGGTCACCTTGCTACAGTCTGCCCAGATAAAAGATCTGGAAATGGAGCTGCGGTCAAAGAGGTCAACTTGGTTGAACATCGGTCTTCCAGAGGTACATTTAGGACGCCATCTGGTGAGGTCATTTCATTTTTATTTGATAGTGGATCCTCTTGCTCGCTGTTAAAAGAAAGTTTTGCTAAACATTTTTCTGGTACTGTTCATAATAATCTCGTTTTTCTTACGGGTATAGGGGGCGAAAATTTGAGATGCACTTCCCAGGTCCTTAGTTCAGTCGTAGTGGGGGACCTGTCGATACCTTTGGTTTTCCATATAGTTCCTGATGCTAACATCTCTGACCCTGCTATTATTGGTAGAGATATTTTCAGCCAGGGCATTAATGTTAGTATAAATGATCGCAATTTGATATTCTCATCAAATATTGAATCAAACGTTTGTGAGCGTAAAAAGGGGCATGCTGACTTCACACAAGTAGACTCCGATTTGTTAGGTGAAGATAGAGAGGCACTTTTGCAAATACTTAGTAGGTATGCAGATTACTTTACTGACGGGACTCCAACTCGACGCGTACAGACTGGCGAGTTACAAATACAGTTAATAGACCCTTATAAAACTGTTCACAGGCATCCGTATAGGTTAGCACCTTCTGAAAAAGAAGTTGTCAGGGAAAAGGTATCAGAGTTACTAGACGCGGGTGTAATACGGGAAAGTTCATCGCCTTTCGCTAGCCCTATTTTACTTGTTAAGAAAAAAGATAACACGGATAGAATGTGCGTCGATTACCGCGAGCTTAACTCTAATACCCGTCCCGAACACTACCCCTTACCCCGTATTGAAGAGCAAATAGACCAGCTTTGCGGCGCACACTACTTTACATCTCTCGATATGGCATCAGGGTTCCATCAGATCCCTGTGCACCCTGATTCGATAGAAAAGACAGCATTTGTGACGCCTGAAGGGCAGTATGAATATCTTACTATGCCCTTCGGTCTACGCAATGCACCGTCTGTGTATCAAAGATGCATTACTAAGGCTCTTCGAGATGTTAAAGTCAAACCCTTAGTGTATATGGATGACGTCCTCTGTTATTCGAAAAATATTTCTGAGGGCTTGCAGCGCCTAGATGATGTTTTGAAGGCATTGTCAGAGGCTGGTTTCTCTTTTAACCTTCAAAAGTGTACGTTTATGAAGGAAAACGTAAATTATCTTGGCTACTCCATAAAGTCCGGTGAAGTTAGACCAAATACCCGAAAAATACATGCCCTTAAAAACGCCCCTGCTCCTAGAACAGCGACTCAGGTCCGACAATTTCTTGGCCTAGCATCTTACTTTAGAAAATTTATCCCTGGTTTCACACATATTGTCGGACCGCTGTACCCACTTACCAAATTAAAAGGCCCTATTAAATGGTCTGAAAAATACGAGGAAATTCGTAAAACTATTATTAAAACATTAACATCCGAACCAGTCCTCACGATATTTGATCCAGAATTACCTGTAGAATTGCATACTGATGCCAGCTGTGAGGGTTACGGAGCAATCCTAATTCAGAAAAGAAATGTAATGCCACATGTTGTGGAATACTTCAGCCATCGTACGACTGAGGTAGAGTCTCGCTATCACTCGTATGAGCTCGAGACATTGGCAGTAGTGCGAGCTGTTGAACATTTCCGCCATTATTTATATGGGCGCCGGTTTACTGTATTTACTGATTGCAATTCATTGAAAGCATCAAAATCTAAAATTGATCTTACCCCGCGAGTTCATCGTTGGTGAGCTTGCTTGCAGGCTTACGACTTCGATATAGTATATCGTGAGGGCCGTGGTATGGAATATGCAGATTATCTGTCTAGGAACCTGACTGACCGAATGTCCCTAAATAGTCACGACACTTTGACCGCAGATTCAGACACAGTTACCGCTGGGTCAGATACTCTTACCGTTGGGTCAGATACAATTAGTATGAACTCAGATCTTATGCCTATGAATTGTAATGAGCTGGAGGATCCATAAAATAAAGGTGCGTAATATGTTGTAGTAATTAGTTTTAATGCTTTTTGGCACACTAAGTGACATCCACTGTACTGTGTATATGTACGTACTGTCCGGGCTAAGTCTGTTAGGCTAGTCGAAAGGACATAATAAAACATTATAAATGAGGTTTGGAAGAGTGTTGTCCGGGTCATGTCTTTTGAAGGCTGATTGAAAGGACACATTGCTTTGTGATGTGAATAGCTAGTTGTGTATTTTATGTTACTGTAAATGTCGTCCGGTCCACGCTTGCTTAGCTGGTCGAAAGGACGCATTGAAAGAAGTTCTAAATGTTGTTCTGATGTTTGGAAGAGTGCTGTCCGGGTCATGTCTCTTGGAGGCTGATTGAATGGACACATTGCTTCGTGATGCGAATAGCTAGTTGTGTATTTTATGTTAATGTAAATGACGTCCGGTCCACGCTTACTCAGCTGGTCGAAAGGACTCATTGAAAGATGTTCTGAATGTCGATATATGGCTGGTCGAAAGGGCAGTGTTTTTCAGTTTTCATGCTTGCTAGCAAGTAGATGAATAACACTCGTCCGGTCCACGTCATAGGTGTGATGAAATGTTAATATTCAGAAAATGGAGTGTCAGTTCGTGAAATCGTGCAGCTGTGTTGCAGTTACGTTTGAGATTAACTAAAGTTGGCTGTACAGTTCTATGAGTAGTGGTCAGGTTGGACGAGCTTAATGTCATAAAGTAATTGAAGTTTATTTTGATCTTGCAGAAGGACCCCATGACGATACAGACGCCCGAGGACGGTCGTATGTCAGTCCGGCCGTGACGGCGCGTCATAGCGCCATCTAGTTTTATATTTCTGAGTAGAATTAAATTGTGTGGAAACTGCCGATGTTGGGGTGGCAACACCACTACCCAGGCGGAACGTCAGTTGGTTCGTAAGATGGCGGCCACATTCTGTTTTGAACTGTGACCGACATTCCACGTCCCCGACGAATCGCAGCGTATCGGTAGAATCCTATTATATTTTGTGAATAGAATAGTGATTATAGTTGTGATAATTTATAAGAAACCTGATTGTGAATATATTTCGAGTGGATCATTATACATTAGTTGATTGGACACTTAATTATTATTTCGTCTACCTACCCCACGCCACATATCTGATTGGAACGATGGAGGGGTCGGATTCTACTCCTTCAGAGCTCATATAGACGACATCTAGAAAATAAAAGGCCCAGTTTCAAGTTTGTGTGTTGAATCGATATTAACGCTATCTCTTTTAGATAGGTGACAATTGTACTGTACCCAGTTCAATAAAAAATAATAATAAGCAAACATTGGAAATTAATATATAAGTTAAGAAAATAATAATATCAATACATATTAGAGAAAAAGCGTATCAAGGAAACAAAATCAAACCATGTTAAACAGTAACAATAATCTTGGGGCTATTTGGCAGCGCCATCTAGTTATAGCCAGTAACTTGAGCTTTTTTCGGAGTACGGTGTTTTTCCCCCAAGTGTTTATTATTGGTCCATGCATAAACTTTTCTCTCCCGCATATTACTACGGAGATTTTATCTCCCGTTCAGCACGGTAACAATGGATTTTCATACATTTTTGTCTACCACATATTTCTACGGAAGTAATAACTTACTTTCTACCTTATTTTTGAAAAAGTACAAGGGTACATTCGGAGTAAGTTTAGTGTAAAATAAATTATCTCACAGTTTGAATGCCGCATCCTGTGTACCATCAGTGAAGAAAGGTTATGCTAAGAGCTGTCTCACTTTGCTTTTTTCTTGCTAAACAGATTGTATTGCAATTACTTATATGGTGTCTGTATTAGAGTAGGAGGTAGTGAGTGATACCGTCTGCAACGATGATTGTATTGTGAACACTGCTGCATCTTATGGTCCATAAACGTAGAAACTTCATCTGGATACCTTCAATACGTAACTTATATAGGTACCTCGTATTGACGATTCCAGACTTGTGATTCATGTCCTAAATGACTGCGCACAAAGGAACAATACATAACTTCTACCGATTTGATAGTACGGAAATATCATCATCTTGTTCCCGGTTATAACCGAAGCTTTCACCATGGAGCCTGGGGTCCGCTTACTCCTCCTTTTAATTTGACTTTGATGTTGGGTTTGTCCCGAAGGTCTCGATTGATTTGGCACCGCCTTCAACCGAAAAGTCTCGACGCGTATTTGGTCTTTTGAATTACATCTGTAATTCCGGAATAATTACCGGTAATTATTCACTTTTCAATGCCTAGTTTCTGTTTGGTTTTGACGTCGGTTGTTTATTACTTTACGCCTGTTTAAGGCTGCGAACGGCGGCGACTTAAGACATATTAAGCTGTCACGCAATGGAGTAAAAGAAAAATCATATTTTGTACGATTTATTGCGATAACACAGTCTTACAAACAAACAAGTGATGACAACATAATGCGACACTAATGGTAACTTTCAATTGTTATAGCCCCCAAAATCACAATTTTGACTAACCTTACCTTGCATGTCAACAAAATAAATAAACCGACGATTTTACACGCGCATCATTATTCATTATACAGACTTTATAAACCTCCCTAACGTCTTTACAATAATAAAACAAAAATAAATTTTCCTTATTTTCACATAACTGAACAATTCTCTTTAATATCATATAAAAAGTGTATAACATATTGGAATACATTGGTGTATGATAAATTACTGCATTGTACGATTGAGTTGCTAAATTGTCACGTACTCGCGTCTCGTAGCGTTCGGCGAGGATATTTACTCCTCAGAAGTGAAACGAAATAAATATGCACTCAGCACCAAAACATTCAATATGTTTAACATAAATTAAAATAATATTTATACACATTTACAAAATAGTTATTATGTAACAGGGCTGTAGCTTTTCTACGGTTCCTCTGAATCTGTGAACATATCGTGTATGTAACTACCAAAATTAAAGAACAAAATATATTGAGTATTGCAATATACCCAACATGCGTTATTTTTCTCGATAAGATAAATTACTTGTATCATGCATTTAGCTAAGGGCTTAGTAGGATAGTATATATTTTTACAAAAGTATGTAGTAAATTATTTTCGGTACTGAATTCATTACAGGAAGTAACCTCTCCAAAATGATGTCCGCCTGCAACTATAAAATTACACTAGATTTTTTTAGTGCTACTACGCCATACCCCTTCAGTGGATCCAGGTAACAATGAGAATAATCCATTACTGTACGCTGTCTAAAACGTTTGCGTTACTTTATATTTGGGCTGGGTATTCTAGACAATGTAAGGAATTGGCACCAAAATAGGTTATTTTAGGCACATGAAATTCTGTTTAGTTTTACTTTTTCTGTAATACAAACGATAAGTAAAACTATAACATTTTCAGAGAAAGCGGGGGTAGTAAAGACATGTCATTAGTAACCTTGAATAAATAAATAGGAGTTTAGCAGATAAGGCCTCCACGAACACTATAGAAAACCTGTTAGATTGTTCCACAGATGTCTGATACAATGAAAATATTGAAATTGATTTATTTCATTGATTTGCGTTTTATATCACAATGTCAAAAATATGATCCAATACATTTCTAAGCAACATAATTAATAAATTAGTAAACCATTTTCCACTCGGCCTAAGATTAGTATTATTGAATACAAGCATTCAAAACAGTCGTTTAAATCACAGTGTCGAAGGAGGCAAATACATAAAAATTTATAATATTGACAAAAGTATGGCTTTTTTAGGTACACTTTCTTTTCATTAACATAATATTTAAGAAATCTACTCGTTATGATATAATTATATTATAAGTCAATTATTGAAGACGTATCGTGTCTAAATACAAGTGCACAGTGACCAGTAGTGAATAGAGCGTGATTATTTATAATAATTAACAATATGCCATAAACGAAAATAATTAATGCTAATGATGAGAAATAACCATCGATTTCGTTGTAGCTTTCAGTCTTGGGTCATTTGATCCTACAATCCTGGACTACCGATAGAGACCGGTAGATGTAGTGTGGAGAGCGGGGCGAAGGAGGGGGGGGGGGGGGGGCACCATGGAACGTACATCCTAAACTACGGGCCCACACGAGACAGGAATGAAAGACATAGCATTTAGGGCTTGCGCTACGTCGAGTTTGACACGCGCGTGTTACGTTGAACGAACAAATCGCGTGACCAGCGAGCACAGCGCTGCTCTATGTATTTGCATGAAACAGTACACGCGCGCGTGTCACGCTCGAAGTAGTGCAGGCCCTCAGGTACCATGAAGTTACTACGAATTCTTTCAGTTGGGTTTAGACTGAATAGTTTCTCGTGCCGTCTTCAGGCCCGCTCGAGGGATAAATGCTTTTCATGGTATTGATATTGCCCGAAACGTCGGAGGTACGTCTCACGGTGGGCCCAGGCCACCAGTGGGGGGTGCAGGGTGGGGGCGGGGAGGCGGGGGAGGCGCGTCAGTGGTAGGAGTGCAGGTAGGCGGTGGTGGAGGCGAGGTCTCGGCGCAGCCAGGCGGCGTTGAGGCGCACGGTCTCCAGCGCCTGCTGCACGGAGCGCTCGGTGCCGGGCGACTGGTGCGCGCGGAAGAACTCTTCGATCTCCTGGGCGCTGCTCTCCGACGCGAAATTCTCTGTCGTCGACTTCACCAGGCGGGACAGCAAAAATCCGCCCTAAAATAGGAAGTGATTTATAACAACGGTTGTATTGTTAAATGTAATAAATCTATTGATATTTTAAAATTGTTTAGTGGTTTGCCCTTTTTAACCGACTTTCATAAAGGAGGAAGGTTCTCAATTCGTCGGAATCCCTGTTTTTTCTTATGTATGAAAGGATATACTTCCCAAGTGGTACCATTGAAATTTTATGAAGATCTAATGATAAGTTTCGGAAACAGACAACGGAACTCTTCAATCAACGGTGATTGCCGCTAACACATATATAGGCATTGTTTATACTATTACATAACATAACGCCTATATGCCCTAAATGGGTTCGCTGTTCAGTATACATGTTCGGCATTCAGTCCATCGTTTATAAACCGAATAAAATTTCTTTTAACATTGTGTTAGGTTTAGTCCTCGGGTGCGGGTGGTGCCATATGAATTAGATTATGTTCACTAAGCCAAGGTTTGCCGGCTATACACCCAAAAATGACGGTACAGATTCAGTTGATTCGATACCGACATAGTCCATTGAAATGTTACATTTTTTAGGCCTAACCTTGCGTTTTTTAGAGGACGCAATTTTATTCTTTTGATGTGTAGGGGGGGTCAGTGTAAAGCTAAAACCAAGTTTGTGGGGTCGCCACCCTTGTCGAACGGCCGCCATCTGGAAAATAGGGCTTGAAATGGTTTTTACGATATATCTCTTAAACTATTTATGTGATAAAAAAAATTGTTGACATTTTTTGTTGCTAATTAAATTCTCTACAACTTTGGTCCAGTAACTTTTGTTTTTTTTTAT
Organism: Cybosia mesomella; assembly: GCA_946251805.1. Classification (NCBI taxonomy): domain Eukaryota; kingdom Metazoa; phylum Arthropoda; class Insecta; order Lepidoptera; family Erebidae; genus Cybosia; species Cybosia mesomella. The sequence goes on from OX276401.1 coordinate 20,116,941, forward strand.
TTTGTTATTATAATTTTTTAAATTATTAATTTTGCAATATTATTAATAATTAATTATTGACTCTTTTCCCCACCACACACGAGGAAGAGTCTGGAGGCGCGTTTTTTTTACGTGGTATATGCATATAGGCATAATCCACGGTGATTTTCTAAATTTGAACTACTCCGTCTCCTTAGTCTTTTCGATGGACCAGGCTGCGGCTCAGCATCTGATCGGCTTTCTGAATTAAATATCAGTGGGAGAACTGGAGAAGGAAGGGGTGTTAATGTCGGCGGTTCATCATCAAAGTCATTTTCATTTATTAATTCTGAGAACCTCATTACGTTGCTGCAAGTCTCTCCAGAACAATGGAAGCACACTGCAGAACCTTTCAGCCCTGCTTTTCGACATCCACACATTGATCCATAGTTTCCTGTGCATTTGCAAAAGATCAATTTTGGAAGCTCAGGGGTGCTGGAGGTTTAGAGCTCTGCACTGGCATCAATAATTTTCCACATGTTTTTCCAGCCCCAGTCTTCAAGATCATTATTATCACCAAGCCACGACTGGACCTGATGATAGACTCGGAAAGTATGAAAGCGACCTGTGTATTATATTGGAGGAAGTGAATGTGCTTTTTGTCACTGCCTTGGCAAATTGTTTGTATCTTAGGCTGTCAAGAGAATTATCATCTTTATTACCACCGTACAAAGAGATAAAAAAGTTTCTGAACATTTTTGCTTATAACTTTTTTATTTATAGTTCTACGACAAAAAGTTACTGTACCAAAGTTGTAGAGAATTTAATTTGCAACAAAAAATGTCAATAATTTTTTTTATCAGATAAATAGTTTAAGAGATATATCGTAAAAACCATTTCAACCCCTATTTTCAAGATGGCGGCCGTTCGACAAGGGTGGCGACCCCACAAACTTGGTTTTAGCTTTACACTGACCCCCCCTACACATCAAAAAAAATAAAATTGCGTCCTCTAAAAACCGCAACCCCAAATGAACTTTTCAATGGACTAACAGAGCCTTTTCCCAGTCAGTAGCGTTTTCTGATTGAGGAGCTTCAGGAATAAACAAAAGTACGGCCAAAACCCAATTAGACTGATTAATGGCTTAGGTTTAGTTTTGTTGTTGAAAGTTTTTAGTTAATTTTTTTTCATTTATGTATATGATAAAAATAAAATTACCTGATACCGGTCCATAAATTGCTGCCAATTATCTTTGAAGAACTGCCAAGCGAGGTCGCGTCCATTTTTGGTGACCGCCACTGAGACTATTACAAAAACAGTGTCTTGAGCTCTCACCTCGTCCTATAATAATAGATTATCAATTACAAAATACAGTTATATAACTATTTCTTAATTATACCATAGTTCTAAAAGAAATTAATCTTGAATCTGTAACTGATATTGACACTATCCACGTTTAGATTATGGTAGTCTAAAAAGTGAATCTGTTAAAATTGTTTCATTTCACGTGAATTTTCGACGACATCCAGTATGTTTATTATTTTTTTAATACTGACTGTAGTCTTTTTCTTATTACATGGCAAAATGCGTGGACGTGCAGTAATGACAAAAAAAAGTTAAAAAAATGCTATTGACGTTTTTGTCGAAGTGGTATAATAAAATCATTATGAGATTAATGTCAAGGTCCGTTATTCGCGTGAATAAATAGTATTTGTGAATTGAGTGAGGTTAATTCTATTTTCCAGTCATTAACAATAAAGGCGGCATTCTACAGTGCGTGATTCTGTAGATTTGGTCACGAACGGCAGACGAACACGCAACCACGCGTGTGCGCGTGTCGGTCTGCGGAATCACACACCGCAGAAAGACGCCTTAAAATGTCGAATTTAATAACGAATAAGGAGCCCGATGTGGATGCAAGTCGATGAGATAGGCGGGTGTGGTGTGCGATGTGCGATGTGCGATGTGCAATGTGCGGTGCGGTGGATGCAGTCGTACCGAGATGGCGAAGTCGAGGACGCGCTTGAGGATGGCGCGGTCGTGTACGGCGCCGAGCGCTCGGCTGATGCGGTCCTTCTCCTCGTGCAGGTCGGCGGCGCGGTACAGCGCCAGGAAGCGCTCGAACGTGCGCTCGTCGGCGCCCGACAGCACGGCGCGGTAGCACGCCGAGCGCAGGTCGGCCGGCAGCGCGCCCGCCCCGCCCGAGTGCTTCTCGAACCTGCCGCGCGCCATCGTTACAGCCGGGTGCATTACTTCGGACCGACGGTTTTACCGGAACGACTAGCACGTCATATAGCTGGTACAGTAGAATACATATTGGACCCGATATACAGCGCTATTGAAATACACATGTGCTAATATGCAGTGTGTTACCTTTGACGTACCGGTAAAACTGTCGGTCCGTCATAATTTGAATCAGCTCTTACGCTAAGGCCGCAATACGGCTTTGTCCCGTGATCAACCGCTATACTTTGAAACCGCTCGAGAAGCTTCAAAAACGGTCGCGGGAGATGACCGCAAGTGAAGCCGCTTGTATTAGGTTCCGTGACTCGGACGGCCTAAGCCTTAGTACTGCAGCTACTTGGACGAACTTACAGGTGTACCGAAACTCGGTATTGTGCAGTTCATTTCTTCTTCATCCAAGATGAAGGAAAAGTAAGAAAATAAACTTATGTCAAGAATACACGGTGAACGATGGCGGCCCTATGCCACTGTATCATAGTCGCATAGGGTCGCCATCGGGAAAACGAACTGAACGCAACTGACGAAATATTGTGTAAGTGAAATGAATGTAATCATATAAATACTAGTATCAGTTTCCAAATCCGAGCGTTTCCAAAATACCACTATAATATTACTCAACTTTAATAAAAATCCATTTTATATTCTATACGAATGTTGCCCGCGACTTCGTACGCGTTGAGTTCGGAATAGATCAAGGTATGTTTATTTCGACAGTCTCGATATTGACACGTAAGTATGAAGTTATTTTATTTAACGGGCCGGATAAGGTGATGTAGTACACTCGGATTACATCGAGAATTCGTTCGAAATAAATAGAGACATAGGTATGTAACATAGAAATCAATTCTGCCCGATTCCTTAATATAATAGCGTGATACGTGTGTGACTCTGTGGAGTTTTGTGATTTTACATTTTGCTGCTCATTACCTATGTGTATAACGTGATGAGCAGAGATCGGAATAGGTACCTAAAGTTCGAAGAAGTTAGTAACATAGAACTGATAATACCTCCTCTAAAGTCCCGAAATCATATATATGATAATTTAAAATTTGAGAATCACATTTCAATTTTTAGGGCCCAATAGACGGCAAAAGCACAGCGGCAAAAACAGAGTTATTTTGTAGCAAATTTTTGAAAAAAATGTGTAACCACTTTATTGTGGTTCTGTTTTAAGTTTAAGAAGAAAAGTATTAAGTTTTCCTTTTTATTAGCATCCTCATGTTTTAAACCTTTTCCCAATTACATTGAAGTCGACTTAAACATCAGTATTTTACGTAAAGCGACTGCCACCAGATCTTCATAACCCAGTGTGAAACGAGTATGATTCTTAGTTCGACCAGCTGTTGTGAGACTTTTCTTAACGACTATCCTGTTAAACCTTTAATACAATATAATCAGGTAAATAACAGGAGAAAAAACATCGCTTTTTAATTTAACACTTTTAGTACACATAATGAGATTCTTCAATATTATAATTTAGTGCAAATGTATTCGAAGTGCAGTAAGTAATTTGCAGTTGTTCAATCGTGGGATGTAATCTTCATTTTTATGATTCCGGGGTTTTAGAGGCGGTATTATCAATTCTATGTTACTGCCTTTGTCGAATTTTAGGTAAATATACTGTACCTATTCCGATCTCTGGTGATGAGTTATAGTCCGGATTTTTACCATATCTGAGTTCTGCGGAACTACATAATTTCCTAAAGATCTACCTGGTAATAATAAAGTTATCATCAATAGTTTAGGCCGATTTTGCTCTACTGCTCCTATCATACCTATAATAGCGTGATGATATATAACTCAGTTTATGACCATGCCCTAGAAGAATATTCATGCCAAAATTTCAGTCAAATCTGTTCAGCGGTTTTCAAGTGACGCTCGGAAATCGATAATTAAAAGCAGACAAACAGACAAAAAATCCAAAAATCACATTTTCGGCATCGATATGCCTTCTTGAACACAATCAATAATTTTTTGAAAAATTATTCAATGTACAGTTTTCACCTCTTTACGATTATATTATATGTATAGATAGATGTATAGGTTTTGTTATGCACACGTTTTTAGCAATTAACACACAGACACAGAACTAATCTAATTGATGTAGTCATCGATTAGATTAGTTATTTCTGTGTGCGCGCGTAATGTGAATAATTTTTATGACTGAAAGTAACTGTTGTATTATAGTCTTCATCATCATTATCATGTCAGCCAAACGACGCCCACTGCTGGGCCTATCCAAACCCCCCCCCCCCATTATAGTCCTATCCTACAAATATTATAAATGTAAAAGTTTGTGAACATGTTTGTTATTCAATATAACAAACAACGGATCTGGCTGAAATTTGGTATCCTATAGGCTCCTTTACATCCCAGTAATTGGTTTCCATGGGTTGCGGTAACGGAACAAGTATTCCACGCCGGCGGAGCTGCGTGCTTAAGCTAGTATGATATAAATTATTTACCGGCTTTTAGCTTCCTTTATAGTTTCTGGGTCTTCAAAACTGATCATTTTGTTGAGTACTAAACTTCGCAGCAAGGTATCGAGATGACTTTCCTTCTCTTCTGCATCCCAGCCTAATCTCCGAGTAATGTTTGAGAATAATTTGCGTCCATAATTCTTCAAGGGCTTGTCAAGTGGGGTATGTGACAATAAGGCACTCAGTTTGGACATACAATTAGATATTGAAGACCACACTGTAAAGTTTGTCTCGTTACTAAACGCTTCCATGAGTTTTAATGACTGAAAAGAAACAAAAAAGCATGTACCAATATTTCAATATATTTTAGAAGTTGACTTGAACTGCAAGCTGACTAAATGCTAAGTGGACCAAGTGCTAATTGGACTTAACGCGAAATAGACATGTTAACGTCTACTGAACCAAATGCGAATAGGCCGCAATCCGGCGAAACGATTATAAATAATCAATTGGCCTTTCCCTCGAGTGCTTTTAGCGGAATGTTGGGATAACACTAATGACGTCATTTAATTAGAAGCGAAGGAGAAAGAGCACTAAAGCAGACAATTTAACGTACATTTTATTGATATTCAAATGTTTTTGAAGTGAAACTTCTTTATCGGCGTTGGAAAAAAATTTACTGTCACAATATGTAACGTGTTTCGGTTACGCGCCATCTCAATTTCTGTACATTTTTCCGTTACGCATCTTCTTTTAAAAAAAGTTGATTTATTCGACTGATAGTGATCAGCAAAATGCAAGAGTTTATTTTAATTATAATTTCAGTGAATTTCTAAAAAAAGTAAGGATTTATATCTCTTTATCTAACACGTGGGTGTGATTATGGTATTTATTTTTTCAAGTTATTTAAGGTTAACCTCAGTTTTTGATTGTAACTATCGATCAATGTATATAATTCCATTAAAACTAGTTATTATTAATTAATACGACTGTTTTGTACTTTATTGACATGCTGTAATAATCTTAGTAGTAATAAGGTAAAATGAAATAATTGTATTATTTGTATTCATGTCTATGACAATAAAAGCCTTTTGTTAAACTTTATCTAATATAACTTAATAAGGTCATAAAGAAGTTTCACTGTGTACACTAGTAGGTACAGATACACATTTTTTTTACTTGTGGGTGCTTTTACATAACTGCATTTAAATGTAAGATAGAGGTTATAACAAACCTCAGCAGTTTGCGTGTGTCCAGCCTGCACTAACGCAAAGCAGTCGTCGAGGAGGCCGAGTCGGTCGAGCGGCGGCAGTGATCCGTCGCGGATAGCAGTCACCAGCTGCGCTATCATTGATGCAGGGTAGCGAGTGCGGTAGTACCCAACCTGAAATAATAGAACCATTTGTACAATAATGGCTATTTGTTCTCACTCTTACACTGTTTATCACCAACAGAAGGTTGCCACACGCAAATGCGAATTTCCTCCGGTAAATAATTGTGAACAAGTCTTCCTATACAGTATTTTAGAAATGATTGAAATGTATCTGTGTAGAATTCGCCGAATTGGTAGTATTAGCTAACAAAACCTAAGAAAAAGTAATGGGTATTTATTACTGTCCTCAAAAATAGTGGAATTTAACATCTTTGCATTGACGTCGACTATTATAACCTTGCGTTTGTAATTATGGATTATTGTATCTACTTTTATTGAAAAGCACCTAAATGTTGAAGTCGTGTTGTGTTTGGATTAAAGTTGTCACTATAATATTATGGCGCTCATTAGGGGTGGCCTATGTCCAGCAGTGGACTAGAATAGGTTGAAGATGATGATGATGAGTAAAAACAATTAAAATGGGTACTTCAATATGGTGTTATATTATTTAATCTTCGTAATTATTGTTTAAATCAATTAAACACCAAACATCGAGCAAAAATAAAACATCAATGTGTAAAATCGATTGCAACTTCTTCAGAAATAAAGTAGATTGTTGTTTGAAATCGAATAAGTTACCATTAGGACATAATTATTTAATGAAAAATTGAGCTAGGTGAATAGTTAAATAAATGGTTGGAAGAGTGAGTGAGGAAATACCGGCAATACTGCCAATTTAAATTTGCGTTTATTAATCTATACTTAATATTTATAATATAAACCTGAACAGTTTGTTTGTGTGGTTGAACGCGCTAATCTCAGGGACTACTGATTCGAATTGAATAATTATTTATGTGTTAGATAGCCCAAGGGAAGGTTATAGGTTATATATCACCACGCTACTAGCAAGGAGAGCGGAGCAGTGAGCATAAATGTCAAAAAATCGGGCAAATTTCCATACATTATTGTAAATGGGCATGTATGGTAAAAAATATACTACTGAGCTTTATTAGAATTTAACAAATTATATTTTACAGAGTAAAATTACATATAATGATAAACGAAAGTATATTAAAGTAAAAATGTTAGGTAGTTTCTTTTACTTTGCTAACAAAGTACTTGCTACTTTTACTTTGCTGCGCTGCGCATACGTTCATCGAACGCCTACGCTGGATAAACGCTAGTGTGAAGGCAGTCTTAAAGACCAAAAGAGTGCAAGTTCACCATACCTATATCAATACTATTTCTGTTCAATGGTTTCACTCATAGAAATCAAATATAACTAAAAAGTAAACACTTACAGTGCCAGGATTGAGTTTGACCCATGAACTCTCAGCAACATTTTTTAAAACCACTTCCTGTGTCCGCTTTTCCAGTACTGTAGATAGTGCTATCTGTAATTCCAGGAATTAGGTTTATTTGTTATTGATAAATGTAACTATATTGAAAACTATATACATCCAAACAGTTACAACAATTTTTTTAGATACAATTATATATACGCTAGTATACGTACAACATACTTAGAGCACTTTCCTTTTATCTAATGCTACCCTCCAATGACCTTCTATTAAAATGAGGCAGATATATTATCTCAATAGTATCGTGATATCAAAATATAGATAGTATACAGTATATAATACAACTTATGTCCTATTGCACTCATGCTTGTGTTTTGAGTGATCACTTTCATGCGTGAATGCTGTATCTACGCCTTTTTTAAATATAAGATCAGGTATGCTTTAGGCTATCGTCAATTGAATTGGTTTTGAACTTCCTAAATAATAGAATTTGTCCGCAAAATAGTAGATCTGTCGCCAAATAATATAAAAACAATCCTGACTAATTGATCTTAATAAACCCACCCGTATAAATTTCGCTTCCCTGATAACCCATTTTTCTGCAGAACTTTTCAAGCAACGCCATCAGACTATGACAACCTCTATTCGTCTTAACTTTGTTGTGGTATTTGGCCATGTTCTAACCATTTGTGGATATCTATATGTATATGTGTGTTTTATTTAGTCTAGCGGTTTAGTACGGAAACGCCACATTCCGGAAATAGCTACTGAGTCCGGAAACGACTTATTCTTCAAAAGACTTATTCTTAAAAGTACACTTTCCGAAAATGACATTATTCTGAACTGGACACATTCCGAAATGACCTATTCCTCATTGGACACATTCCAGAAATGGCATAAATTTCGAAAACTGGGTAAGGAAGAACAAAAAAAAAGGTTAATTACAAAAGTGAGTAAATCATATTACAATTTATTTATTGACACTACACGGCCTACACAACATGAATGCAAAAATAAAATAATCGAGTATTGTTAAACTTTACAGAAAAATAGGACTAAAATTTAATTTATAGGATTTTGATTTGGATCAGATTTTTATATATAAAATATATTACTTATCGTAAAAAAATGAAATAATTTTTTTTAATGGAAATATTGGTTTTTGTTCAGACGCTCGTCAATTCCTCCAATGTAAATCACATTGTTAACATTCTTACACTGTGCATAATTTTCAATTAAAACAGACAAGGTTCAATCACACTGAAATTCTAATAATAAATATGCTAACATTCAGATATTTGTGATGAATCACCACGATAAAACTTTTAATTCATCATCTACAAAAAATAAATATAAAGGTTAAAATTATATCATCATTATGTTCACAATTTGTACTTTTACCACAGTAAATGTGGTTTTGTTTTGGTAAAAAAATGTAAAACTAAAAATTGCGATCACTGATGATATATTTTTTTAACTTTTTATTATTTTCTAGATTAAACACTATTCAATTATTTTAGTTTTTTGTTTATTTTCTGTGTAGGCTGTGTAGGGTGTCAATAAATATATTTTAATGTGATTTACTTACTTTTGTGATGGTTTTTTTTCCTTCTTACCCAGTTTTCGAAATTTATGCCATTTCCGGAATGTGTCCAATTCGGAATAGGTCATTATCGGAATGTATCCAATTTGGAATAAGTCATTTTCGGAAAGTGTCCTTTTAAGAATAAGTCCTTTTAGGAATGATTCCTTTCCGGACCCAGTGGCCATTTCCGTACTAAACCAGTCTAACTGTCAAAGATCAAAAAGTTAATTTACAAGTTGGCCACAAACTCCATCGCACGTCTGACATGGTAATATATTTCAGGGATAAAAATACCCTGTGTTATTACAGTCTATAATCTATCCCTGTACTAAATATCAGCCAAATCCGCTCAACCGTTAAAGCGTGATTGAGTTACACTATGCATAACCAACCAATAAATTCTAGAATTAGTAATAAGTTTTCACCAATAGATGACACTAATAAACAACAAACTGACAAAATTATTTAAAATATGAACAAAAAATACCTATTTTGGCCATATTAAGCTGTGTAAAAGTTTCTAAAACGTAATACTAGATTAATCGATATCCTTGTTGCTATTTAAACTTATCAACAACGTAGTTATGAGAAAATTAATAACATTATATGTGACAGCTTTTTAATGACAACAAAGTGGTTTTCGATCCTTCTTCATATTTGATCATAGATGGCATTGTAATAAATTTCAACTATTTTTACTACACATCAGAAGTACGTAATATTATTAACATATATTATAATAGAATCGTAACGAGGTGAAAACTGTACATTAAATATTTTTTTGGAAAAAAAAATTGTCATATGTTCTAGGAACGATCCTGATGCCAAAAATGTGATTCTGTTTTTCTGTTTGTCTGCTCTTATTATCGATATCTTAGCACCACTTGAAAACAGCAGAATAGATTCAGCTCACTTTTAGCATGAACATTCTACTAGGGTTCATCCATAAACTACCCTATATATCATCACGCTATTATAAGTGTGATAGGAGCAGCAGGGTAAAATCGACTAGATTTATTATTGATCATTCCTTTATTATTACAAAGCAGAATTATTTTCATCACGAAATTCTGCAGTTTAATAGAGCTCGGACATGGTCAACGTTCGGACTAGCTGTAGCTAAAAGATGAGCAGTAAAATATGAAATCTTGAAACTAAAGAGCAACCTACGTGTGACTGATAGTTGATTAGAAACTCAGCTGTTGATAATAAATATCATCACACTATTATATTAGATAAGCAGGTAGAAATTATTTCGATGTTACATGTAAACATCCATTCCTTCATGATAATAAATGATTGCGAAATGTGGGTGCTAGCACCTCTGCCTACCCCTTCGGGGATATAGGCGTGAGTTTATGTATGTATATAATAAATGATTGAAAATATAACGATGAAATGGGTAACCTACCTAATACATGTCAAGTTCGAAACTGCAGAAACATACCTTTATCTATTCGGAATTTAATGCGGACGACGCCGCGGGCAGAAGTTGGTATACCAAATTGATGGAAAATCTAAATTAAGAATAATTAAACATAAGTAATTAGCCGGCCTCTAACTCTTCTTTCGACGTCCCAAGCTAAGCGTCGTCCCAACCTGTATAAAACTGTCTACACTAGACTACCTTTTTAAAGTCTAAATTTAATCCCGTGGCAAATAGAAAAAAAAAATGAAATTCAAATAAATGTTATTTTAGTTTAGTGAGATGAGCAATAGAATTGCCCCCATTGTGTGAATTCAATTGCAAATGAGACTTGAAAAAAAAACGCCTAGAACTATAAAAGTTCTAGGCGTTATTTTTTTCATATTTTCGCAAAATTGTGAACATTAAAGTGACTTTGTAGTCATCATCAGCTTTAGAAACTTTATCACAATGCTTACTTTTGACGTAGTTTTGTAGCATCGCCTACTTTTGACGCTTTGTAGCTTCACCTAGTTTTGACGTTCTGGAGCATCACCTACTTTTGACACCTGTATATGCAAATCAAATTTTGACGCTGACTGTACCCTACGTAAATAGTAATAAGTACACGGTGGTGCTTACGTCCAATGCGAATTACTTGTGTTGAGATTGAGAGTATATAATAGAAAAAAGAAATACATAACTTATACACAACACAATATTATAAGTGCAAAAAGTACTAACGGACTGGTTAAAATCACTCACTTTGAAACAGAAAGACTTCTGGAGTATATGAAATAGTGACCCTTACTTTTTACATGCAGGAAAACCCCTCCTCCCACACCCCCCTCTCACACACACCCACTCCACAACACAGATCCAGATAGGTTATTTTTTTGTTTTTCATTTTGTTTGATTGTTTAGATTTAATTTGAAATTATTTCGACCCGCTATATCATGGGAGCACCTTAGAAGGTGGTTACATTCACAGATAATATAATAAATATATAAGTAAAATAGATAGGGTAATAACACTTAATTTGGACACCATTTGCATTAAACATAATGTTTATTAACGTTTTTAGAGTTCCGTTGCCCAATGGCAAAAAACAGAACCCTTATAGATTCGTCATGTCTGTCTGTCTGTCCGTTCGTATGTCACAGCCACTTTTTTCCGAAACTATAAGAACTATGCTATTTATTTATATCCACATTCCAGAACCCATGAAACATGCTAGTTAAGCTATGCTTACTTTGGGTCTAGATTGTGCTGTATAGAATGTCGTAGAATATTTCTTTATTAAATTTGATATATGTACCTTTTTTTTATCGTGCGGAAATCCCTTCCGGCCGGCCAGCGGGGGCGGTTATGTCGGGCTTGCACCGACTAAAACCGCACGCCGTCTCGGGTCTTCAGACGCCGAGGTGTAAGGTTATCCATAGAGCATATCCCTCGCACCCCGGCTGACCCTGGGCCATCTCACCACTAACAGCATCGCTCATCCTGTCTCCTCTGAAAGCAGAGGAGTACGGAGAGCGATGTGTTCCCGCCACGTTGGGTATTGGCCGACGATCAATGCCAACCCTATGAAGGGGTGAAGAGGAAGCCATTGACCGCCGCCCAGGGTGTACCGGCCGCTCCGATTCCGTTCCCCCCGGACTGCAGCGGGATCGGAATCGGAGCGACACTCGAGGAGGTTACCCAACACACACCCCTCCCTTAGGATACCTCCCCGCCGGCCAGCGGGGGGGCGGTTATGTCGGGCTTGAACCGACTAAAACCGCATGCCACCTCGGGTCTTAAAACGCCGGGGTATAAGGTTGCCCATAGAGCATATCCCTTGCACCCCGACTGACCCTGGGCCATCTCCGGTTTCGAGATAACCCCCTCGGGTTTGGGAACCAAGGTATCCCTGTCTTGCGCCGATTTGGGGGAGGGGCGCTAGTCGCCCCACCGTCCCGGCCTGCTTCTGCTGGGGTGACAGGCGGCCTCACCTGCCAGGCGGATTCACCTGCCACCCCTAGGCCTGCGCTCATGGAGGTCGCTATATGAGGTTTTATGACCTATATTATGGGAAAATTTTATAGCCTAGCAATAAAAAAAACTACCGCTATTCCTGTCTCGTATACGTTGATAGCGAGTCTATAGCTATAGCTTGTATTCTCATTCTACACTCTGTTCCGTGACCTTGGCGACTGCAGACAGTTTAAGTAGACACCCGTTCAGTGCCCCAAAGCCAGGTTGAAATTATTTGAAGTGAACGAAAATTTAATACAACGCCATCTATTACCTCTTTGCACAAAATCTGCATGGATATAATTATTGTAGACATCTATTGGAGGAAAAATTGTATTGATTTTGCCAGGCCAGCTAAGGGGAGGGTCGGTGTTTAGTCCTTAGTGGGGTGACTTCTGCCAGGGAATTTACCTTTAACTTAAATGCTGGGCAATGCTATGGTTTATAACGAGCCGCGCTCATTCCAACTACCTCGGAACTGTAGTAGCTAAATATGATGCACGAGGGCGAATCTCCGGCGCCATAACCGGACCATCTGGCTAGGGGAAGAAAACCCTGATACAAAAATAACCCTTTGTGACTGGGCAGTCACCTGCGTCATGGACCTGCGCAGTTGAGCACCGTACGCAAGGATGAAGGGATCCTGGGGGGTTGAGCCAAACGGCGCTGGCGGTTATGCGTCCGCGAGGCAACACGCCCTCTTTGGCCTGGATTTCAGGCTAAACGGTAGCCCCAAACACTAGCCATGGTTGGGGAAATTAGGTCAAGGTGTCTCATTAGTGGGCCACCGGCGAGGAGTGTAGGGTCCACGATAGCCGTCTTTGGACGACTATCGTGGTGGGTAAAGGTCATGCTGACGGGGTAAGTGAGGGTTGATCAGCCGTTGGGGGTAGGCCATTTCATGCCCCCTACGCCAACCCGATCGAGCCCCCGATGTCGCACTGTAAACCAGCCTTGCACTCCTTTTTCTCTTTGGTAGTCCTAGTGCCCCTCGAATTAAGTCGAGCAAGGCACTCCCAGTTGCGGGCTCCGTGGAGGGTGGGAAGCCAAAGGGACGAAATTTAAGAACTCACAATAACATGGATAGGCCAAATAATAAAACGAACACTACAAATCCCAAGACTGGCAGCTCAGTGGTCCAGACTGCGGGTACCAGTCAAGGGAATGACTGCACACGCGCCTTCAGCGCACACTTGGCCCGAACCGGCAGCTCAGCGGCCCCGGCAGCAGGCACCGGGAAAGGCACCCACACAACGCACCACACCGCCCAAACTGGCAGCTCAGTGGTTAAAACTACGGGTACCAGGGAGGGCGAAAGCACCACACGCGCCCTCAGCGCACACTTGGCCAAAACCGGAAGCTTAGTGGCCTCGGCTGCAGGTACCGGTGGAGGCAAACACACTAAACAGAAACTCACAACAACCACAGCCCAAACTGGAAGCTCAGTGGTTTTATCTACGGGTACCAGTGCGGGCATCGAAACTACCTTCACGGGAAGCTCAGTGGTTCCATCTACGGGTACCCGCGAAGGTAACGACACACATAAGGGGGAAACCCCTTTGTCACACAAACCTCCCCCAGGGGAAGGCCCCCGTAGCGTCAGCCCGGTGGATTCTTGCCAACCGGAGGACGCTTTCTCGGAAGGCTGGCAACTGCCTAAGAGAAAGGGGTCAAACAGGACCAGGGCACGTACCCAACCGACAGGCGTGGATGGCAAGGCAGCTGCCGAACCATTCAAACCGAAAAAGCGGAGGGTCCGAAAAACGAAGAAGGAGAGGCGTATGGCGGCCATCGCGGCCAAGTCTCTGCCTTCTTCCGCACAACCCTCTGACTCAGCAACGAAGACAGAGGCAATCGGCACCCTCAACTTCGCCGCTGGTGGACGGAATATTCCGCCTACCAGTAACAAAGCGAAGAGGGCCAAACAGCGGCCGACTGGGAACGGTAACTCCTCTGCCAAACGTGCTCTCAACGAGACGACTTCGCCTCGCGGGGAGTACAAAAGGCAGAGGTTGGACCTAACCAAAAAGGTCGCCAGGCCAACCTACGCCCAAGCCGCGAGTACGCCTCTTGACGTCGCAATCACATGCACACGCACGGGGCGTATCGGCAAGGACGTATCCGAGGAAGTACTCACCGGGATACAAACTCGTATCTTCGGTGATGCCTTGGCTCGGAGGGAAACTCAGCCCCCGAAGTTTAGAGCCAAACCGCTCTATGCTGAGGGGGTCCTAAAACTGTGGTGTGCGGATGAATATACACGCACATGGCTACAGCGTGCCGTAAGCGACATGGCTCTCACGCCCAATGTCAAGTTGGTCGTGAAGAGCCAGACTGAGATCCCTCAGCAGGCACGTTGTGGCATACTGGTCCCTGATCCACAAGGGCTTCTGGAGGACGCGCGCAAAATTGGGCGAGTTCTGTCCTTCCAGAACCCCGAAGTGGAGGTCGCAAAGTGGACCTTGTTCAACGCGACCAAGCAAAACGCCGCGTGGTTCCTGGTGGTCGGAATCCCAGAGGACCAAGTACCGACCCTAATGAAGGCCGGACGCCGTCTCGCTTCTGGAGTGGGGACCGTGTACGTTAAGTTCTAGGGTCGGTCCGGCAGGGGTGTGTGTTGGGTAACCTCCTCGAGTGTCGCTCCGATTCCGATCCCGCTGCAGTCCGGGGGGAACGGAATCGAAGCGGCCGGTACACCCTGGGCGGCGGTCAATGGCTTCCCCTTCACCCCTTCATAGGGTTGGCATTGATCGTCGGCCAATACCCAACGTGGCGGGAACACATCGCTCTCCGTACTCCTCTGCTTTCAGAGGAGACAGGATGAGCTATGCTGTTAGTGGTGAGATGGCCCAGGGTCAGCCGGGGTGCGAGGGATATGCTCTATGAGTAACCTTACATCCCGGCGTCTGAAGACCCGAGACGGCGTGCGGTTTTAGTCGGTGCAAGCCCGACATAACCGCCCCCGCTGGCCGGCGGGGGGGTATCCGAAGGGATTTCCGCACGATAAAAAAAAAAAAAAAAGGGTCGGTCCGGCAGGTTTGCCGACGTCCCTCTGGGATGGGACCCATCCACGGCCACCATAAACCAGGAGCTCAAGCACCTACCTGCGACAGAGGAGTCCAATCCTCTCCCAAACGCCCCCGAATCAAGCGGGGAGGTGCCTGCAAAGGCACCACCAACATCCCCCGCCAGTGTCGGACAGGAGGGCGCACCCATGGAGGCAGAGGATGCGGAGGACGTTCTGGCATCAATCTCCGGCCTCCTGGGGGACGACATCGAACCGGGCGACTTGTTTGCGGGGCTAAAACTTGGGGAGGACGAAGTGGGAACGACCAATGATGGCGTCCCCTTCGTCGAAGACTAAAGTCCTCAAAGTGAACCTCCAGCACAGTCGTGATGGGACGGCTCAGTTACGTAAATGGCTGGAGGTTCAACAAACGGCCATTGCCCTGATCCAAGAGCCTTGGATCAGAGGGGGCCACATCCAGGGGCTCTCCAACTTAGGAGGTAAGCTTATCGTGACTGGCGAACATGATCTCCCCAGATCGTGTATATATGTCACAAAAACTTAAAAACACAGGTCCTCACAGAGTTCTGTTGCAGAGATCTCACTGCCATAAGGCTGCATACACAGCTGGACGTCGAGGACAACGTGGTCATCCTCGCCTCAGCCTACATGCCCGAAAAGGAGGAGCTGCCCCCGCAAGACCTCACCCGGCTGGTGGACCACTGCGAAAGGGAAAGGGTAGAGGTCATAATTGGGGGCCGACACCAATGCTCATCATCCGCTATGGGGCATGAGCACTCAAAACGACAGAGGTAAGTCCCTTGTTGAATATCTTTTCACTACTAACCTTACCTTACTAAACACCGGCTCTGAACCGACCTTCGTCACCAAAAAGAGCCGTACGATTATTGATTTAACACTAGCTACTGAAAATGCAGCGGAAGCCATCATGGGCTGGCACGTCTCCAAGGAGGCATCCTGCTCAGAACACAGGTGGATTCGCTTTGATCTACAGGCGGGGACACTACAAACTCTGCCAAAACGCAACCCGAGAAAAACCGACAAGGTCAAATTTGTGCAGCACCTAGCAAATAGACTTGCTCAACAGCGCTCCCCACTGACCCTCGACAACATCATACAGATTGAGGAACAGGTAAACCACCTAACCAAATCTATAATAGACAGCTACCACATAGCATGCCCAGAAACCCTACCTCCCAAAACCCCAGGCAAACAGCCATGGTGGGGCCCAGAGCTAGAGCGCAAGCGAAGGAAGGTTAGAAGGAATTTCAACAGGCCTATGAATACTTGTGCAGATGAAGACTGGGACGCCTATCGTTCAGCCAAATACAGCTACAAAAAATGTATTTGATACCGAAGCAAACAGGGATGGCGAAAATTCTGTGGGAACATAGAATCATGCCAACAAGCAAACAGGGTAAGGAAAGTCCTAGTACAGACAAAACCGATGGCACTGACCGCCCTTAGAAAACAGGACAACACACTCACAACATCACCAGAAGAATCTAGACGCGTACTCATTGAGACCCACTTCCCTGGATGCGTGTTCACGACGACAATCAACTGGCATCATGAAACCATAACACCTACTGCCCGAGACTGGCAGTACGCAAACAAAGTGGTCACACTGGAAAAAGTCCAGTGGGCCATCAGTAGTTTTCACCCTTATAAGGCAGCTGGCCCCGACCGAATCATCCCTGCTATGCTACAGTGGGGCGACAAATTAGTCGCAAGCAGACTGGAGCGTATCTTTAAAGCCTGTCTGGCACACAGATACGTTCCGAAGGGATGGCGGGAAGTAGAAGTAATTTTCATCCCGAAGCCAGGAAAGGGTGATTACACGAATCCCAAAGCACATCGACCAATCAGTCTGACCTCCTTCATGCTAAAGGCCATGGAACGCCTATGCGAGAGGGAGCTGAGAGATAGTGCACTAAAACAGCTACCCCTACATGCAAACCAGCACGCATACAGCTCCGGTAAGTCTACGGAATCAGCCCTCCATCTGGTAGTCAGCCGGATAGAGGAAGCGATCGAACAAAAAGGCTTCTGCCTAGGAACGTTCATTGACATCGAAGGAGCTTTCGACAAAACCAGCTTCACCAGTATTAAGGCCGCCCTGTCAAAACATGGAGCGGAGCCGGTACTATCAGACTGGATAACAAACATGCTCAGCAAAAGAGTAGTTCGCCTTGGGGAAGAAGATCAGACGGCTCTGATAGCCAAAGGCTGCCCGCAGGGTGGAGTTATCTCTCCCCTTCTGTGGAATTTAATGATAGATGACCTAATCACAAGGCTGAACAAAAACCGCGACTACACAATAGGCTACGCAGACGACCTAACAATCCTCATCTCAGGGAAGGTAGCGGGAACGGTCTGTAACCTAACCCAACAAGCCTTACGCATCGTAGAAAAATGGTGCGGGGAATTCGAACTATCGGTGAATTCGAACAAAACCGAGTTAGTCATGTTTACGAACAAAAGGGTATTAGGCGAATACCGATTACCCAAACTCTTTGACACGGAACTCCAACTGTCGAAAGAGGTCAAATACCTTGGCGTTATTCTTGACAGCAAGTTAAAATGGAGTAGCCACCTAGACAATAAATTACAAAAGGCTGGGATTACCTTCTGGCAGTGCAGAAGAATGATTGGTAAAAACTGGGGGCTATCACCGGAAATCATCCTATGGCTTTACGAAACAGTAATCCGCCCCATGATAGCGTATGGTGCTATCGTCTGGTGGCCAAGGACCGAAAACAGCACAGTAGCGGCTAAACTACAACGGACCCAAAGACTAGCCTGCATGGCAACCACTGGATGCATGAAATCTACCCCACCGCGGCAATGGAAGCCATGCTCGGACTCCCACCCTTGGATCTGTTCATCCGCCAAGAAGCAACAGCTGCGGCTATACGCCTAAGGGCACTCAACCTATGGAGCGAGAGAAACACGCGACACACCTCACTGCTCACAGATCTCATAAAGGAGATACCCATGATAGGAGCAATGAATGATCGTGTGCCCAAACAACACGTATTCGACAAAAAATACAAGATCCAACTTCATGAGGACCACCGCTGTGAGGCTTTATGCCCAACGGAACTACGCATCTTCACAGATGGATCAAAGACTGGTACAGGCACCGGGGCCGGCGTTTTCTCGGAGGACCTTAATATATCCATATCAACATCGCTGGGGACCCACAACACAGTATTTCAAGCTGAATGCATGAGGATTACCCTGGTAGCTTCACCGGTAATGGCCTGGAGAGTGGAAGGCCACTCAATACGCATACTCTCCGACAGCATGGCCGTGCTGCAAGCTTTAAACAGCCACACTATAAACTCGGGACTAATACTGGAGTGCCATCGTAAACTGAACCAAATAGACCATTTCAATAACATAACCTTGCAATGGATTAAGGGCCACAGCGGCTCACGCGGCAATGATGCAGCGGATGAGCTTGCCAGGAGACGATCTGACATGGTGGTAATGGGACCTGAGCCCATAATACCGATCCCCTTTGCATACCTACGAACCATGGTAAACAAACGAACGAGAGATCAACACAACAGCTATTGGATAAATCTGGAAGTTTGCAGACAGGCGAGGGAAGCACTCCCCGTGCTTGAAAATAGACTGACCAAACAGCAACTGCGCACGGCCACAGCTGCCATCACGGGGCACGGCTCCTTCAATAAACACCTTTATATTTTAGGAATCACCGACAGCCCTCTCTGCAGAGCCTGCATGAAAGAGGAAGAAAGAGCGGCGCACGTGCTCCTACACTGCCCTGTAACCGCCACATACAGGGTAAAGTACTTCGGAAATACAGGTACGCTCCGGGAGATCGCCAGCAGCGTGAATAGCCTGCTGGCGTTCTTCAATGAGTTGGGGTGGATCGAGTGAAATGCCCACCCTCACGCAAAAACCGCGCCCTGTCGTGGAGTTGCGGATACCAGCTCGCGAAACCATACCATACCAATACCAATGCCAGGCCAGCTACATGACTTACGGTGGCTAAAATTTTTTTTCTAGTTTGTGTATCTGTATTAGAATAATATTATGTAATCTGTGGTAACACACATACAAACTTACAAACATCTTCACAAATTGTCACATCCTTCTTACTACTTAATATATAATATTACAAAATGTGAAAGTATGGATATTTGTTACTCTTTCATGCTAAAACGGCATAACGGTTCTGGATGAAATTTAGCATAGGGATAGATTATAGTCTGGAATAACACACAGACTTTTTATCCCGGGAATATATTCGCATAGGAACCGAGACGAAGCGGGCACGGGAACAGAATTCCACGCGGGCGTAGCCGCGGACATCAGCACGTTTAGAATATTAGTTGGAAGTAGGATAGAATTTTTATGTATCAAATAAATAAAGTCGTCTTTATTATAACATGTTTGTCCAGATAATGGTATCATCAAATCAATAAAAATGATCATTCAAATATGTCATTTAAAAAGTGTAATTTGTGAGTGATGTCGACGGGGCTATTTGTTAGTACATTAATCACAAGTAACCAAATCCGTGTCCGGGCGCGCGATGTCGTAATCTACGGACGATGATCGACACATTTAACGACAGATCTACCATTGTGAGTACCAATCTATTATTTATCGGGTAAACCTTTTATTTTGAGAATAAAATCTTTATTCATGGAATCAACTACGATTTTATTTGGTCATTCATTCCTGGTGATAATATATTAATCTAAGAATGAAAATATTTCGTGGCGACAGATCTATTAATTAGAAGTTATATCAATTATGTTGATAACAAATATAGTTTTTTCAAAAAAATATAATTTCGTATTATTAATACACTCTGAGAACTGAAACCCTGGTACTTTCTGTGATGAGAAATTAACTAATTATTATTCTTGAAAAATGTTACTGAGAACTAATTTACAAAGAATAATTGTGAGAGATATGATAATTCAAATTATAAGAAATAGGCACAAGGTTCTACTATCAATATAAATAATTAATAGGACTTTTTACAATTGAATCTTCTTTCTTAACATAAACATCACAGTCTGGGTTGGCACAGCACGATGTCACTATACAGTTGTGTTTATGTAACTGCTAGAAATAAAAACCTGTTTTATGGCAATAGTGCACACTAAGTGGAAGAATATGGTTGGTTTGTGATGTATCATATGGTTGGGTTGGATGCTGTTATTTCCTGTTCAAAATATTAACAATCAAGTCCAAATGTATTGTATTATATCGCACTTCCATAAATGCTGGTTATCATCATGACTTATCACATACATTGTGTTTAAAAACAATAAAAAATTGGTTGATCAGAAATTAAGTATTATATTAAGTGAGATCTTTAACTAGATCTAAAATTAATGTACATAATTATCATTAATAACAATATCAGTGAAGGTTAATAATATGTTAAATTAAATGTAATCTTTGGATTTTTTTTAATAATGAATATGACGTTATCAAATAGGATGGTTGAAAAGTATGTCATTTTACCTTTGAAGGTTGTTCCTGAGTGGATATAGTAATAGGAACCATCCAGAGTGTGTCATCGCCTTGACTGCCATCTGCACAGAACTTCTGCTGTGTTAATTTCAACACTCTATCTGCTCCTTTTTGTTCTGAACTCACCTGCAATTAAACTGTCAATATAAGTATTTCAGTTAATATAAAGAATCTTTCAGAAATGAATGGCTAAGGTGGCAAAAAGATATACAGCACAGATGGCGATAAATATATTACAACGAGTGGAAGTTTAGAAAACTTGACATATCATCTTCCGCCCACCCAATCACCCCTAGCAGGGCAGTAGTATGTACCTTCACTAGATTTGTTCTAAGATCACAGATTCAGTCTGGTACATAATCATTACAGAACCCTGACATGCAATGAACAGGAAGGAGTTGCATATACCCAGGTGCTTGAATTACTTTGGTTTTGTTAGGGTTTCATTTAAGAATCAATGTAAAAAGCCCCAAAAAAGCATAGAGATAAAAAAAACAATTCTGCTGAATACAGCCACAAACTGCACATCTCTAAGAAAAAGAACACAAAATCCAAAAGCTGCATTCTCACTCTTTTGTAGGTGGTTGATTCTTACAGTATAGATAATAAGTGTTGTATGTAGGAGCACTTGAAAGAGAAATGAATACAATAGAGGTAGATGCCAATCTCTATATATCAATGCCCTACATAAACCCAATATTCTTATCAAGCAATTCAAGGCAAATAATGCAAGATAACATTTACCCTAACATTGTTTTGTACAGTAAAATGTTATTGTCTGATGTTTGTTCAATGGTTTAAAGTAATTTAAGTATGAGATTTAAGTGATATGTTGAGAATTTGAATTATTTACAAACCTCAACCATTGGAAAACCCATCTGTTTTGTCCATGTGGACATTACAGCCCCAACAGGCTTTTTAGATGCTTCTTCTAAAGCAGCCCATAAGTCCTCTGTGAATGTGTTTTTGTACTGAAAGATAATGATGAAAAGTTTAAAATAAATATGTTACATTATATGTGTCTCCTAGTTGTATTTACTAATAATAAAGTATTAGGTCGTTACATATAAAATTACCGTTTTTCTTGAAGAAATTGGAGGAAACCCAAATTTCAGTACTAACATTTTTGCATTTTTTTTAGGATGACAATCCAAATTTTATGATTTTTTTTTATGTATGAATGAGACAACATTTAGCTAACAAACAGCAACTTTTATAACATTTTTGAAAAGTGACTAAAAAAGCGGCGGTAGCCCAGTGGCGTACGTAACGGACTTTGAGATGAGGTCTCGAGTTCGATCCCCAGTCGCCCCAGGCACACACCTCTGACTTTTCGTAGTTATGTGTGCATTAATAAATGTTAATTATTGCTCGCTTAATAATGTGCCCGGTAGATGGCAATAGGCTCGCCCCCTATTACATTGGGACCTAAACATAACTGGCGAATCGTGGGTATGTAATACACCTCTGCCTACCCTTTCGGGGATACAGGCGTGAAGTTATGTTATGTAAAAAGTGACAGCTGTTAAGTAATACGAAATTTATCATAAAAATGGATAGCATTTAGGAAGTACTGTTTTTGAAGATCAAATTAATTTATCAAGCAGCCAATAAAAACAAAATTTAATACAGAGTTGTAAAATCTTGCAATCAACTTTCAAACAAAATATAAATAATGGAAATAGCTATTAAATTACAGGAATAACGAAGTCATGAATTTGTAAGAAAATTTCAGCAATTTCATAGGTAAAGACCTATAACATGTTATGAAAATAACTACAGGCAATCAGATAATAAGCTGTGTTTACCTGATGTCTGGTGAGATAAACATTCATGCCTTTACGGAAATCGTCATCACCAATGTATCTATGCAACATGCGGATAACAGATGCACCTTTATTGTATGATATGTCATCAAAAATTTCATCTATTTCAGATGGATGACCTACAGGAACTTCAATGGGGTGTGAATTTTTCAGACAATCCAATTCTAAAGCCCTGGAATAGAAGTTCAATACATACAATGGAATAGTAATCACTTCTTATGCATAATAATAAAGTAGACAAGTTACAGTGGTGTATAAACAAATTCTTTTGTTTATTGGGTGAATGACTTTACCATATGCTTACATTACAACATTAACACAATTACAACTGGCAAACAGCCAGTGTAACTGATAAACTGAACAAACAGAAATGTTGAGGTGAATTCTAGTTATGAAAGGCAAGTGAGAAATTATCTGTAATGTAATTAAATATGAGTTGATGAAGTTCTTGTTTGTTTTAAACTATATTTTTATAATATGCCTGGCTGTTTAGTAATATACTTAACTTGTCAAAAAATACTAATATAATCCACTGACTGTATATTCCAGTATACTATGTTTACATGAATTAATATGATGGCATAACACTATGGGCAAGTACATACCCATGAACTGTTGGAGGTTTTGAGTATGTTAAAAGGAGTGTGGCCAGAGGCTGACCTGCTTAACAGTGTTAGTTAAGGAAAAATAACTTACCTGATATAGTTTTCAGTCACAAATTGAGTCCAAATATCATATTCAGGGAAAAGATGGTTAACACAAAGGAACTCAACAAAGGAAGCATATCCTTCATTCAACCAAAGATGAGTCCACCATTCCATGGTAACAAGATTACCAAACCACTGATGAGCTAACTCATGACCTACAACCAGGGCTATCCACTGTCTTCTCACAGCTGATGTATGTTCTTCATCCACAAGAAGGCAGGTCTCTCTGTATGTAACCAGCCCCCAGTTTTCCATAGCACCAGCAGAAAAATCTGCTATAGCTATTAGGTCAATTTTAGGTAGAGGGTAAGCTATATCAAAATATTCTTTATAATAAGGTAGAACTTTTGCTGCTACTTCTAAGGCAAACAACCCTTGTTTACTTTTACCTACAGGTGTATAAACTCTAACTAATACACCATCACGAGATTTCTTCTCAACATAATCATATTCACCAACAACAACTGCCACAAGGTAAGTTGACATTATGGGTGTTGTATCAAAATGAATAATCTTTTTGCCACCACTCAACTTTTCCTCTTTAACAGGCATATTGGATAAAGCAACTCGATCAGCTGGTACTTCAAGTGTGATGTCAAAAGTGGCTTTAATAGCAGGTTCATCCCAGCAAGGAAAACATCGGCGTGCATCTGTCGCCTCAAACTGCGTGACTGCAGCATAACGTTCCTCGCCGCCCGGTGTTAGATACTTGCTGCGGTAGAGACCCTTCATCTTGTCGTTGATCTCTCCATTGAATTCGCAGTGTAACGTTGCTTCGCCCTCGGTGAGTTGCGTATCAAAAATAATAGTCGCAGTCTCATCGGCAGTGTTAAGACGTACTTCGCAAGGAAATAAATCAGACTGTGAACCTCCATACTGAAGTTTCACATTTGATAGTTCTAAATCCAAGCAATTTAGAACTATTTCATTCGTTGGATTCGCGATCTAAAATGTAACGAGATTGCTATAGCAAGGCACATGGGCACATTTTTTTGCAGCGACGATGACGAAATTTCTACTCACCAATACTTTCACTGCGGTTTTTCCTGTAAATGTAAATTTCTCCAGTTGTGGAAATAATTGTAAATCGTAATGTTTTGGCACCACACATTTTGGGAGACGCTGAAATGGTTTGTTTTCGGGCATTGTCACTTTTTCTTTCACGATCGTAAATGTAGGACGCGTTACACAGAAATACCGTAATGACCGAGTGACAGAGTGAACTCGCGCTCCAACGGCGCAACTGAAACGTGCTCCCCTCGCGCGTCTCGGCCCCCACTCCGAATAACGGTGTTTGCTACGTAAGAACTTGCAATGGCAAGCGAAATAATGAGAACAGTTTTCAGATGGAATTACGAATGAATTACAAATGACGCGTAGTAATTGTAGTGTCATGGAAAATGGTCAATTAAAACTGTGAAAAACTGAAAGTTTGATAGAAGCCTTTTTGTCCGAGTAATTTCTAAACAAATTCAAATTTAGTTTTAAGGTTATAAAAATGACAGATATAGAGATGCGCAAATTCATTTTAAGTTTTAGTGTTTCCTTTCCTTATGCTGCGTACACACACACCGGCCGGGCGGCGGCCGGCCCAACGAACGTCAACAAATAAGATTCATTGGTCCTGTATCTGAATGACTTAGCGAATGTTGTTGATGGTTCGCTGTCTTGTACCGGTAATCCGGATTATCCGGAACATGGTGGTATTGGGTTGGGTTTAAATTACCTGCAACATGGTATCCAGTGATAAAAAAATTACTACCTTGGCTTTCTGCGCAGTAGGATAGACACTGGACAGTTCGCTAAGAGAATAATAGTGTATGAGTGCGGCTGTGAGTGTGGTATGTGATGGTACAGTCAACATCAATAGTAGCATAGTATCTGAATTGTCCAAAAAAAATGCATTGCAAGATATATCACAATAGTCTGACAAAATCGCGTCGCAAAAGTGTTTGGTACATTAATATTTTCATAATGCAAAAAAAACTATCCATCAAAAGTAAAGCAGTATCAGAAATTTTCAATAGTTTTTCACACAATGGTTCTATTAAAAGTTTCAAAAGTACCTGAATTAAGAATAAAACTTTCGTCGAACATAAACCTTTTTAGAATGCTGATGTATATTTTGATTTAAATATTGTGTTCTGTCTTTTGTTTTATGGCATTGTCAAGAATTGTCACTTGAAGTGGCTATATAAACCAAGAACTAAACTGAATATAATCTATTACTAAGTACTAAGTAGGTTAGGCACCTATATATTTCTAGGAAGTCATAATTTGATTAAATAGCACTACAAATTAGTAAATTTCCTTAATTCCTTTATCATCGATATGTCGCATTATCTATCAGATCATGAAAGACATCGTATAGTAACGCTTCATGAAGATGGCTTACCAATTGGTGACATCGCAAGACGTGTTGGTGTTGCTCGAAATACCGTTACTCTTTGGATCAATAGATGGGACAGCGAAGGACATGTTAATCAAATTCGAAAAACAGGACGACCGACTGTTACATCTGCTTCTTCACGTAACGAAATTGTTAGAAGGACAAGATACAATGGGTTCACTCCAGTCGCAAACTTGGCTACTGAGTTTAATATATCACGGGCAACAGTCCGACGTGTATTGCATAAAGCAGGAGTACATCACCGCAAACCGGCCAGGAAGCTTGCTCTGACTGCAATACACAAGGAAGAACGATTGAGATTTGCACGAGACTATCTAGACTTCAATATCGAGAATGTCATATTCAGTGATGAAAAAACTTTTACATCAGATGAAAGTGGAAGGGTCACCTTGTGGCGAATTAATAAGACAAGGTATTTTGAAATAAATATTGTCAATGTTCATGCAAGCGGCAGAATAAACCTTGGATTTTGGTCCTGGATGTCGTCTGCTGGGCCTGGAGAATTAATAGAAATTGGTGGACGATTGAATGCTCAAGGTTACGTTGATATTATGGAAGACGTTTTGATACCAACTGTTAGAAATTGTTATCCAGGCATCGATCCGTTTAATTTTGTTCACGACAATTCACCCGTATACACTGCAAGATTGACCAGAGCATGGTTTAGAGAGCACAACGACGAAATTATTGCTTTGCCATTTCCACCTAAATCTCCGGACATAAATCCAATTGAAAACATGTGGGGATTGATGGTGCAAAACTGGGATCCGTCAACTCCTCGCACTGCAACCGCTATTTGTAATCATGTATTTGAGTTATGGGAACACTATAGAGGAATGTATACATGTCAGAACATGGTCATGTCCATGCGGGAACGTCTTCAATGTATTATAGATAATGCAGGAGGCCATACCCGATTCTAAAAACGCCATAGAAAACCCTAACTTTAATTATGCAAGTATGCAAGTGTAAATTTTTTTTAGCTACAATGTAAACGTTTTTAGTAGATAAGTGGTATGTTAATTTTAAAGTTTATGTTTTTTTTTACAGTAAAGCATCGGTTGCGAAAATTAATTACTTTTTTTTTTAATTCTCAAATATGTGATTAATCCATTAAGGGCCCGTGGTCCCACTACATCGAACAGCAGTGCTATGCTCTAACTTTCACTCGTCGACGGACACAGCGCTGCTGGCTCGTCGTAGAGCAATCGACCAATCCCATCATAGAATCGTCGGCGAGCACAACCTTGTTCTATGATGTGATTGGTCGATTGCTGCGGGCTCGTCGACTAGTAAAAGTTAGAGAATAGCACTTTTTTATACCACTTAGATGGCAGTCAAGCGCACGGCCTACCTGATGGAAAGTGGTTACCGTGGCCTATAGACATGTACAACACCAGGGGCATCACACTCGAGCTGCCGACACTGCTGCTAATAATTGAATAATACCACTTCCCCTTTTGTCTGACTATTTTGATTCAATTAAATAGTCACTTTAAAAACACAATATAGTTTGAAAATATAATATATATTTATAATATAGTTTGAATTGAAAAAAAATTGAATCAGCTTATTTTGAAAATAGTTTTTTTGATTATTTTGAAACCTTAACGCGAGTGATTAATATTAAAAAGAAGTAAGTCAGGTTATTAAAAAAAATTATAGAGTCAATACTTTTGGAACTCAGTTTTTGATCAGCTACTATTGACGCTGACTGTACATAGCGAAACCAAAATATAAAATATATCGAATATAAGCTAAAGCAATGTTGTATACAGGGTTCTGCACTTGCGTTGAGAACGAATAATGCACAGATACTGAACTTGCTGCATCGCAGGATGAGATATTTGGGTATGCGCAATCATCTTCTAATCAAAAACAAAATGGCAAAAGGAAAAGTTTTCCTAATACTTCGGCTAAACTTGACGGTGTAGCTTGTATTAAGGGAAGACAAAAGAGACAAAATTTTTATAAGAAAGGTACGCGAGCTAAAGAAGTTATACGGTTAATACATTCGGACGATGGAGGTACAGTCTGTAAGTGGATGCCTATATTTTTAACATGCATTGACGATTTTACGAGGAACACTTTTATTTATTTTTTAAAACATAAGAGAGAGGTTTTTCAAAATATTATAGAATTTGAGGAGTAGGTATACTAAAAATCAAATTGGTCAGAAACTAAAGGTCTTACGTACTGATAATGACTCGCAGTTTGTCAATAAATGGAAGAATAACTATCAAACAATTCGGAATCCATCATCAACTAACGGGGGAGAACACGCCAGAACGAAATAGGGTTGCAGAACTTGCAAATCGTACCATTTGTAAAAAACCAAGAAGCATACTACAGGATGTTGATCTACCGAAACGTTTTTGGGCTGAAGTTGTTCATCATGCAGTTTATTGGAACAGATCACCAACGGTTGCTGTGAGAAATATAACACCTGAAAAAAGGTGGTCAGGAAGCAAACAAGATTAGAGTGGAGTAAAAATATTCGGTTGTAAAGCTTTTATGCATATTTCTAAGCAAAAGAGAAGTAAGTGAGCTCCAAAAAACAAAGAACTGATTCATGTCGGTTTTTGTGATGATGCCAAAGCTTATCGTCTATTGGACCCAAATACCAATAAAGTATATAAGGTGTCACCGAATTAGGTCTCTGAATTTGGTGAGATGACTTGGTATCGACAAAATACGTATTTGAAACAAAAGAAAAATGTCGGATAAAATAAAAAAATAAAATAAAAAAGAACCAACTAAATCACCTCGTTGATTCATAATGATTTTTAGAATTAAAGAAGAGACGAGAAATAAGAAGAGATACACAACACGACTTTTTGCTAGAGGCTTAAGTCAGAGATATGGGGTGGATTATGACGAGCCATTGATGGATTGTTGGCAATGGCAGCTAAAAATGGCCTAAATCTGGATCAGATGGACGTGTAAACGGCTTTCTTAAATGGAGACCTTACTGAGACTGTTTATATGAAACAATCAGGACGATTTAGGAGAGAGGGAAAGAAGATCATGTATATCTTTTAAAACGCTCGCTTTATTGATTAAAACAAACCCCTAGAGCCTGGAACAATACGTTGAATTACGACTTGTTGAAGCTTGTATTCAGGATATCCGGGAATGAACCTTGCGCCTTCAAAAGATACAAAGATGCAAAGATCATTGAGCTGAGCGAGCGAAGCTCTTATACGCGGCATAGCTGTTTGTTGGTGGCTGAACTAATCCGTAACCACTCGCGTGATCTTGACCAAATTTACCACGGTGATAGTGTGGACTTGGTGTGAACACTGAGGAGTGTTTTGATGGTTCATGTCCGATGTACCATTGAGGAATAATCACCGAAAAACAGTTTCACGAGCGCGCGGCCCTAGCTAAGTGCTCTCGCTCGCTCAGCTCAATTTATTTCAGTCGCACCCTGCACTGAATTCCTAGTCATATTAGCCGTTTATGTTGATGATATGCTAGTTTTTTAGAATGATGCAGCAGATTTAAGTTAAGTGAAAAGAAATCCTATGTCAAAATTTAAAATTCAAAAGCAGAGCTTATTCTGGGAACGCGAATAACTCAAAATAAATCTGAAATTAAAATTATGGTATATATAAAAAATATATAAATTATTTATGCAGATATTAGTCATGCTACTTGTTATGACAGAAGGTCATATTCCGGAGTAGTATTTCTTTGACAGCTGACTTAGATCTCTCCGTATAAATTTTTGGGTATGATGTTAGACTCTAAGTTGTCTGGGACAGAGCATATTAAGTATACCATTGAGAAGTGTGAAAAAAATTTAATATCATACGGTCTGTGGGCGGTGTCTGGTGGGGGGCTCATCCCTATTGCCAGAAACTGATGTATAGTGCTCTGATTCGTAGTCATCTGAATTATGGATCCTTTCTTCTTGAACCCTTTAATAAGCATCCCTTTATTCACTAGACAGGATCCAGTCGAAATTACTCCGTATAATTCTGGAAGCCATGAAGTCCTCCCCAATAAATGCTCTACAATTAGAGTGTGTGGATTCTCCTTGTTCTTTGTACCATATGAATCAATAATTTTCTCACCTGATATCATTATGGACTCTGGCATTAGTAAACATTCGGTGGATGCCAAAAGGATTCTTCAACGCCTAATCAGCCGAAAATATCAAGAGTCTATAGCCATATTGTTAAGGACCGTGGTTCGTAACAGACTATGACCTGATAAGGTTCCAAATAGACTGCCACTACTTCGCGGTCGCCTTCAGTGGACTGTATTTGTTGGATGTTGAGTCGAAGAATGAAACACTTGGATGGGTGGACTTCATTGACGTCAGTGAGGCATCGGATGTACTTGGCCCAGCACTACTCTTGATCTACTACTTCCTGTTGAGCTTCCTTGTTCCTTGAGAGACTCTTGTTGTCTACTTGTTGCTCCATGTCCATTGTCCATAATTTCCTACCAAATGGTCCCTGCTTTTATAGTCTTTTGTACTGCTGGCCCGCGATCCAAATTACCTCACCTCCGCATTTCCATTTATTTATAGAACTTATGTTTTACATATTAATTACATAGCATATATGTACATTGGTAGCAATAAGACTTGCACGACGATAGGTACTTACATCTGTACCGTGCGACGTCGGGCTACTGAATGACGGGCGGATTGACCCCTCAGACTTATATATGGGCCCTGCCTCCCGCGAGCTACTATATAATAAAATGGCACCAGCCGGGGGAGCGCATATTCGCTTCTTACGGTGTGGGAGGCAGTCGCGGGGTGTAATTAAACTTACATACGAGGGTCAAACTGAAAGTTCTTCGAACTGGCCACTTATAAACAATATAATAAAAAAATAATTCTAAAATTTGAAAATAGAACTCTTTGCCAATATTACTGAGTATATATTTCATTCATTTATCATTTGTTTTACGATTTGGCGGCAAATTGAAAATTGTCTGTGTCACGTTAACATGAATTTAACACGAGAAAATTTTCGTGCAATGATTTTTTATGACTTTCGATGTCATTTAAGTCAACAAGAAAGTTATGATAGACTACGATTGGCCTTTCACGATGAAGCCCCATCTCGTGCGACTGTTTACAACTGGTTTAATGAGTTTAAACGTGGTCGCACTAATCTCACTGATGATTTACGTGAGGGACGGCCTTCTACGGCGACGACTGAAAATAACATCTGTGTTGTGCGGCGTATGATAGAGACTGACAAAAGAGTGACCTATCAGCAGATTCGGACAAGCTTAGGCATCGGTATGAGTCAAGTGCACAAAATCCTCCACGAACATTTAGCGGTCAGGAAGCTTTGCGCCCGGTGGATACCTCATAATTTGACTGAGGCTCAAAAACTCCATCGTGTGGATTGGTGCCGTAAAATGATTGAAAGATTTAACGGAGGTGACTCTAATGCTGTGTTCGACATACTAACAGGTGACGAAAGCTGGATTTACTGTTATGATCCTGAAACCAAAAGACAATCTGCTCAGTGGGTGTTTCCTTTCGAGGAGTTGCCAACTAAAGTGAAGAGAGATCGAAGTGCGGGAAAAAAAATGGTGGCCTCGTTCTTTGGAAGGATAGGTCATTTCGTAACAATTGTGTTAGAGGATCAAAAAACAGTTTCTGCAGAATGGTACACTACCAATTGTTTGCCACTTGTCTTGGAAAAAGTTCGAGAGAAACGACCTCGCAGTAGGATCCTCCTTCACCACGACAACGCCTCGTCGCACACCGCCAAGCGAACGATCGACTATTTGGCGACATCAAACGTTGAATTACTGGGTCACCCGCCGTATAGCCCCGACCTCGCGCCTTGTGATTTTTATTTATTTCCAAAAATTAAAGAAAAACTTAAAGGAAAGCGGTTTATGAATGCTGAAGAAGCGGTGGCTGCGTATCGCGATGCCATTGAAGAGACCCCTAAGGACGAGTGGGCATAGTGCTTTTCCCAGTGGTTCCATCGCATGCAGCGGTGTATTGACGTGAATGGACAATATTTTGAAAAGATATAATAAAACTAATAACTGGCTAATGTAATCAGTTTTTGATTTTCTAAGAACTTTCAGTTTGACCCTCGTACTAATATACAAAGTCGTATTTCCTATTTATACGAAGTTATGTTAGATTCTGAGTAATGCATTTACGTAATTATATTTGCAATTATGCTTTTCGGGGAATGTACTTTCTTTATTAAATTTGGCTCTAACATACTTAATTACTCAGAAAACTAACTCCTAACAGTAATAAGCTATTTATCTTAGCTTAATATCAAAGTTATTACATAATTACGTTTTATTTTACGTAAATCTAACATTTTCATAATTTATTCGTTATATTCACGCTTACTTAATCTACGTGTCACTGGCACATGTGTCTATAGTTTATTTGTGTCGTGCACATTCTCCCGCCGTCGCTGACCCTGGTTCGTCTGCGAGCTCCGTTGGTAGCACGACGATCTTCTTCGTAGGCCTCCTCAGCACGTGTCAGCTGCTGGTGGTGACGTCCACGACTCGTACCTCGCCGTCGGCTCCTGGGAACACCCGGCTGACGCGTCCTCGCGGCCAGGTGTTGCGCGGCAGATTAGAATCGCAGATGATGACGACGTCCCCGACCTTCGGGGCGACGCCGGTGCTGGTGGGCTCCCGCCGGTGTTGCAATAGGGGAAGGTACTCCTTCACCCACCTCCTCCAGAAGATGTCAGCCAGGGCTTGAGCTCGCTTCCATTGTTGGCGAGCAGTCACGTCGTCTGCAGAGAAGTGCCCTGGTGGTGGCACATGGCAGTTGGGCCCGATGAGGATGTGGTTCGGCGTGAGGGCCTCGGGATCGTTAGGATCAACCGAAACATGTGTGAGGGGTCGTGAGTTGACGATATTCTCGACCTCTGCTAATAAGGTTAACAGGATCTCGTCGCTGGGATGCTTTTCCATCATGGTGACACGAAGCACTTCTTTCACTGCTTTCACCATTCGCTCCCATGCCCCCCCCCATGAAGGGTGCGGAAGGGGGTATGTACTTCCACACGATGTGTTGACTCGTAGTTTCTTTTTCGAGCGCGTCGAGTGCGGCCTCTGCTAGCTCCTTTTCCGCTGCCTTGAAGCACGTAGCGTTGTCACTCCATATTTCTTTGGGACAACCGCGTCTGGCTATGAATCTTCTCAGGGCGGAAACGGCTGAGTCGGCGCTTAAGGAGTGAACGACCTCTACATGTATAGCTCGAGAGGTCATACGCGTAAATAAGGCTCCATATCTCTTCTCTCGATGGCGTGCGACTGTAACTTCTATGGGTCCGAAGTAGTCTAGACCGGTGAACGTGAAGGGGCGTGTGTTGTGAGCTAACCGGGCGGCTGGTAAGTTGCCTGTGGCCGGTGACGCTGGTTTCGCCTTTCTTATGCGACACAATACACACTTCTTTATCTCATTTTTCACTGCGGGACGTATCTTGGTAATCCATAACCGCTGCCGGAGTTCATTGACCGTGATCTCGGTGCCACCATGTCGTAGCTTCTCATGAACATGTTTGATGTAGAGGCGTGTTTACGGGTGTTTGCCGTCGAACACCACAGGGTCCGATGCGTCTTCTCCCAGCTCCTTTGCAGCTGATATGCGTCCTCTCACGCGCATAGTGCCGTGGGAGTCTAGGTACACGCTTACATTGTTCAGTCGGTTGTCGCGAGGAGTTGATTGACCTTTTGTCATACGTACTATTTCACTCGCGAAACTATCTCGTTGACTGGCGTTTACACACAGGTGTTCGGCGCGGTTCAAGTACTCACTTGGTATGTTTATGTAGCACTGTTCATCGCATATCACTGTGTTATTCTTATTATGCACTGGTATGGCTTTCTTCGTACGCCAATCGGGATTAGCTTTCTCTATCTTACGAGTTCGCTTTCGAGCAGCTGACGTTTTACACTTATTCGGCCGGCACAAATCGATGAACTGGAGTACTCGTGCAGTCGTTCGTATGAGTCGCATCCATTTTGAGTACTTCTCTATACGCAGTAGTTGACTTGTGCTGGGCTGCTCGACATCTTGCGATGTGTGACACGTTTGTCTTTCTTCGCCCGTGTCGTGACGAATGACCTTTTCTTCTGTGGGCCACTCGGTTGCTGGCAGGCGCAGGAAATCGGGGCCGTTATACCATCTGTGTTCGGCCCGGAAGTTGTCGGGGGTTTCCCGAGTTGCGTCGTCTGCCACGTTGAGTCGAGTAGGCACCCAACGCCATTCATTTTTCTTCGTGGTGTCTTCTATCTCGGCGAGGCGATGTGCAACGAATGACTTGTATGCACGCGGCTCCGACCTTATCCATGTGAGTGCGGTTCGCGAGTCGCTCCAATAGGTCTTCTCTGTTGACTCGTAGTCGTGTTCTTCCAGGGTGGTTTGAGCCAGGCGCGCTCCCAGTAGTGCAGCTTGAAGCTCGAGTCTCGGCATGGAGATGGGCTTCAGCGGGGTCACTCTGCTCTTTGCGGCTGCTAATGACACGGTTACTGACCCGTCGGTGTGTTGCGTACGCCAGTACACAGCTGCAGCGTAGGCTTCTTCACTCGCATCGACGAAAGTGTGCAGTTGGCGTGAGGCGACTGATGTCGTCAGGTGATCGTAGCAGCGGGGTATTCTCAGCAGGTGTATGTTGTAGAGCTGGGCGAACCATTTGTTCCATCGTTCCCGTAGCTCAGCTGGGAGTGGGTCGTCCCATTCCGTCTTATAGCGCCATGTGTCCTGAAAAATACGTTTACCGGGAGTTATTATTGGTGCAATAAGGCCGAGCGGATCGAATAAGGCCATTATCACACTCAAGGCCTCTCGCTTCGTTGGAGGTCGCGTGTTTGTTTGAACTTCGCGCGGGATCTTCAAGTTGCTCGCGTTAAAGCCGAGATGATCTTCGTTGACGTGCCATGTTAGACCCAAGGTTTTTTCTGTCTCTTGGCCGCCGAGTTCCACTGTAGCACTGCTGTCTCGGGGCAGTGATAAATCTTCTATGATTGTTTTTTCGTTCGAAGTCCAACCGTTCAACACTCGGCTCGGCTCGTAGTTCGGGATCTTCTCGCGGGCGTCGGGGTTCGATGCCCAGTGATTCCAACTTGAAGTAATTCTTCACTTCATCTTCAATGGAGTCCTTATCGCGCTGTTGTAACTTACCGCAGAAT
This sequence comes from Cybosia mesomella, assembly GCA_946251805.1. Classification (NCBI taxonomy): domain Eukaryota; kingdom Metazoa; phylum Arthropoda; class Insecta; order Lepidoptera; family Erebidae; genus Cybosia; species Cybosia mesomella. Next base: position 20,151,896 of record OX276401.1, read on the forward strand.
GACACTGTTGCAGTCACTGAACTGCTGCATCCGTGAAGCACCCATCCCAGCTGAGTGAGTGACGCCACAGGCTGGTTACGACTTCCGGTGCGCAGCTGACGGGTTACGATGAGATGCCAGTTGTCTTGTCCTAGTAACACTTTGGGTGAAGCCTTCTCGTACGTTATCTTGTCACGTATATCCTCTAGATGTTCGCAGCCGTTGAGATGCTCTTCATACACTGTATCGGGTGAGAAGCGGAGTCGGTTCATGGTGCGGGCGGTTAAGTCGTACTCTTCATCGGCGTACTTCCCTTTGATGAATAAACTCACTGTCTTGCTCTCGTGCTTCATTTCACTGTTTACACCTTGGATGCAGATCTCCTTGGTTGGTCCGTCTGCCCCGATGACGTCGGCTATGGTCTCATCTATCAGCGTGATCGTGCTTCCCTCGTCCAATAAGGCGTAGGTATTGACGCTACCGCTTGGTCCTCTTAGTGTTACTGGTGCCATCTTGAGGTAGGCCTTGCGCTGACTGCGGGGAACTGCTGTTGTGGCTACTTCTGCCGTTGAGGTCGTGATGTCTTCCTTCTGTTCTTCACGGTCTCTTGGCGGCATATCGCGATGCAGTAGTCGGTGATGCATTATCTGGCACCCGTTCTTCCCACAGGCTGGTGCTCTGCATGTGGCGCGTCGGTGGTTACTTCGAAGACAGCGAAAACAGACTCTATTCTTCTTGGCTGTTTCCCATCTCGCGGTGTTGTCTAGGGCGATGAACTGCTTGCAGTCAGGTAGCTTATGATCCTTGCTACACTGTGGACATCTCTCTTCTGATGTCTTCTTGTTGATGGTGAGCGTCTGTTCAACTCTTCTGCTTCTTTGAGGACGATAACCGGTTCTTCTGTTGTCTTCTGTGTGGTTCACCTCTGGGAGCGCGTAGGAGCTGCACTTGTCTGCCTCTTCTGACAGGAACACAGATATTTTCTTCAGTTCTGGTATGTCTTCTTTCTTCTTTGCAGCGAAGTCGTACCACTTGTTTCTGAGTATAGGTGTGAGTTTCTCGATGATACTTCTGCACATCTCTGGACTGTGTAGGTAGTGCGGCTTCCTCAAGGCTTCTATGGTTCCCACGATGTTTGCTATCTTCCCAGCGAAGATACAGATGTCCTTGGCGTTATCGGTCACTTTGTTGAGAGTCTTGAGCTTCTCCATCTCGACGTGGATGAGTGCTTCTGGTCTACCAAATCTTCTCTCGAGGGCCCTTATGATCACCTCGGGGTCAGGTTGACTCAGCATTAGGCACTCGACTTTTCTTTTCCTTATTCTTGCGATATTTTCGTTCTTCGTGAAGTATATACCCGATTCTTCATACGTAGTCTTGAAGGCGAGCCATTATGTGCTGCTGCCGCTGAAGATCGGTAGTTCTCATATATACTTGGGCGGCTCCCTGTTGCTTCTCATAGCCTGGGATAGGGCCGCGGTGAGCGTAGCTACATCGATCACGGAGTTCTTCACTGGGGCACTTCTTTCTGATTTTTCCTGGGTTTGACACTTCTCCACTAGTTGACCCCTATCTTGGCAGGTCTGAGTGTTTTCCTCGATGTCTTGCCCCTTTTCCTTCAGGTTGGGTGCCGCAGCGTCATCCTTCTGTAGCCACGTGTTAATACGTACCGATGCCAGATCTTCCTCAGACCCGTCGTCGCTGCTCTCGTCCTGCAGTAGCCGCTGTAGACGGATCTGTTATATCTCTGCTTCGGCTTGTATTTGCTTGAGCTTCAGTTCTGCCAAGCGTTGTTTGACCTCCAGTTCCTTCTTCTTTCTTGAACTGGTGGAGCGGCGTGACCTCGTGTCCAAAGGCCGCATGGTGCGCTGTGAGCTAGGCTCTCCATATACAACAGCGCGGGTGTGGGGCGATCCTTTTTCTGTCGTCCCTGACTCTTCAGTAGTCACAGTTGTGCTGGACGTGGTCTGCTCGGTGCTGACTGTGGCTTCCGACGCACCACTGTCCGCTTAACTTCTGGCCTCTTCCGTGGCCGCAGGGTGTAGTACTGATCTTGGTACTGGTGCTGATGCTGGTTCCTCTTCCTGACGACGCTTCCCTCCATCCCTGGTGAGAACCATTCTTCTTTCTTCAAGTTTATACTTACCTGGAATTCCGACGGATCGTGGACTTTATTCCTACCCTTCGACCCGGTTCCAATGGACCATAGACGTTCGTGACAGACTATGACCTGATAAGGTTCCGAATAGACTGTCACTTCTCCCTTAGTTGAAGAACGATGAAACGTCTACGGCTGGCAGTTTACTTGAAGTTGACCTGGATCTTCGAAGGACCGTGTACTTTATTCGGCTCCGAAGGACCAATGTTAAGGACCATGGTTCGTAACAGACTATGACCTGATAAGGTTCCAAATAGACTGCCACTACTTCGCGGTCGCCTTCAGTGGACTGTATTTGTTGGATGTTGAGTTGAAGAATGAAACACTTGGATGGGTGGACTTCATTGACGTCAGTGAGGCATCGGATGTACTTGGCCCAGCACTACTCTTGATCTACTACTTCCTGTTGAGCTTCCTTGTTCCTTGAGAGACTCTTGTTGTCTACTTGTTGCTCCATGTCCATTGTCCATAATTTCCTACCAAATGGTCCCTGCTTTTATAGTCTTTTGTAGTGCTGGCCCGCGATCCAAATTACCTCACCTCCGCATTTCCATTTATTTATAGAACTTATGTTTTACATATTAATTACATAGCATATATGTACATTGGTAGCAATAAGACTTGCACGACGATAGGTACTTACATCTGTACCGTGCGACGTCGGGCTACTGAATGACGGGCGGATTGACCCCTCAGACTTATATATGGGCCCTGCCTCCCGCGAGCTACTATATAATAAAATGGCACCAGCCGGGGGAGCGCATATTCGCTTCTTACGGTGTGGGAGGCAGTCGCGGGGTGTAATTAAACTTACATACTAATATACAAAGTCGTATTTCCTATTTATACGAAGTTATGTTAGATTCTGAGTAATGCATTTACGTAATTATATTTGCAATTATGCTTTTCGGGGAATGTACTTTCTTTATTAAATTTGGCTCTAACATACTTAATTACTCAGAAAACTAACTCCTAACAGTAGTAAGCTATTTATCTTAGCTTAATATCAAAGTTATTACATAATAACGTTTTATTTTACGTAAATCTAACATTTTCATAATTTATTCGTTATATTCACGCTTACTTAATCTACGTGTCACTGGCACATGTGTCTATAGTTTATTTGTGTCGTGCACACATATACACAGACTCCTCTAAGTTGTCGGAGAGCTCCTGTGTTGGATCTGCTGTTTGGACCCAGTATCATATTATCTTTAAATCACCCAATATTAACACTATTTTTACTGGAGAAGCTATTGCCATTCTGGAGGCATTAGACATGGAGACATAGAATCTCTCAGTATCAGCAAATTAGTCATTTTTACAGATTCCAAGATTGGCCATCATAGCTAACAAATTCTCCAGTAAAACTAGATCTCCCTTATTCCTCCAAATTAAACACTCTCTTCTCAGGTGCCACAATGGGGGAATTGTGGTCTCACTAGTATGGATACCAGGACATAGCGGAATCGTAGGTAACACAATGGTTGATTCTCTGGTCAGAACTGCTTCCTCTTGTGGATCTATATATATAGATCCACAAGATATAGATATGGCTCCCTATATGAGTGTGGTTTTGACGAAGGAACATCTGAACACATTTTCTTTTCATGTACTAGGTACGGATCCTTGTATGATCTCCTACCCTCAAACGATATCCCTCTTGCTGCCAACCTTAACACCCTCCTGACTTATGTCAATTCATTTATATGTTATGTTACTTTATAGATCTTAACAATATTAACCTGTAAAACTGTGTTCAGTTGCTCTTCCATATAACACTGTGTTTGCTTTAATGTTGTCTCCTCTTTTTAGGCTTTTCAACACACTATTAACCTTTTGCCCACTTTTCAAAATCAACTGTTTGAATATAACATTTTTTCACTTGTACTTTCACATGTTATTGCGATCAGTATAAAAATTGAGTTGTTGGTGGAATCGTTGGGATCGCCATAGAAGTGTGCGCCAAAATTCAACATGCCTAAGAAGGCTCTCAGCTGACGCACGTTCTTCGGAGGCGGGAAATCCTGCACAGCCTGCACCTTTGAATCTAAAGGCTTACAACCGTCCTTGGAAATGTGATACCCTAGGAAATCGATCTCACTAACACCGAAAATGCACTTGGCAGTGTTCGCCAACATACCGTACTGCTTCAGCCTGCTGAACACCTCGCGGAGATGCTGCTCATGTTCCTGAGGGGATCGCGAGAAAATCAGATAATCATCCAAGAAACAATATACATTATCGAGTCCCCTGGTCATTTCATCCACAAAACGCTGGAAAGTTTGACCCGCATTTCTAAGACCAAAGGTCATGTAAGGAAATTCAAACATTCCGAATGGCGTCGTGATAGCCGTTTTCGGAATATCCTCGGGGCTGACAGGTATCTGATTGTAAGCTTTTTCAAGGTCAATCTTAGAGAAAATAGAACAACCAGACAAGCTATGACTAAAGTCATGAATGTGCTTAATCGGGTACCTGTCAGGCACGGTACGGGCGTTCAACTTGCGGTAATCGCCGCAGGGACGCCACCCGTTGTCCTTTTTCGGAGCCAAATGCAGCGGAGAAGACCAGGGGCTTTTAGATTCCCTAGCTGTGCCACATGCAAGCATTGCCTCGAACTCCTGCTTAGCTATTTTAAGCTTGTCCGGGACTAGACGACGTGGAGGTAAAGCTACAGGGGGTCCTGGAGTAGTGATAATGTGGTGTACAGTATTGTGAGGTAAAGGTGTAGTGCGATGCATACCGGCTGGTCGAGTTAGCTCAGGATACTCGTCCAGAATTTTGTGATACTGAGTCTCACCAGTTACCACTTTGACAGAGGAAATGCTGGCTCGAGCTACAGTCGCAACAGCTGTAACAGAAGTTAAATTATCTATTAATCGCCTTTTGCGAATATCTATGGCAAGGTTATAATAATTTAAAAAGTCTACACCTATTATAGGCTTGGTTACGTCGGCAACGACGAACCGCCACACAAATGTCCTACGCAAACCGAAATTTAAAGTTAAATTTATAAAACCGTAAGTACTAATGCTAGAACCGTTCGCGGCACATAATGTATAGTCCGTGCGGGAACGACGATCGCGTAGCGCAGACCTCGGGAAGACACAGAGGTCGCTCCCAGTGTCGATCAGGAACTGGATCTTCGAAGTACGGTCCGTGACGAACAGGCGACCAGGAGTGTAAGTAGGGCAATCGTCAGTCGCCATTACCGACCGCCTTCGTCGTTTCCCGGCTTGTAGTCGCAAGGCCGGATACACTTGGCCGCTTTCTCGCCGAAGTTGCTGTGGTACCAACACAGCGGAAACTTGCGATAGTTGGACTGCGATCGCTGTCTAGACTTGTCGCGGTTACCACGAGATCTTGATCGATTGCGACGCCTGTCCGATTTCTCCACCTTGAGATGCTGCAGCTGCTTCCGTAATTCTGCTACCTCCTTTGCCAAGTCATTCACGACGGAACCAGGTACCGGATTGTCCACTGCAGCTACCTTGGGCACGGAAGAGGCGAGTTCATTCACCCGATCGGCTAAATCCGCCAGGTCCTCCAGCGAAGCAGAAGCTGGTTGTCCTGCCAGCACGGTTTGGATGCTGTGCGGAAGTCGGCTAATCCAAATGGTCCGCAGAAACTCGTCCGGAATGCTGATGGAAGCCAGGCTCTGCAGGTGACGCAGGAATTGAGAGGGCTTCCTATCGCCAAGCTCCTCATGCATCAGAAGCTGCTTGAGTCTGTTTTCCTTCGACGCACTCAGCCGCTTGATTAGCTCGTTTTTCAATTTTCCGTACTTATCCGTCGGTGGAGGGCTGACGATAATATCCTTCACCTCTCTGGAATATTGCATGTCGAGGTGTCCGATGACGTAATTAAATTTCGTGGTATCATCCCTTATGCCGGAAATCGCAAACTGGCCCTCGACTTGAGCAAACCAGATTTCGGGCTCCTCAGGCCAAAATGGTGGCACTCTCACTCCGACTCGAAAAATATCGACATCTCTTGTCGACACTTGCCCATCACTAGCGCTTGGGTGTGGCCCTCGTGGCAGTGCATCGCGCGCATCTTCGAATCCCTTCTCGATGTTCTTTATATGGGGTCACCAGTGTAGGGGTTGTTTTGTAGGGGTGTAGCAAATAACAAGTCCGACTTACGTTGGTAGATAGTCCAATATAATTTGCACACACAAAGGTTACATAACAGAACGGAAGGAGCACATAAGAGAAGAGTTCACAAGCACACAATGATGCAAAGTCAAGCACAGAATAGAAAGTTTCAGGCAGGAAATGAAATGAGTGGAAGCAAACACAAAGCGTAATGATACCACGGCGCGAGTACATAAAATAGCGAGACGTGCAACATGCGTTTGGCGTGGCAAGCGAATTGCGACTATTCTGGAATGCGCCGGCGCACACGGCCGGCGACCCGTTGTAGATGTTATTTAGTTATGCATCTAGATAGCATAGTGATTGACGTGAGTCGATAAAACTTATCGATAAAGATATCGACAAACCGATATGTATCGCTGTGTAATTTTAAGTGTTTATATTTATGTTATGAATAAGTGAAACATATTAAATACATATTATATATATAGATATAATTATAGATATAGTTTTTAGAGTAGAATAAGTGTAAATATTGTAAATAAATATTAAATTGTAATTTCTACTGTAATGTTTAGTGTACTTGTGTAATGTACGTAATAAAAGTGGGGGGAATCCCTACAATATATTTAATCAGGCAGGCAGTTGCTACAACTAACAGTTGGCTGTATCCTGTGTTTCTACGTAATGTTGTCTTTTCTATTACTTAATAAAGTAATTATTAAAAAACATCGGTTGTACTAAAACGAAAGTAATGATATAATGCTTGCAACCCTTGCTAACGCTTGGGTTGTGCTGATTCCAAAAGCTTGTATCCCGCAAATTTTTAATTGCGATTAAAGCTAAGAAATGAGCACAACCCAAGCCAAGCAAGGGTTGAAAGCATTTGTAAATAGATATCCAGTTTTTTCTTGAATTGGTTAACAGTTTGTGCCGATATGATGTCATCAGGAAGCTTTTTCCACTCTCTAACTAAAATGCTTCTTCAAGATAAAAGTACTGAACAGATTTTGATTGGTGTATAGGGTACTTTTTGCACTAGTGACATTTTAATCACTAGTCATGAATGGGCCTGGGTTTCAAAATAAGAAATAAACAATAGCAAAATAAAACAATGATTACTCATTAGGAATTAATAATGTATTCATTAAGGAATAATATCAATTTGGTTAGCAAATGTTTCAGACACATGTTTAGAATGTTTTTTTTTTCGTAGACCTTATATATTGAATCCAAATAACTTAACATCACAGCTTTTATTAATAATTATTAATTTATCGTGATTTTCAAAGATTTTCCTCCATTAAAAATTTGAATATATAAATATAATCATTCTCGGGCTTAACTTTATGGATTAAATTTTGTTGAATTTTTGCTGTATTCCTGATAATTTGAATTAAGCTGAGGACGGCGATTTAAATTAAGCCATCTGTCTTTTTTTTTTCAAATATACTGAATGTGTATTGCTGCCTTGAACCATGTAAAAGTCCATTACACTCATCACATTTTAAAGACTTTGTCCATTTCGTGGCTAGGAAGCCTGCTATGTGCAGACAGTTTCGCCCCTATGCTTCAAAACTTGCCGAGAAAGAAATTCTGGAAACTCAGCACATTCTCCAATAATCTCCAATAGCACCTTCATTAGCAACTAAATGTTGTTTCTTCAAATATTCAATTATATTTTGGAATGTAAGAACTATCTGCTTTAACCTGCGGCTTTGATTGAGGACCTTTATTTTTATTTTGCTGTATCTTCACTTGCCTCGATAACTGCCGCATTTTTTCTTTTGTTTTAGTAGCCTACATCTGAAAGTAATATAACATTATATTTATAAGTATAATATGACGAATGAAAACTATTTTTTAAATTGGCGATTGCTTTAAAAATTTGCAATAATTTATCTTAAGGTATAAAAAATTGTGTGTTAATTTTATTTACATTTTTATCTACCCGGGTGAAGAGATATAATATGCATGTCTCTAAATGCAATAAAAATATATATGTATAGTAATAAAAGCTACTTTTTTTTTCACCCCTCTTCCTGTCGGCTACATAAGCTGGTCTTCGAGCCGAATCTGAACCAACGAGAAGGAACGACCGGTTTCTGGAATGTTCAGCACTCCACCGCCACACAAAATGGTACAAACTCGTGGCGCAAAGAAAAGGGACAATGGAGCAGAACAAACCACCAAGGAAGAACCATCGGGGAAAACTGGTGCAACAGAAGGTCCTAGCAGGCAGCATAGTGCAGCGGGCGGTAGCACAAAAATTAAAACCGTCACCAAAATACCTACTTCGTCAAAAAAAGGGTCCATAGCTTCAACAAGGGAATCTTTTGAACTTCGCAAGCTTCAACTGGAACTGGAAGCCGCTGAAAAAAAACTGGCGGCCGATATCGTTGCACTCGAGGAGGAACGATCTCGAAGATCTCGCGTTACGTGCAGTGAAACTTCGATGAGTGCATCACAAAAGGTGGAACGATGGCTGGATCATGGTGAGCACGAACAAAAAGAAGACATCCTACCCAGGGCATCATCACCACGGCCGAAAGATGAAGAAAAATTCTGCAGCAAAGATGTACACCTACCCACATCTTTGCCCGAAAAATCATCGCCTTCCGACTTTCAACAATTAGCACAAGCGATCAAAGAAATTGCGGCGACACTATTGCTAAAACCTACTTTTATTTGCACCCCTCTTCCTGTCGGCTACATAAGCTGGTGTAAAAAGAGTGGGCACCACATCATCTTTTAGGCGTACCACATCTAATATTTTATTTATATAATCTGTTTCAAAATGCTGGGAACATATTCTTATGATTGCTCCTGGTTTTATGTTTTCGTTACCTATGGTATCCATCCAAAGCTTTTTAAGTGTTTCATTTATCGGAAATCTGTAATAAAGAGCAAACTAAAATGAATAATTCTAGACCATTCAGCTTACCATCAGGCGAGGTGAAGTCAACTTGACGTGTCCTAAAAATAAAAAATAAAAAACCTTTTGACACATCACTTTTGTTATATTCCCTTTACTGATGAGATGATACACATTGAAGATGATTAATGCGTCCAGAAAATTTTGGAATAAGTTCACAGAACCGTGAACAGAAAGTAACCTCTCAGAATATATAAGGTGTCACAAAATTAGGTCTGCATTTGGTGAGATGACTTGGTATCGACAATGTATGTATTTGAAACATAAAAAACAATATCGGGTAAAATAAAAAAATAAAAAAAAAATAAAAAAAACACCACCAGCGACCAGCGTCACGTGACGCGACGAGCACACGTGACGCTGGTCGCGATTTAGGTATTTCCCACACATCCGATTCGAGAATACTGCGAGGAGAAGGACTGCACGCCTACCACGTGCGTCACGGGCCATATTTTGTCGATACCAAGTCGTCTCACCAAATTCAGAGACCTAATTTTGTGACACCTTATATATACATGAATACAGTTTTATCGATAGTTAATACATAAACAGGTGAGAAACAACACTACTTTTAAATGTAAACAATGCAAATGTTTTCTTGTTTTTATTAAATTTATAAAATATAATAAGTATTACAGTAAATATCGGGAAATCAAATCTAAAATCCTAATTACTTATTTACAAGAAGTAATCCATGCGCAAAATATGCCATAACATCGAAAAATGGGAACTAACCTGAAAAATGACAATCCCCCGTCATTCCATCGAGAATTTGAATTGCATCCTCTGATACGACACTTTTTCATGTTGGTTACCGTTTACTTAACCTTTTAAATGGGACAATATGCACCGAAACTAACACACTTCAATAAAAAACTGAAAATTAACAGCGAATTTCGTGAAACTGACGGCTAAAGTACTTATGAAAATGCATATTAGTCTATGGAAAGTGCAATCCTAAAATGGCGGATGTACTCTGTGATGTCAACAGAAATTTGAAAGTGATGACATAAATTGTATTTGCTTTGCATTCGTAAATCATGGCGTGTTAGAATGAGACATGTTTCTGTTACTGAGGTTCATATTTGAATCATATTTGCATATCCAAGAATTATAAATGCAACTTAGGGCCTATCTTCTATTCTTCCTATATCTATGATCACAGACGATGAACCACGTGTTCAAAGTAACATCTCGCGCACCCCGCACACCCCTCCGCTTACCCCATGCGGCAACTCACAGTGATTCGAAAATCAAGCTCTATACTCATAGAAACTTAATGTAAGAAAATTAAAAAAATAATGTAATGCCTGGCACCTTGCATCGGTTGTTTATAGGTACTTGATAGGTACCGATGATTCTGCCAACCACAGACTACTAAGGGATACAACATCAAGGTGGAGAGTAGATTTAATCGTTTATAGAGGTTTCTAATTAAACAACATGTCGTTGCCGAAACAACTGACGATAATACAATTACATCGATCGGCAACTACATTTAACTAAGTCAAATATTTGGAAAATCAAATATCGAATATTCGAAATTTAAAAATTTTGCTACGTGCGGAGCGGCACATAGCGGCATGAATCGTATGTCACCTTGATCGCCGTGTATGGTACAATAGCTCGTGTGAGCACCAGACCTTCAATTCCGTTCAGTCTCAAAAAATGTGCTTTAAGCGTTTTCTCCCCTACAAAAAAAAACAAAAATTATTGCTTTTAAGTTTTGACTACATCTGCTGGCGTACCACAGGGTGGCGATATCTCCACTACTCCCCGCCGTTTTCATAAACACCATCACAAGGGATCGGACTTCTTCCTACCACCTTTACGCAGATGATCTCCAAACTTACTCTCAAGCTCTGCCTCTGAATGAATTGAACAAGGCTGTTGATACTGTCAATGCTGACCTAAACTACATCTACAAATGGAGTGTATCGTACGGCCTAATGGTGAACCCGAGCAAGACCCAGGTCATCATTGTTAGCAGCCCTTGGATGGTCTCAAGAATAGACTGGTCATTGCTTCCACAGGTTGCTTGCAACGGAACAAGAACAAGCACCGAATATAGTGATAAAGTTAAGAACCTAGGGATTTACAGACACAGTATTATGGGGCAAACGGGTGGTAGTGCGGTAAAGTTAACGGCACTCATGTTTGTAAATGAAGAGAGAATCTAAATGAATACAATAATTGCTTAAGAACCTCTAAAAAGAACTTGAAAGGAAAGCACGATACTATACGACTTATTTCAAAAGGACGAAAGGTTATCATAATCCAAAACAAAGGAATGTATTTTTTTAAATTTTGGTTTATAAATATGATACATTTGTTTACATTTTATTTTTTATATTATTTGATATTTTTAAATACATTTATAATAGAAATATACTGTACTTAAACGAAAACCTTGATATGTTTGATTCAGTCCCGAAAATACTTCATTGTCCCGACCGAAAGAACGAAATCCAAAGTAACTTCTTGGTACCTAGATGACACTTCTTTCTTTCGTGTTTCGTGCGGGCCCGCAACTGCGGATGTACATTTCTTGGTAGGCCTACAGAATTCCACGCGGGCGGAACCGCGGGCACAGATAAGATAATTGTTACTACTGTAACAGATACGTCATTCTCGAACTAAAGGAAAATACCTAATACGTGGTAATTACGTAAACTGTTGTACCGCCCCTGAATACCGTAACTTTATTAATAACTATTTTCAACTAAACATTCAACAACTGATTATTTGACTAATCGATAATTTATTGATTAAATGGAATATCTCTCCAAATACTTAGCTACAACATGACTCAACAACCCTAATATTAATATTTTTATCATTATTATTACTTTACATTCTGTTACACTTTAATTATATATTCTATATACTATTATGACTATGTTACCTAATTCACAGCAATGAACCGAACATGATTACGGCATACCAAATCCTGGTTAACGGCACCACCAAATTGTACCGCCTTCTGTTATCTCTTTAGGTTATATTTTGTTCATAATATTATCATATCTGAATGTTTATACGAAAAGTCTAATATATGATTGAATACCAAAATGTAATACTATGGGATATTCTATTTGAATTTTAGATTTGGTGTATTCAAATGTCCAATTTGACCCCTTTAATTACATTACAAATTTGTAGATTATTGAAGTAGAACAATAAGGATAATATTGCTTTTCTATAATGTAAATTAGGTAGACATTTCATCCTTTGTCAATGAATTTGAAACTAATTATACTTGAATCAGCTCTTAGCTCGTTTGTTTGAATAATTTCTGTATTGAACTAAAGAGTTTCACAATCAAAATTCATGAATTATTACTTTATCGATAATTTGGACTGATCTTGAGGGAATTCATGGCTGTATCATAGAGCTCATAAGCCAAGTTCAGACACAAACCTACACTCACTCATAACTTCTTATATCACGGTATTAGATTGGTCATAACACTGAATTTTAACCACTAAAATTAAACTCTTTCTACAACAACCTTTGACGGTTATGAATTATGAATAATATGACACTGTCCAAAACGTTCCGTTTCGCTATTGCGTTTCAAGTCCGAGGGTTACTTAACATAACTAAAAATTAGATTTCATAAAGACATAATTATGTGCAAATGCCAGTTTATTCCTAATCCCGGTTATTATGTGTACCTACACCTACCTATAAGACTATTCCCTGTGTTTGAACAAATTTTATTCGTTTAGACTAAATGCGTGATGTGTTATGTCCCTAGATAAAGTATAAAGATTACAGGAGGGTCAAGCCTGATTTTGACGTACCTAAGACCCGTGTATTGTCATAAGACCACGACCGTAGTCTGGGATGTAGCCTTAAGACCTTCCCTACCATATGTACTGTGTGCGTAAATAAATATATATTTATATAAGACTGAGCTGCTGACTCCAATAAATGTGGCTAGGCCAATCTACTGGATATCAACACTCAGATGGCTATTTCGACCCTGAAACTCAGGTAAAGATGAAAGCTGTCCAGCCATTTTGGATTATCAGCCATCTAGCTAGAAAGTGGACACAAGCTTAGTTATCACCGTAAGGTATCCACTTGTAGCTGCCACATCGACAGACTTACCTAATGAGATTTTCTAGCTATTCCTAAGGCCTCAGCCGCCTAGCCTAACTTCCTAACCCTACTATCCCCAATCGAACTCCTAAAACAACATTTCGCGTCAGGAATGGCCGTTGAGCAGACTCACTCGAACGAACTACGCTTTCATATCTGAGATATTCAGCGTCGCCAGGAAAGGTGTCTTGCTACCATTCCAACAAAATGCTGTTAACGCGACATTTCAACGTCGCGTCGTGTTCGAGCTAAAATTCACTAAAAGAATTATGATTCTACACAAATGTAACGCGATTTTATCAAACTATAATGAATTAACGCGATTTTCAATGTAAAAAACGTTTCAAACAATTCACAAAGCAAGGCTTCACTAATTTACCACAAATTTTCCAAAACTTCGCTTGGTAACCCGCCCACCGGTGACCCACGTTAGATGTCTCAAAAGAGAATGCCCGAGGATAGCGCCAAAAGGTTCCCAAAACCCATCTTTTCTCACTATTTTCGCGGTCTACACCCGCGGGACCCTCTTTCCACCAATCAGCGTCTCTTAAAAATCCTTTTTTTAGTTTCTTCTACAAACCCCGCAATATTTCTAGACCAATCCAGTGTTTTTCCCCCAATGCTCCCAACTTAACAAATATCATTTTTTAAATTAATAATATTAATTCCCTGTGCGAAATATTTACTTTATACAATTTAAAATGCTTAACTAAATTAAAATTTCTTCCCTTTTAATTTAATTCCCTTCTTTGTAATTCATTCTATTTATTTACTATTATAAAATAGACTCCAGACCGGAAGTTATCTACATATTTTATAAAACAAGCTATCTTAGAATTCTTTTTTTTTTCTTCTTCTGAAAAGTATTTCTTTCATTTATTCTTTCAATTTAGTTATGTAACAAAACCCCATTTATTAAATATATTCCTTATTATTAGAATATATCTTCAATAATATTGTAGCAATTTAAAATTATTAATATTTAAAAGAACTTACAAATAATTACAATTGCTGAGAACAACGCCATCTCTCAGAAATCGATTTACCACTTTTAAAGACATGTAAACTTCTGTCTCGTTACATTACCAACAACCTAATTTCATTCTAAATATCATATTTCTCAACCTAATTCTTTACTAATACAGCGCCATCTCTTAGAAAATAGATTCACCACTTATAAAGACATGTAACATTCTGTCTCGTTACATTACCAACAACCTAATTTCATTTATTAGATTCTTTCTTTAAAACAGATTATTTCCTGAATTGTATTGCAACAATTCATCGTTATTTAATTCTAAATATCATATTTCTCAACCTAATTCTTTAATAATACTGCGCCATCTCTTAGAAATTGATTTATTACTTATAAAGACCTGTGACATTCTGTCTCGTCACACTGTCTTGTAATACTTACCTCGGGACCTCGGGTTACCTACAAGCAAAAATACACCATTGCACGGACCTTTGCTCAACACGGAGAGTTGAGAATGATGTGTTGTTGAAATGACCAAACGTGCCAGGGTTGTGCATATTCCCTACTGTTACTACCTATACTAAGCAGATATAAGTAACCTAATTAAATAAACGATTTACTTACTAGGTTAGCTAGGTACCCATTTAACGTTCAACAGTCTGTGCAATTTAAACCAAATAAAATTTTGCTCAATAAGAACACTGACCATGCTTCCTGTTTCGGCAAAAATCGCTACTAGATTTAAGTTTCTGGCTATTACAGCCGTCCACAACGTCCACATATTGCTGCGACAATATTTTTGTGCACGTGCTCGGTGTTCGTTTATACGTGAACTCGGGCATAGGCCGTCTGATCTTTTGCTATGCCGGGGGAACGCGGACAAGTAGGCAAATAAGTCGCAACCTTTAGCGAGTGCCGGGGCCCTGCCGCGGGCAATAGTTAGTATAGTTATAATAAAATTATAGAGAGGTCAATTCTGTACATTGAAGATATTTGCAAAGCTAGCTGCGCCCGCTACTATACGTCCGCGTGGATTTCTATTTTTAAGGTATTGGTTCTTTTGCGCGCAACCCTATTATTTTCTAAAATAAAAGTAGCCTACGTTACGTTTTATAATATTACTTATCTGCCAGTGAAAAACCCGTCAAAATAAACTTAGGAGTTACAGAGATTACCTAATTCAAACAGACAGAAAGACATAATTGCTTTTTTGTTATTTAGCTGTTGCCCTCGACTATGTCCGCGTTAAGTTCGGAATGGATCAAGATGTTTTTCCTTCTACTGTTTCGAGCCAAACTCATATTAAATTACTTGTCATTGTAATATTTTCGATTATATCGATACTTTTATATCGTATTATTACGAGTATATTAAGAACATGGCCAAGACATTAGGTATTCTCTATAGTCCATTGAAAAGTTACATTTGGGGTTGCGTTTTTTAGAGGACGCAATTTTATTTTTTTGATGTGTAGGGGGGGTCAGTGTAAAGCTAAAACCAAGTTTGTGGGGTCGCCACCCTTGTCGAACGGCCGCAATCTTGAAAATAGGGGTTGAAACGGTTTTTACGATATATCTCTTAAGCTATTTATCTGATAAAAAAAATTATTAACATTTTTTGTTGCAAATTAAATTCTCTACAACTTTGGTACAGTAATTTTTTGTCGTAGAGCTATAAATAAAAAAGTTATAAGCGAAAATGTTCAGAAACTTTTTTATCTCTTTATACGGTGGTAATAAAGATGATAATGTAGAAGTTGCTTCCAGAGGATGCCTTCCACCGCAGATATTAGTACGCAGTGGTGAGGTTAGGGCACACGATGTCGGTCGGCAAAATAAAACCATGAAATGTCACATAAACACTCTGCTGTATATTTACCAAAATATAAGGGCGTTTACAGTTGTCTAATTAAAGGATGCATTACGATTATTATAACTTACAAATAATACAATGGTTCGTGCGGCGAGAGCAAACCACAGAGAGAGGAAAGTCAATCGAAGTGACAGACATGTCAATGTTGCCAACAGTACATTTAGAGGGGCATATACACGTTCCAACACTTCCCCTTATATGCTCCTTACAATGTATATAATCTCTTATTCCAAGTATAAATTAACTCTACATTGACTTTACATTGACTCTACATTATATAACATCACACTGTTTCTATGTTGACTCTACATGTACATAAATAAAAACAATTTGCATTGACTCTTCAATAATGTACTTATTTAAACAAAAACAGAAATAGTTAAAGATTCAACATCTTTACATTCATACTCTTTGTAAATTCAACATGCTTAGAGCTACCCAGTGGTTTTGTAAGTACATCTGCTATCATTTTATCTGTACTTAAATATTTAATGGTCACAATCTTATTATGTACTAATTCTTTGACATAGTGATACCTTATATCTATGTGTTTGGTTCGCCTGTGACAGTACTCCCTAACTTGTAATAACTTATGAGCGCTCTGATTATCATTGAATACTATCACATGCAAATCCTTACATAAAATTTCAGACACGAAATTTCTTATAAAGCATACATCTTTACATACGTCACTTATCGCTATATATTCGGATTCAGTGCTAGATAAAGCAACACACCTTTGCTTGCGAGATTCCCAGTTTATGGTATTATGCCCAAGTTTAATAACAAACCCCGTATATGATTTTCTATCAATGGGATCATTGGCCCAATCTGCGTCAGTAAATGCAAATAAATCCAATTTACCACCTTTATAAAAACATAAAGAATAGTCAATTGTTCCTGCCAAATAACGCAATATTCTTTTAGCTGCCTGCCAATGGCTCATTTCAAAACTGTTATTAAACTGACTAAGCTGACTACAGGCGAATGTAATGTCAGGCCTTGTACATACTGATAGATACATAAGACATCCTAACAATTGCCTGTAGTGATATTTTTCATCACACAATGAACCCGATTCAGATTTTACTAATTTACAATTTACTGGCATGGGAGTTAAGACTGGTTTACAATTCTCCATGCCAAAACGGATAAGTAACTTTCTAATATACTCTGCTTGATCTAATTTTAAAATTCCCTTTGCATTATCACGAGTAACTCTCATGCCCAAACAACTTTTTAGTTCACCTAAATTCTTAACACTAAAATTACGTTCTAACAAAGGCAATAATTCATTATTATTAGAAAAGAATACATAAAAGTCATCAACATAGAGTGCTACCACTACTATATTATCTTTATTTTTCTTTATATAGACGCAGGGCTCACATTTGCTCTGAATATAAGAATTTTCTGACAATAAAGTATGGACTCTATGGTTCCATATTCTACTGGCCTGTTTAAGGCCATAAATTCCTTTCAACAATAAACAAACCTTGTTCTTATCGTTACAAAAACCTGGAGGCTGCTCCATTAATATTGTTTCCTCTAAGTCTCCATTTAAAAATGCTGTATTAACATCAATGTGATCTATATTTAAATTCAATTCATTAGCTAGGGTAAACAAAATTCGCAAAGTGGAATGCCTAACCACTGGCGAAAAAGTTTCGTTGTAATTTACACCTTTTGTTTGTGTAAAACCTCTGGCAACCAACCTAGCCTTAAATCTATCGAAATGACCAGATGAATCATGTTTCTTTTTATAGACCCACTTACATTTTATAATATGTTTATCCTTTGGACGATCCACCAATCGCCAAACTTTATTTGTTAGGAGAGAATCGAATTCTTCCTGCATAGCAGCCTGCCATTCATGACTCTCAGAGCATGTGGTAGCTTCCTCATATGTTTGAGGTTCTTCAAATGGGGATGTCGCATCCACCAACATTGAATAATCTAGATCATAATCACTATACCTCGATGGCAACTTTGAGCGAGTAGCACGAACTGGCCGCTGGGGAGCAGTGACAGGCGGCACGGAAATACCTTCCCCTCCAGCTGACACGTCGTCACACGGTGACGTTACACACTCATGGTGCGCGTCAACCGTTGGCGGAGTAGCAGAGGTCGCCTCGAGCTCACCCTTGCCGTCGTCGCCCAACTCATCAGTCGCATCTGTAAAAATAGAAGAGTTATTTCCATCTTGATTCTCATTGTGACTCAAATCATTACTAGAATTCAGTAAACTACTACTAGGACTAGAATTCAGTAAAATGTCAGTTTCATTTAAAATTATTTCATTATTAGAATTTATTTCACCATTAGAATTAATTTTACTTTCATTTAAATTATTCATATAGTCATTATTATCAAAATTATAAGAAATAAATTCATTATTAAAACTATTATCACAGTTGGTTTCTCTCTCTTTAGAATAAAATCGATTCTCCAGAAATGCCACATTTCTAGCAATAAGCACTTTACAGGGATTCAGGGGATCCATCAACCTATAGCCCTTAGTCGTCTCACTATACCCCACAAACACATACGGTTTACTTTTAGCATCAAGTTTTCGACGTTTTTGTTCTGGTACCAAAGCATAGGCAATGCATCCATAGACACGAAGGTGACTGAGGTCTGGCCGGGACCCAGTCCACAATGTCTCCGGGGTTTGACCTGAAAGAGCTGATGAAGGGCACCTATTCTTTAGGTATATAGCAGCCATGATAGCCTCTCCCCAATACCGCTCACAGAGTCCTGCACCCCGCATCATGCACCTAGCTTTCTCAATAATAGTCCTATTTAACCGCTCTGAAACACCATTTTGCTGTGGACAGTATGCTACACTGGTTTGATGAATTATCCCCTCCCTCTCTAAATATGCAGAGAACTTCGCACTACAGTATTCACCGCCATTATCAGACCGAAACTTCTTTATAGGCATACCCAATTGCTTTTCAACTAAATTTTTAAAAATAATAAATTTAGACATTACCTCAGACTTGCTTCTAATCAAATACCCAAAGGTCCTTCTGGTGTAGTCATCAGTAAACGTAACAAAGTACTTTGCCCCTGCAAAGCTGCACTCCTGCATAGGTCCGCACACATCAGAATGTATGAGCTCCAATGGTCGTGAAGCGCGTGACGCCTGGCCGACTGGATACGGCTTCGCTGGCATCTTTCCTTCCAGGCAGGGAACACACTCACCAAGAGCTGTATTATCGGCCTGAAACAGAACACCATAAGCACCACCACCCCTAAGAGCACACATACTTCTGAAATTCAGGTGACCTAACCTTTTGTGCCAAATATCTAGTGGCACAGATGAGGCAGCAACCAGAGCACTCGGTGTCTTCTGTCTATCACACAGAAGCAAAGAGTCCTCAAATGGCAAAGACTTCACAGACGTACACTTTGCACATAACCTATACATACCTTTGTACATAGAAGCCTCACATGTTGGTTTGCCAGAAATTCTACAGTCTGAATCATAAATCTTGCATCCATCCCTACTAAAGCACACAACGAAACCTTTTTCAACCAAACAACTTACAGACAAAAGATTACAGGATAACTGAGGAACATATAGTACATTTTTAATTACTCTTACCGAATTGTTATTTGTTTCTAAACTTATGTCACCATATCCTAGGCAATCTAGTTTTTGACTATTTGCAACTGTTACACTGCTCTTATTTGAGCATTCTTTCAATTTGACAAACATTCTCTTATCATTACACATATGTGCCGTACAACCGGAGTCTACTATGAACTGGAATTCTTGTGCTGCAAGATAGGCTGAAGCGGAGAACGTGGTGGCGTCCTGCTTCTTCTTCTCCCTCTTCAATTTATAACATTTTGACTTGATATGACCAGGTTTCTTGCAGTGATGACATATGACTTGTTTTCTTTCTTTAGAAACGAAAGCCTGGTTGAGATTTTCAGTCTTATTAGAATTCCTTCGGAACTCCTCCTGTAGTAATCTAGTACGCACGAGCTCGCTTGTGAGCGTTGAAGTAATGTTTGCTGTCTCCAGAGTAGATACAACATTATCATATTCCTCGGGTAATCCACTAAGCAACAGTTCAGCAATTTCTTTGTCCTCAACTTTCCGTCCGATATCAACTAACTGTTGTGAGACAGTCATAATGGACTCGATGTAATCTGACATGGTTGAAAACTGGTTGAAGGTAGTGCTATGCAACTTACGAAGCAGAAGAACACGACGATAGAAGCCCTTGTCTTCAAAAACAGTTGCAAGCTTATCCCAAGCTTCTTTAGCCGTTGTGATATTGTGTACATATTGGTAGCAGCATGGTTTAATAGACAGGCATATCCGTGCAAATGCTCGTTCATCCTTACTTGTGTCTGCACCATCTGCAGGGCTGGTGATGACACACGCCCAAAGTCCCTCTAGCGTCAACAAGTTTTTCATGCAAAATTTCCATTGCAAATAATTCGACACGCCTTCGAGTTTTTCGAGTTGAAACATCTGCAAACCGCCGACAACACCTCCCTCACGATTCTGTTCGGCTGGCATAATAGTTATCTAGCGCCAATCTGGGCCAATTACCTGTAGAAGTTGCTTCCAGAGGATGCCTTCCACCGCAGATATTAGTACGCAGTGGTGAGGTTAGGGCACACGATGTCGGTCGGCAAAATAAAACCATGAAATGTCACATAAACACTCTGCTGTATATTTACCAAAATATAAGGGCGTTTACAGTTGTCTAATTAAAGGATGCATTACGATTATTATAACTTACAAATAATACAATGGTTCGTGCGGCGAGAGCAAACCACAGAGAGAGGAAAGTCAATCGAAGTGACAGACATGTCAATGTTGCCAACAGTACATTTAGAGGGGCATATACACGTTCCAACAGATAATTCTCTTGACAGCCTTTTTTTTGTTTATTTTTTTTTTTTTTTTTTTTTTTTTATCGTGCGGAAATCCCTTCGGATACCCCCCCACCGGCCAGCGGGGGCGGTTATGTCGGGCTTGCACCGACTAAAACCGCACGCCGTCTCGGGTCTTCAGACGCCGGGGTGTAAGGTTACCCATAGAGCATATCCCTCGCACCCCGGCTGACCCTGGGCCATCTCACCACTAACAGCATCGCTCATCCTGTCTCCTCTGAAAGCAGAGGAGTACGGAGAGCGATGTGTTCCCGCCACGTTGGGTATTGGCCGACGATCAATGCCAACCCTATGAAGGGGTGAAGGGGAAGCCATTGACCGCCGCCCAGGGTGTACCGGCCGCTCTGATTCCGTTCCCCCCGGACTGCAGCGGGATCGGAATCGGAGCGACACTCGAGGAGGTTACCCAACACACACCCCTCTCTTGACAGCCTAAGATACAAACAATTTGCCAAGGCAGTGACAAAAAGCACATTTAACTTATCTTCACTTCCTCCAATACAATACACAGGTCGCTTTCATACTTTCCGAGTCTACCATCAGGTCCAGTCGTGGCTTGGTAATAATAATGATCTTGAAGACTGGGGCTGGAAAAACATGTGGAAAATTATTGATGCCAGTGCAGAGCTCTAAACCTCCAGCACCCCTGAGCTTCCAAAATTGATCTTTTGCAAATGCACAGGAAACTGTGGATCAATGTGTGGATGTCGAAAAGCAGGGCTGAAAGGTTCTGCAGTGTGCTTCCATTGTTCTGGAGAGACTTGCAGCAACGTAATGAGGCTCTCAGAATTAATAAATGAAAATGACTTTGATGATGAACCGCCGACATTAACACCCCTTCCTTCTCCAGTTCTCCTACTGATATTTAATTCAGAAAGCCGATCAGATGCTGAGCCGCAGCCTGGTCCATCGAAAAGACTAAGGAGACGGAGTAGTTCAAATTTAGAAAATCACCGTGGATTATGCCTATTGGGGATACCACGTAAAAAAAACGCGCCTCCAGACTCTTCCTCGTGTGTGGTGGGGAAAAGAGTCAATAATTAATTATTATTAATATTAAATTAATATTGAATTATTGAATTAGAATTTAATTAGCAACAAAAAATGTTAATAATTTTTTTTATCAGATAAATAATTTAAGAGATATATCGTAAAAACCATTTCAACCCCTATTTTCAAGATGGCGGCCGTTCAACAAGGGTCGCGACCCCACAAACTTGGTTTTAGCTTTACACTGACCCCCCCTACACATCAAAAGAATAAAATTGCGTCCTCTAAAAAACGCAAGGTTAGGCCTAAATAATGTAACATTTCAATGGACTACTACATATATAACTAGTCTGGCCATAAATACTGTTACATCAAAACTTTTCTTTCTTTTTCAACTTCTTAATTATTTTGAATTTGGAACACGATATTATTTTAAAAACTTCTTTGGATTTCGCGTCATTTCACATATTTTTTCGTGTTCATTAGCGAATTACAATATGGAATGGGGTCTTAAAGACAATAGAATTGCAGTGATCGCCTTGCACAAAGTGGGTATGGAGCCGTCGGTCATATTCCAGACACATAAAAAACTTGTTCGTATATCGTACATACTATCAATAGATACAACAACACTTCGTCTGTCGAAGACCAGAAAAGATCGGGGCGCCCGCGTGCTGTTAGAACTACAAAGGCTATTAATGCTGTTAAAGCCAGAATTCGCGCGTCGAAACCCCATAAGAAAGCAAAAAATCTTATCGCGAGAAATGAAGATTCCCGCTAGGACTCTGTCACATATTATAAAACAAGACTTGAAGCTCGATGCTTATCGTCGATATACAGGACATGCCCTAAATCAATCTTTACGATTAAAGAGAGTGGATCGATCAAAGCGCCTTCTGTCGCGATACGCAGGTGAAAGGCACAGAAATATCCTCTTTAAAAATTTCTCGATTGAAGAACACGAAGCAAAATGATAAAGTGTACGCTCACAGTTCTAAGGAAGCTGCTCAAGTGGTCGGAAAGGTACAACGTGGTCATCATCCTGCGTCAGTGAGGGTTTGGTGGGGCGTGTCTTATCAGGGAGTCACAAAGCTACATTTTTGTGAAAACTTTAGCCAAAGTGTCTCTGGCTCTGCTCCTGGTCACAAGACACGAACTACTCAAGCCTGGCTAGAAACCAAAGTTCCGGACTTTATAAGAGCTGAAGACTAGCCCTCATCTAGCCCAGACCTCAACCCTTTAGATTACAAATTATGGTCAATTTTAAAGGACATGGCTTACTCTAAACGACACGGTGACATTGAGTCTCTTAAAAAATCTTTGGAGCAAGCAGTGGCAAAATTTCCCTTGGAAACAGTGCGTAAATCCATAGTTTCGTGGCCAAACAGATTAAAGGCCTGTATAAAACCCAAAGGTGGCCATTTCGAATAAAATATATGTTTATTTTTTGCTAAGACTTTTATAAATATGTAGGTAGAAATTTTAATAATATTACATTACTTCATTTTAAAACAATTGCATTTTCATTTGTAACAAAACTTATGGCTGTACTAGGTATATTAATCTATGGTATCTTCGCGGCCTAGGCCAGTAATGTGAAAGAATTTTGAGAAGGACGTAAAATACGTGTTGAAAATATATAATACAGTTGTTACCCGTGAAGAATTTTCGCGGATTGATAATTATTCTGTATTCTTATAATGTTAATGTAAAGAAATTCAAAATTGTCCCATCAAAATTGGCCCAGCCTTTCCGATTCGATTCAGATTTTGATTCACAATTTTGTAAGTTTTCATTATTTTGCTCGGATCTCTAATTATTTTTCTAAAATTAAAGTAGCCTATGTTGCGCCTTGTCACATTACCTATCTGTCAGTGAAAGTCCAGTCGAAATCAGCCCAGTCGTTCCAGAGATTACCCCTTTCAATCAGACAGAAAGACAGACAGACCGACAAAAACATTTTGCAATTTTGTTATGAGTATCGTGTATACATTCATGTTTATCATCAAAAATCTGCTTTTTTAATATTACAAACAGACATTTCAATTTTATTTATTTGCAGGGCCGTCTTTACCAGGGGGTGCAAGGGGTGCGGTGCGGTCCCGGGAGCGCCTGTCGAGCGCTGAATTTTTGGTATTTCAGTGAACTTAACGCCATTGCACAGTTTTAAATACTTGTTACTTACGACAAATATGTATGCGCAAGCAAAAAAAAAGTCATCAACAATAATATTTTTTTTACTTTTATTACGCTTTCGGCGCTTGTCATGCCGCATTACTACATAACATACACAAATAACAATTTTATTTAATACAACACGCGCACGGCAAAATCTCTAATCCAAAGAGAGTGTATGTATGTACGTTTGACACGTTGCCGCTCGGTCGCCCCCACTTGAAGCGTGCAAAATAATTAAACTCATAAGTCAATAGAGTGTAAGTTCATTTGAAATGGGCGCGCGGCGCGGCACCGGTACTTCTGTTGCGTCCTTTGACATAGCCGTCCGGGCGCTCGCACTTAAAGAGAAATTATCTCTAACTCAATAGAGTCTAAGTTCATTTGAAATGGGCGCGCGGCGCGGCACCTGTACGTCTGTTGCGTCCTTTGACATGGGCGCTCGCACTTAAAGAGAAATGATGTCTAAACCACTACAATTAGGTGTAAGTTCATTTGAATTTACAGTGCGGCGCGCGGCACCTATGTAAGTGTCGGTCAGTGATTGATCTGATTTCTTCTTTTAAGTAATTGAATTCGTTAGCTCATTTCATTTGCGACAACCGGCGAATTAGCACGGAAGTTCTTAGAGAAAAATGTAAAGGTAAGTCAATTTTATTTTTTAAGTGTTGGTGTTAGGTACATTGCAATCATTATCATCACATCATCATCATCACACCATTTGTTTGTTGATATGAAACAGATACCTACTTACTTTGACATTAAAACCTCTTTCAAATACGCGTTGGGAAAGTAGATTTGATGCTCGTATAGCACTCCGTTTTAACATGGATAAAATTTACGATGCATTATACTATATTTTTACAAATAACAAATATGACAGCGACACAAAAAACATAGCGAGTTCAATTATAGCCAAATTAAAATCTTTTAGATTTATATGTTCAGTAGTTATATGGTACAATATTTTGCAAATTTTTGCTCACAATATTAATATTTAGTAGATTAATATTGTAAGCAAAAATTTGCAAAAATTTGACGTAATTATTTCAGAAGCTACCAAAATGATTAATCTGGTTAAAAAAGATTTGGAGAAATACCGCACCGATAGCGCGTTTGAACAGTTGTTATCGGATGCAAAATTAATTGCTGAAGAATTAGAATGCGAAACAGAATTTAAAGAAACTGCTCGTCCACGTCCCCGAAAAAGACATTTTGATTACGAGGCTGCAGATGTGCCCATTTTAGACCCAACCAACAAATTTAAAGTATGTTTTTATTTTTTCTACTGGACACTGCTATCTCGAAATTAAATGAGAGATTCGATTTGCTGACGGAACACAATTCAGTTTTTTCACTCTTCCAAAACATTGAATGCTGGAATAAATTAGAGATGCAAGAAAAAAAATCTCAGTGTTATCGGCTCCAAGAAAAACTAACATTTAAAAATAGATTTGATATTGACGGGGAGGATTTATATAATGAATTAGAATTGTTGCCAATATTTTTTCCCAATGCATCAACAAGTACTCCCACTGATATTTTAAGCTATATAAATTCTAATAATTTAATTTCCTCATTTCCCAATATCTCAACAGCTCTGCGTATATATTTAACACTGCCTGTAACAGTAGCAGAAGGTGAAAGATCCTTTTCAAAATTCAAATTAATAAAAAATTATCTTCGTTCAACCATGACCCAAGACAGACTGACAAACTTAGCTATTATAAGTATAGAATCCAAAATTGTTATAAAAATAAATGATATAATTAAAATCTTTGCCAACTCAAAAGCAAGAAAAATTGAGTTTGTTTGATGTATGTGTGTATGTACATGTAATAAATAGATTTTTGGTAGGTAATCGAAGTTTTAAGTTAATTTTGTTTTTTAGAGTAATAAATAAATAAATTATCGAAATTACGTGTATTGTGTTTTCTTGGTTGATTATGACCCCTTTCATACTGCAGTGTGTCGTCGGTCGCGTGCCACGCTGCAGTGTAAAAAAAACGAGGGCGCAGGCTGAGTCCCGCACCCCGGCGCAGAATAGACTTAAGACGGCCCGGCCCTGTTTATTTGTATAGATAATTATAACTATTGGGGGATGATTGGTGATCGATATTAGGGTGTTTCTCCGAAATTGCGTTCTTTGTCTGATTCATATGGCCTATTTTTTTTTTCACATTTAAGCTTATAAAACATTTTTTTACCAAAGATGATAAGCTAAGATACAATGTCTGAAAAAGGCACACTTTTTGATAAAATGGTTTTCCAACTTTAAAATTTTTGGGGCCATATAAATCAGATAGACATATGAATCAGAATTAGGAATAAAAATGAAATTCTAGTTATAAAAATCAGTCAATTATTTAGAAATCCCTTCGGATACCCCCCCGCCGGCCAGCGGGGGTGGTTATGTCGTGTATCGACTAAAACCGCACGGTGTCCTCCCCAAGTGCCCGTTGCCGGGCACCCCGGGTAAGCCCCCGAAAGGATAACCCCAGGGTTGCCGGTGGACCGCCACCGCGACCTCGCCTGGTGGGGTCGGGTTTTATCCCACTTCGGTGAGTTGGCAGGCGTGTGAAGGGCATACACGACACGCCTCCGCCACGGCCTGCTTCTGTAAGGACGGCGAGTCGGCCAACTGCCGTCCTCAGGCCCCGATCATGGAGGTCGGTAGTCCCGGGCGTAGATGAGTCTGCGGCGTCCTCGCCGTAGACTGCGAAACTCGAGGGGCAGGGTTCTCTCCCGCTCCCTCTCCGCCGTCTCTTTCGCGAGTATTACCTGCTCGCAGAAAGAGGCGGCGGCGGCGTGCCACTTGCTCCCGTCGGAGACCACGGCCCTCACCATGGTCTCCAACGAGAGAACGTCCACGCCCAGGACCGCAACGAGATCCCGGCGTTGACTCGCCCACGCAGGGCACTCCACCAACGTGTGGAGCGCTGTGTCTTCGCCAGGATCCTGGCAGTACTGGCACTGCTGCGTTGTCTCCCGGTGGATGCGCCATAGATACTTACCGAAACACCCGTGTCCGGTAAATATCTGTCACATCCGGTAGGAGAGGTCCCCATGGTCCCTCTCCAACTACTCCTTCATAATCGGTCTCACCGCCGCCATGGTGGATTCCCCCCACCTTGGATGCTCAAGTCGCACCCTCCATGTCTCCATGAGTTCCTGGCGGAGCAGGGACCGCTGAGCCCAGCCCATAAAAACCAGAAATTAAATTTGAGTTATAGTTTAACTATAGAAAATTTAGTCTTCGGTAGACATGAAACCCCTTTGACATTATTAGGACTGCTGCGAAATTTACAGCTAATGTTCTTAGACATGTAAATAATATTAGGTGCATATGAGATGACATGTAACATTCGTAACGTGCCGCCAATGTAACGTTTCATTAACAATATGTGTGACATTCTGATTAATATGGTATTTTTACCATATGAATCAGACGCATATCTATCAGAATTTTGCTCATTAACATCGATAAATCACCACGCGTATACAATTAAGGATTGTTATTTATAAATAGGTTTCTGTTCCACACTTGCATTATATTTCCCGCAGATTCAAGTTGGAAAACCATTCAACTTAATTATAAAAACGAACATAGTAATCAGAAACACAGGTGCACCAAAGCCATATGAATCGGATATTTACCTTTATATCTCCGCGACGACGCGAACTAGCGAAAATTCACGTCGCGACCACGTCAGCCGAGCCACTGGCTACCGCCAGCGCGGGAGTGATCGCTTAATGTTTCGTACTTGGCTAGGTACGTTCGAGAGAAGCGCGCGAATATGAATCAGACTTTTGTGCCGGACACTCACAATTTTTTTATTCATTAATAAACTATGTATCGTAAATATTAGTACCATTTTTTTTGTGTAAATAAACAACTAATATTCTCTCGTAATAATTATAATTCACATCAATTTATGAATAAGAAAAAATGTTATTGTTACCAATGTTCAAGAAACTGGATTACGGACACACCATATTAGTCAGAAGAACGATTTATTTTATATTTTTTTAAATATTTAAAAAACTATTATTAAAAAAAAATAACTTGTTCAAGATAGGTAATAGTCTGAGGTATATTTTAAAATTTATTGCAGACTGATTTGTCAGTTAGTTACGAAAATAAACCTCCAGACATCGAAAATTTAGGGTTCGGAGAATCACTCATTACAGAATAATATTATGTATTTTTTTTTGTCTTTATATCTGTATATGCACGCATGGATCAAAAACTACAGAAGGGATTGTGGTCAAAATTAGTACGATTATAGTTTTAACGCCTGGGCAGGATAGGTATAGGCTTTTTTATAAAAAAAATATTGGTATACAACGTATTCATTCTTCACCCGATTTGATACAAGCGTATAAGCCTATAACTTGGAAAAAATCTGGCACTTGTTTTATTTTGTTTTGCCGAACACAACCGGCATCGATCTATCTACACTGTTGTAAAGAGGAAAGATTTGTATTTTTGTGTGTAACGAATTAACTAAAAAACTACTAGACCGATTTCAAAAAACATTTTAACGGTATAAAGCTACATTAGCACTCAGTAACATAGGCTATATTTATTAACATTAGAGATCAAATTACAGAGATAAAATTAGAGACCCTTAAAAATCTCTACTAAAACCAACCCAAGGTGTAAAAAAAAAGTCATTAAATGCCACCTGCCATGTTTTTTTTTAGTCATAAAATGGCCAAAACAAACTTGTCAAGTGAATTACGACAGGCGAAGCCGAAGACCATACTAACACAGGCGCACCGTCGCGTCAGCGTTCAGCCTCGCGCATCGTCAGCAATCCGCACGTAGTATATAATACGTGAGATGGCGGAAACAGGAAATCATCAGGTACCGTTGATAATTTTAAATAGTGTTAATATATTAATTAATGTATCTCATATCACAGATAAGCTGAAGACCGGGCGCTATGGTGCTCATTAGGGGAGAGAAAACACTCTTGTCGCAGCATCGCGCTTAGCCGATCTCTCTAAAAATTTTCGTTTCTCTCAATCCTCCGGCGGCACCTACGCAATTGGCGCACTCGGTAGTTAGTCAGTAGGATTCTCGAGGGCCGGTTCGCGAACACTTAAGGACTATCTAGCATCGATAATTCACGTTCGCGAGTCGCCCGGCGCACGTTACTTATGTAATATGATTATATGTTACTCGATTGCGTAGAGGAATTATTTAGTGGACTGTAATCCGATGTTAGTGTTATAATTAATAAAATAATGGATGAACTTTTTGGGTGTATATATATATATGGGTGTATGTATATATGCCTATCAACATCCTTGAGGCCCAAGCCAACCTCATCTGCAAGTCGGTGCACCTGCTAAACAACGGACGAGGCTCTGGCGCAAGATACTGGTGGCACAATTTTGGTCCGGGTTGGTACCACCATGCAGTTGCGAAAAACCCTACAAATAATCCAACCTCGGTTGGGTTGTGTTCAGCAGCAGGAATGGGACCAGTGCTGCAGTGGAGTATTGGTGGAGTCGAGTGTGGCCATTGTGTGGGTCAACCCGCCGGACAGGGAGACTCGTAGATGCCGCTGGCCACCCGCGGTATAGTACAGGGGCCCGACTAGGAATAACCACCCCGGAAGGCTGCCCCACCAAGTCGCGCATAATCTCGATGTGGCTCGTCGTGCCAGATGGTGACCGGATGGTGGACCCGTCGTCCACATTCGGGAGGGTACGGGGGCCCTTCCGTTCGGCGAGTTGGCTACCACCATGCCGCATATTCACCGACGAAACCAAACCCCGCACCAGCCACACTGCTGCGGCGTCTGTCACCTCTTTTTCACGCCTTCCCTTTTTATCACACTATGGCAGCGCAAAGAATAAGTACCCGATCTACAGCGGCATACCCCTCTCCCACCAACTCAACACCATTTGTTCACGAACATATACGTTACGGCTGCACAGCACTACACGTCGGTCCCAGCTCTAGTCCCCTGCCGCCGAGCGCACCGCGCGCCCCCTTCCTTCTTCTTGCCCATGCGCTCACGACCTCACGACGGCACGGCCGTTATTTTATTATAATTAATTCTTTTTCTCTGTTTTTCATCATTAAAACTAATTATCAAGCAAGAACTTTATTATTTTCAACCGAAGAAGTATAATCTCCAACACCATTTGAGGCTGAGTTCACGGACATTCATGGACTCCATTCAAACCTCACAGCCGTCCACCATCACCTAGAGGCAGTACGGCCAGCTTTACTTTTCCTGACGGAGACACAAATACGCCGCCCTGATGACACGTCTTACTTGCTCTACCCCGGCTATGTGATAGAGGAATACTTCCTGGGAAAAGCCGGGGTGTGTGTGTTTGTCAGGGCGGATGTGTGTTGTCGCCGCTTGCGCTGCCTGGAGTACCCATCCTTTTCTATTCTCTCGCTTTACGTGGACTATGGCTCGTCTAGCCAGGTCTACGTGTGCGTATACTGCTCCTATAAAGGAGGAGATACGGAAACGATTCGACTCTTTGACCACCTGAGTAGGCGGCAGACGTTGCGCAGAAGCGGTTCCCGTCCGCAGAATTTGTATTTTTGGGAGATTTTAATGCCCACCTCGTGGTGGGCATTAAAATCGAATTAGAATAGAAGATCACTCTTTAATTAATGACCGGCAATATGGCTTTAGACCGAAGCGGTCAACGGGTAATCTTCTGGCGTACGTCACACATCTCTGGGGTGAGGCTATGGACAGGCATGGCGAGTCATTGGCTATTAGTTTTGATATAGCCAAAGCCTTCGATAGAGTCTGGCACAGCTTGCTTCTTTCTAAGGTTCCAGCCTACGGTCTGCCTACTCGATTGTGCAATTGGGTTGCCAGCTTCCTGCATGAGCGCAGCATCCGAGTTCTCTGTGACGGCTGGGCTTCAGAGTTCATGCAGGTTAATGCTGGCGTGCCGCAGGGGTCCGTCATATCACCCACTCTCTTTCTTCTGCATATCAATGACATGCTATCTACTGGCAGCATTCATTGCTATGCAGATTATAGCACTCTGCTTGGGGGATACTACGGACACCCTGCGGCCAAGCGGACTGACATTGAGGAAAATAGACGACAACTTGTCACTGAGCTCGACCGGGTCCTGCATTTCCCTATGGAGATCTGAGGACTTGGTCGAGTTCAATGCAAAGAAAACACAAACGTGCGCATTTACAGCTAAGTTATCCTCCTTCCTTCCTCTCCCAACTCTTCAGAACACACCGCTACCATTACAAGACCACATTAACATGCTCGGAGTGGACGTTCGCTGCAAACTGAACAATAAAAACTATATCGAGAGCGTCATCAAAACAGCTTCACGTAAACTCGGAGTTCTGAACAGGGTGAGACGGTTTTTCACGCCGGGCGGGGCAGCGGTGTCTTTTGTACAAGACACAAATTCACCCCTGCGTAGAATACTGCTCTCATCTCTGGGATGGCTCCGCACAGTACTTATTAGACGCTCTCGACAGATTGCAGCGGCGTGCCATCCGT
Source organism: Cybosia mesomella (assembly GCA_946251805.1). Taxonomy (NCBI): domain Eukaryota; kingdom Metazoa; phylum Arthropoda; class Insecta; order Lepidoptera; family Erebidae; genus Cybosia; species Cybosia mesomella. Next base: position 20,183,625 of record OX276401.1, read on the forward strand.
ATCATTGGGAGTCCTGAGATTACTAACAGCTTAGAACCTCTGCAGCTGCGTAGAGACATTGCCTCCTCTCTGGCTGTATTCTACCGCCTCTACCACGGCGAGTGTTCTGAGGGGCTCTTTCAACTAATCCCACCTTCTCCATTTCGATCCAGAACAACACGTGCTGGACTGCGATGCCATCCGCACACGGTGGAAACCATACAGTCCCGAACTCAGCGGTTCGGTGCTTCCTTTCTTTGTCGCACGATAAAGAGCTGGAATGCTCTACCCGCGCACGTGTTCCCTTCTTCTTACAATCCCGGGTTCTTCAAGCGGGGAGTGAAAAAGCATCTTTTGAGGCCGTCAAGGTCATTTTAGGATCGTCAGCATCTGGGATGGTGGCCCATATCTTCTGGACTTCACCCTAGCTTCTCACCATCCAGCGGGGTGCAGTCAATTGACGGAACGAATATACAAAAAATGAAAAAGAAAAAAAACTACTGGTAGAGTTATTCATGTTTGTATAGCATTGTCATCTGATAGTAAGTTATGGCAATTACTTCAAAAACCTTATATAATGTACCGCTCATGCGGAAGTAGTGAATAGGATGGTGGCGATAGGAATGCAGCTGATATGTTCAGCGAAGGTTACGTGATCAGATTACGTCGCGGTCACCACTGTGGAGGAACAGGGTGTGACGTTCCTCCAACACAAAGGGAGGATTCTCAGACCAGGCAAGGTGATCACGCCTGGCAGGCCGCGGCCCAGCGGTTGTCGTTGGAAAGTTGTATATATGTTATACCAGCGCGCGAACTTCACTTTCGCGTTTCAGGACTGGTAGTGACGTAGTAGTTTTAAAGTAGTTCAACTTTTTGTTGCTAGATGGCGCTGGATATATGTGGTATCGCCACAAATCAACTAAAGGAATGTAGTGAAATATATGAACGATATTTATGCTGGTCAAATAAATAGAATTTGGAATTACATAAAGAGAGTGATGAGGGTCCAATAGTGCAGAATTTTTGTATGAAATTTTCAGATTTATATAGAGAAATTTTAGATTTATGCCAAAGTGAGCAATCCAGTTCTGAAATTATTGTGACAATGAGTACTTTCGATTTAAAAACGGCTTTGAACTTATTACCCTGTATGATCGATACAGAAGCTTGTACTATTATTTATTCTGTGACAGAAGTCAACACAAAACAATTAATTGATAATATTGAGTACTATGACTCTTTATTGGACAAGGATGACTGTAAAAAGAAATTAATTAATTTTGTACTTAAAAGTAGATTGTCTCAAGCTGCAGAATTAGGATAAAATTCTAATTATTCTAGTGTGAAAGATTTAATTACGAATATGAAAAAAGTACTTTTGCCCTGTAAGTCTGCCACTGCGATTTCGACAAAATTGGAAAAAATTACACAAAATAATTTGTCAATTTCTGATTTTGGGAAACAATTATCGGAATTATTGGTTGATCTTACGATATCGCAAGTGAAAGGAAATTCAGATAATTATAACGTGTTGAAGCCATTAAATGAAAATATTGTTATTAAAAAATTCGATGACACCTTGCGAAATAGTAGGATTAGTACAATTATTGCTGCCAGGAATTGTAGTTCCCTGAAAGACGCGATCCAAGCAGCCCAGGATGAAGAGGTCTCCACCACATCCACATGTACAAAAATACATACTTTAATTCCAATTTTAAAAATAATGGTAGAGGATACCGAGGAGGAATTAGCAACAGATCCCATTTATATAGAGTAGCAGGTCGTACCAGTTTTCGAGGACATCAGCAGCGTGGAGGGCATCAACAGGCTACATTTCGAGGTGCTTCGACTCGAGGTCAGCAGTTCAGAGGTAAGAATAGAGGAAATAATATAGGAAACCAAGGGATACGGCATAACCACAATATTAATGAAACACGAACTGTGAGTTCACCGCAAGGTTCTGAACCATCGTCTTCGAATATAGCAAAAGAGTTTTTTCGTGCCTAAAGATGAGCATACGATTTTATCCTGTGATAGTGACTGTTTCACCAATTTCTCACTAAACAGTAAATCATTTTCTTTTCTAATTGATTCGGGTGCTTCTTTGTGTGCAATTAAGTATAAATATGTAGGTATTAGAACAAAATCTTTCCGTACAGAACGAAGATCTTATCATAAACGGTTTAGGAGGCAAAGTTCGTGCAATAGGATACGTGTATTTACAATTGAGTCTGATGATCTAATTATTAGTCATAAGTTTTATGTTTTTAATTCATTGCCAATTATGTCAAACGGTATTATTGGTAGAGACTTTTTAAGGAGATACAGATCAGTCTTAAATTTTGATAAAAATATTTTGACATTGCGTGATCATTATAGAATAGTTAATTTACCTATGTCACATAAATGTGATAATTTCTTAGAGATTTCCGCTAGGTGCGAGTCTATTTACTATTTTCAAATCGATTTTCAAGAAGATTGCATAATTTGTTCAACTGAGATACAGGACGGTATTTTTCATATAGGTCGTCCAGCATTGCAGACAGAATATCTATTTAACTACAGCATCAAATGGCTGTGGAGTACCACTTCTTTTAGGCTGTTATCCAAAGTTAAGTAGCGGTGTATTGACTAATTTGTTTCTTTGTAACTTTCCAAATGTCTTCTGTAAGAGGCACATCATGATGGCGTCATTTGACAGATTACGAGAAAAACTACCCTGTAATAGAAAAAGAGCTGCTAGCCATAGTGTGGGTGGAAAACATTTTCGTCCATATTTATATGGTAGATGTATTATATAGTACTGGCCACAAGCCCTTGATTTATTTGTTTAATATGGAAATTCCTTCAAGTAGATTAATGAAATTCATTAGCTTAAGAAGAATACAATTTTGATGTAGAATATGTAAAAGGCTGTAATAATTCTGCAGCGGACGCTTTATCTCGAATATCGTTAAATGAGTTAAGAGAAATGAATGATAGTGCAATAAACGTTATAACACGTGCACGGTGCGCATTAAAAGATTCTCCGGTTTATATGGTCCCCTCAGATGATTGGCCTGATCAACCAAAAATCGTAGGCACACATATTAAACCTAAATAATCTGTAGAGTTATTATTCTGTAGAGATCAGGCAGATGATCAATGTGCTTATAAGTACCCAGAACACTCGACTCAATAAATTGAAAAACAATTTCAAGGAAATAAAAAGCCACTATACAGATATTAAAACAACCAGCAGCGGGTTAGAAAAGTCAATCTCGTATGTATCTGACCAACTGACAACAGACCAAGATAACTGGTTTAGAGAAAGAACGGCAAACAATGATAATAAAGCTGTCAACGTTGGAGGAAAATCTGGAAATCCACGATCGTAATCTTATTAAAACTTCGGTGGAACTATGCAATGTATCTAAGAGAGTGTCTGAAACCAAATCTATTTTATATGATACGGTTATACACTTATCGAGACAGTTAAACATTGAAATAGCCACCACTCATATTCGGGATGTAGCCAGACAACCCCCAAAAAAAGAAAAGCCAACTTTAAGCGTAACATTGGAGTTCTCGAACAGTACAGTACAACAAACAAAACCCTAAGAAGAAGGTCAACTCTTCTCCTTGGACATAAAAACAACCGAAGAACTACCAATCTTAAATTATTTGTTATTATTATTATATATTATATTAATATATGTATATTTTGATTAAATACTTAATATAAACAAACACACTAATCACCCAAATACTACCAGCCTACACAATCAAAATCTAATTATACGAGAACACACAGCACAAACTATATATATATATATATGTGTGTATTACAACCTTCATTAATAATAAATAATAATAAATATTCTACGACATTCTACACAGGGCTTTCTAGACCCAAGTTAAGCATAGTTAACTAGCTTGTTTTATGGGTTCCAGAATACGGATAAACATACTTATATACTTTTTTTTGTAAATACATACATATTATATAATATATAGAAACACCCAGACAAATGCAAATAGATTCATGCATACAAATATTTGCACTGAGCGGGAATCGAACCCGCGCCCCATGTCGTAGCCGTCGCATGCACTACCGCTACGCCACAGAGGCCGTCATAATGACGAAAACCCTACATAAATGAAAGATTTTTTGTTTAGAAATACATAACCGAATATATTATCTAAATTAATAACCAACCAAGATCACCTTATGTTAAGTTTTCGCGCGTAAATCATCGTGTAAAGATGCGTCGTGAAAATGAGGCCAATGGCGGAAATACTCAAAAACGTCACACAGACGAGGGGTGTTCTCTTTTGCACTGTTCACACAGACCAAAGGTTAATTGATAGTATAGAGAGAACTCTCCGTATCCGAAATTCACATATGCTCCCCAGAACAAACTGCTATTTATGTGAAGCACCCAAATAATTTCCTAAAATCTTCACTCAAAACATTAGATCGATAAATCGCAATTTTCTAAGTTTGCAAACACTCTTACACCGTATTACCACTGGACACTGACTTGCTGATTTTAAATGAATGTTGGTCATCATGTCTAACTAAGACCAACGTACCATATCTTCAAAATTACACGGTTTTTGAAACCACTAACATATTAATCAAAATGATGGCGTGGTTGCTTATGAGAAATCTGAACTATCAGCTTTATGTGAAGAACTAGACCTACATCAACCGTCTCTGGAATTTTAATTAAAATTAATTCTAATGTAGCCATAGTGTGTATCTACCGCTCACCCTTGTGTCATAATATCAACAATTTTTTATTAGCCCTCAACATACTGCCCCCCCTCGCTAGCTTTGAATCAGTGGTAATAACGGGTGATATAAACGTAGATATAAACCTAGTGGCGTTGATGAGCGTACACCGGAATACTTGAACTGCCTCGCCTTTCATGCTTTCCTGCCGGCTCACACTCATCCAACCAGAGATAAAAACTGTTTAGATCACATTATCCTAAGATCAAAGTCTTTTGTGTATCAATCGACAGTTACGGACCACTACTCTACCTTGCTCTGTATAAACCACCAAAATATTAAGAAAACCACCACCCGTATCACAACTAAAATTGACTACGAGGCACTAGACAAAACAGTACTTCGAATAGACTTTCACCCTCTTTTTTCGATAACTAAACCAAACACAGCGACAGATAACCTAATAGAACTTCTCAAATCAGCCATCACAAAACACACAGTGTTTCGAAAAGTTTCATCATAAAAAAGACTACTGAAACCGTGGATTACGCCCGGCTTAGTAATATGCATACAACATAGGGACGCTCTTCATAAAAAGGCGAAACAATCTCCAACAAATGAAGTGTTGCGCATTAGTTATAGACGCTATAGAAACTATTGTACAAGTATTCTCAAAAAACAAAAAGACTTTATGATGGACAACAAATTAACAAAGTCAGTCACAATCCAAAATTATTATGGGATACTATAAAACAAGTAACAAATACCACCAAACCTAAGAATTCCTCTGTTTCACTACTAGGAACTTCACCTTGGCACACTCAATCATGTAACAACGTAAATTCTTTCTTCGTTCACATTGGCAAAAACCTAGCGGACAACATATTAAAGAAGCAGTCTCCACATCTTGCTATTAACTCACAACTCATACATAAGCCCACACTATACTCATCTTTCGTTCTAAGTCATACGACCCAGCTGAAGTTATTTCACTCATTGAGTCGTTGCGTGCTGATGCATCTACCGGGTGGAATGGCATCTCACCCTATATCCTGAAGAGATACGCTGTCTTTCTGGCACCCATCCTAAGCCACCTATTAAACCTTTGTTTCGACACTGCTGTCTTTCCAGATGCTTTTAAAAGGGCTATTTTAAAGGGGGGTGATGGGAGCCTACCGAACAATTACCGTCCTATCGAAGTCTTGAGTGCCGTATCTAAAGTACTCGAACGTCTCATTAATAAAAGACTGATCAACTACTTGGATCACTATAATTTAACATCATCTCAACAATTTGGATTCCATCAAAAAAGTCTACTTGTGACGCTATTCATGAATTGACTAATTTTATTGTCCAAAGCCTCAATGAAGATAAAAAGGTCTTAACTATCTTCCTTAACCTTGCGAAAGCGTTTGACACAGCCCCACTTCTACTCAAACTTGAACGGATGGGCGTCAGAGGGGAACAGCTGGAGTTCTCACAAATCGCTCGCAAATGGTTAAAATTGACAGTCATACTAGCGAGGAGCTCCCTATTCACTATGGTGTGTGGCGGAGCCACATATCTATGTATGTGTATAACATTATTATATAAGTACAATTATCATATTATTTCATTTATCAATACAAAACAATTACACAATATATTACATATATATCTATAATATAAATACAAATATAATACACTACACGCCTACATTACACACATAATACTTACCTTGTAGCTGCCTGATGCCCGCCGACATCAACACGACGAATTCCCGGATCCGCGTCGTGAAGAGTAAAAGCTGCATAATCCTACCTGCGATAAGAGAACAATAGGCGCCCGCGCAAGCACCGGTGGCGCGGCGAGGCCGCCTTCTCCGCACCAGTCTGCTCATGGCTACGACGCTGAATCCACGTCGCTTTCCGCTCGCACTTCCCGCCTGTTTACGTTGCTCGCTAAAGAATTATTAAGTCTTCTTACCTTCTGTTCTTCCTTCTACTTACCATCTTATACTGTCAACTTTCTGCTTGTGCTTTTAACAATAAACTGTGGATTAATTGATAGTGGCCAGTGTTTGATTGCAATCCACCTGGAACATTTATGTGAAACACCAACCGCCACTACAACTGGTGACCCCGATCTACATTTGGATAACAAGTAAGCAAGCTTGAATTACTTTTAAAAGAATGGCTTCTAAAAAGGATCGCGACGATGATGATCAATTTTATGACGTCGATAAGAGTAAAAAGCCATTTACACCTTCCGACTTAGATCGTGTCGGTGTTCGCCCACCACTATTTTGGCCCGAAGAACCATCTATTTGGTTCTTGCAATTAGAAGGAAACTTTGCTATATCGGGCATTAAGGATGAGGACACCAAGTTTTACTACGTCATGTCCCAACTGGAACCTCGTTATGCGCTGGAAGTTAAAGATGTGCTGACCAAACCACCAGCTAAAGATAAGTACACGACGCTTAAGACTAAATTGATCGAAAGGCTAACTAAATCAAGGGAAAAGGAACTGAAACAATTACTGGACCACGAGGAGCTGGGAGATCGTCGCCCGTCACAATTCTTGCGATATTTGCAAAATTTGGCAGGCCCCAACGTCCCTGAAAATTTTGTGCAGTCGATATGGACTAATCGTCTGCCGGTCAACCTACAGACAGTCATTGCGTCGCAAACAGATACCTCACTGGAAAATCTTGCCAAACTGGCTGACAAGGTTCATGAACTCGTGCCATCTACACCGCAAGTAGCTGCTGTTGGTACTTCGAGTTCTACCCTCGAAGCTAGACTTGAACAAATGACACATCAAATGGCGCAGCTTACCTCTAGAGTAGAAGCCATCTCAGCAGGCAACGGAAGAAGACAGCGTTCACGTCACAGGAACGATTATCATAGAAACCGCAGCCACAGCACGCGCTCACAGTCAAGCTACAGGAAATTTCCTGTTTGCTATTACCACCATAAATTTGGTGAGCACCCGCGCAAATGCCAGAAGCCCTGCGATTATAAGGGAAACTCCATGGGCGGTCGTTAATGGCGACAGATGATTGCCCTAGTACCGGTCGCCTATTCGTTACTGACCGTTCTACGAAGATGCAGTTTTTGGTCGACACAGGCAGCGACCTCTGTGTTTTCCCACGCTCAGCTAGTAGGCAGCGCCGACCACAGACCCCGTATACCCTCTACGCGGCCAACGGGACACCAATAAGTACCTACGGGTTCACGACCCTCAAGTTGAACATCGGTCTCCGGCGCGACTTCACATGGCGCTTCATCGTGGCTGATGTCAGCAAAGCAATCATTGGAGTCGACATGCTGTGTCATTATAGCTTGATTGTTGACTGCCGCAACCGTCGGTTGTTAGATTCAACAACCACGCTGTCTACTAATGCTATTTCAGCTCCATCATCAGACCATATAGCATCAGTAAAGACTACAACAGGTAATTCCAAGTACATGGAACTTCTACGGCAATTTCCGGATATAACGCATCCTTCAGGACAACCCAAGACTCCACGCCACAATATTGAGCACCACATCAAGACCACTCCTGGTTCGCCGGTCTCTTGTAATCCAAGGCGACTGGCACCTGACAAGTTGAAGATCGCGAAGCAAGAGTTCGAGTTGATGCTCCAAAATGGAATTGCAAGACCCTCAGATAGTCCATGGGCCTCGCCACTTCATCTCGCACCCAAAAAATATAACCAGTGGAGACCATGCGGCGACTACAGGATGCTGAATGCCCGTACCATACCGGATCGGTACCCCATCCGACACATTAAGGATTTTACCCACAATGTCGCTGGTTGTACCATCTTTTCAACCCTGGATTTGGTGAAGGCGTACAATCAGATCCCAGTATGCCCCGAAGACATCCCGAAAACCGCTATTACAACCCCGTACGGCATGTATGAGTTCCCCTTCATGACCTTTGGCTTAAGGAACGCAGGCCAGACGTTCCAACGTTTTGTAGATGAAATGACAAGGGGCTCGACTTCGTGTACTGCTTCCTCGATGATTTTCTCATCTTCTCAATGAACGAAGAAAAACACATGAAGCACTTGCGTCAAGTCTTCACGAGACTACAGGAGTACGGCATGGTGATAAACCCCGCAAAGTGCACGTTCGGGGCTGAGGAGGTGACGTTCCTGGGATACACTGTCTCTTCGAAAGGCATCCGTCCACACGACGCGAAAACGCAGGCGATTAAGAACTTCCCAGTGCCCAAAACCGTCAAGGAGTTGCGAAGGTTCTTGGGAATGCTAAACTTCTATCGAAGGTTCATCCCTGGTGCAGCCAAAGTTCAAGCCCCCCTGAACTCCTGACTAATGGGCTCAGTCAAAGGCGCGCACCCTGTGGACATCAGCGGTGAAGCACTGGAAGCGTTCGAGGAATGTAAAGCTAGCTTGTGTAGAGCTACACTGTTAGCACATCCAGATCTGGACGCAAAACTAAGCCTCGTGACAGACGCCTCAGACATCGCTATCGGTGCAGCTCTGCAGCAGCTAAAGAACGGTGAATGGCAACCCCTCGCATTCTACTCCCACAAGTTGAGTCCGACACAACAGAAGTACTCACCGTATGACAGGGAACTCCTTGCCATTTATGAGTCCATCAGGTACTTCAGTCACATGTTGGAGGCGCGGCATTTCACCGTGTTCACTGACCACAAGCCCCTCTGCTTCGCCTTCCATCAGCGAAAAGAGAAATGCTCACCGCGTCAGTTCTATCATATGGACTACATCGCTCAGTTTACTACAGATATCCAACACATCTCCGGGAAAGAAAACGTAGTAGCTGACACTCTGTCCAGGATCAGTGAGATAGCCAAACCAATCGAGCTGGTCACATTAGCCAAATTCCAGAAGTCCGATCCAGAACTGAAGGAACTACTGAAAGGTGGAACCTCACTGCAACTAACCCAAGTTGCCATACCAGGTACAGACAAGACTCTGTATTGTGATATCAGCACGCAGATCAGCAGACCCTACGTGACAAGTGACCTCAGAAGAAAAGTGTTCGAAACCCTTCACTCGCTTAGTCATCCAGGGAGAAACGCTACGGCAAAATTAATATCGCAACGATACGTGTGGCCCGGTATACAGAAGGACGTCCGAGAATGGACCAGGATGTGCAACGCATGCCAAAGAGTCAAAATCACACGACACACATCTTCACCACTCGGCGTATACAGACTTCCTCGCGCAAGACTACAGTGTGTCCACATATACCTGATTGGAACCTTACCACCATCTGATGGACAGCGGTATTGCCTCACTGCAATTGATAGGTTCACACGATGGCCTGAGGTGATACCAATCCCAGACATATCGGCTGAAACAGTTGCGAAGGCGCTAATCTCCGGCTGGATATCACGTTTCGGTTGTCCAACTGAAATAATCACAGATCGCGGTGGACAATTTGAATCAGCCTTATTTAAGTACCTTTCTGAAATGGCAGGATTCCAACATAAGCGTACTACGGCGTACCATCCGCAATCCAACGGCCTCATCGAGCGGATTCACCGGCAAGTAAAATCTGCAATAAAATGCCACGAAACCAAGAACTGGACAGAAGTACTTCCGCTGGTATTACTAGGGATAAGAAGCGCGCACAAAGAGGACCTCAACGCGTCTCCTGCAGAGCTTCTCTATGGCGAAGCATTGAGGCTCCCGGGAGAATTCTTCAACCCTTGCTCAGAAACAACCACTGACTTGACTGATTTTACCGCACGTCTTCGAGCGATAATGTCAGAACTCCGACCAGTACCAGCATCACGTCACTGCAACAGAAAAATCTTTATTAACAAAGATTTATCTACCGCAACACACGTTTACCTTCGAGACGACACTGTAAAAGGAGCCCTGCAACCAGCTTATTCTGGACCGCACGAAGTGCTGGAAAGAAAAGGAAAAACGTTTAAAATTATGGTAAGAAGCAAGGAGCAAAACGTGACCATAGATAGACTGAAACCAGCCTACGTACTTACCAGTGACACCCCTTCTGTCTCAACACCTGTAGAAATAATACCTGAAAAGAAAGAAAGAGAATCTGAAATGAAAACAGATGAGAACGTTCCATATAGAACACGTTCTGGGAGAACGATAAGATTCCCTAATTATTATCGCCCATCCTAAGATGGTCTCTGGGGGGGAGTAATGTGGCGGAGCCACCTATATATGTATGTGTATAACATTATTATATAAGTACAATTATCATATTATTTCATTTATCAATACAAAACAATTACACAATATATTACATATATATCTATAATATAAATACAAATATAATACACTACACGCCTACATTACACAAATAATACTTACCTTGTAGCTGCCTGATGCCCGACGACATCAACACGACGAATTCCCGGATCCGCGTCGTGAAGAGTAAAAGCTGCATAATCCTACCTGCGATAAGAGAACAATAGGCGTAAGCACCGGTGGCGCGGCGCGGCCGACTTCTCCGCACTCCGCACCAGTCTGCTCATGGCTACGACGCTGAATCCACGTCGCTTTCCGTTCGCGCTTCCCGCCTGTTTACGTTGCTCGCTAAAGAATTATTAAGTCTTCTTACCTTCTGTTCTTCCTTCTACTTACCATCTTATACTGTCAACTTTCTGCTTGTGCTTTTAACAATAAACTGTGGATTAATTGATAGTGGCCAGTGTTTGATTGCAATCCACCTGGAAGATTTATGTGAAACACCAACCGCCACTACATGGTGTGCCGCAAGGTAGCATTCTCGGTCCTACTCTGTTCCTCGTATTTATAAACGACCTTTGTGATCTGAGAATTCCAAAATCAAAAACTGTATGTTACGCAGATGACACAGCGTTAGCATTTGTAGGAGAAACGTGGTCGGAACTGGAACATAGGGCACAGTTAGGCTTTAACTTAGCATTAGACTGGCTTTCATCACACACACTGACTCTCAACACACAGAAAACCAAATATGTTACCTACCCTATTAGTTCGATATCGCAGCCACGATTTCCACTTACCTTAAAAGCTCACTCCTGCAACATTTCGACGGAACGTCCTTGTAACTGCCCCACCTTATCTTCTGCTGATAATATTAAATATCTATGCGTAATCGTGGACAAGAATCTGACCTATAAACTTGAAATAAATGGTCTCGTAGTCCGTAAATTAATGTACGTTTTTAAAACCTTACGCCATATTGCAAATAAAACCATTATACTTAACGTATATTACGCCCTATGCTTGTCTATCGTCGCGTATTGTATCTCATGCTGGGGTGGTGCAGCTGTAACATATTATATGTAACGTGTGTTGTTTCTCCTTCGTCGGGGAATCGAACCCCGGTCGCCCGCATGACCAGCGCGCGTAGGTATTGGTTCTAAAAGTGAGTATACAATATAAACAAATATGTCTGTTAGAAAACTGACTTCCCGTTGAACAGCCAAATATGCAAGTTCGTTTCTATAATACTTACTATCGATTGGGTCGTGGGTTCTAACGAAGCTTGCATATGATATACCAAAGGAATACTACATAATATACCAATAGTCTATGGAGGCCTTAAATGAAAGTTTCAAAGAGATAAAGTTATACGACTTTTAATCTGAGTAATATACACGGTTACACGAACATATAAATGACAGTGGATAGGTGAAATTATGTTAAACAATTAAACTAAAGTAAGATTATTAATTCCAGTCAGTAAAATGACATTTCCAGTGTTGCAGGTTTTTTGTCCCAAATAAATAATGATGTGGTAGAATCGAGTTTTTATAAATAAAAGTTAGTCGAGTTTCCTTTTTTTTTATTCAATATCAAATTGCCTTTATATAAATAAAAAATATGTAATTTACGGTAATTAAACAGAAGACATACACGGTAAGTAATTAAATATTACATAAAATACTGTTATATATTTTTTTTTTGGTTATTGGAAGCACTATGGACATCAGATCACTTGTCACGCTATGGACGCCATTTTGTTTTTCATTCTGCTCCCGAATTCCGACGGTGTCAGAAGTGTTTAGTGTCCCCTGCAATTTCTTGTTTATTTCTTACTTGTTAACTTGTTATTTTTTTGTTGAGTTTTGTTACGTTTGTTGTTTTCTAACGTTGATGTTTGAGATGGATCCTCAACCGTTCACCTCTAAAGAGGGATGTCTCCCTCCAAAAAGAAAGCGTCGATCATTTGTTGTGAGTGAGAAACAAATGGTTCTCAATGCATATAATTATGTATGGAATCAAAATGCAAAACCTTTTGATGTTCCAAAGAAAGATGAGTGTGTGAAGACAGTGTCTGAAATTTTGGGAATTTTGACTAGATCTGTGTATCGGATACTGAAGGAACAAAAGGAGAACGTTCAATTATCAAATCGGAAAAAATCCGGACCCAAACTGACATTCAAAGATAAAATTGATGATTTTGACTTTTCGGCGATACGTCGTAAAGTTCACCAATTCTTTTATGCGAAGGACCCTCCAACTATTGCCAAGGTATGTAAATTTATAAAAGTATAATACAATAAAAAATACATAATTGCACATCATACATAATAATAATTAACACACATTGTCATTGTCTCGCTGCAGTTTACAAAAATTAATTACTTGTAATATTTTAAAGGTTCATCAGGTTGTAAATGATGACCCTGACCTACCAAATATGTCGAAGAGTACCATGCGAGCAGTTTTAAAACATTTAAAATTTAAATATACCACTCGCAAACAACGCAGCTGCTTGACAGACCGTCAAGACAATTCTGTGGCGTAGACGGTACTTGACGACAATCAAAGAATATCGGAGACAAGGAAAAATAATTTATTATCAAGATGAGTCCTGGATTAATGAAGGTAATTGAATATTTTTATTTACAACTGTATTTAGTGAATAGTTTTTCAGTTTCAAAATGTATTTGTGTCAGTATTATATTATTTATATGAATTTTGTATATTTATCTACACCCATGCTTTAAATCCTCTATAAAAGTTTCTGAAACAGTTAGTTTATTGCCAACATTAATACATCCAATGTCATAATAACCATAATATCATCCGAACGGGTGTTATAATGTTGTATGAAATTTCATAATAACACTCCTTTCGCTTTTTCAATCTCTTCCGCGCAAAGGGTTACTCATCAGACAGCCAAATTCTTAGCGCTCGATGCGTGGAATCTGTATGAGTTTCAAAAAAAGAACTGTCATTCACGCGCGTTGCATTGCACTACCACAGCGGCGCGCGGTTCGCCGTAAAAAAAATTAAAGCTTATTCGTTCGAATTCGAATTCCCGCTATTTTTCTTCGCTATTATTTTTGCAAATTGTTTTGTTTCCTTACGAAAATGAGTGATTCAAGTTTTGATAACACACCTCCAGACATTTCGAATGCAGCAAAGGACATTTCTAACAAATTACTACCGGAAAAATCTAGAAAACAGTATGAAAAGGCGTACCAAGATTTCATGAATTGGAAAATATCAAAGGGCAGTACATCATTCTCTGAAGATGTATTATTAGTTTATCATGGGTGTAGATAAAGTCTTGTATGCAACTGTATAATTAGGTATTAAAACACTCATGTGATACTATTATCACACTCAGCTTCGCTTCGTGTGATAAACCCACATTCATGTTTTATTACCCCTCATTATACCACAGTTGCATAAATAACTATAACAGGTCATACAACTGGTAAAGTTTGGGTGGATACAACAATAGAATCTTCCAAACAAGCGTTTTCTAAAGGTTTGACTACAGGCCTAAAGGGCCCAACCGGCAAAGGTCGACGCCTAATAATTTCACATATAGACAGTGATGAAGGTTTTGTAGAAGCCGGTTTACTTATTTTTTAATCGAAGAAAAATAGTATGGACTATCATGAAGAAATGAACTCGGAGTGTTTTGAGGAATGGCTTAAAAGCATTTTGCCAAATTTAAAGCCAAATGCGGTGCTGGTATTAGATAACGCACCGTACCATTCAAGAAAAGTCGAGCGTATCCCCGCTTCAAACTGGCAGAAGGCTGATATTATTCAGTTGTTGGATGAAAAACAAATTCAATATTAACCTACAATGATAAAGGCTCAATTAATAGAAATAGTAAAATTACAAGAATCTAATTACGAACGCTATGCTGTGGAATAGTTGGCCGCTGAATACGGTGTCACAATCCTGCGTCTGCCCCCTTATCATTGTGATCTCAACCCAATAGAGTTAGTTTGGGCTCAAGCAAAGGGGTACGTCGCCAGGAACAATAAAACTTTTAAAATAAAAGACGTAAAAAAAATATTTGAAGAAGGCCTGAAGGAAGTGACACCTGAAAATTGGAAACATTGCATCAACCATACCATAAAAGTTGAAGACAAAATGTGTCAACTTGACCACATCATAGATGAATGTGTGGATTCATTCATTATAAGTGTAACTGATTCCGATTCCGATTCTGAATATACCGATTCAGAATCGGAGTCGGAATCAATAGCAACCGTAATAAATAAAAACGTAATTAATTACTTGTATTGTTTTACTTACTACTATACAGACGGGAGCAGTCATTTGACTGCAATTTGGATTTAAATGTTAAATAATTGACAAACCATTTGACATTGTATTGAAACTTAGTGACTTTGATTAATATTAGTAGTTAAATGAAACTATGTATGATAATAACTCACATCCCTTGATATACCGACAAAGACGGCGGCAGTCAATTGATGGCTGAGATCCAATAAGTGTTTATAATTGTAATGTGAGAGGGTAGAACATAAATTAGGTACGTTTATCAGTTGTTTGTAGTTTGTTAGTCAAAAAAGTCAGTATCGTTTCGACTGCCCGTGAATTTAGTAGAAATTATTGTAAGTAATTTGTGAAAATTAAATATTTACAATAAAAAACGCTTTAATACCTAATAAAATAAAGCGTGACTAAATATCTAAGTCTATTGATTGCTGAACATCACTATTGTAGCGGGTCACCCTTTTTTGTATCAGTGACAGTTGCGCTTGTCATTTTACTGACTGGAATTAATAATCTTACTTTAGTAACAATTACCTTTAAACCTTAAATTATTATGACTATTTCTAACTGTTATTCTAACACTGACGCGGTCCTATCGTAATGGTCATTACTAGAAAAGTTTGTACCTGATTCAGTCTTCGTGTGCACTTATTCGCCACTAGAGCTCACAGCGAATCTTTATGTTCTGTGTCATGATAAAGGCTCAATTTAGTGGATATATTTATTTTATTCATTTATATAAAATAAATATATCCACTAAATTGAGCCTTTATCATTGTAGGTTGATATTGAATATGTTTTCATCCAACCACTGAATAATATCAGCCTTCCGCCAGTTTGAAGCGGGGATACGCTCGACTTTTCTTGATGGTGATTGGTGCGTTATCTAATACCAGCACCGCATTTGGCTTTAAATTTGGCAAAATGCTTTTAAGCCATTCCTCAAAACACTCCGAGTTCATTTCTTCATGATAGTCCATACTATTTTTCTTCGATTCAAAAATAAGTAAACCGGCTTCTACAAAACCTTCATCACTGCCTATATGTGAAATTATTAGGCGTCGACCTTTGCCGGTTGGGCCCTTTAGGCCTGCAGTCAAACCTTTAGAAAACGCTTGTTTGGAAGATTCTATTGTTGTATCCACCCAAACTTTACCAGTTGTATGACCTGTTAATATACAAAATTCATATAAATAATATAATACTGACACAAATACATTTTGAAACTGAAAAACTATTCACTAAATACAGTTGTAAATAAAAATATTCAATTACCTTCATTAATCCAGGTCTCATCTTGATAATAAATTATTTTTCCTTGTCTCCGATATTCTTTGATTGTCGTCAAGTACCGTCTACGCCACAGAATTGTCTTGACGGTCTGTCAAGCAGCTGCGTTGTTTGCGAGTGGTATATTTAAATTTTAAATGTTTTAAAACTGCTCGCATGGTACTCTTCGACATATTTGGTAGGTCAGGGTCATCATTTACAACCTGATGAACCTTTAAAATATTACAAGTAATTAATTTTTGTAAACTACAGCGAGACAATGACAATGTGTGTTAATTATTATTATGTATGATGTGCAATTATGTATTTTTATTGTATTATAATTTTATAAATTTACATGCATTTGCATAAAAGAATTGGTGAACTTTACGACGTATCGCCGAAAAGTCAAAATCATCAATTTTATCTTTGAATGTCAGTTTGGGTCCGGATTTTTTCCGATTTGATAATTGAACGTTCTCCTTTTGTTCCGTCAGTATCCGATACACAGATCTAGTCGAAATTCCCAAAATTTCAGACACTGTCTTCACACACTCATCTTTCTTTGGAACATCAAAAGGTTTTGCATTTTGATTCCATACATAATTATATGCATTGAGAACCATTTGTTTCTCACTCACAACAAATGATCGACGCTTTCTTTTTGGAGGGAGACATCCCTCTTTAGAGGTGAACGGTTGAGGATCCATCTCAAACATCAACGTTAGAAAACAGCAAACGTAACAAAATTCAACAAAAAAATAACAAGTTAACAAGTAAGAAATAAACAAGAAATTGCAGGGGACACTAAACCCTTCTGACACCGTCGGAATTCGGGAGCAGAATGAAAAACAAAATGGCGTCCATAGCGTGACAAGTGATCTGCAGTGCTATTCTCTACGGTAGATAGAGCTCTATCTAAATCTAAATCTAATTCTAAATCTAAATCTAAATCTAAATCTAAATCTAAATCATAAATTAAAATCAAAATTAAAATAAAATATAAATCAAAAGCAGCATTTTGCGAGCTCGTCGACGAGCTACCGTAGAGAATAGCACTGCAGATGTCCATAGTGCTTCCAATAACCAAAAACAAATAATATAACAGTATTTTATGTAATATTTAATTACTTACCGTGTATGTCTTCTGTTTAATTACCGTAAATTACATATTTTTTATTTATATAAAGGCAATTTGATATTGAATAAAAAAAAAGGAAACTCGACTAACTTTTATTTATAAAAACTCGATTCTACCAACTCATTATTTATTTGGGACAAAAAACCTGCAACACTGGAAACGTCATTTTACAGACTGGAATTAATAATCTTACTTTACAGACTATATAGTAAGAGATCTGTTTGACCCACTTTGACCAGTTTGACACACGTCGCGTCGGTGCAGTTCACAATATGAAAACCAGAAAGTAAGTTTTAAAATAATATTGTCGAAAATGGTAGTAGCCACGCCCTGTCCTTTTACATGGCTGCGAAGCGTGGTCGCTGTTAGAGTGAAACAAGCAGGAACTGCGTTTCACGGAGATGAATATGTTGCGGTGAATGTGTGGACTTACACGTAAGGATCACATCAGAACTCCTGCATCCGCGGCAGCCTTCAAGTCCGTGACATCGCAGATAAAATGCAGGAGACCCGCCTTCGCTTTGGCGGACACGTTATGCGGTTCTCAGTAGAAGGGGTAGATCCAAGAAGCGCTGGCTTGACGTCGTAGATGATGACATGCGCCCCAATGAACCACCATGGATGCCTAAGACCGTGCGAAGTGGAGGAGTAAAAGTCGGAAGGCAGCCTCAGACTCTGTGGTGACAACCTCAGATGCGACCGGAACTAACGCGAAAATGGTGATGATGAATATCATTATATTTTTGAACTTAACATCTCCCAATATAATAAGTTCATGGATTATATGGTGTAAGTGTATATAAAGGCGGTGTAAATTATCTTTAGTGTGGCTAAATAGCTAGATCTAACTATTTAGCCTTCTAGCTATCAATACTTGTACCTGTAACTGACGAATGTGCTGATGCATGATAAACTCAATTCATAAGCCTTAGCTAACGCGTATTAGACTGAATGCGCGAGGGCCCTGAAAGGCTGGTTAATGCAAGAATTCGGCACATCATAACTCACGTCGACACGTAGTAGGGTAAAGTCATAAAAAAATGTACTATTTAAAAATTTGAGGTTAGCCCATGTTTGATTGTAAATACCATGCGCTAACAAATAGTATGTTAATATTATTATATTATAATATATTGAAAATCATGTTTAGAATAATGTAGAAACATCCAGAATATTCGAGAGGCTTAAACTTAAAAAATATTTTTGAATCAACAAAATAAAGCTGCATACATAAATTTATTGTCTCCTATCAACTCAGAGGCCAAAACAACGCCATCAAATAAAAAATATTAGTCTTAAGGTGTTAAATTTGTAGTTTACTTTTAAAGCAATAAAGATGTCGTGTGATAATGTATAAATTATTTTAATAATACAATCCTAGTGAAAAAAAAACCTATTCTAATTTGTGTCTCCAAAATTTATCCAGTGTGTTATTCCGATTCGATATGAGGTAGTTTTTTTATTTTCAACAGTAGGCAACATACCACCTTAACGTAATTGTCAAATGTCAGTTTTGACATATTTTTTTCATTTGAGGTCGGCAGTAAACAATTGTAAATTGTTTTTTTTGGCGCGCATATTTCGGGCAGTGTATCTGTGAATTCTACGCGGTAAGTACAAAGATATCGTTTACTAGATTCCTAATTCGAAATGTATAGTCAATTACCAGAGTATGTCAAGTTTTGTTAAAGAAATCGCGCTTCATTTGTGACCGGTACTCATTGTTGAAGTTAGGACCTTCGAGTGTGTTCGTTCCAGTTCGTTATGTGTGTTATGGTGTTCGTTATGTCACACACTAGAATTTTGTAAAGGAGACTGTTCACATAACTTAACCGACTGTGGCGAAAAAAAAAACGAGTAATAATATTCTGACGCACCTAGAATTGGAGTGTTATACTGTTCTAATTTATAATTACTAGTGGTCTAAATTCATCCATCATTTTTTTTGTATTAGGTGCGAGTAAAAGATATTTATTATTATTTTTATCTATAAAACAAATGATTTATAATACTAGTTGACCCGTTGAACTTCGTATAGCTCGAGACACGGATCTTGGACCTAAAATGTGCTCTATACGCGCAGTACGCGTTTTTGGGTGTCTTTTGAGGATAGCACGGGGTGCTACGGCGGTGGACGAGCTCAAATCCACCAATCATAGATTATATCACAACAATCTGTGTGCGCCAGGGCCTCGTTTCTCTCGCGATTTTGGTCCAAGATCCGTGCCTCGAGCTATACCACCTAAAATAGGGTAGGTAGTTCACCTACACTACCTATCTAGCCTACCTTACCTACCTACCTACCCTACCTATCTGCCCTAACTACCTACCTACCCTATCTACCTACCCTACCTACCTATCCTACCCTACCCTAGCTACCTACCCTACCTATCTACCCTACCCTACCTACCTACCTACCTACCTACCTACCCTACCCTACCCTAGGGTGTATTTATTTATGTAAGTGTTTTATTATTTTTATTTATGTTTAATACAGATGCCTACTCAAGCCGAAAGGATAAAACAATATAGAGAACGTTTAAAACGAGACAACCCTGAAAAATATGAATTGATTATGAAGAAAAATGCAGAAAGGACAAACAGAAATAGAAAAAGGATTAATGATTGTCAATCTGAAAAAGAACAAGAAATGCGAAAAAAATGGAGAGAGGATAAAAATAAGGAAAAAAACAAGAAATCTAATAATATTGAAGATGAAAATAAAAATGCTCAGAAAAGGATCAATAGAATTAATTACAGATTAAGAAAGGAAAACATAGAATTAAAAGCTAAAGTATTATCAATAACTAAGGAAATAAAAAAATATAGAAAAAGAAACAACAGAATGCAGGGAACAAACCAAGAATTGCTGAATCATATTGAACAGTTAAAAAATGAAGTTAATGTAACACAGCATACAGACAATTTAATTTCTCAAGAAAATGAAGAAATGACTCCTTGTAAAGAAGCAGATAGTTTCATTAACCAAAACTTACCTAACATAACTACAAATGAAAAAGAAAAAGTTAAAAAAAGACTTCTGGAACATAATGTTTTAGTAGATTCTTTAAAACTGTGTTATGAAACGACACAAAATAATGATTGTAAACGAGTTATTAAGAGTGTAGTAGATGGTTCTATCGTTGAAAAATATAAAATGAAGGGCAAGATGTCAACTTATTTAGGATTGAGAGGCAAAATTCGTTACATACAAGTGAAGAAAAAAATTATGCTTTCCTAAATCAACTGAAAGATTTTTACGAAAGGGATGATGTTAGTCGGGCCACGGCGGGCAAAAAAGAATTTAAAACGTTACATAAAGACAAAAGACAGAGAAGGTATTTATTGGACACCTTGGAAAATCTATTTAAGAAATATAAATCTGAAGGAGGGAAAGGCAAATTGACGACGTTTAAAAAATTCAGACCATTCTACATTTTGCCACCTAAAGTTGATAGGCGAGAAACATGCGCTTGCATAAAGCATGAAAATATACTTATGAAAAAATTTAAAGTACTAAAATCGTTGGGTTTAATCAAAAGCCAGTCTCTAGATGAAATACTTTCCTTAATATTATGTAATCCAAAATCAAAAGAATGCTCCTATGGAGAATGTTCTAATTGCGAAAAGAAGTCCTTAGAATTCAACTTAGGTGAGGTAAATTTAGAAGACACTGTAAAATGGAAAGAATGGTCTATGCAAACACATGAATATAATGATAAAGCAAATAATAATGAAAGAAAAACTACGAAAAAAATTATGAAATCTGAAAATACTGGACTATTGATAGATTTGGTTGAAGCTTTTACTCAAGAAATGTTTAAATTTAAAAAACACGCTTATAACATTCATCACCAGTACATTGAACATCAGCGGTGTATTAAAAATTTAGATGATAACACAGTAACAATACATATTGATTTCTCCGAAAATTATGCCACCAAACTGAGTACTGAGATTCAAGCAATGCATTTTGGTGCATCTCGAAATCAAATTACCCTCCATACTGGCTTAATATATAGTAATCGTGATCCTCTTCCGTTCTGCTCTATCTCTGCGAATAATTATCATGGTCCGGAAGCTATTTGGGAACACTTATAACCGGTTCTAAATTATATAAAAGATCAGTATCCCACTGTCGAGACAGTCCATTTTTTTTCCGACGGCCCCACAAGTCAGTATAGACAAAAAAAAATTTTTCTTTATTCGCAAAATACACTAGAATGTACGGCTTCAGAGCTACGTGGAATTTTTTTGAAGCCTCCCATAGCAAAGGGGCTGCCGACGGAATAGGCGGTACCATCAAAAGAAAAATGGATTCCTTAGTAGCTTACGGATCAGATATTACGAACGCTGAATCAGCATTTGAGTTGTTGAAGAATTCTGGGATTAAAATAAAACTATTCTACATCCCTGAGGATACCATTCAAATGCAAATAATGGAGTTAATACCTGTACCAGGGACCATGACGTTGCATCAAGTAATTAACACGAATTCCGAAAACACAAAATTATATCGCAGCTTAAGCTGTTTTTGTCCACAAGCAGAAACTAAACCAGGTTTTTGTAACTGCTTAGATCTACAACAAGCCACATTGACAAAAAAAGCTACAGACACAAAACTTGTCATTACAAAATCGAAAAAACCAATAATCACAATTCTAGCTGACATCAAAAACACAATGGAAAACAAAGCATTCTTTGATTTACATAAATTTGACCCATTTTCGCTTACACCTATTAAACCAGACACTAAACTTTTTAAAGCAAACCAAGCTCAGACCAACACTATTGCATGCCAAGATATTCACAAATACCCCATCGCATCATGTTCCAGAGCATGTACTACTGAACAAAACAAGTGCATTACGCCGAAAAGGAATTTTTCTATTAGATCAGTACGCAAAGCAAAAAAATCGATAAATAATTATGATAGTAGCTCAGATACAGATGCAGATGAACAATATTCCCTACATAATTCTTCAGAAGATGAGTATTTTATTTCTGATAATGAAAAAGAACTGATTGATCAACACAATGATATGGAGTTAGAAAATAGTGGTTTCAATGATAATGTAAGGATGACAGAAAAACCAGAAAATATTAATAATATATCAGATATAGATAAGGATTTAAACATAGCGCATGACCAAAGAACTAATGAAAATGATAATAAGACTAATAATAATGTTAAGGATATGACCGAAGATGTTATAAAATCGGCTGTGATGACACAATCAGACATGCAAATACATAATAGTATGGAATTACAAAAAAATGACAGTGTGCTAGTAAGGTACTTCCAAAGGAACTACTGGAAATATTATATTGGTTTCGTAGAAAACATAAATATTACAGATCAGGAAACTTATTACACAGTACTATTTTTAAAAACTCAAAAAAAGCCACGACTCCATTTCATTGCTACAAAAAAAATAGATCGAGATATTGTTACGGCAGAATCGATAGTAAAAAAAAAAATTGACACAAAATACTAAAAAACCGAAGGAGTATATAATTAGTGATGAGTGCGATGACAGTTATGTTTTTTTCGATGTTTGATTCTTATGATAGTACATTATTGCAAAGGCCAGGAAATAGGCAATTGCAAGTCGAGTAATAAAACATGTACTTTTTATATGATAGGTACATTTAATAGAATTTAATTAATATTAAAAAGTTACATTAGTCATATCAAATCCTTTGCAAGAGCGTTTTTTGACTTTGGAACATTACAACGATCCAGCAATGTATGAAACGGCGTGCTGGGGAGCATTGTAATCTTTCAAATTCAAAAAACGCTCCTGCAAATGATTTGATTTTCTTTGTCCGTTAAATTCGATACCTACTTCGGGTGTTTTTTTTTTCGAAAATAATCATAATATTTCCATGTACATATGTTTGAGAAAAATAGTATTTTAATTATTGAAGAATAGTATTTTTGATTGTTTGTTTTGTTTATAATATGTACCTATATGCTTATTACTTTGTTATATTAAATAATTCATAATATTTTAAAATGCATTTTACTTGACCTATTTCCAAGTGAACAATGACCTTTACATTATTCCAGTGTGTTATTGTGTTATTGCGTGTTATATCTTCCAGTACGTTATATTACATTTTTTGACGACCTTACCCCTTAATATTGTTGTTTTGAAATTGTAGAAGCCGATTTGATGTAATACACCACAACCCCCACCAGTGAACTGACACAGGGGACAGCGCATGGACAGCGGATGCAGATCCTGAACTCGATCCGTCGAATGCTCTTTCCATTTAATTTTGTTTATGAATTAAATTGAAATAATACAAGAAAAGCCGCAGAACATGTCTGTAGGCTTAATTATTTTAACTATATTAATTAATTAAATATTATACATACGACATGGCAAAAATGATACCAACGACATTCTCTGCCATTGTTTTTTTCATGAAAATGATTTATACCAAAAGAGTCGAACATATTCATTCACAAAGAAGTCACAGACTACTAATGAAAGGAGTATTATGTTATATTTTTTTATATTTATTTGTAATGGAACGTTTTGAAACATTTGACATAATAGCTGCGTTCCGTTCCGACTAAGATTATTGCTTTCCGTTATGATTTTCATAAAAAAATCAGTCTTTTTTCCAAGTACTCTATTTGTGAGACTACTACTCCAAATAATGATCATTTGACAGGTTAAAAATTAACTTCCTTCTTTAGTAACTACGCGGTTTTGGGGGTGAAAAATCGATCTAGCTAGGTTTCATTTTTACCCAGATATTAATAAATTACAACAGCTATAGACTACAGAGCAATGACATTTGTCAAAGTCAACAAAAATTGCTTTGCTAACCTTCTTTTTTCTCTTTGAGTTGAGACAAAAATTATAGGATACATGGGTGTAAATTTAACAAATAAATTCTCAATATTGAATGCGTAATTGCAGAAAGTGACTTTATAATTTGTATGGTAAATGCCCGCTTAGCGAAACTAAAACTTTTGAATTTTTCGCTATATAGTGCGCGCCGGTGAAATTGTGATCATGGCGAATCCGTCATTAGGCGTTGGTAAGATTTTGTTTTTTTTTTGTTTTTTTTTTGATGTTAATATCAGTGAGCTCTAGTTCTAGTTTTCAATTTTGTTTCTGTATTTTTATAATCATATTCTTTTCCGGACAGTGGTGCCTCGAAACTTTCGTCTACTCGAAGAACTTGAACAAGGCCAAAAGGGAGTGGGCGATGGTACAATATCTTGGGGTCTCGAGAGTGATGATGACATGACACTCACTCACTGGACTGGCATGATTATTGGCCCTCCTAGAGTAAATATATTTTACTTGGTTAAATGTTGTGAAATGGCGATAATTTATATTGGTATAACAACTAGTTTTATTATATTTCAGACTCCTTATGAAAATAGGATGTACTCCCTTAAAATTGAGTGTGGCACTAGATATCCAGATGAACCTCCAACTGCTCGCTTCATATCTAGGATCAATATGAACTGTGTCAACAGTCAGACTGGACTTGTGAGTATTACGACAAATAAATTATGATATCAGTAATTATTTATTGGAATACTAACTAAATGTTTAATGCAGGTGGATAATAGACAAGTACCAATTCTTGCTAGATGGCAACGTGATTACACTATCAAGACAGTTTTGCAGGAACTGAGACGTCTCATGACACTTAAGGAAAACATGAAACTGTCACAGCCACCAGAAGGAAGCACTTTCTAATTTCTTTTCTGATAATTTCCTCAATAGACCCAATCTACCTTATTTGCACATTATTCCACACCACTTAGTTTGGGAGTGATTTTCTTCACTGTTAAAAAATGACTAAACTTCTTTGTAACTTTGACTTAATTTAAGTAATACTATGCTAGTGTGTATGTTAGATTTGTGTATTGCATTTATTGTGCTCTGAGTCAATCCTTTGTCCTAAGTGCAAACTACTTTTACTATAATTGTAGATTGGGTGAATAAGTAAGAATTTATCTAAAATAGCTCCAAACTACCCATTTGGAAGGTAACACACATTTATTTATCATATTACCTAAATTATTGTGGCCTTTGAAAGTTAAACTTGCTTTTGGTATTATTAAGGCTAGTTTTACCGATATCTTGGTTTCCAGTAAGTGGTTTTATGCCCATTTTATCATTTATTACTTTATTCCTTAACATCTGAATTTAGAAGAAATTTCTTCAATTATTCTCCGAATGGGCATAATGTATTTTTATCAAAGCTTGTATCTCAAGTCTAAAATGTAAAGATTTTATTTCGGTGGAATTAGTACTGATTTCATGTGACATGAATTGCTTGATTTTTTAATAGTTTAACTTGTTCAAGTGTAAAATATTGTAGGAAGTTTTTATTTCTTAGGTACATAAGATAAAGTACTACTGGTTCATTTTCAAGCTTTGCATCAGGTTAAAAATGTCTCTCAACTTATAACTAAATGCATTTAACCAATTTCTAAGTAGCTACAACCTATCATGTAGCTGGTCTATTTGGGAACTTTATATTGCATTAGTTTCCAAGCCTCTGTTATGATCATTTCATTGTTACAAACTAAATGCTAAGTCAAATTGTTTCATAGCATTAAATATTTTTACCAATGTATAACTAGCAAAACTAAATAAATCAAATAACACACGTCACCACCACCGACTTTTTTATGAGCTTGCACCCAGCCTATTTTATTACTAATTTTAGCCTTTGCTTAGGTATATTGGAAATAGTAATTTACACAAGAAAATTATTTAGCCGCAACCCAAAACCAGAACTGGCTAAATTTGTATTGATAAAGAACAACTAAACTAACCATAATCACATCCCATAATATTCTCTAACCCACAGGTTGTGGTCAGGGTCTGACATTGCTAGACAAGGGTACATGGGATACTATCTAATACTATTATAAAGGAAGGCTTAGAGGCCCCAATATAGTGGAAAGTTTCAGATATGAACTCAGCGTTAACCATTGAATTTAATTAAGTATTGTTGAATCATTTTATATATGGCTTGTTGGAGGTAGATAGGTTGGGGTTCGCTCGTGCTAGGGTCTGACTAGCAAACACTACACCTATATGGCCAGTCCGATCCTGCCTGTGCACAATTCATTTAGGTATACTACAGGTCCACTATGTTGTTCATAATATTGAACTGAAGAAAAATAAGGATGGTCACCTAAATGTTGAATGCCTAGCAGCAACAACTTCCCCAAAGCTAGGCGCCGTTCCTTTTGTTATCCACGGTGAACCTTAATTTTCTAGTTCAACACCCCACCCGCTGTGTACTCTCAGAATATCAAAGTGAAGACGATAAGAACATGTACAGCTGAAGCTGATATTAAAAAAAAGGTAATTGCTGGCAATGTTATTTACAGTAGCGTCTACATTTTGTGCGGATTTCCAATGATAGGAACAGAGATCAAAATCTTACCGGAACAAAGCGCAAACGTAAAACTAAAAAACAAGCCGACAGCCGGCTGGCGGTTGTGGTTTAGACAGCCTAACAACCGAACTATCAAAAAAAGTGTGCGTGAGGATTGAAGGTACTAAACGTGTACGGTGGGGCGACTAGCGCCCTTCCCCCAAACCGGGGCAAGACGGGGACACCGTGGCGCGTGGTTCCCAAACCCTTGGGGGCCATCTCGAAACCGGAGATGGCCCAGGGTCAGTCGGGGTGCGAGGGATATGCTCTATGGGCAACCTTACACCACCGGCATCTGCAGACCCGAGACGGCGTGCGGTTTTAATCGGTTCAAGCCCGACATAACCGCCCCCGCTGGCCGGCGGTGGGGTATCCGAAGGGATTTCCGCACGAAAAAATTAAAATAAAGTACTAAACGTGAAACTGAATAAATAATGTTATCTAGAATCATCAACATCATCTTTGCGTTAATCCCGGTCGCGTGTTTCCCTTTCCGTGTTCAATACGAGGCACCACTGCCTCGAAATCCGCATGGGTTTTTCACTAACGTTCTTTCAAGTATTCCAATCGCACACGGGTTTTTTATCCAATTGCCCTTCAAAACACATTCAATTCGTGGCAAGGAACCATTCCGGCTTTTACTTCTCGACTTCGCAAGACCATTTTCGCCAAGGGCAACTATCGTAGGGATTCATTGTGGGATTTGATCATTAGCACGCATGTCATCCTTGTCCATGTCTATGTCGACGCCGTAGGCTGTGTGGTGCCGGCCTAGAAGAGAATAGCACCAACCCAAGTCTTCCCGTGGGTGTCGTAAGAGGCGACTAAGGGACATATCCGGGGGCGGGCAGCAGCACCCCCGCAGAACAACCCCTCCAACAAACTGCGATCCCCAACCCGCCTGCCCATCGTGGGGATTATGGGCACTACCCCCAAATGAAGGAAACAGCCAAAAGATGGCCCCCAGTTCCCGGCCGCCTCGCTATCACTGGTCATGGTAACGGTGGGGCAGGGGGTGCTAAGAATCCCCGGGCTACAATAGGCTACCAAACCCTTCACAAACTGACCCTGGCTACGTATAACGGACGCACTCTGAGGCTTGACCATCATCTAACGCAGTTGGAAGTGGAGTTAGAGAACATTAAATGGCATGTTCTCGGGTTACGCGAAGTTCGTAGAGAGGGAGAGGACACCGTAACCCTTGTCTCGGGCCATCTTCTCTACTTTCGCGAGGGTGATAAAACATCCCAGGGTGGCGTAGGTTTCCTCGTCAATAGGGCCCTCTCTAGCAACGTTCAAGAAATCTCCAGCGTGTCGAACAGGGTAACGTACCTGATCCTTCGGCTATCCAAGCGGTATAGCATGAAGGTAATTCAGGTCTACGCACCGACCTGGGCACACTCGGATGATGAAGTGGAGGATATGTATGAAGACATATCCAAAGCCTTGCACAACACCACTAAGGCTCACTTCAACGTTGTTATGGGGGACTTTAACGGCAAGGTGGGTACCCAGTCTGGGTACGAATCCCGTATAGGCCCGCATGGTTATGAAGTTAGGAATCACAGGGGACAAATGCTTGTCAACTTCCTTGAGAAAGAGGGACTATTCATAATGAATTCCTTCTTTAAGAAACAGCCTCAAAGGACAAGTGGACATGGCAAAGCCCCGACGCTGTGACAAAAAATGAGATCGACTTGATCATGACGGATAGCAAGCACATATTCAGAGATGTCTCAGTGATCAACAGGTTTAATACCGGATCTGATCACCGACTGCTCCGAGGCTTCAGAGAGCCGGTATTAAACCTTTTTTTTTTTTTTTTTTTTTTACGTGGGGAATGCTGTTACGCACGGCACCGCCGGCCACGGGGTGGTAGCCGGAGATCGTGTGTGGGACTCTCCCATCCGCAAAACGGATGGGCATACCCACTAAACCCCACGGTGTGCCATACTCTGCGCCTTATCGGGGGGGCCTGAAACTATGCAGGAATACTTCTATGGCGACCCCCCCTAGCGCATGCATATTAACGCGGGCACCACACCTTCCATACTCTCAATTGGTTGACGTCCAGGCACACATGGACGTCATCCCCTTCGCGGGTGGCTAGATCAGCGGGTGGAGGGCTTACCCCGTCCCTCACACCCGCAGCCACGCTCAGGGCGGCATGAGGCGCAAGTACTCGCGCCTCCGCCGTCCGGCTCGCCGGCGTCGGTTTGGATCAGAAAGGGGATCTCCCTCCCTGATCCGCTCCGCGCCTTCCTTCTGCGAGATGACGTCCTCGCAGAAGGATGCGACCGCGGTGAAGTTCCTTTCGCTGGCGGCCATGGATCGGACGATGGCCATCAGCGAGAGGTCACTCCCTATGACTGCAGTGAGGGCCCGGCGCTGCGACTCCCAGGCCGAGCAGGCCGCAAGCGTGTGCTGCGCCGAATCCTCACTGCAGACGCAGTGGTGGCAGGCGGGACTCGATTCCCTCCTAGCGACCTTGAACAGGTAGTTTCCGAAGCAGCCGTGCCCGGAAAGCACCTGCGTAAGTCGGAAGGAAAGAGTCCCGTGCTGCCGCCCTGCCCACTCGACAATAACCGGCTGGAGCGCCTCCACGGTAGCAAAGCCAGCACGTGGAGCCTCCAGCCGGGACGACCACCTCGCCATAATCTCCATGGGGGCGGCTTCACGCCACCCGCGAATCTCCTCGGGCGGAGGCCGACTGCCGCCATCCGCCCGGTACAGCGTCGTCCGCCGATACACTTCGGCGAGCACTTCTGCCTCTAAGTCCCACGGGGGAGTGCCAGCCAATGCGCACGCTACCTCCGTAGATACGGTGCGGTAACCACGTATGGCCTTGACCGCCATAACCCTCCGAGGGCGCCACAGTCGGGCCCTATTTTGGGCGGTCAAGGCCGCCGCCCACACCGGCGCACCGTACAGTGCCATTGACCGGACAACCCCTGTGTACAGCCGCCTGCACGCGACGCTGGGTCCCCCTAGGTTGGGCAAGAGCCGACCCAGGGCAGACGCAACGCCGACGAGCTTCGGAGCGAGCTGCATGAAGTGCTCGTCGAAGCGCCACCTTCCGTCCAGAGTTAGGCCCAGATACCTCATCTGGGCCTTGATCGGTACGAGGACCGAGCGGACTTCGATCGAGGCGCCACGGGGTGGACCACGGCGGGGCCCGTGGAACAACAGGGCCTCTGTCTTGTTCGGAGCCACCCGTAAACCCAGCGCCTCGATGCGCTCGACCACCTGGGCTACTCCCCTGGAGGCCAAGCGTGCTGTCTCTTCATACGAACCCCCAGAGGCTGTGACAAGCGTATCGTCTGCATAGCAGATGACGCCCAGCCCCTGGGGGAGAACACCACGAAGCGCCCAGTCGTACCCGATATTCCACAGGAGTGGTCCAAGGACCGACCCCTGTGGGACACCGCACGACATGGGCTGACGTCGCAGCACTCCGTCTCGGTCCTCGTACAGAACATTCCTGTCCTCTAAATAGTCTGCCACCAGCCGCCTCAGGTAAAGCGGCACCCCATGATACCGGAGTGCCTCTCTGATGCAGCTAAATGGCAGACTATTAAAGGCGTTGGCGATGTCCAAGGACACCGCCAGTACCACGCCACCACAGCTCACTACCTCTTCGGTCACGGCCCTCAGGCGCATTACCGCATCGATCGTCGATCGCCCAGCTCTGAAACCGAACTGAGCGTCCGACAGATCGGGGCCAATCTCGCTCAGGTGCTGGACGAGACGGGCAGCGATAATCCTCTCCAGCAATTTACCCGTCTCATCCAGCAACGCGATAGGCCTGTAGGCCGAGACCGAGTCGGTAGGCCGTCCCGGCTTAGCCGGTATTAAACCTGTATCAACCTAAAGCTTGAAAGAAACCGTCTGATGATATCCACGCTCCGACCTAACCCAACCCAAATCATGAGAAGTTCCAGCAGCTTCTCGGGGAAAGATTTGTTGCCTTGGAACCCACTGATGACGCTGCGAAACGCTGAGAGACGAGGGCATCAAGTTCTAATAGCGGCGGTAAGGCCCATCATGGAGGATTGGCTGGAGAGGCGACACGGAAGCCTCTCCTACCGACTAACGCAGGTGATCTCAGGGAAGAGGTGCTTCGGGGACCACCTGCATCGGATCAGGAAGGAGCCAACGCCTGAGTGTCATCACTGCGACGCGAGCGAGGACTCAGGGCTGCACACGCTGCCGGACTGCCCGGCGTGGGAGGCGCCGAGGCGTGACCTCGTGGCAGCCATCGGGGTGGGAGTCCTCTCGCTCGGCAGCATGATTGCGGCAATGGTGCGGAGCGCGAGCGCGTGGGCCGCCGCCGCCTCCTTCTGCGAGCATGTAATGCTCGCGAAGGAGGTGGCGGAGCGCGCCCGGGAGAGACTTAGAACTCTCCCGGTCCGCCGAGCCCGCAACTAGCTCGCCGCGCGTCGCAGGCAACTCAGGCGCCGGAGGTCGCTTAACGACCTCCGTCCTCCATGAGCGCAGGCCTGGGGGTGGCGGGTGAGGCCACCTGTCACCCCAGCAGAAGCAGGTCCCGGCCTGCGACTAGCGCCCCTCCCCCAAACCGGGGCAAGACGGGGACACCGTGGTTCCCAAACCCGAGGGGGCCATCTCGAAACCGGAGATGGCCCAGGGTCAGTCGGGGTGCGAGGGATATGCTCTATGGGCAACCTTACACCCCGGCGTCTGTAGACCCGAGACGGCGTGCGGTTTTAGTCGGTTCAAGCCCGACATAACCGCCCCCGCTGGCACGCGGGGGGGTATCCGAAGGGATTTCCGCACGATAAAAAAAAAAAAAAAAAAAGGGCATCAAGTTCTGCAAAAAACAGCGCACTGGCAGGAAGTCCAAACTCTCGAATGAGACTCTGGGGCTGATGGCAAGAACACGGGAAACCACCCAAGCGACTTCGTCAGACAGGTCACACCTAAACAAGGAAATTGCGAAGATGGTACGGCGCGACCTTCGGAGCTCCAACACACGCCTCAATGAAGAGGCGATAGAGCGAAACCGAGGGTCCAAAGTATTCACTCAGCAGCTTGGAAGGAGCCATCTGACGAAGCTCATAACGCATGACGGGAGGACCGTCTTGTCGAAGCCGGAGATCTCCGCCGAGATAGAGGATTTCTATGGCCGTCTGTATACTGCACATGCTCCCCGTCCTCGACGAGACGACCATGATTCCAGAGCCACCCTGACACGCCACTATACCGACGAACTGCCTGATATCAGTCAAGACGAGATCGTGTTAGCTCTGAAGCAGCTTAAAAATGGAAAAGCCCCCGGTGAGGACGGAATTACTTCAGAGCTTCTGAAGGCAGGAGGAGCTCCTGTCATACAGGAGCTACAGAAGCTCTTTAACGCCGTCCTTCACAGTGGGAGAAGTCCTAAGGCGTGGAGCGGGAGTTTGGTTGTTCTCTTTTTTAAGAAGGGTGATAAGACCCTCCTTAAAAACTACAGACCCATCACACTCCTGAGCCACGTCTATAAGCTATTTTCACGAGTGGTCACGAATCGTCTCGCCAGGAGACTCGACGAGTTCCAGCCACCGGAACAGGCTGGGTTCCGCGGAGGATATGGCACCATAGACCACATTCACACAGTGAGGCAGATTATACAGAAGTCCGAAGAGTATAATCAGCCCCTGTGTCTCGCTTTTGTGGACTATGAAAAGGCATTTGACTCCGTCGAAACTTGGGCTGTTCTGGAATCCTTACAGCGATGTCAAGTAGACTATCGTTATGTCAAGGTGCTGAGATGCCTTTACGAAGCCGCCACTATGAGTGTCCAAGTACAGGGTCAGCAGTCTAAACCCATCCAATTGCGCAGAGTAGTGAGACAGGGGGATGTCATATCCCCGAAACTATTCACTGGAAAGGTAAGGGCATAAATATAAACGGCGACTATATCTCACACCTGCGATTCGCTGATGACATAGTCTTAATGGCGGAGTCGCTAGAGGAGCTAACCCAGATGCTGGACGGCCTAGCTTCAGCCTCGCGACGCATCGGTCTTGGCATGAATTTGGATAAAACCAAAGTCTTGATCAATGGCCACATTGATCCAGGACCGGTCGTCGTGGATGGCCACCTTCTTGAAATTGTTTCTGAGTACACTTACCTCGGGCAGATTGTGCAGTTGGGTAAAAACAATTTTGAGAAGGAGGCCAAGAGGAGGATCCAGCTAGGCTGGGCAGCGTTTGGGAAACTACGTCGGGTCTTCTCGTCATCCATACCGCAGTGTTTGAAAACGAAAGTTTTCAATCAGTGCGTCCTACCCGTAATGACCTACGGAGCTGAGACGTGGACACTCACGGTAGGGCTGGTCCACCAGTTCAAAGTCGCTCAGCGAGCTATGGAAAGAGCTATGCTCGGAGTTTCTCTGAAGGATAGGATTCGTAACGAATACATCCGACAGAGAACCAAGGTTATCGACATAGCTCAAAGAATAAGCAAGCTGAAGTGGCAGTGGGCCGGCCATATCTCGCGAAGAACCGACAACCGCTGGGGTAAACTTGTTCTTGAGTGGAGACCGCGACTCGGCAAACGTAGTGTAGGACGCCCTCCGGCCAGCCGGGTTGACGATCTGCGAAAGACTGCGGGCAGATGCTGGATGCGGCAAGCTGAAGACAGGGCGCTATGGCGCTCATTAGGGGAGATCTATGTCCAGCAGTGGACTAGAATAGGTTGATGATGATGATGATGATGTCGACGCCAGCCGACCCTTACATGGTACCTATTCAGGGTCTGATGGAGTACGAGAGTAGCCATAGGAACTCGTAAACTAAACAAGATAATCTATCGAGTTTGAGCTCGAGTCTGAAACTATAAACAGGATATGGGATTATAGACTTGTGTTGAGCTCCTTTGGCTTATCTTGGCAAGCACTCTGGTGCAACATGAAATTAGGTACGAGAACTAAAAAGTTGAAAATAAAACAGTTAAAAACGGTGTTTTTAAGAACCGACTAAACGGTGTTTTTAAATTTGCGCTACAATCTTTTATTGAAAGAGCTAGAGCAACATCTTACGCGCTACAAAATTTTGAAATCAGCACAACCCTTGCAAATTATTATTTTCGTTTTAGTACAATTAAATGTTTTACTTAAACATGTTTGTAAATAGACCAAAAAAAAGAGTTTCTTGCCGGATTCTTCTCAGGACAGGGCCGCGTTTTCACTTTTTGTAAGTGTCGTTTTAATGGTCTGTCTATACAGAATAAATGAATTTTTAGTTATTAAAAATTTTTTTTATTGATTATTTCATTCAAAGTAACATGTACTTATACATTATCTTGTATGAAGTCACCAAGTTCTTCGGTGCTAAAACCAACCTCACTTGCATGCTAGCTGGTACATTTTGCTAATTAAGGGACGAGGCTCTGGTGCAGGCTTTCTTCTCGAGATTGAGGGTTCAGACAGCAGTCCTTCCGTAAAGTCTAATTAAATAAAATTATGTAAAGGAGAAGCAAAGAGTGCTTGCCTTGGATGCAACCGGGATTGGTGCTCAGATCGAAAGACACGATGTACATATGTTTGTTGTTTGATAATAATATGATGCCCACGGCCACATTCTATCATCAATTTATCACACCGCCCGCCACAGACAGGGAATCCATCCTCAGACAGTCAGGTGCGGACAGTGAGGTATGAAAGGAACTTCATTCCGCCCCAGTATAATTTTGGTAGTCTTGCACCGGGGCGGGGTGCAAGAGGAGCTCCTGTCCTAACTCCTGTTTAACTTTTACTGGTTCATTGTTGGCAACAATGAACCAGTAAAAGTTAGAACCTCCAAAAATCCACCTTAATGCATTGAGCATTAAAGAACTATTTTATTTAGACGACAGAAGATAGATGTATTACATACTAGCTGTTCCCCGCGGGTGGTGCCGCGGTATGCCGTATGGTATGGACATACTTCGGCACCTTGTTGCACATAATTAACCCATAAGTACCTACATCTATACTTTATTAGTTTTTCAAGAATGTACGGAAATTTGCCCGATTTGTTGGCATATATGATTACTGCTCCACTCCCCTAAATAGTAGCGTGATGATATATCGCCTTCCGCGATAAATAGGCTATCCAACATAAAAAGATTTTTCGATTCGATCCAGTAGTTCCTGAGATTAACGTGCTCAACCAAACAAACAAACTCTTCAGCTTTATAATATTACTAGCCGATGACCGCAGCTCCGCCCGCGCGGAGGTTGGTAATGATTTATTGCTCATATCTCCGGTTCTACCGTAAAAAATCGCATCAAAATCCGTTCACACGCATTTTGTAAGTTTAAAAAGATTCTTGATTCATGATTCTTGCTCAACGGAAAGGTTTTGAAGTCAACGCCAATTCGGTGTAATTTACTACAAAAACGGTGGTACCTTTTAAGTGCATTGACCTAGATGTTTGATTATTTCATGGCTTCAAGGCGTTACAGACTGGAGTATTCGGTATGTAGTATTCCGATCTAAATCTTTAGAAAAAGTAAGCATACAAAGTGCTTAAAAATTTAATTGAATTCGGTATGAATTTCAACTTGACGCCATCTACGCGTTCCTGAGAAAAAGGTCTTGACAGACGAATTGGGGGTGCGGATGCGTTTAACCACATAGAAATGTGGATCGCCTGTCCTGGGGACCAGGACAGGTTAGCGGGTAGATATATATATAAATATAAGAGGCTTCACACCACGATGAGAGCACCAACTCAGGGAAAACGTACTCACCAAATCGGCAAACTCGAACTCCTGGGTTATGGATGCTGCTGCAGGCTTCTGGTCGATCACTATACACGAAATCAGCACTGTAGGTGGAAGGTCTCTCGAGAATCACTTGCTAGTCCATAAAACAACGGCGCGTGAGCGCGTCAATCATCCGATGCTGATGAGACGCGATAAAAAGGCTGGTCTTCTGACAGCGTATCAGAACCAGGCGTGAAGGTATTATAGTCTATGCGATATTTATGATGAAAGCTCGTCTAGAAGAGTCTAGAACGAGGTGGACGTGACATACGTCATTTCGCGATGGAGGCGCGACAGCGAGACATGTGAGCGCCAGAGCAACACACTAGCGATGTAGCCGAGACGTCGCAGCGCAAAAATGCCATCTCGTGAGTCGAAGTTGTACCTAAAGGTTACATACGAATCCCAAAGATGGCGCAACATGTGGTGTGAGCGATGAATAAATTAAATTAATATATTATATATAAAACGGCATAAACATTCTCCCCGGCTTGGAAGTCCGTAGGAGTTTCAATAGTGAAAGAAAGCAAAGATGCGGATATCTAATAGAATATATGTCTATATGGGTGAATATAATTAGGAGTAGGTAAATAATATAAAGTACGTAACAACTGTGCTATAAACTAATGCGAAATAAACTAAAAGTACAAATCATTGCGAAGGTAAAGGACATAACTTTACGACTGGACGCTTAAAAGTTCCAGTAGTAGTACGAACTAAAGCGACTCGAGTGATACAATCTTTGCCAGGGAATACTTGCTCAATAATGCCTGTCGGCCAGCGTAGCGGCGGTGTATCATCTTGATGAATGAGTACAAGTGCTCCTAGTT
Source organism: Cybosia mesomella (assembly GCA_946251805.1). Lineage (NCBI taxonomy): Eukaryota > Metazoa > Arthropoda > Insecta > Lepidoptera > Erebidae > Cybosia > Cybosia mesomella. Next base: position 20,220,236 of record OX276401.1, read on the forward strand.
GAATGGGTACATCAGGAGTATTCCATTTTTGTCTCAATTGAAGAGTATGCAAGTAGTCTACGTGCCACCTTTTCCAATAACTTTGAACCAAACTATCCAAAAGATTTTTCCTATTAGAGAGGCTTAAAGATTGATCAATTTCACGAGCAGGTAAAGATTGTAAAGGTGTCGTATTTAAGAAATGAGCGGGTGTTAAGATATCGTGTGGCTGATCAGACAGCAAACACAGCGGACGCGAGTTTAGAAGACACTCAATTTGAGTTAAAACCGTAATTAATTCTTCATAGCACAGCAATTGTTGACCAATGCAACGATATAAATGCGTTTTTACACTCTTAATGTTACTTTCCCAAAGTCCACCCCAGTGGGGCGCGCGAGCAGGAATATATTTCCATTCAATTTTAGTTTTAGCTAATTCAGACTGAAAAGCCTCAGAGGTGTCTTTCGAAGACAGGAAACTGTAGAGTTCGTCCAACTGTCGTTTGGCTCCAACAAAATTTGTTCCGTTATCGGAATATATACAAGCAACTGGTCCGCGACGCGAGATAAAGCGTTTGAACGCAGCTAGAAAGGCATCAGATGAGAGATCAGAGACAAGCTCTATATGCACCGCCTTTGTTACTAGGCACACGAATAGACAGATGTACGCCTTCAGTGCGTGTTGGCCTCTGCGTCTAGCGAGAGTAATACGGATGGGACCAGCGTAGTCAACACCCGTGTGCGTGAAGGCTTTGGCTTCCTGTACACGAGCGGGAGGCAAGTCTGCCATCATAGGCGTTGGATGCGAAGGAGCTGTACGAAAACAGAAGTTACATTGACGGATGCGAGTCCTAATAATATTTCTGGCAGAAATGATCCAATAACGTTGGCGTAATAGCGACATAAGCAAATGCGAGCCTGTGTGGCAGTTGGAGCGGTGACAATCGTCAATTATAAGATCAATTATATGATCGCGGCGGGGAAGTAAGACTGGGTGTCGATTTTCGAAAGGTATATTAGCGTTCTTCAATCGACCACCAACGCGAATTAATCCGTGGTCGTCCACAAAAGGATCGAGTTTACGTAACGCGGGAGAGGGTAAGTTTCCTTTATTTATATTTTTAATTTCGTCATTAAAGTATTTTAATTGTAAAGCGCGAAGAATCGCGATCTCTGCGGCTTCAAGCTCAGAAACTTGGACCGAGGGCGAGCGAGGTAATTTCCGTGTGAAACGTAAAATATAGACGACACTGCGTAGCAATTTTTTCCAGGAGGAGACCCGGACAGCGAGCTCAAGAAGTGGCGATGTCGAGGTATCCAGATCGGATATAGTGGTAAGTGTAACCGTATTTTTTATTTCAGGTATAGCACCTTCAACGCGAGACGGCTCAAACGGCGCGATCGGCCATTCAGAGATTGGACAACGGATCCAGTGTGGACCTTGCCACCAAAGCGGGTGATTTATTAATTGCGAGGGTAAAATACCACGTGACACACTGTCACTAGGGTTCAATGCCCCATCGATGTGAAAGAAACGGTCAGGTGACAGAAGTTCCTGAATTTTACACACGCGGTTAGCAACGAATGTTTGCCACCGGTGCGGCGACGAATGAATCCACGACAGAGCGATGGTGGAATCCGAAAACGCGAATACATCTTCAATGGGATAGCGAGCATGAAAAACGTTATGAACTTGATTTACAAGTTTAGCGAGAAGAAGCGCGGCGCATAATTCGAGCCTTGCTAGCGAAATAGTCTTTAGCGGAGCTACTTTAGATTTTGAACATACCAAATGAATGGATATGTCGCGATTAGGATGTGTTACATGTAAATAAATAACGCAGCCATAAGCTTTCATGCTAGCGTCTCCAAAGGCGAGCAGGTGTACAACGCAGCCTGCACAGATACCTAAGTGACGAGGTATTTGTAAACTAGATAAAAGATATAATTCTTCTTTGAATTGACCGAAGCGATTAGTGATAGACTCTGGGGGCTCCTCATCCCAACCAATTTTAGCGAGCCAAAGTTCTTGTAACAAGAGCTTTGCATAAAGTATGACGGGAGCGACAAATCCCAATACGTCAAACAAGCGAGCGATGGTAGAAAGTATAGCGCGTTTAGTGTTACCTGCGGATGATGCGGATGTAGAAAACGAAAACACATCTGTGGTAGGTAGCCACTTTAAGCCTAATACTTTCAGCGTGTCACTATCGTCAGTAAATTCAACAGAAGCGCGATGAGACTCGGGCAAATGAGCTAGAAGTTCAGGCGAGTTGCTTGCCCATTTGACAAGATTAAATCCGCCAGACTTAAATAGAGCAAGTAACTCGTCTGCCAAGCGAATGCCATCCCCGACAGAATGTACAGATGTCGTAAGATCATCCATGTACAGTTCCCGAGTGGCGACCTCTGCAGCCAGAGGGAAGCGAGCGCGTTCATCGTCAGCCAACTGACGGATTGTACGCATAGCCAAAAATGGACTTGACCGAAGACCGAATGCGACAGAATTAAATTGAAGTATACGAAGCGGTTCGATATCATTAAATCGATATAATATTTTTTGATATTTGCGGTCAGTTTCGGTAAGGAAGATTCTAAGGTACATTTGCTGTATATCAGCGGTGATAGCAATTTTAAAATAGCGAAAATTTAAAAGGAGTGAAAATAAATCGGTCTGTAGATTCGGACCAGTATGCAACAAATCGTTATGCGATGTGCCGGTATCGGTTTTAGCGCTAGCGTCCAAAACGATGCGAGTTTTTGTTGTCGCCTTATCAGGTCGTACAACAGCGTGATGCGGAATGAAATATCCTTCAGTTAAAGCGGTAGGAGAATAAGGTATTTCGGATAAATAACCTTTATCTATATAATCAGCGATGACGTTATTATAAGCTTGACGTAAAGCGGGAAGAGCGTTAAATTTACGTTCGAGCGCTGAGAAGCGGCGCTGAGCGATAATAAAGGAATGACCTAAAGACTTAGGATCGCCCTTAAAGGGTAGCGACACACTAAAGCGACCACAAGACGTTCTTGATACGGTAGCTGCGAAAAAGTTCTCACAGTCGTGATTTTCGGGACTTAAATTATTTATAGAAGGCACCTCTTCAAGCTCCCAGAACTTAGTTAAATCATAATCTAAATTGTTAATTAAAGGACCGAAGGACCAGACTACACCATCAGAGTTCATAGCAGGTATCTCCCCCATAATAATGTAGCCAAGAGTAGTCTCGAGAGCGTGCGGTGCGGAGCGAGCGATATCCGAACAATCAGCTGACTGCGCGAGCGGCGGTATCACTTTACCTCCGCGTATAATGAAAGCGAACATCTGAACACCGAGAATCGCGTCAATATTCCCGGGCGAGTTCCAACAATCATCAGCGAGCGGTAAATGATTAAAGTGATCCATAATGGATGCAGGTATAGAGCGAGTAGGTAGCTGATCAGTGATATGATCAACCACTAGCAACATCAAATTGTATTGAGCGTCAGAAACGCGCGATTGAATCGTAAGCGAAACGTAACCTTTAATAGGCGCGGAGATCGAACCTACAGTTTTCAAGGACGAATTAACGAGCGGTTTAATATTTAATTTTAATTTATTGCAACATGCGAGCGTTATAATATTATTTTGCGAAGCGCAATCAATTAAACAGCGTATAGTAAAGCGTTGTCCATTATTAGGAACATATACTTGAGCGGTAGGCAAGACAATTGTTTTATTATATTTATTAGGTGCGAGTTGATTACAAGAATGCAAAGTTATAGAACTCGTACATTCCTTGGCAGCGCGCGACGAAGTCACGGGCGGCGCAAGCGATGGTTCTGCATGCGTGTGCATGCACACGGACGAGCGCTCGTCGGGTCGCGTACGACCGGCGTTCGTGTCGGCAATGGCGTTAGCTGCGCTCGCAGCGGTAACGGTCGGGCGATCCGACGGAAGGCGCCAATTCTGTTGGCTGTCGTTAGAAAACGAATCGCGCGGACGATTATCAAAATGCAATAGCGAATGGTGTTTTTTATGACACTGTTTACAAACATTACGCGAGTGACAATTAAATGTATTATGTTGTGAACTGAAACAATTAATGCATAGTTTATTATGTTTTATAAAATTAAAGCGATCCTTTACAGGCATTTTTTTAAATGCACCACATTCATATAAATGAACGTGTTGCAAAGTATTACAACAAATACAAGCGGTTTTATTATCGTTACTTTCGGTAATAGTGAATGTATGCGAATCTTTCGATGTCGCAGAGCGGCCAACAGAATTAGACCCTTGCGTTTTCAAAACGTTCTGTCGAGCGACAGTGGTACGTTCGAGAACTTTAATGTGATGACGGATATAGTCTACTAGATCAGTACTGGAAGGGACCTCTTTGTCGCGAACAGATAATTCAAAGTTTTTTACTATTTGAGAATCCAATTTTTTAAGAGTTATATGGGTAAAAATAAAGTCATTTAAATCCTTAATGTTTAATTGTTTTAAAGCGGACCAAGATGAATGAATTCGTTCAATGAAATTATTTAATTGTGCGGGTGACTCAGAACAAGGTTTTACATCGAGAATGTTATTTAGGTACATAGATCCTAGCGAACGTTTATCTTGGTATTTAGCGATTAAAGAATTCCAAATCGTGCGATAATTGGATTCATTGGGAATAATTCCCGCGAAAACATTAAGGGCGTTCCCAGTTAGTTTACCTACGAGGTACTGAACGCGTTGAGCGTCAGTTAGCTGTTTGTTATCATGCACGTTCGTTTTAAAATTTTGATAAAAGAGTGGCCAGCTTTCTGGCTCACCAGCAAATCCCACTAGGCTTAGCGGGGCTAATCGACAAGTAGTAAAAGTGTCACAAGTGGATTTAACACCCGCGGACACATCGTGACGAGACAGTAAACCTGAGCGTGTATGTTGGACAAACGAATACAAAGATTCAAAGGCTTCCCAATTATTAAAATTAAGTTTGTAATCGGGATCCTCTTCTAACAATAAGATGTTATGTTTATCGCAGAGGTCGTTGAATTGGCTATATAAGCCACTTATATTTGCCGAGGCGGCAAGAAACTCCTGCTTACTTCGGGTATCTATGTCGGACGGCGACAATTTGGTAGCGGTTGTGTATATAGCATTCATACGCGCGAATATTGCCTCTTTTTTAGCGATGATAATTTTAAGTGTAGCTTCGGACGCCATTTTCAATGCAAGCGAGCGATCGTTTGGGAAGCGAAGCGACGATGTAGGGACTTACGTAGTAAAGCGCGTTTTGCGTCTACCTACTTACTTATGACCAAAATGAAATTTGGAGCAAAAATTACGTACCTAGCTAAATAGATAGGTATTATTGAACAAATATAACTTCAATGCAAGCAATAGATGATAGAATAGGTAGCAATACGTAAGTTTAGCGAGAGAAATGCGATAATAAGTATCGAGTACCTGCGCAATAGTTTGTAGGTACCTATTTAGCAAATTATAAAAAACGTAAGTAGCACAGCTATAACGCAAAGATATTATAGAAATATGCGTATAGACTTATACAATTGACGAATATTAGCGAATAGTTAGATAACTAATAATAAATTGTAGAAACAATTTGCGATGCGAAGTGAGGTAAGTAGATACCTACCCACTTATATAGAAAATAAGTAAAAAGCGTATAAAAGGTTAAATAATAGCCGTTTTTATATGGATTAGCGAGATTATAGCCTATAAAGGTAAATTATAACTTCGACGATAGCAGAGAGCGAATAGATATAGGTATCAAGGAACACCGGTCAAATCCGGCTCGAAGGACCAAACTTTTATGGGGGTGCGGATGCGTTTAACCACATAGAAATGTGGATCGCCTGTCCTGGGGACCAGGACAGGTTAGCGGGTAGATATATATATAAATATAAGAGGCTTCACACCACGATGAGAGCACCAACTCAGGGAAAACGTACTCACCAAATCGGCAAACTCGAACTCCTGGGTTATGGATGCTGCTGCAGGCTTCTGGTCGATCACTATACACGAAATCAGCACTGTAGGTGGAAGGTCTCTCGAGAATCACTTGCTAGTCCATAAAACAACGGCGCGTGAGCGCGTCAATCATCCGATGCTGATGAGACGCGATAAAAAGGCTGGTCTTCTGACAGCGTATCAGAACCAGGCGTGAAGGTATTATAGTCTATGCGATATTTATGATGAAAGCTCGTCTAGAAGAGTCTAGAACGAGGTGGACGTGACATACGTCATTTCGCGATGGAGGCGCGACAGCGAGACATGTGAGCGCCAGAGCAACACACTAGCGATGTAGCCGAGACGTCGCAGCGCAAAAATGCCATCTCGTGAGTCGAAGTTGTACCTAAAGGTTACATACGAATCCCAAAGATGGCGCAACATGTGGTGTGAGCGATGAATAAATTAAATTAATATATTATATATAAAACGGCATAAACATTCTCCCCGGCTTGGAAGTCCGTAGGAGTTTCAATAGTGAAAGAAAGCAAAGATGCGGATATCTAATAGAATATATGTCTATATGGGTGAATATAATTAGGAGTAGGTAAATAATATAAAGTACGTAACAACTGTGCTATAAACTAATGCGAAATAAACTAAAAGTACAAATCATTGCGAAGGTAAAGGACATAACTTTACGACTGGACGCTTAAAAGTTCCAGTAGTAGTACGAACTAAAGCGACTCGAGTGATACAATCTTTGCCAGGGAATACTTGCTCAATAATGCCTGTCGGCCAGCGTAGCGGCGGTGTATCATCTTGATGAATGAGTACAAGTGCTCCTAGTTGAATGGGTACATCAGGAGTATTCCATTTTTGTCTCAATTGAAGAGTATGCAAGTAGTCTACGTGCCACCTTTTCCAATAACTTTGAACCAAACTATCCAAAAGATTTTTCCTATTAGAGAGGCTTAAAGATTGATCAATTTCACGAGCAGGTAAAGATTGTAAAGGTGTCGTATTTAAGAAATGAGCGGGTGTTAAGATATCGTGTGGCTGATCAGACAGCAAACACAGCGGACGCGAGTTTAGAAGACACTCAATTTGAGTTAAAACCGTAATTAATTCTTCATAGCACAGCAATTGTTGACCAATGCAACGATATAAATGCGTTTTTACACTCTTAATGTTACTTTCCCAAAGTCCACCCCAGTGGGGCGCGCGAGCAGGAATATATTTCCATTCAATTTTAGTTTTAGCTAATTCAGACTGAAAAGCCTCAGAGGTGTCTTTCGAAGACAGGAAACTGTAGAGTTCGTCCAACTGTCGTTTGGCTCCAACAAAATTTGTTCCGTTATCGGAATATATACAAGCAACTGGTCCGCGACGCGAGATAAAGCGTTTGAACGCAGCTAGAAAGGCATCAGATGAGAGATCAGAGACAAGCTCTATATGCACCGCCTTTGTTACTAGGCACACGAATAGACAGATGTACGCCTTCAGTGCGTGTTGGCCTCTGCGTCTAGCGAGAGTAATACGGATGGGACCAGCGTAGTCAACACCCGTGTGCGTGAAGGCTTTGGCTTCCTGTACACGAGCGGGAGGCAAGTCTGCCATCATAGGCGTTGGATGCGAAGGAGCTGTACGAAAACAGAAGTTACATTGACGGATGCGAGTCCTAATAATATTTCTGGCAGAAATGATCCAATAACGTTGGCGTAATAGCGACATAAGCAAATGCGAGCCTGTGTGGCAGTTGGAGCGGTGACAATCGTCAATTATAAGATCAATTATATGATCGCGGCGGGGAAGTAAGACTGGGTGTCGATTTTCGAAAGGTATATTAGCGTTCTTCAATCGACCACCAACGCGAATTAATCCGTGGTCGTCCACAAAAGGATCGAGTTTACGTAACGCGGGAGAAGGTAAGTTTCCTTTATTTATATTTTTAATTTCGTCATTAAAGTATTTTAATTGTAAAGCGCGAAGAATCGCGATCTCTGCGGCTTCAAGCTCAGAAACTTGGACCGAGGGCGAGCGAGGTAATTTCCGTGTGAAACGTAAAATATAGACGACACTGCGTAGCAATTTTTTCCAGGAGGAGACCCGGACAGCGAGCTCAAGAAGTGGCGATGTCGAGGTATCCAGATCGGATATAGTGGTAAGTGTAACCGTATTTTTTATTTCAGGTATAGCACCTTCAACGCGAGACGGCTCAAACGGCGCGATCGGCCATTCAGAGATTGGACAACGGATCCAGTGTGGACCTTGCCACCAAAGCGGGTGATTTATTAATTGCGAGGGTAAAATACCACGTGACACACTGTCACTAGGGTTCAATGCCCCATCGATGTGAAAGAAACGGTCAGGTGACAGAAGTTCCTGAATTTTACACACGCGGTTAGCAACGAATGTTTGCCACCGGTGCGGCGACGAATGAATCCACGACAGAGCGATGGTGGAATCCGAAAACGCGAATACATCTTCAATGGGATAGCGAGCATGAAAAACGTTATGAACTTGATTTACAAGTTTAGCGAGAAGAAGCGCGGCGCATAATTCGAGCCTTGCTAGCGAAATAGTCTTTAGCGGAGCTACTTTAGATTTTGAACATACCAAATGAATGGATATGTCGCGATTAGGATGTGTTACATGTAAATAAATAACGCAGCCATAAGCTTTCATGCTAGCGTCTCCAAAGGCGAGCAGGTGTACAACGCAGCCTGCAGAGATACCTAAGTGACGAGGTATTTGTAAACTAGATAAAAGATATAATTCTTCTTTGAATTGACCGAAGCGATTAGTGATAGACTCTGGGGGCTCCTCATCCCAACCAATTTTAGCGAGCCAAAGTTCTTGTAACAAGAGCTTTGCATAAAGTATGACGGGAGCGACAAATCCCAATACGTCAAACAAGCGAGCGATGGTAGAAAGTATAGCGCGTTTAGTGTTACCTGCGGATGATGCGGATGTAGAAAACGAAAACACATCTGTGGTAGGTAGCCACTTTAAGCCTAATACTTTCAGCGTGTCACTATCGTCAGTAAATTCAACAGAAGCGCGATGAGACTCGGGCAAATGAGCTAGAAGTTCAGGCGAGTTGCTTGCCCATTTGACAAGATTAAATCCGCCAGACTTAAATAGAGCAAGTAACTCGTCTGCCAAGCGAATGCCATCCCCGACAGAATGTACAGATGTCGTAAGATCATCCATGTACAGTTCCCGAGTGGCGACCTCTGCAGCCAGAGGGAAGCGAGCGCGTTCATCGTCAGCCAACTGACGGATTGTACGCATAGCCAAAAATGGACTTGACCGAAGACCGAATGCGACAGAATTAAATTGAAGTATACGAAGCGGTTCGATATCATTAAATCGATATAATATTTTTTGATATTTGCGGTCAGTTTCGGTAAGGAAGATTCTAAGGTACATTTGCTGTATATCAGCGGTGATAGCAATTTTAAAATAGCGAAAATTTAAAAGGAGTGAAAATAAATCGGTCTGTAGATTCGGACCAGTATGCAACAAATCGTTAAGCGATGTGCCGGTATCGGTTTTAGCGCTAGCGTCCAAAACGATGCGAGTTTTTGTTGTCGCCTTATCAGGTCGTACAACAGCGTGATGCGGAATGAAATATCCTTCAGTTAAAGCGGTAGGAGAATAAGGTATTTCGGATAAATAACCTTTATCTATATAATCAGCGATGACGTTATTATAAGCTTGACGTAAAGCGGGAAGAGCGTTAAATTTACGTTCGAGCGCTGAGAAGCGGCGCTGAGCGATAATAAAGGAATGACCTAAAGACTTAGGATCGCCCTTAAAGGGTAGCGACACACTAAAGCGACCACAAGACGTTCTTGATACGGTAGCTGCGAAAAAGTTCTCACAGTCGTGATTTTCGGGACTTAAATTATTTATAGAAGGCACCTCTTCAAGCTCCCAGAACTTAGTTAAATCATAATCTAAATTGTTAATTAAAGGACCGAAGGACCAGACTACACCATCAGAGTTCATAGCAGGTATCTCCCCCATAATAATGTAGCCAAGAGTAGTCTCGAGAGCGTGCGGTGCGGAGCGAGCGATATCCGAACAATCAGCTGACTGCGCGAGCGGCGGTATCACTTTACCTCCGCGTATAATGAAAGCGAACATCTGAACACCGAGAATCGCGTCAATATTCCCGGGCGAGTTCCAACAATCATCAGCGAGCGGTAAATGATTAAAGTGATCCATAATGGATGCAGGTATAGAGCGAGTAGGTAGCTGATCAGTGATATGATCAACCACTAGCAACATCAAATTGTATTGAGCGTCAGAAACGCGCGATTGAATCGTAAGCGAAACGTAACCTTTAATAGGCGCGGAGATCGAACCTACAGTTTTCAAGGACGAATTAACGAGCGGTTTAATATTTAATTTTAATTTATTGCAACATGCGAGCGTTATAATATTATTTTGCGAAGCGCAATCAATTAAACAGCGTATAGTAAAGCGTTGTCCATTATTAGGAACATATACTTGAGCGGTAGGCAAGACAATTGTTTTATTATATTTATTAGGTGCGAGTTGATTACAAGAATGCAAAGTTATAGAACTCGTACATTCCTTGGCAGCGCGCGACGAAGTCACGGGCGGCGCAAGCGATGGTTCTGCATGCGTGTGCATGCACACGGACGAGCGCTCGTCGGGTCGCGTACGACCGGCGTTCGTGTCGGCAATGGCGTTAGCTGCGCTCGCAGCGGTAACGGTCGGGCGATCCGACGGAAGGCGCCAATTCTGTTGGCTGTCGTTAGAAAACGAATCGCGCGGACGATTATCAAAATGCAATAGCGAATGGTGTTTTTTATGACACTGTTTACAAACATTACGCGAGTGACAATTAAATGTATTATGTTGTGAACTGAAACAATTAATGCATAGTTTATTATGTTTTATAAAATTAAAGCGATCCTTTACAGGCATTTTTTTAAATGCACCACATTCATATAAATGAACGTGTTGCAAAGTATTACAACAAATACAAGCGGTTTTATTATCGTTACTTTCGGTAATAGTGAATGTATGCGAATCTTTCGATGTCGCAGAGCGGCCAACAGAATTAGACCCTTGCGTTTTCAAAACGTTCTGTCGAGCGACAGTGGTACGTTCGAGAACTTTAATGTGATGACGGATATAGTCTACTAGATCAGTACTGGAAGGGACCTCTTTGTCGCGAACAGATAATTCAAAGTTTTTTACTATTTGAGAATCCAATTTTTTAAGAGTTATATGGGTAAAAATAAAGTCATTTAAATCCTTAATGTTTAATTGTTTTAAAGCGGACCAAGATGAATGAATTCGTTCAATGAAATTATTTAATTGTGCGGGTGACTCAGAACAAGGTTTTACATCGAGAATGTTATTTAGGTACATAGATCCTAGCGAACGTTTATCTTGGTATTTAGCGATTAAAGAATTCCAAATCGTGCGATAATTGGATTCATTGGGAATAATTCCCGCGAAAACATTAAGGGCGTTCCCAGTTAGTTTACCTACGAGGTACTGAACGCGTTGAGCGTCAGTTAGCTGTTTGTTATCATGCACGTTCGTTTTAAAATTTTGATAAAAGAGTGGCCAGCTTTCTGGCTCACCAGCAAATCCCACTAGGCTTAGCGGGGCTAATCGACAAGTAGTAAAAGTGTCACAAGTGGATTTAACACCCGCGGACACATCGTGACGAGACAGTAAACCTGAGCGTGTATGTTGGACAAACGAATACAAAGATTCAAAGGCTTCCCAATTATTAAAATTAAGTTTGTAATCGGGATCCTCTTCTAACAATAAGATGTTATGTTTATCGCAGAGGTCGTTGAATTGGCTATATAAGCCACTTATATTTGCCGAGGCGGCAAGAAACTCCTGCTTACTTCGGGTATCTATGTCGGACGGCGACAATTTGGTAGCGGTTGTGTATATAGCATTCATACGCGCGAATATTGCCTCTTTTTTAGCGATGATAATTTTAAGTGTAGCTTCGGACGCCATTTTCAATGCAAGCGAGCGATCGTTTGGGAAGCGAAGCGACGATGTAGGGACTTACGTAGTAAAGCGCGTTTTGCGTCTACCTACTTACTTATGACCAAAATGAAATTTGGAGCAAAAATTACGTACCTAGCTAAATAGATAGGTATTATTGAACAAATATAACTTCAATGCAAGCAATAGATGATAGAATAGGTAGCAATACGTAAGTTTAGCGAGAGAAATGCGATAATAAGTATCGAGTACCTGCGCAATAGTTTGTAGGTACCTTTTTTTTTTTTTTTTTTTCGTGCGGAAATCCCTTCGGATACCCCCCCGCGTACCAGCGGGGGCGGTTATGTCGGGCTTGAACCGACTAAAACCGCACGCCGTCTCGGGTCTACAGACGCCGGGGTGTAGTTTGTAGGTACCTATTTAGCAAATTATAAAAAACGTAAGTAGCACAGCTATAACGCAAAGATATTATAGAAATATGCGTATAGACTTATACAATTGACGAATATTAGCGAATAGTTAGATAACTAATAATAAATTGTAGAAACAATTTGCGATGCGAAGTGAGGTAAGTAGATACCTACCCACTTATATAGAAAATAAGTAAAAAGCGTATAAAAGGTTAAATAATAGCCGTTTTTATATGGATTAGCGAGATTATAGCCTATAAAGGTAAATTATAACTTCGACGATAGCAGAGAGCGAATAGATATAGGTATCAAGGAACACCGGTCAAATCCGGTTCGAAATGGACCAAACTTTTATGGGGGTGCGGATGCGTTTAACCACATAGAAATGTGGATCGCCTGTCCTGGGGACCAGGACAGGTTAGCGGGTAGATATATATATAAATATAAGAGGCTTCACACCACGATGAGAGCACCAACTCAGGGAAAACGTACTCACCAAATCGGCAAACTCGAACTCCTGGGTTATGGATGCTGCTGCAGGCTTCTGGTCGATCACTATACACGAAATCAGCACTGTAGGTGGAAGGTCTCTCGAGAATCACTTGCTAGTCCATAAAACAACGGCGCGTGAGCGCGTCAATCATCCGATGCTGATGAGACGCGATAAAAAGGCTGGTCTTCTGACAGCGTATCAGAACCAGGCGTGAAGGTATTATAGTCTATGCGATATTTATGATGAAAGCTCGTCTAGAAGAGTCTAGAACGAGGTGGACGTGACATACGTCATTTCGCGATGGAGGCGCGACAGCGAGACATGTGAGCGCCAGAGCAACACACTAGCGATGTAGCCGAGACGTCGCAGCGCAAAAATGCCATCTCGTGAGTCGAAGTTGTACCTAAAGGTTACATACGAATCCCAAAGATGGCGCAACATGTGGTGTGAGCGATGAATAAATTAAATTAATATATTATATATAAAACGGCATAAACACGAATCCTATATTAATTGGTCGATTATTCCCGATGTCCACCACCGGTTTGGCCCCACTGGGGGACAGCGAAATATTTATAAATTATTTCCACTGTCCGCCAGTGGGGGATGGCGGGAATTACTTTCACAGGTAGACACGGATTTTTAAAATTCCCTTTGGCTTCCACTGGGGGACAATGGCAGGCCTCCTTCACTCCATATACTTGCGCGCTATAATTACCTACCGCCCGGCCGAGCGGCCTCGGGCCGTTTGCGGACCTGTGGGCCTACCGCCCAAGTGTCGTCGATATCACAGCCGTCGAAATGTTGCGCTGGTCAAGGTCGACGGCCATTTTGTACCGCCCCATTGATAATCGATGCCGGCGCGGCGTAAGAATGAATGAAACGCTGTTTTTGACAGTTAAATAACTGCCGCCTAAAAAAATTCAAATCTACGGCGTCGCTTTGAAGTGTCATTTCATTACGGCACCTCATGAGGTGCCGTAATGAAATGACACTTCACACAATGAGCTGTCGTTTTGAATATTATTTTCTTTTCCGGCGGTTGATTACGATGCCGATTGCACCTAACACTGGGCTACTATGGCTTTTATGGGTGCGACTGCCGACGAGTGGATTCTGCCGTCCTATTGCACCTAACACTGGGCTACTGTGGCTTTTATGGGTGCGACTGCCGACGAGTGGATTCTGCCGGCCTATTGCACCTAACACTGGGCTACTATGGCTTTTATGGGGGCGACTGCCGAAGAGTGGGTTCTGGCCTCCTATTGCACCTAACAATGGGCTACTATGGCTTTTATGGGGGTGACTGGGTTCTGCCCTCCTATTGTACCTAATACTGGGCTACTATGGCTTTTATGGGGGCGACTGCCGACGAGTGGGTTCTGTCCTCCTATTGTACCTAACACTGGGCTACTATGGCTTTTATGGGGGCGACTGGGTTCTGCCCTCCTATTGCACCTAACACTGGGCTACTATGGCTTTTATGGGGGCGACTGGGTTCTACCCTCCTATTGTACCTGCGACTAATTAAAAGACTCTTTAATCTTTACCTTACCTACTTAAACGTTTATGCTGTGTTGTTTGTTGTTTTCGTATGTTTCAGAAGGAAGGAATAAGCGAAGGAGTTGGAGGACGAAATTCCATCGTCGGCAGTCGCCCCCATAAAAGCCATAGTAGCCCAGTGTTAGGTGCAATAGAAGGGCAGAACCCAGTCGCCCCCATTAAAGCCATAGTAGCCCAGTGTTAGGTACAATAGGAGGGCAGAATCCACTCGTCGCCAGTCGCCCCCATAGAAGTCATAGTAGCCCAGTGTTAGGTATAATAGGAGGGCAGAACCCAGTCGCCCCCATAAAAGCCATAGTAGCCCAGTGTTAGGTGCAATAGGAGGGCAGAACCCACTCGTCGGCAGTCACCCCCATAAAAGCCATAGTAGCCCAGTGTTAGGTGCAATAGGACGGCAGAACCCACTCGTCGGCAGTCGCCCCCATAAAAGCCATAGTAGCCCAGTGTTAGGTGCAATAGTACGGCAGAACCCATTCTTCGGCAGTCGCACCCATAAAAGCCATAGTAGCCCAGTGTTAGGTGCAATCGGCATCGTAATCAACCGTCGGAAAAGAAAATAATATTCAAAACGACAGCTCATGAGACGCGGTCGATTTGATTTTTTTTAGGCGGTAGCTATTTAACTGTCAAAAACAGCGTTTCATTCATTCTTACGCCGCGCCGGCGGTAGGCCCACTGGGCCTACCGCAAAAGTGTCGTCGATATCACAGCCGTCGAAATGTTGCGCTGGGCAAGGTCGACGGCCATTTTGTACCGCCCCATTGATAATCGATGCCGGCGCGGCGTAAGAATGAATGAAACGCTGTTTTTGACAGTTAAATAGCTGCCGCCTAAAAAAATTCAAATCGACCGCGTCTCATGAGCTGTCGTTTTGAATATTATTTTCTTTTCCGACGGTTGATTACGATGCCGATTGCACCTAACACTGGGCTACTATGGCTTTTATGGGTGCGACTGCCGACGAGTGGGTTCTGCCGTCCTATTGCACCTAACACTGGGCTACTATGGCTTTTATGGGGGCGACTGCCGACGAGTGGGTTCTGCCGTCCTATTGCTCCTAACACTGGGCTACTATGGCTTTTATGGGGGCGACTGCCGACGAGTGGATTCTGCCCTCCTATTGTACCTAACACTGGGCTACTATGGCTTTTATGGGGGCGACTGGGTTCTGCCCTTCTATTGCACCTAACACTGGGCTACTATGGCTTTTATGGGGGCGACTGCCGACGATGGAATTTCGTCCTCCAACTCCTTCGCTTATTCCTTCCTTATGAAAAAATACGAAAACAACAAACAACACAGCATAAACGTTTAAGTAGGTAAGGTAAAGATTAAAGAGTCTTTTAATTAGTCGCAGGTACAATAGGAGGGTAGAACCCAGTCGCCCCCATAAAAGCCATAGTAGCCCAGTGTTAGGTGCAATAGGAGGGCAGAACCTAGTCGCTCCCATAAAAGCCATAGTAGCCCAGTGTTAGGTGCAATAGGAGAGCAGAACCCAGTCGCACCCATAAATGCCATAGTAGCCCAGTGTTAGGTGCAATAGGAGAGCAGAACCCAGTCACCCCCATAAAAGCCCTAGTAGCCCAGTGTTAGGTGCAATAGGAGGGCAGAACCCAGTCGCCCCCATAAAAGCCATAGGAGGGCAGAACCCAGTCGCCCCCATAAAAGCCATAGTAGCCCAGTGTTAGGTACAATAGGAGGGCAGAACCCAGTCGCCCCCATAAAAGCCATAGTAGCCCAGTGTTAGGTGCAATAGGAGGGCAGAACCCAGTCGCCCCCATAAAAGCCATAGTAGCCCGCTGTTAGGTACAATAGGAGGGCAGAACCCACTCGTCGGCAGTCGCCCCCATAAAAGCCATAGTAGCCGTGTTAGGTACAATAGGAGGGCAGAACCCAGTCGCCCCCATAAAAGCCATAGTAGCCCATTGTTAGGTGCAATAGGAGGGCAGAACCCACTCGTCGGCCATAGTCGAAAGCCATAGTAGCCAAGTGTTAGATGCAATAGGACGGCAGAATCCACTCGTCGGCAGTCGCACCCATAAAAGCCATAGTAGCCCAGTGTTAGGTGCAATCGGAATCAACCGTCGGAAAAGAAAATAATATTCAAAACGACAGCTCATTGTGTGAAGTGTCATTTTATTACGGCACCTCATGAGGTGCCGTAATGAAATGACACTTCAAAGCGACGCCGTAGATTTGAATTTTTTTAGGCGGCAGCTATTTCAGTGTCAAAAACAGCGTTTCATTCATTCTTACGCCGCGCCGGCATCGATTATCAATGGGGCGGTACAAAATGGCCGTCGACCTTGACCAGCGCAACATTTCGACGGCTGTGATATCGACGACACTTGGGCGTCTGGTGCCTTATGTGCTGTAGATGGGTGCAAATCAAGTAAAAGAAGGGATAGACACCTAACATTTTTCCATTTACCTGTCAATGAAGAAAGGTAAGTGATAAACTATGACTGTTTTTTGTCGTGTCAAAATTATTTTTAATAGGTCTAGTCTAGATGATACATGATTAGCTTGCCTTTCAGACACAGATTTACATATTTTTGTTACATAGAAACGTCATACTTACCTTAAACACTATTTATACAACGTTTAAACGCTATTATTATTATTAAAAAAAAAATTGTGATAATATTTGACGGACGACTACGAAACTTCCAACACAAGTAGCGCGGCGCGGCAACCTGTCTCAACTTGTCGCGCTGCTGTTAGCGTAAACAAACAAACAAGGATGATTCGGTTTTATGCGATTTGTAAAAAATATATAAGTAAATGTTTATGTAAAGAAAAATTAATGTAAAGATGTTTGCAGTTATAAAAAATAATTATATTGCAAACGGTTCATTTTCCATGATATCGTCAAATAATTCTTGAGCTCGCCCCGTGTTATAGTTATTAATAAATTGATAAATGTTAATAATCATTCAATGTATTTATTAGTATTATTTATTCATAATATTAAATTTTAGGATTGCCTAGTTTGGGATCTTTTATAAATTCGTCATGTCTGTGTGTCTGTCCGTCTGTCTTATCTAGGTACCCATCTCCTTCCTTAGACCTGTCCAATTTTTTTATTTATTTTTTATTTTTTTAGGCGTGAAACATGGGCTGAATTGATTGGCAGGCCCGATTTAGCAAGGCCAGACACCAAGCCAAGAAGTCATTATGTGTGTTGTCTTCATTTTGAAAAGTCGCTGATTATTCATAAACCACAATTACGATTTGACGCTTTGCCTACAAAACTGCTGCCATCTCTACCAACTACTTCAAGTGCCAGTACTGAACCAGAATCTAAGGAAATATCGACACAAACCAAATAGGTATTCGAATATTAATATACTATCAGCCATTACCATCAAAGGCGCAGATACAAAATTTATTAGATTCAGGATTTTTTCTACATTAAAATTTCATAACCGAGAATTTAGAAAGGGTAAGAAATTTATAAAAAATTATATAAAATAAAACACATGAAACTTTTAAAGATTTTTTATTTATTTTACCTACACACTGACCTCTATAATTATGTTTTATCTAGATGTATTGCACAGTCAGCACCAATTTATAAAAAAATATTTTATAAACGATACAATTTTAAACTAGGTACCACCTATAGTCAGAAGTAGTCAGAATATATTCACAGTTATCAATAACATAGACACAAAAAGTTTTGTTAATTTAATTTTATCAAAGAGGCAGCCCTGCGATTGCTGTGGGATCGCGCGGTGCGAAGCAATCTCAACTGTACGCTTAAGCATTTAGGCACATTTTAGCATGCAGTGGTTGCTGACGCGACGGAGTAGTCTATTATAGCAGTAGGTTTTGGATTTTTTCTACTGAGTAAAGTATCTGTTACGTAGTAACTATTTAGTAATCTGTGACAATGGCACAACTTTCGATCGAATTCCCACTGGACATCAATTTAAATTATTTTTCTTAAACATGCGCGGATATATTGTCATTACTTTTGAATAAAGAACACGCGAACGAACGAAGAGCGCGCCGGCAATGTTGTATGAGACGTTGTGCTGTTTAAATTTAGAACTCTTACATCTATCGTACACATTGCGTTCTCGTGGCTGTATAGCCACAGATGCGTTTACCTTTCGGCACAAACTGTAAAATAAAAAAATCCGTTCCCGCAGGGGGGAACGCACTGGTAGATTTCGTGAAGCAATTAATATTTATTTTTCTATGACCCTCGCCGAGCGCATTTTTAACATGTTTAATTTTTTTTTCTCGAAAACGGTAACTTTTTAGCGAAAAACTTTGCAGACATTTATTTTAGACTTAAAAATGTCCTATCGAATAAAAATGTTTCCGACAGCAAGAATGTTCACCGGTTAGAAGTTATGATTTTTTTCCCGAAAAATTTTGGTTTTTCCCCCCTCCACTTTTAGTTAAAGTTTTAATCTTATAGGTTTATGATTAAAAGTTGTTGGTATTCATGTATACTATGGGATAAAATTAGAACGGTTCGAATATCTTTCATGGAACGTGAAATTTTGAGGAAAAACGGATTTCACAAAAAGTTTGGCCCTACCGTCCCTTAGGCCGGATTCCACCCGTTCACGAACTTAAACTAAGTTTACACCCAAGCAATTTTTGACCGCAGTTTGAAAGCGATCGGGAAAAATGCGACCGTGAGAGTGCCGCAAATTTTGGGAAGTGGAACCATACATACATACATATATATATATATATATATATATATATATATAAACTTTTTGACCAGTGGTCATTTCGGACTCAGGGGGTCATAACTAGACCTCCTATGAAGAATTTTTTTTTTAATTCGACAGTAGTCAAGAAACCAATAGGTAGATCGATTTCATCGAAATCTACCTAAAAAAATGGCGGTAAAGCGGAGTACGTTGTTATTTTGTTAATAAAATAACTAGGAATTCAGTGCAGGGTGCGGCTGAAATAAATAGAGCTGAGCGAGCAGGACTCTTACTTGAAAAATAAGGCATCTTACTAAGGTCGCTCGCATAGCTAAGGCCGCGCGCTTGTGAAACTGTTTTTCGATGATTATTCCTCAATGGTACATTGTATTTGAACAGTTGACACCTCTAAACACTCAGCGGTGTCTGTTGTGGTTCCGGAGGAGTACAGTCTCGAGCCTCGTATCATTGAAGTCCTCGCCTGCAGCTCGGCCTTCAAACTCATACTCGACCTGCAATTGCCTATTTCGCTGCCTTTGCAATAATGTACTATTACTTACCCATAGGAAAGACTGATGAACACATTTTTTTTTTTTCCTATAATGAATATTTGCATCAATAACCAACTACATAACTCTATGCTTAAAACTTATTTAAGTAAAAATATACGATAACAAAAAACTAAAGTGGGATTGGAACCAACCTTCTACGGCGTTGATATAGAACGCCATACCCCTAGACTACCAAAGCTATTAATACTTTGTGTTAAAAAGTGAAATACCACAATTTTAATATACACGTAGGTATGTGGTTATGTACTCCTAGGACTCCTTGGAAGGATTTGAAAGTTTCTGGTACCATAAACAGCCATTGTACGGTGATCAATCAGGTGAGCCATATACTTGTTTGCCGTCTTAGTGGTATAAAAAAAACAATCCCAGTTTAAGATGACCCGTATGTTCAAAAGATCCTACACAATCCGGGTTTCAAGCAATTGGGATCCCTTGGCTGAGGGTTGTGTTGTCTGTAATTTGTGAACCATTACTGGTAGCTCTGAATTTTTGATGGGACTACCTTTATAGCAAACATCTTTCTTATAAAAAAGCATGAAATCGGACCACGCGTAAATGAATTGACTTTTATCCTCTTCCCCAATGCAAATTATCTTCAATGTACAGAATCGTTATATTTTTGGAATAAACACATTAAACGTTAGGGCCTCAGGCTACGTTCTAATTTTACCTCACTTTTTGACCACTTTTCCATTGTCGAGCTGTATCTGAGGGGTGAAACGTATGCACGGGACGTGCACACACGCACCCTCTTTCACACTCACATACAGACATACACTCCTCATACCATGCATGCACGCGATCCCACGCTCATTTATACACATTCCACTCTTCTTTCCTTTCACTTCATAGACCCAGTTAATGTTTTATAATACTTATTTTGTATTATATAGGTACTTATGTTGATGATACCGATTAGTAATTTAAGCAAAAGGTACGCATGCGCCCCGTATCTGGAGGTGGGCGTTAGTGACTGCGCCAGTGTTTCACTAATGCAGTCACTATCAACACATTGATACCTTGTTATTTCTATCAGTTCCAATAGACTTATTTTATTTTATTTTACTAACTTGACGGCCGTTCCGCGCGGGCTTTTCTCCACGCCCCTCATCACGCGCGAACCATGGGAATATTTGTATTATTTCTCTGGTAATTAAAACTATTCGTGTATAAATACACTTTAAAATACTACTAACATAATATAAAAGAATTGCTTCTTTAATAAAATTTGTTTGAGATTGATTTAAATAAAGTAAAAGGTGAGATAAAATAAATAGCTACCGGTGCATGCAGTAATTCAAATAAACTTTTACTAGGGTTTCTATATTTTTAATATCTTTAATCTCGACCATTAGGTATTTAAATAACAAGCACCGACACAAAATATACTAGGGAAACATAGGTACAAACACATCTGAATTTTATCATGTACAATGTAAGTATACTTAAGTTGGCACCGAACGAAGAGCACAAGATAGAAAGTGCATAAACACACAATTTCTTTTAATCTTTGGTCTGGTAAAAGTATAGCAAACTTAAAGCACTAGTAGAGTACTGTATCTAATGATCTAACTTTTAAACGTTACGTTACGGCATTTTTTATAATGTCAACCTAGTAAAATATTGTATCATTGTATGTGATATTGAATAGTTACTATAACTAAGAGTTCTTATTTATGTAATATTTGAGATAGACTATTTATTTACAACAATTTAAATATGTACATAGATTTTAAATACACAACATTAACTTACTTTAAAATAATGTAACCATTCTAAAGTGCATACAATCTAAAATCTAATAAATATTTTTTATTTCAAAATCGAATTCAACTAACATTTATGAATGCGGCATATATTTTACACGTCGTGCATTTCCAATGCGTTGGCGGCATAGGATAGGAATACATTAGCACTTAAGCACTGGACACGCCCAAGCAACGGTCCAAAAACATATTAAATGTATTAGTTTGTTTGCTGATTTAGTGTACAACATCCCAATATATTGTGCAATAACTGAGCGCCAAAGGTCCTCTGGCTATAGAGTTTCACTCTACTATCAATGTTTATAACTATAAAGGTGCCAGTCCAAGACCGCTTAGGCAATGCCGCCTGCGGTTGCGGTCAACGGCAGTACCCCTGTGATAGCGACACTTTGCATTCCGAGCACAGCGGCAATGCCGCTGCAGTCGCCTCTCGTGTGGCAAAATAACCAAGTACCTTTACGCGAAGCAGAATGTCGGACATGTTTAATGCTAAGAATAGTTTGATAAAATCATATCCAATTTTATTTCAAAAATTAAATCAAAATTATATTTTTAACTATGTAGATTATTCCGACAGCTGAGATAGAACATGTTGTCATTTACTGGATATCTAGCAACATTAACTTTTCTTAATTTTCTTCCGAAAAGCTAATTTTTGTTCTCGGTAATGCAACGTGATGTGACGTGTTGATGCTTTGCGGTCAAAGTCAGCGATACTGGCTAAAGGTGTTGCGTTGCGGTTTGAGGTCGCGGCGCGTCGCGACTGCAAGCGAGTGTCGCCGCTCTTGGAATAGGTACAGTACAAATACATAGAAACCAGTAGTGTCGCTACGGTCGACCGCAGGGGCCAACGGCAATGCCGCCTGCTGCGGTGGCAGTCTACGGTCAGTCTTCGAATGGCACCTTAAACTTTCAGTACAAACTTATGTACCTACCTATACAATACATTGTTTTGAAAATAAATTTAAACAATTTGTAATGATAATATTGGCAATGCAGTCGTAACAGACTATCTATTACGACTGCATTATGCATAGAAAATAAAAAATATGTACCTGTAAAGGTACATATTTTTATATATATTAAGGCGTTTTGGTTGGCACATCCAGAAGCAGTGTCCGGCTAAAATCGGTGTGCTTCGGCTTTGTAGAGCGTTCTCTCTGTCGCAAATTAGTCTGACAGTTAGTTGTAGACAGGGAATAAATATGGACAAGACGCAAAAAGGAAAAACTGACATATACTATTCAACTAGAATAGAAAGAATTAGTTCAGTAGGTGACGGCCGTTTTTGATGGGTCGTCTTAAATTATTCTTATTATCATAGTTAGATTTCCCAGTTCGGTCATGTAAAAACCAAAGTTGCCACATATCCTTTTAAAACATAAAGCTAAGAAATTATATACTGTAAAGGCAGTGCGTATAAATTTAACAATATATTAAAACACCTGAATGCACATTGACTTATAAAAGAGGCATAGTCAGATTCAGTGTGAATATTAAGTAGAGATAACTTGAAAATTTCGAGTTTAATAATTCGATAGGTACCTACCCCTGTCAGTCGGGGTGCGAGGGATATGCTATATGGGCAACCTTACACCCCGGCATCTGTAGACCCAAGACGGCGTGCGGTTTTAGTCGGTTCAAGCCCGACATAACCACCCCCGCTGGCCGGCGGGGGGATATCCGAAGGGATTTCCGCACGAAAAAAAAAAAGGTACCTACTACTGTAATTATTTTTAGAAACATAGCAACACAGCACACTTGTCATTCGCTTTGTTTTATTTTGACACGATTTTTATTACCCACAATCAAATCTGTCAAATCAAAATTACAGAAAGGTATAGTCTTTAGAAGATCAGAGAAACATTACCAGGACTTCTGAATGATAACCCATATTATTGGTAAAAGTCATAGCTTGGCAATAAAAAAAAATCCCTTCCCGCAGGGGGAACGCACAGGTAGATTTCGTGAAGCAATTAAAATTATTTTATTAACATGTTTAATTATTTTTTCTCGAAAACAGTAACTTTTAGCGAAAAACTTTTCAGACATTTATTTTAGACTTAAAAATGGCCTATCGATTAAAAATGTTTCCGACAGCAAGAATGTTAACCGGTTAGAAGTTATGATTTTTTTCCCGAAAAATTTTGGTTTTTCCCCCCTCCACTTTTAGTTAAAGTTTTAATTTTATAGGTTTATAATTAAAAGTTGTTGGTAATCATGTATACTATGGGATAAAATTAGAACGGTTCGAATATCTTTCATGGAACGTGAAATTTTGAGGAAAAACTGATTTCACAAAAAGTAAGGCCCTACCGTCCCCTTAGCCCGGATTCCACCCGTTCACGAACTTAAACTAAGTTTACACCCAAGCAATTTTTGACCGCAGTTTGAAAGCGATCGGGGCAAAATGCGACCGTGAGAGTGCCGCAAATTTTGGGAAGTGGAACCATACATAGTACATACATATATATATATATATATATATATATATACTTTTTGACCAGTGGTCATTTCGGACTCAGGGGGTCATAACTAGACCTCCTATGAAGAAATTTTTTTTGAAATTCGACAGTAGTCAAGAAACCAATACGTAGATCGATTTCATCGAAATCTACCTAAAAACTACCGCTCTTCCTCTCTAGTATACGCTGATAGCCCGTCTATAGGTCATGATCGGTCTACGTTTACTGTCAGTCCGATATACAACAGAGAGAACGCTCTACAAAACCGAAGTAAGTTCTTAGATCTAAGCCGAACTCTCTCTTCTTCCCGATATGCCAACCTAAGCGCCGGGACCTGTACCTAATTACCAGCCTGATATAGGATGCGCGTTGGACATATAAGAAGCTTCAAGTTCTTTCAATCCACATGAAATATAAATATTAGATAGTATTTAAACAAAAACATTTAAAGCAACTCCTTGGGCCTCGGTCACAAAGTAGCGGCGGCGGGGCGGAAGCGTTTCAATGCATACATTTATATGTAACTGGCCGCAAAGGTAGCACCGCAGGGAGTGGCCGGCAAGCGGCTTACGAGCGGTGCGTACCAATCTAGCGGTGCCCGCGCACCTGCATTGCGTAGAAATTTACATCTCCTTTTGTCCACAATGAATCAAACTTTAGGAAGGAATTAGTTTCAACAAAATGTTATCGTCGCTGTTTAGATACTTCGTTCGCGAACAAGGATACTAATTTCCTTCAACTCAACACTACACTGTTTTAGCACCATTCGGCCTGCCCGCTGGCTTCGAGACAGGGTAAATCGCTGCCACGTCGACATCCTCTCCGGCAACTGACTTCGTGACCGCGGCCTTAGTAGACACACAGTTACAAAACCCGGTGCTTGGGTTGGCACGTAGGAAAGAAGAGTGAGAGTCCGGCTAAGATCGGTATTGTAGAGCGTTCTCTCTATCCGTCTATATCGCATATCAGACTGACAGTTTGATATAAAAGCAACAAATTGTTATTCCGATGTGCGTTAGAGAGAACGCTCTACAAAACCAAACCTTACCGTCGCGTCGTCGTGCCAAACCAAGCGCCGGGTAGGTACTGTATATATGTAAATGTAGATAGATAGTAGGTTTCGAAAATTGATTGTATGAATATTCCATAAAAAAACAATAAGTCAAGCAATGTACATACTTCATAGGTATCATTCTGAAATGATTACACAGATTCTAAATTGATACATAAGTTATAGAGAGATAAAGTGGATATTCTATTGCATGTCTATTTTCACAATTATTATTAGGCTGATACTTAATGTATGTTAAATTTAAGCACATGAATACCCAAAATTATTATTGAACTGGTTTTTCAAGTATCGTTTGTAAATTCGGCAAAGTTCATCTTAAAAAAATATATTTGTAAACTAAGATTAGATGAACAGTTTAATTAGTATTCTCCAAGTTTGTTCGTATGTAACGACTTTTATTGCCGATGCACATTGCGAAATGAAATTTAGGCTTTAACATATTCAATAACTAAACTAAATATTACCATAAATTTTAGTGGGAAAAACTTTCACATGTCCTCGTATCAGTTTAAATTACTAATTGAATTGCGGCAAACATAGACGGTCATTTACTATTTAAATAAAGCGGAAAAAATAGCAACACACATTACCTATTTATTTATTAAGAATTTTGTACAACTTTTAACGAGACTCACGGACGTAGCCAGGTTATAGTTTCGAGGGAGGGTTTTCAGAAAACAAAACAAAAATGTGCATGACATGACATTAATATCTATCTGAAAACTAACAAAGTTGATTTATACATCAAGTTTAAAATTTCAGGTACGGCCGGAGTTAGTGTGTTGTAAATGAATTTTTGCTTGTTTAAAGCTACAAATGTGGTTTCTCTGCCTACCTTAAAGGTAACCTACACTACAGTCACACCTTTGTATATTTATGTATAAAAATAAACTAAATATATTTTCCGTTACCCGACCTGGCTAGGGCCGGGGTGGCGAGAAGTATCGTGCGGTGTTCCACAGGAGCCGGTCCTAGGGCCGCTCCTGTGGGACATCGGCTATGAATGGGTACTGCGCGGTCCGTTGCTCGAAGGTGTCAGCGTTACGTGTTACGCTGACGACACCCTCGAAACGGCGCGAGGAGCAACGCACCGATGCGTGACACTAAGGGCCACGGCAAGTGTTGTCCAGCATAACCGTAGGGGGCGTTAGTATCGGCATCGACCCCTCGATGAAGTATCTGGGGCTCGTACTCGATAGCCAATGGGACTTCGGACCACATTTCTTAAGTCTGGTCTCTAAACTGAAGAGGACTGCGGCCGCGCTCTCGCGGCTGATGCTCAATATGAAGGGACCCAACGCTCCCACTAGGAGACTGGACGTGGTGATCGTGTGAAGCATGGTGCTGTACGGGGTGCCCGTATGGGACGTCTGATGGCCCGCAACGTGGCTGTTTTGCACAGCCCGTTGAAAACGCTGGCCATCAGTCATAAGGGGATACCGCACGATTTCCGTCGAGGCATGTCTCCTCACCAGGACCCCTCCATAGCACCCGGGTGCTTCCGGAAGCGAGGGCCCTTGCGTCGCTGTATCAATGGCACAAGGAGGTGCTGAAGCAGGGCCACAGGCCGGGACCCCGAGAAATCAAAGCCCAGCGGTCCCAGCTCCGCCAGAAACTCATGGAGAAATGGAAAGTGCGACTTAAGCAACTGACGTGGGGAGAACCCACCTTCGCGGTGGTGAGGCTGGTCATCTAGAATTGGTTGGGAAGGCACCGCGGTGAGCACTCCTACCGAATGTCACAGATGATTACCGGAAACGGTTGCTTCGGTAAGTATCTGTGGCGCATCCACCGGGAGACAAAGACGCAGTGCCAGCAATGCGAGGATCCCGGCGAAGACACGGCGCTCCACACAATGACGAAGTGCCTAGCGTGGTCGAGTCAATGCCGGGATCTCGTTGCGGTTATGGGCGTGGACGTTCACTCGCTGGAGACCATGGTGAGAGCCGTGGTCTCCCACAGGAGCGCCTCTTTCTGCGACCAGGTAATGCGCGTGGAAGAGGCGGTGGGGAGTTCCGCACTCTTCTGGCCGACTCCTTGTCACCGGCCGACACCGTGTTGTTTTAGTCGGTTCGATTCAGACTTACCCACCTCATCGCTGGCACCGGTGGGGTGAAGCATGTGGGGATTTAAACACGTAAAAAAAATATTTTCCGTTTTAGCACTGTGGACTTCTAATTTTATTGTAAGTAGAATTAAAATGATAAACCCATATTAAACCTTGTTTCTTGAATTAAAGGTACCAAGTGGTTCTTAACCCTCGACCCATCGCGTTGGTTCTTCAAAAGCCCAGCACATAGAAATATGCAAAAAAATCTACTTTTAAAATATTCCCACTGTTTTTTAAATTTGTGTAGCTTTCTAAAAAGGGTTATACATGACGCTCACATCAGTAAGACTCGGCTCGTTCGATCACACCGTTAGGTACAGACATGTAATTCAGCTCAACGAAAGAAAAAACTAGCACCAAATAAAAGACAAGAGAACATGTATGGGTTTTGTTATTAGTGTTTGTTGAATCCTATTTTATATTACATTAGCTGAGATCGCCCACGCGGAGGTCGGTTTTCGTTTTTTGGTTCTAGATTGCAATCACACATACGGCAGATTTTAAGTCTAACCAAGACCTTTCTAATAGAAAAAAAAGTATCAGTTCACTAGTTTTGGCGTCTATCGTCAACAAACAGACAAGAATTCCTCCACACTCCACCCTACATTTAACATAACCCAAGTTTTTGTTGAATATCTCCAATGTACAGACACAATTAATTTATAATTTTATAATAGTATAGATTACTTATATTGTGTCAATCACAAAGATCCGTAAAAATCCTAAAAATTAAAAGAAAAATATTAAGCTATATTAACCTTTGTAACAGAGTAAAAATATCTAACTTCTTTAAAGTTTATATATTGTAAATAAACATATATTTCTAGAATATCTCTTTTATTTATAATGTCGGAATATATTATTTAATTGTCCTTTAAAAACTGTCGGTAAAATACGAATTCCCTGCAGTTTATATCTGGGGTGCCTAAAACCCCATGCGACTAATCCCGTTATAAAAAAGGCGCGAAGGGTCGAGGGTTAATAACTTTATCAAGTTGGGGTTAAGAGGGACGATATTCGATTAAGTTTGATTATTAAATGCGACTGTTCCATGTTAGACTCGTATACCTTTTGTAGTGGGTAAACGCATGCTTTTGTCAAATAGATTATATTATTCTACAAACTACACACGTCTTGCATTTCTCACACGAGTGGCAAGCGAATACAAGCATTACCAACTTTATTACATAAACATTCCATTAAACTGCATTTATAACTACCTAATTGTGTATTTGATTGCGTTGTTTTTATAACCGTTATACATAGCAACATGCTTATCCTATAAGTTTATGCCTTCAATGTAATCTAAAAAGTATAGACTTTTTTATTTTTAGTCATAATACTATAGTTACGCTTAATCAGCTTTCATATAGTAGTGGTGTAGTACACAGATAAACATAATTAACTATTTGTAATCCACTAAGTTCTAGATAGATATGATTGTACACCAAACAAAAAACAGACAACAGGTTTTGCTAAAACCTAAAATATAAAGCTGTTGTACAATTGTCGCATTTTGCGTTAAGTGCTGGAACAACAACAACCATGGAACTTTCAAATGAATAGGATTATATTTTTGAATAATATTCACATTATCATATATTGTGAAAGAGATGTTGAAGTTAACTATTTTAATATGAAATATGATTACAAATGTTGACATACATAATACATATTATAAACGGTACAAAATATTTATTGCCTAGTCAAACGGACATATTATAATGTTCACAATTTTTTTCTATATTTTAAGTCCTAGGACATTTGATGGGCTAAGTCAAAGCATTCCACCAATCGATGACTGTGAATGATTTGTACAAAATTTCGTGGAGTGCTTCTAACGTCAAATTCTCTGACAACTTTTTTTTAAAATAATGTTTGTGTAGGATTTTGAAATAATTGAGAAAGAATTTTAGTGTTCAGGAAGTAAGAGTGAGTTCAGTAACACATAAATATTCATTTTTGTTATGGAATCAAACATTGGAAGGTTTACAATTCTGTATTAAAGATAATATGAAGCTAGAAGTCAATGACACATTGAGAAAGTATATTCCACCTCTCCCTCACGAGAAGGGCGCTAATTGCATTGAAATTAGTATCGAGTAAAGAAACAGCGTTGGTTTAGAGTATAATTTTAACCTATTGCTTTAACTCAAAAGCACAATATTTAAAGTAGTCATGTAATTTACATATTTTAGTTAAATACATAAATAGTATTTTTTGGTTTTGACGCAATTAATATTGATATAAAGAAGTTTGTAAGAATTATTATCGGTTACTTTATATAAACTTATTTATTAATATTGCCTTCGTTTTAGATTAGTAAATAGAGTTTTGCTCATTGGAAGAGGTGAAAAGTTGTATATTTGACAGGAGAGCAGTTTTTTGGTCCCATGCCTTTCTTACTGTGCTCAGTAGTCTATATTAGAATCACTCGCTACAGTCGTGAGTCAGTTCTAGACTAGATCGCTAGCTCAGGATTAAAGTCGGTACTCTCACCAAAAACAACTCTGCTCACTTGTAGAACAATTAACTATTTATCACGTATATTGATGTTGAAGAAGATTTTGAGGACGGAAAGTATACCGGTGTATTTGAATTTTACTGAATGATTTTCGAAACCCTGTTTTCCTGTTAGGATTTTCTTTAGAAAAATATAATAGGTACAAACATATCAAATATCAGACCGCAGCAAATCGGCAACGGCCATGCACGCGCCCACAGTAAGCATAGAGCTCGAAGCGAATAAACAAGTCATGTTATAGCATCGTCATCCGGGGCATTATATTATTCAGGAATAAGTTTCAGGGGCCAAGAGATAACTATAATAAGAAAGCTACAAAGAAAGATCGTCGGACCGTCACGCAAGGAATGCAGAGACCGTTGCCGTAATAAATAATCTCCAAAAGCATGCAGACCGCCCACCGCGACTAGCAGCGTAGCAATGACCAGCGACAGTCGGGCGTCCGGCCCGCTCGAGCCCGCGCCAGCCGGCGGCTAGCACAGGCCGTGCAGGCGGCGCGTGGACGGGGGCGGGCGCGCCGCCGCCAGCAGCCGCAGCAGCGGCCGGCCGCACAGCGCCACCAGCCCCACGCCGCCCCAGCGCGCGCCCCCGCCCGCCTCCTCGACCTCCGCGATGCGGTTGAGTGAGCGCGACTCGCGCAGGCGGCTCTCCTTGCGCGCAGCGCGGCGCCGGCGCCCGCCCGCCGCTCCGGCCGGCCCACCCGCACGCCCGTCGCCCGCGGCTCCGCCCGCGCCGCGCTCAGCCGGGGCGGCGGCTGGCGCTGCAGCGCGGCTCGCCCCGCGACTCCCTCCCAGGGCGCCAGCACCTCCGCCACGCTCCTGACTATCACTAGAATCGTCGTGCGAGTCTCGACGCGCTCGCTCAGGCGGTCCGTCTGCATGTTCCGCGGCTCGTTTCTTCTTCTCGGAGTCGTCATCCGACAGGTCGGACGACGAACAGGATCCGGCACGCGTGCGGCGGCGTCGACACTCGAGGCGTTGACGCCGCGCCGGCGGCGGAGCCGGCGGCGGTGCACCGCGCGTCGTCGTCTCCGGGCTCCCCGCTTCGTCGAGATTCACCTATAACACAAAGAAGATAGTAATACCGAGGCCTCCGAGGTACGGCGCCGGGCCTACCGGTGATCGGACCGACCTTCGTGAGGTTGTCAGCGAGCAGAGCCGGGCGCTGCGCGGCAGCAGGCGTGGCAGGCGCGTGGTGGGTCGCTCGAGCGGCGAGGTGCAGGCGTCCCTCGGAACGCGATCCCCGCCGCGCGTCCACATGTCGCGTAGCGCCCGCAACGGCTCCCTCCTCGTCGTCTTCCTCTTCGCGGACGATGCTGCACTTCCGCGATCTCTGTGAGAGCATAATCGAGTGGGTGAGTGAGTGGGCGCGGAGCCGGGGCGCGGGGCGGGCGTGCGGGGCGCGGGCGCGTCTCACCGGCGGCACGTCCTGCGGGGTGCGCGGCGCCGCGGAGAGGGCCGGCGGCGCGAGAAGCGAGCGCGCGGCCGGCGCGGGCGCGGAGGCGGCCTCGCGCGCCACGCTCAGGGCCTCGGGGCGCCGCGCGCTGCGGGTCGCTTCCTGCCTGCGGAATTCATTTGCCACGTGATCAGACCTCTTTATTTAATTTAATACGTTAACGTCAGGGGAAAAAATGAGGAAATTATACCTCTTCGATCTAAGTTTTCTCTCTGCTAAAAGATAGTAGGTAGCTGTGATATGATTGTATTCATTTTTCTCAACGGATTCCAGAATTAGTTCTTTGGTGGCGATAGAACCGTTGACCATTCTCTGAACTATGGCAGTGCGGTCTTCCTCGGAAAGTTGCTCTTTCGCGACTAAAGGTGTGTCAAAATCTTCTATTGTGACCCCCTCCCCGGCTGTGACCCAAGGGTCTGTAGCAATTTCCGATAGTGTTGCACGCTTTTCAGGTTCTCTTACTAACATTCTGCCGATAAGTCTGTAAAGTTAGTACAAGATATTAAAATATTATATGTTCATATCTAAGTAAAAATGAATTGCTAAATTAGTTACTAAGCGCAAAACTTTAGAACGGCTTGACCAATTAGATGTTTTGTTTTTTATTATGTTCGTAACTATCAGAATCAGGTAAAGTTTTTTGAAACATCACGAGAAATGTCGTTAACCAGGCACAAACAGTTAGTGAAAAATAAAAAGTTAATTTAATTCAACATATAGGCAATTGGGCAATCATGACAATGCTTCTTAAGATGAAACACTTTGACAATGTTGGGCTACAATAACTTATTGCATATAAAATCTAAATATATATATATATATATATATATATATATATATATATATATATATATATATATATATTATATATATATATAACATACCTTTTACAAGAATTAGATATATGTTGTGGTATCGTATATTTACAATCCATAATCATTGTCAGTGTCTCACTATCGTTAGCTTCCTGAAATGGAGCTTGACCACAAACAAGCATGTAGAGTATGACACCAAGAGACCATACATCAACAGCAGGTGCATCATATGAATCACCAAGAAGTATCTCTGGAGCTGAATAGGCTAATGATCCACACGATGTCTCCAGTTTCTGACCCGGACAAAATTTATTACTAAATCCAAAATCCGTCAATTTTACTACACCTAGTTTTTCGAAGAACACTACATTTTCGGGTTTCAAATCCCGATGCACTACATGTAACCTGCGCAGGAAAGAGAAAAAATTAATAAATGCTCACATTTGTTATAATACCACTATAATCGAACGGTATTTAAATATCACCTATGGCAGTATGAGATAGCTCGAACTATTTGGCGGAAATAGTCACGAGCAAGAGATTCCGATAAGCCGGATTCATGTCTCATAATGTAATCGTACAAGTCGCCTCCATCACCTAATTCTAATATTAAATATAATTTTGTTTGTGTATCTATTACTTCGTACAGGCGCACGACATTAGGATGCTGGACCAGTTTCATACAGCGTACCTGAGAAAACAAGGATCATTTAATTTCTATAATAAATGGTTTAAATATGATTTATATAATAAATAAATATTCTAGGGCAAATTACACAACGCCACCCAGACCCAAACTAAGCAGAGCTTGTCATATGGGTACTAGAATGCGGATAAACATACTTAAATACTTTTTTTTGTAAATTAATTCATATTATACATACAAACACCCAGGCCAATGCAAATAGACATATTTGCACTGAGCGGGAATCGAACCCGCGAAGTCACAGGGACTTAGCAGTCAAACGCACAACCGCTACGCCACAGAGTTTGTTACATTCTATTATTCCGGGATCCCTGGTCCAATTTTACAAGTGATTGCTATCAAGCTAATTTTCCGTAAGTAGCTTCATTTGATGAGACGCCCAACTTTTTCTCGTTCAAAAATTCTCGATTGTGGTAAATTACAATGATATGTGAAATATAGATAAAAACACGGAAGAAGTCAGTGAGTTTCTTACCGGAGCCTTCTCAGGACAGGGCCGCGTTTCTAACCAGTGGTCCATTTGCTAGGCATTACTCTTTTTTTGACGTTTTGTAAGGTCCGTTATAATGGTCTATACAGACTAAACGGCCACTCATTTTGACTAAGGTGTAGGATTTGCAAAGAACTTTACACTAGATTGCACGTAGAACATTACAGAATTCAGAGCGTTATGTCTTGCAGAGTTAGAAGCTTGGCTTTCCATAGGATCAGATACTATTTTTCAGTATTAGTTATCTTCATAGAAATGGGCCGCTGCCGGTTTAGATGTTTGATAATATACTTAAGGTAAAATACGCCGGTCACAGTTTGGGCCGTACCGTGAGTGAGATTGCGCGCGTTCTAGTAGCGTAGGTACTGCACGGCTTCGGGGTGCGAGGGATATGCTCCGCGCCGCGTTATTTTTAAGATTATTTTCGTTTTAAATTGGCGGAATCATTTAAAATTTATATTTTAGTTATTTAAGTGGAAACCAAAAAAGGTAATATTAATATAATAAAATTGTTTTATTTATTCTTTGTTACAAAGTTACAATCTGTATTTCTATGCAATAAAGTACATTGAATTGAATGTGCGTACAGAATATTAATCAGACTCCGATTCGCTTGAGGAGGTGGTGTCTTCATCATCATCTTCGCCTACATGTATAATTATATTATTATCAATAACAGAATCAATCCTGATATCTCGGTCAAAATTTTCCACAATGAGGTTTTTAGTCTTCTCAACCACCTTTGCCCAGTCATCACTTGTGACTTCTCCGCAGGCTTCTTTTAATAGGGTCATCATCTTTTTCGTGCTGAATGGCGGGGAAGTATTGTGGCGGGCGGCGTAACCTTTTATTTGAGCCCAGATTAGCTCAATCGCGTTATATTGGCAATGATACAGTGGAATTCTTAGAACGCGATGACCGTACTCCAGAGCCAGTTCATCGATTTCGTATCGCACATTTGCCGCTTTATTTTCTTTAACTAATTTAATTAGCTCTGCTTTTAGCATCTGCATATTTGCGTCATTGCCTTTTACTTGTAACCAAGCCACCATTTCTTCTTTTTTATTAGCTTGGGTAGGTGGTTTCTGTATTTGAACCGAGT
Organism: Cybosia mesomella; assembly: GCA_946251805.1. NCBI lineage: Eukaryota > Metazoa > Arthropoda > Insecta > Lepidoptera > Erebidae > Cybosia > Cybosia mesomella. The sequence goes on from OX276401.1 coordinate 20,254,396, forward strand.
GATAGGAGGCATTATCCATGAATATTACAGAAGGCTCTGGTAGGCTGGGCAAAAGCACGTTCTGGAACCACTCTTTAAATGTAGTGGCATTCATTTCCTCGTGGTAGTCATTTCTGGTTTTTGATTGAAATGCCAGTAACGCGTTCTCCACAAAGCCGTATTTTGCAGAACCTGCGTGGCATATTATCAGACGGGCCCCCTTACCCATTGGTACTTTCGACTTCGACGCTTGTGTATCATCCGTCCAAGAACGGGAAACCGTGTGATTGGCGTTTAGCCATGTCTCGTCAATGAACACGACATTATCCCAGTTATCATTTTTTTTTGCTTCTCTCAAAAAACTTATCCGTTTTAAAATTATGTCGTATCGTTAACCAATATCTTTTAAGATTTTGGTTAAAGCAGTTTTACCCCCGCTAAACAGTCCAGCTTCTCTTAACGATGCCAAAAGCTTCTTCCTGTTGAGATATTCATTTCTGGAATAGTAACTATATATATGATTTCTGATTGCATCGGCGTCAAAGGTGTCAATATCTGTCACGGGTTTAATTCTACGTTTCTTCTTCGGAGTACGTAAAATATTATCTTCCGTGCCAGTAGAGCCGAACTTTTCTTTATTAATATTTGTTATCGTTCGTTTGCTAACTCCAAGCGCCTGAGAGACGCGTTCTTGTACTTGTTCGACAGGTACCAGGGGACCGCCATTTTGCCGCTCCCGCTCAAAGTAATCTTGCAGCTTGATGATTAACTCACGGGCTCCACTTTTCAATGTGTGTCCACGTTTAGGCATTATTATGCAATAAAAGTAAAAAGAACGCAATACAAAACACAATCGAAATCTATAGTCGAATTTTTATATTTAATAAAAGTTATCTTATAGTCCATTATTTTCAAATTCTTAAAAAGAAAAACAAAACGTATTATTTTATAAAGTATAACTGTTTATGAACAGGTTACGATACTATTATTGCCTATTATTGTTAGCACAGCACTACAAATATAAAGCGCTGACATAACCTTGTAATACCACAGTATAGATTTAAGTTATTTGACACTCAGTTTGGCACAAAATTATAACATTCATTGATTATTGATATAATAATGTTGTTTTAATGCTCATCAATTGTTAAAACGGTAAACAACCAGCAAAAATATTTTTATAGTAACTGCAACGCCATTACAAAGTTACGTCGTCAGTTCAATCGCGACGTGTCAGGAACGCATTCTCTAAACGGCCAAACTTTAGTGTACCTTATTTTACTGTTCAAGCCCTTTCATTTGATACCCATATTGAGGAAGTTGTGAAAAAAAAAGGTAATTCGCCATTTTGTTGTGGCGGTCATCTTGGATTTGAAATTTATTCTACTAGTCAAGCCCTTTCATTCGATACCCACATTGAGGGAGTTGTTGTGAAAAAATAAATGTAGCCCGCCATCCGACTAATTCACCTTTCAAATAAAAAAAAAACAAAATCAAAATCGGTTCATCCTTTCAGGAGCTACGATGCTATAGACAGACACACACACAAACAGACACGTCAAACTTATAACACCCCGTCGTTTTGGCGTCGAGGCTTAAAAAATCTGGTGCAGCTCATAATACGTACTCGTATTTGCGTATATATATTTAACGAAAAATAAACGTGACAACCCTAAGCGCCAACGCAGATTAAGTAATTAACTCGCCGCGGGGCTTTAGATAACCTACTGTTCTCATATATATATATACATATATACTATGGTATTAGCAAAGGCTCGTCTTGGCATTATTTAACATGAACATGGTTTTGGTGGGATACGGCCTTTCAAAATATGTATTCCAAACAAAAGATGTGACATTTGACGTCATGTTCGTCATACACCTAACTATGCCTTGATAATTTCACATTTTCTATTTGATTTTGAGGAGTTTCCTGCTGCGTCGCCGGCGTTCTAGGTCCAAAACTAATAAAATTGATATGGGACTAACTTGGAATTAAGACCAGGCACTCCAATATAATTGTTAAATAAGCTCCGCCCAGGCTTTTCGTGTCCCGCAAGTGAAATTCGAGCGTCCGATGTATAATTCATATTTGGCATTTTTAGGGATTTTCTTTAGAAAAGCCCTATTGCTATCGAGTTGTCGTCGACGTCGTCGTTGCCAATTTTCTGTCACGGTTTTGGGTATGAAGGAGATGAGCTATCGTTGCTGTTTTCGGTAATAGATTCGTGCTGGGTTCACCCATTGCAAGATAAAGAAAAAATCGCAAAAAAAAAAACGCAAAATCGAAAATCCCTTGTATTCGGCTGAGCTCGTCTCAGGAATTCAACTTGTTTAAATATTGAACACATTGGAGTAGACACAATTTGACTTAGTAAATAAAATATTTCAATTAACGTTCTGTAAATTGACTACATTTTTTAAGCTAGTTTCAAGAACATAGGTAGATAATAATAGAGACAGTAGAGATATTTTCAAAGACAAAAATTGCATTTGAGTTAAGAAAATTGAATAGATTTTTACACTGGAGTAGTAAATCTACGTGGAATAGAATTTCATTTGGGGGGTTATCCGAGAGGATTTCCGCACGAATGGTACTTAGAAATACGATAAATGCCTCATTTATAATAGTTTCTTAATATTTAATAATTATTGTACGTTACAATAACGAACATAGATAAAGAGATACATTTTTACATATATATATAAATAATATGATAATTATAAATAAATAACAATTGCATATGAATTAGGATTTTTTGTTACAGGGTTGGGACAGAAAAAATATTTCCAACTACAGGTCGATCTCCGTCCTGACGACGACGTCAAAAGTCTTTGAAAAGTGTATGAATAAAACTCTTAAACAACTTCAATCATATTAACCTCATCTCGGACAATCAATATGGATTCGTTGAGGATAAATCAACAGAGAATGCCGTTATCCTAACGGACTCCGTTGTCAAATTGATTGATAAGAAATATAAGACACTAGCAATATTCTTAGACCTCTTCAAGGCTTTTGAAAGTTTCTCTGTTTCTTTGCTTCTAGACAGGATCCATAGGAATAAAGGTAACTGTCCTGGATCTGTTCCGGAGCTATTTAAGGGACCGTACTCAGTGTGTGAAGATTGGTCAGTAGATCAGTGACGAATCACCCTCTTTAGGCATTCCACAGGGAAGTGTATTAGGTCCGATGCTGTTCATTTTGTACGCCAATGACCTAGGTCGTCTTCCCCTAACACTGCAAAATTATCTCTTACACCGACGACAGTTTTAATTGTTCACGGAAAGAGCTGGTTGGAGAGCTATTGAAATACAGAAAAGGCCCTTTCAGTGGTTATGTCGTGGTTAACTGCCAGTCTTCTCACACTGAACATTGAAAAAAAAAAAACAATTTGTTACCTTTTCCTGCTACTCTTCCTATCAACCGCACAATGGCCAACTATTAAAAGCTCAGACATGTGATATGTTGAATAGGGATTGTGACTGCCTATCCTGAGCATACGCGTCAAGCACCAAGTATCCTAGCATACATATAGACTCTTACCTCTACCTCCGCTGGGATATGCACATTCATAGTCCCTCGGCGCGTACTAGTAAATAACTGTATGTCATGAAGAAGTTGAGGTCCTCAGCTGGCATTTAAACCTTAAAAATGGTGTACGTCGCGCCGGTGCAATCTGTACTCTGTTATTGCATGTAATGCATATTCCAATTGAAGTTGAAAGGGCACAAAGAGCTTTCCTTAAAGTTCTGCTACATAAATCATTTAGATATTCAACATCGCCATTGTATATAGAATGTTCAGTACTCACTGTTAGACAGCTTTTTGTGTTCCAGACGGCATTACGTAAGTATGCTGAAGTACCCTTCATAACATGCAAAAAGCGCAGAAGGGATTCGCATTTGCGAGTATATACCCTCACAGAACGTTTTTGCCGGTCGTAGCTTTTACTTTTTCAGTCCGGTGCTATTCAACCGTATCACCAAAGAGATCTACATCCATTTTTTAACTAAAAATAAATTGAAGTCAAATTTAACGGAGTGGTTAAAGGCGTTTGACTATGATGACACCGAAAGTTTTTTAAAACACCATCTTAGGACATATTGCTGACCTTCATCACACTTTCACTCACATTTACACATGCATAAACAACACATAACGTTTTTGCCGGTTGTAACTTTTACTTTTTCAGTCCGGTGCTATACAACCGTATCACCAAAGAGATCTACATCCATTCTTTAAATAAAAATAAATTCAAGTCAAATTTAAATGAGTGGTTCTTTAACCACTCCGTTAAACGCCTTTGCGTTTGACTATGATGACACCGAAAGTTTTTTTAAAACACCATCTTAGGACATATTGCTGACCTTCATCACACTTTCACGCACATTTACACATGCATAAACAACACACACACTTCACAGACTACACTCTCATATACTCAAACTCTCAATTTTATCTAGTAAGTTAATCTTTTATAATTATCGTGTTTAAAGAGTATTATGTACTTAAATTGTAATAGATTGAAATAGATCATACCTACCAGTGTCTACTGTTTACTGTTCCTTGACTATGGAAGGACTCCTATGATACACTATTTTCACTAGTACAGGTGACAGCGTTACAAATCTGCGTTTGATTGGATTGTTTCATTTGTACTGTAATTGTTTCATTTGTGCTGTAATTGTTATGTTTAAATAACTCATATGTGAAATAAATTATTATTATTATTTAATTTATAAAATTTTAAAATAAATTTAAAGTACATACATATTATTTCCTTTATTACATTATTTTTAAATACATTCTAACTAGTCTGGCCATAAATACTGTTACATCAAAACTTTTCTTTCTTTTTCAACTTTTTAATTATTTTGAATTTGGAACACGTATATTATTTTAGAAACTTCTTTCGATTTCGCGCCATTTCACATATTTTTAGGGATTTTCTTTAGAAAAGCCCTATTGCTATCGAGTTGTCGTCGACGTCGTCGTTGCCAATTTTCTGTCACGGTTTTGGGTATGAAGGAGATGAGCTATCGAGTTGCTGTTTTCGGTAATAGGTTCGTGCTGGGGTGAACCATTGCAAGATAAAGAAAAAAAAAACCCTTGTATTCGGCTGAGCTCGTTTCAGGAATTCAACTTGTTTCGTGTTCATTATCGAATTACAATATAGAATGGGGTGTTAAAGAAAATAGGATCGCAGTGATCGCCTTGCACAAAGATGGAGCTGTCGGTCATATTCCAGACTGTTCAAAAACTTGGTATCAGCCGTATATGTTCGTATATCGTAGTATCAATAGATACAACAACACTCCGTCTGTCGAAGACCAGAAAAGATCGGGGCGGTCGCCTGCTGTTAGAACTACAAAGGCTATTAATGCTGTTTAAGCCAGAATTCGTCGAAACCCCTTATGGAAGCAAAAAATCTTATCGCGAGAAATGAAGATTCCCGCTAGGACTCTGTCACGTATTATAAACAAGACCTGAAGCTCGGTGCTTATCGTCGATATACAGGACATACCCTATCGATATTTACGATTAAAGAGAGTGAATCGATCAAAGCGCCTTCTGTCGCGATACGCAGGTGAAAGGCACAGAAATATCCTCTTTACCGATGAAATTTTTTTTTATATTTAGGACACGTCAATTTGACTTCACCTCGCCTGATGGTAAGCTGAAGGTAAAGTCTCAGGAAAGAGGGTCACCATTACATACACGTACCATGTTAACAATGGTGGCACTCAGCTTGACGGCCTCATCAGAAGAGGATTGTCGTCGCAGCACCGGGTGACACCCACCGGTCCCACTAGTGCTGCGACCACAATCCCCCTGCCCGGCTATGCACTTGCTGACCCCTGAACGCAATCAAACCGAAATTGGATTACTATGGAGGGTTTTTCGCAATCGTGCAAGGTGGTACCTACCCGGCCGAAAATGGTGACAATTTTGTGTGATCAAATTTCTACCACCAGTTTCACAATTGAAGAACACTACAATAAGTAAAATGATAAAGTGTACGCTCACAGTTCTAAGGAAGCTGCTCAAGTGGTCGGAAAGGTACAACGTGGTCATCATCCTGCGTCAGTGATGGTTTGGTGGGGCGTGTCTTATCAGGGAGTCACAAAGCTTTAGAGGACATGGCCTGCTCTAAACGACACGGCGACATTGAGTCTCTTAAAAAATCTTTGGAGCAAGCAGTGGCAAAATTTCCCTTGGAAAAGTGCGTAAAGCCTGTATAAAAGCCAAAGGTGGCCATTTCAATAAAATATATTTTCATTTTTTGCTAACTAATAAATATGTAGGTATAAATTTTGATAATATTACATTACCTCATTTAAAAAAAATTGCATTGCAACAAAACTTATGGCTGGACTAGGTATATAAATAAACAAACAAATATATTTAAAAATATAAAAAATAGTGTCCCACCGGCATCGGGTACAGGGACCAAGCTACCGGTGGTTAGGGCTCCAGAGAGAGGTATCTCCTCACTATACATGTCGTGTGGAGGAGCACTACCTTCTGTATCAAGCCCTTGGCCCAACTGCCCAACGCGAGCCTGTTGAGATGTTAATCGAGGTTCTTGGCAATCAGTCCGTGAACCGATACAACTATCGGAACAATAATTGCCGAATCCATACTGTCCACATGTCCACATGTCGACAACCTCGTGAGCCAAATCTTAATATTTTATTTGTTTTTCTTTTCGGCTTTCACAAGATTCTCGTCATGCGGAATGGTGATATCGATAATTATTGCGCGGCGCTGTGATCGATCTATCAACACTATATCAGGTTTATTAGCTACTATAGTCCTGTCAGTGATGATAGATCGATCCCAGTACAACGTGATGTGCCCGTTTTCGAGAACTGCGTCGGGCACATACCTATAGTACGGTACCTCTGATACCACAAGGTTGTACTTTAGAGCAAGATATTGAGTAGCAATCCTAGCTACTTGGTTATGTCTATGCAAATACTCGCCGTTGGCAAGACGAGAACAACCAGAAATTATATGTCTAAGGGATTCTCCAGGACGGTGGCACGCCCGACATAGGTCATCCGTATGGTACGGATGAAATGTCGGGCGTGCCTTTAGAATATACCTCCGATAGTTATTCGTCATCACAACTTCGTCCATAATTGCAAAAACAAAACCTTCGGTTTCCCCAAATAGGTCACCGAAGCGTAGCCAAGATACAGATTCTGGTAGATCTATATCAGGGCCCTGGAGAGCCCGATAGAAACGTCCATGCAAAACCTTTCTCTTCCATACATCCATACGGTCATTAATACTTAATACCACAGGTTTGCGCCAGTTCTCTTTAGCCAAAGCTAGCGGGATGAGTCCGTTATCCACCATTGCTACATCACGATGATATCTTCAGTTTGTAGGAAGTATTCCCTGAGGTTGCACACCTCACGGTTATGGAGGGATTTGGCATTTAAAAAATCCGTTCAAGCAGGGGAACGCACAGGTAGATTTCGTGAAGCAATTAATATTATTTTATATAGAGAACTACGGACGGATTTTTTTTTCTCGAAAACGGTAACTTTTAGCGAAAAACTTTTCAGACATTTATTTTAGACTTAAAAATGGCCTATCGATTAAAAATGTTTCCTACAGCAAGAATGTTCACCGGTTAGAAGTAATGATTTTTTACCGAAAAATTTTGGTTTTTTCCCCCCTCCAGTTTTAGTTAAAGTTTTAATCTTATAGGTTTATAATTAAAAGTTTTTGGTATTCATGTATACTATGGGATAAAATTAGAACGGTTCGAATATCTTTCATGGAATGTGAAATTTTGAGGAAAAACTGATTTCGCAAAAAGTGAGGCCCTACCGTCCCCTTAGGCCGGATTCCACCCGTTCACGAACTTAAACTAAGTTTACACCCAAGCAATTTTTGACCGCAGTTTGAAAGCGATCGGGGCAAAAATGCGACCGTGACAGTGCCGCAAATTTTGGGAAGTGGAACCATACATACATATATATATATATAAACTTTTTGACCAGTGGTCATTCCGGACTCAGGGGGTCATAACTAGACCTCCTATGAAGAAATTTTTTTTAAATTCGACAGTAGTCAAGAAACCAATAGGTAGATCGATTTCATCGAAATCTACCTAAAGAAATTTCCCCCGCATTAGGTACAACCTCATTACAGATGAACGCGGATGAAACATTCGGTATGCAGTAACAAGCGTACGGACTCTCCTATTCAAGGTGTCTAATTCGGTCTGAGTCCACCTAAGTATGCCGAAGAGTACATTAAAATCGGCATGACCCGACCGTTACAGGCGCGCACCTTATTACCGCCTGACAAAATACTTTTAAGAACTCTTTTCAAGCGGCCAAAGAAACACTCCTGTAACGATTGCTTCATGCTAGCTTCTGTAATGCTACATACTACATATCCAGGTATTTATAGGTGTCGATTGCAGAGAGAGACCTGCGTTTTGTGGAATTTGAGAGCTCAACCCCATCAGATTCCACAATCTCACCTCTTTTTACATACATGACCGCACATTTGTCCACACCAAATTCCATCCCGATAGAGTCACTAAAGGTTTCGGTCATCTTTAATAACGCTATCAGTTGAGAATTATTGGAGGCAAATAATTTAAGATCATCCATGTAAAGGAGGTGGGATATAACCTGACCATCTCTCCGCAGTCGACAGCCTAACCCTGAACTCTCCAGCATATAACTGAGAGGGTTCAGTGGCAGGCAAAACCATAATGGACTAAGACTATCGCCCTGGAATATGCCCCGCTCTATCCTTATCAGCGATCGGTATAGGTAGAGTATATTTACCTAAAGTTCGCGGAAGGAAGTAACATAGAGTTGATAATACCTCCTCTGAAATGCCGGAATCGTAAATATGAAAATTAAATCGGGATTTAAGAAATTGCAATTTACTTATTGCGCTTTGAATACATTTGAACTAAATTATGATATTGAAGAATATCGTTATATTTTTAGAGTTCCGTACTGAAAGTGTTAAATTAAAAATCTTTATTTTTTCTGCTGTTATTTACCTGATTATATTGTAATAAAAAGGGTCTCAAAGGTTATGCAACGCTTGCCTCATTTGATACGTGGATGGGTTACCATCCGGGGATTAGGATAGTCAGTAAGAAAAGTCTCACAAAAGCTGGTCTAACTAAGAATCATACTCGTTTCATACTGGGTTATGAAGACCTGATAGCAGTTGCTTTACGTAAAATACTTATGTTTAGGTCGACCCCAATGTAATTGGGATATGGTTAGGAAGATGACAATGCCGTCTATTGGGCAAAAATGCAAATGCTCGTAATACAAGTGGATGGTGAGATATCTTTTTCTAAACTGATTAAAAACCGAAAATATAGAAAAAATAATGGTCATCTATTTCAATTCTCTACAGAAAAAGATATCAATCCTGGCTCCAACACTAACGATAATGATGATGTTTCCGACTGAAATTTTATTTAAAAAAACTACTACTACGACAGCAAATACCGAGTTATTCTGTTCTATATCCTTTAAAATGGATAAAAACTTTATTATGGTTCTATGTTAAGTTTAAGAAGTTAAAGTTAAGTTAAAGTTTTGTATGTAAATATATGAGTATTGCTTTGATTGGATTTTTTTTAATGTTTTCCTTTTTATAAGCATCGTCATCTTCCTAACCATTTCCCAATTACATTGGGGTCGACTTAAATATTAGTATTTTACATAAAGCAACTGCCATCAGACCTTCATAACCCAGTATTTAACGAGTATGATTCTTAGTAAGGCCAGCTTTTTTGATACTTTTCTTAATGACTATCCTAATCCAACTAACCCATCCACGTATCAAATAAGGCAAGCTTTGAGACCCTTCTTATTACAATATAATCAGGTAAACAACAGGAGAAAAACAAAGATTTTTAATTTAACACTTTTAGTACGGAACTCTACAAATATAATTATATTCTTCAATATAATCATTTAGTTCAAATGTATTCAAAGCGGAATACGTAATTTGCAGTTTCATAAATCCCGGGATTTAATCTTCATATTTACGATTCTGGGATTTTAGAGGAGGTATTATAAACTCTATGTTACTTCCTTCCGCGAACTTTAGGTAAATATACTCTACCTATTCCGATCTCTGCTTATCCACCTGCCATTTTCGTAGATCCGTCGACACCTTGGATAGCAAAGGACCGTACTCCATTGCCCCATACATGCTTTCAGGAAAGTACATAGAGCACCTTCAAGAGCCATGTATGCGGCACGGAGTCATAGGCCTTTTATAGTCTATCCAAGATGTCGCCATGTTACGTTATGATTACGGCATGCCTGTTGGCTAATGGCCATATCAATTATAAGGAGCTCTTTAGTGCCACGAACCCACTTCTACATCCATTCTGAGAGATAGGCATCTTAGAATTGTCGGTTAAGTGTGATGATATTTTTTCTCTCAGGATGGATGTAAGAAGCTTATAGACCGTAGGTAGACATGTAATCGGTCTATAATTTTTAGGGTCCGTAGCACTACCGGACTTATAAAGAAGGTTGGTTACACCACTGGTCATGAATTTGGGAATCAATCCTGATTCAAGACATGTTTGGAATTGAGATGCCAAACAACCGTGAGAGCTTTTCAGCCATTTATAGGGTTCCGTAGCCAAATGGCATAAAACGAAACCCTTATAGATTCGTCATGTCTGTCTGTCCGTCCGTATGTCACAGCCACTTTTTTCCGTAAGTACCTAGATGTATTCTGTGAACTGCATTAAGATTTTCACCCACAAAATAGAAAAAAAAAACAATAAATTTTGGGGGGATATGGCTAATAAATACTTAAAGCTGAAATTCATTTTACCTTATTACTACTAAGATTATTACAGCATTTCATTAAAGTACAAAACAGTCGTATTAGTTAATAACTAGTTTTAATGGAATTCCATTAAAACTAGTTATTAACTAATACGACTGTAATTATATACATTGACCGATAGTTACAATCAAAAACTGAGGTTAACCTTAAATAACTTGAAAAAAATAAATAGGTACCATAATCACACCCACGTGTTAGAAAAAGAGATATAATTACTTACTTTTTTTAGAAATTCAATGGAATTAGAATTAAAATAAACCCTTTGATTTTGCTGATCACTATAAGTTGAATAAATCAACTTTTTTTTAAAGATGGCGCGTAACGGAAAATTGCGACGGTAAATTTTTTTCCAACGCCGATAAAGAAGTTTCACTTCAATAATTGTATTATTTGTATTCATGTCTATGATAATAAAAGCCTTTTGTTAAACTTTATCTAATTTAACTTTATTTAACCAATTTCTGTAAAGTTGCATATAGTAGATCATTTTTCGAAAAATAAGGTCATAAAGAAGTTTCACTTCTTACCTTTGTACACTAGTACACGTACATATATTTTTTGGTGTTTGAAATCGTTTTTATAAGCGTCGCGGTCTTCTGGAAATTTAGACGCTTGCCACTTTTTAAAGAGGGCTTTCTTCATCCAAGTCTGTCTCTGGACTATTTCATTTCACCACCAAGTGTCCTTATCACACTTGTGACTACCCTTAGACATATTAAGCACTGCCTTTGTCGCTTCAAGCATAGCTGCCTGAATCTTGTCTCAGCAGTCCTAAACAAGTTCGCCTTCAGCATCAATTTACTTGTCACCGTTAGTAGGGCTTGATCAAGCAGCTACCACTTAATTTAGCAATGCTCGACGTGTTGGTTTTCGGGTTTCACAAAGAGGTTCATTTCTTTACATGATAAGAAGACGATGTTGATCAGTGAGACTCTCTCCGGGTATAACTTTGCACGTGAACACTTTGTCGATGTTCTGTCTCTTAGTGAGAAGTCACCGCTCATTGAGGACCATCTTTTGAAATACGTGTTCACGATGACAAGATAGCAGCCGCACATGTACTAAGAATATTTTCACTCTCCGCGTTGCGACCAGCATACCCAAAATCACCGTGGACACGCTTAAAGTCCTTGCACCCATTCAGGTACGTTCAGGATACCACCCGTACCTCCTCCTCCTTTTTGAAGTCGGTTAAAAAATTGGCTTGATAGTAATCACTTGTAAAATTGAACTAGAGATCCTGGACTAAATTTATGTTAATTTACGTAAGTGAAATACCTTTCCTGATACTACTACTACACTGTGTGTACGAAACCAAAAAAAATTGCCCAAGCAATTATGGTCAGTCTTAACATCTTATATTACACAGTATAAAACAAAGCACTGTGTGTATCTACGCCTAGATATTCTAAAATAGGTACGTAACAGAATTTGAGATGCTTTTCATTATCATTCAGATAATTTCTTCTAGATGGTTTACAAGTATAATAGATATCGATTTCCATATTAATTGCTGTGTGGATAATTTACACACAACAGTTTATACTTGACTTACCTCTTGAAATAAGTGTGATTTGGAGACATCGTCCAATTTACTTTTATCAATTACTTTGACAGCTACTTTTTCACCAGTGAAAACGTGGCGGGCCAATTTCACAACTGCAAAATGTCCAGATCCAAGAGTGTCTAAAAGATCATACAATCCTGCTATTTTAGCATCATATGCACCTCCACCTCCTGCTGCACCCACTGCACCGCCGCCAACACCACAATTGTTCATATTTGTAACCTAAAACAGTAAAATTCAATAAATAAACTTCATAATTTAGCGCTAGTGTGACGCCCCTGGTTACCACGTCCATAGGCCGCGGTAACCGCTTCCCATCAGGTGGGCCGTGAGCTTGTCTGCCACCTGAGGGGTATGAAAAAAAAAAAAAACTAATATGGCATTATTATTACTAATAAAATGTGGCATCATGTAATCAGAAAAATCAATAATTGCGCTACCCCACCTCTTTTGTGGTCTTACGTATGTTAGGGATGACCGGGATAAACTCAAGAACGTGTAAACTGATTTTCATTATCTTGATTATTTTCCGCCTATACTGTGCCATTCTGTTTTTTTTTTCGAAATCGCCACGATTATGACCAGTTGGCCAGCAGCGATTGGGTTTTGTCGGACTCGAACAGACCAAAACCTCACGCCGCCCTATCGGGGTGCAAGGAGACATTCACGACATAAGCTGAAAAGGTAACCAACATAACTTGATTCTAAGGCGAGACGAAGTTAGCCGGGTCAGCTGGTTTGAAATAAATGAAACGTTTTTAGGGTTCTGTTGCCAAATGGCAAAAAACGGAACCCTCATAGATTCGTCATGTCTGTCTGTCTGTCTGTCCATCCGTATGTCACAGCCACTTTTTCCGGAACTATAAGAACTATGCTGTTGAAACTTGTTAAGTAGATATATTTTGTGAACCGCATTAAGATTTTCACACAAAAATAGCAAAAAGAAATGGTATTCCCCATACTTAGGACTGAAACTCAAAAATGATTTTTTTTCAAACCCATGGATAGGTCTTCAAAAATGATATTGAGGTTTCTAATATCACTTTTTGCTAAACTGAATAGTTTGCGCGAGAGACACTTCCAAAGTGGTAGAACGTGTGCCCCCCCCCCCTGTATCTTCTAAAATAAGAGAATGATAAAACTAAAAAGAAATGAGATGTACATTACCATGTAAACTTCCACCAAAAATTGGTTTGAACGAGGTCTAGTCAGTAGTTTTATTTTTAATACGTCATAAATCGTAAACCGCAATTTACTTTTCATTCAATGAACTCAAGTATGAAAATTTTACTTGATGCTACGGAAGCCTTCATTGGCGAGTTCGCCTCGCACTTGGCCGGTTTTTATTACATAAAAGATAAAGACATTTACTTAGTCTATGGAATATCCGCATTATAAATAATGACAATTAAATGATTAAAATGAGAAAACCAATCAGTCAGTTATGTTTGATCCCTCAAATTAACTGCACCCGGCCCCATGGTAAGCTCAGATGAAATAAGAAAACCCGGTCAAGTGCGAGTCGGACTCGCGCCTGAAGGGTTCCGTACCATTATCTATAAAAAAATATTAAAAAACTTCAAAATTTAAATAAAGTTGAAAATTCAGGTAAATCTTGGTACTTACAAGTTTTTATGAAATCTAAATTTGCGCATATATTATCTTTTCATTGTAATAACTCAGGATTTTGATTTTTATACACCTAATAGGGACTATAGCTGGGCTCTATCTGGTATAAATTTTAACTTGCTAGGTCCACCCGTTCCTGAGAAAATTAGTGGTGAAACGGACAGACAGACAAGCGGACAGACGGACAAAAGAATGATTTTATAATAGAAAAGGAACTCTTTTTTTACCTTTTGAAGTACGGAACCCTAAAAAGCAATGGTCACTATTCTAGATGTTATCTACAAAAAGGTGGTCCCTACCCTGACGGCGTCGACAGATGCTTTTCACGCCCCGTTTAAAGCACCCGGGATTTTAGGAAGAAGGCCACACATATGTCGGTAAAGCATTCCAGTTCTTTATCGTACGACAAAGGAAGTAATTGCTGAACCGCTTGGTTCGCGATGGTATCAATTCCTGCACGTGTTGTTCGGGATAGGAAGGGCTCTACCTATATAAGATTACCAAGGAGGCTATGTCTCTACGCAGCTGCAGAAGGTTTTAGTGGCCCCAGGACTGTACACCACTGCAATCTATCGAATATCTAATAAGTACTGAGCGGCGCCATCCCAGGGATGAGAACAGTAACTCTAAATGATAGAGATTTCCTAGTTGCATCCAAAGTTTGCACCTTGAAACCTGAGGTTCGCGTATTGTTTTTGATTAGTATGTCATTTCTCCAGGAGCAACTACCATCTGACCACACAACCTTGAGAGGAGTTGTGTGGTCAGATGGTAGTCGCTCCGCTCAGCTCAGTCAGGTCAAGCTTGCGCCAGAGCCTTGTCCATTGTTAAGCAGGTGCACCGACTTTCAGGTTAGGTGGGCTTGGGCCTCGTGGCTGTTGGTAGGGCCCTGTACACCCCTGGGCAAGCCTATGTCTTATGCAAAAGACACCGCTGCTCCAGCGTGAAAAATCGTTTCACCCTGTTCCGCACTCCAAGTTTACGCGACGCTGTTTTAACGACATTCTCGGTGTAATATTTATTGTTCGCTGTGAACACCAGTACCGAGCATATTAGTGTTAACTTACCGTGCCGAAACGTGAACATTGACTGTGGGGCTAGATACCGACATAGCTCACAGGATAAGCAAGCTGAAGTGGCGGTGTGCTGGTCACATCTGCCGAAGGACGATGGCCATTTGGAGGGCTAGTTACCGACATAGCTCACAGGATAAGCAAGCTGAAGTGGCGGTGTGCTGGTCACATCTGCCGTAGGACGATGGCCATTTGGAGCAAACGAGTTCTAGTGTGGAGACTGTGAATATAATGAATGAACGGATGGTGGGACACCCCCTCACCCAGATGTACTGACGACCTAAAAAAGAAGATGGATGCGGAAGGCGGAGGATCGGGTGCTTTTGCGTACATTGGGAGAGGCCTATATTCAACAGAGTGAAAGTTGAACAAATGATGGGGCACCCCTCACCCAAATGGACTGATGACCTGAAAAAGAAGATGGATGCGGAAGGCGGAAGATCGAGTGCTATGGCGTACATTGGAAGAGGCCTATTTTCAACAGTAGACTAAACCTTGTTTTATTGGACATAAGGCTGTGTAGAAATTTTGAAACCCTTGGGAACCGTATGTAATTTAAGAATGGCCCCTTATGCCATTATCATAGTCCTACCTTTTAGATTACATAATTATCATCTATTGCAATGCATTAGCCACTAGCCATAATATTAAATACAAGTTTATTATTAAATTAAATACAAGTTGAAGTATATTAAGATTTGCAATATTATGCTTAACACATTATGGTAGCGTTATAAATTTACCTAGAGGTTTAATTATTATTACCTCATGACTACAATGTAAAGACGATAAAAAGATTTTAACAACACTGGCAATGCGCACAAGATCAATGATAAAAGGATAAAATGTTTGCAAACATTCATTGGTACAATGAACTTCTTTCCAACAGGGAAGCCATATCCCTGCATACATTTTTTTAATACAGTAGCTCAAAAAGTGCCGTATTGCAGGGACGTATAGCGTTCGGGATGTGGGCTATTACATACTCGTGCTTTTTCTTTACCTTTCCCGAACTCGTGCGTTTTCTTTCCCAACTGTCAAAATAATGTCTATTAAATTAGAAAAAACAACCACGACGTTTTTACTAAAAAAAATTCATAGTTTTCATGATTTATGCAAATATTTCTAAAAAATAGCTACTAATTTGTTTCAATATCAGAAGTAATTTTAATTAAAATTTAAACATTAAATTAATATTAGTATGTATCGGCTAAATTAAATTTATAAATACAAAAAAGTTGGCTGTATGCCGTGCACTGCCATATAGTCTCTGCATATATACCTTTACGGTTGGCGCCATTTTTCAAAAATGTTTCTTTGCGAGTTTAGTTGTTTGTTGCACAAAATGAGTAATTTCGCCGAGAATTTATTTGAATTAACGCCACTGGAACTCAGCATAATTGCACAAATAGCTTCGGAGAACATTTTACCAGAGCAGTTAAAAAGTCGCTACATATCTACATACGACGAATTTATTGCGTGGAGAGAAGAGAAAAAAGCAAATAGTTTTTCAGAAAATGTTATGTTGGGTTACTTCTCCGAACTCTCAGCAAAATTAAAACCTTCTACGTTCAAACAGTAAATATGCAACCTAAAACTTCCCTAGTTAGTATAAAAAACTGTACCAATTTCAATGTAAATGTGAATTATAACTTTTATAAGAAATAAATGATTAGTTAGTTGAGTTGAGTTGAGGGCGGGGTGGATCCGACCTGCGATAAGTGCGTCTGGTCGGAGACACCCTATTCTCGGCACCTAGTCCGGTGCAGAGTCCGGCGTAGGCCTTGGGGGAGAGCGCAAGTCGTGAGGATCCTCAGGGCAAGGTTAGAGAGTTATCCTTCTCGAGGTTGCCGCCTGTTATTGGTCTGATTCCCTAAGAAACGGACGTAACAAAAACCTCTAACCGGGCCACCTCCCACCCCTCCCACATCCCATCCTCATCCTCATCCCAGCCCGCGCCTGTGCATCGGACGTGACGCGAGAGAGCTCGTAGGGCGTCCGCAGCACAGGGGCGCGGCATCCATCCCCACCCATCCCATCCCCAACCCAAACCCAAAACCGGCAATCCCGGAAACGTCGAAAATGAGCGCAAATGAAAAGATCAAACTACCCCAGGAGGGTACCGGCAATGCCGGAGAATCCCTCCCTGTATCACCTAGTGATGCAGGCAGCCCCTCGTATTCTGGGGGGGAGGGGACATTAGCGCACACCCAATCCCAAGAAAGTATTGCCAAGATCCCCAGCCGACACGAAAGATCCATTTCGGAATCTCTCACAGACGGCCTCACTAGCATGAGTATCGGGGAAACAAGTTCCAAGCAGGCTGACGGCGCGTGGATCACCAAATCCAAAAAGAGGAGGGAAAGAACGCGCCGGCAGCAAGAGAGGACCAGCCAAACCAAATCCGGTGCGTCAACCAGCAGGGAGACGGCCACACCGAGAGGAGAGGTAACCAGGTCAAGAGCCACTAAGATGAAAAGGCAGGGCACAGACCCTGAGGAGCGAACGCAGCAGCGTCCACCGAAGCGTCCGAAGCCACAACCCACCCCACGTAACGAGGGACCACGACGACCCAACGCGGGCCAAAGTGATCTCTCGATTATCATCCACCGGGGAGATGGCGCGGCGATGGACGATGCTACGGCCGCTGAAATTAGAATTAGACTAGTTGATAAGATCGAGGAAGCTGCTCTAGACGGGGTAAGCGGCAAGAGCCTTTCATTCGCGGCATCGGGACTGGTAGCCGAGGGATACTTCCTCGTGAGCCCGAACACCGAGGAGGCGATGACTTGGCTGCTTGGCTGCGACTTCGGTGAGTGGAACGGCGTCCCATTAAAGCCTAGAAAGCTGGATGTCCATAGGCCATCCATCTGGCTCCCTGGCAGCACTGGAGGTCGACGCATTGACCCGCTGGAACTCATCAGGATCCAGAACAACTACAGGGAGGAACTGAAGCTGTCGGAGTGGACTCTCATCCGCAAGGAGATACTGCCACTGGGAGTACGACTTGTGGTGGGAGTCCCTGAAGAAACAGCAAAAGCCCACGTGTGGCTCAACTACCAAGCCACACAGGTGTATGCCCGGGTCCTGGGAAAAGGACCAACCCAAGTTCCTGACAAGTGCACATGCCCATGCCCAGTCCATCCCACCAACCCTCACACAAAGGCACAGGGAGAAGAACCTGTAGAACGCGGCAGTAACGCTCAGTCCGCAACCCCGCAGAGGGGAGCCACTGACGAAGGCAGACCGTACCTTCTTTATTTTATTTTTTTTCGTGCGGAAATCCCTTCGGATACCGCCCCCGCTGGAGAGCCCGGGTCTCCAGCGGGGGCGGTTATGTCGGGCTTGAACCGACTAAAACCGCACGCCGTCTCGGGTCTTAAGACGCCGGGGTGTAAGGTTACCCATAGAGCATATCCCTCGCATCCCGACTGACCCTGGGCCATCTCCGGTTTCGAGATGGCCCCCTTACTTGCTCTCCACTGTGCCATCTGCTAATCAGAGGGACACGTGGAAAGCTTCCGAACAGCCCTCTACAGGGCCGTCCTCGCCTCGGTCGGAGTTGGCCGTAGGTGGCAGCGTCTCACCCGCCCTAGGAGAGAGGCGCTGCCGTCTCCGTTGCCCAGGGTGCACCGCGTGGAGGTCCCCAACCAAGCACCCCAAGGCAGACCGTACCTACAGCGTTCGATCCCAAACAGCACACAACAGGCGCCACCGGCCAGACACACACAGCTCTGGGCCTGAAGGAGGGGAAATGGAGCGCGGACGAAAGCCCCAAAGGGGGTGACGACCGCAAACCAAACTCCCCACCAACAGACACGCCCAGAGCAAAACACGACACATCCCCTCCCTACGACACGGCGGAGCGATCGGACTCCCCCACCAAGCGTTGCATTACTGCAACCGTCTTGGCTGGGCAAGAGTCCACCGATGTGAAGAAGTAAAGGGAGGGAGCATTAACGCTCACAGACACACAAACACAATAACACCATACATGTACAGACACAATAACACACCACAAACACACACACAAAAAATAAGAATAGTTCAAGTAAATCTACACCACTGCCGCGATGCTATGATCGAGTTTTGCAGACACGTGGTGGATGAGAAAATAGACATTGCTCTACTGCAAGAGCCATACGTCGCAAAAGGACGTGTGTCAGGGCTCAGCTCCCTGGGAGGAGAAATCATCTACCACGAAATGGGTGAGTCAACTCCTAGGGCATGCATATATGCCAGCAGTAGGGTAAGATCTCTAGGTATAATAAAGGCAGATTATTACAGTGACCTTGCTAGGGCCACAGCGACAATACATACGAACACAGGCAACAAAGAGAGGGTGCTTTTAGTCTCCGCATATCTACCCAGTGAGGCAGACTTCAAACCACCATCACAAGACCAAGGTATTATTATTATTATTATTTCCAACGGGGACGCCGATGACCTGGCGGGTGATCAACCCTTCTTCAGTGGGTCATTTCACCCATTTCCCCTGATCCTTCCTTCTGGGAAGGATGTGGTTACCCGGCAATCACGGCGTTCCGTCGAACCTACCTGTGTCCTTGCAAAATCTTACGATCTGGTCCACCTTCAGATCCTCCAAGTCTTCTGTGTCCAGTGTATCCAACCCCATTGTCTCCCATCTTATAAGTGAGTACATGGGGCATTCGGCGAGCAGGTGGAAGCTGGTCTCGTCACCGTCCATGCACTCTGGGCATCTGGGGTCGGTTTTCACGCCTATCAGTGTCAGGTGCCTGTTCAGTCGGCTGTGTCCTGTTAACACTTCTATGACGAGCCTCATGCTTACTCTTGAGAGTTTTATTAGTTGGCTCGTCCTTTTTTTGTCTAGGCCTTTTATGAATATCTTCGACTGTCTCATGCCTGTCGATGATTTCCATCTCCGGTTGGTCTCTGCTTCAATGCTTCGGCTGATGACTCCCTTGGTTATTTTGTGGGCGATTGGCAGCCGGGGCTCCGGGCCAACCTGGTTTTCATCAGCTCCTTTCCTGGCCAGTTCATCTGCTATTTCGTTGCCCGTGTTGCCCTCGTGTCCGGGTACCCAGGCAATCGTAACGTCAGCTGTTCTGGACAACTTTTCCAATGACTTTTTGCACTCTTTGACAACAGCTGATGTTGTCTCTACTTTGCCTAGTGCCTTCAGCGCTGCCTGGCTATCGCTGTAGATGGTGACCTTTCGCATGTTGTTTAGGTGGCCTGCCATTTCTGCGCATTCCATGATAGCGAAGATTTCTGCTTGGAAGACACTTGCAAACTTTCCTAGGGGTATTGACCTGTTTTTCTCTGTACCGTCTGAGGACTTGATGTGTACTCCGGAGCCAGAGAGCTTGGTTATTTCCTTTCTGGAGCCGTCTGTGTAGCAGATGGTGCCATTGGTGTTCATCTGCCAGTCGTCTCTCGGTCCTATGTGTATTCTGTACTTCTTATCAAAGGTCCTTTCTTTCTTTATCAGATCATTGTTTGAAAGGATCATTGATAGTTTTTCTTCGTAGTCTTGACTGATCATGGCATGGCCCTCATCAAATGTGTTGCCAGTCCATAGGCAAGTACTTTTCAGTTTGAACCATTGTTCAATCGCTCTCTTTTTCGTTTCCAAATCTAGGGGGTTCAGGCCCAGTATGATCTCAAGCGCGGCCGTAGGTGTAGTCCTCATCGCGCCGGTGGTCATCAGGGCCGCCAGTCTTTGGACTTTGTCTAATTCTTGTTTGTTCCTTCCTATGTTGGCTTTATGCCACCATACTAGGGCACCGTGTAGGATTCTCGGCATGATGATTGCCTTATAGATCCAGAGTACTGTGGCTGGCTTTATTCCCCAGCTTCTTCCTATTGCACTTTTACATTGCATCATGGCCATTTTCGCCTTTGAGCATGTGTTGCTTATATGAGTCTTGAAGGTCAGCTTGCTGTCCAGTGTGACACCCAGATACTTGACTTCTTTCACTACTTCCAAGTCATGATTATCTAGTCGTACTGGTTCAGCACTTCCAATTTTCCTTTTGTTGGTGAAAAGAACTAGTTTGGTTTTGTCAGGGTTGAGGTTGAGGCCTTTGCTCCTGCACCATCCTAGTGCTTCTTTCAGACCTCTGTTCATGATATTGCACATGACACTGAGGACTTTGCCTGTGATTAGGAGCACACCGTCATCAGAATATACCTGTGTATATATGTGCATCCTGTTTATCTTGTTGACTAGCTCGTCTATTAGCAGGCACCACAGTAGTGGCGATAGACATCCACCTTGAGGGCAGCCTCTCCTAGCTATCACCGTGCGCCTTGTTCCTGCTATCTCTGCTTGTATCAATCGGTGTTTTAGCATGTTTTTCACCCATTCTGATATGTCTTTATCTATGCCTTCGCGGTTTAGGGTATCCTCTATTGAGGCCGCAGTTGCCTTGTCAAAGGCACGCTCGACATCGAAGAAGCAACCCAGTGCATATTCTTTGTTGCTTATGGATCTTTGCACTTTGTTTACCAAGTTGTGGAGTGCTGTCTCAGTTGACTTGCCTTCCATATACGCATGTTGGTTATGGTGAAGTGGAGATCCGCTTTTGACTATTTGTTCTTTTATTATTCTGTCTAATATTTTCTCTAATGTCTTGAGTAAGAATGAGGAAAGACTAATACATCTGAAGGATTTTGCCTCTTGGTACGTAGCCTTTCCAGGTTTAGGTATAAAGACCGCTCTTACTTCTCTCCATTTCTTTGGGATGTATTTCATTCTGATGCTGCTATTGTATAGAGCCAGAAGATCATCGCTTATGTACTTGATGGCTATTTGCAGCATTTTTGGGAAGATCTCGTCCGGTCCAGCGGCTTTATAGGGCTGGAATGACCGGACACTCCACATTATGTGCTCTTTTGTGATTAGTGCCTTTCCCATCGTCTCCACTGTGGGATTCGTATCAGCTGGCGTTTCATCACCTGTGTGCTTCACATTCTGGAAAGTGTGTTTCCAGCATCACTTCTAAGATCTTTTCCGGGTCGGTTATTAGTTCGTCTCCGTTCTTGATACTTCCTAGTTTGCAGGTGTTGGTTTTTGAGAACATTTTTACTAGACGCGCTGCGTCGGGGTATTTCTCTACTCCTTCGCAGAAAGCTTTCCAGCTGTTTCTGTTCTCCCTTCTGCATTCTTTCTTAAATATGTTTCTTTCTCTCTTGTATATGAGCCAGCTTTCCTCATCGCCCTTTTTTTGGGCCTTTCTGAGAGCTCATCTGGTCATTTTCCTTTTCTTCTCTAGTGCCCTTGTCCACCAGGGCTGTCCTTTACCTGATTTGATCTCTTTGAGTGGGCATGCCTTATGGTATGCTTCTCTTAGAGCTTCATCCAGTCTGTTGGCCTCTTTTTCTATCTCTCTGCTGTCTTTTAGCGAGGTCTGGTTACCTGGGCTCCACTTTTTTATGTGAAGTTCATATGTAGTCCAGTCAGTTTTCCTCGCATTCCTAACTAAGGCTTTCTCAATTTTGGTTCCCAGACTAAAAGTTATTCGTCTGTGGTCCGATTTCGAGTCGCTTCCGTCTACTTTCCAGTCTGTTATGTACCGGCTTATCCTGTCTGTGGCGATTGTGATATCCAGTACTTCTCTTCTAGTTTTGGTAACGAATGTTGGCGTGTTGCCTTCGTTAATTATGTCAAAACCTGTTGCGCTTATAAAGTCTAATAGTAAGTCACCTTTAGTGTTGCAGTCTGTGCTGCCCCATACCACATGATGGGCATTGGCATCACAACCTAGAATAATCGGCATGTTCTTACCTTGGTATTTTGGGCGGGGCGGATTCGACCTGCGAAAAATGCGTCTGGTTC
Organism: Cybosia mesomella; assembly: GCA_946251805.1. Lineage (NCBI taxonomy): Eukaryota > Metazoa > Arthropoda > Insecta > Lepidoptera > Erebidae > Cybosia > Cybosia mesomella. The sequence goes on from OX276401.1 coordinate 20,277,342, forward strand.
GAGAAACCCTATTCTCAGCACCTAGTCCGGTGCAGAGTTTGGCGTAGGTCTTGGGGGGAGCGCAAGTTGCTAGGATCCTCAGGGCAAGGCTAGAGAGTTATCCTTCACGAGGTTGCCGCCTGTTATTGCACCGGACTAGGTGCTGAGAATAGGGTTTCTCGAACCAGACGCATTTTTCGCAGGTCGAATCCGCCCCGCCCAAAATACCAAGGTAAGAACATGCCGATTATTCTAGGTTGTGATGCCAATGCCCATCATGTGGTATGGGGCAGCACAGACTGCAACACTAAAGGTGACTTACTATTAGATTTTATAAGCGCAACAGGTTTCGACATAATAAACGAAGGCAACACGCCAACGTTCGTTACCAAAACCAGAAGGGAAGTACTGGATATCACAATCGCCACAGACAGGATAAGCCGGTACATAACAGACTGGAAAGTAGACGAAAGCGACTCGAAATCGGACCACAGACGAATAACTTTTAGTCTGGGAACCAAAATTGAGAAAACCTTAGTTAGGAATGCGAGGAAAACTGACTGGACTACATATGAACTTCACATAAAAAAGTGGAGCCCAGGCAACCAAACCTCGATAAAAGACAGCAGAGAGATAGAAAAAGAGGCCAACAGACTGGATGAAGCTCTAAGAGAAGCATACCATAAGGCATGCCCACTCAAAGAGATGGAAGATGAGATGAGAAAGGGCACTAGAGAAGAAAAGAAAAATGACCAGACGAGCTCTCAGAAAGGCCCAGAAAAAGGGCGATGAGGGAAACTGGCTCATATACAAGAGAGAAAGAAACATATTTAAGAAAGAATGCAGAAGGGAGAACAGAAACAGCTGGAAAGCTTTCTGCGAAGGAGTAGAGAAATACCCCGACGCAGCGCGTCTAGTAAAAATGTTCTCAAAAACCAATACCTGCAAACTAGGAAGTATCAAGAACGGAGACGAACTTATAACCGACCCGGAAAAGATCTTAGAAGTGATGCTGGAAACACACTTTCCAGAATGTGAAGAACACACCGGTGATGAAACGCCAGCTGATACGAATCCCACAGTGGAGACGATGGAAAAGGCACTAATCACAAAAGAGCACATAATGTGGAGTGTCCGGTCATTCCAGCCCTATAAAGCCGCTGGACCGGACGAGATCTTCCCAAAAATGCTGCAAATAGCCATTAAGTACATAAGTGACGATCTTCTGGCTCTATACAATAGCAGCATCAGAATGAAATACATCCCAAAGAAATGGAGAGAAGTAAGAGCGGTCTTCATACCTAAACCTGGAAAGGCTACGTACCAAGAGGCAAAAGCCTTCAGATGTATCAGTCTTTCCTCATTCTTACTTAAGACATAAGAGAAAATATTAGACAGAATAAGAAGAGAACAAATAGTCAAAAGCGGATCTCCACTTCACCATAACCAACACGCGTATATGGAAGGCAAGTCAACTGAGACTGCACTCCACAATCTGGTAAACAAAGTGCAAAGATCCATAAGCAACAAAGAATATGCACTGGGTTGCTTCTTCGATGTCGAGGGTGCCTTTGACAAGGCAACTCCGGCCTCAATAGAGGATACCCTAAACCGCGAAGGCATAGATAAAGACATATAGAATGGGTGAAAAACATGCTAAAACACCGATTGATACAAGCAGAGATAGCAGGAACAAGGCGCACGGTGATAGCTAGGAGAGGCTTCCCTCAAGGTGGATGTCTATCGCCACTACTGTGGTGCCTGCTAATAGACGAGCTAGTCAACAAGATAAACAGGATGCACATATATACACAGGTATATTCTGATGACGGTGTGCTCCTAATCACAGGCAAAGTCCTCAGTGTCATGTGCAATATCATGAACAGAGGTTTGAAAGAAGCACTAGGGTGGTGCAGGAGCAAAGGCCTTAACCTCAACCCTGACAAAACCAAACTAGTTCTTTTCACCAACAAAAGGAAAATTGGAAGTGCTGAACCAGTACGACTGGATAATCATGACTTGGAAGTAGTGAAAGAAGTCAAGTATCTGGGAGTCACACTGGACAGCAAGCTGACCTTCAAAGCAACACATGCTCAAAGGCGAAAATGGCCATGATGCAATGCAAAAGTGCAATAGGAAGAAGCTGGGGAATAAAGCCAGCCACAGTACTCTGGATCTACAAGGCAATCATCATGCCGAGAATCCTGCACGGCGCCCTAGTATGGTGGCATAAAGCCAACATAGGAAGGAATAAACAAGAATTAGACAAAGTCCAAAGACTGGCAGCCCTAATGACCACCGGCGCGATGAGGACTACACCCACGGCCGCGCTTGAGATCATACTGGGCCTGAACCCCCTAGATTTGGAAACGAAAAAGAAAGCGATTGAACAATGGTTCAAACTGAAAAGTACTGGCCTATGGACTGGCAACACATTTGATGAGGGCCATGCCATGATCAGTCAAGACTACGAAGAAAAACTATCAATGATCCTTTCAAACAATGATCTGATAAAGAAAGAAAGGACCTTTGATAAGAAGTACAGAATACACATAGGACCGAGAGACGACAGGCAGATGAACACCAATGGCACCATCTGCTACACAGACGGCTCCAGAAAGGAAACAACCAAGCTCTCTGGTTCCGGAGTACACATCAAGTCCTCAGACGGTACAGAGAAAAATAGGTCAATACCCCTAGGAAAGTTTGCAAGTGTCTTCCAAGCAGAAATCTTCGCTATCATGGAATGCGCAGAAATGGCGGGCCACCTAAACAACATGGGAAAGGTCACCATCTACAGCGATAGCCAGGCAGCGCTGAAGGCACTTGGCAAAGTAGAGACAACATCAGCTGTTGTCAAAGAGTGCAAAAAGTCATTGGAAAAGTTGTCCAGAACAGCTGACGTGACGATTGCCTGGGTACCCGGACACGAGGGTAACACAGGCAACGAAATAGCAGATGAACTGGCCAGGAAAGGAGCTGATGAAAACCAGGTTGGCCCGGAGCCCCGGCTACCAATCCCCCACAAAATAACCAAGGGAGTCATCAGCCGAAGCATTGAAGCAGAGACCAACCGGAGATGAAAATCATCGACAGGCATGAGACAGTCTAGACAAAAAAAGGACGAGCCAACTAATAAAACTCTCAAGAGTAAGCATGAGGCTCGTCATAGAAGTGTTAACAGGACACAGCCGACTAAACAGGCACCTGACACTGATAGGTGTGAAAACCGACCCCAGATGCCCAGAGTGCATGGACGGTGACGAGACCAGCTTCCACCTGCTCGCCGAATGCCCCATGTACTCACTGATAAGATGGGAGACAATGGGGTTGGATACATTGGACACAGAAGACTTGGAGGATCTGAAGGTGGACCAGATCGTAAGATTTTGTAAGGACACAGGTAGGTTCGACGGAACGCCGTGATTGCTGGGTAACCACATCCTTCCCAAAAGGAAGGAACAGGCGAAATGGGTGAAATGACTCACTATAGAAGGGTTGATCACCCGCCAGGTCATCGGCGCCCCCGTTAGAAATAATAATAGTTGAGTTTATTGTGATTTTATTATTTCATTAAATTCCTTAATTTTTTCGAAACTATATTAAAAATAGTTGTTCAATACAACGTGTGGGACTGTTATTTCAACTCGTACCGACTGCCTACCCTCGCCTTCGGCTCGGGTCAACATCTGTCGGAACTCGTTGTAATAACAGAAATCCCACACTAGTATTGAAAACTACTACATATTTCACCTCTCCAGCACGAAAAGCGTGAGGAGAAGTGAGGGGGCACGCGGCCGACACAGTGCAGCGCGTGGCTCAGCGCCTGCCGCGCCGCGGTGTGTGAGCATTATTGTACATATTATGTTGTGTTCCTCACCTATAACCTGAAACACTATTCTCACTGATTGCAGTGAAAAGTTGTATGTGCAACACAAGAGCAAATCTTTTTTGCCTCGTACCTTAAAATCACTTGCTGTGCTCAGCAGTCTATGCAAGAATCACTTGCTACGCTTGTGATTCAATTTTAGACTACTTTTGCTGGTTCTTGATTTAAAACTGGCACTCGCAGCAAAAACATATTAGGCTCACTTATTGTACAAGTAACTATTTCACCAACATAGTGATAAATCAAGCCTCACAAAAAATTACTAGCATGGTACCAGCAAAAGTACCAACCAAACCATACCTTGGGCTTTAAAATAGAAACTTTAGAAGATGATGATGATGATGATGATGATAAAAAAACTAGCAGTAAAACATAAATTAAACAACTTTAATTTTTGCACTTGAGGCAAGTATAGTAAGTTGCATGAATCTAGATGATGGCCTAGTCTGTATTTTTAGGTCTTTGGTGGTAAGCATGAGGTTAATCATAGATTATTAATTACACTAATCACAGACTCAAAGGACTTTTGCCATTGGTGTATCAGTCCTTGTATTGGCTTTTTTCATTGGCAAGTTAGTGCATATGCGCAAACATTTAGATATTTGTTCAAGATTTTTAGAATTTAGTATATCTGTATTTGTTGACTGTCAATGAACTTCTAATCTACAAATGACTTGTTCTTGTGAATCCAGCTTAGCCATTATGCAAGGAACAGGTTGTGAGATTTATTTTATAAAACTAAAAATGTAAGCACTGAAAGAGATAATAAAAATTGCTGCAATGAACTACAGAATCTCACTTGGAAACCATCCAAACATCCTAGCAACAGTACTGACTAGTATTGTAAGTGACTAACATGCCTTCACATTTAAAAACTCAGAGATGGTGAAAGATGAGATTGATTATTCCCGAGGAGAACCCATAAAAAGCAAATCACTCTTTCTGCAAATCTGTTTATAGTTTTTAACTGCTTGAGCTGTGGCAGTGAAATTAAAGATAGCTGATAAAAGTCAAGTAAAAATCAGTAGGTAATATTAATAAACTATGTATTCCTGGTTAATTTTTGCCAGGTCAGTGTAAATAAATTATAAAATTGCCCAAATTTAATTTCTATCCATATTAGTAGCAGTCTAAACACAGACATGAGATAGTCATATGACTTTTATTGTCATATTACATTCCTACAAAAATGTATTAAAAAGTTCATGCTTGTTATTGAATATTGCTTTTTATAGTATTTTCTCTTTGTATATTTTTGATACACAGTAGATAGAGCTTGACCAAAATTTATTGATAAAATAATTACTGAATTGTAATTTTAGGCAAAAAGTAATTATTCAACATATCATGATGTGAGTATTTTCATATGAATATGAGAAGTATAAAACGTAAATTTGTACCTACATAATCAAATAATTGTAAATATATAAACTTTCGAGACTTTTCGTAGATATAAATCGTCTATATTTATTATTATTTTCTTGACCTACATTTCAGTCGGACCGACTACACCACAGTCTATATAATAGAAGATAAACAATAGATTACTATTTACATAATTTGCTTTGAACAACAATTCCAATCCAATGAATGTCATAACTAGAATATGAAAAATGTTTGCTTACCTAAGTAAATTTTGTTTCGTGAGGAAACCTAACACTCAACACTCGACAGAAATGAAATCCACTGGTTTCGTCAATAATATCATAATAAGAATAAAGTCAATAGAACATAGCCATGTCTTCAGATAATATACAATATGCTATTTATTTCATAAAACTGCATACTTCCGATTAAAAATTATTAATATTTATTAAAATAAATTGATCCAGAATCACAAATTCGCCATTTCACAAAAATTCGTTCAGGAATCTCGTCGTTTTCTACTACTGGACGTGAAACTTAACAGATAATGTAATAAAACAGCAGTTCAAAAAAGTTTTCTCTAATAGGTACCACAAGCTTTCGCAAAAGATACAGTATATCAATTACCCAGATCTTAAAAATATGAGAATTACATTTTTGATTAAGCGGGATATTTTGGTGGCTTAAGAGAACTTTCTTTTGGAGAAGACAAAGCTAAAGTGAACAGCGTTGTGGACATAGATTATTATATATATACTAGAGTTGTGGAGCCTATTTGTATGCTAATGGTGGGTCAACAGAGAAATTATCGCGATAATCATCGGCATTCACATTGCCGTTTGACGGTAAATAAGGTACTGAAGGGGCCATGCATGCTACTTTTGTCATTATACTCCGTGAGTGCGACAGGGTCTCACTTTGTATTAATTAATTACATACTATAGCTTTAGTGGAGTAACGAGAAAGTAATTGCGCTTTGCGAGATTCTGCAAACAGGGTTTTGTTTGTGGGATCCGAGTCTCAAAAATTAAAAAGACTATTTTTTCTAAACAAAACCTGATATTGTCGGAAGTTTACGCGAATGTCACGCATTGAAATAAAACTATTTTTAACGGATTCTATCGCGATTTATTTGATGTTATTTTATATTTTACATTGACCCCGACGTTTCGGTTGCTTTTCAGCAGCCATGGTCACGGGGAGGTCTCCCCATCAAATAAATCGCGATAGAATCCGTTAAAAATAGTTTTATTTTAATAAACAAATCCTATTTCTAGAGTTATTATTGGGAGTTGCAGAGTTTAATACGTTCAAACAAACAAACCCTTCAGGTTTATATTATTAACGAGTAAAATAAAAATAAAAAAATCTAATAAACATGAATAGACTTGCAGTGTACGTTACCAGTGCATTTGTAGCATCCACCATCTTCTTCATGTCTTTATTTTTTGGTTCGGTATTAATAAATTGTATTTATGTACTGAAAATTAGCTCTCATCTACACTAATATTAAAAACAGAAAAAAAATGTATTTTTGTATGTAACGAATAAACTTAAAACCTAATGGACCAATTTCAAAAATTATTTTACCTTCAGAAAGCTACATTATTACTGAGTAACATAAGCTCTATTTATTTCTAGAAAAATAAAATAGAAATCCTTAGAAATCCCTACTGAAACCAACCCAAGGTGTAAAAAATTTGTCATAAAATGTCTTTCATCGCATGCGCTGCAGAAAGAATTGTTGATAGAACAAAAAATGTTCTATAATATTATAGTACACATGAATATCTACGAAAAACTATAGTTGGACATATGATCATGTCCAACTTAGTTGTGGAGGAACAAGGTGTGATGCTCCTCCAACACAAAGCGAGGATCCTCCGACCAGGCAAGGTGATCGCGATATCCACATTTTCGCCATGACGTTAGAGCCAGTCAATTATCTCTTGTTTTTTATTGGCCTGCGTCAGCATTTTATCAATTTGTCTGGAGTTATATTGTTATGTATATTGTTTATGTTGTCCATAATAGTTTTCGACGGTTCTTCCAGAGATTGCATCATTTCTTTAAACCACCTTCGTAAATCTCCGCGTACATTTCTTCGTGGTAGTCCACTGTTTTCTTGGATTTGAAGGCCAGTAAAGCATCTGACACGAATCCTTACGTAGACCCTGCATGGCAAATGACAAGGCGTTCACCTTTACCCATTGGCACTGAACTGGAAGCGGTGCTGTCGTCAGTCCAGTTCTTAGATACTGTGTGGCTTGCATTTAACCAAGTCTCGTCGGTGAAAATAACATTTGACCAATCTGATATCTTTTTGGCTTCGCTCAAAAATCGCAGTGAGCCATATCACCGTCGTGACGCTCCATCAATATTTTACGTTTGTCCGATTTTTTATAAGAAAATCCAATTTCTTTGAAAACCAAGCTTAATGACGATTTTTCGCTATGGAACAAACCACATTCACGTGAAGAAACAACAAGTATTTTAAGTGTTGGAATTTCTTTGCGCAAGTAATAGTCATATATATGAAGGCGAATAGCGTCAGCGTCGAAGTTGGCAACCGATGTCACACGACGTGGTTGGCGTTTTTTCTTCGGCGTACGAAGCTTTTTTTCCTGCATGCTGCTTGTGCCGTAAGCTTCGGTAGTCATTTTTGAAACAGTAAGTCCACTAATTCCTAATGCGGCCGCAACACGCACTCGCACTTGCGATAGTGGTAATAGCGGGCCACCATTTTGATACTCTGCTTAAAAGTAATTACGAACCTTTCTCTCACCTGCCGTTCCAGAACAGATCCTTTAGTCATTTTGATATTTGACAGCTGGGAGGAACACAAAATACACAACGTAACGTATGGATAATGTGAAAAAACTCATCGAACAGAAATGTAGTGACTATATAGCACGACCGGGCAAAAATATATTGATAGATCTTAATTAGCCCTTTCGAACTACGTTAATTAATTTATGAGCCCGTCTTTTGTTTTCCCAGGAAAAAACAAAATATCATTTTCCTTTTTTCACCTTTTCAAATACCCGTATCTCTTTAAAATATGGTTATTTTTTATTCTACCAAGCGTAGAAAAATTGCCCTTGAGCTGATTTAAATTGCCCGCGTGTCAATTATTATAAATATTTAATAATAATCCTATGAAAAAAAAAACCGTAATGGGATTTCGAAGACAATTATTTGCGCATTCCGCATGCGCGGTAGAAAAAAGGCAACACTGCTCTAGTCTAAGGGCAGCATTTACAACAAAATATAAAGTTATTTCTCGTCGTAAGTCATAATAAAAAATGAAGCTGATGATTAAAGTAATATTTCAATGTAAGTGGTTTTATTATTACTAGATTTTTATTATCATTAGGTATATTGTAACCTTTTTTCTTAATAGGTTACTCACCGGCTAGACCCTGGTGAGCAAATGAATGAGTTCTTAATCCCAGGGCGCCTTTATACAGAGGTTCTAAGGTGGTGCACAGGTCAACTGATCTCCAATGAAACTCATGAATCAGCTGTACATTCATATACCTATTTATAAACAGAGAAAGAGAAAAGATACAGACCGATATATAGTAGGAAGTTACACAGAAAATAGTAATACAGATATATAAGTTAGATACAGAGCAGAAGTTTCAGGTCAGCACACAGACAGATATATAGAATAAGTTACACAGCAGGATACAACATAACACAGGTACAGGTACACTCATATGTAGATATGTAATCACTTCAGTACACAGAGGTGATTATCACCAGGTGCCAGTCAGGAGTGGCACAGCTCAGTAATATTACGCCAGCCTAGCGCCGGTCAGCAGTACTGCAATAAAATCACAATTATAATAAAAGATAGCTTGACCCATTTTTAATCATTGGCTCGTTGAACCGGGAATCGAACCCGGTCCGGAAAAAAAAATTGGTCTGTAGTTTTATGATACCGATCGGAAGGCATCATCGTAAGGGTTATTTTTTGCTAAATAAATTAGTATAAAGTAGTAGTAGAAATAAAGGGAAGACCATGAATTTTGAAATTTTTAATACAAAATTAATCAATGTATCAAATGCTAGAAATGAGCCCCATCCTGTTGAATACAAAGTCGCACTCTTTGGATTATTTCTCTCCCTGTCGATTTTTTTATCTTGTTGTGGTGGATATTTAGAATAATACGTTCTCGTTCTCTTTGTAGATCGTTGACACTTTCATGCTAGTTCTTGTAAACTAATTTTTTTACATAACCCCATAAAAACAAATCTAACGGGGTTAGATCTGGGGATCTCGGTGGCCATCTTATTTGTTCATTTGTCCCGATCCAGGGACGAAAGTATTCATTGAGATAATCCCTTGTTCTGTGACTGTTATGAGCAGGAGCCCGATCTTGCTGAAAAGTAAGCTTTCGTCGTTCTGCGACCGAAAGATTATTTATCTCATTTCTTAATATCTCAAGTATTTCTAAATACCATTCCGTATTCAAATGCCCTTCATAAAAATGTACTAAGAGGACCCGGTTATTTACAATCCCACACCAACAGTTGAACGAAAAACGTACTTGATTATTAGTCTCACGCATACGTAAGGAATTCTCATAGGCATTAATTTTTGTACTAATCGCCCTTCAACATTACTTTTGAATTTGTATTTTTTCAGAACACGATGTATTTTGCTTTTCGAAATTCCGATTACTTCTTCACCTTCCCTCACTGAGCTTTCAGGATTTGCCTCAAAGTATATCAAAATGTCGAGTTCATCGTCGGTGTTTATCATTTGGTGCCGCGATTGTGGTATGCGATGATCGAAACGTCCCAAATTTAGCAGATTATCCACAAACCGTTTCATAACAAATCGAGATGGTGTATTTCTATCCGGATATCTTTCGCAATGCCATTGTAAGGCTAATGTTATGTTTTTAGCGTTTAAAAAGTAAGCTTCAATTAAATCAAAATTATTTTGATACGCCATGGTAATGTAAAAAAATCACAATACAATGCAATAATCCTATAATGAAAATCACAGAAACAAAAGAATAAAAGTTTGAAAATAGAACACGTTTTTGAATTATTTCTTTATAATCAGCCAGGCGCTTTGTGATAGACAAAATAATTTACGCGTCTTTCGGCCTAGGATACGGCTTGATTTGTTGCATATAATCAGGTACCTACTAATTACGTATCTCTTTATCATTTTATCATGCACTTAAATTATAATAGGGAAATGATGCGTACTTCTCAAGTGGGTAGGTAAATTTATTAGTAATAGGTACTTACGGCAATGTCAGCTTTTCATTTTTCTGAACAAAATTTCACATCAAATGTTAAAATTCATGGTCTTTCCTTTATTTCTGATACTAATTTATTTGAAATAAAACTATTTTTAACGGATTCTATCGCGGTTTATTTGATGTTATTTTATATTTTACATTGAACCTACTAACTAATTTATTTAGCAAAAAATAACCCTTACGATGATGCCTTCCGATCGGTATCATGAAACTACAGACCGATTTGTTTTTCTCGTGAACTGGGTTCGATTCCCGGTTCAACGAATCAATTAAAATAAAGTCTTCTTTCAGTAAAATGTCCCATTTACAATAATTAAGGTACTTTCCCTCCATGTGGCATTGCCGTGGGACGCCCTGTATAGCCTGTAGTTTGACGCTAACTTAACGCTTAACTGGATGGAGAGAAATGATTTGGTTGAATACAAAAAAAATTTACCACTTCACCCACCAAGAATAAAAATAAGTGGCATATTTTATGTCAAAAGTGTCCATTTGAATAAGTAGTCTTAAGTGACCGAGAAAGAGAATTACTGTCAATAGAAATTGCAAAGTTCAGATAAGACTTAAATACCAAAAAAAAATTATTGAATATTTTATTTGTTAAAATTTAGTATTTCTTGAAATATTGAAATTATTAGGTCAGTTATGGAGACTTCACCTTAGATTATTAAAAAAAAGTGGAAAATAGGATTTAATTTTATATAAGTAGGTATAACAAATTCAATAAAAGAATATTATTAAACTTATAATTCAAAATAAATACTGAGATACAACTTTAAAAATGAGGTAACATTCGACGTAAAAATAAAACAATGTTTTAATTTTCATTGTCAACTCATAACTCAACATTATCCCCATATTATAGAGTCTGACACGCGAAACATGAGCCAGACAATTTTTAGACATTCTTCATATGGCCTGATATGGCCACACCAAATAGATGTCAAATGTCAGTATGTCAGTACATGATTTGTCATTTGGATAAAACGTTAAAACTTTTTTTGCTAGGAAATTATTATACACCATTAAAAATATGAAGACACCTATTAGGAGTGAGGATAGAAAGCTACTATTCAACATGATTAATAAATTTGATGTGAGAAATAACGACAATGAAATGATTTTCAATGAGGAAGAATGTTTATCTTAGCCTAAAAAACGGTCCCCGTTTTTTAGGCTAAGATAAGCAATCGCGGGGACCGTGACACTCCTTATAAATTTTGATGTCGTCGGCGTACATGAGAAAATGTGAATTAGCGAAGCAATGTTTAATTACTTAACTTATCATTGACAAACAAAATAAAGAGGAGAGGTCCCAGGACTGACCCCTGAGGCACACCAGAAATAACGGTAGTGGCATCCGACTCGAAACCATTGACTACAACCCTTTGCGTTCTGTAGACAATATATGACATAAACCATCTTGGCAAGTTGACACGGATGCCATTGTAGGCGATCTTGTCAAGGAGCAATTGGTGGTCCACCTTATCGGACGCTTTCCGGAAGTCTGTAAACACAGCATCTACTTGAATTTGGTTATCTATTTTCGTAAACAAATAATTTGTGAACAGTATTAGGTTAGTGGTAGTCGAGCGTTTTTTAACGAAACCGTACTGTTCGGGTATAAATATACTGTTCCTGTTCAACAGGTAGAAAGAACCACATATCTGGGCATAATAGTTGACCAGAGACTATAATAGCACTCCACATCAAGCTGATCATGAGTAGACTTAGGAGGCTTATATTTAAAACCTTGCGCCACCTGATGACACCACTTCTTCTAAATACAATTTATGTTGCTCTGGTACAATCGGTCTTAACGTATTGTATACAGTATACCTGTATGGGGAGGTGCCACTAAAACTCCGATGCTCGATCTTGAAAGAGCTCAAAGAACACTCATAAAAGTGATGTAGTTCAGGCCATACAGATACCCAACCGAAGACCTTTATAATAATAGCGAGCTATTATCGGTGAGGAAACTGTATGTTTTAAATATATTCCGGCAGGCAAATCAAGATAAGAAGAGAAGGGGCATGGTGGCTCATTCCTCCAGGGTTCGCACAGAATTCGCTAGACGTCGGTATCAAACGCAATCGGCTTATATTTATAACAGAGTAGACAGCAAATTATATATATATATATATATATATATATATATATATATATATATATATATATATATATATATATATACGCTGGTCTACATTTGCGGGAACTCACTGACCGAATGGCTAAAGGCTCAATCATATGAGGATATTGAATTTATCCTGGTTAGACTTGGTTAGCCTATTATCTTTCGGCTCTTTAGTGGGTAATCAGGAAGGTACTGTTTGAGTGCTCAAAAGAACATTGAGAGCCAGAAGAGCGCACACATCTATAGATAACAAATACATACGCAGATACACACTCTCACACACCCGTTGCATCTTGATCGATTACTGTACGTAGCATCACTAGAAACGAACTACCAGTGAGATGACCTTCAATAAAGACGGGACCTTATAATTGGTCGTTAATGATACCGGCCCAAACATTCACACTGAACCGAATCTGATGGTGGTCCTCCCACTCCTCCCTTATTAAACGGGGATTAATCAGAGCCCAGTAATGTTCATTATGCACGTTGTTAAAACCCACTCGCGTAAACAATGACTCTGCCACTACAATGCCATCGAACTGATCAAAGGTTCTTTTTTTGTCATTATAATATATGTAATAAATGTAAAAACAGATAATTTATGTTATTATATATATATATATTATGTTTTACAGGTTATGCAGCCAAACACAACACTTCACCATTCACGGCTAAGAAAATGCTCACTTTATTAGAAAATGCGTGTGATAATGTTACTGCAGAGGTCTAGAAGAAAGTCGTCGAACACAGCAAAAAAATTATAGAAGTGGACTGGGAGCGCGATGTTCACTTCGATAACATGTGTGAACAACAATAATTTATTATTCACCTTGGCGATAAGTTCAAGTAGTGATGAAGAGGATGATGATTTATGTTGTGCACCTTTACATGAATAAAAATAGTAATGAGAATTTTTTTTGTTTGATTTCACCTAAGGGCCTTCCCTCAACAACAATTTGGACTTGCGTGTATTCTACTAAATAGGTTGATTACCGAATGAAAATGCGTGCGATGGGAAATCGTAGTCGTGAGAGACCTTTTACTGTTAAGTACACAAATATGGTTGAAATTATATTTCCCTTATTACCTAAAATAATAAAAAATACATGTTTTCTTCTTCTTCTTTTAAATAATGGCTTCTGCAATAGTATCACCACAATTTCGCCCATGTCAAGTAAAATATCAAATTATCATCCTTTATTTGACAAAGTGTATTTTTTTCCCCTTTTGTCAAATAGGATAATAAGAATCTTACGTAGTATTACTAACTCTGTGGTTTCCGTACCAGAAAATGGCAATCATAGATTATTTTAAATAGAAAATGGCAATGTCCAAATTGACATCTTACTTTACTCTTTGTGTTACTTGATGAATGTTATTTGGTTTTTGGTTATTTGTTATAGAATACCAGTGTGCTGTGCATTATACATAGATGGTAATATAACAATACATACAAATAGTGTGCATCATAAATACATGAGTAGGTAGTCCATCGATTTGCCCAGTCCAGACTATCCGCGGCCGGCATTAATTTTTAACTAATTTAACAATTTGGTTTGAACAATTTAACCATGTCCCTAGCTCATAATGTTATTGAAGGAACGAGAACCCGAGATATTGAAATATTTGTTGACGTTACGTTCAAATCAATGTTGCTTTCAAATAATACTTTAGACGGCTTGAAGAACTCTGGATTTCATAAACCTTCCCCAATTCAGCTCCATGGCATACCTCTGGGAAAATGTGGATTTGGTATGTGAAAACATAATTAATATTTTTTTTGTGTCATACCTGCCATTATTTTTATTGCATTTTATGTATAATAACGAACAGCTTTGAATATTAATAAGCTGGTTTATCTTGTATTTTACTTATAAATCTGCTTTTCAATTGCCCTGGGTTATTAAATACCTATGTAGGTATACAGAAGATAGAATTAACTCCACAAATCAGCATTTCACGTTATCAAACTCAAACAAATCTGACAAGTTTAGCATAGGTGCTAGTGATATTAACAGCTCCCCAGCAATGATCCAATAATCTTAATTATTTAATGTTCCCTGTGCATGAGCTACATGCTGTAAATTTTCTAAAGGGAAATTGGCGAAAAGGAAATGACAATCTATGTTCTGTCTTTTACTAGGTTACCTTACCTTCCATATACCCACATGTAACATACCTCTATTCTAATATAAGCATTGATGTTGTAGTATAAAAGAATGTCTTACATTATATGATAATAGTGGCTTTCGAAAAGCCTGTTGATGAAGTTCACACTGACAGGATTTTTTTTGCTAAAAGAAAATAAATATAAATAATTATTCTAGGACATATTACACAGCGCCATCTAGATTCAAACTAAGCAGAGCTTGTCATATGGGTTCTAGAAAGCGAATAAACATACTTAGATACTTTTTTGTAAACAAATACATATCATACATAGAAACACCCAGACAAATGGAAATATACATATTTGCAATGAATGGGAATTGAACACACAACCTCTGACTTAGCAGTTGAATGCTCTACCGCTACGCCACAGATGTCCAAAGAAATAAGTGTGGACCGATCTATAGTTGATGTTTTAGAACATTCAAATAAGTACCTGTAGGTCGCTAGAATGAGATTAGTATTCCACACAGGTGGAGCCATGGAGAAACAACATATACATATCTATTTGCCCAATATTCAAATCACTATTACACTTCACTATGTACACACTAATGTTGTTAAACATAAATTAAATATTGTAACTATATAAATTACAACAGAAAAGCTGTAACAATATTCTATTAGTTATTACATAAACAATCAGTCAATGAAATGTCAATCTGTTCAATTTCTTTCTTTTATCAATACAAATATTTGCTATTCTTTATTGTCATATTGCTATAAAAAATAACACCACCATTTTCTATTCTGCCGGCACGTGGCTATTAATGGGCCATGTATAAGAGAAGATATATATCTCTGCCATCTTTGCAAGGGGAAACCATAAGGAACCCACTCCTTTGATTATCTAGACCACTTTAACATAAAATAAAATTAAAATAGGAACTGGATATAATTGCTATAGCATAAAGGTAATTTAAAATCAATGACACAAAAGTAGTTATCATATCATTTTGTAAGTTTTGTGTGTCAGTACATTTGACTACTAGGTTAGTTAAGTTGGGGTTGATTCTCATTCAGTGCTATTATTATTATGCATAAAATATACTCTTTGTATAAACTTAACTATGGTATATCAAGCCATTACTGCTGACTTAGCATAAATGACAAAAATCAAATTTAACAGGAGAAGGATTTTTTAAATATTTCTGAAAATAGATAGAAATTAAATTTATTAGCCTCATAATTTTTGAAGATATATATATGTATATTATACCAACAAAAAAGTGTAAATATTGGACATTCAAGTTGTTTTTGGCGCTTACAATAATTTTGCCATCACTGGCAAGGACAGGACCTTGCATTATGGCATTTGAGATAAATTATGCTATAGTAGAATCAATGTATTGTATCCATTTTTCAATGAATTATTCCAATGCTAGACAGTGTTTTAATAGGTAAACCTAAATTTATTTAAATGAAAAATAAATGTAATTTATTATATTACTAGCTGTTGCCTTATAGCTTAACTTTCATCACCACCCTTTTATTAGAAGAGTAGCTGTTGCCCGCGGCTTCGCGCGCGTGGCATTCTTAATCTTTCCCGCTACCAATTCCAAACCCTATTCCACCACCACAACCTATATAAGATATACAATTCCACCATTTATGTCATTTTGGTATATCTCAAAGGTTTAGGTAGCGTTTTTGCTCCCGAGGGGGCCATCTCGAAACCGGAGATGGCCCAGGGTCAGTCGGGTGCGAGGGATATGCTCTATGGGCAACCATACACCCCGGCGTTTAAGACCAGCGACGACGTGCGGTTTTAGTTGGTTCAAGCCCGACATAACCGCCCCCGCTGGCCGGCGGAGGGTATCCGAAGGGATTTCCAAAAAGGTAGCGTTTTCGCTGAAAACTCCCAGACGGCCTATTTTTTTCCGACACCTCCAACAAATATCATTATATTTTAGCCAATGTACACAAAAACTTGAGAAATTATATACTAATTACTCGAGGACCACTCTATCCATTGATGAACACAGCATGAAAAACGGTGCAGTAGTTTTTGAGTTATCGCGAACAGACAGACGCGGTGGAGCACTTTGTTTTATAATATGTAGTGATATGTTTAGTTAAGTAGTTGTTCATCCCAGCTCCGCCAGGAACTCATGGAGACATGGAGGTCGCGACTTGAGCAATCAAGGTGGGAGGAATCCACCATTGCGACGGTGAAGCCGGTCATGGAGGAGTGCATGGAGAGGCATCACGGTGACCTCTCCTACTGGATGTGCCAGATAATTACCGTGGTGCCTCCCGGTGACAACGCCGCAGTGCCAGCACTGCGACGATCCTGGCGAAGCCACGGTGCTCCACACGCTGGTGGAGTGCCCTGCGTGGGCGAGTCAACACTGGGATCTCGTTGTGGTCCTGGGCGTGGACGTTCTCTCGCTGGAGACTATGGTGAGAGCCGTGGTCTCCGACGGGAGCAAGTGGCACGCCGCCGCCTCTTTCTGCTAGCAGGTAATGCGCGCGAAAGAGACGGCGGAGAGGAAGCGGGAGAGAACCCTGCCCCTCGCGTTCCGCAGTCTCCGGCGGGGACGCCGCAGACTCGTCTACGCCCGGGGCTACCGACCTCCATGATCGGGGCCTGAGGACGGCAGTTGGCCGACTTGCCGTCCTTACAGAAGAAGACGGAGGCGTGTTGTGTGTGTCCTTATCCTATCCTTTCGAGAGCTTACCCGGGGTGCCCGGCAATGGACACTTGGGGAGGACACCGTGTGGTTTTAGTCGGTCCGATTCCCACACGCCCACCCCATCATTGGCACCGATAGGGTGAAGCCCGTGGGGGTTTCAAAACGTAAAAAAAAGTAGTTGTTCATGTTCACCTTTAAGTCTCATTAAATACAAAATTTAAAATTTACAGATCTTTTTCTTGAAGCAAAGTCGGGAACAGGTAAAACAGCCGTTTTTACTGTGATAGCATTGGAAAACCTAGATTTAGGTAAGGGATTGCAAGTTATCATATTGACACCCACAAGGGAGATAGCAGCTCAAATAAGTGATGTCATTAAGCAAATTGGCTCAAGTTATACAGGTAAGTTATAAAGATTTTATTATAGATTAATATTAATAACATACTTACATTCATTATATAGTTACATTGACATACGAAACAATAGAATCTGGTGTAGGTATATGTGCAGACACCGGATATTACTGAATTATTAAATTAGAAAAGGGTAACTAAAAGCTGGTTTATACCAGCAATTTATTAGAACTGTTTTCTGTTTATTTTTTTGTTCGCACACATTTGCAGGACTACTGGGCAGATTTTCAAATAGGCTTCAACGATTTTTAGAGTTCTGAGGAATTAATTTGAAGCAGAAAGTAGGCGTCAGTTAGTAATAATTGCTAACCACAAACATCAGAGATACTTAACAGATAGCACTTATTATTAACCCAATCGTCACTCATCGCCATGGTAACGAGTAAGAAATATTACAATTTTGACGTATTCGTTGTCAGTTGTTAGACAGGGTTGGGTAATGGGTTCAGTGCTAATATTAATTTGTTACTCGAAAATAATAATAGTGCTTAAAATAAAATTAACAAATAATTAAACAATTTTACTCATTATTAACTTTTCATTAGCTTCCCCTGTATGTTTGTAACCGACTCCTTTGGGCGCGATTTTGACCCACTTAAAACGGCCAGATTTCGTTCAAACTTTGTAGATTTATCAAGGACCGATGACAATACACTAATTTAATACACTAATTTGATAAACTTATAATTAAGTAAAATAAAATAAAAAAAGTTTAAAAAACAAAAAAACACGCTTTTTATAGAAAACCGTACTGAAAAAATAGAAAATAAGTTTTAATAAATTTAAATTAAGAATAGTATACACACGCACACGCAACTGAGGTTATTATAAGGCAAGAGACTGAGGTATCTGCGCTGCGTAGCGAAGTTACTGAGCTGAAGTCAAGACTTAATCAATTTGAACAGCAGTCCCGGGATTGTAACTTAGAGGTGCAGTGCGTCCCTGAGTATAAGACTGAGAACCTGAAAACAGTAGTTCAGCAGCTGTTTACTGCTGTTGGTTGTGACCTGTCATCCCACGAACTGGTTAACTTCCATCGCGTTGCCAAGAAGAACCAAGAGTCCAGTCGACCTCGTTCTATTGTTGTGAAGTTGGCGAGCCCCCTTGTTCGTGACTCAGTATTAGCTGCAGTGAAAACCTTTAACAAGACTCACCAGAAGGACAAACTAAATACTGGTCACCTGGGCCTCGCTGGAGACAAGAAACCAGTGTACGTGTGCGAGCATCTTTCTCCAGATAACAAATTACTTCACGCAGCTGCACGTAAAGTTGCGAAAGATAAGCAATACGAGTTTGTGTGGGTTCGAGGTGGCAAGATCTACATAAGAAAAGACGCTAACTCCAAAGGTTTCGTAGTTAGAGACTTTAATTTCTTAAACTCCCTCTAAATTTTTGTCATATGTTGTCATTATCTAAAACTAATTCTGTTTGTATTCTAAAAGTTCTATATCAAAATGTAAATGGTCTTAGAACCAAAGCGCATATTATACGGGAAAATGTACTAAAACAAGACTTGGACGTTATTCTGTTGACTGAGACGAACTTGAATGAATCTGTTTATGACCATGAAGTTATCGATAATAGGTACTCGGTTTTCAGGCGTGATCGAGACTCTACGAACTCACAGAAAGTGGAGGGAGGTGGGGTCCTTATAGCTGTTCACAAAAAGTATGCCCCAGTTAGGAAACTAACATGGGAGTCTACAAATGAGAATCTATGGGTTACAATTAAGTTTGGCCAGAGAAATTCAACGGTGGAATTGTGTATTTGTGCACTATACCTTCCTCCCCATGTGAAGTACGATCCTTTAGATAAGTTATTGAATAATGTAGCAAATGTTTTACAAACCAGAATGTCAAGAAACTCCATACTTCTCTTAGTCGGTGACTTTAATAGGCCTTCTCTCCACTGGTCTCGCAGCACAGAATCAAACTCATATTCTCTGATCCCCAGCTCTCCTACAGATAACACAGACGCCCTACTTATTGATGCTCTTTCTTTCAGCGATCTCCACCAAATGTGTCCAATACCTAACTTAAATGGCAGATTTTTGGATCTAGTCATTACGAACTCACCAAGACTCGTGTCAGTTTCCCAAGGAACTGCCCCATTAGTGGGTTTGGAAACGCATCACCCGGTACTAAGTATATCAGTCAAAATAAAGGTTGAAACATCGAGGCCCCCAAAAATTAATATAATACCTACCCCAAATTTCATGAAAGCCAAGTATGACATTATTAGAAATGAGTTAGACAACATAAATTGGGAACAAACTTTTGATTCTAATCTATCAGTTGATGAGACCGTAGATGCTTTCTATGCCATACTTACATCCATCATTAATAAGAATACTCCAATGAGTACAAAGGGTCGGAGAAATTTCCCATATTGGTTTAGTCGATCGTTGATCCAGGGTTTGAGGGAAAAGGCTAAGAATCATCGTAGGTTTAAAATGTATGGTAATCCTCGGGATCAGTTTACGTATAGATTGCTTCGCGAAAGGTGTGATAATCTTTTAACAGCTGACATAAATAGAATGAAATCGGAAGCCAAAACTCTCATAAAGAAGGACCCTAAGTATTTCTGGTCGTTCGTTAAATCCTTACGAACGAATAGCAGCGACATACCGGATGAAATGATTTACTTGGATCAAAGCGTTCAGGGCGGCCAGCAGATAGCCAATCTTTTTTCGGAATATTTCAACTCAACCTATCAGCGTGACTCATACTTAACAACTAACAATAAAGAAACCACCGAAAGTCATACGTCACTTTGTTTGTGTCTCTTCACGGATTCGGATGTTAAATCATCGCTCAAAAGCCTAGACGCAAATAAGGGTCCTGGCCCAGACTCCATACCTCCTACTTTCTTAAAGGCCTGTGCATCGGAATTGGCTAAGCCGTTACGAATGATATTTAATAAATCTTTATTAAGTGGAATATTCCCCTCAAAATGGAAGATTGCACACATCACACCAATTCACAAGAAGGGAGACCTTGGAAACATGGCTAACTACCGACCCATCTCAATTTTATCTGCGATGGGTAAGCTTTTTGAATCAATGGTCCAGAAAATTATTTTTTTCCACCTTAAGCCCTCTTTCATACCACAACAGCATGGATTTCTACCTGGTAGATCAACCACATCAAATCTTGTGGATTTTGTGAGTGACATTACTCAAGCTTTTACAGATGGCCACGAAGTGCATACTATTTACACAGATTTTTCCAAGGCCTTTGATATAGTCAATCATGAACTGCTTATTGGAAAACTTGGTCACGCCGGAATATGCGGCTCTCTATTGCGGTGGTGCGAATCTTATCTGCGGAACCGTTCTCAGATTGTAAAGGTCCGTGGCTTTAAATCCATTGAAAGAACCGTGCCATCAGGGGTACCTCAGGGCTCCCATTTGGGGCCCCTGTTTTTCTTAGTTTTTGTGAACGATATAGCCACTAAATTAAAGTCTAAATTTCAACTGTTTGCTGACGACTTAAAAATTTACCGAGAAATTAGCTCTACAGAAGATATCAGTATGCTACAAAGTGATTTAAATTCGATCTACGATTGGTGTGTTTGTAATGAGATGATCTTAAATTTCTCGAAATGTTTTTACCTAAATTTTTCTCGGAAACAAATTCCTTCGCAAAATACTTACTTCATAAATAATTGTCCGCTGAAAGAAGTTTCTACAATGCGAGACTTGGGTGTCGTCGTTGACACAAAATTAGATTTTAGAGAGCACATCGATAACATTGCAAAGAAGGCATCTCGTCTTTCAGGTTTCGTGTTAAGGCAAACAAAATTTTTTGGGGACCCCGATATGTCAATATTACTTTTTAATTGTTACGTGCGTTGTCTTTTGGAGTACTGCAGTCCAGTTTTGAGCCCTTCTTACAAAGTTCACATAAGAAGGTTAGAAAAGCTACAGTCTAAATTTTTATACCATCTATCATTTTCAAACAATCTCTGTCGTCAGTTAGACTGCTACGAATCCAGACTTGCGCATTTTGAGATGTCTCCGCTTGTACAACGTAGAAAAATTGCCGATCTTATCTTTTTACATAAACTAATTCATGGCCTCATAGACAGTCCTCTGTTATTGAGTAAAATTGACTTCACCATCCCACGTCAGTGTAGCCGCATCAAAAATAGAAAAACGTTCAATCTACCCAAAGCACGCACAAATTACGGTCAACATTCTAGCCTGTATCGCATCTGCTTTTTGTACAATGAAATCTGTCAGGAGGTGGACATATTCAGCCCATCGGTCCCTAGGTTCAGAAGACTTCTGCTGGATTTAGGTGACTCTTGGGTTGGTGACTGCGGAGCTGAACTGTGTCCACTTATGGGTTAATATTGCTAATATTGTTAGTATTTATTTGTAAGTCCAGAGCACATCTATGTATATGCACGCTGTGCTCACCTCTAGAAGGAGACACTCGCCCTAACTTATCAGTTTGTATGTGCTGCTAAAGTGTCAATTTTCAGAGTGTATCCAGTTTAGTGAGCCAAATAAAAAAAAAAAAAAAAAAAAAAAAGTGTTAAAAATTTCAATAAATATAAATTCATAATAGTGTAAATAAAAAAATACCTATATTTTATTTTAAAAAAAGCGTGGGGTGCTTTTTAAGATATTATCAAAATGATTATCACTCTACTCATGTTTGTCAATAAAATATTTATATCTCTTGACCCATGCACCCCACGCTATTTTAAAAATAAAATACATTTTTTTTTTTACACTATTATTAATTTATATTTATTGAAATTTTCAACACTATTCTTAATTAAAATTTATTAACACTTATTTTCTATTTTTTTAGTACGGATTTCTATAAAAAGCGTGTTTTTTAGTTTTTTAGGTAGATTTCGATGAAATCAATCTACCTATTGGTTTCTTGACTACTGTCGAATTTTAAAAAAAATTCTTCATAGGAGGTCTAGTTATGACCCGCTGAGTCCGAAATGACCACTGGTCAAAAAGTTTATATGTATATATATATGTATGTATGGTTCCACTTCCCAAAATTTGCGGCACTCTCACGGTCGCATTTTTGCCCCGATCGCTTTCAAACTGCGGTCAAAAATTGCTTGGGTGTAAACTTAGTTTAAGTTCGTGAACGGGTGGAATCCGGCCTAAGGGGACGGTAGGGCCTCAGTTTTTGTGAAATCAGTTTTTCCTCAAAATTTCACGTTCCATGAAAGATATTCGAACCGTTCGAATTTTATCCCATAGTATACATGAACACTAACAACTTTTGATTATAAACCTATAAGATTAAAATTTTAACTAAAAGTGGAGGGGGGAAAAACCAAAATTTTTCGGGAAAAAAATCATAACTTCTAACCGGTGAACATTCTTGCTGTCGGAAACATTTTTAATCGATAGGCCATTTTTAAGTCTAAAATAAATGTCTGAAAAGTTTTTCGCGAAGAGTTACCGTTTTCGAAAAAAATAATTAAACATGTTAAAAATGCGCTCGGCGTGGGTCATAGAAGAAGCATAGGTCATAGAGGGGCAAAAAAATACTTCTTACCGATAGGTTATTTTTTGCTCTAAAATAAATGTCCGAAACGTTTTTTGCTCAAAACCGTTTTCGAGAAAAAGAAAAAAAAATTTAAACCTGCCTTGTCAATAGTTCTCTAGGAAAAATAATATTAATTACTTCACGAAATATTGTTTAAAGTCCGTAGTTCTCTATATAAAATAATATTAATTGCTTCACGAAATCTACCTGTGCGTTTCCCCTGCGGGAACGGATATTTTTACTATTATTTATTTCTATTCTAATTCCAGTGATCTGCCTAACAGTGATACTAAAATATTTAATTCTGACCTTTCTCCAATCAATTTCATGAACGTAAACAGTTAAGAACTTATCTGTAAAAGATGTCAGCCTTAGTTCGGCCCCGTCTGAGCTAAGTTGCGTATGTAGTAAAGATGTCAGAAGATATCGGACATGTTCCGTTTGTGTCTCTGCCATATGTCTGTGTAGCTAACACTGTTGTTTCATTAAATCGGATATTGCAAAAAAGTTCTAACAGCTATTTTTGGAATTTATTTTCATACTGTTAGAAGTTATTTTAGTAAATCTTGAGGTTAAGTTACAATCGATTGTTTTAAAGCAAAAAAACTGATGCGGTCCAAGATCCCCATCAGGAAAGATACTTCTTTCTGTTATTATTGTCATCCATCGTGTACTGCTGCTGCTGTAGAGTACATTGACTAACGTCCTCGCGCGTCTGGTCAGCGTGCCAAGTCAATGTGCCAGATTACGGCTTTGACATGTTAGGCGTTTTAAGCAGAGGTTACTCGTTCTGACACGATAGTTCCTACGGGCCATTATACGGCGACGGACTATTCCTGGAGCAATCCTTTCTTTATAATTCAATCCATATTTGTTTGGTTCATGTTGACTTGTAACGGGAGCGACTGTCGCCCAAACTCACAACGCCGAGAGGAAAGCCTGCGCAAGGGCCATATTCGTTATTCTGCAGGTGTATCGCCTTATAACTGAGAAGATCTTGGTAGTGCCCGTCCACCCACTATACCTGTGATACAGTCATAGTGGGGTTTTATATTAACTTCTAGGTTATTATATTTAAATTTCCGAGTGGTGCGATATATCATTATTGAATTCCTCGCGGATGTAGTCGTGGGTAGCATGCGAAAGTTTGTGTGTGTGTGTGTATGACTTAAACCGTCCGCTGCACGTCCGCACGGTGCGGGCGTCCTTGCGCAACGTGCCGTTTCGTGCAGTAGACAGTCTACTTATATAATATTGCGATTCAATATTGTGATCCGGTATAGGGACTAATCGCGTTTGTTTGCATATCAATAGTATTACATTGACACATCAATATTATGAATGTACATATATTGACATTCATTATATATTAACTGTTTATACGTGCCCATAGAGCAGCGCTGCGTTATGCAGGTGGCCAGACACGCGGCGCCAGCGTCGTCGACCGCCGCGCGGGGCACGGACGGTGTGCACGAGACGCGATGGAATACTATTTTTACAAGCTTTTATTTTTTATTTATTTACTATTTAACTTGCTCTGTGTATGTTGCAAGTGAATTTTGAGGCAGTTACCATGGAGGTGGTCTAATGATGAAGTAGGAAGGTGGCCATAGCAACTCCTAAACTAAACAAGATAAGCTTGTCGAGTTTGCGCTCATTTGTTTTGTCTTGTCAAACTCTGATGTGACATGGTATTCAGGGTCTGATGATTGAGTAGGAAGGTGGCCATGGCAACTTCTAAACTAAACAAGGTAAACACATCGATATTGGGCTCATTTGTTTTGTCTTGATAAACTCTCTAATGGGACATGGTATTTAGGATCTGATGATGGAGTATGAAGGTAGCCACAGCAACTCTTAAAGTAAACAAAATAAACTTGTCGAGTTTGGGCTCATTTCTTTTGTCAGGACGAAATCTCTTGGTCTTGCATGGTATTCAGGGTCTGATAATCAAGTAGGAAGGTGGCTATAGGATCTGATTATTTAAACAAGATAAACCTATCGAGTTTGCGCTCATTTGTTTTGTGTTGACAAACTCTCGGATGTTACATGGTATGTAGGGTCTGATGTAGTAGGAAGGTGGCCATAGGAACTCCTAAGGTAAACAAAATAAACCTATCGAGTGGTTTATTTGTTTTGTCTAAGTAAACTCTCTGGTGTTACAAGATTTTCAAGGACTGAAGATGGAGACGGTAATTGATGTGGAACTATAGTGCGACAGGTACCGATGTATCGCTCCCTAGCGCGGCGTGGTGGGGGACGGGGTAGGAAAAAGCATGAATCGTTCCGTACAAAACTGGCTTGAGGGGTGCACTTTTAATTGCTGTAGTGTAGAGCTTCCTGTCTTGACAGATAGACATACAGATATTCTTTTGTGATGTGGATAACTGCATATTTACGGTTTTCGAATTTTCCCTTTTTTTCCATTTACTTGTGCTATAAGATTTTACTTTCTGCAAAATATCATGATTCTAGCTCTCTTCTATTCGGGATCTCTTCATAGCTGGTTACAAAAGTTCAGTTGCGAATGTGGATGAAAGGCTCTTAAGGATGGATTACTAAAGCCATTTTAACTTCTAAAATAATAGTCACATTGGATGTAGTAATTGGAAAGCTATTTAGACGAAAACACTGAAAATACTTTACGCATACGTCACTTTAAGCATTTTTAACCGACTTTAAAATGGAGGAGGTTCTAAGTTCGTCCGAATCTATTTTTTCACGCCACACAATTTTATCTAATATCTTCTGAAATATCGTAATATTAAAACTTTCGCGCAACAAAAAATAAAGGTTAGCGCTCGCAATCGCGTCATAGTATTTCTTGCTGCGTAATCATAATCTTTTGATTGCGTTGACGTAGAAGTTTGATATTTTTGCACAGTTTCAAGACGTTATAGACCTGAGTATTTCATATTGATTTCAACTTGATACCTCTACGCGTTCCTAAGAAACAGGTCTTGACAGACACACATATAGATATTTTTTTGTGAATTGGGTAACTAAATATGAACTGTTTTCGAATTTTCCATTACTTGTGCTATAAGATCTTGCTTCTTGCCAAATTTCATGATTCTAGCTCAACGGAAAAGTACCCTATAGATTTTGATGCCTACTGTTTATGTAGCAAATTTCACCATATCGCCCTCGATTTGGTGAAAGGAGATCATTCACGTTTCATACAAGTTTGGGCCAATTCTGAAAGTGCCGGCCAGAAAAAAAAATATATATTCGGATAGAACACACAATTTCTAGCAAAAAATACTACTACAATAACCCTGTGAGCGCTATGGTTTTGTTGGTACATGCTTTTAAAATAAGAGAAAAATGTTATTTCGATGGTGTCATTTGACTTTGCTTTGTCGTTCCTACGTAAAGGGGCATGTGAAATAAAGCGAATTATAATGGAATATAAGAAATAATTTATTATTCCTAATACTTACGAGCCGCACAGACGGAAAGTTACAATTTACAACAAGTTCAAACTTGTTGATGATTCGTAGCATGACCCAATCTCTTAAAAGCCTAATAAACATGGCAAGTATGATCATTTTTAATGGTTCAACATTTTGGAATAGCAACAGCGCTTCACTTATATTCAGTACTAGCTGTTGCCCGGCGCTCCGCCCGCGTGGAGGTCGGTTATCGCTTAGTGTTGAGCTTTAAATGAAAACTCAAACAATATTCAATTGTAACAATTTTATTTAATTATACTTGTCCTAATCGAATAAATACATCATCTAATCCTAGTGCAGGTGGAGTGAGGTACGGGTCATATCTGGCATAACCCATGTACCAGACTATGGTCATAGTATGAGAGCAGCATCCAATAGTCCTTTTACCAATATTGCATGTGCAATAATAATGAGCTATTGCTCGACGACCATTTGCTGCTCGATCTAGTGTAATGTAGACATAATATTTCTTGGATTGTATGTATCGGGATTGTATTCGTCCTCTTACCATCCACAAGTTTTCACCTTCTAGTTCCGTCACAATTTCCTGGGGAACCCCACCACCGAGCTCAATGATGAAAGCTCCATCGGGTTGGATGTGTTCCCCGTAATAACTTCTGGCTTGTTTCAGTTGATAAACTCCAAGGCTGAACAAGGTTAAATCCTCTTCAGTCAGCGTTGGGAAATCATTGAATTCAGCCATATCCGCAGTCATGGGTTGGAATTGTGTTCTTCTTCTATTTAAATTGTGCCTGTTCACAAGATCTGCCAATGTATTGGGCATATTAATTCTTTCATTTATTATATGAAGGAAATCCGATGCGTGTAAGTTGTCTGCTATTAACACGTGATAGGCATTTATCAGTGCTGCAGCGATTCTGAAATAATCAATCATATATTCCAATGATATTTTAGCGTGGATGTGTCCTAGCAGGCGGAAGTCCCTCTTAAATCGCCCATTTACGACTTCCACCACCCATCGGCAAATGGTAACGAGTCGTGTCTTGTTGGCCTGTTCTGTCGTAAGTTGCATTTCTCCTGGTAGTTTACTTTCCGGCATTTTCGCGGTGTATCCATTTTGTTCCAGGTACGTCCCTAAAACCGCTGTCTAAAATAAAAACCGCTGTCTAAAATAAAAACGTCTCCATTTCGGAAAAACCACTGAAATAATCCGTCACCATGATTATTTTCATTTTCAAGTATGTCGAGCATTATTTGTGCATCTGAGGATGTAGCAGCGTATGGACCTGAAACTTCTATGATGTGCCCGTCACAACAGACGAACAGAAACGGCTTCACTAAGTTTCTAAACTTGTGGCTGCTGTAAGATTTTCTTTGAAAAAAGTAGTTCGAACTCTTTTGGATATATATGTATGTACCATCTATAATAATTATGGCTTTTCTTTCGCTGGGAGGACTCTCTGGGTTTCCGAATATTCCTTCGGGAATCATAAGGTTCCACTGTGCAACTTCCTCCCGGGTCATGTGGTCAAAGCCTAAATGAGAAGGAACGAAGTCATGCAGCAGTGCTTCTCTACCAATGTGGAGCATACGCGAGTAAGTGGCTTCACTAGTTTTAAAAATGGATGCTAGCCGTACGTTTGAGTCACCTGCAGTGCTATTCTCTAAGGACCACAGCCTTGCGCGCAGCGCTGCGCTCGTCGACGAGCTCGCAAAATGCTGCTTTGGATTTATATTTTATTTTATTTTAATTTTGATTTAGATTTAGATTTAGATTTAGATTTGAATCTAAATCTAAATTGTCTAAGGTGTCATAAGGTAAATCGCGCAAGGCTGTGGTCCTTAGAGAATAGCACTGCTGTTCGGAGATTTGTTAACAAGGCCGCAATAATAGTTTTTTTGTTTCTTCTTTGGTTAAGGCTGGGTGTGTTGGCTAATAAATCATCAAACTGTTGAATAGTCAAGCCAGTCCAGTCATGAAACTCTTTATCATTTATTACCTCATAATGTTCAAATCTAAAACATCTGTACTCATGTGATTCACTAATAATCTTAGAGCAGTAACAATTTGAGCTGCATTGAATTGCTGTATTAAATTGTCTTGCAAAGCAAGTAAATGCCATTCATTTTGGTCAAAATGCTCATGGCAAGCACGACTGTTATCAGTAATGAATAAACTGTAGCGGCAAAGCATTCGTAGCATTATATTTTCGAGTATCCTGCGCCGCGTTACATTTTCACAGTGTTGAAACACACGCGTGTTAGCAGAATTACCGGTACGGTAGAAACCGGGTAAAATGATTTGAGAATTAATAGGCTCAGCATTGACTGCTTCGTCAGGTTGATTCACTGCACGTTGATTTCGGAGATAACGACGTTCAGCCCTTTACCAACAGGGTCGACAAATAACCTCTGTAGCTTCCTCCTGTAAAACAAGAAACATAAATGTATTTGTTACAACCACAATACCGTGATGATATTCTTGTCTTTTTGTTTACTGGTTGTAGTGGTCAACAAATACTTAGTCAAATGAAAGTGTTTTAACTCTATATCATGAGATCATGTCGTATACGTACCGTACAAGGTATTATAATGATTAGTTAAAGTGGATTTGTATAGAGAAACAAAAACATGTGACAAGAAATAATAACGTTAACTAAATAAATTGTTTTGAAGTATAGTTTGAATTAAGACGAAATACATAATGAATCAAATCACTTGTACTTTTCGACATAGTTACCTTACTACTCTGATATCGACAATATTTACTTATTAATAATTATCAAATGTTTATGGGTTAATAATTGCCTGAAATAAATATAAATATTCATTCATTAAACCTGACCTGGTTGTGCGTCGTGGCATTCTTAAGGGTTTTTATGACAATTACTGATAATAATATTAATAAATTCATACCTGTCGAGCTAGTAGATCTTCAATAATAAGCTGTGCGATACCAATATGTTGTGATTCTCGGGAAGACCAAGTATAACTTCGGCGATCACCAATAGCCGTACGATACGAAATACACAGTTGTGCGTCCATGACGTCAACAATAACAATAAACGAATAACAGTTAACAATTAACAAAAAAACTACGAATAGGGGCACAGAATAGATAATAGTATACGGGTATCAATATAAGCTGAGGGAGCGATTTAGCCGTCCAATGTAACAAGAGTCGCATGGATAACTAAACTAAACAAACACTCAAACGGGACACGCGGGGTGCGGTAGTTGCGGCGGGAGGTGGCGGGGTGATTTGCCAGGTACCTGTGGCTTGAGCTTGAGCTGCGCGCGCGGCGCACCAAGTTTGAACTTGTTGTGAATTGTTAGGTACGATTTTGTCTGTGCGGAGTGTGCGGCGCGTACGTAGATAAATATTAAACTGACAATTCTTTCTTATTACAATAGAATAACGTAAAAACAAATGACTATTCAAGTGATGAAATGTATCAAAATACATCATCAAAATAAAATTTTCTGTTATTTTAAAAGCATGTACCAACAAAACCATAGTGCGCACAAGGTTATTGTAGTAGTATTTTTTGCTAGAAATTGTGTGTTCTATCCGAATATAACTTTTTTTATCTGACTTTCAGAATTGGCCCAAAATGAATGATCCTTTGCTACATAAACGGTTGTACCTTTTGATTGCATTGACCTAGAAGTTTGATTTTTTCACAACTTCAAGGCGTTACAGTCATAGTGTTGTTAAAAGGCTCGAGTCTCCCGAGTCTTCGACTCATTCAAGGCTCGAGTCTCCTATGAAGCCTCGAGCCACAGCCTCGAGCCTTATTTCGAAGGCTCGAGCCCAGTCTCGAACCCTACTTCCGTGGCTCGAGTCGCGACTCGAGCTCTGTTTTAAAGGCATGAACACAGTAGCTCTAGTGAAGTTTACCCAGAAAAAAAAGTTTATTTGCATCTATGTACAAGCAACCGGAGACTATAAATATCGCAGATGTAGTGGATTTATATATAAATATGCCTATTGAGCCTGAAAACACAAATGTATTAATGTGATGGAAAAAACAAAAAGAAATGTCTTTGTCAACCTTAGCTCAAATAGCATTTGAAGTTTTGTCTATACCAGCGACAAGCGTTCCTAGTGAACAAGCCTTTTCGAAGTCTGGTAATGTAATAAAAAAAAAGCGGCCAAGTGCGAGTCGGACTCGCCCATGAAGGGTTCCGTAGGAGTAAGTAACATAATAATGCTTTCTATTAAATTTTATATTTGAGTTCATTGAATGAAAGGTAAATTTCGTTTTACGATTTGACATAGGTATTAAAAAAAAACTATTTACTATAGATCTTGTTCAAACCAATTTGCTGTGGAAGTTTACATGGTAATGTACGTGGTAGGGGTGTGAGGCCGGGTCCTCCTCGTGGTACACCCTGGGCAACGGGAGCGGCAACATCTCTCTTAGTGGAGGGAAGGTGTTACTGCTTCCGGCTAATTCCGGCGAGGCGGGAGCGACCCACTTTGAGTCGTTTTCAGTGGTGTTTCTCCAAGTGTCCCTCTGAATAGAAGGCTCAGTGGAGAATCGAAGGAGAGGGCGAACTGGTTTATCATCACTGGACATGTCCAGAGGTGGTGAACAACGGTCTGAAACAGACCACCGTCCGGCCAAACCGGAACCCTGAACTGACAGGGCCGGTGGCTCTTAGGAGCTGCGAGGAAGAAAACCTCTATAAAAAATCACCCCAATCCCACGTTCTGACGCCCGGCATCCCTCCCGGGAATCTCTCCCGGAATCCCTCCCGGAGCCAGTCGGCTCCGGCAGTCCCATGTACTCGGGGGGGGGGGGGGGGGGGCAAATGCCAAATGAGCACGGCACCGAGCTCAAAATCCGGCCCAATACAAGCGCGGAGGTCGCGTAGATGCGCGGTGCGATGTCTGACATCGCTCTGAGCACGAGCGGGGCGAGTAGCCCTCTAAATGTCTCAGCTGCGGAGCTCTTCCAGCTGGGACAAAAGCGAAAGAGGTGCTCCACACGGAGCAAGGAAAATTCAATATCGGAGTCGGCCTCTAGTGACGAGTCATCCAAAGCGGCCAAAGTCGGTACTGGCCGCCAGGGTAGAGGACGACCGCCCACAAAAGGTCGCGACAAGGCTGCGAAGGCGGTGAAGGTTGCCGACACTGAGCAAGCTGCTAAGGACGCGGAAAGTGAAAGGCTTATCGCCGACCTTCTCAAGAAGGTGTCAGCGGATAGGCTGCCGAAGACGCCTTCCGCGCCAAAAAAGACTGAGGCGGAGCCGCCAGAGAAGATTTCTACCTCGGCAGCACCGGAGCCGAAAAGGACGACCCGAGAGTCGGTGGCAAATCTCCGGCGACTGGCCCAGTCGTCCCCGAGTCCGGAACAAGAGGCGATAATAGCCATCGCACTTAATATCGCCGAGGAGAATGAGCTCCTCATGGCCCGCCTCTCCGCAGCATTCGAGGAGCTCAAGAGAGGGGAGGCAAGCTCTGTTGGCGCGGCCGCGATTCCTAGGCCATCGGCGGAGCAAGTGGCACAGCCCGCACAACCGATGCAGCCACCATCAACGGAGAGGCCGGCGCTGTTGGTGCAGTCAGCGCGATCGTCACAGCTGGCGCTACCGGCACAGCCGGGATCACTCCCGGTGGAGCCCAATTAAGTCCGGCTCCTGGTGGCACTGGAGGAGCGGTTGATGGGTCGCATTTTCGCACTGGAGGGTGTCTATCGTCGTCCACCTCTGGCGCCACCGAGGGTCGGCTATGCGGCTGCGGCCAGGGCGGGCCCAATTGCTGACCCAGATGCCAGAGTGGTCTCCCCGGTCCTGATGGAGCCGACCTCCTCACAGGGCAAAGTCAAACGGAAAGGAAAGGGGAAGACGTCCCCAGCCCTAGCCCCAGCTGCAGCACTAGCTCCAGCTGCCTCCACACATCCCCCGTTGGAAGGGGGCTGGGAGGTAGTCGGAGATACGAAAAAGAGTCGGAAGGTCGCCAAAAAGGCAGACAAGAAGGCCAGAAGGGCCGCGGTCGCCGCGATGGGAGCGCCGAGGAAGCTCCGTGCCCCTCGGTCTGCTGTCGTCGTCGCCTTGACGGCGGAGGCAGCAGAGTAACACTGCATCGGGGGCGAAGCCGGGAGGCCGGCCTTCCGCCCATAGTTCACGGCGGGATGCGGAGATGGAGGTCCAATAATGGATCCCCAACTCCGCATCCTTCAGGTGAACGTAGGCCACGGTGCAGGCCCTTCTGCTCCAGAGCATGGCACAGTGGTCCATCAAAATCGCCGCTGTCGCCGATCCATACACCCACCAGTTTCTCGGGCCAGCCTGGGAGACTGACCTGGATGGTTCGGCGGCACTGGTGCATAACGCTGCCGCTGGGACCCCTCCCCTTGTCGTAGCCGCAAGGGGTCCTGGCTGCGTGGCGGCGGTAGTCGGGGAAGTAGCGGTCGTGGCCGCTTATTTCTCGCCGAACCGAGACCAAGCTGCATACGAGCGGTGGCTTGAACAGTTGGCCGTCGTCGTCAATGCCTGTCACCCTCACCCCGTTCTTGTGCTCGGGGACTTCAACGCCTGGTCGCAGACCTGGGGTTCCCGGCTCACGAACGAGAGGGGCAGTGCACTGAAGAACTGGGCCGATAGACTCGGCCTAGTTGTCCTTGGCTGTGTGGTGCCGGCCTAGATGGCTGTGTGGTGCCGACCTAGAAGAGAATAGCACCAACCCAAGTCTTCCCGTGGGTGTCGTAAGAGGCGACTAAGGGACATATCCGAGGGCGGGCAGCAGCACCCCCGCAGAACAACCCCTCCAACAGACTGCGATTCCCAACCCGCCTGCCCAGCGTGGGGATTATGGGCACTACCCCCAAATGAAGAGAACAGCCAAAAGATGGCCCCCAGTTCCCGGCCGCCTCGCTATCGGCGGGGCAGGGGGTGCTAAGAATCCCCGGGCTACAATAGGCTACCAAACCCTTCACAAACTGACCCTGGCTACGTATAACGGACGCACTCTGAGGCTTGACCATCATCTAGCGCAGTTGGAAGTGGAGTTATAGAACATTAAATGGCATGTACTCGGGTTATGCGAAGTCCGTAGAGAGGGAGAGGACACCGTAACTCTTGACTCAGGCCATCTTCTCTACTTTGGCGAGGGTGATAAAACATCCCAGGGTGGCGTAGGTTTCCTCGTCAATAGGGCCCTCTCTAACAACGTTCAAGAAATCTCCAGCGTGTCGAACAGGGTAGCGTACCTGATCCTTCGGCTTTCCAAGCGGTATAGCATGAAGGTAATTCAGGTCTACGCACCGACCTCGGCACACTCGGATGATGAAGTGGAGGATATGTATGAAGTTTACGGTGACTTCTTTTATAAAACCGAATGTATCGCTCTCTGATATTATCAAGCCATGTGTCAAACTGTGTCATGATTTTACTTCTTCTGACTATGTTTTGATTTGGGGTGGTTCAAAGGACAAAAATCCATTGGAAGTCCAGTCAGTATTATTTCATGTATTAAAACAAATGAAAATTACGAATATTTTGATAGGAAAGATTTATAAAAACAAATACTTAAATGTTGTTATGTTCAATAAACTACTCAAATTGATTTGCTGTAATTTAACAAATACTTTTTATGTGCCAATGGACGTATACGATGGGGACTTTACGAATATTGTAAATAAACTACAAGCAAGTAGGTTTATACACAAGGAAATACTGCGATTAATATACAAAAATAACTATGTACACCATCTTTCAAAGCTGACAGAGGCGGCGATATCTCGCACTCGCAAGTGTTATAACCATGCATCTGCGCAGACTGACTATATCACATGTACTGAAAAGCTATACAAGAGCGTCACCACACAGACGGACTGTGAAAATGTTTCTGTTTCTGCTACTATACAAACTAATAGTCAGGGTAGTGCCACATCTGAGTTTTTTCGAGGGCAATGTTTTGATGAACCCGAGTAGTCGAAAGTGTTATAAATTTTGTTATAATTATCCCTTAAACATTTTTCATCAGAATGTCTGTGGTATTAGCAATAAAAAGAACGAACTTGAAGTGTATATTGATGAGCTAAAAAATGTTTTGCATTATGTCTGTGTAACTGAACACTTTTTAAACTAGCCTTTATCGAGTTTATTGCAATTCCATAACTTTAGACTGGTTTCTCTTAATTATAGAGTTAATAAATCGCGAGGAGGCTCTCTGATACTTGCACGTAATGATAGGGAATGTGAGGACCAGTCTGCTATATGTGACAAATTGTATAGAAGGGACGCATTTGAAGTCTGTGGTGTTAAAGATGTTCAGTCTGGTGTACATCTTTTTTTGTTGCTATCGCAGTCCCTACAACAATACCTGGAAACTTTTATGGACATGTTTGAGCGACTACTGGAACACCTCTTCGATAGGAAGAGCTTTATTTGTGGAGACTTCAATATAGACGTCCTTACTGACGATAAGAAAAAAACTGACTTCATAAATATTCTGACGTGTTACAATTTTAGACCATTAGTCAATACAGTTACTTTTGAACGCAAGGAGATATTTTCTTGCATAGATAACTTTTTGACAAATCTTGAAGAGGATAATGTAGTTGAATGTCTAGTTGACCATAATGGATTAGCAGATGGTCATGCAGGCCTAATTTGTAATTCAATATACAATAGTAATACCTTTAAGAACAAATATACTACATATAAAACTACTTATAGAAGAACTTTTAACGCAACGAATAATTGTAGATTTAGGGAATTATTACAGTCGAATAACTTGAATACAATGTATATCAATACATTTATTTCGAAATTTACTAAAAATTTTCAAGATAGTTTCAAAATGAAAAAAGTTAAAATAAAACCTAAACAAGACTCTGGCTTAAATTGGGTCTCCAAAGGTATTAGGGTATCAAGTAAAATGATGCGTTTTCTGTGTGTTAAAGGTAATTTAGACATCTCCTGGGTTAACTATAAAAACAAATATATCAACATATATAGAAGGGTAATAAGGAACGCAAAAAAATTGGCGGTACAGACGGCTTTGGCAAAATCAGGCAATGTTTCTAAGGATGTTTGGTGTATTATCAATAAACATAGAAACATTAAATCACGAGATAAAATACCTCACTCCCTAACTATGGGTGACTCAATCATCTCTGATCCAAGGGATATTGTAAATGTATTTGCTACTGCATTTGACTATAATTCCGGTATGAATGGTGTCGACTGTGGCCCAGCCCTTAAAATACTCAAACAAAATACTGAAAGAATAGAAAATGATATGATCATTGACTTAGTTACCCCTAAGGAGGTTTTTGATGTTGTCAAGAAAATGAAAACCAAACTTTCGTGGGGCTATGACGGTGTACCCATAACTGTTATCAAGGAAAACATAGACATACTAGCTGAACCTTTGAGTAGTTTTTTTAATCATTGTATACTGGGTGGCATTTTTCCAGATCAATTAAAAATTGCCAATGTTGTTCCTATTTATAAAAAAGGTTCAAAACAGGATCCAAAAATGTACCGGCCAATTTCCTTGTTACCTACTAAATCTAAAATATTTGAAATTCTATTAAAAACTAGATTGCTTAAGCATCTCGGTGCTAATAAAATAATAAACCCGAGGCAGTTCGCTTACCTTAAGAATGTGGGAACGGTAGATGCAATTAACTCTTTAATAAATGACGTAGTCACCAAACTTAATGATAAACTAAGAGTTGCAGGCATTTTTCTTGATATGAGTTCTGCTTTCGATGCTGTCAGACACGACATACTCATTGAAAAGTTGGAGCACTATGGCGTAAGAGGTGCAGCTAAACAGCTTTTTACGTCTTACTTAAGTAACAGGCAAATGTTTGTAGAGATCAAAACGGAAAGTTACGATCAATCGGGTACCGTTCGCACTAAGTGTGATAAGATCTTCAAATCTAGACTTGTCAAGGTTAGCACGGGGGTTCCTCAAGGATCTACACTTGGTCCTATTTATTATTTTTATCAATGATCTGATAAATACTGTGGTGAACAAGCTACCTCAACAGGTGAAGCTCACAGTATTCGCTGACGATACTAATGCTATTGTATCATCAGACAATCAATTAGACTTAAATGATAAAGTTAATGCAGCACTAGAATACCTTAATGAATGGTTCACAATAAACTACCTCAAAATAAATAGTAGTAAATCCAAATTAATATTATTTAAAACCACCAGTAATAATTCTGACAGATTAGCTTGTAAACTCGGGGGTGATAGGTTGGACACAGTTAATGATACCAAATTCCTAGGTGTGCATGTTGACTGTCTCCTAAACTGGAAGTGTGAACTAGCAAGTATAGAGGCTGGCATTCACTCCGCCTGTTACGTGCTGAGAAGCCTCAGAGATGTTGTGCACATCGAGCAGCTTAGAGGCGTGTATTATGCCTTGGTTGAGTCCAAATTGAGGTACAGCATTTTGTTTTGGGGGGGGGGGGGCAGCTACGATTACAATGTTCAGAAGGCCTTCGTAGCACAGAAGAGAGCCATCAGAACTATGACACGCATAGATCAGCAACATTCTTGTAGAGAATATTTTAGGGAACTAAGGATCCTAACTGTGCCCTGTTTGTATATTTTGGTCACTTTGACCTTTTTTGCCAAAACATACACACCTTTGAAAGCAGAGATGGTAGGTTACAGCGTGAAAGCACGAGAAGGAAGCATATGCCTGCAATCATTGCACCCACTCTTGATGTGGTCAAACATAGCTCATCTTACAGTGCAGTCAAACTGTTTATTAGTCTTCCTCTTGACATTAGAAGCGCTGTATACACAAAGGAGTTCGAAGCCATACTTAAGGCTTTTCTTGTTGAGGGGTGTTTCTACTCACTTGAGGAATTTGTGAAATGTCATGTTAAAAGATGCAAGCAATGACTTTTCCTTACTCTTAATAATTTGTAATTTAATTGAATGATGACTACTAACAATATAAATTATAATCTTGAGTATTTTGTTGAGCTTGACAACATAATTTTTAATTTGAATTTCCTTGACATGTAACTTTTGACATCTTTATTATTTTTATTTTTTTTATTGAATTTCTGTTTGATTTTTATTATTTTTGTTGTATCGCCCTTAGACTAAGTTAATTTTTAATTTACAACATTTCAATACAATGTAAAATTGTTTACGAAATAAATAAATAAAAAATAAAAAAAGAAGAAATATCCAAAGCCTTGCACAACACCACTAAGGCTCACTTTTACGTTGTTATGGGGGACTTTAACGGCAAGGTGGGTACCCAGTCTGGGTACGAATCCCGTATAGGCCCGCATGGTTATGGAGTTAGGAATCACAGGGGGCAAATGCTTGTCAACTTCCTTGAGAAAGAGGGACTATTCTTAATGAATTGCTTTTTTAAGAAACAGCCTCAAAGGAAGTGGACATGGCAAAGCCCCGACGCTGTGACAAAAAATGAGATCGACTTCATCATGACGGATAGCAAGCACATATTCAGAGATGTCTCAGTGATCAACAGGTTTAATACCGGATCTGATCACCGACTGCTCCGAGGCTTCAGAGAGCCGGTATTAAACCTGTATCAACCTAAAGCTTGAAAGAAACCGTCTGATGATGTCCACGCTCCGATCTAACTCAACCCAAATCATGGCGGGCACCGAGAAGTTCCAGCTGCTTCTCGGGGAAAGATTTGTTGCCTTGGAACCCACTGATGACGCTGACGAGACCCTACACAATCTGGTCGAAACGCTGAGAGACGCAAAAAACAGCGTACTGGCAGGAAGTCCAAACTCTCGGATGAGACTCTGGGGCTGATGGCAAGAACACGGGAAACCACCCAAGCGACTTCGTCAGACAGGTCACACCTAAACAAGGAAATTGCGAAGATGGTACGGCGCGACCTTCGGAGCTCCAACACACGCCTCATTGAAGAGGCGATAGAGCGAAACCGAAGGTCCAAAGTATTCACTCAGCAGCTTGGAAGGAGCCATCTGACGAAGCTCATAACGCATGACGGGAGGACCGTCTTGTCGAAGCCGGAGATCTCCGCCGAGATAGAGGATTTCTATGGCCGTTTGTATACTGCACATGCTCCCCGTCCTCGACGAGACGACCATGATTCTAGAGCCACCCTGACACGCCACTATACCGACGAACTGCCTGATATCAGTCAAGACGAGATCGTGTTAGCTCTGAAGCAGCTTAAAAATGGAAAAGCCCCCGGTGAGGACGGAATTACTTTAGAGCTTCTGAAGGCAGGAGGAGCTCCTGTCATACAGGAGCTACAGAAGCTCTTTAACGCCGTCCTTCACAGGTGGGAGAACTCCTAAGGCGTGGAGCGGGAGTTTGGTTGTTCTCTTTTTTAAGAAGGGTGATAAGACCCTCCTTAAAAACTACAGACCCATCACACTCCTGAGCCACGTCTATAAGCTATTTTCACGAGTGGTCACGAATCGTCTCGCCAGGAGACTCGACGAGTTCCAGCCACCGGAACAGGCTGTGTTCCGCGGAGGATATGGCACCATAGACCACATTCACACAGTGAGGCAGATTATACAGAAGTCCGAAGAGTATAATCAGCCCCTGTGTCTCGCTTTTGTGGACTATGAAAAGGCATTTGACTCCGTCGAAACTTGGGCTGTTCTGGAATCCTTACAGCGATGTCAAGTAGACTATCGTTATGTCGAGGTGCTGAGATGCCTTTACGAAGCCGCCACTATGAGTGTCCAAGTACAGGGTCAGCCGTCTAAACCCATCCAATTGCGCAGAGGACTAAGACAGGGGGATGTCATATCCCCGAAACTGTTCACGAGCGCATTGGAAGATATGTTTAAGACGCTGGACTGGAAAGGTAAGGGCATAAATATAAACGGCGACTACATCTCACACCTGCGATTCGCTGATGACATAGTCTTAATGGCGGAGTCGCTAGAGGAGCTAACCCAGATGC
Source organism: Cybosia mesomella (assembly GCA_946251805.1). Taxonomy (NCBI): domain Eukaryota; kingdom Metazoa; phylum Arthropoda; class Insecta; order Lepidoptera; family Erebidae; genus Cybosia; species Cybosia mesomella. The sequence goes on from OX276401.1 coordinate 20,317,082, forward strand.
TGGACGGCCTAGCTTCAGCCTCGCGACGAATCGGTCTTGGCATGAATTTGGATAAAATCAAAGTCTTGATCAATGGCCACATTGATCCAGGACCGGTCGTCGTGGATGGCCACCTTCTTGAAATTGTTTCTGAGTACACTTACCTCGGGCAGATTGTGCAGTTGGGTAAAAACAATTTTGAGAAGGAGGCCAAGAGGAGGATCCAGCTAGGCTGGGCAGCGTTTGGGAAACTACGTCGGGTCTTCTCGTCATCCATACCGCAGTGTTTGAAAACGAAAGTTTTCAATCAGTGCGTCCTACCCGTAATGACCTACGGAGCTGAGACGTGGACACTCACGGTAGGGCTGGTCCACCAGTTCAAAGTCGCTCAGCGAGCTATGGAAAGAGCTATGCTCGGAGTTTCTCTGAAGGATAGGATTCGTAACGAATACATCCGACAGAGAACCAAGGTTATCGACATAGCTCAAAGAATAAGCAAGCTGAAGTGGCAGTGGACCGGCCATATCTCGCGAAGAACCGACAACCGCTGGGGTGGAGACCGCGACTCGGCAAACTTAGTGTAGGACGCCCTCCGGCCAGGTGGGATGACGATCTGCGAAAGACTGCAGGCAGATGCTGGATGCGGCAAGCTGAAGACAGGGCGCTATGGCGCTCATTAGGGGAGACCTATGTCCAGCAGTGGACTAGAATAGGTTGATGATGATGACGAGTTGTCCTAAATCGGGGAGCTGTGGCCACGTTCGTGACTTCGAGGGCCAGCTCCATCGTGGACATCTCGTTCGCGTGCCCCTCGCTGTCACGACGTGTTCAGGGCTGGCGTGTCGTTGTGGAGGAGGAGACAAGGTCGGATCACCGATACATTCGGTTTGACGTCTCCGCCCCCGCGAGCGACGCGCCGGCCTCACCGGCTCCACCCGAGCCACGCTGGTCGCTTAAGCGGCTAGATTGGGAGTGCCTCCTGGAAGCTGCCATAGTAGAGGCCTGGGCCCCTGCGCCGGACAGGCCTGTCAACATCGATGATGAGGCAGAGTGGTTCCGGGAGGCCATGACCCGCGTCTGCGATGCGGCGATGCCTAGGATTCAACCCTATACTCCGAGGCGTCAGGTCTACTGGTGGTCGCCGGAGATCGCGAGGCTGAGACAGGCCTGCGTGATCACGCGCCGCCGGTGGGCCAGATTCCGCAGGAGGCGTCGCCGCCCCGTAGGTGCGGAAGCCCGGGAGGCGCGGTTGTTAGAGGAATACAGGGATGCCAGTAGGACCCTCCGAACGGCAATAAAGCGGGCCAAAACTGAGGCACGCCGCGAACTGCTGGAGACACTGGAGCGGGATCCGTGGGGGCGGCCCTACCTTAGGGTTAGGGGAAGCTGCGCCCGAGGGCCCCGCCGTTGACCCAGTGTCTCCTGACAGAGCTGCTCGAGAGGGTTGTCAGCTCCCTGTTTCCAGCACTAACCGTGGAAAATATTCCACCGCTGATGACTCCGCCTCGGTCTCCCTTGGCGCCCAGCGTGGATGACGACGACGTGCTCGAGGTCACATGGGTAAACTAGAGCTGGCGGTGCGAAGGCTCAAAGCCAAAAACACCGCCCCGGGACCCGACGGCATTTCAGGCCGAGCGTGGGTCCTAGCTCTAGTAGACGACGCTCTCGAGCCCCGACTGAGAGGTCTTCTCAGCGCATGTATGGAGCGGGGCCAGTTTCCGAAATTGAGGAAGACAGGGAAACTGGTTCTCATCCGAAAGGTGGGGCGCCCGGCGGACTCGCCATCCGCCTACCGGCCCATAGTGTTGCTCGACGAGGTGTGCAAACTCTTTGAAAGAGTCAGAACAAAGCGCCTCGTCGAGCATCTTTCAAGAGTAGGGCCGGACCTGGCGGATTGCCAATGTGGCTTCCGCCAGAGGCGCTCCACCGTGGATGCCATCATGCGCGTGAGGGCTTTGGCGGAGGATGCAGTCGCCCGGGGTGAGGTGATGTTGGCGGTGTGTCTCTGGACATCGCCAACGCGTTCAACACCTTGCCCTGGAGTTGCATTATTCAGTATTCTCTACCTTCGCCGCATAGTCGGGGCGTATCTGTCGGAGAGAGCCGTTATCTACCCAAGTATGACTGGTCTTGGTCGGCGTGAGATGTGGTGCGGTGTTCCACAGGGGTCGGTATTAGGGCCGCTCCTGTGGAATATCGGCTACGACTGGGTGCTTCGTCACCTCATAGGCGGTGCCGCCGTCATTTGCTACGCGGATGACATGCTCGTGACGGCGTGCGGCAGGACGTACCGCGAAGCAACCCTAAAGGCCACGGCCGCGGTTGCCCAAGTCGTGGGGCGGATCCGTCGGCTGGGTCTCAAGGTGGCTCTGCACAAATCTGAGGCCTTATTCTTTAATGGGCCTCGGAGCGAGCCAGTAAATGGATCCAGCCTTATGGTAGGAGGCATTCGCATTGGCATCGAACCCCAAATGAAGTATTTGGGGCTTGTACTCGACGGCCGGTGGAACTTCGGAAAACATCTCCGAATTTTGGTCCCCAAGCTGAAGGGCACAGCTAACGCTCTGGCGCGGCTGTTGCCTAACATGAGGGGACCCGATGACTCCTGCAGGAGACTCTACGGGGGGATTGTGCGGTCCATGGCCCTATATGGGTGCCCAGTGTGGGCAGAGGCTCTGAAGGCCAACAATGCCCGGCTACTGCGAGAACCGCAGCGGGTAATGGCCAACAGGGTCATAAGGGGGTATCGCACGATCTCCTTCGAAGCGGTGAGTCTCCTTGCCGGAACTCCACCATGGGATCTGGAGGCGAGAGCCCTTGTAGCCCTTTATAAGTGGCGCAAGGAGGCGTGGGAGCTGGGATGGAATCCGGAGTCTCGAGAAATCGAGGCCCAGAAATCCCAGCTCCATCACGCCATCCTGGTGGAGTGGAAGGAACGACTTGGGCAACCAAGCGTAGGGCACGCCGTTGTAGAGGCGGTAAGACCCGTCATGGAGGATTGGCTCAAGAGGCGACACGGAAGCCTCTCGTACCGACTGACGCAGGTGATCTCCGGCAGGGGGAGCTTCGGGGATCACCTGCATCGGATCAGGAAGGAGCCAACGTCTGAGTGCCACCACTGCGACGCGAACGAGGACTCGTGGCTGCACATGCTGGTACAATGTCCGGCGTGGGAGGTACCGAGGCGTGATCTCGTGGCAGCCATCGGGGTGCGAGTCCTCTCACTCGGCACCATGATTGTGGCCATGGTGCGGAGTGCGAGCGCGTGGGCTGCCGCCGCCTCCTTCTGCGAGCAAGTAATGCTCGAGAAGGAGGCGGCGGAGCGGGCTCGGGAGAGATTTAGAACCCTTCCGGCCCGCCAAGCCCGCAATATGCGCGCCGCGCGGCGCAGGTGACTCAGACGCCGGAGGTCGCTTAACGACCTCCGTCCTCCATGAGCGCAGGCCTGGGGGTGACAGGTGGAGCCGCCTGTCACCCTAGCAGAAGTAGGCCGGGGCGTCGGGGCGAAGAGCGCTCTTCCCCAAGACGGGAACACCGTGGTTCCCAAACCCGAGGGGGCCTTCTCAAAACCGGAGATGGTCCTGGTTCAGCTGGGGTGCGAGGGACATGCCTTATGGGCCACCTTACACCCCGGCGTCTGAAGACCCGTGGCGGCGTGCGGTTTTAGTCGGTTCAAGTCCGACATAACCTCCCTCGCTGGCCGGCGGGGGGTATCCGAAGGGATTTCCGCACGAAAAAAAAAAGTTTACGTGGTAATGTTTTATCATTCTCATATTTTGCAAGTTACAGGGGGGGGGGGGCACATTTTACCACTTTGGAAGTGTCTCTCGCGCCAACTATTCCTCAATATCATTTTTGAAGACCTATCCATAGATACCTCACACGTATGGGTTAGATTAGATGAAAAAAAAAATTGAGTTTCAGTTCTAAATATGGGGAGAGCCCCCAAATTTTCTTTAGAAAAGCCCTATTGCTATCGTCGTCGACGTCGTCGTTGCCAATTTTCTGTCACGGTTTTGGGTATGAAGGAGATGAGCTATCGAGTTGCTGTTTTCGGTAATAGATTCGTGCTGGGGTGAACCATTGCAAGAAAAAGAAAAAATCGCAAAAAAAAAAATGGCAAAATCGAAAATCCCTTGTATTCGGCTGAGCTCGTCTCAGGAATTCAACTTGTTTTGTTTTTAGGGATTTTCTTTAGAAAAGCCCTATTGCTATCGAGTTGTCGTCGACGTCGTCGTCGTCGTCGTCGTCGTTGCCAATTTTCTGTCACGGTTTTGGGTATGAAGGAGATGAGCTATCGAGTTGCTGTTTTCGGTAATAGATTCGTGCTGGGGTGAACCATTGCAAGATAAAGAAAAAAACGCAAAATCGAAAATCCCTGGTATTCGGCTGAGCTCGTCTCAGGAATTCAACTTGTTTTTCTATTTTTGTGTGAAAATCAATGCGGTTCACAGAATACATCTACTTACTAAGTTTCAACAGCATAGTACTTATAGTTTCGGAAAAAAGTGGCTGTGACATACGGACGGACAGACAGACAGACATGACGAATCTATAAGGGTTCCGTTTTATGTAATTTGGCAACGGAACCCTAAAAAGAAACAGGCTGAGCAACAAGAATATCCAGGCATCAATGTGCTTATCGTCATGGTTAAAAATCGAATAATCATAACCATAAAACAATATAAGTAATAAAGTTTTCTTTTTTAGGGATTTTCTTTAGAAAAGCCCTATTGCTATCGAGTTGTCGTCGACATCGTCGTTGCCAATTTTCTGTCACGGTTTTGGGTATGATGGAGATGAGCTATCGAGTTGCTGTTTTCGGTAATAGATTCGTGCTGGGGTGAACCATTGCAAGATAAAAAAAAATCGAAAAAAAAAGGCTTGTATTCGGCTGAGCTCGTCTCAGGAATTCAACTTGTTTTATCTTTTTATTTCATTTTTTTATACGTACTTACCACATTAAAACAAAAATATTTCATTTTAATATTATCAGGCATATAAATAAAGCTCGAGCTTCGACTCGAGTCCTTCATTTAAGGCTCTTGAGCCTTCAAGGTTCGAGTGTTTAGGGCTCGAACCTTTTAGACTTACGAGCCCTCCGAGCTCGAGCTTTGAAGACTCAGTAGCTTCGACTCGGAGCTCGAGTTTCCGCCTCGGAGCTCATTTCTCACAACACTTAACAGACCTGAGTATTTAGCATGAATTTCAGCTTGAGCCCTCTACGCTTTCCCGAGAAAAAGGTCTTGACACATAGACTGACAACAACGAAGTGTTCCTATAAGGGTTCCGTTTTTTCCTTTAGTACCTACCTCTAAAAATCAGTAGTACTAAAAAGATAATAATAATTTTATAAAAGGGTTGTGCCACAGTACAAAGAATTAAATCATGGTACTCGCGACATCGTCACAAAACGCTTTTGAAACTAAATCCGCTAGATGGCACTTTTCTAAGTTTCAGTAATATTGCTGAAAAGGGCGATTTCTATGAATATTCCGTCACGATTTGATTTTATCAGATAAAATATAATAATATTCTTTGTACTGTGGCACAACCCTTGTATAAAATTATTATTTTGGTTATAGTTCAGGTATAATAAAAGATTATTTTTAAAAAGGTTTTATACTAATTATTTGAAAATCCGTCGAAGATACGCCGTCGTCCGTGTCCCGCGCCTGTCCGCGCCTACAGAATAACATATGAATGTGCTCTACATTTCAATACTTCATACTTCAAGCGTCGGTAGTTTAGTGGTTAAGGAGTCGACCCTATGATCGAGAGGTCCTGGGTTCGAATCCTGGCCATTACACTTCCGAAGTGAACTCACTCCTAACACAAGCAAGTAAGCTTAGCTGGAGGGAGGGGTTAGGAGGAATATTAGTAATTTCGGTTACTAATATTCTTTATAAAAAAAAAACTTCTTGGAGCCAGTGTTATTTGGTAGTTGAACTAGAGTTTACATAATTATGAACTATTATATTGTTTCAGATCTAAGTGTTGAAGTCGTGATGGGAGGATTACCTATAGAAGAAGATATACAAAAATTTAAAAGAAAAGTTCACATTCTTGTAGGTAGTCCAGGGCGTATGAGGCATTTAATTGAAAGTAAATATATAATGGTCTCATCTGTAAGAATGTTAGTTCTCGACGAAGCGGATAAATTAATGGATAAATGTTTTGTAGCAGATATAAATTATATATTTTCAGTATTGCCTAAACAAAAACAAGTAATTATGAGTAGTGCTACTTATCCAGACTCATTAAGGACTATTCTGCAAAACTATGTTCAAAAAGCACAACACATATGTCCAGATAGTACCAGTATACTCTTGGGAATCAAACAGTTTGTTACAACCGTAAAAAGTCACATAAATATTGTTAGACAGACACAAAACAAATTTGAAGAACTATTGAAAATATTGTCAAATCGTGAATTTAAACAATGTTTGATTTTCTGTAATTATCAAGTCAGAGTAGCAGAACTATGTAAGATGCTAATACGAGAAAAATGGCCAGCAGACCAACTGCATGGTCAACTGGAACAGGCTGAGCGTTTAGAGGCATTAAAAACACTACAACAATATAAATGTAGAATATTAGTATCAACAGATTTAGCAGCAAGAGGTATAGATGCTTCAAATATAGACCTAGTGATTAATTTTGAACCTCCATCTGAATGGCAAACATACTTACATAGAATTGGAAGAACTGGAAGATTTGGATCATATGGCATTGCTATCACTATTCTTAGTGAAGGGAAGGAAGTAACTAAGTTTAAACAAATGATTACAAATATAAGCAGCTCCTTAAAAATCAATTATTTGTGGAGTGATAGTCAATTTCTATGTCACGACTATACAGAACAGCCTATAGAAGATATATTAGAACCATCTCAAGGTAAAAGCGAAATAAGTAACACCACAGAAGCTAAGGAAATTTGTAAAATTACAGAAGTTAAGGCCACGAGTGTAACACCAAAAATGGGAAAAATTAGTGAAACAATAGCAGTGAAGGAGATAAAAATATCAGAAGTGAAAAAAGAACACAAAACCGAATCAAAACAAATGAGCGAAACATCGGAAGTGGAAAGGTCAGATATGGCGGAAAAAGAAGGTAAAGACAGAGATAAAGAGATCTTAGAGACGTTAAAATTTGAAACACTTGAAATTAACGAAGATCAAAGCTTTTCTAAATTATTCAACTCAGTCGAAACTTCGGAACAATTGAAGATAGAGTCTTTTAATGATTTATTGGCTTCTTTTAAAGTTTATAAACCTAATATTGGTGAAACTATTGAAATTGAAGATGCTAGTTTTAGGGGATATTTCGAGCCTATGTTAAGTATAGAAACACAGCCAAATATAATTTTAGAATTAAATTCCAACACTGAAAATGAAATAGATGTGCGTAATAGTAATGACTATACAGAAAAAGGAAATATAACTGCTAAAAGCCCTACTTCTAGTCTCGAAGAAAAACAACTCAGTAAAAATTCACCTACAGGGAAAATGAATAGTGACTCTTCTATTAGGACAGATATTATCACGAAACAACTTCAAATAAACAAAAGAGATAATATTGGCACAGGTCACAATGCATTAATAAGTGCTGGTCTACCAGCGTCTTTTAGCTCCACAAAAGATAGTAATAGAGAATTAAAAGCAAAGAAAGTTAGTAAAAAAATATCTAATAAGAAAAACTCAAATAACATTATTCATAATCTATCTAAAAACGGAAGCCGTCAGACTAGTTTTAGAAGTAGTAGCGAAGCAAGTCCGGCAAGTTTGGAAGATGATGGTTACAATACTCACTCTTACCTTTATAGCAGATCGACAAAAGATATGCAGTTGCGAAGCAAAGTAGGATATAATACTTCAAATAGAAATGACATGCACTCTGTTTGTAGTGTAAGACATACCAATATTATAGACATGACGTCAGATATTTATAGAAACTACACTACTTGGTATAAACAGCTGAAAACACAGATGAAACAAGTCGAAATGTCTTTGTACATGAATGAATTATCCAAGATTTAAGTCTGAAAACGTGATCTTAATCTATACAAATGAATAAAATTAGTGTCTGTAATGTTAGAATAACAGTATACTAATGTAATGTATACTCGGTACTTATAGCAAAAACAACTTTTTAAACTTTTGTCCGTATGTCTGTTTCTTCGAAATAGCTGGGCTGAATTTGATGGGATTTTCACTGGCTGTTAACTGATATTATAAGGCGTAGTAACTTAGGCTACTTTTACTAAGAAACAATTAGGATTCCGTGCAAAACGATTAAAACCCAGAACTGAGTCCATGCGGTTACTGCATACTAGCTGTATCCAATAAATGAATGTAATTGTAAAATAATTTCTGTGGTAACTTTCCTGTAAATTTCAAAAGCAATCAACAACCAGGACGAGACTTGAACCCGCGGTACTCCAGGTAGCTCAGTTAGTCAGCTTATTCCCTCTAGAAAGGGACTTGTCCCGGGTTCAAGTCCTGTCCTGGATGTTGACTTTTTCTATTTAAATCTAATAAATTTTACCCAAATTCTTTTATTTAAAGTGCAGTTATATTTTTATTTTTAGAGCCTCTCCCACTCGTTTTTTCCACAAAATGATTTGCAGGGTTTAATGTGAGGGACCGTTCACGAAAACGCTCGCTTAAAAGGGGGGAGAGGCCTTGCTGAATGTGACAAGGGGGACAGGGGTCTACGGCAATGTGACGTTCGCAGTGCATCAAATTTACTACGACTACATATTTTTATTTAATTTTTCTGTTTTTTCTGTTTTTTGTTGGGTAGTCTGAAATAGAAATAAAAACCTTTTATTTTTAGTTAGTTACACATTTACAGACAGTTATATTGATTCAAAATGTACTAAAGGATAAATATTATTGTATATACAATACATACCTATATATACATTGTGGTGTATCTGTGATTTAAAAGATATATAAATTTTATTATAAAATAAAATAAATATTTTTCATCTCTCCTGTTCGGAAAGTTTAATTCACATGGGTAGATAGCCGGGTGGAAAGTAGGTTATTTCTAAGGCAGAAAGTTTTTTTTTTTTAATTTTAGGGTTTGCCATGGAGTCCATGATAATTAAGTTCGTCATAATGCCTTGCCTAGATACTCGATTACAATGTAACCAATAGATTCGATTTCCTTTCTCTTTAGGTTTTCCGTGGTCCGGTGCAAGCTTTGGATTTAACCAGGGTTGGGCAGTATTTGAATTACTTGTATTTAAAATACATAATCGAAATAAAACTACGTATTTGGTATTTGTATTTCAATTACTTGCTTGAAATGTAATTTGCAATTCGTATTTCAAATACCTGACGCCGAGGAGTTATTTTGTAATTAGTAGGTATTTCAAATACTTGTGGCTTCAAAATACATTTTAACATTAACTTACCACTGCCACTTCAACGATGCAATCCTTCGAGCGATGTCGGTTGTTTTAGTTCTCCTGCGGATCTCATCATTTCTGATTCGATCGCGCAGAGAAATACCGAGCATCGCTCTCTCCATTGCTCGCTGGGTGACCTTGAGCCTTCTTATGAGACCCATAGTAAATGACCACGTCTCACTTCCATATATCATAACTGGCAACACACACTGGTCAAAGCCTTTCGTCTTGAGACATTGAGGTATTTCGGACGCGAATATATGCCGGAGCTTCCCGAACGCTGCCCATCCGAGCTGGATTCGACGAGAGATCTCTTTCTCGAAGTTGGACTTACCTAACTGGATCGTCTGTCCTAGGTAAACATAGTGGTCAACAACTTCGAGTGTAATGTTCCCAACATTAACTGGAGCGGGTGCAACATGGGCATTGGACATGATTTTCGTCTTATCCAAGTTCATCCTAAGACCCACTCTTTGAGAACCATTACTAAGATCTTCGAGCATTGTGTTCAAGTCTTCCAAGGTCTCAGCCATAAGAACGACATCATCGGCAAACTGTAGGTGTGTTAGGAACTTGCCATTGATGTTGATGCCGCATCCTTTCCAGTCCAGAAGCTTAAAAATATCCTCCAACGCAGTTGTGAACAGTTTCGGAGAGATGACGTCTCCCTGTCTCACACCTCGCTGTAGTTGTATAGGATTAGAGCTCTGGTTCTGTAATCGGACTGACATGGTGGCATTTTGGTATAAGTACCTCAACACCTCGATTTACCTGTAGTCTATTTGGCACCTCTGGAGAGACTGCAGCACCGCCCAGGTCTCAATCGAATCGAAGGCTTTCTCATAGTCCACGAACGCCAAGCAAAGTGGCAAGTTATACTCTTCGGTCTTCTGTATAACTTGCCGCAGCGTATGAATGTGGTCTATGGTGGTGGTTGGAAGTCGTCAAACCTGCGAGCGAGACGATTCGTAATGACTCTCGAAAACAACTTATAGATATGGCTCAGAAGCGAGATGGGTCTGTAGTTTTTCAAGAGAGTCTTATCACCCTTCTTGATAAACAGCATCACATCGCTTCTGCCCCATGCCTTTGGCGTTTTGCCCTCGAGGATGACTGAATTGGAAAGCTTCTGGAGGACCTTAAGTATCGGCTTTCCGCCCGCTCTCAGAAGCTCTGTTGTGATTCCGTCATCGCCCGCCGCCTTGTTGTTTTTAAGCTGCTTGAGAGCCATTCTAATCTCGTGCAGGCTGACGTCCGGGATATCTTCTGTATAGTGTCGGGTAAGCTTGGCTCTAGGGTCTGTAGCCTTGCTTACAACAGCTGTTTGCGTGGAATATAGCTGCCCATAGAAACTCTCAATCTCCTTCAGGATTTCAGGTGTTGACGAAATGATGCTACCTTCCTCAGTTTTCAGCTCGTCAGTTGACTTTGCCCGATAGACAGATCTCTCGCGAATACTTTAGAGCCTTTGTTCCGCTCAATGGCCTCTTTAATACGTTCGATATTAAATTGGCGAAGGTCGCTCGTCAAAGACTTAGATATCTGTCTATTGAGCTGCCGATAACGAAGGGCATCCTCTGAGATCTGTAGCTTCATTTCGTGTCTCTAATCCATGAGTAGGAGAGTCTGGCTGGAGAGTTTTTTTAATTTGGGACGGCGGGTTTTATAGTACTTAGACCCAACCGTGCGGATAGTATCCACTACCATGTTGTATAGATCGTCCACATCTATACTGTTCTCAAGGGCTTCGAAGCGGTTTTGGAGCTCGAGCTGAAAGCACTCGGGGTTTTGGATTTGAACCGGTAATGGTCGGAGCATGGATTTTATCAGTCGCGATCTGTCAATCTTGACGTTGATATTCAATGTGCCTCTGACCATGCGGTGATCGCTTCCTGTCTTAACAGCGTTGATCACACTGACATCATTGAACATTTGCTTCTTCGTCGACATGATAAAATCGATCTCGTTTTTGACTTTACCGTCCGGACTAATCCAGGTCCATTTGCGGCTTACGGGCTCCTTATAGAAGGAGTTCATCATGTAGAGGTTCTCCCTCACCATGAAGTCTGCCAGAATCTGGCCCATTTCGTTCCGTTGCCCAAATCCAAATTGCCCCACTCTCAACTCATCACCGCAACGTTGCCTTAACTTTGCATTGAAATCCCCCATCACAACCGTGTAGTGGGTTTTATGGCTATGCATGGCTTTAGAGATCTCCTCGTACATAGGCTCCACTTCGACATCGTCGTTTGTCGAGGTCGGAGCGTAAACCTGGATGACATTCAGCGAATATCGTTTCGATATTCTGAGTATCAGGTATGCTACCCTGCTCGACACACTCCCGATGGTAACCACGTTGTTAACGAGGGATTTGTGGACGACGAACCCGACACCACCTAGAGACTGTTGGTCGCCCTCCCGGTGGTATAGTAAGTTACCGGATTGCAGGATTATCGAGTCCTCACCCTCTCTTCGGACTTCAGATAATCCATTGACACCCCAGTGTAACTTACTAACTGCCTCTTCCAACTCTACGAGCTTCGCGTCGAGCCTCAGTGTGTGCGTGTTGTAGGTTGCCAGATCGATTAGTCGGTGTTGGTAGCCGGATCTTACCCGGGGATTCTTAGCACCCCCTGCCCCGCCGTTACCATAGCCGCTACCGTAGCTAGCCCTACTGTAGCCTAGGTATAGCGGGACTGCCGGGGACTGGGGGCCGATTTATTGGGTGTGTAGCCATTGGGGGGGGGGGGGGGCGAGTAAATAATATATTCAATAAAACACAGCATGTACATTTACTTGTAAATGAGGCAGGGTCAGATTAAGTGTGAATAATAATCTACATCTGCATCTACACTAATGTAGTGAAGAGGAAAGGTTTGTATTTTTTTATGTAACGGATAAACGTAAAAACTACCTACTGGACCGATTTCAAAACTTCTTTTTTTTCCTTCTTTGGCAAATAGGTATGTAATGAATGCCAGTGTCAAGTAATTAGATGAATCGAGTCATTTGCATATGAATTCAATACAATGCAGCGTTCTTGTCATTTAGTCAAGTTCAAGTAAAGTCCGTCATAGTCAAGTTAAAGTCTTGGAGTACTGGAGGCTTTAAAAAAAACTGTCTAATTTAGGATGATAATTATGACAGCTCACGTCTATGAAGTAACGTATTTTTACACACATTATACCTCTAAAATTATCGTAGTACATAGACGAGTACCGCCCGCTTCTCGTAGTGAAGCGACTTGCAAGGATACAGTGTAACCTGTGGACTTCCACTGGCTACTTCACCGGCCAGTCCAGGTGAGCAAATGAGATCCTAATCCCAGGGCGCCGTTACTCAGAGGGTTCTAGTTTGGTGCACAGGGAAACAGGTTATACATACATATATTTAGAGAAAACAGAGACACAATTTCACACGGGATTATTAGTTTACATGTAACAAAAATTGTAATTGCTAAATTTTATCACTATGTATGTAGGTATGTAAACGAATACCTTAAATGTTAATCGTATGAAATAGTAACTAGTAACTAAACAGTCAAAAAAATAATAAAAATAACAGTCAATCACATATAACAGTTACAAGATTTACATAGTACAAGACTAAGTTACCTTCATACTTCCGTCCGTAACAATAGGACAGACAGCTACGGATGCTAATTTATTAGCTAAAAGTAAGAAATTAACCTAACTTATAATAAATATTAAGTATGTATTTAATTTGACTCGTATATAAACAAATTGGCGGTATACCGACAAAATAATCTTTACCTTCTGTGATAGTCTAAAGACTGTGTTACGGCAAGGTAATGATTCTCGCTCCAGAAATACCAACCTTTCAATTCAAAAAGGACACTTTTTTATAATTAGCTGTGTTGAGTCGATTAAATATGCACGATATTAACTAATGATCTTGTTGTAAACAAGTAGTATATTTAGTGATTACAGATAAAATGAAGATCCGCTGCTACACCTATAACAAAATAGTAAAATACATATTTACAATTGCAATGAAAATGATATGATATTATAGCTGAGTATTGTATTTATACATATATACTAGTATTTTGCGCGGTGCGCGAGCTGCAAGCAGCTCGCGAGTGTTATGTAAAAAAATCGATCCGTCATCTTGGATTTTTCAACTTTTTTTTCAAAAATTCAAAATCAGAAGCCTCGATTTACTCAAAAATGTCACCCATGTTGCCATGTCATCAAAGATGGCGGAGAAACGACCACCATGTTGGCCGCCATCTTGAATTTTTTGACATTTCAGATTTTTCCCATAGTCACCTCAGCTCTCTCTACATTTTCCCCATACATCATCCATATCCCCCATTACTCCTTCTAGGAGAACAATTGTGTCAGTGAGTGAGTGAGTGGTAATCGATAGTTTGTGAGTGCAGCTGTTGAGAGTGAGAGAGTGTGTCCTCAACCCTGATAATGCAGGGTGCATTATCAGGGTTGAGGAGTTGGTACTTGAAATCTAACCATGAAGTCGTTGCTTGGTACCTATAATATTAATTCACTATGAACACTTTCTGAATCTTGATAACCTAGGGCCTAGGCGGGCAGTAAACTTCCCAACTTGCAGTCACTTCAATATTCTCCATATATTTTGTATGGAAAAATAAATTCCGCCATCTTGAATTTTGTTTCTGTTCATTGAGTAGACCTTCAGGTCCTGATCATCTTTTGCTAAGAAACCACTCTTCTATCTTTTATACTCTCCGAGATAGACACCGACGAAATTTGTATGGCGGCCATCTTTTTTTCTCCATTTTGAATTTTTTTTCAGCTCACTGCCAATGGCAGGATAATTTCAGTAGTTCACAAATCGACACCAGTTGGCGCTACTGTAAATGTAGACCTAGACCTGTCAAAACTTTGCTAAACTTTCGTTTTGTGACTTTTGTGTATTTTAGTTTTAGTATCAATTTCTGTAAGTTCGGACGTTCTTTGACACTCCTACACGCATCATAACAATGCCTTCACTATGTGTTGTACCGCAATGCAACTCAAGAACAACAGGGCATCGTTTTCCTAGCGATACAAGAAGAAGAAAGATGTGGCTCGTAAGAATACGTCGAGATAAATTTGAACCCACACCTTATTCTAGAGCATGTAAAAATCACTTCATTAAGTCTGATTATGTGATGCCCTTGGACTCAGCGAGTGAAAACCGTAAGTATCTATTCGATATGTCTCCAATTGATTCGATACTTTATCAGACACAATCTATTGTAATAAACGGATTGTTGCTCATATTATTTCATTCTTATAGAATTCTTCTTCTGCCTTCATCATATTTTTTGTTTTGCAGCTATACCGAGGTTGAAAAAAGATGCTGTACCCAGTCAGTTTGCATGGACCAAACCGCAAACAGAATCTTTTATAAAAAGAGCAGAGCGAGCTAAAAGAAGACTGCACTCAAAATATATACATGCAAATACATCAAATCACACTGATGTAGTTGAAAATATTATGCAACCTGAAGTGTTTTCTGATATGGAACTATCAATAAATGAAGTAACAGTAGAGTCTTTCAGAAAAACGTATAAAACATGTGAATAAAACGAATACAATACGAATAACATGATTAATGTTTAGAATAGATACGTATAAGAATGAGGTTATGTTCCAACCACTTAGCTTTATTACCTCTCAATTAGAGCTTCCTTCTTGCCAACACATTTCGCATTTCTCTTCTTGAGTTCAGTTTTTAGCTCATTCACAGTCCAGCTACCATATTTATCAACCATTTTTATATTTTAGAATTAAAACCACACAGACAAATAGTAAACAGAGTTTGACAGGTCTACATCTACAACAGCGCCTCCAAGCGGGCAAAATTTGCTGCCTTCATGCCATTGGATGAGGTTCCAAGTATTTTTTGTTTGAGCAGCCCTCACCTATGGTTAATACCCTGGCCGTGCTCTTCACCCATCTTCCAAACCCTCGATCATCATCTATCTACATATTTTTGACTAAGAGTTCGTCCCCAAAAACATTTTAAAAAGATACCATAAATCAAAGTCTTGCATAGTTCAAAACTTGTAGTCTATTCAATATTCGCCATACATTTTCTATAGAAAAATAAATTCCGCCATCTTGAATTTTTTTTCTATTCATCGAGTAGACCTTTGGTTCCTGGTCGTCTTTTGCGAAGAAACTACTCTTCCATCTTTTATACTCTCCGAGGTGGACACCGACCTAATTTGTATGGCGGCCATTTTTTTTTCGCCATTTTGAATTTTTTTTCAGGTCACTGGCAATTGAATGACGTTTCGAGTGACATTTGCTCAAGCACCCCCAACCTATCTTCAATACCTTAAGCGTGCTCTTCACCCGTCTCCGAAATCCTCAATCATCAGCTCTCTCCATATTTTTCTTCCGAATGAATTTTTATCCTCTATACGAAACCATCAGTGAAAAAAAAATTTTTCATACAAAATTGTTCAGGAGAGGTGGGTGATAAACGAGTCAGTGAATCAGCACGAGCTGCTATATATATATTAATATAATACAATATGTAACTTTCTACGTAAATGTGATTATGGCTGAAAAATAACATATTAACGCAAATATAATATATATCAACTTACTTGTGAATCTATTAAAACTAAACTTGAATACTATAAATATTACAAAGACATACATACATATAGATTAATTAGTTATAGCGTTTTTTTTTACATACATATTTGAATAATTTTTTCTGTCCGTTCGTAATCTAAACTACTCAGATATTCATACAGTGTAGCTTTGCAGACAAACCTTGACATATTTCTTAGCGGTTTAATTGTACTTATGTGATTATAAAGTAGCGGGGCCAGAAAGTACCAAAAACGCTGAGCAAAAGTAGTTCTACATATTGGAACATCGTAAACATGGTGTGAACTTCTAATGAATGTGTTAGAACGCCTCAGGCAAAAGTGTTGTTTTAGAACAATGCTTTTAATGAAAAGTTGACGCTTCGTTAGGACTTCAAATTCTTTAACAGTTTGGACGTGGGATACCTAAATGGCTTAAAATTAATTACCTTTAAATACACCGCTGGGCTCTTTCTATTTGTATAAGCGTACTTTTGCGGGCACCACCCCAAGCGGTAAGCTATAGATTGACATAAGGTTAGGTAGACCATTATAACCTCCTAACTTCCAAAAACTAAACTTGATAGCACAATATATATAATTATGTCAAGAGTAATACAACTACGAGTGACTTCTCGTATAGTAACAATCAGAGTGAAAACACTAGGGATACCGCGACGGGGGTGTGTGTTGGGTAACCTCCTCGAGTGTCGCTCCGATTCCGATCCCGCTGCAGTCCGGGGGGAACGGAATCGGAGCGGCCGGTACACCCTGGGCGGCGGTCAATGGCTTCCCCCTTCGCCCCTTCATAGGGTTGGCATTGATCGTCGGCCAATACCCAACGTGGCGGGAACACATCGCTCTCCGTACTCCTCTGCTTTCAGAGGAGACAGGATGAGCGATGCTGTTAGTGGTGAGATGGCCCAGGGTCAGCCGGGGTGCGAGGGATATGCTCTATGGGTAACCTTACACCCCGGCGTCTGAAGACCCGAGACGGCGTGCGGTTTTAGTCGGTGCAAGCCCGACATAACCGCCCCCGCTGGCCGGCGGGGGGGTATCCGAAGGGATTTCCGCACGATAAAAAAAAAATAAAATAAAAAAAAAATGGGATACCGCGACGGTGTTTATATACTAAATTAAATCTAGACTGATCTCGAAAGATCAACAAGATTGCTAAAGTTCCAGAAATATGAGGTCGATAAACCAGACAACGATTCCCACGACCGCTTACGGTGACTGGCCGAACTACGTCGAACTGACCACAGCCAGGCGCACATACCGCATAGAACCATTCCCAACAGTTGCCCCCGTGTCACACAGATGTCGCTAGTTGTATTACAAAATCACTCAAATTATGTGATAATATGTTACAACAGTACAATTGGCTATAGACAAATAAAAAAAAAATTGATAAATATTCTGCGACATTAAATTATTATTATTTAAATAAGTATATTAATTTATTAAAATTATTAAGTAATTATCTACTACCATTTTTTTTGTAATAAAATTAGCTAACTATAATACCTAACATTAATACTATACTCTAAATAATAATAAAGATTATAGGCACAAAAATAAAACTATTACAACTCTTTTGATTGTGACAGCACTACAGCGTTTCAGGCAGCCATTTTTTTATTCATTTAGTACGAGTTCTAACCTCCTCTGAGTATATTGTTCTGTGGTTCTAACGCTGCGCTGTTAGTGCCTTGTATACGCTTTTCTTTTATCTGCTGTATTTGTTATTTAAGTCTTTCCTTAAGTTTTTGTTATTTTTGACTATACTATGCCGAAAAGAACGAAAAAGACTTGTAGGGACACAGTAGTGCATTGAACAAGGCACGGCGTTGCTTACGCAGCGAATTCCTGTCGCGGCACTTCGTGGTGACTAGCGTCCACCCGGCAGTTACCTCCTAACCATTCGGCCGTCCGCTTGTGTCCACACCTCAACCCTTCGCGGTATAGTAACCTTGTTAAACCAGGGTCAGTGATTAAACAGTACAGTCAAACTACTAACGAAACTTTTTATTTAATCATCCTAGCCGTGCAGATACAGTGGGAGAGAGCTTCCAGTGGGGCGTACCTGCACGTGCCGTAGTAACCCGAACACGCATCTACTAATAATATATATCACGCGATACCAATACCCCACAGTGGTGACCTCGTCAACGTGCGTTAGAGTGACTGTCAAAATTATTATTTTTTCGCCGGTTTGATAGCGTAATCGTACCTAATTACGTTTAAAAGGGGGTAACTCACGAGGTGGCCAAGCGAACACGCGGTAAGACTTTTACGCGAGCGCCTACATCCTTGAACTGTTTTTAGTAATTCTGTAAAAGACTTAAGTGAAGTAAATCAGTGAAATGGCGAATACCGAAGCCGCGCCCGAGCAGAAAATCATAGTGGAAGACGTCGGACTCGCAGCTATCTCTGCCGCGTCCCGAATATCTACATTTTGGACCGACCAACCTCGCGTTTGGTTCCTCCATGCGGAAGCCGGGTTACGACCTCAGAAGCTGAGCGACGACGCGAGATTCAACATCGTAGTGTCCAAGCTAGGCAAGGAAGTAATCCAACAGGTATCGGACATAATTATGACGCCGCCGAACGAAAAGAAGTATGACCTTTTAAAGCATTGATTACATCAAATTTACGAAGAGTCCGAGAACCGGAAAGTACAAAAATTAATTGGTGAAATGAACCTCGGTGATCAAAAACCTTCGCAACTGTTGCGAAAAATGCAAGACCTAGCAAGCGGTAAGGTGGCCGACGACACCCTCAAGGTGCTATGGCAGAATCACCTGCCGACCGCAGCGCGAAGTGTATTAACCGCAGCGGATACATCGGATTTGGAACGTTTGGCAGCTATAGCGGATAAAATAGTAGAAAACATTCAAACACCACAAGTAGCAGCCATATCCGAAAGCTCGAATGCAGATAGTACATCGATACTTTTAGCGGAAATTGCAAAATTAAGTGCGAAAATTGCTGAAACAGGGAAGGAAAGGACCGGAAATTACCAGCGTAGAAACGCGCGTTCCCGTTCTCAATCTCGCGATCGCCCAAGACGTAGTAACAACAATAAAAACAACTCGAAGAACCCGAATTGGTTATGTTTCTACCACTATAGATATGGGGAGAAAGCAAACAAGTGCGTCGAGCCCTGCAACTACAAAAAGCCGGAAAACTAGGAGCAATACAGGTTTCAACGGTGGGTTCCTGTATTCCAGTAGCAAACCATCGACTCTGCGTCACGGAACGTAATAATGGTATGCGTTTTTTAATTGACTCTGGTGCAAATATTTCAGTGGTTCCGAAATCTTTTAGGTTAGTGCGTAACATAGTGAAAGAGTGCGAATATAAACTTTATGCAGCAAACGGCACGGAAATCAAAACGTACGGTACTAAGACTTTAGCTTTAAATTTAGGCTTAAGGAGAGTGTTTAACTGGAATTTTATCATTGCCGATGTTAGTCAGCCCATAATTGGGGCAGATTTTTTACAACACTACAATCTGTTAGTGGATTTGAGAGGTAAACGTTTGATTGATAACGAAACTAGCTTACATGTAACTTCCAACGTTGTGAACTGTAAGCAGCAATCAATTAGTACTGTAACTGAGTCGCATCCTTACTATCACTTGCTTAGTAAATACCCTAACTTAACGAAACCCGTATCTTTTAAAGAACCACCAGCTCACCCAGTAGTTCATCATATAGAGACAACAGGTCCACCAGTACACGCCAAGGCCAGACCACTGCCTCCGGATCGCTACAAAAAGGTACGTGAAGAATTTAGATTAATGCAGGAATTAGGGATTTGTACTCCATCTAACAGCACTTGGGCCAGCCCACTTCACGTGGTACCCAAGAAGGACGGTCAGATACGACCGTGTGGAGATTATCGAGCTTTGAATGCTATCACGAAGCCCGACCGTTATCCCATTCCGAATATCAAAGATTTTACATACATTTTAGCAAATAAGAAAGTTTTTTCACGTATAGATATAAATAGAGCTTATCATTTTATTCCTGTAGCACCTGAAGACGTGGAAAAAACTGCTATAATAACAACTTTTGGTCTGTTTTCGTTTCCTAAGATGCAATTTGGTCTTATAGGAGCCTCGAGCACATTTCAGCGTTTTATGAATAACTGTGTATTACAGAATCTAGAAGACGAATTTCAGAAAAATAATCCTGAATTTTCAGAGTACCAACGCGAATTTATTTCATGTTATTTAGATGACATCATAGTAGCGTCAGAAAACGCTATCTTGCACGATAAGCATTTAAAAGCATTGTTTCAGCGATTAGAGAAAGTTGGTTTAACTATTAACGTATCAAAATGTAGTTTTAGTCAAAAAAAAATCGACTTTTAGGACATGAAGTGTCCGCAGAAGGTCTTAAACCTCTGCCGACAAAGGTACAAGCAATTATTGAGTACCCATTACCTAGAACCGTTGACGAATTACGTAGATTTCTAGGTATAATAAATTTTTATAGAAATCATTTACCTAAAGCAGCACAGTATCAAAAAGAATTAAACATTTATCTGTGCGGTGCGAAAAAAGACAAATCGGTTATCGTGTGGTCAGACTCAGCTATCAGAGCATTCGAACAATGTAAGGCAAGCTTACAGGAAGCTGCAACACTAGCGTATCCAATAACAGGCATACCTATATCGTTAATGACCGATGCCTCGGACAGTTGCGTAGGCGCTGTCCTACAACAACAAGTTGACGGAAACTGGGTACCGCTAGCCTATTTTTCTAAACGTATGACCGATACGCAACAAAAGTACAGTACCTACGATAGGGAATTACTTGCGATTTATTTGGCTATACAGTATTTTAGATCTATGTTCGAAGGCCAGGAATTGATTATTTATACCGATCACAAGCCGTTAACTTTTGCATTTAAAAAATTGAATTCTAGTAACGAAATTCCTAGACGTACACGTCAGTTATTATTTATTAGTGAGTTCACAACCGATATCCGTCACATAGGTGGTCCGGATAACGTGGTTGCTGACTCGTTATCGCGAGTAGAAACAATACTCTGTCCCAGCATGTTCGACTTCGAAGAATTAGCGTTAGAACAAAACAACGACTCGCAAGCGCAGGAAATGTTACACGATAGTAACAGCAGTATAAAGTTACGAAAGGTAACAATACCTCTTTGTAATAAGCAAATACTTTGTAATGTTTCGGATAGTACAATACGACCTTATTTAACACAAAAGTTTAGACGATTGGCGTTCGATTCAATACACAGCCTTAGTCATCCTGGCATTCGTACTTCTAGAAAATTAGTTAGTAGTAAATATTTTTGGCCAGGAATGAATAAAGACGTAGGCCTATGGGCGAAAACATGTACCCAATGCCAACGTTCAAAAATACAACGCCATACCGTGTCAGAATTAGGCAAATTTTCAAAGGTTAATCGGTTCGAACACTTGCATATTGATATTATAGGCCCGTTGCCAACGACTAGAGGAAGGTTATCGTTATTGTCTTACTATGATAGACAGGCAAACCGGATGGCCTGAAGCATTTCCTTTGAAAGACATCTGTGCGAACTCAGTTGCCAAGCTATTGTACGATGGATGGATTACGCGTTATGGATGTCCTATTAGGCTTACGAGTGATCAGGGCAGACAGTTTGAAAGTAATCTCTTCCGACAACTATTAAAGTTCTTAGGCGTTAGTAAAATTAGGGCTACTCCTTATCATGCACAGGCAAACGGAGCTATTGAACGCTGGCATCGCAATTTTAAAGCTTCATTAATGGCCCGTTTAGGTAATTCTGTATCGTGGATAGACGAAATGTATACTGTCATGCTAGGTTTGCGTGCGGCCCCTAGAAGCGACACAGGTGTGAGTGCTGCCGAGCTAACGTTTGGCAGAACGCTAAGACTCCCTGGTGAATATTTCGAGGTAAGTGATCAATCTTTCAGCAACTGCGAAGACTTCGTTAAACAATTGAGACACACTATTGATGATTTAAGACCTAGACCCTTGAGTCATAGTAACTCTAGATCTGTGTTTGTACATCCTGATTTGAAAACGTGTCAAAAAGTTTTTATTCGTAACGATTATGTTAGGAAGTCTCTGCAACCTCCTTTCAATGGACCCTATCGAGTAATTAAAAGATACGATAAAGGATATCTCATACAGTATCCTGATAGGAAGTCAGTCGTTTCCATCGATCGGTTAAAACCCGCTTATTTACTTACTTGTGAACAGGAAAGTAAGCAATCAGATAGTAATTGCACTAGTAAACAAGTAGTCGAGCGTAAGAATGCAACTCAGACTAGAAGTAGTCAAGGTATTGCGAAAGAGTGTAATGTTAAATTAAATGATGACTCACCTTTACGTCGCATCACGCGGACAGGTCGAGTGATTAACAAACCCGTCCGATTTATTTGAATAATTAAAGTAACACACTAAGCATTTTTTTTTGGAGCATGTATATATTATGGCTCATTCACGTGGTAATGGTTCATTTGTAAGCTAATTTACTAGACAGTACACTAGTATTTTCGTGTGTATTTCTGTTTCCTTTTTTTTTAACCTGAAAATATGGGTAGCTCACAGTCAAAGGATATTGTCGTAGCTCAAAACGCTTCGATTGTAAACCAAGAATTCCGTGACAGTATGAAAATATTTGGAATTTGTTTATTTACGCTATTGACGATACTAGCGATAATTATATTGTATTGGTTATGGCGAAAATGTAACGCTAAAACGAGATCTTGGATTCGGAAAGAAATTGTCAATGGAACAACCATATTAGCTAACGTGGAAGCTGGTAACCAACCACGTAAGCCACAGCAAGTTGTATTTACCACGTAAAAAGTGTTTCGTGCGGAATCCATTTACCATCAGGTGAGCAGTGTGCTTGTTTGCCACCTGAGTAGTATGTAAGAAATGTTTTATCTCTATGTTAACGTATAAATTGTATTTTATCTTTTTTATCTCAGAATGGTATTTAAAACAAAAATTATTCTATTATGTTTTATATGAATATCAAAGTTCATGTGTTATAATCAGTGCACAAAGGTACACAGGAATGTGCAGAATAGCAAGTTTGTATGAAGTGACTTTATTCATAGCGTTATACAGGCATGACGTAGAGTTGTTGACCTACTGACAACATAACGGAACTCCTTGTTTTATGTTTGATTATATTCATTTTTATTGGTATTACTTTGTCAATTGTACTATTGATTTGTATTATTTCTTATTACAATTGATGGTGTTGTTTAACCTTAACGAGAGTATGTTACGTTCTTTGTTAACCCATAATGATTAATGTTGGAACATTAGAACAGTCAAACATTGTTATAATATACTCCTTTGTAACGAGATTTTCATAACAAATTTGTCGTTTAGATAAAGTTGATTAGGAACCGTATGACGTCAGCGCCATTCCAAGAATATTGTAACCGACGCGTAGCGCCGGATAGAGTATCAAGTCACAGACACAGAGACACATAGAGTATGAACTTCGGACAATGTTTGTCAAATGTGTAAATGGTATGTAGTATTTTTTCCTTTGATTTTTTTTGTAAGGGGGGGGGTTGATGTAGGGACACAGTAGTGCATTGAACAAGGCACGGCGTTGCTTACGCAGCGAATTCCTGTCGCGGCACTTCGTGGTGACTAGCGTCCACCCGGCAGTTACCTCCTAACCATTCGGCCGTCCGCTTGTGTCCACACCTCAACCCTTCGCGGTATAGTAACCTTGTTAAACTAGGGTCAGTGATTAAACAGTACAGTCAATCTACTAACGAAACTTTTTATTTAATCATCCTAGCCGTGCAGATACAGTGGGAGAGAGCTTCCAGTGGGGCGTACCTGCACGTGCCGTAGTAACCCGAACACGCATCTACTAGTATATATATACGCAATACCTAAACCCCACAGTAACCTTGTTAAACCAGGCTCAGTGATTAAACAGTACAGTCAAACTACTAACGAAACTTTTTATTTAATCATCCTAGCCGTGCAGATACAGTGGGAGAGAGCTTCCAGTGGGGCGTACCTGCACGTGCCGTAGTAACCCGAACACGCATCTACTAATAATATATATCACGCGATACCAATACCCCACAGACTGTTTTAAATAGTGAATGTCGTGAATTTGTAGTTCGTTTGCGGAACTATTTTGAACGAGAGTGTCAAAATAGCGGACCACTGCTGCCTCTATCTCAAGTTGGTAACAGAGTTGCGGACGCTCTTGGCCTCGGACGAGCTACGGGGTCCCGAATAACACAAGAAAAGTATGGTGAGTCATCTTCAACTCAAGTTACAGATGAAGACACAGAAAAGAAATTGACGACTCCGAATAAGAAAAGAAGAAGAGCCTCGACAGTCACCAATATTGATGACTTTGATGCTTCCGCAATTTGCAACAATTGCAAAATATATATGCATACTACAGACGTGGTGAATATCCCACTCTAAGAAAATTGACCGTGTCACTTAAAGACTGTGAATTATTTTAAGGTAGTTTGCAATCATTGGCTACTGCACTGCACAATATTGGATTTTCCTACAAAAAAATGCGACAACAGGAAGATTATTATGGAGCGAACAGATATTGTCGTGGCACGAATAGAATTTTTAAGAAAGTCGAAAATTAAAACTAATTGGGTTTTGGTCATTTTTCTTGCTGAAACATGGCTTAATGCTAATCACAGCGTGCCGAAAGCATGGACCGATGACACGGCACAGTCCGTTACAAAAGTACCCGAAGGCAAAGGACAGCGTCTTATAATTACGCATGCAGGGTCGGCAAATGGTTTTATGCCTAACTGTTTGTTGACTTTCATATCAACAAAAACAAATGAGCATCACGAAGAAATGAACTTTGAGAAATTCAAAGAGTGGTTTTTGTTGTTATTGGATAATTTGCATGAACCACATACCATAATAATGGATAACGCGCCGTACCACTCCGTGCAAAAGGACAAAGCTCCAACATCAGCCAACAACAAACAAAAAAAATATCTTGGCTCGAGAGCAAAGGAGTGGAAGTAAATGAAACGATGCTGAAACAAGAATTAGTCGGTTTGGTAAAAGAAAATAAACCCAGAAAGCCAACATACCTTTTGAACGAGATTTCTGAGCAACGTGGCCATACAGTTCCCAGATTGCCACCGTATCACTGCCACTACAATGCCATCGAACTGATCAAAGGTTCTTTTTTTGTCATTATGCCTAGCACCTAAATTTGTAAAAGCATAATTTGTTATTATATATATATATATATTTTATGTTTTACAGGTCATGCCAAACACAACACTTCTCCACCATTCACGGCTAAGAAAATGCTCACACTATTAGAAAATGCGTGTGATAATGTTACTGCAGAGGACTGGAAGACAGTCGTGGAACACACGGAGTGCGATGTTCACTTCGACAACATGTGTGAACAACAAGAATTTATTATTCACCTTGGCGATAGTTCAAGTAGTGATGAAGAGGATGATGATTTAGATTGTGTACCTCTAAATGAATAAAAATAGTAATGAGATTTTTTTTCGTTTTATTTCACCTACGGGCCCCCTCAACAACGATTTGGACTTGCGTGTATTCTACTGAATGGGTTGATTACCGAATGAAAATGCGTCTGATAGGAAATCGTAGTCGTGAGAGAGCTTTTACTGTTAAGTACACAAATATGTATGAAATTATATTTACCTAATTACCTAAAATAAAATTAAAAAATATGTTTTTGTAACCTTAAAAATTCCAAATTCTACGGGATCGATAATCGAATAGATTCATAAACGATTATACCTACGCTATGGGGCGCCCTACTTCGAGCTGTCAAAATTATCATCCTTTATTTGACAAAGTATAGAGGCTTCTTTGGAGTTTTGGAAACAACACGGATAATCACATTTCACGCTAAATATGTCACTTTCCTACACTTGTGCATGTTGTCGACGACGTTATGACTAAAAACCCACCACTTTTACACATAAAACTCGAAATTACACAAATTTTAGAAAATGAAACACTGCCTCGATGTGACTTTTCCCGCGTTGGTGCCAAAACTCCAAAACTTCTTTTACAGTTAGAAAGCTACATTATCACAGTAACATAGGCTATATTTATTACTAGAAAAAAATGAAATCCCTACCATAGACCAATAATAAACATAGACTGACAACGCTTTGGACAAGGCTGTACGCCGGAGAAATCGACCGTCTCTCCCCCGTACTCGTGGGATATACTATGAATATTGAATATCATAATAAACCGGACGGATCTAATGATGATACAAGTCCGAACACCGGACAAGATGTTTTCGGAGTGGGGGTAGAAAAAGAGGTGAGGCGGCGGTCCCACACGCGGCTGACTAAGGCCGTCTTGACGAGACCGGCAACTGCGCTACCAATGGGCGGACAAACGGACGCGGTTGTCGAGTCGATGGCTGGGACTGACAGCGAGTCAGCTCCCAGCCTTATAGAGACTGAGGGTCTCCGCGGAAAGCGGAAACGCACGATTGGGCCGTTTCTGGATCGGAGCAGAAGCTCCTCTGGACAACGGGCGGTCTCCTAGACCGAGGACGACCGGCCAGCGATGGTGCTGGCCACTTCCACGAGTAGAATGCCGAAGCTACCGGTGCATGTCCCTCCACTACCAAGTGGCAGGAACCAAGGCGTCCCCACTGCGAGGGAGCTCCTCTCAGCGTTTGCCCGGATCACGGACACCATCAAGGGTGCCGAATACGTGGCTGGAAAGAAGACGGTGGCGGCAAACGTCGCCATCGCCAAGACAGCGCTGGAGGAGCTCCTCGCTAGGAGCGTCTCCGATGCGAAGCTCAGGGCCCAGGTCACGAGTCTGGAGACTGAGCTCGCTAACTCCCTGGAGCAACAACGGATACCCCGCGGTGAGGTGGAGAAGCTGACACATTTAGTAAAGGGGTCTGCGGTGACCCGGACTGCGCCAGGTCCCCGGGAGGCCTCGCCGGCACGGGTTACCCCGCTACTCCCGAGCGTTCTTCCAGAAGGGAGGCATGGGAGGTAGACGGAGCCGCGAAAAAGGCCAGAAATGTCACCAAAAAGGTGGCCAAAGCCACTGCGGCGAAGGCGCCGTAACGGGTCAGGCGCCCCACGCTCCACAGCCGTCGTCCTGACAGTGACGACGGAGGGTGTGGAGAAGGGCGTGAGGTACGCCCAGGTACTGAGGCAGTTAAAGCCTCCGTGGACCTCAATCAAGGGCCTTGAGATTGAGGGTGGGCTCCGGTGCAAGACGACTCACACCGGAGCTCGCCTCCTCGAGGTCTCCGGCGCCACCAGCGGCCCCAAAGCTGATGCCCTAGCGGCCAAGCTGAGGAAGTCGCTGGACACGCAGGCCGTCCGCGTCACCGGACCCAAAAAATGCACAAATTTATTACAATGCCATCTATGGTCAAATATTAAAGTTATTAAGAAGAATCGAAAGTCATTTTGTCGTCATTAAAAAGCTGTCACATATAATGTTATTAATTTTCTCATAACTACGTTGTTGATAAGTTTAATAGCAACTAGGATATTGATTAACACAGTATTAGTTCAGAAAAGCACTGCCCCCGGACCCCGACGGTATTCCAGGCCGAGCATGGGTCCTGGCCCTTAAGGAACCAGGGCCTCGACTGTTGGGGCTCTTTAGCGCATGCATCGAAAGGGGCCAGTTTCCGAAGGCGTGAAAGACCGCCGGCGGACCAACCATCCGGCCGATCGTTTTGCTTGACGAGGTGTGCAAGCTCTTTGAGCGGATTATTGCAGAGCGCCTCGTCGAGCATCTCACGAACGTGGGGCCAGACCCGGCGGATAACCAATTCGGTTTTCGTCGGGAGCGCTGCACCGTGGCGGCGATCATGCGCGTTAAGAGCCTGGCGGAGGAAGCAGTGTTGCAGGGCGAGGCGGTGGTGGCGGTGACTCTTGACATCGCCAACGCCTTCAAAACCCTGCCCTGGAGCTGCGTTAGGGAGGCGCTCGTGTACCACAACCCCAACCTGACGCTGAACACGCATTGTCGAGGCATACGCATTGTCGAAGTCTGGTCCCGAAATTGAAGGGGGCTGCGGCCGCGCTATCGCGGCTGATGCCCGACATGAAGGGACCCAACGCTCCCACTAGGAGACTGTACCTTTTTTTTTTTTTTTTTTCGTGCGGAAATCCCTTCGGATACCGCCCCCGCTGGAGAGCGGGGGATCTCCAGCGGGGGCGGTTATGTCGGGCTTGAACCGACTAAAACCGCACGCCGTCTCGGGTCTTAAGATGCCGGGGTGTAAGGTTACCCATAGAGCATATCCCTCGCACCCCGACTGACCCTGGGCCATCTCCGTCTGGCGGCCCGCGAAGTGGCTGTTATAAACAGCCCATTGAAAATGATAGCCGTCAGAGTCATAAGGGAATATCGCCCGATCTCCGTCGAGGTGGCATGTCTCCTAGCCGGGACCCCTCCATGGGACCTGGAAGCGTGGGCCCATGCGTCATTGTACCAATGGCACAAGGAGGCGCTGGAGCGGGGCCATAGGCCGGAGCCCCGAGAAATCAGGGCTTAGCGGCCCCAGTTCCGCCAGGAACTCATGGAGACATGGAGGGTGCGAATTGTGCAACCAAGGTGGGGAGAATCCACCATCGCGGCAGTGAGGCCGGTCATAGAGGAGTGGCTAGAGAGGCACCACGGTGACCTCTCCTACCGGATGTGTCAGATAATTACCGGACACGGGTGCTTCGGTAAGTATCTGTGGCGCATCTACCGGGAGACAACGCCTCAGTGCCAGCACTGCGAGGATCCTCGCCAAGACACGGCGCTCCACACGTTGATGGAGTGCCCAGCGTGGGTGAGTCAACGCCGGGATCTCGTTGCGGATCTGGGCGTGGAGTTCTTTCGTTGGAAACCAGAGTCGTGGTCTCCGACGGGAGCAAGTGGTACGCCGCCGTCTCTTTCTGCGAGCAGGTAATGCGAGTGAAAGAGGCGGCGGAGAGGGAGCGGGAAGGAACTACGCGGCGAGGACGCCTCAGATTTGTCTACGCCCGGGACTACCGACCTCCGTGATCGGGGCCTCAGGACGGCAGTTGGCCGACTCGCTGTACTTACAGAAGCAGGCTAAGATAGAGGCGTGTCGTGTGTCCTACACACGCCTGCCAACTCACCGTCGCGGGATAAAATCCGCCCCATAGGAGAGGCCGCGATGGCGGCCAAAGTCCGCCGGTAACCCTGGGATTATCCTTTCGAGGGCTTAAACGGTGTGCCCGGCAATGGACACTTGGGATGGACACTGTGTGGTTTTAGTTGGTCCGATTCCGATATACCCATCCCATCGTTGGCACCGATGAGGTGAAGCCCGTGGGGCCCGTGAAGATCTAGACTATACGTTAAAAAAAAGAGGTTGCAGGTTCGGTTCCCGCGCAGTGCAAATATTTGTGTGCATGAATATGAACATTTGCATTGGTCTGAGTGTTTTTTTTTTGTATAATATGCATGTATTTACAAAAAAAAACTATCTAAGTATGTATATCCATATTTTAGAACCCATAACACAAGCTAGTTTGCTTACTTTGGGTCTAGATACCGCTATATAGAATGTCGTAGAACATTTCTTTATTAAATTTGATGTATGCTACCTCGGTCTGTTCCGTAGAGAAGAGAGAAAGTACGTATATGAGGTTTTATTACGTATATTATGGGAAAATTTCATAGCCTGGCAATAAAAAAACTACCGCTATTCCTCTCTCGTATAGGCTGATAGCCAGCATATAGCTTTAGCTTGTATTCTTATTCTACGCTGTTTCTTGACCTTGACGACCGTAGATAGTTGACGTAGACACCCGCCCAGTGCCCCAAAGCCCGGTGGAAATTATTTAAAGTGAACGAAAATTTAATACAACGCCATCTATTCCCTCTTTGTACAAAATTTGCATGCTATCCATAATTTTTGTAGACATGTATTGCAGGAAAAATTATACTAATTTTGCCAGGCCAGCTACATGACTTTAGAATAATATTATGTTATCTGTGGTTTAGTGTTCTATTAAAGCAGAGGTTCCCAAACTTATTTTGTCTACTGCCCACTTTGAGACTTTGAGACAAAATTAATTTTTAGCGCCCCCATTTTTTCACCTACTTAAAAACCACTATAACTTCAAATTAAATTAATTAATTGTTGTGAGCTATATTAGCGGAGATCTGGAGACCTGAGCACAGTAGGTAGCACATAACGACGCTCAGGTCTCAAGTTAACTCTTACGGGCTACACCTGCCAATGAGAATGATTATTGAAACGCAACTTTATAGTATTCAGACAGAGTATCTTTTATTCAAAATAAAACAAACATAATCGATTTTTATATAAAAACTAATGTGAAGGATGAATCTTGTGCACGACACAAATAGACTATAGACACATGTGCCAGTGACACATAGATTAGTAAGCGTGAATATAATGAATAAATTATGAAAATGTTAGGTTTACGTAAATTAAAAACGTAATTATGTAATTACTTTGATATTAAGCTAAGATAAATAGCTTACTACTGTTATGAGTTAGTTTTCTGAGTAATTAAGTATGTTAGAGCCAAATTTAATAAAGAAAGTACATTCCCTGAAAAGCATAATTACAAATATAATTACGACAATGCATTACTCAGAATCTAACATAACTTCGTATAAATAAGAAATACGACTTTGTATACTAGTATGTAACCCCGCGACTGCCTCCCACGCCGTAAGAAGCGAATATGCGCTCCCCCGGCTGGTGCCATTTTATTATATAGTAGCTCGCGGGAGGCAGGGCCCATATATAAGTTTGAGGGGTCAATCCGCCCGTCATTCAGTAGCCCGACGTCGCACGGTACAGGTGTCAGTACCTATTGTCGTGCAACTCTTATTGCTACCTATATACATATATGCTATGTGATTAATATGTATAACATGAGATTTATAAATAAATGGAAATGCGGAGGTGAGGTAATTTGGATCGCGGGCCAGCACTACAAAATACTATAAAAGCAGGGACCATTTGGTAGGAAATATTGGACAATGGACATTGGACATTGGACATTGGACAATGGGGCAACAAGTAGACAACAAGAGTCTCTCACAGAACAAGGAAGCTCAACAGGAAGTAGTAGATCAAGGGTAGTGCTGGGCCAAGTACATCCAATGCCTCACTGACGTCATACAAGCCATCCATCCAAGTGTTTCATTCTTCGACTCAACATCCTCAACATACAGTCCACTGAACGCGACCGCGAAGTGACAGTCTATTCGGAACCGTCATAGTCATAGACTATCATGAACAACGGTCCTTAACATTGGTCCTTCGGAGCCGGATAAAGTACACGGTCCTTCGAAGATCCAGATCAACTTCAAGTCAAGCTACCAGCCATAGACGTTTCATCGTTCTTCAACTAAGGGAGAAGTGACAGTCTATTTGGAACCGTATTAGGGGTAGGCTGTCACGAACATCTATGGTCCATTGGAATCGGGTCAAGGGATAGGAATAAAGTCCACGATCCGTCGAAAATCCAGGTAAGTTTAAACTTGAAGAAAGAAGAATGGTTCTCACCAGGGATGGAGGGAAGCGTCGTCAGGAAGAGGAACCGGCATCAGCATCAGCATCAGCACCAGTACCAAGATCAGTACTACACCCTGCGGCCACTGAAGAGGCCAGAAGCTATGCGGACAGCGGTGCGTCGGAAGCCACAGCCAGCTCCGAGCAGACCACATCCAGCACAACTGTGACCACTGAAGAGTCAGCGACGACGGAAGAAGTATCGCCCCACACCCGCGCTGTTATATATGGGGAGCCTAGCTCACAGCGCACCATGCGGCCTTTGTACACGAGGTCACGCCGCTCCACCAGTTCAAGAAAGAAGAAGGAACTGGAGGTCAAACAACGCTTGGCAGAACTGAAGCTCAAGCAAATACAAGCCGAAGCAGAAATAGAGCAGATCCGTCTACAGCGGCTACTGCAGGACGAGAGCAGCGACGACGGGTCTGAGGAAGATCTGGCATCGGTACGTATTAACACGTGGCTACAGAAGGATGACGCTGCGGCACCCAACCTGAAGGAAAAGGGGCAAGACATCGAGGAAAACACTCAGACCTGCCTAGATAGGGGTCAACTAGTGGAGAAGTGTCAAACCCAGGAAAAATCAGAAGGAAGTGCCCCAGTGAAGAACTCCGTGATCGATGTAGCTACGCTCACCGCGGCCCTATCCCAGGCTATGAGAAGCAACAGGGAGCCGCCCAAGTATATACGGGAACTACCGATGGCTAACTACAGAATGGCTCGCCTTCAGGACAACGTATGAAGAATCGGGTATATACTTCACGAAGAACGAAAATATCGCAAGAATTAGAAAAAGTTTACGTGGACTCGCACAAGAAGCAGTCGAGTGTCTAATGCTCAACTAAAGCTAAAACCCGAGAGAAGATTTGGTAGACCAGAAGCACTCATCCACGTCGAGATGGAGAAGCTCAAGACTCTCAACAAAGTGACCGATAACGCCAAGGACATCTGTATGTTCGCTGGGAAGATAGCAAACATCGTGGGAACCATAGTAGCCTTGAGGAAGCCGCACTACCTACACAGTCCAGAGATGTGCAGAAGTATCATCGAGAAACTCACACCTATACTCAGAAACAAGTGGTACGACTTCGCTGCAAAGAAGAAAGAAGACATACCAGAACTGAAGATCTGTGTTTCTGTCAGAAGAGGCAGACAAGTGCAGCTCCTACGCGCTCCCAGAGGTGAACCACACAGAAGACAACAGAAGAGCCGGTTATCGTCCTCAAAGAAGCAGAAGAGTTGAACAGACGCTCACCATCAACAAGAAGACATCAGAAGAGAGATATCCACAGTATTCACACACACCATTCTTCTTTCTTCAAGTTTAAACTTACCTGGATTTTCGACGGATCGTGGACTTTATTCCTATCCCTTGACCCGATTCCAATGGACCATAGATGTTCGTGACAGCCTACCCCTAATACGGTTCCAAATAGACTGTCACTTCTCCCTTAGTTGAAGAACGATGAAACGTCTATGGCTGGTAGCTTGACTTGAAGTTGATCTGGATCTTCGAAGGACCGTGTACTTTATCCGGCTCCGAAGGACCAATGTTAAGGACCGTTGTTCATGATAGTCTATGACTATGACGGTTCCGAATAGACTGTCACTTCGCGGTCGCCTTCAGTGGACTGTATGTTGACCTGGAGCAGTCGCCCCCACAAGAGCCACAAGAAACCGAAGGTTACTAAAAGGTGAAATAAGAGATCAGACACCATTCGGCGGCAGTCGCTTCCATAAAGGCGGAAACAAACTAATGAAAGGAGGAGGGCAGGCCCCCCTCAACGGCCGTCGCTCCCAAAGAGGCCAGCCGACGGCGTTTTTCCATTCGTTCTCGTTCTCGACGGTCCGCAAACCGACGCAATATTACTTGGGCGGTATGGATTATTCGACAGCGTATAAAACATAACCATTGATAACCATGACCTGTTTTTTTATTTTTTTGCATTTTATGGCCTGGTTTCTACGACCTTTTAGCCAAATCTTTATTTTGGGAGCAGCAGACCTGTCAATTACAATAAATGTAATTAGGATAAACTCTTTCAAAATAATCATATTCATATCACATCTTTTTGATGTGAAATGATTTATTATTTGTTTCTGAACGCACCACAACATCCTGCGGAGCCGTAGCGTGGATATTAATATATATATAGCTGCTCGTGCTGATTCACTGACTCACTCATTGATCACCTCTCCTGAACAATTTTGTATGAAAAATTTTTTTTTCACTGATGGTTTCGTATAGAGGATAAAAAATCATTCGGAGGAAAAATATGGAGAGAGCTGATGATTGAGGATTTCGGAGACGGGTGAAGAGCACGCTTAAGGTATTGAAGATAGGTTGGGGGTGCTTGAGCAAATGTCACTCGAAACATCATTCAATTGCCAGTGACCTGAAAAGAAATTCAAAATGGCGAAAAAAAATGGCCGCCATACAAATTTAGTCGGTGTCCATCTCGGAGAGTATAAAAGATAGAAGAGTAGTTTCTTCGCAAAAGACGATCAGGAACCAAAGGTCTACTCGATGAATAGAAAAAAAATTCAAGATGGCGGAATTTATTTTTTCTATAGAAAATGTATGGCGAATATTGAA
The DNA here is from genome assembly GCA_946251805.1 of Cybosia mesomella. Classification (NCBI taxonomy): domain Eukaryota; kingdom Metazoa; phylum Arthropoda; class Insecta; order Lepidoptera; family Erebidae; genus Cybosia; species Cybosia mesomella. The sequence continues at coordinate 20,351,248 of OX276401.1, forward strand.
CAGACTACAAGTTTTGAACTATGCAAGACTTTGATTTATGGTTTCTTTTTAAAATGTTTTTGTGGAAGAACTCAGTCAGACATATGTAGATAGATGATGATCGAGGGTTTGGCAGATGGGTGAGGAGCACGGCCAGGGTATTAAACATAGGTGAGGGCTGCTCAAACAAAAAATACTCGGAACCGCATCCAATTGGCAGGGAGATGAAAATAAATTCAAAATGGCGGATTCAAGATACTCACTGACACAATTGTTCTCCTAGAAGGAGTAATGGGGGATATGGATGATGTATGGGAAAAATGTAGAGAGAGCTGAGGTGACTATGGGAAAAATCCGAAATGTCAGAAAATTCAAGATGGCGGCCAACATGGTGGTCGTTTCTCCGCCATCTTTAATGACATGGCAACATGGGTGTCATTTTTGAGTAAATCGAGGCTTCTGATTTTGTTTTATTTTTTTTAAAAGATGAAAAATCCAAGTTGGCGGATCGATTTTTTTATTTGAAATAAATAAACAAAATAGAGCGCTACACTAAACACTCGCGAGCTGCTTGCAGCGCGCTAAATACTAGTATTTATATAAACCTACCTAGACTCGACTACTCGAGACACTAAAAAGAATGTTCGTTTGTCCGTCTGAAAGAATTTCCTTTTTGAAACCCCAGAAAACAATATCACACGTCTTGTTATTTATTTTTATTGTATCTACTGTATGTACCTACAATAAATTATGTACTTGTATTTTTACTAACATATAAAAATCAATAATAAAATAAAATAAACCAATTTGTCCCATACATGTCAGTAATTTATTAGTTCTACAATAATGTATGAAAATTTGCCCGATTTGTTGACATTTATGATTGCTGCTCCGCTCCCCTATGTAGTAGCGTGATGTTATATAGCCTTATCCCCTTCCTAACCTTCCCCGATAAATGGGCTATCCAACACAAAAATATATTTTCAACAATAGTTCCGGAGATTAGCGCGTTCAACCAAACAAACAAACAAACAAACTCTTCTGCTTTATAATATTTAGCCAAAGTATAACCATACTCGATAAATGGAACTAATAATAATGGAATACACTCCTCAGCTTTATAATATTAGTATAGATAACGCACAAGAAATTCCGCGCGCAAAACCATATGTTTAGTCGATTCAAGCCCGACATAACCGCCCCCGCTGGCCAGCGGGGGGGTATCCGAAGGGATTACCGCACGAAAAAAAAAAAGGTACATTATCACAGGAGGGCACGCCGCAATAGCGGCGGTAAGGCCCATCATAGAGGATTGGCTAGAGAGGCGACACGGAAGCCTCTCGTACCGACTGACGCAGGTGATCTCCGGGAAGGCGTGCTTCAGGGATCACCTGCATCGGATCAGGAAGGAGCCAACGCCTGAGTGTCATCACTGCGACGCGAGCGAGGACTCAGGGCTGCACACGCTGGCGGACTGCCCGGCGTGGGAGGCGCCGAGGCGTGACCTCGTGGCAGCCATCGGGGTGGGAGTCCTCTCGCTCGGCAGCATGATTGCGGCAATGGTGCAGAGCGCGAGTGCGTGGGCCGCCGCCACCTCCTTCAGCGAGCATGTAATGCTCGCGAAGGAGATGGCGGAGCGCGCCCGGGAGAGATTTAGAACTCTCCCGGCCCGCCGAGCCCGCAACTTGCTCGCCGCGCGTCGCAGGCGACTCAGGCACCGGAGGTCGCTTAACGACCTCCGTCCTCCATGAGCGCAGGCCTGGGGGTGGCAGGTGAGGCCGCCTGTCACCCCAGCAGAAGCAGGCCGGGACGGTAGGGCGACTAGCGCCCCTCCCCCAAACCGGGGCAAGACGGGGACACCGTGGGTCCCAAACTCGAGGGGGCCATCTCGAAAGCGGAGATGGCCCAGGGTCAGTCGGGGTGCGAAGGATATGCTTTATGGGCAACCTTACACCCCGGCGTCTGTAGACCCGAGACTGCGTGCGGTTTTAGTTGGTTCAAGCCCGACATTACCGCCCCCGCTGGCCGGCGGGGGGGGGGGTATCCGAAGGGATTTCCGCACGAAAAAAAAAAGAAAAAAAAGTACATATCACAGGCGAAAACTGGAACATGAATTTTTACGTCTCAAAACAACGAACGAAGTTTGGCAACGGTATATCGGAGCGGCATCGTAGCATTTTTGTATTTGAATACAAAGTCTACTAGAACGGTTACCAGCTTCGCAATCAACCCAAACTTAAGCGTATCGAGATTCGCCTATCCAACAATAGGTCAACGTGACTGGTCGACTTTTTCCATTGATTTGGTTTTTCGGTGATTATTCCTCGATGGTAAGATCGATCTGAACATTCGACCCCTTACGACACTCAGTAATGTCTACTTGATCACCGTGGCAAATTTGGTCGAGATCGGTCAAACGGTCTCGGAGGAGTATCATTTGTTTGAAATGCAACTTTGAAACCAAAGACGCTTCGCTCGCCTTCGGCTCGCTACGCTTAATAAAATGATGTTTTTTTTGAGTTGCCAATATCACAATAATACATCACTCAATTTTTTGACAATGTAAACATTTTTTTTATTTATCGAATCCCATTGTTGTATATAGTTTTTTTTTTATATATATAGGACACGTCAATTTGACTTCACCACGCCTGATGGTAAGCTGAAGGTAAAGTCTCAAGAAAGAGGGTCACCATTACATACACGTACCATGTTAACAATGGTGGCACTCAGCTTGACGGCCTCATCAGAAGAGGATTGTCATCGTAGTACCGCGTGACACCCACCGGTCCCACCAGTGCTGCGACCACAATCCCCCTGCTCGGCTATGCACTTGCTGACCCCTGAACGCCATCAAACCGAAATTGGATTACTATGGAGGGTTTTTCGCAATCGTGCACGGTGGTACCTACCCGGCCGAATTCTGTGACAAATTTGTGTCATCAAATTTCTACCACCAGTTTGGTACATATAATGGTTTTTATAAATTTATTATATCGCTTGCACGCCATCTACGGTACAATATCTAATGTTACATAACTAGATATTTAAAAATTGGTACTGCCAGATGGCGCTGTCAAAACTCACTCACACAAAGAAACAAAAGCTCAAATTTAGCTCGATTTTTACAATCGTTTTTGTCAATATATCATGCAAGTTGTTACCAAAAATTTCAACTTGCGCGCCTATCTATTGTAGAAAAATGATAAAATGAATAGTCATATGAAAAAAGTGTCTATGTTTAGAATAATGATGTTGAGTAAAATGTACGGGAGAGCCGGTCGGAGCATTCACCTTAACTCGTTTATCTCATTCGACGCTCAATTGTACTCAACAAGTAAGAACAAGTATTCTATGAATCAGCCGATTGATACGGGAATGCACAAATTGGGTTATTTAACAAAAACTTGTTAAAACATGATTGCCCGCGGTAATCGACGCTCATTCGACGCTCAATAAAATTGTACTCAACAAGTAAGAACAAGTATTCTATGAATCAGCCGATTGATACAGGAATGCACAAATCGGGTTATTTAACAAAAACTTGTTAAAACATGATTGCCCGCGGTCTATTATCTACGAAAATTACCTATCTAGGAATACCAATAACTATTAAAATGCGAAAGTGTGTCTATTGCCTTTTTATTTGTTTGTTTGTGTCTATTTTCATTTCGAAACCGAGCAACCGATTGACATGATTTTTCTTCTATTTATTGAATAAAACAGGACAGATACATGAACTACGCGGAGAGAAATATCGAACCGAGTTTGAGCAATCTCTTAATTAATATTAGTTGATATTCACAAGTTGTAGCCGAGAGTCGAGAGCTCTGTCGGTGTCTAAGAGTCGTCCTAGCTAGATGAAATTACAAATCGCCCCCCGAAGCCTACACAACGCCGCCATTTTCTTTCTGGGTCTCTTACCGCCCCCCTTTAGGCCTGCAGCGCCCACAAGGGGGCGTTATCGACCACTTTGGGAAACGTTGTATTAAAGCGTCATAAATTATGATGGCAAATGAGGTTTTATTACCTATATCATGGGTAAAATTCATAGCCTGGTAATAAACTATCTCGTATGACGCGTATTGTCTAACTAACCGATGTTAAAGGTACACGCAGCGCCATTTGTGAGAATTTTATTATGTGAATTTAGTTAGTACTGTGACGTCTGGGGTCTGGCGTCACAATTCCTCGTGTTAACGAAATGTTTTTTTTTTTTTCTTTTTTTTTTAGGGATTTTTATCCGTTACGGATATGTCAATCCCATCGTAGCTTAAAACAGTATAACAAATAGAAAAAAAAAATTATCCCTGATGGAGACCAAATAACCCAACTCTAGCTGTATTATTTTTATAATGGCATTTATTTGTCACATAAAACTTCCTATATCGAGTTTTAGGGGATTTTACACGAGTTTATTTATACTTTAAGCGAACTGTAGAGGGTCGCGGATTCTGCTCAAGGATTGAGCCTACAATCACTTTACTTGGAACTCTCTTCGTACGGCGGGTCGAGGCCGGAGCCCCCGGTCACCCGCTGTCCGCAGCTTGTCCGCCAAGCCAATTGTTTTTCTATTCTACTTTTTATATTTTAAAACAATTTATTTTTAATCTCTGACACATGATGGCCAGGAAACTATCTGTAGTGCTCGAACGAGGTCGGACGCTACAGTACCACAAGGTAAAACTAGATGGCGTTATAATAAATATTTTAAATCGCGTGAGGGTTTCGTTACCTGGCCAGTGTATTATATATTAAGGATTTTGTTAAGCATTTGTGTGAAACAATTTGGTTACACTGCGGAATACATTGAGTTACTCCCAAGTAAATTTGTATTATTCTACTCCTCTTACCCTCGCTCATTCGCGCTGGACACGTTTCATGACCTGTCTACGTTTACTGTCAGTCCTATGTGCGAACGCTCTGATGCAGAGAGAACGCTCTGCAAAACCAAAGTAGATCTTAGCCGGACTCTCTTCTTCCCAATATGCCAACCTAAACGCCGGGACTTGTATGTTATATAGTAAGTTATGAATGGCACAAAAAAGAAATTCTTACAATGGAAGAACAAAAAATGCTGTTTTCCTCCTATGATAAAATTCGTAATATTAAAGGTTGTACAAGACATTTTCAGACCGATTTTTTGCATTCCCGAACAATTGTGGGGCTGTGTGCTTTTCTATTGAGGGGCACGACCTTCGAGTCCACGATAAATCAACAAATGTAACGAAGAGTCGCCTTAAAAAAAAAAAAAACTAATTTCTTGTACACAGGTAGAGATTTGTCTCGGGTAAATAAAAAATTCAAATAAGAAATTAAGAATTAAACTACTGTATTTTACACTAACTTTACTTACGTTTAAATTATCCACTAAAATTGTTATTAAATGAACAGACTAGCAACTCCAAACTTATATTTGATATACCTTACAATCTTACAAATATTATAAATTCAAGAGTTTGTTAGTAAATGGATTTCTGGCTAGGTTTGTACTTTTCACGTTGTAATGGCTAAATGGATTTGAAATTTTGAATAGAGATAGCATTTTTTCTGGAATAACACACATGGACTACCTATTGCCACCGGAAAAATAATCTGAGTAGCGCAGCTAGTTAAAATAATGCTGTTAGTAGGTGTTGATAACCTGAATATGCTTTCCCTGAGCGTGCCTGATTTCACATTTTCGTCTCTATATCACTAACTACGTATAGGTAGTGATGCAGAACGAAAATATGTAGACGTGGGCTGCTGATTCGCTGTGGATTTTAAAACGCGTTCGATTCCGCCCATCAACATCATACTTATGGTCACGCTCGGGCCGCCTCTTTCCCATTGGGGTAGATATTCAATGCCATTTACGCTTGAATAGAAAAGTACCTACGCTACGTATCCATAGCTATTACATACCTACTCTTTTGATGAAAAAATTCTTTACAATAAAAAAATTGTACCTAAATACATTCTGCATTATTTTGCTGACTGAGCGAGCGAAGCTCTTATACCCGGCATAGCCGTTTGTTGGTGGCTGAACTCCTCCGTAACCACTCGCGCGATCTTGACCAAATTTACCACGGTGATAGTGTGTACACTGAGCAGTGTTTTGAAGCGGGATGGTTCATGTCCGATGTACCATTGAGGAATAATCACCGAAATACAGTTTCACAAGCGCGCGGCCTCTGGTAAGCGCGCGACCGTAGTAAGATGTCTTATTTTCAAGTTTCAAGAGTCCTGCTCGCTCAGTTCAATTTATTTCAGTCGCACCCTGTACTGAATTCCTAGTTTTAATTAGTTTACCTACATATTTGAATGTTAAATTTATATCTTGAGGTTAATTTACAATTGTTCTTAATGTTGTATAAACATCATAATTTATAAGGTTCAAAATTGTTAATAGAGAAAGGAAAAGTCAATCTGCAGGTAATAATAACATTTAGGTACATAATTGTACAGATTCATTGGAATTTTCTGACAATCCTTAGAATACTACAATTTTATTGTTATTAATAGATACGACTACTGTTTGTCTATATTAAATTGTATACACATAATAAATTACTAGTAAATAATTTACAAATTATGAACATTTTGACTAACAGTTGAAAAACAACCTGAACTACATTCTGTACTAGCCAGCTCGATCTTTCTTCTGTTCAGTTCCTAACATAACATAACATATCTATCCATATTTCAAAGCTTCTTGCATTCCGGGACAAAGTATACATTTATCAGTTCGACACAATTCTGTTTATACTAGACAAGCTGTTCAGAACAAAAAGTGTCTCACACTTCGGGGGTGAAGCGGGAAAAGGGGAGGGGTACGGACCTCCTCACCATAGATTAATAATGGTATCTGTGTATATTTATGTCAATTTAAATAAACTGTGAAATATATAAAAGAAAACTGGTTACTCACCTACGTCAACCTTCAACACACTTTTATCACTCGGTTTTAAACAATTATTAAGTATATTTCCATAAATTTTTATAGAATACGTCGATTTCAATTTTGCTGATGATCTCATATAAAATAAATATACTCTGTGGCTATGACAGCAACAAAAAGTGGTGCAATGTTGCAGGTCCAGGTAGTGGTCATAAATCTATTCCATACCAATACTTTCTGCTCCGAACAGCCAGTCTTGTATACGTAGAAGTAAATGTCAGCTTCTTGCCTAGAAGTTATTGGTTTGCAACAATAAGTATATAGACATGAGTAGAGGCCATAAAAGGTAGTGGATATATCAGCGCATGAGACACGTTTTAGACTAAAGTAACGAGGTAAGGTTTATATTACATTTTGCTTTCATAGCATTTTATTTTCATTAATGTCAGTCGAGTCCTCGGTATGCCTACAGATGATGTGTATCTTCAAAAAATATTAAAAACAGAATTATCTTCGTGATCAATTCCTAGTCCTTTTTCTCGTGAGTTTCTGAAAGCAATTAGAATTTTATAGATGTAGAAGACCGACTGGTGAATATTTCTGTTACCTAATCAATCAACATAGGGGGAAATGGATAATATAATTTCAGAATTAAATCTACGCTTAAAATTTATTTACCAGAATTATTAAATGAGATAACTTTAATGTTTCTATTGAAGTTACGTATGTTATGTATGTTCTATTCCGTTTGTATTTACTAGAGATCAATCTTTGAAATTATCAACTTAACTTAGTGTTTGAATGAGGTCCCATCAAGATCTTCAGGGCCAAGTCAACCTCACCAGCAAGCCGGTACACCTGCTGATTGACGGACGAGGCTCTGGCCTCGAATCCTACCGGGGGAACCACGCTAGGATGATGATGGAGTGTTTATTTATCTTTATATACCTGGTGTTTCATCTTCATCAGCATCAAGTATATCAGCGCAGCAGACTGAGTAGCATATAAGGGACAAAAATCCAAGAGGTAGCCCAAAAACTAGTGCTGTTAATACTGGGTTACCACGCCACATGCTTGTCAGTGTACTTCTAGCCTCGTAAAACCCTCGGTAAAGCTGAACAGGCCAGCTGTTGCCACCGTAAGTCTGGAAAATCGCAATAGCATTCTCATGTAATTTATATCAGTATATGCATAACCAGGGGCCTGGGGCATTATTCTCTTTGACAAAGCGTTCTAATCACAGTTGTAACTTGAGTAGTCGGTGGATTTCAATTGTTTAACATATAAGAAAAAACTGACGGAACTGTAAATGTGCAATCCGTAAACAATAACTCTGAGTCATGACAATAATCCTGATAGTGATACTTGTGTTACTCTAAAGAATAGAGAAGGTAATGGCATTCATGTTAGAAGCAAAAGACCTGGACTCGGGTATGAATGTGACTATGGAATGGCCTTGATAAAAGAAATATCTGGTTCGACAACAGTGCATAAAAGATAATGCCAACAAATCCTTGCATAGAACATTAAAACTGAAGTGGAAACACAGCTCATTGTAAGGTGTGACTTTTGCTGGTAGGGCCTCCATCGTCGATTTCGATTCTAATCACTCACAAGTTAGCTTCTAGTTAGTAAGTCGAAGTTAGTGGCCAAAGATGAGAGTTAGTGTGGTTAGTGTGGAAGTAGTAGTAGTAGAAGTGTAGAAAAGTAGATCCTGGCCCCCTCCATAATCTACAACGAAGACATCTAACGAAAAACTGTTTGCACACAGAGTTAGTCGAAGTTATTCGCCAAAGATGAGAGTTAGTCGGCCTGTGGTTCAGAAATTATAAGGGTAATGTGGGGCCCCGCCTTTTCCCTCTATATAAAGGGTCACAAAATTAGGTCTCTGAATTTGGTGAGATAACTTGGTATCGACAAAATATGTATTTCAAACAAAAAAAAAATCGGTAAAAAAAAAAAATAAAAAAAAAAATAAAAAAAATACCACCAGCAGTCTTCTTCTCGCAGTATTCTCCAAGCGGATGTGTGGGAAATACCTAACTCGCGACCTGCGTCACGTGTGCTCGTCGCGTCACGTGACGCTGGTCGCTGGTGTCTTTTTTTAATTTTTTTAAATTTATTTTTGATATTTTTTTTTTTAAACATATTTTGTCGATACTAAGTCATCTCACCAAATTCAGAGACCTAATTTTGTGACACCTTATATATCTACAACGAAAATATCTAGCTGAAATCTGTTTGCATACAGAGTTAATCCTTAGTTTAGTGGAATCTACTGGCAAAGTTACAGAATTACTCGTCAAGTAAATAAAAAGATATTGGAGGATATTATTTTCCCATACATGGGTATATGTGAGTATACAATAGTTATCTTTTATTAAATGTGTATATAAGTTTATCTTCATTTATTATTACCTACTAAAACATCGTAGGAGAGCGGCAGCCACGCTTCGATTTCCGCCTTGCCTACTATTTATACTAATGTCATAAGAGGAAAGATTTGTATTTTTGTATGTTTATAACGTATAAACACAAGAACTACTGAACTGATTTCAGAAATTCTTTCATTATTACAATGCTACATTATCCCTGAGTAACATAGGATATTTTTATCCCGATATCAGGACTTATGCGAGTGAAACCGCGTGGCGATGCTAGTTTATTATACAAATACTTTTCTTAACATAAATATTTATATATATATATATGTTTTGAAAAGTACTGGTCGTTATTGTGACTATTGTCTAATATTAACGTCTATATTCTCAAAGTACAACTAATTAATTATTTATTTTAATACAAAAAAAATAATTTAAAAATGTTTCATTCGCGAATGAAAACAAGGGAATTTAAATATCATGTTTTTTTTTATACCACTAAGGTGGCAGTCAAGCACACGGCCCATCTGATGGGAAGCAGTTACCGCGGCTTATGGACGTGTGCAACACCAGTGGTGTCACACTCGCGCTGCCGACCCTGTAAAGGAAAGGGGATGGGAAAGGAGTTTGGAAGGGGATGGGAGAGGAGTTTGGGAGGGGATGGGAAAGGAGTTTGGGCTCCGGCACTCTCACTCACCAAACGGAACGCAACAGTTCAAATACTGTTACTTGGCGTCGATATTCTGTGAGAGGGTGGTGCTTCCTCGGTCGAGTCGGCCCATTCATGCAACGGCCAAAATGACTGTTGCTTGACTCTACCACTACTTATTATTATTATGGTTATTATGTTCCTGTTTTATAAAGATTATTATGTGTTGCACTACTATTATTTATTTGTTAGCATTTTCCTATTTTGGTAGCGAGATTCCTATTAGGCCTAGGAAAAATGGTTAGTCTTTAAATACGCCTTGTAGCCATATGTTTACAAACACAACACCTCACTTTTCGCGAGAATTTGATAAATGTTACATATTTTAAGGACATTGCACTGGTGTTGCTGAAAATAATTATTTTAAATATTAAAATTTCACGTACAGTACTTATTTACATATTAGAAAAAAAGTGTGTGTGTACTTATGTACGCACGTAAGAAGTTATACTTCACTGGCGTAACATGATAAAACTCTTTCTAAAAATGTTATCCTACGTTTGTATAAGAATAATTTAAAAATTGATTGTAGTTTATGATGAAAATAAACAATACATACCGTCGACTAACCTCAAATTCTACAAACATACTACATAAGTAAAACACACACATATACATATATAAGTAAAATGTTGATTAGCTAACTTCAGGGTGTTGGTTTTTCGTGACGGTCTCTGTGCGCATCGTGGAAATTTACTGTCATCATTTTTCCCTAACGCGCCAAGAGAAGTGTAACTTCCCAGAGGTAAAGAATTGATATTTGACTACAACTAACTGCAAAAAGTCCTTTTTATATGAATTTACGCATAAACAGGTACCTATGTTGCCAATTATCTGCATTGTGCGTTTGCTCGTAAATATATAAGCTTTTAATAAATTGAGATATAAGCATTCATGGGCGCGCCGGAATTATTGTATTAGGTTTTCACCAGATACTATGTCTTCATAGTGCGCGTGGAGGCAGTCAATAATATATTGCGATGCAATCGTGATCCGCTGTAGGGACCAATCGCGTTTGTTTGCACATCAGTAATTATCGCTACCAATGTTCGGGTGCAAGCAACTACCCTCCCACTTTCCGTCAACGCGATAACACATTACACGACGCCACAGCGCAGCGTAATGAAAAAATAACTAAAATTAATATTAGATTTCTTTTCTTCACATCTTTTTAATTAGGAACTCGATGTTTAACTAACACAATATTATTAATATTACTTGATCGCGTTCAAAATAGTTATAATTTAATACCACGTTCCGCTTAGGCGCAATTATTAATAATTTATATAATTATCAGTGTTTAAAATTTCGAATTCAATAATTTTTAAAACTTAGCATACCGATATTTTACTTCTTGATAAATAATTAATAATTGCATGTTTGCGTTGTAATGAAATGAAACAAATGTTCGTAATATTTTATTTTGTTTTAATTACTTTTTGGGTTTTGCCTAAGGTCCCATGTCGTTACAGCAATTCAAACTGCTATTCAAACGAATTAAACGTCACGACTTTGTTGAACTTTGGACAAACGTCTTTAAAATAAGTGTTCTGGGGGCCTAGACAAAGTGGCATTCTGTTAGTGAAATCTTTTCGAAGCGAACCTTCAATAATCCGAAGTGTATGGGAGAGACATTAGTTGTCGGACATGTCACGTGTAACAAATAATGTCAATCCTATACGTTTCAGGTTCGTCTCGTAGCGATTAGGTACACTAGTAGAATGTCACTTTGTCTACAGGCCCAGTACACTGAGGTGTGACAGTCATCCTGACGTCAGAATGTCTGGTCACTTTCTTTACGCGTTTTTTCGCAATCAGTCGAAATATGAAGCGGATCCCGGACTCCGGTCAGCCTAGGATGGGACCGGGACTAACGCTAGGATGATGTTGATGAGTCGAGGTAGTAAGTATTTGAAGTTAGGTATCCTATAGCATTAGGCGTTCTGACGCTTACGGAATTTTACCCAGATCGGAGTGGCTTCCTTCGGTTCACCGAACGGCTTGTTTTTTCTTTATTTTAACTTTTATAGATTAAAATATTAAGCGCGAAAGCTGATTCTATTGGGTTATCTGTGTTCTATTAGTTTCTCTCCTGTGTTGATAAGCTCTATGGTAATAACAGTATGTAGCTGTATGGGTAACAGTTAGCAAAACGAATATTCGACATATGACACAGGGGTACCAACGACAAAAGTTGGTTAACACAAAAAGATTTACAAACCTTTTTTTACATGGGAATACATGAACCAATAGTGGATTTTTAAGTATTTTAATACTTCCCAGTTATGAAAGGGTTGAGAGCTAAGGTGATCAATAGATTAGAATTTGTTAAGCGACTTATGTCGTTGACTGTACCCTAGCGTTAACTCCTAAAAAATGAATTGAAACTCGTCAACAAAACTATCTTTCTCAACACCTTAATTTAAATGAAAAAATAACATACGAAATTATATTAAAGACGAGAGAACTGGTAAATCTATGCATACATGTGTTTTTTTTTACGCAATCTTAATATTTTAGAATTACTTAGCGTGAAAAATATGTTAAACTGTTTTTAGATTTTTATACAAAGTTCACCGTACCTACATTCTTAACTATATATTTCTAAATTAATATATTTAATTACGAATTTTATTCATATATACCTAAACAATTTCATGACGTGTTGAATGTAGGTATGTTTATATTAATTTTTCAATCATATGCTCGCGGCTGTACGCATACACAAGATGGCGCCGAATTGCCAAGGAGTTGAAAGGAGATAGGTATTTGCGACTCAACTTAAACGCAAAATTACTTCACTTTAATTACATTAAATAACTAATATAATTAAATGTATTTTATTGTTGTCTTGTTTTCTACAATAATGATATATAAGTGTGGTAACAAGTAGGGGAACTTGTGTTACAGTGTTGTACCTACAACAAACCTAGTTTATAAAAAACCTCCCATGCTTTAAAATAATATTATCGATGGCAGTCTAAGCATCTTTTGTCATCTCTAACGTGAAGTTACTTAAAATTCACCGTCGTCGCCGCGTGAGTTCAGATAAAAAACGGGTTTATGATTTCTTGCTCTAAAAGTACGTTTGTTAACTGTACTTATTGCTTATTTATTTAACGTGATATACATTTATAACAAATCTTTTATTCTCAATTTAATGCCAGTTTAAGTACGGTCCGTAATTTTACTTCGAGAGTTATATGTTCGATGAATGGAAAGTCGACAGAACGTTTGATCGAATATTGCTATTTCGAATGAACCGTTTATCGCCAAACGCAACTTCGACTGAACGTTTTATCGAATATTTATCAATCAATGGACTGATGTCCGAAAATTAGTAAAGTGGGTTAGGTTAGGTTAGAACTGTGACCCCTACAGAGCGCAAGCCGAGCGAGCGGAGCGAGCGTGCCGCGGTAGCGGCCGGCGAAGCGCTGGAATCAGCTTCCTTTTCATAAAATTTCATGTCTAAATCTCATTCGAAACAGCAATCCATCGATTAATAAATATTCGATAAAACGTTCAGTCGAAGTTGCGTTTGGCGATAAACGGTTCATTCGAAATAGCAATATTCGATCAAACGTTCTGTCGACTTTCCATTCATCGAACATATATCTCTCGAAGTAAAATTACGGACCGTACTTAAACTGGCATTAAATTGAGAATAAAAGATTTGTTATAAATGTATATCACGTTAAATAAATAAGCAATAAGTACAGTCAACAAACGTACTTTTAGAGCAAGAAATCATAAACCCGTTTTTTATCTGAACTCACGCGGCGACGACGGTGAATTTTAAGTAACTTCACGTTAGAGATGACAAAAGATGCTTAGACTGCCATCGATAATATTTTAAAGCATGGGAGGTTTTTTATAAACTAGGTTGTAGGTACAACACTGTAACACAAGTTCCCCTACTTGTTACCACACTTATATATCATTATTGTAGAAAACAAGACCACAATAAAATACATTTAATTATATTAGTTATTTAATGTAATTCAAGTGAAGTAATTTTGCGTTTAAGTTGAGTCGCAAATACCTATCTCCTTTCAACTCCTTGGCAATTCGGCGCCATCTTGTGTATGCGTACAGCCGCGAGCATATGATTGAAAAATTAATATAAACATACCTACATTCAACACGTCATGAAATTGTTTAGGTATATATGAATAAAATTCGTAATTAAATATATTAATTTAGAAATATATAGTTAAGAATGTACGGTGAACTTTGTATAAAAATCTAAAAACAGTTTAACATATTTTTCACGCTAAGTAATTCTAAAATATTAAGATTGCGTAAAAAAAAACACATGTATGCATAGATTTACCAGTTCTCTCGTCTTTAATATAATTTCGTATGTTATTTTTTCATTTAAATTAAGGTGTTGAGTCGAATGAACCGTTTATCGCCAAACGCAACTTCGACTGAACGTTTTATCGAATATTTATCAATCAATGGACTGATGTCCGAAAATTAGTAAAGTGGGTTAGGTTAGGTTAGAACTGTGACCCCTACAGAGCGCAAGCCGAGCGAGCGGAGCGAGCGTGCCGCGGTAGCGGCCGGCGAAGCGCTGGAATCAGCTTCCTTTTCATAAAATTTCATGTCTAAATCTCATTCGAAACAGCAATCCATCGATTAATAAATATTCGATAAAACGTTCAGTCGAAGTTGCGTTTGGCGATAAACGGTTCATTCGAAATAGCAATATTCGATCAAACGTTCTGTCGACTTTCCATTCATCGAACATATAACTCTCGAAGTTTAGTTACGGACCCGTTTAAGTAACAGATAGAATTGATTTTTTAACCTTACATCAACTTACATAGCAGTGGTAGAGTCAAGCAACAGTCATTTTGGCCGTTGCATGAATGGGCCGACTCGACCGGGGAAGCACCACCCTCTCACAGAATATCGACGCCAAGTAACAGTATTTGAACTGTTGCGTTCCGTTTGGTGAGTGAGAGTGCCGGAGCCCAAATTCCTCTCCCATCCCCTCCCAAACTCCTTTCCCATCCCCTCCCAAACTCCTTTCCCATCCCCTTTCCTTTACAGGGTCGGCAGCGCGAGTGTGACGCCACTGGTGGTGCACACGTCCATAGGCCGCGGTAACCCCTTCCCATCAGGTGGGCCGTGTGCTTGTCTGCCACCTTAGTGGTATAAAAAAAAAAACTAAGTTGTTTATAAGAGCTGTTTAAAAAAATGGTTCCTTTATTGTACTTTGGCTCCCCCCAATTATCTACGCACATTGAGCATTGGCCAAGGTACATCACATTGGACTAATTCAATCGAAAACGTTTACGTCGACATTAGTGTAATTAAAAACTAAACTTTGTACAGCCTACTGGTGTCTAGTATGTCCAACAAAACTGGTACGGTTCAAGGACCATCAAGTCTGTTGTACCCTGGATAGATTTCCCTTTTTCAGTTTCAGTTAATGTCAATGTGTTAATGTCAATGTGTTAATGTCAAATCAGTTAATGAATAAAATCTGTTGATTTTATTCATGAATTATGTAGTTGAATAACTGATCTTTATACCTATGTCTATTTGACAGGTTTTATTCTCACCATTTATTTAAAAAATACAAATGTAACTAGGACGGTTACCAGCTTCGCAATCAACCCAAACTTAAGCGTAGCGAGATTTGCCTATTCAACAATAGGTCAACGTGACCGGTCGACTTTTTCCATTGATTTGGTTTTTCCGTGATTATTCCTCGATGGTACGTCGGACATCAACTTTCGACCCATAGAGACACTCAGCAAACTGAGCTTGATAACCGTGCCAAGTTTGGTCAAGATCGGTCCAGCCGTCTAGGAGGAGTATGGTTTCACGCGAAAACCCGATTTGTGGAGAAAGACGCTTCGCTCGCCTTCGGCTCGCTACGCTTAATAAAGTGTCCTAAGTTCAGCAGGTACACTATAGGTGGGGTGTGTGTTGGGTAACCTCCTCGAGTGTCGCTCCGATTCCGATCCCGCTGCAGTCCGGGGGGAACGGAATCGGAGCGGCCGGTACACCCTGGGCGGCGGTCAATGGCTTCCCCTTCACCCCTTCATAGGGTTGGCATTGATCGTCGGCCAATACCCAACGTGGTGGGAACACATCGCTCTCCGTACTCCTCTGCTTTCAGAGGAGACAGGATGAGCGATGCTGTTAGTGGTGAGATGGCCCAGGGTCAGCCGGGGTGCGAGGGATATGCTCTATGGGTAACCTTACACCCCGGCGTCTGAAGACCCGAGACGGCGTGCGGTTTTAGTCGGTGCAAGCCCGACATAACCGCCCCCGCTGGCCGGCGGGGGGGTATCCGAAGGGATTTCCGCACGATAAAAAAAAAAAAAAAAAAAAGGTACACTATAGGTATTGGAACTACAACTGGTATTTTCATTACAATGTTTTTGAGTATATTAGCTCCTAGACTATGCTTAACAACGAACGTCGATATCTCGAAAACTACTGATCGAATCTTCTGGAAATTAAAACGCATTGTTAGTGTCGAAGTACTTACCGACCAGTGTAGAAAAAATCTAGAAACAAAAACACAACTACTTCGAATACCTATACCTACTTTACCTACAAATCTTGAATACAAGTTTATTCACCTTGAATGTCGGCGCGTTTGTACCTACTACTGTGTAAGTACCTTTCTCGAACGATCAACTTAGATACCTTTTTTCTTTTTTTCGTGCGGAAATCCCTTCGGATACCCCCCACCGGCCAGCGGGGGCGGTTATGTCGGGCTTGAACCGACTAAAACCGCACACCGTCTCGGGTCAACAGACGCCGGGGTGTAAGGTTACCCATACTAACGTGCCTTATCTCTAGATGATTCTGGAACATTCTACCCTCCTAATTAAGAGGTATAAAAGGCGCCCGGATATCGACACGCAGTCAGTTAATTTTCGGAAGCGAAAGCGAACACATCTTACCGAAGCGATTATACCTGCGATCTAAGCAACGACTGTGGACTACCGTTTTAGATGTCTAGTTTGTGGTGAGCGAATAAACCTTTTCGTTGTATAAACGGCATTTAATTTGTACCCCTCCCACGTAACAATACCCTTATAACTTTTCAACCACAGACACGACTAACTCCCATCTTTGGCGACTAACTTCTGAGTGATCAAAATCGTATCGGTCGGGTGATAGGCCCTGCCATGACAATTCACACCACTGTAAACCTACGCTCTTATCATCAAGACTAAGCAGGTCTGACTGGCTAATCATAAGGCCCTATTGCTACAGGGTTAATTAATAGACTGAAGTGTATATCAGATTCATACCGGAGCTATTTGATTATGTATTTGATCCAGAAATATTGAGACTGCTTCCGAGGTCATTAGCACAGGGTCGTCATCTGGAATATGGTGGTGGCCTGTTGTAGAATTGAGTACCAATAAATTAGGCACTGGTAGTTCTGACATTGCTATTGAATTTGCTAATTCTGGAGTACCCATCCACCCAAATTGGAATCTCTCATGAAGGTGATGTTTTCTATCCCTGCAAACAGAAATATATTTGTCATTGACTTTTTTGATTGTACGAACGACATTTGTGATTGTCTGTCATTTGACTGCCTGATCATAGGCTATGGTGGTGGTCCTCAGTTTGACGTCCTTTACTTAATGCTTTTACACTCCTGCTAAAAGAACCTAGGAGGAAGTAGGAAGACAACATGTGTGCAGGTAAAGCATTTCAGTTCTTAATAGAGTGCTAAAGAAAGGAAGGTTGTGTGAATGCACCATTTAAGATTAATCATTAAAGCTTTTCTACCTGGTCTTGTTGTCCACTACAAATGCACAACTTTAAATTATTTATAACTAGCTGACCCGGCAAACTTCGTTCCGCCTTAGAATCAAGTTATGTTGGGTACTTTATCAGCTTAATTTGTTTCGTGAATGTCTCATATTTTTAATTAGCCTACGTGCTAGTATAGGCACAGTATTATGAGAAGGGTATCTCAAAGCCGTAGATGGCCCAGGGTCAGCCGGGGTACGAGGGAATTGCCTTAGGCCACCTTACACCTCGGTGTTAGAGATCCGAGACGGTATGCGGTTTTCGTCGGTGTTGCGGTCACCTACTACACCGCAACAGGTCGGGCGCGGGGAGCGGGGTGACGCGGGTCGACGCGCGCGCCGCGCGACAAAAAAGAAGACTAGATCGCTTCCAACTAGATAGGGCTCTCGTCGTGGACGTTGCATTTTATAATTGTAATTAAACATTTAGTATCATAAACCAGTGGTCTATTATTCAGTTATCGAAGTCTCATTCAGTCGGTTTAAGTTCGATATAACTACCCCCAGTCTGGCCGGCGGTGGGGTAACCGTGGGATAACCAGCAAAAAACAACCGCGAAATGGCACAGTATAGGTAGGTGGAGACAAATCTAAATAAATTTAAAAAGCCCCAAACATGGTTAAGTTTAGACACTATTAGAGACTCAAAATCGGTTCATCCGATCGGAAGCTATGATGCCACAGACAGACACACACACAGACACATCAAATGTATAAAACACTGTCGTTTTTGCATCGGTTGTTAAAAATCAAAGATCATGAAAATCGGTGCTCCCGTTCTCGAGTTGTAAGCAATCATCACTATAACACAACTTCGTTATTGAGCTGAGCGTAGCGCTTTTCGTAGCGAAGCTCTTATACGAGGCTAAGCCGTTTGGTCGAGACTGTACTCCTCCGGAACCACAATAGCGATCTTGACCAAATTTGCCATGGTGATAGTGTAGACACCGCTGAGTATTTAGAGGGGTCAACTGTTCAAATACAATGTACCATTGAGGAATAATCATCGAAAAACAGTTTCACGAGCGCGCGGCCTTAGCTATGCGCGCGACCGTAGTAAGATGCATTATTTTTCAAGTAAGAGTCCTGCTCGCTCAGCTCAATTTATTTCAGTCGCACCCTGCACTGAATTCCTAGCTGAGCTGAGCGAAAATCTTGAAATCAATTTCAAACAAAATATAAATACCTAATGGAAATAGCTATTAAATTACAGGAATAACGAACTCATGAATTTGTAAGAAAATTTCGGCAATTTAAGGTTACCTATTACCTATTATATAGCTATTATATAGCTCCTCGGCAAAATAAGTTTCACAAGTGAAAAGGTCTGTTTTGAGAAAACATGACTTTTATGATTTTTTACTACTTTCTACTACTTTTTCCGCACCTATTGATTATTTATGTTAGGCCGTGACGGTGGGGCGACTAGCGCCCCTCCCCCAAACCGGGGCACGACGGGGACACCGTGGTTTCCAAACCCGAGGGTACCATCTCGAAACCGGAGATGGCCCAGGGTCAGTAGGGGTGCGAGGGATATGCTCTATGGGCAACCTTACACCCCGACGTCTGAAGACCCGAGACGGCGTGCGGTTTTAGTCGGTTCAAGCCCGACATAACCGCCCCCGCTGGCCGGTTACGAAGGGATTTCCGCACGAAAAAAAAAAAAAAGTACCATAAGACCTACATTACTGAAATTTTAAGTACATATAGATTATTTATGCATATTTTACATTGATTATAATGTTCTTAAATTTAACGTAACTTTTTTCAGCACCTTTCGAGAATTTCAAAATTAGGATTATATTATGACACTTTTTTATAAGAAAATGTGTTAAATTTAGGAAAATGATACACTTTTATGGCATTATAACCCAAATCAAATATTTAATTTAAAACATAACGTACTTTATTCGTACATAATATAAAAATGACAATACAGTAAATTTACGAAAATAATTTTTATTTTTATAAAATCAGTCTGCTTAAATGGCTTACTATAATTCAATTTTGGGAACTAAAATAGGAACTTGTTTTTTATGTAGATAGCTATTTGAACTAACCGATGGTGGATTTAAAATACTTCAAAACTTCACAATTTCGTATAGTTAGTTTCCGCACTAAAAAAAAAGTACTAATAAAACAAATAAAAAATTATTAATTTATATTTACAAATTATAATTCATATGGCGTAATATGGACATAATGTAACGTGTAGTAACTGATAACGGTTGACATACATCTCGCGTGCCTCTGTCCCGGAGAATCCCTTAGACATATCATCATCATCATCATATCAGCGGTACGAAGTCCACTGCTGAACATAGGCCTCCCCCACCGACTTCCATTTCGACCGGTCTGTAGCGGCCTGCATCCACCGAGACCAGCGCTCTTTGCTAGTTCGTCTTGTCCACCTTGCGGGAGGCCTTCCTACGCTGCGCTTACCGTCACGTAGTCTCCACTCAGGACATAATTTCATTTTCATCTCTCCTGTCCGGAAAGTTTAATTTTCATGGGTAGATAACCGGGTGGAAAGTAGCTTACTTCATCTCTAGGGCGGCAAGTATTTTATTTGAATTTTAGGGTTTGCCATGGAGTCCATAATAATTAATTATTATGGACTCCATATAAATATAAATATATTATATATATATATAAAAAAAAGCGTCATGATATCAAGGCATTATGACGTAACTTAAGGCCCTGTCTGGACATAAGCTACCATAATTATGCTTATTTTTTGTTTCTAAGATTATTTCTCTCTCTCTCTAAGATTACTGATGCTAGACAGTTGTTTTTTTTTATAAATACAGCTAATTATCTACTGTTCGCGCACATTCAAAAAACTTTCCGGAAATACCGATTCAGGCAAGGAGTTTTACTCCTTAGCTGTTAGCATTATGAATGTAGCGCCAAATCGTATCATGCGTATGAGTGGAAAATCAACCATGTACCTAACGGTAGTGTGTCCTTGTGCGTCAGGGATCAAGTTCCACACTCTCCAAAATACATCCGATGTAATAACAATAGGCTTTGCGTCGATGATCAAGGCTCTGAGGCCTTTTCTCAACTAGTGCACCATTGTTAATGAGCTTCTTGGCCGGTCTCTTTATCGTCTTAGGAGACTTGCCGGAGCTTCCAGGTGGTATATGGCTGAGCCGCTCGATATAAGTTGAGCACAGCTGTTCTGGAGTAGAGTACTGTCGCATCTTCGACAGGATGCCCAGTTTTTTAGCGGCCACTTATTTTGTTATATTGAAGTTGAGTTGTTTCTTAGGTGGTTTTTCACACGCCAACTTTATAAAAAAGTCCCTGGACTGTTATTATATTATTATGATTTACCTAAAAACAGAAAAAAAAATATTATGTAATATAAATATACAATTATTTAAGACTGAACCAATATAGATAACAAAAAGTCAACAAAGGTATACATACCTACACAGGATAAGACTATTTTTATGTTTAACATTTAGCATTTTATAGTATTTTTACATTGAAAAACTAATAACTAATTATTATAATTATAATTTTTCATCATGGTAATTATATAATTAACTTTTAAAACTTACCAACACAGAGTCACACAACAAACGGTACCTAATACACTTTTTAGGCAAAAAGAAATATATGTGCACTCCATATCAGCACAAATGTGACACTGTTCACGACGGTATGGAGAGCGAAACTTCTCGGTGGAAAAGAGAATTTTGTGCCATCTTCCAGTAACTAACTTACAGGCAGTGAGATAGAATACTCGCAGTGCTATGTTACAAAGATGTCAAAACATACATAACACGTGTTTTGCCTGGGTGCGATTTATAGATTAGTTGTATTAATATATAAAATACATGATTATTTATCAAAAATACGAAGCAATTCTTAAAATTTACCAAATATTTATAAGTACAGTCTATAGAAATTTCTGTTTATAGTAAAGAAAATTAATACACATACTTGATAATACTTTCAATCATATCTTTAAAGTCTCGCTCTGTTTGAGTAATTTCATTTAGTTTGTTTTCAGATACAATGGCAATGACTATATATTTTTCCAAATTCATTAGTTCATTTATATTTGCTCTAGAAATTCTGGGAAAGAATCCAAATCTCTCTGTGTTGATCCATTTGTCCAATGTTTTATTTAAGGACTCTTTATCTTGAAGTACTGATGGGTTTGCTGCAAATCATAGTGATTAATAAAATTACAGTGTGCAGATAATAACATTTTTGCAGAAACTCCTTATACCTTCAAAAAAGAAGGGTTCATCCTCCTTATAGACAAACACTGAGATTTCATTAGTTGCTTTTAAGTCATTTTTTGCCACATCATGTGACATTGCAAAAAACCATGAATGTGGCTGATATTTCTCAGCATGTAGATTAAACATTTCCTGTAACAAAAAATACTTTGAATTTTGAAATTACTCTATAATTCCTACCAATAATGTAAATAAAAATTAAAAACATTTCATGGACATAAAAATAAAATCACTAAGTTCTAAGGGTGCTTTTTAATTTTAGGAATCACCGACAGCTCTCTCTGCAGAGCCTGCATGAGAGAGGAAGAAACAGCGGCACACATGCTCCTATACTGCCCTGCAACCGCCACATACAGGGTTAAGTACTTCGGAAACACAGGTACGCTCCGGGAGATCGCCGGCAGCGTGAATAGCTTGCTAGCGTTCTTCAATGAGCTGGGGTGGATCGAATAAAATGCCCACCCTCACGCAAAAACCGCGCCTTGTCGTGGAGTTGCGGATACCAGCCCGTGATACCATACCATACCAAGGGTGCTTGCACTAGTACCTTTAGAATAGTTTCAAAAGTTTAAATAGCAATGTTATAAAAATCAAAATTGTATAAAAGGTATCTGCAAATTGTCAATAAAATACTGTACCCAAAGTAATCCTTGTTGTTTTCCTATATATCCAAAGAAGACTGCATGTGATTCTTTTATATCTCCAATGCTGTCTACATGTGATAACCGTTGGACTGCTGGTTGAGACATGCGCATAGCATAGTTTACCATTTCATCTTTTAGCCTCTCACCTGCATATTCATGGTGAAAAGTTCCTTTAATGCTACAAAATAAGTAAAGGATAAATGAAATATACAAGAAATATTTGTTAAAATTTGATGTTTGCTATATTAAATTTGAAATACTTCATCATCATCAACCTATTCTAGTCCACTGCTGGACATAGGTCTCCCCTAATGAGCGCCATAGCGCCCTGTTTTCAGCTTGATTTTAATTTGTAAATTATTATTTTCATTACAATGACATATTTGTGTTATTAGTGAGTGACTAATGACCAGAGATCGGAATAGGTAGAGTATATTTGCCTAAAGTTCGAGGAAGGAAGTAACATAGAGTTTATAATACCTCCTCAATCACGGAATCATAAAGATTTAAGGAACTGTAAATTACTTATTGTGCTTTGAATACATTTGAACTAAATTTTTATATTGATGAGACATTGTTTTTAGAGTTTCGTACTAAAAGTGTTCAATAAAATGCATTGTTTTTCTTCTGTTATTTATATAATTATATTGTAATAAATTTGTTGCAAAGTTTAAGCAACGCTTGCCTCATTTGATATGTGGAAATACGTGTTTTTTTTTTAATCCACATTTTTTTTGATGATGACATCCAGTAATGGCAATTGCATTGGTTATCAGCCTCTGGGGAATGTATTGTACTATTGGAAAGACTATTTGAAATCAACCATAGAAGACTTATACTTTTATTTGGCAACTAATGTGTTAGCATGTAACATTAAAGAGTAACCTTACCTCACCTTAAATGTGAAGCAACATACACATTTAAAACTTTCTGTTCTTTACAGTAAATAAAACAAAAGAATTAATTACTTACAACATTATCGTAGGATATGCTCTGACTTTGAAGTGTGTTGCTACAGCTGTAAAACGAGTACAGTCAACTTTGGCGACCTTTATAGGGCTGTTATAGAGTGCTTGGGCAACATGTGCCCAGATTGGTTCTATTCTGCGACAGTGGGCACACCAGGGTGCATAGAATTTAACGAACCACATGCCATCATTGCTTATGTCGATGAATTTATCACTTAATTCTAGAACTCTTGACGACGTCGAACCACATAATGCTGTAACAAGCACAATAAGTATAATAGTATTATTTAAATATGTTTTTCTTTGTAGGTAGTAATAGTAGTAATTATGCAAATTTTAATCACGATGATGATGATAAATCGCATTAAATGTATGTATACAAATATTTCATGACTTTTATACATGAAATGTAAACAAACCTATGATAAACACAAAACACTGCACCGGCAAATAATTCATTATCACTGTAGTATATAAGTTAAGTTATCAGAGAAGGCGTTTATTATCATGTCATTGCTATAATAAAAAACCACCAGGTCAGGTTGCTATGGCCATTTTAAAATCGATACTCGATGTAGTGGATGCGATGATACAATGTGCTCAGTCCAAAGAGAAGTAATCGTAGACAGTGACAGTGACAAACCAAATAACATTTGACATTGACACTTCACAGTCTTGCTTAATGGCTTGACCCATAGATATTCTCTTATATCTATGGCTTGACCATCTTGCTTGACAGTGATCAATAATTTGTTTAGTTTTTTTAATACATAACACTCATTCTGATTATTAGACTGAAGCTTGGCAATTCAGCATTTAAGGGGTATTATAATATGTTACCCTCACTTTCCTCGAAAGTTACATACGCGAAAGGTAACGAGTAAGAAATAGAACCATTTTGACGTATTAGTTGATAGTTTTTATACAGTGTTGGATTCAGTGTTAATATTAATTTGTTACTTGAAAAGAATAATATTGTTTAAAATTTAATAAATAAACAACTAAACAATTCCAGTGATTTCTATTCTAGTTCCAGTGACCTGCCTAATATTTTGGATACTAAAATGTTTAAATATTGGCCTTTTTCAATCATTTTTATTAACGTATGCAGTAGTAAAGTTCTGTGACTTCAACTAAGTAAAACTTGTAGGTACCTTAAGAATAATTCGACTAGGTCGCATGCCATTTATTATTATTTCTAAATTTTTGTTGTAAGCATGTGTGATGTGCGTTTGTTGTTTGTGTAAAATCCGGTAGGAGAGTTCACCGTGGCGCCTCTCCAACCACTCCTCCATGACCGGCCTCAACACCACAATGGTAGTTTCTCCCCACGTCGGTTGCTCAAGTCACACCTTCCATGGCTCCATGAGTTCCTGCTGGTGCTGGGTCCCGATTTCTTGGGGTACCACTGTTGGCCCCGCTCCAGCGCCTCCTTGCGCCATTGGTACAACGCTGCAAGGGCCCTTGCTTCCGGGTCCCATGGAGGGATCTAGGCTAGGAGACTTGCCAGCCTCCTCGACGGAGATCTGATGGCCGGCATTTTCAAAGTACATAAGTTTGCTAGTGTCTAAGCTTTTTCATAATATACATAAACTTCCTGGTAAGTGAAGCCAGTGCATCTATGCAGTGCATCTCGTTCCATAGCAGATGAGCATCCAATTGCACTCCGAGATACTTTATCTCAAGAGTATGCATTAAGGGAAGGCAAGTGCAGTTATCAGCACTATCACAAACATGAGCTTTCAATTGGAGACCAGTCCTAGGCTGTGACACAATGCTGTGGGTAAGAGTCATATTCTTTGTCTTATCGACGTATTATGTAAGCAGATGCGCATCCAGCCACGACATGAGTAGATAGAGCATGTTCCGCATAGTCATAGGCAAGCTCTCAATTTCTTGCATGAATAACTAATACCGTGTCATCCGCATAAGTGATGATTTTGAAGTTTGGAATTGATAGTTACAGATATATTAGGAAGAAAGAATTCTTTATATCAAACTGCAGAAGACAGAATGTGTATAGGTATCAACGAAAATATGATTTTTAGACCTTTGTAGGTCTACACAAAACACGGTTTTGTACTTCACTCTATGGTTTTCGCTACACATTTTGGGTGGTGAAGTGCTTGTTATCAACATGGTATCAATTTTTTTAAAATATATATATTCAGTCCTGAAATAACAGACAAAACCTTTAAGTAATACAAGGTTTTATTATGCTTAAAAATGCGATAAATTATGACAATGATAAACTGACAAGAGACCGAAGAACTAAAGAGTTTATATCATTCTTCCGCGCTAGTCTGTAACATAATCAGTTAAAAATGTTGGTGGTCTGCGCACGCGATTGGATTTACGAATTATCTCCGGTGGCGAAGATAGCGGCGGTCGTTCTTGAGTTGAGACACTCGCTCTTCACTTTGGTCAGAAACCGGCTCTTCTGCCTCTGTAGACGAAGAAGGTGT
This sequence comes from Cybosia mesomella, assembly GCA_946251805.1. Taxonomy (NCBI): domain Eukaryota; kingdom Metazoa; phylum Arthropoda; class Insecta; order Lepidoptera; family Erebidae; genus Cybosia; species Cybosia mesomella. Next base: position 20,377,334 of record OX276401.1, read on the forward strand.
CATGTCACGGTTCTCAGTTACCGGTGATGTAGGTGGTGTAACAAAAGAATCAGTTTCAGTTTCCTGGCGAGCTATGTCATCTGGTCCCAGCGGCGCTAGATAACGATTTGACACTGTAGTCTCTCTCCCATCGGGATATCTGACATAGCAGTAATCTGGATTACTATGTAACAGTTCCACTTCCTCAACAATTGGTTCATATTTGTTACTCCTGTTTAACTTCTTCAGTATTACTTGGCCGGAATTCGTAAGCCAAGTTGGAATAGAAATCCCGTTAGTACATCTCCGTGGGTATCTAAACATTCGTTCATGCGGTGTGAAATTAGTAGCGGTGCAAAGTAAGGAGCGAATAGAATGCAAGGCTTGCGGCAAAACTTGCTCCCAGTTCTCGACTGATAAGTTTTTAGTTTTCAGTGCCAAAAGTATTGTTTTCCAGAGCGTAGAATTAAATTTCTCCACTTGCCCATTGCCTTGTGGATTGTAGGCTGTAGTTCGGCTTGTGGCGATACCTCTTTCATAAAGAAATCTTTGCACCTCAGCAGAAAGAAAAGCTGTGCCACGATCCGTATGAATATACGATGGAAAACCAAATATCATGAATAAATTGTTGAGATGTTTGACCACTGTTTTTGAGCTGACGTCTGAGCATGGAAAAGCGAATGGAAATCGCGAAAATTCGTCAATTACAGTTAAAATGAATCTTTTGGCTGTATTAGTTGGAACTGGGCCTTTAAAATCGATGCTCAAGCGTTCGAAGGGTGCCGTTGCGTTGATTAGTCTTTTATGTTCATCGCTGGTATTTCGTACGTATCTCGGCTTTATTTCTGAACATGTCCGACAAGAGATTGTCATATTTCGGACATCTTCAAGGGAATATGGTAGATTTTTAGAGCGTATCCAATGGTACATACGTGAAACACCGGGATGGCAAAGAGCTTCATGAAGTGATATAAGTTTGGCAGTGCGTGATTCTGTAGATGCACAAACTCTAGATAGAGCATCAGCAGCGTAGTTTTCTTTGCCGGGTCTATACACGATTTCAAATTTGTAAGTAGCAAGTTCCAAACGCCATCTCTGAATCTTCTCATTTTTAATTTTGCTTGAGTGTTTCATATTAAACATAAAAGCAACCGAGCGTTGATCGGTGACCAAGCGAAATTGCTTACCAATAAGGTAATGTCGCCATTTCTTTAGTGATTCTACAATAACGTAAGCTTCCTTCTCTATAGTAGAATGATTTTGTTCGGTTGGGTTTAAGGTTCTTGAAAAGAATGCTACAGGCCTGGAGTCTTGCGTTAGTACTGCTGCGATTGAATGGTCTGATGCATCAGTCTCGACACTAAAAGGCACATTTTCATCAATAGCATGAATTGAAGATTTAGCAATATCGTTTTTTAGACTCTCAAAGCATCGATGTTGCTTATTTGTAAGGGGGAAAGATGTTGTCCTAGCAAGTGAGTGTATACGTTCTGAAAAATTAGGAATCCATTTAGAATAGTGAGCGAACATACCGAGTGTACGTCTGAGTGTCGTTATGTCTTGTGGTCGTGGTAAGTCAATAAGTGGCTTGAGGCGCTCAGAGTCAGGTTTGATAATGTGGTTGTGAATGTTGTAGCCAAGAATATTAATAGAATCTTGAGAAAATTTACATTTTTGCATACTCAATGTCAGACCGTACTTTTTGGCCGAAGTCATAAAGCGCTCTAAGTTTTGGTCGTGTTCTTCACGATTAAGGCCACAAATGGTGATATGATCAAGATACGCGTACGTCTTTTGAAGTTTTGCTTTTCTGATTATCCAATCGATAGTTCGTTGAAAACTTGAGACGCCATTTGCAACTCCAAAAGGTATGCGTCTAAAGTGATACAAATTACCCGTAGCTTCAAAGGCAGTATACTTTCTTTCTTCGGGTAAAATTGGAACTTGATGGTAAGCGCTTTTCAAATCTATTAAGCTGAGCATTGAGTTTTTGGCTACTTTAGCGACTAAGTCCTCTATGTTGGGTAGTGGATATGCGTCAAGCTCAGTATAACGGTTGATTGTTTGCGAATAATCAATTACAAGCCGTTTCCTATGCGTTTCATTTTTCGTTATAAGGATCTGAGCTCTCCACGGTGATTTACTCTCCTCAATCACACCTTCCGCTAAAAGTTTGTCAATCTCTTCATTAATAAATTTGGTATCTTCATCGCTGTGTTTCCTGGATTTTACAGCAATAGGTCTGCATTTAGGAGAGACGTTTGGAAAAAGTGGTACGGCCGGCACAGATGCTGCAGTTACATTACACACGTGAAATGACTTCTTTGGCCCACCAAATGAGAATTTTAGTGACTCATGTTCACTGAGAATGTCATGACCGATTATTATATCGGCGCAAAGGTTTTTGACAATAAGGAAATTCACATTTTCGTATTTGTGATCTCCAATGTAAATTGTTTGAAAAATTTGGCCTTCTACTAGTGAAACATGGTTAAGTGAGGCCATTGAAATAGTTTGATAGCTAGGCTTTATTTTAAGTCCACAGAGTTTGGAGAAGCTGTCACTGATAAAAGAAACGGAACTTCCTGTGTCTAAGAGCGCTTCTGCTCTTATACCTTTGATGTACGCAGGCACGGTAGCTTTTCTTAGGAACGAAGGTGATGCTGCTATAACAATACATCCTGAATAATCCTTGTCTGTTGTAACTGAATTTGCTATTCTGAATGAGCTTCTACAAACCGAAGCAAAATGTCCCTTTTTGTTGCAAATTTGACAGACTCCATCAAACGCAGGACTGTTTCTCCGAAGATGTACTTGCCCTCTGCAGAAAAAGCATTTTCTTTGACGAGTAGCAGCAGAGAAACTCTCATTTTGCTCATTTTTTTTAATAGTGAAATTGGAGACAACCTGAGCCGAGCTGGTTTCCTTTTGAGCTGCGTTCACTGGCAGATTATTCAAACTATTGGAATGGGCCTCGGCTGTTTCTAAGGAAAGTGCTTGATTGTAAGCTTCATCGAGTGTTAAAGTAAGATTTTCTAAAAGTCGTTGCCTATATTTATTCGATAAGATACCTGATATAAAGGCATCACGTATACAGTCGTTTCTGTTTGTTTCAGCGTCGACGGTAGTGAAGCCACAGTCTTTAGATAGTTGTTTCAAAGCTTGTAAATAGGTATCTATAGTTTCATCGGAACGTTGTTTCGCGATGCGAGCATGTGTCGTGCAAATATAATATTTTTGGGTTTCTCAAACAGCTTCTCTAGTTTAATAATCGCTTCGTCATACTTATGAGTTTCACTTATGTAAGCGTATACGTTAGGAGAGATATGGTTTACTAAAATTTGATACTTTACTTCATCCCATTGATCTTTAGTCGTCTGTGCGTCTTCCGCTGATGACGAAAGAACGGTCACCTTTGACTGACTTGATAAGAAGTATTCAAATGATTTACGCCAATGCTCCCATGTTTTGGATGCAGTAGAATCCGACGGGTCGGCATCAAACCTTTCTGGCCTTAGATATTTGTCCATGATTATTTAAGCATTATAAATTGAAATAACAGACAAAACCTTTAAGTAATACAAGGTTTTATTATGCTTAAAAATGCGATAAATTATGACAATGATAAACTGACATTAATTAATAAGAGGAAATGTTTCATAGAGACCGAAGACGAAAGAGTTTATATCAAGTCCGTATACTGTATCCCGCTGGATGGTGAGAAGCTGGACTGTAGTCCAGAAGTTACGGGTCACCATACTAGATTTTGACGATCCTAACATGGTGGTTTCTACCTTGACGGCTTTAAGAGATGTTTTTTCACGCCCCGCTTGAAGAACCCGGGATTATAAGAAGAAGGAAACACGTGTGCGGGTAGCATTCCAGCTCTTTACTGTGCGACAAAGAAAGGAAGCACCGAACCGCTGAATTCGGGTCGGTATTGTTTCTGATACACACACTGATATGACTCATTTGGAACACCGAAATATGGTTGGAACTGGAATACCTTCTGAGTAATAATACCTGTTAACTTCTTACCCTTGTATTCTATGTCTATAAGTGAGGACTTATAGTTGGCTGACCAATGTTAAACTTATTATTTAAACTTGTGTAATTAGCTGTAAGTCTTCCATGCTTCAAAATTAAATAAATAAAAACCTTTGAAGTGGGTTGAAAATTCATAGACTATAATTTTCTATGGTAGAGTTAAAGTAATACACCTCAACAAAAAGAGCGGTATATGGGTCATTATTTTATGGAAATCCTTTTTTTTTATTGGGGACGGGTGTCGATGTCGACTTGTCGTAGTTGTCGTGCGTGGATCGAGCAGTCGAGCTTGAATTAGTATCGTTTCGTGTTTCTAACATAGTACCATACAAAACACATGTTTACGGCATGAAAGTTGCAAATTTTGTTAACTTTTGATGGAATCATAGTTTTCACTTGTTCTTTAAATAATGAAGCGCTTTCTAATTTGCTAACGTGATAGTGCGATTTTGGAGGTAAAATGCCCGCTTCCATTTGCGATCCAGTAGCAAGCGCATTGCGTTTATCTCTTACATCAGACGAAGCCCAAAGTTCTTCTTTGTTGGACAGTAGACTCTATTCTTCGGCTAAAAGTGTGCTTTTATCGAAGATTGAATTTGAAGAATCTGGTGATTTTCAAAGTAATGTTCTCGATGGGTTGAAGTCTAAGTACGTGGTGATCCGACCTAAAAAACCAATTCATGATAGTAAACTGCTTAAAAAAGAGTGTATATCAGCCAGCCAATCAGCAGGTAACTCTAAAAATGATCATGATATTGTAAATAATATAGGTTTGTTTGTTATCTACATGCGCGATAAGAACAATTTAGAGGTTAGATTTTATGGTCACTTGTCAACAAATGTCAGGAGATAGAAATAATAAACTATAAATATGTACTCATCTACTACATATGCATGTATCCAATATTCTAATTTAATTTTCTTTAATGGGTGCCACAAATATGATTAACAATGTCTGTTAATTTAATATATAATTTTAAAGACTATATATTAATTTTATAGTTTTCTTTTAATTTTTTAGTATGTCAATCGCAATAAATAAAAAACCACTTTCATTTTAAAGCAATTTCTATATAATTATTTTTCTATATAATTATTGTGGCGGTCTAGCATCCGACAGCAACATCTGTGATAGGCATGTGTAACTCTTTACTGAACCGGTTCATTGTTCTAAAACAGTGAAGTGTTCTGAAAAATTGGCACAGTACAAATGTTTCAAATGTATCATTTGGCTCATTTGGCACATTTGGAACAGTAACATTTACAACTGTATCGGGTTGCATTTTAGTGAGCTTGACAAGTAAAGCACGGAATGAGCGAGAGAGAGTGAGCTAATAAGATATTATAGTAATTCTATATGTGTGAAAGAGATAGAAAAGGTAATTAATTTTGAAGAGATCCTGGTCAGCCATGCTATAATTCTTAATATCTAGGTGACTGAGCTTTGCTTTGTTTCTTCTTATCTCTTGACAATTTGTAAAAATGAAACCTAGCTAGATCGATTTATCACTCCTGAAACCAAAACTGAAAATAAATTTCATGAATATTATTGGAGCTGTTCCTGAGATTCAGATTATATATATATATATATGTATAAGAATTGCCTGTTTAAAGGTATTAGATGTACGTAAAAATTAAGATTAGTAACCTGCTAATCAGAAACCTTTACCTACCTACACCAGCTGCCAGTCCTAAGCCTGAATGCGGATGAAGTAAAAAGAAATCTCAATTCTCAAAAAAAAAAAACATAATGTACTAATTATTTATTTATTGTTGCAAAAGATACATATGTTATAAAATAACAGTGTGATGTATATGGCACCAACTAATACACAGGTTTGAATACTGCTTATTTGTCTATGAAACATTGGTTTAGATGTTTACAATGTAAATATTTACAAGAATGTATCTAAGTAACTTCAGAAGTTTTAAAACCAATGTTTTAGGACATTGTTTAGTACAAACTGTGCTTGGTTTATCTATATCACATTTTTGTAATACATATCCCTCAGAACATTAAAAAGTATTTGGATTCAAGCATTACAGTTTTTACTTACTAGAACTAATTCAATATTGACAAGAGGATTAATTAAATGTTCTTATTTCAAATAAGAAAATTTATAGGTATAATAATTGTTATGTTTCAATTATGCAGTTTCATTTCTGAACAGTTATCTATTTATTCTAAAAAATATTACATTTACATATTGTATTATATAATTTTTATTATAGCTCATTGTTATTTTTGTTGGTGTTTATTTATTGTAGGATATTTTGCAGATACTAACAAAAATGTGGAAGAAGGTTTGCCCAAGCCGAAGAGAGTGCTGTTCCCCATTGAGAAGGTTCACCTGGGATGGCAAAGTGCATGGGCAGCTGGTGCTGGTATGCAGAATGTGGGCAACACCTGTTATTTGAACTCTACACTACAGGCTCTATTCCATGTACCTGCTTTTGCCAATTGGCTGGTTATGGATGTGACCCATGCTGAGAAGTGTAATCAGCAAGGTGAGTTATCAAATGGCTCTGTTTTAAGTGTTTATTTTTAATATTCCAATTGAATGAACTTTGATGCTTTTCAAAGCTTAAATCTAAAAACAGCATACAGAGTTAGCAGTATAATATTTACATCAAGTAAACCTCACACCAAACTCCTTGGCCGCTCTGAACTTAGCATGGTATGTTGCATAGTACACAAATCTAGGTATCAGTGGAAGGACGTGTGGCGCGGTGCGGGCACGCTTACGCGCTCGCATGCGCGCTCTTTATATGAAGCCTGACTTATATGTCAAAAACTGTCAAAAAGTTGCAATGAAACTAATTTTGTTATTATCAGGTTGTTATTGTTCATTTACATTAGAGAATTTATTGTGAGAAATTATAATAATATATATATATATATATATATATATACTAATGATAATAATTTATTAAATCCATATTTAAAATTTATCTTATTAATTTTATTGGTTTTGTTATTGTTATTATCGTAAGTTGTTTTACCTCGCAGACATGCGTCTCAATCAAAGCCTCGTCCGTCAACCAGCAGGTGCATTAACCTGCTGATTGACGGATGAGGCTTTGGCGCAGGCTTTCTTTTTGGGTATACAATAATGTTTACGGGAATTAACGCGATCATGTATAGGTATTTTACATACCTTTGGATTGCCTAACGTTTCGACCAGGTTACACTGGCCGTGGTCACAGGCTGACTGGCGCAGTGGTGCACGTCCTCCGTCGTCGAGTCCGTGAGGTACAAAGTTCTTCATCCACCTGCACATTCTCTCTACATATTTTCGTTTCGCCATGTACCGTCAAATACTACACTTACAGTGTCCCTATTCTCTAAGGGAACTGACTGGTGTCTATCCGACTGCGCAGAAATGCGAGGTAGCATGTTTTTATCACTGGATTCCATGTTGCAGATAATTTAAACCCATATTCCCGATTGAAATTTTTAAGTTTCTTAATTTCAATGGCTTCACATACAACTCTTGAATAGAAGTGACGTTCGGTGGAGAGGACATGCGTATGGTGGAATTCAATCCAGTGATTGGTGCCTGCTTCCAGAAGATGTTATGCAATCGCTGATTTGCTTGTCTGACGGTTCTTTACAGCTGCAATGTGTTCCTTGACCCTCTCAGCAATAGTCCGCTTTGTTTGGCCTATATATGAACTGCCGCAGCTGCAATTTATTTTGTAGACACCTGGTTGTAGTTGCAAGACATCCTTCGATGTGCCCACGATGTTGTCTACTTTTATGCCTGGTGTGTAAACTGTCGGTATCGAGTACTTTTTTAACACGGAACCGATTTTATCCGTTACTCCCTTGACATAGGGCATATAGGCTGGTAGTCTGCTCGCCTCTGGATGCCTCCGCCTCAATTTCTGCTGATTCTGTCGTCCGTTCACTTCGTAACCGTTATTTTTAAGTACCTCCTGAACATGATCCAGCTCTCGCTCGAGATGTTCAGGGTCACAGAGATCATAAGCTCTATTCTTGAGTGAGGTCATAACGGATTGCAAATGTCGGATGGTGAAGAGACGTGGCGTGTAGGTATCTGTCCGTATGAGTAGGTTTCCGGTACACACAGTGTGACAAGGACCCATCTGATCTCACGGCTACTTTTACGTCTAAATCCTTCTGCATCTCATACGTGAACCTCATCTTGGGGTGAATGGAGTTCTTTTCAAAATGTTCCATCCAGATATTGCCAAGTACCCCTGTACAGGACTTCCCATTGCGACACCATCTGTAGGTAATGTTGACCTTGAAAAAGTAAAGTAAGTAAGTAAGTTAAATAGTTGCCATCTAAACAGTGTTCAAGTAGATCAATATAGTTAAACGGTAGTTAATTGTCGCTCAGTAGGTCTTTCAAGTCTAAACACTCTTTTAGGGGAACGTTCGTGAAAAGGGACTCCACGTCAAAACTCACCATGACGCCATCCGGTTCCAGTTTGAGTTCTTTTATAATTTGTATAAAGTGCCGCGAGTCCTTCACAAAAAATATTGTTTTGCCTACAAGTGATTGCAAAGTGCTTCGCAAGATCGTAAGTAGGAAATGATATTTGACTTACAATTGACCGCAGCGGCACGTTGGGCTTGTGTATTTTTGGTAGACAATACAACTTGGGTGGCTGGTGTGACTTCGGTGTGAACAGTCTACTGTAGGTATTCATCTTCTCCCGAGGGGGCCATCTCGTAACCGGAGATGGCCCAGGGTCAGTCGGGGTGCGAGGGATATGCTCTATGGACAACCTTACACCCCGGCGCCTGTAGACCCGAGACGGCGTGCGGTTTTAGTCGGTTCAAGCCCGACATAGGCGCGCTGGCCGGTGGGGGGGGGGGGGTATCCGAAGGGAAATTTTACTCTGTAATCACTTGTATTCATCACAATGGTGGAGTTTCCCTTGTCGGCCTTACTACTGATTACGTTCTCAAATGGTATTCGCTTGGGTGTTGGAGCGAAATTCATGCCTTTGGCCAAGATATTTACTGTAGTTTCATCGAAACTCACGTTTGATAAGTTCACACCGGTATCCGTTGATTGATCCGGTAGCACAGGTGGCGTTTTATTTTTTGCATACCGTCGGTTACTCCTTTGAGAACTTACGCTCAAGGTTCGCGCTGCATAGCTCGAAGGTGCGCTCAGCTTGCAAAAACGTAATCCGATCACATAAATCATAGTCCGTTTGAGAAATATTTACACTACACTGTAACTTTACCTGGTACCTGTAGTACCTGGGGATCGTGCGAAGCATGGCCCTGTACGGGGCCCCAGTATGGGCGGAGACTCTGGCGGCCCGCAACGTGGCTGTATTAAACAGCCCGTTAAAAGCGATGGCCGTCAGAGTCATCAGGGGGTATAGCACGATCTCCGTCGAGGCGGCATGTCTCCTAGCCGGGACCCCTCCATGGGACCTGGAAGCGAGAGCCCTTGCGCTGCTGTACCAGTGGCGCAAGGAGGCGCTGGAGCGGGGCCATAGGCCGGAGCCCCGAGAAATCAGGGCTCAGCGGTCCCTGCTCCGCCAGGAACTCATGGAGACATGGAGGGTGCGACTTGAGCACCCAAGGTGGGGGGAATCCACCATTGCGGCGGTGAGACCGATCATGAAGGAGTGGTTGGAGAGGGACCATGGGGACCTCTCCTACCGGATGTGCCAGATGGTTACCGGACACGGGTGCTTCGGTAAGTATCTGTGGCGCATCCACCGGGAGACAACGCCGCAGTGCCAGCACTGCGAGGATCCTGGCGAAGACACGGCGCTCCACACGTTGGTGGAGTGCCCTGCGTGGGCGAGTCAACGCGTGTCGTGTGTGCCCTACACACGCCTGCCAACTCACCGAAGCGGGATAAAACCCGACCCCACCAGGCGAGGCCGCGGTGGCGGCCAAAGCCCGCCGGCAACCCTGGGGTTATCCTTTCGAGGGCTTACCCGGGGTGCCCGGCAACGGCCACTTGGGGAGGACACCGTGCGGTTTTAGTCGAGACACGACATAACCACCCCCGCTGGCCGGCGGGGGGGTATCCGAAGGGATTTCCGCACGTTAAAAAAAAAAAAAAAAAAAAACACTGTAACTGTAACGCATATAACTCCCTCAGTATACACTCCCCTTCACTGTGTTTATTCCTTATTAATTGTCTCAGGAGACGTACACTCGCGTAAGTTAGAATTTTACGTGAAAATGCGATGTCACTGTGTGGTTTAATACGCACACACGCAGGTAATTAGACCTGGGAACCAGGTCCAAACGTCAGGCAACCCAGAGGTACGTATATACTTATACATGATCGCGTTAATTCCCGTTAACATTATTGTATATCATGGAACGCGAAAGTTTAAAAATTAGTGTTTGTTTTCGGGATCTGGAGTTCAGACGGCAGTTACTCCTATAAAATCCGCAATAAACCAAACATTGGAGCTGTATGAGAGCGGACCCCGGGCTCCAAAGTGCAAGGTTTGGGTGTACCCGGGACTGGATCTCGCATTCAGAAGTACTCATTATTATCTTAGCGTGTTGTCGCGAGTGCATTTGTTTATTATGATCCTACTAATATTGTAAACCTGAAAGTTTGTAAGTATAGATGTATGGATGTTTGTTATTTTTCCCGCATAAAACTGCTGAACGGATGAGGGTAAAATTTGGTACTGAGATAGACTATAGTCTGGAATAACAGATAGGCTACATTTTATCCCTGAAATAGGTTCCCATAGGAAGCGGGAACGGGATCAGAATTACACGCGGGTAAAGCCGCGGTCAACACCTAGTTTTTAGGGTTCCGTACCCAAAGGGTAAAGCTGTGACAATAAGTTTGACTCCAAACATCAACCGCAGCATATTCATCTCCGTGACACGCAACTCCTGTTTGTGTCGCTTTAGCAACGGCTACATTTTGTAGCCATGAAAAAAGGCTGTCCTTTTTTTTTTTGTGCGGAAATCCCTTCGGATACCCCCCCGCAGGGCAGCGGGGGCGGTTATGTCGGGCTTGCACCGACTAAAACCGCACGCCGTCTCGGGTCTTCAGACGCCGGGGTGTAAGGTTACCCATAGAGCATATCCCTCGCACCCCGGCTGACCCTGGGCCATCTCCCCACTAACAGCATCGCTCATCCTGTCTCCTCTGAAAGCAGAGGAGTACGGAGAGCGATGTGTTCCCGCCACGTTGGGTATTGGCCGACGATCAATGCCAACCCTATGAAGGGGTGAAGGGGAAGCCATTGACCGCCGCCCAGGGTGTACCGGCCGCTCCGATTCCGTTCCCCCCGGACTGCAGCGGGATCGGAATCGGAGCGACACTCGAAGAGGTTACCCAACACACACCCCACACGGCCTATACCTAAGATAAAAATAAATCCGACTTCAAAAATCACTAAAAACAGGCACTAAAAGAAGAAAAATAACTGAATTACCAATTTAAACTACATAGATTATTTTGTAAATCTAACTAAACTAAACTAAATGATCTAAAATAAAATAAATAATTAAAAGAAACTTAAACCTAAAATGCATCGTGGAATTCCTCCCCATCGCATGCCTCCTGTGGTAACGTGCCCAGAAGACTGGCAGCATTGCCACGTTGTATGGCAATACTTATTCTCTGTGCTAAAAAGAAGCCAGCCTTCTGGTCACGAGAAGCGTCGATCATACGTTACCAATTTAATTCTAAAGTCAAAAATAGAAATACCAAATACAACGAAAAAGTCAATGATATTCGAGATGTCTGACTCCTATATATAAAACTAGTATTTTGCGCGGTGCGCGAGCTGCAAGCAGCTCGCGACTATTAAATAAAAAAATCGATCCGCCATCCTGGATTTTTCAACTTTTTTTTCAAAAATTCAAAAATTAGAAGCCTCGATTTACTCAAAAATGACACCCATGCTGCCATGTCATCAAAGATGGCGGAGAAACGACCACCATGTTGGCCGCCATCTGGAACTTTTTGACATTTCGGATTTTTCCCATAGTCCCCTCAGCTCTACATTTTTCCCATACATCATCCATATCCCCCATTACTCCTTCTAGGAGGACAATTGTGTCAGTGAGTGAGTGAGTGGTAATCGAGCTATATACAGTGGGGGCCATATAATTAAGAACGCTGATATAAAGGGAAGATTTTTTCCAACTAAGATGCAAAACTAATTGTATGCATTTGTTTTTATTTCTCTCGGTATCGTAAAACATTTCCATATTACCACTGTATTCATTGATACACATGATTGGCTAAAAATCAATAGGCAAACTTTTTACACTACTTTTAAACAAAGTATTCCTTATTACTGGCTGGTCACGTAATTAAGAACGCTAAGTAGTTTATACCTTTATTCAAATTTAAATAGAGAACACTCAGTCGATTTGTTACTGTTTGTATAATTTTGGCGCAATTACGTGCTGTAAAAGATTAAAGGTGATGAGAAAAAAACAATGGGAAAAAATAAAAGTTGTGATAAATCTACAAGGGAAGTAATAATAAAACTTCGCCGGAAGAATTGGTCTTATAAAAAGATAGCCGACCATCTGCAATGTTCAAAAACGATGGTTTTCCACGCTGTAAAGCATTTTGCTACGTATCAAACTACTTCGAATGTTCCACGTGTACCTAAACAGAGAAAAACAACTCCTCGAGATGACCGAAACATCGTTCGTATGGCAAAACAAAATCCTTTTAAAGGGTCCAATGAGCTTAGAAAAGAATATTTTGGTGAAAACAACTTTTCAGCAATCTCAGCACGCACTATTCGAAGACGTTTGGTAGAAGAAAAATTGCACGGTAGGATAGCAAGAAAGGTACCCATGTTAAAACTTTGCCACAGGCAAGCCCGGCTTGCATTTGCGAGAAAGTATGAAAACTGGACTGTGCAACAGTGGAAAAATGTACTTTTTTCTGACGAGACGAAAATAAACAGAGTATGTTCTGATGGAAAACGATATGTACGACGTCCCCCGAATACAGCATTCGACCCAAAGTACACGAAAGTTACATTAAAGCACGGTGGTGGAAATGTGAAAATTTGGGGTTGCTTTTCTGGACATGGTGTAGGACCTGTAAAGTTGATAGAAGGTAACATGGATCAGTTCCAATACAAAAATTTACTGGAAGAAACAATGTTACCATACGCTGAAGACGTTCTACCGGTCATTTGGACATTCCAGCATGACAATGATCCAAAGCACACTGCACGCACCGTAAAGGAATTTCTTACAGCGCAATTAGTTTCTGTCTTAGACTGGCCTGCTAACAGTCCAGATCTAAACCCAATAGAGAATCTGTGGTTTGAAGTAAAGAAAAAGGTTTCAAATACAAAGTGTGGAAATTTAAGAGAGCTGTATGACGTTTTTTTAGAAGAATGGAACTCTATTTCTCTTGCGAAATGTCAAAAATTAATAGAGTCAATGCCTCGCCGGTGTAAAGCTGTAATTAAAAGCCGTGGATATGCTATTAACTATTAATTTTAGTTAAATATTTCTTTTTATGTTTCCTGTGCTACATAATATTGTGATTTTTTAAATCTAAGTGTCATACAAAACAATTCCCGAGCAGTTAAATAAATAGTTCTTAATTATTTGTCCAGTTTCAGTACTATTTGAATGTGTTACTTTGATAAAATCAATGAAATGTGCAAAAAAAAGTTAGCGATTTCATACTTTATTCTTAAGTCAGGTTGCTCTATTAATGTGACTATTATATAACATAAATAGTTGCTTCTCAAAAGGTACACATCTCTGTGTATGATACGATTTAAATAAAAAACTTCTAGAACTTCAAATCGTTCTTAATTATATGACCACAACTGTATAATATATATTTTGTTTGGAAAAATAAATTTCGCCATTTTGAATTTTTTTTTCTATTCATCGAGTAGGCCTCTAGGTCCTGATCATCTTTTGCCAAAAAACCTCTCTTCTATCTTCTATTATACTTTGTGAGATAGACGCTGTCGAAATCAGTATGGGCGCCATCTTGAATCTGCCATTTTGGTTATATTTTTAGCTCACTGGCAATTGGATCAGATTCCGAGTGGTTTTTATTTGAGCACCCCCTACCTCTCTTCAATACCTTGGCCGTGCTCTTCACCCGTCTCCAAAATCCTCAATCATCAGCTCCCTCCATATTTTTCCTCCGAATGAATTTTCGTCCTTTATTCGAAAGCATCACGGAAAAAAAATACAGCAGAGGTCAACCGAAACACAATTCATCCATCTTTAATACTTTTTGAGAGATACAACCCTGACATTTGTGTTGACGCCATCTTGAATCCGCCAGTTTGGATATATTTTCATCTCCCTGCCAATTGGATGCGGTTCCGAGTATTTTTTGTTTGTGCAGCCCTCACCTATCTTTAATACCCTGGCCATGCTCCTCACCCATCTCCCAAACCCTCGATCATCATCTATCTCCATATTTCTGACTGAGAGTTCTTCCATAAAACATTCTGAAAAGGAACCATATCAAAGTCTTGCATAGTTCCCAACTTGTAGTCTCTTCAATATTCTCCATATATTTTGTATGGAAAAATAAATTCCGCCATCTTGAATTTTGTTTCTGTTCATTGAGTAGACCTTCAGGTCCTGATCATCTTTTGCTATGAAACCACTCTTCTATCTTTTATACTCTCCGAGATAGAAACCGACGAAATTTGTATGGCGGCCATCTTTTTTCTCCATTTTGAATTTTTTTTCAGCTCACTGCCAATTGGATGAGGTTCCAAGTATTTTTTGTTTGAGCAGCCCTCACCTATGTTTAATAACCTGGCCGTGCTCCTCACCCATCTTCCAAACCCTCGATCATCATCTATCTACATATTTCTGACTAAGAGTTCTTCCACAAAAACATTTTGAAAAGAAACCATCAATCAAAGTCTTGCATAGTTCAAAACTTGTAGTCTATTCAATATTCGCCATACATTTTCTATAGAAAAATAAATTCCGCCATCTTGAATTTTTTTTCTATTCATCGAGTAGACCTTTGGATACTGATCATCTTTTGCGAAGAAACTACTCTTCCATCTTTTATACTCTCCGAGATGGACACCGACGAAATTTGTATGGCGGCCATTTTTTTTTCGCCATTTTGAATTTTTTTTCAGGTCACTGGCAATTGAATGACGTTTCGAGTGACATTTGCTCAAGCACCCCCAACCTATCTTCAATACCTTAAGCGTGCTCTTCACCCGTCTCCGAAATCCTCAATCATCAGCTCTCTCCATATTTTTCCTCCGAATGATTTTTTATCCTCTATACGAAACCATCAGTGAAAAAAAAAATTTTCATACAAAATTGTTCAGGAGAGGTGATCAATGAGTGAGTCAGTGAATCAGCACGAGCAGCTATATATATATTAAAACATACAAAAAAAAACAATCGAGAACCTAATACTTTTGGAAGTCTGTTAAAATAGTATATTATGCAACTAGTGAATAAAGGACGGATTTAAAGCGAGGGCCGTAGATGAGTCACGAGCAAGTGAAGGATTCTAATGATTGAATCACGAGCGCAGCGAGTGATTCAACTGTTAGAATCCTGAAGGACGCGAGTGATTCATGGCCCTCGATATAAATTCGTACTTTATTCAGGAGTTGCATACTATACTTTATACCATGACTACGAGAAAAGACATAATTTAAGCGAAAATAGAAATTTAATCAAGAAATAAGAATTGTTACATTAATTGAAATGGACATTAAAATTAGAGCAATGACTGAAATTAAGCGTAATTTTCTTATTATTATCATTAGAGTGGGCAACTTGTGAAACAATATTTATTTCTTATAAAGGCAGCAAAGAACACAAAACAGTTTTTAATCTAATGCCAAACTCCTTGTCGCAAATATCGACCAATCAAATCTCGAGAATTTATTTGCACCAAAGAGTTTTGAATTTCGAATCTTAGCGCAAGGAGTTTATGTAAGCATTGAAATGGAGACCGGATATATTTTTGTGTTCCAAATTCAAACACCAAAATAGTGAATAAAAACAAAACAGTGAATAAAAGGCCTTTTTATTCACTGTTTTGCGTGAATAAAATAAGCTTTTTAGAGTAGGTATGGTATAATAGTATATTATGCAACTAGTGAATAAAGGACGGATTTAAAGCGAGGGCCGTAGATGAGTCACGAGCAAGAGAAGGATTCTAATGATTGAATCACGAGCGCAGCGAGTGATTCAACTGTTAGAATCCTGAACGACGCGAGTGATTCATGGCTCTCGATATAAATTCGTACTTTATTCAGGAGTTGCATACTATACTTTATACCATGACTACGAGAAAAGACATAATTTTAGCGAAAATAGAAATTTAATCAAGAAATAAGAACTGTTACATTAATTGAAATGGACATTAAAATTAGAGCAATGACTGAAATTAAGCATAATTTTCTTATTATTATCATTAGAGTGGTCAACTTGTGAAACAATATTTATTTCTTATAAAGGCAGCAAAGAACACAAAACAGTTCTTAATCTAATGCCAAACTCCTTGTCGCAAATATCGACCAATCAAATCTCGAGAATTTATTTGCACCAAAGAGTTTTGAATTTCGAATCTTAGCGCAAGGAGTTTGTGTAAGCATTGAAATAGAGACCGGATATATTTTTGTGTTCCAAATTCAAACACCAAAATAGTGAATAAAAACAAAACCGTGAATAAAAGGCCTTTTTATTCACTGTTTTGCGTGAATAAAATAAGCTTTTTAGAGTAGGTATGGTATAAACTTGATTTTTGCTTCTCCAGCTCGCCTTTGCTGCATAAAAACGCGATTTTTTGCGTATGAGCGTGAGTAAGAAAGAAAGTGATTCGAATTTCGAACTGGCATTTTGGAAAACACGCTTAAATAAAATGGGAAGTTTAGATTAGAAACGCATTCTTCATTTTTATTTTATTTTATGAGTGCTACTTTAAATTTAAATATTGTCGTAATTGTTTTTAGGCAGGTGGAAAAATTGAGTCACCCAAGAGTAATTTTGTAGGTCTCGTGCCTTCAAATTACTCACTGGGAATCTATTCTACTACTTCGCTAGTTCGTGATTTAAAGTCAGCACTCGCATTAAAATGTAACTTTGAACAAATTCACTTGTTGAAGAAATAACTCTGATGGTCAACCTCTCATAACAATATATTTGAGTGTTTGCTGGATAGAAGAGACACATCGCTTGTGGAAAGGGCTCACATTCCTTGCATGAATCAGAGCTTGCATAATTTGCAAGTGAAACTATTGACGTATTTTCCCGACTTTTAATCTGAAGCTGACTATATATTATGGGCGTAGATGGATTCTAAATATTTTCTTCGATAAGTCAATAGAACAGACCTATTTCAACAAAAATATGTAGGGAAATCTTATAGACTTTGTTATTAACAGAATGCTGAAAATGAAATTGCATCTGTAAAGTATTACCGTGTTTTGGATGAAAAGAAAACAATATCCAGAGCTTGCAAGGGAACCTCTAAAATTATTAGTGCTTAAGTATTAGAGTTAACGGGATATTTACCATGTGTTTCTAAGAGTGTCACGTCGTGACAGTTCCTCCGTGATCATGGCGCTTGCAACAGTGCCGAAATATTGGATACTCTTAGAAACATATGGTAAATATCCCGTTAACTCTAATACTTTATGTTAGTGACCATGATAGTTTAAATACCTATATTATTAGTGCTAGTTGCCACTTTATACTTCGGTGAATTTTTGTTTTATCCGACGACCCCCCGAGTTAGGCACCGTGACCCCTCTGGCGGTCGCAACCCACAGGTTGAAAAACGGTGGTCTACACAACATGATTAAAATTTATTTAATATTAAAATAGTGAACAAGTTACAAAAAATCCTCCATTTACTTGAAATGTTCTAGAATACTTAACCTCTTACATTATAATAAGGCAAGTTAAGTCTTTTTTTCTTTTTCAGTTACTCTGGTATGTATGGCCCACCCGACTGACTCGACTGTATATGCGCAAGTCCGATCTTACGGCTATCTTCAGAGCGGCAAAGAAGTTTGCCATCAGTTATACATGACATGCCTACAGTGAAATGTTATCAAGAGTTATTGTTAGAATGGTTTTTTACACTCACTCCCCATGTATTGAAATATGATATTCATTTATGATTATAGCATGATTGAGTGTGACAATAAATTAAATGCAAGTAATCTTTTTTAAACTTGTTTTGGGATTTTTATCTAGACAGGCATGTCCACTCCATTATACCTTATACCAGTATACCTTAAAACGATCTAATATCAAAAAGGACAAAATACTCAGTGTCTAAAAACTAAATTCTAGCAATGGTGCCCCATCTCACTTCTGAAGACTGTTGGCTGATGTGGTGAATCCAAGTAATGAGTTTTTTTAAAGCCGACCTGGGATTTCCATCAGGGTTGCGAGAGAGCAGACGAACACCAGCGCCACCCATAACATCTACCACTTAATCCATTTCCCCATCTTTCCCCTTTTGGGAGAGTGTGGTCAATCCAGCTTTCACAATACCACTTCAAACCTTGTTTTCTTGTAGAATCTTGAAATCTGTTTCACCTTCAGATCTTTTAGGTCCTTTATGTCTTGTGATTCGCGAGTACATAGGACACTTAGTTTAATATTGTCATCCTTATATAGTATTCTAATAGTAGATTGTACAACAAGGGCATAAAGCGATCCATTTTATCCAAGGCAATTTATTGATCCGAGCGCAGCGAGGACCAATATAGTCGAGGATAAAAATGGACATTTATGCCTGAGTTATACACTATGCTTTTTACTTCGATTTGAACAACAAAATCGTCGTACAGTGAAAGAACATAACAAGTTGAATTCCTGAGACGAGCTCAGCCGAATACAAGGGATTTTAGATTTTGCGTATTTTTTTGCGATTTATTCTTTATCTTGCAATGGTTCACCCCAGCACGAATCTATTATCGAAAACAGCAACTCGATAGCTCATCTCCTTCATACCCAAAACCGTGACAGAAAATTGGCAACGACGACGTCGACGACACCGACGACGTCGACGACAACTCGATAGCAATAGGGCTTTTCTAAAGAAAATCCCTAAAAAATAACCAATTCCCGGCAATTTATTTTTTTAATGGTTTTTTTAATTTTTCACCATGTGAATTTAGCTTAGATACTTGTTTTCTGACAAGTCATAAAATCATTTCGGCTCATTTTTAAACAAATATCAACTCCTATTTTATCTGATTTCATTAATTTAATTATATAAAACGTACGGAATTCAAATAATTATAGCAAGAATAAAATAAAACAACAACTTACGGTATTCTACGAAATTTTACTGCTCAATTGTGCAATATATTTTGACTCAGTTTGGCTGTTGAGCCTTAGTTTCGAGCCTTTTAGTTTTAGAAGAAAAAAATACTTTATGCACTAGAGCTTAAAAAGCGATTTTATGTCGTCTACGCACGACTTAAAGTCGAACTTTACGAGCATGAGAAGTGAAAATATTGTTTTATTAATTTGTTAAAATATTTCCTATACATTTCTTTGATACTTGTATTTAATAGGCTTTGTATTTCCGAATTACAGAAGCGTGTGTTATTTGTGGAATGCGTGCCACATTGATGGCTACCCAGAAGAGTGGAGGGGCAGCCATTAAGCCCTGGCAGGTGTACTCAAAGTTACGTCTCATATGCAGACATCTGACACCTGGTAGGCAAGAAGATGCCCATGAATTTCTAAGGTATCATAAAAATATTATTATCTTAAAATTTTACTTTTAAAACTGCAATTTGTCCTTTAAGATTTTAATATATGAAATGATATATATAATAATAGTTTTTATTTGGTTGTAAACTATCATGTCATTGCACACAGGTAGTCTAATGTCAACGAGATCATATTAAACCACCTGTGTGTGGCAAAAATGTTGTTGCAATCATATTTACAAAAAAATCGAAGTGTTTTATTGATATTGAAAACAAGCTAGACTTATTTTTGAGAAAAGTCCATAATTTTAGTCACGCGTAGGAAACTCTAGCATTCGCAGAGTGATATCACAGATAAAATACTGGAGAGTCGCCTAGGCTGGTGTGGCCAAGTTCTGTGGCGACCGCCAGGCTACGTGCGTAAAATATGTTTGTCAATGCCGCCTCTGCCGGACCCCGGTTGGAGGGGTAGACCCAAAAGTGCTGGCTTGGCGTCGTAAAGAACGACATGCGTGTCAATAGTCTCAATACCATGCAAGCAACCCCGAAAGGAAAGCCCTCGCTAGAGAGGTGGCTTTGGCCCCCAAATATCATAATGGGGCTCACATACAATCATTTGATATATCTGTATTTACTTATACGACATTGGTTTGGAAGCTAAACTAGGAGTATCAACTTAAGCTTAAGGCCGTTCGCTGCCTCGTGCATATGCACGCATGCGGTCACACGAAAGTCGTTCAAGAAATACATACGATTTGCACGAAACAGGGCGATATATTTATTTGTTTGTTTTAATGTATTTGTTTTAGGTATCTTGTCGAGGCTATGGAGAAATGTTATTTAAATCGGTTTATAAATTCAGAGAAATTGGATCAGTACAGCAAAGAGACTACACCTCTGAATCAAATCTTAGGAGGCTATTTGCGCTCCACTGTCAGGTGCTTGGCTTGTCATCATCTATCCACCACTTACCAGCATTTTCAGGTATATTATTACAGCTTAAAAAGTACAGGCACATTGTTGTATTTTTATAAATATTTTTATCAATAGTGCCATGACTAAAAATTAACTCTTATTATTTTTTAGGATCTACTTTTAGACATAAGAAAACACACTACATTGGATGAAGCGTTGGATTCCTTTTTCTCTCGTGAACGCTTAGAAGATTTAGGTTACAAATGTGAGGCATGCAACAAAAAGGTACAGTATTTTATTTATATTCAATATGTCAGATTTAAAACTGTCTTTTCTCAACAGCAACTTTGTTGATGACCAAAATCACATAACTTATTAATGTTGGTCCTCTCATTTTAGGTATCAGCTACAAAGCAATTTTTCATAGAACGTGCACCAATGGTTCTCTGCATAGCATTAAAAAGGTTCTCATTAGCAGGAGGCAAGCTTTCCAAACATGTGCAATTCAGAAAAAAGATCATCCTTAACAAATATATGTACAGTAAAAATAATCAACAACAATTGGTGAGTATTTCTAAATTGTACTTAGATAGTAAGCAAATGCTCTATGTATATCAGTAGATAATATTGTTTTCTCTATTTCAGTCCTATAAACTGGTGAGTTTAGTTACTCATTTAGGACCCTCGCAGAACTGTGGACACTATACTGCCATAGGACAAGCACCAAATGCAAATTATTATCAATTTGATGATAGCTGTGTTCGACCTCTACCACTCTCTGCAGTGTTAGGCACAAATGCGTACATTATGTTCTTTGAAAAAGATAATTTAACAGAAGAAATATCTACATCCAGTGCTTCAACATCTAGTGTAGTCTATGGACCTCAGCTACCTGATAATATATTGAAAAGAGATAAAAGTCCTTTCTACAGAAATGATGACAGAAAACCCGTTTTGCTCAATAGTACATCAGTTATACCCCTGAAGCCTGATGTTAAACCCATCATACTCAACAGTACACTCGGCAAATCATCAGAGTCAAACATTTCCAATTCAGAGCCGTGGGTGGTAA
The DNA here is from genome assembly GCA_946251805.1 of Cybosia mesomella. Taxonomy (NCBI): domain Eukaryota; kingdom Metazoa; phylum Arthropoda; class Insecta; order Lepidoptera; family Erebidae; genus Cybosia; species Cybosia mesomella. Next base: position 20,399,001 of record OX276401.1, read on the forward strand.
AACAAAACGGGGAGGTAGAAAAAATTGTTCAGCCACCTAAGATTTTAAATGGCATAGATAAAATAGAAGATAAGAAGATAAATGTAATTAGCAAAAGGCAGAATGGTGACGACAGTAGCATCAAGGCTAAGTTGTCCAAGAGCGAGTCGGATCTCAGGCCTGTCACTTGTAACATAAAAAGTCTTGAAAAATTCGCTTCAACCGGTAAATTAGTTAAGACACCAAAGTCGCCTTTAGAAAAATTAGAAGAGCAAATGAACAGAAGCGAGTCGTCGGGTCTGTCGCCTCGGAACGGCTGCACGGGCTCCAGGCTCGTGCCCTACGACTCCGAGTCGAGCTGCGACGAGCGGCCCGACGCGCCCGACGACGGCCGCCGCCCCAAGCCCAGCCGCTGCGAGTCGCCGCGCGGCCTCGTCGTCACCACCAAGAGCATGCACCACGCCTGGACCGTCTCCAGCGAGAATAGCGGCCCGCTCCTGAGCCCTAGCTTGAATGGAGTCACTAACAAGAAGTACGTATATCTCGACTCGTTACTTAAAAAAATTACATGGGCAACAGGCCTCTAAACTCGTGGTGGTGTACCAACATCTTTGAGGCTCTCGACCTCACCGGCTAGTTGGTGCACCTACTAAACAACGGACGGAAAAAGCCAACATAGCAATCAACAATAAGGAATGGACTCTGGGCTCCAAAAAGAAAACTTTGAACGCAACTGGGCAATCACTTTAAACCTTTAAACTTAATTATTTGCTTCTTCAGAGTAAAAGAGAAGGAGGAGCGTCGAGACAGCGAGCAGAGTGCAAATACGAGCGTCAGCAGCATGTCACCACTCAGCGACAGGAGCGGAGCGGGCGTGGCAGCGGCGGCGGCGCCGGCCCCGCCTGTCGCGGTCGCGCCCCCCGCCCCCACCCCCGCCCCGCCCGTACCCACTGTGCGTCTCGACGCGCTGCGCCACCTGCAGGCCGCGTCGCACCGCGGCTACGGCGCGCCCGTCCACTCCTGGAACGGGACCCACAGCACGTTGTCGCGGCAGGTTCGTACTCCTTAAGGCGACCTTGTCTTACCTCGCCTTTGGCTCCCACAGACGACACTCTTACTGCGGTGCATCAATGCGGGGCTGATCGCATGCACTGTGGAAAGCAGTCTTTATTATAATCATCGGCAAACATCTTGACAATGTACTCTAGCCACGCCGAAAGCGTTTTTAGGTCTTTTTTGGTACCAGTTCGAGGCGCGTGAATTAAACGTCAATTAAACTAATCGTGGGCTCAAAGGGCTTGCGTCATCAGTTCTTTTATTGGTTGGCCTAGTGCCAGATTTCCTGTACCACATGGGAACCAACACACGAGGAACGTTTCTGACGTGTTTACAAGATGTTTGCCGGTATACCGAAGTCACCAGTGCCCGCAGAGCCCCTGGCTCGGGCGTGAGTACGTTGACGCTGTTCAACAGTCGGCGTTCCAAGCTTGGGTCAGTGCACGCGCAGTGCGCGATCCAAATGTGATTCACCTCAAGGCGCCTATAACAGAGCCACAAAGGACTGCAAGATGGCATACATCAGAGCGGATGCTTAGCGCATAGCACGGCTTGTTCAACAACTCATGTCGCATCCCGCAGGCAGCCGCGGCTACTGGCGATTGGCCAAAGCCGTACAATACAACTTCTGCCAGCTCTCACTACCTCCGCTACGGTACCCTGACGGTTCACTGGCTCACGAGCCGCAAGAGCAAGCAGATGCAGATATGCTGGTTAACCTCTTCGCGACTAATTCCCGGGTCGATGACTGTGGTCTACAGCTACCAACGCTACCCAGCTGCGACCACTCAATGCCTGATATTCGTATCAGGCAATGCGACGTTCGAGCATCCCTACAGTCACTCGACGTCCGGAAAGCCAGTTGGTCCTGAAATATGTGCAGCGGAGTTGTCTGCAACACTAACGCGGCTATACCGCTTGTCCTATTCCTCAGGAAAAGTCCCGCGGACTTGGAAGGAGGCGAACTTTCAACCGGTTCCTAAAAAGAGTGATCGTTCGGATCCGGGCAACTATCGACCCATAGCTGTCACCTCAGTCCTCTGTAAAGTGTCTGAGCATATCATAAACACACAGCTCATGCGTTACCTAGAAGATCACTCTGTAATTAATGACCGGCGATATGGCTTTAGACCGAGGCGGTCAACGGTTGATCTTCTGGCGTACGTCACACATCTCGGGGGAGCGGCGTGCCATCCGTATCATTGAGAGTCCTGAGATTACTAATAATTTAAAACCTCTGCAACTGCGTAGAGACTTTGCCGCATCTACCACGGCGAGAGTTCTGAGGAGCTCTTTCAACTAATCGCCACCTTCTCCCTTTCAATCCAGAACAACACGTGCTGGAGTGCGATGCCACCCGCACACGGTCGAAACCATACGGTCCCGAACTCAGCGGTTCGGTGCTTCCTTTCTCTGCCGCACGACAAAGAGCTGGAATGCTGCCCGCGCACGTGTTTCTTTCTTCTTTCAATCCCGGGTTCTTCAAGCGGGCATGAAAAAGCATCTTTTGAGGTCGTCAAGGTAGGGGCTACCATTTTAGGATCGTCAGCATCTGGGATGGTGGCCCATTACTTCTGGACTTCACCCTAGCTTCTCACCACCCAGCGGGGTGCAGTCAATTGACGGAACGAATATAAAAAACATAACAACATAACATAACTTCAAGCCTGTATCCCCGAAGGGGTAAGCAGAGGTGTATTACACACCCACGATTCGCCAGTTATGTTGAGGTATAAAAAATAATAATAATAATAATACCAGCAGTGACTTGCGCAGACATGGAGCGCCGCCGGATGACAATGACTGCCAATGTCAGACGTGCGGCAGAGATTCATATTTTGCAGAATGAAAAAACTCACACAATTAAATTGGTAAACAATATTAGATGTACAGATTTGATAAGTCTCTTATTGTTAGTACACTGGAGCGAATATAAAAATGTGAATAAGTAGGTAAGTAATAATAATGTGTCATGCTAAACTGACTTGCGAAACCTCACTTAGAACATGGTAATTGTTGGGTGGTCAAATAAATTATCAAATTTGAAGTAAATGATGCACAGTAAAAAAAGCGCCCCAAAAACTCAATGTTACAATAATAATTGTGTTCAGATGGATTTAGCAAAAGATGGTACTTGTATTTTGGTATTTAAAATGTCTATCACCATTCTAAGGTTCGTTTTGGTACCTACACTGCAAGCTCGATTTGTAAGCTCTTCATTTATTTGAAGCTATCTTCGTTACAGGTATTTGACGAGCGGCGAGACGAGCGTAAGCGAATACTTGATGCTACGGACGACATGGACCGGGGCCGCAGTAAGAAGGTGAAAAAGTTTCACCACTACAATCGGTTCAACAATAGTCGAAACGGATACAATCCTTTTCAGGTAATGTCAGAGAACGAAATATACGAAGTATATATTCTGGAAATACGAAACATATTATTTATAATATTTTCGATGTTCAGGCACAGGAAAAACAGAACAAGCCACACTGGGGTGGAAATTTCAAATATCGTAATGAGCGGCGCCCACCCCACCACTTTAATAAACATCACAGCAATAAGTACAAGCGGTTTAACAGGTAAGATTGCAAACTGTTTATATTTATTTTACGAATTTGACATATCATGCTTTTTTACACAATATATATATGTATCATACCAGCACTCTTCACTCACTGACTGGCGGCACGGCAAAGGAAAAGGGTTTTATGTGACACGTAGAAAAAGAGCTTAATTTCCATTCTAATAGAATTGAGATTTCCATGATAATCTCAGGCAATATACAAAGCTCCGGTATGATCACCTTTAAAATAAAATGTTATTAGCATGTATTAGGTCTATTTCTATTCGTAACATAAACATACTTAGTCGTATTGTACCGCCCTCTCTTCTATCCCTCGGCTCTTATAGTACGTTTTCAATAAGGAACGAAGCAAGCAAACAACTTACTTAGCGAGCCTATGGTTGTTCAATCTCACTTATATAAATGTGAAAGTTTGGATGGATAGATGTATGGATGCTCTTTACTCTTTCACGCAAAAACGGCTGAACTTTACGGGTAACGACTGAATGGCTGCAATTTTGTACAGGGATAGGTCACAGTTTAGAATAACACAGGTGCCTAGAATAGGCACCTGTGTTATTACGTACGCCAAATCTAGTAGAACATAACTAGGCAGGCGAAACCTCTCTTATGGTTAAAAGAAACATTTCTTGTGAGTTTGGAAACATTAACAACCATCAATTCACGTCTTAATACCGATTACCTTCTGCCCAAAAGGAAAGTAGTGCTCTACCTCGTCGGTTTTTTTAGGTAGATTTCGATGAAATCGATCTACCTATTGGTTTCTTGACTACTGTCGAATTTAAAAAGAATTCTTCATAGGAGGTCTAGTTATGACCCCCTGAGTCCGAAATGACCACTGGTCAAAAAGTTTATATATATATATATATACGAGGGTCAAACTGAAAGTTCTTAGAAAATCAAAAACTGATTACATTAGCCAGTTATTAGTTTTATTATATCTTTTCAAAATATTGTCCATTCACGTCAATACACCGCTGCATGCGATGGAACCACTGGGAAAAGCACTTTGCGCACTGGTCCTTAGGGGTCTCTTCAATGGCATCGCGATACGCAGCCACCGCTTCTTCAGCATTCATAAACCGCTTTCCTTTAAGTTTTTCTTTAATTTTTGGACATAAATAAAAATCACAAGGCGCGAGGTCGGGGCTATACGGCGGGTTACCCAGTAATTCAACGTTTGATGTCGCCAAATAGTCGATCGTTCGCTTGGCGGTGTGCGACGAGGCGTTGTCGTGGTGAAGGAGGATCCTACTGCGAGGTCGTTGCTCTCGAACTTTTTCCAAGACAAGTGGCAAACAATTGGTAGTGTACCATTCTGCAGAAACTGTTTTTTGATCCTCTAACACAATTTTTACGAAATGACCTATCCTTCCAAAGAACGAGGCCACCATTTTTTTTCCCGCACTTCGATCTCTCTTCACTTTAGTTGGCAACTCCTCGAAAGGAAACACCCACTGAGCAGATTGTCTTTTGGTTTCAGGATCATAACAGTAAATCCAGCTTTCGTCACCTGTTAGTATGTCGAACACAGCATTAGAGTCACCTCCGTTAAATCTTTCAATCATTTTACGGCACCAATCCACACGATGGAGTTTTTGAGCCTCAGTCAAATTATGAGGTATCCACCGGGCGCAAAGCTTCCTGACCGCTAAATGTTCGTGGAGGATTTTGTACACTTGACTCATACCGATGCCTAAGCTTGTCCGAATCTGCTGATAGGTCACTCTTTTGTCAGTCTCTATCATACGCCGCACAACACAGATGTTATTTTCAGTCGTCGCCGTAGCAGGCCGTCCCTCACGTAAATCATCAGTGAGATTAGTGAGACCACGTTTAAACTCATTAAACCAGTTGTAAACAGTCGCACGAGATGGGGCTTCATCGTGAAAGGCCAATCGTAGTCTATCATAACTTTCTTGTTGACTTAAATGACATCGAAAGTCATAAAAAATCATTGCACGAAAATTTTCTCGTGTTAAATTCATGTTAACGTGACACAGACAATTTTCAATTTGCCGCCAAATCGTAAAACAAATGATAAATGAATGAAATATATACTCAGTAATATTGGCAAAGAGTTCTATTTTCAAATTTTAGAATAATTTTTTTATTATATTGTTTATAAGTGGCCAGTTCTAAGAACTTTCAGTTTGACCCTCGTATGTATGTATGGTTCCACTTCCCAAAATTTGCAACACTCTCACGGTCGCATTTTTGCCCCGATTGCTTTCAAAACTGCGGTCAAAAATTGCTTGGGTGTAAACTTAGTTTAAGTTCGTGAACGGGTGGAATCCGGCCTAAGGGGACGGTAGGGCCTCACTTTTTGTGAAATCAGTTTTTCCTCAAAATTTCACGTTCCATGAAAGATATTCGAACCGTTCTAATTTTATCCCATAGTATACATGAATACCAACAACTTTTAATTATAAACCTATAAGATTAAAACTTTAACTAAAAGTGGAGGGGGGAAAAACCAAAGTTTTTCGGGAAAAAAATCATAACTTCTAACCGGTGAACATTCTTGCCGTCGGAAACATTTTTAATCGATAGGCCATTTTTAAGTCTAAAATAAATGTCTGAAAAGTTTTTCGCTAAAAGTTACCGTTTTCGAGAAAAAATAAATAATATTAATTGCTCCACGAAATCTACCTGTGCGTTGCCCCTGCGGGAGCGGATTTTTTTTGACTAACTAGCAACCCGCCCTCGCTTCGCTTGGGTTTATATGAGTTCTTGTTTTAACTCAAACCACATGATATAATATATATCGTATGTCCATCGGATATAATGTACCTTTCAAATGGTGTAAGTCTTTTTCCACTCTAATAAGTACACCACTCTTGTGGAATCAAGCTTGACTTTATCCTGATGACTATTGGACATCCCAATACTTTTAAGATGGAGAGAGGTACATTCTGAAATTGGGAAGCTACAGTAATGGGCTTTTCTTTTCTATGTTTAGATCCTTGTTACCAAGAGCGGTGGTCCAAGCCTCGTACGCAGTGATTCAAATTCAAATTCAAGAGCAAACTTTTCTACAGACCGTTTAAACCAAGCCACTTTCCGCCTGCTGCGATCCGCGGGCCAGGTTGTAATATTCCACGCTCGCCAAGATCACCTCAGCAATTGCTTTTGTACAGGCATCTGGATCCTCTGAAGTGAAGCAATGACCTCCACGGGGACAACAAATAAAAGTTTTGCTACCATTGAGGTGATTCGGGCAAGAGACGATCTAGCTCATATGAGGCAGTGATCTGATATTTTCTATCGACGCATTTACTGAGATAGTAGTCTTCTGGATGCGTGATTAGCAGAAGGTTCAGTAATGAGCCTTTATAACTCTTGGCACCTGGTACTCTCCTGATAGACTGAACTAGTTGGATATAAACTATAGGTGAGGATAAATTCATGTGCAGGCCTACCTGCCAAGACGGGAACCTAACCACTCCACGTGGGCATTACCCTAGTATTATCAGCACAGCGGGATATTCCTGTCATGAGTAAATACGGGTGTGGCTTTGACCCACGTGTACCCATTCTGCAGAGAGGTTGTTGTCTAAAAATATTACCCCAGTCGCACATAATGGAGTTCGATTTTGTAACTTGATACATGTCCTGGTTATATTTATGTTCCTTGAAAAAAAAACAGTCAGCTGTGCAGTTTCTAGATGATGGTATAATGTATTGATGTTATGGATATTGTTTACCCCCATATGGGTAAAGGCTAGGGATGTTGCTGTGCTGGCTGCGCAAGGGACAAGGCTATAAATAATTCATCAAAGACAAGGATAGGCGTAAAGGTACTGTGTCCCTGGGGTGCGACTGGTTGGACCACCTCCAAGTTTGGTGCACTCTGGGCAACGTGGGCGATGACGCATCATTGATTGCTCCTCTGGAGTAGCTGGCGTCAACGTCAACGGCGAAGAGTCTGACCAATCGGCCCCTTTCAGGGCCAGCTGACCCCATTGCACGAGGGGGTCGGGGCATGGCGGGCCTGCAAGGCCCGCGGGGGTGGGGGCCGCTCCAGGTACCCCTCTGCTGTTATCAGAGGGGACACTGCGAATGGCCCAGGGTCAGTCGGAGTGCGAGGGATATGCTCTATGGGTAACCTTACACCCCGGCGTCTGTAGACCCGAGACGGCGTGCGGTTTTAGTCGGTTCAAGCCCGACATAACCGCCCCCGCTGGCTTGCGGGGGGTATCCGAAGGGATTTCCGCACAAAAAAAAAAAGGTACTCTGTCCCCTGCCCGTGACGATACAGTAACAGGTTAAACTGGGGTTTCCGTCGGCACAACTACAGATTAGGATACTATACGCTTATGACTGCTGCCGGTTACTAGTTACAAATTCGTATTCGATACAGCGCACGTAGACTAGCGGTCAATAGTCTCATTGGTTCTTCCTGACCGCCGCACCAACACTTCGCTAAACTTCTTCTATCATCTTCGCCTCTTGCCTATTTACTGACGAAAGAGTGCGTGATGCCCTATCCGCTGTCAATTACGGTATATTTTAGACTATGAAGCTTTCTTAAAAATTAAAATATTTTGTTGCAGATACAGTAATAATGGTCACCACTACCCCAGGCACCATTGACCCCGGCTGGTTCGTGTCCACTTAATTGTGTATATAAATAGTATATGGACTTAAATTCTTAGTTTAATAAGTGTTCAATACAAGGCACAGATAGAGTCACGACATATTTGAAGTCATTGTTTTGCTACAGCCATGATTTCTAAAATAAGCTATTAATAAAGGTTAGTATTATTATTTTTTGTAGTAGACAGATATTAAAATAAAAAATAAGAGTAAAGAAAATATTTACTGCCAGTATCGCCTTTAACATAACGCAAATAGTGACCTCAGATATTTATTAACTATCATAAATGTAGCCAGGTTTTTGTAATCCAAGCAATTAGAGTCGACGGGATGACTTTTGTACAAATGGTTAGTGAATTTTTGTTTCATTGTCCTATTAGCAATGAACATTGGCTTACTAACATACACATTATTTATTATCATAAGATTATATTGGTCTGTTGTATGCTACACACAAACTATCTTAATGGTGACACTTCAGATTGTTATAAATACTATTAAATAAAAAATCATGTATGTACCAAGCAATATGGATAGTTATATGTATATTTCTAATTAGTTTTATTTCCGGCACGCCAGTCTTCCTATAATTAGACACAGTTAAATAAACTTGTCAGTAGCACTTACATGTATCATAGCAACGGGGGTCAACCTAGGTTTATTTAACTGACATGCCAAGTATAATTTCGGCACGGTCATGTATGTCCATCCGCTCCTCATGAGTTTACATACATGCGGGTGCTTGTTTCGTGCAAATAATATGAAGCGAATTTCATGCAATATATATATGATTTTCACGAAACAGGGCGCCCGCTTTCGTGGACACGCAGCAGACGCTGTTAAGATTCGATGCTTATGGTATGTGTGTAGCACACAAAATGTAAATAAATGTACTCTATAAATTTGCTTTTAATAAAATTGAGTTAAGACACATGTTAAGCATGCATTGATTCATGTTTCTTAGTGACATTTCTATTATTTGTGTTGACTCTAAGACTCTGTATGAAAATAATTGTTTTAGTTCAATCGCTGTTACCTTATTATTATATAATTTATCTTCCCGTGGTAAACAAATATGTAGGGACTCATTGTTATTCATATTTGATCACTGTCATTCTTATTAAGTACCTGCCTCCTTTACATACTCCATATATTTAAAAATTAAAATTTTCTTACCACATTGTATGCATAGAATGCATTAAAGATAATACGATGATTGATGATGACTATTTAAATATAAGATTCCTTATCTTAAGAGGAAGAAATTACTTTATTTGAAGTAGTTGTAATTATTTAGTTTTATTTAGCAAAATAGTGCTTCGACGAAAAAACTTGTAATTGTACATTACACAGTTCATTTCGTTGAATGTGAAAACATTACCCTAATGTGCGTTGATGATTGTAGCGACATCAAAAACATTACAACAGTCTTAATACAATAATTGATATAGTTAGTTTCTTACTATATATATCATGTTATTAGTTTACCGATTGTGTCTTGTGTTAAGGATATGATTTTCCAGTTTGCATTCATTCATCCATTATGAAGTTAAAATGGGACTTTGTTGATGATGATGCTGGTGCACATCAGAAATAAGATAATGGTGTTGTTGCACCATATCTTAGAATATTGTCTTCGAAGTGAAGTATTTCGAGCGAAGAGCATCAACAGGCATACGAGACAATCTGCAACTACGATTTAAATATCTAGTAAAATAATATATCGCAGCGAAATTTATAAGTGAACAAACAAAAGATTATCACTGAATTGATGTTTTATTTAACACCCTTTAACAAGTTCTAGCTTCATAGAAAGTTTTTCTAAGTTCTCTTTAGTACTTTTTTACGTAGCGAAATTTGAGTATTTATTTGAATATAGTTATTTTAGTTTGGTTCTATTAAATTTACATAACGGTAATTTTAGGAATTTGCCTCCCGATATCCTAAAATTACGTGTCCGTTATGTTAGCGTACACAAGAGCTAAATCGAGTTGGTTACTATGCCATTAAACTCTGTGTAAATACTGCCTAATTAGTGTAAAAATTAAAAAAAACTTCCTCTTTAGTCTAGGAAATAAACACCATTTTCACTGTATACGCTGGCGTCACGATCAAGCTAGCGTACACATGGCCGTACTCGAAAACGGCTAATTGTAAAAGCAAGAGTTTACACACAAAAATAGTGCTCTAATACTTTTCCCGCTATGCAAAATTTCATAACGATTGCTCTTGTAGGAACAGACATATTGAACAAGACTTCAATGACATTCGGAGCTGGCGTTATGGCAGCGTACACATAATAGTTCTTATAGAAAGGAAACTTTTCTTTTAAAAAATGCTATATGTATAAATAGTGCGTGAAATTTGCCTCTATTAGTGTAAATACTTATGCGAATTCGCATTGGAATAATTAAAAAATCCATGTTAATTTCTGTTCATAGTACAGGTACAGATATGCTCAAAAGTGATTTGTGAAGTTTTTTAAAATACAGAACTAAAACTGAAACGTGTCAACTGAAAGTGAACGACCATGAGAGCTGCCATAAGACGTGCAAGCGCGAGGGAGAAAGTATTTTAGTCTACGTGGGACACTCAGAAAGTTCTGCGAAAATAAAAAAAAGTGTTCTATAGGTAAATATTTTTTTATTAAATCTTTTCAAAGTACTCTCCACCAGCCTCTATACAAAGTTTCATGGCGTTTGAACCAGTTTTCAAAACACTTTTTCCAATCCGCCGCAGATACCTCGTTTACAGCCTGCTCAAACGTTGACAGCGCATCTTCCGGCGCGGCGACGAAAACTGTATCCCTTTGAGCTGATTTTTTATTTTCGGGAATAAAAAGAAGTCGCACGGTGCAAGGTCAGGGCTGTAAGGAGGGTGACCTAGGAGTTTAACCGGAGTGCTGTCCAGGAAGTCCCTCGTTTTAAGCGCGGTGTGTGCGGGTGCGTTGTCATGGTGGAGTAGTATCCCGCGGAGCCCTGTGTTTGGTCGCTTGTAGCTCACTACAGAGAAAACTTCTGCCAAGCATTTGGTAGTGTACCATTCAGCGTTGATGCTTCTTTGATTTCGTAAAGGGATTGATAACAAGTAGCCAGACAAATTGAAAAAACTCGCGATCAAAATCTTCCCTCCGCTTCTAGATCGCTTCACTTTGGTAGGTGTTGATTCGTTTTGAAACACCCAAACCGGCGACTGGCGTTTTGTTTCTGGATCATACTGATAAATCCACGACTCATCACCTGTAATGATGTCATAAACACGCCGAGACGCGCCTGCTTCAAACTTGTTTATCATATCACGACACCATTCCACCCGGGCCTGCTTCTGAGCATCGGTGAGATTGTGCGGCACCCAGCGTGAAACTATCCTCACACGAAGTTGCACGTGTAGAATCTCGTGAAGGCTTCCCGATCCAATCTGAAGAATGTGCTGAATCTCTTCATATGTGACTCGTCTATTATCTTGGATTAAATTTTTCACTGCTAGCACGTTTTCTTCCTTAACAGCCGTCAAAGGGCGACCACTTCTTTCTTCATCCTCCAAAGTCAGTCGACCGCGCTTGAATTCGTTATACCAACGATACACGGTCGCCTTGGAAGGGCCTTCATCCATGAATGCCATTTGAAGTCTATCGTACGATTCGTCTGGTTTCAGGCGACACTTGAAATCGTAGAAAATCATAGCGCGAAAATGTTCCCGACGCAGATCCATTTTTCAATGAGACACAATAATTGAAATTATCTTGCAAAATTTTACTCATAAATAATCATATTTTAGAAATAGATTATAACTGACCAGTCTCTCATATAAAAACTTTTTTTCGCAATACTTTCTGAGTGGCCTGGTATTTCACATTAGCAGTTTCAGAAAATGTTCCATTCCACGCAAACCAATTTTTTACAGTCAAGCACATAAATAGGTAATCATTTCCATTTTATTTATGTCAAAACACGTCATGCTAACTTATATTAGAAAATAACGCTATATCTCTGTTTATAATTTCACTAATAATTCATTTTGTTCGCGACTGTACGCCAATACATTTGTTCCAAGAACCTTAACATAGATTTTTTAATTATTCCACTGCGAATTCGCAGCATTTACAATAATAGAGGCAGAATTTCACGCACTATTTATACATATAAATAAAAGTTCCCTTTAAGAACTATTATGTGTATGCTGCCATAACGCCAGCTCCGAATGTCATTGAGAAGTCTTGTTCAATATCTCTGTTCCCACAAGAGCAATCTTTATGAAATTTTTCATAGTGGGAGAAGTATTAGAGCACTATTTTTGTGTGTAAACTCTGTTGCTTTACAATTAGCAGTTTTCGAGTACGGCCATGTGTACGCTAGCTTGATCGTGACGCCAGCGTACACAGTGAAATTGGTAATTATTTCCTAGATTTTTTTTTTGACACTAATTAGGCAGTATTCACACAGAATTTAATGGCATAGTAACCAACTCGATATAGCTCTTGTGTACGCTAACATAACGGACACTAAAATTACGCATTACGTAAGCTTTTACAAGTTTATAATTTAAAATTCTTTACAACAATTAGAGAAAATGAGAATGTATTATCTATAACCGTTGTGAGTTTTAGCAGTTTCTCGAAACATCATAAAGAAACAAAAATAGCTACATACTATTTATATTTCTCAGGATCCAGGATTTATTGGTTTATTTTGTATTATGGCAGCCACTGCTGTCTGACCGTCCAATCCCGAGAAGATAGTTTGCCCCCAGAGCCTCGTCAGCCAATCGGCAGCTACCGATTAGCAGGTGAGGTTGGCTTGGATGCTGGAGACCTTGGTGGGGCCCCATATACATACACCCATTTTCGATTCAATTTGAATTTTAGGAAGTAAAGGAAATAAATGTTTGTAGAATATACTGCTTCCGGGCTGTTTGGCCGTGGTCCATCGGAAACTTGTATTCCAGACGTTTCGTCGATCACTGCGGTCGACATCTTCAGTGGTGCACGTCGGGACGCCGTCGAGTGCGGAGAACCTTCCTCGGCGGCGAACTCGACGGCGTCCCGACGTGTACCACTGAAGATTCCTGCGGTTATCCTTTCGAGGGCTTACCCGGGGTGCCCGGCAATGGACACTTGGGGAGGACACCGTGTGGTTTTAGTAGGTCCGATTCCGACACGCCCACCCCATCGTCAGCACCAGGGGGGTTGAAGCCCCAAGGGGTTTCCACACGTATAAAAAAAAACAAAGAAAGTCCCATGACTTTAATTCCAGTAGTAGCGTATGTCTATAATAATTATGTTGTCTATGTATGTATATGTTGTATGTATGTATATGTTGTATGTATGTTATAATTATTAATATAAAATAATATTTTTTTCGACATGTCGAAAAAATTAACTACTATAGAAAACACATTCAATGCAAAAGTAAAAAAATATTTATTGACGCTAAATACAGTACCTATACCTATATCTATTTACATGGAGTAATTGAACTGCTGTTTGTTACACACCAAATTATATTCAATGAAGAAACATACATAACCGATAGTTTGACGAAAGAAATACATATTTTCATATTAATAAATGAGTAAATTGGTGTATATGTCTATGATCCAAACTCGACCACATTTTTTAGGTACTTATAACAATCACGATCGAGTATGCTATCAATTTTACCATAGCGCGACCATTGAAACAGCAACATTTTCGTTGTCCACTGAAACTTTTCTATGAGATATCAAATGTTTGAAGGTAAATGAACTGTATAAATTAAATTTTTATAGCCACTGTATCGGTACAGTTAATTAACTTAAGCGTAAAAACATACGAATAACATCATTTTTAGTCAGTAATCACAGCTGCATAACAATTTTTAATCATATTACTTTTAGAATAATTAATTTTTATGCATGTACATTGTTTACTGCATTAGTAAATTAACATTGCTAGTGACGAGTTTTTAAAGTTAATTAATCGCACAGCACATGTCTACACCAGATATCTTGTTAGATAAAACCAAAGTTTTAGTTTTAATATTTAAGAAATGCAGTTTTAACTACTCTACAAAGGTGCCAAACTGTCAATCCGATGTACGAGAGACCTGCGAAATCAAAAGCAAAAAGCAAATATCTGAATTATACCAAATACTGCCAAATATCTTACTTGGATAAGAAACAACTAACAAAAATAACCTACGATTTATTGCAAGATAAGCTTAGTTTTAATATTTTATTTAGAAGTATAGCATGCCTTTAGGCGGTTTAGGTGTATCTTAGCAGTACTTCTGCAAGTTAAGATGTACTATATAATAAACAGGGTGTATAAAGCCTGTTTTAAGGTTTCTCCCATGCCGATATCATAAATTTGTACTCAATTGCATACTAGGAATACAATACCAGGAAAAGAAGTAGCTAAACTTTATTTTAGATACATTTAAGCAGTCACTATTGTCTCATTTAGGGGGATTACTATTTAGGCTGGATTTCACTAGTAAAAATCCATAACTAAGAAGGTAGTCATATTTTAATGTGCTAGCGCTGTTCAAATGCAATCGAACGCGTTTGGTGAAATTCATACCTAATATATTTCGAAATGATAATTCGTCGGAACATGACAAACGTATGGCCATTGGGTTTCTGAATTGAGAAATTAAAGTTGAGTCAAAACTACCTTGAGAGACTCAACATCATTTTCCTAATTGTTATTCAAACAGGCCAATTGTTATTTATAAATTTAAACACCGGTACAGGTCTGACTGACTCACATCGTGGTTTCAAACCTATAGTGCAAAAATAGGGCGCCATTAAGTTGGTAAACGTACTGATATTACTTTCCAGTTTAAGAAATATATGAAAAATGAATATAATGAATGAATGTGTACTTTTATTAAGTATTTATTATATACTTAAGAAATATAATGAAGAATAAAAATGCACGCTATTTACAGTAGTTCTCGGTGCTGAGTTCGATAGATATATCTAACCTCGTACAAAAGAATCATCATCATCATCATCAACCTATTCTAGTCCACTGCTGGACATAGGTCTCCCCTAATGAGCGCCAAAGCGCCCTGTCTTCAGCTTGCCGCATCCAAAGAATATATAATATATATTTGCGTACTGTCAGCAGTAGCATTTGATAGATTTGAGATTTCTTTTTTTTCACTCTCTTTAGAGAATTGGTTTTGAGTTGTAGTATAAAAGTCGTGAACCTTTTATAATGACCGCCAAACATTTTGACAATGTACTCTAGCTGCGCAGAAAGCGCTCTTAAACATAAATGTAATGTTCTTGTACACATGTTTTTTTGGCTGATCTTGATATGATTTATTTGAAGTTATGAAACACGAAACGACGATGACGAATTTGACCCTAGTCAGTCATAAACATTGCAATACTTGAAATCTCCTGTTTGACTATTAAGACCAGTGATTTAATTCAATATCTCCTGTTGGATTTTGAAGACATTTTAAATAACTGTCCACTGTCCGTAGGTCTAGAGGTCAATGCACGAAAGTCTTCCTGCTCGGCAACCGCGGTCTAGACTGAAAGCTGACCCCAACTAAGTTGGCCAAAGGCTCGGATGATACTGATTTAAGCGAGCGAACAGCTCTTGACTTTTGACAATGAATTTTATAAGTATTTTAGATGATCGCTAGTTAGTACTATAATGAGTAGCGAGATACGTTTAACAAAGTTCAACGGTTTGGTTACTCTACTTCATTACTCCCTTCGTTTAATGGTAGCCGGCCAGACCTATATCTGATAAAGAATATAGTTGTTGGTCCACATATAATATACATTCTTTAACATGAAATACATTATCAATTTAAGCTTTAAACACATTGAAATAATATTTAAACAATAATTATATAGACTTCTCATCAGAAAAATCTAAACACTTTAGTTTTTATGATATCTGTCGTAATTTAACACAAAAGAGTTTTCATTCCATGAAAAAAATCACATGATTATATGGCTGGCAGTTTGGCAGGTAAGCGAAAATTCTAAATTAGAATTTTATTCTAAAAAGAAATAAATCATTGTTTTGAGACAAATGTGTTTTTAGAGTTGAAGTACATCTCACCTTTGGAAAAAAAAATAGCGTTTATCGGGAAACTTTTTCTTCTTTATTTGTTTACTGTGACTTTGGGACGTCTGAAAAAAAGTTTCTTTTCTAAAACATATGGATACTTCGCCCGCAGAAGCCGCCCAAGTGGTGGCGTTGCTGGATAATGGACTTAGTCAGCGTGTTGTGGCTGAAAGATTGCATCTAAGTCTGTCCTCTGTTCATAGAGTCTACAAACGCTATCGGGAGCCAGGTTTGTTCACCCGCCGTTCAGGATCTGGCCGAAATCGGGTCACTTCTGAACGAGATGATAGATTTATTGTAACAACTTCCTTACGAAATCGACGCCTTAACGCTTTTCAACTGCAGCAGCAGCTTCACGTTGTACGTAGAGTGGCTGTAAGTGACTCAACCATTAGAACAAGGTAGAAGGAACGTGGACTGGTACCGCACAAGCCAGCAAATGGGCCGAAATTAACTGCAGACCATCGAAGAGCGCGCCTTAACTTTACACGTGAGCACCTAAATTGGTCATACCTCCAGTGGAACAAAGTTCTCTTTTCTGATGAATGTAAAATTATGCTGTATGGTAACGACGGAAGGAATAAGGTATACAGAAGAGATGGAGAACGCTTTGCACAATGCTGCATTGAAGAAAAGGTTAAAGGTAAAGGCTATGGTGGCGGTTCGTGGACGGTTTGGGGAGGAATCAGCGCTGACGGTAAGACAGAGCTTGTCGTCGTGTCTGGGCCACGTCACTAAACTCTCATCAGTACATCGAACAGTGTCTTGAGCCTGCCGTGGAGCCCTATGCACATTTTATTGGCAACGGCTTCATATTCATGCACGACAATGCTAGGGCTCACACCGCGGGCGTCGTACGAGACTATCCTACCGAAGTCGGTATCTCCATTATAGAATGGCCAGCAAGAAGCCCAGACATGAATCCCATCTATGGGATGCGTTAAAGAGACGAATTCGTGCAAGAGATCCTGCCCCAGGAACACTTAGCCGGCTGCAAAATGCAATCCAAGAGGAATGGAATGGAATGCCACAACATGTGATCGTGACTCTCATCCGATCGATGAAAACCCGTATGGAAGCAGTAATAAGAGCTCGGGGAGCGAATACAAGTTATTAAAGAAACGCTTTTTTTCATTTACGTGTTGTTTTATCCACTTTCTTAAACGACATTTGACATATATTCCTAAATATACACATTTTTCTGATAATCCTTAGATAACATAAACTTGCAAGGTGTTTCGATTTTTCTGATGAGAAGTGTATTTAGTCATTTATATCATCATAAATACATAATAAACAAAATATCTGACTTCTATTTAATATTTATAAACTAGATATGAAAAACATAACAAACGATCAATGATCAACGATAAGAGCCGTCGAATTTTTTATCTATTATGTATTTCAAAATATCGTCATTAGAAAGCTGCGTCGCAGTTATAGGTTGGCACATTTGGTTCGGGAGCCTTCTATAAAAATCTCTTCTTTGTGAGTCTTCTATGAGCGTTCTCCATTGAGAGTTTTTCTGCAATAATGAATTAGACAAGCTTTCATTAAACATCTAGGTATACAAATAAATAAAATTTCTGTTTGAATATTGGAATAATAGCTTTTTAATAACTACATATGAATATATACTCGGTACTTATAACAGAATGCCAATTTTTTAACGCTTGCCTATCTATCTGTCTTTCTGTTTGCTTGTTACGGCTATTCTCCGAAATGACTGTTTTTTTTCGATTTTCGATTCGAATTTCGATAGATTTTTACTGGCAGATAGCTCATATATCTTTATCATAGGTTTTTACGTATGAAATTGCCGAAATTTTCTTACAAATTCATGAGTTCGTTATTCCTGTCATTTAATAGCTTTTCTTTGATTTTCTTTGACTTTTGATATTGATTTTCTTTATTTATATTTTGTTTCAAAGTTGATTTCAAGATTTTACAACTCTGTATTAAATTTTGTTTTTATTGGCCGCTTGATAAATGAATTCGATCTTCAAAAACAGTACTTCCTAAATGCTATCCATTTTGATGATAAATTTCGTATAACTATACGTATAATTTGTCACAAAATTCGGCCGGGTGGGTACCACCGTGCACGATTGCGAAAAACCCTCCATAGTAATTCAATTTCGGTTTGATTGCGTTCAGGGGTCAGCAAGTGCTATGCACTTGCTGACCCCCGGGCAGGGGGATTGTGGTCGCAGCACTAGTGGGACCGGTGGGTGTCATGCGGTGCTGCGACGACAATCCTCTTTTGATGAGGCCGTCAAGCTGAGTGCCACCATTGTTAACATGGTACGTGAATGTAATGGTGACCCTCTTTCCTGAGACTTTACCTTCAGCTTACCATCAGGCGAGGTTAAGTCAAATTGACGTGTCCTAAATTTATAAAAAAAAAAGCTGTCACTTTTCAAAAATGTAATAAAAGTTGCTGTTTGTTAGCTTAATGTTGTCTCATTCATACCCAAAAAAAAACATAAAATTTGAATTTGTCATTCCTAAAAAAATGCCAAAAAATTAGTACTGAAAATTGGGTTTCCTCCAATTTCTTCAAGAAAAACGGCGATTTCATATGTAACGACCTAATATTATGCGTAACTTTGGACACTTTTCTTTTCAAAAAGAGGTGGTGCACAAAACCCCCGATAAATAATACATTGTTGAAGCGTTAAGAATCTAATTACACAATACAATTCCCTGCTTATCGTTAGTAGAATTTAAATTGTGGGTGGTATCTAAGCCAACTACACCACAACCTCGACCCCGCAATGTCACGCGTTCTTTCACAGTGAAATCCAATTACAACACCTCTTCTCTGTATATGCTCTGTAATTTTAACAATATAAGATACAATGTGCACAGACGTAAGTTCGTAATAATACTTTACCAGTAGAGCGAAGGGGTTGAGGCAGATGATAAGTGCGTGCTTGGCGCGCGTGAGCATGACGTTCATGCGCCCCACGTCGGTGAGGAAGCCCACGCCTTGGCTTCGCGCGAGGGACACCACCACCACGTCTCGCTCCTGCCCTTGGAAACTGTCCACTGTGTTCACCTCGAGCTGGCACTCACCACTGGCAGAACCAAATTATCACATAACATATTTATATGTTCTTTGTGTGTACTGCTTAGATTGAAAAGTTTTGACCGAGTATGTTTCCAGAAAGTAAGCTATAACCTTAAAGTCTTCAAGTCTAGAGTGAACAAGTTGCTTCTCGGCAAGCGTGTTCATCCTCGACTACGTCATCACTTACTTAACAAGTGAGATTTAGTCAAACGTGAGTCTATTATTAATAGAAAATATAAGCATTTTTAAATTATATATAGTTGATAGTTTTTTAATACAAATTAATGCACGTGTTTATATCACACAATAACATGATATATCATGATTATTTATCATCTCGCCTCTCCCTAAAATCATGGACGGCGTGATTTAGATTCAAAGTAGCTGTAGCAGTAAGCTGGTTACTCTGAACCAGCTTGTGGTTAGGGTTCTAGAATGCAGATAAATATAAAGTACATCTATTTGTTATAGACGCTTACTGATTTCACACAAGTTGTTCGTTGAATTGGACGCAGAAAGGTAAATATGCTGAACATTTTAAAATTGAAATCAAATATCTTACTGATTATGTAATGCTTTGAGGTGTTTCTTGATGAGTTCCTTGTGCGCGTTGTAAGGTGTGATGACAGCGAGGTTGAGCTTAAGCGGCCGAATCAAGCTGTCCAGCGCCATCACCAGTCGCGTCACGCCCCACGCTTCCAACTCATTGGCCCCCGATATTCCTGTATAATCGTGCAATAATGATTTTTTCTTATACCACTTAGGTGGCAGACATGTACACGGCCCAACCCGAGGGGGCCATCTCGAAACCGGAGATGGCCCAGGGTCAGTCGGGGTGCGAGGGATATGCTTTATGGACAACCTTACACCCCGGCGTCTGTAGACCCGAGACAGCGTGCGGTTTTAGTCGGTTCAAGCCCATAACCGTCCCCGCTGGCCGGCGGGGGGGTGTCCGAAGGGATTTGTTTTGTTTTTATTCACTATTTTGGTGTTTGAATTTGGAACACAAAAATATATCCGGTCTCTATTTCAATGCTTACACAAACTCCTTGCGCTAAGATTCGAAATTCAAAACTCTTTGGTGCAAATAAATTCTCGAGATTTGATTGGTCGATATTTGCGACAAGGAGTTTGGCATTAGATTAAAAACTGTTTTGTGTTCTTTGCTGCCTTTATAAGAAATAAATATTGTTTCACAAGTTGACCACTCTAATGATAATAATAAGAAAATTACGCTTAATTTCAGTCATTGCTCTAATTTTAAAGTCCATTTCAATTAATGTAACAATTCTTATTTCTTGATTAAATTTCTATTTTCGCTTAAATTATGTCTTTTCTCGTAGTCATGGTATAAAGTATAGTATGCAACTCCTGAATAAAGTACGAATTTATATCGAGGGCCATGAATCACTCGCGTCGTTCAGGATTCTAACAGTTGAATCACTCGCTGCGCTCGTGATTCAATCATTAGAATCCTTCACTTGCTCGTGACTCATCTACGGCCCTCCCTTTAAATCCGTCCTTTATTCACTAGTTGCATAATATACAATTTTTTTATAATTTTGGGGTAGAGATAAAAAGATAATTCTTTATTCACCTTAGCGTGGTTCTCGGTTGCATGAAGGCTTTCACTTGGGAGCTGGATCCGCATACTCCCTCCCCTCCTCTTGGTTTGGCTTACATGGCTTTTATGGGAGCGACCGCCGTGAGAGGTCAGTCTCAACTCTGCGCTAGTGTCTCGTCCGTCAATCACCGGGTGTACTAGCTTGGTGGTGGAGTTGGTTTGGGCCCCGAAGATCTTCGTAGGGCATCAAAAACACCCAGAAGACGAAACGAAGAAAGTATAGGTTTAAACTTACCTTGCCCTCTGTCTCCACTGGCAATACCGACGATAATATAAGGTGGTATAGTAATGTCGGGCCTGGCGGGTGAAATGGTCTTTACCATGCCGCCATAGAAGGCTCGGCTCGGGTAATCAGCGATTTCGCGATGCATGCGGTATTGCTGATTCAGTAAAACAACCGGACTGCCCTTACTCCAGTCATCAGTGTATGATGACAGACGTGAAAACAGGCTTTCACTCAGTCCATGCTTCTTGGCTCGCTGTAAACAATAAGAAGGTTAAGTAATATATTTTTTCTCATTTTTACAATATTAGACATAGACTTTTGAACATAGGTAACATCGGTTAGGGCACGCCGCAATAGCGGCCGTAAGGCCCATCATGGAGGATTGGGTAGAGAGGCGACACGGAAGCCCCTCGTACCGACTGACGCAGGTGATCTCCGGGAAGGGGAGCTTCGGGGACCACCTGCATCGGATCAGGAAGGAGCCAACGCCTGAGTGCCATCACTGCGACGCGAGCGAGGACTCGAAGCTGCACACGTTGGCGGACTGCCCCGCGTGGGAGGCCCGAGGCGTGACCTCGTGGCAGCCATCGGGGTGGGAGCCCTCTAGCTCGGCAGCATGATTGCGGCAATGGTGAGGAGCGCGAGCGCGTGGGCCACCACCACCTCCTTCTGCGAGGATCGAATGCTCGCGAAGGATATGGCGGAGCGCGCCCGGGAGAAATTTAGAACTCTCCCGGCCCGCCGAGCCCGCAACATGCTCGCCGCGCTTCGCAGGCGACTCAGGCGCCGGAGGTCGCTTAACGACCTCCGTCCTCCATGAGCGCAGGCCGGGGGGGGGGGGGGCAGGTGAGGGCACCTGTCACCTCAGTATGAGGGGACTATCTCGAAACCGGAGAACCGGCCCAGGGTCAGTCGGGGTGCGAGGGATATGCTCTATGGGCAACCTTACACCCCGAGGTCTGACCCGAGACGGCGTGCGGTTTTAGTCGGTTCAAGCCTGACATAACCACCCCCGCTGGTCAGCGGGGGGGTATCCGAAGGGATTTCCGCACGAAAAAAAGGTAATCTCGGTTAATAAACGATTCTGAACTCAACCATTTTTTTTTGGAATTCTTGTCTGTTGGCTCGTAATGGACGCAAAAACTACTGAACGGATTTTAATGTGTTTTTTTTTCTATTTGAACTGTCTTGGTCAGACTTAAAATCTACCATAAGTTTCATTGCCATTGGTAAGTAGAATCAGAGATAACCGGGCTCCGCGCGGGCGGAGCCGCTTGTATCAGCTAATAAAGACAAATTGCTTTGTCCTATAATTTAATAGTGTTGGAATATTCCCCATTGTTGTGGTTTGTGTTGTGCAACAGAAGTAGTGATGTAATATATTTCAATACTGTAGCATTTCTAATAAATTAAATATAAATAAATAATACAGTACCTTTTTTTTTTTCGTGCGGAAATCCCCTCGGATCCGCCGGCCAGCGGGGGCGGTTATGTCGGGCTTGAACCGACTAAAACCGCACACCGTCTCGGGTCTGCAGACGCCGGAGTGTAAGGTTGCCCATAGAGCATATCCCTCGCATCCCGACTGACCCTGGGCCATCTCCGGTTTCGAGATGGCCCTCTCGGGTTTGGGAACCACGGTGTCCCCGTCTTGCCCCGGTTTGGGGGAGGGGCGCTAGTCGCCCCACCGTCCCGGCCTGCTTCTGCTGGGGTGACAGGTGGCCTCACCCGCCACCCCCAGGCCTGCGCTCATGGAGGACGGAGGTCGTTAAGCAACCTCCGGCGCCTGAGTCGCCT
This sequence comes from Cybosia mesomella, assembly GCA_946251805.1. Lineage (NCBI taxonomy): Eukaryota > Metazoa > Arthropoda > Insecta > Lepidoptera > Erebidae > Cybosia > Cybosia mesomella. Next base: position 20,422,016 of record OX276401.1, read on the forward strand.
GCGACGCGCGGCGAGCATGTTGCGGGCTCGGCGGGCCGGGAGAGTTCTAAATCTCTCCCGGGCGCGCTCCGCCATCTCCTTCGCGAGCATTACATGCTCGCAGGAGGTGGCGGCGGCCCACGCGCTCGCGCTCCGCACCATTGCCGCAATCATGCTGCCGAGCGAGAGGACTCCCACCCCGATGGCTGCCACGAGGTCACGCCTCGGCGCCTCCCACGCCGGGAAATAATACAGTACCTGCGAGCATATGAAACCGGGTAATTGCTGAGGGTCACCGATAAGGGTGAGCTTCGTCACGTCAAGTGTCAGCGGGATTAGTGTCTCCGGCTCTATCACCTGCCCTGCCTCGTCGATGATGCACAGCGCTATTCTACGCTTTAACCTGCAACAAAGTCAATATTTTATATCGAAAGTTATTTGCTTTGCCATACCTGTGGCCACGGGAGCCTTAACCATAGCTTCCATGCCGAAACGTTTTTCACATAATTTATTTATTTATTTCGTAAACAATTTACATTGTATTGAAATGTTGTAACTTAAAATTAACTTAGTCTAAGGGCGATACAACAAAAATAATAAAAATCAAACAGAAATTCAATAAAAAAAGAAGAATAAAGTTGTCAAGGAAATTCAAATTAAAAATTATGTTGTCAAGCTCAACAAAATACTCAAGATTATAATTTATATTGTTAGTAGTAATCATTCAATTAAATTACAAATTATTATGAGTAAGGAAAAGTCATTGCTTGCATCTTTTAACATGACATTTAACAAATGTACATAATACTCTCCCCCTCTCTCCTCGCTATACAGTGCTCCTAGCTAAACAGTGATTTTTTTTAACTGGGACAGTATAGGAAGATTCGAAACCATAGCAGATACAAGGAAACTGTCTTAGGAACTATTAGCTCATTTTTTGTCTGAACAATATTGGCATACATTCTTAAGTTTTTGGTCATTGCGCTAGATCCGAATTAAAAAAACTCATTTTTATAGAGAGCTTATAAAGACTATTCGCTATACATGCGACTACTATACGCGGCATCTGAGGGAAGTAGCCAACTAAGGTAAGGTTGATCACCCGCTCCGACGCCGCGCCGGTGCGTATTGTATCTGAAATAAAAAGACACGCACCCCTTCATCTTGTTGTGGTAGGCGCTGGCGAGCGTGGTGACGATGATGTCGGCGCCCTCGATAATACGGCGCTCGGCCACCGCCAGCTGCTCCGGCCGCACCTCGCCGCCGCACGCGCCCCCTCCGCCGCCGCCGCTGCGCAGCTGCAACACGTATATACAGATATAGGTACATACATGCAGTCCTGCAGGGTATACGTGACGCCACCACACGATGATGATTGGCCACCGATCAGGGCCTCATCACTCGCTCGAAGTTGCGCGATAAATATGACACAGTAGGGGCGCAGAAAGCAATTGTATCAACTGGCGCAACCGAAGCGGTGCACGTATCTAACTTTGAGAAACGTTGCTTCAAATTAACCGTTAAAGAAGAGCCTCGGTTGAACCTGGAACAACGCTAAGATAATAATGACGATACATGCAGTCATGCCTCTTTCTCTTTTTTCTTTCTAACAACTAATAAACATTTTAAATTTGAACTCTATGTTCATGTGAATAATGCTGGCTAAAGGAGGACATGAACCAGTGTTTGGTTCCACCGACGAGGTCGCGAATCGCACTGCAGCTCATCTTTAACTCATTCCACACCAAGATATCCAGCTCATCCCCATCAATTCACGAGTTACATAAATACTTTATGATTCGTTCAGTCAACGAATGATCTAAAAGGGGGTAGTGTAGAGTGAATGAGCGAGATCCTAAGCAATTTCTTCTGAAAGTTGTTAAGAGTGCATAGGAATCGAACATACTAAAAGTCCCGACATCTCGGAGGTGAGCCGGAGTGGGGTGGGGGAGAGGTTACAAAGGTACCATTTTTGGGCGCCCTAGGGAAAAAAACCTTATGGCGATATATATACCTACCTATGTAGCTACAAGTTTTATACCGCCGCAGTTACTCGAGCAATCGTGTCCTCGTAATGCAAAAAATATGTTTAGTTGCAACGTATGATTTATTCATATTATTTATTAACTTAAAAATATTACGGTAGACAGTGTCTTTCTGTCTCTATGGAATGCACGTCTGCATTCGCCCCGTCTTTCAGAATGGTGTAGCTGTAGCTTAATCAATTTCTAGGTTTCCCAATTTAAAGATCTTACCAAAATAAACGATTACAATGAATATTAGTTAAATAAGTTAAGTATTCACTTACTAGTGATCGTGTCACTTACCACAGAACCAATTTAGGTATGAGCAGAATCTGTTTGGTTTAATTGCCTACAAATATTTTTTTCTTCTAAAATCTTGTCAGAAAATAAAATCGTATAGACCCGAGACGGCGTGCGGTTTTAGTCCGTTCAAGCCCGACATAACCGCCCCCGCTGGGACGCGGGGGGGTATCCGAAGGGATTTCGCAAGATAAAAAAAAAAAAAAAAAGGTAAAAACTGTAAATTGAATATTAAAAAAATAAATAAGAAGTGTGATTTTTAGTATGTTTGTCTGTCTGTTGTTCAAACATCACTTGAATCCTGTTTTTGCACTAAGAATCGTAGAGGAGAAATAAAGGGCAAAGAATACGCCTTTGCATTGCCTATTGCTGGACTAGCAGAAGGCATTCGACGGTTTTTCTGCGGTTTCTCGTGCGATGATGTGGTAGGCATTGCAGTCCAAAGGGGTTCCAGAATACCATATTGTCGAGTGTCGCCTTCGCTGGTGCGGCCACATTTTGCGGCAGTCGTCTGACTACGTGGGTAACAAATGTAAGGCGGAGACCCAAGAAGCGCTGGTTTAGGTCGTAAGGGATGACATGCGGAGTGGAGACGGAAAACGGAGTCTGGGATCCGAGGTGTAGGCCTCGGATGCAATCGGGTCATTAGCTATTATTGATTATATAATTTTATTATTACAAGGCAGGTCAACAGTCGGACTATAAATAACGCTTTAGCTAACGAGGTAATGAGCAGAAAATATAAAATCTCTAAACTTCATAGAGTTACCTGCGTATGGAAGATAGTTGATTAGAGACGCATAAACACTTCATAATTAATATCATCACGCTGATACATTAAAGAACCGGGCAGAATTTATTTCGATGTTACATCTAAACAAATATCAAAAATAAGTAATTGAAAATATAACAATGAAATACATAACAATACAAAACATGTTGGGATCGGCACTTGCCGAAGTAAACTTACTTTGATCTATCTTGAACTTAACGCGGACGAAGTCGCGGGCAACAGCTAGTACATTAATAAAATCTTAAGTTTATAATATTTACCAGAGTTATCCTTTTGACGAGATCACTAATCCGGCCTTGGCAGTATGCGATACGTACGGGATCCTTTGCATCTTGTCGAGCCGTTTTCCACATGTTTAACTTTGCTTCTAAATGAGAGATCTGTAAACACATAGATTTGATACTAAGATACATCTTTTTTACAAGCTTTCATTTAAATATCAATGGAGAATTTAAAAACTTAATTTTACTGAATCGGAACGTATCCAAAATCAGCTCAAGATGAAGAAACTTTCAGCGGTCAACAGTAGGTACAGATACAAAACCTTGTGTGTAGGCATTTTAAACCTTTTTTTAAAATCCCTTCAAGACACCTCTTCAACAAGGTCTTTGACGTTTACTGTCATGGTAGCTGTGAATACCTCTTCGCTGAGTCCCGCGGTGGCAGGCGGCTGATCGTTAATCCGGGTGAGTTCGCGGTGCGCAAGTTGTTGCGAGCTGATGTTGGCAGCCACTGGATGCATTGCCTCTTCACGACCAACCCGCACCATGCGGAATCGCTCCTCTGAGAGATGGAATGTTCTTTAATCGAGTTACTAGTTAAGGTTAGGTTATACATATATATATATATACTACTAGACAGGTTAAAAAAAAGATTGTGCCAAGGTTTCTGGTTGAGGCGGAAATGAATTTAGAATTTGGAACGGTACGCAGAAAACGGAAAAAGCGGCCAAGTGCAAGTCGGACTCGCCCATGAAGTGTTCCGTAGCAGCAAGTAACATAATAATGTTTCTTTAATTCTAATATTTGAGTTGGATGAACGAAAGGTAAATTGCGGTTTATGTTTGAAGATGTAAAAAAAAATACTAACTAGATCTCGTTCCAACGGAACTTTCAGCGGAAGTTTACAATTTTTTTAGTTTTATCATTCTCTCCTTTAAGAAGTTACAGCGTTAGCGCGCGCACATTTTACCGCTTTGGAAGTGTCTGTCACGCAAACAATTCAGTTTAGATTTTTTAAAATTAGAAACCTCAATATCATTTCTGATGACCTATTCGTAGAACACCACACTTCCAGAATTTATTGTAATTTTTTTACATTTCTGATTGAAATTCACAATGCGGTTGACAGAATACATCTACACAGAAAAGTGGCTGTGACATACATGGCGAATCTTTAAGGGTTCCGTTTTTTGCCATTTAGCAACGGAACCCTAAAAATTACTTAACTAGTAATTTACTGCAGGGTGCGACTGAAATAAATTGAGCTGAGCGAGCAGGACTCTTACTTGAAAATGAGACATCTTACTACGGTCGCGCTCGTGAAACTGTTTTTCGGTGATCATTCCTCAATGGTACATCGGATATGAACCATCTCCAAAACACTCCTCAGTGTCCACACTATCCCCGTGGTAAATTTGGTCAAGATCGCGCGAGTGGTTACGGAGGAGTTCAGCCACCAACAAACGGCTATGCCGCGTGTAATAGCTTCGCTCGCTCAGTTCAACGAATTGTAACACCTATCTATTCATCAACTATCCTAGGTATATATAGTTCGGCTGTTTGTTATGTCATCTGTATGACGGCAAAAAGAAGTGGCTGTCGTGTTATATACTTTTATTTTTGTGAATCTTTAATTTAGTAGCGCGTAATAACTTAAGAACTACAATTCCATTAAATTTTTAAGCATTTCGTTTGCTTACTTTTTCTTATAGATTTAGATCGAAAAAAGAGAACATCTAGAACGGGACTTGTTTTTTATTTATTTTTATACCACTAAGGTGGCAGACAAGCACACGGCCCACCTGATGGGAAGCGGTTATCGCGGCCTATGGACGTGTGCAACACCAGTGGCGTCACACTCGCGCTGCCGATCCTGTAAAGGAAAGGGGATGGGAAAGGAGTTTGGAAGGGGATGGGAAAGGAGTTTGGAAGGGGATGGGAAAGGAGTTTGGGAGGGGATGGGAAAAGAGTTTGGGCTCCGGCACTCTCAATCACCAACAGTTCAAATAGGTACTGTTACTTGGCGTGGATATTCTGTGAGAGGGTGGTGCTTCCCCGGTCGAGTCGGCCCATTCATGCAACGGAAAAAATGACTGTTGCTTGACTCTACCACCTGATAAACCCTAACCACCTAGACACGTCCCAGATATTCGAAATTCTCCGATATGTTATATACGTCTAAAGGCGACAGCTGGTCAGGGCACTCCCCCTGTAAGGGACTGGTCGCGGGTCCGTCCTAGATGTTCTCTTTTCCGATCTAAATCTTTAAGAACTACAAATTAGATATTTGAATATTTTATTTTTATTTAAATTCAATTGTCGGGTCAGGTATGGATAAAACTTTAACAGATGCTAAAAGTATTGCAATAAAAGAATAAAACTTTATTTTTCATTCCGTGCAATTCTGACAGAAGCCATTATTTGATATTTCAGATATAGTAAACATTTTTTGTTGACTCTAATTTTACCTATACTTAAAAGGTACATATTGAACAAATTTAGAAAGGAATTCGACAAAAAGAATGTTCCTTACATCTGATAAAGTGGAAAGTATAACCTGCAGTAAAAAAAAAACAATTTCTAATAAAGTTAAAATGCATTGAGCTATTATTACTACGTACGAGTATAAGGAGACGATACATAAAATTACAGTGTTCTGTCACAGTGTGTACTAATCGCTAGACTACACTCAGTTGCTTCCTGAGATGTTAGATTTTGGATGCTAATATCAGCTCCTTCATGTCTTGTAACGGAAAAAAAAACCGACCAAGTGCGAATCGGACTAGGTCATGAAGGGTTCCGTAGCAAGTAAAATTTTTATATTTGAGTTGATTGAATGAAAGTTAAATTGCGGTTTACGATTAATGACGTATTAAATAAATCTACTAACTAGATCTCGTTCGAACCAATTTTCGGTGGAAGTTTACATGGTAATGTACATCATATATATTTTAGGTAGATTTCGATGAAATCGATCTACCTATTGGTTTCTTGACTACTGTCGAATTTAAAAAAAAAATCTTCATAGGAGGTCTAGTTATGACCCCCTGAATCCGAAATGACCACTGGTCAAAAAGTTTATATATATATGTATGTATGGTTCCACTTCCCAAAATTTGCGGCACTCTCACGGTCGCATTTTTGCCCCGATCGCTTTCAAACTGCGGTCAAAAATTGCTTGGGTGTAAACTTAGTTTAAGTTCGTGAACGGGTGGAATCCGGCCTAAGGGGACGGTAGGGCTCACTTTTTGTGAAATCAGTTTTTCCTCAAAATTTCACGTTCCATGAAAGATATTCGAACCGTTCTAATTTTATCCCATAGTATACATGAATACCAACAACTTTTAATTATAAACCTATAAGATTAAAACTTTAACTAAAAGTGGAGGGGGGAAAAACCAAAATTTTTCGGGAAAAAAATCATAACTAACCAGTGAACATTCTTGGTGTCGGAAACATTTTTAATCGATAGGCCATTTTAAAGTCTTAAATAAATAACGGAAAAGTTTTTCGCTAAAAGTTACCGTTTTCGTGAAAAAATATTAAACATGTTAAAAATAATATTAATTGCTTCACGAAATCTACCTGTGCGTTCCCTCTGCGGGAACGGATTTTTTTTTTAGTTTTATCATTCTCTTATTTTAGAAGTTACACACATTTTACCACTTTCGCAGTGTCTCTCGCGCAAACTATTCAGTTTAGAAAAAAATTATATTAAAAGCCTCAATATCATTTTTGAAGACCTATCCATAGACACCGTACACGTATGGGAATTTCAGTTATAAGTATGGGCATGCATACCTTTTTTTTTTTTTTTTTTTTTATCGTGCGGAAATCGCTTCGGATACCCCCCCACCGGCCAGCGGGGGCGGTTATGTCGGGCTTGCACCGACTAAAACCGCACGCCGTCTCGGGTCTTCAGACGCCGGGGTGTAAGGTTACCCATAGAGCATATCCCTCGCACCCCGGCTGACCCTGGGCCATCTCACCACTAACAGCATCGCTCATCCTGTCTCCTCTGAAAGCAGAGGAGTACGGAGAGCGATGTGTTCCCGCCACGTTGGGTATTGGCCGACGATCAATGCCAACCCTATGAAGGGGTGTGGGCATGCATACCTAACCAGTACATTCTAGAGTTAGTAACAAGTTTTCACCAATAGATGACACTAATAGTTTCATATTTCAAATATGATTAAAAATACCTATTTTGGCCATATTGAGCTGTGTAAAGGTTTCTATAATCTAATACTAGGGTAATAAATAGCCTTGTGGCGATGTAAATTTATCAACAACGTAGTTATGACAAAATTAATAACATTATTATGTGACAGCTTTTTAATAACGATAAAATGGTTTTCGATCCTTCTCACTAACTTAAATATTTGACCATAGGTGGCGTTGTAATAAATTTATACTATTTTAACTACACACATCAGAAGCATCTAATATTATTAACGTATACTAAATTGATAGAAAAACCAAATGAAGAATAATTAAACATAAGTAATTTGCATTGGACATAAGCACAACCATGTACCTACTTTTCACCATTTACGTAGACGCAGACTATACCTTTTTTTTGTGCGGAAATCCCTTCGAATACCCCCCCGCCGGCCAGCGGGGGCGGTTATGTCGGGCTGGAACCGACTAAAACCGCACGCCGTCTCGGGTCTACAGAGGGTGTAAGGTTACCCATAGAGCATATCCCTCGCACTCCGACTGACCCTGGGTCATTCTCAGTGTCCCCTCTGATAAGTGCAGAGGGGTACCTGGAGCGACCACCCCTCCTGCGGGCTTTGCAAGCCCGCCATACCCCGACCCCCTCGTGCAATGGGGTCAGCTGGCCCTGAAAAGGGCCGGTTGGTCAGACTCTTGGCCGTTGACGTTGACGCCAGTACTCCAGAGGAGCAATCAATGATGCGTCATCGCCCACGTTGTCCAGGGTTCACCAAACTTGGAGGTGATCCAACCAGTCGCACCCCAACGCAGACTGTACCTTTTTATTATTTTATTGTGCGGAAATCCCTTCGGATACCCCCCCGCCGGCCAGCGGGGGTGGTTATGTCGGGCTTGCACCGACTAAAACCGCACGCCGTCTCGGGTCTTCAGACGCCGGGGTGTAAGGTTACCCATAGAGCATATCCCTCGCACCCCGGCTGACCCTGGGCCATCTCACCACTAACAGCATCGCTCATCCTGTCTCCTCTGAAAGCAGAGGAGTACGGAGAGCGATGTGTTCCCGCCACGTTGGGTATTGGCCGACGATCAATGCCAACCCTATGAAGGGGTGAAGGGGAAGCCATTGACCGCCGCCCAGGGTGTACCGGCCGCTCCGATTCCGTTCCCCCCGGACTGCAGCGGGATCGGAGACTGTACCTGCGTCGAAAGTTGAAGATCATACCCAGGTGTCAAAAAAAGGTGATGCTACAGCGCGTCAAAAGTAGTTGATGCCATGTAGCGTCAAAAGTAAGTATAGCGACAAAGTTTCAAAACTTGATGATAATTACAAAGTCACCCTGACGTTCAAAATTGCGCGAAAGTATGAAAGCACTAGCGGCCCATGACCCGGCTTCGTCCAGGAATAAATTCGTAAAAATTACCTATAACCCGATTGCAGCGCCACCTTCCGGGTCCAATGGTAAATATAAGTAGCTTTCAAATCGAATAATTCAAATAGAAAATTCCCATGTAAACTTTCAACCTTTATTTCACCCTTTTACGCGTAAAATTTTGAAAAAACGCTGATGCATGTATTCATTCATTTCTAACCAAAAGCAGGTGTATGAAATTTCGTGCTTCTATCTTTGAAAATGACGGACTTACATACAAACGTTCATCCCTTATGTTGCCACCTTAGAAGCGAAATTTCCAAAAATCCTTTCTTAGTGGATGCCTACAACATAAAAGGTATCTACTGCCAAAATTTCAAGTTTTATACGTCTAGCTAGCGTAATCCGTCAGTCAGTCAACATGTCTGTCAGTAAATCAGTCGGGACAAGTAATTATATACATAATATGTATAGATTAGAGTACTAACAAGTTTCTCAGGTTAATGAAAACCAACCTTATATATACCAACTCAGTTGGTCAGAGCATTCCCCCTGTAAGGGACTGGTCGCGGGTTCAAGTCCCGTCCTAGATGTTCTTTTTTTCCGATCTAAGTCTTTAGAAAAAAGTAAGCATACAAAATGCTTAAAAATTTAATTGAACCAACCTTATTCGTTGACGCTTTTTTTTTTTTACCTGCGGAACCCTCCACGGGCTAACGGTAAGATGGGTATGTCGGACTTGAACCGATAAAACCGCACGGTGTCCCTCTTGCGTCAGCCATGTGGTATGGGGAATCTGGTGTGCCCTAGGAAGGATATCCCAGAGACCCCGACCGGCTCCGTTCGCCAGCGCAGGTGACCCAAACGCGTTATTGGGGATCTAATCCACCCTCCCCTAAGAGAAGAGCGCGCGGAAACACGACGCGCCGTCGCCCTGGGCCTGCTTCTGCTAGGGTGACGGCTAGCCCCGACCGTCACCCCAGGCCCGCGCTCATGGAGGACGGAGATCGTTCTGCGATCTCCGCCGCCCGGTGCGCCTTCTACGGCACGGGACAGTGCTAGCTCTCTCCCGTACCTTTTCTGCCGCCTCGCAAAAGAAGGCAGCGGCGTTCCACACACTCTCGCTACCAACCATGGCCATGGCACCAGGGTCTGCAGCGTGAGGCTTCCCGCTCCGACGGCTGCTTCAAGGACACGGCGCTGCTCCATCCACTCTGGGCACTGTGCCAGTGTGTGAAGCGGCGTGTCCACGGAGCAGCCCCGGCAATAGTGGCACTCGGGCGTCGGCTCCCGGCGTATACGATGCAGGAACTCACCGAAACAGCCATGTCCGGTGAGCACCTGCGTCAGGCGGTAGGCTTCCGTGGCGCCTCTCCAGCCATTCCTCCATGACGGGTCTTACCGCCACAATCGTGGCGTGCCCTGCGCTTGGTTGCCCAAGTCGTTCCTTCCATTCCTCCATGAGCACCTGGCGGAGTTGGGATCGCTGCCCCTTGATTTCTCGTAAGGCAGGCCTTAGATCCCGCTCCCGCGCCTCCTTGCGCCACTGTTACAGTGCCGCAAGGGCCCTCGCTTACAGGTCCCATGGAGTTATTCGTTGACGCTAGGGTTATATTTAAGTTTCTTTTTCCCTATTTATTTAATTTAGCTTCTGTCGTAATTGACATGTCTTTTGTTTAGAATCCATTTGAAAGGCTATATGTATGGGAGCCGATTCTCCTGTTACAGTAAACGGCGTTTTGGTTGGCACATCGGTAAGCAGAGAGAGTGGCTAAGATTACATATATTATGGGTAGAATTCATAGTATGGCAATGAAAAAAACTATCGCTATTCCTTTCTCGTATACGCTGATAGCCAGTCCATGATCTGTCTACGTTTACTGTCAGTCCGATGTACAACAGAGAGAACGCTCTAGAAAACCGAAATAAGTCGATCTTAATTCAACCTAAGCGTCGGGACCTGTACAAAACTGTCTAAACTAGACTACCTTTTTAAAATCTAAATTTAATCCGATGGCAAATAGAATAAAATTGCGGAATTCAAATAAAGTTATTTTAGTTTAGTGAGATCAGCAAAAGAATTGCCGCTAAAGATTTATTTTATAGTTCTAGGCTGCTATTTTTTTTCATATTTTCACAAAAGTTGAACGTCAAGGTGACTTTGTACTCATTATCAGGTTTTGAAAACTTTATCGCAATACTTACTTTTGACGCTCTGTGGCATCACCTACTTTTGACGCTTTGTAGCATCACCTACTTTGACGTTCTGTATCATTACCTACTTTTAACACCTGGATATGATCATCGACTTTTGACGCTGACTGTACCTTACGTAAATATTAGGTCGTCGTCATATCAAATTGCCGATTTTCTTGAAGAAATTGGAAGAAACCCAATTTTCGGTACTAACATTTTCGCATTTTTTTTTAGGAATCACAAATCCAAAACTTTTCTTTGTGTATGAATGAGACAACATTAAGCTAACAAACAGCAACTTTTATTACATTTTTGAAAAGTGACAGCTGTTAAGTAATACGAAATTTATCATCAAAATGAATAGCATTTAGGAAGTACTTACTGTTTTTGAAGATCGAATTAATTTATCAAGCGGCCAATAAGAACAAAATTTAATACTGAGTTGTAAAATCTTGAAATCAACTTTCAGACAAAATATAAATAATGGAAATAGCTATTAAATTACAGGAAAAACGAACTTATAAATTTGTAAGAAAATTTCGGCAATTTCATAGGTAAAGACCTATTAGTAATAAGTACACGGTGGTGCTTACGTCCAATGCGAATGACTTGTGTTGAGGTTGAGAGTATATAATAGAATAAAGCAATACACAAACTTATATACATCACGATATTATACGTGAAAAAAGTACTAATGAACAGGACAATAAACATATAACTAAAATAGATAGGCTGATAATTCTTAAATTGGACACCATTTGCGATAAAATAAACACAATATTCAATAAATACAATATTTATGAAAGTTTTCTAAACTGGAATACATGTGGCAATAATTGGAGTAAAAATAGCATATAATCCTCAAAGCACAAAGTTAATATATTTCATATTCTGTTTATTATTTTATGAAAGGCTTCAGAGCCAAGGTGATCCGTGAATTAGAATTTGTTAGGCTACTTTTGTCGTTGACTGTGCAAAGGACGGCCTTATCGCTTAACGCGATTTCTTCCAGACAACCTTAGGATGGACAGGAAACACGCAGAGATGCACAGAGCAATCAAACGACCCCTGTGGCGTAGCGGTAGAGCGTTCGACTGCTAAGTCAGAGGTCGCGGATTCGATGCCCGCTCAGTGCAAATATTTGTGTGCATGAATATGAATATTTGCATTAGTCAGAGGCGGTACGCAAGATACGACGTTGACTTGCATCGGGCTGGACGCGTTATAAACGCGAGCGCGTTTCGTCAGAACTACCGTCCGACGGCCGGCCGGCCACCGTCGCGGTCCCACAGACCCCGCGAAGGGGGTCATGGGCCTCCCGAACGGCGCTTAGACCGACATCGAAAGGGTCGCGATGTATTTACTAAGAGAGAAGTGCACGCCGTCCACGGACGTCGACGGACGCGCATCGTGCACGCCGAGCGAGGTCGACGACATCGAAGCGCGCGGCCGTACGCCGAGGAATGACGATGGTGGTGGTATTGTACTAATAATTCAAGGAATGCGGCGAGGTGTCAAGGAATAATAGGAATATCCATCGATGAGTAACTAAATAATTATTTTACAAAATTAATTTGATAAAATATTTACAGGAAGCTATTTTGACAAAGATCTAAATTCAAATGCGATAGTGGTGTCGATATTGTTACACGTTTCGCTAAAATTCTATTAAACTTAGTAATCAATACTAAGTTTAATAGAATTTTAGCGAAACGTGTAGGTGTAGGTAGTGTAGGTTTAATAATATAAAATTGAATGAAATTGTAGAGATTTTAATTGAATTTTAGTTAAGAATAGTGAAATATGCGACAGAAACGGAATGTAATATAGAAATATGCGTGTGTAATGAATATACACATTTAGGAAAGAATATTCTGTTCGTGTTTTTAATGAAAAAAGATGGCTATTGTCTTTTGTGACATATCATTTGTTATATTTTGCTAATTTAAGGTTCCCACGTTTGGGGAGGGTGCTTTTATTTAATAGCGGATTCCCTCACCCGAATAGGTTAGTGTGGTGAGCCAAATGCAATGTGAATTGGGCATTCAACTGCCAACGATTGTGAGAAGCGCACTCGTGCTAACCTATTGCCTCTTAGTTACTTTGTCATTATTTTAATATTAAAAACCCTAAAAAGACACTTCATTATTATTTATTTGTATATATATGGATAATTAAGTATTTCAATGACATGTATAAACTATGAAGCAAAGTGTGAATTCTAATGAAGCTTGTTAGGTATAAAGCTGCATTGGGGTGTGTGTTGGGTAACCTCCTCGAGTGTCGCTCCGATTCCGATCCCGCTGCAGTCCGGGGGGAACGGAATCGGAGCGGCCGGTACACCCTGGGCGGCGGTCAATGGCTTCCCCTTCACCCCTTCATAGGGTTGGCATTGATCGTCGGCCAATACCCAACGTGGCGGGAACACATCGCTCTCCGTACTCCTCTGCTTTCAGAGGAGACAGGATGAGCGATGCTGTTAGTGGTGAGATGGCCCAGGGTCAGCCGGGGTGCGAGGGATATGCTCTATGGGTAACCTTACACCCCGGCGTCTGAAGACCCGAGACGGCGTGCGGTTTTAGTCGGTGCAAGCCCGACATAACCGCCCCCGCCGGCCAGCGGGGGGTATCCGAAGGGATTTCCGCACGATAAAAAAAAAAAAAAAAAAAAGGTATAAAGCTGCATTTGACAGTTCTGTAGTCAATCCTTAGTTTAATCTATAAGAACAACGAGTAGTTTAGAGCGACCGGTACCGCTCCCTAGTAATGCGCAGCGTGGTGGGGGACGGGGTAGGAAAGAGCATGAGTCGATGAGATCGATATATCGACATTGTGCGGCAGATCTCACGATATAATTTAACAGTTTTAAGGCCTGATAATATTAAAATTCCAAAAATAAAAATTTTTGGGTTTACACGCCAGTCGTATACATATATAGCTGCTCTTTTATAATATTTTTAACTCATTATTTTTATATGCAGTATTTCAAAACAAGTAGGTAACGTATTTTATTTTTTATTTCACTTTAGTTCCTATCTTGGTGGGATTCAAATTTTGTTTATGATGCACGATCTCCTTCTTTTCAGTCACTTGGTAATATGTACTATCCTTTTCTTTGCCCTGTACATACACACACTCACACAAGCATAGATATGGAGTTGAAGCAAATTTTCGACCCAGTCGTCACTTGTTACCACGATAACGAGTAAGTAATATAACTATTTTGACGTGTTAGTTGTCAGTTGTTAGACAGGATCGCATTCAGTGCTAATATTAAGTTGTTGTTTTAAAAGAATATTTTTATTTAAAGTGAAATAAATAGATAGCTAATATATATTACTCGTTTTTATTCTAATTCCAGTGACCTACCTCATATTTTGGATAATAAAATATTTACTTAATTCTGGCCTTTCTCAATCAATTTAATTAACGTATGCAGTTACGCAGTTATTCGTAGATGTTGTCAGCCTTAGTTTGGCCCCGTCTTAGCTACATTATTTATGCGGTAAATTTGGCTTCAAAATAAATCGGAAGTGTTTAATCTGTATCTTTCAGGTCTGTGGGTGGGATGGTTTTATAACTTGCAACACTTATGAAATGTCAGAATTTCACGGAATTAATAATTCGAGCAAAGATGAGCTGACCTACAACTTTTGCGGATTATCACTTCATACTTACGTTTAGGTAAACTCTGCCGAAGGTTCAACAACCTAATGACTAGTCCGTCGACGGCAGCATTACTCGTAGCACATATCAGTATTTTGGACCTATTCTGTTGCTTCTTGCCTTGTGCGTTGTAGAAATATGCCATGACTATTGCACATATTACACTTGATTTTCCTATCAAAATAAAAGTATCGTTAAACATTGTATTACACACACTTGCACACCCATTATATATCCCCGAAGGGTTAGACAGATGTATATCCCTGCGGCATACAAGATAAACACATAAGCCTTTTTTAGCTTTGCCGCAATTGGGTAAACACTGAGAGTCTCCTTAATATTATTATATTTGGTTTAACTTAGGTAATTCTATTCCCTTAATTTATGGATGCCTAGAACTGCAATACAAAGGGCCTGCAATGCAATATCAACTGCCGCACATCAATCTAGAAAAAATCTGTTTTTTTATTGTCAGTGTTGTCTTTCCTCTCGGGCGAACTATGGTTGGGTCGATCTGAACATCGGCGGAAAACTCATATAGACCGAATTACAATACAATCAGATAACATAAAGTTTGATAAGGATAAATAAATGGATAATTATATTGACCTGTTCCAGGCGGGCCCTGTACCATCTGTATAGAAGGCTTGTCACTGAGCGCTGCGGTTACTGAGCAACTCACCGCTTTCAGCTGACTGGGGTTCAGAGTCGCAGTCCACTGAAACATGAGACGCACTCATGAGCCTTGTAAAACATAGCACCACGCTTATGTTAATCGCAAGAATCGGGCATGAAGAAAACTAGCTTACTATATTGCACTTTTATTTTTAGTTAGTCACGATAACAACATTGTACGAGTATTATCCCAAAAGCATAATAGTAATATTTTTTGTTTTGTTCCAGGTAAGCTTTCTTTTAACTGTATTTAAATTTTGTATTCAATAAAATTTAGGTTTTGAAGTGTCCAATTATATTATTAGCGATCTAAAGTTATTTTATTAACGATATTTTTATCGACACTTATCGATAATATTGTACATTTTTATATATATTATCGATAATATTGTACATTTTTATAGATATTATCGAGATTTTATGGAAAACATTTAAGAACGCCATCTTTAAGAGAATTATAAACTCAGTCAAGGCATTCGTAAAAAATTACAAATTACAAAATATTGCGAAAGTTAAAAAGTCCCACCATTGTTAATAATCTATTGGATCATATCGATATCATAAGGATATTGTTACAATATCGCTCATTTTGCCTCGATATTATCATTGCAACTCTACCAATTATGCATTTTAGATTTTGAAGTAAATGACCTTAAAACTTGTATAGCAAAGCCGTCTTTTGTAGGGGCGGCAGCACGTCGCCCCTGGTGTTGCACACGTCCATAGGCCACGGTAACCGCTACCCATCAGGTGGGCAGCGTGCTTGTCTGCCACTAAGTGGTATAAAAAACATTTCCCTTTATAATACAACAAGCAGAAAAGGCACTCATTAGTATTAATCATCCACCCAACTACTAGTAGAAAATTATTTGAAAATATAGAAATGTGACGTCATACTTTATTTCATACTAGCATCGCCAAGTGCTTTCACCCGCGTAAGTCCATCCCGTGGGAATATCGGGATAAAAAGTAGCCTATATTACTCAGGGATAATGTAGCTTTCCAATGATGGAAGATTTTTGAAACAGGCTCAGTAGTTTTAGAGTTAATAGATTTCAAACAAACAAATCATTCCTCTTCATAATATTAAAAATATTAGTATAGAAGTATAGACAACTTTCCATATAATTTACCATTCTGACGATTAATAAAAAGATACTGAATTTAGTTGACGTCAGGTACTTAATTGGTCAACGCCGGAATTGATGCTTAAGGCTCTAGAGTGAACTTTTGATGATGCAGAGTTAAAATGGTTACTAACCTGCGATTGTAAATTAATGGTCTGATTGTTGAGTTTTGTTATAAAATGATGTGGTTCTGGTTTCAATATGGCTTCGCTAAGAGGAGACCCCGCAAGATATTCCATGGCTTCAAACAACATCAATTCTTTGTTTATATAAGCTAAACTCTTTCCGATGATTAAATCGCCTGGCCTTAGATACATCATTTTTTCTGTGACAGTAGCATGCAAAGATATGCTGTAAAAATATTTTGTTTGACCTGAAACATTCGTTCAAATTTTATTATGATTGTTTTTAGACACATTATTTTAATTTATTTTGTCACTAATATGTCTTTAAATTGGTTATTCCATAGTAGAAGGTAGGCAGCACCGCCGCCGCGCCGCACATAAGAATATTTTGATGAAAAAGTCAAGTTTACGAAGTTAATATTTTTTTATTATATTCACACATTTTTGCAGCTTAGTACCTGGTCTATCGAAAAAGGGACACATTTGTTACTCAGATAGTAGCCCTTTTAGGTACAAGCAGTCGGACCCTAGTCGTTGTCTATGCCGCATGGTTTTGTTCTCGGTGTATAATATTTTCACTGCATTGGAGTTGAAACTGTATGTTAATGTGATAAATATTGGAACACATAGTTTGTGAATATGAAAGTACAAGGTATATAGATCATCTAAATATAACAATTAAGTACTTTATGTTTCATTTATGTGTTTCACATAACACACAAACGAAACAGAAAGATTAACTGAAAATTTGAAGTTAATTGTATGAAATTATTCTTCTTCTTTTAGTTAATGGCTTATGCAGAATCACCGCAATTTCGCCAATGTCAAGTAAAATATAGTAAATGTTTATAAAATTATATTAATCTAAGCATTTCAAATTAACGGCAACGTCGTACGGTTTTCTCAAAGAGTATCAAAATATAATAAATGTTTATAAAATTATGAATGGCGAAGACGCCAATGTCAAGTCCGTCTATACAGTCGAGAGTCAAAAGTCAAAGTCCATGAAATTATTGATTTAATCATGTTTTTGTTTATTTGGCAGGCCTTGGCAACCCGTTATTTTACAAATAATATGATGTTTAGGATATGTATTACTATATTGAGTAGTAACTCGCTACGCCTACGCACACTATTTAGATTTTCGATGCTTACAGATTGTTACCAACTTCTAATCCTAGTTTTTTTAATTCGCATTTGAAGAGTTACTTCGGGCCACCAACCAGGTGGACACCGAAGTCTTAAAATCACGTAAAAAAAATTAAAATCTTACACCCACTTTTTATAACTTTTCTCGACGTTTCACATGATTCTAAGTCTAATTAAGCAAAAAAAATTTTTGTGTCGGTTGTGTGTCTGTTGGTCTGGATGACTGGATGTCTGTTTACGCAATAACTCAAGAACCACTTATCCGATTTAAAAAATTCTTTCGCCAATCATCTTGTTTGGTTAATGGGAAGAACTGATTAGATTTTGGGGTTTGTACGTTCAAGGTTTCGGGTACCTACCATACAAATTGTCCCTAAAAAACTTTTACAAGTGAGTTTCTTTCGAGTTATCAGAGTAACGCGTATTTGACTTTGACATTTGAGTGACAATGACAAGACGTATATCGTATATTTACATAAAACAACCAGACTGAAAGAAACTGAAATATAAAATCATTTTCTTTGTGTTTTTGACGTCGAAGACGTTTGATTTGATTTGATTTTCTTCATATTTATTGCTCAATATATAAAGACGCGTCGAATAATATGCATAAAGCCTAAGGTCTGTAATTTTGAATAAAAATACTGCAACAAAAATATCTAAGTTTGGCCCGAAGTTTGACAATCACTGTGTGATTTCCGCCCCACTAGATTTTTTTTTCAAAAGAGGCGCTAGATCTAATGGTCGCAATTGCACCACCACCACCATTACCATCAACTTCAACAGAAGAAAATATCGAGAGGAACGACGATGAAGAAAAAGAGACTTAAATAATTTTAAGAACTAAAATTGATTTTTTAAAATTGCGATTAATGTACTTTTATAACCATTAAATACATACATACATACATACATAGTCACGCCTGACCTGTATGTTTGTATGTATGTTTGTCTGCGATTTTGTCGCGTTTGGTACAACCGATTTTGATGCAGTTTATAGAAAAGTATTAGTTACATTCCGGAGAAGTATTTAGTATACTTATCCGACTTAAAGAAGGTATGTTCATTTGTTATCACTGGTTTAATTGAACCGATTTTGATGCGGTTTTTAGAAAAGTATTTGTTACATTTTGGAGAAGGTTTTAGTATACTTAACCGACTTGGGTTACTTGTGGACCTTAACCTAAGGAAGAATGTTTGACCGTAATTAATATCGCGAGATTGGTTGAACCGATTTTATTGCGATTGTCATCAAGAACGTATTTGATATATTCTGGAGAACGATTTGGTATACTTAACCGACTTAAAAAAGGAGGATGTTTTACCGTAATTAATATCGCGAAATTGGTTGAACCGATTTTAATGCGATTTTCATCAAGAACTTTGATATATATTCTGGAGAACCTTTTGATATGCTTAACCGACTTAAAAAAAGGAGATATGTCCGCGATTATCTCGCATTTGGATGAACCGATATAGATGCGGTTTTCAGAAAAGTTTATTTTTATTTTCTGAAGACGCTTTTATTATACTTAACTAACTTAACTAACTTAAAAAAGGAGGTATGTGTGTCCGTAATTAGGTAAGTATAGCACGTTTGGTTGAACCGATTTTAATGCGGTTTTCATCCAAAACGTATTTGTTTTATTCTGGAGAAGGTTTTGGTATACTTAAAGGACCAAAAAAAAGAGGCATGTCCGCGGTTTTAAACAATATGTCGTTGTATGATATTCTAGTTTTCAGTGTTCAATCATTGAATAACGTTCACTAAAAATGTAGAAATAAATAATTTATGAAAAATAGAACAGACTTCAAAAACCAAGAAGGGACTGAAAAGTAACTGAAATATATATTTAATTCAAAAGACAAGAACGCTCATAAGACTTTCCTATTGAAGTTGGTGCCAAACCAAAGGTAGGTAGAAATTTATTTTATGACCTTTTTAGATGAAGCCGTCGTAATTTACACATAATATATGGCCTATGTCCCTCGGGGATTATGTACCTTTCAAACGATGAAAGGATATCTCCCATAAGTACAGTGGTTCCGAAGATTAACCCAACATATGGACAAACTCATAGATGACGATAGCCGGGTATCACATCACTTATATTTAATACTATTAAAGTAAGATATACATACGAAACTAAAACTACCTGACTGAGCACGGTAAGCCGATAAGACATTGATAGATCTCTGATTGAAGATATCTATCTTTGATAAAACTATTTACAATTTTGATTGATTGGATTTGGCGATAAGTCTTATATTTTACATCAATCAATCAATTAGCCTATTGCGGTCTTATATTTTACATGTCTATCGTAAATGTACAGTTTGCCATAATTCAGAAAATGGATTAGAATGCACACTGGAATGATTAAATTATAAGCTACTAATACTAACCTGGAGCCGCAGGTAGATACCTTATATTGTGCACAAAGAAAAATCTTTGATGATTAGCATTTTCTGATCCAAAAGTAACCAGCATTATTTCTCCAACCCTTGGGAGATGTTTCGTTTCTGAGGGCGGTAAGGAAACTGAAAGAAAAATCAACACAATAGTCATACAGAACCACACAAGCTAATGGCAAAACCTTATTTCAATTAGAGATGTTCATCATTAGATGTTCGAAGTTTCTTACCATTTACACTTAAACTAAAGAGCTCGAAGCAACGTTCTTGTGTTGGTATTGGTGGCAGTGATTCTATCCTCATAGGTAACTCATTTCTCTGATTACGTGTCTTCATATATGCTATTGTTAGGCATTCCCAAATCTCCATTAAAAGCAAATCGCCTACCAGCCTAAGGATATGAAACTAATTAATTAAACAATGTCTTAGTTAAGCTTGTGATATTCTTGAAAACAACAACATTGGATAATTTTTGTTAGAAACACATATACTCAAGCCTTTGCCCCTCCAAGGTAGGCAGAAACACATATAGTCACGCCTTTGCCCCTCCAAGGTAGGCAGAGACAACAGACTGCGTCTTTGCACACGTGCACACTTCAAGAGCCTCTACTATCTTTAAACGTTTCATGCAAGCACTAAAAAATACATAACTCTTCCGCTGTCAGATATATTACGCGATAAATAAATACCTAGGTCTAAGGCGTTAAGACGTTACAGTTATTTTAGTCGTATCGCAGTTTTGCCTGCGATGCGAATTGTCATTTTGTACATGGCCGGAACGCAAGGATGTGACGCTAATCGTGTATTGACTGTGAATAACTTTTTTACTAGTCATTGAAATTATACAAGCGCATTACATAATTAAAAACCTTGTTCCAAAATATACAGCGCCAGCGCATACGGAGTTATCGTGTACAGATCGGAATTATCCCGCCGAAATCTTTAAGCGGGCAGTCTCTACACAATTAATAAAAATAAAAAGCAGCCAAGTGCGAGTCAGACTCGCCCATGAAGGGTTCCGTAGCAGACAGGTAACAAAATAATATATTTTTAAATTTTTTATATTTGTGTTGATTGAATGAAAGGTAAATTGCCGCCCAGACGATGCGGCAGCCCGAGAGACGGAGCTATATGGGGCCAAGAGGACCCTCCAGGTAGCCATAAAGCAGGCCAAACGGCTGGAGTCTCTGGAGCAGAACCCATGGGGGCACCCTACCTTAGTGAAAAAATCCGCCCAAGGGCGCCCCTATTGACCCAGACCCTCCCGGCGGCCCGCAATGTGGCTGTTCTAAACAGCCCGTTAAAAGCGATGGCCGTCAGAGTCATCAGGGGGTATCGCACGATCTCCGTCGTGGTCGCATGTCTCCTAGCCGGGACCCCTCCATGGGACCTGGAAGCGAGAGCCCTTGCGTCGCTGTATCAGTGGCGCAAGGAGGCGCTGGAGCGGGACCATAGGCCGGAGCGCCGAGAAATCAGGGCTCAGCGGTCCCACCAGCGGGAACTCATGGAGACATGGAGGGTGCGACTTGAGCATCCAAGGAGGGTGGAATCGACCATCGCGGCGGTGAGGCCGATAATGAAGGAGTGGTTGGAGAGGCACCACGGTGACCTCTCCTACCGGATGTGCCAGATATTTACCGGTCACGGGTGCTTCAGTAAATATCTATAGCGCATCCACCGGGAGACAACGCCGCAGTGCCAGCACTGCGAGGATCCTGGCGAAGACACGGCGCTCCACACGTTGGTGGAGAGCCCTGCGTGGGCGAGTCAACGCCGGGATCTCGTTGCGGTCCTGGGCGTGGACGTTCCCTCGCTGGAGACCATGGTGAGGGCCGTGGTCTCCGACGGGAGCAAGTGGCACGTCGTCGCCTCTTTCTGCGAGCAGGTACTGCGCTCGAAAGAGACGGCAGAGAGAGAGCGGGAGAGAACCTTGCCCCCCGAGTTCCACAGTCTCCAGCGAGGACACCGCCGACTTGTTTACGCCCGGGACTATCGACCTCCATGATCGGGGCCTGAGGACGGCAGTTGACCGACTCGCCGTCCTTACAGAAGCAGGCCGTGGCGGAGGCGTGTCGTGTGTGTCCGCCACACGCCTACCAACTTACCGACGCCGGAAAAAACCCGAACCCACCAGGCGAGGCCTGTTTGATTTGTTTGGCGGCCAACAGATAAATACCTAAGTCATTTAAAAAATATGACGGATTTGAGGACGAATTTGTAGATATTCCACTAGCTGATTAAATTTTCTTTATATTTGTAACAAAAAATATATTTGTCATCGCTAAAAATATTGAGATAATTGAAACGAAAAATTTATTTCAAAGAGTGTTTATGTTCAATTTTTTTAACAAGCTGCTCTATTTATCCAAAATGTTTTTGAATGTGCGTGAACAGTAGATAATTAGCTGTATATATTAAAAAAATCAACTGTCTAGCACCAGTAATCTGAGAGAGAGAGAGAGAGAGAGTGAGAGAGAGAGAGAGAGAGAGAGAGAGAGAAATAATCTTAGAGACAAAAAATAAGCATAATTATGGTAGTTTACGTGCAGACAGCGCCTTAATGCGGTTTACAGAATAATCTACTTACCAAGTTTCAACAGCATAGTTCTTATAGTTTCGGAAAAAATTGGCCGTGACATACGGACGGACGGATGGACAGACAGACAGACATGACGAATCTATAAGGGTTCCATTTTTTGCCATTTGGCTACGGAACCCTAAAAAGTGATAAATACATTTTTTATACTTAATTCAAACGGGAAAGGTGTCTACGGGGCCTCGAGACGCGGGGATTCTATTTTGTCGTGAATTATCACATGTAACCTAACACTATGTCGACACTTTTCTCATTTCAATCAAGTAATAAAGTGTGTTTATAACTTTTTAGGAATAATTATGCAGATACAACAATTGGCGTTGCATATTTTGGAACAAGCTTGTTACTTTGGTCACTACGAAGTATACGTATTTGCGTCCTGCTCTTGTATAGGTCGGAATACTTTATTAAAAAAGTGATTTCCAAACTATACATGATTGATTATAGATACGAGATTTGCACACCCTTGCGTTCTGGCCTTGTAGATAATGGGAATACGCGAAAAGTTCTCTATGGCTGCGTATAATTTATTCAAGGCCAATCCTTGAATAAATTGGAAAGACGCACCTGCGATAACATCATAAAAATTTCAATTTTATTGTCATACAGTTAAGTTCTATTTGTCACATAGAAATAACTTGCCGTGCCGTGCCGCAAGTGGGCGCACGTGTAGGTCCGTACTAAAGATTTCATTACAAGAAAAATTGTATGTTCCAGTTAAATATTAAACAAGTGCGAGTCGGACTCGCGCCTAAAGGGTTCCGTACCATTTATCTATAAAAACTTGTAAGTGCCAAAATTTACCTTAATTTTCAACTATTATATTATATTTTTTGGATTTTTTTTTTTATTTGTGCTGAAACCTTAATTTTTAACTCTAGTTACACGAGAACTAACAAAGTTTTAATTCAATTAAATTTTTAAGCATTTTGTATGCTTACTTTTTTCTAAAGATTTAGATCGGAAAAAGTGAACATCTAGGACGGGACTTGAACCCGCGACCAGTCCCTTACAGGGGGAATGCTCTGACCAACTGAGCCACCTAGACACGTCCCACGACGTAAGGGACTGGTCGCGGGTTCAAGTCCCGTCCTAGATGTTCTCTTTTTCCGATCTAAATCTTTAGAATAAAGTTTTAACCCAAAAACTATAGGGTACTTCCGGTTAACCTAGAATTGTCAAAAATGTTGAAAATTAAGAAAAATTTTGGTACTTACAAGTTTTCGGGAAAATCTACCGACCCCAGTATACCCGTTCCTGAGAAAATCGGTGGTGACACATGGACAGATATAAGAGTTCCTTTTTTACCTTTCGAGGTACGGAACCTCAAAAACTACAATTTGCACGGTAATTTTTTTTTATACCACTAAGGTGGCAGACAAGCACACGGCCCACCTGATGGGAAGCGGTTACCGCGGCCTATGGATGTGTGCAACACCAGTGGCGTCACACTCGCGCTGCCGACCCTGTAAAGGAAAGGGGATGGGAAAGGAGTTTGGGAGGGGATGGGAAAGGAGTTGGGGGGGGGGGAAAGGAGTTTGGGCTCCGGCACTCTCACTCACCAAACGGAACGCAACAGTTCAAATACTGTTACTTGGCGTCGATATTCTGTGAGAGGGTGGTGCTTCCCCGGTCGAGTCGGCCCATTCATGCAACGGCCAAAATGACTTGCTTGACTCTACCACCTACCAAATTTCCTCAGTTTTTGTAAGAATTATCTAAAATTCTAAATTTTTACTGGTGAAATTATAAATATCGGATTTTATAACAACAAATTATTAAAACTTACTGTACATATTGACTGTGATTCACAAATGAATGGAAGAGAGTCATTGGGATGTTATTATGGCCTAGAATGGGAGGTGGATCATTATTATTTATTTGCTCTTCTAGCCAGTGAGGATTCCACCGCAAAATTTTCATTAGAGTTATTTTCTCTAATGAAAATACAGGAGTTTGCCTAATATCCACCAATGTAGTTTTTACTAAGCTGGTCTTCTTCATTTTGTTACCAGGTTCTATTTCGAACTCTCGAATTTGAGGGGGCTCTTCAGAAAAACTAACTGTTTTCTTTGATTTTTCAGGTGGCATAGGACATACTTTTGAAACAGGCTTCCCAGAAAATGAATCTTCACTATCTGTCAATGGCCTTAAGTTTTTAAGAGGTACTCTTATTTCTAGACGGTCCATTGTTTTAGTTGAAGTATTGTCAGATTTACTTTCTGCAGCAACTACATCTTTGTGTTTACTTTCTTTAGTTTTGTCCTTATTATATATTTCGCGGGATTTCTTGGTTTCTATATTTTCTGCAATTCCCTTGCTTTTTGTTTCTTTATGTTTAGGTGACAAGTCTGAAATTTTATCCTTACATTTATCTAAGTTTTCTTTTCGTTTGACTGGTTTTACTACGGCTTGTACTACTTCACTCAGAAATGCTCCTCGGTTGGAAGACGTGACCTTAACATTTGTGCTATGTTTATTGGTTTCATTGGAGTCTCTATTAGTTTTTGTTTCAACGTCTTTATCCTTTAATGCTAACTCTTTAAGTTTCTTTTTACGTTCTTCTTTGTGTATTTTAGATACGTGTTTTTTTGAATGTTTTTTTTCCATTTTACTGCTGCTGTATTTTGATGAAGAACTTTTTGATTTACCTGGTGGCAAAAGTAGATACTTATTATTAATTCATGTTACATACAAATGTCACACCTTGTTTAGAGCGTAAACTGTACTAACTTGTTTTTTTCCCTGTAAATTGTTTTAATAAATATAACTTAACTAAACTTTTGAGATATGTTGGGCTGTTAGATTATTAATTCATAAATATAAAGTGTCTAACCGTTAGTACCTGATTTTTTTATCTGTTAGGATTAAAGGTTTAAAATTTGATCTTTGCGCTCTTTCCAAATCTAACATAAAAGTTGCACAAGCGCCACTTCAAACTTTTCTACAGTATCCAAGCACAGATTGATTCCAGTGCTTAACATACTCTCGAGGACCCCTCCTCCTTTCAACCCGTTTAAAACGGATCTGGCTAGTTACTGACGTGGCTCTGCAATGTGTTAATCTAATCGGAGACCACTTGGCCACGAACAACCCCTCCTTCTCTGCATGTTTTACCATATAAAATCGTCTGGTTGGGAAAAAGTACTGCTCAGTTGCATTTGCATTGGACAAATTGCAGGCATTTGATCGTGTGTCGCGTGAAGGCATGGTAATAGTATCTATACAGTAGTGGAACTCAGCCCTATGCTTGAAATAAATACCTACGGCCGCGCGGTACGTAAACACGCGATAGGGCTGCCGGCCTACAGGTATTTTAATTTCATCTACCTACTTGAATTTCTTGGTAGTATAGTGATTGTAAATACTATTTTTTTATTTAAAAATATGAAATACGCTGTAAATGAAACAGGAAGTATTCAATAAAAATCATGTGTTTTTATTTGTAGATTTAATAAAAAGCACCCTTTTTTTTTTAACGTGCGGAAACCTCCACGGGCTTCACCCCACCGGAGCTAACGGTGAGATGGGTATGTCGGACTTGAACCGACTAAAACCGCACGGTGTCCCTCTTGCGTCAGCCATGTGGTACGGGGATCTGGTGTGCCCTAGGAAGGATATCCCAGAGACCCCGAACGGCTCCGGTCGCCAGCGCTGGCGACCCCAACGCGTTATTGGGGATGTAATCCACCCTCCCCCTAAGAGAAGCGTGCGCAGAAACACGACGCGCCGCCGCCCTGGGCCTGCTTCTGCTAGGGTGACGGCTAGCCCCGACCGTCACCCCCAGGCCCGCGCTCATGGAGGACGGAGATCGTTCTGCGATCTCCGCCGCCCGGTGCGCCTTCTACGGCACGGGACAGTGCTAGCTCTCTCCCGTACCTTTTCTGCCGTCTCTTTTGCCCGCATCACTGCCTCGCAAAAGAAGGCGACGGCGTTCCACACACTCTCGCTGCCAACCATGGCCAGCACCAGGGTCTGCAGCGTGAGGCTTCCCGCTCCGACGGCTGCTTCAAGGACACGGCGCTGCTCCATCCACTCTGGGCACTCTGCCAGTGTGTGAAGCGGCGTGTCCACGGAGCAGCCCCGGCAATGGTGGCACTCGGGCGTCGGCTCCCGGCGTATACGATGCAGGAACTCGCCGAAACAGCCATGTCCAGTGAGCACCTGCGTCAGCCGGTAGGAGAGGCTTCCGTGGCGCCTCTCCAGCCATTCCTCCATGACGGGTCTTACCGCCACAATCGTGGCGTGCCCTGCGCTTGGTTGCCCAAGTCGTTCCTTCCATTCCTCCACGAGTACCTGGCGGAGTTGGGATCGCTGCCCCTCGATTTCTCGTGGGGCAGGCCTTAGATCCCGCTCCAGCGCCTCCTTGCGCCACTGGTACAGTGCCGCAAGGTCCCTCGCTTCCAGGTCACATGGAGGCGTCCCGGCAAGGAGACTCGCCGCCTCAAAGGAGACCGTGCGGTACCCCCTTATAATCCTGACGGCCAGCAACCGCAGGGGGGATCGCAGGATTGCGACGTTGCTAGCCCTCAGGTTCACTGCCCATACTGGTGCCCCGTGAAGAGCCATGGACCGCACGATTCCAGCGTAGAGCCTCCTGCAGGAGGCGTCGGGCCCCTTCAGATTGGGCAACAGCCGCGACAATGCAACCGCCACCCCCTTAAGCTTAGGGGCCAGACTTCGGAAATGATATCCAAAGTCCCACCGCCCATCGAGTACGAGCCCTAGATACTTCATCGAGGACTCGATAGCGATGCGTACACCTCCTACGATAAGACTGGATCTAACTGGTGGTCGATTCCGAGTCCGGGGCCCATAGAAAAAAAGAGCCTCGGACTTGTGGAGGGCCACCTCAAGACCCAGCCGCCGAATACGTCCAACGATTTGGGCAACCCCGGCCGTGGCCTTCATGGTTGCCTCGCGGTGCGTCTGGCCTCGTACTGTCACGAGGGTGTCGTCAGCGTAACACGTCAAGTCAACACCCTCCAGAAGACCACCACGAAGCACCCAGTCGTAACCGATGTTCCACAGGAGCGGCCCCAGTACCGAGCCCTGTGGAACACCGCACGACATATCTCGGCGACCGAGCCCTGCCCTACTTGGGTAGATAACGGCTCTCTCCGAAAGATAAGCCCCGACGATACGGCGGAGGTAGAGAGGCACTCTATGATAAACGAGCGCCTCTCTAATGCAGCTCCAGGGTAAGGTGTTAAAGGCATTGGCAATGTCAAGAGACACTGCCAACACCACCTCATCCCGGGCCACAGCTTCCTCCACCAGGGCCCTCACGCGCATGATCGCATCCATGCAAGGGGCCCGACGCCCCCTGCAGGAGGCGTCGGGCCCCTTCAGATTGGGCAACAGCCGCGACAATGCAACGGCCACCCCCTTAAGCTTAGGGGCCAGACTTCGGAAATGATATCCAAAGTCCCACCGCCCATCGAGTACGAGCCCTAGATACTTCATCGAGGACTCGATAGCGATGCGTACACCTCCTACGATAAGAGTGGATGTCTCTGGTGGTCGATTCCGAGTCCGGGGCCCATAGAAAAAAAGAGCCTCGGACTTGTGGAGGGCCACCTCAAGACCCAGCCGCCGAATACATCCAACGATTTGGGCAACCCCGGCCGTGGCCTTCATGGTTGCCTCGCGGTGCGCCTGGCCTCGTACTGTCACGAGGGTGTCGTCAGCGTAACACGTCAAGTCAACACCCTCCAGAAGACCACCACGAAGCACCCAGTCGTAACCGATGTTCCACAGGAGCAGCCCCAGTACCGAGCCCTGTGGAACACCGCACGACATATCTCGCCGACCGAACCCTGCCCTACTTGGGTAGATAACGGCTCTCTCCGAAAGATAAGCCCCGACGATACGGCGGAGGTAGAGAGGCACTCTATGATAAACGAGCGCCTCTCTAATGCAGCTCCAGGGTAAGGTGTTAAAGGCATTGGCAATGTCAAGACACTGCCAACACCACCTCACCGCGGGCCACAGCTTCCTCCACCAGGGCCCTCACGCGCATGATCGCATCCACAGTGGAGCGCCCCCGGCGAAAACCAAACTGGTTGTCCGCCAAATCCGGCCCTACTGTCATGAGGTGCTCGACGAGGCGCTCGGCTATGAGCCGCTCAAAAAGCTTGCAGATCTCGTCGAGCAATACAATAGGCCGGTAGGCGGACGGTGAGTACGCAGGACGCCCTCTTTGCGGATCAGGACCAGTTTCCCCGTCTTCCATATTTTTGGAAACCAGCCCTGATCAAGGCATGCGCTAAAGAGCCCTCCCAGTCGGGGTCCGAGAGCCTCTAGAGGCAGGACCCACGCTCGGCCTGGAATGCCGTCAGGTCCTGGAGCGGTACTATTGGCTTTAAGCCGTAACACCGCAACCCCTAGCTCTGCCCAAGTGACTTCGGGCACGACGTCGTCTTCCACACTGAGCGCTTGAGGCGGAGCCATTGACGGTGGAGTGTGCTCCTCAACCCTCGCAGGGAACAAGGCGCCTATGACCTCTTGAAGCAGTTCCGGCTGGAGGCTCTTGGTTAGTGGGGGCACCCATGGGCGTAACTTCCCTCTCACCATAAGATAAGGGCGCCCCCAAGGATCACGCTCAAGAGTCTCCAGCAACTCTTGGCGGGCCTCTTTTTTAGCCCGCTTTATGGCTACGTCAAGAGTCCGCTTGGCAGTTTTGTACGCCGCTTCGAGCTCCGCCTCTCGGGCTGCCGCATCATCAGGGCGACGACGCCTCCGACGGAACCTAGAGCACTGGCGCCGCGCGATCACACAGCATTGCCTAAGCTGTGCGATCTCTGCTGACCACCAGTGCACTTGGCGCCTTGCCGGTTTGGGCTGAGCCCTAGGCATCGCCGCATCACAGATGTGCGACATGGCCTTCCGGAACCACTTTGCCTCAACATCTACATCGACAGGCCCATCGGGTGCCGGGACCCAGGCCTGAACGATGGAGGCCTCCAGAAGGCGCTCCCGATTCAACTGTTTAAGCGCCCAGCGTGGCTAGGGTGGCACCGCTCTGACTGGCATAGCAGAGGTCTGGGCGGAGACATCAAACTGAATATACCGGTGATCGGATCTAGTCTCCAACCCCTTTACAACGCGTCAGTCTTGTACACGGCGTGCTAGTGTGTGGTTCGCGAACGAAAGGTCCACGATGGAAGTGACCCCCCACCGCACCCACGTGTAGTCGGTGCCCCGATTCAGGAGAACTAGGCCTGATGACACCGCCCAGTTCTCCAACGCCTCGCCCCTCGCATTGGTATATCGGGAACCCCAAGTCTCCGACCAGGCGTTGAAGTCCCCGAGAACCAGTACAGGATAAGGGCGACAGGCGTCGACGACGCCGGCTAGGTGAGTGAGCCAATCCTCGAACTCAACCTGGCTTCGGCTCGGTGGGCAGTAAGCAGCTACGACAGCTATCCCCTCGGTGACCGCCGCTACGCATCCTAGTCCTCTTGCAACGACTGCAAGAGGAGGGGTTCCAGCGGCGGTACCACACACGATTGCCGCTAAGCCGTCCAGGGCCACGGCCCAGGCATTCCCAAGTGGGATATGCACGTACGGCTCAGCGACAGCCGCGATATTAATTGACCACTCCGCCATGCTTTGGAGCAGAAGGTCCTTAGCACTGGCGCAGTGGTTTATATTCGCCTGCAAGATGCGGAGATGTGGATCCATTATTGGAATTCCATCTCCGCCTCTTGCCGCGAACTAGGCCGTGGTTCAGCAGCACCTCCACGTCCGCCCACTTGCTGGTCCCCAGGGTTTGGCTCAGAGGTGGTGCAGGCCTTGGTACCAACCCGGTGATCCGTAGGTTTGCCCTGCGCTGCACACTTAAAGCAGCGTAGCGGGGCAATACAACCAACGGCTTTGTGACCGGGTTGGCCACAGCGGAAGCACCGATCTCCCACAGTGACTTCCACTGTGCATTGGATCCCGATATGCCCAACCGTCAGGCACCGAAAGCAGCTTGACGGTCGGAGAGGCAGTAACCGCACCTGCGTCTTCAAAAAGCCTCCCACTAGCAGGCTTTGGCCGTTTGCGACCTTTTGGGCCGCTGCTACTGGGCAGCTGACGACAACTGACCCCAGACCACGCGGGCCGAAGCGTATCACTCCGGCTTTCACCTGTTCCTTGGGGCAGTCCCCGACCTCTGCCACGGCGGAGATGATTTCCTCCACCGTGACAGCATCGTCCAGGCCCAGAATATGCACCTCAGCGCATTTGACGGGCCTGGACACTCTAACGTCAGCCGCGTCCAGTGACTCCCTAAGCTGGGAAGCAAGAGCATCCGCTTTGGGGCCACTGGTGGCGCCAGGGACCTCGAGAAGGCGGGCTCCTGTTCGAGTGACCTTGCACCGAACGCCCGCAATCCCAAGAGCCTTGAGGTCCACACTGGCCTTGGTCTTTTGCAAGACCTCGGCGTACCTCAAGCCCCTCTCCACAGCCTCCGTCGTAAGGGAGATGACGACAGCTGCAGAGCGAGGGGCCTGAAGCCTCCTTGGCGCCTTCATCGCAGCGGACTTGGCCGCCTGTTTGGCTGCCCTCCTGGCGGCCTTCTTCTTCTTTCTCTTGGCTCCAGCTACTTCCCATCCCCCTTCGCACGAGGGTTGACTGGTATAGGCTGAAGCACTGAGGGCCGGCTTTTTCCTCCGCCTCTGTGGCGGTGCAGGCACCCCAGCGGCTGTGGTAGCAGTAGCCATGCTAACTGGGTGTGCTGACGACAACGCTGGGGTCACCGTTTGTTGCGAAGGCGTAGTAGCTTGTGTACGGATTGGGCCTGTTGTCTCTTCACGTCTACGTGGACGCTCTGCTACGAGACAGGCATTCTCCTGCATAAGCGCCTCAATGCGGCTCAAGAGAACCCCACCCATGACCGCAATAGTCATAGGCGCCGCCAGAAGGGCCCCTGCTCGGGAGTTGGGGATTCTTGGGGCGCCTTAGTGAGACGTTGGATGGTGTCCAATGCCCCCCGGAACCTGCCGTCTGGGTCAGCTGAGCTGCAGCTTGCCGTCTCCGCCGATATGGGCACGGAAGGTGTACTCGCTAGCCCGTCTGCTGATACCTTCTCAAGAAGGTCAGCGATGAGTCGCTCGCTCTCCGCTACCCTAGCAGTTCGCTCCTGGTCGCTAGCCTGCGCCGTCTACGCTATCTTGTTGCGACCTCTTGAGGGCGGTCGTCCTCTACCCCGGCGTCCTGTACCCACTTTGGCCGCTGGGGAGGCCTCATCACTAGAGGCTGACTCCATCGTGGAGTTATTGACACTTCGTATGGGACGCCTCTTCCGTTTCTGTCTCAACTGGAAGTGCTCCGCAGCTGAGACATGAGGGCTACTCGCCTCGCTCCTGTTACTCAGTGCGATGTCGGAGTCCGACATCGCACCGATCTCCTGCCCGACCTCCGCGCTTTTTTCGGGGCCGGATTTAGAGCTCTGCGCCGTGCTCGTTTGGCATTGGTTGCCCCCCCCCCCCCCCCCAGAGTAGGTGGGGCTGAGGGACCCCCCAGATGCGGTGCACCTGGTACC
This sequence comes from Cybosia mesomella, assembly GCA_946251805.1. Lineage (NCBI taxonomy): Eukaryota > Metazoa > Arthropoda > Insecta > Lepidoptera > Erebidae > Cybosia > Cybosia mesomella. The sequence goes on from OX276401.1 coordinate 20,454,362, forward strand.
CTCCTGGGTAGATTCATTTTTCTTTTAGCCCATTGCCATTAGTGTGTTTTACGTCCTTCGACTTTGTGGCACCCTCGGGACTGAGTTCCCCCCAGCCATTCATCCCATTGCCGGGCGTCAGAACGTGGGATTAGGGTGATTTTTTATAGAGGTTTTCTTCCTTGTGACTCCAAAGAGACACCGGCCCTGTCAGTTCAGGGTTACGGCTTGGCCGAACAGTGATCTGCTTCAGACCGTTAGTCTTCACCTCTGGATATGTCCAGCGGCGGTGAACCCGTTCGCCTTCCTCTTCGATTCTCCACTGTGCCTTCTGCTGGTCAGAGGGACACGTGGAGAAACACCTCTGAAAACGACCCAAAGTGGGTCGTTCCCGCCTCGGCCGGAATTAGCCAGAAGCAGCAACACCTCCCTTCTACAAAGACAGATGTTGCCGCTCCCGTTGCCCAGGGTGTACCACGAGGAGGACCCGACCCCACACCCCTAATAAAAAAAACCCCTAATAAAAAGCACCCTTACAAATTTGTCACTGAAAAATATTTGCGCCTCGACTGCGATGTACGAAAAGCTTTATTATTATATTTGATGGTATAAAAAATCCTCATTCGTATAAAAAGTTTCGAAAGAAATATTTTAGGAAAACACGGGCAAGGAAGAGAAAAAGGGATATCTTTAATTATGTTATAAATACCTGCCGCTATTTTAAAATTAATGTGTTTAGTTTTGAATTCGTGTTTTGGTAATTTAATTTTTTTTATCTGTGGGTGCGTTATTGAAGAATTCAAGCAACCATTAACAGCACAATATAGTCTATAATTGAAATTTGCCATAATTATTATGTACCTGTACTTATTCCAACCAAATATTGACAAAACCGTCACACCGTCCGTCCGTTCTCTAGTGCAGCGCATTCGCGACTGGACGTGTACCGAGCGTTAACCAAATTCGAGACGCTTAGGTATAACTTGCGTTCGGACCGTTTCAATTAAGATACAATACAGTATATACAGTGGTTAAGGTCTCCTCTACAAGCTCTACCTATTAATTAATACCTTATAAAAAAAACAAACCTCCAACAACGGTGTTTTTATGTGAAGCACGGAATATAGAATAGGGCAATATACCAGCAACAAAAACCGACCCGTTGTTGCCACCATCACGTCGACATGGAAAAAGCATTTAATTTTGAAAAAATAATCAAAACTACCCCCCGGTATAAGCATCAAAGAAGATTATTCTAGAGAAGTACTAGAAAAGAGGAAGAAGCTACAAGCACAAGTTAATGAGGAAAGGAAATATAACCTTTTTAAAATACGATAGACTCATTGTGAAAAAGCAGACAGATATATCTCGAGAAAAAAGGAAAAGGAAGACTCAGGTTCGCCCAACTCGTTTCAACAGAAAAGAGTTAACACTAAAGGCAACCCAATTCCTTCATCTGCTAAAATTTTACCCAAAACATTAAACTATGTCGAGCGAGGAAGATCACATTTCGTGTCTGAAACTTCAAAAAACTATTAACTACCATTGATACCCGGAACCAAAAAAAGAACACTAACTTAAAAACCAAAACGACAACTTTTCAAAAATGCACTCCAAGCCGTAACTGGTCACCGTGGGGCGAGACGACCACTACCCTCCACCAAATAAAAACCAATGGAACCACTTGGATAAAAACCAATGGAACTACTTGGATAAAGAAAATCACACTATTGAGAGCCAAAACATAAGTAGAGGATCGAGAAGAGAAGAAAGCCTATAAATCTGCACATTTCATGTAAAGTCTTTATCTGCACCACAAAGAACGCTAGAACTAAACAATGTTATAGATAAAATGGGATATAATAGGACTAGCAGAAGTTAGAAAGACCATTGTGGAATATAAAAATTACATAAATAAATAATAAATAAATATTCTACGACATTCTACACAGCGCTTTCTAGACCCAAAGTAAGCATAGTTTAACTAGCTTGTGTTATGGGTTCCAGAATGCGGATATAAACATACTTATATACTTTTTTATTTTTTGTAAATACATACGTATTATACATAGAAACACCCAGACCAATACAAATAGACATATTCATGCATACAAATATTTGCACTGAGCGGGAATCGAACCCGCGCCCCCTGTGTAGCAGTCGAATACACTACCGCTACGCCACAGAGGCTGTCAAACATATTCTGCTATACACGTATATTTTACAGTTGTTTTGGAACGAAATATTTTGGGCACAGTTTCAATAACATTTAAGCCTGGAAGTATTTATTTGAAACAACAATTTTATTTTTATAAAAGGTCAACCTTGATGTCGTTTGCACAAATCAAATGAGAACTCGTGGTAACTCCTTTCAATTTCACGTAATACGCTTACTACGTTTTACTACGATTATTTTTATTAAACATTTCCGCATTCGGTAAACAATGCGGACTAACCAATCAGAGCCCATTCTCAGCACCTATGGCGACAAGTCACGACTCGAACCGCTACTGGCGGCGTACGCGCCATCCTTCCCGCCCGGCGCCCTCTTCAGTTGCGCGGTTCGCGCTCTATGTGAGTGTCTGTGCGGTTTGTGCCGGTATCATTAACGATCAATTATTAGGGCCCGTCTATTGAGGTCATCTCACTGGTAGTTTGTATCTAGTAATGCTATGAAGCCTCTATTAGCAGGTACCTACGAGGTCTTCCATCCGGCTTATTATGCATACCCAGTGCGTGAATATCTAAATAATGAATTTGGAGCACGATGAATACGCCGCGGTAGCCGCATGACTTGACCCTAGACTTTTATTTGTGATAAAAAGACTGAAAAGGTTCAATGTAAAATATAAAATAACATCAAATAAACCGCGATAGAATCCGTTAAAAATAGTTTTATTTCAAGAAAAAGACTTGTTTACACTCGTGAATATGAAGCGCGTGATTATGTTATGCAGTGGTGGTATGCTTCGAATTCGTGAAAGTGACGGAGACAGATACACATTAAATACGCTAAAAGATAATAGTATAAAACCATAAAAAGTGCCCGTTGTGTATCGAACGTGGAGGACCCGCTCGATTTCATGCAGTTACTTTGTTCAGAGAAGTGTAAACAAATGTAAAGTTGATTATTTTGTAAACAGCTCTAATTATTTTCCGTCCGTTGTTGTGTTTATTTTATTATCAATACACAGACCATAAAGTTATTTATCGTTAAATGATATCCTAATAAAGTATTTCTGACGGTCCTATGTCCTTTGTCATAAAATATGAGAGAATAGTGGAGTACCTAAAGTGGTTAATGTCCTCTTATAATCACTTGTTACGCCGTGCCAGTCCACGAGTCTTATACCTATTCCCGCGCAGTTATGAACAAGGACGAACCTTCATTCATTAAAAATTGTCAATGAATTACCGAAGCGCTAATAATGTTTCTACTCGAACAAGATAAAAAGATTATAGAAAAGTCAACTTTTATATTTAGTATAGCAATTTGGACATCTCAAAATGGTACCATAGATTATTCCGAGTAACCCCCTTTCTGGTCCGAAACGATTATAAAGTCAGCGTGTATAGGCAAAGGGATTTCAGTGCGTCGGCTTCTTAATAAGGAAATCACTGACGGACCATATATTGAGTTTCTTGGGTATATCAGAGAGAGTTACCCTGTTAAAATTGAACTTGAAAGAAGGACCACTATCGGTGATCCAAGTATACTCTCTCACCGGGAATTCCAGTGAAGAAGAAATCACAAAATTCTACATTGACTTGACAAGAGCGCATGAAATAGCAGATAAAACCAAGTTGAGCATGGGGGACTTCAATGCAAAAATTGGACAACCAAAACCCCACGAAAATCTAATAATGGGCAAATATGGCTACGGCGAACGGAATGACAGAGGAGAACGCCTAATACAATATGCATATGAGAACAAACTCTAAGAGATGAACACATATTACAAGAAAAAAAGCTCCAGCAAATGGACGTGGATATCACCAGATCATAAAACGAAAAACGAAATTGACTTTATTCTTAGTTCTACACCAAAATCTGTGACAAATGTAGAAGTTCTAAATAAAGTTAAGTTCCCATTAGACTACAGAATTGTGAGGTGCACTATGAAAATACAAAAACCTCAAATTATTCGATGTACATTCAAAGCTGTACCCATGAAACTGAAGGCCACTCATGAGAGAAACAACGACGGCCTCTGTGGCATAGCGGTAGTGGATTCGACTGCTACGACAGGGGGCGCGGGTTCGATTCCCGCTCAGTGCAAATATTTGTATGCATGAACATGAATATGTATAATATATGTATGTATTTACAAAAAAAAAGTATATAAGTATGTTTATCCGCATTCTGGAAGCCATAACACAAGCTAGTTAAACTATGCTTACTTTGGGTCTAGAAAGCGCTGTGTAGAATGTTGTAGAATATTTATTTATTAACTACTTACAAAATCTAAAAACGAACTTATCAACATTGCCATTCTAAAAGAAAATGATTCTGTACAATTCTTTAATGACAAATTGGAAGAAACAAGAAAAGCCTTAAAATGGATGAAAAAGTAAACAATAAGAATAAAGAAAAAAAATAGTTAGTGAACATACACAAAATCTAATATGTAGAAGAACGAACCTGATGTTCATGAAGAACAAGTCCAAAGAAATGAGAGAGGAACTCAAGAAATTGTTCAAAGAAGCCAATAGATCAATCAGAAAAGATTGATATGCACAGAAGAAAAATTATAGAAAACAATCTGTCTTTGTACAGAAGCTCCAAGAAAGCCTTTAAAGAACTAACTAATCACAAAAATTGGATACAAGGTTTGAATACTGGGCAAGGCGAAACCACAGACAGAGAAGGTATAATGAAATTTGCAACAGCATTTTACACTGATCTATATAAAAAACCAACAAATGAAAAGACACAAACCGATGAAAATAGTATCAAGACTACAGTGCCTACAGTAAATACTCCATTAGACCCAATAACAGAAGATTAAATAATTTATTTTTATGTATTTATTAAACTATATGCATAAGTACATAGGCGGACTTAATGTCCCACGCATTCTTTACCAGTCAACCAAAGGTTGAAATAATAACATGGCACATCAAAAGATTCATCAAAAGCCCAGCAAAAGATACATCACAAACGAGGCCCTGAAAATCGGTGCGCCAATCCTAGTTAAAGGTCGAGTAAAGAAGTCCCAGCGGCCTTCGGCAAGGCTAATTTTGTGCTCATTCCAAAGAAAGAAATAGTAACTAGTCCAAAAGACGCTAGACCAATAGCATTAACCAATACAATTTCTAAAATTTTCTTCTCATGGCTTCAATTTAAAATGACAAATTTCATGATCAATAATAACTATTTCAGACCAAACCACCAAAAAGGGTTCCTACCCGAAATTTCAGGATATCTGGAACACAATTCTTTACTGGTGGAAAGTTTGCCAGATCAAATGAAAAGCAAATAACAGTTTGTTGGATAGACCTAGAAAACGCTTTTGGCTCAGTACAACACGAGCTTATGTTGTTTGCATTAAAATGGTATCACTTTCCGTCCATCATTTGGGAAATAATATCCTCTTATTATGGTAAATTAAAGTTTGTGATTAATACCAAAGATGGATACACGCAACCTTTAAATTATAATGTGGGTTTGTTCCAAGGTTGCTGTTTATCACCTATAGTTTTCAATATAGTAATAAATATTTTAATAGACAACATTTCCACACACGACAAGAAGTGGGGCTATCGGTTTAAGCTAAACGGTAAATATACGGAGTCTATCCTCGCATTCGCGGACGATTTGGCAATACTGACTCGTAACCCAAAGCAGTGCCAGGACCTACTGCGTAGAGTAGACGATTTCTGTACATGGACAGATGGAATGAGAGCAAAACCTAGCAAATGCTACTGTCTATGTCTGGGTAGGTGGGGTACCAGGTATACTTCATATGACCCAGGGCTTAGTATAGGCGGGGAAAACGTTTCAACTATATCTGAAACCGTGCCTTTTAAATTCCTCGGAAGAAAGATTGACAACAGAGGTTGCACTCCAGCTTTGGACGAATTAATTGATAGTTTCATTATCGATTTAAAAAAGGTAGACCAACAACCAATAAGTAATGTTAAAAAAGCTTGGATCTATGACAATTATTTAACCTCGCGTCTTAACTGGCCGTTTCTTATATATGATATAAACCAGAGCCTCCTCAAAAAACTAGATGCGAGTGTCACGAAGACACTGAAGTCGTGGCTAGGGCTAGCTCAGTCGGCCGACCCGTCGGCACTATATAGATCCGCGAATAATTTTGGAATGACGCTTAAGAAGCCATCAGAACTCTATAAACACCTAAGAGTAACTAAAATGCACGTCTTATCGGAATCTAAAGACGAAATAGTAAAAGTCCTTCCAAAAGATAAAAATGCATCGGAGCTCGAATCACGCCTCCAGTTCCATAAAAGATTCATGATAGGCTCGCAGACTGGTAGAGTAGGTCTAGGTAATATTCAGAGACAAACAGATAAAGAAATAACAAAATCTTTTCTTCAAGCAGACGAAAACAACACCTATAAGGTGCACGCAATGAACCTAGAAATGCAAAACGAATGGTTGACCCTAGGTGAATTTTGTATTCCCATAGCCTTAAAATGGCGTACCATAATATACGACTGTCACCGGCCTTACTTAAATTTTACCTAAATGCATTCCAGTTGACCCTCCCCGACCAAAGCAATCTGGTCAGATGGGGAATAGCCACAGATAAAACATGTAACTCATGTGGTGAAGCAACTGGCACGGCTAGGCACCTACTAGTGGGTTGTAAAACGCTATTAGACCGGGGTCATTACTCGCGCCGTCATGATAAGGTATTAGAAATCATACGTGAGGCTGTAAGTTTGGCGGTAGCTAGAGCGAAAAAAGGATTAACCACAAACCAAAGAAACGTTTGTAAAGGAAGGCTGCTCAAAGAAATCACCTCAAAAGCCATATTCAATTTTGATAGCTGCCGTTGACTGGACAATACTCGTAGACACGTATGAGAAGCACTATAGGATACCGGAGGATATCTGTGCCTCATCATCCAGACCCGACATATTCCTTTTTTCACGATCGCATAAGCGTGCAGTGCTTGTAGAACTCACAGTACCGTGGGAAACTAATATACCTAAAGACCACGCTATAAAGACAAACAAATACTTTGATTTGACAAACGAGTTAACCAAAAACGGCTACGTGGTTAAACTCTATGCCGTAGAAGTAGGAGCAAGGGGAATTCCAGCTAAATCCCTGTACAACTTACTTAAAGACCTCGGATTGCCAAGAGCTTCAGTAAGCTCTTTATTAAAACGTATATCAAAAGCGGCATTGTTAGGATCTTACCAAATTTGGATAGGTAGGGGGGGGAACACAACTGACGGTGGAGGTGAGCGCTGATGCATCACAAGGTGGCCACCCTAAACCTACATCTGGGTCGCAAGTCCCAGTCGCCGTCATGGTGTTCCTCTCTGTACCACGCTATGGACCCGGCGACCGCACGGTGAATCCATGGAGTGCTGAGAATCGGATCTCTAGTGCAGCTTTTCAACATAGTACTTGATAAAGAGAAATCCCATGGCAATGGTGTAGCTCAAACATAATACTATTATATAAAAAAGGAAACCCACTGGATATCAGCAATTACAGGCTTAATCCCCAACATACAAACTCTTTTCATCAATCACTTTAAACAGATTAGCTTCGAAAATTGACAAGAATCAAACAACAGAACAAGCGGGCTTCCGGACGCACTAGTCTACATTACACCACATACATGCATTAGAACAAATAATTGAGAAAGGCAAATTGTAAGTAAAGTAAAATTGGAAAGACATGGGGAGGAGTTTACTATTGGAGGGGTGAGGCAAGGAGATCCGGTTTCCTCAAAATTATTTGTAGCTGTACTCAAAGATATTTTGAAAAAATAGAGGCATATGGATACTAAATGATAAATTGACATACTTGAGGTTTGCAGATGATATTTCCGCTATAGTGAATCCGCTTAGCAACTTAGAAAAAATGTTACAAAGTTTAGATTGTGAAAGTAAACAAAGTCACTAGTCAATTTAGATTTCATATGGATAATTATCCATATGAAAACTAAATTAACAGATGCTCTCCAGTTTAGTTTGAAGTAGAAGTAGAATGGGCAGGAAACCTAGCCCCATTCCAAGACAAGCGATGGACTCACCAAACAACAAAATCGATAGGCCCAGAAGGCAAAAGAAATGTAGGGATGCAAAAAAAAAAATTGGGTTGATGACATAACAAGCAACGCAGGAAAGGATTGGATGCAAAGAACAGGAAAAGGTGGAAAGGAATGGAGGAGGCTTTCATCAAAGGGGGCTACATTACAGACAATTAGTAATAAATAAATAATCAAAAACGAACAAAATAAAAACGACTATATATTATGTACTGCTGTTGAGATAAATAAAGCTATAAATAAATCACTAATCATTACAAAGAGAATGCTGTCGGGATGTGCAAAATAATGTGTTGAATGACAGAATCGAAAACTGTGTTTGATCCTCTGGCAAGTACTTGGAAGCCTTGATCTTGTTAAAAAATGCATTGCATACCATCCAAACCATTTTTGATGAAGAACAAGATAGTACATATACTTTTACAACAAATATAGTCATACATAATAAGAAAATTTAGTAAGTTAATTGTATTTAGTTAAGTGACAAAGTCTATTGAATCTGTGTAATGATTATTCTATTGAAACAGTGGAAAATAGGAATAAAGTTAGAAAAATATTTTTAAATATTTCATAGCTACTTACTTTCAGTTGAAAGTTGATGTGCTTTTCCTTTTCGTAACTTAGCAAGAGGTTCAATCATTTGTGCTTTCTTAGGCACAGGCGATTTAACAAGATTTTCTGTTTGATTTGTTAGATTATTTGTACCAAATCCATCTGGTTCATCTCTGGATATTTCCTTATCAGCTTTTAATGATACAGAAACTGGAGGTACATCAATTGAAATGATATCATCTGAGTATTCTTCTTGGTAAACATCTTCATTATATTCTGGAACTTTTTCAGGCAGTTTACTTATATCAGGTACTTCATGATTTTTTTCCTCTGGTTCAGGAATGGAAATTATATTATCAACTATTTCTTCATCATCTTCAAAACTCAAATGATTCATAAAAAAATCATCATCTATCTGACTGTATGATCCATCCTCTGGTTTTATTTCTTGTTTGATAGTTTTGCTAATTTTAGTGAAGGGTTTGCCTGGTGAATTTTGAGACAGTCGTATTAACCAATGCTCTGACTCGCTATCACTCTCACTGTCACTGACATTTATAGGATCATCGCCATACCCCAAATATTCTAGTTTTACATTAAATGCATCATATTCAGTTAACTCATTTTCAATTTTAATTTCAGTTTCTTTTAGCAATTGCTTTTGGGGTTCCTCTTTTATTGATTTCAATTTCAGTTTCTTAGCATCTATGTGTGGTATTGTAGCATGAATGTCACTGTCACTATCAGATATATTAATAACACTACCGTCATTATCAGATTTCTTCTTAGATCCGTTTATATCTGGTGCTATATTGTCATCTATCCTGCGTTTCAGAGACAGTTTAGTGCAAAGCACAGGTGAATTTGCACTAACTGCTTTAGGCTTTATATCATATAGTTTAGATTTTTCATCAAATTTTGCAATATCTGCTTCAATATCATCAATCTCACTGTCACTTTGAAATCTTATTCGGCTTGTTAAGTGTGATGTAGGCACTTCTTTGTTTAATTTGAACACATACTTTTCATCATCCTGAATGTTGGCTAGGGGAGCTCCTATTGTCCATCCTAAGCCAATAACATCAGAGTCTACTAAAGGATATGGTGTGTTGGGTGGTATTTTGGTAGTACCTACATATACTCCATTGGAACTCTAAAATATAATTTTCATAATATCAAATAAACAGAAATATTTCCATCTAAAGTCCAGGTAATAATTACTTATAATCATAATAATACTATCTAATTTTTTGATTTGCTATAAATGATGTTTTACAAGATTGTTCAAACACACTAAGTTGAGAAGAAAAGTACTAGCATCGATAATTATCAACTACCACTACTTTGAGTTGTTTCAAACCCCACATGGGACATTTATTGATAATTGTTTTTAAGTATAGGTTTACAAATAACAACTCATACTCATGCATTTTCAGCGATAACCTAGTGAGTGTACATGAGTAGCTGAAGTTCCTCCTGCGGCCACTATTGGGTGTAGCCAGTGAATGGACATGTGCCAAAGAATACTATGTGACTATTTATAGTATGCCGAATTATTACAATGGCACTACAAAAGTTCTTGAATGGTTTTCAAGTTGTTTTGTTTTAGGCATGTATACTTATTATAAATTTGTAAATTAGTTGTCTGTACACTTGAGATATTAGAGAAAGAAATAATTAGTTGATGTTAAATGAATAATTCTGAACACAATTTTTTAGGAATTCCTGTTTGTTTGTTCGTTTTGGATGCAAAAACTACTGAACAGATTTAGAGGAAAACTACTGAACAAAAACAAATTGTGTCATGTGGAAGCCCCATTTAGAACCGGAGATATGGCCAAAAAACTATAACCGAACTCCGCGCAGGCTAGTAGCTAGTATAGGTATATTTTAATTTATCTACTAAAGTCTGGACTGAGTTACTGTTAAACAAAACAATAATGTTTATTTGTCTGGGATTAATACCTGCAAATCTGTAATCAGAGCCTCATTATTTTGCACATCAATTACACAATGGTTTCTCGATATAACAGCACTTGATAGGGTTATCCTGTTGTTGATTCCTCTGCCAACGGTTACTCTATCACCTGATGAGAGAGTAAATTCTTCACAACCGAATTTTTGTCGAGTTAGTGTCCATTTAGCCATTTTCGATAACTTTAAGAGGAAGACAAGTTTAGTAATATTATTAATTACAATATTCTTCAACTACTCCATGACGCAAATATTTATATGCAATCTGAGCCGGTTTAAAGTCAAATTGAGAGGTCGCACAAAAAAATTGACACAATAAATAACGAGCGAAAAGTGACAGCTTATATCAAAATTATTGACAGACAGCTGCAGCAGAGCCAGAGCGGAGACCGGACAGATTCAGTGCTGCCAATGAAAAATGTAGATTCCCCGCTACAGCGTTGTCTATTGCCCACTTTTTTTTCATTCCCCACAAATTCCCCGATTATAATATATATATAACAAAAAAAAAGATCGACCAAATGCGAGTCGAACACGTGCGCCAAGGCTTCCGTACCTACCTATTTTTTTTAATTTACTTATTTTACAACATCACATAATTCAAAATTATTTGCAAAGTAAATGAATTGTACATTTACTTTGAATCATACAAATAAAAAAGTAGTATTTGAGTGGTGTTACTATTTAAAGTCATACTATTAGTGTCGAGCTGTATCTGCCAGGTCAAATTTTTTAGTTTTAAGTATTCCCCGACACAAAGTAGTTTAAGCCCAAGGAAGTGTTGATTCTCCGAAATTCCCGGGTAGGACTTCGAATTGGCCGCCCTCGATTTAAGGGCTGGGAGTGGGTGAGGGGTGTAGAACCCCCTGTGAAGGAAAAGTTGCGGACGCCCCCCCTTTTTGAGATACGATTTTAATATTCTAATACTTCTAATATTCTAACCTAACTTCGCATTTTCTTGTATTGACATCGATTTAAAGGTTGAAAGGGGGCGCCGAATAAAATAAAGGGGAAAGTAGGTACCAGTCCCCCCCTTGCATCCACTGAAGGATTTTTAGGTTTTTTTTATCATAACATATATGTATATATATACCTCATTCATGGAGCGAAGGAGTGGGAGGTAAGGGAGGAAATCTTCCGAGGTGTCATGACTTCTGAGTGGTCTAATATGATAAAATAAGCAAGCATGCAGCAGGCATGCCGAAGCCGAAGCGAGTATTGAAACCACCTGCTCCTCAGCTCGCGGGCCGCCTCACCCCTACGCGATTTTTTTTATTTTTTTATTTAAACATTTACATAAATCTGTAGCAATATAAGCAGACCATAAATCACAAAGATTTGTCCGGAAAGCTAAGTTATAAGCTAAGTTATAATATTCTACAAGAAGAGTTCATTAAGTTACAGATAATAAAATTCAGAAAGAATAGAAAAGAATGTGACTACATACACAAATTAAAATAAACTGATTAAAAAACTAAGATCTTTCACAAGTACAAATGATGTTCAAACGCGCATTTGCGCACGGCCAGAACCGCTCAGTTTGTGACTTCGTACTGTTTCACCGCAGAGCGAGCGATAAGGAGCACAGTCCCGGCCAGTGGCAAAAACTCGTTCTTCAATAACCTATATAATAGATAAAATTATATACATTCAGAATTTAATCCCATCTACAGGCTGCTCAAGAAGTATACTTTTAATTTCTCCTTAATGTTTTTCTTAGTGATGCTATTTTTTGCAGATAAATCAATATTATTTAATAAGCGAGGAACTAAATAACACTCTAGGGGTAGGGCAGACAAGACTACGTGGAGTCGGTATTGCTGCGATTTGTTTCTGTCACGCCGCTCCCGCAGTAGGCTACGCTCAATCAAATTCAATCAAAATCAATTTCAATCGCTTAGCTCGCTTACTAAACCCCACCATCCCCTTCGAACCCAACCTGTCCGTGCCGGGGTGCCGCAAGTCTCAGACATAGCCTTCTAACCTAACCATATTGAATCCGCCCTAGCAGCATTATAATTATATTTTAAATAAAACTAAAAGATTTTTTTTATTATACAATAAATTTTAAATACTAACAGGTTTTTTTACAAGATTACTATGATTAAAATAAAACAATGTAATTCAAATTCAGTAATTTAATCAATTTTATAAACATATTCAATTGCTTTTAACAGTTCCTCGAAAGGAGCTTTATGATGTATCCTTATTTTTCTCCTCCACGAATACTCTATAACCCAATCTGTAAAATTTCCTTTGTACTAAACTTTTAAATTTCGCCAGTGGCTTTCTATGCGCTGGGTGTGTGTTCCGTCTGGTGCCACAAATTTATTCACGGGGTCACTGTGGTTAACTTTTTTGTAAATGTACCCATATTGAGGAAGGCACTGAGGAAGTGGCTCACTAGAGTCTAACACTTGCACACACGAAGTGCCTGAAGAAGAGCTCGCCACAAGTGGCTCATTTGAGTCCAACACTTGCACTACACTCGATTCTACAGATAATGTCACGGCAGAACGCGAAACCTGGGGCTTCGGAGACGTCATGATGGTAGTCAAACGTTGTTTCACAGACAGGAGTACGTAAACGCTCTCAACTGCTAGGGACACAAACGATGACTGACATAGATTATTCTTCTTCTTCTTCTTTTTTTATTAAAGTGGCACCTAGCATCGGTTGTTTAGGTACCGATGATTCTGCCAACCACAGAGTACTAAGGGGTACAACATCAAGGTGGAGAGTAGATTTAATCGTTTATAGAGGTTTCTAGGTATTTGTAAATTAAACAACATGTCGTTGCTGCTCACTGAACACAAGTGTTAGTAATTGTTAGTTACGATAAAGAGTTTATTTAGGTATCGGGGAAAACCATTTGGATACTTAGTGGGGTAGATAGATGAGTAGAAAGTATAAATAGAATAGGAAGGTAGGCAAAAGAGGGGAGTTATAGTTTTATTTCGTTTATGGAGATAAATTTGTAGAGGATCCTTATAAGTGAGGAGTGAACCAGGGTAAGTAAGTAGGCCAAATTAACCGGTCGAGGAATTTGTTTTGGAAGGAGATCATATAATGGTACTACTAATCTTGGACAAGAGTAGAAGATATGCTCAAGAGTGCCTTCATCCAAACCACACTCACATAAAGAGCTGTCCCGAACTCGAATTTTGGCCAGGAAGACTGGTGTGCAAACAAATCCTAAGCGCAGGCGAATTATAACCGAGGTGGCTAACTTGTTAATCTGTTTATGTCTAGAGAACCATGACTTTGAAGGGATAGACGGTTGAATGGAGCCATAGAATTTACCCTTGATCATTCTAGAGGTTTGCCATAAGTCGTTCCAAGATTTGTCCAGGTTAGAGCTGGCTAAGGTGCGCAGGTCCCGGGCAAAAGCGCAATTGTATACAATGCATCCTAATTGAGCCGCTACTCTCGCGCAAGAATCCGCAGTCTCGTTGCCTGATATGCCAACGTGACTGGGGATCCATGCTAAGGCCACCTCAATACCAGACAAGTGACACCTGTGCAGAATGGCTTTTATTTTAAGAGTTAGTGGGAAATTATTCCTAGACTTGAATGGTTTTTTTTTTTTTTTTTTTTTTTTTATATTTAGGACACGTCAATTTGACTTCACCAAAGTAAATCAGTCAGGCAACTCAGGGAATCGGTTAGGATGAGACTTTTGTTAAGCCTATGTGCTTCTACATATGTGACAGCCTCTAGCAGAGCAATTGATTCTCCTGAAAAAATAGAGTTATAATGAGGGCTCTTGAAACTCAGAATGATCTTAAATTTGGGAATCCACACAGCAGAACCAACTAGAGCATCCGAGGATAATTTTGAAGAATCTGTGAAAAGTGTTATCCATTCCGACCAGTCACTGTCTATGATGTTTAAAAACCTTTGGTTAGCTGCCTGACATTTTTTGCTAATGCCGAAATTAGGGATGATTCTTGGTTGAAATATTAAAGATTGGTAGTCTTGATCAAAAAGGGGGTTTAGTGAGGATTGATGAATGGGGACTGAGAGCTTGACCAATTTTCTATAAGAATTTATAAGGAGAGGAGGAGACTTATTCTTCCAGTACTCAGAAGAAGAGACTAGATGGGGGAGCATTTCATGGCACCAGTTATGATACGGAGGCATTTTGATTGGATTTTTTCCAATTTGGTGAGTGGCAATATATTGCATGGCTCTAGCAGGAAAGCACCATAGTCAAAGTGACAACGCACAATGGCATTGTATATGAGTTTTTGGCAGAAGGGGTGCGAGCCCCAGCGGACCGCAGACAGTGACCGCATGACATTCACACCCCTTTCACACTTTTTCACAATGTAATTTAGATGGGGGGCACCAGACAATTTGGAGTCAAGTATAAGGCCTAAAAATTTTACATTATCCAAAATTGGGATCGATTCATCAGCAACAGAGAGGTTAATGACAGGTATGTTACGTTTGCGAGTGAAAACAACTGCACTACATTTAGGGACTGAGAGGGAGAGATTATGATTCAAAAGCCAATTGTTTAAATAATAAAGAGCGGAATTGAGATTGGCAGCAGCAACTGAAAAGGTAGGAGAAGTAGAATATAAAGCAACATCATCAGCGTACTGCAGAATCTTACAAAAAGAGTTGACAGAGAGTTCTAGATCCAGAGTATAGATATTATAGAGGATTGGACTGAGAACTGATCCTTGTGGGAGGCCTTTCCAAACAACGCGGGATGAAAGGAGGTTACCTTGGTATCGAACGGATATTGTACGACACATGAGCATATTGCAAATGATATGAACCAGTCTAACAGGGATACACAGCTGTAGCATTTTCTGCCTGAGAAGCGGAAGATGGACATTGTCATAGGCAGCAGATATATCTAAGAAAACTCCTATAGTATGCTCATTACGAGAAAACTCTAGACGTATTTCTGAGGATACTTAGACTGTCCATAGTGCCCTTACCCTTTCTAAAACCATATTGGCTGGAAGCTAATAAATATCTGTTTTCTAAAATCCATTCAAGACGGTTTTTAATAAGAATTTCCATAATTTTGGCAAGGACTGGGGATAAAGCAATGGGGCGATACGAGGAAGAAATTTTTGGGTCCTTCCCAGGTTTAAGGATTGGGATAACAATCTGGTTTTTCCAGGAGTCTGGGGTTTGACCAGAGAGGAAAACAGCATTAAGGATGCTGAGGAAGAAAGATTTGGAGGAGTCAGACAATTTACAGATGAAAGAATATGGGATGCCGTCAATGCCCGGTGATGAGTCATGGAGATGATCAAGGGCGCAAGATAATTCGGCAAACGTAAACGGGTTGTTCATAATATGATCTTGAGGCATGCTGACATCAATAGGGTGTAAGAGGGGAAAACAATCAAGTTCAGGTGCAAAAGGAGGAGCTAGGCTAGATAGGAAGTCATGTAAGAAAGTATTTGGGTCATTACTCGAGACTGATGTATCTACTACACTTCTTCTATATGCTTTGATCCTTTTCCAGACCATAGAAAGAGGAGTTCGGGGAGACAAGGATTCACAGAATTTACGCCATCCCAATGATTTCTTTTTGGCCAGAAACCTAGAGGTGGTAGCTGCAGTCTTCTTAACATAGATTATTATATATACTAGAAATGACTGACACACTGACACCAGACAATAATAGTGACAGCGCGTCGGCGACGTTTTACGTTTAGTTTCACATATCGGCAATAGTCGGTAAATTATTGTAAGTATAAATGTAAATAGCATTCATTTAAACCAGTGAAATATACGTAATATAATAAAATATGCATAAAATTTAACTTAGTGACTAAATATACGTATTTATTTAATTATTAAATGAAGTAAAAGAAATGTCAAAATCATCAAAAGTGACAAAATACTAGTAAATTTCTATGGTTTTGTTTTTTTTTCTCGTTAACCATTGAACTCCGCAACTTGAAACTTTGCGTGGAGGCTTCTAATAATATTAGCTTTGTGTAAAAAAATGAAGTAGTCAAGGTAGCTGGTTGCGATCACTTACAATAGCGTGTAAGTAAGCAGGAATTAAAGCAGCGGTTTGCAGTATACAATTATATTGGCAAGTATTTACAGTAAGGAAGTTGATTAGCAGACTGTTACAATCATAGATTGCACACGGGTTTTTATACAAAAATCTAATTAACAATAATAAACATTCACATTCCTAAATAATAGTAATAACGGTTCGTGCTTGACCGTTTCTACAATAGGCGTTTACCTGAGGACAATAGACCTAATGTCGCCACCTTGCGCCCGCGCCACTCGCATAATAGAAGCGATGAATAGGCGTGGCCTATGTAGCTTCACTCAGGTACAAGTTAATCGTTGCCGCCCCATCGGATGTTCTGTGACGTATACATCATCCGAGGTGGCGTGATATCGTGCCTCGTTGAGTATGTACGCTACTGGTCGTTTTAGTAGGTAACTCGTTTACTCACTACACCTCTCCCCCGGTGAGACCGTATCTTACGGGCGATAGTAATCCGGAAACCTTACTACCCGGCCGCTTTTTGTTTTTCTGACCGTGTTGTCTGTGGGTTGTTGGTTCTGGATCTGGATTTGGGTGGGTGTAGAATCCAGGTCTTCCTTCGTCATATAGGCTGCCTTCAAACGGTCTATCGTGACCCTCTGCGTCTTTCCTTGGACATCTATATCAAATGTCTTCTCGCTGCGACCAACAACCTTGTACGGGCCTGAGTATGGGGCCTGCAGAGGTCTTCGAACTGGACCCTGGCGTAGAAAGACATGGGTAGCTGTAGCCAGGTCCTTGGGAACGTAAAAAGGTCGACTGGAGCTAGTGTGCCAAGAAGTAGGTTGAGGGGTCAACTTCGACATGTGTGCTCGAAGTCTACTGACCACGTCTGTCATGTCCACTGGATCTTGAGGACCAGCTGTGAGGAACTGTCCAGGTAAACGTAGCGGCTCGCCGTAGACTAGTTCTGCTGCGGATGTCTGGAGGTCGTCTTTCCACGCGCTGCGGATACCCAGTAGGACCCATGGGAGTGCTTCTGTCCAGCTAGATGAGGCGTGGCAGGTTATAGCAGCCTTCAACTGGCGGTGCATTCGTTCCACGAGACCATTTGCCGCAGGATGATATGCCGTGGTAAGGTGATGAGTGGCACCTATCAGCGTGGTGAAGTCTCTGAACGTGTGCGAGGTGAACTGCCGTCCACGGTCGGTCGTTATGTGCTCCGGGCAGCCGAATCGTGCTATCCACCCTGAGATCAGAGCTGCAACATAGGCTTCTGCGGTGATGTCCTGCAGTGGGTATGCCTCGGGCCAGCGTGATGCACGGTCAACGATCGTAAGGCAGTACTTGTAGTTGCCGGATAACGGCAAGGGACCAATTAGGTCGAGATTTATGTGACGGAGACGGCCTGATGGTGTGTCGTAAGTACTTAATGGAGCTGAAGTATGGCGATTCACTTTGCTCCTTTGACAAGCTCCACATTCTTTGGTCCACCTTCGGCAATCTCGCCTTACACCTGGCCAAACAAATCTTTGCGTTACTAAGTGAACGCTAGCTTTCGTACCAGGGTGACTCAGGTTATGGAGTGATAGAAACACCTGTTTGCGGAACGACTTAGTAACGAACGGCCTAGGGACTGCTGCTACGTCACAATAGACCTCGGTGTTGCAGCCTGGTATTTTGACCTTCTTCAGCTTCAGCGACGATCCGTTTTCTAGCAGGTCATGAAGTTCAGAGTCAGTTTCTTGCTCTTTGGCCAGGTATTCATAGTCCAAAGGCAGTGACAGCTCATCAATCCTGGATAGGGCGTCTGCGACCACATTGTTCTCCCCCTTGATATACCTTATGTCTGTTGTAAACTGACTGATATAATCAAGGTATCGAAATTGCCTTGGAGAGCAGCTTTCTCGGTTGGTTGTAAAGGCAAAGGTGATTGGTTTGTGATCCGTCGTGATGCAGAACGTCCGTGCTTCAACCATGAACCTGAAGTAGCGGATAGCTTCGTAGATCGCTAAAAGCTCACGATCATAGGGGCTGTACTTCCTCTGTGAAGGGCTTAGTTTTCTCGAGAAGAATGCCAGAGGCTGCCAATCTTGGCCTTGGCGTTGTTGCAGTACAGCGCCTATCGCTGTATCAGATGCATCTGTCTGGATTGTCAGTTCAGCCTTTGGATCTGGGTGCGCCAATAGTGTAGCCACTGACAGGCTATGCTTGCATTTCTCGAAAGCTTCTAGAAGTACTGGTGTCAAGGTAACTGGATGGGATCCCTTGATCTTTGGACCAGTAAGCAAACTGTTGAGAGGCGCTTGAATCGAAGCTGCTGCTGGTATGAAGCGACGGTAGAAGTTCAGCATACCCAAAAAGCGTCTCAGCTCTTTGACGGTTTTGGGGATCGGGAAGTCTTGTATGGCCTGTACTTTGCAATTCAGTGGTTGTATGCCAGCTGCAGAGACTTTAAATCCCAGAAACTTGACTTCCGCTTTGCCAAATACGCATTTGTTCGTATTTATCAGGACACCGTACTCTGACAACCTTTTGAACAGTTGTCTTAGGTGCTCCAGGTGTTCAGACTCGCCATTACTGCTGATCAAAATGTCATCCAGGTAACCGTAGCAGAAGTCCAAACCTCTGAGGACCTCATCGATGAACCTCTGGAACGTCTGTGCAGCATTACGGAGCCCAAAACCCATGAATGAAAAAGCATATAAACCAAAGGGCGTTGTGATGGCTGTCTTGGGGATGTCTTCCTCATGAACAGGGATCTGATTGTAGGCTTTTACCAGGTCTATGGTAAAAAATATGGTGCTGCCTGTTAGTTGCTGAGTAAAATCCTGCAAGTGTCTGACAGGATATCTGTCTGGGATCGTACGTGCGTTCAGCAATCTGTAATCCCCACATGGGCGCCAGCCATCGTTTTTCTTGCGGGCCAAATGAAGAGGTGAGGACCATGGGCTGTCTGACCTGTATGCTGTACCACACTGCAGCATGTCCTCGAACTCCTTTTTCGCTATCTTTAGACGCTCCGGATCTAAGCGACGTGGGCGACTGGCTACTGGTGGACCTGGAGTAGTACGTATGCGATGTACGGTTGTATGCTTGGTTTTGCTGGGGTTACCAACTGGTCGTGTAACATCGGGGTACTCCCTCAGCAGGCGGTGGTACACGGTGTCGTCTATCGTGGTGCGAATCGATGCGATCGCCTCTGTAGAAATATGCTGTGGTGCAGCGGCTGTTAGCGCTGTGATGCCGTCAATCAGACGCTGATTACGGCAATCTACCAATAGGCTATAGTAGCCAAGGAAGTCGACGCCAATGATAGGCTTCGTGACGTCGGCTACGATGAAACGCCATGTAAAAGACCGTCGAAGTCCCAAATCCAACGTCAGCGGTAAGTCACCATACGTTGAGATTACTGTTCCATTGGCTGCAAATAACTCGTATCGAGTTTTCATACGTGGCTGCCGAACAGCGGATCGAGGGAAGACGCACAGGTCTGAACCCGTATCAACCAGATATTGCATCTTCGTCTTGCGGTCCGTGATGAACAGGCGGCTCGTAATCGCTAGGCAGTCATTTACCGCCACTATTGGCTGCCTGGGAAGTTTTCCGCCTGCTTGAATGTGCAGGGCTGGATGCATTGCCTTGCTCGTTGCCCGTATCGGTAATGGTTGATGCAGAACGGATGGTTATCTGGACGTGGATTGGAGCGAGAGCGAGAACGGGAACGCGAACGGTACCTTTGCTTGTGCCTACCGTTTCGGACGTGCCGGTTCTTAAGTTGTCGCATGTCCATACTCATAGTCTCTAACCGACGGCTGAGTTCTTCAACAGTACGGGTCAAGGTCTCGATAGCACTGCTTGATGAAGGTACGGCTGCAGCAGCTACTGTCGTACTGGCTACTTGTCCCGTTACTAGCGCGGTTACTTGTGCCGACGTTGGCACGACGTCGTTGACGCGGTCTGCCAGCTCTGCCAGGTCTTCCAAGGTCATCTTCGTCTGCTGGGCTGCAATGCAAGTCTGTAGATGGGTGGGCAGCATGCGCATGAATTGGGAGGGCTTCCTGTCTCCCATCTCCTCGTGGCTCAAAAGCTGCTTGATTTTCCTTTCTTGCGAAGCTGAGAGTCTTCGTATAAGCTCGGCCTTCAGCGTGTCGTACTTGTTGGAGGCCGGCGGGGAGACTATTAAATCTCGCACCTCTGCTGCGTGCTGCAGTTCCAGCTGTGCCAGCACATGGTAGAACTTTGTGTGGTCCACGCTTATCTTCGTCAGCATGAATTGCGCTTCCAGTTGTGCAAACCATAGTTCAGGGTCATCAGGATTGAACTTGGGAGTCTTCACTCCAACGCGGTAAGTTTCTCCCAGTAACGCGTCTTGTGCACCATCAGTCATGTTTCAGGCTTGTTCCTTGAAGTCGAAGGTCACCAGTGAAGTGGTCAAGGTAGCTGGTTGCGACCACTTACAATAGCGTGTAAGTAAGCAGGAATAAAAGCAGCGGTTTGCAGTATACAATTATATTGGCAAGTATTTACAGTAAGGAAGTTGATTAGCAGACTGTTACAATCATAGATTGCACACGGGTTTTTATACAAAAATCTAATTAACAATAATAAACATTCACATTCCTAAATAATAGTAATAACGGTTCGTGCTTGACCGTTTCTACAATAGGCGTTTACCTGAGGACAATAGACCTAATGTCGCCACCTTGCGCCCGCGCCACTCGCATAATAGAAGCGATGAATAGGCGTGGCCTATGTAGCTTCACTCAGTTACAAGTTAATCGTTGCCGCCCCATCGGATGTTCTGTGACGTATACATCATCCGAGGTGGCGTGATATCGTGCCTCGTTGAGTATGTACGCTACTGGTCGTTTTAGTAGGTAACTCGTCTACTCACTACAAAAATATGGACTCCAAATTCGAGGGCGGGCAATCTAAAGTTAAGCCATTTCCCGATCTTTGTCGTTCCCTGAGCTCTCCCTGCGCTAACCCTCAATTCCCCGCGATCAGCAGGTGATTGAATAGCGTAGTGCGTGAAATACGGTGTGAAGAGTGAAGTAATACTAGAGTAAGATCTAAGAACGTTAAAGATAATGGAGTTAGCGTTGCCTTTATAGCCTGGAAGTCAGCGTTCAGCAGACTTATGCTATAGTAACAAACTCCATATTAATGCTAGGTATACTATTTCACCTACCGTAAGTGAAGTGGGGATTCACTATTCCCAACGTGGGCTCCTTCGGGTTCGAACAGAAGTCGAAAAGCATCAAAATTGACTCTGAAAAAGTGATTGCAGGTTGTTTGCGGTTTTCATATCTTATATAATATATAGATAAAAAAGGAAACATTTAAGGGCCGACACTTATTCCGATTCCTATTATAATGTATAGAATTCAAAGTTTGGAAAATTTTATACAACTTTACGTTATTTCAGCAAAGCTGCAATTTACACTGTTGTTTATATTATCATTATATACAAATATTTAAAAATACTGACAAATAGATCGGTCCTAATACGAAGACAGACACATTCGATTCTTAGTCGTCCTAATGAAGGCGTACGATCGACTCCCTCACTCACTCTTACTGGGCATGAGAGCGAATTAGTATTAATACATGTTACAATATTTATCAACCTTGGCCATTACAATAATAACGATTTTGCTATTTATTTGTTTCAACCTGAATATACAACTTGAAAAGGTTGTACGGGGTAAATAAATTATCCTATCAAAACATAAATGTGTAATGAGAATATGCGTCGTTGTCGACTTCACCGATAAAAGAATTGAGATCTTTATAGGTGCCTGATCTCAGTTAGATCTCAGTTTGATACACAGAATAGTTCTGTGTATAAAATCCAAAAATTTTAGTTACGAACTGTTGCCACATTTCGCGCTTGCACAGTTTAACACCGTGCAAGAGCGAGCTGTGGCAACAGTTAAATATAATAAATATTCTACGACATTCTACACAGCGCTTTCTAGACCCAAAGTAAGCATAGTTTAACTAGCTTATGTTAAAGGTTCCAGAATGCGGATAAACATACTTATATACTTT
Source organism: Cybosia mesomella (assembly GCA_946251805.1). NCBI lineage: Eukaryota > Metazoa > Arthropoda > Insecta > Lepidoptera > Erebidae > Cybosia > Cybosia mesomella. The sequence continues at coordinate 20,477,165 of OX276401.1, forward strand.
TTATTTTTATAAATACATACATATTATACATAGAAACACCCAGACCAATGCAAATAGACATATTCATGCATACAAATATTTGCACTGAGCGGGAATCGAACCCGCGCCCCATGTCGTAGCAGTCGCATGCACTACCGCTACGCCACACAGGCCGGCAGCTCTTACGAAAGATATCGAATATTTGGAATAATGCTGATAAACGAAGCCCGTCAAAATTACAGCGGGAAGAGTATAAGACACATATTTCTTTATATGGTTAAACCAAGACCTTTCTAATAGAGTCTACCGAATAATAATCTGTTCAGTAATTTCGCGTCCATATAGCGAATTAACAGACAAACAGATAAACAGACAAGAATTCCAGCAAAACATTTTTTTTTTGTTCAGAATCGCCCATTTATCATAACCCAAGCAATAATAAATATCTCTAATGTACATACACAACTAACTTACAATTTTATATTAGTAAAGATTACCGTAATAACTGCGTATAAACACATTATGTATCATCCCTTCGGTAAAAAAGCAGCCAAGTGCGAGTCGGACTCGCCCATTAAGGGTTCCGTAGCAGCAAGTAACATAATAATGTATTTTTTTAATTTTTATATTTGAGTTTATTGAATAAAAGGTAAATTGCGGTTTACGATTTATGACGTATTAAAAAAAACTACTTACTAGATCTCGTTCAAACCAATTTTCGTTGGAAGTTTACATGATAATGTACATTATAATTTTTTTTAAGTTTTATCATTCTCCTATTTTAGAAGTTACAGGGGGGGGGGGGACACATTTTACCACTTTGGAAGTGTCTCTCGCGCAAGCTATTCAGTTTAGAAAAAAAATGATTTTAGAAACCTCAATATCATTTTTGAAGACCTATCCATAGATACCACATACGTATGGGTTTGATGAAAACAAAATTTTTGAGTTTCAATTCTATGTATGGGGACCCCCAAAATTTATTATCCTTTTTCTATTTTTGTGTGAAAATCTTACTGCGGTTCACAGAATACATCTACTTACCCAGTTGGAACAGCATAGTTCTTATAGTTTCGGAAAAAAGTGGCTGTGACATACGGACGGACAAACAGACAGACATGACGAATCTTTAAGGGTTCCGTTTTTTGCCATTTGGCAACGGAACCCTAAAAATTACACCGTAAAAGTCCATAACAAGATGTTACGAAATATTTGTTTTTGATAAATTTACAGCAATAATACCGTAATAGTCCAGGACCCCTGGCTATTTTTTGCACTTCATTACTATCAAGCTGATTTTCCATGAGTAGCTTCGTTTCCTTGAGACGCCCAACATTTTCCTGTGCGATAATTTTCAATTGTGGTAGGTAACAGAGGTAGCTGAGATAAAATATGTTGATTTGATGATTCTAAAAGAATTATTATTAACTGGACTTTATTATGTTAAATTTTATGATAATTATATAAATTACATATTGGAAAAAAAAATGTCCTACAAAATGTATGGTTTGGTCAAAGAGTCCCCCTCCTTCCAACATGTATCTATAAAGAGGTCATCGAAAATGTTTACTAACCAGCTGATTTTTATTTATTTACTTAGTTAATATATATATATATATATATTCTACAACATTCTACACAGCGCTTTCTAGACCCAAAGTAAGCAAAGTTTAACTAGCTTGTGTTATGGCTTCCAGAATGCGGATAAACATACTTATATACTTTTTTTTGTAAATACATACATATTATACATAGAAACACCCAGACCAATGCAAATAGACATATTCATGCATAAAAATATTTGCACTGAGCGGGAATCGAACCCGCGCCCCCTGACGTAGCAGTCGAATGCACTACCGCTAAGCCACGGAGGCCGTATATATATATATATATATCTATATATTAACAGTAACATTGTCCTACAAATTGCTTGGTACGTTCTCCCTGTCCTACGCTTAAAAGTAGGAGTACAGATCGTTGATAAAAAAAAAAAATTACTACCAAGCCGAATCTTTGTGAGTAGCTTCGTTTCGATGAGACGCCCAACTTTTTCCTGTGCGATAATTCTCGATTGTGGTAGGTAATAGGAGTAGCAGGGATATTTGATGATTCTCAAAAATTTATTACTAACTGGACTTTATTATGTTAAATCTTATGATAATTATCTAAATTATTCAAACAAAAATTTGTCCTACATAATGTATGGTTTGATCAAAGAGTCCTCCTCCTTCCAACATGTATCGATAACGAGTAGTGATGCAACGGATCTCTGTTTGTTGTCTGTTTTCAACATTCGTTTCTGCTTCTGTTTCCGCTACTTTTATAACGGAGACAATCGGAAGTTTACGACGGTTGAGAGTTACGCATGCGCGGCGCGAGGCGCGTGTGCCGAACTCAAATTGAGGATGAAGTCCAGCCGTCGTCATCATCAATGATGAATTCACCATATTAAGTACGAACGAAGACCAAGAAATCTCGACTACAACTAACGAGAGTGGCAATCTCCTTTTGGAGATAATAATAATAATAATAATAATTTATTAGCCCAAAAATACATATAAGTTTACATTATTCAATTTATCTGTATTAGAGATACAATACATCATAGTTTACTCAGTCAACATTAATAGATATTTATATATGTATTAGGAAGTTAACACAGTCAAATTAACAGAGGTAATAAATAGGGTACTTATCAGTTTTCACAGTCATCATTATTAGAAATACAATGTCATAAGTTAGATTTTACAATCAGTCAGCATTAGGAATAAATTTAAGATGTCAGTTGAATTAGAAATAAAATTTGTATTGTATAATCTAATGTTAAAAAACTTCTATTAAATTATTTTGTAATGTAACAATCATGCGTCTGCTGCCGAACTAGGCTTTTAGCCTGTATAAATACAGTCACATTTTCAGGAGTACAAAAAAGAAAAGCGATTACCTTTAAATGTAGATCCTCTTGTGTGGTGGAAATTAAATTCACACAAATACCGTAATCTTTTGCCATTAGTGCGCCAATATTTGTCGGTACCCCGCAGCAGCGTCGCCAGTGAGCAATTATTTAGCGGAGCTGGTCTTATATACGAAGAACACCGGAACAGATTGTTAGGTGCAAACGCGGCCAAATTACTTTTCATAAAATACAACTTACCACTACTTAATTTTGAATGTTAATAAAATGTTCAGTTGCAAAGATGCAATATTGTTTTCTATAGTAGATTTCTAATATATCTATTTCTAATCTACATTTGGTGTATTTGATACTTAATAAAGAAATATATTTGTAAATTTGTTTTTTTTTTCAAATTATTTACAGACTTACACTTCTGTTACTGCATCCGTTTCCGTTTCTGCTAAAATATACTTTTGACATTTGTTTCCGTTTCTGGTTCCGCTAAGACACTTCCGTTGCATCACTAATAACGAGCTCATCAAAATGATTACTAACTAGCTGATTTTTTTAATTTACTTAGTCAATTTATATTATATAATTTAACAGTAACATTGTCCTACAAAATGCGTGGTACATTGTCCCGGTCTTCCAAGTAGAATACATATTTGAAATGAAAAAAAAAAAATTTTTTCTGTATTTTGCTACTACAGCTGATTCCCACCAGCACACATGCGCAGAGCATTGCTTACTGCATATTAGGTATCCCGTGTTAGTGTCGAATATTTTTTCAGTTGACTACGTGTTTTTAGTCTCTTAAAAAATAATTTTGGTGCTGTAAAATAATTATGGAGTGTTTTTTGTGCAAATTGCTTTGTGAAAACCCTACTTTTCGAGAAAAAAGAGAACAAGTTAAGAAATTAACCAAAGTCAAAGTCCATCATTTGAGGAATTATCTTCTGACATACAAGGTACGCTATTAATACTATTGTTATTTATTGATTTATTATGCATTATTATATAATTTTCTAAATTTTTTCATGTTATTACAGAGTCAGATATCACAAATGAGGACAGTGAAATAGATGAAGATGACAGCGATGTAAGCAGCGAAGATTTATCAGATGAATCTGATGAAGATTAATTTTTTTTAATACAAAATGTAAATACAATTTTTTTTCTACGCATCTCACTAAAAAATAAAATTATTTAAATTAAAAAAAAATGTTTTCACTGTATTTTATGTTACAAATAGAAAAATGAGAAAATTACAATTCTTGTCGGACTAGTGATACATACCTGTTTTTTTTGTAGGACATTGTTTCATATGGGCAGAGAATACACTAACTTATTACGTAATTTTTTCGTTCTACAGTTAGTAATGAGAAAAATGGTGTTGTGGTATTAACTATTTCTGAGCGTAGGACAGGGAGAACGTACCAAGCAATTTGTAGGACGATGTTACTGTTAAAATATATATATATATATATATATATATTAACTAAGTAAATAAATAAAAATCAGCTGGTTAGTAATCATTAGAATCATCAAATCAACATATTTTATCTCAGCTACCTCTGTTACCTACCACAATTGAAAATTATCGCACAGGAAAAAGTTGGGCGTCTCATGGAAACGAATCTACTCATGGAAAATACGGTACGGTAAATACGGTATGGTTACTAAGTCAAGACTACTTCAGCACAGAGTCCTTACTTACTTACATCACATAAAATTAAACAAGATTAACTAGTTCGTACAAAACTCCCTCACATTAATAATCAAATATTATGTATTGCCAAAAACCCATACATCTACCCACGCACGTATATACACACACTCACCACACACCCTCAACCCCACCAATACACCCTCAGTCACGCACGCACACACACATTATTACGTCCTTGACTTAATTAATGGTCAGTACAATGCCAAGATCAGCCAACACCTGTCATCGTTCCTAATATAAATGCCTGGAGGAAAACTGTCTCTTAAGGTACAGGGCTATCCCTAGTTTAAGAGGCAGAGTTTCTAATGTATCGAGCATAGTATGTTGCAATGTCCTAAACATTTTATAAAATTCATGCAATGATGTATATTAATTGTATAGCTGTGTAATCTTTTTGTGCAATAAACATTATTATTATTATTCTCTTTATTACTCTTAAAATAAATATATTTTATATTTTTAAATACATTCTAGATAAAAAAAAAACAAATATATTTAAAAATATAAAAAATAGTGGCCCACCGGCATCGGGTACAGGGACCAAGCTACCAGTGGTTAGGGCTCCAGGGAGAGGAACCTCCTCACAATACGTGCCGTGTCGAGGAGCACTGCCTTCTGCATCAAGCCTTTGACCCAACTGCCTAACGCGAGCCTCTGGAGATGTTGATCGAGGCTCTTGGCAATCAGTCCGTGAACCGATACGACTATCGGAACAATAAATGCTGAATCCACATCCCACATGTCGACAATCTCATGAGCCAAGTCCAAATATTTTATTTGTTTGTCTTTTTCGGCTTTCACGAGATTGTCATCATGGGGGATGGTGATGTCAACAATTAATGCGAGACGCTCTGATCGATCAATCACCACTATATCAGGCTTATTGGCTACAATAGTCCTGTCAGTGATGATTGATCGATCCCAGTACAACGTGGCACGACCATTTTCAAGAACTGGGTCGGGCACATACCTGTAATACGGTACCTCCGAATCTACAAGATCATACTTTAGAGCAAGTTGTTGATGAACTATTCTGGCCACTTGGTTGTGTCTATGTAAATATTCCCCGTTGGCAAGATGAGAACAACCAGAGATAATATGTCTTAGGGATTCTCCGGGACGCTGACACGCCCGACATATGTCAATCGTGCCGTCCATAAGGATAAACCTCCGATAATTATTCGTCATGACAACTTCATCTGTAATTGCACAGATAAAACCTTCGGTTTCTCCAAAGAGATCACCGAAGCGTAGCCAGAACACTGATGCTTTTATATCTACGTCGGGCCCATTTAAGGCCCGATAAAAACGTCCATGCAGCTCTTTGCTCTTCCATATTTCCTTGCGATTAGCGACGCTAAGTATTACCGGTTTGTGCCAGTTCTCTTTAGCCAGAGCGAGAGGGGTCAGTCAGTTGTCTATTGCCACTACATCTCGGTGCACACCCATGTGAACGTTTAGGAAATATTCCCTAAGGTTGCATATCTCACGGTTGTGGAGAGTCTTGGCGTTTAAAAAACCACGACCCCCACACTTCCGTGGGATATACAATCTCATTACTGACGAGCGTGGGTGGTGCATACGATTTGCAGGAAGCAACGTACGGACTTTCCTATCCAGGGCATCTAATTCGGTCTGAGTCCATCTTAGTATGCCAAAGGAGTATACTAAGACTGGCATGACCCAGCCGTTGAAGGCTCGCACTTTGTTACCGCCCGATAAAAGACTCTGAAGTACTTTTTTCAGGCGCCCAAAGAAACGATCCCGCAACGTCTGTTTCATGGCAGCCTCAGTAATACCTAGCGCTTGTGACATACCAAGATATTTATAGGTTTCAGTTGCCGAGAGAGATTTCAGTTGTGTAGAATCTGAAAGTTCAATTCTTTCAGATTCCACAACCCCACCCTTCTTAACATGCATGACTGCACATTTGTCTATACCAAACTCCATTCTGATAGAATTACTAAAGGTTTCAGTTACCTTAAGTAATTCTACCAGCTGGGATTCGGTGGGGGCAAATAATTTCAAGTCATCCATGTAAAGAAGATGGGATATAACTTGACCTCCTCTCCGCAACTGATAGCCTAGTCCTGAATTCTCCAGTATTGTACTGAGAGGATTCAGTGCTAGGCAAAACCATAACGGACTCAGGCTATCACCCTGGAATATACCCCTCTCGATCTTTATCGGTACACCATAACCAAGGACCTGACCACACCCTGGAGAAAGAAGAACCGTCCTCCATTGCCCCATACATTCCTTTAAGAAGGTGCATAGAGTTGTATCAATTTTATACAACTCCAGCACCCTCAACAGCCATGTATGTGGCACGGAGTCGTAGGCTTTCTTGTAGTCAATCCAGCATGTCGTCAGATTCTTTCGGTTACGGCGGACCTGTTGGCTAATGGCCATGCCAAAAATAAGGAGCTCCTTCGTACCACGTGCCCCACTTCTACATCCATTCTGAGAGATAGACATTATAGAGTTACTCTCTATGTGAGCTGACAGTTTAGCTGTCAGAATGGATGTAAGAACTTTATATATTGTTGGTAAACAAGTTATTGGTCTATAATTTTTGGGGTCCGTGGTGCTACCTAATCAGGTAGATTCATCATAGATTAGATTCATCAGTAGGTCTACTGTAGAGTAGGTGGGTTATGCCTGTATTATTATTATAACTGAAGAGGGCGCCGGGCGGGTAGCAGGAGCGTACGTCGTCGGCAGCGGTTCGAGCGGGCGGCTTAAATGTTATCGAAACTGAGCCCAAAATACTTCGTTCCAAAACGACTATAAAATTTCGGTGTATATGAAATATACATATATGCATATGAAAAAAAAACCATAGGTGTTTAAAAATGATTGTAAGGTCATTCATTGTTTGAGGTCGATCCGCAGTCGCCCTGGGCACACACCTCTGACTTTTCGTAGTTATGTGTGTATTAAAAATGATAATTATCACTCGATTAGTAATGTGCCCGGTAGATGGCAATAGGCTCGCCCCCTATTATATTGGGACCTAAACATAACTTGCGAATTGTGGGTGTACACCTCTGCCTACCCCTTCGGGGATACAAGCCTGAAGTCATGTGTATTAATGTTAACAGGAACAGGATTTTTATGAACAGGAACAGTGATCAACCACAGACATCAAAAATGGAGTTAGAGTTGGTCAGTTTCCTAAATGACAAAAGCAAGCAGCTTTTACATGCTTGAACGCTCTTAAAATATAAAAAATGTGTTCATACAATTTAACACAAGTTTGTGTTCATCAGTACCTGTAGAAAGATGGTTTTCTTTTACAGGTTTTATTCATTCTCCACCAAGAGACTTTTTTGTAGAATATAATGCTTCCGGGCTGTTTGGCCGTGTTCCAGATGAAACTTCTGTTCCGAAGGTTTCATTGATCACGGCAGTCGACATATTCAGTGGCACGGGTCCGGGCAGCGACGAGTGCGTAGAACTCTCGTCGGCGGCGACTCCTCTGCGACTGATGTACTCCTGTACCACTGTACCCGGACCTGTACCACTGAAGATGTCGACCGCAGTGATCGACGAAACGTTTGGAACACGAGTTTCTTCTGGACCACGTCCCAACAACCCGGAAGCTGTGTATTCTACATGCAACGCCGGCCGTGAAAGTCTAAAATTAAATTAAATTAAAATTAAAATTAAAATTTCAGGTAATCAATAACCCATATTAATTAATTTCTGCTAACAAGAAAATACATACGTTATAACAATTTGATATTGAATTAAAACATTAAGATCATAAGTATTTACTAATTAGAATAATATTTATAATCGATATTTGGTATCATGAACATAAAATTAGATAATTAAATTACAATAGGATAATAATAATAATTGATAAATTACATTAATTCTAATCAAAGTACGTAGAAAATTTAGACATTCAGTCAGTCAATGAAACAATATTTTTAAATTAAGTAACGCATTCTCTTCATCTGGCAATGAGGCACATGTCTTTGACAATATTGCCTTATGTAAGGACAGTCCTGCCTACCCGCAATCATTGCTAGGACGATGTTGGAGCTGCCTTGAACCCTGCGCACCATGGACGCTCCTCTTTTGCGCATACTTGCGTGAAATCAGTCGGTGTTCGCTGCCGCAAACATGCCCGATGCGCTGCAGGTACGAGGCAGCCCCACCAACGCCCTAAAAGCGTTATTAAATTGGACACGGAGGGTACTACTAAACCTTTTTACAACATATTTGCCCTCCTGGATAGCGCCCTCCGTTCCCGCTCAATATCAGCATGATCCTTAAGGTCTACCGTGAGTATGTGTATGCCCCAGATAAGTGAATTGGTTCACTCTTTCTAGAGGAACCCCATAGAGTTGAACAGGCGGTAGGTTTTGTGGACAGCTAGCACCGGCGACCTCAAAGACCATGTATTGGCTCTTAGCCACATTGTACTTCAACCCGTGTGTACCGGCATATGTCTCACAGGCCCGGATCAGTTTTCTCAAGCCACAGATCGACGCGCTGAGGAGCACCATATCATCCACGTAACTAAAATTATTCACACACACTCCATCTATATGGCATCCTATATGCTGGCTGCTGAGCGCAACGATCAGGGCATCCATAAATAAATTAAACAAAGAGGGTGAGGTTAAACCGCCCTGCCTAACCCCGCATTCAAGCCTGTAAGGCTCCGACATTGCCCCCGCCCACTTGACGTTATTGACCTGGTTCGCATACCAATACTTGAGGATGGAAACAAGTTCAGGAACATTAATGTTCTCAAGCTTTTTCCACAACATGTCACACGAAACCAGAAAGCCCTCGACAAGTCGAGGAAGCACGCATAGACGGGTGTTTTTCGTCACGTGTAATAACTGACGGTGTGCTTCAGACTATGTATTGCACTTTCAGTAGATAGTTTGGGTCTAAACCCGAACTGATTATCATGCAAAATCATATATTTGTCCAATTGTAAGTTAAGCAAACCATCAAAAACTTTTGCTATAACTGTAGCTAATGAGATTGGCCTATAGTTATTTTTTTCGGCAATGTCTCCAGTTTTATTTTTCACTTTAGGTACAACTACAGTTCTCATGAAGTCCAAAGGAAGGTAGGAGTGACTCACACATAACGAGAAGGACATCGCCAATACTCTGGGCGCATGTGTGCCTGCGTGCTGCATGTGCTCAATGCTTAACCCATCATGGCCCGGGGACTTACCTCTCGTCATCCCTTTAATGATTCTCCCTACCTCCCTGGCAGAGAAACGTAACCCGACCTTCCCCATTGGCTTCCCAGTACTTCTTATTTAAACAATAGAATTCAGAGGGTCGATGTGAACGGTACACGTTCGGTGGGATCTTTGGTTTCGATGGGCGTTCCACAGGGTTCGATACTTGGACCATTTTTATTTTTAATTTATATAAATGACCTCCCTTACTACGTAAGGGATAAAAATAGTATTGTTTTGTTTGCTGATGATACTTTCTTAATATTTAAAATTAAAAGACAATTGGATAATTATGACGAAGTGAACAACGCAATCTCAGGAGTGGTTCATTGGTTTAATATAAATAATCTTTGCCTTAATGAAAAAAAAACCAAATGTATTAAATTCACCTTACCTAATGTTACACAGGTGGAAACCAATGTACAACTTAATCAACCGTGTTCTTAGGTTTAAGTATCGATGCTAAATTACAGTGGGGATCACATATTGAAAAAATAGCTAGTAGGTTAAGTTCTGCTTCCTACGCTGTGAAAAAGATTAGGACTTTAACAGACATAGAAACCGCTAGAATAGTTTATTTCAGTTATTTCCATAGTATTATTAACTACGGCATTCTCCTTTGGGGTAATGCCGCAGATTTAAATACAATCTTTGTATTGCAAAAGCGGGCGGTGTGGGCAATTTGTTGGGCCCAAGAGTCTCCCTCCGAGAAAAGTTCAAAGAAATAAACATTCTAACTGTAGTTTCCCAATATATTATTGAAAATCTTTTGTATGTTAGAAGAAACATTTCCAATTTTTTAAGGCTTTGTGATATACATAACGTAAATACTAAATATAAAAACAATCGTGTGGTTTGTAATAGTCGACTCCACAAGATTAGTAAGCTTCCTAGTGAAATGAAGAATCTACCTCTTCATAAATTTAAAAGCCAAATTACAAGTAAACTCTGCCAAAAAGGCTACTATAAAATTCAAGACTATTTAGACGACAAAGAAGCTTGGATATGAACTGTTTGCTCTCTCTCTATGCTACTCAAATGAAATATTGTACTTAGGTTAAGTATATGTTTGTAAATAGACCAAAAAAAAAAACAGCTCGCTGAGTTTCTTGCCGGAGTTTTCTCAGGACAGGGCCGCGTTTCGAACCGGTGCCGGTGGTCCATTTGCCAAACATTAGATTTAATTTTTTATGACTTTTTGTAAGTGCCGTATTAATGGTCTATACAGAATAAATGGTTTTTGACTTTGACTTTGACTTTACACTCGCCCCTATCCTGACTCAAAAGCGATTTAATGGAAAAAAGACTCTTAAATTTATCAGCAATTTCTTTGTGATCACTCACGCCATCGACGCTCACCGGGAGACCAGGCCCTGGGTTTGTTTTCTTGGTACTCTGCCAAAAACTACGAAAGTCACCCCTAGCATGCCTCTCAGCCAAATCATCCATCTTAATTTGATTCTGATGATCCTGACACCACTTAAGCCTTGACTTAAGACTTGACTTGACAGAAGGATATTCAATCCTTCTGTATTTACACATTTCCTCATACATGAACCCGGTCCTAGGCCTACCACTCGCAACCCATTCACCAAAGGACCTCCTAGCCTCCCTATGAGCAACGTCAACGTGCTTATTCCAGCCAGGGATAGATGTGCCACGCCCACCCACCCCAGTGCCACCCCGACTCGCCCGCGCTGCGTCACTAAGGGCGGCCACAATGTCGGAATACAGCTTATCAAGAACACACCGGTGCCCAGGATCATCACAATAATAATCTGCATATTTTATACACTCTGACGGAAAATCAATACATTTCAGTCGCTTGTGACACTCCGCGGTAAATATTGCAATCTGTTCTTCACTACGTGTCCCCCACATAACGTTCCTAGTACTATGTTTAATATTATATTTCTGAGATAGTTTTGGTGTTAAAAAATTTAGCTCGCACTCTATAATGAGTGGAAAATGATCCGACCACCTGGGGCCATATTGGACATAGACATTAACAACGGCTTGCTTTTCCGGTTGAGTCACTACACAATGATCCAACCAGCTACATGTCCCACTACTGTCACTAACAAAGATAAACGTATTCGAATCCGCTCCCAGTAAATCCACATCTATGCACGACCAAGATTGCTCCGTACAGTAGTTAGAAAGTTCACTGTAAAACCGTCCCGACAAGTCGGCATTAAAGTCACCGAGGATCAAAACAGATTCAATACCATATTCATCAATAAGAGCACTCACCGCACCCAAGCAATCTATAAATTCCGGTAGGTTGTCACTACAGTTCGTAGGCATATATACAGTCACCACAATAACTGGCCGGTCACCGGTAATTATTTTAATGGCACATATACGAACATTTTCACATCGCAACATCAACACTTGTTGAAATACATTACTTCTCCATAATAGGGCCACTCCACCATACGGTCTTCCTCGAAATATACCAGCTGACGTGTCGACAGCTGATGAGCCCACATATCCAAAGCCACTGTCAATCGTACCCAGATATGGTATATCGTCCGGCAGTAACCATGTCTCCTGCAGAGCCACCAGGTCACAGGTTCGACACAGGACTCTGACACTATCCACGCACCGCTTCACACCCTTACAATTGAAAGTAGCAAACCGACACTTATCCATTGATTTTTGTTGCCTGGCCGTCTACAGATATAACTCCGTGCGCATTTCGGTATTTAAAACTATTGAAACGTCTAAACACAATGCCCTGAGGCCATAAGTTCTCATCCAAATAGGATGGTAATTTCGACTCCGATACAAAGAATTTATAGGCCTAGTGATCCCTTTCTATCTTCACTCTTCTAAAGAAGAGACTTTTTGTTTGACAGTAGGTACATTTAAAAATCGAGTGTTCATAAAAGGAAACTCTGGTTTTACTTATTAATCTTCTTTTACCTACTCTGCTTTTTAACCCATGCTGGGCTGAATTACTTTTTGTTCTTAATAGTATTTTGTAATTCGTATTATGTAATATAAAAATAGCTAGAATACTGTAGAATATACTGCTTCCGGGCTGTTTGGCCGTGGTCCATCGGAAACTTGTGCTCCAGACGTTTCGTCGATCACTGCGATCGATATCTTCAGTGGTACACGTAGGGACGCCGTCGAGTGCGGAGAACCTTCCTCGGCGGCGGACTCGGTGCGACTGATGTAAAGGCCCGAGTCACTGGCGTATTTATAGGTGCAATGGGAGGGGCTAAACAACGTGATCGCTCCTGATTGGTTGAGAGCTGCGCAACCGATGCGCTCGATACTGATTGGTCGAGGCTAAGCAAGGGGGATACCGGGGATGGTGGCGGCTTCGTCATGTTTGAATTGTGATGACGCGCGGCTCTCAGTGCTGGATACCAATCCAAAAGGACCCTCGTGACCCACTATCTTCGGCTGGAGTTTACCGAATCCCCTGCTCGTGTGGCTCGGTATACGTGGGCACTACTCAAAGAAGCGTCAAGACCCGCCTTTCAGAACATGAACGAAATCAGCGGTTGCGGAACACACCCAGGAGGATGGTAATCATACCATCAAATTTCAGAACACGAAGGTTCTAGCCACCACTTCACAATTCTTCCCACGGCTATGTCGAGAAGCCATCGAAATATTCAAGCATCCCAATAATTTTAATAGAAAAAACGAAGGTTTTCATCTCCAAAAAGATTGGTATCCAGCACTGAGAGCCGCGCGTCATCACAATTCAAACATGACGAAGCCGCCACCATCCCCGGTATCCCCGTTGCTTAGCCTCGACCAATCAGTATCGAGCGCATCGGTTGCGCAGCTCTCAACCAATCAGGAGCGATCACGTTGTTTAGCCCCTCCCATTGCACCTATAAATACGCCAGTGACTCGGGCCTTTACATCAGTCGCACCGAGTTCGCCGCCGAGGAAGGTTCTCCGCAATCGACGGCGTCCCGACGTGTACCACTGAAGATGTCGACCGCAGTGATCGACGAAACGTCTGGAACACAAGTTCCCGATGGACCACGGCCAAACAGCCCGGAAGCAGTATATTCTACATGCAACGCCGGCCGTGAAAGCCTTAAGATTTATAGCTAGAATATTGTATTTTGTATTTAAAATTGTATTTAAAATTCAATTTTAAATAAATCGCTTAAATAGTTTGTAAGTCGTATTTTAAATACTCCCGAGATAGTATTTTGTATTTCAATTAAAGCAAAGCATGTATTTTGCCCAGTCCTGCTAATACATATAAACAACGTCAAATTTGATTGAGTTTAACATTTTCCGTTTAATTTTAATTTTCAAACATATTTGACCAAAAAATTTAAAGCACTAAAATGGGTAAATTTAAAGCACTAAAATGGGTAAATTTAGAGCATAAAGATCAAGATCCCATTACAATCATATAAATCCATTCACCGTTACAAAAGTCCGAGGTCGAAAGGGACTCCAGTAGTTGTCACTGTCAAATGTCATTCAATTACACTATACAGTGTTGTCGGATTCGTTACAGAATTTACCCAATATAATCTACAAGCGGACGGATTACATCTCTATTTTCCAAGTATAAAAATATTGTTATTTTTTACAGCTGCTAGGCACTACAGCGACTACCAATGTTGGATAGGCCTTTCGTCAAATGTGAAGTATGGGTTACAGTCTTTTTTAGAGACTGGTGAGATAGCAAGGTGAGAAAACAATCTTTATGTAATGTGAAAAATGAACCTCTTCTAATAATCAGATGCTTTTTCACGCCCCGCTTAAAGGATCCGGGACTGTAGGAAGAAGGAAAACGTGTGCTGGTAAATAATTCCAAAACTTGATGGTGCGGCAAAGATAAAAGCCCGCTTGGTTCTTGATGGAATTGTTTGCACCGTGCGTGAGTAATACCTCAGCCTTGCGCGTGTTATTCTTATAAGAAAAGAGAGATTGGTGGGCTCGAAAGTGTTGGTGACCCAATAATGCGCTTGAAACAAGAAATTGTTATATTAATTTAGTTCAGAATGTTTTAGGTTCTTGTAACTGAAATTGTAGGATTTTCTACACAGACCTTGGCACCCATATAGATTTCAATTCTTTTATTGGCGAAGTCGACAACGGCGCATATTTTAATATTGAACTTAGCTCTCATTTCACATTTATGTTTTTGATGGGATATCATTACTTTTTGTAGGTACAGCAATTATTAATATTCATTATTAATTATTGTACTTTCATACTTAAAGTTGTGATTACTGTATTGTTAAATGCGAAAGTTTATGAAAATATTCGGAAGTTTGTTACTCAATCACACTCAAACGGTTAAATAAATCTGGCTGAAATTTGGTACAAGGGTTAGATTGGGTAGGGATAGGTTAGTCTAGAATAATACATAGGCTACTTTTTATCCCTAGAATACGTTCCCATGGGTAACGAGAACGGGATCAAAACAAAACGCGAGCGGAGCTCTAAAAATCTGGAAACTGAAAATTATTGATAACTAGCTGTTGCCCGCTAGTTATCAATAATTTTCAGTTTCCAGATTTTTTCCTTTGTACATGCCTCATAGTCTGCCTTGATGCTAAATATCAAGTTTCTACCTCATCTGGAAGGAGGTTGTTAGGTTTTTGATCTATAAGTCAGTAAGTCATAAAAATGCCGGTTTTTAAACTATATAAATAACTATTTGAGAAACATTTATGAAATTTTGGATTCTAGACAAGCTAAGGGGTTTTAATAAAGCTAGCTAAATAAAGCTAATTTTCATATATAATAAATAAATAAATATTCTATGACATTCTCCACAGCGCTTTCTAGATCCAAAGTAAGCATAGTTTAACTAGCTTGTTGTTATGGGTTCCAGAATGCGGATAAACATACTTATATACTTTTTTTTGTAAATTCATACATATTATACTTAGAAATTTGGGAATCGAACCCGCGCCCTCCGTCGTAGCAGTCGAATGCACTACCGCTACTCCACAGAGGACGTCGCGGTAACGTAGTTTTAGATCGGAAAACGAGAACATCTAGGACGGGACTTGAACCCGCGACCAGCCCCTTACAGGGGGAATGCTCTGACCAACTGAGCCACCTAGACGCGTCCCGGATATCCGAAATTATATATGCTTACTTTGGGTCTAGAAAGCGCTGTGTAGAATGTCGTAGAATATTTATTTATTTATTATATATGAAAATTAGCTTTATTTAGCTAGCTTTAGACTGCGAAACTCGGGGGGCAGGGTTCTCTCCCGCTCCCTCTCCGCCGTCTCTTTCGCGCGCATTACCTGCTCGCAGAAAGAGGCGGCGGCGTGCCACTTGCTCCCGTCGGAGACCACGGCCCTCACCATGGTCTCCAACGAGAGAACGTCCACGCCCAGGACCGCAACGAGATCCCGGCGTTGACTCGCCCACGCAGGGCACTCCACCAACGTGTGGAGCGCCGTGTCTTCGCCAGGATCCTCGCAGTGCTGGCACTGCGGCGTTGTCTCCTGGTGGATGCGCCACAGATACTTACCGAAACACCCGTGTCCGGTAACCATCTGGCACATCCGGTAGGAGAGGTCCCCATGGTCCCTCTCCAACCACTCCTTCATGATCGGTCTCACCGCCGCAATGGTGGATTCCCCCCACCTTGGGTGCTCAAGTCGCACCCTCCATGTTTCCATGAGTTCCTGGCGGAGCAGGGACCACTGAGCCCTGATTTCTCGGGGCTCCGGCCTATGGCCCTGCTCCAGCGCCTCCTTGCGCCACTGGTACAGCAGCGCAAGGGCTCTCGCTTCCAGGTCCCATGGAGGGGTCCCGGCTAGGAGACATGCCGCCTCGACGGAGATCGTGCGATACCCCCTGATGACTTTGACGCCATCGCTTTTAACGGGCTGTTTAATACAGCAGCAAACCTACCGCCTGTTAAACTCTATGGGGTTCCTCTAGAAAGAGTGAACCAATTCACTTATCTGGGGCATACACATACTCACGGTAGACCTTAAGGATCATGCTGATATTGAGCGGGAACGGAGGGCGCTATCCAGGAGGGCAAATATGTTGTCACGTAGGTTTGCGCGATGTTCCACCGAAGTAAAGATTGCTCAGTTTCGGGCATACTGTACCTCTTTATATACATGTAGTCTATGGGCTAATTACTCGAAAAAGGTTTAGTAGTACCCTCCGTGTCCAATTTAATAACGCTTTTAGGGCGGTGGTGGGGCTGCCTTGTACCTATTTTTTTTTATTTATTTTTTTCGTGCGGAAATCCCTTCGGATACCCCCCCGCGAAGGGATTTCCGCTGCAGCGCATCGGGCATGTTTGCGGCAGCGAACACCGACTGATTTCACGCAAGTATGCGCAAAAGAGGAGCGTCCATGGTGCGCAGGGTTCAAGGCAGCTCCAACATCGTCCTAGCAATGATTGCGGGTAGGCAGGACTGTCCTTACATAAGGCAATATTGTCAAAGACATGTTCCTCATTGCCAGATGAAGAGAATGCGTTAATTAATTTAAAAAAATTGTTTCATTGACTGACTGAATGTCTAAATTTTCTACGTACTTTGATTAGAATTAATGTAATTTATCAGTTATTATTATTATCCTATTGTAATTTAATTATCTAATTTTATGTTCATGATACCAAATATCGATTTATAAATATTATTCTAATTAGTAAATACTTATGATCTTAATGTTTTAATTCAATATCAAATTGTTATAACGTATGTATTTTCTTGTTAGCAGAAATTAATTAATATGGGTTTTTTATTTACCTGAAATTTTAATTTTAATTTAAATTTAATTTAATTTTAGGCTTTCACGGCCGGCGTTGCATGTAGAATACACTGCTTCCGGGTTGTTGGGACGTGGTCCAGAAGAAACTTGTGTTCCAAACGTTTCGTCTATCACTGCGGTCGACATCTTCAGTGGTACAGGTCCGGGTAAAGTGGTACAGGAGTACATCAGTCGCAGAGGAGTCGCCGCCAACGAGAGTTCTACGCACTCGTCGCTGCCCGGACCCGTGCCACTGAATATGTCGACTGCAGTGATCAACGAAACGTTCGGAACAGAAGTTTCATCTGGAACACGGCCAAACAGCCCGGAAGCAGTATATTCTACAAAAAAGTCTCTTGTTGGAGAATGAATAAAACCTGTTAAAGAAAACCATCTTTCTACAGGTACTGATGAACACAAACTTGTGTTAAATTGTATGAACACATTTTTTATATTTTAAGAGCGTTCAAGCATGTAAAAGCTGTTTGCTTTTGTCATTTAGGAAACTGACCAACTCTAACTCCATTTTTGATGTCTGTGGTTGATAACTGTTCCTGTTCATAAAAATCCTGTTCCTGTTAACATTAATACACATGACTTCACGCTTGTATCCCCGAAGGGGTAGGCAGAGGTGTATTACACACCCACAATTCGCAAGTTATGTTTAGGTCCCAATGTAATAGGGGGCGAGCCTATTGCCATCTACCGGGCACATTACTAAGCGAGTGATAATTATCATTTTTAATACACACATAACTACGAAAAGTCAGAGGTGTGTGCCCAGGGCGACTGCGGATCGAACTCGAGACCTCGTCTCAGCAGTCCGTTACGTACACCAATGGGCTATCGCCACTCATAACAACACTAATTACAACTTATAAAACGCTTAATACACAACATTAATATGATCACTAAATGAAGATTAAATTTATTTATGCTACAATTCAGGGTCTCAGGGTCCCAGGGTCCCGGATCCTGCCTAGGCTGTACTGGTTCTTCACAACATAGACAGGCACGAAGGAATACCGTGCGGTTAGTCGGTTAACCATCTCACGGCTGTTAACAACATGAGGTGAAGTCCGAAGGGGATTCGCGTGGGGTGGAAGTTCTACACGTACATATTAAAAAGGGAATATGGCGCTAAAATATTTCCTGGGAGCACTACTTTACCATTTCGTTGACATTGGCTGTAAATGACATTTTAATTAATTTCAATTACCTTAAATTTGTTTCATCATTTATTTACTCTTTGTATCCAATGCTTGCATTTTGGAACCCGGGGTTCACTCTTCTACTGTTTCACCTGATTTGGCTTCTCTTGGCTTTTTCTCTCATACCACACCTATAAGAGTTTGATGATATTATAGCGACTCCTGAAGAATATTCATGCAAAATTTCAGCTGAATCTGTTCAGTCGTTTTACGTGATGCCCGTAAATTTATACTGATGGACTCTGTCTGTTTAACCAAATAGAGACAAACACACAAAAAATCTAAGAATTACATTTTTGGCATTGGTATTGCTCCCCACATTGCATAAATTTTTTGAAAAATATTCAATGTACAATTTTTCCTCGTTACGAATTTATTGTATGGAATGGTGAAAGTGGAGTATAGAATGATTAATAAAAAAAATAAACAAAAGAGATCCTAATTTTTAACGGGTCAAATTTAAATATATGTTATTAGCTACCACTTTGAATTTACGCCACTGTCTCATCCGCCCTTCGTCCGTCTTATTCTATACAGTGAGGTGCTATGCGAATAGAACATGGAACACCATCAGCCTAAGTCATAAGTAATAATCTTAGATAAGTAGGTACTTATATGATTCGGGGTGCGAGGGATATGCTCTATGGGCAACCTTACACCCCGGCGTCTGTAGACCCGAGACGGTGTGCGGTTTTAGTCGGTTCAAGCCCGACATAACCGCCCCCGCTGACCGGCGGAGGGGTATCCGAAGGGATTTCCGCAAGAAAAAAAAAAGAAAAAAATATATAGTACTTATATGATATTGTCGGAAGTTTACGCGGTAAGGTACTTATAGTCTGGAAAGAGTAGGTACCTTTTTCTTATATGGCATCAAAACTTGTTAATTACCTAGACGAATGGAATATGATATGCCCGCGAAGTCGTGGGCAAGAGCTAGAGTTGCCCGCGATATCGCCCGCGTGGAATTCCGATCCTGTTCCTGATTCCCATTGGAACCTATTCCAGGGATAAAAAGTCTAATGCAAAGCCTATTGTTATTCCAGACTAGAATCTATCTCTGTACCAAATTTGCCAGATCCGTTTAGCCATTAGAGCGTGAAGGAGTAACAAACATCCATACTCACAAACTTTCGCGTTTATGAAATTAATAGGAAGGAAGTTAATGGCCTCTGTGGCGTAGCGGTAGTGCAATCGACTGCTATGACAGCGGGCGCGGGTTCGATTCCCGCTCAGTGCAAATACTTGTATGCATGAATATGTCTATTTGCATTGGTCTGAATGTTTCTAAGTATAATATGTGTTTATCCGCATTCTGGAACCCATAACATAAGCTAGTTAACCTATGCTTACTTTGGGTCTAGAAAGCGTTGTGTAGAATGTCGTCGAATATTTATTTATTTAATTATTTATTTAAGTAGGATTTGTTTTTATGACTACCTACTCGGTGTTGCAACTCAGATGCAGGGGTTCAATTCCCGCATCAGGCAAAATTTGTTAATCTTTTTCTTGTTTGGAATTCTTCAGTAACTACTTATATGGTATGTATACAGGGCCCTATCTAACACCTTAATAATACAATTTGTGTGACATGAAGGAGCAGAGCTATTGAAATTATGTTGATGGGATGGGGACTGACCTAATAACAATCTGTATTGTAAATTACTCGCTGTTCCTCGCACAATTACTTCTATGTTGCAATATCCAGAGGTACAGTCACCCTCAGAAGTTGCTGAACACTAACAAATTTACAAACGATATTGACTTTAAAAAATAATCCTACGTCCTACTAATATTTTAAATGTGGAAGTTTGACAAGATGTTTGGATGTTTGTTACTCAATCACGTTGTAACGGTTGAACGGATTTGGCAGAAATTTGGTACAGGGATATATTATAGTCTGGCATGGCAATAACGCATAGGCTACTTTTTATCCCTGGAATATCTTCCCATGGGTTGCGGGAACGGGATCCAATTTCCATCCGCGAAGCCGCATGCAACAACTAGTAGTAACATAAAACAAAATTAATCGCGATTGAATCCGTTTAAAGTAGTCAGGTACTTGGTTTTATTTCAATTATACATTTAAATTTCAAGTTTCATAATATTGGAGTTAAATGCATTTCTGAAATAACTCAGCTATGTTGACTTATCTAAACTTAAAAAAAAAGGTACTCACGAAAAAAAAAAAAGGTACTCACTCAAAGTGTGGCCTGCTTTTTTTTGCTTGCTGAAATCCCTTCGTATACGTAAGTATACGAAATACGTAGATACGTATATGAAAAAGCGGGGGCCAGCGGGGGTGGACTAAATCCGCACACCGTCTCGGGTCTTCAAACGCCGGGGACTGGTGGCCCATAAGGCATTTCCCTTGCACTCCGGCTGCCCAGGGCCATCTCCGGTTTCGAGATGACCCCCTCGACTTTGGGACCTAAGGTGTCCTCATTTTGCCCCCGCAAAAAGGGGCGGGGGGTGGGGGGGGGGGTGGATGTGAAACGCGCCACCGCCCCGTCCTGCTTCTGCTAGGGTGACAGGCTGCTCCACCTGTAACCCCCAGGCTTACGCTCATGGAGGACGGAAGTCGTTGAGCGACCTCCGCGACTGAGTTTTCTCCGCGCCTCGCAGGCTCTGCGGATTGGGAGAGACCTGAGTCTCTCCACCCGAACTCGCTTCGCCACCTCCTTCTCAAGCATTACTTGCTTGCAGAAGGAGGCAGTGGCAGCACACATACTCACGCTCCGCACCATAACTGTGAGCAAGACACGGAGGGTTGCCGCGAGGGCCCGCCTTGGCACCTCTCACGCCGGGCACTCCGCTAGCCTGTGCAGCCCTGGGTCCTAGTTTGCATCACAGTGATGGAACTCAGACGTGGGCTCCTTCCTGATCTGACACAGGTGGTCTCCGAAACACCCCTTCCCAGAGATCACCTGCGTCAGCCCGTACAAGAGGCTCCCGTGTCGCCTCCAGCCAGTCCTCCATGATGGTGATGATGCTACAACGGCGTGCCCTTTTTTTTTTTTCGTGCGGAAATCCCTTCGGATACCCCCCCGCTCGCCAGCGGGGGCGGTTATGTCGGGCTTGAACCGACTAAAACCGCACGCCGTCTCGGGTCTACAGACGCCGGGGTGTAAGGTTGCCCATAGAGCATATCCCTCGCACCCCGACTGACCCTGGGCCTTCTTCGGTTTCGAGATGGTCCCCTCGGTTTGGGAACCACGGTGTCCCCGTCTTGCCCCGGTTTGGGGGAGAGGCGCTAGTCGCCCCACCGTCCCGGCCTTTTTCTGCTGGGGTGACAGGCGGCCTCACCTGTCACCCGCAGGCCTACGCTCATGGAGGACGGAGGTGGTTAAGCGAGATCATAAGTACCTATATCTAGGTCTAGTAATGTTCAATTGTTCTTCTCTCTGCTAGTTGATTTTTACAGTAAGTGGATAGAGCTTTTAGAATTTTTTTGAATTTTTTATCAATGCCTATATCATAAATAAATTATTATCATCAAAAACATTAACTTGATATTGAAGTTAATTAATAAAAAACAATTACAGGTGAAATGTAGAAATGTTTGTTGTTGCGTTGCGCAGAGAAAGCTCAGGGCGGGCGGCTGCGTGCGGGGGCGCGGCGAGAGGCAAGCGGGCGCAGTGGGCGCAAATAGCGGCAGCGCGACGGCCGAGCACTCTGCCTCTGCGGCCAGTCATCGCCCGAGCGCTCCTCCGCTCACTGCACCCGCCGCGCGCTCGCCCGCAAGCGACCTGTCACACCGGCATAGCCCGTCGCGCGAACCTGTCAAGCAAGTTCATCTACAACTACTCTCGATCTCCTAGTGCAGTTTCTGTTAATTCTCCTGTGCTGAAACTAGTTGTGAAACACGCAGCCCTGGCCGCGGCAGTTACTGGTGATCCAATTCCTGGCGATCAGAGAGCGGCTTCAGAATCGATAGCTGGGGTACTACCCTTCTCTCCAACACCTCAAGGTCACGACGGCAGGTAAACACACCCCACTTTCATTCATAATTAATATCTCCATCGCTATCAGGTGAATGAGGGTAATAAAAATAAATACCTATAATAGGTGGATACTTTTTATTTTAGTGACTATCATAGATATCATTATGTATTGCTGTATGAAGTCTAGATAGAAAAAGTGAATGTGATCGAAAAACAATATACTCAGGTACCTAATATAACTGAAATTAAAATAATCGTTGCCTGTTTGCCAGTTTCTGGGAACGCCATTGAAATAGTAATGAAATTGCATTGATGTCGTATACATTGCAGGTCAGCTATCCTATCTTGTGACCTATTTTTGCTACTTATAAAAATCACCTCCCCAACAACAGTTGGCAAAAAATAGGCCGCTATATACCTAATATTAAAAAAAACGAGTCTTGAATTATTTTGTGTTTGAATTATCAACCATAAAATATTGAATCCAAGGACATGTTATAATTTAACATTTCTTTGAATTAAATACAATGAAAGGGAACATAAAACACGAGATGCCGTGTACCTCTTGTAACGTAAGTATTTATTTATAGAACAATTTCACTTCGTTCATCTCTTAGTCACAATTATGAAAATTATGTATTCGAAGAAAAGCCATTGTGTATTATGTCTTGTAGCTTTCTGTATCTGCACTTAAGAAAACATTCGACGTTTGCCAAATTGAAAGTCATGACAGCTCGTCATTTGATATAAGGGCTATGAGGGATATCGGTAATTCTAATATTGAATGCAAATGGACCTCACATTTAACACATGTACGAGATAAATTATAAATGATGTATCTAACAATGATATAATATTCAGTGCGAAAGATTTTCTCTGAAACAAAGCATTTTAAAGATTACATTCACGTGTTTCTCAACGTCTTATTGATTACATTATATTTAAATGTTTGTTGTTAGAACTTCTACGTAGGTAACGATTTTTTAAATCTCGTAATTCTAGATAATGTATATTGGTCGGTAAACTAGAAACCGTTTTTATGTAAGTGTTAGTTCAATCAACAAAAATTCTGTTGAATAAATAACTTCCACACCACACCATTCGCTACCCATTGTTTGCTAGCCGGTCGCGTGCCCGAGTTATATAAGCATGTTATACACAGATGACTACATTATGTCACATAATATACGAACAAGAAAATACCACACTACATTTTACGCACATAAATTTAAAGCCTTACAAACTAGTTGACATTACATTTATGATATCAACACTTAGTAGGTAAGTTTATTATAATCTATATTCCAATTATATATAGATAGCTCCATTTAAGTAAAACGGTATGATTTTAAATTTATAAATATTTTACTTGATATATAGAAAATAGGTTGGTGGAATATTGCCAAATCGATTTATGTAATTAATAAATATATTAATAACTGCTACTACTTATTTCATCAACACTAAAGTAGCATCCTTCCTAGTCGCCAATAATATTAAGGCAGTACAAATATTACTACGTATGAAGGTAATGTCTCACACCATGAAGCTCGAATAATCAACTAATCAACTCAGGGATCCAACAGGAGTGTACTGTACGCTCTCAGAGTGTCAATATGGGTTTCCAACCAGCAGTGTTGACTTGACGTGGTAGAAGGTGTCATGCGTGCCAATGGTCCCATTGGGAGGGATCCTCAAGACCGTGCGAAGTAAAGGAGGAAAAGCCGGCATGTGGACCCTGGACCCTAATTTTTAATGCTGTTATCATGATGAAAATGACAAAGTATTATTACGTAGTATCAGTATCTTTCAACTTTGTATTTGAAAGATTAGTTAAACAACATTTTCAATTTTCATCAGTTTTCTCTTCAAAACTTTGACTACTACTACTACTACAAACATTATGATTGATAGGCAAGGCAGTAATGTGATATCGCCAGTGGATGTGGATATGGGATGAATATGTGTCTGTAAAAAAAAAAAAAAAAATTATTATTTTCCAGTTTTCCAGGCACCAGAGAGCACCGATACGTTTATCTTGTTTAATTCAGGAGTTCCTATGGCCACTTTCCTACTCCATCATCAGATCAGCTCCATTGTAGGTACCATATTAATGCATTGTCATTCAAACTAAACGTGCATGCAAAATTTCATCTCAATTTATTGAGAAAAACTGCCACAAAATTCAGTTGCAAGACTTGACCCAAACTATCATACATACATACAGAGCAAGTTAAATAAAAGCTTGTAAAAAGCATAATTTTTATGAGTGCTTAAAACATTTCTAACATCAATAAATAATTAAGCCAGGAAGGTTGAAGGATCAACGTATGCTAATTATATCACTGATTTATAGAAAAGACTAATCAGTGTGTAGTACTTACTCTTGTACTCTTTTCCGTAACGCTTTCGACTCTCTCTTAGGTAAAACTTCTATGATTTTGATTGCTTGTTCTTTCACGGGCCTTGGAGCGTGCCACCTGATGGATCCAGCCTTCTAGTAGGAGGCATTCGCATCGGCATCGAGCCCCAACTGAAGTATTTGGGGCTCCTACGCGACGTCCGGTGGGACTTCGGTAAACATCTCCGAAGTCTGGTTCCTAAGCTGAAGGGCACAGATTGTGCGGTCCAAGGCCCTATACGGATGCTCAGTGTGGGCGGAGGCCCTGAAGGCTAACAACGCCCGGTTGCTACGGGAACTACAGCGGGTGATGGCCAACCGGGTCATAAGGGGGTATCGCACGATCGCCTTTGAAACGGCGAGTCTCCTTGCCGGAACTCCACCATGGGATCTAGAGGCGAGAGGCCTTGCAGCCCTTTACAAGTGGCGCAAAGAGACGCGGGAGCTGGGACGGAATCCTGAACCTCGAGAAACCGACTCCCACAAATCCCAGCTCCGCCAGGATATCCTGGTGGAGTGAAAGGAATGACTTGGGCAACCAAGCGCATGGCATGCCGTTATAGAGGCGGTAAGACCGGTCTTGGAGAATTGGCTCGAGAGGCGACACGCAAGCCTCTCGTACCGACTGACACAGGTGATCTCCGGTAAGGGTTGCTTTGTAACCACAGCCCCGACCACCGCTCCCCCTTTCCGGGGCAAGATGGGGACACCGTGGTTCCCAAACCCGAGGGGGCCATCTCGAAACCGGAGATGGCCCTGGGTCAGCCGGGATGCGAGGGAAATGCCTTAGGGCCACCTTACATCTTAAGACCCGATACGGCGTACGGTTGTAGTCGTTTCGAATCCGACGTAACCACCCCCAATGACTGGCGCGGGTGGAGGGGGGGGGGGTATCCGGTGGGATTTCGGCAGAAAAAAGAAGGACCCCAACAGAGCGCGAGCCGAGCGAGCGGAGCGAGCGTGCCGTGGCAGTTGATTTGTATAATAACAGTATAACATTTACCAATTCGTCTTGGTCAATCCTAAGATTTACCGAAAAATGTTAGGATTTACCGTAGTTCGGGCTTTTACAGTAACAAATATAAATAATAACCAGTGTATACAGCGCATTTGTTGTTTAGAAAATAACGGCCAGACACTGTAGGACTACATTGTGAGTTGTGGTTGGCGTATTGTCTTGCCCAAATCATAATTTCTTATTAATTAATCCTATGCAAATTGACTATCATGATTAGTATTATATATACGAATTTTTTGTTTTATTCTTACCTACTAAGGTCGCAAACGAGCACATGGACTGCCATTAGTGCCTATTTGGTTGAACGGTCGTTATTTAGTAGGTTGGTAGTTTTTGAATATACTTGCTAGGTTAGTTTGGCTCCCGGTAACCACAAAAAATTCTCACTATTTTGAGAGCTACCGGAGCTACTAAGATCGACCGGAACATCATCCATCAGTACCTTACGACAACGCTTCGGTGCTATCTGTCCTATACGGTTTGCACAAAAATATCAACACGAGACGTTGGCTTCGCATAAATAACCTTTGGCGTAATAAACGAAAAACTTCACATTGCAGTCGATATTTTCGACAAGGCGTAAAAGTTCGTGTACATTTGTTATCTATACCTTTTTTTTTTTTTTTCGTGCGGAAATCCCTACGGATACCCCCCGCCGGCCATCGGGGGCGGTTATGTCGGGCTTGCACCGACTAAAACCGCACGCCGTCTCGGGTCTTCAGACGCCGGGGTGTAAGGTTACCCATAGAGCATATCCCTCGCACCCCGGCTGACCCTGGGCCATCTCACCACTAACAGCATCGCTCATCCTGTCTCCTCTGAAAGCAGAGGAGTACGGAGAGCGATGTGTTCCCGCCACGTTGGGTATTGGCCGACGATCAATGCCAACCCTATGAAGGGGTGAAGGGGAAGCCATTGACCGCCGCCCAGGGTGTACCGGCCGCTCCGATTCCGTTCCCCCCGGACTGCAGCGGGATCGGAATCGGAGCGACACTCGAGGAGGTTACCCAACACACACCCCTGTTATCTATACCTACTTACTTTTATTTTTGATTGATTTTAAACACGGAAAAACTAAATTGAGTTTCATTTTAATGGTAACTTTTTAAATTCAATACGGAATAGAAACTTTAGAATCTTCTTTATATGGATAGAAATTTTTTATTAGCTGCGAAGAATAAGTGGTTTCGTTGGCCTTAATGGCCTCGAATTTAGATTAACCACCTAAATCTAGATCTTTGCATTGCATCATATGGATTTCATGGTAACAAACTGAAGTAAAACTTTCTTCGTATGTATTAAATTCCTGTTGACAAATTAGCTGTTATGAGTGAAAGTATGAAAGTAAATGTTAGGGCGATAAAGATTAGATACTCGATACTATTCATGCTAATTCTAGGGTTTAGTTTTAAAATAGACTAAACATACCTTTTTTTTTTTTTTTTTTTATCGTGCGGAAATCCCTTCGGATACCCCCGCGCGTGCCAGCGGGGGCGGTTATGTCGGGCTTGAACCGACTAAAACCACCGGTTAAAACTACTGACGAAACGAATGTCCTCACTCTTCCTTGATAATTAAAATTTGATCAATACCAGATGTTTCGACAATAGTTACGTTTGTCGTCACTTCTTGTTTGCCACTGAACAGAATTTTATAAAAAGAGAGTAACGTGTAAGTCGGAATTCCTATCTAAGTACCGGTCGGCACGAATCTTTAATACGATCACTTTGTCATTTTTATTTAGTGTTATTTACGAACGTTACTGCCAAAATTGTATCATTCATTTAAAATATGCAGAAGGAATGATATTAAATTGAATACCAAGACAAACAACGTCTCGGAAATAGTTGTAACAGGTTTTGCTTTTAAAGCTCAATAGTCTTTCTGGAAAAAAAATGCGTAAAAGAAAATGAAGGGTAAAGCAAAGAATTCTGATAAAAACGCAAAATTATATCTACTGTAATTGATAATCATTATTACATCCAAATCATTCGAAAATATTCCTTACAAATAACGAGACTTTATAAAACTTAAGCAACTTCTTTATCCGAAAGCTTTGATATCTTATCATTATACAATGAACAAGGGGAATGGGTTCTCTTCCTTCCTTGAAGCCAGTTAAATATCTACTTATTTGAATATCTGCTCTGGTGCTTTCG
Organism: Cybosia mesomella; assembly: GCA_946251805.1. Lineage (NCBI taxonomy): Eukaryota > Metazoa > Arthropoda > Insecta > Lepidoptera > Erebidae > Cybosia > Cybosia mesomella. The sequence goes on from OX276401.1 coordinate 20,505,448, forward strand.
CTTTTAAACAAGGGTAGGTACTCCCAAAACACTTATGGAAACCTAAATTTGTGTCAGGCGTTTTTTGGTCCTCACGTAATAGGGTGCAAGCCTACTGCCATGCCATATAAGTTCATCCTCCAAGCCTTTACCCAATTCAGTTGGGGTCTGCATTCAGTGGTTGTGGTCTTTTTAGGGCTCCAACTACTCGTAATGAATGCCAAAAATGGTCCTCTCTTGATGTGTTAAGAATGTTCACCTATCCTAAGACTGCCTATGCCATATAAGTTGTTACTGAGACATTTCTACGGCCTCTCTGGCGTAGCGGTAGTGCATTCGACTGCTACGACATGGGGCGCGGGTTCTATTCCCGCTCAGTGCAAATATTTGTATGCGTGAATATGTCCATTTGCATTGGTCTGGGTGTACCTATGTATAATATGTATGTATTTACAAAAAAAAAGTATATAATTATGTTTATCCGCATTCGAGAACCCATAACACAAGCTAGTTAAACTATGCTTACTTTGGTTCTAAAAGCGCTGTGTAGAATGTCGTAGAATATTGATTATTTATTTATTATTATTTCTAACAAGAAAAACGACATAACGAACGAAAAATATTTTTTGCCTAATGCGGGAATCAACCCTCCGTCCGGGCTAAAATATCATATTCCATTAACAATCCAGGTACCTTTTTTTTTCGAGGGTAAATCCCCTCGGATACCAACCCGCCAGCCAGCGGGGGCGGTTATGTCGGGCTTGAACCGACTAAAACTGCACGCCGTCTGGGGTCTTCAGACGCCGGGGTGTAAGGTTGCCCATAGAGCATATCCCTCGCACCCCGACTGACCCTGGGCCATCTCCGGTTTCGAGATGGCCCCCTCGGGTTTGGAAACCACGGTGTCCCCGTCTTGCCCTGGTTTGGGGGAGGGGCGCTAGTCGCCCCACCGTCCCGGCCTGCTTCTGCTGGGGTGACAGGCGGCCTCACCTACCACGTTCAGTGACCTCCGGCGCCTGAGTCGCCTGCGACGCGCGGCGAGCATGTTGAGGGCTCGGCGGGCCGGGAGAGTTCTGAACCTCTCCCGGGCGTGCTTCGCCATCTCCTTCGCGAGCATTACATGCTCGCACAAGGAGGTGGCGGCAGCTCACGCGCTCGCGCTCCGCACCATTGCCGCAATCATGCTACCGAGCGAGAGGACTCCCACCCCAATAGCTGCCACGAGGTCACGCCTCGGCGCCTCCCACGCCGGGCAGTCCGCCAGCGTGAGACGCCCTGAGTCCTCGCTAGCGTCGCAGTGATGACACTCAGGCGTTGGCTCCTTCCTGATCCGATGCAGGTGGTCCCCGAAGCACCCCTTCCCTGTGACCACCTGCGTCAGTCGGTACAAGAGGCTTCCGTGTTGCCTCTCTAGCCAATCCTCCATGATGGGCCTTACCGCCGCTATTGCGGCGTGCCCTACCTACCTACTGAAGAAGTTTTCATGCTATGAGTATGAGTGAATTTTCTGCTAGCCATATTTGAAATAGGTACTCTTGGATGAAAAGGCTTCGTTTGGCAACGGCCCAGCAAGTCAACCGTGACATAATAATGTTGTTTGCCAAAAGGCTGTATTTTCGGCGATTATATATGACATATATTATATGAAATAAGTCGTTGTTTATCTGTGTCAGAAGGGTGGTTACTCATTACAGTTTGATCATAAAGGAGATAATTAATACTTAATCACTTGTGTCACGTGTGGCAGCCAGGATTCAAAGGTTAAGCAGGGATTATACATCATCATCGACCTATTCTAGTCCACTGCTGGACATAGGTCTCCCCCAACAGACAGGGCGCTAGGGCGCTCATTGGGGGAGGGATTATACAGTCAATAAATATTGCGATATTCGTAATCCTGTCAATACACATATATCAAAACTAGCAGCACGAGTCCTGCCTTCGCGAATAAATTCTTAAAAAGTTCTATGATCCGATTGCACCGCCACCTACCGGGCCCAATTGTAAATGTAAACAAAAAGAAGCTATTTAAATTTCATGCTCTTTACTTGAAAAGTGAAGCACTATCCATATAACTGAATTCCATACAAACCCTCATCCCTTATATTGAAAATTTTGGAAAACTTCGAGTCTCGTATACTTTTATTTCTAACCAAAAGCAGCTATATGAAATTTCGTGTTTCTAACTTTGAAAATGACAGACTTTCCATACAAACTCTCATCCCACATTTACTCTACGAGCGGCAAATTTTTGAAAAAACGCTGATAAATTGTATTCATTTATTTCTAAAAAGAGGCACGTGTACGAAACTTCATGCTTCTAGCTTTGAAAATAACTGACTTCCATACAAACATTGATTCCTTGTTTTACCCCTTAGTAGTAAAGTTTCTTACAATCTAACTTATGCTTACAACATAAAAATCTAGTGGGGCGGAAATCACACAGTGATTGTCAAACTTCGGGCCAAACTTTTTTTTCGTTGCAGTATTTTTATTCAAAATTACAGACCTTAGGCTTTATGCATAGTATTCGACGCGTCTTTATATATTGAACAATAAATATGAATAAAATGAAATCAAATCAAACGTCTTCGACGTCAAAAACACAAAAAAATGATTTTATATTTCAGTTTCTTTCAGAGTCTGGTTGTTTTATGTAAATATACAATATACGTATTGTCATTGTCACTCAAATGTCAAAGTCAAATACGCGTTACTCTGATAACTCGAAAGAAACTCACTTGTAAAAGTTTTTTAGGGACAATTTGTATGGTAGGTACCCGAAACCTTGAACGTACAAACCCTAAAATCTAATCAGTTCTTCCCATTAACCAAACAAGATGATTGGCGAAAGAATTTTTTAAATCGGATAAGTGGTTCTTGAGTTATTGAATAAACAGACATCCAGACATCCAGACATCCAGACCAACAGACAGACCGAGACAAATTTTTTTTTTGCTTAATTAGACTTAGAATCATGTGAAACGTCGAGAAAAGTGATAAAAAGTGGGTGTAAGATTTTGATTTTTTTTTGCGTGATTTTAAGACTTCGGTGTCTACATGGTTGGTGGCCCGAAGTAATAATCTACTGCCAAAATTATAAGTTTTAGCCCCAGCGGTTTAGACGCTGCGTTGACGAATCAGTCGGGATAAGCAATTATATATGTATAGATAATAATTGATGTGCAAAAGCAATTTGCACCCATATTGACATCGATATCACGATAGGTATTGGATCGCTCTATTTATAGACTCTCTTACCCTTGCCCTATGTTGCGGTTAGTTCAAATTAGTATAATTAGAATTATAGACAATGAAGAAACATCTCTGGAGTTGCGAGTAGACCACGGTAATCGCCTTCCACCCAGTGGCTTACTTTATTTTTATTTTTTATTTATATTTAGGACACGTCAATTTTACTTACTAACCTAGGTTGGATTTCGCCAGCGAAATTCCACTCGATTAAACTGAGTTCTCACGTTTATCAATGAAAGTCACTAAGTAAAATGTGGTAAGTAACGTAGTTTAGTTTGCTTTAGTTGCAGTTCCTATTGCTAGTGAAACAAGGAGGAAAATTAATTTTATTAATCAGCCGTAAACAACAATAAACTACTGTATTAGTTCTGATGGGAAGCTAGTGGGTAAGGTGTTATGTGAACCTTTCGCCATTAGAGGGTAGTGTTTTACCCGTAGAGCCGGGAAATACCAGTGCCTTTCTATACCTTCGTGCCACAAAGAGCATGCGTCTACGGCTGGAAAAACCCGTTGCAGTAACGCCATGATACAGCATGGAATACTTCGACAGGCTATTTTTTTCCGAATCTTCTATACTTAGTGTGAGTTCTGTGGAGCCTTTGATAGTGTGAGTCGGGATATGCCATGGTGTTTACCTACATACCTAGGTATATCCTATTATATTATACAAATTAAAAAGCTTTCAGAGAGAATAACTGCTTAACTGTGATCGAGCGACGAGTTGATAATTAGGATATAAACATCCATAATCGTTAAACAAGTTATACTACACGGTGTCTGACGCTAAGTGTACTGCAATATTTTAGCTAGAACATGATGAACATAACCACCCGCTAAGTCGTTCATATTTGTATGTCACGTGCTTACATAAACACATACAAAATTTTACGAGCGCATAAAATTGATGCTTCGTTGCACAAATAGACACACACACACCTAATTGACTTGCTTCAGAATAATTCATATTATTATAAATAATATTAGAATTCAACCATTATATTTTAAGTATGTGTGGATTGACTTTGAGAGATAGAGTGAGAAATAGCGTGATAAGAGAGCGATGTGGATTGACAGAAGATGTAGTGACGAGAATTGAGAAAGGTATGTTAAGATGGTTCGGTCATGTTGAGAGAATGAATGAAAGAAGACTAACGAAACAGGTGTATGAGGCGAGTGTGGATGGTACCGTCGGAAGGGGAAGACCTAGGCGCACATACCTGGACCAAATCGGGGAAGTTTTAGAAAAGGGGCAGGTCAGGAGTACCCTAAACCGACGAGCATGCATGAAGAATGTTATGAGAGTGAATGAGGCGAGAGAAGTGTGTCAGGATCGTGGCAAATGGAGATCCGTGATCTCTGCCTACCCCTGTGGGAAACAGGCGTGATTTTATGTATGTATGTATGTATGTATATTTTAGTTTTGTTGAGCCAAAATACACGTATTTATTTATAGGGTATGTTATAGAGTTGACTTTTTTGGGTGTATCTATTTCTATTAATCTCGTCAAAGCCAACAAATTCATGCGTGACACTCCCATGTTTCGTGTGGGAATAGGGTGTAAGGCAGGGGGGGTTGTGAGACGTTAGCACGAGACGCGCCCACGTTTCACCCCCCTCCTGCCTTGCGTCCCTAGCTAATCAAGGGACGAGACTCTGGCGTAGACTTTCCTCTCAGGGTTGGAGGTTAGACGGTAGTCGCTCCCATAATAGTCAAAGAAGCCAAACATAACAATGAAAGTAGGAATGTGGAACCCGGGCACCGAGGTTAAAAGTCCGGATGCAACCGGGTACATCTTCTAAGGTGATGATGATTATATTTTATATTATATTAATTTTTATAATACGTAGTAGAATTTTCATAGGGGTTGTTTAGTGATGTCAATAACGTCCCAATTTATATCTAATTTGTGTAAATGTCTCGGAGGTTTAATTACCTTCACTACTTCAAGAAGTAAGTCTCCCTTTTTTTTTTTTTTTTATCGTGCGGAAATCCCTTCGGACCGCGTGCCAGCGGGGGCGGTTATGTCGGGCTTGAACCGACTAAAACCGCACGCCGTCTCGGGTCTGCAGACGCCGGGGTGTAAGGTTGCCCATAGAGCATATCCCTCGCACCCCGACTGACCCTGGGCTCCGGTTTCGAGATGGCCCCCTCGGGTTTGGGAACCACGGTGTCCCCGTCTTGCCCCGGTTTGGGGGAGGGGCGCTAGTCGCCCCACCGTCCCGGCCTGCTTCTGCTGGGGTGACAGGTGGCCTCACCCGCCACCCCAGGCCTGCGCTCATGGAGGACGGAGGTCGTTAAGCGACCTCCGGCGCCTGAGTCGCCTGCGACGCGCGGCGAGCAAGTTGCGGGCTCGGCGGACCGGGAGAGTTCTAAGTCTCTCCCGGGCGCGCTCCGCCACCTCCTTCGCACCATTGCCGCAATCATGCTGCCGAGCGAGAGGACTCCCACCCCGATGGCTGCCACGAGGTCACGCCTCGGCGCCTCCCACGCCGGGCAGTCCGCCAGCGTGTGCAGACCTGAGTCCTCACTCGCGTCGCAGTGATGACACTCAGGCGTTGGCTCCTTCCTGATCCGATGCAGGTGGTCCCCGAAGCACCCCTTCCCGGAGATCACCTGCGTCAGTCGGTACGAGAGGCTTCCGTGTCGCCTCTCCAGCCAATCTTCCATGATGGGCCTTACCGCCGCTATTGCGGCGTGCCCTGCGCTTGGTCACCCAAGTCGTTCCTTCCACTCCACCACGATGGCCTGGCAGAGCTGGGACTGCACGGCCTCGATTTCTCGAGGCTCGGGGTTCCATCCCTGCTCCCGCGCCTCCTTTCGCCACTGGTACAGTTGCGAAAGGGCTCTCGCTTCCAGGTCCCATGGCGGAGTTCCGGCAAGGAGACTCGCCGCCTCGAAGGAGATCGTGCGGTACCCTCGGATGACCCTGATGGCCAGAACTCGCTGCGGAGCGCGCAGCATCTGCACAGTTCTGGTCCTCAGGCCCTCCGCCCATATTTGGCACCCATACAGGGCCATGGACCGCACGATCCCCGCGTAGAGTCTCCTGCAGGAGTCATCGGGCCCCCTCATGTTGGGCAACAGCCGAGCCAGAGCAAGAGCTGTGCCCTTCAATTTGGGAGCCAGACTTCGGATGTGCTCTCCGAAGTCCCATCGGCCGTCGAGCACGAGCCCCAAATATTTCATTTGGGGCTTGATGCCGATGCGATTCCCTCCCACGATGAGACTGGATCCCTCGGGTGGCTTGCTCCGAGGCCCATGGAAGAACAGGGCCTCGGTTTTATGCAGGGCCACCTCGAGACCCAGCCGCCGGATCCGCCTAACGACTTGGGCAACCGCGGTCGTGGCCTTTCGGGTCGCTTCGCGGTACGTCGCCCCGCACGCCGTCAAGAGCGTGTCGTCCGCGTAGCACGTGACGGCGGCACCGCCTACGAGCTCACCGCGAAACACCCAGTCGTATCCGATGTTCCACAGGAGCGGCCCCAGGACCGATCCCTGTGGAACACCGCACGACATTTCACGCTGACCGAGACCGGTCACGGTTGGGTAGATGACGGCTCTCTCCGTCAAATACGCCCCGACTATGCGGCGGAGGTAGAGAGGCACTTCGTGATACACGAGCGCCTCCCTAATGCAACTCCAGGGCAAGGTGTTGAACGCGTTGGCGATGTCCAGGGACACCGCCAACATCACCTCACCCCGGGCTACTGCATCCTCCGCCAGAGCCCTCACGCGCATGATGGCATCCACGGTGAAGCGCCTCTGGCGGAAGCCATATTGGCCAACCGCCAGGTCCGGCCCCACTCTTGAGAGGTGCTCGACGAGGCGCTTCGCAATTACTCTTTCAAAGAGCTTGCACACCTCGTCGAGCAACACTATGGGCCGGTAGGCGGACGGCGAGTCCGCCGGGCGCCCCTCCTTTCGGATGAGGACCAGTTTCCCCGTCTTCCACAATTTCGGAAACTGGCCCCGCTCCAAACATGCGCTGAGAAGCCCTCTCAGTCGGGGCTCGAGAGCGTCGTCGACTAGAGCTAGGACCCACGCTCGGCCTGAAATGCCGTCGGGTCCCGGGGCGGTGTGTTTGGCTCTTAGCCTTCTCACCGCCAGCTCTAGTTCTACCCAAGTGACCTCGGGCACGTCGCCGTCTTCCACGTCGGGCGCCATGCGCAACCGAGGCGGAGTCATCTGCGGTGGAACATGTTCCACCGCCCGCGCTGGGAACAGGGAGCCAACAACTCCTCCGAGCAGATCCGGCTGGAGACACCGGGTTAACGGCGGGGCCTTGGGGCGCAGCTTGCCCCTCACCATCCGGTAGGGCCGCCCCCAAGGGTCCCGCTCCAGCGTCTCCAGCAGCTCGCGGAAGGCGTCCCGTTTGGAACGCCTTATCTCCGCTCGGAGGGCTCGTCTGGCCTCCCTGTATCCCTCGTACAACTCCGCCTCTCGGGCCTCCGCATCTGCGGGGCGGCGACGCCTCCTACGGAATCGGGCCCACCGGCGGTGCGTGATCACGCAGGCCCGTCTGAGCTGCGCGATCTCCGACGACCACCAGTAGACCTGACCCCTCGGATTATAGGGCGGAGCCCTAGGCATCGCCGCGTCACAGACACGGGTCATGGCCTCCCGGAACCACTCCGCCTCATCGTCTATGCTGACAGGCCTGTCCGGCGCAGGGGCCCAGGCCTGTACGATGGCGGCTTCCAGGAGGAGCTCCCGATCAAGTCGCTTAAGCGCCCAACGTGGCTCGGGTGGAGCCGGTGCAGCCGGCGCGTCGCTCGCAGGGGGGGACACGTCAAACCAAATGTATCGGTGATCCGAACTTGTGTCCTCCCCCAAAACGACGCGCCAGCCCTGAACACGTCGCGCCAACGAGGGGCTCGCGAACGATAGGTCCACGATGGAGCTACCCCTCGAGGTCACGAACGTGTCCACGGCTCCCCGATTTAGGAGGACTAGGCCGAGTCGTGCGGCCCAGTCCACCAGTGCCCTGCCTCTATGCCCCGTCGCGCCCCTTTCGTGTCGGGAACCCCAGGCATACGACCAGGCGTTGAAGTCCCCGAGCACAAGGACCGGACGGGGCTGGCAGGCATTGACGACGACGGCCAGCTGACGGAGCCATTGCTCATAAATATGCAGCTTGGTCTCGGTTCGGCGTGATATAAGCGGCCACGACCGCTATGTCGCCAACCGCTGCCGCCACGCAGCCGGGTCCCCTTGCAACGACGGCAAGAGGGGGGCTGCCGGCGGCAGGGTTGTGCACCAGTGCCGCCGACCCATCCAGCGCGGTTTCCCAGTTAGGCCCGAGGAACCGGTGAGTGTATGGGTCGGCGACAGCGGCGACATTTATGGCCCACTGTGCCATGCTCTGAAGCAGAAGACCCTGAGCATAGGCACCGTGGCCTACGTTCGCCTGCAGGATGCGGAGTTGAGGATCCATTATGGGACCCCCATCTTCGCATCCCGCTGCGAACTAGGGGCGGAAGGCCGGCCTCCCGGCTTCGGCTCCCCTCCGGCGCAGGCCTTGCTGCCAACCCTATGGTCAGCCGGCTTGCCCCCCGCTGCACATCTGAAACAGTGCAACGGGGCGCTACACGTGCCGGCCTTATGACCGGGCTGGCCACAGCGGAAGCAGCGGTCACCCGCCGTTACCTCCACCGTGCAGTGCACCCCCACATGGCCCACCGACAGGCACCTGAAGCACCTGGCCGGTCGGGCCTGCAGGAGCCGTGCCTGCGCCCTCAGGAAGCCTCCCACCAGGAGGCTCCGCCCGTCTGCGACCTTTTGGGCCGCCGGGATAGGGCAGCCGACAACTGCTGCCCCCTGTCCACCGCGGCCGAAGCGTATAGCTCCGGCCTTAATTGTGTCCGGGGAGCAGTCCCCGGCCTCCGCCACGGCGAGCCTGAGCTCTTCTGCCGTGACGGAGTCGTCCAGGCCCGTAATGCGCACTTCTGCGCATTTAATGTGCCTGGACACCCGGACGTCGGCTGCGTCCAGCGACTCCCTCAGCCGTGCCGCTAGGGCGTCGGCCTTGGGGCCACTGGCGGCGCCAGGGACCTCGAGAAGTCGGGCTCCTGTCCGTGTGCTCTTGCACCGGACGCCCGGGATCTCGAGGGCCCTGAGGTCGACGTTGGCCTTCACCTTGGCCATCACCTCGGCATACCCCATGCCTCTCCCCGCTGCCTCCGCCGTCAGGGTGACGACGACGGCCGTAGTGCGGGGGGCACGGAGCTTCCCCGGCGCTGCTTTCGCGGCGGCCGCGGCCCTCCTGGCCTTTTTGGCGGCCTTCTTGGCGGCCTTCCGCCTCTTCTTGTTGGCTCCAGCCACCTCCCAGCCCCCTTCCAATGGGGTGGAGGTAGCCGGAACCACGGCTGGGGCTGGGGCTGGGGCCAGGGCTGGGGACGTCTTCCCCTTGCCCTTCCCCTTGCCTTTGGCTTTGCCCTTCCCCTTACCCTGAGCGGGAGGGGGCTGAGGAGCCGGCTCCGGCAGGGTCACAACCGCACCCGCAGCCGGGCGGGTGGGGCCCCTCTTGGCTACAGCCGCGTAGACGGCCGCTGGTGGCGCCAGAGGCGGACGGCGGATGGAGTCCATTAGGGCCTCCATCCGACACATCATCCTCTCCTCCAGCGCCTCCATATAGGGGAGCCAGGACTCCGCCGGCGGTGCCCTTGGCTGCGCCGGCCGCACCGACTGTGCCGGCTGCTGGACCGGTTGCACCGGCCGCTCCGGCCGCGCCGACAGCGCAGGCTGCGCTGACCGACTCGCGGACGAGCGAGTCGGGCGCGCCGGCTCCGCCGGTTGCGCCCGCTGCGCCGTATGAGCCGAGCTCGCCATCCCCCTCTTGAGCTCCTCGACGGCTGCAGCTAGTCGAGCCGTCTCCCGACGGGACTCGGCCAGCTGCGCCGCCAGGCCCTCATTCTCGGAGGCGATGTCGAGCACAATGCTCAACATCGCCTCTTGCTCAGGGTTTGGGGACCCCTGGAAGGACGCGGTCACCTTCTGGAGTCTCTCCATGAGTGACCACGTCCTCCCGCATGGCTCCGACACCGACACCGCTGAAGTGGAAGGCCTCGGCGGTGAGTTTCTCACGGCCCTTCCAATAGCCGAGGGGGCTCGGGTGTATTGCCCAGCCCTCACGCCACCACGCGCCCCTCGGCGGCCAGCAGCCACCTTGGACGCCGGCTTCGCCTCGTCGCTGCTGGAGGAGGAGGTCGTCCCGGTGAGGGTAAAGTCCTCATCCGACACGTCCTCCCCCGCCCGAGCCTTTGCGCGCCTCCTGCGCTTCCGGGTCCGCTGGACGCCCAAACCCACCGGGCTGCTCGCCCTGCTTCGCTCGTTAGCGGTGTCGAATTTCTCCGACACCGCTGAGGTATTTGGCGTCACCTCCACGCTTGTTTGCTGCGCGATCTCCGCGCAGACTCCGTCGTTCTCGTTGTCCTTTTCATTGCCTTGGTCTGTGTTATTTTTTAATCGGTCCGTTTTATTTTTAATTTGTTGGTTAATGTCCATAGCATATCCCACGAGTATGGGGGAAAGGTGGTCCATCCAGGCGGAGCCCCCTGCGCCTGGATAAGCCTATATACTATGGAGGTCGGCTGGTATCCATAGGTTTTTACGACTTCGCTGTCGGGTGTTATAGACTTTTCCTTGTCGTGGGCCGGCCAATAAAGGCAAGCCCTCCGGTCAGCAAGTTCACGGCGTACCCTTCTGGAGCCACCAGTCAGGTCGTTGCTGATCACCTGTCGATTACGGAACGCGAGAGGATGGCTAGTCCTCTCTCACCGGCGGCGGCACAAGTGCCCGTCGGCCCCTGCGTTAGCATTGGGCCAACCCGCCCCTGGATACCACAGGACCCTATGGTGGCCTCAGCCACAAACACCATCGCTCATCCTGTCTCCTCTGAAAGCAGAGGAGTACGGAGAGCGATGTGTTCCCGCCACTTTGGGTATTCGCCGACGATCAATACCAACCCCATGAAGGGGAAGCCATTGACCGCCGCCCAGGATGTACCGGCCGCTCCGATTCCGTTCCCCCCGGACTGCAGCGGGATCGGAATCGGAACGGCACTCGAGGAGGTTACCCAACACACACCCCAAGTAAGTCTCCCTAACGCTAAAATGTTATAAATTTGCAACTTACCTTTTTCACATAACTAGCATGAGAGAGAAGATATATTGCAGAAAACAATTTATTTAATCATTAAAACGATAGTGATGTATACATCCTCTGTAATGTTTACTTCACGATATGATTTGTGGCTGTTCGGTAAATATTACACATAAAAACATTATCATTTTCTAATTATATATTGCAGTCTCTAACTACGAGTTTTATTTACATGATGATGGTTCTGAATTTTAAATCTTTATTTTTATTGATGAAAAACATATACCGTACGCTATCTAAATTATTTTACTTTTAAATTGCATGCCAATGACTTAGATTTTTTTTAAATTTTATTTGAATCCGTTTTCCTGTAATTTCTGCATGAGGCTTTTACTTTCCCACTCAGTTTCATAGCAAGGAAGGTTTAGTATATTAAAAGACCGGCCAAATGCGAGTCGGAATCGGAAGTAAAATTTTTTTTATATGTGAGTTGATTGAATGAATACCTTTCATTCAATCAACTCACATATAAAAATTTTGCGGTTTACGATTTATGAAGTATTAAAAAAAACTACTTACTAGATCTCGTTCAAATTAATTTTTGGTGGAAGTTTATATGTTAATGTACATCATATATTTTTTTAGTATTATCATTCTCTTATTTTAGCAGTTACATGACACATTTGGAAGTATCTCGCGCAAACTATTCAGTTTAGAGAAAAATTATATTAGCAACCTCAAAATCATTTTTTGAAGACCTAGTTTAATAAAAAAAATTGGTTGAGTTTCTGTTCTAAGTATGGGGAACCCCCAAAATATTTTTTTTTTCTATTTTTGTGTGAAAATCTTAATGCGGCTCTCAGATTACATCTACTTACCTACCAAGTTTCAACAGCATAGGCCTTATAGTTTCGGAATAAAGTGGCTGTGACATACGGACGGACAGACAGACAGATATGACGAATCTATATGGGCTCCGATTTTAGCCATTTGGCTACGGAATCCTAAAACATATATACTTATCATATAAAAGCCTATTGCGGAAATAGGCAAAAACTTTCTTCGATTAAATTTGCAAAAATATTATATTTTTAAATATAAGTCATTGACATGAAATGCAGTTTAAAAGTTATATAAAGTTTCATGATAGTAGAGAAAATTTCTAACGTGTGTGGGTAGCAAATGACAGGCTAAGTCTGGTGTGCTCGCCTCTAAAACCTCCTCGTGGTGCGCATGAGAATCGGAAATGGCAACGCCTCGCTTTCTACTTTGTGCAGGCGCTGTTACTCCCGGCTAATATCCTGCCGAGGCGGGAGTGGCCCATTTTTCGGGTCACACGATTCTCCATGTATGTCTCTGATAAGCAGAATATATACTGTGGAGATATAGCGAAGGTGGTTCACATTCTCTGTAATCTTACAGAGTGGTGGAGATGGACGCACTCCACCATAGCCAGTTACGAATTACAGGGACGCGACCCTGGTTTCTCAAGCTATTGCTTTTACATTTTCAAAGCTATTTTCTATTCTTATATTTCCTATTCAATGTACCTGCAATAATCCGCTTTAAAGTGCTCTGATGACGGTGATATCCAGCTATATATTTGATCCCATCACGTTAGAATGATTGAGACTTTCACGTGGGAGCAATAATGTAGCTACATGATGGCTCCAGCGTCGCCCCGAGACTTATATAATATAACGGAGAATTTCAAATACCTGGGACGTGTCTAGGTAGCTCAGTTGGTCAGAGCATTCCCCCTGTAAGGGACTGGTCGCCGGTTAAAGTCCCGTCCTAGATGTTCTCTTTTCTCGATCTAAATCTTCAACCTAGTGTGTCTAGAAGCACGAGACTTTGCACAGAAGTTTCAAAAGTAAATAACTTAGGTGAGTATCTACTAAGACAGGATCATTTTAAACATCTCCTAAGCTAAGGGTAAGCCTTGAGATAAATTGTCTCCAAACTTATAATGTAGAATCCTAATATTGGTCGTAGGCATATTATTGTGACCTAGTCTACCGTGCCAAATCGGTGTCGTTTTGAAATGTCGAGGTATTTTTCCAGTCCGTAGTCCCTGTATAGATAAAATGGTTTGGCTACATTCCAGTCAACAAAATAAGTATTACGGGTAACATCCGTGGTGGTGGTACAGAACGCATGCAATGAATAAATTGCTGATAAACAAATTGAAAAAGAAGGGTAATGATACCTTCCTCGTGAAAATTGCGTAATACTGGTGTGGACTACTTTCCCACTTCTTTCCATCATTCGGTAAATATTCATTTTCCACATCAAATAATCATTATTTATATATTCAAGTAAAATATTTATTTACACATATCATAAAGTATATATTTACATATATTACATCTTATGTAATAATTATAAATAACATCCATCATCGTAGGTATCAGCTGGTCGATATCGAGGTCGATAATGCTTCGATACGATATTTTCCCTCGCACTAGCAAGCAACCTCATCTCATCACCCGTTGCAATGGTTGCATTTTTTCAGTTGATTGTCAAGTCAAGATTCCCTAAGTCGCAGAGCACTATAATATTTTATTGTTTAATTTAGTTTGTACACCCTGACCTTCTTCAGCTATATTATCCTGTGTTAAAATTCTTCTTCTCTGCTCCTTCTAAATTTATAAGTTATTTTGTGTTAAAGTGAATGATTGTACCTACGTTGTGGACATTGAATATTATAGAAACTTATACCTACGCACGTAAGTTGTTTGGACTAAACCAATTCCCAACATTCTAACATTCCCTTCTACCGTCATAGTGACAACCACACTGGAATGCAGCTATAAAGAGTATACAATATGTTGAATTGATAGAGTCCAGCAATAAGTGTACAGTTTTGAACAGTATTAAGTGTAAGCAAGTGTAAGTGTAGAAATTATCTCATCACGTCCTAGGTGTTCACTTTTAAAATCGGAATTTATAAAATGTTTGCAATTTAATTTCTATTAATTTTCAAATAATTTTATGTTAATGCATGTACTGTTTATGTTCTTCTATTGCATTAGGTGATAATCGGTAATAATGAGAAAAATAGATTTATCTACACCCATGCTTTAAATCCTCTATAAAAGATTCTGAAACAGTTAGCTTATTGCCAACATTAATACATCCAATGTCCTAATAACCACAATATCATCCGAACGGGTGTTATAGTGTTGTATGAAATTTCATAATAACACTCCTTTCGCTTTTTCAATCTCTTCCGCGCAAAGGGTTACTCATCAGACAGCCAAATTCTTACCGCTCGATGCGTGGAATCTGTATGAGTTTCAAAAAAAGAACTGTCATTCACGCGCGTTGCATTGCACTACCTACCACAGCGCGGCGGTGCGCCGTAAAAAAAAAATTAAAGCTTAAGTAATTCGAATTCCCGCTATTTTTCTTCGCTATTATTTTTGCAAATCGTTTTGTTTACTTACGAAAATTAGCGATTCAAGTTTTGATAACACACCTCCAGACATTTCGAATGCAGCAAAGGACATTTTTCTAACAAATTACTACCGGAAAAATCTAGAAAACAGTATGAAAAATCGTACCAAGATTTCATGAATTGGAAAATATCAAAGGGCAGTACCACATCATTCTCTGAAGATGTATTATTAGTTTATCATGGGTGTAGATAAAGTCTTGTATGCAACTGTATAATTAGGTATTAAAACACTCATGTGATACTATTATCACACTCAGCTTCGCTTCGTGTGATAAACCCACATTCATGTTTTAATACCCCTCATTATAACACAGTTGCATAAATAACTAAAATAACAAATAAAATAATATATTTTTTTAGTTTAGTATACTTTTATGATGGTAAATACGTGAATTAACTTAACTGAACTTTGAGAATGAGTTTTAATTGCCTTAAATACGTATCCTTGTTCAAAAAGAATGAGATGAATGAAGAGATATACGCTTCAGCCACATATTGGCAACGATACTGTAGAAAGATATACAAGAGGGTAGGCTAATTATCGGAAGTAGTGAGAATGTAGCCAATATCAGTTTGTGAAAAATATGCTCAGGAGGTCATGGCCCCAGAAACTCCCCACCACAGATTACATAATATTATTCTACTCTCCGCAAAAGTAACTAATAAGTCACAGCTCCGTTCTACCGTCTCCTAGTATTCTCCATACACCCCCTAGTAGTCCCCGTCCACACCTATATGTATGATTTATATTTGTTTTCTTGTATAGTAATGTACGGATATGTAGGTAAATAAGTTTGCTGAGTTCCCATGAATAAAAAAGTTTATTTATAAGCAACACATTTTAACGTTTTGATGGATTTGTTACACATAGATTTCATGTAGGTAATCCATCTGTGCTGTCACGTAGCTTTAAATTTAAATAAACAGTTGTAGAAATAGTTATTTCTTGAGTAGGTATTTGTAAATGGAGGGCACGCCGCAATAGCGGCGGTAAGGCCCATCATGGAGGATTGGCTAGAAGCCTCTCGTACCGACTGACGCAGGTGATCTCCGGGAAGGGGTGCTTCGGGGACCACCTGCATCGGATCAGGAAGGAGCCAACGCATGAGTGTCATCATTGCGACGCGAGCGAGGACTCAGGGCAGCACACGCTGGCTGACTGCCCGGCGTGGGAGGCACCGAGGCTTGACCTCGTGGCAGTCATTGGGGTGGGAGTCCTCTCACTCGGCAGCATGATTGCGGCAATGGTGCGGAGCGCGAGCGCGTGGTCCTCCACCACCTCCTTCTGCGAGCATGTAATGCTCGCGAAGGAGATGGCGGAGCGCGCCCGGGGAAAGATTTCGAACTCTCCCGGCCCGCTGAGCCCGCAACTTGCTCGCCGCGCGTCGCAGGCGACTTAGGCGCCGGAGGTCGCTTAACGACCTCCGTCCTCCATGAGCGCAGGCCTGGGGGTGGCGGGTGAGGCCGCCTGTCACCCCAGCAGAAGCAGGCCGGGACGGTGGGGCGACTAGCGCCCCTCCCCCAAACCGGGGTAAGACGGGGACACCGTGGTTCCCAAACCCGAGGGGGCCATCTCGAAACCGGAGATGGTCCAGGGTCAGTCGGGGTGCGAGGTATATGCTCTATGGGCAACCTTACACCCCGGCGTCTGTAGACCCAAGACGGCGTTCGGTTTTAGTCGGTTCAACCGACAAAAACCGCCCGACATAACCACCCCCGCTGGTCGGCGGGGAGATATCCGAAGGGATTTCCGCACGAAAAAAAAAGCTATTTGTAAATGGATTACAAATATATATTATACATAGACTTAGGTATTACATGTTACTGACTGAGCAAGAAATAGCTTGAGCCAAACAATAGGTGACAGATATATTAAATGAATAATTATTTGTCTAGACATGAACAGAGATAATTAATGTTATTAACGAAGTAAAGAAGCGCATGTACGTGATGTTAAATAATAATTAATTAATAAATCAAATCTCTGTATTAACTCTCACTCTCTATATTTACTATTACTCCACATCACAATCATTTATAGCTAGATTCACAAGACAATAGATAAAGCCTGTGCGAAAGACTACATACATCACTATCACTACATCACTACATGTTATAAAACAAAGTCCTCCGCCGCGTCTGTCTATCTGTCTGTTCGCGATAAACTCAAAAACTACTGCACAGATTTTCATTTTGTTTTCACGAATGGATAGTGATTCTGTTTTTGTCAATATTTGTTGTAGGTGTCGGAAAAAATAAGCTGTAAGTTTGGGAGCTTTCAACGAAAACCCTACGAGATATTTTTTTTACGTGCATTAATCCCTTCGGATACCCCCCCGCCGGCTAGCGGGGGTGGCTATGTCGGGCATGAACCGACTAAAACCGCACGGTGTCCTGCCCAAGTGTCCATTGCCGGGCGTTCCGGGTAAGCCCTCGAAAGGATAACCCCAGGGCTACCGGCGGACCTTGACCTTGACAGGCGTGTGTAGGACACACGACATGCCTCCGTCTTGACGTGCTTCTGTAAGGACGGCGAGTCGACCAACAGCCGTTGTCAGGCATCGCTCATGGAGGTCGGTGATTGCGGGCGTAGAAGATTCTGCGGCGTCCTAGACGCAGACTGCGGAACTCGGGGTGCAGGGTTCTCTTCCGCTCCCTCTCCGCCGTCTCTTTTGCGCGCATTACCTGCTGTCCCGTCCACCATGTTCACCGACCACGGCTCTCACCATGGTCTCCAGCGAAAGAACGTCCACGCCCAGGACCGCAACAAGATCCTGGCGTTGACTCGCCACAGCTGGGCACTCCACCAACGCGTGGAGCGCCATGTCTTCGCCAGGATGCTCGCAGTGCTGGCACTGCGGCGTTGTCTCATGATGCGCCACAGATACTTACCGAAACACCCTTGTCCGGTAATTATCTGGCAAATCCGGCAGAAGAGGTCACCGTGGTGCCTCTCCAACCCCTAATTCATGATCGGCCTCACCACCGCGATTGTGGATTCCCCCACTTTGGATGCTCAAGTCAAGTTAGTCAAGCTTGCGCCATTGGTACAACGACAGAAGGGCTCTCGCTTCCAGGTCCCATGGAGGGGTCCCGGTTAGGAGACATGCTACCTCAACGGTACTCCCTGATGACTCTGACGGCCATTGCTTTTAACGGGCTGTTTAGAACTGCCACGTTGCGGGCCTCCAGAGTCTCCGCCCATACAGGGGCTCCGTACGGGGCCATGTTTCGCACGATCCCCAGGTACAGTCTCCTAGTGGGGGCGTTGGGTCCCTAAACGTTGGGCATTAGCCCCGATAGCGCGGCTGCAGCCTCCCTCAGTTTCGGGACCAGACTTCGGAGATGTGGTCCGAAGTCCCATCGTCTATCGAGTACGAGCCCCAGGTACTTCATCAGGGGGCCGATGCTTGCGCCCGCTACGGTTATGCTGGTTCCCGCAGGTGGCCCCCTCCGAGGCCCGTGAAAACACATAGCCTCGGATTTGTGGAGGGCCACCTAAAGTTCCATCCGCCGTATTAGCTACTAAGATAAAAATAGCAAATTATGTCGATGATTTGCTTCTTCATCTTGTTATGTTACCTCATCATCATTATCATCTCGGCGTTGTTCCCGGTTGCATCCGAGGCTTTCACTGTGGAGCCCGGAGTCCGCTTACGCCTCCTTTTGGTTTTGGCTTATTGGCTAATAAGGCTGTTATGGGGGCGACTGCCGTGTGATGTCCCAATCCCGAGAGGAAAGCCTACGACAGAGGTTCATCGGTTAATCAGCAGGTGTCCTGGTTTGTAGGTGAGATGGGTGTGGCCTCGAAGGTCTTGATGGAGCCTCGTACACCCTTATCTAATTATGTTACCGATGTTACGTACGTATACGTATATAAACTGTTTTCCCATGAATATAAAAATTTGTTATTCAACTAATTTGAGCTATATCTACCATTAATTTGCACTTTGTAACTCCTCGTAAATAAATTTCACTAATTAAGAACTTAAAGCAGAACGGGTTCACCTAATTATGTCGGATAGCTGTATTTCGATGAGTGAAAATGTATCCGATTAATTCACCTAAATTAAAGTTTAAAAAAAATTAGACAAAAGCTAAAGTCCATTTTCTAACATCGTGTTGATAAACCAAATATGATTTTGTTCTTGCATATTAGAGTAGAGGCGAGAAAGAGAGAGATAATGTTTATTCAATGGAAACAAGGTTTATTAGATTTATATAGTTTAAATAATATCCTACATCTGAAAATAAGAAGAATAAGCTAGAAAACAAACCCCGGGCTTTTAGATGAAAGCTTCGGATACAACCATTAATCTCAGTACATACGGATTATGATAATTAATGAAATTAATAAGTACAGCAATTCGTATCTTCTAGATATCATGACTTATAACTAAATATGTAGCAAAAATGTTTAGTCTCCCCGTGACCACGGCTTTTTTTTATACATGTGGAAACCCCCACGGGCTTCACCCCATCGGCGATGGGGTGGGCGACCCGGGACCTCCATGATCGGGGGCCTGAGGATGGCAGTTGGCCGACTCGCCGTCCCGTGACCATGGCTGCTGAAAAGCAACCGAAACGTCGGGATCAATGTAAAATATAAAATAACATCAAATAAATCGCGATAGAATCCGTTAAAAGTAGTTTTATTTCCATTAATATGTAGCATTTTTTTAGCATTGTTACGAGAATTCGAACAAAATATTTTTCAAAGGATTAAGGTGTTCCTTTGTAGCAAAATTTTGTCGAAAATATTGAAAATTATGTTATGAGAATACCTTTGTTGACATTTGGAAGATCATCATGAGATCGAGACTAGATTGAAACTGAATTTTAAACATCTTTTTATTACGAGAATTGGCCCTCAGATTAGAAAATTTGATTAATTTCCATCAATAACTATATCAATGGCCAGTAGTCTCGAACAATGCAGTTAATAAGTAGAGTACACTAACTTGGATTTGGAGCGAATATTGATCGTGTGCCGGCTGTAAGCGGTGAGAACAAAGGATGGGCGGCAATGTGAAGCGTGCGGCCCACGCTCTTGTTTTTCGCCCTATACCGACGTTCGTCACCCTCGTTTTCTACGATCCGAGCATTTTAAACATTCAGCTTGACTTTACGGTACCTAGAAATGGGAAGCAGTTTTATTATTTTTGTTTATGTAGTGTAGTACCACTTCCGGTTATGTTATATGTATTATTGTACTGAGGTATAGCTACATAATATATCTATACACGCGTACCGAGTGTATTGATAGTAATTACTACGAACATATATTGAACCCAAATATTCTTCGATGTATTTTAAATTTAGTAAAATATTTCTTATGTAAAGTTATACATTTAACAGTAATGTACCAAACATGTTCAAAATTAAGCATTCTAAGACTATGTGAAACTACAAAATTAATGAATAATAATGTAATAATTTATGGTTAGATCGGTAGAGATATACTTAAAACAGATACACCTCGATGCATCGGTCAAACTGTTTAATAAGGAACTCATTCATCGAACACAACTACGGCCGTATTAATACGAAAAAAGAACCCATGACTTTATTAGAGATAGGAACTTAGATACATAGAGCACAGCAATTTAATTTTTACGGATAGGCACCTATATGAAACCTCTGAAAATTAAGCTATGTAACCAAGGAATAAACATATATTATTCACTGTATTTTTGCATTAGTGAAAGAAACTGACACCTCCATCATCATTATCCACATAGCGATTTCCTATTTGCATCCAAAGTTTGCACTTTGGAGCTTGGCTTGGCTATGGCGGCATTCCCGGGCGCGACTGCCGTCTGACCTCCCAACCCTGAGAGGAACGTCTACGCCAGAGTCTCGTCAGTTGTTAAGTAGGTGAGGTTTACTTGGACCTCAAGGATGTCTGTATAGCCCTCTTCACCCATAAGCTGACACCTAAACTGGCATATTTCTATTTCACGGGGTGGTACTAGCATGAAATTGTAACTCTAAGATCAATTAATCTTATTCTGGCAGCGCTGCCTTTTTGTGATCCTCTAGTGAATACACCGGATAGCGATCAGAATAGCCTAAGTGCTTTGTGTTATCCACTCAAGTCATTCTGTTACGTAACAACCATTACGTAGGATTGTATAAGCTCGGACAGACGGAGGTTTGTCATTCAAAAGGGTATTCAGTAATGTTGGCAAGTCCTAAATAAAAAACCGGCCAAGTGCGAGTCGGACTCGCGCACGTAGCGTTCCGTACCATTATCTATAAAACGGCAAAAAAAGTTGTTATTATGTCATAAGTAATTACAAAATAATTAATTTAAAAGTGAATATATAACTAAATATTCTGTGAACATTTTAAGTGTCTACGTGTTGCCGTTATCAATATCGAACAAAAAAACACGTTTGTTGAATGGAAGCCCCCTTACATTTTTTTTAGTATTTGTAGATATAGCGGCAACAGAAATACATCTGTGAAAATTTCAACTGTCTAACTATCACGATTCATGAGATACAGCCTGGTGACAGACGGACAGACAGACGGAGAGACGGACAGCGGAGTCTTAGTAATAGGGTCCCGTTTTACCCTTTGGGTGCGGAATAATTATTAAATCACTGTCGCGTTGAATACATTGATTATATAAGTGTTTGCGCTGGGCGTGATACCAACGAAAAATAAAAGAGAATGGTATTCCGGTGCTAATACAACTTACCAAATGCCCAGTCTCTCTTCTTAGACAATTTAACTAGGTATGTCTTGAATTCAACGTTTTCGTAGACATAACATTTTTAAGGTCATTTTTCTTGACGCTGAGTAATAATAGATAACTAATAGAGTTATAAAAAATCTCTCAGCCTAGTCAACAAAAAACTAAACTAAACATGTCAGTGAAAACTGCATTATGAATTTAATCAGTAATTTTTAAACAGAAAACAGCAACAGCTGTGAAATATTGACAGTTTGTGTAATGCATTTCGATTAGGTAGGTAATAGTATATTAATTACAAGGTGACGCGTTAATGCTAAATATTAACTCTTTTGTGTAGTATACTATCCTTGTACTTAACAGTCGAAGTCCGGGAAATATACCCACACTACATGAACATTTAGTCCTCCTTACGTGACTGCGGCGTAGTCAATAAAGGAGAATTATTAACAAACCTCGAAGTTTCAGGTTTAGGTTCGGAACCCCGGTGGTGAAGTCCTAATGTTAAAACAATCTTATACTTATCAGCTAGACAATTTATTGAACTCATCAACGTGTCAAATATCAAACACATTTCCCTTCATATCATAGCACTTATCAGTCTGTTGATATCATTTTCTGATAGAAAGTACCGGCACGCATGTATATATGTTTTTATCGCACGTAACGGGCATTTTACAGGCCCATCAGCATACACGATCGCGATCTACACCCATTGTCACGTCAAGCTTTCAACGCCTAAATTGCAAGCGTATCATTTGTTTATTATAAAGGTTATGTTTATATCCCTTTATTTGTTAGAGACCGTTGCCATCAAAAAGTGGATATTAATTGTTATTTCAAATAGATATTGTCTGAATTTAATTTTTTTGTGTGTATTACATTCACTCTAAGAATAGTTTTTCGGAAAGAAGCTGTTGCTTTGCTGAAAATTATGCTGGATGGACTTAGCAGGCGGTACAAGCAGGCTATTAGGAAGGGTGTGAAACAGTTGTGTACTAACTAAATAACAATTTTTATTGCTTGAGAGAAATATCACTCACGAAGCATAAGAGCTTCATTTTAACAAGACAGCTATTTGTTTATAATAGACTGACACTTTCTAAGTGTGTGTGTGTATGCGTATTACAGCGTTGCATGTTATTTTGATGGTGAGCGTATCTGCCGTTCTGTATCTTGCAGAGTGTATTTTATGTTATGCCAAAATCTTTCTAAACCTATAGTTACAGCAGTATATTTGCAGTGCAGCGTTTAATAACTGAACGAACTGGATGTAAGTGATAGCTCGCACCCTGATCCGACAGCCTTTTATCAACGTTAGGACGGGGCACATTGATGCGCAAAAGATCAATCTTTTCGGTTTTTAAATATAGGGATGTGTTTAAAGTGCCCCGTGTATATACAGCGTGAGGAAACAGTATGGAAACCCAGGAAAATTCAGAAAACCACACGTGGTTAGTCGTGAAACAAAGGTCATACCCTAGATAACTTTCAACGAGGAATCCAACGGTGACCTCTGATTTGACCTTGAACCCTTTTTTAAAGGTTATTTCAAGGTCAACGTTATTTTTTTAAATGGGAAGCCCTATTTTTTATACAGGAATCGAAAAGAACGTAAAATTTTACGTCCGGATACGTGTTTAGGTATGAGGTTAACGTAACCCCTGAAGGTCAAATAAAGGTCAAAGTATGACTTCTTAAAAGTCTCACTAGTTTAGTGGTAAAACAAAACAAACAAAGCTCATACCCTAGGTAACTTTTAACGATCAAATCAGAGGTCACTGTTGGATTCCTCGTTGAAAGTTACGTAGGGTATGACCTTTGTTTGTTTTGTTTTACCAATATACTTTTTCCTCACCCTGTATGTGGCGTCCTTAACTTAGTGGCCCTGTCGATAGGTCGACTTCTTGATTCAAATCCTGGCCATTATGCTACCGACGTGAAATTACTCCTAAGACAAGCAATTTAGCTTACCTGGTGTTATTAGTAATTTCGGTTACTAATATAGTATATACAATGAAAATATGTCAGTCATAGTCAAAAATCATTTATTATGTAAATAACATTAACGGAATTTACAAAACATAACACAAAAAAGAATAGACTAATGTTTAGTTAATGGACCACTGCACTGGTTCGAAACTCGGCCCTGTCCTGAGAAGACTCCGGCAAGAAAGTCAGCGGGCTTGTTTTTTGAAGTGAAAACTTCTTTTGCAGCGTTGTGCATTTTTTTGTAATGGGTAAAAACAGTGGGTGGTTAAAGTCGCGTCAGGACACGTGACCTGATCGAAAATTCGTAAGACGTTTGCATACAAAAATAGAACTGCTAATTTCACACTGTATTTAACAACCTTGGTGGCGCGTTCGTCTAATAAGTGGTCGTTGACTTCGTAAAGACTGAAATCGATTCCGATCGAGGCCCAAGAAACACTTTTTGTTATCATATAACTTTTTGTAATATTTATTCTATTTTGTACCATAAATCTATTGATATAAAGTGGAAATTAAACAAAGTGCGTCTATTAATGAAAAAAGTGACGAAAAAATAGCGAAAGAAAATGAGTGAGTAATAATGATGGTGAAAAAGTCGTAGAAATTATGGATGAAAGTTGATTTTTCTGAGAGAACTTTTTAATGGAAAATAATTGTAAAAGTTCTGAAGTGTTCAATTTTTAATGTAATATAGGTAAATTATCATGTTTGTGTACGATAGCGCAATAAATGAATATTGTATGTTACCACATAAATGATAGAACTTTTATTCTGATAATTAACAATTCAATAGCAATTCGCGCAAAATTATTCACTAAACATTCCAAAATATAAAAAATGCACAACGTTAATATTCAAGTTTTCAGTTCTGCCGGCACTCCCGGAGTGCAACCCGTCGTTTTTTTTTGTTCTATTTACAAACACGTTTACATATTTTATTTGAGTAGCATAGTGAGAGAGCAAACAGTGCATAATTATACAGTCCAACTGTATGTCAGTTCTTGGCCCAGTTCACATGGAAGTATAACTATTATAAGATAGTATTTTGTTTCAAACCATTAATGACTTCATTAAGAAAGCTTTAGTGTCTAGGTATTTGTCGATAAGAGCGGTGAGTGAGGTATATTCTTGTTGATATTACAACAGAAGCGATTGCCAAATAGCTGTTTACACGTAATCATGAAGGTCGATTTTTAATCGGATTCAATTCAGTAAGCATATCCTCGTTTTAGTTTCATATAAAAAAAGAATAGGCGTTCAGTGAGGGGCGGAAAAGTTTTAATGAGTGTTGAGGAAGCTCGTGATGTGTTTAAGATAGAAGAAAACGGCAGGTTGTCTCTGTCTATACTGAGGGAGAAAGGCGAGTATAAATGGATGGATGCAAATTAATTAAAATTTAACATGACAAGAATCGTTATCATAACGGGTTAATAATTATTCTGCTTTTTGCAGTGCGGCGCTCTTGAGTTGGTGTGCGGTCATGCCGTTTTACTACCTAATTGGACATAATTCGATGTACTAATTGACGGCCAACAATTAATTTTACAAATTTTGCATTTGTATGTACTTATAACGAAAGTACTACTGCAGGTACTTTAGAGTGGCCTCAGCGATACATAACCGCGCAGCCTTTATGTGTCACACGATACGTAGAAAGTGCATTTTTTCATGCTGAAAATAGTATCACCAACCGTTCAAACGGATTATCGTCATTATCTTCGCGTTGTGTTTCGATTGCATCTCAGGTTTCACTTCGGTGTCCGCTTCCTGATTTTTCTTCTCCACTTAGCACGATCTTGGGCATTCATGGTAGTGAGACCATTGGCGTGCATGCCATCCCATATGACATCTAACCAGCACTTCTTGGGTCTTCCCCTCCTGCCACAGTCCGGCGAAAGGGGCTTGGCCCGAAATTTTTCCGCGTAACGTAACCTGGCGGTTGCCGCATAACGTGGCCGCGCCAGTTATGCGGCATAAGAAGACTGCCGCGGATGCAAGAGCTCCTCACGCGATTTTTACCCGTGACTTCGCACATCTACCATCTCCGTGACACGTAACTCCTGCTTGTGTCGCTCCAGCAATAGCCACGTTTCACACCCGTGTAAAACGACAGGCCTAATGATGGTTTTATAGACCTGCCGGGTGGCTGAACGGGAATTTTTGGGTCACAAATTGACACCAGTAATGTCACGCCACTTGGCCCACGTGGCTGCAATGTGTTCCTTGACGTGTCAATCGATTTCAACAGTCGTGTGAAGTACAGGTCCCAGGTACTTAACTTGTTCCGTCCGACCAAGATATTGCTTATGCGGTTAGGTGTGGGATCTGTAAAGTTCAACGCCATGTTCTCGGTCTTCATGGGGCTTGTTCATGGCCTTCTGCATATCTCTGCGTATTTAACCTTAGTGCAAAAACAGGCGGCACTTGGAAATATTCTGTGCCGCTTTGACATTGGAACGCGCCAACTTTTTGATGAGCTTTTACCCCTCAGACGATTCCAACTAATAGTACAGCGGTAGCAAGTGGTCCTGTCTAGCTCTGGTTACTGCTCTCTCAGTGGCACACTTAGTATCTCTAAACGCGTTGCAGTCTTCAGATTTGCACACTTGCCACTTTTAAAAAAGGGGTTTTCTTCACCCTAGATTCCTCATTAACTGTGTCGTTCCCCTACCAAGTCCACCCCAAGAAAACTGCCCTCCCCTTACAAGAATAGCTGCCTGAAGCCTGTCCCAGCAATCCTGAATTGGTTCGCTTTCAGAAGCGGCCTGTAGCCCTGAAGCTCCGGGAGCACTGCCACGGCCCTCGGGCCAACATGGCCCTATCGTTTCGCAGCGGTGTTCAAACGGATGTGTGAATTTAATACGGATTTTATTACTGATGCCAATGATTTCGGAAGCTGAATATTTTTGTGAATGACAGTTTGATATACGCAGTAAAAGTAAAAAGTAATAAAATATATACATATTTTACACAATTATGCATACGTTTAAAAGTAATAATAAACATTATATTCAGTTGATAACAGACCAGTCTGTAAAAGGGTTGTGTTATCACATTATTAAATGGTAAACTGATAAAAGAGTAATCTAAGTACATATCTAATTAATCGATAGGGCTAATCCATACAAGTGTTTGTATATATATATTTATTAAGGTCCACATGACAATATGATTGATTGCTCAAGGCGTATAAATATTATTCCCGCTCCCAATAATTGTATTTTGATTGCCTCCTCGAGTTATCTTTTGACGCTCGTTCAGTTAAGTGTGGGGTTATTGTAATCGTCGTCTAAGTACTATTAAATATCAAGTCGTAAATTCAATCTGAACAGTTTTTATTTGCAGTAAAACTAGTAAACGTAAAAAATAACGCTAAACGTAAATTTACGCTAGTACTTACTAGTTAGACTAGAAGCCGAGCGAAGATCCATTTGTTTGACGACCGGACCTCTGTTGCGTAGCGGTAGAGCGCTTAAATGCTAGCTAGTGCTCAGTGAAAAATATATGTATACATGAATATGTATATTCGACCTATGTTTCAATGTATCTATGTAAATTATGTAAAATATAAATAGATATTTTTTTTGTAAATACATACATTTAAAAAAAAAAGATTCTAAATATGTTTATCCGCATTCTAGAACCCATATTATAAACTAGTTCAGCTATGCTTACTTTGGTTCTAGAGGTCTTAGTGATGTGTAGTATACCGCATAATCATGAGGGTCACAAAACAAATTATAGCACAAAGGCGTTGACTAAAATTTTTAATACCGTGGTGGTGCGAGCCTCTTGCTTTTCGGCAGAATAAGTTGGACATATCCAATTGCCGATTTTGAGTATATTGCATTCCCAGCTACAAGAAGGATAAATATTTGAAGCTAAGCGAATTGCACTCCGGCATGATATTTATTGAGATTGTTAAAAATACGATTGTTACTTGGCTAAAAATGACTCTGGGAGAAGTAACGAGCTGAAGTACTCGTAGGTCCAGGGCCTACAACAGGTTAGAAACAGACCTGACTAAATTATTTCATGGATCACTGTATCACACTTGGATCTTCTTTATCACAAAGTAGGAAAGTTTATAAACCGAGGCCTCATTTGAAAACCAAGGTACGGTATATGTTATATAAAAGGCACGCATAGCTCAGGACCTGACTTATTTCAAAAGGCCTTCAGCGATGTTTCACTTGAGATATGACCGAATCAAACGATTTATAAACCTTTGCCGTACCATTTTTTTTTTTTTCGTGCGGAAATCCCCCGGATTATCCGGATATCCATCGGATACCCCCCCGCCAGCCAGTGGGGGCGGTTATGTCGGGCTTGAACCGACTAAAACCGCACGCCGTCTCGGGCTGTAAGTTTACCAGCCCAGAACAAAAGATAATGTTCCATATGGAATTCGTTTCCTCACTCTATAACAAATAATGCTAAATAAACAATGACTTCTATGATACTAGACAACTGTTTAGAAAAAAAATGTATCACGGTTCCTGGCTGACGCGGGAATGAATTTCGAATTTGAAACGGGAACCAAAATCTAGACAAATGAGTTGAATTTTGACATCTATTTGTACACTGTACAGGCATATACCTACAGCCTATATAAAGTTATACCTATACCTATATAAAGTTGCACATTGTTGCTGGTCAAGTCGTGGTCTTTCGTAATAACCAATGTTGTGTTCTGTACAGCTAGTTTAGTAGTAGGTATACCTACATGGAAAGTCATTATTGCAGACTTAGGGTAAGTTATTATTTCAGCAGTGTCACCCTACGATCGAGAGTCGGAGATCGGGTTCGAATAGCTATATACAGTTCACATTGGTAGTGGCGACATGAACACACTCCTAATACAAGCAATTTAGATTAGCAGGAGGGATACGGGAATACTAGTAATTTCGGTTACTGATACTTACTCTTTAAAAACAGGTTAAAAGTAGGTTTTTACAAGGTTTAGCCTTGTAAAGCGAGCTTTAATGGAGCTCTAATGCATATCCTTTAAGTTGTTACCTAACTTAAATATTTTTATTCAAATAAATGCGTTGTTTTGGTTACTCCACTCCACTTTCCTCTCCAGTAGACTCTAAACTCCCTACTCCACTTCACTTTCCACTCCACTCTCCTCTCCACTCTCCACTCCACTCTCCACTCCACTCTCCTGCCCACTGTACGCTTCACTCTTCCCTCAACTTTCCACTGCACTTCACATATCACTCAATTTTACACTCCACTCCCTGATGTATCTTATGTTCGAATCTGTAAAGTTACATTACAGGGAAATGCTAGCAGTGAGGTAGCTCCTTACAATTTTTTTTAAATTTGCAATTGAATTCACACAATGGCGTTATTTGTGTTATTCACCTCGCTAAACTAAACTATCTCTAAAACTATTTCATTTGAACTTTCAACAACTTCGAAATTCTGTTCTATATGTCGTCGGATTAAATCTAGGCTTTATTAAAAAGGAAGTCTAGTTTAAAATATGTATTCCAAACAAAAGCCATTTGACGTCATTTTCGATCAGTCCCCCAAACCGGGGCAAGACGGGGACACCGTGGTTTCCAAACCCGATGGGGCCATCTCGAAACCGGAGATGGCCCAGGGTCAGTCGGGGTGCGAGGGATATGCTCTATGGGCAACCTTACACCCCGGCGTCTGAAGACCCGGGACGGCATGCGGTTTTAGTCGGTTCAAGCCCGACATAACCGCCTCCGCTGGCCGGCGGGGTGGTATCCGAAGGGATTTCCGCACGAAAAAAAAAAGGTACCTCGATAATTTCACATTTTGTATTGGATTGTGAGGAGTTTTCTGCTGCATCTGGAAGTTCTAGGTACAATAGTAATAAAATGTATATAGGACCAACTTTGAGTTAAACCAAACACAATTCAAAAAGAACTTTTCAAATCAGTTCATAAACAACAGCAATATTTAGATAGACCACAACCGATCACGTGCGTATATGTTGTGATGCTTTATAACGTTTTGTTTCGGGTTTGACACCGACTTCAACAGAAAAGGCTTACGTGTTTTTTTTGTCTCTAGAATTAAATCTGTTAATCAGTTATTTAACACTTTTCAGTGCCTTTTTGTTATTGAAGTCGGTTTAATTTTTTTAATTGAAATAGCTTATTCTAGGTATTGTATAATTATTTATATTCATAAAGTACTGCAAATATAGTTGGTTAATAATGTAACTCTGGTAAACTGTTTACATTAGATACATTTATTTCAAAACCAGTTTACCTACCTGTTATTAGTAGTAGTAATTAATGTTCTTACATCTTTCGATAACTAGATATATAATATATTTAAAATATTATCGTCTAAAGCTTATACTTTAAATCCGCTCTCCTACTCCACCTCTGCGAAAAGCCTGCACCAGAGCCATCGTCCGTCAAATCGCAGGTGTACGTAAACGTCACCTGCAGGCCCAAGTCTTCAGATATCTTGGTTGCATACACCCAATTTGCACTCAATAAAAAAAAAGTGTATTTTCTGTTCATTGGAGCCCACAAATTAATTTGATTTAATACCAATGCTGATAAACATTATTGTCGTTATATATTTATCAGGAATTTACTACTTTTCTAACCCTAAAACTACACTTTCATGATTATATTTAGTAACGTAGATAAGATAATTTTTCGTAACATTTATTCTCATGACACATCAAACACTTTACAATAAATAATATTCTAACAATTTACTTTGAGGAAATATTTGTGCTTTACTATAAGTCATGCACCAATAAAGTGGAGTCGTATGCGGCACTCAATGTTCACCCAGTTGGCACCACTAGGCTGGCAGAGCACCAGGTCGCTCTCGAATCCCGTGATGGATTCACTTTCCTAACGATGTATTTGTGTTAGTACACGTCACCCTTAACTGTAATGCTGTTACGTTAAGGCACACGGTGCATTATGATTTCTCATTTGGCTCCGATGCATCCATTGCGTCATATAGTTAGTGCATTAATTGCAGCCAGTATAGTTTGCAATTCGTATCGTAAGCAGGCTTCACGCATGCGGACGACACGCCTCGCTAGTTTGTAGTTAAAAATGATCGAGATCTATTTCAGAATGATCTTTGGATTTCAGCAGTTATTTATAATCTCTTACCTAAGAACTGAGACACAAATAATAATCTTAGGTGCTAAGTCAATTTATCTTTCAAATAATACAAATAAATGAGCTGTTGCAACCTACCCTTTTTTTTTTTTTTTTTATCGTGCGGAAATCCCTTCGGATACCCCCCCGCGTGCCAGCGGGGGCGGTTACGTCGGGCTTGAACCGACTAAAACCGCACGCCGTCTCGGGTCTACAGACGCCGGGGTGTAAGGTTGCCCATAGAGCATATCCCTCGCACCCCGACTGACCCTAGGCCATCTCCGGTTTCGAGATGGGCCCCCTCGGGTTTGGGAACCACGGTGTCCCCGTCTTGCCCCGGTTTGGGGGAGGGGCGCTAGTCGCCCCACCGTCCCGGCCTGCTTCTGCTGGGGTGACAGGTGGCCTCACCCGCCACCCCCAGGCCTGCGCTCATGGAGGACGGAGGTCGTTAAGCGACCTCCGGCGCCTGAGTTGCCTGCGACGCGCGGCCAGCAAGTTGCGGGCTCGGCGGACCGGGAGAGTTCTAAGTCCCTCCCGGGCGCGCTCCGCCACCTCTTTCGCGAGCATTACATGCTCGCAGAAGGAGGCGGCGGCGGCCCACGCGCTCGCGCTCCGCACCATTGCCGCAATCATGCTGCCGAGCGACAGGACTCCGACCCCGATGGCTGCCACGAGGTCACGCCTCGGCGCCTCCCACGCCGGGCAGTCCGCCAGCGTGTGCAGCCCTGAGTCCTCGCTCGCGTCGCAGTGATGACACTCAGGCGTTGGCTCCTTCCTGATCCGATGCAGGTGGTCCCCGAAGCACCCCTTCCCGGAGATCACCTGCGTCAGTCGGTAGGAGAGGCTTCCGTGTCGCCTCTCCAGCCAATCCTCCATGATGGGCCTTACCGCCGCTATTGCGGCGTGCCCTTGTTGCAACCTACCCCGAGAGGAATACTTAAATACTTAGTTGTTAAGCATTCAGGAATTTTTAAATTTACTGCGCATTTTTCTTATTTCCTCTTTCTGTAAGAACCTTCTACAAACTATTAGAAAACTCAAAACAAAGATGAATGAAATGAGTAAAGTCGTTCTCAAAGTTATGGTGTTGCCCAAGGGAAACAAAAAAATATTTTTTTATCATATCGTCAAGGGTTATAACTAAAGTTATTATAAGTATTTTAAAAATAACTACGGTCATATAATATATTGTTTAAATTACCTACGGTCGTTTCACAGATATTTGTAATGATTGGAATAATAGACGATTCACCTACTGTAGTGTCCCAAATAACTATAATACATAATATGATTGCTCTTACAATATGACAACCACTATCACTGTTTCGTTAGCGGACCGACCGCTATTCATAGGCACTTATAAACTTTTATACTAAAAACTTCTTGAAATTATGTAGTTTGTGTTAAGGAAATAATCGTAAACATGTATTCATTCGTTTTTGAGAACATATTTGAGTTCGATTCGTGTTTAAACTTTCGCTTTAATTTGTACGATAATATTGAATTAGTTAAACAAAGCTGTCTTACGACACTGAAAGCGGGCACACTTCATTTAACTTTCAAATATACTTTTGAGCTGCGGTTTTTCCTGGCTCTGTGGTATTTTTCATTCCAGAAGGAAGGTCACGGTCGTAGTACCAGTTCCAGTTCTGAAATGCGCGACTATGTACTATGCTACGAGGAATGGCATGGATGCTATCTTTATGGCAGAAAGAGATCGCTGCAGAATCGTTAGGCTGTTCAACCAGCAGAAAGATGTATATGTAGACCTTATAGATGAATGGCAACATCGTTGGAATCTATTAATTAAGGGCTGCCATCTTTACCAGTTTTTTTCCAGACGTTCGCTAGCGACTGGAGATGAAATGGTTTGAGGTGGATCACGATGTCACTCAATTTCTTACTGGTCATGGTAACTTTAAGAGCAAGCTTTCGTTAGCTAGTTGTTCAGCCCCTTATTCTAAATATGATCAAACTGCTCGTCATATACTTTGGGAGTGTAGTATTTGGCTAAATGAATGATATGTTGAATAGTTTACAGATGACAAGTGGAGTGGGATGCTATGCGGATCTCGTATCAGATGGGGCAATTTTTCGTGCAGTTAGGCATTTCTGCCATACAAATTATTCGAATCAAATATAGCTCACTTAGGACCTCAATATTTGTGTCCGTAGTGCTTATCTCTTTTATAGGTAGTTTGTCTATTCGTGTCTTTTGTCTCCCGTTTGCTATGGAAGGAAGTGAATTTATTGTACTTTTAGCTCACCCAATTCACTTCTGATTAATTTCGATGCAGGTTCCAAGACTACTGTCACTACTGTTGATCCTGGTGTACAGGAGTTAAAATAGTGGGAAAGGGGGTGCAATTAGTCCCAAAAAAAATCGTAGTACCAGATTAAGTACCTGCCTCGGTAGGTAGGTCCTTTCCGACCTCTGTGTATGGGTTGCATGTAATAGTTAACGAACCTATGGTCGTCAATCGGGTAGTTATTTATGACCAACACCGAGCATTTTCTAGATGAAAAATCAAGTAACACTACGCGCGACTTGGGAATCAAACCCAGCACCTGATGTATGTACCTATAGCATTGCACCACCAGTGACGGTTGTCTCCTGGCAATTTAAAACTTCAAGTTCGATTTCTTTGTCTAGTCTAATTTGCCTGAATGTCAGTTTACTCTAATGGGGTATCTGATATAGTCTGATCTCTGTTACCCGTTCGCTCAATATGATGGTTTTACACGCCTTTTAAAGCATGGTAGGTAGGTAAAACTTTCATAAAGGCTGTAGGAATAAAAAAGATCTTGAATATCTACTCTCAAGGGAACGAAAAACTATATTTCGCTTAATATAATGACACTGACAGTAAACTTATGAGAAATAGAGATAAAGTTGTCAAATTTATTTTATTTATTGGTAAACTAGCTTCCCTAGAGTACGATTTTCTACTAAAGTTTTTGGTATTTTACAAGTGGTAAAACATATTTCATTAAATTCAGTTAAAGCTTCGTAAGTATCTACGTCTTCGTGGAGTTAAACAAACTGAAATGCCATGTAGAAGTTTCACTTCACTTTTACGCGTGTGACAGGCATCACACAAGAACTGGCTAACTGCCAGGCGCAGCTAGCTCACTTCCGACGATACTTCTAAAATATTTCTTTCAAAACTCATTCGACTAACACCTTCATGATTTGTGAAAATAAACTCACTACAACACTATGTACTCTGCACTAAACCTCAATAAAGCTTTTAATGGGGTTTAGTGCAAAGTACTAAGCCTAATTAAAGGAAGAAAACATAAAGGCGCTGTTCCCTTCGTTTTGGAGAGTTCCTTGTACAAGTTTACAATATGTTGGATTTAGTCCTTAGTTCTCCTTCCTAAGAATTATTTTTTTAGTTCTTATTAGGTGAAAAACAAATATACCCCGATGGTTGGCGCGTATAGTTAAGGGGAAGTCATTCGCTAGATAACGTGTTTATGATTTCTCAAAGTCTTCGTATAAAGTAACGTTACTTACCTCTGACTGAAACAGTAAAGGCAACATCGTGAGGATAATTACCTCACCAATTGGTATCACGTCACTCCGTGTGCCTTACACTAACTACTCTTTGCTCTATGATTTATGAATATGAATACTGACATTGACAGACACGTATGAATCGTGTTATTTAAATTTCAAACGTACAGAAACATTCGATTTATTTTGTTGTTTTATTGTTTACATTTCGTTTTCAACATGTGAATATAAATATGAATCATTCGCGATTAAATTATATTTAGATTGCAGAAACTGATGCTATAGGTATTTATATAATATATATTTATTTATTTAAGGATGTCCGGTGAACTGAAATCGAAAACATCAAGCATTAAGAAATTGTACTTCGCTTCAGAAACATAAATATTCTTTGTTTTATGGAGCTAACAGACTTGACATTTTATGCTTCCAATAAGATAAATAGCAGGGTTTGCGATTATTTGCAAACATTTTGCTAAAGAAGGTTTTAAGTCGCAACCATTGATATATGTATATCAATGGTCGCAACGTTATCTAATTTTAGATTAACTAGTGTGGTGTTACAGTGATTTCATAGTTATAGCAAAACATGCGACTTACAAGTAATTAAGTACCTTTTTTTTTTCGTGCGTAAATCCCTTTGCATACCCCCCCGCCGGCCAGCGTTATGTCGGGCTTGATCCGACTAAAACCGCACGCCGTCTCGGGTCTTAAAACACCGGGGTGTAAGGTTGCCCACAGAGCATATCCCTCGCACCCCGACTGACCTTAGGCCATCTCCGGTTTCGAGATGGCCCCCTCGGGTTTGGGAACCGCGGTGTACACGTCTTGCCCCGGTTTGGGGGAGGGGCGCTAGTCGCCCCACCGTCCCGGCCTTCTTCTGCTGGGGTGACAGGCGGCCTCACCTGCCACCCCCAGGCCTGCGCTCATAGAGGACGGAGGTCGTTAGCGAGTCGCATGCGACGCGCGGCTAGCATGTTGCGGGCTCGGCGGGCCGGGAGAGTTCTAAATCTCTCCCGGGCGCGCTCCGCCATCTCCTTCGCGAGCATTACATGCTCGCAGAAGGAGGTGGCGGCGGCCCACGCGAACAAGTAATTGAGTCCCTAAAATAGGGAATATATATAACACACTCATCACTCAGTTGGGTGAACATAAACAGACATTATAGAAACGGTTAAGCATTTCAATCTCTCCGTCAGTAAACGAACAAATTCTAACTCATTAATGTCGAATACGGGATAACCTCAATGTTAATTACAGCGAATGTTTCTTATTTGAGTAGTAATCGTTGTGTTGTGATTGTGACTGGAGCGGTAAATTTTCATTGATGACCTACATAATGTAGTGCTGTAAATTGTACGTTCCACATACGTGTAACACTCTGGTAATGATTGCAGCTTGCAGCACATGCTTGATTGTCGCTGCTGTAATAGGTATTGTGGCATTCATAAACATGTGGACTCTGTTTAAAGGTACTTACCTGAAATAAATGCATTTTATTTTATTTAACCCAATATACGTTAAATTAATTAGGATTATGATTTAGGATACGGTTTGTTATATGATGTATGACATAAGTACATACAGTCACGTCACTTACCCATTGAGGTAGGTCTCTACTACATGTTTCCACTTGCTACGATTCTGGAATGCACCTTTCGCTTCTTCTACTTTCAGAATTATTTTCAAAAATGCTCGCCTCTGGGTACATGCGTGGTTGTGGGCACCTACTCCTGACCCGGCCTTCCTTCATAACGTCCTCGATCTCGTACGTAGGTCAACTCTTATCAGGTTACCCATACATCCACACCTCATAACATCAGAAGGCAAGAAAGGTAAGTCCCGATTACAAAACGTCATCTTTTTTTTTTGCGATACTCATTCCCTGATTATGTTGTTAATAATATATTTACGTAGCCATAATAAACATACTAAAATACCAAGCCAGCCATATATTAAAAATACGATAAAGTAATAATATTTAGGAACAAATACAAAGAACCGAATATTGTTTGTTGTGAAATGTCAAGAATTTGTATATCAAGGCTTTAGTACTGTGAAAAAAAAAAGTTGAGCAAGACATACATATTTACATACAAAACTTTAACTAAACTTTAGTTTCTTAAACTTAACATAGAACCATAATAAAGCTTTTATATATTTTTTTAAGAATATGGAACAGAATAACTCTGTACACAAAGGTGGGAGAAACAACATGCATGCTATCATCTCCCTACTAATGGGTATAATTTGTTATGTAATGTCGGAAAGTGTATATTGCATGTTGTTCAACTTAAAGCGAGTTTAACTCGTTCAACTTGTGGTAATTCTGGCACTACAGAATTACAACGAGAATACCTTGTAGTGTGTTGAGTAGTGAATGAGATCTCCAGAACTTCTTAAAGTATACTGCCTACTGGGCTTCATTTTTTTCATTAACAGTTAGTATGGTAAATGCTCTTTCTTTTAAAGGTTGGCTTTTAAAGTTATAGAAAAGTTTTAATTAAGGTTCGATTCATCTTTGATAGTACAGCTAATCGACTAACAATGAATCGATCTATCTTATAAACCCATTAAACTGCCTGGCATTTAATAAACGAACAAATGAGTAAGGCTCACCCTATTCAGATATAACTCCGTACCACGTACAGCATGGTAATCTTTCAGAACTTTGTAGAATGGGGCTTTGAAGACAAGCTGTTTAAGTGTAGGTACAGCGTTAACATTCGCACTTAAATATCTTTTCAATCAATACCAGCATTTTTATTAGGTACTATCTGTTCCCCGAGCACAGGGCACGCCGCTATAGCGGCGGTAAGGCCAATCATGGAGGATTGACGACACGGAAGCCTCTCGTACCGACTGACGCAGGTAATCTCCGGGAAGGGGTGCTTCGGGGACCACCTGCATCGGATCAGGAAGGAGCCAACGCCTGAGTGTCATCACTGCGACACGAGCGAGGACTCAGGGCTGTACACGCTGGCGGACTACCCGGCGTGGGAGGCGCCGAGGCGTGACCTCGTGGCAGCCATAGGGGTGGGAGTTCTCTCGCTCGGCAGCATGATTGCGGTAATGGTGCGGAGCACGAGCGCGTGGGCCACCGCCACCTCCTTCTGCGAGCATGTAATGCTCGCGAAGGAGGTGGCGGAGCGCGCCCGGGAGAGATTTAGAACTCTCCCGGCCCACCGAGCCCGCAACTTGCTCGCCGCGCGTCGCAGGCGACTCAGGCGCCGGAGGTCGCTTAACGACCTCCATCCTCCATGAGCGCAGGCCTGAGGGTGGCAGGTAAGGCCGCCTGTCACCTCAGCAGAAGCTGGCCGGGACGGTGGGGCGACTAGCGCCCCTCCCCCAAACCAGGGCAAGACGAAGACACCGTGGTTCCCAAACCCGAGGGGGCCATCTCGAAACCGGAGATGGCCCAGGGTCAGTCGGGGTGCGAGGGATATGCTCTATGGGCAACCTAACACCCCGGCGTCTGTAGACCCGAGACGGGTTGCGGTTTTAGTCGGTTCAAGCCCGACATAACCGCCCCCGCTGGCCGGCGGGGGGGTATCCGAAGGGATTTCCGCACGAAAAAAAATAAAAAAAGGTACATTTTCGTATTTTTTTATTACACAATAATGCATGGAAATTTGCCCGATTTGTTAGCATTTAAGATTACTGCGCCGCTTTCTCAGGTAGTAGGGTGATGATATATAGCCTAAGATTTTATTAATTCGAAACAGTAGTTTAGCGTTTAGATAAGCGCGTTCAACCAAACAAACTAAGAAATTCTTCAGCTTTATAATCAGAGATCGTAATATGTAGAGTATATTTACCTAAAGTTCACGGAAGGAAGTAACATAGAGTTGATAATACCTCCTCTAAAATGCCGGAATCGTAAATATGAAGATTAAATCCCGAGATTTAAGAAACTGCAAATTACTTATTGCGCTGTGGATACATTTGAACTAAATTATTATATTGAAGAATATCATTTATATTTTTAGAGTTACCGCGTACTATAAGTGTTTTTTCTATATTTTCGGTTTTTAAACTGTTTGTTTGAACACTAAAAACCCATTTGTACGTAGAAAAAGATCTCTCAACATCCTTCCACGTATCAAATGAGGCAAGCGTTGCATAACCTTTGAGACCCTCTTTATTACAATATAATCAGGTAAATAACAGGAGAAAAACAAAGAATTTTAATTTAACACTTTTAGTACGGTACTATAAAAATATAATGATATGTCTCAATATAATAATTTAGTTTAAATGTATTCAAAGCGCAATAATTAATTTGCAGTTTCTTAAATCCCGGGATTTAATCTTCATATTTACGATTCTGGGATTTTAGAGGAGGTATTATCAACTCTATGTTACTTCTTTCCGCGAACTTTAGGTAAATATACTCTACCTATTCAGATCTCTGTTTATAATATTAATAAAAGATAAAGATATAGATACCAAAATTTTACTACATATAGGCATACGAGTCTTCATTAGGGCTACATTAGGCCTACAATCGAATACATTAGATCTACATTGGGTCTACATTGGGTCTACGTTGGGTCTACGTTGGGTCTACATTGGGTCTACATTGGATCTACATTGGGTCTACATTGGGTCTACGTTGGGTCTACATTAGGTCTACAACGGGTCTACATTGTGTCTACATTGGGCCTACTTTGGGTCTATATTGGGTCTACATTGGGTCTACATTAGGTCTACAATGGGTCTACAACGGGTCTACATTGGGTCTACTTTGGGTCTATATGGGGTCTATATTTGGTCTACATTGGGTTTACATTAAGTCTACATTGGGTCTACATTAGTACTGACTTGGGTCTACATAGGGTCTACATTCATCATCATCTTCGGTCGCATTCATCATCATCTTCGCTCGCCTCTGAGTCCGGGGTCCGCTTTCCTACTTTTACTTCTCTACTTCGCACGGCCTTAGACATCCATGGTAGTGAGACCATTGGCATGCAAGTCATCTTCTACGAGCCAAACTAGCACTTCTAGGGTCTACCCCTCCTAGCGAGTCCCGGTGGAGTTCGCATGACCAGACATTTGTTACCCATGTAGCCTTGCGGTTGCCGTAATACGTGGCCATACCGGCGAAGGCGACTCTCCTGTATTGTATCCGCGATGTCATGAACATGAAGGCTGCCGCGGAAGCGAATCGATCCTTATCTGTACGCAGCATATTTATCTCCGTGACACGCAGCACCTAGTTATGTCGCTCTAGCAGCGGCCACACTTCGCAGCCGTTTAAAATGATGGTTTTATAGGCTCGCACTGTTATCAGTAAGTCTCTGCAATCTAACTGGATTTTGGGGTCACAAATGATACCAATGAAAATGATGTCACAAGTCGCGAAGTACAAATCCCAAACAGGTAGTCCGGGCGACCAAGACATCGCCTATGCGGACGGGTGTGGGATATGTAGAGTTTAACGCCATATACACGGTTTTCGTCACATTTAACTTCAGTCCACCGTTCTCAAGTGCCTGCTTCCACGTCTTCACACACCGCACCAATCTGCCCCTGTCCGCGTCGACCAGCCCGATATCATCAGCATACATGTTCGTTTCTGATGCTGTCCGACAAGACGTCTAATAACACCTTAAGCAGCAGACGCGGACTAAAGACAGAACATTGGTGTACTTCGACGGTGATGGGGAAGGGTTTCATGTCACCAACAGCAGTCCGAACCACGGAATCGGAATCGTTGAACTATGTTTTTTTTCGTGTGGGAAACCCCACGGGCTTCACCCCACCGGTGCCAGCGATGAGGTGGGTATGTCGGATCCAACTGACTAAAACCACACGATGTCCATCCCAAGCGTCCATTGCCTGGTACCCTGGGTACGCCCTCGAAAGGATAGCCCCAGGATTCAGGGATCATGGTACTATGTATAATTTAATTTCTACTATAAGAAAATTTTCTCCCATATTTACCGCCGCCATTGTAACCCCTTGTATTTATGTATTACCGGGAAGTAAGTAATTGGATTTAAGGTGAGTGCTTAGTAAATTAGCCGAAACCGAGCGACAATTGACACTAAACACATAATAATATCGACAATACACTGTCAAATCTATTGATATAGTATTTTATTGGGATTTCAACGACTGGGTTTTAGTAGGTAAGTAATAAAAACGTTCAGTTCTAAGATGTTTGTAAAGCTATGAATAATGGAGCAATAAACGGCTTTATCATAACAGACATAGAAAAATACATAATACTGCAATAAAGCAGGGGCAAAACCCATTTTTGATACATCTTCAAATGTCACGTCTACAAACCTAATCCAAAGCTTGACTGAGTTCTAAAGAAGGTTGTGACAACAACTCAATCTATTTCTATATACCAACCTCATTTTAAAATTAGAAGACATTCACACTGACCATCATAAAACATGATATAAATATTTACGATTGTCAAGGTCGACTCTATTAGCGTCGGATTAACGCTGAAGCGGTTAATTTTGTATTAGAACGGAACAGGGAAGCCGGTTCATATTCTGGGAATGTGTGAAATTCACTGTGAGAAGTTAATGTTGTGTTTACAATATCCGAGTTATCGGGTTTCTTTGATGTTAAAGGGGCGCACTTTATAATACAGGATGCATTACAGTGAAATAACATCTTGAATGCTTGTATCCCATGTGTGTATCTCCACGTGTATCTATGTACTAGCTGTCTATACTAATGCTGTGATGATGATGATAAAATATTAATTAAACGAATGTCAGCTGAAACTGGATTTAGGCTTTCAATTTATTATGTCAGAATCAGAGAATCAGAATCTATTGTCTTCTAACAGTTTTGGATCAGTTTCTCGTTTATGATGTAATAAATTTCTGTATATAATTATTGGACTGTGGATGTTATAAATACATTTATCACTCTTAAAAGTATTTTAATATATTAATATTTTAATAATAATATTTCAGCGCTCATAAATAAATCTAGATTCAATTAATTAGTAGTTGTAAAGATCAGATCGGAAGTATCATTCTTAACTCCTTACTGTGCACAGTAAATAAAACATTGCGTAGTACAAATATAAATTTGATGTGCTGTCTCCCAGCAAACCTTTGACTAGACTTAAAGATAGATCTTCTCTTATTTAAATAATACTGTAAAGGCAGGTAACTAACCTATAATCACGCTATAGACTAGGGATCGGCAATTAGTTTCTGGATATGTGATCCGGATACTTTTGTTTTTTTTTATCGAGGTCCAGAAAAAATAATTATGTGTGGAGGAACGGGATGTGATGTTCCTCCAACACAAAGGCAGGATCCTCCGACCAGGCAAGGTGATCACGCCTAGCGGGCCGCGGCCCATCGGATGTCGCTGGGATGTTGTATATATGTTATACCAGCGCGCGAACTTCACTTTCGCGACTCAAGATTGGTAGTGACGTAATAGTATCGAAGTAGTTCCACTTGTTGTCGCTAGATGGCGATTGGGTATATGTGGTATCGCCGCATATGTAAAATTAATGAGAATAGTTGCATCGACGGTGGTATGGATGGTACGAAAGATGATTCGCCTACAATATTGTATATTATTTCGAGCCAGACATAGTATTCAGATCCATAACTAGTTTCTTGCAATTTTCTTACTTTTCCATATATTTTAAGACATGCTGCGGTCCTGACACGGACCGCGGTCCGTCTATTGCTGACCGCTGCTATAGACTATACAATTACGTTGAACATTTCTTTAATAATGTACGTAATGTAATGTCGAGATTGCGGCGTACGTCCACCAATTAACACTTTATCAGATGTTTTTTTATTTATTTATATGTTTTTAATCTAATGCTCCAGATGAGCAGGTTATGGTAGTAAAACAACGACAATAGGAATTCGAAAGAATCGTTAACGTGAGAATGAGAAATATTGTGAAGGCGTGTTTTATAGAGTTTTGAGCTTCACTACATTAGACGCAGATCACTGAACGTGAACGCATTGGAGCTTGATGCATTTTCTGCGATAGCCTCTGACGCTGAGCTTCTTCGATTAGCCACTTTACTCGTAAATCTAACGTATTCACTTTCAAATCAATACATTACTGTTTTGTGTAGACATTAAGTATACAGAGAGTTTAATTCAAACGCAGTAACTGACGTCTGACAAGCAAATTAATATCTTTCACCTCTTGTTCCGTAATACTTCCTGTACACTTCTTCATCAATGATGTGCTCGATCTGCTTGAGCTTTAAATACATGTCAATAAAAGATACTAGTGGTAGCGTATAGTATAACTGCATATGATTTCCTTACGTATTACTCACGTACTGTAGCGTAGTGTTCATTCGAAAGTACAACTTCAAAAGTTTATACATTTCTGACTAATAAGTAGGCATAAAAATGTTGTGGCAGGAAGGCTACTAGATGTTGAACATAAATTCTGTGGCACGGTCAGCAATGGAAGTTTTTGAATTTTGTTAAAATTACAGCACCTGTCAGGCTAAGGATTGAGCTAGGTACATCTGGCAGAACCGAATCGCACTTTCCTGTTCTTCTATTCTTTTTTATCACTCAGAATTGTCATTTGCCGGTGCTGTTACCTTTCAAACCTAACTCACGCACACAAGCGCATACATAAAAAATCTAGATGTGTCTTGTTGGATAAATATAAATTGTGTAGATAATATTATTTAAAAAACAGAAAATCAAAAAAACAGGCGTGAAGTTATGTTATGTTATGTTTTTATTATTTTTATACTGTTAAAATATTTAAAGGAAAACCATTATATTTTCATTCACATTTCTTGCCGACTGTACAATGCGCCTAAATTCTTTTGTAAACGGTGATTCCTTATTGTGAAATTAACTGTCCGCCCACGGGAATGCGTCTTGTGAAGATGCTCGTGTTCTGTTGAATATACGACATTTCATATTATTATGCTGTAATATAATATCGAGAAAAGTAAGCAAAATGTAGTTATTTATAGAGTCACTGAAGAAACACTTAAATAAATATCGGTTTGACAAGAACATAAGCTCTACAAATTAAATTGAAATTAAAAAAACCCCTGAAATAGCTAAGAAAACTCCTAACTATTTCAGCTTTCAAACGAAACAAAAAAAAACAAAATGATATATTCATCCACTTGGGAAGGATCGTGTGGTTTTAGTCGCTTCGATTCCGATATACCCACCTCATCTCTGGCATCTTGAAAGGCACGCAAACACACACCCTCCCTAACACACACACACACCCTTCCTAACACACACATACACACCCTCACAGACGCTATTTCTCTGTGTGTATACACACAGAAAAATAGCGTGCATCCAAAGCTTGCACCTTGGAGCCCGAGGTACGCTCACACAATACCGTATTGTACTACTATGAGCATATACTTATACGCGTGTCTTTTTTAAACTTTACTGTATATGGTGTAGGTAGATGATTAAGTAGTAGGTACAGCCATTGTAACTATTAAATGTTTTCAGCATACAATTAGTAGTTACAATGGCTAGTCGGCATTGTTTGTTATATAGTGACTAATATATTAAACGAATATATTCATAGTAGCATAATGTCATAAGGGTAGGTATGCCATAACATGAATAATAAATATGTGCCTAGATAAGCATTGCCTTTGCAACGCTGCAAAATAATGGTATACACAATCAGTACAATCTAAACCGGGGGTGGCCAACTTGATTTGACCCAAGGTCTGCTCCAAGGTCTACTGTTTAGTAACTAAACCATGTGCGAATCGCCGTCTCGGGTCTTCAAACGCCAGGGTGTAAGGTGGGTCCATGAGGCATTCCCTCGCACCCCGGCTGTAGCTACGAGCCCCCCACTAATACGTCGTTTATTATAATAGGCTCGTCAGCTATTGCGTAAGACCAAAAATATAGCTGTGAATATGCAGTTTGCAGATTACACCTCTATTTCCGGGATATACCCGAGGTAAATCGAGGGACTACATTCTTCACTCACTGCAGGTGGGAAGTAAGTATATAAAAATATATTACAAAAACTGGTCATTCCATTAGTCTCGTTAGTCTTTACAGTGCTCTTACTCTCAAAATAAATATAATATGAATTTAACCACATGTGGAATGCATCGCGGAAATCGCATTTGACTTGATAAATATACTACACAACTCGACCAAAATTATATAGCGATGAGATTACTCAAACTTCTCTATGTTTACAGTTTGTAACGTTATTACTTTTATGTTTAGATATTCGTGTATCCTCACTTGACATTCTTCTTCAAATAGATACATAATTATTGAATTATCGGGTATTATAAGGTACAACAAGATACAACAGTATCATCAAACTTTTATTTAAACTATCAAAGAGACAAAGATAACATTCCTTGTCAGTTTATGAAGGGGAAGATCATACGGCTAATAATATGCCGATAGGTTTGACAGTAACAATGTTTTTAATATAGGTTAATCGGTCTTGTACCACGTTTCTTTTCT
The DNA here is from genome assembly GCA_946251805.1 of Cybosia mesomella. Lineage (NCBI taxonomy): Eukaryota > Metazoa > Arthropoda > Insecta > Lepidoptera > Erebidae > Cybosia > Cybosia mesomella. Next base: position 20,550,030 of record OX276401.1, read on the forward strand.
ATTTACAAATTAAGAGCAATATTTCGAGCACTGTTTGTCGTGAAACAATGAACACGCACTATATCGGCTGCCTGCCAATAAGCCGTAAATTGGTAGGATCGCTCGTAAACTTAGCCATTATTGATAGCCATTAAATTAGACTCTTTACGAGTCGCGTGGTGACGGCAGCCCATGGGCCGAGTCCTAGTTCTAGGATTACAAATTAAGTATTTTTCAATGTGGGCAACATTGAAAAATACTTAATTTGTAATACTCATGATATTGAGAGCACTTCAAATTGATTTGCAAAATAGCGGGTAAGAACTAAGATTTAAGAGCTGAGGGGACTGTAAACCTTTAGGAGATTATAGGAGCTACATATCCAATTAGATTCCAAGTGGACCTACTCTTCTTCTTCATCCGAGCACTAATCTCAGTTGCATCCCAAGCTTGTACTTTAAATCCCGGGGGTCCATATGATACTTCTCTCCTCCTCCACTCATTTTAGCGTTGTTCCCGGTTGGGTTGGGCCATATGGATTTTATGGGAGCAACTGCTGTCTGATCCCCAAACCTCGAGAGGAAAGTGCGCGAGAGCCTAATCGGTCAATCAGTAGTTGTACCAGTTTCCAGGTGAGTTTGATCGGGCTCCGAAGATTTTGATGCGAACTGTACTAATGTTGAATATACATATAGATGGATCAAAATACTTAGTAGTTCACCCAAAATTTTAGTTTTGTGGTAGTTTACCTGCTGTTGTCATGATCAAATTCATAGAGAAAAGATCCCATTAATTACTCTGTGATCACAGTTGACACTTGGCTATATCATATTATAATTCAAAAAGTTCTAAATTTCTCTTGTGAGACTAAATACGAGCCTTCCTCTTACACATCCTATAAAAATAGGTAATTGTTCCAGTTATACGCACTTTTAGTGAGACAAATAAATAGAGACTGAGACATTACACCGAAGAAAACCAATATTTTTAATGAAAAAGCTTAGATCTTCTGCGGATGTAGATACTCTGGAATTATTTTTTTTATGTTATACTTTAATCTATGAATATATTTAGATTTAATGCATGGGTATCAACATGGCGCAGAGTACGCTCTAATGTAACCGGAATACTCTTATACATACTTACCTACTTAGTTAAAATCCAAGAGCTCATTAAAATTGTATGGATATTTATTCATATACTTGTATATTCCTGCCTGTATATTCATAAAGTGGTAAGAAAATGTGTATTAACATACACCATCATTACAGAATAGACCTAATACAATAGTATAGGATTAGCATCCAGATTAAGAATAAATTACTCACACAATTCAACACTAATAACCCATTAAACAATAAAATAATAGTAAAATTAAATAATAAGAACAATGAAATGAATCAATTAACAAGTAATAAACAATTAATAATCATATGTTCAAATAATTATAAAATATAGAAAGAAAGAAAGAAAGAAAAACATTTATTTTGCCAAAACATAAAAAAGAAGAAAACACAGAGAAAATACATTATTATTAGGCAAAATAGGATACCACTCAGCATATGCTATGGAAGGATATTCCAAAGCTCTGGTCTTCCGTGATACCCTAATTGAACTAATTAAATACAGTGTGCAACAATACTGCACGGTTTTACATACCAAATTAAAATAAATAATAATAATATTAAGTAAAATAACAAAGAACATAAATGCCAAAAGGATTTAAAAACATCCTACTAAGGACTGACGCAAAAAACGGCTGCCTGCTGGTGCTTGTTGCAATTCCAGTAAAAGCTTTTTTAGTTTAATCTTAAAAGAATAAATAGAGTTAAGATTTCTGATCGGTGGAGATAAATTATTCCAGCATTTCGTGGCAGAATAGCGAAAACTGCCACGAAAAGCAGCCGTTTTATGCTTATAGCATAATAATCGGACCGCATGACGCTCAGGACGCTCAGAAAACTGAAGTTTTGTAAACAAATATGGTGGCTGCTTAGTTTTGATCACCCCAAATAGCAACGTCGCAAAATGCAAAAATCGTCTAGATGACATATTCAGCATACCATTGCGGTTTATATAGGGAGAGATATGCGATCGTCGAGGAATAGGGAAACAGAAACGCACGCAAGCATTCTGAATACGCTGAATAAGTTTTTGTGTGAGAACCAACAGGCACCCTCCAAACACAATGTCTGTGTAGTTAATTTTTGATAGGATAAGTGCGTCGCAGAGCTGGATTCTCAGATCTGTACTCAGGTATGATTATATTAATTATTAATACAAAAGATATAATCAAATAATAATAATTCATTTGTCAAAAGCGTCTCCCCTCTGGTTGGTTATTACTAAGTACCTTGCAAACGCTATATTGCAAAATTATATGTTATAGGATCATGCTATCTGGATGTATTGTTTCCCTGTGTACCCAGTCTTTCATAGATAATAGTAGATTGTTACACAACCCCCGCTGGCTGGCGGGGGGTATCCGAAGGAATTTCCGCACGTAAAAAAAAAGGGTTGAAAGTCAGCCATTTCACCTGAGTTATTTCTAGCGCTCGAACGTAGTGAGAGCGCCAATAGTTCGAGGGTGAAATGGTGACATTCACCCGAGGTAAACACTCTACTTTTCATTTCGACTATGTGAGGAAATTAAAATACTATACACACATTTAATGAAACAGGTATATTGGAAATTAGTTAAAATTTAAAGTAAAATTGTAAAAATTGGAAATAGATTATTAACAACCTCTTTTGCCTGTTCTTTAATCTCATCGGGAGTTAAATTAATATCCATGTCACTGGAATCACTTTATGAAACCATTTTTAACTTAAAAACAGATTTAAAACAATTTAAGTTTGCTAAATAATTAGCGGGAAAACGAGATTAAATAATAGGTCTTTACCTATGAAATTGCCGAAATTTTCTTACAAATTCACGAGTTCGTTATTCCTGTAATTTAATAGCTATTTCCATTATTCATATTTTGTTTGAAAGTTGATTTCAAGATTTTACAACTCTGTATTATATTTTGTTTTTATTGGCCTCTTGATAAATTAATTCGATCTTCAAAAACAGTACTTCCTAAATGCTACCCATTTTGATGATAAATTTCGTATTACTTAACAGCTGTCACTTTTCTAAAATGTAATAAAAGTTGCTGTTTGTTAGCTTAATGTTGTCTCATTCCTACACAAAAAAAAAACATAAAATTTGAATTTGTCATTCCTAAAAAAATGCAAAAATGTGAGTACTGAAAATTGGGTTTCCTCCAATTTCTTCAAGAAAAACGGCAATTTCAATTGTAACGACCTAATATAAATAAATATCTTGTGTTAACTATGGTTTAAAATGGTTTCGGAAAGTGATTCCAGTGACATGGATATTAATTTAACTCCCGATAAGATTTAAGAACAGGCAAAAGCTGTTGTTAATATAATCTATTTTCAATTGTTCTAATTTTACTTTAAATTTTAACTGATAATCAATATACCTATATCATTAATGTATGTGTAGTATTTTAATTTCCTCACATAGTCGAAATGAAAAGTAGAGTGTTTACCTCGGGTGAATGTCACCATTTCACCCTAGAACTATTGGCGCTCTCACTTCGTTCGAGCGCCAGAAATATCTCGGGTGAAATGGCTGACTTTCAACCCTTGTGTAACAATCGACTATTTCATCCCTTCTATTCGAAAAGTATAGCTTTGTTCCTCTATAATTAGGATTAAAATAGAGAGATCCTTTCCCATAGGAACTTTTTAGCGGGTGGAAATGAGATTAAAATCCCTCGCTGGTTCAAAGTAGCGCCCTCGCCGTACTAAATACTATTTTGCTCCTCTAATCCTTCGCTTCGGTTGTGATTCAAAGTAGCGCCCTCACCGTAAAAGTATTATTTTGCTCCTTTGGCATACAATCTACTATTTCATTCCTTCTATTCGGGAAGGGAGGAAAATCGCTCCTTAGGTAGGAGGGGGCTGAAGGATTGTGAACAATATTAAATAGAAGGCACAGTATCCGAGTGTTCCTGCGGAGACGGATTGGGAGCCACTTGAGTTCTTTGCGGTAGGAGGAGACATGGTCATATTTCTTTAAATTGAATATGAAGCGAATGCATAGGTTTTGCAGCCGCTCAAGCTTATCCAGCAGTTTCTCATTGGCATCCAAGTAGCAGGCGTCAGCATAATCGATGATGGGCAGTATGAGGGTCTGAGCTAAATAAATTTTGGTTTTAAAGGGCAAAAAGCTTTGGAGACATTTCAAGGAGTGGAAAGCATACCGTACCTTTTTACTAACTTGAGTATACCAGGAAAGATTGGAGTCCATATAAACTCCTAGATTTCACTGAGCCAGACAAAGGTATTTGTATGCCGTCCAATTTTTTTTTTATACCACTAAGATGGCAGGCAAGCACACGGCCCACCTGATGGGAAGCGGTTACCGCGGCCTATGGACGTGTGCAACACCAGTGGCGTCACACTCGCGCTGCCGACCCTGTAAAGGAAAGGGGATGGGAAAGGAGTTTGGGCTCCAGCACTCTCACTCACCAAACGGAACGCAACAGTTCTAATACTGTTACTTGCCGTCGATATTCTGTGAGAGGGTGGTGCTTCCCCGGTCGAGTCGGCCCATTCATGCAACGGCCAAAATTACTGTTGCTTGACTCTACCACACTCAATATACTGATCCAACAGATGAGTCAGTGAGCCTACCGCGCATGTTCCTACTGCCAATAATCATAGCTTGTGATTTGGCTGGGTTGATAAGGATGCCAAAAGACTTAGCCCATTCGCTGATATGACATAAATCCCTATTCATTTCAGCAACAGCAGACTCAATATCGGCAGTCACAAAATGCCGATATATCTGCAGGTCGTCTGCATAAAGATGGAAACGAGAAGAAATAAGTTTAGCGGCAGAATTAATAAATATCGAGAACAGAAGAGGAGAAAGGACACCACCCTGGGGTACGCCCGCGGTTAGATCACACCACTCTGACAAGGATTCGTCTACCCACATACTGCGAGCGTCCCCGAAGATAGGAATCGAACCAAGCTATAGTAGTACCTGAGAAGTTAATAGATTTGAGTAGGCCGAGAAGAATGTCAAAGTCTACAGAATTTAAAGCACTACTGAAGTCTAATAAAACTAGAAGAGTAAGTTGTTTATTTTCCATTGCTAAGCGGATGTCATCAGTCATTTTGAGGAGTGCTGTTGTTGTACTATGGCCAGGGCGAAGCGAAAACCAGACTGATAGGAGCTTAGAAGATTGTGAGTGAGTAAGAAATACTGTCGAAAAGCTGTCGGTGAACAATATGCTCAAGTACTTTTGAAAGAAAAGGTAGAATAGATATTGGCCGGAAATGAGATGCCATTGTGGGATTAGACGTTTTGGGTAGAGGAATTATATAGGCCAGCTTCCATGAATCAGGAAATATAGAATAGAGTAATTGAAGATGTGTGTGAGTACAGGCAGGATAATGGGAAGAAGCGGGGTAATCATCCTTGAGCCGATATTGTCGTTTCCAACAGCCGAAGAGGAGATAGAGAGTAGGGACTTTTGCACGTCAGCTTCTGTGACAGGACTCAGATCGTAGGCAGGTATCTGCAGAGTCGGCAAACTCAAAAGAGACTGCAGCGTGAAATTTTTGATGTTTGAGTTTATAAATGCTTGTTAAGGTCGCCCAAATCAATATCTGGCATTGCAGTCTCAGGAGGTCTACCGATTCCCACAGATTTCAAAAATCTGCAGATAGTTGAAGAGTTCTGGTTGTCAAGATATTTGTGGAAATGGCTTCTTTTAGCATCTCTACACATCCTCCTGCAGCGGTTCCGAAGTATCTTGTAACGGCACAAGTTGTGTCCCGATTGATTGCGCTTGTCCCTGCTTTTGACCCTATCTCTGCAGGCCATTAAGTTTTTAATGGTGGGAGAGAGCCATGGTGCTGGTTCATGCTTTATTCTAACTTTGTGGATGGGGGCGTGGCGATCGAACAGGTCAATCATATTATTGCCAAAAGTATTCACCATTGTGCTCACATCGGTGGACTCATAAATCGGGGACCAGTCCACATACGTTGCATCATGCTATAAAAAAATAATATGACTTGAGAGCAAATTATTTTTCCCTCGGATGATGTACTTTGAATTCCTCGCTGCGCTCAGGATTCTACAATCAAATAGTAAAAATTCTACAATCCTACAATAAGTACAAGAATACAAGTGACAATTTTGAACAAAACCTTTGGAATTTCTCGGTGCTGAAAAAATAATGGGCGATGATTCGTACAGAAACATTTTGTTGTTTATGTTTTATGAGAATTTTAATTATAGTCGTTGTTTTTCTTACCCATAACATTTTTCTCGCTGGATTTTATACTAGTAAGTTTCAAGGGTTATGTTTGTGGCGGCCGGAAAGAGCATGGACTGCCTTGCCTTTGCATAATGCATTAGGCCTTGCTCAACTACGTATTTCACGTAGATTCTGCCGGCTGCGACCAATGCGGTCATATTATATAGAATCAACTACATGGGGACAGTCAAATCCACTTTGCGTCATTCTATATTCCATCTGATAAGAATTATATTACGTTGCACCCACCCATTTGATCGTGCTGGTTGATGTATATATCGTCAAAAATTTATGCTTGTTGACAAATTTAGGTGGTAAATTGATTTTATCAGACATGTCGCAGGAAACATTATTGTATGCCAGGTTAATGAACTGTATGAATGAATGAAAATATTATATAGTTTAAATACAGCTTCGGTTTAACTACGGAATATAAAATCTAGAGGAAGCCGATGCTAGTGTTTCACAATACTATGAAGATGTTCAACATAATTCTCAATTGGCTATTAACTGATATTTACTTACAGGCTTGTTCTCTGTTGAAAATTCCGAGCCATCACGTCACTGTTTCGCCCTGTGATGTTATTGGTCACAATATGTGAGAGTTCACATATTGTTCACAATTGTGAGAGAGATTCTCTCGGGGTTGGGGGGTCGCTTCCTTAAAAGTCAATATAAGCCACATCAACAGAAAGACTAGGAGAGCGGACCCCTGAGCTTCAAACGACGAAAAGAAACCTCCTGTAATATATTTCAGAATATAATTATACTAAAATTTTAAAAAATTCAGTGGGCCTTGGCCCATGTGTCATTGAAAAAGTTAATAACAACTTGATGATAAAACATGTTTATTTTCTGTTTCCAATGTGTTTGTTTTTTGCTTGTTTTCCAACATGGAAACGAACTCATTCTGACTTCTCATAAACATAATTTACGATTTGCATGAACACTTAACGTGATTCGAATTGCCGGAAGCTTTTTCCAAAAGAACTAATTTTTTACCGCTCAACACGAATTAGGAGCTTTCTGTGGCCACGAGATACGAATCTATTTGCATTCTAACGAACTCACCTCCTAGCGGCCTACTTTGGTAATTTATTTTTCTCATGATTTGTGAACTGATAAAAAGTTTGTTACTTTATTCGGCTTCTATAAAAATAGAACATAATTCTCTCCTGTAAATGAAAAATCGCTACCAACGCGCGGCTGACCTTTAGGGATCGTTACAATAGAGAGCGAATACAAACGCGAGTGATTTCAAATCTTACGAAACCTTATAAAATTCAAATCTGAAAATCTAATCGAAAGCGAATTAAACCATGAGTGATTCTGAAAGGTTATAGACCTCACAAAAACGTAGGTAGGTATTGTTTTGACGTGGCAGGAACACATCGCTCTCCGTACTCCTCTGCTTTCAGAGGAGACAGGATGAGCGATGCTGTTAGTGGTGAGATGGCCCAGGGTCAGTCGGGGTGCGAGGGATATGCTCTATGGGTAACCTTACACCCCGGCGTCTGAAGACCCGAGACGGCGTGCGGTTTTGGTCGGTTCAAGCCCGACATAACCGCCCCCGCTGGCTGGCGGGGGGGTATCCGAAGGGATTTCCGCACGAAAAAAAAAAAAAAGGTATTGTTTTGACAGATCATACTAACAAAGGTTTTTTTACTTTATTCTTTTAATTGAATTGAAATCACGCGTTTCATCGACCACCCTTTTTTTTTTTTTTTCGTGCGGAAATCCCCTCGGACAACCCCCGCCGGCCAGCGGGGGCGGTTATGTCGGGCTTGAATCGACTAAAACCGCACGCCGTCTCGGGTCTTTAGACGCCGGGGTGTAAGGTTACCCATAGAGTATATCCCTCACACCCCGACTGACCCTGGGCCATCTCACCACTAACAGCATCGCTCATCCTGTCTCCTCTGAAAGCAGAGGAGTACGTAGAGCGATGTGTTCCCGCCACGTTGGGTATTGGCCGACGATCAATGCCAACCCTATGAAGGGGAAGCCATTGACCGCCGCCCAGGGTGTACCGGCCGCTCCGATTCCGTTCCCCCCGGACTGCAGCGGGATCGGAATCGGAGCGACACTCGAGGAGGTTACCCAACACACACCCCAGGACATGAACCACCTACTAAGAAAAAAGCATAGAAGTGATAAGAATTCTAATAACGCAACAAAAGCAAAAAGGTAGAATAATACAAATTTTGAATAGTCAGTGTACCTTTTTTTTTTCGTGCGGACATCTCTTCGGATATCCCCCCGCCGCCGGCCAGCGGGGGCGGTTATGTCGGGCTTGAACCGACTAAAACCGCACGCCGTCTCGGGTCTACAGACGTCGGGATGTAAGGTTGCCCATAGAGCATATCCCTCGCACCCCGACTGACCCTGGGCCATCTCCGGTTTCGAGATGGCCCCCTCGGGTTTGGGAACCACGGTGTCCCCGTCTTGCCCCGGTTTGGGGGAGGGGCGCTAGTCCCCCACCGTCCCGGCCTGCTTCTGCTGGGGTGACAGGCGGCCTCACCCGCCACCCCCAGGCCTGCGCTCATGGAGGACGGAGGTCGTTAAGTGACCTCCGGCGCCTGAGTCGCTTGCGACGTGCGGCGGGTAAATTGCGGGCTCGGCGGGCCGGGAGAGTTCTAAATCTCTCCCGGGCGCGCTCTGCCATCTCCTTCGCGAGCATCACATGCTCGCAGAAGGAGGTGGCAGCGGCCCACGCGCTCGCACTCTGCACCATTGCCGCAATCATGTTGACCTCTCAAAAAGAGTGTTTTAGATTATCTTCTGTCGTTGTAAATAAAGATAACAGCTCGCTCTATACCTCTGTGTTTACTCACCTCAACCACTTCCTCTGCTGTTACCCTTTCATACTTGTTCTTTTTTCAAAACACCATTAAGTGGATTGCTGTATATTCTTTGAGGTCGGCCCTGACCGACTTGCCCACTTTGTCGTTTGCCTTTAAGACTTAATTTGTTCAATAACTCGTTCTACGTGCTTAAACCACTTCAGCACGCCGAGGTAAGAAATTTTTCATTCCTGTGTTGGAATTAGAGCATAGTAAAAGAAGTCCTATATTAAATAAATATGAAAGTCGTGATATCGAGCGAGCACCCATTTTACTAAATGATCTTCCAATTCTCTATATTGGATTAACTTGACTTATATACAACATAAGTATATTGCGATAAAAAATCTGAATAAATTGTTTTAATTATGTAGGTATATTGCATCACGGTAGATATTAGCATGTCTAACAACAAATAAAATCAATTACGGTCATTCAATTGTTTACGACCGGATGGTGTAAAATCCGTTTTATAGTGTTATAAATACAGTTGCAATTTATCGCAAAATCATATTTGATAACCGCAGAACGTTTAGAACTAAATTAGATACATAGCCATGGGCTCATCTGGTTATAACACTATTATTATTGGAATGAATTGGGTAGGAATTTGTGCTCTGTTTTTAATCTATTTATTTTGACCATCATCATAATATCACAGCGCTGGCCATTGCATTCAAAGCTTGTAGGTACTTTGGAGCCCGGGGTCTACAGACGCCGGGGTGTAAGGTTACCCATAGAGCATATCCCTCGCACTCCGACTGACCCTGGCCATTCGCAGTGTCCCCTCTGATAAGAGCAGAGGGGTACCTGGAGCGACCCCCCCTCCCCGCGGGTCTTGCATGCCCGCCATATACCGACCCCCTCGTGCAATGGGGTCAGCTGGCCCTGAAAAGGGCCGGTTGGTCAGACTCTTGGCCGTTGACGTTGACGCCAGCTACTCCAGAGGAGCAATCAATGATGCGTCATCGCCCACGTTGCCCAGGGTGCACCAAACTTGGAGGTGATCCAACCAGTCGCACCCCACACCCATATATACCTATGTGGCGATACCACATGAAAAACAAGAAGATGAACTACGATCGTCGACTATGTCACAACTACCACGTGATTCCTACGTCACAATCCTGCATCGCGAAAATGTAGTTCGCGCGCTGAGTAACATATATACAAAATCCCAACGACAACCGTTGAGTCGCGGCCCGCCAGGCGTGATCACCTTGCCTGGTCGGAGGATCCTCCCTTTGTTGGAGGAACATCACACCCTGTTCCTCCACAATGGTGACCCCGACGTGATATGATCACGTAACCTTGACGGCCTCTGTGGCGTAGCGGTAGTGCATTCGACTGCTACGACAGAGGGCGCGGGTTCGATTCCCGCTCAGTGCAAATATTTGTATGCATGAATATGTCTATTTGCATTGGTCTGGGTGTTTCTATGTATAATATGTATATATTTACAAAAAAAAAAGTATATAAGTATGTTTATCCGCATTCTGGAACTCATAACACAAGCTAGATAAACTATGCTTACTTTGGGTCTAGAGAGCGCTGTGTAGAATGTCGTAGAATATTTATATTTATATTTATTTATTTATTTATTTATAACCTTCGCTGAACATATCAGCAGCATTCCTATCGCCACCATCATATTCACTTCTTCCGCATGAGCGGTAATTAAGTCTTCGCCTTTCAGCAGCTTCGGCCTCAACTGGGATACCGAAGCATGCAGCGACCGCTGCAGCCTGGTTACCCTACGGCCACATCAGTCTCTAAGGCACAGCACACTGCACTTACGGTCCATGTAAGAAGAGCACACCTCTCCCGTCTACGCAGCAGCCAGCCACTACGCAGCAACTCACCTCAACTTGCTGGGAACTCACCTCGACCTACTGAGGAATTACCCCGACTCACTGAGGATTTCACCGCAGCACCGCAGTACCGCACTAAAACATATATACAAAATCCCAACGGTTACCGTTGGGTCGCGGCCCGCCAGGCGTGATCACCTTGCCTGGTCGGGGGATCCTCCCTTTGTTGGAGGAACATCACACCCTGTTCCCCCACACCTAAATTTATCCTAACCAGTCCATATGATTATTGAGCATAGTTATTTTACCTATACTAGATAGATAGGCATGTGCCTGATTCAAAACTATTACCTGACTTAGTATGAAGCAAATGCCGATTTTCTTCTCCAGAATTAAAACTATGTGATATCGCGCCGCACGGTGTAGCGGTTTTGCGGCGATCACCTGGCTACGTGAGTAACAAATGTCTAGCCATGCCCCGGTAGGAGGGGTAGACCCAAGAAGTGGTGGCTTGTCGCCGTAGAATATGACATGCGTGCCAATAGTCTCACTACCATGGATGCCCAAGACCATGCGAAGTGGGAGAGTAAAAGCCGGTAAGCGGACCCCGGACTCTGGATGCAACCGAGACTAACGACGATGACGATATGAGGACTAAGACGATGATGACGATGATAAAAAACTACTGTTGTTGGACACACAACATCTCGGAATTAATTATGTCCAGGGTTAGTTATGGAGAGAGGTGTTTGAAATCGAGCCAAGTTAATTTGCTCTACCTACTACTCACCTGAAAACATCTTGGAAAATTTGACTACTAATCTATTTTAAGGAAAGTTTTAGCAGTTCGAAAATCATACACAACTTAATAATTTTATTATTACCATCAATCCTTAATATGACATTTATGACTATTTTAAGAACAACATTACGTTGTAAACTCTTGTTTTAGATGATTATATAACTAATAATGTGTATGTATTTTGACTTCTAACCTTAAGCTGAAATGAAAAAATTATGAATTAATCAAAGTCAAAGTCAAAGTCTTTATTTTTCAAAATAGTGCAACGTAATTACATCTTTTTGACGTCAAAATCTGCTTAAAACTAAGTTTACCACCGCTTCCTAGGCCCTAGTGGAGAAGAAACGGCGCAACAAACTCCACTGCGGCATTTTCGAGACGTCATATTATAAATAGTGATTTCTTAAGACTAAATATGGACGAATGTACATTTTTGTCTCGTGTCAAGATAAATAAAGGTAAGTATATAAAAAAAACAAAGTTAAAATAAAAATTTAACCTAAGTTAAACGTTAAAATAATTTAAAAAAGTTAAAATATGGTAAAAAAAGGTTGCCTACTACAATATTATGCTGTAGTTGTAGCATTAAGAGGGGCCTGCACCATGCTCAAGTCAGACATTTTTGTCTTTAAGGTAATCATCTGTCCTATAGTATGCTTTTTTACATAAGGTGGTCTTAACAAAGGTTTTAAATTTATTGTCAGGCATACCAAGGGTCAGCCGGGGTCCGAGGGATATGCTCTATGGGTAACCTTACACTTGATTTCCGCACGATAAAAAAAAAAAAAAAAAAAGGCATACCAAGGACCGATTCAGGTAATTTATTATAAAAGCGTATACCTTCCCCCCTAAAAGAATCACTAACTTTGCTGAGCCGATAACATGGAAGGATCAGTTTATTTTTATTGCGCAGATTTCTGTCTGTAATGTCACTTACTTTTGTAAAATTGGATATATTTTTCCTGACAAACAGTATGTTCTCGAATATATATTGGGAAGCTACAGTTAAAATATTAATATTTTTGAATCGTTCCCTAAGAGAATCTCTCTTACCTAAACAATAAATGGCACGAATTGCCCTTTTTTGTAATATAAAGATAGTTTCTAAATCTGCTGCATTCCCCCAAAGTAGTATTCCATAGGACATCAGACTATGGAAGTAACTAAAGTATACCAGCCTAGCAGTAGATTCATCTGTCAACTGCCTAATCCGTCTGACAGCGTAAGCAGCAGAGCTAAGTTTATTGGCCAAAATAGTGATATGGTCACCCCATTGCAATTTCGAATCCATTGTAATTCCTAGAAAGGTAGTGCTATTTACAAATTCCAACCTTTGCCCCCCCAGCATGATATCAACGTGTGTTTGCCTCGCAGTGTAAACCTAATGCATTTGATCTTTTCTGCATTCAACAATAGGTTGTTTGCAGAAAACCAATTTGAAATGGCGTTCAAAATATTATTAACATTATTTGCATTTGTATTACGCCGATCCACTTTGAATATTAGCGACGTATCATCCGCAAACAATACTATGCCAGCTTGTGCTTCAATTATATTAGGCAGGTCATTGATGTAAACCAAGAAGAGAAAAGGTCCCAGGATTGATCATTGGGGTACAGGGAGTAATTAATCAACATGACCTCTGTACAATCATATAATTTACGGAGTGGGGTAGATCCGCCGAAAAACTATCCGTGTAATCACGGATAATTTTGCGGAGGTACTCTGTTCTAGTACTCAGTATCTCGGGTCATGTAAATTCAAAATATCTTTCGTTGATTTCGCCGGTTTCGCCCAAAACTAATTTGTTTCAGTTTTCAACCATGTTGATTTTTAAATATAAGTTCGGAAAGTACCAGTTCATATTCAATTGCTATCCTGCCAACCACATTATAAATAATATTTTAAAACTTTTTACGGTGGGCGTTTTTAGGTTCTAGGGGGCATGAATAAAAACGATAAGATTAAATTCTTCAAAAGTCTCGAAACAATACCGCTTGTGATATATAATTTCCTCTGTAAATTAGAAACGCTTTTTTTTTACGTGCGGAAATCCCTTCGGATAACCCCCCGCTGGCCAGCGGGGGTGGTTATGTCGTGTCTCGACTAAAAAAAATATGCGTTTGATATATTACGCGTAAACACTGCCGTCTCTATGATACTTTTTCCACTCCGCCAACTTCGCTTCGTTTGTATCTTTTCATGAGTTGAGCTATAATAGGCAGCTTTCATTTTCCACTAGAGGTACGGTGAGCAATTATCGTATTATAGCGCGTTTCACGTGAATCGCGGTGTAATTATTCCATTATCCTTGCAGTAACTTGGACTATTACTGCAGTATGTAAACTAAGCTTTATATAAAGATGTTAGATATTATTTCACTAAATAATAAATATTCTACGACATTCTACACAGCGCTTTCTAGACCCAAAGTAAGCATAGTTTAACTAGCTTATGTTATGGTTTCCAGAAAGCGGATAAACATACTTATATACTTTTTTTTTGTAAATACATACATATTATACATAGAAACACCCAGACCAATGCAAATATACATATTCATGCATTCAAATATTTGCACTGAGTGGGAATCGAACCCGCGGCCCCTGTCGTAGCAGTCGAATGCACTACCGCTATGCCACAGTTTAAATACGCCATATTTTAAATTGCTGTGTATCAATTTAAAATTACAGTATTCAACTTCTTCGTGATTATATCATTGAACAACTTCAAAGTGGAAGATAAGGTTTTAAATTGCAAATAGTTGAAGTTCTTTTTCAGTTTTATTTTATATAGAGTCATATGAATAGACACTGTTTGGCTACCTATCCTTTTTCAGATACCCCTATTATACCTGGGTATGTAAATTTGAGAAATAGCGATAATTTCGGTACAGGAGACGTACCTTTGCTCAGCGAAATTTTAAATTTTCATTATCTACGTTGCAAATAGAAATAGGTACAAACGGTCAGGGGTGCTTGGTTGGGGACCTCCACGCGGTGCACCCTGGGCAACGGAGACAGCAGCGCCTCTCTCCTAGAGCGGGAGAGACGCTGCCGCCTACGGCCAACTCCGACCGAGGCGAGGACGGCCCTGTTGAGGGCTGTTCGCAAGCTTTCCACGTGTCCCTCTGATTAGCAGATGGCACAGTGGAGAGCAAGTAAGGGGGCCATCTCGGAGATGGCCCAGGGTCAGTCGGGGTGCGAGGGATATGCTCTATGGGTAACTTTACACCCCGGCGTATTAAGACCCGAGACGGCATGCGGTTTTACTCGGTTATAGCCCGACATAACCGCCCCCGCTCCCCGGCGGGGGGGTATCCGAAGGGATTTCCGCACGAAAATAAAATAAAAAAAAAAGGTACAAACGGTCACATGGAGGATTGGCTCGAGAGGCGACACGGAAGCCTCTCGTACTGACTGACGCAGGTGATCTCCGGCAAGGGAAGCTTCGGGGACCACCTACATCGGATCAGGAAGGAAGCGACGCGAACGAGGACTCTTGGGCTGCACACGCGGCAGCCATGGTCCTCTCGCTCGGCACCATGATTGCGGCCACGGCGCAGTGCGAGCGCGTGGGCCGCAATCATGGTGCCGAGCTCGGGAGAGATTGAGAGATTTAGAACCCTCCCGGTCCGCCGGCGGGGGGGGGGGGGGTATCCGAAAGGATGTCCGCACGAAAAAAAAGGTACAAACGGTCTGTTGAACTAATTAATTGCAGCTTCAATATACAATATCTACATTTCTTCTAGTAATATCTATTTCGAACACGTTCCTTTTCATTCACACTTAGGTGAATAAAGTGTTCTATAACTGTAATATCCTAGAAAATAGTATATTTTGCATTGGAAAATCGAAGTTCAATAAGTGTGAAATCGTTCTAAACATTTTAAAGGCTACTAACACGCATTGTTTACGCGGAAAGTTTGCACGATCACTGCAGATGTGAGCTGCGATCGACGTGCCAGATAAGTCGCAGTCGCATCCTACAGCTGCTTGGTCAAAAATATCTCCACTCGGCATATATTCGTAATAGCGTTGCTGTACGCATGTATTACGAGTGTAGATGTACGCGTCTCTAATACTGATACTAGTCTAACAAATAGATAGGTCAATGTCTCGAGCCAGATCGAGCGTGTGCCCGCCCACCCTTGCGGTATCTGTCACGGAGGAGACATTCGCACGATTGTATAACAGTTGGAGTGAAGCATATTAAAAGATATATTGAAGAAAATTGTGTAAGATTAATATGAAATGACATAAATATAGGAACACCACATTGTGTAAGTGAAACAAATACGTATATACATCATGTTAATTGCATCTGAAGCTTTCACTTCATATCTCGAGGTCTGCTTTCTATTTTCGTTTGGATTTTAACTATTACAGGAGCGACTGCCGTCTGTCCTCCTTGTCCCGGGCGGAAAACCTGCTGTAAAGCCTCGTCCGTTGATCGGCAAGTGTGCCAACTCGTAGGTGAGGATGGCTTGGGCCCCGAAGATGTTAATAGGAGGAGGTAGGACACGACGGTATCTCCCGTCCTAATTGAGCAGTCCGACTGGGGTAGTACCTCCGCCCTACAGAAGACCGCGGTCATAATAACCCTTGTGTTGTGTTCCCGGCGGTGAGTAGGGTAGCCAGAGCTCACTGGAGGGGTTTTGTGCTGTCAGCGGGGAGACCAGAGGTTTTAGTAATCGTCACCGACTTGTATGGGCGTGAAATGCTGGCGTGGCGGTCAGGGAGACCCGGTGAAACGGCTTTCCGCTGGCCGCCCGCAGGCTTGAACGGTTCCCGAACCTGGGGACTACATAATCTCCGCCCCAGGAGGCTGAACCAGCTGCCTGTGAAAAGTGCCTGATACTGTGGTCGTGCCGGAGGAGGAGACCGGAGTGGACCCGGCTACAGTATTCAGGAGGGGACCGGGGGCCCTTCCGCCCGCCTCGCCAGCCAGTCACACAACCCTAACTTGTCGGTGGTCGCATAGAGTCTTGCTTTGTCTCCTGCACTGTCAGCACAGAATCTCTCTTAACCTTCTCCCCCACCAACCCTTCTCAAAATGGCCAGAAATAAAAGGAAAAATATTTCGACAGCGGCATCCTCGTCCACATTACAAGTGGACTTTTGCAACATCAGGGGATTGCATACCAACCTCAACGCGGTCCACCAACACCTTGAAACCGCTCAGCCGACCTTGTTTTTCCTAACGGAGACACAAATATCATCCCCTGCCGATGCAGCCTACCTAATGTACCCTGGGTACAAACTCGAGCACAATTTTTTGAGGCGTGCCGGGGTATGCTTGTACGTCCGGGATGATATTTGTTGCCGCCGTCTTAATGGCCTTGAAGACAGGGACCTGTCTATTTTGTGGGTACGTATAGATCACGGGGGTCACACCCGTATCTATGCGTGCCTTTACAGGTCTCATAGCGGTGACTTGGGAACGACTCAACTGTTTGAGTACCTGCAGCGGTCGGCAGACAAGGCTATTGAGCAGTACCCCACCGCGGACTTAGTGTTCTTGGGAGACTTCAACGCTCATCACATTGAGTGGCTGGGGTCCTCGAGCACTGATTTTGCGGGAAGGGCTGTTCACAAATTTGCCCTGACCTATGGGTTCTCGCAAGTGGTTCATTCTATATATAATACCAGATATCGAGACCCATAGAAGCTCTCTACTGGACCTTCTGCTGACTACGCGCCCGGATGAATACTCCATAACTGTGGAAGCACCACTTGGCAAGTCAGACCATTGCCTCGTCCGGGCGCAAGTGCCTCTCGCACGGCCACAACCACCTCGGCCATCCGAATGGCGGCATGTTTGGCACTATAAGTCGGCAGACTGGGATGGATTGCGAGAATTCTTCGCTTCGTACCCGTGGAGGCGGCTCTGCTTCACTTCTGAAGATCCAAGTTCCTGTGCAACAGCAGTTACTGAGGCGATTCTAGCGGGCATGGAATGCTACATTCCCAACCGCTGGATCGCAACAGGAGCAAGTAAGCGCCCGTGGTTTAATCGGCCTTGCAGAGAAGCAAGACTTCACAAGCAATCTGCTTATAAGGCTTGGACCACGGCACTTGCTAACAAGGATCCTAATATCACTGAGGTGAAGCGGAAATTAAATGCCGCCTCAAGATCCAGTAAAAGAGCAACGGCCATGGCTAAATTTGAATTCATCGGCAGAATTGGTGAACGGCTGGCGCAGTACCCATCTGGTAGTCGTGCATTCTGGTCGCTTGCCAAAGCTGCCGAGGGAAATTTTTGTCGGTCTTGTCTGCCGCCGCTGCAAAAACCCGACGGCAATCTGGCCCATGGCGCAAGGGAGAAAGCCTGTCTTTTAGGTGACCTCTTTGCGTCAAACTCGACCATGAATGATGGGAATGCCGAGCCACCCACTATCCCCTGGTGTGGTGTTTCTATGCCAGAAATCAAAATCACACAACGGGTGGTCCGGCGGGAATTGAAGTCCCTAGATGTTCGCAAGTCGAGTGGGCCTGACGGCATATCGGCGATGGTGCTTAAGCAGTGTGCTCCAGAGTTGTGCCCTGTTCTTACACAGCTTTTTGCGCTCTCTTACTCCACGAGACATGTCCCAGCTTCGTGGAAGACTGCATTCGTGCACCCTGTGCCTAAGAAAGGCGTTAGGACAGACCCGTCCAATTACAGGCCTATCGCTATCACCTCCCTTCTCTCGAAGGTAATGGAGCGTGTCATTAACATACAGCTCCTGAGATACCTTGAAGGAAACGATCTATTGAGCGACCGACAGTACGGCTTCCGCCACAGTCGCTCTACCGGTGACCTTCTTGTGTATCTCACACACCGCTGGGCGCAAGCCATCGAGAGTCAAGGTGAGTCAAGCGGTCAGCCTCGATATAGCGAAGGCCTTCGATCGGGTCTGGCACAGAGGTCTTCTTTCGAAGTTGCCGTCTTATGGACTGCCCGAGGGACTTCGCGAATGGATCGCCAGCTTTTTGTCCAATAGAAGCATCCAAGCCGTCGTTGACGGAAGCTGCTCGGACCACATGGACATAAACGCTGGTGTTCCACAAGGCTCCGTGCTGTCTCCGACCCTGTTCCTCCTGCATATCAATGACATGCTGTCTGATGACTCCATTCATTGCTATGCGGACGACAGTACCGGGGACGCATTTTAAACGGGCCGAGCTAACATCCCTCGGTCCACAGTGGAAGAAAGTCGCGAACAACTTGTGTCTGAAATCGAGACTACTCTCACAAGAGTGTCCGATTGGGGTGGACTAAACCTGGTCCAATTCAACCCCACTAAGACACAAGTATGTGCATTCACCGCTAAGAAAACCCCATTTATTGTGGCGCCACAATTCCTGGACACACCACTTAATATCTCTAAAAGTATCGGGATCCTCGGTGTCGACATCTCCATCGAGGTCCAGTACCGTAGTCACCTGGAAGACAAAGTCAAGTTGGCATCTAAGAAACTTGGAGTGCTCAACAGGGCGAAGCAGTACTTCACTGCGGAGCAAAGACTTCTTCTTTATAAGTCGCAAGTCCGGCCCCAGATGGAGTACTGCTGTCACCTTTTTGCCGGAGCACCTAGATACCAACTTGACCCGTTCGACTCGGTGCAAAGACGGGCGCTGAGGATCGTCGACGATCCCATACTTACAGGCAGTGTGGAACCGCTTAACCTTAGAAGAGATTTCGCCTCCCTGTGCGTTTTCTACCGCCTTTATAACGGGGTGTGTTCAGAAGAATTGTTTGATATGATGCCCACGGCCACATTCTATCATCGCACCGCTCGCCACAGACAGGGAATTCATCCTCACACGTTGCGACCGGAAACGGTGCGTACAGTTAGATATGAAAGGCACTTCATTCCGCGCACCCTCAGGCTGTGGAATGATCTCCCTGCTGTGGTTTTCCCAAGCGACTACAATATGGGGTTCTTCAAGAAGGGCATTAGAAGGTTTTTACAGGGTCGGCAGCGCGACTGTGACGCCCCTGGTGTTGCACAAGTCCATAGGCCGCGGTAACCACTTCCCATCAGGTGGGCCGTGAGCTTGTCTGCCACATGAGTGGTATAAAAAAAAAAAAAAAAATAGGATCGCAGAAACCCACGTACATGTATCATGTGATAGATGATAAAACAAATGAAAAGTTTTGAACTACTGTGTGCTACAGTAAATTTATATTTGTTAACTAGCTAATACCCGCAGCTTCACTGGTGGTAGAAATTTTATGACGAAAATTTGTCACAAAATTCGGTCCGGTGGGTGTCACGCAGTGCTACGACGACAATTCTCTTCTGATGAGGCCGTCAAGCTGAGTGCCACCATTGTTAACATGATACGTGTATGTAATGGTGACCCTCTTTCCTAAGACTTTACCTTCAGCTTACCATCAGGCGAGGTGAAGTCAAATTGACGTGTCCTAAATATAAAAAAAAAAAAAAAAAAAAAAAAAGCTCCGCCCGCGTGGAGGTCGGTTATCGTTTTTGGTCATATCTTCAGTTCTATTTAACCAATTGCAATCAAACATACGGCAAATTTTAAGTCCAATCAAGACCTTTCTAAAAGAAAAAATCGCATCAAAATTAGTTTTTGCGTCCATCGTGAACAAACAGACAAGAATTCTAGCAAAAATATTTTTGTATTCAGAATCGTTTATTAAACATAACCCAAGTATTTTCTTATAAATATCCCCAATGTACAGACACAACTAATATACAATTTTATAATAGTATAGATACATAGATGTTATTAGTTACAATTTTCAGATTTAACTAATACACGTTCACCATACGATAAAATATAGCTAATGAATTTCTTACCTACTTTCGAGGGCTAACCCCGGGGTTCCCGGCAACGGACACTTGGGGAGGACACCGTGCGGTTTTAGTCGATACACGACATAACCACCCCCGCTAGCCGGCGGGGGGGTATCCGAAGGAATTTCCACCAGAAAAAAACCCCACTTGCTGTCGCTGATGTGAACATTACGATGTTCTCAGAGATTTATGTTTCTTTATCCTTGAATCGTTGTTTTTCTTTCATGAAGTGAAGATTAATTAAATTTAGTCATAACGAGATATTTTCGCGAATCAGATAGAAAAGGATAATGAGATATACCTATTGCTTCACAAACGCGTGTCGAAAAGAGATATTTCGCTCTGTTTTTTTTAATTTTTTCTACACGCATCTTGCATTTTCAAAGAAAATCAGTCGAAAACATCAAACAAATAGGTTTGATTTTTTCAACTGGTTTTCAGTTTTCCGGTTAAGCATTTTGAGTCAACTGGTTTTATTTGTTTTTAGATTCATGAGCTAACTAGCGGCCACTCTTTTATTTGGTTTTGAGTGTTTCTTATATATCTCTCTTGTCGGCAAGTTGTCACTGTTGCCTATGGACGTAAGTTCGTTCCGAACTGTACAGACCGTGCCCTTTTAATGTTTAAGGTGCGAGGATGATGAACCGCTTCCGTAGGTGTGAAGTGAAGTGATGGTAGTTATTTTTATTATTTAATTGCGTTGTATTATGTTAGTTAATTAATATCAACCAAAGATAGTAGATATTTTTATAACGTTGATATGGATTTTGACCACTAACTCACCTCAAAAAAAAAACAAAATGATGGTTCTGTACGAATCTACAAATTCCGTCGTAAGCAAGGAACACCAAGGCACTGAGTTTTGTCACTCCTTATGATTAGAGTCAAGGGAGTTACTGCACATAGGAGTACATAGTAACATCGATGAGCCTGGTGGAACGTTAGATATAACCCAAATAAAATAATATCGTAGTCAGATGGGATGGCTGAGTCAGTCTTAGTCGGGATGTCTGTTTGAATACGGGCCGGAAGTGTAACTGGCTTTAAAATTAAGATTTATGGAATGTAGGTGCTCTCATTTTGATATTTGCTCTAGAACGGTATTGACTCGAACAAATTTTAATATTGACGAACAGGTTAATTATTTCATCTCCTTCAGGGGGCAATTTTAGAGAGAATGCTCTAGAATACCGAAGGAAGTTGATCTTAGCTAAACTCAAACTCTTCTTCCTGACGTGTCAAAAGTCAGTTAGTATGTACTATATTGTACTATATTTGCACTATGTATTATTATATATATACTATATTTATTATTAAACTAAGATCGCTTGTAAATAACTGTTCCAACAAATAAATATCTATCTAGGATATCTATCTGGCAGTGGTCAGTGGATTTGAGTTCGAATAGAAATCAAAATATCGACATGTGCTGTGAATGACGGTATAGTTAATATTAAACTGACGCGCATGATATGTGGTAGCCCTGTATCAAGGCGAGGACGAAAATACTCGTCTTGACCTACGTCGCCGGCGCCACACATATCCCTGTTATTTGGAGACCAGCATGTTGTAACACGGTGTCGATGGACTTGCTACAGGATTAGAGTAGGTACCTACTCACGGTCGTACATCTAATTACATTAGCTCTGGCTATAGATATATCAATTATTGCCGACCGGTAGAATGATAATTTCATTTCGTTTACGATTAAATAAATTGTGTTGAGTTGTATTCCTTTAAATATATTATTAGTTAATGCCTAAGTTACTTTTACTTACTGTGGTACGACAACGCTCCACCGCCAGAGCGTTCGGCTGCTACGATGATTCTCGCTTAGTACCAATATTTGTATGGTGTTTCTATCTACGAGTATAACGTGGATGTAAATACAAAAAAAATGTACTTATGTATTTATCCACCTTCTCAAACCCATAACACAAGCTAGTTAAGCTATGCTTACTTTGGGTCCACATGGCGCTATCTATTTATTTCTAAATATAATCATTGATAATTGATGTTATATTAAATGACAAATTATACTAATTTAGTATTTACGCTCCATACAGATGTGCCTGCATAAGACATATAGAAAATGGCCATTCCCTTTCATACCTAAAACTTCTATAGTACTTAGTTATAATGTTTATGCCACCAACCCACTTACATATTCGCTGCACGGTAATAAAAGCTAATAAAACTTCTTAACCTAATTCTATTGCAGCTGAACAACAACTATAAACGTGAATCAACAGTTTGTTTCTGAGATATTAAATAAATACACGAGCCAGTAGATACCTCATTAGTGCTAAGTACAATAACCTGTTGAAGCTAACGACGCCAGCCCTAGCTGCCCATGTTTTATGCTTAATAGACAATTTGTCTGTTTCTCTTTTGCGACGCCGACGGCAGGGGCTAAAAAACTATCCGCAAATGCGAGCACGCAACGGGGCTTCATGCAATCGTTAATTCCACCCTCGCCTCGAGGCGGTCATGATATCCACGTGAAACGGTATAAGGGTCGACAATATGTACTTACATTAGGTACTGTTGCAAAAAAAAATGCATGGAGCTCCGTGAGGTATAAATAACACAGATGTTTTATAAGCGGACATACAGTCATTAAAGAGCGAGAAATAAAGAGTAAGTAGGCATTTGAAATTCGAATATGAGAAATAATCAGAAAGAGTTCCACCGCTGGTTCGAGTCATCGGTTGAGAATCCTAACGACTTTGACATTCTACGTAGTAAGTACTACTGGAGCGTATTTGTTCTGTGAGTGCTGGGAGACAAACGGGATGAACACGCAAGTCGTGCCAAAAACAGTGGCCGTGCTAAAAGCGGCGCACCACGTCACGCGTGAGTCGCGCGCGAACTGTCACACGTCGCGCTACTCACATCTTTCTGTTAATTTCTTAATTATTTTCGTGTTTATCCTTGTCATTAATGCGCGACATTGTTCATTAAGTAGTTGGATCAGAAAATTCCGGAAATTTTCGTAAGGTCAAAGTTAACAGTTTCTCTAAATAATGTATGACAAACATAACATAACTCGATGATGTTAAAGTAAAACAATGTCGTTATGATGAAAGTTTGTCGCTTAAGTTTTAGTGAGTAAGATAGGTACAATAAAAAAACGATTTTACATTAATTGCTTTATAGCTGTTCTATACCTTCTGTATGAGAATTAACTCTGCGACTTCCGAAAATATGGGACAGGGTCATTCGTAATACCTACTCCAAACGTTACAGGAAATAGACACAAAGGCAACAAAATCCTACTTATTTCACACCATATGAAGTGTGGCTTCAATCCTTTGTAACCTGTTGTACTTTATAGAAACTTTTTATAAAAAAAATTAAGGCTTTGTTGTCTATAAAATATAACATAGCATTTCTATTGAAACAGACTTACATGGTGGTTATACTGATAAGTCTGTTTATAATGACTACATTAAAAAGACATAAAAAATAAGATTCTTATACCTATTCGATTAAATCTTGAAGCATAATAAAATAAAATTATATTGTAAGTAGCTGTATCCTGCAAAATAATTTCGTGGAAATTCATTAAGCTATTCTTGAAATTCAAAATACATATACCTACCTATTACCTTTCAACCCAATCCCAGGGAACCGTTTCGCCACACCCGAAAGATAAGTGGACCTAAATCGGTTTCACTTTATACTTGAGTCTATAGACGCTCAGACGTAGGTACTATTAGGTTCGGTCAATACTAAAAATCCCAAACACATACTATTCTTCTATTCTTTTACAAAACACACATGACCTCGAAAATCGTTTACATTCCGTAGTTTACACCACATTACTACTCTATCGTGGATGGGTGATTTAAGACTGCATGGTGTCACCTCGCCAACTGTCGATGCGTCGAGTGGTTCAACTATTTCTGTAATTCACAAATAGGTTGTTCTATGTTTGGATGAACCTATTTGTATTGAGTTTACTATTTGTGTTTGGAAAGTACTTTCTTTTAAAATATCTTTAACATTCTTATTTTCATTTTACTTTTGGTGCACGTCTTGATCTGATTACTGCTCTTAAGAAGCAGATCCTTGTCTCACCTTCCTAGTTCAACACTTATTTGGTAGGTATTTACATAGGTAATATCCGGGGTATATCGCTATAGGAACTGAATCTACTACCTACAAGCCTACTACCTTCTTTATTTCATGTTAAACTATTTATAACGTAAAAATTAAATTTCTTTTAACAAAGTATTGTTTGATTTGAAATAGTAGGTACTAGCTATTGCCCGCGACTTCGTACGCGTTAAGTTCGGAATAGATTAAGGTATGTTTATTTCTGCAGTCTCGATACTAACATGTAAGTATTAAGTTATTTTATTTAACGGGCCGGATGAGGTGATGTAGTACACTTGTATTACATTGACAATTCGTTCGAAGTAGATAGAGAAATATGTAACATCGAAATCAATTCTGCCCGATTACTTAATATAATAGCGTGATGATATTTATTATGAAATGTTTATGCGTCTCTATTCAACTATCTTTTAAACGTGGGAACTCTGTGGAGTTTCGAGATTTTACATTTTAATTAACCTTTAAGGTATAGCGTGATGAGTTATAGTCCAGATTTTGACCATGTCTGAGTTCTGCTGAATTACAAAATTTCGTAAAGATCTACCTTGTAAGAATAAAGTGGTCATCAATAATGGTTAAGACTGATTTTGCTCTACTGCTCCTATCATACCTATAATAGCGTGATTATATATAGCGTAGTTAATGACCATGCTCTATTCACTCATGTTCATGTAATATTTCAGTCAAATCTGTTCTGCGGTTTTCAAGTCATGCTCGGTGCATCGATAATTAAAAGCAGACAACCAGAAAAACCGGCAAACAGACAAAAATTCTTAAAATCACATTTTCGGTATCGGAATCGCTCCTAGAACACACAATTTTTTTTTGTTCAATGTACAGTTTTCACCTCGTTATGATTGTATTATATGTATAGATTAGTAGATCGGCTCGGGAGCTTTCTGCATCCTCATAATGACTGATAATCTCCTCATAGTGATACTACAACAATAACAAAATAAGAGTAGAGATAGCATAGGTATTGTAGTGTCCGGACCTCGTTCCACACACTACGGTTCGTTTACCTGGCCATCATGTGTCAGAGTTTAAATAAAACTATTGTATTGTTTAAATAATTCAAGTTAGGAACGTGATAAAACAATCGCGGCCTGGACATTCGGGATCTGAACGGGCCTGGCGGAGCCGTTCCGATTGAAGCTGAGAAAAGTATCCTGGGAAGAACCCCGCTTTAAGCCCTATCCTTGGGCCGAGACCGCGATATACGCCCCAGTCCGCTATTTAAAGTTAAAACAACCGCGTAAATCCCTAATAATATAAGTAGGAAGTGCGAGTGATTAATAAATAAATAATATTTTTTCCTCTTAAAGTGTTATATTTTCATCACTTCATACACGCGTGGTACCCAACCCCCTGGGTACCATAGTATCTATAAGATACAGATGGGAAAGTTAGCTAAATAGTAAACACAAATTTATTTAGTAACGAATGAGTGATAAGATTAGGTTACTTATCTTTATCTAAGGCGAAATACCTGACCTCAACCATATCTTTAATACATTACTGCGACTGCTGTATGCTCTCGTTTTATTTATTCAGACGTGGCATTTAGTGACACAGTGACCTAAGTACCTACCTAACCGAACTAGGTCAGTCACTTGAGCGGCAAATCTCAAAGCACCAGAAAGTACCTACCCGCTTCCCGGGAGCTTTAGGGCACAGGAATTTCTTTTCAATGTAAGCAATATATTATGTATATGGTTCCTCTTGAGACCGCTTTGATAAACCTAAAAGGTACAATATGTGCATTATTTGTATCACGTCTCACCCGTCCTTTGATATTATAATCCGGCTTTAGTGTAAAAAGAGGTTTTACTTAAGTATTATATAATATCCTTACCTAACAAACACTACCTGAATCGAAAAATTGGAGTAACACACTTATAAATGATTATCGTTTGATTCCTGTACAACTACAAATTGTTATATTGCTATTATTTAGAAAAGCACACTGAGAATTGAATCGAAAGTATAATTTTAATATTGTATCCGAGCTTTAGTTTCAGCATGAAGGCTGCTTATCTTTTCTCCTTGGTTAAGTAGATAGACTATTTAGGTGCAAGGCCTCTTCAGTATATTTCTCTCTCTGCTAGTGTGCGGTCATAAAAAAGTTAACTGACTATAAAAATGAATCACATTGCAAAAATGTGATTTTTGGAACTTTTGTCTTTTTTTCTGTTTGTCTGCTCTTATTATCGATTTCTGAGCATCACTTGAAATATATCATCACGCTATTATTTATAGGTATAAGTGTGCTATGAGCAGCAGGGTAAAATCGACCAAATCTATTAGTGATCATTCCTTTATTATTACTATTATTACATTAAAAAGAAATTATGCAGCTTGATATAACTAGGACATGGTCAACGTTCGGACTACAAATCATCACGCTATAACTAAAAGGTGATGAGCAGTAAAATATGCAATCTCGAAACTACAGAATTACCTACGTGTAAAAGATAGTTGATTAGAAACTCAATCATTGATGATAAATATCATCACGCTATTATATTAGGGGACCAGGTAGAATTTATTTCGATGTTACATGTAAATATCTATTTCTTCACGATAAATGATTGAAAATATAACGATGAAATAGGTAACCTAATACATGTTGAGTTCGAAACTGCAGTAGTAAACATACCTTGACCTATTCCGAATTTAACGCGGACGAAGTCGCGGGCAACAGCTAGTTTAGAATATTGCCAGAAATATCATGATGAGTGACGGTCTTTTCTTTTCAATTCGGAAGTTGGGTTAGGTTAGGTTAGGTATGATTCTGAACAATAATTCTTTGCATGGGCACATTTTATGGTTCCCGCCTACGCCTAATCATTATGCCTAAAGTAAAGACTACCTATGTGATCTTTAAGGTTTGTCCGTCTTAGTCGCACGAGAAAGAAATAGAATGCTTTGCTCAAACTCGTTTTTCCTTCTTCCTATCTCCTCGGGATCTTTAATTTTTTTATTTTAATTTTTTATAGAAGGCTTACATTCTAATTAACAACTTAATTTCAATCAATAAATATTACCAAATTGCTATTTACAAGCCTCCACATATAGGCGCTATATAACTGGCGCGGGTTCGAGTCCCGCTCAGGACGGCCTCTGTGGCGTAGCGGTAGTCCATTCGACTGCTACTACAGGGGCGCGGGTTCGATTCTCGCTCAGTGCAAATATTTGTATGCATGAATATGTCTATTTGCATTGGTCTTGGTGTTTCTATGTATAATATGTATGTATTTACAAAAAAAAAGGTATATAAGTATGTTTATCCGCATTCTGGAACCCATAACACAAGCTAATTAAAATATGCTTCCCTTGGGTCTAGAAAGCGCTGTGTAGAATGTCGTAGAATAGGTAAAAAAAACAAAAAGAATATCGGTACAAAATTAGGTTAACTTCGTATAATTAGTTAAGTTCGATAAGACCTCATTAGGAACTTTATACTTCAAAGAAACTCTCCAAGCGTAGCTCGCTCCGTAGTCCTCTGCGGGACTTTTTGTCATGAGAGGAGGAGGACTATGCCTAGCAATGAACAAAATGAGCTAAATAAAAAAAGTCGTAATAGAAAGGAAGGACTGGTCGAATACTTTCGCGTTGAGTAGTAAAACAACGGGTATACGTTATTTGAGTACCACCTTTACAGCAAAAGAGGATATTTGACATATGAGACAGCTAACACATCAAGGGATTTGTTGTAGGTAATCATTATTGTTTGTATAATTAAAACAAAACATAGTTAAATGCTATATTATGATGTGAAACACACGCTGTATATTTCCTTAAAAACAAACTGTGAACTGGGTCACTGTACTATTGATGTCATCTATTTACGAAACACCTACAGTTTGTAGTGACAGACAAAGCTCATTGTGCAAGTTCATGAATTCAAATTAGGCTACAATAAGGTTTTATGGTTGAATTTATTTGTACATTGATGGCGTTATAAAAGGACCGATAAACAATGCCATGATTGCCATCATTAGTTTTCAAACCACTCACCGTAATTTGACTCAATTTAATCGACCGGAAAATGTATTCTATTGGTGTTTGAATTTCCGAGTGACTTGCATGATACATATTCTGTATACCTACATCATAACAGAACTTGTAGAGAGAAAAAAAAGTAAATTACATTAAGATAAATTACTAATATAATGAAACTGAAAGTTATGGTGAGGATATAATATATGTTTGTTACTCTTTCAAACTAAAATGGCAGAACGGACCTTTTTTTTGCGTGTGGAAACCCCCACGGGCTTCACCCCATCGGTGCTGACGATGGCGTGGGCGTGTCGGAATCGGACTGACTAAAACCACAAGTGTCCATTGCCGGGCACCCCGGGTAAGCCCTCGGAAGGATAACCCCAGGGTTACGGACCTTGGCCGCCAGCGCGGCCTCGCCTGGTGGGGTCGGGTTTTATCCCGCGTCGGTGAGTAGACAGGAGTGTGTAGGACACACACGTCATGCCTCCGCCACGGCCTGCAACCACGGCACCACGGTGACCTCTCCTACCGGATGTGCTAGATATTTACCGGACACGGGTGCTTCGGTAAGTATCTATGGTGCATCCACCGGGAGACAACGCCGCAGTGCCAGCACTGCGAGGATTCCGGCGAAGACACGGCGCTCCACACGGCAGAACGGACCTGGGATAGATTTTACTCTGGAACAGCACATAATGCTACTTATTATTCCGTGAGTTGGGTCCTGAAGATCCAAGTTAGTTAGCTAGTTATTTATACGGAGTAGTAACAATGATACTAATAGATAATACGTATGATGCCCATCGAGCGATAAGCACAAATTTACATTCAATTCGACGTTATTTTATTTAGTTTATTTTATTTTATTTTATTTTACAATTTTAGGGAAACTTACAGCTAAAAAAGGTTCAATATTATATAATTAATATTATGATGAAGGCCAATTATCAGTTTCCACATTTAGGTATTATTACATCTTTACATACTAATGCTCAAAAAAAAAACTCAAGACAAATTAAGTTTTTTAAGAAATTAGGAAACTATATTGGAGATAATGAAAATCATTCAAAGTATTGATCACATAGGGTTTTTTTCATTCTAGTAACACTAGTGCAAAATAAATCTAAATCAACCTCCCGACATGCCACTTTAAAAGAACGACATGCTCGCAATAGGTATGACTTTTGTCTATATATAGTTCTTGCTATAGGGACGTACAATAAGTTCGGCCTGCGCAGAAACAATGATGGTGCGTATAGGCCCACCTTAGATACCAGTTCCGGCAACTCAGCTGTACCATTAAATAAAGACATTAGAAACGTTATGTCCGATATTTTTCTACGCTCAGCTAAAGGCAAAATATGAAATTTTTTGCAGCGTGTATGATAGTCAGGCAGATAACACTTAGGTTTAAATTGAATGTAGTTGGCGTCATAACGGGTTTATTTTTAAACATTTCTTTGACTGGTCAATCATTTCATTTTATCCCTAGGGCGTTGGTCTAGAAGATCTCTTCGTAGTGCATCCTGGGTACCGGAAGCAGTAGCGCTTCTCTTCCTTCTGGTTAATGTTCTACCGAGGCCCATGTGCCCCAGGATACACAATTGATGACACCTTGTTGACTCTGACATAACCACTTCGTCGTGCCCACGACGAGGTGATACCCGGGGGTTTCCTCATATGGAAAAAGGCATAAATTATGCCCAATAGAAAATAAAACCTTATTAAATATTTTTGTGTACTTGTGACGCATCGGTAAGTGATATGAGGACTCTACAATTTCCACTTTGTTAACCTGGGTGAACAAAGTGGAATATACCGATGTAATAGTGTACTTAAAAGAAAGTCGCATGAGCCGCATTTTGTAAACAATATTGTCTTATGGTTGTATGATATATTTTTATAGGTATAATGAATGTTAAGTAGTTTTTAACAACTTAAATGGTTTAAAACCCTGCGCCCGGGTACCCCGAACCTCTTACACCCCCGGGTAAAGACTGCCCTGATGTAACTTAGCCAGCATTAGCGTGGTTTAAAACATTTTACTACTATTGAAGTGCGTGTGATTAACTTTAACCAAACTCAGTAATTTAATCATGTATATGTTTTAGTTTGGTTCTGTTACAAGACACGTATGGTGCATTGGTACAAGTAGCCATCTTGCTCAAATTGTTTATTCATGGGAAGGATCAAAATGTTTAAAGGAATTCGAACTTCACATCGACTATTGTTTTTGGATGTATATTGCCCTACCAAGACCTTTGGGACCAGGCAAATCTCACCTGCTGATTAACGAGGGTCTAGTGTAGACTTCCCTCTTGCTCGGACGGTAGTCGCTCCCATAAAAACCGTATAAGCCAAACCAAAAGGAAGAGGAGTAAGCAGATCCCGGACTCCGAGGTAAACTTTTGTTTTGACAGATTAATAACTGACAGTTTGGCAGACGGCGGCGTGCCATTGGTCCGTCTTGTGACGTTTCGTTCCTTTAAGTTGTCATTTGAATTTTAATAGAGAAGATGGTTGGAATGTACCACCAGCTTGGAACCCAGTCATTCACTTAATTAATTCCAAGAAAAAACAAAATACAACAAGACTTCATGACACTGTGAGCTCATTCTGCGTAAATAGTAACACCAACAATTCAACATAGTTCGGGTACTTTGAGATAACTTTCACTTCAAACTTCAAGACAACAACCATCTTTAGTCTCCCCGTGACCATGGCTGCTGAAAAGCAACCGAAACGTCGGGTTCAATGTAAAATATAAAATAACATCAAATAAACCGCGATAGAATCCGTTAAAAATAGTTTTATTTCAATGTGTAACATTCGCGTAAACTTCCGACAAAGGTATACTTACTTAATAGCAGATTTCAGTGCGGTAGTCTATTCAAAACAACACGTGCAGAGGTGAGGTGTCACCTACATACGGTGCACACAACCCACGTTTTCCTCTCTTTCGGTTTTCCAAGGTTTTTAAACGGGACATAAATAAGTGCCTATAAATGACGTCACACTGAAGACCAGCATTTTAGAATTGCCAACATCGAGTACAGTACTTGTTCTGAACTAATAACTTGTTGGATTTCACCCAAGTTTACAAGTAGACGGGGTGGAGTCAACTTGATGGACCGAATTATAAACTAGTTTCTGCGTTCAGTTCCAAATTAGAAATACATTCCCGCCTGTTCCAGGAACCGTGACACAATTTGTGCTCCGAACAGCTTGTCTAGTGTACATACATGGAAGTCATTGGTTTTAGGTTACAAAGATGTTTTATAATATGTTTGTTATGTTATGTATATTATAATATTTTATGGGCTATTAATGAGAAATTTTCCACAGAAACATAACAGTTGGCCCTACCCGGAAATGGAGCCTGACGCAGCATGAGCTGCACCAACGATATAGTGCATAGACTAGTTTTTTTTCTAGATTTTTATACGTTTACATTTATTACATTTATTATACGTTATCGTTATCAATGTCATTAAAATAAGTTTAATAATTTTATAGGATCACTAAGTACTTCTTTAATATAGTTTCCAATACGCTAATTTATTTATTACTTCGGGCCACCAACCAGGTGGACACCGAAGTCTTAAAATCACGCAAAAAAAATCAAAATCTTACACCCACTTTTTATCACTTTTCTCGACGTTTCACATGATTCTAAGTCTAATTAAGCAAAAAAAATTTTTGTGTCGGTCTGTCTGTTGGTCTGGATGTCTGGATGTCTGTTTACGCAATAACTCAAGAACAACTTATCCGATTTAAAAAATTCTTTCGCCAATCATCTTGTTTGGTTAATGGGAAGAACTGATTAGATTTTGGGGTTTGTACGTTCAAGGTTTCGGGTACCTACCATACAAATTGTCCCTAAAAAATCATTTTTTTTGTGTTTTTGACGTCGAAGACGTTTGATTTGATTTGATTTTCTTCATATTTATTGCTCAATATATAAAGACGCGTCGAATAATAGGCATAAAGCCTAAGGTCTGTAATTTTTAATAAAAATATTGCAACAAAAATATCTAAGTTTGGCCCGAAGTTTGACATTCACTGTGTGATTTCCGCCCCACTAGATTTATTTCTGAAAGATACGTGTTCAATTCCGGGCCAGGAGGTAGATTGCGCAGTGGAAGTTGGCCCTCCTAACAACAATGGGGAAGTGAGCAGTCTGCGGTTCACAGAGCAAATGGTTTATAAAATAGGTTCACTTACCAACTTAGAAGGCGCCCGAAACACAACGCTTTTACCTGTCTTTGTCTGTATTTACGTGTTTATGAAGTGTAGGGGTGTATGAAGGTTTGTGTGGACAGATCAGCAGTGCGCGTGGTACAAATGGAGCCCTTCCTCAAGTAAATATATGACTCGGTCGAACAACTCCCAACCGATTACGTTAATTAGTCCAAAATATAACTAATCCAACACTGGCCAAATATGATATTCACGGATTATATTTATTCGAACAAAACTTATTTCAACAAACGTTTTCTCAAGACAATTCTTTCAACAAGTTGACAACAAGTGACAGTCGTAGATCTGTCAACGCAAATTATGGTTTTTTTTTTTTTTTACTTCGTTTAGGAACGCAACATCTACCCCCTCCGGACGGGCCTTCCCGTCCGCTAATCAATTGGCAATCTTGATAAGGTTGCGACCGCTCTCCTCATCACCGATCCGTCAACCAAAACCTCAGCAAATCGAGGAACCCCATCGGTGCCAGCCACTAGATTGAGAATGCGCCCCCGGCGCCAATACAACGGCATTAGGTTGGCATCCTTAATCAGGACGAGGTCTCCGACCTTGGGAGGATGAGTTTTATCCGTCCACTTGACGCGCTGCTGGAGGATGTGCAAGTACTCCAAGCTCCAACGCTTCCAAAAGCTCTGAGCGAGCTGTTGCACTAACTGGAACCGCGATAGCCGATTTCGGCTCACATCGACAAGGCGGTGCTCCGGCAGGGCGACAAGTGGTTGTCCAATCAAAAAATGGCCCGGGGTTAGGGCCTCCAAATCATTAGGGTCCGAAGAGAGCGGGCACAATGGACGCGAGTTTAGTACGGCCTCAATGCGGCAAAATACCGTAGCTAATTCCTCAAAGGTGAGAACTGTGTCTCCCAATAATCTCCGCCAGAGTCCCTTGGCCGCCTTCACCGCGGCTTCAAAAATACCCCCCCAATGGGGGCAGGCTGGCGGGTCAAACAGCCAAGTGACCCCCTTGCGGGCTAATTTGTTGCCTATGTCAACCTGGTTCTCCGCAAGGAAGGCGTAAACTTCCTTCAAATAGTTACTTGTACCTCTGTAATTGGTACCGCAATCAGATCTAATTAAAGAAGGCAACCCACGGCGAGACACGAATCTATCCAAAGTTGCCACAAAGGCCTCCGTCGAGAGCGAGGTTACTAGCTCCAAGTGCACTGCCTTCGTTGACAGGCAGACAAACACACACAAATAAGCCTTAAGGATTTTACTGTTACGAAGAGTAGACGTCTTCACCAAAAAGGGACCGGCAAAGTCCGTTCCGACGCCTGCAAAAGGCCTTGCCTCATTGACACGATCAGCCGGCAAGTCTCCCATCATGGGCTGCATAGTGGGGGCCTTAGTCCGGTAGCATGGCATGCAACGAAAGACAATGCTGCGGATAGTACGACGGGCCGACAAAATCCAAAAGTCTCGCTGCAGAATGGCCAACAGCGCATTACAACCGGCATGCGAGTTCTTAATGTGACGATCAGTCACCAACAACTTGACCAAATGGCCTTCCTTGGGCAACAAAAGGGGGTGACGAGCTCCGTAGGGGAGGCTAGAGTGCCTCAAACGTCCTCCAACACGCAAGAAACCCGCATCATCCAAAAAGGGGCTCAGCTTACTGATAGCTCCCGACAACTTAGCCATACCGGACTTCAAGATTTCAATCTCCTTCTCAAAGTGTGCAGCCTGCACAGAGCGGACCCAAAGGAGGAGAGACTCCTGGAGCTCTTGAGGAGAAAGGACCGGCGACAGGCGTTTGTCCCCACGGTTCCTACAATTGTGACGAAAGCGCCTGATCCAAGATGTGACATTCAACAGTTTATCGAGGGAGCTGTACCGATTCAACAAAAGGTCGGGATCAAACGGCGGGTCCTTCGTCTCAACAGCGAGCACCCTTAGCCCGGGCAAAGGATCCGTCATCAAGACTGGCATTCGAGGCCAAGCATCCTCGGACCGAGTCAGCCATTCTGGCCCCCACCAGAGGGGGTGATCAATCAAGTGAGGGGCCGTGCACCCACGTGAGGCCACGTCGCCGGGGTTCAGGTCCCCAGGGACATGCCTCCAAGTTAAAGGTGTTGCAGAATTTTGTATCTGTGACACTCGGTTCGCCACAAAGACCTCCAAAGTGTGGACGGACGTCTTCAACCAACACAAAACAATTTGACTGTCCGTCCAGGCGTAAGAGGATCGAATGTCCACAGTTTCACCCAAGGTATTAACAACGTGATTCAATAGACGCACAAGAAGAGCCGCCCCTGACAACTCCAATTTGGGAATGGTCAATGCTGTTCGAAGAGGGGCTACCTTGCTCTTGGCCATGACCAGCGAGAGCTTCCCCTGGCCTGTCGCGCTGACAGTGCGCAGATAAACAACGGCTGCGTAACCGTGCGACGACGCGTCACAAAACCCGTGGAGGGTAGCAGTGTAACTCCCAGGGGGGAGGATGGCGCGGGGCAACACGACCTCATTGACCGCAGGGAGTGTGGACACAAAGTGGATCCAATCCTTCAACAGGGTTTCCCGAAGCGGCTCGTCCCAACCAAGTCCCGCGGTCCAGAGGCGCTGGAGAAAGCATTTCGCCCAAAACAGTACCGGACAAATCCAACCATTAGGATCAAAAGTCCTTGCGACAGTAGACAACACAAGTCGTTTAGTCCAAGTGTGGGGCGACTCTAGGTCGACATCGTATGTAAAGATGTCTTGGACAGGTCTGTACTGAACACCGAGGACGGCCATCATGGCGGGGTTGTCAACGTCTTCAAACAAATGCGGGTCCTGTCTATGATCCTCCGGCAAACCTTCCAATAGAGCTGGAGAGTTGGACACCCATTTACGCAACTCGTATCCAGCGGAAGCCAGGATCCCAATCAACTCGTCACGCAATAAAATGGCTTCCCCAACCGTGGAAGCCCCAGTACAGACGTCATCGACGTACAGGTCCGTTTTCAAGATGGCGGACGCCCGAGGGAACTTCAAACGCTCTCGGTCCGCGAGCTCCCAAAGCGAACGAATGGCAACAAAGGGGCTAGAACGAAGGCCGTATGTATTCGTATTGAGCTCGTACACAATCATGGGGTCCTGGGGGTTCTCGCGCCACAGGATTAACTGATAACGTCTGTCATCCTGGTGAATGACCGTTTGTCGGAACATCATCTTGATGTCGGCCACAAAGACAACCTGATGTCGACGGAAAGACGTGATGATGTCACAAAGGTCCTTTAACAATTTGGGGCCTGAATGTAAGCAATCATTCAATGAGACACCCGAAGAAGTTCGCGCAGACCCATCAAACACCGTGCGCAGCTTGCCAGTGGACGGCTTGAGGACCGCATGATGGGGCAGGAAGTAATGTTCAACTGAGCGCCAATCCAACCTTGACACCGACATGTGTCCCAAATCCGCGTACTCCTGCATGAAATCCAAGTACTTCTGCCTCAACACAGGGTCCCTGCCCATGCGGCGCTCCATTGCCAACAATCTCTTCTCGGCCGTAGGTCTAGATTCACCGAGAGGTGGTCGCACTGCGACAAAGGGCAACCTGGTAACAATCCGACCGGAACGGAGTCGACCCGTGTTGTTCTGATAGAACAATTCGCAATCCTGGTGTTCCGGGTTCAAACGGGCCACCTGAGGGGGCTCCTCAACCTCCCAAAACCTCTGAACGGCGTCAGAGAGAGCGGAGCCGGACACCAATGCACAATCAAGCTCAGGTGGAGGGGGTTCCTTAAATACCGGTCCCATCAATGCAAAGCCAAAGATGGTCGAGACAGCCACCAACCCGGTTGGCTGCAAGACCCTTATACCACCCAAAAATATTCTCCCTAGTACATCGGCACCCAACAACAAATGCGCTGTACTAGGAGAATCAAACCGGGGGTCAGCCAACTTCATACCCAACGTCAACCGAACAATATCTGAAGACAACTGTGTCCGGGGATGTCTTCCCAGAATGTTCTTCATAACAATGGCCGAGGTACCAATTTTAGGGCCCAACGAATGCAAAGGAGTGAGCCCAAACCGAGCCTGTCCCTCAACAGTGGTGACAGCTGCGTTGCCCACTCCTCTAATCGTGTCTGAATAGCCACGTACATCAAGGCCTACCTGTCCCACTAACCAAGACGACAAAATGCAGCCCTGGGAACCCGTGTCCAAAATGGCACGGACCACAACAGAGGCCCCCGCTGGTCCCCAGACCCTGACCGATGCCGTAGGCAACAAAACCGTGTCAATCTGGGGGGCTGCAGTAGTGGGGCAGGCGCCGACTTCCTAATGTCTGGGCGGTGACCGATCGCCGCACCCAGACTGTAGTCGTTCGCGATGAGGATAGGGTTCAAACCCCTCGTCCGCGCGATGTCCCGAGCCGCGTGCCATCGCTGGAGGGGCGTATCCCACCGGATGCTTGAATGGCGGGGGGCGCGACTCCAATCGGGGACGCTCCGCCAACGGAGGGGAGGGCAGTCGGTGCTGGTCCGGCCACTGCCGGCAAGCGGCCGTTGCGTACTCGTCTCCATGTGAGGGAGCCCTACGGCGCTCATGCGGCTCTCGTGACACGGGGGGTGGCGAGCGGCGTTCGAACCTGCGGATCTCGCCTCGGTTCTGCACTGGCGAGCGGACCCCGTGACCGTCTCCATCGTACCCCCCCGTACGCGAACCCCCCACAGAGGCTGGACTGCCAACGCGGTTCGCGTTCACGCATAAAATGTCCAGATGTGGTCCCCCACAAACTCTGCAAGGACGGGGGTTGGGGCATTCCCGTTGGAAATGTGCCCCCAAACATGAGTAGCACAGTCGGCGTGCACTGGCAATGCGGCGGCGGGCACTCACGTGCTCTCCCAAAAAGGCCGCGCAAGTTGCTATGCCATGCCCCGTAGCCTTACAATAAGAGCAGTCAGGACGAATCTGGGTGCCGGCGAAACGGGGGGCGGGGCGACTCTCAACAGGCCCACGAACCCTAGGCAGTCCCTGGCCTCTGGGCCGAGGAGACGGTGGGCGAGACCCCATGGCAATACTGGAGTTGTCTAGAAACCGGCATTCGTCCTCCAGGAACTTGACGAGGTCCTCAAAAAGGGGGAGATGGGTGGCACTATCCCCACCATATTTTTGCTCAAAACGGGACTTCAAGTCCACGGGCAGCCGTTGCAGCACTATATGCACCAAGATGTACGACCAATGGTCGACTGGCAACTCCAGTCGCCTCAAAGCATTGGTCGCTGCCAACAACGGGTTCAAAAGGTCAGTACGCAAGGCTGACACTCTGGTAATGAAGGGCAACCCCAAAATATGGCTAATGTGAGC
This sequence comes from Cybosia mesomella, assembly GCA_946251805.1. Taxonomy (NCBI): domain Eukaryota; kingdom Metazoa; phylum Arthropoda; class Insecta; order Lepidoptera; family Erebidae; genus Cybosia; species Cybosia mesomella. Next base: position 20,588,302 of record OX276401.1, read on the forward strand.
GTCAGCCAAACACCGTTTATTGTGGTACCGCCGGGAGAGCAGCTCCAGAGCAGTAGGGTAAGCCGCATCCGTTACCGGTAAGTGCTGCACCAAGGCTCGGGCCTCTCCCTTGAGGACGGACATCAAGTAGGCCAACTTTTGGGCGGGTCCAAGGTCCGAGCGCGAGTCGACCAGACTCACAAATAAATTTTGAAAGCCCAGCCAGTGGTCCATCCGACCATCAAAATGTGGCAGTTCAAGTGTGGGCAGCTTGCTCAAAAGTCCCGGGCCAGCGACAGAGGTCTCCGGCTTGACCTGGACAGACTCCCGGCTCTTCAATATTTCCCTAGCACGTAGGGAAATCGTGTCTGCCAACGCCAGGATCTGGTCGTAGTCACCAACAACCTTGTCCCGCGCTGCCTGACTCAGCTGATCCAACCCGAGGTCCTCAGCCAGGTGGCTAAAGCGGGTGAACAGGGCATCTACAGCCCCAAGCCTGTTCTCCATACCGCCGAACCTGGTAAGAGTGGTCTCTGCCAGCTCTGGTCGAGTAGTAGTGGCCGCCGCCGAAGTGAACCACCTCAATTGTGTGGTTATACCGGCTATGGCCTCCTTCGCTGCACTTAAATGAGACATTCCAATGACCAAACTTCAACAAATCAGATAAAGAGATTAACCAAACAAAGAAATTATTTAAACAATGTTGGTTCACTTAAATGGGCCAAAAAATAAAACTTCAGTTTAAGTTTATTTTATGCAACAATGATCCCAAACCCCAATACAAATATAATTCAATATAGTTTACAAATAAACATTCAATTATAGAATGTTATGTGTGTATAAGCCTGACATGCAACAATCACTGATTAAATCAAATGCAAATTAAATCAAATCCCTTAAAAAGATTGCCAATTAATCAGTCATAATAGTTCCCTAGCAATGACTTCAAATTAGCACACCAAACTGATATTAAGTGTTTGAACAACTATGTTCTTATATCTTACACTGACCGTAGATACTAATATTTATTTTAAGGTTATGAGACCCGAGACTGCGGTTTTAGTCGGTTCGAATCCGACACAACCACGCTCTTGCTACCAAAATGTTCAATTCCGGGCCAGGAGGTAGATTGCGCAGTGGAAGTTGGCCCTCCTAACAACAATGGGGAAGTGAGCAGTCTGCGGTTCACAGAGCAAATGGTTTATAAAATAGGTTCACTTACCAACTTAGAAGGCGCCCGAAACACAACGCTTTTACCTGTCTTTGTCTGTATTTACGTGTTTATGAAGTGTAGGGGTGTATGAAGGTTTGTGTGGACAGATCAGCAGTGCGCGTGGTACAAATGGAGCCCTTCCTCAAGTAAATATATGACTCGGTCGAACAACTCCCAACCGATTACGTTAATTAGTCCAAAATATAACTAATCCAACACTGGCCAAATATGATATTCACGGATTATATTTATTCGAACAAAACTTATTTCAACAAACGTTTTCTCAAGACAATTCTTTCAACAAGTTGACAACAAGTGACAGTCGTAGATCTGTCAACGCAAATTATGGTTTTTTTTTTTTTTTACTTCGTTTAGGAACGCAACAATACGCTTACACATTATATCTCAATATTACGCTAAATCCTACTAATATTATAAAAGCGAAAATTTGTGAGTATGTATATATGTTTGTTGCTCTATCACACAAAAACGGCTGAAAGGATCTGGCTGAAATTTGGTACAGGGATAGATTATACTCTGGGATAACACAAAGGCAACTTTTTATACCGGGAATGGTTCCCATGGGTTGCGGGAACGGGATCAGAATTCTATGCAGGCGGAGCCGCGGTCAACAGCTAGTATGATATAATAAGGGCGAATGGTTATAATCCATTATATTCCCATTTTCCTTTTCAGTATTTCAATAACCGTATAATTTTCTCATTAGTCATTCCCATTATACAGGCGGTAACATTTACGGGTTAATGTTACCCAAATAATTGACCACGTAGGTACTGCGATCTCTTCCGAATTCAAATCCGAAGCGTTGGTAACTTAGTAGTCAAAGAGTTTGCTCTACTATCGAGAGATTCCGGGTTCGAATCCTGGCCACTAAACTACAGAAATAAACCTCCTCCTAAGACAAGCAATTTCGCTTAACTAAAGGGGTTAGGGGCAATATTGATAATTTCAGTTACTAAAAAACCTGTACTAAAAAATCTGTATGTATCTTGATCACATACAGTTATTGAAATGCTGGTATTAAAATGGTTTATTCATGCACACGTGCTTTAGATTCAATTACTGGAAGCTTAGCATCGAGGGGATGTGGAAGCTACATTATCCGGAACGGCAGTGGGCGGCGCGAGCGCGGCGATAAAGGTCAGAGGTTACCCGTAGGCCGCGGCCTGCTACAAATCGGTTGCGCTCTACAACACGTAGCACGCCATGTAACGACTACGCTATACAGGGCAACCACTTCGCTCATGAAGTTTAAATGACGTATGACGGCTTTGTACGCGACGTGTTTTATTTTTACAAGCTTTTGCGTTACAAATTTCTATAAAATTAATATTTTCGATTTAGTACAACAAAACTTTTGAAAAAGCCTTGTCTTTTAAGATTTTTTTAAATAATAATTTGATTTTGTTAGAGTTTGTGCTACTGTGGATTAATTTTGCAACGAAACGTTATATCATTTCAGTTATTTGCTCTCCGATGTTATTCAGGAATATAAATAATAAAAACCAGCCAAGTGCGAGTCGGACTCGCCCATGAAGGGTACCGTAGCAGCAAGTAACATAATAATGTTTCTTTTAATTTTTATATTTAAGTTGATGGAATGAAAGGATAATTGCGGTTTACGATTTATGAGGTATTAAAAAAAACTACTTACTAGATCTCGTTCAAACCAATTTTCAGTGGAAGTTTACACAAGTGTACATCATATATATTTATTTTAGTTTTATCATTCTCTTATTTTAGAAGTTACAGGGGTTACCACTTTGGAAGTGTCTCTCACGCAAACTATTCAGTTTAGAAAAAAATGATATTTGAAACCTCAATATAATTTTTGAAGATCTGTCCATAGATCCACGTACACGTATGGGATTGATGAAAAAAAATTTAGAGTTTCATTTCTAAGTATGGGGAAACCCCCAAAATTTATTGGTTTTTTGTTTCAATTTTTGTGTGAAAATCTTAATGCGATTCACAGAATACATCTACTTACCAAGTTTCAACAATATATAATAATATATAATAACAATAGTTCTTATAGTTTCGGAAAAAAGTAGCTGTGACATACGGACGTACAGACAGACAGACATGACGAATCTATAAGAGTTCCGTCTTTTGCCATTTGGCTACGGAACCCTAAAAAGAGATTAATATTTTCAGTGCTAACATCACCTAACGAAAACAACCTGTTATGAGAATACTAAGCTATGTATTTAGGACGGGAAAATTTGTACATTGAATTTTTTCTTAAAAATAATTGCTATGTGTTCTAGGAACGATACCGATGCCAAAAATGTGATTTTTAGAATTTATGTCTGTTTGTCTGCTTTTATTATCGATGTCTTAACATTACTTGAAAACCGCTGAACAGATTTGGCTAAATTTTGCATGAAAATACTTCTAGGGCATGGTCATAAAATGTGCTATAAATCATCACGTTATTATAAGTGTGGTAGAAGCAGCTGGGTAAAATCGACCAAATCTGTCAGTAAAATATGAAATCTCGAAACTACAGAGTTACTTAACTTTTTTCTTTTTTTGTGCCGAAATCCCCAGTCCCCAGGCCGGCGGGGGCGGTTATGTTGGGCTTGAACCGACTAAAACCGCACGCCGTCTCGGGTCTACAGACGCCGGGGTGTAAGGTTGCCCATAGAGCATATATCTCGTACCCCGACTGACCCTGGGCCATCACCGTTTTCTTTCTTTCGTTTCAGTTAGGAATTTATTTCTTTTTATGTTATTTAGGACTTAGTACCTACTCATAATTATGATTGATTTCAAACGCACCTTAATTGTTTGTCAATATATATAATGTAATATATCTTCATATACATATAACCGCAATAGTTATAAAAAAAAAACAAGTATTTCCTTATAAAAGAAAAAGCATTTTCTGAAATGGAAGTAGTAGGCATTGCGGGTAAAAGTTCTTACGTCCTATATACGTGATGGAAGAAAATAGGTCACATGGCGTTCCGCACCCAGACAGCACCCGCGGCGCCACTCTGTCTCGCCATGGCCTCCGTCTCGTCAATACCACTGTCCTCCCTCTAAAACTATCAGCTACTTACAGCCGAAACACAAATAAACTAAAAAGTCTTATGCTTCCACTTACTTTCTGTATAATGTCGTGTGAGAGTGAGACGGAACTACACAAGTGCTTAATAGGCTTGGTTGGTACGAGGGTGGAGACAGCCTCCGTATTGATCTCAAGTCTTGAACAGGACAGGCGAGCCGCGCCACGAGTAAACAAGCCAAAGCTGCTTCGCAAACTTTTATCCTAGTCCTACTACCTTGTTTATATATCACTAGCTTAAATTAATGTTAAGTGAAGGCATACCAAATGCTTGCTAGTAAATCGAACTTTTAATGTGGAAATGGATATCTTCAGGTACGATAAGGTAATGTAATCTTGTAGGTTTAGGTTTCGTGGTCGGAATGAGTTAGCATTTGAATCCAAATAAATAGAATTTCTTTGTCGTATAATAAAGCACTAAAATGATTTTCCTTGTGTGTGCGAAAATGTGTTTCCTTCTTCCTAAGGTACCGGGCGTGTAAAGGCAACTGTCGAGGCCGTTAAACAGGGTCACCATTTTAATTCCGTGGGTGTGTAATACACCTCTGCCTACCTCTTCGGAAATACAGGCGTGAAGTTATGTTAGGTTATGTTATTACCCTTATAGTGATTTTCCAGATGCGTCCAAAGTTTGCACTTTGAAGTCCGCTTATGGTTTTGGATTGGTAAGTCGGCTTTTCCGAGAGCCACTGCGGTCTGACCTCCCATCCTCGAGAGCCTGCACCAGAGCCTAGTCCGTTGTTTTGCAGATGCACCGACAAGCAGGTGAGGTTGGCTTGGCACCCAAAGGACCACTTCTAGAATTAATTTTAGAATATCTAGTAATGAAGAAGTCTTTTTACTACTAAGGTAGCAAACTAGCTCGCGACCTGCCTGAAGGCAAGCATTTAACGTGGTTTATGAACATTTGCCACCATAGGGTATTGAATCAAGAGGAAGTGCCACTTGTGTGCGAAGTATCGCTTGTATGCCACAATGCTTTGAAGTTGTTGACCATAAATCATTACGCGATTATCTACTTACTGATATATTTTACTTTTAGGCTTGTTCTTTTTTGGAAATTATGACCAATCACACACTATGACGTCACTGTTTTGTGTGACATGATGGGTTATAATATGTGAGAGTTTGGGGACAATAATTTCCATACTAATAAGGTTTTGACATGGTTGCTTGCTATTGATTTTATATTCTAAGCTCATAACATATGCGTCGCCATCTGAAAAAACAAAAATAACCGGGCAGTAAGCAACATTTTTATATTTGAGTTGTTTAAATGAAAGGTAAATTGCAGTTTACGATTTAAGATGTATTAAAAAGAAAACTACTCACTAGATCTGGTTCCAACCAATTATCGGTGGAAGTTTATATGGTAATGTACATCATATATTTTTTTTAGTTTTATCACTCTCTTATTTTAGAAGTTACAGGTACACACATTTTACCACTTTGGAAGTGTCTCTCGCGCAAACTATTCAGTTCAGAAAAAAATGATATTAGAAACCTCAATATCATTTTTGAAGACCTATCCACTGATACCCAACACGTATAGGTTTGACGAAAAAAATATTTACTAAGTACTAAGTATGGGGAACCCCCGAAATTTATTGTTTTTTTTCTATTTTTGTGAAAATCTTAATGCGGTTCACAGAATACATCTACTTACGAAGTTTCAACAGCATAGTTCTTATAGTTTCGGAGAAAAGTGGCTGTGACATACGGATGAACAGACAGACAGACATGACGAATCTATAAGGGTTCCGTTTGTTGCCATTTGGCAACGGAACCCTAAAAACAAAGAAAGTGGTACACCTATCGACCTACGGACGAGGCTCTGGCGCAGGCTTCCCTTTCAGAGTTGGGAGGTCAGATGGCAATCGTTACTATAACCAATACGCCAAATAAAAAGGTTAGAACAAGTAAAAAAACGGACCCCGAGCTCTCAACTGGTAGCTTTGGAAGCAACCGGGAGAACGCTAGGACGATGAAGAAAAATGTAACTGATTGAAATAAAACTTTTATTTTATTTTATTATTCACTCCTTCGGAGGTCCAACAGCCATAACAAAAGTATAAAACGGATTCTATTGCGATATAATTGGTGTCATTTTATTGTTTACACTAACCCCAACGTTTCAGTGCTGCAGTGGCTTTACAACAGCATAGTCACGGGGAGACTGCATGTGGTGATTATCTAATAGTTTGAAGTGCAAGTTATCTCAAGTACTCGACTATGCTGAATTGTTGGTGTTAATATATTTACGGAGAATGAGCTCATGAAAAAGTAGTCTTGTTGTATTTTACTTTTCTTGGATTTAATTAGATGAATGACTGGATCCCAAGCTGGTGGTACATGGAATAGAAAGAAAGTGAGATTAAGTAAACGATGCTCTCGCGAATTAAAAAGTGCTATTTATTGCTACCTTAAGTCGTATATATATAGTTCAGTAAAGTTTTTCGGTGACAAGGCTGTCAACGCTATTGAAAAAAGATAATCTCCAAAGTTATTTACACATTACTTACATTCTTCCCTGTAGGTAAGAGGGTTGTAGAGGGTTTACCAGGTTGGACCGATTACGTTACGTCTCGCTTCCGGTCTTCCTGATATTATTTCTCGATTTACGATTCAGAGAAGATTATTAAAAATACAAATGAAGATTTTTATTACATCAAATTTAACGGAGAGCGAATAATTTCATCGGCATGAAAATTATGCGGTAATGAGGTGTCCTTATTAGTACGATAAATTACTTTTTCTGTGGATGACAAACGAGTAAAAAATTAATCATTGGAATAAGTTTCACCCGTATATAAGACTATTCTGTCACAGTGTTTGTGGTCCGCACTACTTCGAAACCGCTTGACCGATTTTTGAAGTGAAAACTTCTTTAGCGGCGTTGTGCACTTTTTTGTAATGGGTAAAAAAGTTTAAACTCGCGTCAGTGAAACACGTGACCTGATCGTAAAACAACGAATATATAAAAGCGCTAATTACACACTGTACTTAACAACCTTGGTGCCGCGTTTGTCTAATGAGTGGTCGTTGACTTCATCAAGACTGAGATCGATTCCGACCGATGCCCAAGAATCACTTTTTGTCATCAAGGTTTTTTTTTCTATTTATTTAAATGCACAGAACACATCACAATCATATACGTATTATATTCTAAATACAATTTTTAGATCTGGATCGTAACGTAAATAATATGTGCACACATAGAGAAACAAAAAGTTTACACAGTATAAATCTCTGATTTATAAATACTAAAATATAAGTTTAGATTTGGATGCCTCCACCAGAGACAGAACCATCCAAACCCAGCCCACTATGAAGGATGTCTTTTACAATTTTGATATATCTGTTATAGTTGCAATCAAAACCATCAAGTGATTTATAGATTTTCGCCAAACCATTATATTGACGGGCCATTCTTGTTAATGGATTTTAATAAGAAATATTGTTTTTATATATCAAAAGGGCAAATATGTTCCTATCATTAGCCCTACGGGCACTAAATTTAATATTGAAGCTAATTTGAGAAAGTAACTCAGGTGAATCAATAATATAATGTATAATTTTGTAAAGGTAAACTAAGTCAAAATATATTCGTCGGCTTTCTAGTGGCTGCACCTTATATTTGATGAGTTTATTTTCATAATTTAAATTCGAACGGCCTGGGTTTACACGGTAGTTGAGAATTTTAAGGAATTTTCTTTGAATACGTTCAATATCATCAATATGGACCTTGTAATTGGGTGACCAAATGGGGCTACCATATTCCAGAATACTCCTCACCAGAGTAAAATAAGTACTGCTGGGTTTTTTCAAACTTTTTGTAGACCTCAGCCTTGGAGTTCGTTGGCCTTGCGTATTATATGACTATAGTGATCCCGAAATGAAAGCTTGTCGTCAAAAAGTATACCTAAGTCTTTCACAGTTTGTGTTCGATTTAAAATTTGACCGTCAATATTGTAGTTCCATATAAGTTTATTAAATTTTCGAGTAAAATATATAATAAGACACTTATCAACATTCAAGAACATCAAATTGGCTTTACCTACACCACTCAGATATCGTATTAATATCCTGCTGCTTTTGTAATATTCATTCTATTTTGTGCCATAAATCTATTGATATAAAAATGGAAATTAAAGAAAGTGCATCTATTAATGAAAAAAGTGACGAAGAAATAGCGAAAGAAAATGAGTGAGTACTTTATAAATATATTGGCGATGATGGTTCTGGTAATAATGATGGTGAAAATTATTGATGGAAGTTGATTATTATTGATTTATTGTTCCAGCTAATCTCTGAAATGGCTGGACCGATTTTGACGGGACTTTCACTGGCAGAAAGGTAATATAACAAGGAGTAACATTGGCTACTTTAATTTTAGGAAAAATAATTAGGGTACCGCGCAAAAAAACTGAAACAATAAAAATCTTAATCCACGCGGACGAAGTCGCGGGCACAGCTAGTGTAACATAAATCGTCATGTTTGTGTACGATAGCGCAATAAATGAATATTGTATGTTACCACATAAATGATAGAACTTTTATTCTGATAATTAAAGCAATTCGTGCAAAATTATTCCCTAATAACCATTCCAAAATATCAAAAATGCACAACGTTAATATTCAAGTTTTTACTTCTGCCGGCACTCCCGGAGTGCAACCGGACGTTTTTTTAAATATAATTTGGTAGGTATGAGCATTAGGGGGTGTGTGTTGGGTAACCTCCTCGAGTGTCGCTCCGATTCCGATCCCGCTGCAGTCCGGGGGGAACGGAATCGGAGCGGCCGGTACACCCTGGGCGGCGGTCAATGGCTTCCCCTTCACCCCTTCATAGGGTTGGCATTGATCGTCGGCCAATACCCAACGTGGCGGGAACACATCGCTCTCCGTACTCCTCTGCTTTCAGAGGAGACAGGATGAGCGATGCTGTTAGTGGTGAGATGGCCCAGGGTCAGCCGGGGTGCGAGGGATATGCTCTATGGGTAACCTTACACCCCGGCGTCCGAAGACTCGAGACATAACATAACCGCCCCCGCTGGCCGGCGGGGGGGTATCCGAAGGGATTTCCGCACGATAAAAAAAAAAAAAAAAAGGTATGAGCATTAGATCGTAAAGTATTTTTCACTCGCCTACCACCACTCCCTATATTTTCCAACTCCCAGTATTTTAAAAGGACAATACAGTGTTTATCTATACATCTATACATACATATAAATAAAATTGGAGTGTCTGTTTGTAATATTGAAATAATCGTTTTTTACTACATGTATATGAATATATATACGGTACATACACCAAAATAACATTTTTTACAATTTTTGTCTGTCTGTCCGTCTGTCTGTCTGTCTGTTTATTCCGACTAATCTCTGAAATGGCTGGACCGATTTTGACGGGACTTTCACTGGCAGAAAGGTAATATAACAAGGAGTAGCATAGGCTACTTTAATTTTAGGAAAAATAATTAGGGTTCCGCGAAAAAAAACTATAGCTCTAAAAATCTTAATCCACGCGGACGAAGTCGCGGGCACAGCTATAAACAATATAATTTAACCGGTCGTTTTTAGTTAGTTTAAAGTTATTAGTATATTCTGGTAATATTATACATCAATGGCGTGTGAAGTCATTAGAATTAAGTGTTGCGTCACTTTTACATTTCATTCTGCATTTTTATACTTACGTTCGATTTCTTTGATAATTTATATGGCAGAATCTTTGAAAATATACAGGGCAGATAAACTTTAGCCGGGTCCGCTAGTAAATACTGCAAATGCAAACCAATTTTAGGAAGTCAAAATTATTCAACTTCTAGTTGTAATTCTATATAAGTATGTGACTTCCGTATTACAATACATTAATATGACACCATCGTACCGAGCTCCGCCCGCGTGGAAACCCATTGTGGTGGAAAATTGCTCTTAGCTGAGAAAAAAGGTCAAATGTTCTTCGTCAGATTATAAGCTATCTCTATGTAATATTTCAACAACGCTGGCATGTTTTAACCTTGTAACTAGGATCTGTGAAAGCCTGGACCGTAATATGCAGACCACTGTCATTTTCTTTGATATGAAAAGTGCATTTGACCTAGTTTCACATAAACGGCTTTTAAATAAATTAGAGAATTATGGAATTAGGGGCCCTGCCTACGAATGGCTTGATTCGTATCTAAGGGATAGAGAACAGTGTGTTGAAATTATGTGTATAGACGATAACAATGAACTAAAAGCACATAGATCCTCGTACAGGGTCAATAGCTCTGGGGTCCCACAAGGAAGTATTCTGGGACCTTTGCTGTTCCTGATTTATATTAATGATTTGCCAAGCGTAACGCCCAAGCCTTGTATTTTATACGCTGATGACATTTCTCTCATCATGACATCTAATTATTCCAATATTGACTATACTAATGACATAAATAATACAATTGACTCTATAATCCAATGGCTCCATGAAAATAATTTGCAGGTTAACATGGCTAAAACACAATATATTCAATTTGGCAATTATGGTACGAAACTTAAAAATTTGAATATCAAATATTTGACTGATAATTTAACAAAAGTGGATAAAACAACCTTCCTAGGTATAATTATTGACCAGAACCTAAACTGGAAGGCACACGTTGAAAAAGTTTGCAATAAAATAAACAAATTTGTTTACGTTCTGGCTAAACTTAGAAAGACCTCAAATCCCGAATCGGTTGCCATGGCCTACCACGGCTACGTTGCCTCAGTTTTAAATTATGGTCTAGTGATTTGGGGCAACGCCACAGACGTGAACAGAGTCTTCATTGCCCAAAAAAAGTGTGTCCGAGCTATATGTGGAGCTGCACCATGGCACTCTTGTAGGCTTCTTTTCTTGAAACTGAAGATCCTTACCCTTCCCTGCATGTATATATACGAAGTTGCGAAGTTTGTTAGGCAATATCCTAGCTTCTTCTCTAAGGCACATGAGGTTTATCCGAGGAGCACTAGAAATCAGGATAGAATTGTTTTACCCAGAGTCCCGAATACGGCCCTATACCTAAAAAACTGTTTCGCGATGTGCGGTCGTATTTATAATGCAATACCTAAAAGCTTGAAGCAACTGCCAACCTCTAAATTTCTAAGAAAGTTGAAAGCATGGCTCATGGAAAAATGCTTCTATACCATAGAGGAATTTGAAAACTGTAAAGATAAACTGTGAATGAATAGCAGAATATAATACTTAGTCTTTCAAATGTATTTAATGTATTTTTTTTTTCTTCACAAATTTTTATGACTTGTTTTATGCATTTTATGATATGTTCTGACATTCCCAATAATCTATTATAATGTTTGTGACTAAAGAATTCAATGGACTTGCATGTGCTGAAATAATTCTATATAATAAATAATTGTAGTTTAAAGTCGTATAATATCTACCTATGTATTGTAATGTTTGCATGCCATAAAATGGTAAATGTGCTGCACTAAATAATTGTACCTAACACCTGTATAACCACCTTTAAGCAAATAAATGAATATGAATATGAATATGAACAAAATCAGTTTTGCTGTATAGTCATGAAAAGGAATTGAAAAGGAATGAAAAGGAAAGCTATATTACTTTCGAATTTTATAAAATGAATATAGAATTTAATATTTGTATCTATATAATAGCCTAGTGTCATACATAACGGACTGTCGAAACTAGGTCTCGAGTTCGATCCTCAGTCGCCCCGGGCACACACCTCTGACTTTTCGTAGTTTAATACACACGTATTAAAAATGTTAATTATCACTCGCTTAGTAATGTGCCCGGTAGATGGCATGGCCCCTATTACAGTGGAACCTAAACATAACTGGTGAAAAGTGAATGTGTAATACACCTCTACCTACCTCTTCAGGGATACAGACGTGATGTTATGTTATATTTACAACCAGGAACAACGTTAAGAAGATGGTGATGAATATTACTTTACACACACATAAGATTTTGATACTAATTCGAACTTCCGATCGGTAGCTTTAGTCTTAATATAATAACAATAGCTTTTATGCTATTGTAATTATATGAAGACTGAACCAACCGATCGCAAGACATCAAAGACATAAATACAAAATAACACAAAGCAGAAATACCGTATGACAATACTTACGCCATGTCACGCCAAACGTGACCACGAAAGAATCAATAGGCTAGGCACCTTTTTGTTTGTATTGTGTACAGTTTGGTTACCTCGACAGTAGAGTGGGTCGCACGTACCTACATCGTAACTACATTCATAAAACACAAATATTTACGAGCATGGATCTATGCTATAAATTATTTTTCAGCTTCTTCTGCTATATTTAGAATAAGTAGGAATAATATTTTTTATACTTATTCCCTGAAATGTGAAATATTACAGACATATGTCAGCTTTTTATTTTTTATGCTCATTTACAGGTATTATACAATCTGTAATATATGCGAAATGTCAGACACTAAGACGATGAGTTTTATTATTTTTTCTGCTGAACCCTAATACTTTTTCGAAAATAAAGTAGTTTTTTTATATTTGGGACACATCAATTTGACTTCACCTCGCCTGATGGTAAGCTGAAGGTAAAGTCTCAGAAAAGAGGGTCACCATTACATACACGTATGTTAACAATGGTGGCACTCAGCTTGACGGTCTCATCAGAAGAGGATTGTCGTCGCAGCACCGCGTGATACCCACCGGTCACACTAGTGCTGCAACCACAATCCCCCTGCCCGGCTATGCACTTGCTGACCCCTGAACGCAATCAAACCGAAATTGGATTACTATGGAGGGTTTTTCGCAATCGTGCATGGTGGTACCCACCCGGCCGAATTTTGTGACAAATTTGTGTCATCAAATTTCTACCACCAGTAGTGGTAAATTAAGCTTTATAACATCAGGTATCTGCAGTAAAACTTTCGCCGAAATTGGAATTCTTGATAAACTAATAGGCTTACTTATTGTCCTATAATTTTCTTGACTTCTTATTCCGAAAAATAAATTGTGTATAAACCCACGGGGTGCAGCATGTGGTTCTAAACAAAACATCGAGGAAATAACCACATACAAAATAATATTATTTGCAGATATGGTAATTACTCCCGCACTTCAATATTATCGTTATTTCAAGGGGGATTTTATTAACACATAATTTACAGACACGAAAGATAATCAATCTTTGTTGCAATTTTGGACAGAGTTAAGGAGAGGATCAATTTCAAAATTTGCAGTCCTCTTTGAACCCAATTCCGACTACATAGAAGACGAACGAAATCACAGGCGGAAGCTAACATTTCTATAAATGGCGTTACCAAAGTTTATAGTGTCATGGTTCTCCGCTTTTAATTTCTTCACACGTCAATCATGTATAAATGTTGTTAACTAGTATTGATAGTTTAAATCAGTAATGGAAATAATAAGGTTCTGAATATGGTTCAGCCATTAATTGATACATTGCAGCTCAGCCGAAGCTGTTTATGGTACAGAACAACACGTGCTGGACTACACTTTCACCCGCATACGGTATAAAATTACCGTCTCCTTTCGTAACAAGGGGTACTCCTTTCTTTATCGCACCGACCGCCGTCTTTCATGCAATATATCCATTTTACGTTCAGTAAAATCTATATATTTTCGAATCTTTCCGGGGCTCTAAAGTGCAAGCAATGAATGCAACCAGAATTGGCGCTTAGATGAAGAAGAGTTTCAGAGCTATTCGAATATTGCTTCAGGGAACCCCCTCCGTAATCGTTTTTTACACTACTCTGAACGTGAACTGCTAAAGGATAAAAATGTTTGCAACACCAACAATATCACTCGCACGTTGCACTTACCTAAAAGTAAAGAAATGGAGGGCGGGGTAGTGGAATTAGGCCGCAGTAACTCTCAACCATCGGTACGACATGCAGCAAACTGCTAAAAGTAGGTACTTAAAGCCGATATTGACTCTGTCGCAATTACCAATATTCATCGGGTATTCCATTTACGTTCAAGTAGCGAACAAATGCCAAGCTATTATGTGACGTGCCCTCTAAAGTAGGTAACCTATTTTCTTATGTAACATACATATCATTGTATAATGTTTAAGAGATAAGCAGAAGTATATACATTTCACCATCATCATTTAAACGATGTTCCCGGTTTTATTGGAGGCCTCGAAGTTCGGGGTGCGGTAACACATTGTTTTCGATCAATTTTGTATCTACATTTCACTTCAGCAATTAAATTTCTTCCCGCTCCATGCCACTGCTGAAAATTACTTAAAAGAAAACGTAATAATATTTCGGTCATTTCTGGAATTCGAACCCGAGACCTATTTACATATACCCGATGCACTATCTATCAATCTAAATTTGTAACTTCCCTTGAATCGTGAGCGCGTAATGAGACTTAATATTACTTTATTTTCTACCCCAAAGGGCAAAACGCGTGACTATATGTACTAGGTATTTATATTTTTTTTGCTATAAAGATAATGTATTTTAATTAATTCGAATAATCTATTAGTTATGTCTGTAATACAATAGATATTAACATCATCACGAAGCAAAGAGTTCCCTTCGGCCGTCTAATAGTGAAAGCAAGAGAATCCATACTATTAGCATACTTAAATGCTAAAGTTAAACAGATTATGTGTTACCTTTTCATGCTTCGAACCCTGAATTCTAAGTAGTAATAGTCAAAGCAAGAGAATCCATACTATTACATAAATACATACATAACTTCACGCCTGTATCCCCGAAGGGGTAGGCAGAGGTGTATTACACACCCACGATTCGCCAGTTATGATAAAGTCCCAATGTAATTGGGGGCGAGCCCATTGCCATCTACCGGGCACATCACTAAGCGAGCGATAATCAACATTTATAATGCACACATAATTTCGAAAAGTCAGAGGTGTGTGCCCGGGGCAACTGGGGATCGAACTCGAGACCTCGTCTCAGCAGTCCGTCACGTACGCCACTAGGCTATCGCCGCTTGTCCATACTATTAGCATACTTAAATGCTATAGTTAAACAGATTATGTGTTACCTTTTCATGCCTAAGCATGAAAAGGTAACACATAATCAAAATTTAATTTAACAAAATCAATTCAGGGTTCTAAAACCCTGAATTGATTTTGTTAAATTAAATTTTGTATAGCATAGAGATAGATTAGGACATGAAGAAGAACACTTAACACTCAATTTAAAAACTCTTCTCCACGACGAAAGGTTTTCACGAGAGCAAAGCTAGTAGCTAAGAAGTAATCGTCAAAGAAAATAAAAATTAAAATGACTTCATGTAATTCTTGTAAGCTGCCGTATCAGCTGCCAAGCATTAGCATGCAAACAACAGAGTTTACAAATAATTAGTTGTCGAGAACGGTGTCTATTATTAGATGAGGGTCGATCTCAAAAGCATGATAAGCTTCGGTGGCGAAGCGCGCCACGCGACTAAGCAATCGATTACTGACCGCCCTCTGAGTCTCTCAATACTCTCCTACAAATATCAATTCACACTTTATGTATTTTACTTCAGCAGTTTCACGAAGGTTGCGACTGAATAATAAATTAAGATTTTGGGACTTGTTTATACCATACCGCTCCTCTATTACGTGTCCCGCAATGAATTTGTTTTCGATATTAAGTATCTTGTTATGCGAACACCGGAGCCATCTACTGGTCCTGATTGTATTTTGGGATCCCAGTGAGGTATTCTAGAATAATACATTTTATTTTTATCAACTTTTCCATACGTTATTGTATATTCAGTCCGTCAATTGACTACACCCCGCTGGCTAGTAAAGAGCTTTCCAGATGCCGACAATCCTAAAATGGTGGTGATGTCAAGGTAGGACGTCCTCAACAGATGTTACATGGTTACTGAGGCCTCGTTTAAATCCTGAAGGTACTTCTGTATATATATACAGGTCAAATACATAATACTCTCGTTTTTACAATTAGCCGCAATCGAGTCGCTAAAGAAATAAACGTAATCATGTACCATCATAATACAATAAATTTACCTCAAGTATATGCTTATAAATTTAGGTTGTTCTCACTAAAACGTAACCATACTGTAGTTATATAGGTAAACGTTGTTAAGCTAATAAATGTCGTGTTTATAAAATTACGAGACAGATGTTTATTGTGGAATCCGTCATAAGGATTTATTGTTGTGAGACTACGACGGTCACAATACACTCATCGCGTTTGTTTAAAATATCATAGTGCTTACAGTTCTCGTAGGGCAATGCCCTTATTTCAATGTGTATTGCAATATTCGCGTAAACAGCCGACAATATCATCAACTAATGAGACAACCACCATCTTCAGTTTCCCCGTGACCATGGCTGCTGAAAAGCAAAAGAAACGTCGGGATCAGTGTAAATAATATAATCACGCCATAGAATCAGTTAAAATTAGTTTACTAGTAAAATAAGTATAGTAAAATTAGTATACTAGCTGATACCGCGGCTCCACCCGCGCCGAGGTCGTTTATCGTTTTTGCTCATATCTCCAGTTCTACTTAACCAATTGCAATTAAACATACGACAGGTTTCAAGACAGATTCTAACCAAGACCTATCTAATAGAAACTGCATCAAAATCTGTTCACTATTTTTTACGTCCATCGCGAATAAACAGACAAACGGACAAGAATTCCAAAAAAAACTGTGCACAGAATCGTTCATTTAATATGACCCAAGTTTTTTTTAAATATCTCCAATGTACAGATACTAGTTTACATTTTTATAATATTTCAATACTTTTAGCAGCTTATTACAGGGAATACCAACCCTTCACTTACAGTCGGTCGATCCAACTAGACGCTTTCGGAATTTATTATTTCAGAGCCTCAACGCTGTACTCTAGCTCCATTAGGTATTACATTTTTTAATTTTTCATAGTAGACCATTGAAATGTTACATTTTTTAGGCCTAACCTTGCGTTTTTTAGACGACGCAATTTTGTTTTTTTGATGTGTAGGGGGGGTCAGTGTAAAGCTAAAACCAAGTTTGTGGGGTCGCCACCCTTGTCAAACGGCCGCCATCTTGAAAATAGGGATTGAAATGGTTTTTACGATATATCTCTTAAACTATTTATCTGATAAAAAAAATGTGTTAACATTTTTGGTTGCAAATTAAATTCTATACAACTTTGGTCCAGTAGGTAACTTCTTTTTTTGTTATTATAATTTTTTTAATGATTAATTTTGCAATATTATTAATAAGAATTTAAAAAATAAATAGTGTCTGGAGGCGCGTTTTTTTTACGTGGTATCCCCAATAGGCATAATCCACGGTCATTTTCTAAATTTGAACTACTCCCTCCTCAGTCTTTTCGATGGATGCATGATTCAGCATCTGATCGGCTTTCTGAATAAAAAATCAGTGGGAGAACTGGAGAAGGAAGGGGTGTTAATGTCGGCGGTTCATCATCAAAGTCATTTTCATTTATTAAATCTGAGAGCCCCATTACGTTGCTGCAAGTCTCTCTAGAACAATGGAAGCACACTGCAGAACATTTCAGCCCTGCTTTTCGACATCCACACATCGCTCCACATTTTCCTTTGCATTTGCAAAAGATCAATTTTAGAAGCTCAGGTGTGGAGGTGTGGAGGGTGCTGGAGGTTTGGAGCTCTGCACTGGCATTAAAAAATTTCCACATTTTTTTCCAGCCCCAGTCTTCAGGATCATTATTATTACCAAGCCACGACTGGACCTGATGGTAGACTCGGAAAGTATGAAAGCGAGCTGTGTCTTGTGTTGGAGGAAGTGAAGATAAGTTAAATGTACTTTTTGTGACTGCCTTGGCGAATAGTTTGTATCTTAGGCTGCCAAGAAAAGTATCATCTTTATTACCACCGTATAAAGAGATAAAAAACGTTTCTGAACATTTTCGCTTATAACTATTTATTTATAGTTCTACGACAAAAAGTTACTGGACCAAAGTTGTAGAGAATTTAATTTGCAACAAAAAATGTCAACAATTTTTTTAATCAGATAAATAGTTTAAGAGATATATCGTAAAAACCATTTGAACCCCTATTTTGAAGATGGCGGTCGTGGGACAAGGGCGGCGACCCCACAAACTTGGTTTTAGATTTGCACTGACCCCTCCTACACATCAAAAAAATAAAATTGCGTCCTCTAAAAAACGCAACGCCAAATGTAACTTTTCAATGGACTATAGAATATTTTGGTATTATTCCTTTTCCTCCCTTCAATCAAATATTATGTACTAACTGATGTTTGCGGCTCCGGCGTGTAGAGATCGGTTATCGCTATTTCTACTTAACCAACTGCAATGAAAAATACGGCAAATTTTAAGTCTGACCAAGCCCTTTGTAATAGAAAAAAATGGAATAAAATCCGTTCACTCAGTAGTTTTACATCCGATACAAACAGACAATGATTAAAAAAAAAATTTTTGTACTCAGAATCGTTCATTTAACATAACACAAGTATTTTTTGAAGTGAAAACTTCACTTGGCTCGTTAAGCACTAGGGCACGCCGCAGTAGCGGCGGTAAGGCCCATCATGGACGACTGGCTAGAGAGGCGACACGGGAGGCTCCCGTTCCGGCTGACGCAGGTGATCTCTGGGAAGGGGTGCTTCAGGGATCACCTGTATCATATCAGGAAGAAGTCAATACCTGAGTGCCATCACTGTGATGCAAGTAAGGACTGCATATGCTGGCAGCATGCCCGGCGGGGGAGGTACCGAGGTGGGACCTCGTGGTAGCCCTCGGAGTAGGAGTCCTCTTGCTTGGCATCTTGCTCACAGCGTTGGTGCGGAGTGTGAGTGCATGGGCCGCCGCGCCTCCTTCTGCGAGCAAATAATGCTCGCGAAGGATGCGGCGAAGAGGGGTCCGGGAGAGCCTCAGGTCTGTCCCGATCCGCAAAGCCCACGAGGCACAGGCGAATCAGGCGTCGGAGGTCGGTGAACGACCTCTGTCCTCTATGAGCGCAGGCTTCAGGCCTGCGCCTGGGCCTGACCTGGTGACAGGTGGAGCCGCCTGTAACCCTAGCAGAAGCAGACAGTAGCGGCGGCGCGTTGCACGCCCTCCTCTTAGCGGGGGCAAGACGGGGACACGTTGGTTTCCAAACCCGAAGGTACCATATAACAAAGGCGCGTTGAACACTTTCCACATAAGCACTTTCTTAGTTGAAGAAAAATCATGAAACTCACGTTTATTTCTGAACATCTCAACAACCGTCACCGAGACGCCTACGTCACTGATTATATTCTGGGGCAATTGAAGTGACAGAGAAAGGGCGTTTAAAGCACAGAAGAGATGTTTAAGAGCCGAGTGTTTAATTACAACAGATAGACACCTGCAAACCACACTTTATTAAATTTAAAATACTAACTCTACCTTGTCTGTATATGTTGGTTACGGGGATCTTCGGGTTCGTCAAAATGAATATTCCTCTTGAAAATTTATGTATTATACGTTTATTTTACTAAATTTGTGTAATTACAATGCAATGGTTTGCTAACAGCTGTGTACAAGTCAGCCGCGAATATTCCCGAGAAAAAATTTCTGTCCCGCGATTGGCTGTTCATTCGTAGAACTGCTATGCCGACGACCCTACGTTTCGCTACGACTTTATTGACGCGTGAGCTTGTGCGAGTGTGGAGTTAAATCGATAGATGGCGTTGTTCGTCATCGACATACTGCCCGCCTTGGAAGCACTAGCTTCCAATGATGTGACGTGCTCCAATCAATCCACTGGCAAAGGGCATATCTTCGAGAAGGCTCTGCGTAGGCTTCCGGTCGCCGTACGTATCTCGGCAACTCGGGACACCCCATCTGGACCGGGAAACACCTTGGTGACGCGACCTAAGCACCACTTGAGCGGAGGAAGGTTGTCTTCCTTGATTAAAACCAGGCTGTCGAGGCGTATATCGTTCTGGGAGTATTTCCACTTCGTCCTAAGTTGGAGTTCCGATACATACTCCTTAGACCACCGTTGCCAGAAGTGTTGACGTAGTTGTTCAACTCGTTGGTATCGCGTCAATCTTGCCGTCGGGATACTAGTGGTGTCTTCACAGGCTGGAGCAGTCAGCGGTCGTCCGATGAGGAAATGGCCCGGGGTCAGTGGGGAAAAGTCAATAGGATCTGTCGACAGAGGGGACATAGGTCGGGAGTTGAGGACAGATTCAATTTGCGCTAAAACGGTACTCAACTCCTCGTAAGTGAGTCTCGCGTTACCTACAATGCGTCGTAAGTGGTACTTACACGACCGTATCCCTCCTTCTCAAAGGCCACCAAAATGGGGTGAAGCAGGTGGAATAAAATTAAATTTAATTCCTTCGTTAGTGGTGTAATCAATGATTTGTCTAGAGTTATTAAAAATGAACGAAAAGAACTCCCTTTCAGCTCCTACAAAGTTTTTACCATTGTCTGAGTATAGACAATCAGGTTTACCTCTTCTACTAATGAAACGTTTTAAGGCTAAAATAAAGTCATCAGTACTTAAACTGGAAACAAGTTCTATGTGAACAGCACGTGTGAGAAAACAAATGAACAAACATATGTACGATTTCGTGAGCTGTGCCCCCCTTCCTCTTCTATTTAGGACATACACTGGTCCCCCCAGATCCATACCTGTTCGAATAAAGGGAAATCCAGAGTCTAAACGGTCGGAAGGTAAGTTTCCCATGATTGGCGCTAAAGTTTTACCCCGCAATCGAGTACAAACTATACAGTCACGCACCACCTTTCGAACTAAATTCCGTGCGCCCAGCGGCCACCATTCCTCACGTAAGTTGGATAGAAGAAGTTGAGGTCCACCATGTAGTAAGCGTTTATGTTCGCTTTGCACTATAAGTAGTGTGAAATGATGGCTACTACACAACAAAATCGGATATTTCTTTTCGTAGTTAAATTCAGACGAGTTGGATAGTCGACCTCCCACTCTAACTATCTTATTTTCATCAAGAAATATATTCAAACTCGAAACACGATTTGTTTGTTTACTATTACGTTTAAGTGGGATATTATTCAATAAACTATTGTATATCTCGGGAAAGGAGTCAACCTGTGCTAAGTTTAATAACATCGTTTGCGACGCGTTCAACTCGGCTACTGTTAAGGAACCGGTTTTTCGATCTGTTGTTCTCACGCGCAAATTAGAAATGAAACGTAAAACATATGCACCTATGCGCTTCAGTTTAATGAATGATGAATACTTGTCAAACTGAATCACCTGATTAGAAAAGGTACATACTAAACTAATTGATTGGGACTTTATTTCTGGTAGATTAGAAAGATTAACGGATTCACTACACAGTGTATTGTTAAAAAAGTCATAATTGATTTCATGTAAGTAGGATGGGCCATTCCACCACAACTCACTTTCAATTAATGAATCAAGTTGTAAACCTCTTGACAATAGATCAGCTGGGTTATTTTTACCACTCACATGCAGCCACTCGGCGGCATTAGTTAACTCATTTATCTCCGAGACTCGATTCTGCACAAAGGTTTTCAACAGGTGTGGAGACATGCGTAACCAGCCTATGACAATCGTTGAATCAGTCCAAAAATAAACCCGGGAAAAAGTTAATAATAATGAATTCGTTATCCTTTTATAAAGTCTCGCTCCAACTAGGGCACCGCATAGCTCAAGCCTAGGTATACTTAGGGATTGTAATGGGGCTACCTTACTTTTTGCACATAGTATGCTAACTGTTACGGGGGAGTGATCGCTGTAGGATCGTATATATGCACAACTACCAAATGCGTTTTGGGAAGCGTCCGTAAATATGTGAAGTTCTTTATGCTGTACCTTATCGCCTAATGAATGACGCGGAATGCGTAATTTATGTAAACAACTCAAAGAACTAATAAAATTGTTCCAAATCACTACGAGATCCTGTGATACAGGTGTATCCCATTCTAGTTTATCTAGCCATAGTTTTTGTAAAACTATTTTGGCCTTTATGACTACAGGTGAAAGAAGACCTAAGGGGTCATAAATTTGAGATATGACTGATAACATCATTCGTTTAGTTAACTGTGTATTAACGTTATCACTATTAATTTTTGTAGAAAAATATAATTCATCACAATTATTATGCCAACCGATACCTAATGTTTTATTCTGCGTGTACTCCCCGACGAACGTATGAGCACGAGAACTACTAATGACGTCACAGTTAAACGTCCATTTACGCAGTGGGAAGCACCCTGACTGTAGGACTTGCGACGTTCTCTCACAAATAGATAATAGTTCCTGGTAGTCGTCATGACCCGTACACAGATCATTAACAAAGAAATCCTGACAAATAACCCTGGCTATTACATCGTCATTAGACTCCAATGCCAACTGTCGTAAGCAGCGCATGCTAAGGTACGGAGCGGAGGTACAGCCATAAGTTATAGTGTTAAGTTGGTATATACTTAGAGGGTCTACAGGTTTATCGCGCCAGACCACGAGTTGCAACGATCGTTGGTCTGGTTGAATAGAGACTTGTCGGAACATTTTCTCCACGTCAGCGCATGCTACGTATTTATACTGTCGAAACCGTAACAAGATAGAAAAAATATCGTTTTGCAGCGCTGGACCCGGATATTGAATATCGTTAAGCGACTTGTTTGAACTTGTTACAGCACTAGTATCAAAAACAACGCGTAACTTAGTAGTAGAACTATCCTCCTTAACGACTCCATGATGAGGTAAGAAATAATTTGGGTTATTGACCTTGTCGATCCGACTCATGTGTCCTAAAGTGAGGTACTCGTTCACGAAGTCTGAGTACATTCGTTTATAGTCTGGGGAACGTTCTAGTTTCCGCTCCAAAGACAAAAATCTATTTTTTGCTAAATTATAAGAATCTCCTAACACGTCTGGGGAGTCCCTTAAAGGTATGCGAACTGAAAATCTACCATCGGATTCGCGCTTAGTAGTAGTGGTGAACAATTCTTCACAAAAGGTCTCATCTTTAGTAAGAATGTTATTCACGTGGGTTACGTTTTCTAATTCCCAAAACCGCTTAAGTTGATCATTCAAGCTTTGTGTAAAATTACATTGAATGTTATCAATTTTATTAGTATAACGCGCAGTTACCTTTATAGGGCCCGACAGTAGCCATCCCAACTTTGAATTTTGAAGAAATGGCCCGTTTACTAATCGGATTCTATTACCGTCTAATAACTCCCAAAACAGGTCCGCACCTATCAATAAATCTATTTCCGAAGGAATATGGAAGGTGGGATCCGCAAGGCGTATATTATCCGGAATACGTATAACCTCTGTATTTATGTTTGTAGTGGGTAAACTGGCTGTTATACGCTGCAATACAAAACATATAACTTTGGTACTATAATCGCATGATTTGGAACGCATATGCAAGTTACATGAATGATTTGTTTGTGTCACTGACTGTGCGACACCTAAAATTTGAATCGTGGACTGTAATAAAGGCACATTAATTCGTTTTCTAAACGCCTTCTGAAATGAAAGAATTCTGACTGCCGTTATCCAACAGCGCGCGGGCTGTGTGGAAACGTTTGTTACTATCGGCTACTTCCACTAACGCTGTACATAATATTACCGGTTGTAATATATTGTGTCGCAGCGTGGACCTCTCGTCAGCGCATGCATTCACACTCCTAACGTAGGTATCTATAGACGTAGAATGCAGCGCAGTCGACGGAGCGGCCTGTGAAGATTGCACCTGCTCAGTGTCGCTAGCCGATGCGAAATGAAGTAGCGAGTTATGCTTGTGTTGGCATTGTTTACAGGGCCCGAATTTGTAATCTGATAAGGCATGACCGCTACGTAAACAATTCCTACACAGCTGCTTACTCTCCACAACTTTAATTCTATCCTTTATAGATAAATTTAAAAATTGTATACACGTAGATATAAATGGCATGACTACCATTACATAACGGGCAGGTGTAGTTACCCTTTGGCTTGGATTTACCTTTAGGTACAGAACTACTGGTCGTTACGTAACTGTGTGCAGACGTACTGTGCTTAGGTGAATGACCCTTAGACTCGTTATTTAATGGTTTATTATTATGGGACTTATTGTGACCTAAGGACTCTAACATGTCAGCCTTTTTCTTCAAGAAGGTGAGCATATAGTCCACCTTCAACCTTGTGTCGGAATCAACTTGAATAGACCCCTTCTCGTTCTCCCACTCGCGTTGCGTAGCTGAATCAAGCTTAGATTGAACTAAATAGATAACTAGGGTATCCCATGTATCGGTGGGTTCGCCTAAGGAAGTGAGTGAACGCATATTACGCAGAACGGTATTTATTAGCTTCCTAATCTGTGACGAGGACTCCTGCTTTAAAGGTGACATATTGAACAAAGCTTTCACATGATTTTGTACTAAAAGTCGAGTGTTATTAAACCTATTTTCTAAAAGTTCCCATGCGTGAGTATAATTTTTTGGGGTGAATTCAAAGGAACTAATAACCTCTAACGCTATGCCACTTAGTGAAGAACGTAGGTAATGAAATTTCTGAATTTCATCTAAATCGGAACAGGTATGGATCATAGTCATGTATGCATGTTTGTATTCTAACCAGTCATCAAAATTGCCATTAAAAGTAGGTAACTTTATTTCCGGCAACCTACTCTTCCGATTTGAACACATATTCATTTTCGAAATCTTGTTTTCAGCTTCGGTAATTTCGACTAAACTTTCAGCTATTGCTAATGCACTAAAATATAAGGATTCGAAACATTCAACGTATTCACTATTAGAAGCGATATCTGAACACGAGATCAAAAGTTCAATTTTATTTTCTATTTCGTTAAAGGTTTTGTAATAATCTTGAACAGCTTGCATTCTAAACTTTACTTCCTTTATTTGTAATGCAGATGGACTTTTAGCTTGAAAAGAATTTAGATATTTTTGAAATTGAGTCAAACGCCCCTTTATATTACCGCGCTGTCGTCTAAGGCTAACAAGCTCGTCTTCACGCATTTTAGTTGGCGAAACTTGTAGACTTGTAGAAGGAACGGGAATCACTAAATGTTCACCATCCATTATGAAGGCCTCCATCCATCATGTTTTTCATGTGTTCGTCATCGACAGTATATATGAAGTTGTAAATTTTGTGAAAGGTAACATGAGCCGTTTTACTACATATAAGAGTGTCCACAGCCGCTTCAAAATATGTATGCCTCCACATAAAACAGCGCTAAATGATAAGAGTGTCCCAAAATGTATTCTAGAAATTGTAAATCCAAGTACCTATATTGAGAAAAAAATGTCCATCACTTATTTGTAACGGTTCAAGCCCGACATAACCGCCCCCGCTGGCACGCGGGGGGGTATCCGAAGGGATTTCCGCACGATAAAAAAAAAAAAAAAAAAAAAAAAAAAAAAAAAAAAAAAAGGCATACTATAGTGTAGACGAATACCTTAAAGACAATTTATAATTAATGCGGCTACTTACCTTTATTATGCATTCTATAATTATTCATTATTTAATTTCAAGTGGACCTTTTTCTCTTTTTTTTTTCAACGATATTAGTAACCGAAATTACTTATATTCCCCTAACTCCTCCAGCTAAGCTAAATTGCTTGTGTTAGGAGTGGGTTCACGTCAGTAGTGTAATGGCCAGGATTCGAACCTCCCGGGTTCTCGGTCGGTCTCGATCGTATGGTCGACTCCTTAACCACTAAGATAAAGATAAAAGATAAAAGATAAAATATTCTTTATTGTACACCATAAAAGTAGTAAAAAATAAATAATACTCGACTTAAGTTAATAAATGTACAATGGGCGGCCTTATCGCTAACAGCGATCTCTTCCAGGCAACCTTTGGATGGATAGAAATCAAAAGAGATGGATAAGGGCAGTGTACAATTAACAATGAAAAAGAAGAAAAATAAATTATACATAGATAAATAAACAAAAATTACATATAAATCAGTCATATTTTAAGCATATACACAATATATTACATTATAAGTGTATACCAATATATATAATACAAAAAAATATTTACATATACCTATACCAACTATATAGTCACCTAACGGGAGATGGACAAATAGTGATCTTTTAACATATTTTTGAAAGACACCAATGACTGTGCTCTCTTTATATGTAGTGGCAGTTCATTCCACAGGCGAACTGCCTGAATAGTAAAAGATTGATCATAGAATCTTGAAGAATGCACTGGCATTTTCAGTCTCAAATTTTCCGATGACCTCAGAAATCTTGAATGTGTGTCACGAAGGAACTTGAACCGTTCTTTGAGATAAAGGGGTGTACAAGGATTAAACAATATGCTGTATAATAAAGAAAGTATATGAGTATTCCGACGAAGGCGAATTGGGAGCCACTTGAGTTTGTTACGAAATTCGGATACGTGATCATATTTGCGTAAACCAAATATAAATCTAATACAGAAATTTTGAAGACGCTCAAGTTTGTCAAGTTGCTCCTCGGTGAGATTTAGATAGCTGACGTCGGCATAATCAAGAAGTGGGAGTAAGAGGGTTTGTGCAAGTGCAGTTTTGGTAGCAGTTGGAAGCAAGTTTCGCAATCTACGCAAGGACCCTGCAGCTGCAAACAACTTGCGGCTGACTTCCTGTAATTGATGACCCCAGGACAAAGTGTTATCAATATAAATACCTAAGTTCTTTACATTATCACTAATTTCTATAGGAGAACCATTGAAAATAACTTGGGGCAGCTGTGTATAGTCAATGCGTGACATCATCCAGGGGCTTCCAACGACAATGACTTGCGTCTTTGCGGGGTTTACCTGAAGCCCATAGTTGCAGCTTAATTAGTTGTGCTACTTATTTGACTTTGGTATTTTATTAAATTGAAAATTTGTATACCTTGTGGGTGGAATACGGAATGACCAAACTGTTTAAGCTATGTAATACCTAATTGTACCTGTATTCACAAATAAATGATTATGATTAAGCTTTCCATGTTTTTTATGACAAAATACATGGACCGTTCACATCGGCTCTGTGTTTGAAAAAGTTTTTAAAATATTAGAAGTGTATAAAATGAACTAAATAGTACGAAAATGTGTAAATAACAATGTAATTAATCGTAATCAAATAAAGATAAAAGTGATAAGTGCATAAAAGTTGGTGAAAATACAAAAGTGAAAAAATACTAACGAAACCTGTTCGAACTAAACTGAAGTTGTTTTTTCAATAAACAATAACTTCTGAATTATAACCATAAAAAAAGAACAACACCCAATACTAAGTATCCAATAAATAAAGTGAAATCGTGGAGATCATACAGTGAAAAAAGTGATTTACAAAAAACAATGTACACTCAAAATTTTTGAATCATTCCACACTGTACCAAAAGATAAGTGCCGTCTATAAAATATTGCATCGCACTGTTACAAGTGGCGGTATACGAAAAAAAAAGGAAGTAATTATTGATCACCACTAGAAAAAACTAACATTGGCTCAGAGCAAGTGAACCAATAATAATATAAGAACGTGTTAAAAAAGCGGTCTATAATTTCAATACTTATCACTAATACGACGGTGGCGTGATGTGTCCGATCCTGATTTTAGAGTGACGGATCAAATCCTAGTGTGGATACGGAAGGACTTTTTGAGGTTTATTTAACGACTTATAACCAAAGTTGGGTCACTATAATAAGTCTTATGAAAGTAAACTTCGTGTAATCTAACAAAAAAATTAAAATTAATTAATTTTAAACCTCACTGAACCAGGTATGGAGAACATAACATTCCGTAAAGCGCGCAGGTATTCTGATGTAAGTTATTCAATTAACGACAATTCTCTCGATGAATATACTGAATATATGGAAAGCATGTATAAGTAGTCTTCCTGATCTCGACAAGGTTCAACAACAAGAGCCGATCATACAGTTAAAAACACAAGTAGAACAACTAAAAATTGAGCCGAGTAGTGCACATCAAGAAATCGAATCACTATCTCTTGCAAATATGACCCTCAGGAAACAAAACGAGAATTTGAATAAAACAAATGACTTATACAAAACAGTAACTAGCAGCCCCACACAATGGCCTAAGAATAAGACACCTGTCAAGAAGGGACAAAAGAATAAATATACACAGGCGGGTACCTCACATAACACACAAGTACATTCTAATCAAAAAAATAAAACTCGCTCGCTGGAAAGGCCTGCAAATGGCACATGTAGCATCCTGAAAAACACTATTAATGTACAATATACTACAAAAATGAAGAACAAATTATGCATTATAAGCAAAATGCAATAAAAAATAAAGTACTGGATGAGACGATATTAGAACATTGGTAGTAAAAGATCTGGGTCATATCATTACACCTGTTTTATGTCACATTATCAATATGTGCATCAAACAGGGAATTTTTCCGGAAAAATTAAAAAAACTATCGTAAAACCACTATTCAAAAGAGGAGAAAAGCAAGACATGGTAAACTATAGACCAATAGCGTTAATCCCAATATTTACAAAAATATTTGAAAAGGTTATACTTGAGAGTGTGTATGGTTTCCTTGAGAAAGAAAATATTTTAGTAACTGAACAATATGGATTCAGGAAAAATAAAAATATTAATATGGCCATATATAACTTTCTCAAACCTGTCATGTTTGGTCTAGATAATAGACAGCCATCGATGGGCATGTTTATGGATATGTCCAAAGCGTTTGACTATGTAAGGCACGATTTATTATTAGATAAACTATATCGCTATGGTGTAAGGGGAAATGCCTACAACCTTCTGAAATCATATTTGTCAAACAGAAAACAAGTGGTGCAAATATCTGATATATGTCTAAAAACCAAAACTGAAAATATACATCAGTCAGACTCAAGAACTGTTAAATTTGGTGTTCCACAGGGTAGTGTGCTTGGACCATAGCTTTTTATAACATATATCATAACATAACATAACATAACATAAACTCACGCCTATATCCCCGAAGGGGTAGGCAGAGGTGCTAGCACCCACATTTCGCCAGTTTATGTTTAGGTCCCAATGTAATAGGTGGCGAGCCTATTGCCATTAACCGGGCACTTATAAACCTGCGATAAATACACACATAACTTCGAAAACCATCGAAAAGTCATTGGTGTGTGCCATGGTAAAACCTATATCAATGAACCTTAAACTACGACATACAATATGACCTTATTTGCTGACGATACTACTATTCTTTATACTAATAAAAACATGACATCACTCCAAATTGACATCAATAATTCAATAAATTCAATTATGCAATGGCTAGAGGTAAATAATTTAAACATTAATATTAGCAAAACAAAAATATTAAACTTCAAACAAAGAAGGATAGACCCAAATATAAATATAAATTGTAAAGGTCAAACAATCACAGAAGACAATATAACTAAATTCTTAGGGCTAAAGATTGATAATCAAATGAACTGGAGCGCCCACATAGAGTATGTCTGCAACAGGGTCCATCAGTATGCTTTTGGGCTTTATAATTTAAAAAATATAGCATCCATCCCAACAATAATAACAGCATACCACGGAATGGTCACCTCAACTCTACGATATGGAATTATATTTTGGGGAAATGCCACTGTCTGGTTACATGTCTTTAAAGCACAGAAACGTTGTATCAGAGCCATATTCAGTATTGAACGAAAAGATTCATGTAGGTCATATTTCCAAAATTATAACTTGCTAACTCTACCTTGTATATATATATTAGAATGTGCCATATTTACAAAAAAACATTTGGAACAGTTTGAAAAAACTAGAAGGATTCGCCACACTGGAAAACTATGTATTGTACCTTGTAAAACGGCATTAATGCATAAAAGCTTTTTTTGTATGGCTCCTCATATATATAATAAATTACCTAAGGAGCTTAAAGATCTGCCAAACATAAATCTCTTTAAAAAAAGGTTGCAACAATTCCTGATCCATAAGTGCTATTATTCACTGGGTGAATATTTAGAGGACAAATGTTGCGAGGTCCAGTAAGATGATTTAAAATTTATTCGTAGAAATTATTAATTGTTGAAATTATTAATGAGACTGTTAAAAATTTGATATTGTTAATTATAAATTTTGATATTTTGACATTATTAATTACATACTATGACGTTATTCAATACGTATTATTATTAATTTGACATTGGTTTAATAATATTGTTAAGACAACAGTAAGTTATAATAAGTATTCTTTAAATTTCATTGTTGCATGCTAACATATAATTTTCAAATTTGCACACCTGCCAGAGGTAATGTACCTGTCTTATGCGAATATAATGATTTGATTTGATTTGACATCTTTATTGTAGCGGCTATAGCCCGGTGGCGTACGTAACGGACTGCTGAGACGAGGACTCGAGTTGGATCCCCAGTCGCCCAGGGCACACACCTCTGACTTTACGTAGTTATGTGTGCATTAATAAATGTTAATTATCGCTCGCTTAATAATGTGCCCGGTAGATGGCAATAGGCTCGCCCCCTATTACATTGGGACCTCAACATAACTGGCGAATCGTGGGTGTGTAATACACCTCTGCCTACCCCTTCGGGGATACAGGCGTGAAGTTATGTTATGTTATGTTATGTTATTTTATGTTATGTTATTGTAGCTGGATGAATGGAAGGAGGGATAAACGGAGTGAGGGACGGAGGGAGTTATGGAAGGAGTAAATAGGGGACGAAGGGACGGAGGGAGGGAGGTCGGAAGGACGAGAGAGACATTGTATCTGGATGGATGGAGGGACGGAGGGAGGTAGGAGGGATTGTCGGGGGGAAGGAGGAATGAAGAGAGGACCGGTGAGAGGGAGATACGGAGGGAGGGGTGGATCATGACGATTCAAAAATATACGTAATTGTTCAAGTTTTCACTTATGCCTGTGCAAGTGTGCCACTGCCTTATTTTTAAATATCTCCAATTTACATACACAACTAATTTATAATTTTATAATAGTATACATAGATATTGTTTAAAACAACCTATGGAAGAGGTTTTCAATTAGGTTGTTTTAATTTTTTTAATGTATGTCCGGGTATTAACATTGCGCCGATAGCTATTTAGATTCAAAGCCAAACTGCCTTTTTTTTACGTGCGGATATCCCCCCGCCGGCCAGCGGGGGTGGTTATGTCGTGTATCGACTAAAACCGCAAGGTGTCCTCCCCAAGTGTCCGTTGCCAGGCACCCCGGGTAAGCCCTCGGAAGGATAACCCCAGGGTTGCCGGCGGACTTGGGCCGCCACCGCGGCCTCGCCTGGTGGGGTCGGTCTCTATGCCGCTTCGGTGAGGCGTATGTAGGCACACATGACACGCCTCCGCCACGGCCTGCTTCTGTAAGGACGGCGAGTCGGCCAACTGCCGTCCTCAGGCCCCGATCATGGAGGTCGGTAGTCCCGGGCGTAGATGAGTCGAAACTCGAGGGGCAGGGTTCTCTCCCGCTCCCTCTCCGCCGTCTCTTTCGCGCGCATTACCTGCTCGCAGAAGGAGGCGGCGGCGTGCCACTTGCTCCCGCCGGAGACCACGGCCCTCACCATGGTCTCCAACGAGAGAACGTCCACGCCCAAGACCGCAACGAGATCCCGGCGTTGACTCGCCCATACAGGGCACTCCACCAACGTGTGGAGCGCCGTGTCTTCGCCAGAATTCTCGCAGTGCTGGCACTGCGGCGTTGTCTCCCGGTGGATGCGCCATAGATACTTACCGAAACACCCGTGTCCGTTAAATATCTGGCACATCCGGTAGGAGAGGTCCCCATGGTCCCTCTCCAACCACTCCTTCATATCGGTCTCACCGCCGCAATGGTGGATTCCCCCCACCTTGGATGCTCAAGTCGCACCCTCCATGTCTCGATGAGTTCCTGGCGGAGCAGGGACCGCTGAGCCCTGATTTCTCGGGGCTCCGGCCTATGGCCCCGCTCCAACGCCTCCTTGCGCCACTGGTACAGCAACGCAAGGGCTCTCGCTTCCAGGTCCCATGGAGGGGTCCCGGCTAGGAGATATGCCGCCTCGACGGAGATCGTGCGATACCCCCTGAAGACTCTGACGGCCATCGCCTTTAACGGGCTGTTTAGAACAGCCACGTTGCGGGCCGCCAGAGTCTCCGCCCATGAAATGATAATTCCATATTACGCACAAGCACAGTAGCTTGACGCTGTTTAGGTACTGAACACTCAGACTGGACTAGACGTGCGATAAAAATGAATGATATGACTTTTGTGGTCGATCATGCTGCATGAAAATTCACGTTAACGTATATCATGCGGCATGATCGTCTAGGGACCGCTTTACAATAGTTCCATAATCAATATGCGTAAAATAAACATGCTACTTTGCATGTTAAAGTACTATTATTAGAGACTTTCGTCATAATATTAACAATTGAATTACATTCGTCAATCTTAATCTCAGAAAATGTTAGTTTTTTAACTATGCAATACGATAACAAAACACGCTTTTTTATTTTCTTTAGCATGTATTGGCATGAGTCCAATTGAAATCATACACGCACTACTGATAAAATATGAAATACATACATTGTATAAAATTTATATATATAAGTTATTTTTTATATTAAACTTAAAATAGTCATACCTCTAAGAAGATCAATAAACACTGATTCCAGTTATATGATAAGTACAGTTTACATTTGATTAATGTGCGAGAAATCGGGGTCAGTTAAACCACATTGGCACTCACAGTATCTAAGTGAAAACTTTAACAACAGACAGAGAATAAGCTAAAACTGCTATAACAAAGTGTGTTTACTTCTTTACGAAAGTATGTATACGATTATTTTTACGATATAAAATATGAATACTGTCCGTAAATTTATTATTAGGGCCTCGTAGCACTTAGCTACGAGCACACTACGGCGTAGTCAATTACACAGGCCTACTACGCTAGCAACGTTGCATGTAGGCTTCATGACGCCTGCCGTACGAGGCGTAAATCTAGTGCGATATTGTTTTGTATATAAGCTGCAAGTGTACAATGACGAATACGCGTCTTTGAAGCTACGCCTCCGTGGACAATAGGCCTTGGTAATGTAAGTTTCTTAAATGTTTTATGGGTAAGTTAATAATCTATTAACTTAGCCACAAAGTTCAAATCTATATTCAAACTCTTTCGATTTTGGAGATGTTCTTTCGAAGCATGTACCTACTTATATTTGCACAAGTGGGCTCTTTGGGATTATATATTTTTTGTCTGTGATATATATAAAAAAAAAACAATCAAAGCTAGTTGCTCGAAAAACATAACCTGGATGTCGATAACTGCGCGAGCTACTGAGTCCAACTATAAAACGAACTAGTCTGAAGTGAAATTCTAAATCACGAGAAATTAGTCAAATAAGTCAGATTAAATGACATGTTTATAAATATTCACAGCTAATAAATAACTCGTTAGGTTGTCTGCAGGGGTGTCCGAGTGAGAGCGATTCGGCCGCGGGTAATATTCACGTAAACTTGCGATCACAGGCGGCTGCAGCAGCGGCGGCAGAGCGGCAGCGATTCGAACGTATGAAGTTCGCGTAAACTTGCGATTGTCGTGTAATCACTTTGTATTAGGGCGATTCAAGGAGAGAATTATTGACGTAATCACTTTGTATTAGGGCGATTCCAGGATTCAAGGAGAGAATTATTGATGCAGACTCAAGCATACAGGCATCGTAAAATACGAATCGTTATTTGATTGATTGATTGACGTGAATGATTTTTTGGATTTATGATCAAACTACCGTACTCCGTATTTGTGTTACCAATACCTACGTTTATCGATTGATTGAGAGACAAAAGTATGTCAAAAATGATTCTTATTTCTACGTTTTATGTTTTCAGGATTCTCAGCAACGTGTACGAACTATGCTGGGCAAATGAAGCGGCGGCGCTTGGCGCCATGAGCTAGCGGGGATGGGCGGCGAGGGGGCGGGCCGCGGCGCCGCGCGCTGGCACGTGGGCGACTCGCCCCCGCGCGCGCCCATGGGCTTCGCGGCGCCCGCGCAGGACGCGCTGCTCGATCGCGGGCTCGCGCCGGCGCCCGCGCCCGCCACGCCTGCAAATGCCGTGCTGCAGCGGGCACACTCCAGGTACTAATTGAATTTGAATTTATTGATTGGACTCTAAACTATCTGTTGACCATAACATTGGGTATATGGTATTTCAAAAAGATCTTAAGCTCCCAAGCCATGCAACCTCATCTATAAGCCGGTACACCTGCTGACATGAGGCTCTGGACAAATAAAGCTCTGGCGTAGGCTTTTCTCTCGGAGTTAAGCAGTCAGACGGCAGTAGCCAAACCAAATTATGGAAAAGAGGAGGAGAGAGCAGACCCAGGGCTCCGAAGTGCAAGCTATGAAAGCAAATGGATTGGCATAACGTTGCCTGTAGACACAAAGCAAATTGAGGGTCAGAAAGGAATTAAATTTCTTTGCCTACTGATAAGCTGCGAAAAGTCTCTTAAATATGAAATTCAAAGTTTCATTATGAAATCCCACTACAAAAAACCGGCCAAGTGCGAGTCGGACTCGCACATCGAGGGTTCCGTACAAACCTGTAGGTACATAAGTAAAAGTTCATCCATGACGATAATCGAGTCATAGTTATGGTATTTTCAAAAATATTTTTTATTATATGATGTAACTAAAAATTTACGGTTTTCGCAATTTTTCCTTTATCTGTACTATAAGACGTTACTTCGTACCAAATTTCAAGATTCTAAGTTCACGGGAAGTACCCTGTAGGTTTTGATTGCCGTGCGAGTTTCGAAAATTTGCGGCATAAACG
The DNA here is from genome assembly GCA_946251805.1 of Cybosia mesomella. Classification (NCBI taxonomy): domain Eukaryota; kingdom Metazoa; phylum Arthropoda; class Insecta; order Lepidoptera; family Erebidae; genus Cybosia; species Cybosia mesomella. Next base: position 20,623,312 of record OX276401.1, read on the forward strand.
GCTGTATCTTTTGATTGCTTTGACTTAGAAGTTTGATTTTTTCACAGCTCCAAGGGACAGTAGACCTGAGTATTAGGTAAAAATTTCAGTTTGATACCTCCACGTTTTCCTGAGAAAAACGGTCTTGACAGACGGACGGACGGACGGACGGACAACGAAGTGATCCTATAAGGGTTCCGTTTTTTCCTTTTGAGGTACGGAACCCTAAAAATTATTAACTCTTGCTTGGTATGCCATCAGATATACAAAAGGTAAACCACCAATCACAGTAGGAATCCGTTTATCTTCTTTTGTTGTATTAGTTTATGCTATCGGTATAACTCTTATACATATAACAAGAAGATTTATTAAATACGTGAAATTCATGGACACAAAGATCACCAAAACCCCGATGTGGCTCACATGCAAAATTTTGCATATTTAATTGATTTTTGTTTTGAACTTCAGGGCCCATGGCTGTGTTATCTTTTTTTACTAGATTAATAAATGTTAACTTGTATATTATAACTCATTTACTGTATCTATTACATTTACTCATTGAACTATGTTATAACTTCCTCTTTGTTTAAGTAATTAGCAGCCTCCTTGGTGTTTTTCCAGGTCGATGTCGTCGCTACCTCCCGAGCCGTTTATGATGCTCCGCGCGAAAGCGCTGAGCAAGCGAGTTATCATTAACGTGGGAGGAGTGCGGCACGAGGTTCTGTGGCGAACACTGGAGCGGCTGCCGCACACCAGGCTCGGGCGCCTCCGGGACTGTAACACCCATGAAGCCATCACGGAACTCTGTGACGATTACTCCTTACAAGACAACGAGTATTTTTTTGATAGGTATGATTTTTTAGACCATAATAATAAGTGGGGTAGGTGGATCAAACTTAATTATCATAAACGTGATAAAGGTATATTTTTATTACCTTTTTCATCAGTTTTATGACAAACGGTTGTTAATAATAAAACCTAGTAGTAAATGTGTGTAACTGGTCCTTTTTTTGTGTGAAACAAAGCGGTTATGTCGGAATTGAACGGACTCTCTTTACTATCTTTAGAAGCACGTGTAAAAGACAGGCGTGCTGCTATTCTGGTACGTTATGCCACCATTGTCCGTTTGCAGAATGATACCCACCCATCCGCTCGCGATTTTTCAACTGCGTCGTCAGGGTACTTGACAGATCGTTAGCCAGAAGCAGCAACACCTCTAAGGAAGAGAGTCGTTGACGCTTCCATTGCCGCGAAGAGGCTTCATAGCCCATCCAGTGTGGATGTGGCCTAGTCAATAATTCCTGAAGATTTTGATTATCTTGTTATGTAGTAGCAACGGAAAATATTACTTTTAGTAATGTTAACAATATGACCGCATAACTTACACACAGAAATTTATATTACCCGCTTGTAATAATTTAAATAATACCTTAATCGTTTCCTTAATAATCTATTAAATACGTCCTCTATGTGTGTCATGTCTTCCTTTACATAAATTTAAAAAAATTACAGGCACCCGAAAAGCTTCAGTTCAATACTCAATTTTTACCGGACTGGAAAATTACATTTAGTTGATGAAATGTGTGTATTGGCGTTCAGTGATGATCTCGAATATTGGGGCGTCGATGAATTATACCTAGAGTCATGTTGTCAGCATAAGTACCATCAGCGCAAGGAACATGTACACGAAGAAATGAGAAAGGAAGCCGAGAGCTTACGACAGCGTGAGGAAGAGGAGTTTGGACAGGGTACCTGTGCACAGTACCAGAAGTGGCTTTGGGACTTACTAGAGAAACCCACGACCAGCATAGCAGCCAGGGTAATGTATCGTCAGGATTCCAACCACACTTTTAACAATTTGTCGATATTATTAACTTTGCCACTTTAGTAACGCTGCCCTGGATAGTTCGTTGTAAGCGAGAGGTACCTGAGGATTGCAACATTCCTATCCTATCTACAATATTAATTAAATATTTTGTTCTATTTAGATAGTTGCTTTTTTGAATTGTGAACGAAATTACTTTGAGGCACAGGCCTGCGTAATAATTCTGTTTACTGATCATTGGTAGATTAGTTGCAAATGTAGTTAATTTATACAGATGTTAAAAAAGTATTTAAGGACACAACAATTCTTATACTTGACATTTTTCATATAAGATTAGGTACACTAAGCACTGTCACTGATCTACATAGTTGGAATACCTCTACGTTATTGTGTATTTATCTAAGTACATAAAACATTTCGTAACTAATGTTCACTTTCATTTCACTACTGTATGACTATCCTCTAAACACTTACAAATATTAAATACTTACGAATACATACAAACACGCATTTCTTATGTACACGAAGGCTTGTTTCATAATCATACACATTTTTCTTTCGCCACACTTTACTTGAAAGCTTTTTATAATTGACACTCAACTGAAATATACTTTTAAGAAGTACGCATTAAGGAAACAAGCTTGGTATACAAACTTATATTTATTTACATGTTGTGATCGTGGTGCATGAATAACATCTATCGCTGGCTCCTTCTTCGGTGTTGCAAATCAGTTGGTCCTTTGTTCGTGTTGTGGAATGTGGTACTTATGTGGTGTTGTGACTGTTTTTGTATCGTGACTTTTGATCGCTTTTGTCGAATCGATATTGTGATGTGTCCTTCTTAAGCAATTTTCAGCATACTTCATAGCATTAATATTCTACAATATCATATGTTATTTCGACAACAGCGGTGCAACATGATAATTATGTGAGTACAAACTTAATATACTAAGTCCGTTTTTATATTAACATTTTATGATATTTTTATTGCCTAATTTGTCTTTCACAGAATTATTAGCGACACGCTGCTTCAGTGCGTTTATATAATATTTAATGAAGCATATGTATTGTTAACGTATCTACATTTATTTTTTATTTTTATATCGTGTATGAAATGAAATATCATATATTTATTAATTTTCCTAACATAACCTATCAATTTCCGGTTTAGTTTTGTTTATATTTACCTAAAAGGTAAAGTTTGTTGTAAACTACGCCTTTTTTGACATAGGTTTCTTTATACCTACCTATTTACTGAAATTTCAAGAAGAGTTTTATTCAGTAAGATAAAAATACATAATGCCCATGTCTCATTATTCCAAATATCGGCTCTTCTTGGGACCTTTATATTTATAACCCAATGTATTATTTTAAGTTGAAATATCAACACACGGAAGTCTTCAAGATTGTACATATTTATTCTTTCCAATAATTTTTTATAAATGTTCACAGCCGCGTCGATAGTTCTTAATTCAGAGAACTTTAAAACAAAGCTTAATTGTTGTCGCAAACTTGCAAACATGGGATGGGCTTACGCGATGTGACCAGCCGCCGCTAGGGCGGCGCCCCGCGGGTCGGTGTGCGAGGTCGCACGGGACGGGTCGGCACCCGGCGGACAGGTGTCCGGCGTGCGCCGTCCGCGCCCGCGCCGCCCCCCACCACGGCCGCGCGCCGCCCGCCGGCGTCCTCTCACCCATCCACACCCTGCGCTCCTGTCTCCCGCGACTCCGCTCCCTACCCCGACCATCTATCCACCAGCGCTTCCGCTTCGTTATACTGATCCGACTAACTGAGCGATGCGGGGATGAACGGACGAGCGTCAATGTTGTTCTGCCGTAACCTTCGTAGCGTACTATCAGTGCGGACGCGCATCCGTTCATCCACACTATTTTATTTAAATTACCTACTAACTACACCGAAACCACACAACACTACTAACATAGTCACACGAATAGATGTTATTTCTACACCAAAATTTATAAATTAACGATAAGACATTTGTTACATACTTACTATATTGGCCGACCATATCTGTAAATACATATTTTTACCAACTGCCGATTGTTAAGTAAATAGATTTCTACCGATGTACAAAGGTGTAGGAAAAGTAGTTCTGTATAAACACTGGCATAATTACTTACCGATCTGACACATATGATATGGCATAATCACTAGATACCGAGCTTTAGTTGAAAGTGCGGCAGCTCGGTGGCGGGCAGTGTCGCACTGACGCTTAGCCGCTCACTGGTGCCTACTTGCAGGTGATCGCGGTGATCTCAATCCTCTTCATCGTGCTGTCCACGATAGGGCTCACTCTCAACACAATACCCCAGATGCAAGTATACGACGAGAAGGGTGCACCCATGGATAACCCGCAGCTGGCTATGGTCGAGGCCGTGTGTATCACATGGTTCACGCTAGAGTACGTGCTACGATTCAGTGCTTCGCCGGATAAATGGAAGTTCTTCAAAGGTGGACTCAACGTGATAGACTTACTGGCTATATTGCCCTATTTTGTATCTCTCTTCTTGCTCGAAACCAATAAAAACGCAACCGACCAGTTTCAAGATGTGCGTCGTGTTGTGCAAATTTTCCGTATAATGCGAATTTTGCGCATTCTTAAACTAGCCCGACACTCGACCGGGCTCCAGTCGCTCGGTTTCACGCTCAGAAACTCCTACAAGGAGCTAGGATTGCTCATGTTGTTTCTCGCGATGGGAGTACTCATTTTCTCCTCATTGGCATATTTCGCTGAGAAAGAAGAGCCGAACACTAAATTTATTTCCATTCCGGAAACGTTTTGGTGGGCCGGCATCACCATGACCACAGTCGGATACGGTGACATTTACCCCACGACCCCGTTGGGCAAGGTCATCGGCTCAGTTTGCTGTATCTGCGGCGTGTTGGTAATTGCGTTACCCATCCCCATTATCGTCAACAATTTCGCCGAGTTTTACAAGAATCAGATGCGGCGCGAAAAGGCGCTGAAGCGGCGGGAGGCGCTCGAGCGCGCCAAACGCGAGGGCTCCATCGTTTCATTTCACCATATTAATTTACGCGACGCGTTCGCCAAGAGTATGGACCTCATCGACGTCATCGTTGACACAGGTCAGTATTGAGTAGGCCACCCGCTTTGCTGCTTTTCCATGTCATGTCTCGCTCGTAAATGCACTTAACTAATGTATCACCATACATGCATGCCTTTCATGCTCAAACAGTGGATGTGTTATATTGGATGCAAAGAATGTTGAATGTGTGCACGCCGCATCGATGGCTCTCCGGACTAGCAGACATCTTTAAAATCAAACAAAACAGATCACGTTACATCGCAGCTACAGCTATGTTCACTCGTTGGTTGCCGCGAGGTGCACTCAGAGAGTTTTATTCCTTGTCTTCAGGTGACAAGTGCGTCCTCATTGAGGCGAGAGACGACACCAGATGAGCCTCTTGCTACTCTCACACAGTCGTCACACTCGACCCCTTATTTTTAAGTCGTTAATTGGGGACGAACTCGCGCCGCGTGTAGCTTGCGATGTGCGAAGAAGACACTATAATTTAAGGTCGATTACATTGTCAGCGTAAGCCTAACGCTTCTTAGAACTAACTTAATCTTCTCTTCTGTGGACTGTCTGACATGTATATTCGAAGGACGCTGGATTCTATGTACTGTTCGTGTGGAATGTGTGTTGTGTAGTTCACCGCGTTATTTTGTCATGTTTAAATGTTCATTCATAATAAAGAATATTAAATAATCGGGACATATAAAGGAATGTGGAATGCCTTGCTACTCATAGTGGTATGTGTCTCCAGGACACAACTTGTCGCAGGCGGACGCCACTAGTCTGGAGGGTGAGGAAGCCCCGGCTATCACCGGCTGCTATAAACAGTACGAGCACTCTCTCGACAATAAACTCCAGCATAACACTGATCCTAACCAGGTAATTTGTTTTATTTCTATATATCACCTTGGGTACGTCCGATAACCGTATATAGATACTGACTAGCGTGAGGTGAGCTTCAATAGCGAGCTCACGGTGTATCTATCTAATTTATTGATTATTGATTTCGCCAATATGTTTTTACTGTAGGTAGCCAATAAGCTGCTATGCGGTAGATTAACAAAGCTAGTATAATATTGACTTTAACAGGACGGACCCTACTAGAGTAACATGCTCGTATTTCGCTTCTCGCTAATACTAGGCAATAGTTTCAGAGCAGCCCTACGAAAGAGCGTCGTTACTCGAACGAAGGCCCTGAAACACCGGAGAAACGTTTACTCATAAATCCTGAACCCACACCAGTAAGATAGCATACTACTATTTTCATATACTTGCTTATTTAGTTGCCGAAATCATCATCTATTTTGCCTGTTTGTCACAACCTGTACAATTAAAAACCCACTAGGACTTCCGAACCCTCGACGACTATGGTCGTTTAAAAATGGATCGGCTTGCACATCTTATTATTATATCCATGCCGTTATACATAATTTTCATCGATGGTTTGGAGGTCAACACTACTTTTCTAACAAATTAGAGTAGGAAATGAAAACAACTAGATACTAATATTGTCTCTTTTTCTAGGAAAAGAAGATGGCTGACAAACAGCTTGACTTGGATCAGCTGCCTTCTGAGTTTGAATGTTGTTTTTGCACGTTCAAGGTACTAAGATACTAACGCATAAATGATATTGTAGATATCTCATTATTAATTACCTAATTATGCGATTATTTTACTATGATTTTAACCTTAATGTATGATAACGGTTACTAATAACAAAATTTTCACCTAGCATTAACCTGTAAGTATTTACTTACCTATTATTTTAGATCAGCTAATGATTATTTCCGTCTGTAGGTAATTATGTTGATATCATTTTTGGGTTAAGGTGTTTGCAGCTATTCATTGTATTACCATAGGAAAAAGGTAACATCCGTCACACATTCTATTATTGCTAAAACTACATTTGTTCAAAAAACGACACATAAACCACTACAGAATGTATGCACATGACAGTGAAGTATGTCGTGAATATAAATATTTAAACTACCAGTAGGTACTAATTAGTGACTGCACCTTGATAGGGTTATAAGGAGTTCATTGACGCGGAGCAGCTGATGCCCATGGCAACATCAGACCTGCGCCAACCAGTGTGCGTAGAACTAGCGTGTTTGCAGCGACATCCCGCACCCAAAGCTCTACCTGAAGCCACACCGAACAGTTTGGATAGTCCAGGTATACCACCCTAATAGCTCACTTTCGAGCAGCAGTATCTATACCTTCGTGTTTAGGCGCATAAAATACTAGTAATAATAGGTCTTTACCTATGTAATTGCCGTTCTGCAGTACTGGCCATTTCAAATCAAAATAATTTTTGTTTGGCTAAGAATTCTAATTTTAAATTAGTTTTATTTTAAAAACATCATTAAAAGGACTTCATTTTCCTAAAGTAGTAATTTGCTTATTGATTAGTGTTACGTTTTCATCGCATTTCAATCTTTTTCGTTATCATGGATACGTTAAAAATTCGAGTAATTATGGAATATGAGTATCGTCGTGGCAGCAACGCGGCACAAGCGGCACGCAACATCAACGACGTTTACGCAGCTAACACTACAAACCAACGCACCGCCTGTTATTGGTTTGCTCGCTTCCGTTCTGGAAACGGAAAAATGAACCTCGCGGTCGTCCTAAGACTTTGGTCGACAATGACGAATTAAAGGCGATTGTGGAAGCCGATGATACACAATCTACGGCTGAATTAGCAGCAGCTTTCGACGTTAGCGTCAAAACAATATTGGTTCATTTGCATCAAATTGGCAAGGTAAAAAAGCTTGACAAATAGGTCCCCACGAACTCAATGATCGCCAGCGCGAAGTACGCGTCGAGACATGCCTTGCATTGCTCAACAGACACACAAATGAAGGAATTTTGAAACGCATTGTTACTTGCGAAGAGAAATGGATTCTGTTTGATAACCGCAAGCGCTCAGCAAGTTGGTTGGAACCGGGTTCAGCACCTAAACAACGCCTTAAACAATAACTTACCCCTAGAAAAGTGATGGTCACTGTTTGGTGGTCTAGCGCCGGTGTGATTCATCACAGCTTCTTACCAAACGGGGTCAGCATTACTGCAGATGTGTACTGTGAAGAACTGAACACAATGATGGAGAAGCTGGCACATCTCCAACCAGCATTGGTCAATCGCTCGTCTCCGCTGCTCCAGCAAGACAATGCGCGACCTCATACTGCACAGCAGACGGTCTCCAAGTTGCAAGAACTGGGGTTGGAAGCTCTCCGTCATCCGCCATCGTCACCAGACCTTGCGCCGGTAGACTACTACTTTTTCCCGAATTTGGATAACTTCTTGGCGGGAAAGAAATTCAATACCCGAGAGGCAGTACAAAATGCCTTTGAAGAATTTGTTGCCTCTCGTCCAGCTGATTTCTTTATCAATAAACTGCCACTGCGTTGGCAAAGATGCATTGATTGCATGGGTAATTTAATTACTTCGATTAATACAAATAAAAAATACATGAAAAAAATGGTTGAATTTTTTTCATACATAACGGCAATTTCATAGGTAAAGACCTAATATTTATGTTCTAAAGATGGCACATTAATATGTTGTGTAAACGTCGTGTTCTGTGTCTCTTTCCTAATAAATATGTCCTCTGTTGTTGTTTTTGAAGTGCTAATGTCCTGTAGATTCAGATCAGTAGTTACTCTTGTACTTTGTATTCGTTTACTATTGTTATGTCGATGTTCTTTCGGCACATTCGTGTACACCCACACTGTACTTTAACCCATAGGTACCTACATACCGTATGTACCTAAGAGCAGCATACACCGTACTTTGTGAGGTCGTTTGCGGCTCCATGTGCATTATGTCTTACGTTACAGATACATTTGCATCATGCCTTACGCACCCTTTTCCTTCAGAGGGCGACATCGCATGCGAGATCGACTCTTCAAACTTGTATGTGAATCCTCTGGACGGTAGCGGAGGCGGCGGCGCGGGTGGGGTTGGGGGTGATGTGTCCGCTGACTTTAACGGAGTGCGCAGGAGTGCATCTGGGGATGGAAGCGTATTGTGTGCCAAAGGTTCGCAGGGCGAAGGATCACCGCGAGGATCGCGTGTGAGCCTGGGGGGCGCAGTCAGTAGCGCAGGTTCGGGCATGACGACGGGTGTTGTGAAAGCCACTACAGCGCGAACGCTGGACGCATCGCGCACCAGTCTTCCGCAGCCGCTCGAAGACGCGCCCGTCGCCGTTGACGACAGCAAGCCCAAACACAGAAAGGCCCGCTTCCAACAGGTGAGGCTCACCGGCAGCTTCGCGATGCACCGACTTCGGAGACAACTCTATGGTTCAAGTTTAATTGCCCTTTAATCAATTTATCCCCGTGTTCCCGCACTGTACCTTGTCATGTCTGCATGATTGCCACTGATTGACTAATACCTACGTCAATGTGTATTAGCAGAATGCATGTTCTATCATTTCCTTCATGTTTCGATGGGCTTAATACAATAGCTGCAATTCACGAGGTTAACGCATCATGATCGTTTGTCCCACAGGACTGGACGGAGGAAGAGAGGAAGCCGCCGAGAGGGATAGCTACGAGGATCATTAATCACCACATCCTTTTTGGTTTGTCTCATTTTGAATACGTACCTACATATCCAGTGAAAGCATCACATCTTAATGATCAGCTTATTAAACATTTAACCCAGAGAATGGATGGTCTTCAAAGTAACGTCACTTTTATATAAATACTATTAAGGTAGCAGAGTAACAACCGAGTATCTTATGGTTACCGGACCTGCACACAATATCAGAGGTGTCCGTGATCGCCTCCCGGAGCTATGGCTACGTTGCTTACAAGTAGTAGGTAACGACATAAATTTCTAGAGTAGTTTTCGGTCACTCAATTTTTCCCCACATACCTACATATTCAATTTAGTGGCGGGAGTGGCTCGTAAAAGTCATAATTAAATCAAAGAAGCAAGATGGTCCTGGATGGATGGATGGTTAAAATTTAAGTTATCAATATTCAACTAATAACAACAGAAAAATAACTTGAACAACGTATCTTATTTAACATAAATTAGGTCCATCCATTAATCGATAATTCCTGTAGGCCTACCATGAAACGTACATGTATCCAAATTTTCGGGTAATGGCACATCGGGAAGCTGAGCGTGTCCGGCCAAAATCGGTGTGTTTCGGTTTTGTAGAGCATTCATTCTGTCCCACATTATTCTGACAGCTAAATTCTAATAGCCAGACAGAATAAATATGGACACGACACGAAAATAACAAACTGACAATAGTTCAGTAGGTGACTGCCGTTTTCATGGGTCATCTTAAATTATTCTCATAATCATAGAACTATATTTCCCAGTTTGGCCATGTAAAAACCAAAGTTCCCACGTAACCTTTTGAAAATATACAGCTACGAAAATATATAGTGTAAATGCAGTGCGTATGCGCAGAAATCTCCTCGGACACGCCGGCCAGCGGGGGCGGTTATGTTGGGCTTGAACCGACTAAAACCGCACGCCGTCTCGGGGCTACAGGCGCCGGGTGTAAGGTTGCCCATAAAGCCTTTCCCTCGCATCCTGTGCCATCTCCGGTTTCGAGATGGCCCCCTTGGGTTTGGGAAACACGGTGTCCCCGTCTTGCCCTTGTTTGGGGGGGGGGTCACCCCGCCGTCCCGGCCTACTTCTGCTGGGGTGACACGCGGCCTCACCTGCCACCCCCAGGCCTGCGCTCATGGAGGACGAAGGTCGTTAAGCGACCTCCGGCGCCTGAGTCGCCTGCGACACGCGGCGAACATGTTGCGGGCTCGGCGGGCCGGGAGAGATCTAAATCTCTCCCGGGCGGGCTCTGCCATCTCCTTCTCGAGCATTACATGATCGCAAAAGGAGGCGGCGGCTACCCACGCGCTCGCGCTCCGCACCATTGCCGCAATCATGCTGCCGAGCGAGAGAACTCCCACCCCGATGGCTGAATGACCATACCTCATTTAGTTAGAAATGAGGCACGGTCAGATTCGGTGTGAATATTAATTATAGGCAACTTGAAAATTTCGATTTCTATAATGTGATAGGTACCTACCTTTTTTTTGTTTTTTTTTGTTTTCGTGCGGTAATCCCTTCGGATACCCCCCCGCCGGCCGCACGCCGTCTCGGGTCTTCAGACGCCGGGGTGATAGGTACCTATTCCTTTGTCGATACCGACTACTGTAAATTATTTTTGGGAGCATATAACAACACAGCACACTTGTCATTCGCTTTATTTTATTTTGACACGGTTTTTATTACCCACAGTCAAATCTCTCAAATGAAAATTACACGAACCTATCGACTTTAGAGGATCAGAGAAAACATTACGAAAAATTCTGAATTATTACCTATATTATGGGTAAAATTCATAGCGTGGCAATAAAAAAAAACCATCGCTCTTCCTGTCGTATATACGCTGATAGCCAGTCAGTACTGTCAGACCGATGTACGACAGAGAGAACGCTGTACAAACCCGAAGTAAGTCGATCTAAGCCGGACTCTCTCCCTTCTTCCTCTATGTGCCAACCTAAGCATCGGGATCTGTATCATGAAATCGGGCCTCAAGATGGCACGTGACCTTTCCGTTCGGCCTCCGAAAGAAATCCGAAGTAACTTCATGGTACCTAAATGCTACGTCTTTCGTTCTTTCCTGCAGGCCCGAAGTTTCGGATGTACAGATGCCATCGGTATTAGGCTAACACATTCCAAGTTACCGGCCGTCGTAACTCTAAAACCTTACATAAAAATAATATACAAAAATTAAAACATGTTGAATTCGTCCTCAGAAGGCTACAAAAATATTTATAGGTACCAATGGACCTACCTAAAGCTCGTTTGTAAATTTGTTAGTGTTCAGCAACTTCTGAGGGTAACTGTAGGTACCTACATTTCATGGTAGCCCCCCTTAATACCATAAGTGTTGGTTCTGACTGCAGCTGCAGGGACTGCTTTAAAACAGATAAAAATATTGGAAGCTGAGCTGAGCAAATATTGAAGCTTTCAACACTTTGGTATGTTTAGGCAAGAACGGGAACAAACGAGGCGGCGGCTGGCCGCTAGAAGCCGACTCCCGCTCGCGATCTATTCTCAAAAACAAGGAGTCTAGAGGCACCGACAGCGAGTTACTCCTCCAGGAGACCACATCGCTCGGTGCTAATGTGAGTTATATGCTATCTCAGAGGCCGCGGGTTCGTTTCCCGCTCAGTAGGTACTAATGCATGAAAATGTCTACTTGCATTGGCCTGGGTGTTTCTAACTGGATGTATTTACAAATAAAACATAAATATTCATGTTTATCCACCTTCTAAAACTATTTTAGCATGTAACTGTTTTTTGTTCCAAATAAAAAAATAAAAAAACCTATAATACAAGATATGCTTAGTTTGGGTCTAGATGGAGCTGTTTCTGTGTCCTCGGATATATTATTTATTTATTTGTTTTATTAGTGATAACGTAGCAGCATCATGAAGGCGATCACAAGCAAAGCAAAAGAGGAAGTACAGTCATCGATGACCATATTATCCAGGTGTCAAAACTGGGTTTTGTTCCATAGCGTCAAAAGCAAGTATTGCGACAAAGTTTCAAGAGTTGATGATGAGGACAAAGTCACCTTGATGTTCCAAATTAAGCGAAAATTCGAAAAAAAAAATAACAATTCCTAATGAAATTATGTAGGTGATCTGGTTATCTTTAAAGAGCTTTTCAATTCTATATTTATAGCCAGAATAAATGATCAGATATCTACCTAAGTTTTGGTTGTGCCCGAACTAGAGATCCCCCTTTATCTGTGTGTGCCTAATTCGCTTTGAGCCTAAGTCGCGTTATGCCTAGACCAAATGCTAGTTTGGTCAAACGCGAGTAAGACCGAAAACGAGTTAGGCAGAAGGCGAGTTAGACCGAAAACGAAGGCAGAAGGCGAGTTAGACCGAAAACGAGTTAGGCAGAAGGCGAGTTAGACCGTATGCGAGTAGTGGTTAGTATCGTTTTGTCTAAAAAGTAGATGGTCTAAAGCCCTTTATCTTTGTGTCTGAAGGAAAGGGACCTTCGTGAATTGTAACAACGGGTAACGAAAGTCTAAAAAGCACCTGGTCTAAGTATACTACATTGTAGAAGCCGTTCTCTGGGGTGACCCGTGGTCAGTCCGGAGGATGTGAAAACTCTGCCCCCCAAGGCCATAGTGGGGTTCATATCAAACGCAGGACTTGGTGAGCAGATCTAAATAATAGAGGTAGCACAATAGATCTGCGAAAGGTCGCAGTGCAGTGCTCTGCGCCGGCCCTCTTATAAAAAAAAGTATACCTACCACCTTTCAAGTGGCCAGTAAAGTGGCTGTTGAAGAGGAATTAACATGACAAAGGAGTTTTAATCTGATTCTGTTAATATTATTAGGCAGAAATCGATTGAATAAGAACAAGGTAGACTTTTAGGCATAACGCGACTTAGGGTCAAAGCGAACTAGGCATACAAGGAATTACGCAAATAGCTAAATAGACTCAACGCTTTTTAGCATAATGCGAATTAGGCTCAAAGCGAATTAGGCAAATAGCTAAATAGACTCAACGCTTATTTAAAAATAAGTTTTGGCATAACGCGACTTAGGCTCAAAGCGAATTAGGCACACAAAGATAAAGGGCTAGAGATATACATTTTGAATGAAGTTACGTGTAGTTTGTACTTGTTGGTAGTGTAAAAAACGGCCTTAGAGCGTAAAACTACTTTCTTGACGCAAAATAAAAAAAATATGAGACGTATTTCTGGATTATGCATTTTCCTATGTAATAGTAAATTGTATGACAAGGGAGCAAAATAATATTTTTACGGCCGGCGTGGGCGCTTCTTTTAACTACGAGCAAAGCTAAGGATTTCAACGTAGAATCCCGAGCGCAGCGAGGGATTCATAGTACATCGCCCGAGGGAAAATAATTTTCTCCCGAGTCATATACTCTACTTTTCATCCCTTTTCACGCAGGCTCTGATATTTTTCCACTATTCGTTTGTACTGGCCACGACCAATCAATTTTTGTTTTTTATGTCAGTTAAATTCACTAAAAGCAATTCATCTGGATGTTTTTTGACATCATCGATTGTTATTTTTATAAGCTAGTTACTACGACAAGCTCCATGTAGGTATGCCGAATATTAAAGTTCTAACAAAACAGAAAGGAAATTAGACAAGTAGGTACAATACGTACACGTTTAAAAACACTGTATAAAGATTACAATGGAAAAACTAAAAGATACATACTTTCGTTGCGAGAAGTTCCTTATCAGGCGCGTCATTTAAAGTCTGTAAAGTTAAAAAGTCTCAACGTTTTGATGAGAATAGTAGATTGTTAGGTGGTTTATTAAAATTGATAGCTACTCAAAATTACTAGCTTATCTGAAGAGACGCAAACCAAAGATTGAAATGTGGATTGTTAGACAAGGGTTGAAAGTTGAAATTGTTGTTAATAATCTATTTCAAATTATTCTAATTTTACTTCAAATTTTAACTGATTATCAATATACCTGTTTCATTAAATGTGTGTAATATTTTATGTACACAATTTACCCAATAGATTCGGTTTTCAAAACTTTTTTAATGTTGGCAGTATGTCGTATATTATAACTTTTTTTCAGAATTTAAAAAAACAATGAATGTTTGCTAAAGAATTAGCGGGAAAACGAGATTCAATATAAAAAAAAACCTTGTGTTAATTGTGGTTAAAAATGGTTTCCGAAAGGGATTCCAGTGAAATGGATACTATAGGTTAACTCCCGATGAGGTTAAAGAACAGGCAAAAGCTGTTGTTAATAATCTATTTACAATTTTTCAAATTTTACTTTAAATTTTAACTGATTATCAATATATGTACCCGTTTCATTAAATTTGTGTGTAGTATTTTAATTTCCTCACATAGTGGAAATGAAAAGTAGAGTATTTAGCTCGGGTGAATGTCACCCATTTCACCCTCGAACTATTGGCGCTCTCACTCCGTTCGAGCGCCAGAAATATCTCAGGTGAGATGGCTGACTTCCAACCCTTGTCTAACAATCTACTATTGCATTGCCCTGATAATTCAACTTGAAAATGTCTGAAACTTATAAAAATATTTTTTCAGGGTGATTCTGGCAGCGAGTCGTCGCCGATTAGATTAAAAGACTTTAAGAGCCAGAACCACAAAGGCAGCGCGTCAGAGCGTGACAACCTTGTCACATAGTGTAGTGCTTCAGCTTAAACCGGCGCACTTGCAATGACGCAGCACCTTGGACTAGCGTAGATCGACACTCCTCGCGCCCGCACCTGGCACGACTGCGACATGACTACTTAGTACTTAGAATGCAATAACTTGAATAAAAATGATGTATAATAATTTTAACATATCATTGGGTGATTGTGACTGCTTGAATAGATTTTCGTTTTGTAGAGTTATAAATAATGTAAAAATATTACTTATTGTAATAATTGTTCATTCCAATCGAAAAGTTGAGAAACCTATTTGTTAAGTTTTTTTACGTGCAATTATTAATTGCAAATTCTAATGTAAGCGATATAGTTTGTACAGCATAGTTGATGAAAAATGAAGCAATTATTAAAATTAAACATTTTCTGAAATTGTTATAGATTATTTTATTTATCAATATCTTTATGATATGAAACAGAAAACCTTTTAGTGAAAACGGCTCAGACTAAAGTACTTTGGTAAGTAAATAAAATTACATTTAGTCAACAATGATATTTATTTGGAAGCTGAATCTTTTCCTATCATAGAGTATTAACATAGAATTATAACATAAAATTTTCATTAACATTAGGAACATGCTATATTAGAGAAAATAAAGTTTAACACATAAATGTCGAGCTTATCATACATTTGCAAACCGTTTAAAAAATAATTTTGTTCGACAATATGACAACATCACAAATTACAAAACATCTATTATTCTGATGACTGCATTTGACAACACATCAACACATAATTTAATAATGGTCCAAATAATACTTATCTGTCAGTAACGTTATACATTAATGTTATTAATACTTAAAATAAAACTTTGATTTGTTTGAGTGCTAATTAAATTAAGATATTAAAAATACTTTGGTTCACGTGAGTACATTAATATAATTACTTACACTGGTTCCATTTATCGCAGAATAATAATTTTAGTGCCTAAAATATACATTCTAACGGAAATGTGTTTGTAAACCATAGATCCACCATAACTATGGAACATTTGTTATAATTATAGGGGAATACTATAAGAGGCTTTCTGATATCAATCCAAATTTACAAGACACCTGAGCATATCAAGCACGTACACATAGTTCAACATAACAAACATACATGACACATGACAAACAATGGATACATGACAAAAAAACAAACGACGATGGAACATTTTTTATTTCGGCTGAAAAAATTATTCAAATTTGTATATTTATAGTATGCTATACTCTAACCTCTATTATAGTATATGTTCTAGAATAAGATGGTGCTATATATAGAATAGGTACAAAGGTTGTTCTTGGGAAATTGAACCAAGGATACAAACAGGAATACCGAAACCGTTGATTAGCTAGGCTTAATCTTAAAAATAGATAAAAAATAAACTGTAATAGGAGAAAAATACCACCAAAATTATTGATCAAATATAAATATTACCATGTTACAATGAATTCGAAGATCTGTCCCTATTTCGCTTATTTGTCGCTAAGACGATAATTATAATAAAATAGCACAAAAACTTCAATTTAATATGGGGTTAGAGTAGTTAAAATGAAATATATTTAATGCTATCGACGCACATGTATTGTTTGTATTGTTTAACCAGGAATTGTTACATCCAATATTATACCGACGTAGGACTACACCATCTCATCCTGCGGTTGTCGTACAGAACGACAAAGGGAGAGGCTTTAAAAAAAAATACTAAGTATTTATCGTCACAATGTTCTATAGATAGGATGGTATGTAAATTGAGAAATGTGCATCGACTTTAGTTACTGATTGCATCAAGTTTCATTCCTCTATATGTTAACTGTGTACTTAGGTATCAAAACTAACTTCCAACGTTCTTACTTTAATAGTGCATAAATTCCATAGACAGTCACCACGCAAGTAAAACGCAAATTACTCGCAATACTTGAACATTTGTTTCTATATTGTACTGTACTGTTGTACATTCCTCTTAATAATACTACACGTTCAATACATAAAAATACTTAAATTAGCCGTTTAAAATAGTACAGTAACTTCTAAACGAATGTCTATGTTTGCAATATTAAAGTAATCGCTTCAAGGGAATCGTGCGATGACGTGCCATTGATACATTATATACTAGATAGGTTATGAAGAAAACATTTTATAATAAATATAAATAAATAAATATTCTAGGACATATTACACAACGGACATCAGACATATTACAATCTAGACCCAAACTAAGCAGAGCTTGCCATATGGGTTCTAGAATGCGGATAAACATACGTTGCATTACTTTTTTTTTGTAAATAAATACATATAATACATAGAAATACCCAGACCAATGCAAATATACATATTTGTAATGAGCGGGAATCGAACCCACGACCTTTGACTTAGCAGTTGAATGCTCTACCGCTACACCAAAGAGGTCGTCAAGTGAATTTTAAATAAATCAAACATTTTGGTTAAGATGGCTAGATACAGACAAACGGCCAAGGAAATAACTATACACCTTTACATACCTTCACATGTAAAGGTGTATACTTATCTCTTTCGCCGTGTGTACATTGTTACTGTAACATATTTGAATAAAACCAAATGTTTATGATATGGGGTGCTATGCTAGAAAACCTCCTCGTGGTGCACTTTGGCCAACGGAATTAGTAAAGCCTCTCTTTCTTTCTCTAGGGAAGACGTTACTACTTCCAATAAATGTAGTACAGAGGCGGGACTAGCCAAAATTTTGGGTCGCTTGGTGATTAACAGAGAGCATTGTGAAGAAACGGTGTCAGGGTGGATGAGTCCTCCATTACTACAAAGTGAAGGACATAGTCAGATAAACACATCCGCCCTGCCAAGCCTGTAGCTATTAGGGGCCGTGTAGCTTGCCCGTAGGCAAGCTACACGGTGGGCTTCCACACGGAAAAAAATGTTTATGATATATTTCAAACCGTATAATCAATATACTTATGAAAATAGTCAGGTTCTACTGAAATATGTGCCCGAAAATTTCAACTATCTTTAATCACATTTAAAGGTAGTTTATATCTGTCGTATTCCTTTTAAATAATTTTAAAACAAAATTTTCTCTCTCTTTTATGATTATTTTATTTTAGTGACTTTAGAAATCTAGTATATAAAATCTTTCGGTCATGCAATCATATCATCTCGTCCTCATTCAACCAATACAGGTAAAGCCCACACATAATGTATATTTTTATAATATTATATTGTTAATTCATAATTGTCTTATATTGAACACACAGGCGCCTTACTTTAATATATAATCTTGGCAGTATATAATGGCACGTGACTCTTTTGTTTTCTGCTGCATTCGATGCCGTTCTTACACAGTACTTGATAAAATTATATTGCCATATATAAAAATGGTTTCAATTCTTTGTTCGTATAATATGATAAATACAATCAATTATTAATTTAAAATTAGTAATTAAAAAATATCACAAAGAACTTTGTCAGTTTATTAATTGAAGCCAATTTGAATCACTAATGTCATGGTTACGTGATTTTAATAATAATGTGGCAATATATTATTATATACAATAATAAAGGTGTACAAATTAGAACTTACTATAAGGTTTCATAAAAATACGTGTATCCAATTTGGCTTCAAATCAGAGTAAAAAAAGTGTGTTTCTATTTCTTCCACAAGTTTAAAATAAATCTCTCGCGTTCAACCACTGGTTACACAC
Organism: Cybosia mesomella; assembly: GCA_946251805.1. Classification (NCBI taxonomy): domain Eukaryota; kingdom Metazoa; phylum Arthropoda; class Insecta; order Lepidoptera; family Erebidae; genus Cybosia; species Cybosia mesomella. Next base: position 20,642,078 of record OX276401.1, read on the forward strand.
TGCTTTACGTTTTGTAGAAATGTCTGAAAACGCAATAAAATTGTAAAAACTAAGTTAACGATGTTTACTAGGTAATTATGCTAGCAGGTATAGTTTTACGGAATGTGTAATTTGCGAAGCATAAAAAGCGTTGTTTAAATAAAAAATGAAACAAAAAGTATAAACATCATCAAGTTCCATCCAGTAAGCGACACTTGTTCTTTTCAGTGATAAAACAAGATTGACAATAAACCATGCTTAAAAATTAAAGATGTCAAAGTCAACTTTTTATTGGCAAAAATGTAAGATTGAAAATGTTGCCTTATATAGAATCATGAAAGCGACAGAACACATGCCAAAAGAACACATGTAACTCCCAATCAATTTTAATAAATACATTAGTGAACTAGGTTTACATACCAGTGTTAAGGGTCGTGATACAATCCAAATATATAGGTACTAATGTTACACTGATAAAACCAAAAATAAATTAGCACGAACGCATCAGATATATACTTATTTCACACACATGTATATACAATATGCTTAATGAGTGCACGTTAACACTTTACTTTGTCACTGGCAACACTTACAGCACAGTTTAGTAGGTAGCAAATGAAAACCCACAATTCCGCATCGTCCCATTTGAGCAAATGCTCAAAATCAAGACTACTGTAATGGATTCAGTCGGATACCGACCTCGTCACGAGATGTTCATAGCATGACAATTGCCATCAAACAATTGGTACTATTATATTGCCGAACTTGCATATCTACCGTATCTGTGGTTAAGGTGTATGTTGACTACCTGTGCCATGCGATTGTGAGTGCTGTTCGGAGCTTGCCCCAAAGCCAAGGGTACAGGCCACCGCCCCGCCACGCTGCTCGAGCGACACACTTCACATAGTCGTAGATTCCCCACGGAGCATGACCACCGTTCACATAGTACACGTATGTGAACCCGTCTTTATATCGCCTTTTTATTGAGTAGTAGTAAGGTAAAAATGAGTGAAGGTGGAACCTGCAACAAAGAAAATATAATTATGAACTATTGGCACATCTATGGCTATTTTATGAATAAGTGCAGAAACTTCTATCAGTAGTAGAATATAAACCACCGCAAGATGACAAGTCACCAGATGTGCCTTAAGATATGCGATTAAGAGCGGATTTCACAGTGAGTTGGAACCAAAGCTCCACTCTTTTACTTCCCATTTCCTCATCTTGGCTGTGGCCCCAACTCCGAGAGAAAGCAGGTGGGTAGGTGGGTAGGTGGGTAGGTTGGTTCCGCGGCTATGCTCCTCGCAGTTACACGCACGCATATCGCTAGTTAAACCTTCAAGTTTATATTGCTAACCGGTTTATATCTAAGGATGGGAACATGTATCGATAGAAGTTATCGACATGGATCGGTTCCTAACACGTTCGAAATCATTAGGTTAACGCTCACTTGAGGGCCCAGTGAATACTAATGAAAAGAAGATTCCGAAAATAAATTCATCTATAATACAGAACCAAAAATAGAGTTGCAGTCATTTGCCATACATCTGAGAATCATCAAGCTATTAAGGAGAGGCTTTTTTTTTTTTTACGTGCGGAAATCCCTTCGGATACCCCCCCGCTGGCCAGCGGGGGTGGTTATGTCGTGTCTCGACTAAAACCGCACGGTGTCCTCCCCAAGTGTCCGTTGCCGGGCACCCGGGGTAAGCCCTCCAACGGATAACCCCAGGGTTGCCGGCGGACTTTGGCCGCCACCGCGGCCTCGCCTGTTGGGGTCGGGTTTTATCCCGCTTCGGTGAGTTGGCAGGCGTATGTAGGGCACACACGACACACCTCCGCCACGGCCTGCTTCTGTAAGGACGGCGAGTCGGCCAACTGCCGTCCTCAGGCCCCGATCATGGAGGTCGGTAGTCCCGGGCGTAGATGAGTCTGCGGCGTCCTCGCCGCAGACTGCGAAACTCGGGGGGCAGGGTTCTTTCCGCTCCCTCTCCGCCGTCTCTCTCGCGCGCATTACCTGCTCGCAGAAAGAGGCGGCGGCGTGCCACTTGCTCCCGTCGGAGACCACGGCCCTCACCATGGTCTCCAACGAAAGAACGTCCACGCCCAGGACCGCAACGAGATCCCGGCATTGACTCGTCCACGCAGAGCACTCCACCAACGTGTGGAGTGCCGTGTCTTCGCCAGGATCCTCGCAGTGCTGGCACTGCGGCGTTGTCTCCCGGTGGATGCGCCACAGATATTTACCGAAACACACACAGTCGTATCCGATGTTCCACAGGAGTGGCCCTAAGACCGACCCCTGCTGAACACCGCACGACACTTCTCGCCGCCCTGGCCCTAGTCAGCTCGGGTAAACTATGGCCCTCTCGGATAGGCATGCCTCGACAATGTGGCGGAGGTAAGGAGGCACTCCGTGATACGCGAGCGCCTCCCTAACGCAGCTCCAGGGTAGGGTGTTGAAGGCGTTGGCGATGTCGAGAGACACCGCCACCACCACCCCACCCCGCGAGACTACTTCCTCCGCCAGGCGCCTAATTCGCATGATTGCTTCCACGGTGGAGCGCCCCCGGCGGAAACCGAACTGGTTGTCCGCCAGATCTGGCCCCACGTTCGTGAGATGCTCGACGAGGCGCTCTGCAATAATCCGCTCAAAGAGCTTGCACACCTCGTCGAGCAACACGATCGGCCGGTAACCGGATGGCTGGTCCGCCGGCCGCCCCGCCTTCCGGATAAGGACCAGTTTCCCCGTCTTCCAAGCCTTTGGAAACTGGCCCCTTTCGAGGCATGCGCTAAAGAGCGCCACCAGTCGAAACCCTAGTTCCTCCAGGGCCAGAACCCATGCTCGGCCTGGAATGCCGTCGGGTCCGAGGGCAGTGCATTTCCGGGCTTTAAGCCGGAGCACTGCTACCCCCAGTTGACTCTCCCTGACTTCGGGCACATTGCTCTCGCTATTATCAGCGTCAGGCGCCTGAGGCGGAGCCATACGCGGAGGGACATGCTCCTCCGCTCTCGCTGGGAACAAGGAGCCCAGTATCCCAGTATGACCGCAAGGTAAGGACGCCCCCATGGGTTCTGCTCTAGAGACTCCAGCAGCTCTTCGCGGGCCCGCCGTTTGGCCTGCTTTATGGCTTCCTGGAGGGTCCTCTTGACCCCCTTGTACGCCTCATACAGCTCCGCCTCTCGGGCTGCCGCATCGTCTGGGCGGCGACGCCTCCGGCGAAACCTGGTGTACTGGCGGCGAGCGGTCACGCACGCTGCTCGCAGCTGTGCGATCTCCGCTGACCACCAGTACACCTGTTTCTTTGCCGGGCCGGGCTTAACCCTAGGCATCGCCGCATCGCAGATATGCGACATGGCTCTCCTGTACCATTCCGCCTCTGCGTCGACATCGGCAGGCCTGGCCAGTGACGGAATCCAGGCCTGCACTATTGATGCCTCCAGGAGAGCCTCCCGATCCAGGCGTCTGAGCGCCCAACGTGGATCCGGGGGATTCGCGATTGTCGGTGGCAGGTTAGTTAGAGGGTAGACGTTGCACCGAATTTACTGAACCGAATGGTCGGAATCCGTCTCCTCCTCCTCCACCACGCGCCAACCCTGGACTCGGCTTAAGGAGAGGCTTCACGCAAAAAACATTGCTTTCCATACTTACTCACGTAAAGATGAAAAAATGTGTAAGGCATTTATTTTTGGTCTGCCTGAATACGTCGAAGATTCACTTCCGACTGAATTAGCTGCACTTTGTTTTGACAAAGTAGTTGGTATAAAAATGAAGACAGCAGTAGGAAAAGAATGTTATTGTCCCCCTTTTCTGGTACAACTACCACCTGGTACCGATATCTCCGAGTTCTGACAAATTAATCTTCTATGCAACAGCGTTGTTCGAATTTTTAAATAGCGAAGCAACAACACTTATGGAACCCAATGTTACAGATGTCAAGGCTTTGGTCACTCTTCTCGCAACTGTAACCTTGATGTGTAAAATTCACCCTCGATAAAATATTAACCTTTCAGCTGGCACAATTAACACAGTCCATGGAATAGACTCCGCTATAGAAATATTAGCTGATGCAATATTGACTTCGCATGACATTAATATTCCCAAAATAACATCACTAAAACCTTGTAAATTACCTAGACATATAAAAACACCTAATTAAACTTAAAAACAATCCGAAACGAATGGCCGTCAAGGAATATGACTATGGCCTTCGTAGACCACTTAACGCTCAAGTTAATAGAAAGCAATTAGAAATAAAAGATAGTATAAAGGCTTTTAACGACAATAGGTGGTACAATAAACTAGCCAAAATTGTTGTCAAACCTGTGGCGTATTGTGAAATCAATACATAACTAATACCATTCCTCCCTTCCAAAAACACAGGACACACAATTTACAAAATGTGTTATTGATCAGTGTGAAACTCTTGCGGATTCTTTCACCAAAATCACGCATCTTACTCATAGTTGGATCAGTGATTCGGATACTGAACTTTCAGTCTCTATGTCAATGACCTTTTTGCAGACCTATGAATCCGAAAACCTTCGTTCTCATATTAGGCCTAATGAACTACGGAAAAAGTTGGCTCAATTAAAACATCGCAAAGCTCCTGATGTCGATGAAATTCAAAACAAACTTTCGAAAAGCCTGTTGGAAAAAGCAATAGTCTATCTGACTAAAAACTCAATGGTTGTCTGCAGTAAAGTTATTTTCCTTCGAAATGGAAACACGCTAAAGTGATTGCCATCAAAAAATCAGAAAAGGATGAAACTATTTCTTCCAACTATCGACCGATAAGTCTATTGCCTAACCTCGGTAACTTATTTGAAAATTTGCACTGAGCAGATTCTAATGCCGGAACAGTTTGGGTTTCGGAATGCACATTCTACAACTCAACAACTAGCTAGATTGGCTGAACATATTTCACATAACTTAAACCTAGGTAATCGACTGGTCTAGTACTGCTGGATGTCGAAAAAGCTTTTGCTGCTGTGTGGTACCAAGGCCTCCTTCACAAGCTCCTGATTAATGAAGTGCCTCTGTATTTTGTAAAGTTGACTCAAAACTACTTATTAGAAAGGTCTTTCTCAGTATTCATCGATGGTAGGTATATCTTCTAAGCCCAAATCTAATTTAGCTGGGGTACCACGAGGTTCTAATCAATTCTTTTAATTCTTTGAAACCCGTTCTAAGCCTAAGTCTAAACTCAGTTATTGCACTAAATTATCAATTTATTCCACACTTGTAAAACCCTGCGTCACCTATAGTGCTCCGGCGTGTGGTAGTATTACGGACACGTAATTACAATAAGCTGCAAATTATTCAAAAAAAGCTATAAAAATAGCCTACTTAAGTTGGCTTACTGAGTGAAATAATAAATGGTAAGTACTATTATATATTTTAGTCGTGTGTTAAAAATATGTTAAATGTCAACGGTTCATAAAGGCACTCTTAGCCTAGATAATATTTGTAACTTAGTCTTAGAAATAATTAGAATAAGATCAATTGTTTACTATCCTTGTAATATTTTATAAATAAAGATACTTCAACATCAAAAATCAATCAAGGCTTGGGCCAAGAAGATCTTGGTGTATGGGGTCCAAGCACAAGAAGATACACCCTTTAGTGGTCCTCGCACGTATCTGTCGGCTGGTAAGAGACCTAGAGTGCCTACGTCTATCTTTATAAATAAAAATGAATCGCCGAAATGTATGTCTTGTTTTTGTGTTAGTTATTGTCGGGACAGGGTTATGAAAGTTCACGAGTAAGGTGCTATTAATGAAGCGGGGCGAAGTCAGGGCGCTAGTATATAAGTAAAAATCAATTGCCACAAATGTATATCCACGCATCACTTTAACGCGGCTACACCTATTTGGATGACTTTCTTTTTACGGTCTTCATAATTGTCCAGACAAGGCTTGAGTGAAATATGTTTTTTTAGAAAGTCCACGGGTTAGGTGCATATTTGCAACAGGGTGAAGCCAGAGGTTGTAGTAAGTAAGAAATAACAAGACCCCGCAAAATACTTTCATTTCATACTCTTTATTTTGGTACCAACATTAAGTTAAGTTTAATCTGGTGCTAGTAAATATTCCCAGTCGGATTTGGCTCACGTTTGTGTTTATATTTAGTTCCCGAGGAAGGCCATTTTAGTTATGAATGCATCGAAATAACTATAGTAAGTAGTTACACCTAATGATTATTCCTGTAATTCGATTCCGACTCCGATCATTAAAAATTGGGTGGGTACCTACTAGTAGCTCATTGGTAAAATAAAGAATAGTAAAAGATTGGCGACAATCGTTTACTATTCATTAAATTTATCGTTTTTATTTATTTTTAATCATCCACCTAACCGGTGATAGTAAACTTATTAGACAATAATAAAGTGTAACGTCGAAACGATAAGTTCTATGGAGACTTGTGTGAAATAAAGATTCATACGAGTTTCCAATTATCCAGTTTAAGGATATCATATACTAGCTATGCCCAACGGCTCTCACCTCGTGATATTCTGAATAGACTTTAAAAACATGATTGATAGTAATATAGAAATACCTACATTTCGTATGGCTCAGATTTCACATGTTAATTGGCATTCATATGGAAGGGTAAGCATGATTAATGAAATAAGTACTTATAAAATGATAACATCTAGTTACGTTTTCCTGCTATTTCAACTAACAAATCGGTCAAGGTTTACATAATTTTATCTTTAGATAAACATTTCTATATCTTATATCGATCGATTGTCGTGTAGTAAGTAACTAATGATTATTGTTATCTTGAAATATTATTACGTTTTTAAAACGTAGGCGGCAAACGATCATAATACAAGATACTGTTCATACAACAGTTCTCGGCCGTTCCCAACCGATGGCCAAAGCGGAGACATTTTTAGTTTTGGTTTCTTGTGCGGAGGTTATATATGCTAGCCTATATTATATCCTGAAAAGGTAGGCAAAGCGAACCTATTGCTCCTACTGGACTCACCAACTAACCAAGAATATTCTGACCGGTAACTAACAACAAACCGGTATTCGAGCTCAGAATTTTACGGTCTCTCGTAAACTTATGTTTCGGCTCAATCGGTAAAGAAACAGTACAAATAAGTTATTTCAAAATGTTATCATTCTAGTAGCCATTTTTGATAGTAACTAGAAACTGAAAAGTTTATAGTGAAGATACAAACAATGAAAATTTTTGTACAAATTATAACAAGTACAAAATTGCGGCACACATTGCTGCCTATGCCGCCCACAGGACGCTAAATGAGCACTGCTGGAAATATTCCTCTCTCATTGTACGTCATAGCACCCGACCCTCCCCTTCTGTAGGAAGTCTTTCCCAGCTACCTTTTCAGGTCGTGACTCATCGATCGTTGTCGCAGTGAGTTATCGAGCGTTTAATTTAGTTATTTTAGATGAGAGAATATAAAGAGGCTGACGGTTGTAATAAAGTGTAAATGGTTACCAGACAGAGACCTTAGGGTATCGCATGTTAGTAAGTAATTGTGCCTACGTAAGCCTTAGGCCTTTATGGAATCGCTTATAGAATCGGAGAGTGGGGAGGGAGTTAAAACATATTTTTTGTTTTGTATACTAGGTAATGGTGGTTCATAGTTTACGTATTTGTAGTATGTAGCAACGTATAACAGGTGCAGGAGTGATTCTAAAGAGCGGTTTTCCGGCTATGACTACAAGTTTTACCTTATTCTTAAAAGGAAAAAAACATTCAATAAGCGTTATAAAAGTAAATTGGTTTTGAGTCAGTATAGTTTCTACATTAGTCGAACTACTTTAGGTTAATGAACGACAGTCAGGTAAAACATTATAATTACAATTCTCTCAAACGCCAAGAGTATTGACATAATTCTTAAGTAATATATCTGTTTAATGTATTTGATGTGGTAAGAAAAAGGGACAGCTATGTAACGCTCTCACCATATTAAAATAATCTGCCGTGTGCCACACATTGCACCTAAAATTAGCGGACTGCGGAAACTGCGGCGTACCTACGTCATCAACGGCCCATCCAGCGGTAGCCCACAAACTGGCGTGTAGGCTCCATCTGCTAATTGAATGATGTACAAAAGAATACCTCTGTCCAAAACTATCTCTTAATTATGTCTGACATTAAGGGAAGGTATGCAAATAGCAAAATGGATTAAAAACTAAATACAATATAATCAAAAGCATATTGTTCTATTCAAATCTACTAGCTGTTGCTAGCGGCTCCATCCCATTCTGATCCCGTTCCCGCAACCCACGATAAAAAGTCTGTGTGTTATTCCAGACTTCAATCTATCCCTGTACCAGATTTCAGCCAGATCCGTTCATCCCTTTGAGCGTGATTGAATAAAAAACAATCTAAACATATATACAAACTTTCACATTTATATATTAGTAGGATAGGTTTTCACCAGCTAACAGGTCCCTTCAAAGAGGCTCAGTAGATGTAATTTTATATTCTTTATATTTTATAATCTATATAACTACAAATTATAATAACTGAGTGGCAACTAAATGATGTCACAGTTTTGAACAATTTTATCTCATGTCTAACATTCCTAGAGCGCTTGAGTCGGTAGATTAGAATTATTGCTGATTTAAAGCTAATGTATGAGCAATCTTTGCAAGAATCTTTGTCTCTAAGCAGCTGACAGATACATGTGAAGACCTGCAAAAGGGTATATAGAGCCCCACCAAAATCTTCGTAACCCCAAGCCCACCTCATCTGCTCTCAACGAGACTCAGGCGCTGGTTTTACCTATATCTGGGTTAAGCCAGACGGTAGACATATCAAATTTGGAAAGGAGGAGGAAGAGTTATAGCCCCAAAGTGCAAGCTTAGGGTGCAAAGGGGACTAACGCTGTGATGATTATGATGACTTTCAAAAGACAAATAGTAAAACTAACCTTCTGTGTTCATAAAAGAGTATAGCTTCTGTATTAGTCGTGAGTACGTGGAGAAATATCGCCTTGACGCGGTGTTCGTGAGGAGGTTGCGGCACCGGCCCCGACAAGTGATTGATCAAAACTTCCAATAACATCGTCGCCACACCCGAACGACGGTACGAGCGAGCTACACCTAAAAACAGATATTTAACAAGTCTAATCATTCAATTTTAAAATAATACAACTTGGGGTTGTATAACAACTGAACTACAGAAACAATCGTCGTTTTTTTCTGTGGTCCTGTTATTAAAGTGTTTATATATCCTGTAACATAACATGTTAATTTGTACGACACGCCTGATAGTAAGCGGTCACCGAAGTCTATCGACTCTTGCCACTTGCAACCAATATACCCGGCTGATATAGGTAGGTATGTAGTGTAGAAAAAACGCTTGTGGGCGTAGGACGCGTTCAGATTAACCGAGTGTGGACGTTACCAGAGCGGGTGGGTCGCTGAGACTAATTGAAAAAAAAAAAAGTTGGAGGCCACGTACAAACATTTTTCAGCTGAGTTACTATTACTCAATGGAATTAGTACCTACGTAATACCTACGTAACCAAAACTATATTTGGATTACTAAAAAAAGGATTATCTTTACTGCCTACCTTTATGTAGGTGACCAAAGTATTGAAGATAATGAACAACAACATGAAAATTTTATAAAGGGCATCAACTGACAAAATTTCAAGTTCATAGCTCCAGCGGCTTAGGCTCTGCAATCTTATACCAAAATCACAATTTTTAATTTTTTTGTGTGTGGTCTGTCTGTTTGAAATAGGTTATCTCTGGAACAGCTAGGCCGATTTAAATGGGACTTTTATCTATAATGGTGACCCTAATTCCTGAGACTTCTTCTTTAGCTTACCATCAGGCGAGGTGATGTCATATTGACGTGTCTTACGTAAAAAAACCGTAACGCCTGTCGGCACCCACCTTTACAATTTGTTTTGATACATCTTTTCAATCGGTTCATGATTCTACGACTATCCTCGAATGGCCTTGACTTTTTATTTATTATCTACATTTCATGGGCAATTTTATTTAGCGTAGTGTAAGCCTTTCAAACGCACAATGAACATTCCTCAGTATTAGTTGTAACAACTAACCCTAAGGGATATTCCTTCTACGTTTACAATATGTTTGTCATTCTATTTATGTGTTCTTACGGTGCCTCTATGTAATATGTAGGTATACCAATTTATAGATATAATAACAAAAAAATGTATTTAAGTATTTAAAACCGCATTATCGAAGCCCTATTACAACCTAGTTAAGCTATGCTTACCTTGGGTCAAGACCCGTGGTGGGTAAAGTACGGCCCTCGGGACAGGGCCGACCCGCGAAAGGATTTAATTCGGTCCGCCAATGGCCCGTCGAAAAGAATTTGTATACGGCCTATATAACTAATTATCTTTTGATACTAGCTATGCCCGCGACTTCGTCCACGTGGATTTTCAGGATATTATTTTTTTGTGTGGAACTTATTTTTATCATTTAAAGTCCCATCTAAATCGCCCAGCCGTTCCAGAGGTTACCTATTTCAAATAGACAGACCAGAGAGACAATTTTTATTTTTTAATTGTTTTTTGTTATATGTATCGTGTTACATCATGTTCATTAAATCATTGTGTATCAAACATCGTGTATCATTAAAAATCTGTTCTTTTAATATTACAAACAGACACTTCAATTTTATTTATTTGTATAGATAATTATAATTATATTTTGATGGTCCAGCAGCAGTATAAAGTAGAATAATAGATTCATGATTGAAACAAAATGCATTTCCTTAATTTTATAAATGCGAACGTGAGTTTGAATGTTTCAGGACAACGGTTTAACAGCTGACCCGATTTGCATGAAAGTTTCGTGCGGAAATCCCTTCGGATACCCCCCCCGCCGGCCAGCGGGGGCGGTTATGTCGGGCTTGCACCGACTAAAACCGCACGCCGTCTCGGGTCTTCAGACGCCGGGGTGTAAGGTTACCCATAGAGCATATCCCTCGCACCCCGGCTGACCCTGGGCCATCTCACCACTAACAGCATCGCTCATCCTGTCTCCTCTGAAAGCAGAGGAGTACGGAGAGCGATGTGTTCCCGCCACGTTGGGTATTGGCCGACGATCAATGCCAACCCTATGAAGGGGTGAAGGGGAAGCCATTGACCGCCGCCCAGGGTGTACCGGCCGCTCCGATTCCGTTCCCCCCGGACTGCAGCGGGATCGGAATCGGAGCGACACTCGAGGAGGTTACCCAACACACACCCCTGTTCATACGTACCTAGATTATGACTTGGAATAGTACATACTCGTAGGATACTTCTTCCCGGGAATGTGGGGAATTTCCACGGGGAATCGAAATAATGCGCTATATTAATAAATACTAGTTTACTATAATTCTAGTCCTCCTCAGAAATGTATTGAACTTTCTGGCCCCCTCTGACGAAAGTTAATAATATAATAATGAATATACTTATTAACTTCATTAACGTATTTTTTAGCGATCTGTCATGGAAAAATATTCGTCGTAAAAGATGACTCCGTTGTGACGCAGCTGTAGCGCGTGCTACACTGATTTGCATGAGATCCTGTGTTCGATTTCCGGATATAGCAAAGTCTCAGAAGCACAACGGTGTCAAGCAAATGGCCAGATTGTATGGCCACAATGGTTCCACAGAGTAAATGCATTTCATTATATCTATCACCTTTATGTAGGTACTATCACGACGATAATGTACTCTTCACAATAGTGACATTGCATAACCGAGACGAAATTACGTTTTAGTATAAACACAAGCTCATGTCTGACATCTGAGCTTCACGAGGACACAGTCGTCCACTGAACATAAACATATTCGTATTTTTTTCCTGTATGTCGATTTTCTTTTTATGGTTAGATTAACCTAAATCTACCTAAATCATGATTTTTCTTCTGTAAACCAGCCTAGCATATTTTTATCTGACTATGAAATAAATAATCGGCAAGTTATAACATTATAAACAACATTCACGTATGAAAGACGGCTTTTCGGACCTATGTTACTTTGCATCGGTTGCACCCATACATGTTCTTATGTATTGTTGCACCTCAAGTAAAACGTAAATTGGATCAATCGAATGCCGTCCTCTTGCGCAGATTTTTGTAAGTATTATTACAATAAGTATATGCAGTTACTATAGATCACATTACAATTTAACTAAATTGTTGAAGACCACGGTTAAAGTTCGTAGTAATTCGATACACCATAAACTAGGTAAGTAGAGAGGTGGTATCCGCACACATACCAACATCACTTAACACTTACGGACTGAATTTAGACAGTATACAATACTTCGACATGTAGCAGAAGGTGTGTGTTGTCTAATAATTGTCTGTCGAAGCAATGACTTGTCGATCTATGTGTTTTCGAAGTTCGCTACATGTCGAAGTATTGTACCGTCTAAATTCAATCCGTAAGTCATCGCTTAGTCTGGTTAGAGGCTCTACCCTTCGCATCAGAGGAACATTACAACCCGTCCTCGGGAGTAGTGACCCCGAGGCCGGGCCTGGCCGTAGGTAATTACGCCCGCCAACTGCCAGACGTTATCATACAGATTCGTCGGAGTATCCTCCCTTGGTGTTGAAGGAAAATCACACCCCCTTCCTCCAGAGTAGTGACCCTGACGATAGGTTAGGTAATTAAACCTACCGCGCGCGGCCCATAGGGCGTGATTTGAAAATATATTATATTTTTGAATCGGAGGAACATCACACTCCGTACCTCCAGAGTATGTAGTGACCCTGACGACAGATTAGGTGGTTACAGCTTGCAGTCCAGCAGGTGCGATGACCTACATTATTTGGAAAATCCTTTCTATATCAGAGGAACTTGACACCCCGTTCCTACAAAGTAGTGAGTGACCGTGACGATAGGCTAGATAGTACCCACCACCGGCCCGTCAGATCTGTCACAATTCTTATTAGAATACTCGTAAAATAAAGTTTTAATGGAGTAAAAGCTGTCTTACCTAAGGAGAGTATATAAGCCACTAGTGTGTCCTTCGAAGCAAACCATCTTGACAGTATCCCTCTGTCCTCTGCATTCAGTTTTAAATAAGGCTTGATTTCTGCCACTATAAGGCCTATTATTTGACTTTTGTGCACGGCAGCCAGAGCGAAAAACCTGTCTGACGATGTGATATCCTCATACCATGACTGTGGGTACTCTATTGGAAACCAATCTCTGCATAGAGATCTCACCTGAAAGTGATAATAATACGCCATTGTTTGGTACACAGGTAAAAAATTACGTGGGATGGGATTGCTTCGTTTTTATTCATTGTTTTGCAGCATTGTGGTGTGTAAATGAGATAAGCCCATCATGCATTATACACGTGAAGTTTTTCAAGTACCTATTATGACGACTTTATAAAAACAATCATAAAAATGATATAGGTACCCATTTTATAGATATATCCGATTCCGAACTGTAAATGGAAACGCTTTACGAGATGCCAAGATACAAATTTAAAATGTTAAACATATGCGCTAGCTGACTAAATTATTTAAGAATATATATATAGAAAGATATACTAACGTACAATTTAAAACCGAATGTACAGTTGTAATATTTTAGAAACAACACTTCTTCCCGATCTTGTCTAATTGAAAGCCTATCTACTTAGGCTGAGATATATAGACCATAAAAACTTTACTTTGCTTAAGCAAGGTCAAAGTTTCGAGAGAGAGAGACCGCTTCACATAACCGAAGCTAGCCGATCTTAACCGGACTCCCACTCTACTTCCCGACGCGACCTGCCAAATCAAATTCCGGGTACTTACCTACCCAGTATTTGAGTTTGTAAGTCAATAAACGCGATTCCGACAAATAGCTATAATTATATTCGACTGGTTATTTTGTTCCTACAAATGGCGGCGTGTGCACTGTGCAGAGGTGGCCGAAAAGGGTATTTGCTAAATTTTGTGCATGTACGTTTGTATATAAGAGCGTGATTCCGATTGTTTGCTGATTCCCATTACCCGTTATTCCCCTACTCTTGATTGTATGTTGCAAAAATAACGTATACATATGTTTTCACAATCATAAAACATATAAATCTATAACGCCATTTTTTTCCAAATCGTTCTGTTATATCGATTACCACGGCAGAATTCCTACGACAGTGTTTAAAACCTTGAATTCTGAGTCTCAGTTAATGCGTTTTTATTTATAAAAGTCGTAAATATTCATGCGCTATGCATTGGGGAAACTTGTAGTGTGATCTTCACCTTCATTTTATGATAACAGCTAATTTAAACCCAAAAATATAGTAAGAAGTATTTCTATTACTTTTAACTAGCTGTTGCCCGTTCCCGTATGCTGATCTCGTTCCCGCAACCTATTCCAGACTATAATCGATCCCTGTACCAAATTTCAGCCAGATCCGTTCAGCTGTTTGAGGTGATTGAGTAACAAACATCCAAACATCTTCACAAACTTTCACCTGTATAATTTTAGTAAGATTACATTAATTAGAATTCTTTTAGTGTGGTTATAATTCACTGCCCATGTAACAAATGTAATGTAAATTGGTTATACAAACTGTTATTTTCAAAATTTAAATTTTGTTGACACAATCAATTGAGCTATTATGGTTATATAAAATGGATAGATTAATGCTTTACATATGGGTGTATACGTCTCACCAAGATATCTCACCTCACTTGCAAGCTGGTACACCTGCTGATTGACGTACAAGCTCTGTAGTAGGTGTTACTTTGAAAAGTAATAAATATTAGCTGTGTCTCCGTTTGGACTTGTACTGGGTTTTATTTTTTTGCGATATTACTTTTCTAAAATAAATGTATGTAGCTTAAGGTGTGCATTAGAACATACGTGTCTCCCAATGAACATCCTATCTTAATCAGCCCAGCCATTTCGAAAATTAGCCAGAATAAATAGATATATACACAGATATAAAAAAAAAAAATGGTTTTCTTACAAGTGCTTCATTAGAAAGCTGTTATTTTATCATTACAAACAGACACTTCAATTTTATTTATTTGTATAGATAAACTACCTGCACAATGCTTTGCAAAGAACTCTTAACAACATGAAACCATTCGTTATCACGGGAATTGGTTTCTTTTTTTTTAGATCAATAGTTCACAATGGTGGAACCGCAGGCAACAGCTAGTACAGAATAATGCGATTAGTCTAGACCAGACTGAAAACTGGATAACTTGGGTCAACCACATACATAAAGATAACAAAGTAAGTATTCACCTATAATACAGTGAAGTTATTTAAAATTAACATAGGATATGATGTTATGACAGCCCTTGAATCATTAGAACTTCCTTTTATGTAAACAATTACACACTCCAGTCAATACTGTGATATGGTTATACCTATGAATCGTAAAATTTTGTGTTGCATTTGAATAAATGGCTTTATGTTGACAATGATTCATTTGAACATTTTCCTTAACACACAATTTGCATTTAATAGAAAAAAAAATAAAGTGCTTGTAATTAGACTAATTACAAGCACTTGCTTTTGTAATATTCAGTACCTGGGTGACGGGCTTCACTTGGTTATTTATTTTAATTAAGTGCACACAGTAACATCATATAAAATGAATGGTGAAAAAGAAGTAGGTATTATATAAACTACTGCTTATTTCAAGAACAATTTTCTTTCAAACTTACCAGTCTTTTTGTTTTTACAAGATACCAATATAGATGAACTTGACTTTATCTAAAGGGGGTATCCGAAGGGATTTCCGCACGAATAAAAAAAAAAAGTATTCACCCAAAAACCTTAAGCGGTTTCGAGAAAGTTGTGTATAATACAAGACTTGGATAGTTATTGGTATAAGATTTACTGTTTTTAAGGATATCACATTTTTATGTTTAGGCAGCTGCTATATGAAAATATTGACTATTGTTTCTAAATGAAGTCAAAGACCTTGAATTTTAGAATCTTTTAAATTAACATAACATTGTAAAGCACAAGGGACACTGGTAATGAGATATGTAATTGATAGGCAGAAGATGACCTTCATGAGATATTCACAATTAATCAAAATACAGTTGTACTTGAATTTTATTTCATGAAAGTTAGAATAGTTTCTGACTCATCAGAAGCATTTTTACCAAACAAAGTTAGCAAACTACACATAAATGAGTTTCAATTGCACATCTTTAGTAACCAATGTTCACTGCTCATGAAAAATTTAAGATATATAAATAAATGCATCTCTTTAAGTGAAAATCTATCTACACCACATGCAAACTGTTTCCATAAGCTAGGTAATTTCAAGAAGTATGATTCTTAATACAAACCTCATCTAAGTCATCAGGGCACAAGAAACGCAACTGAACCTCTTTTAGAGAGCATTTTGCTTCTTTCGACTTTTCAATTATTACTTGGAAGCCTTCAGAAAGATACCTGGAACATGAAAGGAAAATATAGTGGATGGTACACAGCTGCACCTGACAGGAACCTCAATTACAACACTGAAAAAACGCTTTATATCTATCTCTATAAATCTAATTTAAACCTAGTAGTAGTAGTAGTAGTAGTAAATCTCTTTATTGTATGTACACAAGAATACTCCATACATTTACAAAAAAAAATTTTTTTTTAACCTACTGGTAGATAAATAATTTGAAGGCTTTTAAAAAATAATAATATGATAAAGAACCACAGAAAAATGTACATCACCGAACGAACTTATTTGGCATAATTATTTCAGAAATTATTATTTACCATTTGATATTTTAAACAACACGTATTATAGATACACAATTTCAAATTTCCATTCTAGAAGCAGTATAGAGCATACTGTCTATTCAATTGACCAATTCATCCAATTAAAGAGTTCAAGGAACAATACAGACACACAAACAACTGGACGTAAAAAATGCAGAATTGAATCCCAATAAATAAATATGCAGAGAGTTATTACTCACCAGGTGAACCCAGCCATTCGGTAAATCTGCCATTAATATTGTCACCTAATAATATTCATGCGTAAACATTATAATTTCCAAAAAAATATATTGCAGCAGAGGAACGGCTAATAATCACAAGCCCGTTAACATTTTACTTTTGACTAAAACTAAAATAAATTTCGATTTGTCAAACCAAGTCAAATGACAAATTGTGTATTGACAGTTTTGACACATCGGCTTAGTAGTTGAATTCTGCAATTTTTTCAACACCCGGTTTTCAAATGTTTTTCTGTCGGTTTTCAAAGGAGAATGGGCAAAAATGTATGAACCGTGGTACCCGCTCCAATAGCCATAACCAATATATATTGGAAAACGTCTGCCATGGTGCCAGTTCTAATTCACGTTTTGAAGGCAGTAATTTCACTAAGTACTTTATGTGAAAATATACTACAAACTACTAATATAACGAAAAGAAGAACAATACAGGAAACGATTAGACGATGAATTACCATAGATAATATACTTGAAAAAACATAGCATAATCTCTGCGACATTTGTTAAACTGACATTCCTAGGGTTGTTATCATATCATATATATATACTAGAAGTTGTTATGATACAGAAAAAAATATCGATAGTAATTTTCGTCGTTTCTTACTTATCGATGCCATAATTATAATTTGTAATAAAATGAAACGAATATTTTAATACATACATTTATTTATTCCAAAGGAGTACACCCCAAATCAATATCCGAATCACTTTCAGAATCGCTAGAGCAATCTTGTAAATTTATAATGAACTCTTGTTCGCAAATATTGTCAAATCGAACGTCCCGCTCCCAATCTTCTTCCATTAATTTTCTGCATTTGGTAACTACCTTTTTCCAATCTTCTGCAGATACATTTTCAACCGCAGTGTTTAGTAACTGCAACATTTTATTTGCCGTGAAAGGCGGTGTTGTTATATCTAGCAGCGTAACCTTGAAAGAAACACATATTTTAATATCATAAATTATACAGGAGTTAATACATAAAGAACCTGTCTAACTGAAACTCGAGCAAACAAACCTTTTACTTGGGCCCAGATAAGCTCGATCGGATTATACTGGCAGTGATATGGAGGCAGTCTTATGACGTTATGACCCTTTTCTTGGGCTATGTCATCTAAGACATACGTTGGTGTGCTGGGTTTGTGCAGACCAACGAGTCTCAATAATTCGTTTTTAAGCATTGTTTCATTGGCCTCTATTCCTTTTTCTTGATGCCATGCAATTATTTCTAACTTCCTGTTTGCCGAAGTTGGTGGTTTGTGCTTTTGGACCGAGTGATATGGGGCGTTATCCATAATTATATAATGTGGCTCCTTCAAATTATCTCTTTAAATTCATTTCTTCATGGGATTCATTGGTCTTCGTAGATTTGAATGCCAATAGGCAATTAGGCACAAAACCAGATGACGTCGCAGCATGAGTTATTATTAATCTTTGACCTTTGCCTTCGGGTACTTTGGTGGTCGATCATCGGTCCAAGCTTTGGATACGGTATGATTGGCGTTTAGCCATGTCTCGTCTAGAAAGACAACTTTGTCCCAATTTGTAATTTTTTTGACTTTCCGGAGAAAATTCACTCGAGCAAGAGCAGTGTCGGTTCGTTCCATATAATTTTTCTTTTGTCACTTTTTTTGTAGGAAAATTCAATATTTTTCAAAATCTTCGATAGTGACGGCAAGCTTCCTTTAAACAAGTCTGCGTCTTTTAGGGACGCCGCCAGTTTTTTTAATGTAGGTAATTCGCCCCGTGTATAATAACCATATACATGGTTGCGAATCGCAGCGGCGTCAAAGTCGTCAATTTTTGTGACAGGAGCAGCCTTTCTTCTTTTTTATTTGGCGTCGAAAGCTTTTTTTCCTCGTCTTCAGTCAATACTGCGGTTGAAGATTCGCCATATTTTTCTTTACTGATGCGAATTACTGTCGCACGTCCAATGCAACTCTGTCACAAACTTTTGCCATGGGTAATAGCGGTCCACCATTTTGGTTTTCTCGCTCAAAATATTCACACAAGCGAATCACAAGCTCACGACTTTGACTGTTCAAAACAGTTTTCTTCGTTCTCTTTGGCATTATGCCAACAAACAATGAAAACAAACAATAAAAACAAACAATAACAACAAAGAAACTAACAATAATAACTAAACTTAACAAATTAACAACAATAGTAACAAAAACAAAGTGATGAGAACGGAAAACAAGTGGCGTATACAACATAGATAAGAATATGTACTAAAGTATAAATGGTATACAAGGCGTTAGCACTCGTACTGAGGAGAATGGGTCATGTCAAAGAAGATGGCGGTGCGTTGGCGCTATCTTGCGGAAGAAGACACGCCGCGGCCAAACTTCTCTCGAACCCCTAAGTTGTCGAAAGGAATGTTACGAGTAGGTTAGAATTTAGATTTTATTTACTCACTATTGTAAATAATGTTATTTTTTTAAAATATTCAATAATGTTATTTTTTTTAATCAAATTTTCAATTAAATGATAAATTAATTTTGAATTAAGTTTTATACAAAATATCGATAGTTTATAGTCTGTGGTCACGATGATTCATCGCTCATCACTAATTAGCTCAGCATGCCCATAAAGTATGACATTGACTGGTACGTTTGTCCGTACTGTTAAATTCAGAACTTCATAGGCACGATTTTACTGACAGCTGTCCCTATGCTATAGCTATGTTTTTTTTAATATAGTCCTTTAACCGCTTTAGCAACCCCCTTATCTTTTATCCTTAATAAAAGAAGTAATAAAACTAGAGTTATTCAAATAAAAATCATTTATCGATAGAAAATCAAAGGATCGCTATCTACATATCTATCTACAGCACCAAACCCTTCATGCCTCGCATAGCCTAGGTACTATACGATGGGGGTGCTTGGTTGGTGACCTCCACGCGGTGCACCCTGGGCAACGGAGACGGCAGCGCCTCTCTCCTAGGGCGAGAGAGACGCTGCCGCCTACGGCCAACTCCGACCGAGGCGAGGACGGCCCTGTTGAGGGCTGTTCGGAAGCTTTCCACGTGTCCCTCTGATTAGCAGAGGGCACAGTGGAGAGCAAGTAAGGGGGCCATCTCGAAACCGGAGATGGCCCAGGGTCAGTCGGGGTGCGAGGGATATGCTCTATGGGTAACCTTACACCCCGGCGTCTTAAGACCCGAGACGGCGTGCGGTTTTAGTCGGTGCAAGCCCGACATAACCGCCCCCGCTGGAGACCCCCCGCTTGCCAGCGGGGGCGGTATCCGAAGGGATTTCCGCACGAAAAAAAAAAAAAAAAAAAAAGGTACTATACGATGGCTCTGCCAGGCCATCGTGGTGGAGTGGCAGGAACAACTGAAGGGGAACCAAGAACTTGAACTTGAACTGGAAGGGGCAACCAAGCGCAGGGCACGCCGCTATAGCGGCGGTAAGGCCCACCATGGAGGATTGGCTAGAGAGGCGACACGGAAGCCTCTCGTACCGACTGACGCAGGTGATCTCCGGGAAGGGGAGCTTCGGGGACCACCTGCATCGGATCAGGAAGTAGCCAACGCCTGAATGCTATCACTGCGATGCGAGCGAGGACTCGGGGCTGCACACGCTGGCGGACTGCCCGGCGCTCGTGGAAGGCGCCGAGGCGTAACCTCGTGGCAGCCATCGGGGTGGGAGTACTCTCGCTCGGCAGCATGATTGCGGCAATGGTGCGGAGCGCGAGCGCGTGGGCCACCACCACCTCCTTCTGCGAGCATATAATGCTCTCGAAGGAAACGGCGGAGCGCGCCCGTGAGAGATTTAGAACTCTCCCGGCCCGCCGAGCCCGCAACAGGCTCGCAGGCGACTCAGGCGCCGGAGGTCGCTTAACGACCTCCGTCCTCCATGAGCGCAGGCCTGGGGGTGGCAGGTGAGGCCGCCTGTCACCCCAGCAAAAGCAGGCCGGGACGGTGGAGTGACTATCGCCCCTCCCCCAAACCGGGGCAAGACGGGGACACCGTGGTTCCCAAACCCGAGGGGGCCATCTCGAAACCGGAGATGGCCCAGGGTCAGTCGGGGTGCGAGGGATGTGCTCTATGGGCAACCTTACACCCCGGCGTCTGTAGACCCGAGATGGCGTGCGGTTTTAGTCGGTTCAAGCCCGACATAACCGACCCCGCTGGCCGGCGGGGGAGTATCCGAAGGCATTTCCGCACGGAAAAAAAAGTAACTATACGATGGACACGATATATGCACAAGTGCCCATCGTTGAATAATATGATTATTTACATTATTCATTAATATATAACAATAATATATTTTTGAACGCACATGACGCGAGTGGATCCTTCCACGCAAAAGCCAGACCTCTTCGTGTATGCTATAGTCTGGCAGATCCTCAAGTGCTTGGTCTCTAAATGTTTCTATTATATAAAGTTCTCTGAAAATCCACTCTTCTTTGATTGAGCCGTTTTTTCTCTACATAAACACACAATACTAGCACAGGCCAATGGTAATAGCGGGTATGTATCGAGTCCAGTGAGAGCGCAGAGGTCAGTAGATATATGAAAGGACAGGTAATTAACTAGAAAATCTCCGCTGCCGTTCCTTGGGCTCAGATTAGTTAAAAGGGAGTAGAGCACGTTAGTAACTATTTATTAATCTGTGGTAGAGCTTCGTGTTGCCCTTCGTAAAACTGTTTTTTAAATAAAAGCATGAACAGAAATGCAGAAAATATTACACCTGTACTCATTCTCACACATAGAAAAGTAGTGATACTGATATAATGTTTATCTCCGAACGCAACCAGATCTGCAGTGCTATTCTCTAAGGACCACAGCCTTGCGCGCAGCGCTGCGCTCGTCGACGAGCTCGCAAAATGCTGCTTTGGATTTATATTTTATTTTATTTTAATTTTAATTTTGATTTTAATTTATGATTTAGAATTAGATTTAGATTTAGATTTAGATTTAGATTTAGATTTAGATTTAGATTTAGATTTAGATTTAGATTTAGATTTAGATTTAGATTTAGATTTAGATTTAGATTTAGATATAAATCTATAAATCTATAAATCTAAATCTAAATCTAAATCTAAATCTAAATCTAAATCTAAATCTAAATCTAAATCTAAATCTAAATCTAAATCTAAATCTAAATCTAAATCTAAATCTAAATCTAAATCTAAATCTAAATCTAAATCTAAATCTAAATCTAAATCTAAATCTAAATCTAAATCTAAATCTAAATCTAAATCTAAATCTAAATCTAAATCTAAATCTAAATCTAAATCTAAATCTAAATCTAAATCTAAATCTAAATCTAAATCTAAATCTAAATCTAAATCTAAATCTAAATCTAAATCTAAATCTAAATCTAAATCTAAATCTAAATCTAAATCTAAATCTAAATCTAAATCTAAATCTAAATCTAAATCTAAATCTAAATCTAAATCTAAATCTAAATCTAAATCTAAATCTAAATCTAAATCTAAATCTAAATCTAAATCTAAATCTAAATCTAAATCTAAATCTAAATCTAAATCTAAATCTAAATCTAAATCTAAATCTAAATCTAAATCTAAATCTAAATCTAAATCTAAATCTAAATCTAAATCTAAATCTAAATCTAAATCTAAATCTAAATCTAAATCTAAATCTAAATCTAAATCTAAATCTAAATCTAAATCTAAATCTAAATCTAAATCTAAATCTAAATCTAAATCTAAATCTAAATCTAAATCTAAATCTAAATCTAAATCTAAATCTAAATCTAAATCTAAATCTAAATCTAAATCTAAATCTAAATCTAAATCTAAATCTAAATCTAAATCTAAATCTAAATCTAAATCTAAATCTAAATCTAAATCTAAATCTAAATCTAAATCTAAATCTAAATCTAAATCTAAATCTAAATCTAAATCTAAATCTAAATCTAAATCTAAATCTAAATCTAAATCTAAATCTAAATCTAAATCTAAATCTAAATCTAAATCTAAATCTAAATCTAAATCTAAATCTAAATCTAAATCTAAATCTAAATCTAAATCTAAATCTAAATCTAAATCTAAATCTAAATCTAAATCTAAATCTAAATCTAAATCTAAATCTAAATCTAAATCTAAATCTAAATCTAAATCTAAATCTAAATCTAAATCTAAATCTAAATCTAAATCTAAATCTAAATCTAAATCTAAATCTAAATCTAAATCTAAATCTAAATCTAAATCTAAATCTAAATCTAAATCTAAATCTAAATCTAAATCTAAATCTAATTCTAAATCATAAATTAAAATTAAAATAAAATAAAATAAATTAAAATCAAAATTAAAATAAAATATAAATCCAAAGCAGCATTTTGCGAGCTCGTCGACGAGCGCAGCGCTGCGCGCAAGGCTGTGGTCCTTAGAGAATAGCACTGCTGAGACTGGTGGCCATAGTAAATGTTGTTTGTTGTTTGTTGTAGTAAGACCTTTCAAACGACACTACAAGCATAACTATTGGAGCCGGGTACCATTATGCTCATTCTCCTTTCAATAATTTTTCTAAAATGTCAGCTTAGGCATACCTTCCAATCATTAAAATTTTTGGAAGGTTTAACACGAAGAAATAGCAAGGTCGGTTTTTGTTCTTTAAGAAATATTTATTATTTCTCTTTGGTGTGAATCGCCATAATCGCGGCGTGCGTATATATTATTTAAATGTCAAAATCGTTCAAAGGGCTCGCGTCATTGGTTGATCAGTCCTTTTATTGGTATTTTGATTGCTCAGTAAGTGTTGTTCAAGATTTTTTAAACTTATACGCTGTCCAACCGTTTACAGTAAACGGCGTTTTGGTGGTGTGTTCCTGTTGTCCCCATTGACGCAGTCCCCATTATACGCTTTTTCCTTATGTAGACAACGGGAATTCATAAAATGTCCTTCCAGTTGTCCCCATTTACGTATTTCGTTATGGGGATAATGGGAAGTCAAAAAATGTCCCTCCCGTTGTCCCCATGGACGTTTTTCGTTATGGGGACAGCGGGAAATTATAAAATATCCTTCCACTTGTCCCCGTTGCCGTAAGCATAGTTTATATAAATCAAAATGCAACAAATTATTTGAGAGTAAATGGGCTATGTATTTAATTGAGAGTAAATGCGCCTCGGCCGCTGCCGGTGCATGCTTTTTAAGGACACTTGTTTTATCATAGTTAACTAGACCACTAAGGAAAAAAAACTTTAATTATTTTATTACGTTACACTTGTTCCCATTACCAGGGACTCCGTCAATGGGACAAAAGAAATAAAAATTATTATTTTTATTCAGTTCCGTTGTCCCCATTAATAATAATACCGTCAATGGGGACAACAGGAATAAAATTTATTATTTTTATTGAGTTCCGTTGTCCCCATTAACAATAATACCGTCAATTTAGTCCCCACAAGGAATAAATTTTATTTATTTTATTGAGTTATGCTGTCCCCATTAACAGATATCAATGGGGCCAAGAGGAATAAATGTTAATTATTTTGATTGAGTTCCGTTGTCCCCCTTCAATGGGGACAACGTCAATGGGGATGTGACGAGACAGAATGTCACAGGTCTTTATAAGTAGTAAATCAATTTCTAAGAGATGGCGCTGTATTAGTAAAGAATTAGGTTGAGGAATATGACATTTAGAATTAAATAACGATAAATTGTTGCAATACAATTCAGGAGATAATCTGTTTTAAAGAGGGAATCTAATAAATGAAATTAGGTTGTTGGTAATGTAACGAGACAGAATGTCACAGGTCTTTATAAGTAGTAAATCAATTTCTAAGAGATGGCGCTGTATTAGTAAAGAATTAGGTTGAGGAATGTGATATTTTTATAATTAAATAACGATGAATTGTTGCAATACAATTCAGGAAATAATCTGTTTTAAAGAAAGAATCTAATAAATGAAATTAGGTTGTTGGTAATGTAACGAGA
This sequence comes from Cybosia mesomella, assembly GCA_946251805.1. Lineage (NCBI taxonomy): Eukaryota > Metazoa > Arthropoda > Insecta > Lepidoptera > Erebidae > Cybosia > Cybosia mesomella. Next base: position 20,666,909 of record OX276401.1, read on the forward strand.
CAGAAGTTTACATGTCTTTATAAGTGGTAGATCGATTTCTGAGAGATGGCGTTGTTCTCAGCAATTATAATTATTTGTAAGTTCTTTTAAATATTAATAATTTTAAATTGCTACAATATTATTGAAGATATATTCTAATAATAAGGAATAGATTTAATAAATGGGGTTTTGTAAACTAAATTGAAAGAATAAATGAAAGAAATACTTTTCAGAAGAAGAAAAAAAAAAAAGAATTCTAAGATAGCTTGTTTTATAAAATATGTAGATAAATTCCGGTCTGGAGTCTATTTTATAATAGTAAATAAATAGAATGAATTACAAAGAAGGGAATTAAATTAAAAGGGAAGAAATTTTTAATTTAGTTAAGCATTTTAAATTGTATAAAGTAAATATTTCGCACAGGGAATTAATATTATTAATTAAAAAAATGATATTTGTTAAGTTGGGAGCATTGGGGGAAAAACACTGGATTGGTCTAGAAATATTGCGGGGTTTGTAGAAACTAAAAAAAGGATTTTTAAGAGACGCTGATTATTGGAAAGAGGCTCCCGCGGATGTAGACCGCGAAAATAGTGAGAGAAAATGGGTTTTGGGAACCTTTTGGCGCTATCCTCGGGCATTCTCTTTTGAGACATCTAACGTGGGTCACCGGTGGGCGGGTTACCAAGCGAAGTTTTGGAAAATTTGTGGTAAATTAGTGAAACCTTGCTTTGTGAATTGATTGAAACGTTTTTTTACATTGAAAATCGCGTTAATTCATTATAGTTTGATAAAATCGCGTTACATTTGTGTAGAATCATAATTCTTTTAGTGAACTTTAGCTCGAACATTGGTTGAAATGTCGCGTTAACAGCATTTTGTTGGAATGGTAGCAAGACACCTTTCCTGGCGACGCTGAATATCTCAGATATGAAAGCGTAGTTCGTTCGAGTGAGTCTGCTCAACGGCCATTCCTGACGCGAAATGTTGTTTTAGGAGTTCTATTGGGGATAGTAGGGTTAGGAAGTTAGGCTAGGCGGCTGAGGCCTTAGGAATAGCTAGGAAATCCCATTAGGTAAGTCTGTCGATGTGGCAGCCACAAGTGGATACCTTACGGTGATAACTAAGCTTGTGTCCACCTTTTAGCTAGATGGCTGATAATCCAAAATGGCGGGACAGCTTTCGACTTTACCTGAGTTTCAGGGTCGAAATAGCCATCTGAGTGTTGATATCTAGTAGATTGGCCTAGTCACATTTATTGGAGTCAGCAGCTCAGTCTTATATAAATATATATTTATTTATGCACACAGTACATATGGTAGGGAAGGCCGTAAGGCTACATCCCAGACTACGGTCGTGGTCTTATGACAATACACGGGTCTTAGGTACGTCAAAATCAGGCGTGACCCTCCTGTAATCTTTATACTTTATCTAGGGACATAACACATCACGCATTTAATCTAAATGGATAAAATTTGTTCAAACACAGGGATTAGTCTTATAGGTAGGTGTAGGTACACATAATAACCGGGATTAGGAATAAACTGGCATTTACACATAATTATGTCTTTGTGAAATCTAATTTTTAGTTATGTTAAGTAACCCTCAGACTTGAAACGCAATAGCGAAACGGAACGTTTTGGACAGTGTCATATTATTCATAATTCATAACCGTCAAAGGTTGTTGTAGAAAGAGTTTAATTTTAGTGGTTAAAATTCAGTGTTATGACCAATATAATACCGTGATATAATAAGTTATGAGTGTGTGTAGGTTTGTGTCTGAACTTGGCTTATGAGCTCTATGATACAGCCATGAATTCCCTCAAGGTCAGTCCAAATTATCGATAAAGTAATAATTCATGAATTTTGATTGTGAAACTCTTTAGTTCAATACAGAAATTATTCAAACAAACGAGCTAAGAGCTGATTCAAGTATAATTAGTTTCAAATTCATTGACAAAGGATGAAATGTCTACCTAATTTACATTATAGAAAAGCAATATTATCCTTATTATTCTAATTCAATAACCTACAAATTTGAAATGTAATTAAAGGAGTCAAATTGGTCATTTGAGTACAAACAAATCTAAAAGTCAACTTGAATATATCCTTTGGTATTCAATCATATATTAGACTGTTCGTATATACATTCAGATATGATAATATTATTAACAAAAGATAACCTCAGATTAGCAGCTAGGGTAACTTTATGAGCTTGGTGAATAATAAACGATTGTAGATTCGAGTCGTTCATGTCATGTGTTGTTTGCAGTTAGTTATATTCTATATGCAAATAACCGGAGAAAACCGATAAAGCTTAGTTTTCTTATAACAGAATTTATGTCTATTCTACTGTAACTGAGGATAGTTCTCATTTGTAACAATTGACTTAGTATTTGCTCAATTAGCCGAGTATGGTCTAGAGGATGAGTCTTATCACAATAGATGATATTTTCCAACTATGGAATGGATTCAAATCTCTTAGACTTGGTCATTAGACCCCTACACATATAGTCTGGTAACGACTGTGTTAAACTTGGTGATGTGGGTAACTAATAAGTTATAACTCAACTTTACCTACCTAACATTAAATTGGGTTCTGGTGGAATGGACAGTAGTTCCAGGTTGAAATATATCGTAAGATATTCTATAAACATTTACTGCAAATATGCATTCTAACATGAAAAATAAAATAAATATGAAGGATATTTATAAATTATTCTCCAAGTTTATTATATACATCTCTATGATACTTTTATACCTACAGTAGTTGGATATACAAAAGAGAATACTCTTATAACTTATCTTAAGCTTTTAATTAAGTAAAGGGAATGATATATTGTAATTCCACGCCATTCGAATTGGTGTTTCTCTATTTATGGGTGCCAGATGTCTTGGCCAGGTGGAGTAAGTAAACCTGCTCCAATTCCTATAGCAGACATAGGAACAGCTGAATCAGTTGGTGAGCTGTACTGTCTTTGTGCGTGTGACATGGGGCCCGAGACCGAAAAACAAATATCATGTTGAAATCATGTATAATAACTGGAACAAAGTTAAGTTTGGATATTTTAATATGCATCATTATAGGAGAAACATGGAACTTAGGGTAATGGACTGCTGAGACGAGGTCCCGGGTTCGATCCCAGGTTTTACCATGGCACTCACCAATGACTTTTCGATGCTTTTCGAAGTTATGTGTGTATTTATCGCAGGTTTATAAGTGCCCGGTTAATGGCAATAGGCTCGCCACCTATTACATTGGGACCTAAACATAAACTGGCGAAATGTGGGTGCTAGCACCTCTGCCTACCCCATCGGGGATATAGGCGTGAGTTTATGTTATGTTATGTTATGTTATAAAATTATAAATTCTAAACTCTAATTATATGAAATTGATATTACAGTCTATTCCTATAGTGTAAACTGGACCTATTAGAAGATCAGGGAGGTTTTACTATAATCAAGTAATTAATAAGTTAGGTAATATCATGACTAGACAGATTTTCATTATAACAAGTAAAGTTAGTTCAAGTAAATCATTAGGTAGGTATCCAATTGTGTCCAGGCCCATTAAATGCGCAGAAGTGCGCATTACGGGCCTGGACGACTCCGTCACGGCAGAAGAGCTCAGGCTCGCCGTGGCGGAGGCCGGGGACTGCTCCCCGGACACAGTAAAGGCCGGAGCTATACGCTTCGGCCGCGGTGGACAGGGGGCAGCAGTTGTCGGCTGCCCTATCGCGGTGGCCCAAAAGGTCGCAGACGGGCGGAGCCTCCTGTTGGGAGGCTTCCTGAGGGCGCAGGCACGGCTCCTGCAGGCCCGACCGGCCAGGTGCTTCAGGTGCCTGTCGGTGGGCCATGTGGGGGTGCACTGCACGGCGGAAGTGACGGCGGGTGACCGTTGCTTCCGCTGTGGCCAACCCGGTCACAAGGCCGGCACTTGCGATGCCCCGCTGCACTGCTTTAGGTGTGCAGCGGGAGGCAAGCCGGCCGACCACAGGGTTGGCAGCAAGGCCTGCGCCGGAGGGGAGCCGAAGCCGGGAGGCCGGCCTTCCGCCTCCAGTTCGCAGCGGGATGCGGAGATGGGGATTCCATAATGGATCCTCAACTCCGCATCCTGCAGGTGAACGTTGGCCACGGTGCCCATGCTCAGGATCTTCTGCGCCAGAGCATGGCACAGTGGGCCATAAATGTCGCCGCTGTCGCCGACCCATACACCCACCGGTTCCTCGGGCCTACCTGGGAAACCGCGCTGGATGGGTCGGCGGCACTGGTGCACAACCCTGCCGCCGGCAGCCCCCCTCTTGCCGTCGTTGCAAGGGGACTGCGTGGCGGCGGCGGTTGGGGATATAGCGGTCGTGGCCGCTTATATCACGCCGAACCGAGACCAAGCTGCATATGAGCAGTGGCTCCGTCAGCTGGCCGTCGTCGTCAATGCCTGCCAGCCCCGTCCGGTCCTTGTGCTCGGGGACTTCAACGCCTGGTCGTATGCCTGGGGTTCCCGACACGAAAGGGGCGCGACGGGGCATAGAGGCAGGGCACTGGTGGACTGGGCCGCACGACTCGGCCTAGTCCTCCTAAATCGGGGAGCCGTGGACACGTTCGTGACCTCGAGGGGTAGCTCCATCGTGGACCTATCGTTCGCGAGCCCCTCGTTGGCGCGACGTGTTCAGGGCTGGCGCGTCGTTTTGGGGGAGGACACAAGTTCGGATCACCGATACATTCGGTTTGACGTGTGTCCCCCTGCGAGCGACGCGCCGGCTGCACCGGCTCCACCCGAGCCACGTTGGGCGCTTAAGCGACTTGATCGGGAGCTCCTCCTGGAAGCCGCCATCGTACAGGCCTGGGCCCCTGCGCCGGACAGGCCTGTCAGCATAGACGATGAGGCGGAGTGGTTCCGGGAGGCCATGACCCGTGTCTGTGACGCGGCGATGCCTAGGGCTCCGCCCTATAATCCGAGGGGTCAGGTCTACTGGTGGTCGTCGGAGATCGCGCAGCTCAGACGGGGCTGCGTGATCACGCACCGCCGGTGGGCCCGATTCCGTAGGAGGCGTCGCCGCCCCGCAGATGCGGAGGCCCGAGAGGCGGAGTTGTACGAGGGATACAGGGAGGCCAGACGAGCCCTCCGAGCGGAGATAAGGCGTTCCAAACGGGACGCCTTCCGTGAGCTGCTGGAGACGCTGGAGCGGGACCCTTGGGGGCGGCCCTACCGGATGGTGAGGGGCAAGCTGCGCCCCAAGGCCCCGCCGTTAACCCGGTGTCTCCAGCCGGATCTGCTCGGAGGAGTTGTTGGCTCCCTCTTCCCAGCGCGGGCGGTGGAACATGTTCCACCGCGGATGACTCCGCTTCGGTTGCGCATGGCGCCCGACGTGGAAGACGACGACGTGCCCGAGGTCACTTGGGTAGAACTAGAGCTGGCGGTGAGAAGGCTAAGAGCCAAACACACCGCCCCGGGACCCGACGGCATTCCAGGCCGAGCGTGGGTCCTAGCTCTAGTCGACGACGCTCTCGAGCCCCGACTGAGAGGGCTTCTCAGCGCATGTTTGGAGCGGGGCCAGTTTCCGAAATTGTGGAAGACGGGGAAACTGGTCCTCATCCGAAAGGAGGGGCGCCCGGCGGACTCGCCGTCCGCCTACCGGCCCATAGTGTTGCTCGACGAGGTGTGCAAGCTCTTTGAAAGAGTAATTGCGAAGCGCCTCGTCGAGCACCTCTCAAGAGTGGGGCCGGACCTGGCGGATGGCCAATATGGCTTCCGCCAGAGGCGCTCCACCGTGGATGCCATCATGCGCGTGAGGGCTCTGGCGGAGGATGCAGTAGCCCGGGGTGAGGTGATGTTGGCGGTGTCCCTTGACATCGCCAACGCGTTCAACACCTTGCCCTGGAGTTGCATTAGGGAGGCGCTCGTGTATCACGAAGTGCCTCTCTACCTCCGCCGCATAGTCGGGGCGTATTTGACGGAGAGAGCCGTCATCTACCCAACCGTGACCGGTCTCGGTCGGCGTGAAATGTCGTGCGGTGTTCCACAGGGATCGGTCCTGGGGCCGCTCCTGTGGAACATCGGATACGACTGGGTGCTTCGCGGTGAGCTCGTAGGCGGTGCCGCCGTCACGTGCTACGCGGACGACACGCTCGTGACGGCGTGCGGGGCGACGTACCGCGAAGCGACCCGAAAGGCCACGACCGCGGTTGCCCAAGTCGTTAGGCGGATCCGGCGGCTGGGTCTCGAGGTGGCCCTGCATAAAACCGAGGCCCTGTTCTTCCATGGGCCTCGGAGCAAGCCACCCGAGGGATCCAGTCTCATCGTGGGAGGAAATCGCATCGGCATCAAGCCCCAAATGAAATATTTGGGGCTCGTGCTCGACGGCCGATGGGACTTCGGAGAGCACATCCGAAGTCTGGCCCCCAAATTGAAGGGCACAGCTCTTGCTCTGGCTCGGCTGTTGCCCAACATGAGGGGGCCCGATGACTCCTGCAGGAGACTCTACGCGGGGATCGTGCGGTCCATGGCCCTGTATGGGTGTCCAATATGGGCGGAGGCCCTGAGGACCAGAACTGTGCGGATGCTGCGCGCTCCGCAGCGAGTTCTGGCCATCAGGGTCATCCGAGGGTACAGCACGATCTCCTTCGAGGCGGCGAGTCTCCTTGCCGGAACTCCGCCATGGGACCTGGAAGCGAGAGCCCTTTCGCAACTGTACCAGTGGCGAAAGGAGGCGCGGGAGCAGGGATGGAACCCCGAGCCTCGAGAAATCGAGGCCGTGCAGTCCCAGCTCCGCCAGGCCATCGTGGTGGAGTGGAAGGAACGACTTGGGCAACCAAGCGCAGGGCACGCCGCAATAGCGGCGGTAAGGCCCATCATGGAGGATTGGCTGGAGAGGCGACACGGAAGCCTCTCCTACCGACTGACGCAGGTGATCTCAGGGAAGGGGTGCTTCGGGGACCACCTGCATCGGATCAGGAAGGAGCCAACGCCTGAGTGTCATCACTGCGACGCGAGCGAGGACTCAGGGCTGCACACGCTGGTGGACTGCCCGGCGTGGGAGGCGCCGAGGCGTGACCTCGTGGCAGCCATCGGGGTGGGAGTCCTCTCGCTCGGCAGCATGATTGCGGCAATGGTGCGGAGCGCGAGCGCGTGGGCCGCCGCCGTATCCTTCTGCGAGCATGTAATGCTCGCGAAGGAGGTGGCGGAGCGCGCCCGGGAGAGACTTAGAACTCTCCCGGTCCGCCGAGCCCGCAACTTGCTCGCCGCGCGTCGCAGGCAACTCAGGCGCCGGAGGTCGTTTAACGACCTCCGTCCTCCATGAGCGCAGGCCTGGGGGTGGCGGGTGAGGCCACCTGTCACCCCAGCAGAAGCAGGCCGGACGCTGGGGCGACTAGCGCCCCTCCCCCAAACCGGGGCAAGACGGGGACACCGTGGTTCCCAAACCCGAGGGGGCCATCTCGAAACCGGAGATGGCCCAGGGTCAGTCGGGGTGCGAGGGATATGCTCTATGGGCTACCTTACACCCCGGCGTCTGTAGACCCGAGACGGCGTGCGGTTTTAGTCGGTTCAAGCCCGACATAACCGCCCCCGCTGGCACGCGGGGGGGTATCCGAAGGGATTTCCGCACGATAAAAAAAAAAAAAAAAAAAAAAAGGTAGGTATCCAATTTATCAAAGTATAAATAGGTCAGGTAATATATTGTGTAGGTAGAGATTCATTATAACAATTCATAATTACAAGTTGAGTAGTATAAGGATTTAAGTAGACATTCATTTTAACGGAGAAGAAGCACATCATCCCTTTATAGAGCTAAGGGTAACTACGTATCATGATAAGGGTTCTTTCTCACTATGACGATCATTGGCCAAATTAATATTAAGTTGTAACAGAATTTATGTAGATCATGATAGGATTATTTGATAAGTAGGCAAGAATTGAATTGACAAAATTGATATTAAGGGTTAGTTTAGGAAGTTGAATAGGAGTTGTGAGTTTAACATAGGAGTAGGATAAGAGCTAGGTAGGAGTAGGTATAGTCTGGTAGTAGGAACAGTTGAGTTGATAGGTAGTCTAGGAGTAGGTAAGTTGGAGTTTAGGTAAGGAGGACTAGGTTAAGAGTAATTGTTGAAAAAAAGATTGGGGTAAGGAGAGATAGGAGGGGGGGGGGGGGTACAGGGACAACGGGAATACCCCGTTCCCGCGGCGTTAATGTATCACTACTACATTTACTAATAACTTTTGAATCCTCTACACAACACAAATTTTAGCAAAGACCAATAATAAACATAGACTAACAACACCTTGAAAAAGGCCGTACGCCAAAGAAATCTCTAATCCTGAGTATTGGTAGATGGGTCTACCAAATAGCCAGAAGATTATTGCTTTAACAGTTTAACATGATTTGATTTTGTTTCCTTGCAATGCTTTTTCCTAATAATTATATTATTTTCTTAACTTAAATATTACTTTCCAATGTTTACTTTTATTAAATTACAAAGGTCGAAATCAACATCGAAAATTGAAATCATGCCCCTTTTATTTCACTAGATGTCATCTATATAAAAAAATAGATACAGACGAACATAAAACCTCCTCCTTTTTGAAGTCGGTAAAAAAGTGTTTTGTCCCACCAGTGCTGCGACCACAATCCCCCTGCCCGGCTATGCAGTTGCTGACACCTGAACGCAATCAAACCGAAATTGGATTACTATGGAGGGTTTTTCGCAATCGTGCACGGTGGAACCTAACCGGCCGAATTTTGTGACAAATTTGTGTCATCAAATTTCTACCACCAGTAAAGTGTGGTGTTGTTATACAGTCAGCTCGAGAGCCCGCCGCGCCGCGCGTCCGCTCATATTGGCCTTGGCTGCTCTGCCGAGTGAAAAAATAAGTGATGTATAATTATTATTGGAATCTTCAGACGATGCATTTAAAATTTATCGATTTTTGTTCATAATTTGTCATCGGTATTAGCTTGATACATTGTAATGTATCAAGCTAATACCGATGGCGACTGTACCTATTATAATTTCTCTGTTTTTTTTTCTTACCCTTTACAACCCTTTTTCTCACTGGGGTTACAAACCGGCTAGTCCAGGTGAGCAACTCCAGTGAGAAAAAGGGTTACAAATTGGCGCCCCACGTTGGGCGCCAATTTGTAACCCTTTTTCTCACTGGGGTTACACACCGGCTAGACCAGGTGAGCAACAGAGTTTCCTAATCCCAGGGCACCTTTCTCAGAGGTTCTAGGTGGTGTACAGGTCAGCTGATCTCCAATGAAACGCAATGCACAGTTGTACATACATATATTTATATACAGAGAAATAATACAGTCATAGATAGTTATTCAGAATTATTACACATGAAGTAGGAACACAAATATAAATAGTAGTGAGTTTAGGAGGTCATATTATACAGACATATACATAAAACAATCTTCTCAGCAAGACAGCAGCACACAGTTATAGGCACAATTATATATAGATAATGGTGTAAGTAGATATTTCTACCTGATGCCAGCCAGTAGTGGCACACTCAGATGTACAATACACCAGCCTCACGCCAGTCAGCAGTAATGAAGTGACTGTTTATATATACTGTATACTGTTTATAGTTACTGTTATGTGAAACGAATACTTGACCTTATATAATTCAGGTATTCTTGGGAGCGTCAGTGGTTGGGGACCGGCAGAGCAGATTCCGGAGCTTCCCTGGTGATCAGCTTTCCCAAGGTCCAGGTCTCCAAGCCACCACGATTGTCACCTCAAAGTCTCTGCCCTCAAAATTGTATACAGGGATCTTTCCCAGAACTAACGACTCTGTAATGAATATACACGACTTTTATCAATAACACATCTCCATTATGCGAATAGACTAACAGCAATTAAAAAAACAACTTACCAGATCAATTTCTGGGAACACACACGAACTGTAACCTCCAAACTGAAAATAATTTATGTTTTCAATCCAATAACTTACACACGATATTTTCAGAGGAGGACTAATGACCTCACAAACAACAAATGAATCATAGGGTCACTGCGATCATCCTTATATATTAAATTAATTCTAGATCCTGCCAGAAAGATACCTATGCGGATATCCAGCTGGAAACTTCTCTAGTAGTGAGTTGACAACAAAAATTGATACGACCGCATAACGCACGCCCTCTGACGGGGAGACGCTACAGTCGGCCACATCGATGCAACCACCGTAGTTGCGACCGTGTCCCACAGATGGCGCTAACCACAATTAATTCTATATATAAATTAATTCTGTAAATTGTTACAACATGTTAGCGGATATGATCTAGTTTGTATTTATTTATTTTTGTTATTATTTATTATAGACTTTATTGTACACCAGGTAAACATAATATACATTAGTGTTATAAAATTAGAGCAGGAAGCAGTAAGTACAATAGGCGGCCTTATCGTTTGAAGCGATTTCTACCAGGCAACCTTTGGAAGGTAATGTGTTGGTAGGATTGAGCGGTAGTTGTTTGGCCTACCTACATATATTACAATATATAAGGTGTCACAAAATTAGTTCTCTGAATTTGGTGAGATGACTTGGTATCGACAAAATATGTATTTGTCATCATATAATATTTTGTCGATACCATCACCTAATCTCTCACCTCTCTCATCTCATCACCTAGTCTCACCAAATTCAGAGACCTAATTTTGTGACACTTTATATACTTATATATAAAATATACTAAACATAGTGACCTAAAAATTATGTAAACGCATAGGTATTAAAAAACTCATACTTTGTTGCTATGAGGATCCGTTGACAAAAGGATCTTATAAACGCTTTGATTAGATTGATTTGAGCGATTAATTGCTTCAATAATTGATGTATATATTATTTGATGCAATGAACTATTTGTAACAGTTGACGTCAGACACTTCACACTTTTTTACAATAATAAAATTAATAATATTAACCTTATTTTAAGTCTATTATGTTACAAATTGTCTAATTTTAACATAATAGAAAAAACCGACCAATTGCGAGTTGGATTAGCCCATGAAGGGTAGACGCAAGTAAATTTTTTATGTGAGTTGATTGAATGAAAGGTAAATTGCGGTTTACGATTTATGAAGTATTAAAAAAACTACTTAGCTACTAGATCTTGTTCAAACTAATTTCAGAAGTTACAGGAGGGGGGGGGGCAGCACCCATTAGTCGCTGATAAGGATCAAGGTGCGCAAGAACTTAGGGGACATTGAAAAAATTAAGTGTCCCCTAAGTTCTAAATAAAAAGAAGTAAAATTCAGTTATTTTTTAATGTAAATATATAAATCATTTAATGTAAATAATAAAGGAACACCAAATATTCTACGACATTCTACACAGCGCTTTCTAGACCCAAAGTAAGCACAGTTTCGCCAAACTGAAAGGGCAGTTTATAACGAAAACTAGCCCTAAATGACTCAAATCGATCTGCTGTATTGATAGTTGCTGGGAGCACTGCTTTCTGGCAAACAATCTTCTGCTTGTAACCCAGCCAAGCTTGTCGCACAAATATCGTGGCTCGCTATACATATAAAACACCTGAATTTACATTTGTAGCTACGTATATTCACTTATAAATGAGGCATGGTCAGATTTATCTAGATCGATATCCCGTAGTGAAAGGTTGTGCTCAGTGAGATAACGAATCAAAAATACATACATACCTACAATGGTGTAAAAAAAATGTGTTAAATGTAACAAGAATATAACTAAAACTAAACCAAATATAGAGTGCAGCAGATGCAATAAGATGTGTTTAGTTTTATCGTTTTATTTCACCGCGTATCAAAATGTCGGTGTTTTTATATTATTTTTTCTTTACGTACCCGCTCATTATAAGTAGCACGAGCGCAATAACGCCTGCACTGGACGAAGTGGGCGTGGTATGCTGTACGCAGTACATCGCGAGTTGAGCGCGACGTCGCTTTGTGAGGGGTCGAGCTCGTTGGCTCGTTTGTGGACCCTGTGCTCGTGAGTTTTAGTTGGGTCGAGCCCGTTAGCTCGTTGGTAGACCCTGTGCCCGCGCGCTTTTTTGGTTGGCCTTGCCACGCGCTTTGAGGGAACATTGTTGTGATTTTGTTTGTTGAATGTTGATTAATTGGTGAAAATTAACTATCGGGATAGTTAGATCTCTTTGTTAAATAAAGTGAATACGCCCATCGCGTTCGTTGGACTTGGAACCATTGCTGCGGTGGAAGACACAATACATCCTAAGGGAAGTAAACATCACATTTTATTTTACTGCGTAATTATTTTATTGTATATTCAATTACACGTACACTCATGTCACATATAGTTAGATACACTAATTAGGCACACTTTACAATCTTTGCTACTTTCCCGGCTTATTCCCGGTCCATTGAAGGTCAGTGACCCAATTAATAATATATTTTGTGTATTGTTGATATTGGTTTAATTTTAGTTTGCCATTTGAAACTTAACACGCGGTTCAAGTCCGCCATTTCGATTGTTAATTTATCGGTACTATTTTGCCTTTTAGTGCAATTGAATTTGACTATTTTCACCTTAAACCTTGGAATTGTTATTGTAAATTAAAATATTTACTGATCGATTTCGATCGGGTGTCAATTGCGGCTTAATTTGATTATTGAAACAAGTACGTGTTTAAATTTAATTTGTTGTTTAATCATGTGTTTGATTGAACCCGCCGGGAGATCTGAATAGATAATTATCTATGTTTACTTGCTATAAAATTGAAAGTAATTTATAATTTGATTTGTTTGTATCCGAGCGTTGAAAATAGCTAATTTTATAGTTTAATATTTCTCGGGATTTACGGGTAATTTTTGGTAATCGATTCTGACCGAACTAACCGTTTCACTGTTACGGGAATTCAACTACCCGGAAATTTTTGATATGACGTTTGTTTGATTTGTTCTAAGTTCGGGGCGGTTCCTCGAATGCCTTTTGGCCGTTTTGACGGTTAATCGGTTTTTATAAAATTGCGGTGTTTTTGTTGTTTGAACCGTTTTATATTCGTCCCATTATTCATTCTTGTGTTTGATTAATGATTTTGTACCGTTTGTTGCCGGCATATTTGTGTAGGTTCGGATCATTAGACACTTTATTTTAGTTAGATATTAAGTTTTAGCATTATTTGCGATTCCACTGTCGCGCTTTAGATCACGCTTCGGAACGAAGTAGTGATTGCGTGAAAGTGAGTGGTGGGGCTACGGCTTGAATACTACCTGCTCGTGGTCTCACTCCTCACCCTTGTCTCCGGGTTAAAGGAGACTGGTAGCAGAGCTGTTAATTGTTTTTTTCTATTACTGCGCTCGCTCGGTTCACGCACTGAACAAGATGCATGCTGATACTATATGCTCTAAATTTTCAAATAAACAACTCAACACGCTAAAAAACTCTGCAGGTATAGAATGGAGCTGTGATGACTGTTTAAAAACCTTTCTCGGCGGTCATCATTCTTGATCCCAGACGAAGACGACGGAGATTCCGAGGAGGGGACTTCCAGCAACGGACAAACCCTGGATACACGGAAACTCGCACAAGATATTAGCCGGGAACTAAAAAAACCTTCAGAGAAGAGCTAAGCAATCTGGAAAGCTCACTGAAATTTTTAAGTGATCAGATAACCACCACGGAGAATAGCATCAAAAACCAAGAAACCACTAATAAAAACCTACAAAATAAAACCGAAGATCTACCAAACAGAAACTTAGAGATGAGGCTCAGCTGAGGATCAGCTGTCTTGGAGCACGAGCAGAAAACATTTGAACAAAAATCTTTATTGTCCTCGCTGGAGATAGCTGGCTTGCCGGATACTGCTCCTAATGACTTGGGTAAGGTGGTGGCGACGATATTTCAGAAACTGAATGTGGGCGAAAATAACGTAAAGTCTACACTTTGAGAAAGAGATTGAAATCTTGAAGTCCATACCGGACTTGGCTAAGTTGTCGGGAGCTATCAGTAAGCTGAGCCCCTTTTTGGATGATGCGAGTTTCTTGCGTGTTGGAGGACGTTTGAGGCACTCTAGCCTCCCCTACGGAGCTCGTCACCCCCTCTTGTTGCCCTAGGAAGGCCATTTGGTCAAGTTGTTGGTGACTGATCGTCACATTAAGAACTCGCATGCCGGTTGTAATGCGCTGTTGGCCATTCTGCAGCGAGACTTTTGGATTTTGTCGGCCCGTCGTACTATCCGCAGCATTGTCTTTCGTTGCATGCCATGCTACCGGACTAAGGCCCCCACTATGCAGCCCATGATGGGAGACTTGCCGGCTGATGGTGTCAATGAGGCAAGGCCCTTTGCAGGCGTCGGAACGGACTTTGCCGGTCCCTTTTTGGTGAAGACGTCTACTCTTCGTAACAGTAAAATCCTTAAGGCTTATTTGTGTGTGTTTGTCTGCCTGTCAACGAAGGCAGTACACTTGGAGCTAGTAACCTCGTTCTCGACGGAGGCCTTTGTGGCAACTTTGGATAGATTCGTGTCTCGCCGTGGGTTGCCTTCTTTAATTAGATCTGATTGCGGTACCAATTACAGAGGTACAAGTAACTATTTGAAGGAAGTTTACGCCTTCCTTGCGGAGAACCAGGTTGACATAGGCAACAAATTAGCCCGCAGAGGGGTCACTTGGCTGTTTGACCCGCCAGCCTGCCCCCATTGGGGGGGTATTTTTGAAGCCGCGGTGAAAGCGGCCAAGGGACTCCGGCGGAGATTATTGGGAGACACAGTTCTCACCTTTGAGGAATTAGCTACGGTATTTTGCCGCATTGAGGCCGTACTAAACTCGCGTTCATTGTGCCCGCTCTCTTCGGACCCTAATGATTTGGAGGCCCTAACCCCGGGCCATTTTTTGATTGGACAACCACTTGTCGCCCTGCCGGAGCACCCCTTTGTCGATATGAGCCGAAATCGGCTATCGTGGTTCCAGTTAGTGCAACAGCTCGCTCAGAGCTTTTGGAAGCGTTGGAGCTTGGAGTACTTGCACATCCTCCAGCAGCGCGTCAAGTGGACGGATAAAACTCATCCTCCCAAGGTCGGAGACCTCGTCCCGATTAAGGATGCCAACCTAATGCCGTTGTATTGGCGCCGGGGGCGCATTCTCAATCTAGTGGCTGGCACCGATGGGGTTCCTCGATTTGCTGAGGTTTTGGTTGACGGATCGGTGATGAGGAGAGCGGTCGCAACCTTATCAAGATTGCCAATTGATTAGCGGACGGGAACTCCCGTCCGGAGGGGGGGGGGTAGATGTTACGTTCCTAAACGAAGTAATAAAAATTTGCGTTGACAGATCTATCTGTCACTTGGTTGTCAACTTGCTGAAAGAATTGTCTTGAGAAACAGTCTCGTTTGGTTAAAATAAGTTTTGTTCGAATAAAGTATAATCCGCGAAAATCATATTTGCCTCGCGTTGGTTTGGTTATATTTTGGAATTATTAACGTAATCAGTTGGGAGTTGTTCGACCGAATTACATATTTGATGTGAAGGGCTCCAGTGTACCACGAGCTCTGTTGATCTGTCTCACACAAAACATCATACACTATACACTTCAGATACACTTGGATACAGACACAGACAGTTAAAGCGCTTTGTTTCGAGCGCCTTCTAAGTAAATGGTAAGTCCAATCTATTTTGTTAACCTTAATTTGCTCTGTGAACCGCAGACTGCTCATTCCCCATTGTAGCCAGGAGGGCCAACTTCCACTGCGCACTATACCTCCTGGCCCGAAATTGAACATACCTGCTACGCTCAATTTGGGCGAGTAGACTTCCCACACATCTTCAAGAGATCATAGCGATGCAATCTGGCACAAAACTAGACGAGACCGCTGAACTACTTGACAAAGTTTCAGATGTCACACCTCACACGTCGAAGCAAATTGCCAGCACGAGTACTTCCAGTGGCATAGATATGCAAGAACTAGCCAAACTTATAAAGGACATGGTTGTCATAGAAACAGCTAAGCTAGATCGTGGTCAAGCTCGTAGCCGATCACGTAGCAACAAGAATTCACGTAGTAGATCTCGCAGCCGCTACAATCCGAAAGGTAAATACTGCTACTATCATTTTAAATTTGGAAATAAATGCCACGATGGCAAATGCAAACAACCATGTTCCTGGACTTCGGAAAACGCCAAAAACTGAGTCGGCGGTGGATTCAGTTACCCCTACCCAGTATTACCGCACCCCCAGACTATTTATAAAGGAAAGAACTACATTGCAAAAATTTTTAGTAGACAGTGGGGCTGACGTGTCTTTGGTCCCTGCTTCGGTAAATGATAAAGTTGATGATTCAGTTATATTGTATGCTGCAAACAACACACGAATTGAAACCTGTGGAGTTAAAATAATTACATTGGATTTAGGACTACGTAGAAAATTTCAATGGCCTTTCATAGTGGCCAAAATAAGAAAAGGCATTCTTGGTGTAGATTTTATCAAACATTACAACCTGTTAATTGATTTACATAACAGCAGATTGATTGATGGATCTACAAAGCTCACAGTTCGTGGAAATGTTGAAGATATCACAGAAGGTGATATAATAAGCACCATGGATAAGAACCACCATTACTACGATCTGCTCAAGCAATACCCAGCATTGACAAAGCCTAATCTTTTACCAACTCATTTGAAACATGACGTGAAACATCACATTGAGACAAAAGGTGAACCTGTGTACTCGAGAGCTAGACCGCTGGACCCCAAACGAATGGAGGTAGTCAAGGCTGAGTTCGAGTATATGCTGGACAATGGAATCATCTGGCCATCAAGTTCACAATGGGCAAGTCCGTTACATGTAGTTACTAATCCAGACGGTTCCTTAAGACCATGTGGTGATTATCGTAGACTTAATGACCAAACTGTACCTGATAGGTATCCTCTCCCTAGAATAGACGATTTTTTATCAATTTTACCTGATACAACCATATTTTCGAAAGTAGATTTATTTAAGGCTTATTACCAAATTCCAATGGCAGAGGAAGACTAATGCAAAACTGCTATTATTACGCCATTTGGATTATTTGAGTTCAATGTAATGAGTTTCGGTTTACGTAACGCTCCAGCTACTTTTCAGAGATTTATTAATATGGTTTGTAGAGGTTCACAGTTTGTATTTCTTTATTTTCATGACATTTTAGTAGCTTCAGCCACAGCTGAAGAACACGAAAAGCATTTAAAGATTTTGTTCGAGAGGCTTGATCAATATGGTTTGCGAATTAACGCGTCAAAATCTGAATTCCGCCTTCAGGAAGTAGTGTTTTTAGGTTTCCTTATTACTGAAAATGGAACTAAACCGCTGCCACAGAAGGTACAAGCGATATTAGACTACAAACTGCCAGAGACACTGCATGATCTACGCACTTTTTTAGGATTTTTAAATTTTTATAGGCGTTATTTAAAAAATGCAGCCGATACTCAGTCAATTCTACACGAGTACCTAAAAGGTGCCAAAAATAATGATCGTAGGAAGGTAGACTGGACAGAAGATCAATCCGACAATTTGAAAAATGTAAAGCCGACTTAGCTAAAGTTACACTATTGGCCTTTCCATGGGGGCGTCCTTACCTTGCGGTCAGGGGCAAAATCCGCCCAAGGGCGCCCCTACTGACCCAGATCCTCCAGCCGGAGCGGCTGGAGGGGATACTGGGCTCCTTGTTCCCAGCGAAAGCGGAGGAGCACGTCCCTCCGCGTATGGCTCCGCCTCAGGCGCCTGACGCTGATAATAGCGAGAGCGATGTGCCCGAAGTCAGGGAGAGTGAACTGGGGGTAGCAGTGCTCCGGCTTAAAGCCCGGAAATGCACTGCCCCCGGACCCGACGGCATTCCAGGCCGAGCATGGGTCCTGGCCCTGGAGGAACTAGGGCCTCGACTGGTGGCGCTCTTTAGCGCATGCCTCGAAAGGGGCCAGTTTCCAAAGGCTTGGAAGACGGGGAAACTGGTCCTTATCCGGAAGGCGGGGCGGCCGGCGGACCAGCCATCCGGATACCGGCCGATCGTGTTGCTTGACGAGGTGTGCAAGCTCTTTGAGCGGATTATTGCAGAGCGCCTCGTCGAGCATCTCACGAACGTGGGGCCAGATCTGGCGGACAACCAGTTCGGTTTCCGCCGGGGGCGCTCCACCGTGGAAGCGATCATGCGCGTTAGGCGCCTGGCGGAGGAAGTAGTGCCCAACGTTAAGGGACCCAACGCCCCCACTAGGAGACTGTACCTGGGGATCGTACGAAGCATGGCCCTGTACGGGGCCCCAGTATGGGCGGAGACTCTGGCGGCCCGCAACGTGGCTGTATTAAACAGCCCGTTAAAAGCGATGGCCGTCAGAGTCATCAGGGGGTATCGCACGATCTCCGTCGAGGCGGCATGTCTCCTAGCCGGGACCCCTCCATGGGACCTGGAAGCGAGAGCCCTTGCGCTGCTGTACCAGTGGCGCAAGGAGGCGCTGGAGCGGGGCCATAGGCCGGAGCCCCGAGAAATCAGGGCTCAGCGGTCCCTGCTCCGCCAGGAACTCATGGAGACATGGAAGGTGCGACTTGAGCACCCAAGGTGGGGGGAATCCACCATTGCGGCGGTGAGACCGATCATGAAGGAGTGGTTGGAGAGGGACCATGGGGACCTCGCCTACCGGATGTGCCAGATGGTTACCGGACACGGGTGTTTCGGTAAGTATCTGTGGCGCATCCACCGGGAGACAACGCCGCAGTGCCAGCACTGCGAGGATCCTGGCGAAGACACGGCGCTCCACACGTTGGTGGAGTGCCCTGCGTGGGCGAGTCAACGCCGGGATCTCGTTGCGGTCCTGGGCGTGGACGGTCTCTCGTTGGAAACCATGGTGAGGGCCGTGGTCTCCGACGGGAGCAAGTGGCACGCCGCCGCCTCTTTCTGCGAGCAGGTAATGCTCGCGAAAGAGACGGCGGAGAGGGAGCGGGAGAGAACCCTGCCCCCCGAGTTTCGCAGTCTGCGGCGAGGACGCCGCAGACTCATCTACGCCCGGGACTACCGACCTCCATGATCGGGGCCTGAGGACGGCAGTTGGCCGACTCGCCGTCCTTACAGAAGCAGGCCGTGGCGGAGGCGTGTCGTATGTGCCCTACACACGCCTGCCAACTCACCGAAGCGGGATAAAACCCGACCCCACCAGGCGAGGCCGCGGCCAAAGTCCGCCGGCAACCCTGGGGTTATCCTTTCGAGGGCTTACCCGGGGTGCCCGGCAACGGACACTTGGGGAGGACACCGTGCGGTTTTAGTCGAGACACGACATAACCACCCCCGCTGGCCAGCGGGGGGGTATCCGAAGGGATTTCCGCACGTAAAAAAAAAAAAAAGGCACGAATGTCTTTTAGCTTTGTTCTGTGATGCATCAAACGTAGCGATAGGCTCGGTTTTCCAGCAGAGAGACACTAATGGATGGGAACCAATTGCATTTTATTCAAAAAAATTAAATAACGCTCAGAAAAATTATAGAACGTATGATAGGGAGTTACTTAGTATTTACCTTTCTATCAAACAATTTAGGCATTATTTAGAAGGTCGAGATTTTACAACTTTTACAGACCACAAACCATTAATTTTTACTTTTAAACAAAATAATGAGAAAGCATCTCCTAGGCAGTTAAGACACTTACAGTACATTTCACAATTTACCACCAATATTATGCATATCGATGGTAAAGATAACATTGTAGCTCATAAAATGTCTAGGAACGAATCTATTACTTCTATTGATAACGAAGCGATAGCGAAAGCTCAAATTCATGATAGCGAACTAAACTCATTACAGAAATCTAGTTCGTTAAAGTTTAAACCTTACGTTTTGCCATCAGGTAGTAAGCTATGGTGTGATATTTCATCAAACAACATTAGACCATACATTCCAAATTCATTCCGTAAAACAGTATTCGAAAAAGTTCATAATTTATCGCATGATGGAATTAAAACAACTATTCGGAATGTAACATCTAAATTTATCTGGACTAATATCAGAAAAAATATAAAGATTTGGGCTCGTTGTTGTTTAGATTGCCAAAAAAATAAAGTTACAAGACACACCAAAGCACAATATCATGTTTATAACAAACCTGATGAACGTTTTGATACTATACATATTGATTTGATAGGCCCTTTACCTCCTTCAGAGGGAAATGTCTATTGTCTTACTTGTATAGATAGATTTACCGATTGGATGGAAGTTATTCCCATACCTGATGCTACCGCCCAAACAGTTGCTAAGGCATTCTATTTGAATTGGATTGGATAGCTAGGTTCGGAATCCCCACACGGTAGTGTGTGATAGAGGAGCACATTTTAAATCAGAACTTTTTAAAAATGTATCTATAATTTATGGAATTAATTTGCAACATAGCACTGCGCACATAGTGCTGCCTATCACCCTCAGTGTAATGGAAAAATAGAACGTTTACATAGGACCTTAAAAGCAGCACTAAAATCTCATAATTCTGTAAAATGGACAGACGCCCTACCAACAGTTTTGTTGGGCGTACTGCTATAAGAGAGGATAATTTTTTTAGCTTATGTCGAATGGTTTATGGAACGAATATTAGAAGAGAATTGGATCTTCTGGAGAATTTTTCGACAAATCTTCAACAGTAATTGATCCAAATTCATTTATTTCAAATCTACAAAAAACCATGAGCAAATTGAGACCTAGAAGGCGCACCCCTACTGCAAATGAGCATGTTTTTGTACATAAAGATTTATTTAGTTCAATCTGCAACTAGAAGATCAGGCAGACAGGTTAGAGGTCCTGTGAGATTTAAATAGGTTTGTTTTAAGTTAACTTTGAATTTTTATATTGTTTTAGTTTTTTTTTTCTCGTAACATCAAGGATGTTACTGGAGGGGGAGTAATGTAGAGACCTCTTCAGGAGTAAAACCTTTTTTATACTGTGATACATTAAAAAATCTAGTTTTCAATTTTGAAAGAAGTCAGAAATATATTTTGCTCTACATACTAAAGATCAGTTTTATTATTAAATATATTTTATTAAATATCCTCAATCGTAAGCTGGTGGCAAGTCCACCACAAACCCATCATAGCAGGTAACTTGTTGTCTAACATCCCTAAGGAAAATGCTGAAAACCGGATCTACATACGTGAAGCTCTTACCAAGCATACCAAAACACTTTTATATAACGCTGAGACCCAACTGAGTAAGTCATTTCAGTATATTTCATGTAAGGATGGAAAGGTGTGTGCTAGAAAAGAAAGTAACAGTAAGATCTATTATATTCGCACTCTTAACGATATAATCAGATTTTAAAAGTAAATATGTACCCCTTTCTGCGTAGCTATCTGTTTTTGCTTTTGTACTTTAACTAATTCAATAAAATTATGTATAATAAATGGATTCATGTACACAGATAATAGAAATACCAAACTGTAACTCTGCAAATGATTTTCTCAAAAAACTACCCTCTCATAATTACTTAAATATCACTTGTCTACACTTAAATATTAGATCAATGATAAAAAACTACACTTACTTATTACAAACTATTGACAACTGCAACTCTCCAATAGACATTATTGTAATAACTGAAGCCGGCATCTCAAACCGAATTACTCACCTATTTAATATACCGGGCTATAATATGTACACACAATTGCGTAATAACAAACGCGGAGGTGGATACTGCTATACGTTAAAAATTATATTAAGTTCACACGATCAGAACGAAACTCAAAAGCGTACGAAAACATTACCGGAACTCTAAAACTAGACACGAATTTTGATGCAGTTGTGTGTGCAGTTTATAGACCACCAAAAACTAATTAAAAGAATGTTGTAAGGGAACTAAGTAGTCACATCTCAATGTTTAAAACGAAATAAAACTTTTTACTGATTGGCGATACAAACCTGAGTCGGGCGATTTATCTGAAAGATAAATCGCCCGACAAAACGACGTATTTAGATTGACTCAGTCGGTATGGTTTGTGGAATGACGGATTATACATATCATCCATTTTCGGCGGTGTTAGACGTCGCACTGGCGGGACCACCTTAGTTCTAATGTTTACCTGTGTTTGCGAGTCGCTTCCAGTGCTTAAACAGAGTGTTACAAAAAATATTGTTAATTCTAAGCTATTAATAGGTATTCATACATTCAGTACGGATACCTCTAAAATTTCGATTTCTATAACGCGATAGGTACCTACTACTTTGTCGATACCGACTACTGTAATTATTTTTAGAAATATACAACCACACACCACACTTGTCATTCGCTTTGTTTTATTTCGCGTAAACTTCCGACCATATCATCAGTTATTTTTGTTTGTTAATATAATTGTTTTAGCTATGCCTTATTTACAATACCAGTTAATATTTTTGTGTTTATCCAACTTGGGCCAATCCTCTAAAATGTCTCTTTTGTTACCAGTTACCAAATGTAATAAAAATAGATGATCGACCACTAGCGCTAGGATTAGTGATTAGAATATCTAACAACTAAGATAAGTAAAATAAGGTAAGATGCTGAGGAATGGGTATCACGCAGACCACCTGAGGCTGCAGCATTAAGTCAAGGTTACTATGGCAAATAAATACTACCAATGTAGCTGTAGGTACTCCAAATTACAAATCGATCGAACCTAGAGCGCGGCGCGGCGGTGGGCGCGCGTCGGCGCTATGTACCCGCGTCGTCGTAGCCGCGTGAATATCATTACCTACCGTGGCCACGGGCATCTGGTAAAATGCGATATTAACTGTTCTCTGTTACGTTTTCGCAGCTGAGCCAATTTTGTTGAAATTTGATGAAATCTATTAAAAGGGGCATGATTTCAAGTTTGTATGTTGAATCGGTATTAACGCCATCTCTTAAAAATAGGTGACAATTGTACTTTAACCAGTTCAATAAAAATTAATCAAAGCAAACATTGCAAAGTAATATTAATTTACGTTAAGAAAATAATAGTATCACTATTTGAGTAAAAGCGTTGATACGCTTTTACTCAAATAATGATAATAATGTTTCCTTAATAGGAAACAAAATAAAACCATGTTTATCAAAAAAAAATACTAAGAATTGACATCTAGTGATCGATTTTTGCACTCATACTATTGTAAAGGGACAAAAGTTAAAAGTTCGTAGGTATTTGAGTTTAATATCGTTGAAATTTACGATTTGATACACTTAGCGACATCTAATTAACATTAAACTTATTAATTATCGAAATACGATTTTTTCTTAGGGATTGACATCTAGTTAACATTAAACTTATTAATTATCGAAATACGAATTTTTCTTGGTATCTAGGGTGTATGCTAGAAAACCTCCTTGTGGTGCACCCTGGGCAACGGAAGCAGCAACTCCTCTCCTTCCCTAGGGGGAGTAGTTGCTCCTTCAGGCTGATATTCTGCCAAGGTCGAATTGACCTAAGAGAAGGAAAACTCGAATCTAAACCCTCTACCAACCCGTCTGGCCAGCGTGGTAGTAGTAGGCCATAAACCTCCCATGATTAGAAGCCACAACAAAAGGCCCCCAGTTCCCGGTGGTCCCGCTATTCCCGACTACGGTAGCGGTCGCGGTAACGGCGGGGCGGGGGGTGCTAAGAATCTCCGGGTTACGGGAGGCTACCAACAAAAACTACAGCTGGCAGCGTACAACTGCAGTACACTTCGGCTGGACCACCATCTCGCCGAAATGGAGATAGAACTGGGTCGCATAAACTGGCACATACTGGGGTTGTCCGAGATCCGAAGACTGGGGGAGGACACGGTAACCCTTGAGTCAGGCGACCTATTCTACTTCAGAGAAGGTGATCAGCTCTCCCAGGGAGGTGTCGGTTTTCTGGTCAAAAAGGACCTCATTAGCAGCGTTGTTGAAGTCGGTAGTGTGTCGAACCGGGTAGCGTACCTTGTCCTTAAAATCACTAACAGGCGTTCCCTGAAGGTGATACAGGTATATGCGCCGACCTCGACTCACCCCGATGAAACCGCCGAGGCCGTGTATGAGGACATTGTCAAGGCAATTAATCATACCGCCAAGGCCACCTACAGCGTTGTTATGGGGGACTTCAATGCCAAGGTGGGAGTACAAGAACGCGGCGAAACGCGAATAGGACCCTATGGAGTGGGGCGCAGAAATCACAGGGGGCAAATGCTAGTCAACTTTCTCGAATCCCAGGGGCTCTTCTTAATGAATACTTTCTTTAAGAAGAAGCCCCATAGGAAGTGGACTTGGCAAAGCCGGGATTCCGTGGTAAGGAACGAGATAGACTTTTTCATTACGGACAGTAAGCACATATTTAGAGACGTCTCCGTGATTAACAGGTTCAACACCGGAAGTGATCACAGACTTGTCAGAGGCTCTCTAAATATCAACCTTAAAGCTGAAAGATTCCGAATGATACGGTCTACTCTCCGACCTACGCCGCTCCAAGTAGCTCTAGGGTCCGAAAAGTTCCAACTGGAACTTAAAAATCGTTTTGCAATGCTGGAAACCACTAGCAGTATTGATGAGAAAACCGACACAGTGGTCAAAACTCTGCAGGAAGTGTCCCGAAAGTTGTTTCCCGGAAAACGCAAACAGCTAGAGTCCAAACTCTCTCCTGAGACTCTCGAACTTATGAGGAGGAGGCGTGATGAGCCCTCAACTCAGTCGTTTTCGTTGGATGGGAGAGTCTTAAACCAAAAAATAAAAAAGCTGATACGACGCGACCTCCGACGCTTCAACACTAACATCATACATGATGCGATTGAGCGAAATAGGGGGTCGAAAGTGTTCGCTCAGCAATTGGGAAGGCCCCATCTGACGAAACTTAAAACTGAGGATGGCAGAACCATCACCTCAAAGTTCGAGATTCTCGAAGAGGTCGAGAAGTTTTATGGACAGCTGTATGCATCACGGATGCCTAAACTGACGGGACACAGCGTTGAAGACCACAGAGCTCCACTCACGCGCCATTACACCGAGGAAATACCCGATGTCGAGCAGTGCGAGATAGAGGCGGCTCTCAAGCAAACAAAGAACAACAGGTGCCCTGGCGATGACGGAATTACTACTGAGCTCCTAAAAGCAGGCGGGGTCCCAGTGCTCCAAGAGCTAGCGAGCCTTTTTAATTCCGTCATCCAGCAAGGCTTAACACCTAGGGCATGGAGCGGGAGTGCGGTGGTACTGTTCTTCAAAAAAGGTGATAAAGCCTTGCTTAAGAATTACAGACCCATCTCACTCCTGAGTCATGTCTACAAGCTGTTCTCGAGAGTCGTCACGAATCGTCTTGCGAGCAAGCTCGACGAGTTCCAGCCACCGGAGCAAGCCGGGTTTCGAAAAGGCTACAGTACCGTGGACCACATCCATACTGTTCGGCAGATTATACAAAAGACTCACGAGTATAATCAGCCGCTGTGTATGGCTTTTGTGGACTACGAGAAAGCCTTCGACTGCATCGATACCTGGGCAGTTCTGGATGCTCTGCAACGGTGTCGTGTTGATTGGCGATATATCGAAGTGCTGAGATGCCTATATGAGACCGCTACTATGTCCGTCCAGCTCCAAGACCAGAAGACGAACCCCATAAGCATACAGCGTGGAGTGAGACAGGGGGATGTTATATCCCCCAAACTATTCACCAACGCGCTGGAGGACGTCTTCAAGACTCTGGATTGGACTGGACGGGGTATAAACATAAATGGCGAGTACATCTCGCATCTTCGGTTCGCCGACGACATCGTCATAGTTGCGGAGTCGCTGGAGCAGCTGGGCGAGATGCTGCACAGCCTAAATGGAGCCTCTCGACGTGTCGGTCTTGGTGTGAACCTTGACAAAACCAAGGTTATGTTCAACGAACATGTCACGCCGAGGCCGATTGCCATCGAAGGGTCGACACTCGAAGTTGTTCAACAGTATGTCTACCTTGGGCAGGTTATCCAGCTCGGTAGAAACAACTTCGAGAAAGAAGTCACCAAAAGGATCCAATTAGGTTGGGCAGCATTTGGCAAACTGCGTCGGGTTTTCTCCTCCCCTTTACCGCAATGCCTTAAAACAAAGGTGTTCGACCAGTGCGTCCTACCTGTCATGACTTACGGTGCCGAAACGTGGACATTGACAGTGAGGCTTGTCCACGACTTAAAAGTCGCGCAGCGGGCCATGGAGCGAGCTATGCTTGGGGTTTCTTTGAAGGATAAAATTCGAAATGAGGCCATCCGACAAAGAACCAAAGTCACCGACATAGCTCGCAGAATAAGCAAGCTGAAGTGGCAATGGGCTGGCCACATCTGCCGAAGGACCGATGGCCGATGGAGCAAACGAGTCCTAGAGTGGAGGCCACGAATCGGTAAACGGAAGGTGGGACGTCCCCCAGCAAGATGGACGGACGACCTGAAAAAGGTAGCTGGGATAGACTGGATGCGCAAGGCGGAGGATCGGGTGCTATGGCGTAAAATGGGAGAGGCCTATGTCCAGCAGTGGACTGCAATAGGCTAATTGATTGATTGATTGAATTTTTCTTAGGGATTGTCAGTCTATTGTTTATATATTAGTCTATGATTTTAGTGAAAAATGCAAAATTGAACCCTCCATGGGAAGGATTGGCAGTATAACGTTCCGAATGGCGCAGGCTCGTCCAAGTGCGAGTCGGCGAGTTCGAGGAGCAGCTGAAACTGGACCTTGACACAGCGTAACGAGCTAAAAGCTCGGCAGCCTGCTGCCATCGCCGGAGGCGTCGCCGCCCAGACGATGCGGCAGCCTGAGAGGCGGAGCTATATGCGGCGTACAAGGGGCCCAAGAGGGCCCTACAGGTAGCAATAAAGCAGGCCAAACGGCGGGCCCGCGAAGAGCTGCTGGAGTCTCTGGAGCAGAACCCATGGGGGCGCCCTTACCTTGCGGTCACTGCAAAATCCGCCCAAGGGCGCCCGAGAAATCATGGCTCAGCGGTCCCAGCTCCGCCGGAACTCATGGAGACATGGAGGGTGCGACTTGAGCACCCAAGGTGGGAGGAATCCACTATTGCGGCGGTGAGACCGATCATGAAGCAGTGGTTGGAGAGGCACCACGGTGACCTCTCCTACCGTATGTGCCAGATATTTACCGGACACGGGTGCTTCGGTAAGTATCTATGGCCCATCCACCGGCAGACAACACCGCAGTTCCAGCACTGCGAGGATTCCGGCGAAGACACGGCGCTCCACACGTTGGTCGAGTGCCCTGCGTGGGCGAGTCAACGCCGGGATCTCGTTGCGGTCCTGGACGTGAACGTTCTCTCGTTGGAGACCATGGTGAGGGCCGTGGACTCCGACGGGAGCAAGTGGCACGCCACCGCCTCTTTCTGCGAGCAGGTAATGCTCGCGAATGAGATGGCGGAGAGGGAGCGGGAGAGAACCCTGTCCCCCGAGTTCCGCAGTCTGCGGCGAGAACGCCACAGACTCGTCTACGCCCGGGACTACCGACCTCCATGATCGGGGCCTGAGG
Organism: Cybosia mesomella; assembly: GCA_946251805.1. Lineage (NCBI taxonomy): Eukaryota > Metazoa > Arthropoda > Insecta > Lepidoptera > Erebidae > Cybosia > Cybosia mesomella. Next base: position 20,694,292 of record OX276401.1, read on the forward strand.
ACGGCAGTTGGCCGACTCGCCGTCCTTACAGAAGCAGGCCGTGCCGGAGGCGTGTCGTGTGTGTCCTACACACGCCTGCCTACTCACCGACGCGGGATAAAACCAGATCCCACCAGGCGAGGCCGTGCTGGCGGCCAAGGTCCGCCGGTAACCCTGGGGTTATCCTTTCGAGGGCTCACCCGGGGTGCCCGGCAATGGACGCTTGGGCAGGACACCGTGCGGTTTTAGTCGATGCACGACATAACCGCCCCCGCTGGCCGGCGGGGGGGTATCCGAAGGGATTTCCGCACGTAGAAAAAAAAAAGCCTGCTGCCATTCCTTATAACTACGTGGACGGTGTGCTCACCTGCGAGCAATGTTCACGTAGGTTCACCGCTAAGATTGGCTATATTAGCCATCTTCGGGCGCACGAGCGCCGTACTTAATTGGGAGCACATGGAAGTGGTCGCCATGGCCGAAATCGGTCGGAGGTCATCAGTATGATTTAGAATTGGTTGTCAATATGGTAAATACATTATATTTTGGAAGTTACAGAGGGGGGCACATTTTACCACTTTGGAAGTGTCTCTCGCGCAAACTATTCAGTTTAGAGAAAAATTATATTAGAAACCTCAATATCATTTTTGAAGACCTATCCATAGATATCGCACAAGTATGGGTTTGATGAAAAAAAAATTTGATTTCAGTTCTAAGTATGGGGAGCCCCCAAAATTTATTGTTTTTATCTATTTTTGTGTGAAAATCTTAATGCGTTTCACAGAATACATCTACTTACCAAGTTTCAATAGCATAGTTCTTACAGTTTCCGAAAAAAGTTGATGTGACATACGGACGGACAGACAGACAGACAAGACGAATCTATAAGGGCTCCGTTTCTTGCCATTTGGCAACGGAACCCTAAAAATGGAAATTAAACAAAGTGCATCTATTAATGAAATCATTGACGAAGAAATAGCGAAAGAAAATGAGTGAGTACTTTATAAATATATTGGCGATGATGGTTCTGGTAATACTGATGGTGAAAAAGTTGTTGAAATTATGGATGGAAGTTGATTTTTCTGAAGGTTTTAGTCGGTTCATGCACAACATAACCGCCCCCGCTGCCCAGTGGGGTATCCGAAGGGATTTCCGCACGTAAAAAAAAAGATAAACTTTTTAATGTAAAATAATTGTAATAGTTCTAAAGTCAAAGTCAAAGTCTTTATTTTTCAAAATAGTGTAACGTAATTACATCTTTTTGACGTCAAAATCTGCTTAAAACTAAGTTTACCACCGCTTCCTAGGCCCTAGTGGAGAAGAAACGGCGCAACAAACTCCACTGCGGCATTTTCGAGACGTCATATTATAAATAGTGATTTCTTAAGACTAAATATGGACGAATGTACATTTTTGTCTCGTGTCAAGATAAATAAAGGTATATAAAAAAAACAAAAGTTAAAATAAAAATTTAACCTAAGTTAAACGTTAAAATAATTTAAAAAAGTTAAAATATGGTAAAAAAAAAAAAAAAGGTTGCCTACTACAATATTATGCTATAGTTGTAGCATTAAGAGGGGCCTGCACCATGCTCAAGCCAGACATTTTTGTCTTTAAGGTAATCATCTGTCCTATAGTATGCTTTTTTACATAAGGTGGTCTTAACAAAGGTTTTAAATTTATTGTCAGGCATACCAAGGACCGATTCAGGTAATTTATTATAAAAGCGTATACCTTCCCCCCTAAAAGAATCACTAACTTTGCTTAGCCGATAACATGGAAGGATCAGTTTATTTTTATTGCGCAGATTTCTGTCTGTAATGTCACTTACTTTTGTAAAATTGGAAATATTTTTCCTGACATACAGTATGTTCTCGAATATATATTGGGAAGCTACAGTTAAAATATTAATATTTTTGAATCGTTCCCTAAGAGAATCTCTCTTACCTAAACAATAAATGGCACGAATTGCCCTTTTTTGTAATATAAAGATAGTTTCTAAATCTGCTGCATTCCCCCAAAGTAGTATTCCATAGGACATCAGACTATGGAAGTAACTAAAGTATACCAGCCTAGCAGTAGATTCATCTGTCAACCGCCTAATCTGTCTGACAGCGTAAGCAGCAGAGCTGAGTTTATTGGCCAAAATAGTGATATGGTCACCCCATTGCAATTTCGAATCCATTGTAATTCCTAGAAAGGTAGTGCTATTTACAAATTCCAACCTTTGCCCCCCCAGCATGATATCAACGTGTGTTTGCCTCACATTAGGCAGTGTAAACCTAATGCATTTGGTCTTTTCTGCATTCAACAATAGGTTGTTTGCAGAAAACCAATTTGAAATGGCGTTCAAAATATTATTAACATTATTTGCATTTGTATTACGCCGATCCACTTTGAATATTAGCGACGTGTCATCCGCAAACAATACTATGCCAGCTTGTGCTTCAATTATATTAGGCAGGTCATTGATGTAAACCAAGAAGAGAAAAGGTCCTAGGATTGATCCCTGGGGTACACCTATTTTTAAGTTTGATCCATTTGACTTAACGTTATTCACATCAACAGTCTGAAGTCTATCTGTTAAATAAGATTCTACTAATTCTGTGGATTTTTTGTCAAAACCGTACCGACGTAACTTGAGCAAAAGTGTCTGATGGTCAACACAATCAAACGCCTTAGAAAGATCACAGAATACCCCAATAGCATCCTGCGATCCCTCCCAAGCGTCGTAAATCAAGTTAACTAAGCTAACTCCCGCATCGGTGGTAGATTTCCCGCCAGTAAAGCCATACTGTTGGCTGTGGAAAAGATTGTTGGTTTTGAAATGTAGTTGCATTTGATTGAGCATCACTCTTTCAAACACCTTACTCAAAGCTGGCAAAATAGAGATAGGGCGGTAGTTTCCAAGTTCTGACTTAGATCCTTTCTTAAATAGTGGTATTATTTTACTATGTTTCATTAAATTAGGAAATGTGCCTTCATCTACACATTCATTAAAAATGAGTGCTAAATCAGGTGCAATGATATTAATTACATGACTAATTAAAGTAACTGACATGCCCCAGTAATCTTTAGACTTTTTCATTTTGAGATTTTTAAATGCTTTTAATATGTCAATGGGGTCAATATGTTTGAAGTTAAATTTGGAAGAACTGATATTACTCTCAAGAAGGGCACTCTCGGCACTTTGAGCGTTAGAATTAATAGAGGATGTGAGTTTCAATGGAATATTAGTAAAATAATCTTCAAACGCATTTACAATATCTTTTGGAGAGGTTATATCCCTTTTTTCTAATTTAATTTTAGTAATACTATCCCTCATTTTACATTTACCAGACTCTTTGTGAATCACTTTCCAAGTTTCCTTCATTTTATTAGGAGCCTCAAGTATTTTCCTTTTAATGTGAATGGCTTTTGCTTGTCTACATACTTTTTTGAATAACTTGGAGTAGTTTTTAACATAGTCAATGAAACCACCGTCAAAATTGTACTGCTTTTGGGCGTATAAATCGAATAGCGTTCGTCTACTCTTATATATACCTACAGTAGCCCATTCACAGAATTTAGATTTAGTACTGTGCTTTTTACATTTTTGTTTGAATGTATGTGAAAAAGCATTAGTTAATGTACTAAATAAACTATTGTAATGAACATCAGGATTATTGCCTAGGTAAGCTACAGTATTAAGCTTGTTCTCTAACAAGTTTTTGAATTCTCTAATTTTGTTAGAGGTTATGTGCCTACACATAATTTTCTCTTTAGGTTGATTATTATTATTATATATATTGTTCTGAAGTGTTAAATTTTTAATGTAATATAAATTGTCATGCTTGTGTACGATAGCGCAATAAATGGATATTGTATGTTACCACATAAATGATAATACTTTTATACTGATAATTAAAGCAATTCGTGCAAAATTATTCCCTAACGTTTCCAAAATATCAAAAATGTACAACGTTAATATTCAAGTTTTCACTTCTGCCGGCACTCCCGTCGTTTTTTCAATTAAAACAATTATTTCTCCCTTTTTAGTGAACGTATCTATATATGTCCGTCTATATATGTCAAAAGACGGACATACCTATATGAATGAATAAATAAATACTCTACGACATTCTACACAGCGCTTTCTAGACCCAAAGTAAGCAATGTTTGACTAGCTTGTGTTATGGGTTCCAGAATGCAGATAAACATATATATATATATATATATATATATACATATAAAATAATTTACCAAATCGGTTCAGGTGTCCTTGACCAAACGAAGAACATACATAAAAAGAAAAAGATTCCGAAGAATTGAGGACCTTCCTCGTTTTCGGTAGTCGGTTATAAATATGTATAGGTACATACAGTTCCAGGGGTGCGACTGGTTGGATCACCTCCAAGTTTGGTGCACCCTGGGCAACGTGGGCGATGACGCATCATTGATTGCTCCTCTGGAGTAGCTGGCGTCAACGTCAACGGCCAAGTCTGACCAACCGGCCCTTTTCAGGGCCTGCTGACCCCATTGCACGAAGGGGTCGGGGTATGGTGGGCCTGCAAGGCCCGCGGAAGGGGTGGTCGCTCCAGGTACCCCTCTGCTCTTATCAGAGGGGACACTGCGAATGACCCAGGGTCATTCGGAGTGCGAGGGATATGCTCTATGGGTAACCTTACACCCCGGCGTCTATAGACCCGAGACGGCGTGCGGTTTTAGTCGGTTCAAGCCCGACATAACCGCCCCCGCTGGCCGGCGGGGGGGTATCCGAAGGGATTTCCGCACAAAAAAAAAAGGTACATACAGTTCCTTCGGGGACCACCTACATCGGATCAGGAAGGAGCCAACGCCTGAGTGCCATCACTGCAACGCGAGTGAGGACTCGGGGCTGCACACACTGGCGGACTGCCCGGCGTGGGAGGCGCCGAGACGTGAAGTCGTGGCAGCCATCGGGGTGGGAGTCCTCTTGCTCGGCAACAATATTGCGGCAATGGTGCGGAGCACGAGCGCTTGGGCCGCCGCCGCCTCCTTCTTCGAGCATATAATGCTCGCGAAGGAGATGGCGGAGCGCGCTCGGGAGAGATTTAGAACTCTCCCGGCCCGCCGAGCCCACAACATGCTCGCCGCGCGCCGCAGGTGACTCAGGAGCCGGAGGTCGCTTAAAGACCTCCGTCCTCCATGATCGCAGGCCTGGGGGTGGCAGGTGAGGCCGCCTGTCACCCCAGCAGAAGCAGGCCGACTAGCACCCCTCCCCAAAACCGGGGCAAGACGAGGACACCATGGTTCCCAAACCCGAGGGGGCAATTCCGAATCCGGAGATAGACCAGGGTCAGTCGGGGCGCGCTCTATGGGCAACCTTACACCCCGGCGTCGTAAGACCCGGACGGCGTGCGGTTTTAGTCGGTTCAAGCCCGACATAACCGTCCCCGCTGGCCGGCGGGGGGTATCCGAAGGGATTTCCGCACGAAAAAAAAGTGCATACGGTTCCATTTCGGAAGGTTCGGTGCCACATTCACACACCATATTGCAAAGACCGATAACTTCGGTACCTACACGTACACAACACTGAACGTCACTTCACCATTCAAACGAAGGTTATGTAAAAACAAGTTGAATTCCTGAGACGAGCTCAGCCGAATACAAGGAATTTTCTTTTATTTTATCTTTTCTTTTTGTTTTTTTTTTGTTTTTTTTTTTTCTTGCTATGGTTCATTCCAGCACGAATCTATTACCGAAAACAGCAACTCGATAGCTCATCTCCTTCATACCCAAAACCGTGACAGAAAATTGGCAACGACGACGTCGACAACTCGATAGCAATAGGGCTTTTCTAAAGAAAATCCCTAAAAACAAAGGCACTGAAAAGGGCACTAGATATTAGGCTTTTTTTTTAAACGTGCTGTCATGCTTGGTCCTGCCCAAGTGTCCATTGCCGGGCACCCCGGGGTAAGCCCTCGAAAGGATAACCCCAGGGAGGAACCAGGGGCTGCTTAATGAGTAAAGTTAAAAGTAATTAACTTATTACTATTATGTCATATTAACATTAGCGATGTCCTTGACAAGATGGCATAATTTCTAGCTACCTCTTACTTCTAATGTTTTTTAAAGCTACCATTTTTATTTTATTTTACTAAGATATATTACTTTAGCACAGAGCTAACATGTGTTAATTCTAAATAACTCTATATACTCTTTAGTTATAAATGTATTGTTAAATTTATATTTTCAGAATTTATTGGATCGCGCCAGTTGTGGGGCCAAATCGCGTTATATTGGCAATGATACGGTGGAATTCTTAGAACGCGATGACCGTTCTCCAGAGCCAGTTCATCGATTTCGTATCGCACATTTGCCGGTTTATTTTCTTTAACTAATTAAATTAGCTCTGCTTTTAGCATCTGCATATTTGCGTCAATGCCTTTTGGTTGTAACCAAGCCACCATTTCTTCTTTTTTATTAGCTTGGGTAGGTGGTTTCTGTATTTGAACCGAGTGATAGGAGGCATTCTCCATGAATATTACAGGAGGCTGGGTAAAACCACGTTCTGGAACCACTCTTTAAATGTAGTGGCATTCATTTCCTCGTGGTAGTCATTTGTGGTTTTTAGGGATTTTCTTTAGAAAAGCCCTATTGCTATCGAGTTGTCGTCGACGTCGTCGTTGCCAATTTTCTGTCACGGTTTTGGGTATGAAGGAGATGAGCTATCGAGTTGCTGTTTTCGGTAATAGATTCGTGCTAGGGTGAACCATTGCGAAGCGACCCGAAAGGCCACGACCGCGGTTGCCCAAGTCGTTAGGCGGATCCGGCGGCTGGGTCTCGAGGTGGCCCTGCATAAAACCGAGGCCCTGTTCTTCCATGGGCCTCGGAGCAAGCCACCCGAGGGATCCAGTCTCATCGTGGGAGGAAATCGCATCGGCATCAAGCCCCAAATGAAATATTTGGGGCTCGTGCTCGACGGCCGATGGGACTTCGGAGAGCACATCCGAAGTCTGGCCCGCAAATTGAAGGGCACAGCTCTTGCTCTGGCTCGGCTGTTGCCCAACATGAGGGGGCCCGATGACTCCTGCAGGAGACTCTACGCGGGGATCGTGCGGTCCATGGCCCTGTATGGGTGCCCAATATGGGCGGAGGCCCTGAGGACCAGAACTGTGCAGATGCTGCGCGCTCCGCAGCGAGTTCTGGCCATCAGGGTCATCCGAGGGTACCGCACGATCTCCTTCGAGGCGGCGAGTCTCCTTGCCGGAACTCCGCCATGGGACCTGGAAGCGAGAGCCCTTTCGCAACTGTACCAGTGGCGAAAGGAAGCGCGGGAGCAGGGATGGAACCCCGAGCCTCGAGAAATCGAGGCCGTGCAGTCCCAGCTCCGCCAGGCCATCGTGGTGGAGTGGAAGGAACGACTTGGGCGACCAAGCGCAGGGCACGCCGCAATAGCGGCGGTAAGGCCCATTATGGAGGATTGGCTGGAGAGGCGACACGGAAGCCTCTCGTACCGACTGACGCAGGTGATCTCAGGGAAGGGGTGCTTCGGGGATCACCTGCATCGGATCAGGAAGGAGCCAACGCCTGAGTATCATCACTGCGACGCGAGTGAGGACTCAGGGCTGCACACGCTGGCGGAGTGCCCGGCGTGGGAGGCGCCGAGGCGTGACCTCGTGGCAGCCATCGGGGTGGGAGTCCTCTCGATCGGCAACATGATTGCGGCAATGGTGCGGAGCGCGAGCGCGTGGGCCGCCGCCGCCTCCTTCTGCGAGCATGTAATGCTCGCGAAGGAGGTGGCGGAGCGCGCCCGGGAGAGACTTAGAACTCTCCCGGTCCGCCGAGCCCGCAACTTGCTCGCCGCGCGTCGCAGGCAACTCAGGCGCCGGAGGTCGCTTAACGACCTCCGTCCTCCATGAGCGCAGGCCTGGGGGTGGCGGGTGAGGCCACCTGTCACCCCAGAAGAAGCAGGCCGGGACGGTGGGGCGACTAGCGCCCCTCCCCCAAACCGGGGCAAGACGGGGACACCGTGGTTCCCAAACCCGAGGGGGCCATCTCGAAACCGGAGATGGCCCAGGGTCAGTCGGGGTGCGAGGGATATGCTCTATGGGCAACCTTACACCCCGGCGTCTGTAGACCCGAGACGGCGTGCGGTTTTAGTCGGTTCAAGCCCGACATAACCGCCCCCGCTGGCACGCGGGGGGGTATCCGAAGGGATTTCCGCACGAAAAAAAAAAAAAAAAAAGGGTGAACCATTGCAAGATAAAGAAAAAAAAATCCTTTGTATTCAGCTGAGCTCGTCTCAGGAATTCAACTTGTTGATTGAAATGCCAGTAACGCGTTCTCCACAAAGCCGTATTTTGCAGAACCTGCGTGGCATATTATCAGACGGGCCCCCTTACCCATTGGTACTTTCGACGTCGACGCTTGTGTATCATCCGTCCAAGAACGGGAAACCGTGTGATTGGCGTTTAGCCATGTCTCGTCAATGAACACGACATTATCCCAGTTATCATTTTTTTTTGCTTCTCTCAAAAAACTTATCCGTTTTAAAATTATGTCGTATCGTTATAATAAAAATTTTCTTTTGTCTGTTTTTTTATACGAAAAACCAATATCTTTTAAGATTTTGTTTAAAGCAGTTTTACCCCCGCTAAACAGTCCAGTGGGCCTACCGCGCAAGTGTCGTCGATATCACAGCCGTCGGAATGTTCCGTTGGTCAAGGTCGACGGCCATTTTGTACCGCCCCATTGATAATCGATGCCGGCGCGGCGTAAGAATGAATGAAACGCTGTTTTTGACAGATAATAGCTGCCGCCTAAAAAAATTCTAATCGACGGCGTCGCTTTTTAGTGTCATTTCATTACGGCACCTCATGGGCTGTCGTTTTGAATATTATTTTCTTTTCCGACGATTGATTACGATGCCGATTGCACCTAACACTGGGCTACTGGCTTTTATGGGGGCGACTGGGTTCTGCCCTACTATTGTACCCTAACACTGGGCTACTATGGCTTTTATGGGGGCGACTGGGTTCTGCCGTCCTATTGCACCTAACACTGGGCTACTATGGCTTTTATGGGGGCGACTGGGTTCTGCCCTCCTATTGTACCTAACACTGGGCTACTATGGCTTTTATGGGGGCGACTGGGTTCTGCCCTCCTATTGAACCTAACACTGGGCTACTATGGCTTTTATGAGGGCGACTGGGTTCTGCCCTCCTATTGCACCTAACACGGGGCTACTATGGCTTTTATGGGGGTGACTGGGTTCTGCCCTCCCATTGTACCTAACACTGGGCTACTACGGCTTTTATGGGGGCGACTGCCGACGAGTGGGTTCTAGCCTCCTATTGTACCTAACACTGGGCTACTATGGCTTTTATGGGGGCGACTGGGTTCTGCCCTTAGCCTAGGTGCAATAGGAGGGCAGAACCCAGTCGCCCTCATAAAAGCCATAGTAGCCCAGTGTTAGGTACAATAGGAGGGCAGAACCCACTCGTCGGCAGTCGCCCCTTTAAAAGCCATAGTAGCCCAGTGTTAGGTACAATAGGAGGGCAGAACCCAGTCGCCCCCATAAAAGCCATAGTAGCCCAGTGTTAGGTGCAATAGGAGGACAGAACCCAGTCGCTCCCATAAAAGCCATAGTAGCCCAGCGTTAGGTGCAATAGGAGGGCAGAACCCACTCGTCGGCAGTCGCCCCCATTAAAGCCATAGTAGCCCCGTGTTAGGTGCAATAGGAGGGCAGAACCCAGTCGCCCTCATAAAAGCCATAGTAGCCCAGTGTTAGGTACAATAGGAGGGCAGAACCCACTCGTCGGCAGTCGCCCCTTTAAAAGCCATAGTAGCCCAGTGTTAGGTACAATAGGAGGGCAGAACCCAGTCGCCCCCATAAAAGCCATATTAGCCCAGTGTTAGGTGCAATAGGAGGGCAGAACCCAGTCGCTCCCATAAAAGCCATAGTAGCCCAGCGTTAGGTGCAATAGGAGGGCAGAACCCACTCGTCGGCAGTCGCACCCATAAAAGCCATAGTAGCCCAGTGTTATGTGCAATCGGCATCGTAATCAACCGTTGGAAAAGAAAATAATATTCAAAACGACAGCTCATGAGGTGCCGTAATGAAATGACACTTCAAAGCGACGCCGTCGATTTATATTTTTTTAGGCGGCAGCTATTTAACTGTCAAAAACAGCGTTTCATTCATTCTTACGCCGCGCCGGCATCGATTATCAATGGGGCGGTACAAAATGGCCGTCGACCTTGACCAACGCAACATTTCGACGGCTGTGATATCGACGACACTTGCGCGGTAGGCCCCCAGCTTCTCTTAATGATGCCAAAAGCTTCTTCCTGTTGAGATATTCATTTCTGGAATAGTAACCATATATATGATTTCTGATGGCATCGGCGTTAAAGGTGTCAATATCTGTCACGGGTTTAGTTCTACGTTTCTTCTTCGGAGTACGTAAAATATTATCTGCCGTGCCAGTAGAGCCGAACTTTTCTTTATTAATATTTGTTATCGTTCGTTTGCTAACTCCAAGCGCCTGAGAGACGCGTTCTTGTACTTGTTCGACAGGTACCAGGGGTCCGCCATTTTGCCGCTCCCGCTCAAAGTAATCTTACAGCTTGATGATTAACTCACGGGCTCCGCTTTTCAATGTTTGTCCACGTTTAGGCATTATTATGCACCAAAAGTAAAAAGAACGCAATACAAAACACAATCGAAGTCCGATTTAGCGCCGATGTCAGTTTGAAAAGCAGAAACAGTCCATTAAACGAAAGCCGGGTAATCAAATAAAAACAGATTGAAAACACTTGAAGAACGTGGTCTATGCGCACCAAACGACAACAGACGACTGTTTTAGCGTCACAAAATGGCGGCCCATAACGCCATTTGGGGTTACCATTTTCAACCTAAATATAAAAATGCTACTTTCTTTCGCGCGTTCGGTTTGGTCGTAGTTTTATTTTTATATTTAATAAAAGTTATCTTATGGTCCATTATTTTCAAATTCTTAAAAAGAAAAACAAAACGTATTATTTTATAAAGTATAACTGTATAAGAACAGATTACGATACTATTATTGCCTGTTATCTTCCATCACCTTGGCTGACTACTGAAATTAAATCACTCATTTCTAAAAAAGCAACAGCTAAGTCGAAATATAAAAGCCGTCCTACTGCTATGAACCGGGAAAAATATATCGCGATTAGAAATCACTGCAGTCGGGTGTGTAGGAATGCTCAACGCCGATATATTCATAACTCTGTGGAAAACGGAGATCAAGCAAAGGTTTGGAAATTTCTGAAGACATTGGGAGTTGGCAAATCTCAACAAGACTCAATCCCTAACAATGTAAATTTAGATTCCCTTAATACACATTTCTCCTTTTCGTCAAATTTCGATAGAATGACATAACAAACTACATTACAGCATCTTTCATCTGTCTCAGCTCCCAACTGCTCTCCATTTTTCTTTAGTCAATTCTCGGCTTGTGATGTTAGGAAGAGCATAATGTCAGTCACGTCTAACGCGATGGGAACGGACTATATCAGCCGTATTTGATCCACCCTATTATTGACGAAATCCTGCATGTCATTTATCATATCTTAAACTTCTCTATAACTAGCAGTGTGTTTCCTATGGCTTGGAAAGAGGCACAAATAATCCCTATTCCCAAAAAGAAAAATCCTTCCTCTTTCTCTGATTATCGTCCTATTTCTATCATCCCTTTGCTTTCTAAGGTTCTTGAACGACTTATTCAGACTCAAATTTCTAATTTCCTCTCTAAAAATTCACTATTGAATCCTGTACAGTCTGGGTTTCGTCCTGGTCACAGTACCACTACTACATTGGTTCATATTACGGAATATATCAGATCGGGTATGGAGCATAGAGAGCTGACAGTACTAACCCTGTTGGACTTCAGCAATGCTTTCAATACCGTAGACTTCGACGTCTTACTTAGCATATTGAGCTCTCTTAACATATCTCCAACTGCGGTTGACTGGTTTCGTAGTTACCTGTTTGGTCGCCGGCAGCGTATTTGTATCAAAGATACTATTTCCTCTTGGTTTACAACAACTGCTGGTGTACCACAGGGCGGCGTTTTATCTCCTCTACTCTTTTCAGTTTTCATAAACTCAATTACCAACAAACTATCTTCTTCCTACCACCTCTACGCGGATGATCTCCAAATATATTCTCGGGCCCCACTGAACAAGCTGACGGAAGCTGTCAACACTGTCAATAATGACCTTACATCCATATGCAAATGGAGCACCTCGTACGGTCTTGAGGTAAATCCATGTAAAACTCAGGTCATTGTTATTGGTAGCTCTTGGTTGATAGCTAAGGTGGACTGGTTCCTTCTTCCTCAAGTGACTTGCAGTAGTGGAGTAAATATCCCTTACAGTAGTACGGTTAATAACCTGGGGATATTCATAGATAGATGTTATGTTATGATTAAATAAAATTACTTGGGTTATGTTAAATGAACGATGCAGAACACAAAATTTTTTTTTTGGAATTCTTGTCTGTTTGTTCGCGATGAACATAAAAACTACTGAACGAATTTTGATGCGGTTTTTATGGTTCCGTAGCCAAATCGCTGAAACAGAACCCTTATAGATACGTCATGTCTGTCTGTCTGTCCGTCCGTACGTCACAGCCACTTTTTTCCAAGTAAGTAAGGTAAATAGATGTATTCTGTGCACCGCATTAAGATTTTCACACAAAAATAGAAAAATAAACAATACATTTTAGGGGTTTCACCATACTTAGAACAGAAGCTCAAAAATTTTGAAGTGAACACTTCTTTAGCGGCGTTGTGCACTTTTTTGTAATGGGTAAAAAAGGTTAAAGTCGCGTGAGTAAACACGTGACTAGATCGTAAGACAACAAATATAGAAGCACTAATTTCACACTGTACTTAACAACCTTGGTGGCGCGTTCGTCTAAAGAGTGGTCGTTGACTTCGTCAAGACTGAGATCGATTCCGACCGAGGCCCAACAAACACTTTTTGTCATCATATAACTTTTTGTAAGTTTTATTCTATTTTGTGCCATAAATCTATTGATATGAAATGGAAATTAAACAAAGCGCATCTATTAATGAAAAAAGTGACGAAGAAATTGCGAAAGAAAATGAGTGAGTACTTTATACATATATTGGCGATGATGGTTCTGGTCATAATGATGGTGAAAAAGTCGTTGAAATTATGGATGGAAGTTGATTTTTCTGAGAGATAAACTTTTTAATGTAATATAATTGTAATAGTTCTGAAGTGCTAAATTTTTAATGTACTTTTTTTATAAATTGTCATGTTTGTGTACGATAATGCTATTGATACGCAATAAATGAATATTGTATGTAACCACATAAATGATAGTACTTTTGTACTGATAATTAAAGCAATTCGTGCAAAATTATTCCCTAACCATTCGAAAATATCAAAAATGCACAACTTTAATATTCAAGTGTTCACTTCTGCCGGCACTCCCGGAGTGCTACCCGTCGTTTTTTTATATTATAGATTGTACTTGATTGTATACATTGTATTGAAGTGTGCACAAATACGTTACAATGGGTATCAAGTAGATGGGGGTGTGTGTTGGGTAACCTCCTCGAGTGTCGCTCCGATTCCGATCCCGCTGCAGTCCAGGGGGAACGGAATCGGAGCGGCCGGTACACCCTGGGCGGCGGTCAATGGCTTCCCCTTCACCCCTTCATAGGGTTGGCATTGATCGTCGGCCAATACCCAACGTGGCGGGAACACATCGCTCTCCGTACTCCTCTGCTTTCAGAGGAGACAGGATGAGCGATGCTGTTAGTGGTGAGATGGCCCAGGGTCAGCCGGGGTGCGAGGGATATGCTCTATGGGTAACCTTACACCCCGGCGTCTGAAGACCCGAGACGGCGTGCGGTTTTAGTCGGTGCAAGCCCGACATAACCGCCCCCGCTGGCCGGCGGGGGGGTATCCGAAGGGATTTCCGCACGATAAAAAAAAAAAAAAAAAGAGTATCAAGTAGATGATTAGGACTTGTGGTACCTACGAAGGTACCAAGTAACCATCGTCTACTTTAAATACTTGCAAAGAGTAAAACTCCACACATGTTAAATTAGAAAGAGCAATTAACTACCTACTTTATATTATAGCGTCGTATCGTATAGGATCCCTCGATGTTCACCAGACGCCGTGGTATCGTCTTACACAGAACATGCCACCGCGTGCAGACGAGATTCACACGAAATGTCTCACATCTAAACCACTTGACTTTCTCGACTGTGTACTAAACTTATACTTTATAACTTTGTAGGTAGGTATGTAGTATGTACATATATATATTTTTAATTAATAACATCTCATATGTAGGTAGCTATTCAAGTTGAGTCTTTTAGCGATCGTGTTCTTTCGTCTTAAGGAACGAGTTTTTTCTTAGAATTATAAAATAAATTGTACAGATTAAGAGGAACTTGGCTCAAAATAGAAATAGTTGAAACAACACCGCATGTTAAAAGTTTTGTAGATCAGTGCAATGTTAATCCGTAACGGATGAGAACAAAAAAAATATCAAAGATTAAAGCGTAAAATTGAGATGGTGCTCTCCGCCTCCGCCTCTGTAATTAATATCTTATGTGTTGGCGCACAAAAAGTGTGTTAGCCAAAGTATACGATATCACTTCGTCCGACGGTCCATGTGCACCGTATGAAACGCGAGCCGCCGCCGCCGTGCGCACGCGCCTCGCGCTTCATTTGCACTCAATCTTAATATTGCAGTCATGATGCACCATTACAAATTCATAACAGCGTTTTTGTACAATGTTTTTGTTTCTGTGGAAGTTACGAATCTCGAATTGTTACATTAGTCATGCGTTGATAAGTTGACTAATATTGAGCAACTTAAGGAGTGACAAGTTAGTTTGTTTGTAGTAATTACGAAGCTAAAGGGTGGTATTGGTTAGAAGAGTGTATGTATAGCATAAAGATAATTCTCAACTGGAAAACTTGCAAACGGATGTTGGTTTCAATGACCATTCTTATCACTCAGCGGTAACATCAGTGGGTGATAAATCAGCTATCCTTCGCATAAATTCTCTTGAAGAAGCATTATTACATAATTTGCTTATATGTTTATTGGCCTCATTAGTGTCGGCTGCGAAAAATGTGAGAGAGATAAGATAAGGGTGAGAACAAGGACGCGTTGTGTTTGCGTCGCGGGGCGGGCGCGATGTGCGCTCGGCGGAAACGCGCGGACGGGTAGGGGTCGCCGCCTATCTCGCGCATCATCCGACGACGACCTTATTTGATGATAATAAATTCTGAGAAATATTCATGAGCCATCTAAATTAAATACCTACCCGACATGAAACATTACCATTTTCAGAAATTAATTATACTGTTTTCGCCTAATAGAATATCAAATAAATATTTTCTAAGTGATAATTGTATAAAATAGATAGATAGGTAGGTGTATACTTAGCTTCCACAAAACTCAATTACTCCGTCCATAATAACGGTTAAAAAGATTATTGATTGATGGTATTAGACCCATCGAAAAGTCATCTTATAATTAAGTAGATTCTACAGATAGAAATCGCTCTAGAGCAGTAGGTAGTAGATAGTTGATAGCTACTATTCTGTAACTGAAACTACTCAGATGAGATATGTCATTTCGGTTTTGTCCAGTGAGGTCCATATTGTCATTTTCAGCTTGCTTTGGTCCGTTCCAGCCAGTCGAAGCCAATGCTGTTCGTAATTAGGCAATAACCACTGATAGCGCCTACTGCGAGCTCTCCGAACATATCCGAAGTGACCTCCCTTGTCTGAGTATGACTCGACGTCGATTTTGTGTGATCACAGAGTAGTTTACTGGGCCGTTGTAGCCTGCCTTATTTGTAAGACATTTCAGGTAGATACTTGGATAGATTCGAGTCATCAGTGGATTCAAGTCATCGATGTAAGTCACCTTCATCATCATTGAACATTATAAATTAACGTGTGGAGACTACTATACATGTGTGTGGGTATTTGAGGACCCACCTAGATCTTCGAGGCTCCAGCCAATCTCACCTGCTAGCCAGTATACCTGCTAACTAACAGATGAGGCAATGGTTTAGGTTTTCCTCTCGGGGTTGTCAGACGGCAGGAAAGTCAAGAAAGCCAAATTAAGAGAAAGAGTAGAAAGGCGGACCCTGGACTCCAAAATACAAGGATGCAACCGGGACTAACACTGCGTGATGATGATGATGATTACTATGCATGAGGCCCTAAAATCGTTGTCTTTTTGTAAGGGAGTTCTTAGTAAGTATCAGCATAGAGTCTGGAATAAGCAACTCGTTACATGAACATAAATATAGGTAGGTACTTAATGTAGCGGGGTGCGAGGGATATGCTATATGGGCAACCTTACACCCCGGCGTCTGCAGACCCGAGACGGCGTGCGGTTTTAGTTGGTTCAAGCCCGACATAACCGCCCCCGCTGGCCGGCGGGGGGGTATCCGAGGGGATTTCCGCACGAAAAAAAAAAAAGGTACTTAATGTAGCTACGGCTCTGCTTATCCCTAACGGGATATACAAAAATACCTAATTATACTCTTTCACAGTACTTTCCAATATATCTCTATGTATACTAATCTATGCCTGCGATTTCGACTTCGTGATATGTACTGATCCCCTAATTCCTATGGCTCCCTGTGGCCACATGCATCTTTTCGCGATGTAAAAAGTAGCCCATATCCTATTTCTAACGTAAAAAAAAACCTAAACCTAGTCTACCTTTTATTTTATTTTATTTTTACCTGTGGGTAAAATTTCTGCCAATTCTGTACAATTTAGTATTGTAGTAGTTCTTGCAAGATTTAGAAATAAACAGACGCAACAAACCAACTTACGCATTATTCATCTACATGGCTAAGATTAAATAGAAAAAAAACAGTTATAGCCACACAACAAAAAAATTATAATCAATTATTGTTTTAAAGTTCAAACCCTATGTAGAGCAAAGCCCTTAACTCTACAAACTGTAAAGCTGGGTCAAGAAGTATAGCTTGACCGTGTTTCTAGTTAGTGATGAGGCTGGCTACACACCAAAGCCTGCAGTACAAGCCGGCGGCATTGCGGCTTGTGCCCCCGGGCTTGTTTTGCTTTAAATCGTACCGGAACAAAACGCAATACGAGCCCCGAGCGACACAAGCCGGCGGGTTCCGCCTCTGGGCCGGCGGCTTTGGTGTGTAGATAGCTGTGGGCCTTGCCATCGGGTTAAGCCGGCGGGCCGGCGGCCTTTGAGTGTAGACAGCCTATGCCTCCATCTTTTACTGAAAATGTGTGTTCTCTGCCCTTATTCAGATTATTTCAGATCGATAATTACTATTAGGGTTGAGAAAAGATAGGTACCAGGTATCCGGAATTCTTTGCTTGCGTTGGCAGGGCTCCAACCAAAAAATTATGCTTTGTTTTATAGGTGACCCTGTTAGAAGTGACCAATTTCGCCTTACAAGTTCTGCTGGGCGTATATATCAAAAGTTTAGTACTGGTATAAACTAAATTTTCTAGAGATAGGAACCTAGGCACCTAGTACTGGCACAAAAAATTTGTTTATATCCAAACTGTATAATTAGGCATACGTATATATATATAGGTACGTGGTACTTACTTATTTGAAACCAAGAATTGATTTTGTATAAAGAGAAACTTTCGTTGTAATGCTGAATTAGGTACTTAAAACCATACTTCATCCAGAAAAAGCGAGTAGGTGGACAAGTTGATTTTCTCTTGATTCTTTCAGACTGTTCAACTTGGTAGCCGGTTTTATACCGGTTATTTGTGAACCAGCAATGGTACGTTATTTGATGGCATCCTAAGCAGGTGAAGATTACTTACGAGCTACTTAAGATTGCACTTCCAAGTCTTTAACCGGGTCAGTTAGGGTCGGCTTTCAGGCCAACTTCGAAACAGCTGAACTTCGATATTTTCCGTGAAGTGACTGCCATCTGACCTCAACTCACTGGCGATACAGAAGTTCTGTAGTTTGACCAAGTTTTCGGACTTTTTTTTGTATTTCAGCTACCCGTAACGAACGCCACAGATGTTCATATGGCAACCGGGGCCGACGATCGAGGGTTAAGGGGGTTTAATGTGCTCTCCGCGGTTACTTATCTACTTGAAATGGAATGACTAAAAATACTCAAATGTAGTTTAGAACATAAAAAATATATTCACTAAACAACATGTCTATTTGTTATGAAATTACAGCTAATTATTCACAACAATAACTTATTTATTATATAATAGTCACTATTTCATTTAGTTATAACTTATACTCTACGCTTAGATACAATAAAGCTTTGGTACCCGAGGAATTTTGTAAAGTACCAATCTATAAATTAAATAGTTGATCTATGTACTTATTTATTTAGTATTACAGATAACTAGTATGACTATGTATCTATGTAGCTCCCTAATGGATTTCGATTGATTTGAGTAAAAAGAGAATACGGTATGACATAGTTCATACGTTATATTATGTTAGTAAACAATTGAAACGTTAAATGGATTTTATTGGGGTAACACTTACCTAAGATTTACGTTTGCTAAATAGACTAGGCATCAGCCTAAATTATCTCGAACAGACCTTTACCGATGCTTCAAGAGTTCCATTTTTTTATCACTTCATTTCATAGTTCCTACACAATATTATTATATTTACATTATACACTAAATACTTAGTTACAATTGATTCTTTATAATCAATTTACTTACATAAATAATATTATGTAGTAGCATTTTTTACAGATAAATTGATATACATTTAAGGTATAATTCTATAGGGGGAGGGGGGAGGGGGTGTGGAAGACTTGAGTACCAGCCCGTGCCCAAATACCAGCCTTGTCACCAATTTTGTTTGATAATAAGGAATCTCATTGACGAATTTACTATCAGCACCTTAAAAATTCAAAAATGTTGATGTGATATAGTTTGTCAAATTTAACTACACTATTCAAAGTAAGAGATAATGAGAAAGTCAGCCATTTTCTCAATTCGGCTAACTTTAGGACCTAAACGAAATAGCTTTATTTAGCATTATTTATTACATTTCCAAACTTAGTGAGTCGAGTTATATTACTTTGGACAATGTATACTTTTTTATGCCTTCATAATATGAATATATTATAAGAATCTACGAATAAAACAATACATTTACAACTAAAATATAATTAAGAACTAACTGCATTTATTAAAGAATATTGATTAAAAAATATTGAAAAATTTATTTTATTAATATAGGTATTCTTAAATGTATAACATAAACACTATCTTTCTGAACATAATGGATAATTAAGGTATTAGCCATGTGTGTGTATTGATTATAATATATTCGAAACGCAAAAACTCTAATGGCATGGCCCTAGGCTAGGCTAGTACTATATCACAAAAAGATGGCATTAAATGGCAGGGTGGCGCATGGGGTATATTTCGGATTATTATTTTAAATTATGTTATACAAGTCTTTATCTCATGAAGTTCTTGAATAAATTACTTTTCATTAAAAAATAAATCGTTGCTACACTGCTTAGATATAAACAAGTACGATTTTTTATAGAGAAAACATTCACTAAGAGGTTTTTTTACGTGTGGTAACCCCCACTGGTGCCAGCGATGAGGTGGGAATTTCGGTTCACTAAGAGGCTTCAATTCAGGTCTTGCACCCTACTCTCCATTATTATAAAAGTCTAAATTATACGTCGATAGTACAAATAATAGTTCCGGAAATCTTTTTGCTTAGTTAATATTTATTCAGCTTATACAAATAAATCGCACGTGCGCAGCGCACCGTTTCGCACAGAGCTTACATATGAGTTTATTTACAACTTAGGTATGTGACCTATTTTTATAAATTACGAAAAAATGAGCGGTTATAACTGATAAAATATTCCCTCCTAACTTTGATAAAACTTCTAATTTTAAACTTATATCTAAAAAGTCTCTGAGATATCAATGTGCAATCACAACACTATGGATTAAGGTTAGGCACCGTATTGCGGGAAATCTAGACACGGGCTATGAAAACTTTGAGGTATTGGTGGATACGGGGCATTGGGTGGGTGGTGAACTAAGCTGTGTGTAGAATATCGAGGCTGCAACTCGTGATAATATGGTGCAGGTAAATATTGATCCAATTCCGCGTTATCCGGAGGTCCATCAGGTAGCAATGCAGGTGATATATCCGTGATACCAGCAAAGTCTATCTGATCTCGTTCTGGTGACGGTTCCCGCTTGGGTCTCACAGATGACGCCGGAGGTACCTTACGTCGTCGAGGTTGATATTTATAATTTGGATATTTTTTCTTATGTTGTGTTCTCAAATTATTTGCCTCTCTGATGAACGGTAATTTTTGTTCTTCGCGTAAGCTCCTGGAAAGGAATGTAAATATTAGTATAAGTAACAATTTGTTAATAATATAATCTGTGAGGGTTTGATTCTACTGAGTCATTGTGGTCTTGTGGTAGGTAGGTCTATATAGTTTAGAGAGCGGCGCGCTGCGGTCGGCGCGAGATAGCATCAGCGCAACCCTTGCCAGATGCCGCCGGTCACTTGCAATGTGCCATGAGCCCTGTTCAGATGCATACTACCGCATACTCAGTCTACAACTATGTTTTATGTAAGTAATATATTTATTAACAAGAGTCGTAAAACATTACCTATTAATAGATGAATACAGTTACAACTTTATGAATTAATGTTTTTATGGGAAACTGGTGGTAGACACGCCTTTTAAAAAAATAAACTCTGTGTGCACTGTTTTGTACCCAGGCCAGTAAGACAACCATTAAGGTATTATGCGCTTAATTATCAAAATTCATCTAGAGGTTCTTAAAGTACCTACCCTGCCTACACACAGTTAAAACTGCAAAGATTCTACAAATTTAAAAATATATAGCACAGATTTTTTTTGACGTTGTCACTATTTGATCTCTTTTGACCCGTAATGCAACCGCAACCAGAAATATTTATTCCCACCCAGTAACACCAGTATTTAGCAGTTACAGGTTGGGAAAAAAAAATGTACCTAGGCAACGAGTAACAGTGTGACACGATGGATTTTTTTTCCAACCGGTAACAGTGTTACTCGTTTGGGTGTTACTGAATGGGAATAAACCGTAAAATGTATAAATGTATATAATGTACCGCTTTGGTTACTCAGAGGGCTGCAGGCAGACGGACGGTTGCTATACGCACGGCGCGGTTCTGTTTGCGCTTCATAAATGTGTGCCCGCAGTTAAAACTGAAGTTATAGTTTCAATATTTTATAAATGCAAACGGTTCAACTACTATATGAAAGTATCAAACTGTCAGTCCGATGTACGACAGGGAGAACGCTCTACAAAAGGACTCTTACTTTTCTTTCCGGAGTGCCAAATAAAAGCGGGGTCTGTACGTGTTATTTGTTAAACATCATACATAGCTTATTAGGTTGTTATTTTCTCCATAACTAGTAATTAATTACAAGTCATAAAGTTTTTATAAAAAAAAATACGTGTCGTAAATTATATATTACTAATTAAGAGTTCCCTATGAGCTATTTTAGTAAAACAGTATCAATCAATCAATCAATCATTAGCCTATTGTAGTCCACTGCTGGACATAAGCCTCTCCCATAGTACGCCATAGCACCCGATCCTCCACCTTGCGCATCCAGTCTATCCCAGCTACCTTTTTCAGGTCGTCCGTCCATCTTACTGGGGGACGTCCTACCATCCGTTTACCGATTCGTAGTTTCCACTCTAGCCTCTTGCGTATTTCTGTACTACATAAAGTACGTAGGAAAAATAAAAAACTGTGGTCTTTATTTTCATTATTAGTTCTAAAAATATGTTACTGGCGACATCTAGTGACTACACAGGTTAATACAAAAAATAAAACAACACATTTGCCACCTGTCATTCTTTTGAAACAGGCGTCGGAAGGTGGGCGAGCGAACGTGCGTTTATGCAGAAGTAAGTTTATCCATGTTAATCTTTTCTGTTTTTATGTGATTTCATAGTTTTTTGTACAAAAACAGTTATTGATAGAACAAACTAATTGCTCAAAGTAATATTTTACCAAAGAAATCAAATATT
Source organism: Cybosia mesomella (assembly GCA_946251805.1). Lineage (NCBI taxonomy): Eukaryota > Metazoa > Arthropoda > Insecta > Lepidoptera > Erebidae > Cybosia > Cybosia mesomella. The sequence goes on from OX276401.1 coordinate 20,716,357, forward strand.
CCTAACCTAACCTTGATATTATTTTCTATGTCCTCTGCAAAGTACAAAAGTATGTAATTAATATATTTCACGTCTGTCTTCCCAAGTACTTAAAGTACGTTAACAATATCGTCATTTTTTTTTTCTGGATGACTCCGACTTCGACTATTCTGGACATGATTTAGACAAAGATCCCGAGTTTCAACCACCAGAACCCAACCAAACAGTATGTGATCACCGTCAAAGCGGTTCCAGTAGTTCAAGCGAAGATGAAGATAATTTAGTTATTTCTGTGCCTTCTCCAGCAACATTAGACAACTCGGATTGTCCTTCAATTTCGTCATATTTACCACGAGCAAGAGGAAGTTCAAGGGGAACATCTCGTGGGCAAAGTCGTGGTGGTAGCCGGGATAGAGGTGAGAACTCACACTTAATATCCACTCGACATATACCTAGCTATTAGAAATCAACCTCTGGCATTCAGGATACTTGGATACACGAGACACTTGATACAGAAATAAATAGCTTAATGCAACCTGCCTACATCAAGAAAACTACTGAGGAATTGTAGTGGTACCAGTTTTATGATCAATACGTGGATGATGATATTTTAGACCACATAGTAACCTGTACAAACAGGACAAGTATTAGAGACCGGCAAATCTATGGGACTAACTTTAAAAGAGCTTAATGTCTATATAGGTATTACCGTGATCATGTCCGCATTACACTATCCGCAAATTTCCATGTATTGGTCTGAGAATTGGAAAGTTCCAATGATTTGGCAATCATCGCATAATCATACAAAAAAATGGACAATACGCGTAATTTCGCATCTTTTCGACCTAGCCTTTGTAAATACTTGGCTGCAATATGGAATGGTAGAAGTAATGAAGGGAACACCAAAGAAAAATATCGTACAAATGCGAGAAGCTGAAATTTAGGCACCAAACTAATTGATGACAATGAAGAAGAATCTGACGATGATGGTGAAGTTGAATACGAAGAACTTGAGCCCAAACATAAAAAAACGTAAGATTTTAATTAAACCAGTTCCTTCCAAAGAAAAATGTTCCAAGCGTGCAGTGCAGTTGCCAGCATATGATACAAAACAATGTCGCTGCAGAAAGAATGCCTGTGATAAAAAAAACTACGGTATAATTATTGTTTATACGGGACTTAATCGCGTTAATAAATATATAATGGTATATATTTACCTCGACGTTTCGGACGCGATGTTGCGCCCATGGTCGCGAGTAGGACTGAAGAATTGGAGCATCACCGCCTGCGAGTCGTGCGAGTATTTCGAACTACCCGCACTTGGTCTGATATATTCATAGGGTGACCATCGTTTCGATCATTTGTCCAACACACAACACTCACGATATCAGCGGATTCTGAACGCATATTTTTATGTGATGTACATTTACTGATGACTGGATTCCACGAAGATGAAAGCTTAAAACCGTCCCCCCGGTTGAAATTTTTATGTTTTCTGATTTCCACCGCTTCACGTACAATTCTACAGTAGTAGTGACGTTCACGGGAGAGGATTTTGGGATTATGGAGCTCAATCCAGTGGTTTGGTCCTGATTCTAGTAAATGTTCGGCTATGGCAGACTTGTTCACCTGACGAGTTTTCACAGCTGCGATATGTTCTTTGACTCTTTCAGCTATTGTACGCTTCGTTTGTCCAATGTACGAACTCCCGCAACTGCAATCAATCTTGTACACGCCGGGTGATTGAAAAGGAATTACATCCTTGGGTGACCTTACATGCCCACCGATCTTGGAAAACGGCGTAAAAATGGTTTTTATGGAGTACTTTTCTAGTACTGTCCCAACTTTATCCGTTAGCCCTTTCACGTACGGCATGAACGCTGGTTGCCTTTGAGCGTCCGGATGTCTTTCCTTCCCTTTCCGTCTGGATTTTCGGTCGTTCACCTTGTAGCCGTTCCACCTAAAGACCCTTTGTACGTGGGACAGCTCGCTCTCCAAGAATTCCACGTCACAAAGGTCCCGTGCTCTGTTCAGCAGTGAATTCGCGACAGACTGTAGATGGCGAGGGTGGTGGTGAGATAGAGCGTTCAGATACCTGTCGGTGTGCGTTGGTTTCCTGTAGACTGTGTGCGTTAGGGATCCATCAGTCCGACATGTCACCCTCACATCCAGGAAAGGTAAGCTTCTGTCCGATTCCAATTCATACGTGAACTTGATTTTAGGATGAATTGAATTCAGATGTCCCAGTAACTGCTCGACATCCTGCTTGCCGCCTTTAAGAATGCAGAAAACATCGTCCACATATCTCTTCCAGAACTTCACTGCCCATGGTTGCAGATCTAAGCTGGCTTCGAAATGTTCCATCCAGATATTAGCCATGACCGGTGCCACTGGGCTACCCATGGCTACTCCCTCGATCTGGAGGTAATGCTTCCCACGATACAAAAAGTAGCTGCCCTCCAAACAGTTACGCAATAATACCATGTATTGCTCTGGCATCTCATGGTCGCTTAGCTTTGCCCGAATTACTTCGAGACACTCTTTCACGGGGACGTTGGTAAAAAGTGACTCAACGTCAAAACTCACCATTATCTCATCCGGTTCCAGCGTGATGTTCTTGAGAGTGTCTATAAAGTGACGAGAGTCCTTCACGAAAGACGACGTTTTACCTACCAGTGGTTGCAACACCGATGCGACATACCTGGCAAGACCGTATGTAGGGGAGTCAATCTGACTCACTATAGGTCTCAAAGGCACGTTGGCTTTGTGTATTTTGGGTAAGCCATATAGTTTAGGTGGTTGCACAATTTTAGGTCTATAAAGCTGGTGAAAATCGTCCTCGCCGCTTTCACCAGCTTTATAGACCTAAAACCGGGCGTGTACAAGATTGATTGCAGTTGCGGGAGTTCGTACATTGGACAAACGAAGCGTACAATAGCTGAAAGAGTCAAAGAACATATCGCAGCTGTGAAAACTCGTCAGGTGAACAAGTCTGCCATAGCCGAACATTTACTAGAATCAGGACCAAACCACTGGATTGAGCTCCATAATCCCAAAATCCTCTCCCGTGAACGTCACTACTACAGTAGAATTGTACGTGAAGCGGTGGAAATCAGAAAACATAAAAATTTCAACCGGGGGGACGGTTTTAAGCTTTCATCTTCGTGGAATCCAGTCATCAGTAAATGTACATCACATAAAAATATGCGTTCAGAATCCGCTGATATCGTGAGTGTTGTGTGTTGGACAAATGATCGAAACGATGGTCACCCTATGAATATATCAGACCAAGTGCGGGTAGTTCGAAATACTCGCACGACTCGCAGGCGGTGATGCTCCAATTCTTCAGTCCTACTCGCGACCATGGGCGCAACATCGCGTCCGAAACGTCGAGGTAAATATATACCATTATATATTTATTAACGCGATTAAGTCCCGTATAAACAATAATTATGTGTGAAAATCGTGTAAGTTTAAATCAATATAAACTACGGTATGTTGCAAGAAATGTGAAATTTACCTATGTTTTACGCCTAATCGGAATTGTTTTACTGATTTCCACGAAGACTGTTAATTCCTAGTTGAATGTTGAGTCCTACAAACTTCAATATAAGTATAAATGATTGATTTCTAATGTTACTCCATTGAACATTAGAAGTTAATAAGAAGAGTTTAGCTTTTTTTTTTGTTGTAAAGAAGAGTTTAATTTCAAACATTTAATAAAACTACTTATAATATTATACATCCAATCTATTATTTATTACTCCTACCAGCAGGTATACACTACGCTACCAAAAATAGGCTACGTCCTTTATGAAGCACATAATAGTTTGGTTCCCTTGTACTTTGTATAGAACATAGTGAAAAACCAGGTTTTTCCGGTACTTGATTTTTTCTAATATTTTTCCCGTAATAAGTGATAGTCTAATAGTGCAATACAAAAGTTTCAGAAAGAAACAATAGAAAAAGGGTGTCTGGTACTCAGGAGGCTAGGACTCGTTTGCTCCATCGGCCATCGGTCATTCGGCAGATGTGGTCAGCCCATTACCATTTCAGCTTGCTTATTCTGCGAGCTATGTCGGTGACGTTAGTTCTTTGTCGGACGACCTCATTTCGAATTTTATCCTTCAAAGAAACCCCAAGCATAGCTCGCTCCATAGCCCGCAACGCGACTTTTAAGACGTGGACTAGCCTCACGGTCAATGTCCACGTTTCGGCACCGTAACTCATGACAGGTATGCAGGACGCACTGGTCGAACACCTTTGTTTTTAGGCATTGCTGCAAAGGGGAGGACGGGATAACCTGCCCAAGGTAGACATACTGTTGAACAACTTCGAGTGTCGACCCTTCGACGGCACTCGGTCTCGGTGTGACATTTTTGTTGTACCTAACCTTGGGTTTGTCAAAGTTCACAACAAGACCGACGACGCATCGGGAGGCTCTATTTAGGCTATGCAGCATCTCGCTCAACTGCTCTAGCTACTCCGCAACTATGACGATGTCGTCGGCGAACCGAAGATGCGAGATGTACTCGCCGTTTATGTTTATACCCCGCCCAGTCCAATTCCTTTGAATTGGACTGGGCGGGGTCTAAACACGTCTTGAAGACGTCCTCCAGCGCGTTGGTGAATAGTTTGGGGGATATAACATCCCCCTGTCTCACTCCACGCTGTAGGCTTATGGGGTTCGTCTTCTGATGTTGGAGCTGGACGGACATAGTGGCGGTCTCATATAGGCATCTCAGCACTTCGATGTATCGCCAATCAACACGACACCGTTGCAGAGCATCCAGAACTGCCCAGGTCTCGATGGAGTCGAAGGATTTCTCGTAGTCCACAAAAGCCATACACAGCGACTGATTGTACTCGTGAGTGTTTTGTATAATCTGCCGAACAGTATGGATGTGGTCCACGGTACTGTAGCCTTTTCGAAACCCGGCTTGCTCCGGTGGCTGGAACTTGTCGAGCTTACTCGCGAGACGATTCGTGAGTACTTTAGATAACAACTTGTATACATGACTCAGGAGTGTGAGAGGTCCGTAATTCTCTAACAAGGCCTTATCACCTTTTTTGAAAAACGGTACCCCCGCACTCCGACTCTATGCCCTAGGTGTTAAGACTTGCTGGATGATGGAATTAAAAAGACACGCTAGCTCTTTAAGGAATGCGACCCCGCCTGCTTGTAGTAGCTCAGTAGTAATTCTGTCATCGCCAGGGCACCTGTTGTTCTTCATTTACTTGAGAGCCGCCTCTATCTAGTAAAACAGTATAACATTTTAATATTGCAATTTAGACGTCTAATTCTTGACGTCATGATACTACATATAACCCATATGTAACTACAGATTTCATTGCCTTGAAATCACCAATAAGATGTGTTATAGATCGTGTCTATCATATCTGTGTCGTGTCCATGTTGCAGAGGTACCACGAGATGGGTAATTTAGCTGACCGACCCCGCAGTAGTCGTCCAACTGTTTTAACTGCTGCCCAAAAGCGCTATATTAGATTGCTGGCAGCCCGTGACCCAACAATCAACGCTACTAAAATTGTATTTTGCAGAAATTCGGGCCGCCTCTGCGCTTAAAGTCAATACTTGAATCAGACCATTCGGAAGTGCTTGCCTTAGGCTAGATTACGAGCACGGAGATCTTGGTGAGCTCCTCTGAATTCCCGGTAACGCCAGTCGGAGATTGCAGTGGGCTGGGCTTCGGCAAAATGTCTCTTTTTGGACGAATCGCGAATCAGTAGTCATCCAGATTACCGACGTGTCCGTGTCTGGAGAAGATCAGGAGACCGTGAAAGGCAAGAACTGCCACTGGAACAGTTCAGCAAGGCCAGAAATCGGTGTCTTTTTGGGGTGGTATTATGATTAGAGCTAGAACACCTTTGATCCCGTATCGAGGATTAATGACATGACATGAGCAGACATGTATAAAGCAGTTGGCATTGATGAAATTGTCAGACCATTCCGAGTAAATCATGGGCACCAATTTGTGCTGTTCGATGATAATGCCCCCGCCCGAGCTCAACGAGTCAATGCTGCTCTCCGAGAAGACGACATCATCACAAGGTTAGATTGGTCTGCCGGCTTGCCTGACTTAAACCCAATAGAGCACGTGTGGGATGCTCTTAGCGAGCTGTTTGGAACTCAGGGAAACATTCAAGAATGAGATAGGGTATCCCAAGAAATGTTGGTAATAACTTGATTACCAGCATGTCCAGGAGGAGCTCCGCATGGTGTTCGAGCCAGGGGAGGCGTTATATCATATTGCATATAAACCTTTAATTAATAAATTGTGGTTTAAGTTTGGTTCAACAGTCTTTTTCTTTCTATCAAATTTCTGTTACCGTTACATTATGATTAATTATTACATTATATGTTATAATGATATGTTACAATTATATTATGATTAATTACTCAATTTTTTTAAGTAGTTTTATTTTTTTAACTTCAATAGAAATACCCTGTTATTCTATTAAAAGAATACACAACGAAGAATTTTTCTTCATAAACTTCAATTTAAATATTAAATCACCTTATTTAAACTTATTTTGGATGTGTGTACATGGAGATTTGTTATGAAGTTCATATTTCACATAATCTTTCTCATTCATAATTCATAATCTTATTATGAGATCATGACTACAACTTGACCAGTTACTTACTTTTATCTCGTTAATCGCGAACAATAGTGTGGGTTATAACCCCCCACCGGCCAGCGGGGGTGGTTATGTCTACTAAATCCAACTAAAGCCAAACCAAGAGAAAGATTTCTCTTGGTTTGGCTTAAGCGGCTTTTACAGGAGTGACTCCCGAGAGGAAAGCCTGCGCCAGAACTCGTCCGTTAATCAGCTGTCGAAGTTTGCTTGTGACGATCTACAAAACCGATTGAAGTCCAATGGAGCTCATGCGATTGCTTTTCAAAAAAAAATCCGTTCCCGCAGGGGGAACGCACAGGTAGATTTCGTGAAGCAATTAATATTATTTTATATGGAGAACTACGGACTTTAAACAGTTTATTTTTTTTTTCTCGAAAACGGTAACTTTTAGCGAAAAACTTTTCAGACATTTATTTTAGACTTAAAAATGGCCTATCGGTTAAAAATGTTTCCGACACCAAGAATGTTCACCGGTTAGAAGTTATGATTTTTTTCCCGAAAAATTTTGGTTTTTCCCCCCTCCACTTTTAGTTAAAGTTTTAATCTTATAGGTTTATAATTAAAAGTTGTTGGTATTCATGTATACTATGGGATAAAATTAGAACGGTTCGAATATCTTTCATGGAACGTGAAATTTTGAGGAAAAACTGATTTCACAAAAAGTGAGGCCCTACCGTCCCCTTAGGCCGGATTCCACCCGTTCACAAACTTAAACTAAGATAGATAGATAGATAGATAGACAACTCTTTATTGTACACCAACATTATATAGATTTGAACATAATGTATTATGGATAACAGTAACTCAGTTAAATGCACAATGGGCGGCCTTATCGCTAAACCCACCCAAGCTATTTTTGACCGCAGTTTGAAAGCGATCGGGGCAAAAATGCGACCGTGAGAGTGCCGCAAATTTTGGGAAGTGGAACCATACATACATATATATATATATATAAACTTTTTGACCAGTGGTCATTTCGGACTCAGGGGGTCATAACTAGACCTCCTATGAAGATTTTTTTTTTTAATTCGACAGTAGTCAAGAAACCAATAGGTATATCGATTTCATCGAAATCTACCTAAAACTTCGGAGTGCAAGTAAACCCCTAGCTACTAGCTACCGATCAATGAATGATACTCTGGCGCAGACTTTCTTCTTGGGGTTAGGAGATAGGACGGCATTTCTTGCTCCCGTTATACCTAACCGAAATATGACAAACATAAAATGAAAAGTCCCCCTTAATAAGTCAAACACAAACGACTCCGAGCTCCGAAGTAAAAGCTGTGGATGTAACCGGATTCATCGCTAAGATCATAATGATGATGATGCTTGATGTATAGTTTCTATCGTGATTTATTTGGTGTTAAGTTATCTTACACAGATCCCGATTTATTTCAATATGTAACCTTCTTGTAAACTTAAATACACGTTTTTTATATGAGGTACTTCTTGTCCGACCTTTAGTTTCCTTTTTAATGGTTAAAATCCGGTAAAATATACTAAAAACAATTTTTCAGGAATAAAATGAAAACTTGACGTCGTATAAAAAAGTGCTTCATATCAAAAATGTGTATTTTTAATAACAAATCGAATGAGCTCCAGTAGACCTCAATCCGTTTAGTAGATCTTCGGTAAATTGCGAAAACCGTGTTTATGGCGCGACATTTTGAAAGTCTATAACTGAAACTGGTCATGTTGTCGCTTTTGTAGACCTTAAAGTTTATTGTAAGTTTTAATAAAATCGATTCTTAAGTTTTCGCGTAACGCAGGCAAAAACAAAGAAAATTATTTTATAAAATGGCCAATTTTTTCTAAAACACAGTAGATACATATTTTCGTTAGCGTAGACCAATCGCAAATATTGAAAAAGTAGGAATCCGGTCATAGTTGCCGGTGCTTGGACTTAGCAAACTCAAAGACCTGTAGCGCCAAGTATGTAGACTCAGTGGTTTCGGTTCTACGTAATACCCAACCATTGTGCTTTTAGTGCATTTAAATCTAAATGCATTCGAAAGATGCAAGAGTTTGCTTGCATAGGTAAATCTACGTACCTACATAAAATATCTTTCAACGCTTTACCAGTTTTATCAATCAAGGTGATTCACTTATATTCAGTAGAGGTAATAGAAAACTATTTTAAAAACCTCTGACCTTGCTAATCTCTTTGATCGATATCTGCATCTTGAACGTGCTGACAGTGTAAAAGAGCCCACCAATCAAAACAGAGCAATCAGGCTCACTTCACCGACTGTTTTCTTTGATGATTCGAGAGTTTGTGGGCATGTCACTTCGTTGTCATGAGGTTCGTGCGAGGCGCGCGGGTGGCCTGCCAACGACCACTTGCTTTTACGACCGCTTAGCGCTTATTTGAATCTGGTTTAAAATTGTAGATGTTTCTAGTATTCTATTTTTAATTTTTATAGGAATAATTAATATGCTAAGTTCTGTTATTAACGTATGGTAGTTAAAAAATTAATTAGCAAAAATGTTTGAGTTACATATGGGACGATTTTACAAATAGCAATTGAATGTTGAATTGTAAAACCGTCCCAGGTATTTCTTTGCACTTGGTTCCTTGACAACACAGGCAGATGTGAAGGAACACCGTGCATTAATAGTATGTTCGATGCCGAAAACGGCAAAGGTTGCTTCTTCTACCAAATCATTTATGCAATTAAAAGAAAACTAAAACTGTGCATTTGGTCACTGAATCATCGAGACAATCGATCTCGAAACTTAGGTACTTATAGCGTGCGAAATTGTTCCACAATTTTCTGTCTGAGCGAGCCGAAAGTCCGAAACAGTTATAACAGATGCTATCGCATAGTTAGCGGCGATAGCATTTTAATGAGTAAACAATCGATGCACGGCGCTCAGTGGGGCGCCGCACGCGCTCCCCTGTACGTATCAAACCTTTAAAATATTTGTTTAATATTTGTGCCACTTCACTTCAATATTATTTTAGGTACGGTGTTCCTGATCGAATGTAGGACCTTCTAACACAGGTTTAGCGACAAAAATGTTGAGATTGGTTGTGAGTTGGTTGAGATGGTACACCATGTTGATGGAAGTTGCTCTGACGCAGGTTTTCAAATTGTGTTTGGGGTATCACACGGCCGTTGCTCCCGTAAAGCCAAAATAAATCAAGCTGTGGTGGGGAGGAGTGGTAAAGGGGTAAATGTACAAGCTTTGACTGCAACCGCGTTTGGCGCTCGAATGTAGAGATTGGGAATCATGGGATAAATTAATATTATGGAAAATTGGAAAATTTTACACCTACCTACCCTAATTTGTCAAATCTATTTAATGTCGAAAGTGTTAAAACTTTCATTACTTTTTGACCTTACGTCTACGTGTTGGTAATTTGTTACAACTTACAAGTAATGATGCGGCGAATACAAGGATCAAGCAATTAGTACGGCTAGAAAACGTGACCGCGGGTTAATCCGACAATAATATAGGTGACCAATTACAAAAAGCCACGCCTCCCTGTGTCTCATAAGGGGCTAACCAGAGGATACTTACTTTGTAAGCATAGCAGCAAAAATTACTAAGTAAGTACGTAAGTGATTGTAACTATTGGCTATTTGTCAGAATTAAAATAATACCTACTGCAATTAGCGATATCCGCTAAAATTATGAGCTATAACTTGATTGGTAAATATTCCATCAACTCCAAAAGTAATTGTTAGCGACCAATCATTAACATTACATTAGAGTTAACGAGATATTTACCATGTGTTCAAACTCAAAAGTTTGTTGAAATATCGGATAGAAAGTAGCTTTACAAATTCCAATTTCTTGATCAGTTCAAGCTAGCTCTTAAACCCTTAAAATAATGAACAAAACATGAAATATATTAACTTTGCCCTCTGGAGATAATAAAACTGCTTATACATCAATCGTTGGTTAATGTATTCCAATGAAAAAAAGTTATGTAAATATTTCAGTGTTACTCAACTTTTGTCATTTACTGTACTCAATACGATTGTGAATATCTTGTTAAGAGCTAATAGTAGTTTAACTTTCTTCTTTGAGGGTGAACTTTATGATTTGAGGGTAGGTTTAATAATTGTCATTTTTTTATTTTGGATTCGGATAACTACTAGTTATACAACTAATTTACAAAATTATCTATCACGTTCACTTACTTCCACATCATCCCTAGGGATTTACTTAGCTCGGCGTTGTGTAGAGCAGGGCGCTGCTCGGACAGGCGCTTGCGCATCGCTTGCGCGAACACCATGAATGCATTCATTGGCCGCTTGACATGAGTGCCTCGCATACAACTACCGCCTCTGTAATAACAAAATTATACCTACAATTTAGGGTGGTTCAGATATTTTTATTTATTCTATAGAGAGGTTGTTTTTGGGACCCCACCAAGATCTGAAGCCCCTTGCAAGCCGGTACATCTACTGATTGCTGAACCAGGCTCTGGTGCGGGCTTTCCTCCTGGGGGTTAGGGGTCAGACGGCAGTTGCTTTCATAATAGCCGTATAAACCAAATCAAAATGAAAAGAAGGAGTAAGTAAGCCGAGCTAAGAGGTGAAAGCCCCAGATGCAATCTAACGCTGAAATAATGATGATGAGTGATGGGAAGGCAACCAAAATCAAAAGCAATAGCAAGTTGATATTTAGGTGAATCTGTTTAAGCTAGAAGTTAACCCAAATACTAGAAAGTAATCAGCCTAAGTAGGATGCTGCCCAGATATTTATTATAAATATCAGTGAACATCACCGACTTTAATAATAAATTATTGATTAGATTGTTTGATAATTCGTAAGTGTTCAGAGGCTTTCGTTGCCGAGAGACAGAGTAGGTACCTACAACGATTAAAGTAAGATTTTATCTCTTGGCCATGTTAGAAATTAATGAAACAATTAATTTTTTGTGTTTATATTCTATACGTTAAACTAAGATAGCAAACAAGTAAATGGTGGTAAATGGTTGCAGATAAACATTGTTGATGATGTCCAATAAAAATCTCGTCAAGAAAATAATTTAAATATCCTGAAACCTGATTTCAGCGCCACCTATCGCATTTAATTGTGAATGTAAGCCATCCAGGGACCAAATTAAACACTTTTATGAAATTTAATAAAAATCAGTACAGCCGTTTTCAGGATGCTTCGGTTTTGTAGTCTTCTGTCTATCGCGCATCGAACTGACAGTCTAGTACCCTTTTTTTTTTTTTTTTTTTTTTTTATTGTGCGGATATCCCTTCGGATACCCCCTCGCCGATCATCGGGGGCGGTTATGTCGGGCTTGAACCGACTAAAACCGCACGCCGTCTCGGGTCTACAGACGCCGGGGAGTAAGGTTACCCATAGAGCATATCCCTCACACTCCGACTGACCCTGGGCCATGCACTTTATAGAGTCCTACCTTTTTTTTTTTTTTTTTTTTTATCGTGCGGAAATCCCTTCGGATACCCCCCCCGCCGGTCAGCGGGGGCGGTTATGTCGGGCTTGCACCGACTAAAACCGCACGCCGTCTCGGGTCTTCAGACGCCGGGGTGTAAGGTTACCCATAGAGCATATCCCTCGCACCCCGGCTGACCCTGGGCCATCTCACCACTAACAGCATCGCTCATCCTGTCTCCTCTGAAAGCAGAGGAGTACGGAGAGCGATGTGTTCCCGCCACGTTGGGTATTGGCCGACGATCAATGCCAACCCTATGAAGGGGTGAAGGGGAAGCCATTGACCGCCGCCCAGGGTGTACCGGCCGCTCCGATTCCGTTCCCCCCGGACTGCAGCGGGATCGGAATCGGAGCGACACTCGAGGAGGTTACCCAACACACACCCCTATAGAGTCCTACCTAGTTAAAACCATTTAATGAAATTAGTATGCTAACTTTTCCAATATTTGAGAATTTCGGATATCTAGGACGTCTCCAAGTAGCTCAGTTGGTCAGAATATTCCTCCTGTAAGGGACTGCAGGCGGGTTCAAGTCCAACATCCTGGACGTTCACTTTTTCCGAACTACATCTATTAGTAGTATATGGTAGTATATGGTATATGGTATAGCTGACCCGGCAAACTTCGTTCCGCCTTAGAAGCAAGTTATGTTGGTTATCTTATCAGCTGAATTTATTTCGTGTATGTCTCCTTGCAACCCTTTAAAGACCCGAATTGGCGCGTGGCGTGAGATTTTGGTCTGTTCGAGTCCAACATAACCACCCCCGCTGACCGGCGGGGGGAGGGGGGCGGGGGTTACCGTGACGATTTCCACTAAAAAAAACAAAATATCACAGAATAGGCGGAAACAAATCTAAAAAGACAAAGATCAACCCGTTTTTGAATTTATCCCGGTCATCACCAAAACGACTTTGTTTTATTTTATTTCTTTATACCTCTTAGATAGCAGACAAGCACACGGCCCACCTCATCGGAAGCAGTTACCGCGGCGGTTACTTATGGACGTGTGCAACATAGATTACCACTACAATTTTGGTTTAAACTACTCCGAAAATATATCAAGCTGTAGACATGCGCTATGCAATAGGGAGAAGGTTTACGATACCGAACCCAGCCGCACACGGCAATGCTCGACACTCGCTCGTTTGCGAAATGCAAAAAGCAGACGCCTGGCAACGATAGTCCCGATGACAGCGACGCGACGTGCCAAATAAAAAGCCGGGTAACTACAACTGCACATATTAGTAGTATTACCACCAAATATTACGTAATCTTTGATATCTCTAGGTACCTACTACATATGCACATATTATGGAACATTATAAATAATGTATAGCTAGATACCAAATACAATCCTTTGAAAAAATTTAAGCTGGACACTGGTATCGATGTGTTGTTTGTTAACTGCTATAAATAGCTGAAGTTTAGAGCCGCATGTACAAAAAGCTCGTATTGACATAAACAATATGAAATGCGCACTTGAGCGGGCGCGGGCTGACTACTCAAATTGGTTTAGCTTTCGGCGCGCGCCCGATAATTACTAGGTAACCAAAACCATCAAGCCCGGAGTCGACGACTATAAAGAAAATAAATTACGAGTGTACCCTTTATGTAGTCGCGCAGTAAACAGTGGTGCGCCGGCGCATGTAAAATTTGTAAACAGCCCAAGTGGCGCGGGCTCACGTCATTTTACGCTCGTAAACATCTCTTATTTTATTACTTTTTTATTTTCTAATGCCGCGTTCGGGTTTCCTTGCGATCTGAATGCTGACAATAAATTATGTTTTTTTCTTCAAACACTGACACGCCACTAAAAGTCGATCGATTTCTAACGGATTACTCTCGGGAAGTAACATGAGAAGAAATAATCACCTACCGCTTCGGCGAACTTCCAGCGGTTTCCTTATTTATTACTCAGAACCAGTTCTCCTAACGTTTAACTATTTTATTACACCAATACTAAACTGTGAAATAAATAGGTGCCTATTTAAACATTTCTATAAAGGTTCTCGGCTCTATTGTATGGTTTGGACTCTGGACATGAATACCCAAACTTTCAAGCGTAACTAATTGTTTTGTTAAGACTACCAGTAACGCCCACTTTTTAGGGTTCCGTTGCCAAATGGCAAAAAACGGAACCCGAACGGAAATGGATACGGATGGATATGGAAATGGACCGACTCGCACTTGGCCGCTTTTTTTTTAAATTTAATGAGCCAACGATGTAGGTGTATAATAATGACGAACCTAACTCAGTTTTAGAGGTAAGTACCTACTTGACACCCCGTAACAAAACTAACATAGAAAATGTTGCTGAAAACAAAGATTGAAATTGAAAATAATTTTTTGACCTATAGCAAATTTTCCATGTTAAGCAAGTTTAATGCAACATAATTAATTTCGTAAACTAAAAACACACTTAAAATAACCAAAAAAAGTGGCCAAAATCAACTTTTGTCCGTGTTTAGTGCACGTAACATTTTTTTATTATAATTTCATTTAATTTTGTATGTATACACAGCACTTACAACAAAAACTGTTTTTTTTAATCTTTCTGTCTGTTTGACTTGGTTAATTACTTACAGATAGCTGATGTTATAAGGCGTTACTTAGGCTACTTTTATTTATGAAAAAGAATTAAGGTGCCGCGCAAAAAAAAATGAAACCCAGAGGCCCAATTCTCATGATAAAAAGATGTTCAAAATTCAGTCTCAATCTAGTCGATCTCATGTCGATCTCCCTTATGGCAACATAAGTGTTCTCATAACACAATTTTGTTGAAAATATTGAAAAAATTGTTACGAGAACACCTTTTTTGACATTTGGGAGATCGAGACTAGATCGAGGTTAAATTTTGATCATCTTTTTATTACGATAATTAGCCCTCTGATTTAAGAGCACGAGGACGAAATCGCGGGCGCAGTTAAGTAGTAGTTGAAAATATATGCACAGCTAAGATAAAGCGACGTTATAAACACGAGTCAAAATTAAATAATCCTATTCAAAACAGAAGAAGAGTTTGAAATGAAATGGAACAAGTGAGTAATCTTGTAAACTGACGTGATTATGTCTTAAGAATGGCAAGAGTTAGACGCCTCTTTTATGGCTAGGCAGCTGCTTCCTTTTGTAATAATATAGTTTGAGTACTAGCAGTTTTTGTAGGCGACAGAAGACCCACCGCGCGCCGCCATCTGGTTAGTAACATTGCCCTCTGACAATCACAGATAGTAACTACTCCGGTTTTAATTGCTGAGAACATATATGTTTCTATTTAAAATGCTACTTAGATATAGTTCGCAGAGATTTTATTTATAAACCAAGTACAAGGGCAATGGAATTATAAAACTAACGTTTGTTTATATAATGAAATTTGGAAGCAATTAGTATACCCAGCCCCAAGATGTACCTATGTATAGGAGAATTTCGAATATCTAGGACGTGTTCAAATAGCTCGGTTATAGTATTCCCCTTAGAAAGGGACTGGTCGCGGGTTCAAGTTCCATCCTGGATGTTGACTTTTTCCTATCTAAATCTATAACATCTGTTAGTTTATTAAGGTATCACACAAAAACTGTAGACCCGATTTTGACAAGGAAGCTCTACGTAAACTAAAGGCAGACATATAACAGTTGAGATGTCATAGGAGCACATACGTGGGTGAAACCTCAGGTAAAATTTTATAAGAATGTACTTGACGGTGGCATAGAGAGGCCCCTACAGAGGCTGATATTTGTTAGCACAATAATGTTTCGGAGTCATAATTAGATTAGACTTAAATTTTATTACGGTGTTTGGTGCTTATGAAATATTTTGCTATAATGAGAGAGTTAACACGATACTACCTACAAACCATCACCAAGTGAAAAGCACCTAACGGTCTTCGCATTTTAACAGAACTTTATCATGCAGCGCCGCGTATCATCGAGTCATCAGATTAGGTAGGTATATCAACGGGTTATACATATATCCTACTAATATAACCGCGGAAGTTTGTAAATATGGATGTATGGAAGTTTGTTACTCTGTCACGTAAAAACCACTGACCGAAACTGGCTGAAATTTTTATCTCTGGAATATATTCCCATTGGAAGCGGGAACCCAAACATAATTCCACACGGCCGAAGCCCCGGGCAAAAGCTAAAAATTATATTATAGAATAAAATATTTCTTTGTTTGACTTCCATCTCTCCACTTAAAGCAGCTTAATTGATAAGTAAAAACCAAGAAAAGTACGGAAATTCATAAAATATATTCCCATCATAGCCTGAACAATACATTTTAATTTCCCGACCATCAAAGTAAACAATTCCACCTAACCTAACACCTACACCAGGATGTCTCACTTCTAAGTCCTATTTCAGACTATAATATATCCATGTGGCAATTTTCAGCCAGATCCGTTCAGCCGTTCTGGCGTGATTGAGTAACAAACATCCATCCATACATCCATCCATCCATCCAAACTTTCACATTTATACTAGTGGGAAGCTGTAACGTCGATTTTAACTACTCTAAGAAGATATCAAGCCGAAGACATGTGAAAACGCTTGACTAAACCGAAGCACGCCGGTCTCTCACTCTTCTTTCCGAAGACGTTATATTAAATTAAATTTAAAGTCAATTGGTAGTGTGTTGGTACCCCTACATTACATATTGCTAGTCACTATAGCAATGAAATTGAAAAGTTGGATAGATGACAGCGACAAATATTTGACCCCCTGCCATTATCATGACAGCGTTTGTCCTGCTTACATTCAAAGCTGGTGGTATTCTGGAGCTCAAGGTCCGCTCTTCTACTCTTTATCTTGATTTAACCTATCGTGGCCTTTACGTGAGCGACTGCCATCTGATCCCCACAACCCCGACAGGGAAACCTGCGCCAGAGCCACATCCGTTAATCATCAGATGTGCCGGCTATAATATATTTGACAACATATTTTATTTAAAACATCATCATCATTATTATGTTTTCAGTTCTTATTATACATATTATAATCTATGACAACACTAAAATAATTAAAATTAATAAAACAACATGTCATAGCGACAAAAAGTTTTATAGTCGTGCGCAGAATGATTTACTACCAGATTTCACAGTCATCCGACTGGCGTAAGTACATCTGTATACGTTTAGGATTTCTTATAAGTGCCATAAGTATTAGTTAACTATTTATGCCTACGTATAATATGTTAATCTACAAGTGGTTCGAATGTATAGGGCACGTGTTTATTATATCCGTGTTACTCAATCTTATTTTAAGTATGTTTTGTCTCAAACGGTTTCGGGTGTTGATATTTGTTTTAAGTTTGAATAATGATGATCCAGTTTTCAGCTTGGTTTATACATACTAGTCACGTCTCTTACCCAAGGTAGGCTGAGATCCACTTGCTGCGATCCTAGCATACACCTTTCACTTTTCTATATATTTTATTCATAATGGTTTTCATACATGCTCACAAGTCACAGGTTGCGGGTACTTCACTGAGTTTATAATATTGATTTAAATGTAAAGTGACCTATGTTCTTGGTCAGTAGAGCTACCATTACACTTTTCGATGTATTTTAAAGGAAAGTAAACGACTGAATGTTACATTGTCATCCTGCTATCCTACTTCCTATTAATATTATAAATGTTGAAGTTTGTGAAGATTTTTGGATGTTTGTATGTTTATTACTCAATCACACTCAAACGGCTAAACGAATATGACTGAAATTTGGTACAGGGTAAATTAATACTGGAATAATACATATAGGCTACTTTGTACCCCTGGAATATATTAATGGGTAATGGGATCAGAATTCTACGCGGGCGTAGCCGCGGCCAACAGCTAGTTAATAATATATGCCTATTATACCTTCCACACAATTACCTGCGACCCACGGGAACCTAGATGGGGGATAAAAATATACCTTCAGCTATGACTATGTGTTATTCCAGACTGATCTATCGCGGTACTAAAATTCATTAAGATCTGTTTAGCCATTTCTGCATGAAAGTGTAACAAACATCCTTTCCTCCTCACAAAAGTTCATATTATTATTAGTAAGAAATAGGATAGAATGTTAACAAATATCATTACATTACCTCATTGACACTGACCTACTTTTTATTTTTGATACATCAAAAATAAAAAGGAGACAAAGTGATCACAAGGCACACCCATTCAAATAGCAGGTACTTACACTTCCCCCATTAAATTACACATAGGTACATAATAGCAATTCGAAATAACAACACGTGCCGTATTCGGGTCAGCCGATGAAAGGGTAGATCTCCTGTGATCATATTCATACTAACTAATACTTTTTATAAATACGAAAGTAACTCTGCCTGTCTGTTACCTTTTCACATCAAGACCGCAGAATGTGTTTAGGGGGGCCCCACTAAGATTCTTGGCCTGAAGCTAACCTCACCTGCAAGTTGATATACCTGCTAATTGACGGATGAGGCTCTGGCGCTGGCTTTCCTCTCGAGGTTGGAGGAATCCGACGGCAGTCGCTCCCGTAAAATCAAGATACACCGATAATGGAGAAGTAGGAGACGGGCCCAGGGACGACCGGGCTTGACGCTCAGTTGGTGATGACCGTAGCTAGTAGTGAGAATTCATAAACCAGATTCGTCATTCTTCTGGTAGATATATGTCTTTTGAACCCTATGGTACATACAATAAAACCAGCTGACTTAAATCTTAAGAATGTTATACTTTCAAAGTGGAAACTTCAAGCATGTCAAGGTTAAATTTGACCAAAATGTTACACGTGTCGAGTTTTGGGACCAGCGAACATTTTGCTTAGGCGTGCTTACCTAGGAGTTATTAGGGTATTGTTTAGAAAACAATCACTGTGCAGAAGCCGTAAGCAGTTACACAATGATCGATAACTACAAACAAAGATATGGTTATAAGAAGTAAAGTCCACTCGTTTTAAAATATTGTTAAATATTTTGCTGACGCTGACGCCTAATATTACAATTCCAATAACGACCATAACTCATAGTTAAAATGACGGTCTAAAAATAGTACACGTAGACATGTAATGTTACGTATGTAGGCAAGTATGATTGTTTTTAAGTTCTGTAACTCAAAAAAATATATACAAAATCCTTATAGTAATCACTCCGTTGTCCGTCTGTCTGTACAACTGTTTAGTTAGATGGACTGAATAAATTACTAAAAACGATTCCTCATGGAACAACTAACTTTAGGAATGGAAGGTAATTTTGTATAACAACCAGGTACTGTACCATCCTGTTTACTTTGGACACTTTACGTATTTAGATAAGTGTAAACTGTCACCTTTATTGCCATAAGAGTAGGCAATGAAAATCAAGCTTTATATGATCCTTAGATACATTATTTACTCTGGTTTTTTCGAGAATGTCGCCAATTTTAAATTCTGTTAACATTATTGTATATATCATGGAACACAAAAGTTGAAAATTTAATGATCTTCCTTCATCAAAAACCCCTTTTCCGAGAACCTTGCGATTTCATCCGTAAACGTTCATCTAGGTCGCCACATCCTTCTACATATACGTAAACAAATATACACAAATAGCACACACGCGCATCCTTTTCATTCCGGGGTAGTTAGAGTCAAGTCAATGCCAGGATCATAGCAAGTGGAAAGATGTTAACTCTGCCTACCCCAATACGAAAGAGGCATGAATTTAAGTAGGTATTGTCACTCTAGATTACCAGCAGAAGTATTAAAAAAGATTTGGCAGAAAATATTCAGAAATGATGTATAAAATTGTAGGTTCATGATGTAAGTCTAGGTGAAGTTATATGCGCTTTGAGGCCATTGGCTGAGGAAGTCATAAACAGAGCAGATAGCTGTCATCTGTAACAGACCCGCCCACGCTATTTCTGCTTTTCAGTACTGCGCCGACGCAGCCGCCCATCATACTTCGCTATTAGTGTATTAGTACACATAAATTTGCTACGAGAACATACTTTGGACAGTTTGTTGCCGCCAAAGTGCTTAGTTACAGCATTTGTGTTGCTCCTTTTGACATATTGCTGCAAACTCTCGATACTTGATGAAGCGCTAACGAATGGTGCCACTTGATTTGTCGTATATGGGGCTTGCAATCCGTTACACACCTGCTGATTGATGGACGAAGTTTGGTCAAACGGCAAACACTTTCGTAAAAGTCAAAATAAGCCACAAAAGGAGGAGGAAACGCTGTGGTGTATATTTATAAGAGGCCCCAACAAGAGCTTCGAGGCCCAAGCCAACGTTACCCGCAAGCCGGGATCCGGGTACCAAAGTGTAAACTCTGGATGCATCAGTGATGATTGTGGTGATTTGTCATACTAAATCGAACAATAAAAAATATTTGATTACATTCTTTGCAACTTCATTACTATCTTTATTTTTAGTTAAAAAACCGGAAAGATCGTGAGATCATGATTACCACATGTGTTTGTGAGAAGCAATTCGACATCGTGCATCGTTCGCATTCGTATCAGTAGCGTGTTTGTTTTCCTCAAATGTACAAAGCAGCTTAATTATTGGAAGGTTTATATATAAGTTAACTGTCTATTTTGTAGCTGCATAGTTTCGATAGATACCCATCAAGTAGCGAAAAATTTAAATTTGTAAATATATCCAATACTAGAATAATATTATGTAATCTGTGCCAATACTCATACCGAAATAGTATTTTATTATTTGTTCGAGTGCGAACTTGGATGCAAACGAGATTGGTACTCGAATAAAGAGCGATAAGTCTAAATAGTAATAAATCATTAGAAGTACTACACATTTATTGTAGAAAGAGCATGGATAATTTGTGAAACCCGCGATCTCATGTTAATTTTTTGCAGGAGACTGGGATTACTTACTTCAAATACGAGCAAAGATAATTATTTTCAGTAAGAGAGGCCAACGGCAACAAGCCTTGAAGGGCCCAGATCCACACCATATTCACTACACCACCAGCTTCAGAGTGATAATGAGAGGGTAGGGGCTTGTATAGTAATTAGTTAATCAATAGAAGTACGCGAAATAGCTATTGCTTTGTTAATCAAGTATACACAGAATGCGTGGCTCGCTTGACATTTGAGTGGATAACTTCCGCCTGAAGTTGATTAATTGTCCTGGCTTTTTAATTGGCTGTTTAATATATGACACAAATTTGTCACAAAATTCGGCCGGGTGGGTACCACCGTGCACGATTGCGAAAAACCCTCCATATTAATCCGATTTCGGTTTGATTGCGTTCAGGGGTCAGCAAGTGCATAGCCGGGCAGGGGGATTGGGGTCGCAGCACTAGTGGGACCGGTAGGTGTCACGCGGTGCTGCGACGACAATCCTCTTCTGATGAGGCCGTCAAGCTGAGTGCCACCATTCCTGAGACTTTACCTTCAGCTTACCATCAGGCGAGGTGAAGTCAAATTGACGTGTCCTAAATATTAAAAAAACAGCCTAGTAGCGTAGCTTAGACCAACGAGCAAGTATTCACTGTAGACGCAAAGCAATCTCCGATCAATGTACCTTATGCTGGATCACCCAAAGATAAAGCTTAATTCTTTTGTGAATACGTAGGTGCTCTAGATCATCATCATCAGCTACCTGCCCTTGTCCCAATTTTAGGGGTCGACGCAACATATTATTCTCCTTCATACATTCTTGTCAGATGTCATCTCTACAGTCACTCCATTCCTTGTCATATCCTCTATCACGTATTTCATACATCTTTTCATAACGCCATTCTTACAGGCCTACCTCTGCTCCTAAAGCCCTCTACATTCATACTTTGACGCTTTTTAACAGAATTACTTTACTTTTTTATTTACGTAAGTTTCTATGTATAATATGTATATATTTACAAAAAAAAAGTATATAAGTATGTTTATCCGCATTCTGGAACCCATAACACAAGCTAGTTAAACTATGCTTACTTTGGGTCTAGAGAGCGCTGTGTAGAATGTCGTAGAATATTTATATTTATATTTATTTATTTAGTTCGTAGTCGCTCAACCCAATTTCGAATACACACAGCTTATATACAAATTAATCAAAAGTTACATAAATTTTTACTACTTTCAGTCTACGTAAAACCAAGTCAGAACAAATGGAAAAATATTTACATTGAAAACGACACTAAAAGCTCCCCAGCAGCCAGTAGATCTTGAAATTTTATAAACATCCCCACGACCGTACTTATCTTTACAGTCAATGTAACAACGGTAATAAAACAATTAATGGAGCTGTACAGCGGGACAGTAGCCAAAAGATGACTTTCGAAATCATTATTGTACCACTCGACCGTGTTTTATCAGTGCCCAAACGAATAATTACGTACAGATTAGATTATACGTACCACCTGCTAAGTAACCCTGGGAATACTGGTATCAACTTATTCTACAGGGGCATTTTAATCGGGGTTCGATAATCATGTTCGAACCAAAAGGAAATGAAAATTTTCTCACAGATTTTATTTGTGTTGTGTTAATAGTTAGAGAATTATCACAACGTCAGCTGAATTCCGATGAAGGGTGAATTATATAGGACTGAAGTGTTTATTCAAGGGGGATATTCATAATGTTATCGCTATGCGATATCCATGCATTTCACCACTAAAAACAGTCTTGTCACTATAAATGCTAAGCTTCGGAACGTATTCGTATTAAATTGCGTATATGCAATAAGTAAATGTTATACTGCTGTCTTCAGGACCTTTTTTTACGCACACCTATACCTCTCTTTAACGCTATTTTCAGTTATAAACGATGTATCAGTATTATTAGTCATTACCATCCTCGAAGCGATTCCCTTTTAAAAAAATAATAATATTAGTAACCAAAATTACTAAAATTACCCCTAACCCCTTCAGCTAAGGTAAATTGCTTGTGTTAGGAGTGGGTTCACGTCGGTAGTGTAATAGCCAGGATTCGAACCCGACCTTTCGATCGTAGGGTCGACTTCTTAACCACTAAGCTACCGACGCTTAAAATTGCATCCAAAGTTTGCACTTTGGAGCCCAAAGACTGCTTATTGTTTTTAATTGGTATATCGGCTTTTACGGGAGGGACTATTTGTCTAATCCTGAGAGGAAAGCCTGCGCAACAGCCTCGTCCTTTGTTTCGCAGGTGTACTATTGGGCCTGAAGGATGCTGATAGGGCCTTCTACACTCATGTATCAGCGTTTTTAGTCTCTACCCATTATTTTTTTAATGAACCATATTTTTTTGTTAAAGGCCCATAGGTGTTCAAACAATACAAGGCATGATTGGCATGAAAATGAAGGCACAGAAAAAAGTTAGAAATAAATACTTCACGTAATACGAGTTGTATACCTACATGAAATAGACAGGGCTTTCCAGTACACGTTCGTTACAGATGCGCCCTATTTACAAGTGATAAGCTGCGTTCTGCGACGAATGCAATCCGATTGGCCCTAACATCCCGGAAGTTCTATATTTTTATTATTTGTGCCATAAATACATTTGATTTTCTAAATCTACATATATTATAGATTTTAGATTTCAGACAATGATTACGGATCAACGGAATAAGCAAAAACATGAAGAGAAAATTGCAAAATATACGTAATAATTTTTATATTCATTACACAAATTTTCACAAAGTTCAGTTTTACTACGAAACACACACAACGATAGCAGTGTTGCAGGTTTACTTTATTCAAACGGATAAAGCAACGTAAACTTTCAAAACATTCCCAAGCATGGGTATAGTACCTTTTTTTTTATATGGAAATCCCTTCGGATACCCCCCCGCGGGGGCGGTTATGTCGGGCTTGAACCGACTAAAACCGCACGCCGTCTCGGGTCTACAGACGCCGGGGTGTAAAGTTACCCATAGAGCATATCCCTCGCACTCCAACTGACCCTGGGGCATTCGCAGTGTACATGGTAATGTATATCATATATTTTTTTTAGTTTTTCATTCTCTTATTTTAGAAGTTACATGGGGGGGGACACATTTTACCACTTTGGAAGTGTCTCTCGCGCAAATTATTCAGTTTAGAAAGAAATGATATTAGAAACCTCAATATCATTTTCGAGGACCTATCCATACATAACCACACGTATGGGTTTGACGAAAAAAAAAATTACTTTCATTTCTAAGTACTTACCCCTTTTTCTATTTTTGTGTGAATATCCTAATGCGGTTCACAGAATACATCTACTTACCAAGTTTCAACAGCATAGTTCTTAGTTTCGAAAAAAAGTGCCTGTGACATACGGACGGACAGACAGATATGATGAATCTATAAGGGTTCCGTTTTTTGCCATTTGGCTACGGAACCCTAAAAACCGTTTATAAGCAGCAAGTCTTTGTCGGAACTATGGATGTTGAAGAATCATTGGCAGCATCATACTTACAGGAAAATCTTGTGAATACCATCATTGTATACCTTTTTTTTTCGTGCGGAAATCCCTTCGGATACCCCCTCGCCGGTCAGCGGGGGCGGTTATTTGTATACCTTTTTTTTTTTTTTTTTTTTTTTTTTATCGTGCGGAAATCCCTTCGGATACCCCCCCGCGTGCCAGCGGGGGCGGTTATGTCGGGCTTGAACCGACTAAAACCGCACGCCGTCTCGGGTCTACAGACGCCGGGGTGTAAGGTTGCCCATAGAGCATATCCCTCGCACCCCGACTGACCCTGGGCCATCTCCGGTTTCGAGATGGCCCCCTCGGGTTTGGGAACCACGGTGTCCCCGTCTTGCCCCGGTTTGGGGGAGGGGCGCTAGTCGCCCCACCGTCCCGGCCTGCTTCTGCTGGGGTGACAGGTGGCCTCCCCCGCCACCCCCAGGCCTGCGCTCATGGAGGACGGAGGTCGTTAAGCGACCTCCGGCGCCTGAGTTGCCTGCGACGCGCGGCGAGCAAGTTGCGGGCTCGGCGGACCGGGAGAGTTCTAAGTCTCTCCCGGGCGCAGGAGGCGGCGGCGGCCCACGCGCTCGCGCTCCGCACCATTGCCGCAATCATGCTGCCGAGCGAGAGGACTCCCACCCCGATGGCTGCCACGAGGTCACGCCTCGGCGCCTCCCACGCCGGGCAGTCCGCCAGCGTGTGCAGCCCTGAGTCCTCGCTCGCGTCGCAGTGATGACACTCAGGCGTTGGCTACCTCCTGATCCGATGCAGGTGGTCCCCGAAGCACCCCTTCCCTGAGATCACCTGCGTCAGTCGGTAGGAGAGGCTTCCGTGTCGCCTCTCCAGCCAATCCTCCATGATGGGCCTTACCGCCGCTATTGCGGCGTGCCCTGCGCTTGGTTGCCCAAGTCGTTCCTTCCACTCCACCACGATGGCCTGGCGGAGCTGGGACTGCACGGCCTCGATTTCTCGAGGCTCGGGGTTCCATCCCTGCTCCCGCGCCTCCTTTCGCCACTGGTACAGTTGCGAAAGGGCTCTCGCTTCCAGGTCCCATGGCGGAGTTCCGGCAAGGAGACTCGCCGCCTCGAAGGAGATCGTGCGGTACCCTCGGATGACCCTGATGGCCAGAACTCGCTGCGGAGCGCGCAGCATCTGCACAGTTCTGGTCCTCAGGGCCTCCGCCCATATTGGGCACCCATACAGGGCCATGGACCGCACGATCCCCGCGTAGAGTCTCCTGCAGGAGTCATCGGGCCCCCTCATGTTGGGCAACAGCCGAGCCAGAGCAAGAGCTGTGCCCTTCAATTTGGGGGCCAGACTTCGGATGTGCTCTCCGAAGTCCCATCGGCCGTCGAGCACGAGCCCCAAATATTTCATTTGGGGCTTGATGCCGATGCGATTTCCTCCCACGATGAGACTGGATCCCTCGGGTGGCTTGCTCCGAGGCCCATGGAAGAACAGGGCCTCGGTTTTATGCAGGGCCACCTCGAGACCCAGCCGCCGGATCCGCCTAACGAGGTTATTTGTATACCTAGGCGTCACATTGTCTTCTGAACTTTCTGTGCTTAGGGTATAATACACTCTTATAATTATTTCTTTTTTTTTACGTATTTGAATTGGCTGATCTAAATGGGAAGCCATAACATACAAATATAGGTACATTTTGTAAGCAAACACATCAATGCTACGAAATGTTTGGAAATAATAAATCCGTCTATCCGTAAAAGCGCAATCGAGCTCATAATATATATTTTTAGTTTTACTGACGTTGGTTTCAGGTTCTATAAGAAACGTAGAAGTTCTATAGGAAGAAAAGATATCTACCTAAAAATGTGGGTAGTTTCAAAAGTTGTGTAAATGTTACAACTACTATAGTTAAGCATATTATCGACGCTTGATAATATCATAATATTTTCCACGAGCACCTAGAAGTCCTTGACTTACATTAGGGTTCCCAATCAAACATCAACCGGCATAAGAGGGTGACAAGATGCATGGGAACATCGACTATACATCTGTGTCCACAAAACTGATAACGGCCAATAATACCACGATATCTATGTAAGTAAATATAAGGGTATTGTAGGGGTAAGTTAGTTCACGTAGTAGTAGAAGTTACTTATAATTTATTGAGAAAGATAAACTAAAATGATATAGAGTAAGTTCAAACGCTTCTTTGACGATTACCTACTTCATGGGCCTAACCAATAAAAATAATCACGAGGATTAGATTAGATTAAACCTTATTCCTATTGAGGGTGAACATAATTATGTATGGTACCGATAGCACTTAACTAACTCTGGTTGAATTCCTTTGCCTTTCTTGTTTCAGAAGATTTTTTAAAATCATTTGACTATTTGGGGATGTAGCCTCAAAACACTGAAAGACTGTAATACTTCAAGGTTGCCTACAGCACTATTTTATAACAATTTTAAAAGTTTATCACGTTTCATTTTTATAGCCTATATTTATTAACAATCTACAGTACAATATTGCAAATGTAGCTTTAGATATAGTATTTTGAATTTATGAACTGTCAATTTAATTACACTTTAAAAACGTGTGTAATTAATTGATTAATTTCAAATCCACAATCTAATTCTTTTGGGTGTGTTTTATTAATGGAATGAATAAGAACCATCGAAGTACGAATGTGAACTGGTTGGAATAGCTTTTTGTTGATAGCTATTCTAACCAGGCCCCTTATTCTATTTGACACGTTTGGTGCTAACCGAACCGTATCGTATTAGCCGTAGCATTTACGTTGGTTTACTTTTAGCCCAGTTCTTTCTTCTATGTTATACAGTTGAAATCCACTGACTTCTCACGTTACGACTGTGATTACAACTCGATATCAAAAAGAATAATGCCCCAGATCACATTCATACTTTGATGTCAAACCACTAAGTTTGACGTCAAAATCTCTTTGGTGATCCAAAGAGATTTTGACAGCAACCAACAAAAGTGATTTCGCTGTCCTGAGCTTACTTCTGCTGATATCGGCCCGCGCTAATGACTACTGAAACTTAATATGTCTTAATGCTATTATAAACCCAACTCGACTCTATTGCTAACGAACCCATGGTCGCTTTGCAAGCGACATAGATGGCGGAAGTACCTATTAAAACGTCTCTACCTTCATCACAGAAGTCGTATATGCCCCATACAGGCGGAGGAAAAAAACTTATCAAAATGCGTAGAACATTGAGTGTGACTTACAGGTCTTTACACAACTTCATCCAATTAATTGGGCAAACGTTGCGCAGGCGGTTATCGCGAATAACGTGTAGTTTAGCGTAGTGTTGCCCCAAATAGTATGTTCACGGTAATGAACCGGTATGGTAGCCGATGGTGTTGGTGTTAACCGCGCACATTACCAGCCTTACGCTAACCACACACACGGTGCCGGCCAGATTACACTCTGTCAATATTTGACACAAGCCTGCACTCCCGGAACACTTCAATGTTAAGATATTATAGAGTTATGCGTGTAAAAACAAACAACATTTTGCTGTCTATACATTACGCGAATATAACACCATTCTCAATTACTGAAACCCAAGAAAAAGCAAAAGACGGTTGGAACTTAACTCTTCAGAATATGAAACAACCACCGTCTTAGTCTCCCTGCGATCATGGCTGCTGAATAGCAAGCGAAATATCGGGAACAGTGTAAATAATAAGATTATATAATAAATCATAATAAAATCCGTTAAAAATTATTGTATTTCAAAACAACGCTACTCTTATATGCTAAATAACTACATTATAACAGTAGATTTTTAGTAAGGAATCACAGTGGAATCTTGACCCAAATCGTAGCAACCCGGCCAGAGAAATACTACCTTCATCCGACAGCCTATTATATAACCCTGTGTTATTTAACTGCAATGCGTAGGATCTCCAAACCCTGAAGGTGGCCTGCAGTGCAGTAACTAGTAACTGGTACTTAAGCAGACCGTAAAAAAGATAAAAACGTGAAACGAGCAGCTTTTTCCTGAGCTACCTAGACACGTTCTGGATAGCTGAAGTTTTTGTCTTTATAAATCTCATCATAGAAGTTGACGTTAAGAGTTTCTGATTTAAATTTATTGCAGAAGTTACCACACAATTGCTTCGAAATTTCATGCATTATTTAATTTGTTGTTAGGCTCTATGCTCTACATTGCTGCTGGAGTACCATCGACATTGATTTTGGTTTTCGCCCGACCGCGAGGTTCAATGATAAGGTCAAAAAGTTCATTCCGAAACTTATGAAATCGTACTAACGTTTGCTGATGAGTTTTCACGAACGCCTTTATTAGGCGCAATTTACGATACATCGGTAACGGAGAAGAAATTAAAATCATTTTCTTGAATAGCAACGACAATAATAAAAAGACAATAAAAAAATATTCCTATAGTAGTTTGTTTACTCAAACAAAATTTTTAACAAAATTATTTATAATATTATAACTTTAAACTAAAACTTTTAACTAAAATATGAAACTGAGTAAATAGAGTCCAAATAATATTTCTCTTAACATAACATTAAATACCTGTTAGAATTTTAAATAAAATCTATTTCGTTTGGTCAAAATTTAATTAAATTAAGTAGTACAAAGTTCAACTATCGTAATTTACTTTTGCAACCACTACTATCATTTTTATTAATTATTAAGTCATTACTTAGAATTTTATTAGTCTGTTTATATTTTGGATAACTGTAACTGGTCATTGTTTAGTCATTTTTACTGGTATATACATTTGTGAACGACTGATGTTATGCCAAATAAAATAAAATAAATATATAAAAATAGTTTGAGAAATTAACAAAAAAATCAGATCAAAGGATGGGATCCTTTGATCTGATTTTTTTGTTACAAAGTAATATTTCCCATCGCGCATCGGCACTTATAGCGCAGCAGTGGATTACACAGATTATACTATTAATACGGAACAGAAATATTACTTCTCATAAAAAGGAGAATGATAAAAAGAAGCACCTCTCACAAACTGTATGTAATGGAGCATAGGTAGGTACTGGATAGTGGTAGGTACAGGACCTAGGAGGTACAGGATCGACTTTAAGATACTGCTACTTAAAGTCGATCTTAAATAGGTAGGTAATACTTCACCAGTCGAGCTACCCTATTCGTGATGGAAAAAGCAAGGCTCTACCACGTTGCCTATATCTGTACAATCTTTACACAAAGTTCCGTAGTTCGTTCGGTATGTTGGAATAGCCATTTCAGCTTATCCTACTAAGCCGCGTTCATCTAAGATCTTGACTTCAAAAGTTCAAATGTCAAGTTGTAACAAGTGCAGGCTAGAACGGTGCAGAGGGCGCGAAGTGGCCTGTTTAAACAGGGGTTGTGTTCCGGCGGCACCTGTGTGAGATTGTTTGCGCCCCCACTTACACGCCAGGCTACAATCACTCCGCAAACCGACGGGATGTTTGCTCACACCGGTGCGAGATCAACATAGGCGAGGAAATCTTAATCTGACGCGGGGCTTTGAACTTACTAATGTGTAAATAGGACATAAACTACATAAATTGATCGGAAAATTCAAGTACGGCTAGCTCCCTCGAGAATTGTCTATACATACAACACAATGCCAAGATATGAAACTATCTTCTCTTATTTATCAAACAATATTTAGTAATTTTTAAGAATTTCTTTTCTTAAAAAATACGAAATATTATACTAAATATTAGTAGTGAAATTAGTATGTAATGACTGACTATGAAATTAGTAATTTATTGAAATTGATTGACAAAATTATTTCATACAATATTTAGGTAAGTAATAATTTAGTCAAATAACTAGGTCTGCAAGGCGAATCGCTGCTTGCAATGTTGAGCTGAGTAAGACATCGTGAATCAGATTTTGAAAATTTTGAACAGTGATCATTCCTCCGTGGCAAGTCCGATTTTGAAAATTCTTTTTGAAAGTCACAACTTTGGACATGCTTTCTGAGCGTGTAAACTTTGGTCACAGTGTCTCGAGCGGTTATTATGTAATTCCATCTGGAATTTTTTTAACGGTGATCATTCCTCTGTGGTAGCATACATTTTTTCAAAATATATCCATAAACCTTCCTCTGATTGATCTCTTTAATCATGCCAAATTTGGTTCTGATTGGATTAGTAGTTTAAGAGGAGACCTGTGACAAAGAAAATCCTGAAGTCTAGTATGAGGAGCTTTCGTTCGACTTCGTCTCACTCAGCTCAATTATTTTGTATTAGTATTCACCTAAATTATTTTTTTAAAGAGATACTTAGTCAAATTAATCAATTCTTAAAAAGCTTGTCGTTTGACGGGAACAAGTTTTGTTCGGGGACTCCCTCACTAAGGAGATAAGCGCCCTATAATGAGAATGTGTGCGCAGGCACATTTATCGCCACGGCTCGCGGAAATAAACCGGTACCAGCCTACCAGGCAGGAAGGGAACTTGACAAATATAGTGTCAAATAAAGTAACGGCGCGCCCTTTAACTGGTACAGTCATAATAACACATAACAACAGATTAATAATACCAGTATTTAATTTTACCAGTATTACTCTATTTTTTCTTTTTGACGTGCGGAAACGTCCACGGGCTTCATCCCACAGGAGCTAACGGTAAGATGGCTATGTCGGACTTAAACCGACTAAAACCGCACGGTGCCTCTCTTGCATCAGCCATGTGGTACGGGGAATCTGGTGTGCACTAGGAAGGATATCCCAGAGACCCCAATCGGCTCCTGTCGCCAGCGCTGGCGACCCCGACGCGTCATTCTGGGGAGATCTAATCCCCCCTTCCCCCAAGACAAGCGCGCGCGGAAACACGACGCACCGCCACCCTTGGGCCTGCTTCTGCTAGGGTGACGGCTAGCCCCGACCACCACCCCCAGGCCCGCGCTCATGGAGGACGGAGATCGTTCTGCGATCTCCGCCGCCCGGTGCGCTTCGAAATTTAATAAATGAATAAAATATCCAAAAACTATAAATGTGACTCGGATTTGATTTTTTTCTATTTTAAATTGACATTTCACATCACTATTTTAACGTGTCAAAACGGCTATCATAGCGTGCTGCTAGTTTATAGTTTACGACATAAACAAACAATGACAGAAACTGACATCGATGACATTCTGTCATTATTATTTTTTTGCTTTATGAAAAGTACAATTACAGGAGTCGAACGTATTCACAAAGGAGTATCATGTCATATATGGAATTCAAAATTTCATAAATATTGCTTTCAATCAAAAGAACTGAAACTAACACGAATGTATTAAGTACTTAAACTATTGAGTGTGAGAGTCCGGCTAAGATCGGCTTGCTCCGGTTTTGTATATTGCACAAAGTTGTTTATGTTTATAAAATATTAAAAATGCAGCTTCGGTAACTGCTTTAAAAACACATCAAGCTGTAGACATGCGTTGCGCGATAGAGAGAACGCTCTACAAAACCGAATGGAGCCAATCCTAGCCGGAATCTCACTCTCCTTCCTGACATGCCAAATTAAAAGCCGAGTTGGCGTCACATTACAATCAAATCTAAAAGCCACCATGTCTCAAAGACGGATCGCTTATAGCCGAAATATAGCTTGCAACTTTGTAGCGTATCCGTAGACCATCAGATGTTCATACTCAGAAGCGCCGATGAGGGGACGATGTAAAGTGCCGACGTAGTTGATAGGAAATTAATAAACGAGAACAGATGAGATAACGCATAACATAGTGCCTATTCAATTAGAAGCGGTAGATCCCGTGTTGGTTTCATCTGGACCGCTGAATACCGCCCGCTGACCCCGGGTCCACATTAGATAGATATACTCTATCTTACTTAGGTATTAAGCATAACTAATTACGGAATAATTCATGTTATACGGGGTCACATAAGTAATAAATTATATTAAGATAAACGAGCTTAAAGCATTATTGTTGAGCCTTTATTATTTTCTTTTATCTATCCGATTAATATTATTTTGCATGATTTATTTTTTATTTGTTTCATTGCTGAAAAAAGTTCGTTGTTTACATTATCAGTAATAAGCCATTATCAAACAATTACATTAAAAGATATTGTAATTACCATCAACCTGGCCATAATTTAATGATACTTAAGTTTATCTCCTGAGTGTGAGTTCGAGAAATAGTTTGCCAGGGGTTTGTGAATAATTTATTGTGAAATAGGTATGTGAAATCTATCTTCCTAGGAAACTCCTTTTTTATTTAAATTGAGAAATTTAAATGAAACAGATTGCACAGACACCCTTCCACTCTTAGGCGTTCAACGTTAGTAAATAATAAATTGATAAATACTAGTATTGTGCTTAATTGATTTCTAAATTGATGGCTTCGGTGATGGCGTCGACGGCGGTGTTTCAGAGAAGTGGGTACTTAGGTGCTTTGCAAACGAAAATAACTTATCAAGTGTGAACAGTATTTCTATTCCTATTTATTACCTACACAACGTAGCCTACCTATATTTTACCTGGTTTTATCTACCTAATTATAATGACACTTTATAACAATTTTCTAGCATTACTAGCCAGGTACCATAATGTTATCTAGAGCCCACCTAAGTATACCTTGATACTTGCTGTAGGCACCGATAAACATGCTTAAATATTTATTTTGTTATAACATAAATAACATCAGCCAGCGCCACCCATAAAATATTTTAACTTTGTGCGAATCGAACTCGCGACCACTGACATAGCAGTGAAACACACAGCCAACTCACCACATAGCTTGTCTAGTTACGTGAACGGTAAAGAAGAAATCCTTATTCTTTGTTATCTATTATTTTTATAGTCAACGTCAAAAATAGATGATCATATTCATATTTAAAAAAATAACAGTTATTGACCAAAGTATGTATGTAAGTATAAAGTACCAATGTATATTTCTTAATGAAAAGGATATTTAACTACTTGGTAGGCTCCATTTAAATATTGATATAATTTGATTTGTAATAATTTACGTTCAGGTTTTTAGTTTATAATAGAACTGTACCTTTTTTTTTTTTCGAGCGGAAATACCTTCGGATACCCCCCCGCCGGCCAGCGGGGGCGGTTATGTCGGGCTTGAACCGACTAAAACCGCACGCCGTCTCGGGTCTACAGACGCCGGGGTGTAAGGTTGCCCATAGAGCATATCCCTCGCACCCCGACTGACCCTGGGCCATCTCCGGTTTCGAGATGGCCCCCTCGGGTTTGGGAACCACAGTGGCCCCGTCTTGCCCTGGTTTGGGGGAGGGGCGCTAGACTTGCATAAGGTTGATTGATGCAGCAAAGCAAACACTTTTGAGAAATACCACGATATTGCTAATTTCTTTTTATTTCAAGAAATGTTATGGATTCGTGTTCATGTGAAGATCAACAAAACGGCGTTAACATATGAATTACGTAGATGTACAAAAGCACTCATTATTAAGTTTACTCCCAGTGAACCTTTGGGGAATAATAACGAAAGTAAAACGAAAGCGAAAATATGTGTTCAACCGGAGAAATAACATACTTCCATGTACTTATTTTTAAATATTTTTACTAAAAAAGAATATGTTTAATGTTAGTTCAAAAGGCATCTCATAGTTATTGTGTACCTTTATATTGTAATACAAATTTATTTAGATCGGTCGATACAACATTCTGGCACACTAGGCACTATGCAATATGCCATAAGTAACTACCTAAAACTAAGTAAACATGAGTTGTTAAAATTGTATGATTGAAAATGGTATGATTACGTAGATAGCAAACAAATAACTCTATGCACAACCCGCGAAAGCTTTGTTCATAACTATAGGTGTACCCGCTACTTCGTTATCGTGGATTTAGATTTTTAATGTTTTAATTATTTTAATAAAAGTATACGCCTATGTTACGCCTGCCAATGAATGTCTCGTCAAAATCGACACAGCCGTTCCAGAGATTACCTAATTCAAATAGACAGAAATTAAACAGAAAAAAAGACAGGACATACATTTTAAACAATACTTATTGTTAATGCGATACATTAACAATAAGTATTATTTTATTACAATTCGTATAAAATTAAATATATAAAATTATAAATACTAAATAATAATAAAATAAAATAATGATAGAAAATAATTAAACTACCAGGTAAATGCATATGCGTACATTTATTTAAAACCTGGTAGTTTAATTTTACATACAGACGAATCAATTTTATTTATTTGTATAGATGTAGGTATAGATATTAAAAAACAAAAACAATTCTACAGATGTAGAGTGATGCATTTTTCTCTTACAATGCAAATATGGAAAGTTTTACGGTGCTCTACATTAACCTAAAAAAGCTGACGTACGTGTGAGATCCGCAATAAAAACATATTTTCAGTCATTTTCTTCCTTTCTTTCTTTCTTAAATATCATAAATCATCAATATTTTATCATAATACCCTTCTATTTAAAAGATGCTATTTAATTTTTCATCTTTCGTACTATACAAAAACATATTATACATATCAACCAAAATGTGTGTGCGATATTTAGTACATATAAACGGTTAAGTACTCACTTGGTCGGCTGCGGCACAATACTGTCATAATTAAAACTTAGTAATAGTTTCCCGACAGCTTCGTTAATTTCCATCATTTCGGCTTCCTGCGGTGGACGATCTCGATCTTGGTCCCAATTACTCATTGTCACCACAAACTTCAAATTCAAAGTTCGAATCTCGCGTAGATTTTTTTAAAGTAGGATGAACGTACGCGTGCGGTCGACTCGCGCGCATAGACTATAAAGAGTTCCTTATGCTCAGCGCATAACTATAAAAATGTTTGTCAGAAGGGGCGCGCGCCAACTGCTGATACGTCGTTCTCGTATTTGTTTACTTATCGATTACTCATAATAAGAGTGATTTTATATAAATAAACATTAAAAAATATATGTAACTTTGACTGATGAAAATTGATATTGTCTGCCTACATAATGGCGATTATATTTTGACCTAATAATGTCAGTAGACATTTTAAAAATAATTTCCAACATTTCCAACTTAAGTAAACTGAGAATTACAACTTAATATTATTCACTCTTCTTATTATTCGATGGAAATTCTTATTGTCTGCCTACATAATGGCGATTATATTTTGACCTAATAAAGTAAGTAGATATTTTAAAAATAATTTCCAACATTTCAAACTTAAGTCAACTGATATACATAACTTAATATTATTCACTCTTATTATTATTCGATACCTACCTAGTTACTACGTTGTAGAAGTTTATTACTATAATTTCCGAACAATGTTACAAAATATTTGTTTACATTTCGATGTAAAAGCGCTGTAAGTTTTCCGAATTTTCCGCGCAGCTGTGAGTGGGCGGTGCGCTAGCGCATTGTAGCGCCGCCTCGCATCGTCATTGGTGCACGCTGCCGGCCGTTCTGACGTCACGGCACCCATGCCTTTATCTATGTGCCTACTGGAGAAGCTCGCTCGACCTGTGATATCAAAGTTCACATTCAGTATGTATGTATAGAACTTGTCCAGTACCTACACAGATATGTCGCTATACCAGAGGTAATTAGAAAATTGTTATTTACATTTAACAGAAATGAACTATACGTATGTCTCTAATGGTACTTAATCTATATTCTATAGGTTTACCTATATAATATTACTTACCCTGACTGATTCATCAATGCAGACCCTAAACCGCTAGGGCTATAAACTTGGAATTTTGGTCTTTTATGTTAATGTCCAATAAAGATTGTTTCTTATTATTTTTACTGCTGTATTTTCTCTTGCGAAGCCAGGACAGGCCACTAGCAGATAATAAGACTAGATAGACACAAGAAGGCTAAGACTCCCTTAACTAATCAACTCAAGTATGTTTATTTGGAACGTGGGTCTCGAATCAGTAACGCCACGTTTTCAAAACGCGTGATTTCAATTCATTTAAGAAGAAAATCGTAAAATTAAGTTTATGATCTACGGAGCAATTTCTACCGTTTGCATGAGATTCTTCAACCTACAGAATGACAAGTATCAAACTATCAATCATCACTCGTTTACAATTGTTAGGTTTTGATATTTCAATTTTATAAGTTCTCTTAAGTTTTGAAATGATACGTTTTAAAAACGAAATTTTACTGTATTTATAATAATTATAGCTACATGAAGTATTAGATGTTGCCCACGGCTCCTCCAGCGTGAAATTCCGATACCGGTCCCGCGACCCTCAGGAACCTACTCCCGGGATAAAAAGTAGCTATGCCTTATTCCAGACCATAATCTATGTCTGTGCCAAATTTCACCCGATCAGCCGATTTTGTGTGAAAGAGTAACAAACATCTACACATCTATACAACCTTTTACGTGATCTACCTACCATTAAGTCATAACTACATTGTGATTGGAATTTTAATGCAAAATAAATAGGAAGCCACTCGCACTTGACCCATTTTCAGCCTATCGCCGAATAAATAAAAAAGAAGTGTTTGTGGTGGGTTCCTACGACGAAGCTGTATGATCGACAGTTAACTAACACATATAATTAGTTGCTTTTTATTAAACCTTCTACTTCGTTCCAATTAGCGCGATCTAATTCTTTGCCACTTCTCGCAATGAACGTGCTAATTGAGTTGTCAAGGTATGCGGTAGGTAAAGTGGCAGTCGAGTTAGCAACGATAGGTGGTTACGTAGATAGGTACTTTTTACGACTCGTGAGTTACGTAGATAGGTAGGTATCTGATGGTCAATACGATTTCAACCAAAAAGATCAGGGTGAAGTCAAATTGACGTGTAAGTGAAGTTTGAAGAATGAGCATTATAAATATGCTAACAATGTTATTTTCATAGATATACTAAAATGATGGTGTCTCCATAGTGCTTTCGTCGCGATAATAAACATTCGCAATAACGTACGTAACGTTATCGCGGAAATGAACTTCGCAATTATGATTTACATCCCTTTGTGACGCCCCGCTTAAAATATCCCGGACTATAGGACAATCCGGGTACAGGTAACAAAATATGTGTTGGTAAAAATTCAAGTTTTTATGGTGTGGCAAAGATAAATGATCCTAAACCATTTAATCCTAGTTAGAAATATTTACATCTTATGAGACCTCATCAGCCCGGTTCGTGTTGAAAGTATAACTGGTGTATAATATTGGATCAACATCAGCGTTACCTGGGGCTGAATTTAGGTTGATACCTTGGTTTATGAATTGATAAAAATCAAAGCAAGGGAGGACGAGTCTCCAACCCTCTCACAAACCTTGACTGAAACTCTATGTTTAATGGTAGAGTGGTAGTTCCCCGATCTAATGGCATTGTCCGTGTTATTGGTTCTATCACTTAGTACTTCTATTTTACTAGCTTTTATTTAACTTGCTCTGTTAATTAGTATGGATCAAACCTTGTAAGTAAAAATTAGAACCACTTCCTGACGTTACATTGTGAAAATGGGATAATATAAGTAAATAAATAAATAATAAATAAATATTCTACGACATTCTACACAGCGCTTTCTAGACCCAAAGTAAGCATAGTTTAACTAGCTTGTGTTATGGGTTCCAGAATGCGGATAAACATACTTATATACTTTTTTTTGTAAATACATACTTATTATACATAGAAATATGGTACTTTTTTTTTTTCGTGCGGAAATGCCTTCGGATACCCCCGGTTATGTCGTGCTTGAACCGACTAAAACCTTCTACTATGAATAAACCAGTAACCTACAAAATAATCCTGTCATGGTTCGGCTCATTTGATAGGTATGTCTTGTTATGCACTTACGAGGAAGCTTGTTTTGTAAAAATTGTTTTTCAGTTAATAATTTATTATTGTTTGGAGTAATTCTAGAATATACTACTAACTCAATAGTGAAAATCAATTCTACTAGTGGAATCACTTCGCAGCGAATCTTCAAATATCCGAAATGTATGGCAGAGACATTATTTTTCAACATGTCACGTGTAACAAATAATGTCACTCCCATTTGTCACTCACATCTCGGAATTTTGAAGGTTTGCTGCGAAGTGATTCCACTAGTAGAATGTCACTTTGTCTAGGCCACCTGGTGATCTAAAGGTAAAGGCCCAGGAGGGAGAGAGAGCGGACCCCACTCTCCAAAGGGCGATGATGATGGAGTATTTCCATCACCAAGCATCAAAATATTAATAAACTATAAACACCGCTATCATAGTATGATAATGGCAGCACCTCTGTAGCGTGGCGGTAAAACGTTCGATGGCTACGTCGGCGGTCACGGGTTCGATTCCCGCTCAGTGCGAATATTTGTATGCATGAACCTCTCCGTGAAAATGGCTGCTGAAAAGCAACTGAAACAAAGATCAGTGTAAATAAAATAATAAAATGCCACAGAATAAATAGCGCTAGAACCCTTTAAAAATCGTTTTATTTCCCGGTGTAGGTAATATTCGTGTAAACTTTCAAACAGTATCATGCATGAATACCTACCTACATGTCTATTTGCATTACAAGCCACTAAAGCTATGCTTGCTTTATACCTACTACCAAATAGCATGGTAGTATGTCGTAGAATATTAGTTATTTTATTGCCTGAGATGTGGATCACCTCCATGTTTGGTGCACCCTGGGCAACGTGGGCGATGACGCATCATTGATTGCTCCTCTGGAGTAGCTGGCATCAACGTCAACGGCCAAGAGTCCGACCGGCCCTTTCCAGGGCCAGCTGACGACTCAGCCCGACGGGTATGGCAGGCCTGCAAGGCCCGCGGGGGTGGTCGCTCCAGGTACCCCTCTGCTGTTATCAGAGGGGACACTGCAAGCGACGTGGTGATCCGAGGGGATCAGGGGACGGGTCGGCACACTACTCGCGCACGAGCTGACGGGCATGCGTGCCGCCGTCGGAGTTGGGGGGAGTGGCTGCCCTCCCGCGTCGCATAATCTCCGGGTGATCTTCAAAGACCCGAATGCTATCCACATTCGGGAAGTCGTGATATCGGAGGACGCGGTGTTTGCCTTAATTGGCCGGCCCGTGATAAGGAAAAGTCTTTAAAACCCGACAGCGAAGACGTTAATACGCTTCAGGGTCAAAATGTTCAATTCTCAAAATGTCCAACGGTGTCAAAATGTCCAAATCCCAAAATGTCCAATTCTCAAAATGTC
Source organism: Cybosia mesomella (assembly GCA_946251805.1). Lineage (NCBI taxonomy): Eukaryota > Metazoa > Arthropoda > Insecta > Lepidoptera > Erebidae > Cybosia > Cybosia mesomella. The sequence continues at coordinate 20,755,875 of OX276401.1, forward strand.
GAATTCCCAGAATGTCCAATTCCCAAAATGTCCAATTCCCAGAATGTCCAATCTTTGAGAATGGACTACAGGTAGCAAAAGTGGGTTAGGTTAGGTTAGAACTGTGACCCCAACAGAGCGCGAGCCGAGCGAGCGTAGCGAGCGTGCCGCGGTAGCGGCGGTCGAAGCGCCAGAATTGATTTGTATAATAACAATATAATTTTTATAGTAGTTATTTTGATCCTATCAGTATTTTGTATTTATTGTTTTTCATAAGTATTAATAAAGCGCTGTGATGTGTTATTGAACAAATTTACCACATTCTCAAACATTGGACATTCTGGGAATTGGACATTTAGAGAATTGGACATTTTGAGAATCGGACGTTTTGGGATTTAAACATTTTGACACCGTTGGACATTTTGAGAATTGGACATTTTGACCCTGAACGGATAAAACCTGTGGATACCGAGGGACCTCCACAGTATGTACCTCGCTTCCCGGAATGAGCGTCACCCGGGAAGTGTATCTGTTCGCCTCTACTCGCGGGAACTCAGAATTCAATTAAAACAAAAACCCCAACCCCCAACCGAGTGAAAAAGTCTGCGCGAAGGTCGCGCAGCAACGAAGCGTGGAGGTCACGCCAAAGATCGCGGCAGTGTCGGAGAAGTTCGACACCGCCAGCGAAAGGAGTAGGGTGAGCAGTCCTTCAGATGGTGCAAAGCGCAAGCGGTGCACCGAGAAACCTCGGAAGGAGGGGGGCGTGTCGGATGACGATTACACCCTCACCGGGACGGCTTCCTCTAGCTGCGACGAGGCGACAATGCCAGCGCCTAAGATGGCGGCAGTCCACCGAGGGGCGTGAGGACGTCTGACGGGTGGGAAACCCAGCCAGACCCCGTCGGCCACTGGGTGGGCACGGGAAAAGTCGCCGCCGAGGCCTTCCACCTCGGCGGTTTCGGAACCGTGCGGGAGGACGCGGTCCCTCATGGACCAAACCCTGAACAGGAAGCGATTTTGCTCATTGTGCTCGACAACGCCTCCGAGAATGAGGGCCTCGCGACGCAGCTGGCCCAGTCCCGTCTGGAGACGGCTCGGCTCGCTCCAGCCGTCGAGGAGTTAAAGAGGGTTGTGGTGAGCTCGGCTCGGCTCGGCCGAAGTAGCAGGCGCAACCGGTTGAGCCAACCGGTTGAGCCAACGCGGGTGACTCGTTCATCCCGGGCGAGGCAGTCGGCGCAACCGGCGCTGTCGGAGCAGCCGGTGCAGCAGCCGGCACAGTTGGCTCGGCCAGCGCAGCCGAAGGTGCCACCGGCAGAGTCCTGGCTCCCCTATGTGGAGGCGCTGGAGTAGCGCATGATGTGCAGGATGTAGGCCTTAATGGACTACATCCACTGTCCACCCCCGCCGCCACCAGTGGCCGGCTACGCAGCTGCAGCCCGGACGGGCCCCACTCGCCAGCGAAAGGAGTAGCACTGGTAGCACTGGTGGTAGAAATTTGATGACACAAATTTGTCACAAAATTCGGCCGGGTGGGTACCACCGTGCACGATTGCGAAACACCCTCCATAGTAATCCAATTTCGGTTTGATTGCGTTCAGGGGTTAGCAACTGCATAGCCGGGCAGGGGGATTATGGTCACAACACTAGTGGGACCGGTGGGTGTCACGCGGTGCTGCGACGACAATCCTCTTCTGATGAGGCCACCAAACTGAGCATTGTTAACATGGTCCGTGTATGTAATGGTGACCCTCTTTCCTGAGACTTTACTTTCAGCTTACCATCAGGCGAGGTGAAGTCTCTCGACATCGCCAACGCCTTCAACACCCTACCCTGGAGCTGCGTTAGGGAGGCGCTCGCGTATCACGGAGTGCTTCCTTACCTCCGCCGCATTGTCGAGGCATACCTATCCGAGAGGGCCATAGTTTACCCGAGCTGGCTAGGGAGAGAGCAGCGAGAAGTGTCGTGCGGTGTTCCACAGGGGTCGGTCCTAGGGCCACTCCTGTGGAACATCGGATACGACTGGGTGCTGCGCGGTACGTTGCTCGAGGGTGTCAGCATAGTGTGTTATGCTGACGACACCCTCGTTATGGCGCGGGGAGCAGCGTACCGAACCGCGGCACTAAAGGCCACGGCAGGGGTTGCTCAAGTCGTGGGTCGAATACGGCGGCTGCGACTCGAGGTGGCTCTCCACAAATCCGAGGCTATGTGTATTCACGGGCCTCGGAGGGGGCCTCCTGCGGGAACCAGCAAAACTGTTGAGGGCGTAAGCATCGGCATCGAGCCCACGATGGTAGTACGTGTATGTAGTGTGTAGTGGTAGTATGGAAGTACCTTGGGCTCGTACTCGATAGCCGATGGGACTTCGGACCACATCTCCGAAGTCTGGTCCCGAAACTGAGGGGGGCTGCGGCCGCGCTATCGTGGCTGATGCCCAATGTTAAGGGACCCAACGCCCCCACTAGGAGACTGTACCTGGGGATCGTGCGAAGCATGGCCCTATACGGGGCCCCCGTATGGGCGGAGACTCTGGCGGCCCGCAACGTGGCTGCTCTAAACAGCCCGTTAAAGGCGATGGCCGTCAGAGTCATCAGGGGGTATCGCACGATCTCCGTCGAGGCGGCATGTTTCCTAGCCGGGACCCCTCCATGGGACCTGGAAGCGAGCGCCCTTGCGCTGCTGTACCAGTGGCGCAAGGAGGCGCTGGAGCGGGGCCATAGGCCTGAGCCCCGAGAAATCAGGGCTCAGCGGTCCCTGCTCCGCCAGGAACTCATGGAGACATGGAGGGTGCGACTTGAGCATCCAAGGTGGGGGGGAATCCACCATTGCGGCGGTGAGACCGATCATGAAGGAGTGGTTGGAGAGGGACCATGGGGACCTCTCCTACCGGATGTGCCAGATATTTACCGGACACGGGTGTTTCGGTAAGTATCTATGGCGCATCCACCGGGAGACAACGCCGCAGTGCCAGCACTGCGAGGATCCTGGCGAAGACACGGCGCTCCACACGTTGGTGGAGTGCCCTGCGTGGGCGAGTCAACGCCGGGATCTCGTTGCGGTCCTGGGCGTGGACGTTCTCTCGTTGGAGACCATGGTGAGGGCCGTGGTCTCTGACGGGAGCAATTGGCACGCCGCCGCCTCTTTCCGCGAGCAGGTAATGTGCGCGAAAGAGACGGTGGAGAGGGAGCGGGAGAGAATCCTGCGCCTCGAGTTTCGCAGTCTGCGGCGCACCATTGCCGCAATCATGCTGCCGAGCGAGAGGACTCCCACCCCGATGGCTGCCACGAGGTCCCGCCTCGGCGCCTCCCACGCCGGGCAGTCCGCCAGCGTGTGCAGCCCTGAGTCCTCGCTCGCGTCGCAGTGATGACACTCAGGCGTTGGCTCCTTCCTGATCCGATGCAGGTGGTCCCCGAAGCACCCCTTACCGGAGATCACCTGCGTCAGTCGGTACGAAAGGCTTCCGTGTCGCCTCTCCAGCCAATCCTCCATGATGGGCCTTACCGCCGCTATTGCGGCGTGCCCTGCGCTTGGTCGCCCAAGTCGTTCCTTAAACTCCACCACGATAGCCTGGCGGAGCTGGGACTGCACGGCCTCGATTTCTCGAGGCTCGGGGTTCCATCCCTGCTCCCGCGCCTGCTCGCAACTGTACCAGTGGCGAAAGGGCTCTCGCTTCCAGGTCCCATGGCGGAGTTCCGGCAAGGAGACTCGCCGCCTCGAAGGAGATCGTGCGGTACCCTCCGCCGGTAACCCTGGGGTTATCCTTTCGAGGGCTTACCCGGGGTGCCTGGCAACGGACACTTGGGGAGAACACCGTGCGGTTTTAGTCGATACACGACATAACCACCCCCGCTGGCCGGCGGGGGGGTATCCGAAGGGATTTCCGCACGTAAAAAAAAAAACTGAAATGATATTATGAATTATAATAGCTAATCGTGCAAGGTATTCAATTTATAATGAGCAAATAATTGTAGATACATATATTTAACTAGCCGATGCCCGCGGCACCTCCCGCACGGAGGTCGGTTATCGTTTTTTGGTCACATCTTCGGTTCTACTTAACCAATTGCAATCAATATAAATCGGCAAAATACGGCAGATCTGTCATAGACCTATGTTACACGAAAATCCGCAACAAAATTCGTTCAATAGTTTTCAACAAACAGACACACGGGCCAGAATTCCAAATAAAATATCTTCGTGTTCGGAATCGTTAATTTAACTTAAAAAGTTTTTTTTAATATCTCTAATATACAGACAACTACAATTTTACAATTTTATAATAGATAGTATAAATAAGGAAGCCAAAGTTGAATGGCATTCCCACTAACCAGCAACTTACAATACTTAAGTATTGCAATGGTAAAAAGTTAAAGAAAAGCTTACTAAACGATACATTAATAAATAATAGGTTAATATAATTATACAAAAAGATTTTATTATGTATTCGTAACTCATATATAATGAAAATACTTAAAGAACAATAATCAAACTCAGTATAAATTAAATATCTACAAAAAAAAATGCAAAATAAATCTACCCATAAATATAAAGCGGCCAGTGCGAGTCGGATCGCCCATGAAGGGTTCCGTAGTAGCAAGTAACATAATAATGTTTTCTAATTTTTTATATTTGAATTGATTGAATGAAAGGTAAAATGCAGTTTACGATTTATGACGTATTACAAAAAACTACTTACTTTATCTCGTTCAAACCAATTTTCGGTGGAAGATTACATGATAATGTACATCATATATTTTTTTTTTGTTTTATCATTCTCTTATTTTATAAGTTACAGGGGGGGCGCACATTTTACCACTTTGGAAGTGTTTCTCGCGCAAACTATTGTTTAGATTTTTTTTTTATTAGAAACCTCAATATCATTTTTGAAGACCTATCCATAGATACCCAAGTATGGGTTTGATGGAAAAAAAAGTTGAGTTCTAAGTATCGGGAACCCCCAAAATTTATTGTTTTTTCTGTTTTTGTATGAAAAGCTTCATGCGGTTCACAGAATACTTCTATTTACCAAGTTTCAACAGCATAGTCGCACTGATACCAGTCTTTTCTAAAATTATAGAAAAAAAATTATATAACAGTGTCAATGACTTTTTTGAGAAGCATAATCTTTGTTGCAATGAACAAATGGGTTTCAGGAAACATAAAACGGTGAACATGGCTATATACAATTTTCTTGACAAAATTCATTAAAATATAGATAGTAGGAAGCCAGTAGTAGCTATGTATATGGATATGACGAGGGCATTTGATTATGTGGACCATGACGTACTCGTACTTCTGCGTAAGCTATATGACTACGGAATTAGAGGTAACGCTCATGATATTATAAAATCGTACTTACAAGACAGAACACAAGTCACTCAGATAGGTCAAATCAACGTAAAATCTAAAAGTGAGGTAGTTTGAGCAAACTACTTCACTTTCTAGCCCCAGATCATTATTATACGGTGTTCCTCAACGATCAGTTTTGGGGCCACTGCTCTTTATATGATAAATTAACGATTTTCCTAAAATAATCCCCCAACCAATGACATTATTTGCTGACGATAGCACGGTCATATTTAATACTGGTGATTATAAAGAAATTGAATATAACATAAATACAAGCCTTGTTACAACTGTTGACAGGCTAAATGCTAATAATTTAAAAATTAATCTGACTAAAACTAAAACCATGACATTTAAATTAAAACAAATAAATCAATTACAATTAGAAATCAATTATAAAGATGATAAAATAATGGAGACGAACTGCACAAAATTTTTAGGCTTACATGTAGATAGTGATATGTCATGGATAAGTCAAATAGACAATGTCTGTTTGAAACTCAATAAATTCTCTTATGCCTTGTATAAGTTGGGCAGAATTGCAAATAAAACTGCTCTCTTAACAGCCTACCATGGCTATGTCGTTTCCACTTTGCGATATGGTGTACTCTTTTGGGGTAATGCCACAAATATAAACGACGCATTCATAGCCCAAAAGAAATGTATACGAGCCATCTGTAAGTTGCATCGAACCGATACCTGCAAACCGCATTTTCAAAGCCTCAATATTCTGACCCTGCCATCTCTCTATATCCTTGAATTAAACATTTTTGTAAAGACTAATATGCACTTATTCAAGCGCGTAGAAAGTCAACGTCGCTCATAGAATTTGCATTTGGTGTCATCAAAAACGACTTTTTTTCATAAAAGCGTCTATGTGATGGCACCTAAGCTATTTGTTAAATAGCTTAGGTGCCATCACTATATAAATATAATAAATGTTTAAAAAATTATTAATGGCGAAGACGCCAATGTCAAGTCCGTCTATACAGTCGAGAGTCAAAAGTCAAAGACACCCTAAATATTACAATTGACATACCTTCTTAATATTTTGACATTTTTTTCATTTGACTTGATTATTCTGACATTATTTTTTTCTAACTCAATATTTCGTATGCCTTTGGCGGAACATAGCTTGAACTATTATTATGATTATAACATCTTTGTGTAACCTATGCTTCATGAAATAAATAAATTTGAATTTGAATTTGAATTTGATAGTTCTTATAGTTTCGGAAAAAAGTGGTTGTGACATACGGACGGACAGACAGACAGACATGACGAATCTATAAGGGTTCCGGTTTTTGCCATTTGGCTACGAAACCCTAAAAAGTTCCTCTAATCACTTTGTCTTATCAGGTCATATGTGTACTAAAGGCTATTTAAATTATCACTAATTAAACGAAGGGTGAAAATAATCGATAAATATCAATACAACTAATGATTCAACAACAGTTATTTGTATAGAAAATCTTCTTGTAGCACTTTAGATAAAGGGAATAAAGCTTATAATAATTATAAAATTGTCTTATTATTAAAGTTAAATTCCAGTAAAAGCTAAAATGAACCAAACTATGAAAAAAAGCTCCAAGCTACAAAATCTTGATAGGGGCCCATTTATGCCCAAATTATACCCATGAGGCCCCCTAAACCCATAGCACAATATACACTGCCCCATACACTAATGGGCGCCACACGCCTATAGGGCACCATACATAATATATGTCACCCATGGGGCCCACGAGCCCGTGGAGCCCCATTCAACTTACGGGGCTCCATACACATTCATCACTCATCGGGCAGACAAACCCATGGGGCGTCATAGACCTATGGCACCCTATACTTCCATGGGGCCCATACACCCATAGGGCCCAATCAAGATCTATGACCATCTGTGAGGCCCAATACAGATACGTCACCCGTACCGGGCCGGGCGTACACCCATGGGTTCCATATTCCTATGGGCCCCATCAAGATCCTTATAGCACCTTGGGCACAAGCAAGAGGTCAGGTGGCAGCCGCTTTCATAAAAGTCAAAATGAACCAGGTTACGAAAAGGAAAAGTAGAAGAGCGGACCCAGGGCTCCAAACTGTAAGCTTTGGATGTAACCGGGATTGCTGCTCGGATGATGAAGATTTGTTTGGCATTGCAAATTTGTATATACGGCTTCATGAGGTTAGGGCCCAATGCAAAAGCTTCATCAGCAACGAACACATTATATAAAACAACGATAGATATTTCATGTCAGTTTAAATTATGTCGCTGGTAGGTACTGTTCCCAATATTTAATTCCACCATATGAGATACGTCTATTAGTACCACTGTCAATCATTACAAATTCTTTTATTGCATTGACTAATGTCATAAGACATTATAATACCGATACATGCCTTAGTTTTAATAGTTGTACAATGAGTAACTACTTATTTACACAACTTATAAAGTTCGAGTCTCAACTTTAATCACTGTAATTTTACATCTGGCACATTTTCTACGATGTGGCATTTACGCTTAGTACCTACATTTTAAAATCTCAAGATTTTGCTATGCGTCAGCCGCAAATTGACGCACGTCCTGCCTCAATTTTCATGGCATGTTTTTCATTCTCCTTTCTACGACCTTCATTCTGGTATAATATTATTTTCCTAACTCTAATAAAACAAAACCCGTTTTGGGTCAGACCAATCTAACAAATTCTATCGAGGAAAGTGAAAGTCATCGTGTATCGAACCGAAAGAACTAGTTCAAACAGCGTAGACTAACATTTATGATTTTGAGAATCGTCGGATGTCTCCAACACATTTAAAAAGTTCGTTTCTCGAGACCCTCACCTTAATTATTTGAATTGATTACCAATTAATTTTACAGATCTCATTAAAAGAAAAATCTCTAACCAATAATAAATCGATTTCAGATCATACTCATACTCTATCTACCCAAAATTTAAAAAAAAAGTGAAACTATTGAACCATAGAGTAATACTTACTGTATTTATCAATTTAACTATTCAAACTTCAAATTAAGCTTCAATGGTGTCCGGACGATAAATATACTCTCCGTGTTGTGTTGTTAATTACTTGCCTAATTGCTGCAAGTAACCTTAACTCCATAAATATCTTAATAGTATTCGTCATTAAAATGAAAATTGCTGTAGAGGGTTGTGCTCACGGTGAACTAGAAAAGATATACGAATGTATTGAAACTATTCAACAGAGAGAAAGCATTATAATAGATCTTTTAATATGTTGTGGTGACTTTCAAGCTGTGCGAAATCATAGTGACCTTAGGGCCATGGCAGTGCCAGAGAAATATCAGCATATGTGTTCATTTCATAAGTAAGTTATGTTCATGCATAAGAGTTTCAATTTGATTTTTCCTCACACATACAAGATTCTTTACCAACACACGTATTTACTTCTTCCTACAATGCAGGGTCCTTTAATCATAAAGTGAAAAAGCTTCTCACGAGGCCCTCATGCTGAGGGCCATCATTGTAGCATTATTGGAACCTATTAGCATATTGAGGTACTCATGATAAAAAAAGAAAAGCATAACTTTTTTTATAATTTCAGATATTACAGTGGTGAGAAAAGAGCCCCAATCCTAACGATATTCATTGGTGGTAACCATGAAGCATCAAACTATTTACAAGAGGTTCCCTATGGTGGCTGGGTGGCACCAAATATTTATTATCTTGGGCGAGCTGGAGTTGTGAAATTTGGTGACCTAAGGATAGGAGGTAGTCGTTAATCTTCTTTAGTCATAAATTACATTAAAATGTATCATCTCATATAAAGTAAGTCACTGTATAGTGTTGACTTAGCTGTAAATTGAAAAACTCATTGTGACTTGTATAACCTTTGTCTCTTTATTTACCAATACAAGGACTTGATCACGCAGCAGACCATGTCACCCCTATTGGGAACATTTAATAGGATTTCTAATCTCTTTATATTTTAAACTGTGATGCACACAATAATTTAGCATCATCTGATAATCATCATATAAAGAATTTGATATAAGTATAATAATATAAATATTGATAATACTATCAAAGGCACATAAAGTTTTTTCAAAGTTAGCTGTGTAATAAGTAGCCTATCAGAATAGCTGATACATTCATAAATATTGACAAACATTAATTTCCTGAATGATTAAATAGCAAAGGCAAAATTATGTTTATGACTATATCAGTAAATAATGGTATGGTTTTGCTATGGTTACAGGTATTTCAGGAATATACAAACCTTTTGACTACCGTCAAGGTTTCTGGGAGACTATTCCATACACACAAAGCTCATTGAGGACAGTGTATCATGTAAGATCATTAGATGCCTTCAGGCTGCGTCAGTTGAAGAAGAAAGTACATGTCATGCTGTCTCATGATTGGCCAAGAGGCATAACAGAATATGGTGATAAAGAAAATTTACTGAAGAGGAAACCATTTTTCAGGTTCCTACCAAACACAAATTCACTCATTTTTAACTACAGAATAGAAGTTATGAATAAAAAAAATTGGAACATTCCATTTATTGTAGTTATTTATAACTGTAGGTGTACGGGGCTCTACCCACATCCTTTAGGCCCAAGCCAATCTCACCTGCACCTCGGTGCACCTGCTAAACAACAGATGAGGCTGTTGCGCAGGTTGCCTTTCAAGGTCGGGAGGTCAGACGGCAGTTGGTAAAGCTGACATAACAATAAAAACAACAAGTGAACCTCGGGCTACAAAGTGCAAACTTTGGATGCAACTGGGCAATCAATATGAGGATGATGATGATTTATAGCTTTGAACGTTGATGCCCTGAATATAAGTTATTATTTGTGTATTTAATACTGCTCTTTTAACAAAAAAAAATATATTATGTCCATTTTTTAGGGAAGACATAGAATCAAATACATTAGGTAGCATACCAGCAGAGAAATTATTACATACTCTCAAACCAGACTATTGGTTTGCAGCACATTTGCACTGTCAATTTGCTGCACTTGTCAAACATGAAGAGACAAATACAGAAACAAAGTTTTTAGCATTGGACAAATGTTTGCCCAAACGCAGACATTTGCAAGTTCTAGATATACCCCCTGAGCTTGAAGGTGACCAATGTCTCAAGTATGATGTCGAATGGTTAGCTATTTTGAAGAATACAAATCATCTTTTAACTGTTAAAAATATTGATTGCCATATGCCTGGCCCAGGTGGCAATGAGAGGTAAGTAAATTGTTTTTTTTTTGTTAATATAATTAACTTAGAAAATACTGTATATATATACAGCATGAGATTTAGACCAAACTATAGTCGTCTCAGGGTTGCAATGAGTTTGACTTGAGCCCAACTAATCTTGAGTTTAAAATCAGTAAGTTGAACTTGGCCTCATTAAGTGCTGTTAAATTATTACAGTTTTAGGTAGGATGAAGTTAGAAATACTACCCCAACAGGCTGTTCTGGTGCCAAGTGGTTCTGCTGTACCCTATTCTTAAAAGTTTGTTATAGGAACCAACTTATATTATCTTTTTCAGGTATGATTTTACCCCAACAGAAGAAGAGAAAGAAAATATAATACAATTATTTGACAGCCTAGTTATAAAAGAAGATAGTTTCGTAAGGACTGCGCCTGTTTTTGATATAAATAGTCCAAAGGTAGCACCAAGGGAACCTATAATGAATCCACAAACAACAGAATTGTGTGAAAAATTGGGGATAGATGACCCCGTTCAAGTGGTTATGGCTAGATTGGGCAGAGATATGAAAATGGTACAAATTGAGGCGAGTCCGGAAATATCCAGTCCTGTAGCGAGCACTCCAGTTAAGTGTCAGATGTCCAAGCTATCATTACCAGCGCCTGTTACTCCTAAAAGTGACATATCTTCCTCTGAGGATAGTATACTGTCAACATCAAAATTATTATCACCGGAGACGGATTCCAGCTTTGTGACAGATAGTACTAACAATGCTTCAGACTGTAAGACACCAACATCAACAGGACCAAAGAAAACATTCAAAAGGCGGAATATATCAATTTACAATACCTCAGATGCAGATTTAACTGCTAGCACTGATTCAAGTAATCTAGAAGATTCAGACAGCCCTAACTCTAACAAAGTACCATGTAGAGATAATGTTTCTTAGTTATCAAATGTCTTTGTATAGTACAATGAAATGATGAATTTAGACTTTCCTCAATTTTTACATTGAGTTCTTAGCCTGTAAAAATACTTAATTGTTATGAGTCAAACATATTTACAAAATTAATTAGCTGTAGTAATTATGCGATCACCACCAACAGTAATCACCCAAATTGGCAATATAATGTGCAATCTAATGAAATGTAGGTAGAAAAGTAGATAATTGAAAAAATAATTTTTTTATTAGTCAACTCAAAAAAAGGTAAAGGAGATCCGATTCTCAGCACTCCATGGATTCACCGTGCGGTCGCCGGGTCCATAGCGTGGTACAGAGAGGAACACCACTAATTTAGAATAATCAAGAGAAAGCAATATTTTATATTAGTAAACTGGACTGTTATGAATTGAGAATCACACATTTTCACACTGGGCGGATAAACCAACGCCTGGTTTATATACCTAGCTTGCTAATTCTGCTAATTCTCTACTTTGTACGATCTTTAGCATCTACAACAGTTAGCCCATTGGCACTTGTATAGTGTTCTGATCTATCTGGTGTTTCATTATTGATGTAGATCACCAGCAGCAGTAAAACTCAGTGATATTGCATAATCAGACTATGTAATTCTAGTACATAAATATTATTAATTAAAAGAAGATATAGTTCTACTTCTATTCACATATCAAAAGTGGCAGATAGAAAATCAAATTAACAATAAAGGAATATGAAAAGTATGAGTCAGTAAAAAAGTTTGTATACCTATTCATATAAAAACTCTTTTCACTAACATTCATTCGTTTTATTTTCATTGTAGCAGAATTTGACAATAAAAAGTTTTTGCAGGACATTTCAGTTTTTTTTAAAGTGATATCACCTAGGTGAACAAAGTGGAATTGATTAGTCTACTTTGATCACCTCGGAAATAAATCACCTGGGTAATATCACCTAGGTGAACAAAGTGAAATTGATTAGTCTACTTTGATCACATCGGAAATAAATCACCTGACCCAAGACGCCTAATAATGACGCGAGATCGAATAACACTTGCTCGAAAACGTTTACTCGATAATACTTGAAATCGATAAATTATGAGTTAGTTCACTCCCTCGATGCATCAAATAACTATAAGCTCGAACCATCAAAACTCCAGTGTCCCCTAAGTTTTTGCACGCCTTGTTCCTTATCTGCGACTAACAGGACGCGGACGCAACCATGTCATCAAAAGCGCCATTGCGTCTTATTCATTGTTTCATTTGAGACACTCGGCAATGTATTTTTTTATTTGAAAAGTTTCATAATTTGTATCGAATGTAGGTTTTGTCAACCAAGTTACCTACCATAGATTATTATATATATACTAGAAATTACCTACCATAAAATTAATGAATCAATTGATATTATATGATTATATGTTGTAATCTAAATGACTATACTAGTTTTCGGAGTTACATATTTTTTTAATATAGGGACAAGCTTTTTACATAGAATAGTTGATTGACTCTAGTATATCTAATTTAAAAAGTATAAAATAAAAAGCTAATTTCAATAACTCCAATAGGTAAAGAATAAAATGTGTTGGTTAGCCCTTTAATATTTTATTTCAAGTGTTGTGTTGGTTTGATCACGTTTTGTTAGAAACAGAATCAACGTCATTGTGTAAAAAAGTTCTGGGTTTGAATCCTGGTCATTAAACTACTGATGTTAACCCACTCCTAACACAAGGGGTTAACGTTAATGTTTGTAAAATCCTTTTGTCAACTAGGAAATGAGCTGATTATTATCAAACAACGACCATAACACTCTTCATACCAACAAAGTACAAAATAGATGGTATTCCGCTAACGAATAGAATAAAACTCCAGAAAAATAATAAATATTAGGTAGGCAGGTCCCGGGGTGCTTGGTTGGGGACCTCCACGCGGTGCACCCTGGGCAACGGAGACGGCAGCGCCTCTCTCCTAGGGTGGGAGAGACGCTGCCGCCTACGGCCAACTCCGACCGAGGCGAGGACGGCCCTGTTGAGGGCTGTTCGGAAGCTTTCCACGTGTCCCTCTGATTAGCAGAGGGCACAGTGGAGAGCAAGTAAGGGGGCCATCTCGAAACCGGAGATGGCCCAGGGTCAGTCGGGGTGCGAGGGATATGCTCTATGGGTAACCTTACACCCCGGCGTCTTAAGACCCGAGACGGCGTGCGGTTTTAGTCGGTGCAAGCCCGACATAACCGCCCCCGCTGGAGACCCCCCGCTATCCAGCGGGGGCGGTATCCGAAGGGATTTCCGCACGAAGAAAAAAAAAAAAAAAAAGGTAGGCAGGTCCCTGTGGAAGGAACGACTTGGGCAAGAGCGCCCCTCCCCCAAACCGGGGCAAGACGGGAACACCGTGGTTCCCAAACCCGAGGGGGCCCTGTCGAAACCGGAGATAGCCCTGGGTCAGCCGGGGTGCGAGGGAAATGTCTTACACCTGGTCTGAAGACCCAAGGCGGCGTGCGGTTTTAGTCGGTTCAAGTCCGACATAACCTCCCCCGCTGGCCGGCGGGGGGGTATCCGAAGGGATTTCCGCACGAAAAAAAAAAAAGGTAGACGGGCCCAACACACTCCCTTTTGTGTCAAAGCTTAAAAATTATTTTCCGAGATCTTTGCTTGTTATGATTTCAAAGGTTCACCTGAAAATCTCTGAAAACTTTTATTCTATTCGCTTCAAATTTTTTCGTCCATCTATTACATTTCGCATCTCGCAATGCCTAATTTAGCTGGTATAGTTTCCCTGGTTTCATAATTTTTTATATAGGCGACATCTAGTGATTCAAGTTCAAGTGTTGAATGCAAGCTATTCGGCAGCGCCATCTAAGAATTAGCCTGAAATTCATGCTATAATTAGTCTATGTTATCTCAGTATGTATGGTTGACTTTTCCAGACTTGCTTCAACTTGATATGTAAATTTTTTCAACAGTCTATAAATATAATTTTTATAGCAACTGTTACTGATACAGAAAAAAATTGATAGGTTGAATATGTTAAATTATAACAGCATAATAAATTAACATCAGTTATTTTTATTTGTTATGAGTGAGTAAATGTTGTTTAAGCTGAGGCATGTTTTTTGGCTTATATGGACATTGGTTACATTGCAATTCAGTTGACATTAGTTGCTTATGCAATTCTGTTGATATTTTCTCTATACTGCCTTTCTCTTTCAACTGTTGTTGCACATCTGTAACAAACAGTACTTTCATTTTAACTGAATAGAAAACTTCATTTAGAAACTTGTTATTTCATTTTATATAATATTTATTGTTCATATTATAAAACTACATTTTCACCATAAATATAACTGTTATCAGTAGAGTCACATTGAAAGTATAACAGCATTAAGCAAAAATACATCTATACAACTAATCCTCTGAGCCTTTTAGGAAAAGGCTTTTTTAGTTTTAGTTAGGAACTCAGTTGTGGCTTTTCCCCCTGGTACTGAAGTACAACTATGTAGTTCAACTAGTTGTACACAGCCTAACTATGATGTGGCCGAACTTCAATATTATCAGAAAAGCCGTGGCCTCCACAACCCACTGGCAATATTAAAGTTCTGTAGTTAGACTAGTTGTTGGACTTTTAATTTGTACCTATAACAACTTCCATAGATATTTGTATCGTCTCAATATGTTGACAATGGTCACCCATCTTAAGATTGACCTGGCTAATATTGCTTCACTTTGCAATGTGTTAACCTACTCGGTACCACTTAGCCACAAGCCCCTATACCCATGAAATACATCCATACAATTAAATGAAATTATGGTGTGTTTGTAACATTAAAATATTTTTTTCAATGAATGCACACAGTACTTAAAGACAAAATTTGTTTTAATTAGGTAATTTCTGGAATAGCTTTTCGACATTATATAAGGCGCAGCAGACGCTTATTGGGTGGTTTGGTTAACGTATTTGCAGATACTCGTCGAACTGGTAAAAAATCACAGAACAAATTTGTTTTCTACTACTAAATATACAACTGATTTACCTTCTAATGAAATAAAAAAGCTAGTAGTAAAACTATTCCAATGTACTTTAGTCTTCAAACAAGGTGACACCATGTCCTCACTAATTATGTGCATATGAAGTCTTTGCATGCTTGGTACTGCATGAAAACCAGCTTTGAGTTTAAATTCTACTTCTTTTTGGATTTCCCTACGTAAATTATGAAACTCGTCTAAAAGTTTTAAGTGGGACCTATTTAATTTGTAAATACTACTTATATTATCGCGTGGTAGTGCTAAGTAGTGAATTTTGGCCTTAGGATATTTATCTGTAATTACAACACAAGTTTCATTTTCTTTTACAATGGAGTCTGGATCTTTCATAGAATCGACCAAGCCTAAAGACCAATGTTTTGGTTTTTTTATATTTGCACTTGCAGGTGTATCGTTAACATTCCTTTTATTCATTTTTGCACCCACTGCAGTACTATTATTTAATAAATAAGTGTTCATGAATGAACACATTGCCCTAACGATTGTTGATGTTATATTATGTTTTATGAAGCGTACTATGATTTAGACTTTTCAAGATCTATGACAGATGTCAAGTAGGGCTTTGTTCCGGAGACAATTTTAGTCTCCGGAGATTTTTGTCCCGTTACCGAAAATCTCCGGAGATTATGCGTTTGAATCTCCGGAAAACATCATATCAAAATGCTCAGCTCATATTCCTCAATATTTTTATTGTTTGAACCGTTATTTTCCATATATTATTATTATAATACTTAATTAAAAATAACAAGAAACAAAAATAAATTCAAAAAGTTTATTCAATCTTGTGATTTTATTGGTATATAATCACAATCACTAATTGTGATTATATACCAATAAAATCAATTTATTTATAAGTGGGTGTATAATACATCTCTGCGTACCCCTTCGGGGATGCAGGCGTGAAGTTGTGTTTATGTAATAATTGACAGTAGGAACATCGATCCTTATGTAAAAAAATATTAATAAAAAAATCCGATTGCCCTAAATAGTCCGAAACAACTTTGATAGCAGGCGGGACCCATTAATTTTCTTTCGATTTATGATTTGCAAATGGGTCGCGCCTGTTATCAAACTTGTTTTGATCTTTTTAATGTAGTCGGGTATACATTTTAGCGCCAAAGATCCGTTCTTTTGTTTTTTAGGGTTCCGTTGCCAAATGGCAAAAAACGGAACCCTTATAGATTCGTCATGTATGTATGTCTGTCTGTCCGTCCGTATGTCAATGCCACTTTTTTCCGAAACTGTAAGAACTATGCTGTTGAAACTTGGTAGTAGATGTATTCTGTGAACCGCATTAAGATTTTCACACAAAAATAGAATAAAAACAATAAATTTTGGGGGTCCCCATACTTAGAACTGAAACTCAAAATGTTTTTTTCATCAAACCCCTACGTGTGTGGTATCTTTAAATGTGGTATATTTTACATTGATCCCGACGTTTCGGTTGCTTTTCAGCAGCCATGGTCACGGATGAATGAATGTAAAATATAAAATAACATCAAATAAATCGCGATAGAATCCATTAAAAATAGTTTTATTTCAAAATAAAGCTCTATGTTCAACATTCCGAAATGCATACACAATTAAGAAATCTTGGACGATGAAGCTCCATACCGTTAAGCTAGAAATCGCTGCTTGAAGCCTACAATATCAGCAAAAATTAATAAGACAAATTGTTAATGCTTTGGCTGCGAAATTGACAGGTGCTGGAAGTATCACGTACACAAGACCGAGAAGAAGGAAGAGCGTTCTAAGTCTGACAAAACGTTTTGCCAAAGAATAGTGAGAGTGGTCAATGGGCCGCTTCCGCCGCTCGATAACATAATTAAAAAAAAAGACATGGTTCAGACAATATAGCAGTTAAATGTCTACGATAGATTGCTGTGTTGAGCAGAATAAAATTGCCCTAAGTCGACTGCAAACAATAAACATTAAAGATTCTTTCATCACTTTGGGTAAATGATTAATCATAATAATAAACTTGAAAGATCCGAGGAGACTGCCCTGACTCATACCAGTTAATGTCATTTTTTTACGTTTCTTATTGTACTGCATAAGTACCTTTTTTTTTTTTTATTTCGTGCGGAAATCCCTTCGGATACCCCCCCGCCGGCCTGCGGGGGCGGTTATGTCGGGCTTGCACCGACTAAAACCGCACGCCGTCTCGGGTCTTATGACGCCGGGGTGTAAGGTTACCCATAGAGCATATCCCTCGCACCCCGACTGACCCTAGGCCATCTCCGGTCTCGAGATGGCCCCCTTACTTGCTCTCCACTGTGCCATCTGCTAATCAGAGGGACACGTTGAAAGCTTCCGAACAGCCCTCAACAGGGCCGTCCTCGCCTCGGTCGGAGTTGGCCGTAGGCGGCAGCGTCTCCCCCGCCCTAGGAGAGGGGCGCTGCTGTCTCCGTTGCCCAGGGTGCACCGCGTGGAGGTCCCCAACCAAGCACCCCACTGCATAAGTACCTACTAGTGAATTGTCATTTTAGGCTAAAATATTTTTTTATTATAGGTACGACAATTTAAAGAAACATACTAGTGAGTATGAATGTACGAGGTTTGAACGAACGTAATGTAATGCTTCTGAATTTCTAGTATATATATAATAATCTATGCTTCTGAAGCTTTTACATGATTGAACTAGTTGGTGTTGCCATAAATATGAGCCGTACAGCAAAGTTGTAAGTGGATCATTTCTTCGATTACGATACCTCCCAAAAAACTTTTTAAGAAAAAATTAAACCGCTGAAAAAACTGAAAAGCCAAGAATAATTAACCTTTTTTATTTAACCTTAATAACTCTATATCTAAGTATATATTTTTGTAAATAGTTGAGTTTTTAATTAACCTTATTAACTAGGTTTTTTCTTCCTTTTCGGCAGTTTAATTTTTTGTTAAAAAGTTTTTATTTAATATTTTTTCTGTATTTAATCTTCTAATTAATACATGCTTAATTTTTAATTACTTTTAAAATATCCTAACTTAAGCTATTAACTTTCATATAATATTTCTTTAACCATTATTTGTTGTATAATATAAATACAAAAAAAAACAGGCTACCAACATGGGTAGGCCTACAAAAAATGCTGCTCGAATGAGAAAAATAAATTTAGAAGAATCTAATAACGAGAAAATTTTATGCTGGGCCGTCACGGTACACAAATTACAAGGTACGATCCTTGATAAAGCTGTAATCGACCTAGAGTCTTTGCCAAAGGGCAGGCATATGTGGCACTGAGTAGAGTAAAAACACTTGAAGGTATTGCTTTATCTGATCTACAGCCAAATAAGGTATAACACAAACCTCACGATGAACGAAGTTTAGCAGAAATACAGAGACTAAGAGGTCTACACAAAAGAGACTGACAGGTCTGTAGCTCAATCATCGTGAGTTTTTTTTTGTACTACCTACTCAACCCAGCACTAAAATCTGTGAGTGAACAATAAATCACCCCTATTTTCCTACCGCTAGGGTTAGATTTTTTTTTCAAATTTATTTGGAATCAACTATGGGGTATACTCTTTCCAATAAAAAAAGAATTATCAAAATTGGACTGCTCCGTAAAAAGTTATGCGTGGTCATACATAAAAAAAATATACGCGTCGACTTGAGAACCTCCTCCGTTTTTTCGTCGGTTAAAAAGTTAATGAATTGAGTAAAAGTATCAAGTAGCATCGACAAAATTCGTCTACGCAGAAGAAAGCAAGTGAAAGTCGATTGATTACGATTGCGAACGCTGTTGAAATACAGACTTTATTACGTTACGTTAAGATTATAATTCAATAAATCCACAGAGTAGGGCTATCTCGCTCATAGCACACTTGCTAGCAAATAAAAAGTACCAATATTTTAATCTGACATTATTATTATGAAACAATTTTTACAAAATGCAGACTTATAAAATGGGTATTCTAAAATATAAGAAAAAATGGTCATTTCCGTTGCTTTTTTGAGGTGCAGACTAAAAATAGAACAGCAATTGTTTTTTAATTTCGCGAATTTACTCGTTCGATCCCATTATCGTCGCTATCATTATTACCATCATCCTGAAGTAACTGCACTGCGTTGTACTTTCCAAGCAGAGTGTAATTGGTTGCTGAGCAAATAAACAACATTCTTGTTACATGCAAACATGGCATGCACATTGCATTATCAATAAATATAATATATACAGATATTACAGGATGGGCCGAGGTCAGGCAGGCAGAGCAGGGCTAACCCAGCCCAGCCTGCAAAATAATAATATTTGTAATAAAAAAAATACTAATCGATAGATTTTCAATAGCTCAATTCAACTACATTGTCCTTTAAAATTACTCACCTTAAATTATTTAATTAAAAATCAATAAAGTACATAGTTGAAAAAAAATTCATTTATCCGTACTTTCAAACTCCTATATGTTTTGATATATACAATATTTTAAATTGCTCAAAGTGTTAAAAAACTGCTCAAGTTGCATTTATAATTGCTCAAGTACAGTTTGTAACAGCTCCACTTTCCTTAATTATTAAATAAATATAAATAGTTTGAACAAATTTAACGTATATAGATAATAACGTATTTACGGTTATTTTTATGGCCTGATATAGGAGAGATATAGGAGTTTGAAAGTACGGATAAATGAATTTTTTTCAACGACTTCATTGATTTTTAATTAATGTATGTATGTAAGGAATGCCATAAACCACATAAACGCTCTATCCAACAATCTGAAGATGATGACGAATCACCAGTATTGATGATAAATTGGTCCATTCGATCATCAATTAATTCCTCAAACGTGAGAAACTCGTCTTCGCTCTTAACGGCATGATCAACAACGCGACGCCAGGTTTCAATATCAATTGAAGATTTTTTTTCATTTAATAGCTGGATTATTTTAGTGACGTTCATGTTGAACTTGTGCTTACTTATGTAACCCTTGACTTGAGCCCAAAAGTTCTTAATTAGGTTACAATCGGGATGATAAGGTGGTAATCTCAATACTTTGTGTGTGACCACGTTCCTCCATTACACACAATACCTACTTTTATTGATGAGCCACTATTGCATTTCACCTTTTCTTGAATTGGAGTTCGGAGGTTTTTCTCTGAGAGTATTATGATATGCTACATTATCGATTCAAATACGGTGTGGCGGAAGCTATGGAAGTAGCTTTATCCACTTTTCTTAATTCTTGGTAGTCATCTCATGATGATAATCTCCTGTGGTTTGAGTCGATTTTTAAAATTAACAAAGCGCCAGGGACGAAGCCATTTGAGCCACCGCTGCACCGGCGTGAACTATTATTTATCTTTACCCTTTAGAAATGGGCTTTTTTAGTCCTTTTCCACTTTTATCTGTCCATGTTATTTATTTCGTAAGTCGTGTGAACATACGTTTCATCTCCGTATAGTATATACTATACCTCCCTTCATTCTTATATTCCTTAATTTTTCGTAAATATTTTATTTTTAGTAATCGTACATCATCTTTTTCTGCTAAAATTTATCTATTAAAGTGAAACTTTGCATGTCGCGTGACGGTCGGCCGCGGAGTAGGGATAAAGTGAAAGGCGCTCGTCATAGCAGCCAAGCCAATATGGCGGCGCCTATAGTTTTTGATTCAGTTTAAAAAAAAAAAATCCTAGCTCTCCTAATATTTTTCTTAATGTGTCCCGACCACAGGTAAAATTTGTCTTGTTTCAATACACATAATAATGATTTCACAGGTACTTGTTTTTCGGCTGTATGTAAATGTATCTATGTGTCAATAAAGATTATTATTATTACTACTGGATCAAAATCAATTTTCGGCGTATAACTTGATAGTCGAAATCATCTAATTTTACGCGATGAATTACTTTAAATCTTCCTTTTTTTTGGGCTTCTGAAAGTAGGTCCGGCACTAGTAGATGGCTCCGTTGAGATAGACTCTTTTTCCTTAATTATAGTAGAAACTGTTTTTCTTGAGACTCCTGTGGCACTTGGTGTACGTTCCATCAGTTTGAAAATGTTCCATAGTAAACATTTTGTTATTTGATTGCTGGGCTTCCTTTTGCATAAATTGATGCACGTTATACACAATTTCCCTACTTTGACCTCTTGAAGGTCTGCCTCTTTTAAGTAAAGACATAATAAATAAAATTGTTCACTTTTTATGTCTTCAAGTGTACGGTGCGATGAAGAGACCCCTGCAGACTCGTGGTCACACCAGCTTGTTACACTGGTGTGACCTTTGGGTGTGACCAACAGGAATTTATTTTACTCGTGGTCACAGTACATTGCAAAGGATCGTACTTGACTGAATTAGTTAAGTATCTATAGTGATTTCAATACTTTGCTCGGTATGTACTTGACAAAGGATACTACATAAATACTTCATAGACTGGGATATCCTAACTTATTCATGTTTGTTTCTATTTAATTGACATTGTCACTAGTCATTATCCCATTCGAGTACAATTCGCGATTGTCACGGCACCGTGGTGCGGTGGGTACGAACATACCGCGCATGCATAAACCAATAAGAAATTGTCATATTTGGCGCGCGTAAACGGAGCGTTGTGATTGGTTAAGATTTTTCGAATATGAGACTTCTGCACAGGTACATCGGTCTAACTTATATAACTGGTACAGCTGTACAAAAGCATGGGTATCGAAAGGAAAAGTCCTCAATGCCACAAAGTATCGATACTTTTTTCGTGTCCCAAGATCAATCTGCCAAGATTTTCAAATACATATTCATGCGAGTGAACAGAGATTATAGCGAAACTCGACTGTATTTTTTATTAGCAGAATACCTTACTTTCGGTCAATTCTTAATTTAGTCGCAATTCATTCACATTTCGGTCTGTGACTGGTATAATCGAGGGAATTGGCACTCGGGTAATATAGCTCACTCATCGCAGAAGCATCGGTGGCTTATCGGATTACAATCGAGAGGTGAAGGGTTCGAATCCTGGCCATTACAGTACAACTCTACTCCTAACACAAGCAATTTAGCTTAGCTGGAGGGGTTAGGAGGAATATTAGTAATTTCCATTACTAATATTTTTTTTATTAAAAAAAGGAAACTGAGCTTTGGTGTTTTTAATCAATATGAGTCAGTAAGTGTTCTTTAAGATCAGGCATATCACTTGGCTGATATGCACATTGATTACAGTGCAGTTCAGTTGCGAGTAGTTGTTTATGCAATTCTGGTGAAATTTTCTTTATACAGCCATTATCTTGCAACTCTTGTTGTAAATCTGTAACAAATAGTAATTTTTGTTAAGTAGAATAAAGTTTTATTGAGAAAATTATAATTTCATTTTTAGTATGTATGATGACTTATTATACCTAAGTGTTTATTAACAGTAGATAGCATCATGAATAGAATAATGCAAAAGTAATCATTATGTACATCTGAGGGGCTCCTGGATAAGTGGTAACGAGTAGGTTAGT
Source organism: Cybosia mesomella (assembly GCA_946251805.1). Classification (NCBI taxonomy): domain Eukaryota; kingdom Metazoa; phylum Arthropoda; class Insecta; order Lepidoptera; family Erebidae; genus Cybosia; species Cybosia mesomella. Next base: position 20,778,778 of record OX276401.1, read on the forward strand.
GTATTGCAAGGTTAAGCAATACTAGCCAGGCTGACCTCAACTGGAACAAAGACCTAAGACTGATCTCAGGATGAGTGACCATCCTGAACACAATGAGACTCCTCTTGTCATGAAGAGCATGATAAGCTTTCAGTAGCAGTTGCCATATGAACATTTGTGGTATTTATTTCATAGTTGAGCCCTAAAAAGTCCGACAACCTAGTGGTGCTACAGAACATTGATATCATTAGTGGGTTGAGTAGAGGTCAGATGGCTGTCATTCCTGATAAATATCAAAGTTTAGCCATTCCGTGGGTCCACTAATTTAGAAATTAGTTAGAAATTACTATCATATTTGTTACCCATGCATTTACAACATTCATCCAATTAAGCTGAAATTTTGTAGTTATTGTTCACACCTCTTTGAAGGCCTTTGTGGTGGAGACAGATCTTTCCACTGCCTTCAGTGCTGCTTCTACTGTATCCCCTACACATTCAATCCATAGAGTTTAAGTATTCCTTTCTCAATTTTAGTCACTACATCTTCAACCATGAACAAACATTCTGTTAACACCTAACAAAAAATGGTAGAATGATATTGACTGATAAAAGGTCAAAGGGTGCAAGCGAAAATGACCTGTCAGCAGGAAAATCACAGTGCTGTAAAATGTTTATGATTTTGTTTAGGAACTTATTTCTTTGAAAGGTTGATGTGGCTTGAACCTTTTTGCCTTTCAACTGTCTGAAAAAAATATATATATTACATTGGGACCTTAACATAACTTGCGAAACGTGGGTGTGTAATACACCTCTGCCTACCCCTTCGGGGATACAGGCGTGAAGTTATGTTATATATATGTATATTACTTGCCAACCTAATAGGATATATAAAACCATAGGTAAGGCTATTTGCCATCTGTATCTGCTTGCAATTCAACACTTCAAACTTTGCTACAAATTTGCAGTTTTTTAAGTATTTCCTCAACCTACCACACAATGTAACCTGCACTGTGAATCCATGGAAAGTTAAGGAAGAGTTCTTCTAAATCCAACTATAACATGTGTAAACACTACTTACTGCAACAAATTTGTTTTCTACTAATAATATACATCATATTTACCTTCCAATGGAATAAAAAAGCTAGTAGTAAAACTATTCCAATGGGCCATACTCTTCAAATGAGGTGACACCATGTCTTCACTAATTACGTGCATATGAAGTTTTTGCATACTCGGTATTGCGTGAAAACCAGCTCTCAGTCTATCTTCTACATTATCTTGGATTTCCCTGAATAAATCATCAAATTCATCCAACAGATCTACGTGGGAACTATTTAACTTATAAATACTACTGATATTTTCGTGTGGCAGCACTAAGTAATGGATTTTGGCCTTAGGATATTTATCTGTAATTACAACACAATTCTCAGTTTCTTTAACGATGAACTTTGGAACTTTGCCTAAAGGCAAATGTTTTGGTTTTTTCATGATTGTACTTGCAGATGTATCGTTAAAGGTTTTCCTTTTGTTCATGTTTGCAACTGCAGCAGAACTTATTTTATATTCAATAAAATAAAATAAATGAACAAACAAACGCCAAAGACTGCCCTGACGTGACGATCCCGATCGATACCAACATTACCAAGTTAACCAACCAAAACCAAACAAACCAGTGTTGCCAACTTTTCCTAAAGGAGCGTACAAAACACTAGAAAAAATCTGGTGGTAGAAATTAGATGACACAAACTTGTCACAAAATTCGGCCGGGTAGGTTGGTACCTACCCGTGCACGATTGCGAAAAACCCTCCATAGTAATCCAATTTCGGTTTGATTGCGTTCAGGGGTCAGCAAGTGCATAGCCGGGCAGGGGGATTGTGGTCGCAGCACTAGTGGGACCGGTGGGTGTCACGCGGTGCTGCGACGACAATCCTCTTCTGATAAGGCCGTCAAGCTGAGAGCCACCAATGTTAGCGTGATACGTGTATGTAATGGTGGCGCTCTTTCCTGAGACTTTACCTTCAGCTTACCATCAGGCGAGGTGAAGTCAAACTGACGTGTCCTAAATCTAAAAAAAAAAAATCACCAAGAATTCTCGAAAAAAAATTGTTCGCATCAAAATTTCTATTAAAGACATCTGTTTTTAATGTTTGACATGTAGATGAAATGAAATTATACAAACGTTTTTATAATCTATCTATATCATAAATAAATCTACACTTCTATTCTATACTAATATTATCTCCCTACTCAAGTTATATAGGGGAAAGATTTGTTGGTTTGTATTCGATACACTCTGAAACTACTGTACCGCTTTCACAAAGTCTTTACAATTAGAATGCTACATTATCCTCGAATAGAATAGGCTATTATTTTTTATTCAGATATTCGCATGGGATCAGGTGTAAAAAAAATATTTGTAATAACTCTTGTGAAATATAGAGGAAACCTGTGGTAGGTGTAATACAATATATTTGATGTAAGTATATACATTTAGGTGTTCACTACTTTACTAGGGCAAGACTAACTGTTTCCATGTTAAGGATTAGACTGAAGGCCTTGCGCCAAAGCCCTATTACAAAAAAAATAAAGAAACGGTTCGTTCGTATAAAATAGACAAATTGTTTACAAAAACGTTCTCCGTAAAACGCCGAAAAAAGATTTTATGGTTTGTGTAAGTGCTGCCAACTGTACGATTTAAATCGTATTTATACGACATTTTCGGCTTTGGTGCAATGTGCGATTGTATATTCGAAATCGAACATAAAAATACGCCCTTCTCAAATATTTGATTAAAATGAGACAAAAAAAATGATCAGATTAAATTTATTTATGATTTTAGATTGAAATGGTCATTTACATTAAAATTAACATTATAAACGATAATAGACATGAAATTGATGACATGATGACATGATATAGATAATAAACATGGTAAATATCCCGTTTATAATGTTAATTTTAAATTTATTTGTCGACATAAACATCGAAACCAACCAACAGATTAGAACGAGTCTTATAATGACTAATATTTAAATAGAACCGTTTTTCCCCCGAAGGGTAAAAAACGGATATTTAGGTTTCAGCCGTAGCTTGAACCACATTTGAGATTAACGTTCCGATATTCGTCAACAACATCTGCTATCTCACTCTCTCACATGGTATTTACGACGTCATCCTCACTATACCTGTCCTTGTTTCGCATCTGTCGGGCAGCGCGCGGCGGGGCGGTGGCCATGTTCCTCAGTACGCTTTCGATATTCGTGAAGTCAACACGTGTCCACTCAAAGTAAGTATTATATCATGGCGTTATAGTTCGTTCGGCGCTTTCGAGCCCAACGATAATGTCTTACCGCTCGGCGCCTCATTAGGCCCAGCGAAGAACGAGTCATACACTCGTGAACATACTCTGAGTATGTGTTGGGACCTAAACATTTAGACGACCCATCGTTTGGTCGCCTGAATTGAGGCGACCGTCGCGTCTGTCGTCACCCCGATTTGGGCAGCCGCCACCTCAATTGAGGTGACGGTCGTCGCCTCAGTTGAGATGACGGCCTCTCAGATAGCCATTGCGTCGGCTCCTTCGAGACGATGATCGCCCCTGGCTAGGGCGACTATCGACGCCCATTGGGGATGACTCGCCCGAGTGGACGATACTCATAAATGAATGTTTTGTTTCTTAAGCCAAAAGTCACTCTTTTAATGAGGAATTTACGTAATTGCTTCCAGAGCTATGGCTTTTTTAACATCTATGGGTTCCCTGGCAGCAGAGTCTTACATAGAAGATAACGGAGATAGTTTGTCTGCGGTTATTGCCTCCTTAGACGAACATTTTCCGAGCGATTGGAGGGATTGGAAAGTCTACAACTACACTTTTGAAGAGCTGTTTGGGAGTTCCCAGGTACCAGCAGCAATAGAATCAAAACTCAGATTGGCCATCCCTACAGTGGATCTGGCACGCGCCTTCAACCCTTCAACATCAAGGCTGTCGGAACGATCATACAGGTCAATAAGAACAACTATCTTGAAGTGGCCTCTAGACATAGCCCTCCTTTATGCACCACACACGAGAGGCTTCGCTCGAATTGGAACGTCTCAGTCCACTAGCAGTAACGAAACCTTCTACGAGTTCAAGAAGATCGATCGAAACTTCGGTAGAAGAGCATCATAGTCCATCAAAATGTACGTCATACACTAGCGTAACAAGTCCATTCGCTCGTTCAGAAGCCCACACGGCTCCAACACAAGGTAGTAGCGAACATCTACTAGCCTCGGTACTGAACCAACAGATGTTGCTGTTAACAAGATGCTCAGCATGCAATCTGAACAGAATGAGAATATTAAGACAATGATGCAATATCAACAGATAAGTGCTTCACCGCACACACGACAACTCTGCGAGGAAGACCCCAATCAATCGTTTGAGTCAGTTCCTGACAGTACCCAATCTGAGGAAGAGAATGACGACCAAGCCCAAGAGACAGTGAGTTGAGCTCTCCCTATTTGTCTACTACTCGGCAAACAAAAGTAGCTGATCTACGAGAAAAGATTGCGGATGCACAGAGAGAATTGGCGGTATTATCAGAAGAGAAAAGGGCTGATAAGACTTCTTTTGATTTTACACCAACCACCACAGAAGCTGAACCTAAGATTGCACGGGCAGACCCATGGTCTGTAAAACATGGATTGAGTTGCCAGAGGTTGGGGGAAAGCAGCTGGTGTAACGTCAGATACGCGGATACTCAAAAACAATTTCAAGCAAACCCAGTGTTCACTTCCCTTAAGACGAACAACCTGCTGGCAGAAATAACCCCAAGCTGGAAATCGGTAGAAATTTTAGAAAAATTCGATTTGACCTTAGGAGCCATAACAAATGGCCTAATTCAGCAGAGACTGACGTTCCAAAACCTTCTGGAAAGTCTACCAACAGACGTTAAAAATGTGGTGGGTCGCGATTTTGTAGCCGCGAACTCCAGTTTTCGGAAGAACTCTGATGCACTTCTGCTATACGTATGTGGTCGACGAGCCGACGTAATTAGACAAAGAAGGGAGTTCTATAAACCCCCTATTAAAGCTTTTCGAAACATCTTACAAGATATCCCACCTTCAGGGACACATCTGTTCGAGGACAAATCTTTTACAGAGATGATAAAGGAACAAGGCGGGATACATAAACTATTTCCAAATAAGAAAAAAACATATAGGAACAAGAGACCAAACACTCATGGGGCGAAGCCGAAAATTTCACACCACAGATTTCAAGGCACCCGAAACACCACAAATAGAAATCCGCCATCCACCCACTATAGAGAAGGTGATGAAAAGGGACGACGTCAGAAAGAAATCCCAAGAAATATCAGGGGAAGACAGAGGGAGGTGGTAAGAAATGACTCCTTCACTGCGGGGTGCCTAGCCACTTTTACCAAACACTGGGTAAGGGCACCTGTAAACCTTTTAAAGACAATATGTGGATACAGAATCAAGCAAACATTCAAAAATATCAGGCACGCGCATCCTCAGAAATGACATTCGAAATATAGAAAATGCTGCAATCCCAAGCTTTGCGAGTCAGCACACATCAATCAGAATTCCTATCGACAATGTTTCTCAGAGAAAAAACTGACGGGGGCAACCGGCCAATATTCAACCTGAAAAAGTTAAACGAATATGTAAGTGCCCCAAGATTTCGAATGATAAATCATCGAGAAATCCCATTACACCTAAAAGAAAGAGATTACATGATGAAAATCGACCTATCACAGGCATATTTTCATGTGCCAATCAGTCACAATCATCGTCGGTATCTGTCTCTTTCGTACCAAGGAAAATTATACGAGATGGCGTGTCTACCTTTCGGGTTGGCAAGCGCGCCTTCGGCGTTTGCGTAAATCACGAACTGGATTGCACAACAACTTCGTCAAGAAGGATGCAGAGTGATAGTGTATCTCGACGATTTCTTGTTTATGAACGAAGACCCGGTAATACTAGAGCAACAAACGACTTCCGCCATAGAATACCTAAGGAGCCTAGGGTGGCAAATCAATCATGCAAAATCATCGAACATTGCTTCGACCACCATAGAATATCTAGGCATTACTTGAGATACAAGCCAAAACACCAAGGGTTTATCAACAGTAAAAATTCGACAGCTGCGGAAGTGCATACATGATCTCCAGAGGAAATTGCGATGGAGCTGGAGTGGCTGGAAAATCTCGAAAAGCCAACACCAATCCACTACCCAAGTCCATCAATTTTCATCACAACAGACGCAGCAGAGAGAGGTTGGGGTGTCATAGCAAACGGCCGGCACCTGTGGGGAAAATGGACTCATTCTCAAAGGGCATGGCACAGCAACCGAAAAGAATTGTGGGCATTTTACGAAGTCCTTCAAAGATTGGGATCAGAGATTGCCAACAAGACAATCATGGTACAATACGACAATCGCACGAGTGTGGCTTATATAAACAAGCAGGGCGGCACAAGATCGTCGATGCTGCTAAGCGCCACAATACAGATTCCAGAATTATGCGACCGGTTGAACTGTCACTTGATAGCTCGATATATTCCAGGGATTTACAACGGCATAGCCGACAGACTTTCTCGAGAGAAAGCCTTACCAGAATGGCATCTCAACGAGAAAGTAGTCTCCTGGATTTTCGAGAAGTATGGCACACCTGAGATAGATCTATTTGCCTCAGTTTGAACAGAGTGTTCTGGAAGCCAGAACTGAACCAAATAAAAGAAAAGCCACCTCTATTAGTTCCGAACCTCCGCCAGAACCTAATAGATCTCCGCACGAACCGTGCACCTCAGGGAGTAGAACAATTAGTATTGGCGGCCTGGTTGGTACGGGCTGGTCCAAGCAGATTCTGGTCTGAAAGTGAAGTGAAACTGTTGGAATCATCTTGGAGAGGTCCATCTCTAAAAACTTACAAACCAGTCTGGACAAGATGGTGTAGCTGGGCTCAAAATAATGACATTCTTATAGATAATCCTAGTCCTCAAGATTTGGCTAAGTACATGTGCTACCTTTATGAAGTTATAAAGCTAGCACCCAGGACTATAGCAGTGCACAAGTCAGTTGTAGCAAATTTTAGCAATCCTTTAAAATCTTGCGAACTCAGTTCTCATCCTCTAGTCAAGCAAGTATTAAAAGGTATTTTGGGATCAAATCCCTCAGTGAAGAGGTCAATCGCATGGACAATTGAGGAGTTACTCACCTTTCTACAGACTTATGATTTAGATCACAACAATCTTTTTGCGGTATGAAGACACACTAGTGTACTTCTTCTGTTAACTAGTGGCAGGAGAGTTCATGATCTAACACTTTTATCAATCGCAAATGGTGGCTTCGAGGATAACGGTAATGAAATAATATTCTGGCCTAAATATGGCTCCAAAACAGATTCGACGGCATACAGACAATCAGGCTGGTCACTGAAAAGAAGCGAAACTGTTCCAAATATTCGGCTTGATATAATCTTTTGGGTTAAGAAAACCATTTCTGTTTCAAAAACACGTCGTAATAAGTCATGTCATGACAATTTGTTCATAACTACAAAAGGGACAGTTATAAACGCCTCCCGATCCGTGATAGCAGGGTGGATTAAATCATTATTTAAAGAAGCAGGTATATCCAGCTCAGCAGGTAGTTTTAGAGCAGTAGTTGCGACTAATAACTGGATTAGCAACCGATGTAGTATCGATGAAATCCTAAAGAGGGGCAATTGGCGCTCTAAAAACACTTTCTTTCGGCATTATTTTAGGGACATAATACCGAAACCCAGTAGCAATCCGAACATTCTAAGCCAAAGTTTCTCGCCGATGGTGTAGCGAAATAGGCTTAAGTATAATGATTATACAGAACACCTGAATTACTTAATCATGTTAAATTTATAAAGAGTTTAGTTTGAGATTGTGAATTACAGATGATTACATTTTTCAAATTGTTGTAATAATATTGGATAAATTAATAAAACAACTATAATTAATATTACAATGTAATTTTTCAAGAAATTATAGTCACAGTACGCTTAACACTAGTCACCGCGAAGACTAGTCAGGCAGCGCCGGCAGATAATAAACACGTCTCAAATGTGATTCAAGCGAAGGCTCGAACACCTAAATAGAACCGTTTTTCCCCCCGAAGGGTAAAAAACGGATATTTAGGTTTCAGCCGTAGCTTGAACCACACCTTAAGGGCCTTGCCGGCTCCGGCTACTGAGGAACATGGCCACCGCCCCGCCGCGCGCTGCCCGACAGATGCGAGACAAGGACAGGTATAGTGAGGATGACGTCGTAAATACCATGTGAGAGAGTGAGATAGCAGATGTTGTTGACGAATATCGGAACGTTAATCTCAAATGTAGTTCAAGCTACGGCTGAAACCTAAATATCCGTTTTTTACCCTTCGGGGGAAAAACGGTTCTATTTAAATATTAGTCATTATAAGACTCGTTCTAATCTGTTGGTTGGTTTCGATGTTTATGTCGACAAATAAATTTAAAATTAACATTATAAACGGGATATTTACCATGTTTATTATCTATATCATGTCATCATGTCATAAATTTCATGTCTATTATCGTTTATAATGTTAATTTTAATGTAAATGACCATTTCAATCTAAAATCATAAATAAATTTAATCTGATCATTTTTTTTGTCTCATTTTAATCAAATATTTGAGAGGGCGTATTTTTATGTTCGATTTCGAATATACAATCGCACATTGCACCAAAGCCGAAAAGGTCGTATAAATACGATTTAAATCGTACAGTTGGCAACACTTACACAAACCATAAAATCTTTTTTCGGCGTTTTACGGAGAACCTTTTTGTGAACAATTTGTCTAATAAAAACGAACGAACCGTTTCTTTATTTTTTTTGTAATAGGGCTTTGGCGCAAGGCCTTCAGCCTAATCCTTAACATGGAAACAGTTAGTCTTGCCCTAGTAAAGTAGTGGGCGCTTTACTAAAAGCTTCTTTGAAGTTTTGGAAACAACATAGAAAATCACAATTCACGGTAAATATGCCACTTTCCTACACTTGTGTATGTTGTCGAAGACATTATGGCTAAAAACCCACCATTTTTACACATAAAAACTCGAAATTACACAAATTTTAGAAAATGAAACACTTGCCTCGATGCGTCTTTTCCCGTGTTGGCGCCAAAACTCCCGAACCGTTTCTCATTTATCCAACATTATTAAAGATGAGATGACTGGCCCGGTAAATGTTGTTCCGCCCACAGAGTAAGTAATACTACGTAGTTCTGCCATATGCGAAAACCATACACTAAAGAGCGAAACCGTGTTTTGTGTAGACTTTTTGTGTAGTGTGTAGAGTACAACACAATTAAATTAATTTAATTTTGAGACGGGCCTTAAGATACACTTCTTACGGTATATAACATGTATTTGTAGGTAGGTATACAATAAGAGAGTAAAACGCAAAAAACGAGATTGTAATTTTGAAATGGTTCTCCTGTAAAAAATGAATTTTTATATCTACCCCTATATACCACAAAATACATTACATATTATAAAACAAAGTCCTGCGTCGCGTCTGTCTGTTCGCGGTATACTCAAAAACGACTGCACCAATACATAGAGTGGTTCTTATGGAAGGTTTTAGTATATAATTTGTCAAGTTTTGTATATAGGTATTGGCTAAAATATAACGATATGGTGTTGGAGGTGTCGGAAAAAATTTGCTGTCTGAGAGCTTTCAACGAAAACGCTGCCTAAACCCTTTATGATATAGCAAAATGATACATGGTAGAATTGTGTATCTTATATAGGCTATGGTTGTGGAATAATAAGATCACATGGGTAGCGAGAACGGGATCAGAGTACCACGCGAGTGAAGCCGCGGGCAATAGCTAGTACCTACATAAAACAAAGTCTGGTTAGTGATACCGTTTATAGCTCGGAAACAGGAGGACCGACTTTCATGAACCCTTATATTTTAAATTTGTCTTCGTCAATACTGTGCCATATTGTGTTTTATTACTGCGGAAACCCCAACAGTTACCTGACCGCCGCGCCGGGCAGTGGGCTATGTCGGACTCGGACTGAACGAAACCGCACGCCGTCTTGGGTCTCTAATGTCGGGGTGTAAGGTGGCCAAATAAGGCAATTCCGTCTCACCCCGGCTGATCCTGGGATATCTACGGCTTTGAGATGGCCCCCTCGGGATATTCTGCCGATATGGTAACCAACAACAAAACTTGATTCTAAAGCCTTGTGCGCACTAAGCGTTCCAATGTACGCGTAAACTATATAGGTATGTTGAATACGCGTACACGTGTAGTTGAATACATAGATAAGAATATGTACTTTGAATACGCGCACAGGTGTATACGCGTACAGGCCACACTGCATTGCTGGATTATGAAAGCGTAGTCGAGAGTCGGCCAGCCAGTATTCAGTATAGAGCTAACTGGCGACGACTCGCCGCTAGTCGGGAAGCGACTGTATGTTTGTGTTATGTTAATGTTAAAAAAAAAATATATATATACCGATATTTTTTTTGTTGATGCGGATCAACAATCTGTCTACGTATGGTCTTTTGGTTTTCGTGTTTATTATTACATTCAATATTAACATTACTGATTAGTAATGTTACACTTTTTTAGGTTCTCTTTGTAACAAAATGTTCTAATAAAATGGTCACCCTACTTAATTTTGCCGCTTAGAAATGTAAAACTGTTGGTTATTGTTTAATTGAAGTGTTCACAAATAAAGACAACGTGTTAAAATTTAGTAAAAACATTTTCGCAATTTCTGATATTGTTGCAGTTTACAGAAAAGTCCCGAACGTTTTTAATGCTATAACATGGAACACTCAAACGGAACGTAGAAAATAAAGTTTTTGTTTATTTATTTCGGAACTATTATATTTAACGTCAAGGTTTTTGTTTCACAAATTGACTCTGAATTATACTCATAAAATACGATAACAATATTAAGAATTTATTTAGCCGAAGTTGGAGAATTTTGATACATACTGTCTGCACCATTGGAGGATTGACTGTTCTAAATAAACCTTTATAAAATCCAAATTAACTGTTAAAATCAATTGAATACTTGTGAATAGTGCTCACTAATTGTTTCCAATTTTTCCACATACTAATGCTAAACATATATTTTGTATATTTTGGTACCATGTTAACGCATTGACATGCAAGTTACCAAATTTCAACTCATTTGAACGCCAGAAAGTGGGTTAAAAGGGCATTCTAAATTTTTATAGGTATTTGCATCGGTCTGCAATCGGAGAGACTTGCTCTATTTAATACCTATGTATGTATAAATAAAAAGATATATTATGTATCTAAGTAGACATGTTTATCCACATTCTGGAACCCATAACACAGGTTAATTAAACTAAGTACCTATAGGTTTTTATTAAGATAAAAAAAAAATATGCGCCAAATTTGCCGTTTCTAAAATCTGAGGCCTACACAGAACTAAGTAATAGTGGTAGAAACAGTGTCGAGGAAAACTTCAGCGCAATAAGGTACTTATCAACACTTATGAAACAAACTCTTATAATGTGTTTAAATGTGAACAATTTGATTAGAATTTTTTTTTGCATTAGAGATACCTACCATCACGTTAATTCACGTCACGATCCATAGGAGCAGAACAGTGCCTACCTATAATAAAGATATAAATTTAACACCGCGGCACCGGTGAATCCATGTGGCAGTGCTAGTAAAAAAAAAACCGTTACACCACTTTAAAACTACTCACCATGCAGGAATACAACACTATGCATCACCATATTATCGGAAGTTTACAAGAATGTTACATATTGAAATAAATCGGGATCTGTGTAAGATAACTTAACACCAAATAAATCACGATAGAAACTATACATCAAGCATCATCATCATTATGATCTTAGCGATGAATCCGGTTACATCCACAGCTTTTACTTCGGAGCTCGGAGTCGTTTGTGTTTGACTTATTAAGGGGGACTTTTCATTTTATGTTTGTCATATTTCGGTTAGGTATAACGGGAGCAGGGGTGTGTGTTGGGTAACCTCCTCGAGTGTCGCTCCGATTCCGATCCCGCTGCAGTCCGGGGGGAACGGAATCGGAGCGGCCGGTACACCCTGGGCGGCGGTCAATGGCTTCCCCTTCACCCCTTCATAGGGTTGGCATTGATCGTCGGCCAATACCCAACGTGGCGGGAACACATCGCTCTCCGTACTCCTCTGCTTTCAGAGGAGACAGGATGAGCGATGCTGTTAGTGGTGAGATGGCCCAGGGTCAGCGGGGGTGCGAGGGATATGCTCTATGGGTAACCTTACGCCCCGGCGTCTGAAGACCCGAGACGGCGTGCGGTTTTAGTCGGTGCAAGCCCGACATAACCGCCCCCGCTGGCCGGCGGGGGGGTATCCGAAGGGATTTCCGCACGATAAAAAAAAAAAAAAAAAAAAAAAAAAGGTATAACGGGAGCAAAAAATGCCGTACTATCTCCTAACCCCAAGAAGAAAGTCTGCGCCAGAGCATCATTCATTGATCGGTAGCTAGTCTTGCACTCCGAAGTTTTTTTTAATGTTTAGTCCGTCAATTTGATTGCATCCCGTCTAATGGTAAATTGAGAAGTACAAAAAGTAGTGGCCACCATTTTCAAATGCTGTCCCTAGAATGGTGGCCCCTACCTTTAAAGCCTCGACAGATGCTTCTTCACGCGCTACTTGAGGGACCCGGGATTGTAGGACGAAGGAAGAAGGGAACACGTGTGTGGGTATAGCATTCCAGTTCTTTATCGTACGACAAAGAAAGGAAGTTGATTCGTGATGGTATCGATTGCATCGCATGAGGGCGATACCTAAGTCCTGCACGTGTTGATCGGGATAGGAAGGGAGAAAGTGGAATTAATTGTAATAGTTCGTCGGAACACTCACCATGGTATAGGCGATACAATACTGCCAAGGATACTATGTCTCAACACATTGCAGAGACTATTGGGAAGCCGATAGTAATCACGTTATATGAACGTTTCACAATAGTTATTATATGACTTTTATGAGCTAAGAACAACGCTGATAAGCACAAATAAATGAAAAGTTATGATTTTTTCTTTATTGACTATTGTTCACTTAAATAGGAGAAATAAATTAGACTTATTCAAGAATAATATCGATATGTCTTATGCTACAGTTCGTGACAGTCATGACTGAAAAATTACCAAGTTGTGTGCAGTCCTGCACTCAGGTCCTATAGCTTGCGAATTCTCAGTCATAAGTTTGGTTTCAACTATTTAATTTATCTTATATATTATAGGTATCTAATATCTAAGGATTCGGCAAGGTAATTTAACTTAAAAGATTTTCGTGTACCTATTTGTTAACAAAATATTTCCAGAAATTTTTTCGTCGTACTTGATTGTACCCATATTTTGAATGATTCTTTTAAGTTAAGTGTTTTATAGAATCCAATAGCCTCAAGGAAAACTTTTAAAATTACGCTATATCTACATTGTCATGAATATCTCAGATTTTGCTGACTATACAAATTATGTCACTGTACAGTAGGGCGACCGGTGTATCCCGTGTCGGGGAGAGTGTGGTGTGCTAGCTCTCTTAGTATCTGTTCGAAACCCTTGCCTGACGGAGTTTGTAGACTGCTGTTTTTTAGCATTGTTGCGTTCAGTTTTGTAGCTAAGTAGCACATCTGCAAAAAGAAAAACAAATTAAATATAGAATGTGGTGTGCTTAGAAATTAAACTACTGAGCGGTTTTGGATTAGATTTGTATATTTTCAAAACTTATATTTTTTCTTAAATATCTCTCGAGTCTCTTCGACTATCGACCATCGACATGGTAAAAGTGGGTTAAAGGTCAAAGGGATTCGAGTAATACGAGTCTAGAGTAGGGCTTTGCGCCGGAGACGAGTATAGGTTTTGGAGATTTTTCTCCGGTTTTTAAATATCTGGATATTTTCCGGTAAACCTTAAATCAAAATGCAGATCATAATCATCATTATTTTACGTGTTTGAAATGTTCTGTATTACTATTATTTCCTTTATGCATTCTTCTAAGTATGTTGAATGAATAAAGGAATAAATTACATTTTTAATATCCTGGCGGTCATTAATATGCCAGACCAATCGGACTGAGTCTGTTACCCTTTTGTTGTTCATTGTACTGGAAATATTACGTGACGTTGCACACCACACGGTTATGGAGGGTTTTGGGATTTAAAAACCACGACCCCAGCGTTTCCGTGATATGTACAGTACAACCTCACGGTATAAATGCGGGTGAGGTATTATAAATAATTGCAGGAAATTATAAAAAAATATACAGTAATTATTGAAAATAAATGGAAGAAAATCAAATATTTAACTTAATGATTAAATCTTCGGAGATTTAGAAAAAAAACCTATTATTCCAGAGATTCTGCGGTTTTTTTTGTCCCTGGAGCAAATCCTTAGTCTAGAGCGCCCAGTGATGCCGTATCCGTCATTAGTGTTCTGTGGAACCGCTGCCGTACTAAAAGCTACCTACGTGTGACCGAACATGTAGGTAAGCGGTATAAAAAATAATACGTCGTAGGCTTGAGTTGCATTCTTTTTTTCAACTATGCGCATAGTTGAAAAAAAGAATGCATGTGGCATCTTAACGCACAACGGGTATCATCTAAATGGTAACAACTAGTAAACCTAATCATCATATCATCACTCAGGGATTATCCCGGTTGCATAAAAAGCATTAACTTTGGAGAACTGGGTCGGTTCTGCTATGCATACTCGTCTGGTGTGGGCTTGCACAGGAGCGACAGCCGTCTGATACCCCAACTGCGGCAGGACAGTCTGCACCAGAGCCTGGTCTGTTAATCAGTAGGTGTAAGGGCTCGCAGGTTAGGTTGGTTTGGGCCCCGAAGATCTTGGTAGAGCCCCATACACCCAACAGCGAGTTTTCCTAGGTACCTTTATTTACATATAATGAGTCAGAGAATTTTGACGCTTGGAGCAATTTGCACTATTATTGCGTTGTTAGATTTTTCTACCTAACATATGCGTGATACTTGTCTTAGTGATACATCGTAATGATATTTCCTAAATGTCAGATTTTAATTTTAAGTTGCGGCGACGCAACTTGGCTTGACTTCGAATAATACTGCACTTGATTACAGATATAGCTACAAAAGGTATAAATGATTTTAGATTGACATGGTCATTTACATTAAAATTAAAATTATAAACGGGATATTTACCATGTTATCATGGTAAATATCCCGTTTATAATTTTAATTTTAAAAGGTATAAAGTAATTGATTTAATCTCTTTTTGCAACTGACTAGCATAACATAATCGCTTTAGCGTAAAGCCCGTTAAATAAACAGAAAAAAATCTTACTAGTAAAGCAGACATGAACAGTAGCGCTCCTAAAGCAACCGCTACCATCATGGACGTAGCGCAGGTAACTTCAATAGGTGTTCGATGGAACAGTTCCCCGGGCATTACAACTGAGTATTCTAGGTTCTCTTTGAACCTTGTGAATGGAATTGTCGTGTTGTCAGCATCAGCCACTAATGCGGCACTCGTGATGTTGTGACTGTGGGAAACTTCAGGCAACGAACGTCGTCGACGGCCAAGTCCTAAAAATGACATACAATGATTTATTATAGTTAATAGACAAAATATTTATTTATAAGTATGTCGCGTATCTATTTTAAATTTACATGATAAGAATATTCGTGGGATCATGTAGTATATGAAGGCAATATGGGAATAAAACATGGGTATTGATCTTAGTACCTTTTTTTTTTCTTTTTTTCCGTGCGGAAATCCCTTCGGATACCCCCCCGCCGGCCAGCGGGGGCGGTTATGTCGGGATTAACCGACTAAAACCGCACACCGTCTGGGGTCTACAGACACCGGGGTGTAATTAGCCTTGACTTAGATTGACTTTAACATATATTTTATTCATTATTTTATATAAAGTTTGTTGTCAAAAGTTGCTGAAAACTAATTTTACGAATGTTCTTAACATTGAAGTTGATCAATAAGTGAAATTGATGTATGTATAAGTGGTAAGTTCGAGTAGCACACTGTTAGCACTATAAGTAGTCTTTTGTCTTTTTTTTCTTAAAATATGCCCTTTTTCGTGTGGTAACCTCCTTGGAAACTAACTCAAAAGTGAGGTGAATATGTCAGAATTAAACTGACTGGTGTTCCGTCATGTAAGCCGAGTATGTAATAGAAAGGAAATCCAAACACACTTCGGCGAGCATTGGCAACCTATCATACAGCAAATACCAATACATCGAGCTAAATACCGTTTCCCTATCTACATCTTTTAAAGACCAACCTGAAGGTTCAAACAAGTCTAAGCAGTAGTCCGGTTGGCAATCACCGGCGTCCATGCAAGCCTTTATCTGCGAGTGTATCCAAAGCGTGGAACGTTCCTTCATCGAAGCGAGGAGGAATGCCTCGAAGTCTAGGAACACTTCGTTGTGACGTTCGCGATAGCGGGCTGGCTGGTGTGGGATGATTGAAGCAAAGTCGCGATTTCTGCACCTGATAGAGTAAGTGATATTCTTAGTTTATATCCAAATAGATTTGGAAGACAATTTCTATGTAGAAGTACCTATATCTGATTTTGGACCTTATTTTCTAGGCGCAAAACTTGAAAATGACTCGACCGTTTGTTGCGAATGTTGCGATCGTAATATTCTAACATAACCTAATCATAATGAATAGTGACTAGTAGACCGATCAATACCTAGGTCAATATGACACAAACATCACAGTCTACTTACTGCCTACAAACAATATCTGATATCTAATATCTGTTTCCTAAGTCTAGTTAGGCCTAGGCCGGTTTTTTTTAACGCTTGGAAACCCCCACGGGCTTCACCCCATCGGTGCCAACGATGGGACGGGCGTGTCGTAATCGGACCGACTAAAACCACACGCTGCCCTCCCCGAGTGCCCATTGCCGGGCACCCAGGGTAAGACCTCGAAAGGATAACCCCAGGGCTAGGCCTAGTTTAGATAACAGGGTTTATACTTACTTGTATTATTGTTATCCTATTTTACTTTTTAACACTATTCTTATTTGTGTCAACAATTAAGTATATATCTATTATTATTATTTATATCCGGTCTTGTTGTAAAAGATAGAAATTTTTGGAAAATCTACTGTAAAATATACAATAATTTTTATTTTGACCAATTAATATATGTGAAAAGACGATTAGATCTAGTACATTAATCTAGTTTTTTTTGACGTTTTATAAGTGTCGTTTGAATGGTCTATACTGAAGAAATGATTTTTCACTTAGAATTTGACAGAAATATACTTACTCAATTATATATCAATATGAAATAGTCAATATGAACTCGAGAACATTAGGTATTGAAAATGCGAGTATTAAAGTTAGTTTACCAAAACCAAAAATTGGATTTAATTCAGTAAATAATTATTTAAATACATACATTAAAAACACACTCTCACACAAGCTTATGGACACTAAAGTAACAAATTTCTAGGTCTGCCAAAAATTTTGGAAATCCCTGAAATGCATTCTGTAGTTACGGGAGCTTAACAAAATATCATAGGTAAGTATCAGCATTCCCCCTGTAAGGGACTGGTCGCGGGTTCAAGTCCCGTCCTAGATGTTCTCTTTTTCCGATCTAAAATCTTTAGAAAAAAAGTAAACATACAAAATGCTTAAAAATTTAATTGAAATATAACCTACAATATTAAAATTTAGTGTCACTCACCCGTCTTTAACAAGAAGCACTGCGCCGGGTGCGTGTGGTCGATCAGGGTCAGGCGAGACGGCCACCTCCAGCAACTTAATGTGCCGCCACGCCGAGTCTGGGTTGATGCGCGCACGCAGCTGAAGCTTTGTACCGATTGGCACCGCCTTAACAATTAGCGGTTCAATTATCTATCTATGACAACGGAATATTTTTTCAACTACCAATTATCCGTCGCGTGTCGAGTCTTTTTTGTTTTTAGCATTTTGTAAGCAGTAACCGCGGCCTAATTTTTTCGAATGTATTCTTTTGCCAAAACGCACTGTCAAGTTAAATATTGTAAATGAATGGAAGTCTATTGTTTCCATGACTGTTCGACTCGTTTCGACATTATTTACTAGGTATAAGTAGAAAAACGGCGAGTAATGGAGGCTTAGGAAAAAGATATTTCTTTAGTCAATAGTCTTTATTTCTTTAGAATCTTTGAATAATCACAAGGTATATTATTTTACCAGCCGTTTTGTATTTGGCCATCCAGCATTGGCGGGTGTTGATTGGTATGGTATTTGAATAATTTCGTAAAATTGTCCTGCAACACGTGAAATGCGTTTCGCAGGTCCCGCATTTCTATTTTATCTATCTAATTTAATGATTATTTTTTGTATAGCCACTTCACCGCTAGACCCGGTGAGGTGGTACCCCTTTAGGGTTTCTACACGTATAAAAAAATTGTGAAATTTTAAGACAACGATACTGAACTCTTCAAATGCAGATAAGGTTGAGTACTTACCTAGCCAATACAACATAACAATAACAAGATCACTACCGCTATGGGTAGAGCATTGGTAACAAAACGTATCTAAGTATATTGTTTAGTTATGAATGAAACGTACAGTAGTTACCTGATCGACGGGTAGATCCACTGACTGGTTGGTGTGTCTAGAGACAGGTGGTGCTTCTTTATACAGCGCCACTTCATACTCGAGGCGGCCTGGAGTTTCTTCAACGACTCCTGACACTCTTGCGCCGTGAGGACTGCAGATTTATTTTTATTTAGATAAGCGGCTTAAAGAACCACAGTTACATGCAGATACTCTTTGCTAAGTGGCAACCGAGTAGGTTAGAACATTGCAATACTAGCCAGGTTAGTCATAGGATGGCCTCGGAGAGCACATTAACCCGTTGGTCACGTTTACCGCATGAACATCTGTGGCATTTGCTACGGATAGTTTAACACTAAAAAGTCTGACAATTTGGTTTAACTACAGAACTTTGATATCGCCAGTGGGTTGTGGAGGTCAGATGGCAGTCAGTTCAAGTTCGGCCGTTTCGTAGTTAGAGCAAAAGCTGACCCCAACTGAGTTGGGAAAGGGCTCAGAGCATGAAATGAGTTGCGACACGGACTAACGGTCTTGTCTGCCCTATGCGGTGAGTAGGTACTTATTAACACCATGGGGTATCTATTGCTTTGTAAACTAACAACGTAGATACTTACAAGCTTCCAGCAAACCCTGCTGCCTTGTTCTCGATAATGGTAGGTTCTGGTGGCTTGCACATAATTATTAGTTCCTGATCCGACTGCATCACCACACCCGGAAACTGCGGGAACCATACTCGCACGTGGACAAAACCCTGCATTCGTAAAAATAACACAGTGAATACCTAAGTATATCCTACAAATATTATAAACGCGAAAACTTGTGAGGATGTATGGATGTTTGGTACTTTTTCAAGCAAAAACGGCTGAACGGATCTGGCTGAAATTTGGTATAGGTCTAGATTATAGTGCGACGTAATACATAGGTTACTTTTTATTCTGGGAATATGATCCCATGGGTGGCGGGATCGGGATCAGAATTTCACGCGGGTGGAGCCATGGGCAACTGTAAAAGTTTGTGCAGATGTATGGATGTTTCTTACTCCTTCACGAAAAAATGGCTGAATGGATCTGGCAAAATTTGATACAGGGATAGATTATAGTCTGGAATAATACATAGGCTACCTTGTATCCCTGGGATAGATTCCCATGGGAAGCGGAAAGGGTAACAACATTTAAAGCGGTTTTTATTTGCAATGGTGACCTTCATTCCTGAGAGTGCCCTTTTTAGCATACCTTCAAGCGAGGTGAAGTCAGATTGACGAGCCCCACATAAAAAAAGCTTGTTTACTTTTTTGTGTGAGCGTGAAATGAAATGAAAAAGTACCCTTTTACCATTAAATAATTTTACACACATGTTAGGTAGGTAATATGCCTATATGTACCCACTAACCTGATAATTTAACACATCAAGCTCCTTGGTTCACGGTACGGTTATGATTGCAATTAAGCTTCGCTTAATAGTTGATTAGCACGCGCTTGTTTGCTGGTACGCCGCAGTGCAACATGACGCAAGAGCGGTACCAGCGGTACTTAACAAATAACTTTATGCTTAGTAGTCACTAAAAAACGTACTATTATTTGCTTTTGTTCCCGTACTTGCGATTTGCATCAGCCTCTAACACGTATGTTTGTTTGTGAAAACATGTAACTTTGATTTTCTCGACAAACAAAAGTACCTACACACTTCAAATCAGTTGAAATGTAAGTCTAAGTAAACCGTTTTTTCTTTTTCATGAGTAGGAGTGGTTATATTGGACTCGAACCGACCAAAACCACACTAGTGTAAGGTTGCCCATAAGGCATTTCCCTCGCACCCCGTCTGACCTTGGGCCATCTCCGGTGTCCCCGTCTTGCCCCGGTTTTTGGGCTGCCCCGCTGTCCCGGCCTGCTTCTGCTAGGGTGACAGGCGACCTCACCTGCCACTCTCAGGCCTGCGCTCATGAAAGACGGCCGGCGCCTGAGTCGCCTGTGATGCACAGCGAGTATGTTACGGGCTCGGCGGGCTGGGAGAGTTCTAAATTTCTCCCGGGCGCGCTCCGCCATCTCCTTCTCGAGCATTACATGCTCGCAGAAGGAGGCGGCGGTGGCCCACGCGCTCGCGCTCCGCACCATTGCCGCAATCATGCTGCCGAGCGAGAGGACTCCCACCCCAATCGCTGCCACGAGGTCACGCCGCGGCACCTCCCACGCCGTGTGCAGCTCCGAGTCCTCGCTCGCGTCGCAGTGATGACACTAAGACGTTGGCTCCTTCCTGATCCGAAGCAGGTGGTCCTCGAAGCTCCCCTTACCGGAGATCACCTGCGTCAGTCGGTACGAGAGTCTTCCGTGTCGCCTCTCTAGCCAATCCTCCACGATGAGCCTTACCGCCGCTATTGCGGCTTGCCCTGCGCTTGGTCGGCCAAGTCGTTCCTTCCACTCGGAATAACAGTACTTAACTTATGTAAAGGTAATGTTACGCGTATCGCTGTCACAGATAGTGTTCAGAAAACCGCAAACACATGATCGATTAGAGACACATTTATGCGTAACTGTATGGTTAAGTAATAATTTAATGCCTTCCGCTAATCAACGATTAAAATAACTACAGACAATATCCGACACCTTAAGTGAGGAATC
The DNA here is from genome assembly GCA_946251805.1 of Cybosia mesomella. NCBI lineage: Eukaryota > Metazoa > Arthropoda > Insecta > Lepidoptera > Erebidae > Cybosia > Cybosia mesomella. Next base: position 20,799,980 of record OX276401.1, read on the forward strand.
AATTAATGTCAACGGGCCTTTTTGAGTAAAACTGTATTGTGTATGATAGTTGGTGTATAGATATACACATCAATGGTGTTTACGTACTGCTTATATGCTCTATTCGCAACCTTACACCCCGGCGTCTAAGACCCGTCTTAAAACCCGGCGTGCGGTTTTAGTCGGTTCAAACCCGACATAACCACCCCCGCAGGCCGGGGTATCTGAAGGGATTTCCGCACGAAAAAAAAGAAAATAGGGAGTAGAGTAGGGACAAGTAGGTATATAGGAATCGCTTTCCATTGTTACCGGTTATAGCTTGGTTTTGGTATTCTGCAAACTATTGAAATGTTTGTATATACCTTTTTTTTTCTTCGTGCGGAAATCCCCTCGGATACCCCTCCGCCGGGCAGCGGGGGCGGTTATGTCGGGCTTGAACCGACTACTTAACACGCCATTGGTGACGTATATGTGTGTGCGACCGGGTGACAAAAAAAACAAAAATATGTAGTTAAGTATGTTTTTAGAAAAAATATCCAAGTATGTTTATCTGCATTCTAAAATCCATAATACAAGCTATTTAAGCTAAGCTAACTTTGGACCTAGATAGCGCTGTGTAGAATGTCCTAGCCAAAATATTTACTTATTTTTTTTTTTTAGATAATTTATTCTACTATAATTCATTGCATCCGGCCATAGGGAGTTCATTTTTTTTATGAATTATCTTGAGCGTGATTGAGTAACAAACATCCAAACATCTTCATAAACTTTCATATTTATATATTTAGTAGGATTAACTTTACAATAAATTGAAGTAAAGTATGTTAATGTGACCTGTATAACCTGGATCTAAATAGATTGACACAATTATGAAGAATCTAACTACCTAGTACAATGAAGTGCATTGTATTGGATCGATGCAATGTTCCCGTACATATCGATACTGGTGTTTAAGATTTCTCTTTACCTCAATAGAGTACCGGTACAAGCAGATGTCGGTTTATAATAATGTATCAACTGAGGAGCTCGTTGCGTAGGCCACTATACTATAACTTCTTACTGTTATTAACGGCATGCGTTATTATCTTCCGATGACACAACATAATATACCACCGTCTAATATTATTATGAGTTCTGTCATACGAAAGTTAACGCTATATGGGAAACAATAGTACATATTCGCATTTTACGACGTGAAATTAAATGTCCCAAAAAACATTATTTTGAAACCGTTGGGTACTTGTTAACTGTGATAGCAGTTAATTTTGTTGGATTTTCTAAAACAAACGAGTGTAGTGAAGTTTGAGCTCCGAGAAATAAAATTCATTAATGTACAAAGAAACAGTATTGGATGACGATCACAATTATTTCTTACATTAAGCAATTATTTTAATAGTGGTTGTCGAAATACTATTATTGAAAACAGCTGGGAACAGTAGAAGCCCCTATTAATCAATTATGTGTAAGTCCCATAGCTGTGAAGATATTTATAGGAATACTATCTTCATAACAGCGTTAGTCCCGGTTGCATTCAAAGCTTGCTCTTTTGATCCCAGGGTCTGCCGCCAACTCTTTCCCTTTATTTGGTTTATCTCGGGATTTACGGGCGCAACTACCGTCTGACCCCTGCCCCCCTCCTCCCGAGAAGAAAGCTGACACTAAAGCCTCGTCTGCTAATCAGCAGGACTTGGGCCCCGAATCTGTTGGTGAGAAATATTTATAGCGTATACCTATATTTTTTATAATAATTCTGCTCAGTTTATAGGATAATACAAGTACACCTGTTGATAGACAGACGAGACTCTGGGACAGACATTCCTCTCGGGGTAGCTCCCATAAAAACAGTATCAAAAAAACTAAAAGGAGGAGAAGGATTAGCTGACTCCGGGCTCCGAGGTGAAAGCCTCGGATGTAACTGGGATCTAAGCACGCCAAGATGATGATGACAGTTTAAAGATAGTTCTACAATGACAGCAGTGATTGTGAAATTATTCTGAGTAGGTGTATGAATAACCATACACGTACTGGGAACCCCTATGCAATAAAATAAGTAGTAAATAATAAAAATAATAATGCCATTTATAGAGGTAACAAAAATGTGTCAAACATGTTTTTGATTCCACGATTAGCTTAGCGTCTTATTAACAAAACCAAATTCCAACACGCGCAGTTAACAACCATCTTGAACAGTGTATTTCTAAAAAAGGTAAAATAAATCGTCTTTTCTCTAAGATGTCTTTCTATTGAGCTATAAAAAGAAAAACCAAAGCTCATTGTGTTATCCGTATAAGTGCATTCGACCTTCAATGAATTGTACGTAGCGTGTTTTTCATAGACTCTTGATTCTGAGTAAGAACAGTTGACACATTTGCATCGTGTTCACGTGGAAACACATACATTTTTTTTTCGTACAGAAATCCCCACTGATAACGTCCCCCGCCGGCCAGCAGGGGTGGTTATATCGGACTCGAACTGACTAAAACCGTCACCGTCACCGTCTCGGGTCTAATGGGCCGGGTGTAAGGTGACCCAATAAAGCAATTCTGTCACAACCCGGCTGACCCTGGCCTATCTACGGCTTTTAGATGGCCCCCTCGGGTCACTGAAAAATATCCAAATTACTGAGCAACTTCAATATACGAAAAGAAGAAATTACTATTATTATTATTACTCAAAACAAACTTTAATCATGAAAATTCAGTAAGAAAAATGTTTTAGAAGAATTTAAAAGCAGTGGCCATCACTGGCCTTCTGGCAGATGTGAGACTTACAAGCGTCTCACGTCTTTCAGAAGCCCCGTGATGGCCACTTCTATATCACCTCATATATCTCACAATATCAGTTTAGTGGGTAAATAGTACACACGCACATACGGAGAAGCAACGTATTATATACCTATGTATGGTAATGTATGGTATAAGGTACCTACCTATAGGAAACGCATCGCGCACACAAATAGGAGCAAAGAGTGCTGTTGAAGAGGAGGCATGACAATACAAAAGAGCGTTTTGCCAGTTGCTGTTACGGTATCGTCAGTAACGAGTCAGTCTTATCATCAAGGTGCGTATACAGGTAGATATTCCAAATCGAAATACCTACATTTATTTGTTTTTTTTTTGCAGCAGAAAAGTATAGATAGACATATTTATGTAGCCTTTATGAATCACCCCTTTCTCACGATGTGGCTTTAGAAAATTATCTAAGTATATTTCTAAATCTAGTTTCCAAACTTTATTTTAAAAGCTCAGTCGAGTGCGAAAGATAATTCATAAACGCCAAGGCTCATTATTATTATTAATTCTAACATTGACCTTTCTCATAAACCATGACTTACGTTTCTTTTGAGCACGCCGCATCTTGTAAAGTCTGTGATTCGCAATCGGTACAGCAATCCTGTAGTATCCTCTGGCTCAGGTCTGATTTGGCAGATGGGATCAGCGACGGGGTCCGTCGTTCGATCATCTGCAAACAGCGGTGCACCGCGGAATCCTTCCGGCTTCCGTAACAAAGCCGTAACAGAATCTCGAAGACCGGTGCCACCACTCGCGAATGTGCATTGAATGTCCGTAACTGAAATAGGCAGATAATAGCTGCAATTCACCTGGATTCATTTGAATGTAACTGTAAATTGTAGAAAGCGAACAGATTTTCTTCTTTGATTCGCCTGAGTCAGTAGTAAATTTCTTATGTAGGTCATCATTAAAGATTATTACTGAACCGCGAAACTTGCACATTTCGGGTTTTCCCAAAAACCAATTGTATTATTTGCTTGAGACTGTATCGAAGTCTATAAACGTTAAGGTTGGTTTAATATAGTGGGCGGCCGGGAGCGACTTATTGTAATGTCAAAAGGCTGCTGGCCTATACATTTACTTACATTATGATAAATTTATCTTTTGCGCACTGGTTTAGCTACTAAAATTATGACATCCATAAACTCAACTCGGGGTTAGTCTGTACGAATTTTATGAACTTGTTACAAACTGACATGAACATACATATAATTTACATCACACGTAGTATCGTTAATATAGATTCTGACATTGAAATTTAGGCAAATAAATTTATTGTTCTTAACAACGTTAATCATAATATCTATTAATAGTGTTTGACTATTAGGCGTCTAGTAAAAGAACAAGGTCATCTCGTAAAGCTGTAGATATATCACTTATTTTTTAACCTGTGTCATCGACCTCATTTAAATAGTTCAGTACAGTAGGCCCCTTTTGTACCTTTTTTTTTCGTGCGGAAATCCCTTCGGATACACCCCCGCCGGCCAGCGAAGGTAGTTATGTCGGGCTTGAACCGACTAAAACCGCACGCCACCTTGGGTCTTCAGACGCCGGTGTGTAAGGTTGCCCTAGAGCATATCCCTCGCACCCCGACTGACCCTGGGCCATCTCCGGTTTCGAGATGGCCCTCTCGGGTTTGGGAACCACGGTGTCCCCGTCTTGCCCCGGTTTGGGGAAGGGCGCTAGCGCCCCACCGTCCCGGCCTGCTTCTGCTGGGGTGACAGGAGGCCTCACCTGCCACCCCCAGGCCTGCGCTCATGGAGGACGGAGGTCGTTAAGCGGCCTCCGGCGCCTGAGTCGCCAGCGACGCGTAGCGAACATGTTGCGGGCTCGGCGGGCCGGGAGAGTTCTAAACCTCTCCTGGGCGCGTTCCGCCATCTCCTTCGCGAGCATTACATGCTCGCAGAAGGAGGTGGTGGTGGCCCACGCGCTCGCGCTCCGCACCATTGCCGCATCATGCTGCCGAGCGAGAGGACTCCCACCCCGATGGCTGCCTCGAGGTCATGCCTCGGCGCCTCCTACGCAGTCCGCCAGCGTGTGCAGCCCCGAGTCCTCACTCGCGTCGCAGTGATGGCACTTAGGCGTTGGCTCCTCCCTGATCCGATGCAGGTGGTCCCCGAAGCTCCCCTTACCGGAAATCACCTGCTTCAATCGGTACGAGAGGCTTCCGTGTCGCCTCTCTAACCAATCCTCCATGATGGGCCTTACCACCGCTATTGCGGCGTGCCCTACGCTTGGTCGCCCAAGTCGTTCCTTCCACTCCCACCTCGATGGCCTGGCGGAGCTAGGACTGCACGGCCTCGATTTCTCGAGGCTCGGGGTTTCATCCCTGCTCCCGCGTCTCCTTTCGCCAAGTTGCGAAAGGGCTCTCGCCTCCAGGTCCCATGGCGGAGTTCCGGCAAGGAGACTCGCCGCCTTGAAGAAGATCACGCGGTACCCGCGGATAACCCTGTTGGCCATCACCCACTGCGGAGCGCGCAGCATCCGCACACTTCCGGCCTTCAGGGCCTCCGCCCATATTGGGCACTCATAGGGCCATGGACCGCACGATCTCCGCGTAGAGCCTCCTGCAGTAGTCATCGGGCCCCTTCATGTTGGGCAGCAGCTGCACCAAAGCGAGAGCTGTGCCCTTCAACTTGGGAGCCAGACTTCGGATGTGCTCTCCGAAGTCTCATCGGCCGTCGAGCACGAGCCCTATTTCATTTGGGGCTTGATGCCGATGCGATTACCTCCTGCGATGAGACTGGATCCCTCAGGTGGCTTGCTCCGAGGCCCATGAAAGAACAGGGCTTCGGTTTTATGCAGAGCCACCTCGAGACCCAGCCGCCGGATCCGATCCACGACTTGGAAAACCGCGGTTGTGGCCTTCAGGGTCGCTTCGCGGTACGTCGCCCCGCACGCCGTCATGAGCGTGTCGTCCGCGTAGCACGTGACGGCGGTACCGTCTGCGAGCTCACCGCGAAGCACTCAGTCGTATCCGATGTTCCACAGCGGCCCCAGGACCGATCCCTGCGGAACACCGCACGACATCTCACGCCGACCGACACCGGTCACGGTTAGGTAGAAGACGGCTCTCTCCGTCAAATACGCCCCGACTATGCAGCGGAGGTAGAAACGCACTTTATGATATAGGACCGCCTCCTAATGTAACTCCAGGGCAAGGTGTTGAACACGTTGGCGATGTCCAGGGACACCGCCAACATCACCTCACCCCGGGCGACTGCATCCTCCGCCATAGCCCTCACGCGCATGATGGCATCCACGGTGGAGCGCCTCTGGCGGAAGCCATATTTGCCATCCGCCAGGTCCGGCCCCACTCTTGAGAGGTGCTCGACGAGGTGCTTCGCAATTACTCTTTCAAAGAGTAAGCACACCTCGTCGTGCAACATTATGGGCCGGTAGGCGGACGGCGAGTCCAGCCCCTGCTTTCGGATGAGGACCAGTTTCTCCGTCTTCCACAATTTCGGAAACTGGGCCCGCTCCAAACATGCGCTGAGAAACCCTCTCAGTCGGGGCTCGAGAGCGTCGTCGACTAAAGCTAGGACCCACGCCCGGCCGTGAATGCCGTCGGGTCCCGGGACGGTGCGTTTGGCTCTCAGCCTTCTCACCGCCACCTCTAGTTCTACCCAAGTGACCTCGGGCACGTCGTTGTCATCCACGTCGGGCACCATGGGCGACCGAGGCGGAGTCATCTGCGGTGGAACACGTTCCACCGTCCGCGCTGGGAACAGGGAGCTAACAACTCCTCCGAGCAGCTCCGGCTGGAGACACTGGGTCAACGGCGGGGCCGTGGTTCGCAGTTTGCCCCTTACCAATAGGTAGGGCCGCCCCCAGGGGTCCCGCTCCAGCGTCTCCAGCAGTTCGCAGCGGGCCGCCTTTTTGGACCGCCTTATCTCTGCTCGGAGGGCACCTCTGGCACCCCGTATCCCTCGCACAACTTCCGCCTCTCGGGCCTCGGCATCTGCGGGGCGGCGACGCCTCCTACGGAATCGGGCCCACTCGCGGTGCGAGATCACGTAGGCCCGTCTGATCACGCAGGCCCGTCTGGCCCTTTTTGTACCTTTTTTAGAAAAAAATCTCAACTATAGGTGCTTGAAAAATTGTGACGGGAAGAAGTCACGCAAGAAAAATTCACCGATGATCTGTGTGTGCTTCAGAAGTGTCACCTCAGGCAACTTAATACAGACTACCGTCCTTATCGTTTGTGTGCAATAAATTTAAAAGTTATTTATTGAAATACCATTTGATTATGATGATCATATTTCTAGGCGATCAGGTTGGGTACAAAATTGATTTGCAATATTTCCTGATAATAAATTCGTACCTTGACTATATCCGAAACGATACCTTTACACACATCCTAAAAAATTGAAACCTGACAATAAATAACAGATCATATTTCATATTGACTTTATCGTTTCATTGATGGTTTTAGAGTTACGTTTATAGCTGACTGCACATTAGTAAATAAGTGAACTGACATTGAGAGTCTGAGTAACGGTGTGGAGTTACGTACCATCGTAGTCTTGCGAAAATGCTGCCCGGATCTGTAACAATAAGCATTCAAATTGGAGGAAGGAAGACGAACACGCCATTAAACAATTAGGAGGCTAATTAAATGTAAGTAGTTATTGTTAAACATATGTCCTATTTACTTATCCATAAGATTCCTATCACTTTGCGCTCAGACGTTTCGAGGTTAATCAGGATTAGATCTATGTGGAACTTATAGTAGAATACGTTTTAGTTTTAACACATAAATGGTATGTCACTAAGGTAGCAGATAAGTATATAGTTCACCATAGTAAGTGGTTACTACCGACACTACCGATGAGTGCTAGCAATACCAGGAGTGTTAATGCGCGTTAGTAACTGCAAAAGAAAAAGTGTTTAAAAAAGCGGCCCAGTGCGAGTCGGACTCGCCCATCAAGGGTTCTGTAGCAGCAAGTAACATAAGAATGTTTTTTTTTAGTTTTTGTATTTGAGTTGATTGAATGAAAGGTAAATTGCAGTTTACGAATTATGACGTATCAAAAAAAAACTACTTACTAGATCTCGTTCAAACCAAATATCGGTGGAAGTTTACATGGTAATGTACATCATATATTTTTTTTAGTTTTATCATTCTCTTATGTTAGAAGTTACAGGGAGGGGGGGGGGGGGGACACATTTTACCACTTTGGAAGTGTCTCTCGCGCAAACTATTAAGTTTAGAAAAAAATGATATTAGAAACCTCAATATCATTTTTGAAGACCTATCCATAGACACCACACACGTATAGGTTTGATGAAAAAAAAATATTTTAGAGTTTCAGTTCTAAGTATGGGGACCCCCAAAATTTATTGTTTTTTTTTCTATTTTTGTGTAAAAATCTTAATGCGGTTCACAGAATACATCTACTTACCAAGTTTCAACAGCATAGTTCTTATAGTTTCGGAAAAAAGTGGCTGTGGAATACGGACGGACAGACAGACAGACAGACATGACGAATCTATATGGGTTCCGTTTTTTGCCATTTGGCAACGGAACCCTAAAAATATAGTGAACACGGACACTTGGGGAGGACACCGTGCGGTTTTAGTCGAGACACGACATAACCACCCCGCTGGCCGGCGGGGGGGTATCCGAAGGGATTTCCGCAAATAAAAAATAAAAAAAGGCTATGGCAGTCTCACTAGTCTGTCGAATACAACATCACCATTGTGGAAGCTTCGGATGCAATTGGGATTATTGCTAACATGAAGATATATTTTAGAGATTTCATTGACAGACAAGACAGACATACCTACAGATATTTTTTTTTTGGGATGTGGGTAACTACATATTTACGGTTTTCGGACTGTTCCCTTTATTTGTGGTATAAACCTAAAAATTTCATGATCCTAGTTCAACGGGAAATACCCTATAGGTTTTGATGCCCTTGCATTTGGTGAAATTCGCTACATAAACGGCTGTAACTTTTGATTGCATTGATCTAGATTTTTTCACAGCTTCAAGGCATTGTAAAGTTGAGTAGTTGGTATAAATTTCAACTTGATGCTTCTGCGCGTTCCTGAGAAAAAGATCTAGGAAGAAAGTCAGACTGACGGACGGAAAGCGAAGTGATCTTATAAGGGTTCCGTTTTTTCCCTCAATTAGAAATTAAAGAAAAAGCTACATTGATTTAAATTACTCGCATTGTCTTGAATCAATGAGAAAAAAGCTATGTTACACACTCTCATTACCTACATTCCTACACTACTGAGACAACAAAGCATCACTGATTGCAATCTACAGACCAATTTTTTGGTTTATGATACTGTAAAACTAGGGCACGGATTTTTTTATACCATCATGTAGGTTCATATCAATCGCCTCTTGTTTTGCTGTGTTATCATGATACCTAGCCTACTCTATCATATTCCAGTATTTTACGTATTGTGGCACAGCGGTAGTTAGGGTGGCTGTTGTGTATGAGGTCTCAGGTTCAATTCTCTGGTCGGATAAAATGTTATTAAAATATCAGTATGTTGGCGAAGACTTATGGTTAACCAGTTGAGATTCAACTTACAGATTCTGATAATCGGAAACATAAATGTGACGATATTAGAAACGTTAACGTAACTAAGTCGTTCAAGTTTATGAAGTTCATCCTTGGCGATATCAATGCTTCAGTTGCAAAACATCCACTAGCCTGGCTATCGTTGGGTATAGCTAGGTCACTTAATATCAACCACTAACAAATTTACAGTTTAAGTTGTAGTTGTGTTTCACCATATCTCAAGATCAAGATTTAAACAGCCAATGATACAAAGAATAATACAAATTCTGACTAATACCTAATATGTGTATTGTTTGCGTATAAAGTCATCTAAGATATATAAGTATTTCAATAAGAAACTACAGTCGACCACACTTTTTTACTAACCAGCATTTAAGCCTCATGAGAAACAGATATTATATTGATAGTGGGGTTGGTCTTAAGCGCAGATAATTTCAGGTATCAGTTTAATGATAGCTCAGGTGCGATGAGAGCTGACCACAAAGAAAACGTTTGCGATTATCTTACGGAAGAGTTGATAGGATATCGAATTCGCTACTTATTATATTGTTAATCTTTTACGTGGCGATGGACGTCAGATCTCCAGTATATTTACCGCCGCTATATAAAACTAAAATTTTATAAAAAAATTAGATATGTATTGTACCATCAAAGTTGTTATTATTTATGCCAAGATGATCGATGTGGGTTCTAATATTCCCATTGTGCATTCTGTATTTTAAGGCGAGTGAAAAAATTCACTTTACTACCTCATCGGGGCACGGCGATGCGGTAGGTAATCGGCATAAATCGATTAAAGCCTCACGATGTTTAACCGAGCAGTTAGAATCAATGGTGGAAATTCAAGAGAAAACCGGGAGCTTCCGCTGTACGTACCTATTAATCTTCAACCAAGCGCCAATTCCAGTCAGCAGGTGAGGTTCGCTTTGGCTCCGAAGATCTTGCTGGGCCCCATATACACCCCACTATGCCATTACTATTTAGTTATAATAATTAGTGTTTGTTCATTGCTGCATTGGTTGAAATTCGACTATTATTATGTTATATTTTGAGAATTTGAAAAAAGGTTGAGGAAATTAAAACAAGGTGGATTTCTTTTTTAATATCAATTGATGACTTTAATAAAGACTTATCGACTTTGATGTGCCCTTATTCTGTAGCTATTAGAAAAAAATGTTGTTTGTCAATAAATGGTTATCTACTTTGGCACTTTTTTTTTTTCGTTCGAAATCCCCTCTAATACCCTGGCCAGCGGGGGAGGTTATGTCGGGCTTATACTAACTAAAACCGCACGCCGTGTAAGTTACGTAGTAACTATTTAGTAATCTGTGGTGTAAGGTGGAACAAGGCATTTCCCTCGCACCCCGACTGACCCAGACCTATCTCCTGTTTCGAGATGGCCCCTTCGGGTTTGGGAATCACGGTGTCCCCGTCTTGCCCCAGAAAGGTGGAAGGGTACTTGTAGCCCCGCTGCCCGGCCTGCTTCTGCTGGGTTGACAGGCGGCTTCACCTGCCACCCCCAGGCCTGCGCTCATGGAGGAGGGAGGTCGTCGAGCGACCTCCGACGAAATATGTCAGCCTCAAATTTTTTTTTCGTTATGATGTTCGTGTATTTGTCACTTATAATAAATTATTAATTTTAAACACTTTTTCAAAAACAAGCTTTCTAGTAAGTGCATAAACCAGACAAATCAAATGAGCCCAAACATGACTCCTATGACCACCTACCGTCTCCATCTTCGGACCCTGAATATCATGTTAAATCTAAGTATTTGCAAGACAAAACAAATGAGCCCAAACTAGATTGGTTCATTTTGTTTAGTTCAGGAGTTCCTATGGACACTTTGTGGCTCCATCATCAGACCAGCTTCATAGTACGATATTTTCGCATTGTCACCGAAGATACGCAAGTATACCGCGACAAACCTAACGTCTGGAAGTGGTTCTAATTGTGCTTCCAAGATTTGACCCAAACTAACTAACAAACTAACAGAGCAAGTTTAACACAAGCTTGTGAACACCAGACATGTAAGATGTAATTATGAAAAGCTTAAATAAATAGATAACTGATCAATAAATTGTGCTTAATTTTTACCAGCTTTCCTTTTCATAATGGTCACCTTTAGCCACCGATGCTGCGTCATTGACTCGAGCGAACGTGAGCTCGATAACGCGGTGTCGCTCATTGAAAGTAAGACGATTTACTTTACCACGGTTCATGGTTCTCGAAATGGTTCACGTCTACTTTGCTGCGCCGTCCATCGCTCAAAATACACAGCTGAGTTAAAATAACTTTAAGCCTTTGTCTCGCGAATACGCAGAATATGGCCTGCTTGAAAAGTATGTCATTTAAACCGCTTACTGTCGTCTATAATCTTCAGCAAGCACCTATCGCTAATACTGTCAACGAGATGGAGCGGCTAAAGGCCATCGTTAAAAAACTTATCAATGTTGGTTCTTTTTTTTTACATGTGGAAACCCCCACGGGCTTCACCCCATCGGTGCCAACGATAGGGTGGGCGTGTCGGAATCGGACCGACTAAAACTACACGGTGTCCTCCCCAAGTGTCCATTGCCGGGCACCCCGGGTAAGCCCTCGAAATGATAACCCCGGGCTTTGGCCGCCACCACGGCCTCGCCTTGTGGGGTCGGGTTTAATCCCGCGTGGGTGAGTTGGCAGGACACACACTACACGCTTCCGTCTTGGCCTGCTTCTCTAAGGATAGGCGAGTCGGCTGACTGCTGTTCTCAGGCCCCGATCATGGAGGTCAGTAGTACCGGGCGTAGACGAGTCTGCGGGGTCATCGCCGCAGACTGCGGTATAGTCAAAGAGCTGGCTACGAAAACGTAAACTGATAAGGTGTAGTAACGAATTATATATATAACCTCTAGCTTATAAGTACAGAGCGAGGCCCGTCACAACTCTCTCCCGGGGCGGAAGGCGTTGGTGGGCGGAAGTTTTCAAAGTCGTAAATTTTCAATAAGAAGAAAATGATTAGGTGCAGTTCTGAAAATTGGTAGAGTTATAGTTTTTAACTGTAGGAATCTAGGAAAATTATCGTCAGAAGTCTAGGTCGGGGCTTAAAGACTGTCAGAAGTCGACAAAGTTGTAAAGAAATTGTTTAAATTTAAACCAAAGATGCAGTTCTGACAAAAGCATTTTTATATTATTTGTTGCTTATCGAACCTGTATATAAATTGTCAGAAGTCTTAATAATGGCTAAGTACATAAAAATTGATGATATAGTCAGAAGTTGCTGAAGCGGCTACGCGACGGAAAGCAACGTTTCGAATGTAGTTTTGAGTTAAAATAACAAGGTGCAGTTCTGACAATTGCATTTTTATATTATTTATAGCTTACCGAACCTATACATATGTTGTCAGAAGTTGCTGAAGCGGCTATCGCGATGAAAAGGAACGTTTTGAATCTTGTTTCAAAATTAAATAACAAGGTGCAGTTTTGGCTATTTAATCTTTTTATGATTTACACTGTTATTTCAATAAATATGCAATGACAAAAGGTTAAGCGAGGGAGATAAAATAGTAGATTGTTCAACACTCTACTTTTCACTTTGAATGCGAGGACAAACAAGTTGAATTCCTGAGGCGAGCTCAGCCGAATACAAGGGATTTTCGATTTTCCGTTTTTTTTTTGCGATTTTTTCTTTATCTTGCAATGGTTCACCCCAGCACGAATCTATTACCGAAAACAGCAACTCGATAGCTCATCTCCTTCATACCCAAAACCGTGACAGAAAATTGGCAACGACGACGACGTCGACGACGACGTCGACGACGACGTCGCGCGTCGACGACAACTCGATAGCTTTTCTAAAGAAATTCCCTAAAAACGACGTTCTATACAAAATTATAATATTTATAATAACAAAGTTTCTTAAAATTACGTATTAATCGTTAATCTAACCTAAGAAAAGTTAAAAGAAAAAAAAGTTAAAATACTTACATAATAATTAATTAAATTAATATCATTAATCGTGTTTCACGAAATTAAATGGGTTTTTTAGATTTTTTCAAATGTCATTTTGAGGTTATTTCTATACACAATCACTAAAAAGGTGATAATCCTCCTATTCACAAACACCATGATTGGCTGTTTAGGAGTTTTCAAAGTAAATTAAAAAAAAAATCTTGAGTCCCTAGAGATTAATGGAACTTTAGTCCCGATATGCAGAGACTAAAGTAACATTTTAAGAGTATGAGAAGTGAAGAAAATAATAAAAACTGTGATGCCGAGTAATCGCTGACTTAGACGACGAACTTTAAAAAAATAATTCGTACTCAAAAAAATTATAGAAAGTAAATAAATAATATGAAAAATGAAATAAAATTGATAAGTTTTGCCGAGAGTATTGAAATCCTCGAAACCATCTAAGATTTATAAACAGCAAACTCGAGACGAAGTAGGTAGCTCCAGATGAATGTGTTTAGACCCTCTTATGTCAACACAGGAGGTAGGTACACGGATTTCGGTGGTAGATGTGTACGTATATTAATTTCTACAGTTAAAAACTATAAGTCTACCAAATTTCAGAACTGCACCTAATCATTTTTTTCTTATTGAAAATTTACGACTTTGACCGCGCCCACTCACGCCTTCCGCCCCGGGAGAGAGTTCCGACGGGCCTCTCTCTGTACTTATAAGCTACCGGAGAGGTTGTATATATAATTCGTTACTACACCTTATCAGTTCACGTATTCGTAGCCAGCTCTCCGACTAGTACTCTGGGGGGCAGGGTTCTCTCCCGCTCCCCCTCCGCCGCCTCTTTCGCGCGCATAACCTGCTCGCAGAAAGAGGTGGCGGCGTGCCACTTGCTACCGTCGGAGACTACGGCTCTCACCATGATCTCCAGCGAGAGAACGTTCACGCCCAGTACCGCAACGACTGTTGACTCGTCCACGCTGGGCACTGCTAACTGACTATCAATGTTGGGTGTTGTCTTTTTTTTAAAGATTTATATATTTTTAAGAATTCACTATTGAATCATTTTTCTTGAATCAGATTTTCTGAGCTGAAATTAATGTAAGATGTACTTGATGGCCTCTGTGTCGAAGCGGTAGTCCATTCCACTGCTACGACAGGGGGCGCCGGTTCGACTCCCGCTCAGTGCAAATATTTGTATGCATGAATATATCTATTTGCATTGGTCTGGGGTTTCTATGTATAATATTATGTATGTATATACTAAAAAATAAGTATGTTTATTCACATTCTAGAACCCATAAAGCAAGCTAGTTAAACTTTGCTTACTTTGGGTCTAGAGAGCGCTGTCATAGTATAATAATACGTGGCGCTGTGTAGAATTTTTGTAGAGTATTTAGACTATTTATTTACTTTTTTCGACATTAGTGGCAATAAAAGTGATGAAAATAATCTAAGACCCCTCCGAACTTAATCTATAGACTCGTGCATGGCATTCTACGTATTTATTTGACAAGATACTTCTGTCCTTAGCGAATTTCTGTTTAGGGTGTCTGGTGACCCACCCATAACTTTGGGGCCAAGCCAGCTTCACCTGCAAGCCGGTACACCTGTTGATTGAAGGACGAGGCTCTGGCGCTCGCTTCCCTCTCGTGGTTGGGAGTTCGGACAGCTGTCGCTCACACAGTACACAAGCCGTGTTGGCCAAACCTCAAGGAGGATAAGTAGTAAGCGTATTCCTGGGGACAAAACATGACCGCTCATTAATTAAATTGCTTAGAAATATTTTTGCTACCCGCTCCAAGTGAAACTCCAGATGTTTTTAAAGAAAGTAAAAACCGGCCAAGTGCGAGTCGGACTCGCCCACGAAGTGTTCTGTACCACAAAACGGCAAAAAAATCAAGTTTGTATGGGACCACAAATTAAATATTTATTACAATTTAATTATATAATTTTAAAGTGAATATAAGTAAATATACTCGTAAATAAATATATTGTGAATATTTCAAGTGTCTACCTGTTGCCGTTATCAATATCGAGCAAAAACGAGCAAAATAGGAGTAGTCCCCTTAAATATTTATTTTATCTTGCTTTTAGTATTTGTTGTTATAGCGGCAACGGAAATACATAATCTGTGAAAATTTCAAGTGTCTAGCTAATGCAATTCACAAGGTACAGCCTGGTGACAGAAGGATAGATAGACAGATGGACGGACAGCGGAGTCTTAGTAATCTTTTTAGGTTCCCGTTTACCCTTTTTACGGAACCTTAAAAAGATTACATTATTTCAAGGTTCAGATAGTTTTTGTTCTGTCGTCCACTCCTTAGCTGTACATCAACTTCATCATCTTAGCGGTGATCTCAGTTACCTTCACATTAAAGCCTAGGGTCCAGGTTGTAGTCGGTTGGAATGCGACATAACTGGGTATATCCGGGGGTTTCCGCACGAAAAAAATAGGGTCCACTATTCTTATCTATCCATTTTTATTTGACATATTTTGGTTATTACTCGAGGGACTGCCATCTGACCTCACAACCCTGAGAGGAGAAAGCCTGCACCAAAACCTCGCTCGTCGATCTGCGGAGGTACCAGTTAGCAGGTGAGGTTAACTGAGCATATTGCTTCTTAATTATACTTACAAACTTTTGGTAACAATTGTGCGTAGGTCAAACTCACACGGATGACCGCTGCAAAGAACAAAAGCATCCGAATCAAGATAATGACCTTTACATTGCTTGTATGTAAATTTTTGATCGTTTTATTAAACGGTTTTTTTAACGGTCTTACTCTGATTTTATTGGGCGTGAAGAGTTGTTATGAGGAATGAATTGATTTCTCGGTTTCGAAAGGTTTCGTTCGATACATTGTTATATTTACTTAAATATATAATTCAACCCGTATATACGTACGTATAAACACGTACATACACAATATATATAAATCATGTACCCACTTTTTTAGTTATTGATTAATCTTATGTACTTATGTAGTTGTCTCTTGACTTAACTTATTGCTTGTAGCAAATTGTAAATAATAATATTTAGTGTTATTTTTGTATTTACACTATAAGAAAGTGACCTTATGATTTTTTTGCGTAACTCCCCAAGGTTACCCCACCGCCGGCCAGTGGGGGTAACCTACCAAAATCACACGCCGCGCCTTCTCCCTCGGGTCTCTAATGCTGGGATGTAACGCAATTGAGATTTAACGGAATACATAAAACACTAGCCAATGCACGCGGCTCCGCCCGCGTGGAGGTCGGTTGTCGTGTATTTTCATATCTTCGGATCCACTTAACTAAATGCAATCAAACACGTCAGAGTTTAAGCCTGACCAAAACCTTTCTAATAGATAAAACTGCATTAAAATCCCTTCACTAGTTTTTAACAGATAACAGACAAGAATTTCAATAAAATATTTTTGTTTTCAGAATCGTTCAATTAACATAATCTATTTTTTTTATATTTCCAATATACAGACACTACGAATTCATCATTTTATAATAGTATAGACGAGACGTAATTTTTTGCTTTGTTAGACTTTCTGCCTTTGATGTTATCATTCCTTTATGAGTGGTTTGCTAGTGAAGTTATCTATTTTTAGGTGTGGTATCTTCTTGTTCGTACAAAGTGTGAACACAATCATAATTACTTGCTGGCTGATTTCTAATTGTTTGACTACTGATTGTAAATCAGGAAGTACTTACGCTTTCTTCACCGGTACCCGTAAGTTTCTAGACTGTTAATGTGTAAGAAAAGTAGTTTATTTTAAAGTCCATAAGTGTTTACTTATACAGGAGTAGGATACCGTTTCTGGAACATATTATGTGTTATCGGACGGAGCTTCAGTGCCTGGGCCGATGCCGGCCACGGCCCTGACACGTCGGGACACATCCCTTGTGTATGGCTAGACCATAAGCGAACCTCGGGCTCCGAGGTAATGTACATACATTACCTCGGTTGCTTTAGTTATAGCATATTTGTTAGGGAGGTTGCATAACAAACTTTCACATTCATAATATTAGTAAGAAGTAGTTACACCTGAATATAATCATCGCGTAAGGTAAGATTTCTCTGGAGAATTCGATTCCGAAGAAGCTTCACTAGTACCTTTTTTTTTTTTTTTATCGTGCGGAAATCCCTTCGGATACCCCCCCGCGTGCCAGCGGGGGCGGTTATGTCGGGCTTGAACCGACTAAAACCGCACGCCGTCTCGGGTCTACAGACGCCGGGGTGTAAGGTTGCCCATAGAGCATATCCCTCGCACCCCGACTGACCCTGGGCCATCTCCGGTTTCGAGATGGCCCCCTCGGGTTTGGGAACCACGGTGTCCCCGTCTTGCCCCGGTTTGGGGGAGGGGCGCTAGTCACCCCACCGTCCCGGCCTGCTTCTGCTGGGGTGACAGGTGGCCTCACCCGCCACCCCCAGGCCTGCGCTCATGGAGGACGGAGGTCGTTAAGCGACCTCCGGCGCCTGAGTCGCCTGCGACGCGCGGCGAGCAAGTTGCGGGCTCGGCGGACCGGGAGAGTTCTAAGTCTCTCCCGGGCGCGCTCCGCCACCTCCTTCACGAGCATTACATGCTCGTGAAGCTAAAATTATTTATCAATGATATCCATATGCCAACATTTTTAATAATGCGACTGTGTGGTCGTGTGATGTGCAGAATATGTTGACTTAGCGACCTTTTAACAACACTTGTTCAACACATTCCATTGATGTATTTGCAATTGGTTTGACAGAAATGTATAAATTAGCATATACCATATATTTGAACTCAGAAATCAAAGCAAACGCCACGGTGAGAACATCCATCGTTGATGGATATAGGAAGCCAATGTCTACCGGGGTTCCCGATGACTTCATTTCTAGCTTTTACGTTCAAGTACACATTAAAAACGCACACATTACATACACACACACATATACACTAGGAACAAATGAACACTTCCTTAATTTAGAGATTAGATTTTAAAGTCGACTCTCTGTGGTTCAGTGCAATTCCCACGCCACATTATCGTGTTCCCAGGTATTCGCTATCATTGCAACAACAATTACTGTTTTCAAGCGCGCAGACGTGATAATTGCTCTTTCAAGATTATTATAAATGTTTTAGATTTTAATGAGTTGTTTAATCAGTATCTCACCTATCACATATTTCTAAATGATGATAATATGGTTGGAGGTGGAACACACTTGACCTGAAGACTCCCAGGTTATAGCTTTCCGGAAACAGACTCCTGTAAGGAGTTTCACTTCTTCACAATAGGCACAAATAATGTAATACCAAAAGCTTATACTGAATTATCTGCTAGTTGCAGATCAGATACAGTTTTAACGGTTTTATCTACTTAAAATGCAGTAATGACGCTGACTTAAATATTAGAATACCTGCTTACGTTGGTGATCACGTGGCGTGCGTCGCGTGCCCACGCTGCGTCCAGCCCGTCACGGGACATTGCGTTATTAGCTCATACTATTTTACACGCAGTATTATTATGCATGCAGGCCGTAGCGTAATCTTAAATATATTCCTTATCGTTTATTGCCCGTGGTCCACCTGCTTAGTGCATCTTAGCCATAGTCCCGGTCTCATACGAGGCTCTCACCTCCTTCCGTTGGGGGTCCACTTTTCGGCTTTGGCTCCTCCACTTCACACTGTCTTAGGAATCCATAGTAGTGAGACCATTAGCACGCATATCAACTGTCTTCTACGGTGCCAAGCCAGCGCTTCTTGTATCTATTCCGTCCTACCGGGGCCCAGCGGAGGAGGCCAGTTGATACATTTTATACTTACCTACTATGATTTATATTATATACTTTATGAAAGACCTGAGGTATTCTAATAAGTGGCTTAGTAACCTTTAACAAATTCACCATTCATGAGTGGCCATATCTCATTACTTTTATGTTAAGTTTATGGTGTCATAAATCATATATAATACATATTTCTATGCGAATGTTAGTGCATCACCATTAAGTATGATGCAGTTACGTCTGGGTGGAGTGGACATTGAAAGCGTGCGTGCTGATGTTAATACAAGTCAAGCACGCATATTCATGCATGATCTGTTACAGGTATCATCAACGATCGAACGTGAGGTTCTTCACCGGGGCTATGTTACAAATACGAATCTAAGCCCGTTTTCCGTAGTAATAACGATCGGAGTTAACTAATTTAGTTATTAAATTGTTGAGATGTTATGCGTGATCGTAAGGTCAGACGTGTTTCCTTTATGACCTCAAGGTTATTTATGATTTCCGATTGATAATTATCTAGGAATTGAGTTATATGTGTTATTGGATCAGATGTTTAAAAAATCTCTCGTCTAAATATTACCCGAACTAGATTCTACTTTCTAGCTCAAAACTTTACAAAAATTATGAATTTTAGCACGAAAAGTCATGGCAGTCATCAAATTCAATGCTCCTCAGTATTTTTTGTGTTAATTATAAAAACCTTAAAACGGTTTCAATTCAGTGCTCAAAACGTTAACGTTTGAAGTTTGAACACATCTGCGATTAGAATAATGTTTGGTAGGTATTGTGTGGTTCAGGGTGCGAGGGATATGCTCTATGGGCAACCTTACACTCCGGCGTCTGTAGACCCGAAACGGCGTGCGGTTTTAGTCGGTTCAAGCCCGACATAACCGCCCCTGCTGGCCGGCGGGGCGGTATCCGAAGGGATTTCCGCACGAAAAAAAAAAAGGTATTGTGTGGTATGAATGTGAAACCTGTTTTAATAATTATTTTTCTTTCAAATACGTAGAATCCAAAAATGCCAATAGGTTATTGATTTCAAACAATCTGTTATAAAAGTGAAGTAATGATTTCATAAGCCACTAGACTTGTCAAAATTTTTTTTTTTTTAATAAAAAAATATTCCTATAATTATATACCCAGTTGCACCTTCCTGTTATGATCTTCAGGATGTGAAGCCAACGACATCCTCTTTAGCCCGGGGTTAACCCTACTCTGCAAAGTAACGAGGTCATGGTGGCTTGAAAGTTGTCGGCAACCGTGTGAACATACCAGAATCACTGCAGAATCGGGGCTGCCCCTTCGACATCCTGAATTCATTAACGTCTTATACCGTATGATTAAGTCCAAACAGGTCCCTCAATATATATTTTTTTTAATTTTATGTATCCTTTGACACCACAAAGTACTCGTAAGTATAAACGTTTAAAGAAACATCACAACAGGCCTTGGCATAGATAGAACCAAAAAAACTTAAGAACCGTAATAAATAAATAATAAGAATCTTCCAGCGATGATGTAGGTACCTACGAAATAAGCCCTTAGAACTTTACAGTAATTAATCAATGACTTCTATGTACGTATACTAATAGACTGGCTGTACAGAAAAAAATTATATCAATTTAAGACTACAACCTGACAACTAACTTTTTGTAGCTCTCATACAGATGACATAAATTACAGAGGTAACAAAAATTCGTGCTATGTATATAAGAAGTATCAAAATTCAGTAATATCTAGTCTGCGTTCCGTTACAAATTCGAAATTCGAATTTCATTCCCACCTCACCAAATGACCGTGACACAATAGTTCTAAACAGCTTGCCTAGTAATATACATAGAAGTAGTTGTCATTCATAAATAGATATTCAAAGGCAAGAGGATGAAGCTCGCCAGCATAACTAGCTTTTGATTTGGCATGTTGCGTCGGAAAGAAGAGAGAGCGTCCGACCAAGATCGACTTGCTACGAATTTGTAGAGCGTTCTCTCTGTCATCAGTGGACTTAGCCGTACACAATGACTTCTATGTATACTAGACAAGCAGCTCAGATCAAAAAGTGTGTCACACTTCGGGGGTGAGGCGGGAACGGGGGAGAGGTACGGGACGCCTCACCATAGATTCATAATTTTATAATACTTTACAGATGCCAGGTAATGATCTCATATAAAATCGTATAAAATAAATGTTATATACTCTATCGCTATGACAGCAACAAATAGTGGCGAAAAAGTTGTGTACCTACAGTAGCGTCAAAAAATCTATACCAATTTATTGTTCCGAACAGCCAGTCTACTAGTACTATACATAAAAATCATTGGCCGTCCATCAAAATCATCATCATTATCATCATCTACGAGACGATCCCGATTCATCAAAAATTTTCATCCCAGGGTTCGCATACCATTTAATGTTTGGGTTATATCAATTATCACGATTGCGACTGCCATTTGGCTTACTAGTTCCTAGAGCTAGGAAAGCGTGCGCCAGAGCATTGTTCATTGATCGGCAGGTATATTAACTAGTAAATCAGGTTAGAGGTTGCTGACGAGGCGTAGGCCTCGAAGATGTTAATAGGACCGCATACATAAAGGATCAAACCAAAATTTTATTTATACAACATAAACCTGCTTTGTTATCAACATTTTAGCGAAATTATTTTTCTTTCACACAATACCTGAAAGCTACATTCACAATATTAAGATTTTCGCATACAGCCCAAAGAAACTCTAAAAACTAAGTAAAAGTAACAACTAGTAAACGTATGAGTACTTATAGAGTTATTTGCACAATTTGTAAAATATTCGTTTTTGTAGGTGTATGAAATAGGCAAATGAAAGCGTCGATCCTTCATTTTTAGTATGCTTTTATTAGCTTGACCTATAGCGGCTGTAACTACCTATGTATCTATATATGTCTCTGTAGCCTGACTGTAGAGCACTCATCTGCTACGTCAGAGGTCGTGGGGTCGATTCCTTCGATTGCTCAGGGCAAATGTTTATATACATGAATATCACATTAAAACATTGTAAAATACATACACATTATACAAAGATACACTCAGGTGTTTCTTTTTGTAAAAGAAAACATATCTAGGTAAGTATGTGTAAATTTTTGTAACGAATTGAAAATTTGAATATACGTGACATTCGAATGATAATAGCTTAATTGGAGACTATCGAGAAAAGTGGAACTCTTCAACGGCTACTATAATAGTAAACCCCTCGAATTGTGATTTATATGGTTTGTTTTAACGAGTCCCATAGGTACTGTGGTGTACGCGTGTACGACGTTCTACTAACATCACATAATCTCAGTGTCTTCAGCAACGTTCCGCCAATCCAATTCGGTACGGACCCTCTATGCACGAGTCCGACTCGCACTTGACCAGTTTTGAAGTGAAAACTTCTTTAGCGGCGTTGTGCACTTTTTTTGCAATGGGTAAAAAAGGTTAAACTAGCGTCAGTAAAACACGTGACCTGAACGTAAGACAAATATAGAAGCGCTAACTTCACACTGTACTTAACAACCTTGGTGGCGCGTTCGTCTAATGATTGGTCGTTGACTTCGTCAAGACTGAGATCCATTCTCGAATTATTGATGGATTTTTCTGAGAGATAAACTTTTCAATGTAAAATAATTGTAATAGTTCTGAAGTGTTAAATTTTTCATGTAGGTAATATAAATTGTCATGTTTGTGTACGATAGCGCAATGAATATGGTATGTAACCACGTACATGATAGTACTTTTATACTGATAATTAAAGCAATTTGTGCAAAATTATTCCCTAACCATTCCAAAATATCAAAAATGCACAACGTTAATATTCAAGTTTTCACTTCTGCCGGCACTCCCGGAGTGCAACCCGTCGTTTTTTTTTATTTGGCTAATTTTGGCCATTAACGGCGCGACTGCCGTCTGACCTCTCAGCTGCGACAGGAAAGCCTGCACCAGAGTTTTAATCTGCAAGTGTGCCGGCTTGCACGTGTGGTTATAAATATCATCACCATCTCAGAGGTATTCACTTCAAAGCCGAGGGTCCATTGATTCAATTCTCATTTCGCTAATGTTGGTAGAGTTTTTTAAACGCATTTCGAAGTAATTTAACATTAGTTGGTTTACTTATATATATTTCAATTAGCTGTTGCCCACGGCGCTACGCACACGGAGGTCGGATATCGTTTTTTGGTCATATCTCCGGTTCTTTGTAACCAATGGCAATCAAACATACAGCAGATTTTATATTTGACCAAGAAGTTTCTAATACAAATAGCCACATCAAAATCCGTTCAGAAGTGTTTGCATCCGTCACGAACAAATAGATAAACAGATAAACAGACATAGACAAGAATTTAAAAAAAAAAATTGTTTTTTCAGAATTCATAATTTAACATAACCCAAGTTCGGTTAGGGGTTCAAGTCCCGTTCTAGATGTTCTCTTTTTCCGATCTAAATCTTTAGAAAAAGTAAGCATACAAAATGCTTAAAAATTTAATTGAAATAACCCAAGTTTTTTTTAAATATCTCCAATGTCCAGACACAACTTATATACAATTTTGTAATGGTATATAGATGATGATAATGATAGACAAACATATTTTCAGTTAAAATGTTACAAAGTATGGATAAATGAGTGCTGACGGGAATGTCACGGTTATATATGTAAAAAACTTTTACTTCACTATTGAGGTGAAGCACCAAGTTACGTGGATCAGGGTCAAAGTGAATGAGTGATGTATAATGCAATAAACATTGTAAACGTGTGAAACTTCGTGAAGCTCTTCATTCATTTAGGTTAATTAGATGCATATACTCAAGATCTCATAAACACACAGAAAATAAGTTATGCGTCTATGCGTTTATGTGCGTTTCCCTTTTTCTGTACCATATTTAAATAGGCTGCACCTCGAGACAAGGGCGTAATCAGGGGGTGGGTCATCGGGGTCATGACCGGCTATGGGCTGGTCTTTTAATTAGATACATTATTGTAGGTAATCGAATTAGGGTGTATCCTTACTAGACCTTAAAAATCAAAATCAACTATCAACGTGAACGTTCAAATGGTTTTATTAATCACATACTCGTATAAAACCAATGGCCATTTTTATACATGTGCCTACCAGCTGACCCGACAGACGTTATCCTGCCTTAACTAGGAATATTGAATTTGATATAAAAGAAAATATTCATGGCATAGTGTTTATCTATATATTATAATTAATTATTCTAATGCTTTATGACATACCAAATTCTTATCTTATTTTCAGGCGCGTTTTTGTTTCGGTCATGCACAGCCGTTCATTTACTAGTCTGATACGTATCTAATCTATACTATTATAAAATTGTATTTTTTGTGTCTGTACATCGGAGATATTTAAAAAACTAAACTTGGGTTATGTTAAATGAGCTATTCTGAACACAAAAATATTTTTTTTGGAATTCTTGTCTGTTTGTTCGCGATGGTCGCAAAAACTACAGAACGCGGTTCGATGCGGTTTCTTCTATTTGAAAGGTCTTAGTCAAACTTAAAATCTGTTGTATGTTTGATTGCCATTGGTTAAGTCGACCAGGCGATTTGACCAACGATTTGAAAAACGATTAGTAACCTCTGCGCGGGGGGAGCCGCGGGCATCAGTTAGTTAAAAGAATATAGTCACAAGTTTGACTAATAGAGCGATTGATTGATTGTTCCCGTGACCTGAAGTTTTTTTTTAACGTTAAAAGTGATTGGTATCTCAATTTCCTGACATTAGTGACCTCAAAGTCACTTTACTATTGTTTGGTGAGGCAAATTGGCCAAATTTCATATTGTTCAAGTATTTTTATTACTGGAATGTAGAGACACCTCATACAGTCATGTCAGTCAATGTCCACTCATTGACTCCTTTGAGTACCTATAGGTATGTCTGTCTGTCTGTTCCCGATAAACACAAAAACTAGAGTGGATAGAGTGGTTCTCGAGGAAGGTTTTAATATATAATTTGTCAAGTTTTTGTATACATTGGTTAAAATAATATAATGATATTTGTCGGAGGTGTCGTAAAAAAATAGGCCGTCTGTGAGCTTCCCTTTGAGATATAACAAAATGATATATGGTGTAATTGTGTACTTATAAACATATATATAAAGGTTGTGGTGATGGATTTTCGTGAGGAAATCCCCTCGGATAAAGCCAGCGGGGGCAGTTATGTCGGGCTTGAACCGACTAAAACCTCACGCCTTGGTCTACAGACGCCTATAGGCATACCTATAGGTATGTAGGTATATATAAGTGTAATAATACTTTTGTTGAGTTTAATAACCCGCATGATCACTTATATTCCCGTTTCGTTTTCTTTAATAATAAATGTCAACCTTATTGAAATGATGACAATTAAGTACTTGTTTCAATCACACATCAAACGTGCGTAATCCTTTGGATTCTTCGTCTTTAGTGTTATCAACCGAGAGCCTCATAAGCGAAACAGTAAATATTTCAATAATTCAACATCATCTTTACAAACATCAAGCAATAAAAACTCTATCTCTTCTCTAATAATATTACGGAACTGACTGACTTGGTTTCTCTAAGAACACTATATTTCTATTTTCATTCAAGACAAGTTCACTGTGAAAGTGTCACCCACTTTCGCAGGTAGATTGAGTTTCTGAATTGCAAGCAAATGAACTAAATTAATTTAAAGCTTGAATATTCGTTTTACATTGAACTTCTACTGCGATAGATACCCTAGCATTCATGTTTCCAAGAAGTAAGAAGAGAATATAGCCAGACTCAGAATAATAATTTGAAAATGTTGAATATGAAAATGAAAAATGCACTAGTCGCTTTAACGAATAAAAAAAAGAAAAAGTAACAACAGTACAAATATGACCCCCAGACCAAACTAAATACTGATACGCAAAAACGAGAGGACAATCAACATAGATGACACGCTTGCTGCAACAACAGTAACTTCATTCAGAAATTGTAAACAAAGAGACATATTCAGATAACTTAGGCAGTTTTGGGTTATATATGGTTATTAGATTTTGTTGTTTCTGAAAATTGTTGTTTCTGAATTCTTAATAGAAATTTTCTGTTTCTGTTTCTGAAAAGTTTCTGAAAGAAGAATCTCAAACCTTATCCTTAAGTTGTTGAGATATATTATAATGCCGCGTGAATGTGTCTCCTTCGGCATGCTGCATCGATGGTGCGCAAATACTGGACTTGATGCCCGGGTCGGGCAAAAGTCTTTGGGCTTTTCTGTTTGAAAACCTTCAGTAGCACTTTGGAATTTCCCAAATGTGCCTAGTTGACTATCACCTACGTAGGACTCAATGGCTGTTAATACATCTATGTATATCAATTTGTATATTTTCATTATTGGTCATAATCTCAAGTAGGTATATTAGATACTTACTAAAAGTTTGTAGCGAATAATTAATATAAGATAACTGATTAACAAAATGTATATGGATATATTTATGTTCCATCGTAAACTGTAAAGTAGGTTAGTCAGTGTTCAATTCTGTACAGAGCCTAGAGCTTATTACAAACACTATTTATGATAGTGTTTTCGAACCGGATTCAAATGTAAACTCGTCTTGAAACTTCAGAATGGGAACGAAGTATTGTGCTTTTAGCTCAATGGAACTATTGGTAGTATAGTATGGGCACTTTGATTAGGTACTAATAATAAGAAAATCGTCTACCGTATGTATTCACTTCAACGTAACTTACAAAATGCTTGCGATTGCGAACTTATTGAAGTATCTAATTTACTACCTACAATATTATTCATTTGTACTGTACGAAATAATTAATAAACATGCTTAGAAAAATACTTGTAAATTTTGGCAAAGTAGGTGTCTACGTGCATAGGTAAGTGAGATAAACCTTTGTAACATACCAGAATGAAGAGTACCAGAGCGCAATCACCGGCGCTCGTCATGCTTGCGATCTGCCACACTCGAGCGCGGAGCCAACCGTTAATGCTATCTGCCCCGATTACCTTACTGCTGTTTTACAAAAAATACTACGTTGCGGGCAGTATAATGTAACTATTTATTCAAATTAGCACTTGAATTATTGTCTGTCAAATATCTACACTGCCACTACGGTTTCTGCAAAAGCGCGACACTAGAGTGTGCGGAGAGCTTTCCCGCGTAAGTTGCAAACGGCACGGTAGCAGTTGTCGTTTCGAAGTGCGGCCCGCGTGCTTGGCGGTTCTCGAGACGGGACTGCGCGGTGGCGCACTCGGCTCGCTCGGTTGACGATGATGGAACAGTTAACCATCGTTGGGGAGGGAACCACCTGCTTGGCTGTATCTTATCGTTCTCACGACACGATCACCGAACCGCCGCGAATATTCTCGTGATCTATATAGTTGATTGGCGTCGGATTATTGGGAGAATTGGGCTCTATCGACCCATTCATTACCGTGACATTCGCATGGAGAAATTGCGCTGAACTTAACCGCCTGTCAATTGAGTGGCATTTCGGTGTTGCGGCCAATATCGGGTCATCGATGTTATGTTTGGGCCACAATCTCCGGTGGCTAGAGATGATCGGTAGATAAGTTACCTAAATAGCTATAATAATTTATTTCTAGCCGAGACCATCGGGGTTAGCGATAAACGATAATAAATTGAACCGCTATAGAAAGGTAATCAATGTCACAGATGCACACAGATTGTTATAAAAATTTAACAAACAACCTCGTAAGTATGTGAACATTCACAGTACTTTCTTTCAAAGCGAATATTTTGTAATTATAACAAGAAGAATTAACTTGTAATTGAACGCCTTTGAATTATCACGATGGCGTGATAATTCGATACGATAGTAATGAGGGGGTTTGTTGAACCGATTTTCCTGCGGTTTTCAGAAAAGTATTTGTTACATTCTGAAGTAGGTTTTAGTATACTTAAACAACTAAAGTCGGTTCTATTTTCTCATAAAAAACATTACAACTTTCATAAAATTCTCATAAAATTCAGGTCGTCCTTCTATCTGGTTGCGGGAGTCCCTCTTACGTTTGCCGATTGGCTGCCTCCACTCTAGGCATATTTTTAATTACCCACATATTTAAAACGATTCTAAATGAAGCAAAGATCATTTCGATGACTGATGATTCATTCTATTGTATGTAAAAATTGAGATAAAAATGTATTCTTTGATGACCTATAAGTACATACTGGCGCAATTCCATCGAAATGTTCTGGGAAATTTATCTTTGTTGATCTTGATCGCATAGCACGTATAGTAGTATCAGTATCGCATAGTACGCACCTACCTATAATACCTATAGATACGATAAAGATGGCCATTATTACTCTTTACCTATAGCCGGTATGTCGGCAACAATAAAGGGAATATCAGAAAATATGCAAAATGGCACCGATACTTCAATACGTACCACTTAATAATATTTTTTATGTTGCACGTCAATATAATCGCGTAGCTTTTTTTTTTTCTCCTTCGTGTGGAAATCCCTTCGGATACCCCCCCGCCGGCCAGCGGGGGCGGTTATGTCGGGCTTGAACCGACTAAAACCGTACGCCGTCTCGGGTCTTAACACGCCGGGGTGAAAGGTTGCCCATAGAGCATATCCCTCGCACCCCGACTGACCCTGGACCATCTCACCACTAACAGCATCGCTCATCCTGTCTCCTCTGAAAGCAGAGGAGTACGGAGAGCGATGTGTTCCCGCCACGTTGGGTATTGGCCGACGATCAATGCCAACCCTATGAAGGGGTGAAGGGGAAGCCATTGACCGCCGCCCAGGGTGTACCGGCCGCTCCGATTCCGTTCCCCCCGGACTGCAGCGGGATCGGAATCGGAGCGACACTCGAGGAGGTTACCCAACACACACCCCAGTTACGTTGTACCTACAACATCGTAACTACACTTTATACTTGAGCGTTGTTTTACTGTCATAATAATCATCATTAGCCTACTATCACGACTTGAGGTCTATCGATAAATTACTTAATAGGTCAATTCCCTTCTAACCAACGGAAGGTGTTTTTGTTCTTATAACAAGAAGTGCATTAACCGTGAATCGTGGTTATAAAGCTGTGTAAAAACTGAAGACGAGAAGATAAACGTACGGACCGACGGTACTAAGTTCTGACAAAACAGTTGTACTTTTTTTTTTACGTTTATGTCACGTCAATTTGACTTCACCTCGCCTGCTGAAAGTAAAGTCTCAGGAAAGAGGGTCACCATTACATTCACATACCATGTTAACAATGGTGGCACTCAGCTTGACGGCCTCATCAGAAGAGGATTGTCGTCCCAGCACCGCGTGACACCCACCGGTCCCACTAGTGCTGTGACCACAATCCCCCTGCCAGGCTATGCACTTGCTGACCCCTGAACGCAATCAAACCGAAATTGGATTACTATGGAGGGTTTTTCGCAATCGTGCACGGTGGTACCCACCCGGCCGAATTTTGTGACAAATTTGTGTCATCAAATTTCTACCACCAGTATACTATGTACTAATTAAGTAATTATAAATGACCACAAATCTTTTCTCCATAAACACTACTCTTAGTAAAAGATTTTTGTATCTTTCTATTCGTAACCATCTAGCGATCATCGTACATTCAAGCTGTAATTATATATCAGATGTGTAAATGTCAAACGGTAGTCGCTCGCGTGAAAGCCAAAATAAAACCAAATTATGTAAAGGAGTAGGAAAGGGGACCCGGATTCAAAGTGCATACTTTGGACGCAACTCGGAATGACGCTCGGACGCAGAAAAGACTAATTGGGTATTAGTTATAGCGCGCGCCTCTCTATAGAGGAGGGGGAAGTCAGCCGGTTGGAGTGGGATACCCTTCCTAGGACCAACCTTGGCCACACAAGCCGCTGTGATGAAACACCGTGCGATTTTAGTCGGTTCGAGGCCCACGGACACAACCCATCATTAGTTCCAGTGAGATGCAGCCCAAATGGTGCTCCCATATGCTAAAAACTAGTAGATACAAACGTAACTACAAGTTGGTATGTCGTTACAGACATTTTGAAAATGTTGTAGTTCTGTAATGAGGTAAGTACTAAGTTTGATCAAGTTTTTTTAGACCATTTATAATTGCTGCGTCATTTGTTCCGAACGCCTATAGCAAAAGGGAAAATCAAGTGATAATAACCCCTATAGAAAGTTGAATCAACTGTAATTTTACTTCTGGCGCATAATCTGTGATATATGTAGAATGGTGCGTAGGTAAATTGTGTACAATAAATTTCACACGTACAAATAACAATTGATTTTGCATACCATTATATATATCCAGTTTTGATACGGAACGTGTTATTATTGAAGTTCCATCAATGCCCGCGATGGTCGCCCGCTTCCCGCATGCATAAGGCAGCGGGTGGTCTAACCGGTCACCTACCGGAATTCCTAAACAATTAATGACATGTTTAGAATCATTTTAAAACATTGTAGCTGTCCTATCGAGACTGCCCTAAATCTTCTATTCACTTATTCTCTTCATGCAATGGTTGCCTGTGCAATAAGGCCGGTAATTGTACCTTTTTTTTTTATCGTGCGGAAATCCCTTCGGATACCCCCCCGCCGGCCAGCGGGGGCGGTTATGTCGGGCTTGAACCGACTAAAACCGCACGCGGTCTCGGGTCTACAGGCGCCGGGGTGTAAGGTCGTTAAGCGACCTCCGGCGCCTGAGTCGCCTGCGACGCGCGGCGAGCATGTTGCGGACTCGGCGGGCCGGGAGAGTTCTAAACCTCTCCCGGGCGCGCTCCGCCATCTCCTCCGCGAGCATCACAGACTCGCAGAAGGAGGTGGCGGCGGCCCACGCGCTCGCGCTCCGCACCATTGCCGCAATCATGCTGCCGAGCGAGAGGACTCCCACCCCGATGGCTGCCACGAGGTCACGCCTCGGCACCTCCCACGCCGGGCAGTCCGCCAGCGTGTGCAGCCCTGAGTCCTCGCTCGAGTCACAGTGATGACACTCAGGCGTTGGCTCCTTCCTGATCCGATGCAGGTGGTCCCCGAAGCACCCCTTCCCGGAGATCACCTGCGCCAGTCGGTACGAGAGGCTTCCGTGTCGCCTCTCTAGCCAATCCTCCATGATGAGCCTTACCGCCGCTATTGCGGCGTGCCCTGCGCTTGGTCGCCCAAGTCGTTCCTTCCACTCCACCACGATGGCCTGGCGAAGCTGGGACTGCACGGCCTCGATTTCTCGATGCTCGGGGTTCAGTCCCTGCTCCCGCGCCTCCTTTCGCCACTGGTACAGTTGCTAAAGGGCTCTCGCCTCCAGGTCCCATGGCGGAGTTCCGGCAAGGAGACTCGCCGCCTCGAAGGAGATCGTGCGGTACCCGCGGATGACCCTGATGGTCATCACTCGCTGCGGAGCGCGCAGCATCCGCACACTTCCGGCCTTCAGGGCCTCCGCCCATATTGGGCACCCATACAGGGCCATGGACCGCACGATCCCCGCGTAGAGTCTCCTGCAGGAGTCATCGGGCCCCTTCATGTTGGGCAGCAGCCGCGCCAGAGCGAGAGCTGTGCCCTTCAGTTTGGGGGCCAGACTTCGGATGTGCTCTCCGAAGTCCCATCGGCCGTCGAGCACGAGCCCCAAATATTTCATTTGGGGCTTGATGCCGATGCGATTACCTTCCACGATGAGACTGGATTCCTCAGGTGGCTTGCTCCGAGGCCCATGAAAGAACAGGGCCTCGGTTTTATGCAGAGCCACCTCGAGACCCAGCCGCCGGATCCGCTCCACGATTTGGGCAACCGCGGTCGTGGCCTTCAGGGTCGCTTCGCGGTACGTCGCTCCGCACGCCGTCACGAGTGTGTCGTCCGCGTAGCACGTGTGGGCGGCACCGTCTGCGAGCTCACCGCGAAGCACCCAGTCGTATCCGATGTTCCACAGGAGCGGCCCCAGGACCGATTCCTGCGGAAACCGCAGGACATCTCACGCCCGCCGAGACCGGTCACGGTTGGGTAGATAACGGCTCTCTCCGTCAAATACGCCCCGACTATGCGGCGGAGGTAGAGAGGCACTTCGTGATACACGAGCGCCTCCCTAATGCAACTCCAGGGCAGGGTGTTGAACGCGTTGGCGATGTCCAGGGATACCGCCAACATCACCTCACCCCGGGCTACTGCATCCTCCGCCAGAGCCCTCACGCGTATGATGGCATCCACGGTGGAGCGCCTCTGGCGGAAGCCATATTGGCCATCCGCCAGGTCCGGCCCCACTCTTGAGAGGTGCTCGACGAGGCGCTTCGCAATTACTCTTTCAAAGAGCTTGCACACCTCGTCGAGCAACACTATGGGCCGGTAGGCGGATGGTGAGTCCGCCGTGCCCCTCCTTTCAGATGAGGATCAGTTTCCCCGTCTTCCACAATTTCGGAAACTGGCCCCGCTCCAAACATGCGCTGAGAAGCCCTCACAGTCGGGGCTCGAGAGCGTCGTCGACTAGAGCTAGAACCCACGCTCGGCCTGGAATGCCGTCGGGTCCCGGGGCGGTGCGTTTGGCTCTCAGCCTTCTCACCGCCAGCTCTAGTTCTACCCAAGTGACCTCGGGCACGTCGTCGTCATCCACGTCGGGCACCATTGGCAACCGAGGCGGAGTCATCTGCGGTGGAACATGTTCCACCGCCCGCGCTGGGAACAGGGAGCTAACAACTCCTCCGAGCAGCTCTGGCTGGAGACTCTGGGTTAACGGCGGGGCCTTGGGGCGCAGTTTTCCCCTTACCATTAGGTAGGGCCGCCCCCAAGGGTCCCGCTCCAGCGTCTCCAGCAGTTCGCAGCGGGCCGCCTTTTTGGCCCGCCTTATCTCTGCTCGGAGGGCACCTCTGGCCTCCCTGTATCCCTCGTACAACTCCGCCTCTCGGGCCTCCGCATCTGCGGGGCGGCGACACCTCGTACGGAATCGGGCCCACCGGCGGTGCGTGATCACGCAGGCCCGTCTGAGCCTCGCGATCTCCGACGACCACCAGTAGACCTGACCCCTCGGATTATAGGGCGGAGCCCTAGGCATCGCCGCGTCGCAGACACGGGTCATGGCCTAACGGAACCACTCCGCCTCAGCGTATACGTTTACAGGAATATCCGGCGCAGAGGCCCAGGCCTGTACGATGGCGGCTTCCAGGAGGAGCTCCCTATCTAGTCGCTTAAGTGCCCAACGTGGCTCGGGTGGAGCCGGTGTGGCCGGCGCATCGCTCGCGGGGGCGGAGACGTCAAACCGAATATATCGGTGATCCGAACTTGTCTCCTCCCCCAAAACGACACGCCAGCCCTGAACACGTCGCGTCAACGAGGGACTTGCGAACGAGATGTCCACGATTGATCTGGCCCTCGAGGTCACGAACGTGTCCACGGCTCCCCGATTTAGGAGGTCTAGGCCGAGTCCTTCGGCCCAGTCCTCCAGTGCCCTGCCTCTATCCCCCGCCGGGCCCCTATCGTGACGGGAACCCCACGCCAACGACCAGGCGTTGAAGTCCCCGAGCACCAGGACCGGGCGGGGGTGGCAGGCATTGACGACGACTGCCAGCTGACGGAGCCATTGCATACGAGTCAGCAGCTATCTCTCGGCTCGGCGTGAAGTAAGCAGCCACGACCGCTATATCGCCAAATCCCCGACGCCGCCACGCAGCCGGGTCCCCTTGCAACGACGGCAAGAGGGGGGCGGCAGGGTTGTGCACCAGTGCCGCCGACCCATCCAGCGCGGTTTCCCAGGCAGGCCCGAGGAACCGGTAGGTGTATGGGTCAGCGACAGCGGCGACATTTATGGCCCACTGTGCCATGCTCTGGAGCAGAAGGTCCTGAGCATGGGCACCGTGGCCAACATTCACCTGCAGGATGCGGAGTTGAGGATCCATTATGGAACCCCCATCTCCGCATCCCGCTGTGAACTGGAGGCGGAAGGCCGGCCTCCCGGCTTCGGCTCCCCTCCGACGCAGGCCTTGCTTCCAAACCTGTGGTCGGCCGGCTTGCCTCCCGCTGCACACCTAAAACGGTGCAGCGGGGCGTCGCACGTGTCGGCCTTGTGACCGGGTTGGCCACAGCGGAAGCAACGGTCACCCGCCGTCACTTCCGCCGTGCAATGCACCCCCACATGGCCCACCGACAGGCACCTAAAGCACCTAGCCGGTCGGGCCTGCAGGAGCCGTACCTGCGCCCTCAGGAAGCCTCCTACCAGGAGGCTCCGCCCGTCAGCGACATTTTGGGCCGCCGCAATAGGGCAGCCGACAACTGCTGCCCCCTGTCCACCGCGGCCGAAGCGTATAGCTCCGGCCTTCACTGTGTCCGGGGAGCAGTCCCCGGCCTCCGCCACGGCGAGCCTAAGCTCCTCAGCCGTGATGGAGTCGTCCAGGCCCATGATGCACACTTCTGCACATTTAATGGGCCTGGACACCCGGACGTCGGCTGCATCCAGCGACTCCCTCAGCCTAGCCGCTAGGGCGTCAGTCTTGGGGCCACTGGCGGTGCCGAGGACCTCGAGAAGCCGGGCTCCCGTCCGTGTGCTCATGCACCGGACGCCCGGGATCTCGAGGGCCTTGAGGTCGACGTTGGCCTTCACCTTGGCCAACACCTCGGCATACCCCATGCCTCTCCCCGCTGCCTCCGCCGTCAGGGTGACGACAACGGCCGTAGTGCGAGGGGCACGGAGCTTCCCCGGCGCTGCTTTCGCGGCGGCCGCGGCCCTCCTGGCCTTCTTGGCTGCCTTCTTCGCGGCCTTCCGCCTGCTTTTGCTGGCTCCAGCCACCTCCCAGCCCCCTTCCAAGGGGGTTCTGGTGGGGGTAACCGGAGCCGCGACTGTTGCTGGGGCTGGGGCCTGGGCTGGGGACGTCTTCTCCTTGCCCTTCCCCTTACCCTTCCCCTGAGTGGGAGCGGGGCCCTGAGCGGGAGCGGGGCGACGAGCCGGCTCCGGCAGAGCCTCTACTGCAGCCGGGTGGGTATTACCCTTCCGGGCTGCAGTCGCGTAGCCGGCCACCGGTGGCGCCAGAGGCGGACGGAGGATGGAGTCAATTAGTTCTTCCATCCGACTCATCATACGCTCCTCTAGCGCCTCCACGTACGCGAACCAAGGCTCCGTCGGTGGTACTCTCTGCGGTGCTGGTGGCCGAGCCGGCTGTGCCGGCTGCTGCACCGGTTGCACCGGCCGCTCCAGCTGCGCCGACAGCGCCTGCTGCGCCGACTGCCTCGCAGACGAGCGAGTCATGCGCGCCGGCTCCGCCGGTTTCGCTCGCTGCACCGGCTGCGCCGGTTGAGTCGGGCGCACCATCACGCTCCTCAGCTCCTCGACGGCTGCAGCTAGTCGAGCCGTCTCCCGACGGGACTCGGCCAGCTGCGCCGCGAGGGCCTCATTTTCGGAGGCGATGCCGAGCACAATGTGCAGCATCGCCTCCTGATCGGGGTTCGGAGACCTCCGGAAAGACGCGGTCACTTGCTGGAGTTTCTCCATCAGAGACCGCGTCTTCCCACCTGGTTCCGACACCGCCGAGGTGGAAGGCCTCGGCGGTGACTTGCCCGCGGCCCTCTCAGGGGCCAAGGGGACTCGGGTGGATTGCCCAGCCCTCGTTCCACCTCGTGCCCCTCGGCGGCCTGCTGCCACCTTTGACGCAGGCTTTGACGCCTCGTCACTGCTGGAGGAGGTCGTCCCGGTGAGGGTGCAGTCCTCATCCAACACGTCCTCCCCCAGCCGGGCCTTTGCGCGCCGTCTGCGCTTACGGGTCCGCTGTACGTTCAGACCCGACGGGCTGCTCGCCCGGCTTCGCTCGTTGGCGGTGTCGAAACTCTCCGACACCGCCGAGGTGTTTGGCGTCACCTCCACGCCTGAGTGCTGCGCGACCTCCGCGCAGACTCCGTCATTCTCGGTATCCGTGTTGTGTAAGCCCTTGTTGTTTTTTTTATTTAATCGATCCGGTTTATTTGATGAGTTTATGATTGTGTCCATATCTTATCCCACGAGTATGGGGGAAAGGTGGTCCATCCAGGCGGAGCCCCCTGCACCTGGATAAGCCTATATACTATGGAGGTCGGCTGGTATCCATAGGTTTTTACGACTTCGCTGTCGGGTGTTATAGACTTTTCCTTGTCGTGGGCCGGCCAATAAAGGCAAGCCCTCCGGTCAGCAAGTTCCCGGCGTACCCTTCTGTAGCCACCAGTCAGGTCGTTGCTGATCACCTGCCGATTACGGAACGCGAGAGGGTGGCTAGTCCTCTCTCACCGGCGGCGGCACAAGTGCCTGTCGGCCCCTGCGTTAGTGGTGGGCCAACCCGCCCCTGGATCCCCCAGGACCCTATGGTGGCCTCAGCCACAAACACCATCGCTCATCCTGTCTCCTCTGAAAGCAGAGGAGTACGGAGAGCGATGTGTTCCCGCCATGTTGGGTATTAGCCGACGATCAATGCCAACCCCATGAAGGGGATGCCATTGACCGCCGCCCAGGGTGTACCGGCCGCTCCGATTCCGTTCCCCCTAGACTGCAGCGGGATCGGAATCGGAACGACACTCAAGGAGGTTACCCAACACACACCCCGGCCGGTAATTGTACCTATATAACGCCAAACTGAATAATTAAGGTTTAACAAAGAATGTTTGATGATACCGTAGTCAGGAAGAAAACTAACTACTTAAAAGTTTTTTGAAGCAATTTACCTTTCAAAGTGATTCAGTACGAGCTGTCAGTAGACAAGTTTAGTGATACTGTGACCTTATGTGGCTGTCGCGGAAACTGGTCACGATACGTTCGAAGATGTACGTCGTGTGACGTCCGCGAACCTGTCCGATTGTGTTTACCAACTTTGTATACAGCTGCCGATTACGGAACGCGAGAGGGTGGCTAGTCCTCTCTCACCTGCCGATGTTAGTGCGCTTGTGACGTCTGTGGCATTGCGGACGCGTATGCGTGTACAGAACAAATCACCCTAGGATCTGTGTTTTGCTATGAAATAGTATTAAATAAATAAATACTATAAATATTCTGCGATATTCTACACAGTGCTATCTAGACCTAAAGTAAGCATAGGTTAACTAGCTTGTGTTATGGGTTCTAGAATAAACATACTGTTACTTTTTTTGCAAATACATACATATTATACATAGAAACACCCAGTCTAATGCAAATATATATATATATTCATGCATACAAATATTTGTACTGAGTGGGAATCGAACCCGCGACCTCTGACTTAGCAGTCGAACGCTCTACCGCTATGCCACAGACGTTGTAGTTGTGCGTGCAAGAGACGATATATATTTTGTTTTCGGTTATTTACGCAGTGTTAATAATTATTATTGCGCACATATTTTCGATGTCACAGCTATATTCCGTGATTCTTAATCTATATTGCTTGTATCATAATTTTAGCTCTAGAATAATTAATACTGCGTAACAAACTGAATTTAATAATAATACAAATAGCGACTTTTTTGAGAAGGAGCAAGTGGACCTCGAGTGGCCAGGGATGCAACCCGGAACAATGCTGAGGACACATCACATACCGACTTTACACGTGTAACGACGTTATCTCACCTCCCAGTTAGTGCACCTGCTGACCTACTGACGAGGCTCTGATGAAGGTACCCATCAGACACACACTGAAAATATATTTATACTTGATCAAATTGGCCAAATCTTAAACCAAGCAGAACCTGCGCTCCGTGGGAAAGCCTCGGCTGCACCCGGGATTAATGCTAAATGATGATGATTAAGAAGCTTTTGAAGACCCTGGACTTGGGAAAACTAAGGAGAATCTACATTAATTGTTATGATTTTGGTCTAATAACAAACTATAGGTACATTCTTTTATTTTAACGGAATGCAATGTTTAGTCATTGCATACGATTGAAATAAATCTGTTATAGATATTGGAACAGTATAGTAAATTGTTGGAATATCATGACACAATATAACAGATCAGAGCCGGGAAACGCTTGGCACGCGCAAAGTGCGCCTCCAGTGTTTTTGCCTCCATTACCTTCGCTGCCGACATTGCGCTGCGAATCCAATTTTATGATTAATGGTCCCTCTTCTTCCGCATAGTCTTGTGACACTTATTATTGTATAAACATTATCGCCGAACTGGCTAAATTGATCTGTACTTTATTTAAACCTTTATACTATATCGTTGTGCGGTAATATAGCTACATGGATATCAATAAAACCGCATACTTTGAGGCTATATACGAGTAGATCTAACCAATATCCTATCATGTTCAGAATGTGGTAGATAAACTAGTTGTTACCGGCGCCGTAAAAAACTTATCTTGTTTCCGGGATCCACAGGAAACTATCCCCGAGATAAAAAGTAGCTCATGTCGTATTACAGTCTATAATCTATTTCTGTTCCAAATTTTATCTAGATACGTTCAGTAGTTTTTGCGTGAAAGAGTAGATAACAGACATTTCACGTTACAATATTATAAACGCGTAAGATTGTATGGATGTGTGGATGTATGGATGTATGGATGTTTGTTACTCTTTCACGTAAAAACTGAAGAACGCGTCTGGTTGAAATTTTGTACAGAAATAGATTATGGTCTGGAATAGGATATAGGCTTTTTAACTTGGGAATAGGTTCCTGTGGGTAAGGGGAACGGGATCAGAATATACGCGGGCGGACCCGTAGGTAACAGCTAGTTTGTCATAAGAGTAGGCATTCTCTTTATCGGCCATGTAAAAAAATTGATTGGATTCAGCATGACCTATTTGCTTTACCAGTTACTAACTAGGTAGGTATGTAGTTTGGGAACTATGTAAACAAAATCTTGGAAGCGAAGTCGCAGTGGTAGCGATTTGGAATTTGAAGGCCTAGTCAAACCTAAGCCGTATTCGCTACCGTCGGCAGTAGAGAAAACAAAGTGGTATGTGGTAATACCACTGGAATAACGAGCTGCGGCACTTCACACTAAATACCTGAGGGTAACACTCGCGGTATGTACACCTCTATTCACAGTGGCAGTGAATAGCCATCAGGTTTAAATATAGGTCTAAAGCATTATGTAACATCTCATCATATGGATGTCAATACATTCACTTGAGATCATCGAGCTGATCTGATGATGGAACTTGTACTATTATTTATTCTGTGATGGAACCAGAATGTGGATAACGGACAAATCAAATCGAAAATAAAAACATTGCTTAGATAACAAGCGTACTTTGTTTACTTTGTTAAATTATAATATTACAATTCTTTACAAAACCATTTTTGTTCAGGAAGTTGAACATTTATTATTTATGGAGGCTTTGGATGATATTTAAAATAATATAATTAAATTATATATTTTAATTTTTGTAACACGTCACAATTAGCTTTTTATGTACCCACAATTGTTTTAAGACGTTTATTGTTCTATTTTGTACATAATTAGGTGATTTAAAAACTAGCTGTTGCCTGCGGTTTCACCCGTGTGGAATTCTGATCCCGTTACCGCTACCCATGGCACCCTATTCCACCACCACAACCTATATAAACTAGGTCTGCAAGGCGAATCGCTGCTTGCAATGTTGAGCTGAGTGAGACATCGTGATAAGAATTGACCGCTATTGCGGAATCAGATTTTGAAAATTTTGAACAGTGATCATTCCTCCATGGCAAGTCCGAATTTGAAAATTCTTTTTGAAAGTCACAACTCTGGACATGCTTTCTGAGCGTGTAAAGTTTGGTCACAGTGTCTCGAGCGGTTATTATGTAATTCCATCTGGAATTTTTTTAACGGTGATCATTCCTCTGTGGTAGCATTAATTTTTTCAAAATATATCCATAAACCTTCCTCTGATTGACCTCTTTAATCATGCCAAATTTGGTTCTGATTGGATTAGTAGTTTACGAGGAGACCTGTGACAAAGAAAATCCTGAAGTCTGGTATGAGGAGCTTTCGCTCGACTTCGTCTCACTCAGCTCAAATAGACAATTCCACCATACATCATTTTGTTATAACCTTGAGATATAACAAAATGATGCATGGTGGAATTGTCTGTTTCTGATGATAGCTACCAGATGGCTTATTTTTTGCCGACACCTCCAACAAATATCATTATTACAGATTTCGTTGGCAAAAAGAGAACATCTAGGACGGGACTTGAACCCGCGACCAGTCCCTTATAGGGGGAGTGCTCTGACCAGGTGAGCCACCTAGACACGTCTCAGATATTCGAAATTCTCCGATATGTTATATACGTCTTAAGGCGACGCTGGAACCATCTACCGTAATTCTTGCGAACTACGGAAACAATGAATAACTTTACAGTTATTTTTAAACATTGTTTTTTGATGACTCCGCCTAATTAATTCCGGTAATTATAATTACGGTAGATGGCTCCAGCGTCGCCTTAAGACGTATATAACATATCGGAGAATTTCGAATATCTGGGACGTGTCTAGGTGGCTCAGCTGGTCAGAGCACTCCCCCTGTAAGGGACTGGTCGCGGGTTCAAGTCCCGTCCTAGATGTTGTCTTTTTCCGATCTAAATCTGTAAGAAAAAGTAAGCATACAAAATGCTTAAAAATTTAATTGAAATGTCATTATATTTTAGTCAATATATGTCCTTGAGAACCACTATCTGTTGGTGAAAACAGCATGAAGATAGGTGCAGTAGTTTTGAATTTATCCCGAACAGACAAGCTGACAGACAAACCCGGCGGAGGACTTAATCTATACATATAATAAAATAGTAACGAGATAAACATAAAAGAAGACATTCTAATTTAAATTATAATTATTCTTGCCATCGAGTATATCATCAAGATGTGTTTCAAGCAATAAATGAATATTATTATTATTCGAATCCTAGACATTTCGAACTTTATAGCTGTCGAACAATATATATACAAAATACAATTCGAGATTTCTGGATATGAAAATCAATCAGTCGGATCTAGAAATTCTCAAGTTTACGTGAGGAAAAAGAAAATTGACAAATATTTTTGCCGATGTCTTTCAAATGTTAATATCGCTCACTTAATAATGTGCCCGGTAGATGGCAATAGGCTCGCCCCCTATTACATTGGGACCTTAACATAACCGGCGAATCGTGGGTGTGTAATACACCTCTGCCTACCCCTTCGAGGATACAGGCGTGAAGTTATGTCATGTCAGGTATGTTATGTCTTTCAAACGAATAGCATTTAAAAATTTAAAAAAGTAGCCTATGGTTTATAGATAGCGTCGGGTGCGACGCCGCTGCCCCGGTGCTACAACGGACCATTGTGGAAGCAGTGTTCGTTTTTATTTATTTGTGAAATTGCGTGTTTTCTATTTTTTTATTAATATCTACATATGTTTAGGGTAGGTAGGTAAGTGTAAGTATTTTTCATCAAATCGTTTTTTGTCGCAAGACAATAACCGCAGTGCAATTTTTAATTTCTATAGTCAACTTACTACGTTAGTACACTGCCCAAATTGTTCTCAAGCTCGCTTTTTCGAAGGTGAGCGCGGTTCGAAAATACATTTTGGTAAGGTACATTAGGCCCAAAATGTACTTCCAAGCAGTTCCCTTTTGGCAGAACTTAGCAAAATTAAAAAATTCTGTACCGGTTTTAAAAAGGATTCTTCGTAGTGCAAGGTTTTTGGTAGCTCAAAACCTAGCACTCATGCATTGGCCTTGTAGTACGGGAGAATTGTACCAGCGCTTGGGAACAATTAATAACTTTCCCATATAGGATTCTACATATCGCAATAAATCAGACAACTCCCAAAAGCCTAACAATTTCAATTTAGGATAACTATTTTTCGACCGGCACTTTCGATCCTAAATTCACAACTTTTCATAAAAATACTTACTTAAATACTACATTACGTAGAATCCCAATTGAAGGAAGGTAATATCAGAGGAGCCTCTAGGTTATTGTTCAGTAGTGACGTACCGGCGACTCGCTCTCCAGATACTCTTACAGATCTGAAGCGCAAGCATCCAGCGCCAGTTGATAACCTTTCCTTCCCCTATCCTCCAAATTCTGACGCTGACTTTTTGACTGTATGTGCCAAGGACGTGCTAAGCACTGTGGGCTCCTTCCGGAGTGGTTCTGCTGGCGGCCTCGATGGCCTGACTCCTCAACATCTCAGAGACCTCCTGAGTCCAGGCGTCGGGGATGTTAGCGGAGCACTCTTGAAGGAGCTCACAGGTTTGATGAACCTCATGCTATCCGGCAATGTGGACGAAGGCATCATTGATATCCTCTATGGCGCCAATTTATGCGCCTTGCGTTAGAAAGATGGTGGCGTTCGTCCCATTGCCGTAAGATGTACTTACAGGCGCATGGCAGCCAAAATATGTTGTAAATTTTACAGTGCAGATATATCCACCAAATTCCAACCCCTAAAGCTCGTTTTGGGTCTAAAGGGCGCTACGAGGCTGCTGTACATACCCTGTCAACGTACCTTGACTGCGGCGAAGGAGAGGTAATTTTTAAGGTTGACTTGAAGAATGCCCAGAATAACACAGGCCAAGCTGGAAACACCCAAAAATTTTCAAGTTTCTTCGGAAGTGCTACAGACAGCCTTCTAAATTACTCTTTAAGGAAAATGTTTTAGATTCAGCGGTCGGGTGTCAACAAGGTCCTCTTGGGACCCTCATTTTCAGTTTATCAATACATCCAATCATTAGGCAGCTAAATTCAAAATTTAACATCTGGTATCTAGATGACGGTACTCTAGGAGGTGATATGGACACAGCACTTAAAGATCTGACTTTCCTGAAAGACGAATTTAAAACTATTGGTTTAGAACTAAATTCCCCAAAATGTGAAATTTTTCTTAACGATAACGTTGACAGTTCTTTGGCAATTTCAAAATTTAATGCTTTGGCTCCAAATTTAAAAGTATTGCATAAAAGTTCTCTTCGGATCCTAGGGTCCCTGATTCTAGAAGAAGCCTATAATTCCTTCGTTGAGGAAAAAATACAAAATTTCAAAAAGTTTCGGACCGACTCCTCCAAATTATTATACATTCAGCATTTACTATTGTTTGATACTGCCTTTTCGTCCCAAAATTCACACATGCTTGATGATCATCACAATTTTTTAAACATTCGGCACTTTTAGGCAAGATGGACAAAATTATACCAAATACTCTGTGTAAAATTTTGAATGCAGATTTAAACGACCGAGCCTGGCGGCAAGCGACTCTACCGGTTCGTAAAATTACCGATGTCAGTTTACCAGCCTTTCTATCTTCGATCCATGGCACACAAGAACTAACCAGGAAAATATGAATGGTTAATTCTGAAGTGCCAGACAAAATCGAAGCTATAAATGCTTGGCAAATGGCTTGCCCAAACACTGATTTGCCCACCAACCTATCTCCCAGAGACAATGGGACAGGTCGGTTTGCAACATAGCAAGGCAACATTTGATTAACACATCTTATAATATTGCAGAGCGCGCTCACCTTTTGGCTGTGGGGGAATGGTGTCTGGCTGCAGGCTCTTCCATCGCCCAACATAAGCACTATTATGTTGGACGACACGACATTCAGAATTGCAGCTTGCCTTCGTTTGGGTGCTCCTTGGGTCTCTCCTCATCGCTGTCACTGTGGAGAAGCAGTCGACAGCCTTAGGCATCACGACCTATCATGCGGCAGGAGCGCAGGGCGCATGGCACGTCATTCACACCTAAACGATATTATCCGCTGGGCTCTTGTCACCGCCCTTGTTCCAGCCGTGCTTGAACCTGCTGGTTTGGTTCGCGACGATGGAAGTTGGGTAGGCCTGTGGGACGCAAATTGTCTCGACACCCTCGCGCTTTCTCATCTTTCAAGTATGATGGGCTGCGCTTGTGCTGCTGCGGCATCTGCGGAGATATAACTAATGACGTGAAGAAAGTCAACTAACCACATAACCGATTGTTACTGTGTATCGTTAGAAATTTGATAAGGCAATCAAAAGTGACAATCTCATATATAAAACTCTTAGTCCTGACTGACTGACTGATTGACTTAGAGACAACGCACAGCCTAAACCGCTGGTCCTAGAGACTTGAAGTTTATATAGAGTGTTTGTTTAGGGGCGTAGAGGTGTACTAAGAAACGATTTTTCGAAATTCAGACCCTAAGGGCCAAAAAAGGGGCAAAACATACTTTCTTATAACTCAAGAACAGCTGAACAGAATTTCATGATCTTTGGTTTTTTGAATTTGTCTCGATCGCCGAATAGCAGCTATCACAATTAAAATGTGGTAAATTCACGAAATAACGTAATATTAAAGAAAATACGATGTATTACCATACTAATAATATCTTCTCTTCTTCTTTCTTCTTCTTCTTCTTCTTCTCTTATATATAAAAATGAATTGCTGTTCGTTAGTCTCGCTAAAACTCGAGAACGGCTGGACCGATGAGGCTAATTTTGGTCTTGAATTGTTTGTGGAGGTCCAGAGAAGGTTTAAAAGGTGCTATCGATTGAGGCAGTACAAAGTCTGCCGGGTCAGCTAGTTTTATATATAAAAATGAATTGCTGTTCGTTAGTCTCGCTAAAACTCGAGAATGGCTGGACCGATTTGGCTAATTTTGGTCTTGAATTATTTGTGGAGGTCCAGAGAAGGTTTAAAAGGTGAATAAATATGGAAGTTGTTATCGATTGAAGCAGTACGAAGTCTGCCGGGTCAGCTAGTTAAGTATAAAGAGATTGTTGAAAATTTGTTGCATACTTAAGTATACGCTCGGTATGGGTGTAATTATGTCCTAAAACAATATTTTTCGCTAATCATTTAGATTTTTCCTAGAAAACATTGTTTGCAATCATTTGAAATTACTCGAGCAAAATTATCAAGGTTTTTAGTACCAAAATATGCCAGGTGACTATTATTGGTCTGATATGAGAAATAAAAGATGACATTTTTTATAAAAAAAAGTCTAAGTTATAATTTTTTAGTTAATTGTTGTTCGTTTGGATACAGACTTTTGTATAAACTTACTTAGTGAATATCGTAAAAAATTGACGTCCAAAATTCATTCAAAATGTTT
Source organism: Cybosia mesomella (assembly GCA_946251805.1). Taxonomy (NCBI): domain Eukaryota; kingdom Metazoa; phylum Arthropoda; class Insecta; order Lepidoptera; family Erebidae; genus Cybosia; species Cybosia mesomella. The sequence goes on from OX276401.1 coordinate 20,844,918, forward strand.
TTTCTGGATGTAAAAACCCAAAGTAACGTAACATAACAGTATATAATATTTCATTTCATTTTCATTTAATAGGATATTATGTGCAAAAATAGAATTATGGTGATAACCATAAAATTATCATTTCAATTAAAAAAATCTATTATACTTCGTACGCACCAAGTACCTACTTTTTACTTTTTAATATTAATTTTTAAAAGACATTTAAGTAATTTCATAAACATAAACCTGATGCATAAACCGTGAACCATTATTTTCTAATAATAAATCTGTAATAGGTGCCTAAGTAAATAATAATTTTATTATAATTCGCGGGGGGGCGTGGCTTGAACGAACTACAAGAACTTTTATATTATGTTACTTGCTGCTACGCCCCTTCAAACCCTTCAGTCGAGTCCGACTCGCACTTGGCCAGTTTTTTCTGATGTCATGTTGTTAAGTTCGTTTATTTTTATGGCAAGAGATTATTTCAAACTATTCATTTCCGGCTCAAACCTAAATACGATAAATCTCTCTTTAGACCGCTTAAGCTGTTTGGATAACGGGCCGTTCACACGGCCATCTACCACGGATGACCGCATCTCATTTTGACCGGACTAATCGTAATTTCAGAGCAGTACAAAATAGGGCAAAAAGCAGAGGCCGGAACAAGCGGGCAACTAGTACAGCGAAAATTTGAATAATGACGATCTAGCGGAATGTTTTGTTCGTTTAACGCTACGGTGACTGCGTCTACGCAGACCACGTCACTCGTTCACGAGAATTTGTAACAGTTGCGTAGTTTTGACCAATAAATTTTGGCGTAACAAGTAAGTAGGAATACAAAGAATTTGAAATACCATAACTATCAAGAACTTTTGCTTTTTTCGTAGCCATTCACTCATAAATCAACGGTTTTATTTAATCGGGTTTGAGACTGAGCATGATACTTCACACAGTACCTACTCTAACCTCTATATTCATAGAGTTTAGAACTCTATGAATATTCAAGCATGTATAAAATGTCCGTTTAATTTAGCCCTTAGAGCGGGACGCCCTTAATTTCTTTTCATACCACTAATTACATAGCTTAAGCACGCTTGTTACAGCAGCCAATGCATTAGTTACTTTATTTTAAGAAGAAACAGCTGCATGGACGAGAGGGCAATATGGCGCTCGCAGTCCCAGTCCCTCCGCCTCCATATTTGCGAGGCTGTCAAGATGTGGTTAAGAGCCTTGTAGCCAAATTTTAGTTTGACAGAATAAGAACTTTTGTCCCGTATTTTGAGGACAGCTAGTAACATAGATTAAAACCGGGACGTATGGTATATGGTATGAGGACGCTTTGGTTCCAATGAAGAACATGCGGCTGCGGTCATTACTCTAAAACTAGGAATTCATTGCAGGGTGTGACTGAAATAAATTGAGCTAAGCGAGCAGGACTCTTACTTGAAAATAAGACATCTTACTATGGTCTCGCGCTTAGCTAAGGCCGAGCGCTCGTGAAACTGTTTTTCGGTGATTATTCCTTAATGGTACATCGGACATGAACCATCTCGCTTCGAAACACTCCTCAGTGTCCACACTATCACCGTGGTAAATTTGGTCAAGATCGCGCGAGTGGTTACGAAGGAGTTCAGCCACCAACAAACGGCTATGCCGGGTATAAGAGCCAGGGATAAGTATTAGTGCAGCGCCAGCTTATCGATTGGTACGTTTCTTTTTAACTTTTGTGGATCATTGAAAATTTTTGCAGTCAATTTATTATTTATTTAAGTTTATGTATACACAAAATCAAAGAAAGTAATACATTATTGGCAATTTAAAATAAAATTTAAATTCTTTGTCCCTGCAGCACAAGAATTTATCCATAGCGCGAAGGTAATCTTTTAAAACGACTACTGGATCTATGTTTCGTTTCGTTAAACCAAAGCTTGAATATCTACTGTTTGTTGTCCAGGTATCTATAGCTGTTTGGAGGTAGCAATGATACGGCTTGTAGGTTGTATGAGGAATGAAGGCACCTCCCCGCTAATTGTGGTGAATGTGGAGCACGCGGGACATAATGCTACACCGCGACAGCGCCGCCCAGCGATTCTACACCGGGGCATGGTGGTTAATTTAATGCCTGTGGCCGACGGCTTTGCATGCACATTTCGCTATTCAAGCCTTTAAGCAGCTGACATAGACTTAACGAGAACATACAGTATGTTCTCATTAAGTTTATCGTTCTCTATGACCTACATAAGTAGTCAACGATGAAATTGCATCCAATTAGGTAAATACTAACTATGTAATACTGAAAGTTTTAAGAATAGGCTAGTACCTAGCCTGCTAACGCAAAGATAAAATAAATTATAAATTTAACCGAACTCGATTAGTTTATCTTGTTTAGTTCTGAAGTTCCTATGGACACCTTCTGACTTCATCTTAAGGTCAGCTTCATAGTACCATATTACAACATTGTCACCAAAGATACGCAAATATACCACATTTGAGTCCAATCCAACCTCAGGAAGTGGTTCTAATTGGGCTTCCAAGTTTTAACACATACTAACCAGCAAACTAACAGAGCAAGTTAAATAAAGGCATGTAAAAAATCCATTTGGGAAAATACAATCATGTCATTTGTTTGTTCGAAAGAAGATTTTGTGTCTCTGAATCTTCTCTCGAACAAACAAAGAGAGAGAGGGAGAGACAGCTGTATGATTTATTATGACTTTCCCTGCGGTCACTATCAACAAGTTGGATGAATTTGCTGATTTGGATGTTTATAGCAGATGTATTCTTACGATACCAAAACTGAAAGATTAACCGGTATATAATTATATATTTACACTACAATACCTTTCGAGGTTTTCCAAAGAAAGTAGAGTCAAGCAATACATTCTTTGGACGGACAGATCATCTGGCAACAAATGTGCTAGAGGACATAAAGACCATTCTCTTTATATTCCTAATGTGATGGTGTGCTATGAATTCATACAGTCATACAGGTATCATACCTACTACGGACTCCAGCTCTCTCAATGTGTATTTATTACTTATATACAATGCTAAAAGCTGTATTGAGAGAGAAATGAATAAATAAAAAAAAAAAAAAAAAAAAAAAAAAAAAAATTGTTTGGCAGTTAATTGAAAAATGTGGGGTGGTAGCGTGCAAATACAAAATTTTATTGTTCTGCACCACGACAAGACAAGTCAAATTTTTCACTAAGCCTTCTTTACAGTTCCCAGCTTGTGTGACTTCTATTTAATTCACTCCATTATCCACTATGATGAAAGTACATGAAAATTCTATTAGTTAGGTACTCATCTCGAAACCGGAGATGGCCCAGGGTCAGGTAGGGTGCGAGGGATATGCTCTACGGGCAACCTTACATATTAAGACCCGAGACGGCGTGCGGTTTTAGTCGGTTCAAACCCGATATAACCGCCCGCGCTGGCCGGCGGGTATCCGAAGGGATTTCCGCACGCAAAAAAAAAGGGTACTAAACCGTCGACCATGTAAAACTCGAGATACTTAGAAGAGAGATTTAGAACTCTCCTGGCCCGCCAAGCCCGCAACAAGCTCGCCGCGCAACTAGCGCCGCTGCACCCCCCCCCCCCCCTCCAACCGGGGCAAGACGTGGACACCGTGGTTCCTAAACCCGACGGGGCCTTCTTGAAACCGGAGATGGCCCAGGGTCAGTCGGGGTGCGAGAGAAATGGCAACCAGCGTGCTGCGCCAGGCGTGCTGTTTTAATCGGTTCAAGCCCGATATTACCGCCCCGCTGGCCGGCAGAGAGGTATTCGAGGGGAATCCCGCACGAAAAAAAAGTACTAAACTGTTATTTCTCTTTTTTTTCTTGGTCATCTTATTGAAAGTTTACCACTATACCTAGGCGTTAATATTTTCTAAAGCTGTTTCTTTTGCTCTTTCTGCTAAAGTGGTGCGCTAAGGCTATAACCATAAAAGTATAACGGCAATAGGCACACCTCTATCAGGTGGCACCAAAACCAGTGGTTGGTGAAATGTGGGTTTTTATCCTCTGCCTAGCCCTTCAGGGATAACAGGCGTGACTATACTATATGTATGTATGTATGTATGATTACTTAAGTACCGTTTTATTTACTGAAAAAACACTTGGATTGCAATAATTTCGGTGAAATAAATTCATATTTACACAATACGCCCATGCATGCATGCATAATGTGCAGGTACTAAGCGTGAAAGTTCAATAGCACCACAGAAGACAAAATGCGCTAAAGTTTGTCTTCCGCAGCCTACTTAGGACTGATTTCATAATGAAATTCATTGAGTAGGTACTTAAAACGTGAGTATAGCCAGCTCAGCATAGTTTAACTTAAAATTATTTGCACTGTTTTGTGGTACCTACAGTAAATGCTTATGTGTATCTAATGTATCTATGTAGATTGTACAGGGGAGACAGAAGACACTTAAGATAGAACGCATGACCATATGAATATACATAAACCGTACATGATTGGTGGTAGATACATACGAGTACAGTAGGTACATTATTTTATTGACACGTCGTCATCGGGAAGTATAGTGAGACTCGGCTAACATCGGCTTATTTGGATTTTGTAGAGCGTACTCTCTATATATGAATCGAACTGACAGTTTGATACCTTTATAGAGTAGTTAAAACCGTTTATGTTTGGCTTACCATCAGGCGAGGTGAACTTATATCGACGTGACCATTATAAAAATATATATAAGTATATTAAATTATATAGATATACCTATAAAAAGCTTAATTTTCAATTAGGTTTAATCACGTACACATCTGTCTCTTTAGCACATAAATTTTGCGGAAGTATTTTTTTTTACCGAGGCTAGATTCGTGATAATATTGTTACGTGCGCGGGGTACAAATTAAATGCCGTTTATACAACGAAGAAGTTTATTCGCTCACCACAAACTAGGTAACTAAATAACTAGCACACACAGTACTCTTCAACAGTTCAAGTCGCTCAGTAGTTCACAGTAGTCCACAGTCGTTGCTTAAGTCGCAGGTAGGTACGACCCTCTTACCGCCCCCGCTGGCACGCGGGGGGGTATCCGAAGGGATTTCCGCACGATAAAAAAAAAAAAAAAAAGAGGTACGACCCTCTTGAATCGCTTCGGTAAAATGTGTTCGCTTTCGCTTCCGAAAATAAACTAACTGCGTGGCGATTAGCCGGACGCTTTTATAGCTCTTAATTCGGAGGGTAGAATGTTCTGGAATCATCTAGAGATAAGGCACGTTAGGTATCTATAATCTAACTAGAGCGTTCGAGAAAAGTAGGTACTTACACAGACGCGCCGACATTCAAGGTGAATAACCTTATATTCAAGATTTATAGGTAAAGTAGGTATAGGTATTAGAAGTACTTGTAGTTTTGTGTTGGCATTTCTAGATTTTTCTACACTGTTCGATAGAGTAGTTCGACACTAACAATGCGTTTTAATTTCCAGAAGATTCGATCAGTAGTTTTCGAGATATAATATTATATAATAAGAAAGAAAATAATTACTTATAAGTATTTTGTTAAATTGTCATGATACTTGACACCACTTCACAAATGGTGTTCATAATTTTTATTTCGTTTTTACCTACATTTTTTAAATGTAATTCTACTTATTATAAATAAGTAACAAAAGTACATAATTAACATTACAAAGGAAAGATGTTGTGATAACACGAAAATATACTTCGAATTTCTTGAATATTCACGTGAATACTTTGTTATCTAGTATTTCTGATCTTTAAAGAATTACAGACATAAGTTCATTTTTAATTACGGATAAATAATTTTAGTTATAATACTTACCTGGAGCATTTTTTTTTTATCTGAGAAACAGAATCGGCTGTACCTTTACTTACTACTAAGGTAAAGCTAAAGCTCGGCAACGATAAGTTTGCGTAAATGACGCTAGCTCAATGTTCGGATCTGTTAAAAAATTAGTTTAAGAATACCATTGTGCATATTGGCTCACATTGACCCACCTTAAATCCAACTAAAATATAAATCATTCTTAAACTGGTTGGGTTTAAGAATAATTTACGTTTTAGGTGTAGACGAAGTCTTTGTGTTTGGGAGTAATACGGACCAGGAGCAACAACAATAACCGTCCGGTAGTGACAAGCAAGCCCCTTGAATTGAATCAGGAAGTGTAGGTACTCAAACCTTAGGGCACGCCGCAATAGCGGCGGTAAGGCCCATCATGGAGGATTGGCTGGAGAGGCGACACGGAAGCCTCTCGTACCGACTGACGCAGGTGATCTCCGGGAAGGGGTCCTTCGGGGACCACCTGCATCGGATCAGGAAGGAGCCAACGCCTGAGTGTCATCACTGCGACGCGAGCGAGGACTCAGGGCTGCACACGCTGGCGGACTGCCCGGCGTGGGAGGCGCCGAGGCGTGACCTCGTGGCAGCCATCGGGGTGGGAGTCCTCTCGCTCGGCAGCATGATTGCGGCAATGGTGCGGAGCTCGAGCGCGTGGGCCGCCGCCACCTCCTTCTGCGAGCATGTAATGCTCGCGAAGGAGGTGGCGGAGCGCGCCCGGGAGAGACTTAGAACTCTCCCGGACCGCCGAGCCCGCAACTTGCTCGCCGCGCGTCGCAGGCGACTCAGGCGCCGGAGGTCGCTTAACGACCTCCGTCCTCCATGAGCGCAGGCCTGGGGGTGGCGGGTGAGGCCACCTGTCACCCCAGCAGAAGCAGGCCGGGATGGTGGGGCGACTAGCGCCCCTCCCCAAACCGGGGCAAGACGGGGACACCGTGGTTCCCAAACCCGAGGGGGCCATCTCGAAACGGGAGATGGCCCAGGGTCAGTCGGGGTGCGTGGGATATGCTCTATGGGCAACCTTACACCCCGGCGTCTGTAGACCCGAGACGGCGTGCGGTTTTAGTCGGTTCAAGCCCGACATATGGCTGGCACGCGGGGGGGTATCCGAAGGGATTTCCGCACGATAAAAAAAAAAAAAAATGGTACTCAAACCTAAATTCAGGTGCCTAATTGAAATCGTTTCAAATACTAAATAATAATAGTTACATCTTATCCCATAATATCATGGTAACGAAGACGAAATCATCTCAGCGTTATACAACCCGGATATGGTCCGCTTTCCGACTCTTCCTCTTCCACTACGCGCGATCTCCACCGATTTTGTTTCCAATAATACGAAAGTGTTCTTGATTTTCTTCTGTTAGGAAATTTTCAGCAGAGCAAGGAGACTGGAAACATTTGGAAATAGTCTCACTCTATATAACGTAGTACCAAAACATCAAAAAGGCGAAGTGTGAGTTAAATTCCACCTCTGCTTATACCTTCGGGCTACGACCCGTTTTCCTTGTATATAGGCAGGAGTATGGTGTATGGGGTCCTCTTAGCATCTTCAGAGCCTAAGCTGACCTCACCTGTTAGCAGGACTAGGCTCTACTGTGCCTTATGGGCCACCTAACACCCGCTTAAGACCCGCTGGCCGGTGGGGGGTATCCGAGGATATTTCCGCACGAAAATAAAACCTTTCCATTCGGGGTTAAGGGGCTCTCGTAATAGCCAAGAAAATCCAAACGTAAAATTGTAAGGAAATTATTAACTCCATTTATAAGTATTTCTACCACCACTTTGCTTATTATGGCTATAACAAATCTAACGGTTCAAAGACACGTTTACCGTGATCTATAGAATGCGTCGGGGAACGAGAAGAGGCCGCAATTATACACTGATAAATGTGTAAAATTAGATTGTAATTACAATATCGGTAAAAATAATTATATACTTACCTAGCTAGATGTTGAATAGTGTCTTTGTTTCCTTTTGGCTAGGTGACTGTTATGTACTGATAAATTGTAATTCTCACGTCGCGTCGGTGTCAGCAGACAGGCAATAATTAAATTGAATCGTCACCATTTCATTCTTGCAGATCCGTAGCAAAATTATTATGTTAAGAATTTAAACAACTACTCAATGACTTGTATCTACTTACGCTTTAATTCAATCACAAGCTGTAATATGTATGCAGCTATGAATTACATAAAATTGTTTCATGACTAGGTATTTATGTTTCCTTAAACAAAACATATTTGTTTAACAAATTAATGTTATATGATGTTGAAGAGCAGTAGTAAGGTTCCTTATAATTTAATAATATTTAGTTACATATTAGAACAATTCATAAAGGTAATAAAACTGGTTTACTAAGTTAAGAGTTTTAGCCAGTGGGTCGACACGGCGCAGCTGCGTAGCCGACGTGACTGATATCTCATACAATAAAACAAATAGTTTGTTTAGAGGCTTACGCAAATGATAAGTACAGAGTGTTTTTAAAACGAATCCTATCTCATTATAACGGCGTTTATTACGATTGTGAGTCATTTAACTTAAGGCGACGGTATTTGGGAACTTTAGGTCTTTTCGGCATAGCAAAGTTGCGACTTTACGCCGCAGCGAGGCGCTGGCCGTTCGCAATCAGCTTCGCGCGCTAAAGTGTAGAAAAATAAGAACGTTTACTTAAGTTTATGTAATTGTGGTATCAATAAAAATAATTAAACAACTATTAATTACAATGAATATCTTCTAGTAATACAGTTTTAGTTATTCACTTTTAATATATTGATATCCGTCTACGTTCAAAGATAACTGCGTTCATTCATTGTTTTAAAATAGAATGTACCTATTATGAAGATACATTTTATGTTTCAACAATATACCTACATAGGAGTCCGCACACGCACGTGCATTGTTATATATATAATTAAACTGCATTCTAGTGTAAATTACTAACCACTTTTATTTTTTAATCAATTTCTAAAAAGAGGTAGATTCTCAATGCGGTACGTACCGCATTGAGAATCTATACCGAGATTGGTATGTATACCTATGTAATTTTATTGGAACTGTTCACATAATATTTGATAAAATATGAATAAATTATTAGGGTTCCCAAATAAATATAGGTACTTATCATTTTATAGATGAATGTATGTAACATGTGTTGGGTTAGTGGTCGAGTACCAAATGATTGGTGTAAGGCCGTTATAGTTCCACTCTACAAAGGAAAAGGCTCGCATCAGGACTGCAATAACTACAGGGGCATTAGCCTACTCAGCATCGTCGGCAAGCTGTATGCGAAAGTGTTGATTGAGAGAGTTATGAAAGAAACCGATGAGAAAATATGGGATGCATAAGCGGGTTTTAGAAAGGGAATGGGATGTACGGATCAGGTCTTTTCCTTGCGAAGCATAGCCGAGAAATTTTTCATTGTTTCCGCAGTTCGCAAGAATTACAGTAGATGGCTCCAACGTCGCCTTAAGACGTATAATGTATCGGAGAATTTCGAATATCTGGGACGTGTCTAGGTGGCTCAGTTGGTCAGAGCATTCCCCCTGTAAGGGACTGGTCGCGGGTTCAAGTCCCGTCCTAGATATTCTCTTTTTCCGATCTAAAATCTTTAGAAAAAAGTAAGCATACAAAATGCTTATAAATTTAATTGAATTAATTAGGCGGAGTCATCAAAAAACAATGTTTAAAAATGACTGTAAAGTTATTCATTGTTTCCGCAGTTCGCAAGAATTACGGTCGATGGCTCCAACGTCGCCTTAAGACGTATAATGTATCGGAGAATTTCGAATATCTGGGACGTGTCTAGGTGGCTCAGTTGGTCAGAGCATTCCCCCTGTAAGGGACTGGTCGCGGGTTCAAGTCCCGTCCTAGATGTTCTCTTTTTCCGATCTAAATTCTTTAGAAAAAAGTAAGCATACAAAATGCTTAAAAATTTAATTGAGATAAAGAATGTGGTTTAAGAATGAATGAGTTACTCGTTAAATGTCTCCTCTATGCTGAAGATCAGGTTTTACTTGCGTCATCGGCAGATGAGTTCCAGGAGATGGTAACAACTATGCATGGAGCTTTTGAGAGGAAAGAAATGAAAGTGAATGTTAGTTAGTAAGACAAAAGTTATGGTTTTTGAAAGGGATGAATGCGTGACAGAGTGTAGGATTTGTATAGATGGAGAAAGAGTGCAACAAGTGAATGAGTTCATATATTTGGGAACATTGTTTACGAGAGATGGAAAGCATGAAGAAGATGTTGAAAGGAGAGTGACAGCTGGAAATAGAGTGAATGGGGCACTACACAACTTTATGAGCAGCCGGAAAGTGTCCGAAAAGGCACGACTGGCTGTACATAGAGGAGTAGGTAGTAAAGGAGTAGAGGAGGAGAGGAGTAGTAGTGCCGACTCTTATGTATGGCAGTGAAAGTAGAGTGTGGCAGAAAAAGCATCAGAGTAGAGTGAATGCAGTAGAAATGCGTGCGTTGCGTAGTATGTGTGGATTGACTTTGAGAGATAGAGTGAGAAATAGCGTGATAAGAGAGCGATGTGGATTGACAGAAGATGTAGTGACGAGAATTGAGAGAGGTATGTTAAGATGGTTCGGTCATGTTGAGAGAATGAATGAAAGAAGACTAACGAAACAGGTGTATGAGGCGAGTGTAGATGGTACCGTCGGAAGGGGAAGACCTAGGCGCACATACCTGGACCAAATCGGGGAAGTGTTAGAAAAGGGGCAGGTCAGGAGTACCGTAAACCGACGAGTATGCATGAAGAATGTTATGAGAGTGAATGAGGCGAGAGAAGTGTGTCAGGATCGTGGCAAATGGAGATCCGTGATCTCTGCTTACCCCTGTGGTATACAGGCGTGATTTTATGTATGTATGTATGTAGTTTTTTTTCTACATTTTACACAACACAATCTAGGCCCTATTTAATTAAGCTTTAATTAAGGTTTTACATACTTTTTCAGATAATATATACATGTACATTTATACATAGAAGCACCCAGACCCGTACAAATAGACATATAATTCATGAATACAAATATTTGAACTGAGCGGGAATCGAACTAGCGCCCTCTACGTAGCAGTCGAATGTACTGCCGCCATGCCACAGTTAGTAGTATTGTGACACGATATAGACAAATACGTTATGCTTGAGACTGAATTGACTAGAATTACCGACTTACTATCGAATGACGAGCGACGCTATATAGATATGTACAAGCGACTAAAATCATGAGTGAATCAAAACCGCCTGGCCTGCATTGCAATGGTTCTTTTTTATTTTTCCCTTCACCTAGGTACTTAGCAAAGTTTCATTGCAATTGGAAAAATGAAAGAAATACATAGAAGACAAGTATAATTATATTTAAGTACTCTCACATTGGCGAAAGAAGGCGCGGGAGCAGGGATGGAACCCCGAGCCTCGTGAAATCGAGGCCGTGCAGTCCCAGCTCCGCCAGGCCATCGTGGTGGAGTGGAAGGAACGACTTGGGCAACCAAGCGCAGGGCACGCTGCAATAGCGGCAGTAAGGCCCATCATGGAGAATTGGCTAGAGAGGCGACACGGAAGCCTCTCGTACCGACTGACGCAGGTGATCTCCGGGAAGGGGTGCTTCGGGGACCACCTGCATCGGATCAGGAAGGAGCCAACGCCTGAGTGTCATCATTGCGACGCGAGCGAGGACTCAGGGCTGCACACGCTGGTGGACTGCCCGGCGTGGGAGGCGCCGAGGCGTGACCTCGTGGCAGCCATCGGGGTGGGAGTCCTCTCGCTCAGCAGCATGATTGCGGCAATGGTGCAGAGCGCGAGCACGTGGGCCGCCGCCACCTCCTTCGCGAGCATTACATGCTCGCCGAAGGCGATGGCGGAGCGCGCCCGGGAGAGATTTAGAACTCTCCCGGCCCTCCGAGCCCGCAACTTGCTCGCCGCACGTCGCAGGCGACTCAGGCGCCGGAGGTCGCTTAACGACCTCCGTCCTCTATGAGTGCAGGCCTGGGGGTGGCAGGTGAGGCCGCCTGTCACCCCAGCAGAAGCAGGCCAGGACAGTGGGGCGACTAGCGCACCTCTCCCAAACCGGGGCAAGACGGGGACACCGTGGTTCCCAAACCCGAGGGGGCCATCTCGAAAAAGGAGATGGCGCAGGGTCAGTCAGGGTGCGAGGGATATGCTCTATGGGCAACCTTACACCCCGGCTCTGTAGACCCGAGACGGCGTGCGGTTTTAGTCGGTTCAAGCCCGACATAACCGCCCCCGCTGGCCGGCCGGGGGGTATCCGAAGGGATTTCCGCACGAAAAAAAAAAAGAACAAAGGGTACTCTCACATTATTTTCCGTTGTAATCAACTTTTCATTGGTGAAAACGGAATATAAAACGTTACAACATTAAAACGAATACTATGTGCCATCCTATAACACGACTGCGGCACAATGTAGAATTGTATGTACGATTATCAAATATGCATTAACACAATATAAAAATAATAATGTACCTTATCAACATAATGCAAATAAAAATCGAATCTCAACTTTTTATCAACGGAATTGTGCAACTGACAAATTTCCGGCAATTTAGAAAATGTATAACTCGACGGTGCGCCTATCAGGAAGTGACACACGTCCTGCCTCGAACACGTTCCGCTCGGGACTGATTGACTCTCTGAATGCTTCATATAGGTAGAAAACGTAGGTATTTTGAATTTTCATGGTATAATACAAAATTATGTATATTTTGATAACCGTTGTTTATTCTCCTATCGACAACCTTCATTTTGATATCATTTTAATTTTTCTAACTTGAACACTACTCAAATAAAAACGGACTTCGTTTTTGGTTAGACCAATCTTTGAGAACCAATTCTATCGAGGAAAGTAAAAGTCATGGTGTATTGGATAACCAAAAATACTATTTTGTATAGTCTAGAATAACATATATGATTTTCAGAATACAGGGACTTCTCATTTTCGAAAACTCCTAATCTAAAACAGCCTTGCTCAGGGACCCTCGCCTTAAGTCATAAGTCGGTTAATAGATGCGAACGAAATTTGCGCAAATTTAACTTTGTTAACACACACTTAGTTAATTTTATCTGTGTACGTGTGTAATTTAATGTAGAGTTATTATAATATTTAACATACTTTAACTTGTGTTGGTACCGATAACCTAGAACAATATATTCCATACTAATATTAAAATGCGGGTGTGTAATACACCTCTGCCTACCCGTTCGGGGATACAGGCGTGAAGTTATGTTATGTTATGTTTATAAATGCGAAAGGAACTCTGTCTGTCTGTTACGCTTGCACGCCTCAACCACAAAACCGATTTTGATGAAATTTAGTACAGAGATGGACTAATGCCTAAGAAATAGGACATAGGCTACTTTTTGTCGCGAAAAAAGGTCTTGAAGGAGTTCAAAAAGGGGATGGAAGTTTGTATCAAAATTCGCGATTGAAGATATCGCCATGACCCTTTGTATTATTATAGGCACTTGATAATAAATAAATATACAACAGAGCGTTTTTGAAAGTTACCTGCGCGGTGATGAAATAGCACGGGATGATAGTTCGTATGGAGAAGTAATAAAGAAAAATTGGTAAAAGAATCGAGTAACCAGTTAGTTCGTGCTTGTTGGTTTTAACAATGTCAATACTCTATACAAGATCGCTTTAGCACCCTGTTTGCTCCCGAAAAAAATGATGCCAAAGAATGTGATTATAAAATAATAAATAACAAAATACTGTAGGTACTAAGCTGACGTAACCCCATGGGCCAGCTCTAAGTCAGCTATCATCATAAAAGTGGAGGTCGAGACAGTAGAAGTAGAGTCTGACAATTGGAAGTTTATAAACAATTAACAAATAGTGGTCCAACCACATCCTACCCAATCCTAGGACTGGTTAACTACAGTCAACGACAGAAGTTGCTTAACAATTTCTAATTTATTAATCAACTTAGCTCTTAACCCTTTCATATAATAATATATAACCCAAGCATAATATTAACTTTGTCTTCTGGGGATTTTAAAGTACTTAAGCATCCTCTTTTGGCTCACGTATTCCTATGTAAAAAATCCGGCCAAGTACAAGTCGGACTCGCCCATGAAGGGTTCCGTAGCAGCAAGTAAAATTTTTATATATGTGAGTTGATTGAATGAAAGGTTTCTCGGGGTGCGAGGGATATGCTCTATGGGTAACCTTACACCCCGGCGTTTGTAGACCCTAGACGGCGTGCGGTTTTAGTCGGTTCAAGCTCGATAACCGCCCCGGCTGGCCGGCGGAGGGGTATCCGAAGAGATTTCCGCACGAAAAAAAAAAAGGTAAATTGCGGTTTACGGTTTATGACGTATTAAAAAAAAACTACTTACTAGATCTCGTTCAAACCAATTTTCGGTGGAAGTTTACATGGTAATGTACATCATATTTTTAGGGATTTTCTTTAGAAAAGCCCTATTGCTATCGAGTTGTCGTCGTCGTTGCCAATTTTCTGTCACGGTTTTGGGTATGAAGGAGATGAGCTATCGAGTTGCTGTTTTCGGTAATAGATTCGTGCTGGGGTGAACCATTGCAAGATAAAGAAAAAATCGTAAAAAATCGCAAAAAAAAAAAAACGCCAAATCGAAAATCCCTTGTATTCGGCTGAGCTCGTCTCAGGAATTCAACTTGTTTTTTTCTATTTTTGTGTGAAAGTCTTAATGCGGTTCACAGAATACATCTACTTACCAAGTTTCAACAGCATAGTTCTTACAGTTTCGGAAAAAAGTAGCTGTGACATACGGACGGACAGACATACAGACATGACGAATCTGTAAGGCTTCCGTTTTTAGAAATTTGGCTACGGAACCCTAAAGAGGTTAGTAACTGTTTAGGTGTTAACCAACTTTTGTCGTTGACTGTACATAACGCCAGAAATTAGTTTAAACTTCAAAGCACTCTGAAATGAAGAAAAAAGCGGCCCAGTGCGAGTCGGACTCGCCCATTAAGGGTTCCGTAGCAGCAAGGAACACAATAATGTTTTTTTTTAATTTTTATATTTGAGTTGATTGAATGAAAGGTAAATTGCAGTTTACGATTTATGACATATTAAAAAAACTACTTACTAGATCTCGTTGAAAACCAATTATCGTTGGAAGTTTACATGGTAATGTACATCATATATTTTTTTAGTTTTATCATTCTCTTATTTTAGAAGTTACAGGGGGGGTGGGGGACACATATTACCACTTTGGAAGTGTCTCTCGCGCAAACTATTCAGTTTAGAAAAACATGATATTAGAAACCTCAATATCATTTTTGAAGACCTATCCATAGATACCACACACGTATGGGTTTGATGAAAAAAAAATTTTTGCGTTTCAGTTCTAAGTAAATTTATTGTTTTTTTGTCTATTTTTGTATGAAAATCTTAATGCGGTTCACAGAATACATCTACTTACCAAACAGCATAGATCTTATAGTTTAGGAAAAAAGTGGCTGTGACATACGGTCGGACAGACAGACAGACAGACATGACGAATCTATAAGGGTTCCGTTTTTTGCCATTTGGCAACGGAACCCTAAAAAAAGCGTTGTCAGGTTACATTTATTTGTATTTGATTTGAAACATAATTTCTTTTGATACTAGCACTATGTCACAAGGGTAAGTAAGTACTTGCAATTACACACGTGAGTAACATACAAAATGAGTAATAATATAAAAATACGAGCTGATGCCTGCAGCTCCGCCCGCGCGGAGGTCAGTTATCATTTTTCGGTCATATCTCTGGTTCTACTTAACCAATTGCAATCAAACATACGGCAGTTTTTAAGTCTGAACAAGACCTTTCTAATAGAAAAACAAAACTGCATCAAAATGCGTACATTAGTTTTTGCGTCCATAGCGAACAAACAGACAAACAGATAAACAGATAGGAATTGCTTAAAAAAAATTGTGTTCAAAATTGTTCGTTTAACATATGTAACCCACGTATTTGTTTTCAAAATCTCCAATGTACAGACACAACTAAATTTACAATTTTATAATAGTAGGTACCTATAGATAGATAGATAGATATTATACAGCCTCTTTCGAAGAGACGACTCAGGCCTCCACTTCTTTGTGTAGAGCCCCATCTTTGTGTACCTACCTAGAGAGCGCGATGCCAGTGATATCCTCATAAGTAGGTTGAGATTCTCGTACTTTTATTTTTCGTGCGGAAATCACCCCAAGATTCTCGTGCCTAGAGATATATATATATGTATAAACGTTTGCCTGCGTTGTTTCAAGCGGCCTTGTCTTTAACGGCAATATTTTTTTGATTTTCCTTATTCCGAGATCGCAAAAAATCCTCTATTTATTTTGCAGTATCGGAATAAGGAAAATTATTTACAAATTTGGTTGTTGAAATATCAAGTCATTTAAAAATAGGTAGGTTCCTATACCTACACATTATTTACGACGCGACGTGTAGATATCTACGTAAGCAGGTAGGTATTATAACTTAGTTTATTGACCTCGAAAATATCTATCAAGGCCCAAAACTAAATCTGGAATTCACCGATGAATATAAACGCGTTTAATTTAATTTACTTTTCTGCCATCCCATTGCTTGGATTACACCAGTAAAAACTAAATTGAAATGGGTTCCCTAGGTACTTAAGTATTTAAATTCATTAGTATCATAGCAATTCTTTTCGACTTGATCACAGTTCCTATCTGTGGTCAAATCCATTCTGGGGCCTACGCTACACTTTGAATGAATGATGAATGGCCGAGGCTCTCTTCCCCTTTTTTTCAAGGTTGTCTTCTAGAAGTTGGGATGCGAGATCAAACTGCAGATGGTGCCGTACAAGAAGGAGAGCAGACCACGGGCTCCACAGTGCAAGCTATGAGTGAAAGCGGGATTGGTGCTCGGATGATGGCATCTTGTTCCTACTCCATATCCATTCTAAGAGCACCTCCCTTTGATAGATTTCATTGTACTTAATAAAATTGTAAATTTGCTATTAATATACAATAGAATATAGAAATATTTGTTTGAAGTTAAGATGTGGTAATTGACTAGAAGTCACTTAGACGTCTTTTAGCTTGAGGACGGCACTATGCGAATAGACATATTCATGCATATAGATAGTAAATATTATATTTGACTTGAGCGAGCGGGCATCGAACCCGCGACCCCCGAAGACGGGGTAGTCGAACGCTCTACCGCCACGCCACTATACTTTCACTACACTACACTTCCAAGATTAGTTTACATATCAATACTAAGTATAGTTTTCTTTTTACTTAAAAGCAAGTACACTGATAAGGGCTAGGGCAACGTATACCTAAACCTATTTGCATTGGTCTGGGTGTTTCCATAAATATGTATATATTTACAAAAATAATGTATTTAGGTATGTTTATCCGCAGTCTAAAAAAAAAAGCCATAACACAAGCTAGTTAAACTATCCTTACTTTGGATCTAGATAGCGCTGCGTAAGAATGTCCTAGAATATTTTATTATTAAAAGAAATATTAAATTTACCTTTTCTTTGCGATAGCAATGCATTTCATTGGCAATACATACTAAAATAAATATCTTTTGATTATACAGTTGCCAACAAAATCTTTAAAAAATTAAAAAAACTTTTCAAAAACCACGTTTTCCTTCCGAACTAACAAGAAGAAAATAAATTTCTCAATCACTAAAAAACGTGGGGCGGGCGGTCGGAAGGAAAACGTGGTTTTTAAAAAGTTTTTTTTATTTTTTTTATTTCTTTTATTTTTATTTCTGACGATTAAATATGAAAATGTAAGGTGGCATTAGCCTACATAAAAAATTTCACAGCTTTAGGGTGATCAGAAGTGGTCGAAAATTAAGTGTTAATTTTTGGCTTCAGAGGGAAAGAAACACAAACACAGACACGAAGTGAAAATAAGAAAAACGTGGTAAAATCTTTTCATTTCACAAGTGATGACATTATCTGCTACTTTTCGATACGTAACCTGTTGCGTTATGTTTAAATAACTGTTATTGTAAAATGTTGTCAGTTATCCTATTATTTTGTAGAGGGCATTGCTATTTTAAAACAGGGCCCTACCAACAGCAAGACGGACGATTCTACGCGACGTTTGCGGGCCACGACATCCATGAACAAAGCGTATATATATAATCCTTTATTATATATTAAACGTGTGATAAATGTAGTTATATCCTGTTGTGTTATATTTAAATAACTGGTATTTTATCATGTTGTCAGTTATCCTATTACTTTGTAGATTGCATTGCCATTTTTAACAGGGTTACCAACAGCAAGAAGGACGATTCTACGCAACGTTTGCGGGCCACGACATCCGTGATCAAAGCGTATAATTATAGTCCTATTAATTATAAGCGTATATTTTATATTAAATGTGTGATAAGTTAGTAGCATAGTTTGTAAGCTTTTAAAATACTAACAAATATGGATCAAGTCTGAAATAAAAATATATTATTATAATCCATGATCATGGATAATCAGTCTTTTCAGCAGCAGTTTTGATTTTATAATAATTCATTTTATTCCTATAGTCTAACTATTGAAATTATAGACAATTTTTCTGAACATTGTACATTTACTGTACATATATACTTTTGCTATAAATACTGCAGTGAAGAAGCTTCTGTACGGCAATATTCTTGACAGACTCCTATATTCTTTTTATTTAAATTTATTATTTTAATTTAATTTTAAAGGAGAAACCCAGTTTTGGGCCTACCGGATTTGACAATCTAGACTTAATCCATCAATTAATAAATAATAATAAAGCCTTTTATTCCGAAACCAGGCAGTTACATTTACAGTAATGGTTAAAACAAAATCACAAAATGTCTCGAATTTCGGTGTGTCTCGTGGCATAAGCCTCCTCTAACAATTTCTATTGTCATCTGTCGTGAGGTACACTTCTCCAGTTTGGACCAGCTGTCAGCTTTATTTCTTCCTCTCAGCGGGTAGGCTGCCGTCCCCGATTTCTTTTTCCATCCCTTGGATACCATTCTGTCACTACCTTGCTCCACTTTCCTTTAGTGTCTCGCATCATATGGCCTGTCCACCTCCACTTTTGTTGGTCTATTCTTGTTAGAACATAGGTCAGTTTTGTTTTGCACCGAAGGTCTATATTCCTTATTCTGTCCTGTCTCTTTGAGCCTACCATGCTTCTCCCCATTGCTCTTTGACACTTGGCAAGCTTTTCTCTGAGCGATTTGGTGAGTGCCCATGTTTCACACACATAAGTTAGGTATGGAAGTATACATGAGTTGAAGGTCTTTCTTTTCAAAGTCATGCCAAGGTGTTTTGAATTCATGATCTCCTTGAGGGACCAGTATTTTTTCCAACCAATAGCAATCCTCATATTAATTTCCTGGCTAGTTTGGTCTTTGGTAGAGATGACTTGACCAAGGTATATGTAGTCCTCTACATAGGCCAAAGCTTCCTCTTTTATTTTTATATCTACCTTTTTTGAGTTAGTCATTAGTTTTGTCTTGCTGTAATTTATTTTCAGACCAATTTTTTCGCTTTCTTCGCTCAGACTTTGTATCATAATTTGCAAGTTATCTGGGATTTCTTCGAATCGTCGGCAAATCTGAGGTGGTTCATTTTCAACCCGTTTGTGTTCAAACCAAACTTTTCCCAGTTCAAGTTGCGAAAGATGTTTTCTAACACGGCAGAGAACAATTTTGGAGATAGTGGGTCTCCTTGTCTCACCCCTCTTTCTACATGGAATTCGTTTCCCAGAGATTCCAATTGAATTCTAGCCGTACTGTTGGAGTAAATGGTTTGGATAATGTTGATGTATGCTGCTGGTATTCCTTGTTGCTTTAGAGTTTCCCATATGTATTCGTGGCTTAAGCTGTCGAAAGCCTTTGCATAGTCAATGAAGGCAATGTATATAGTCTTATGATATTCCTTATATTTTAATGTTTATTTTAAACAGGTAATGGACCTGTTTGACGGTGTAGATATGGTCAGTTGTCGAAAACCCTTTTCTGAAGCCTGCCTGTTCCACCGGCTGCTGTTCGTCCAACATTGGGCTTATTCTATCCAATATGACCTTGGCAAATATCTTATACACATTTGACAACAGGCTTATTGGTCTATAATTTTCAATGTCCTCTTTGTCGCCATTTTGTGTATTAAGATGATGTGAGACTTTACCCAATCTTCAGGGATATTTCCGCTACTCAGAATCCCGTTGAACACTTGAGTTAGAACTGGTACTAGTTTTTCCATCCAGCCCTGCAGCAGCTCATTCGTGATCTTGTCTGGTCCTGGTCATTTTCCCGCTTTTTGACGCCTGGTTGCTTTTTCTACTTCTTCGGGTAAGATTGAACGGGTTCCAGAATGGCGTCGAGTGTTGATTCGGTATAGTTTTCCTTTATTATGTTTGGTGTTTGTTTTGCGTATAGACGACGGTAGAAGTCTGTTGCCAGTTCTTTGATGCTCTTCCTCTGTGTATGTCTTTGACCTTTGTTTAAGTTTTGGTATCTATTCTTTTCCTGAGTCCCGTAGTTCCTTTAAAGCTTTTTTGACACCGCCGGTTCTTTGTATATGATATTCTAGGGTTTGCAGTCTTTTGATTTGACGATCCCTTCTGATGCTTGTTTTAGCTTCTTCTAGCTAGCTAGCAAGCAAGAAGCTAGCTTCTGCTAGCTTCTTACTTGTTTCTGTTCATTCATCAATTAAATAGCAGTCAAGTAATCTTTTTGTTGAGCTGACTACCCCATGGCTATTGCGAAGTCCATTAAAAAATGATAGTTACGAAAATGGGTGAACACAATCCTTTCTATGTGCTCTAGTTATGGCCTAAATTTCAGTTCTGTTCTATATCATCGTTCAGTCCATATTTGTATGGTAATCGGGTTTCTCCTCTGTTATTTTATTTTTATAGTTATACAATAAGTTCATAAATGAGAAGGCACAAATTGATTGGGTAATTTCGTGTTATTTGTCATTATGGGTTTTAATTAATTATCAGTAGTCGTGATTCGCATTAAGCTAAAATCGATCTTGTTGATAATCACATATAAATGATACGTTATGTAAAATTTTTGTGAATAACATCAGAATAATACTAACGTCATAATCACAACATTCGTTCGTCAGAGACATCATTACAGACTAAACTGAATTTAGTCCATGTGCTGTGCTGTGAAACCTTAATAATATTTTTTTAAACAAAGCAGCAAATTATGTGAATCGTCGATGCATTATAGAATGAATAAAGAATAACGCACGACATTATTAGCTTTCATTATAATGACTACTACTTTTGACATAATATTATTTAATCTGTGTAACATCTGACTACTGACAAAGTACAAGGTCACAACTACGATAAAAACATGTGGAATGTATAAAAAGAACAAGTCGTGACTCTCGTGTATAATGTGATGTTTAAGTTCGAGCAAGTTTAGACAATAAAATGTGTATGTGATAAAAAGTATTTAACTTGAAATTATTTATTTAGGAAACATAAAAATAGTTAAAATGATTGAGGGATATGGAGCAGTAACACAAGCCCTACTTGGGACTCTTCTGACGTGGGGGTTAACTGCCGCAGGAGCCGGTTGTGTATTTTTTATTAGAGGAAAACATGTAAGTGTATTGTGCAAAGGTTTGGAAATGTTTTAAAACCAACATAATAATTTAATAGGTTGTTTTCGAAATGAGTTTAATGATTTGTAATTTTTTTTATGTTGTAGAGAAAAGTACTTGACGTGTCATTAGGCTTTGCTGCAGGAGTGATGACCGCAGCATCGTATTGGTCTCTTCTAGAACCGGCTATCAATATGTGCAAAGCATCTAAAACTTATGGATCAGAAGGACAATATGCTTTTATCCCAGTTGCATTTGGATTCTTATTTGGTGCAGTGTTTGTTTACGGTACTGACAAGTTTTTGGACTACTTGGGACTCAACTCCACAAATATGATGATGAGTAAGTTTTATATTTATTTTATTTTAACACTACCTTATTTATTTTTATTTAATCTGAAATACATTTCCCACTTTGCTAGGTACAAAATTTAGTTTATTTTATTTATTTTGTCTGTGCTAAAAATATTATATAATTACTTAAAACAATACTTACACTGTACAAGAAATTAGAATCAAAATATTATGGTTTCTTCTTCAGTCACGCTGACCCATTGATATTATATTAGGAGAAACAAGACTTGACGTGAGAAACAAAACAACTAATCTATTACCTTTGGAAGTGCAGAAATATTTTTTGGAATTGGATTTATAGTTCTTAGTTAGCATACAAAATAAGAAATTTAAGTCATCTTATCAAATTAAAACATTCTACAATAAGAAACTACATATTGATAAGAGCTATTGTAAGTGCAATTATACCTTGCAGTAATAACCATCACAAGGAGTATATTACCTACTCCATGAGAAAAAAACATCCATCATAAATATTATGTTTATACAATAAACATCATCATAGTGTCAAGTCCCGGTTGCATATGACACTCGCAGTTCTGTATTATAGAATAAAACATGTTAAATCAGAAAGACCTCTAAATAGATTTCTCGTTAAATAGATTTTTACTTGTATATTAAATTTAAATTATCAATACACAAAATTACTCTAACTAATAAAATACTAGAAGTATTTTAACTATTATAAGTAATTATTTGAGTAGTTCTTTTTCTAGTTATTTTGTTATATATACAGATTATATATTATATATATTACAGAAAATAAAATTTTGTGTTAGTTACAGTAGTATACCCTTGGATTAATAATCTCAATTTTAATACAATCGGCCAGCAGAATCTTAAGTAACCTGAATTTCCCAGTTAATTTGAATAATTATTTATATTGAAATAAAACTATTTTTACTGGATTGTATGGCAATATATTTGATGTTATTTTATTATATACACTGTTTTTATTGATAGTTAGTGTAAAAATACTTGATATCTGTTTGATATGCAAATGCCAGATAACAAAATTTCATTGTATTTCTATAATAGTGGTAGGCACCCACCAGTACCACTTTATCTATCAAGTCAATAAATATTCAAATGGAATAATGGCACTACTGTTGAGGTGAAAAGATATTTATGTTCACATAGAGGAAGATAATTTAGATATTATTTATTAGCTTATTCACTAATACATTCATGATAGTTTTTCACTTTCTTGATCACTTAATAATTTCATACTGAAATTATTGACAATTAAAAAAAATGAATATTTCAGATATGACGACCATACTTACACCTTTCTCCCTCTGGGGTAGGCAGAGACTACACCCGCCATCTGCTTCTAACACACTTCACTAACTGCCTCTACTGTTATTAAACTTTTCAATCTATAAAGATTTAGATCGGAAAAAGAGAACATCTATTTATGTACTTATATTTTATAGCTAAGAAATAAATAAACCTAATTAAATTATAATTAGTAAATCCATGAACTAAAGTATTTTAGGCTCAAGGAAATAATTAGGCAGAGACTACACCCGCCATCTGCTTCTCACACACTTCACTAACTGCCTCTACTGTTATTAAACCTTTCAATCCATAAAGATTTAGATCGGAAAAAGAGAACATCTATTTATGTACTTATATTTTATAGCTAAGAAATAAATAAACCTAATTAAATTATAATTAGTAAATCCATGAACTAAAGTATTTTAGGCTCAAGGAAATAATTTGTGATGTCTTTTTGTAATTAAATCCCTTCGTATTACGTTAAACTATAATATTTATTTGGTGCTACTTTGATCATAACCAACTTATTTTGAACAGTTCTTATCTAGCTAGAAAACCTTTTCAGCATTATTATTCAGGTGTAATACACATTTGGATATCTGTTAAGGATGTATATTGTGTCACTTTTGTCACATAGTTACACCCACCTTACGTAGAATTCAAATTCAAATTATATTTATTGTAAATCATAGGTACAGAGGAAAGCCAGATGAGGATATTTTCTTGTTTTATACTTTGATAGAGAGTGATTTTTCAGTACTAATCCAGATACCCTAATGGTTTTAGTTTTTGAACTTACTTTTTAATTAATTTATTTTGGGGTTTTTGCAGATCATGATTTTAGAAATTAATCTGAAAGACGTGAGCAACAGCTAACAATATTAGTAAATTTTAAATATGCGCTGGTTTGATATCCAAGACGGCATTGTTGTATTTTTATTTAACATACACACACAAAATTGTTTCTTCAAAAATTTAGATTATACACTCTAGAGAGAGCCATTATATTTCTTTATTTAGTTTATCTCTATCACTTCAGCTTTCAAAGTTTTCAAACAAACAAAAATTTCAACGATTTTAAACAAACCTACTACCCTTCGGGGATACAGGCGTGAGTTTATGTTATGTTATGTTCTAAACAAACAAAAACTATATTAAAATTGTTCCATCCGTTTGGGAGCTATGATGTTACAGACAGCTACACAGATACACAAATATGCAAATAAACAAATTAAACGTATAACACCCCTTGTTTTTCATCGGGTGTTAAAACATAGACGTGCGGCCAGCCGCAAGTGCGTTGTTATATGATCTGATAGGTCCTTTTTGTACGATCATGCAGTAAAAATATACCTACCTATAATTGCCAATGTGTACTGTGGTGCCTGCTAATAGACGAGCTAGTCAACAAGATAAACAGGATGCACATATATACACAGGTATATTCTGATGACGGTGTGCTCCTAATCACAGGCAAAGTCCTCAGTGTCATGTGCAATATCATGAACAGAGGTTTGAAAGAAGCACTAGGGTGGTGCAGGAGCAAAGGCCTTAACCTCAACCCTGACAAAACCAAACTAGTTCTTTTCACCAACAAAAGGAAAATTGGAAGTGCTGAACCAGTACAACTGGATAATCAGGACTTGGAAGTAGTGAAAGAAGTCAAGTATCTGGGAGTCACACTGGACAGCAAGCTGACCTTCAAGACTCATATAAGCAACACATGCTCAAAGGCGAAAATGGCCATGATGCAATGCAAAAGCGCAATAGGAAGAAGCTGGGGAATAAAGCCAGCCACAGTACTCTGGATCTATAAGGCAATCATCATGCCGAGAATCCTACACGGCGCCCTAGTATGGTGGCATAAAGCCAACATAGGAAGGAATAAACAAGAATTAGACAAAGTCCAAAGACTGGCGGCCCTAATGACCACCGGCGCGATGAGGACTACACCCACGGCCGCGCTTGAGATCATACTGGGCCTGAACCCCCTAGATTTGGAAACGAAAAAGAGAGCGATTGAACAATGGTTCAAACTGAAAAGTACTGGCCTATGGAGTGGCAACACATTTGATGAGGGCCATGCCATGATCAGTCAAGACTACGAAGAAAAACTATCAATGATCCTTTCAAACAATGATCTGATAAAGAAAGAAAGGACCTTTGATAAGAAGTACAGAATACACATAGGACCGAGAGACGACTGGCAGATGAACACCAATGGCACCATCTGCTACACAGACGGCTCCAGAAAGGAAACAAACAAAGGTTCTGGAGTACACATCAAGTCCTCAGACGGTACAGAGAAAAATAGGTCAATACCCCTAGGAAAGTTTGCAAGTGTCTTCCAAGCAGAAATCTTCGCTATCATGGAATGCGCAGAAATGGCGGGCCACCTAAACAACACGGGAAAGGTCACCATCTACAGCGATAGCCAGGCAGCGCTGAAGGCACTTGGCAAAGTAGAGACAACATCAGCTGTTGTCAAAGAGTGCAAAAAGTCATTGGAAAAGTTGTCCAGAACAGCTGACGTGACGATTGCCTGGGTACCCGGACACGAGGGTAACACAGGCACCGAAATAGCAGATGAACTGGCCAGGAAAGGAGCTGATGAAAACCAGGTTGGCCCGGAGCCCCGGCTACCAATCCCCCACAAAATAACCAAGGGAGTCATCAGCCGAAGCATTGAAGCAGAGACCAACCGGAGATGAAATCATCGACAGGCATGAGACAGTCGAAGATATTCATAAAGGGCCTAGACAAAAAAAGGACGAGCCAACTAATAAAACTCTCAAGAGTAAGCATGAGGCTCGTCATAGAAGTGTTAACAGGACACAGCCGACTGAACAGGCACCTGACACTGATAGGTGTGAAAACCGACCCCAGATGCCCAGAGTGCATGGACGGTGACGAGACCAGCTTCCACCTGCTCGCCGAATGCCCCATGTACTCACTGATAAGATGGGAGACAATGGGGTTGGATACATTGGACACAGAAGACTTGGAGGATCTGAAGGTGGACCAGATCGTAAGATTTTGTAAGGACACAGGTAGGTTCGACGGAACGCCGTGATTGCTGGGTAACCACATCCTTCCCAAAAGGAAGGAACAGGGGAAATGGGTGAAATGACCCACTATAGAAGGGTTGATCACCCGCCAGGTCATCGGCGTCCCCGTTGGAAATAATAATAATAATTGCCAATGTGTCCATAGTGAAATATACTTATGCGCGTGACTTTATCATTCGTGTCATAAAATATTTATTTTTTATTTCATATTATAAGAAAAGGCTAGAATTAGTTGGCAATTGCATTAATATTATACCTGTATATTGTACTATAAAATCGATAGAATCGCATTACTACTTAATTTTCTTTGAAAATTCTCAAAAAATTTAAGAGAACAACACATTGCAGATATTAGCGTTAGGGATTTCACTTTTTTCTAAGCAATTACAAACTTTGGGAAGGAACTGATATTTTTTTATTTTATCTTTCATTATAGTTATTTCATTTTGATAATTGCTTTACACGATTAGTTAACTTTTACAGCAGAAAAAAAAATCAATTCAATTCAAAAATGCTCTGTAAAAATTGAGATTTTCATTTTACACACAAATGACAATCCTCTCGAACAAACGTGCCCATTACGTTTCCCCGTTGAATGCATAGGGACACATTTTGGGTCAAATACTACATTGAACGTAGCTCGCGCCCCCCAATTTGGAGATATTTCAAAAAAATAATTGGGTTATGTTAAATGAGTGATCCTGAACACAAAAAGATTGTATGTTAATGTATTACTTCATTTTCATAATTGGTTTACACGATTAGTCAACTTTTACAGCAGAAAAAAAAACAATTCAATACAAAAATGCTCTATAAAAATAGAGATTTTCATTTTACACACAAACGACACCGATTTAAGTGTCTAAATTTTCTGTACCGATATGTCTCATCATTACCCTCTTCAAAATTGAGGTTGGATTTTACATGATTAGCAATAGTTTTTGTTTTAAACGAGAAATAGGTACTGTTTTGGCGCTTACGACCTTTCAGTTCAAGCTAGCTCTCGCGCTCGTTTGTATGCAGACGTTCTCCGCGCGCGCAGCCCGCTCAGTCCGCTTCTGACTATTGTCAGTGTCTGATTGCTGCCAGTCGAGCTCCCGCGCATTAGGTAGATATCGATAGGCGTATCATCAATATTATCTCGCGAGTTGAGACCTTCACTTTGTCTTCAGGCCCAGGCACGCCAAAAAAATTTTTAAATAACTTCGCCCATGCAGAGCTTTCCGTGCCCCGCAAGTGAAATGTGAACGTCCGCGTCCGATGTAACATAGCATTTTGCATTTCTTAGAACATTGAACACAATGGAGTAGAGAAAAAATATTTTCAAAATAAAATAATTGAATTAATGTATTTCGTAAATTGACTACAGGTTTCACGCTAGATTTAGGAATATAGATAGATGGAATTGAGACATTTTTTTAGGACAAAAATTGCATTTGAGTTAAGAAAATTTAATAGATTGTAAAGACATACCATGCCTTTCATTCTAGTTCGTTAAAATTTATAAAAACATTATTTGGCGTAACAATAACGAGGATAGATGAAATAGAGATATAGAGACTTATTATATAAATAAAAAATGATTCAATATGAATTATGATTTTTGTTACAATTTACTAAGAAAGAATTAAGTAAAATAATTCAATATCACATCATTTTTACTTAAAATGAAGATCAGTGACGTTTTTAATTGAGTATACATAATATACCGATACCGATGTTCTTAGCAATACATGGATTCTCCGTGCGGGTGCCGGGTCCATCGCGTTGCTGAATTGGGAACTCGGGACAGTGCTTGGGACTTGCGACCCAAGTGTAGGTTTAGAAGGGGCCCCTTTTGTTGATGTACATCAACACTCACCTTCACTACCCAAGTTCCCCTCCCTGCTTAACCAAATTTGATGCGAACCTACGAGTGCCGCTTTAGGCAACATATGCCGCTGTATTTCCACAGCGTTCGCAATCGTAATCAATCGGCTTTCACTTGCTCTCTTCTGCGTAGACGAATTTTGTCGATGCTACTTATAAATGTGGTACACCTGTACCTCCTTTTATTTAATTAGACAAGTCACAAGTCCTGAAAATGACTTCAATACTGATGGTCACTCAACTAGTCCTTTCCTTAAGTTTAGGTTATAAAATTGTCTACTAGAAGGCTTCATTAGGTCAACGATATAAAATGTTCGATCGTACTGTACACTTTTTAGGGTTCCGTTGCCAAGTGGCAAAGAACGGAACCCTTATAGATTCGTCATGTCTGTCTGTCTGTCTGTCCGTCCGTATGTCACAGCCACTTTTTTCAGAAACTATAAGAACTATGCTGTTTAAACTGTGTCCGTTATGTTAGCGTACACAAGAGCTATATCGAGTTGGTTACTATGCAATTAAACTCTGTGTAAATACTGCCTAATTAGTGTATAAATAAAAAAAACTCTTCCTCTTCAGTCTAGGAAATAAACACCATTTTCACTGTGTACGCTGGCGTCACGATCAAGCTAGCGTACACATGGCCGTACTCTAAAACGGCTTATTGTAAAGTAACAGAGTTTACACACAAAATAGTGCTCTAATACTTCTCCCGCTATGCAAAATTTCATAACGATTGCTCTTGTAGGAACAGAGATATTGAACAAGACATTTCAATGACATTCGGATCTGGCGTTATGGTAACGTACACATAATAGTTCTTATGGAAAGGGAACTGTTCTTTTAATAAATGCTATATGTATGAATAGTGCGTGAAATTCTGCCTCTATTAGTGTAATTATACTTTATGCGAATTCGCAGTGGAATAATCAAAAAATCTATGTTAAGTTCTAGGAACAAATGTATTGACGTACAGTCGCGAACAAAATGAATTATTTGTGAAATTATAAACAGAGATATAGCGTTATTTTCTAATATAAGTTCATCATGCATGTGTTTTGATCTAAATAAAATTAAAATGATTACCTATTTATGTGCTTGACTGTAAAAAGTTGGTTTGCGTGGAATGGAACATTTTCAAATGCTAATGTGAAATAGACTATAATATTTTCTCCCTCGCGCTTGCACGTATTATGGCAGCTCTCATGGTCGGGGAGTGGGGGTTGGGGGTGGGCGGGGTAAGGATGCGCTAAAAAACCTGCTCACTTACAAAATTAACTTTTTAGTCTCCTCAATCTCAATTTTGCATGGTGGGAGAAGTATTAGAGAACTATTTTTGTGTGTAAACTCTGTTGCTTTACAATTAGCCGTTTTCGAGTCCGGCCATGTGTACGCTAGCTTGATCGTGACGCCAGCGTACACAGTGAAAATGGTGTTTATTTCCTAGACTAAAGAGGAAGAGTTTTTTTATTTTTACACTAATTAGGCAGTATTTACACAGAGGTTTGTGGTATAGTAACCAACTCGATATAGTTCTTGTGTACGCTAACATAACGGACACGTTGAAACTTGGTAAGTAGATGTATTCTGTGAACCCCATTAAGATTTCCCCATACTTAGAACTGAAACTCAACATTTTTTTTTCATCAAACCCATACGTGGATACCCTATGGATAGGTCTTCAAAAATGAAGGTTTTTAATATCATTTTTTTCTAATCTGAATAGTTTGCGCTAGAGACACTTCCAGAGTGGTAAAATGTGTCCCTCCCCCCCTGTAACTTCTAAAATAAGAGAATGATAAAACTAAAAAAAATAGATGACTTACATTACCATGTAAAGTTCCACTGAAAATTGGTTTGAAGGAGATCTAGTGAGTAGTTTTTTTTTAATATGCTATAAATCGTAAACCGTTTCATTTCTTCTTTCATTCAATCAACTCAAATATAAAAATTTTACTTGCTGCTACGGAACCCTTCATGGGCGAGTCCGACTTACACTTGGCCGGTTTTTTTCAATTCAGTTTGTTCCGCGTAAAATAACGTGATATTAAAAGAGACATTAAGACTCGTTGTTTAAATTAATTGATAACTTATGAACTTACGTTTCAGACACGTAGCCTGAAACAGGTTTACAAAAACCTAGATCAGGTAGGTCGCCATAAATTTGCTAAGTGGATACATTTTTACATTTTATTTGCACTTTAACGTAACCACCCAAACTCTATTTATAATGTACAGTATGCTACTTTTATGTACATGTTTATATGCTTAATGTACTTACTTATATTTTGCCATATTTGTAAAATTATTAATCATATATTTTACAGCCTTTTTTGATAAAGAAATAAGTTTTTTTTTAAATGTGTGCCGGGCGGAAATAACTTAACAGTGTTAATATCTTTTAATCTTTAAAAAAAAAAGGGCTGAAAACATCAGGCTCGCCCGGCCCTTAACTTTTTTACAGAAGTGGTACATTGAGAAGAAATAAGTAGGTACGTATGTTTGTGTCAAGGAGTACGATAGATTGATACAAATCTCGTTATCAAATTGCATGGGGCCGGGCCAGACTGACAGTCAATACACTTTTTACGCGTGTCATCTTCTTTGACGTCAACTCAAGTTCTTGGTCACCAATTGCGTGAAGTACAGATCCTATCCTAGAGATATACGTACTCAACCTGGTCCGAGCGCTCGGCTATCGTCATCATCATCCCAGCGCTCGACTATGTTATCTTATCGCTTATATGGCTGGATGTGGGATCCGTAGAGATCAACACCAAGTAAGTCAGTCGTCGCCACATTAAGCTTGATATGATGAATGAATGACTGATAATTTATTTGCCCGAAATATACTACAATTTGGATGATACTATACACAATTAGCAGCTTAGTGTATTTCACCAAAGTTGGGTTCTATAGATTTGGAGTTATTTACATTAAATACATAAGCAGTGTTAAATAGGTTTCACACAGAGGTATATGACAAGATTACAATGTTGATCAGCGAGACTCTCTCCGGGTATAACTTTGCAGTTGGCCACATTGCGAAGTTGTAGTGAGTAGTCACCGCTCACTTCGGACTGCCTTTTGAAATACGTGTTCATAATGACAAGATCAGCAGCCGCCCACGTATTGAGGATATTTTCATCCTCCACTTTGCGATCACTGTACCCAAAACCACCGTGGACACCATTTTCGTTGCATTTCAAAACGCAACTAAAATCTTTATTGCGTACTTATGTTATAGGGCTATTTTCGCCTTCACAGTGCGATTTGAAGATTATTAAGCTTCGTATAGTATATTTAATGTTTTTGCAACTATTAGTAAATCTTCTTTTGGTGTCGGATAGAAAGGTAGCAATAGGGCCTATTTAAAAATATTAGGTTGAATACAAAATAACATCTAAATATTATAAAATTATTAATTAATTATTAATAACAAATTAAACCCATGTCTAAACAAATATGTAATTTTTTCCTTTTGATCATGAAGATCAGTTCACGTTTGCGTCCCCTCGAACAAACGTGCCCATTAGGCTGGCGGCGTTTCCCCGTTGAATGCATAGGTACACATTTGTGTCAAATACTAAACTGAACGTAGCTCTCGCCCCCCACATTGGAGATATTTAAAAAAATACTTGGGTTATGAGTGATCCTGAACACAAAAATATTTTTGTTTGGAATTCTTGTCTGTTTATCTGTTTTGAACAGATTTTGATAGAGTTTTTCTATTAGAAAGATGTTGGTCAGATTTATAATCTGTCGTATGTTTGATTACAATTGATTAAGTAGAGTCGGATATATTTTCTGGTCATAACCAGACAACGATAACTGGCGCAGCTGCGGGCATCAGCTGCTAGTAAGACAATAAAATCACGGTGGCTCCATAATTTTTATGTAAGAAAAATTCTATGTATTATTATAATATTATGTTCGACAAACAGACAAGAATTTCAAAAAAAAAAATTTCGTGTTCTGAATCGTTTAGTTAACATAACCCAAGTTCTTTACAGACACAACTACTTATTTCACAATTTTATAAAAGTGTAGATAGATGTAAGACGACTCCATAACATCTATTTCCTAACGCGGTAGCGCGCGACCGAGAACCGTGCGAGTATCGGCGGTGGCAGCGCGCGGCCGGAGCGCTCTTAGTTTGCAAACCGCGTAAAACTAGCGGGGTGAAAACGACTTGCGGGAAGCGCATGGGGGCGTGGCGCCCGATATCAAATAATTGTTTATCCAATGCGTCACCTTAAGGCGAGGGTATTCGGGGTCTTTAGGTATTTTCGACATAGCAAAGTACGTCGCAGCGAGGCGCTGGCCAGCCAGTTTCACGCGCCATAGTGCAGAAAAATAAGAATGTTTTACCTAAGCCTTTGTGTTATTGAGGTATTAATAAAAATATTAAACAACTATAAATAACATAGAATATCTTCTAGTAATACAGTTTATGTTATTCACTTTTATTATATTGATATCCGTCTACGTTCAAATATAACTGCGTTCATTCATTGTTTTAAAATAGAATGTACCTATTGTGAAGAAACATTTTATGTTTCAACAACATCCCCACATAGGAGTCCGCATACGCACGCACATTGTTATATATATGTTATTAAACTGCATATTAGTACCAATTACTTATCACTATTATTTTTTAATTGATTTCCAAAAAGAGGAAGGTTCTTAATACGATACGCAAGTATGTATACCTATGTAATTTCATTGGAACTGTTCACATAACATTTGATAAATTATTTATAAATGATTAGGGTTTCCAAATAAATATTAGATGATAGAGATTCTATGCCCTATTTAAGTATAGCTTATAATAAGGGCTCCAGATTCCTGATAAACAGACATACCTACTGTTTTTACCAGGCCAAGGCAAATAGACATATTCTTGCATACAAATAATTGAACTGAGCGGGAATCGAACCTTCGCCCCCCGAAGTACTGTCGCATTCGAATGTACTGACGATGTCGCCACGCTACAGTTAGTTGTTGTGTAGTTAGTAGTATTGTGACACATTACACTCAAACACGTTATGCTTGAGACTGAATTGACTAGAGTTACCTACTTATTATCGAACGACGAGCGACGCTGTGTAGGTATTAGACATTGAAGCGACTCAAATCCTAATAAAAGGCCCGGCACGCATTGCAAAAAAAAGAAAATTCAACGTATAAAACGAATACTATGCGACTACAACACGTGCCTTGTGCATTCAATTCGGAACATAAAACATACTTTTAGAAACCCATTTAAACACAATTTAGAATTACATATACGTTTATCTAATATGTATGAACACAATATGAAAATAATAATGTACTTTAGCACTGTAATTGCAAGTAAAATTCGAAATCTCAACTATTTATCAACGGAATTGTACAACTGACAAATTTCCTGCGATGTGGCATTTACTATACGTAACTTCATTTAAAAAAGCAGCCAAGTGCGAGTCGTACTCGCCCATTAAGGGTTCCGTAGCAGCAAGTAACATAATAATGTTTTTTTTTTAATTTTTATATTTGAGTTGATAGAATGAAAGGTAAATTGCAGTTTACGATTTATGACCTATTAAAAAAAACTACTTACTAGATCTCGTTCAAACCAATTATCGTTGGAAGTTTACATGGTAATGTACATCATATATTTTTTTTAGTTTTATCATTCTCTTATTTTAGAAGTTACAGGGGGGGGGGACACATATTACCACTTTGGAAGTGTCTCTCGCGCAAACTATTCAGTTTAGAAAAACATGATATTAGAAACCTCAATATCATTTTTGAAGACCTATCCATAGATACCACACACGTATTGGGTTTGATGAAAAAAAAAATTTTTGCGTTTCAGTTCTAAGTAAATTTATTGTTTTTTTTTTTATTTTTGTATGAAAATCTTAATGCGGTTCACAGTAAAACAACGCTCAGGTATAAAGGGTAGGGGTGTGTGTTGGGTAACCTCCTCGAGTGTCGCTCCGATTCCGATCCCGCTGCAGTCCGGGGGGAACGGAATCGGAGCGGCCGGTACACCCTGGGCGGCGGTCAATGGCTTCCCCTTCATGGGGTTGGCATTGATCGTCGGCCAATACCCAACGTGGCGGGAACACATCGCTCTCCGTACTCCTCTGCTTTCAGAGGAGACAGGATGAGCGATGCTGTTAGTGGTGGAGGCCACCGTAGGGTCCTGGGGGATCCAGGGGCGGGTTGGCCCACTGCTAACGCAGGGGCCGACGGGCACTTGTGCCGCCGCCGGTGAGAGAGGACTAGCCATCCTCTCGCGTTCCGTAATCGGCAGGTGATCAGCAATGACCTGACTGGTGGCTCCAGAAGGGTACGCTGTGAACTTGCCAACCGGAGGGCTTGCCTTTATTGGCCGGCCCACGACATGGAAAAGTCTATAACACCCGACAGCGAAGTCGTCAAAACCTATGGATACCAGCCGACCACCATAGTATATAGGCTTATCCAGGTGCAGGGGGCTCCTCCTGGACGGACCATCTTTCCCCCATTATCATGGGATATATTATGAGCAATGTAAACACTATAAAAACAAAAACGGACGGAAATACCAACAAAGAACTTGGCGCTAACAACGGTACTCGAAATGATGCAGTGGAGGTGGTTTGGGGGTGAAGAGGAGGTGAGGCGGCGGCCTCACTCGCGGTCGGTTGGGGCCGTCTTCACCAGACCCGCTACTCCGCTACCGGTAGGCGGGGACACGGACGCGGACATTGCGTCTGCGGCGTCGACGGCCGGTACTGACAATGAGTCAGTATCCAGCCGTATGGAGACCGAGGAGGGTCTCCGACGTAAGCGGCCTCGCCCGGGTGGACCGTCCCTTGACCGGAGCAGAAGCTCCGGGCAACGGACGGTCTCCTCGAGCGAGGACGACCGGCCGGCCAAAATACTGGCCACCGCGGCGGCTAGAACGCCGAAGCAGCCGGTGCACGTCCCTCCACTACCCAGTGGCAGGGACCAAGGCGTCCCCGCGGCGAGGGAATTCCTCGCAGCACTTGCCCGCATAACGGACTCCATTAAAGGGTCCAAAAATGTGTCGGGCAAGAAGAAGACGGTGGCGGAAAACGTCGCCGTCGCCAGGACAGCGCTGGAGGAGCTCCTTGGTAGGAGCGTCTCCGAGGAGGAGGCGAAGCTCAGAGCCCGGGTCACAAGCCTGGAAACTGAGCTGGCCAACTCCTTGGAGCAACAGCGGGTGCTCCGGGAGGAGGTCAGGGAACTGACCCAGATGGTCAGGGGATCCCCGGAGGCCCAGAAGGCCCCAAGAGCCCAGGTGGATACGGACCACCCAAGGGCTCTTGCGCCGCCAGGGGGGGGCGCCTACGTCGACGTCGGCGCCAAATTCGGCACCAAAGCCGGCGCCAAAGTCGGCACTTAAGCCGGCGCCGAAATCAGCGCCTAGGCCGGCGCCTAATCCGCCGAAAGAGCCTGCGCCTAGTGTGGTGCAGCTCTTGGCGGCTATCGAGAGGCGGCTCGGTGTTCTGGAGGACCGGGCTTACCGTCCCCCACTGGCACGGCCTGCGTCTTTCACAGCTGCTGCCGGTGGTAAGCCCGGCCCCGCCACCCCAGTGGCCCCAACGCCACAAGGGAAGGAAAAAAGCGCGGTACCCCCACCCCCGCCACTCCCGCTGCACCCGAGCGTTCCTCCAGAGGGGAGGAATGGGTGGTAGCGGGAGCCGCCAAAAAGGCGAAAAAAGGCGGCGAGAGCCGCTGCGGCGAAGGCGCCGAAGAGGCGCCGCGCCCCACGCTCCACTGCCGTCGTCCTGACGGTGACGACGGAGGGTGTGGAGAAGGGCGTGGGGTACGCCCAGGTCCTGAGGCAGGTTAAAGCCTCAGTGGACCTCAAGGCCCTCGAGATAGAGGGGGGGCTCCGGTGCAAAACAACTCGCACCGGAGCTCGCCTCCTCGAGGTCTCCGGTGCCACCAGCGGCCCCAAAGCCGACGCCCTAGCGGCCAACCTGAGGGAGTAGCTGGATACCGAAGCCGTCCGCGTCACCAGACCCAACAAATGCGCAGGTTTGCGCATTTCGGGTCTGGATGACGCGGCCACGACGGAGGAAGTCATCTCCGCCGTCGTGGAGGCGGGCGGCTGCCCCCGTGATCAGGTGAGAGCTGGAGAAATCCGCTTCAGCTCCACCGGTCACGGCACGGCAGTCGTCAATTGCCCCGTCGCAGCGGCGCAGAAAATTGCGGACGAACGGAGCCTCCTCGTTGGGGGCTTCCTAAAGGCGCGGGTGCAACTCCTGCAGCCCCAGCGAAACCAGGTGCTTCAGGTGCCTGGCCGTGGGGCATGTGGGAGTGCAGTGCACAGCGGGAGACACCGTGGGGGATCGGTGCTTCCGCTGCAGTCAGCCCGGGCACAAAGCCAGTGCTTGTGATGCTCCGCCGCGCTGCTACAAATGCGTAGCGGAGGGCAAAGCGGCGGAGCACCGGGCGGACAGCAGAACCTGCGCCGCCTCGAGGCCAAAGCCCCGTTCATCCGCAACGGGTAGCGGGGGTGCCGCTCAAGAGCGGCCACATTCGCGGCGGAATGCGGAGATGGACGTCCATTAATGGACACACCAATCCGCATCCTGCAGGCGAACATAAACCACTGCACCGGTGCTCAGGATCTTCTGTACCAGAGCATCGTGGAGTGGTCTATCAATGTGGTCGTGGTCGCTGAGCCGTATTGGGTCCACCCCGGAAGCCCGGTGGACCTGGACGGCGTAGACCGTCTTCGGGGGGTCCGCCGCGGACACCTCGCGCCTTGCACTCATTGCAAGGTGCAGAGGCTGTGTCGCGGCGGACTATGAGGGCTTGGCTGTCGTGGCCGTCTACTTCTCGCCAAGCCTTGACCAGTACGAGCTTGAGCTAAGGCTCGCTGAACTGGACATTGTTCTCGCTGCGTGCCGTCCTCGTCCTGTCTTGGTCCTGGGAGACTTCAACTCCTGGTCTCAGGCCTGGGGCTCCCGGGAAACCAATGACAAGGGGCGAGTACTGGAGGACTGGGCCAACACCTGTGGTCTAGAGGTCCTCAACCGGGGGAGTGTCGCCACCTGGGATCGGCGGGGGCTCAGTTCGGTCGTGGATGTCGCATTCGCGACCCCTGCTCTCGCCCGCCGCGTCCAGGGTTGGCGCGTGGTGGAGGAGGAGGAGACGGATTCCGACCATAAGTATATTCGGTTCAACGTCTCCCCTCCAACTAACCTGCCGCCGACAATCGCGAATCCCCCGGATCCACGTTGGGCGCTCAGACGATCAGAGATCCAGGGATCGGGAGGCTCTCCTGGAGGCATCAATAGTGCAGGCCTGGATTCCGTCACTGGCCAGGCCTGCCGATGTCGACGCAGAGGCGGAATGGTTCAGGAGAGCCATGTCGCATATCTGCGATGCGGCGATGCCTAGGGTTAAGCCCGGCCCGGCAAAGAAACAGGTGTACTGGTGGTCAGCGGAGATCGCACAGCTGCGAGCAGCGTGCGTGATCGCTCGCCGCCAGTACACCAGGTTTCGCCGGAGGCGTCGCCGCCCAGACGATGCGGCAGCCCGAGAGGCGGAGCTGTATGAGGCGTACAAGGGAGCCAAGAGGACCCTCCAGGAAGCCATAAAGCAGGCCAAACGGCGGGCCCGCGAAGAGCTGCTGGAGTCTCTAGAGCAGAACCCATGGGGGCGTCCTTACCTTGCGGTCAGGGGCAAAATCCGCCCAAGGGCGCCCCTACTGACCCAGAGTCTCCAGCCGGAGCGGCTGGAGGGGATACTGGGCTCCTTGTACCCAGCGAGAGCGGAGGAGCATGTCCCTCCGCGTATGGCTCCGCCTCAGGCGCCTGGCGCTGATAATAGCGAGAACGATGTGCCCGAAGTCAGGAAGAGTGAACTGGTGGTAGCAGTGCTCCGGCTTAAAGCCCGGAAATGTACTGCCCCAAAACCCGACGGCATTCCAGGCCGAGCATGGGTCCTGGCTCTGGAGGAACTAGGGCCTCGACTGGTGGCGCTCTTTAGCGCATGCCTCGAAAGGGGCCAGTTTCCAAAGGCTTGGAAGACGGGGAAACTGGTCCTTATCCGGAAGGCGGGGCGGCCGGCGGACCAGCCATCCGGTTACCGTGTTGCTCGACGAGGTGTGCAAGCTCTTTGAGCGGATTATTGCAGAGCGCCTCGTCGAGCATCTCACGAATGTGGGGCCAGATCTGGCGGACAACCAGTTCGGTTTCCGCCGGGGGCGCTCCACCGTGGAAGCGATCATGCGCGTTAGGCGCCTGGCGGAGGAAGTAGTCTCGCGGGGTGGGGTGGTGGTGGCGGTGTCTCTCGACATCGCCAACGCCTTCAACACCCTACCCTGGAGCTGCGTTAGGGAGGCGCTCGCGTATCACGGAGTGCCTCCTTACCTCCGCCGCATTGTCGAGGCACACCTATCCGAGAGGGCCATAGTTTACCCGAGCTGGCTAGGGCCAGGGCGGCGAGAAGTGTCGTGCGGTGTTCCGCAGGGGTCGGTCCTAGGGCCACTCCTGTGGAACATCGGATACGACTGGGTGCTGTACGGTTCGTTGCTCGAGGGTGTCAGCATAACGTGTTATGCTGACGACACCCTCGTTATGCCGCGGGGAGCAACGCACCGGAGCGCGGCACTAAAGGCCACGGCAGGGGTTGCTCAAGTCGTGGGTCGAATACGGCGGCTGGGACTCGAGGTGGCTCTCCACAAATCCGAGGCTATGTGTTTCCACGGGCCTCGGAGGGGGCCACCTGCGGGAATCAGCATAACGGTAGGGGGCGTAAGCATCGGCATCGAGCCCACGATGAAGTACCTTGGGCTCGCACTCGATAGCCGATGGGATTTCGGACCTCATCTCCGAAGTCTGGTCCCGAAACTGAGGGGGGTTGCGGCCGCGCTATCGCGGCTGATGGCCAACGTTAAGGGACCTAACGCCCCCACTAGGAGACTGTACCTGGGGATCGTGCGAAGCATGGACCTGTACGGGGCCCCAATATGGGCGGAGACTCTGGCGGCACGCAACGTGGCTGTATTAAACAGCCCGTTAAAAGCGATGGCCGTCAGAGTCATCAGGGGGTATCGCACGATCTCCGTCGAGGCGGCATGTCTCCTAGCCGGGACCCCTCCATGGGACCTGGAAGCGAGAGCCCTTGCGCTGCTGTACCAGTGGCGCAAGGAGACGCTGGAGCGGGGCCATAGGTCGGAGCCCCGAGAAATCAGGGCTCAGCGGTCCCTGCTCCGCCAGGAACTCATAGAGACATGGAGGGTGCGACTTGAGCAACCAAGGTTGGGGGAATCCACCATTGCGGCGGTGAGACCGATCATGAAGGAGTGGTTGGAGAGGGCCCATGGGGACCTCTCCTACCGGATGTGCCAGATGGTTACCGGACACGGGTGTTTCGGTAAGTATCTGTGGCGCATCCACCGGGAGACAACGCCGCAGTGCCAGCACTGCGAGGATCCTGGGGAAGACACGGCGCTCCACACGTTGGTGGAGTGCCCTGCGTGGGCGAGTCAACGCCGGGATCTCGTTGCGGTCCTGGGCGTGGACGTTCTCTTGTTGGAGACCATGGTGAGGGCCGTGGTCTCCGACGGGAGTAAGTGGCACGCCGCCGCCTCTTTCTGCGAGCAGGTAATGCGCGCGAAAGAGACGGCGGAGAGGGAGCGGGAGAGAACCCTGCCCCCCGAGTTTCGCAGTCTGCGGCGAGGACGCCGCAGACTCATCTACGCCCGGGACTACCGTTTCAGTTCCAGTTGGCCGACTCGCCGTCCTTACAGAAGCAGGCCGTGGCGGAGGCGTGTCGTGTGTGCCCTACAAACGCCTGCCAACTCACCGAAGCGGGATAAAACCCGACCCCACCAGGCGAGGCTGCGGTGGCGGCCAAAGTCCGCCGGGGTTATCCTTTCGAGGGCTTACCCGGGGTGCCCGGCAACGGACACTTGGAGAGGACACCGTGCGGTTTTAGTCGAGACACGACATAACCACCCCCGCTGGCCAGCGGGGGGGTATCCGAAGGGATTTCCGCACGTAAAAAAAAAGGGGGGGGGGGACACATTTTACCACTTTGGAAGTGTCTCTCGCGCAAACTATTCAGTTTAGAAAAAAATTATATTAGAAACCTCAATATCATTTTTAAAGACCTATCCATAGATACCACACACGTATGTGGAATCAACGCCTTGTGGAATCAACCGTGTTCTTAGGTTTAAGTATCGATGCTAAATTACAGTGGGGATCACATATTGAAAAAATAGCTAGTAGGTTAAGTTCTGCTTCCTACGCTGTGAAAAAGATTAGGACTTTAACAGACATAGATACTGCTAGAATAGTTTATTTCAGTTATTTCCATAGTATTATGAGCTACGGCATTCTCCTTTGGGGTAATGCCGCAGATTTAAATACAATCTTTGTACTGCAAAAGCGGGCGGTGCGGGCAATTTATAAGTTGGGCCCAAGAGTCTCCCTCCGAGAAAAGTTCAAAGAAATAAACATTCTAACTGTAGTTTCCCAATATATTTTTGAAAATCTTTTGTATGTAAGAAGAAACATTTCCAATTTTTTAAGGCTTTGTGATATACATAACGTAAATACTAGACATAAAAACAATCTTGTGGTTTGTAATAGTCGACTCCACAAGATTAGTAATTCCTTTCAGGGTAACTGTATACGCTTCTACAACAAGCTTCCTAGTGAAATGAAGAAGCTACCTCTTCATAAATTTAAAAGCCAAATTAAAAGTAAACTCTGCCAAAAAGGCTACTATAAAATTCAAGAGACGACAAACAAGCTTGGATATGAACTGTTTGCTCTCTCTCTATGCTACTCAAATGAAATATTGTACTTAGGTTAAGTATATGTTTGTAAATAGACCAAAAAAAAAAACAGCCCGCTGAGTTTCTTGCCGGAGTCTTCTCAGGACAGGGCCGCGTTTCGAACCGGTGGTCCATTTGCCAAACATTAGATTTTTTTATGACGTTTTGTAAGTGCCGTACTAATGGTCTATACAGAATAAATGGTTTTTGACTTTGACTTTGACTCTGACTTATGGGTTTGATGAAAAAAAATTTTTTGAGTTTCAGTTCTAAGTATGGGGACCCCCAAAATTTATTGTTTTTTTTTCTATTTTTGTATGAAAATCTTAATGCGGTTCACAGAATACATCTACTTACCAAGTTTCAACAGCATGGATCTTATAGTTTAGGAAAAAAGTGGCTGTGACATACGGACGGACAGACAGACAGACATGAGGAATCTATAAGGGTTCCGTTTTTTACCATTTGGCAACGGAACCCTAAAAACATACAACTCGACTGTGCGCCTAACACAAAGTGACACACGTCCTGCCTTGAACACGTTCCGCTCGGGACTGATTGACTCTCTGATCGCTTCATACAGGTAAAAAACGTAGGTCTTTTGAATTTTCATGGTATAATACAGAATTTTTCTATATTGTGATAACCGTTTTTCACTCTCCTATCAATGACCTTCATTTTGGTATCATTTTTATTATTCGAATTTGAACACAACCCAAATAAAACCGGAATTTGTTTTTGGTCGACCAATCTTTGAGAGCAAATTCTATCGAGGAAAGTAAAAGTCATCATGTATCGGATAACCGAAAATACTAGTTTGTATAGTCTAGAATAACATATGTGTGCACATATTACAAAGTTCATTGTGTTCATTGAGGAGGTGGCGGCAGCCCACGCAACTGCAATTGTTCAAGATCACAATTGCAGTTGCGTGGGCTGCCGCCACCTCCTTCTGTGAGCATGTAATGCTCGCGAAGGAGATGGCGGAACGCGCCCGGGAGAGACTTAGAACTCTCCCGGCCCGCCGAGCCCGCAACATTCTCGCCGCGCGTCGCAGGCGACTCAGGCGTCGGAGGTCGCTTAACGACCTCCGTCCTCCATGAGCGCAGGCCTGGGGGTGGCAGGTGAGGCCGCCTGTCACTCCAGCAGAAGCAGGTCGGGACGGTGGGGCGACTAGCGCCCCTCCCCCAAACCGGGGCAAGACCGGGACACCGTGATTCCCAAACCCGAGGGGGCCATTTCGAAACCAGAGAGGGCCCAGGGTCAGTCGGGGTGCGAGGGATATGCTCTATGGGCAACCTTACACCCCGGCGTCTGTAGACCCGAGACGGCGTGCGGTTTTAGTCTGTTCAAGCCCGACATAACCGCCCCCCGCTGGCCGGCGGGGGGGGGGGGGATTCCGAAGGGATTTCCGCAAGAAAAAAAATAGGCACATTAATTATAAGGTGTCCCCATCATCCCCGCAAAGCGGAGCGACGCGCAGCCCTCGCGCGCGTTGTTCCGCTGCCCCGGAGCTGCCTGCTCCTCCGCTTGTCGGCGGGGGGCTATTCGTGGGGATTTCCGCGCGAGAAAAAAAGGTTCATTAATTATACGAAACTGTATAGCATAAGCATTGAATGTGTGTATATTCAGCATATAATTTTTGTTATCTAAACGGGATATACTTTTTTGACTGTTTTATTTAGGAATTAATTTTTATTCATCATTGTTTTATAGTAAATTGGTTGGTAGACACTTTCGAAGACTCAGGATAATTAACTACTTATCTGTACACATAAATGCGAGAAAGAAAGGGTGTATGTTTGACCTACGGGACCAGGCTAACCTCACCTGCTAGCTGGTCCAGACCAGACCAGAGCCTCACCCATCAATCAGCAAGCAGGTGTACCGTACACCTGCTTGCTGATTAATGGACGAGGCTCTGGTACCGGCTTTCCTTATGAGGATGGGTGTTTCGCACTACCCAACCCCGTAAGGAAAGCTTGCGCCAAAGCCTCGCAAAGGATGCACGATAATCAATCTACTTAAATATAATTATTTCATCAATAAATACAGGACAGACACATTATATGTAATTAGTTGGTGCAGGAGCCGTCACGATTTTAGACTTTTTTCATAATAAACTATTGTCTTTCTATAAATTATGTTCTCATCAGATTAGAGATAACTACCTACTATTAAATATTGTACCTACTCGTATCTATAAATGCAAAATTTTGTTATTTCAATTAATCACAGACTAAACTACACAATCAGACTTCGAGTTAGTGATTATGGCTGTAGCCTATGCACTGGCGCAAAGGTCGATACCCTATGACTGGTATGACATTCAAGACCACACCTTCGTCACCTAGAGATTGTGTTTGATATGGACCATGCAAATAGGTAGCATTTTTAAACGTTGGGATTTGATACATATTCCAAGTGCATAATATTAATAAGTACAACTTGGCAAATTGTTGTTATCGTGTACAAATTATTGCAAGTATTAAAAAAGTTGAAGTTGTGAATGTACATTTTGCCTTTCGGCCTGATAAGGCCACGCCCACCTCCAAAAGAGCGGACCAACCGTTTTTTTTTAAATGAGTATATTATAGTGGGTAATTATTAGAATGGGTATATTACGATTGCACTTATTTACAGCCCGGTCGGCATACCGCAAGTGCATCAATAATGCAACTTGTACTTTTCCCTCGAGGGCCTTTTTATATTGTGCTTGGTCTACGATAACGATGATTTACCAAATTGGAGTTCAAATATGAAACCGTATTTACCATTCAAAATTACATAAACACTTTTATCTACACCCATGCTATAAATCCTCTATAAAAGATTCTGAAACAGTTAGCTTATTGCCAACATTAATACATCCAATGTCATAATAACCATAATATCATCCGAACGGGTGTTATAATGTTGTATGAAATTTCATAATAACACTCCTTTCGCTTTTTTAATCTCTTCCGCGCAAAGGGTTACTCATCAGACAGCCAAATTCTTACCGCCCGATGCGTGGAATCTGTATGAGTTTCAAAAAACGAACTGTCCTTCTCGCGCGTTGCATAGCACCACCACAGCGGCGGCGGCGCGCCGTAAAAAAAAATTAAAGCTTATTCGTTCGAATTCGAATTCCCGCTATTTTTCTTCGCTATTATTTTTGCAAATTGTTTTGTTTACTTACTATTTTATAGAGGACACATCATGGGTGTAGGTAAAGTCTTGTATGCAACTGTATAATTAGGTATTAAAACACTCATGTGATACTATTATCACACTCAGCTTCGCTTCGTGTGATAAACCCACATTCATGTTTTAATACCCCTCATTATACCACAGTTGCATAAATAACTATTTTGCGGCTGTTTTACAAAATTATGGTACGCGGTACGCGAAAAGTTATGAATCGGTTGGAATGAAACTTTCAGGAAACTTTAAGTACCACAAAAGCTACAACATGTCCAAGTTTCAAATTTTTATATTAATTAAAACGGAGGCTATAGAATTTCGAAATTGGCACGAAAATCGTGTTTTTATACGCTTTTTGTTAGCTTCACCTGTATGTTTGTTTGTATGTTTTTTTGTAACCGACCCCTTTAGGCGCGATTTTGACCCACTTTAAACGGCCAGATTTCGTTCTTTGTAGATTTATCGAGGACCGATGATAATACACTAATTTGATAAAATTATTCCGTTTTTCAATTTGCAAAATAATTTATACTAACGAATTCGCGAAATATTTACTGACAGCTCTGTAAATATTTGTCAACTTTGTATCTCGTAGTAGCGAATAATGTCACATTATGAACTCTGAATTAGGTGGCAGCAGCACCGTGTTCATTTATTTATGAATAAACTAAACTAAAAAGTAGGAAATAAATAATAGTTTAAAAAAACAAAAAAACATGCTTTTTATAGAAAACCGAAGTAAAAAAATAGAAAATAAGTTTTAATAAATTTAAATTAAGAATAGTGTTAAAAATTTCAATAAATATAAATTAATCATAGTGTAAATAAAAAAAATGTATTTTATTATAAAAAAAGTGTGGGGGCTTTTTAAGATATTATCAAAATGATAATTTTTTTTTTAAATAATATTTTTTTTAAATATTGTACGACAAAGTACACAACGCCATCTAGACCCAAACTAAGCAGAGCTTGTCATATGGGTTCTAGAATGCGGATAAATATACTTAAATACTTTTTTTTTG
Organism: Cybosia mesomella; assembly: GCA_946251805.1. NCBI lineage: Eukaryota > Metazoa > Arthropoda > Insecta > Lepidoptera > Erebidae > Cybosia > Cybosia mesomella. The sequence goes on from OX276401.1 coordinate 20,889,901, forward strand.
TAAATAAATACATATTATACTTACATAGAAACATCCAGACCAATGCAAATATACATATTTGCACTGAGCGGGAATCGAACCCGCGACCTTTGGCTTAGCAGTCGAATGCACTACCGCTACGCCATAGAGGTCGTCAACACTCTACTGATGTCTGTATATTATTTATAAAATATTTATATCCATGCACCCCACGCTTTTTTTGCCAAAACCTAAAGAATAAAATAAAGAAATTGCTACATACTTAAGATTTATTTTATTATAACATGGATGGAATGAGTGCAGTGGTTCCGATTATTCCAGACATATTATAAACAATCTCACAAAATTCAAGTTGAATGAAGTTATGTTATGTTACTTTTCTCGATGGGAAAATTTGCAAAGATGCGTCTAACGTTAAAGCGTTTACAGTTTTGTTTGAGTGGTTTAGGTTATAATAATAAAAATAATAATTAGTTTTCAAAACATTTTTAGGAAACCAAAGAATATGTTTTGTAAATCATTTTTGCGAAGAAAATAAAATATATTGAACGATTTTTCTGGTTATGGTTCTTACTGGACAGTAAGAACCTCTTAAGAAATTTCACGAAAAATTCCCACCATAATACGATATTTATGAGTTTGTTTAGGTAATTAAATTCAGAAGCTGAATAGAGGGGCGCCACATTCGAAATCGTAGATCCTGAACTGCATAGACTGCGTCCCCAAAAATACCGATGTTGTATCTTTATATACCTATATGAATAGATAGAAAAAAACTTAACGCTTAAAATAAACGTAAGCTTAAGGTATCTGTTTTGGTGTGAGTAAGGTAGGGTTGATATTAGGACAGTCTAATGAAATATCTTCAGTCATTTAATTGGATTGAACCATCAAATTATATTCAAGACAATTTAACCGACAATACACATCACAAAGCAGGTGATAATCTTGTCTTTCACACAAAAAGCCTAACTGGTATAACGAGTGTTATTTTCCTTGTACCATACCTAATATGCAAATGAAAAGGTATAAAAGTAATCATTTGCATATTTTATCAACTATTCCTTCCCTTTTACACACAACTGGTATAGCGTAACTACTGAATTATATATACCATTTCTACTTCAGGTATACTCAATGTGTACATACCTGGCCCCTTTTTGGGTAAACATTCCAGTGTATAATATTGAATATGCAATATGTAAATTTATAATCCTATCGTAGAGCATATTACAATAGTAATTCTTAGCAGCATGTCTGGAGATGCCTTTTGATCTTAACATCCCATCTTTACTCTAAGGTTTTCTGTCTTATCTTAAAGTCTTAGCTACTTAATTTATATATCGCGACACAGAGGCGGTTGTTATCATCTCAAATAACTTTAGTCATTTTATATTACAATAGTAATAAATAGCAGCTGTAACTAAATAGCGATAAATTTACTTAATTACCTACACACAATGTGCTACAAATACCTTGAACACATACAGTTAAAATTATATTTACATGTTAATAATAATCTGAATCATATAAAGGAAATGTAACTTTTGAACATGTGGTAGAAATTACTTAGTTTTATCTATCTCAAACATTAATTAATTGCACCTTGTTGTATTACAGCTATGACGAAGAATAAAGATTCCAAAGAGAAGTTAGAAGATCTGGAGATGATGACCGCTTTGAATAGGCGGCCGTCGAACCAAACAAGCATTGTGACGATGGATCCGCAGCAACCAGCTGATTTCGCGGATTGCATCAACAACCAGCACACTGCCCAGCGACGCAGGGGCCATTCACATCACTCTTTGGTTAATATTTTTTTAGCATCCTAATCTTTCTATCTATTGGCCTTTAATACTGATTACCTCGGCGCAACGGCAGCGAGTGTGACTGCTATGTCTGAGGTCTCGGGTTCGATTCCCATATCGGACGAAGTGCTATTGGGTTTTTCTGTTAGGTAGGTAATTCTGAGAAGTACCAAAGAGAAATGTAAAATGTGCCTGTTTGACGGTGATCGACGCGAATCCTATGTGTTTAGTATATGGTAAAATACCTTTGCCTGCCACTTCGGAGATATATAGGTTTGTGTGTATATATTAAATAACATGTACCTATCATATTTTACTATGAATATTGCAGTCAAATGTCCTTGTGACCGTGTGCACTACCAGTTTGTGCGATACGGGTACAACCGACCTTTATCAATGTTATTGACAATTTCTTGACTAATCGATGTATTTATAAGATACGAGGCAATGGGCTTAGAAGTACCTATAGATACGGATGAAATGATCGTTTCAAAAACTTAAAGACCACTAAAAATGTAATTCTATGAATAAAGCTAACCGCGACCAGGTCTATTGTTATATCGCAATTTTTGTCCTCATAACTTAAATATAAAAATCTTGTATCCGTGAGAGTGGTCGCATTCCTTCTAAACCCTTTTAATTTTTATTTGTATATTAGGTATGTATGAAAATAGATAGTAAAGTATATTTCACCCTAATACCCCTCCCCCTCGCCCCCTATTTTTTAATTGCGATTATATTATTTATGTATAAATATCATATATCATCATAATTTAACGTTTATTGAAGTAAAGTTATTTACAGTCGCGTCACTTAGACATTTCATTCTACATTTTTACTAGACTACGGCGCATAACCTCAGAGGTTATGACCTATGGGTATAATGATTTTAATTGCAATAATCTGGGGGCATGGCAGTTCCCCCGCCGAGACGAGACAGCGGAGAGCAGGTCACTACCAACTTTTTCTCGAAGCGTTTCGCTGTATTTTTATTCCCTTATAGATTCGGTCTGGACAGTGCTATGGAGACCAAATTTTCAGGATACTGTTTGGGTACTTCCTGAAGTCGTAGAAAGCTGACATTTAGTATGCGAGCTAAGAACACACATAGAACAGTAAAATTAAGAAAGCTGAAACAGTCCAGTTTCGATATAATCTCAGTTCAGTCGAAAAGTTAAAGTTGGAGAAGTTAAATTTAGGATGTTATCGTCGTGTGCATCGGTGTGCGAGGGATATGCTCTATGGGCAACCTTACACCCCGGCGTATTAAGACCCGAGACGGCGTGCGGTTTTAGTCGGTTCAAGCCCGACATAACCGCCCCCGGTGCCCACGGGGGCACCATCCGAAGGCATTTCCGCACGAAAATAAAAAAAAGGATGTCGTCGGATGTTTACGCGAATGTCACACATTGAAAGAAAACTATTTTTATCGGATTCATCGTGATTTATTCGATGTTATTTTATTATTTACATCGAACCCGGCGTTTCGGTTGCTTTTCAGAAGCCATGGTCACGGGGAGACTGAAGATGGTGGTTGTCTTATAGTTTGAAGTATAAGTTATCTCTCACACTAATGAGCTCACAGTGTCATGAAGGCTTGTTGTATTTTGATTTTCCTTGGAATTAAGTGAATGACTGGATCCCAAGCTGATGGTATATTCCAACCATCTTCTCTATTAAAATTAGGATGTTTTTTTTTAAATTTCAATAGCCTCGCGGAGCATTCTAGGTAGGTCGATTTTCTTTAGGGAGTATCTGAGGTTTCTTAAGGCTTTCACGGCCGGCGTTGCATGTAGAATATACTGCTTCCGGGCTGTGTCCACAAGTTTCCTATGGACCACGGCCAAACAGCCCGGAAGCAGTATATTCTACATATCTAAGGTGTAGCAAATCTTAAGTAATGCGTGGTCCCCTGTTTCACGTGCTCACATACAGCAGACTTTGTTGAGCGTTGGTGTTTTATATCAGCTATGTGTTCTTTGACGCGAGTGCCAATGCTTCGCTTGGTTTGACCAATATAAGAGAGCCCACAGCCACAGTCTATTTTTATAGACCCCTGCATCTTGTAGAGGTAGTTGGCATGGCTTTTCTCGGAATCTGTGAGTGATGCGCAGTTGTTTGAGCTTGTCGTCATGCAGTACTTGCTTGACATGTTGTGCTCAGCGTCAAGGTGTTTCTTGTCACAGATCCCACTGGCTCTTTAGAACAAATACATCCCTATGGTACTGTTTAGGATAGTGGTGAGATTCACCGTTTAAGTACCTATGTATGGGTCTTTTTCCTATACACAGTGTGGCTCAAAGTATCATTTGAATTTCTGATCACAAGAACATCTAGGAAAGCTTATGAATTATTTGCCTCTAATTCCATAGTGAATTGTATGTTGTTATTAATGGAATTAAGTTTTGTTAAGAATGCATTTACACTATCTGTTGGTAGTATTGTGAAGGTGTCATCTACGTATATTACTGTTACTACTATTATAATAATTCCTGCATGTTAACATGGTTTTGCATCGGGATGTAGTGGCAATAGATAATGGACTGACACCTCTCGCTCTGGCTTAAGAGAACTGGCACAAACGGGTATACTTAGCATCACCGATCGCAAGGAAATATGGAAGAGCAAAGAGCTGCATGAACGTTTTTATCGGGTCTTAAATGGGCCCGACATAGATTTGAAATCATCTGTGTTCTGGCTACGCTTCGGTGATGTCTTTGGAGAAATCGAAGGTTTTATCTGTTCAATTACAGATGAAGTTGTCATGACGAATAATTATCGGACTTATATCCTTCCGGACGGCACGATTGATATACGAGTATGTCGGGCCTTTCACCGTCATGACGAATCCCTAAGGCATATTATTTCTAGTAGTTCTCGTCTTGCCAACCGCGAGAGTATTTGCATAGACACAACCAAGTCGCCAGAGTCGTTCATCAGCAACTTGCTCTTAAGTACAATCTTGTGGATTCGGAGGTACCGTATTATAGGTATGTGCCTGACCATATTTCTAGATAATAGTCGTGTCACGTTGTATTGGGATCGATCAATCATCACTGACAGGACTTTGTAAATGGTACTTGACGCTATTGGACCGGTACTTTGAGATAACTATACACTTATACTTATATTACAACTATACATCATTTCAATTGAATTCCACAAATATGAAATTTATTTAAGCTATAATGCTATAGATAACTGCTTATTTTTGAATTATGGTAACTTCCCTACCAACACAGTGCTTTACCTTATAAAATTCATGCCATAAACCAAAATTTAGTACGCAATAGCCGAGTCCAGCAAAACCAAATATAGATTAAAATTATAAATCTAACATTACTTAAATATATTTTCTGTTGCCTAATTTATTAAAGATGCTTATTAATAGACTATTCATCAATTGCTCTAGCCAGGTCATTTTTAGGATGGATGGCCATTCTTAATGAAATAAATTCTTAATTACACATTGAATCCCCTCCGTGCCTCGGAGACCACGTTAAGCTATCGGTCCCGATTGCCATACAGACGTCTGAGGCAATCGTTACGTAGTTGGAGCCCTAATAAAAGTCTGGCAATCTGTTCTAAATTTAAAAACTTTGATATTGCTTGTGGGTTGCGGAGGTCTGAATCGCTTCCGTGCCTCGGAGAGCACGTTAAGCTATTGGTCCCGGTTGCCATACAAATATGTGTGACATTCGTAACGTATAGTTGGAGCCTTAATAGAAGTCTGGCAATCTGGTCTAAACTACAAAACATCGATATTGCCAGTGGGTTGTGGAGGTCAGATGGCTGTCGCCAATTTGGGCTCCGAGGTGGAAACTTCGAAAGCAATCGACACACTCTCTAAGATGATGATGTTTTTATTAAAGTGAATAGCGTTGTGAAACCTATTTGTATACTTATAAACTCTATTGTAGTGTTCTAGTTTTTAAATATCAAAAACTAGAACACTACAATAGAGTTTATAAGTATACAAATAGGTTTCACAACGCTATTCACTTTAATACCTTCTCTCGTTGTAAGCCTATATTACTAGCAAGTCTTTGTAGCCTTGGCCTTGGTAACGGCTTTGTCAGAAAATCTGCCAGTTGTAGCTCACTTGATATTTTCTTAACTAGTAGCTCGCCTGCGTGCACTATTTCCCTCACAAAGAAATGTCTTATTCTAATGTGTTTAGTGCGACGATGATATTCTGGATTTTCTGCTAGTCGTATCGCAGCTTCATTGTCAACATGCAATACTGGGACTTCTTCCAATTTTGTGACGAAACTCAGTAAGCGGTTCAGCCACACGATTTCTCTTGTTGCTTCACTGGCAGCAACAACTTCCGCCTCTGTTGTTGAAATCGCAACACTAGGCTGCCTTTGGCTAAGCCATGTAACAGCTCCTCCAGCATACATGCATAGAACTCCAGTTGTTGATCGTCCTGTTGAAATATCGCCGCCATGGTCGGCATCACTAAAGCATTCAAGAACTCCTGACTTATAGTTCCTTTTGTAGATGATGCCCAAATCCGGCGTATACTGCAGGTATCTCAAAATTCTCTTTAATTTCAAAGAATCCGCTTCTGTTGGGCTTTCTAGGCTTCTTAAAACTACGCTCACAGCATATGCTATATCTGGTCTAGTAGCAACCATCAAGTACGCTAAAGCACCAACTATTTGACGATAATTCTTCAAAGTAAAGTCGTCAGCTTTTTCGGTTTTCTGAGGAACGTCATCTTTGATAATTGGAGTCGAAACGGGTCGACACTCCTCCATACCAAATCGTTTAAGTGTCTTCTTAATATTAGATGTCTGGTGAATCTTGATTTCACCTTCTCTAGTTTTAATCTCAATACCAAGGTAGAAAGAAGCAGGTTTGACAGTGATCTTGAAACGTCCCTTCAGCTCACTCAGGAATTCATCTATAATTTCCTGATTTGACGCGGCTACAAGTCCGTCATCAACATAAAGGCCCACAATAAGTTTCTTGTTGTCCTTTACTCTTTTAAAAAGACAGGGATCTGCTTCACTTACTACGAAGCCCAATTCCTTGAAGAAATCAAAAATTGTCTTATTCCAGCACCTGGGCGCCTGCTTTAATCCATATAGACTTTTTCTTAGTCGGCATACTCTACCAGAACCATCATCATAGCCTTCAGGCTGTTTCATATATATCTCTTCATCATTAAGAGATCCGTAGAGGAATGCAGTAGAGACATCAAATTGACACAGCGTCAAATTTTCATTTGCAGCAATGCTCAATAGGGTTCTGACTGTTGACATTTTGGCGACTGGACTGAAAGTCTGATCATAGTCCTCTCCTTTTCTTTGGCGATATCCTTTTGCTACCAGTTTGGCCTTGTACTTATCCACAGACCCATCTGCATTCATCTTCTTACGAAATACCCATTTACATGGTATAGCCTTTCGGTTTTTAGGCAATTTTTGTAATGTCCATGTTTTGTTTTCGTTGAGAGACTCGACTGGTGTTGTCACTAGAGCTTCTTGTTTCAAGCTCTCTTGACCTTCTAAATCTCTCTCAAACGCACAAAGGTTACTTGTTAAACTATCTATAGTCTTCTCAGTCTGCTTTAGCATAAGCCAGCTTGACTTGAAGTTAAAGAATCTGTCATCCAATGTATCTAAAACCTTGCAAACAAGGAGAACTTCGGGTAGCTTAGCAGTTTCCTCTAAGAAAAGGAGAGGACTATGATCAGACTTTCAGTCCAGTCGCCAAAATGTCAACAGTCAGAACCCTATTGAGCATTGCTGCAAATGAAAATTTGACGCTGTGTCAATTTGATGTCTCTACTGCATTCCTCTACGGATCTCTTAATGAAGAAGAGATATATATGAAACAGCCTGAAGGCTATGATGATGGTTCTGGTAGAGTATGCCGACTAAGAAAAAGTCTATATGGATTAAAGCAGGCGCCCAGGTGCTGGAATAAGACAATTTTTGATTTCTTCAAGGAATTGGGCTTCGTAGTAAGTGAAGCAGAGCCCTGTCTTTTTAAAAGAGTAAAGGACAACAAGAAACTTATTGTGGGCCTTTATGTTGATGAAGTTGTAGTGTTCTAGTTTTTGATATTTAAAAATTTGGTCGTCAAGTGTGTCACTAAATAAAAAATATACAAGAACCCATTAAAAAGTGTTACTTATAACTCTAATAAATATTACGCTGTTAACCCATTATCTGTGAGTTTCATTAGGTTATGGGCCCAGCACGCTTCCACTGCGTCTAATGCGCCTTCGGCACCATTCAATAGGGCAATAACTTTATACTTCCATGTACTCCAATTCTCCTTCCCAATAAGTTTACCAATCTCAATTTTTGTTGAATATTCCATTGTTGATAGGTAATATCTTTAGCTCTGGGCTCATAACCTAATGAAACTCACAGATAATGGGTTAACAGCGTAATATTTATTAGAGTTATAAGTAACACTTTTTAAATATTACGCTGTTAACCCATTATCTGTGAGTTTCATTAGTTTTAACATGGAGCCGCTGGTTAAGAAATTAGAACGAAATGAGCATGACATTTTGGGAATAAAAACTCGGGTGAATAAGCGTTTGCAGCCCATGAAAACAATTTTATAAAATTCAATCACAACTTATTTTACGCCACTGGAACTATTGAAATAGACATCATTTAGAAGACAAAATATAACCCAATTTATTAGATCTGAAGCGAAATAAATTGAAATAAAAAAACAACCTATAATGTAAATAATGTACATACGTTATTCAAACAGTGAATAATGATTTAACAATAATTAGAAATAGTAGCATTGATACAAAAGGAAGTTTTGTCTAATGGATTATTTATTTTACATTTCAGAAAGTGGGTGAAAATGGTGAAGGTGATCGTCGTGATGGCATCGCGAAAGAATTGGAAGCACGGCAATCGCAGTGGAAAAGAATCATGCTACTTGTTGTAGCGATCACTGTACATAATATCCCCGAAGGTCTCGCTGTTGGCGTGTCTTTCGGTGCCGCCGGTTCATCAGAACATTCGTCCTTTCACACGGCCAGGTAAGAGACTATTAAAATCTTGTTATAAGTTCAAAGGCTACAGAAAAATAATGGTGTTTTGCTATATATGACTATATAAGAGATATGCTAATAACGCCATCTAGAAATAATCTTGTATACTAGCATGTAATAGTGTATTCTCATAGTGGTATGAATACACTGCCATCTAGCGGGATTTACACTTACCGATATAGCGTAATTGGTTTTGGTTAAAGACTACTAGCGACAGTGATTCACGAAACAATGTTTCCCAAAGAGGCGCATAGATGGAGCTACTAGTTGAAAATTAATTAAAAATATTGTTAGATAAATTACGATAATCGCAGTTACAGTTAATGTAACTTAAAAAGCAATATTCCAAGTGTCGGATTACAGTACCTACTAGCTTTGTTAGTGCCTACATGATCGATTCTTAAAAATCTATTGTTGTGTAACTGTTGTTTGAAACGTAATTTCGTACTCATGACAGTTCAAAGCATCGTTTAGTTTTTCATCGGAATTATGTTTATTTAATGACGTATATTGTAAGCATTGTCCATTCTGGTTGCAAATTTACAAAAGTTCTAAAATAGGATAAGTACCTACATAAATATGTTGGCTGCCATTTTGTTACGTGACGTCAGAAGAAGGAACGCGAGGCACCGTTGCGACGACGGACGACTGCGCAGGCATTTCATTGATAAGTTGCGGCCGCGAGTGGGATGCAGCTAGTCGTCTAAGGCTGCACTATGACTCGTGCATCAGACCCGCTAGCCGTGGTTAATAATACTGCGAGCGCCAACCTGACTAATTTATAAAGATTCTTTACATTAAGTATGTACACGAATGCTTACTTACTTTACCCTTGTTTGTCTCCAATCCGTTTTTAGTTTACTCTAACTTATTTGTAATTTCGTTAAAGAATAAACACTGTCGAGAATTGTCTCGTTTCGTCTCGTCGAATGTTTGGCATGAGCCGTCACACACCTACTTGCCTCTTGGCATCGGGATTGTGATACAGATTAGAGTTCATTCTGCCACGTTAGATACGAATTGTTGACACATTGTTTCCCTTGTCATCGAAATGGCTTTTGTAATTTATAATCGATGGCCATTTGAAAAATACGCAGTTTTACTTGCACTTAGGTTCGGGGGCCGGAAGCGCGAGTTTAGATTAGGCAATACCTGTAATGTCGATAATATGGCTGCGGTGTGTCTATAAGTAAAGGTGGTTTTAAACACGGTGAAAAATCGCAAAGTGAGCGTATTGGCAACAACGTTTCATTTGTAGTCGTCGAGTTGAGCCAAATCGCGTGGTCGCGGGGGCATCGACCGGCGGCGGCGCAGACGTTGCCGTCACCGCCGCCGCCAAAACTGCCCGATGAAACTATTTCACTGAAAAATCCAGCGGAGCGCGCCGTATCATTGAAGTCAACCTTGGCGATTTGTCGCGTCGTCTATACTGGCGCGTGGGTGCCTCCTGAGCGTATTCATAACTGTTCAATATTGGCAGCTCTCACTAATGTACCGACAAGATGCCGATTTTTCGAAAGATTTTAACTATTCACATTTGTTATGCTTAGTTAGTTTTGTCAGATGATTTCTAAAAATTCTTATTATTTTTGTTGCAAAAACTGTCCCTATGTCAACTAGTCAGTACAACATTTTAACAATCAGCACATTCTATCAAAATATCTTAAAATACGTAGTCAGTTGGAATCCTATACCTCCAAGTTACATGTAGATATTCAAACTATATTTTAAACTCAATCTTAAATATGATTTTTTGTAGGTAATTATTATTATTTTCATATGCGTTTAACGAGCGGCATATCAAGCTGTAATTAGAAATTGAACAAATTAGTTAATATAAAACGATTTAATTAATACCTGCTGCATTATTTTATTACTATTGTCAATGGACATATTTATAAAAGAAAGACATTCTGTATGTTAATATGTATAAATAATAAGACGTGGGATGAATACTAAACTTACACTACACGTATCATGAGCAAGAAGAGTTGAATGACCATTTTTCAGAACTTACGAAGTAACTATCAATTAACAAAATTAACGTGGTATATGCCCGAGGGGCTGGTTGCTTAGTGGTGACCGAGTAGGTTAGCACCTTGCAAAGTTAACCAACACTAGCTAGGTTAGTCTTAGAATGGGTGACCATTCTTAACACATTGAGACTCCTATGTGCCCCAGAGAGTATACAAGCCTTCGGTGCCGATGGCCATACTTACATAAATCTGTGGCATTCTTTTTGGGTAGTTGAGGTCCTTCGATATCGCTAGTGGGTGAGATAGCAGTGTATTCACGGAAAATATCGAAGTTCGGTCGTTTCGTACTTATACTGAAAGATGGCCCCCACTAAGCTGGAGAAGGCTCGGAGAATGATGACTCATTACGTGTTTCATCTTGCTTGTCGTGTCGAGGTTTTGGGTTTTACGGATGCGACGGCCGTCTGAATCCCCAACCCCGAGAGGAAAGCCTACGCCAGTATCCCGTCTTTCAATCAGCAGGTTTACCAGCTTGCAATTGTTGTAGATTTGGGCCCTAAAACTCTTAGTTGGGCCCTATACATTGTGAGAGCATAGATTCGGTTTGACCGAAGAAAATAACATGGGTACCGAGAGAATACAGTAAAACTGGTTGGGAATCACAGTTGCGATGGCGGCCGAAGGGTACAATTAATAAAAGTTTGTGGAGGTAAAGCGGCGACTATGGCACTATTCGTCAGCAGATTGGGACGGACTACGTGACTACGTCGCTTCCGTTCCGTGGACTCAGCGCTGTTTTGATGGTAGGGACTCATCAGATTGCGCCTCTGCCGTCGCTGGTGAAATCAGCTTGGGTATGGAGTATTATATCCCATACACCGAGGTCACCAGTGCTCGCAGAGCTCGCCCCTGGTTCGGGCGTGAGTGCTATGACGCTGTTCAACAAAAGCAGTCGGCGTTCCGCGCCTGGGTCAGGGCACGCGCAATGCGCGATCCAAATGTGGGTCACCTCAAAGCGGCGTATAACAGAGCCACAAAGGACTGCAAGTGGGCATACATTAGAGCGGATGCTCAGCGCATAGCACGGCTTGGTCAAGAACTCATGTCGCATCCCGCAGGCAGCCGCGGCTACTGGCGACTGGCCAAAGCCGTGCAATCCAACTTCTGCCAGCCTTCGCTACCGCCACTACGGTACCCTGATGGTTCACTGGCTCACGAGCCGCAAGAGCAAGCAGACATGCTGGTTAACCTCTTCGCGGCTAATTCCCGTGTCGATTACTGTGGACTACAGCCACCAACGCTACCCAGCTGCGACCACTCAATGCCTGATATTCGCATCAGGCAATGCGACGTTCGAACAACCCTACAGTCAGGCGAGAGTGAATAGGCATTATTTGAGTTTGCGTGTACCATCCTCGACTGCATCGTCACTTACCATCAGGTGAGATGCAGTTAAACGCACTCAAATTTTTAATAAAAAAAAAAATTAAAAAAAAAGTCACTCGACATCCGGAAAGCCAGTGGACCTGACGGTATTCCTGCGTTGGTCCTAAAAAAATGTGCAGCGGAGTTGTCTCCAACGCTAACATGGCTGTACCGCCTGTCCTATTCCTCAGGAAAAGTCCCGCGGGCTTGGAAGGAGGCGAACATACAACCGGTCCCTAAAAAGGGAGACCGTTCGGACCCGGGCAACTATCGACCCATAGCTGTCACCTCAGTCCTCTGTAAAGTGTTTGAGCATATCATAAACACACAGCTCATGCGTTACCTAGAAGGTCACTCATTAATTAATGACCGGCAATATGGCTTCAGACCGAAGCGGTCAACGGGTGATCTTCTGGTGTACGTCACACATCTCTGGGGTGAGGCTATGGACAGGCATGGCGAGTCATTGGCTATCAGCCTTGATATCGCCAAAGCCTTCGATAGAGTCTGGCACAGCTCGCTTCTTTCCAAGCTTCCGGCCTACGGTCTGCCTACTCGATTGTGCAATTGGGTTGCCAGCTTCCTGCATGAGCGCAGCATCCGAGTTCTCTGTGACGGCCGAGCTTCAGAGTTCATGCAGGTTAAAGCTGGCGTGCCTCAGGGGTCCGTCCTATCATCCACTCTCTTTCTTCTGCATATCAATGACATGCTGTCTACTGGCAGCATTCATTGCTATGCAGACGATAGCACTCTGCATGGGGGATACTACGGACACCCTGCGGCCAAGCGGACCGATATTGAGGAAAACAGACGACAACTTGTCACTGAGCTCGACCAGGTCCTGACCCACATTTCCCAATGGGGATCTGAGAACTTGGTCGAGTTCAATGCCAAGAAAACACAAGCGTGCGCGTTCACAGCTAAAGTATCCTCCTTCCTTCCTCTCCCAACTCTTCAGAACACACCGCTACCACTGCAAGACCACATTAACATGCTCGGAATGGACGTTCGCTGCAAACTGAACAATAAAAACTACATCGAGAGCGTCATCAAAACAGCTTCACGAAAACTCGGAGTTCTGAACAGGGTGAGACGGTTTTTCACGCCGGAGCAGCGGTGTCTTTTGTACAAGACACAAATTCGCCCCTGCGTGGAATACTGCTCTCATCTCTGGGATGGCTCCGCAAAGTACTTATTAGACGCTCTCGACAGATTGCAGCGGCGTGCCATCCGTATCATTGGGAGTCCTGAGATTACCAATAGCCTAGAACCTCTGCAGCTGCGTAGAGACATTGCCTCTCTGGCTGTATTTTACCACCTCTACCACGGCGAGTGTTCTGAGGAGCTCTTTCAACTGATCCCACCTTCTCCATTTCGATCCAGAACAACACGTGCTGGACTGCGATGCCATCCGCACACGGTGGAAACCATACAGTCCCGAACTCAGCGGTTCGGTGCTTCCTTTCTTTGTCGCACGATAAAGAGCTGGAATGCTCTGCCCGCACACGTGTTTCCTTCTTCTTACAATCCCGGGTTCTTCAAGCGGGGCGTGAAAAAGCATCTTTTGAGGCCGTCAAGGTAGGGGCTACCATTTTTCGATCGTCAGCATATGGGATGGTGGCCCATATCTTCTGGACTTCACCCTAGATTCTCACCATCCAGCGGGGTGCAGTCAATTGACGGAACAAATAAAAAAAATATATATATATATATATAAAGAAAGCAGCGGCGCTCCAGGAGTGCCGACAGAAGTGAAAACTTTAACAATTACGTGAGTATTTTTTTAATTCGTCAACATCCATCCGTCACTCCCTCCCTCTCTTACTCCCTACTTCCCTCCCTCCCTCCATCCATCCATCCAGATAAAACAAAGATGGCGTTGTTATTAAAAAATATGGAAAGCGTCTCAGTGACGTAGGCATCTCGGTGATGAATGGTGAGAGTTAAAAAAAAACACGAGTTTCATGATTTTCGTTCACCCAAAAAGGGCTCATATGGAAAGTACTCAACGCGCCTAAAGAAGTTTCCACTTAAGTAATCTGCTGGAAATTTAACTCTATTTATGAGAGTAGCACGCAATCACTTTTTGGTGTGTAGTTTGTAAACGGACAGACTGCCAATTGCTGCGATAATGGCAGGCAACCAGATTGACGAGATACCACTCACCGATTCCTTTGTTCCCGCTTGTTATGCAGATCGCCCTCCTGCTTATTACACTAATAATTGCACCTTCTTTAACGACTCTAACGTGTGCTTAATTATTATAGTTCGTTATACCTATGGACAGTATTAATATTTTGTGCATACATTTTTTTTTACCCATAACTCGAGCCAGGCGTCATCTGAGTGTCGACTTTTCCAGTGTATTTTCCAAAATTTGCTCTCATAATAAACCTTGTGCTGACAAGTACCTTTTTTTTTTTTCTTGCGGAAGACCCTTCGGATACCCCCCCGCCGGCCAGCGGGGGCGGTTATGTCGGGCTTGAACGACTAAAACCGCACGCCGTCCCTGGTTTTCAGACGCCGGGGTGTAAGGTTGCCCATAGAGCATATCCCTCGCACCCCGACACAACAAAATAGAAATCATACAAATCGATCTACAAGTTCTTAAGTTTTGCACTGAGCAACAAATAAATTATTCTAAACTATTCATTTTTATTTATATAAATTATTTCTAGTCCCTGATTGCAAGCGATTTGCATGTTTTGAGCTTGGTAATAAATAAATCCGAATAAATATAATTAAACTCTCCTACCATCCATCCATACCATCCTACCTAAAAAAATACATAAAAAATTGATCTACAGCTAAAGAACTCACTAATTCCCATTTTATTAACTAGTCACACTTACATACTACACTTAACATACTACCAGTCGTATTCGGTTTCGGGTGTTCATAGTTTTATATAGCCACAAATAACGTATTTCTCGTATCAAATCTCGTGTACGATTTTACTCACGATTTTAGTATGAGCCGAGCACTTGTAGTTGATCGTACTTTGTGTCCATAAAGCTTCAGTTCAGTTCCTTCCGATTATTACCTTACTCGAAAAGTACCTATCTTTGATTATACATACATACATACATACATACATAACTTCACGCCTGTATCCCCGAAGAGGTAGGCAGAGGTGTATTGCACACACCCACGATTCGCCAGTTATGTTTAGGTCCCAATGTAATAGGGGGCGAGCCTATTGCCATCTACCGGGCACATTACTAAGCGAGCGATAATCAACATTTTTAATACACACATAACTCCGAAAAGTCAGAGGTGTGTGCCCGGGGCGACTGGGGATCGAACTCGAGACCTCGTCTCGGCAGTCCGTTACGTACACCACTAGGCTATCGTCGCGTTTTTTATTTTATATACATTTTATATTATACAATACTTAAAAAATAGCTGTTAAGTTAAATGCCTTTCACAAACAAACAGGTCCATTTTACAAACAGAAAACGTTCATATTCATTTTCATATCCACATTAGAAATCTCTTATCGTACAAACCTCATTTGTTCTTTGGAAACCATTGATCCGAGGCAAGTATCCGCAGTCACTATTAATCACACAATGAGGATATTTCCATAGAATACGCACATGAAACCGTGCGAAAGTAATTATCCTTCATTATTTCTAAGTTCGTACTTAATCTTTATAATAAAATATCATAGAGATATATCTTCTGCACCTAAACCTAGATGATAGGGCTCTACGTTTCTCTCTCCATTTGGGTGCATGGGGCCCCACAAGTATCTTCGGGGCCCACGTCAATCTCTCCTGCAAACCGGTACACCTGCTGATTGATAGACAAGATTCAGGCGCAGGGTTTCCTCTTGGAGTCAGATGGCAGGCGGACCCGTAAAAGCCAAATAACGGCAAGGAATAGGAGCGCCGACCCAAGGCTCCATAGTACAAGCTTTGGATGCATCCGCTCAGGTGATCACGCTAGAGCTAAGACAGGAAGTACCACCCTCTCACTTAAAATTGGCTTTTAGTATTTGTGTGAGAGTGTCAGAGCCCCTAATCTTACTTCTTTTCGTTCATCTCTGTGAGAAGCAACGAGCGAGTGATACTTAGGATTTTGCAAACGTTGATAAGCCATTCCTTACATAAGGAGAGTTCTAGATTAGCTACCCGGAGTCTAAGAAACATATATTAACACTGATGCCCGCGGCTCCGCCCGGGTGGATGTCGGTTATCGCGACTTAAGACGCCAATTATGATCAAACATAGTAGGTTTTAAGTCTCAAGACCTTCTTAATAAAAAAACCGCATCAAAATCCGTTCAGTAGTTTTTTTTTGCTTTTAAAATAGTTCATTTAAAATAATCGAAGTTTTTTTTAAATGTCTCCAATGCACAGACACAATTAAAATTTTATAATAGTATAGTTACAGAAAAACTACAAAACATCTTTTTCTCATATCAATTTACGACTTATGACTGCTTTCATCTATGCCGAATTCTTTCAATGACGCTCATCAACTAAAGACGTGCCCATAATGTTCCTGATATAATTCTATTTTTAACTGGTGACCAGATATCGTAGTTCTTAAAGATCAGCATTTAAAGATGTAATAAGAATACCATACCTATCAATAAGCGATGTCTGCCCTGCGCTACTTTCTTGTGTATTACTAAGGTAGCACATTAAACGAAGAACCCTTACCCGCGACCCACAGGAACCAAATTCACGGAAAAAAAAGTCTATATGCTATTTCAGACATCTGAAGAGATCTTCTGCGTGTTTGAGTAACAAACAACCATCCATCTAAACTGTCGCTACCAAATTTATAAATAGCAGTAAGGTTTATTACCTAAATCCTAGCATACTACAATACTTACAATAATCACGCTTCTTACACATTGGAGCAGGGCAGAGATCACATCTTTTAACTTGTTCGATCCTAGCAAACTTACATCTTTGACTTCTGATACTCTCTTGACTGTTTTCATTCATGATTGCCGCTTGCAGTACCTTCGACCGAGGTCGCTCAACGACCTCCGTCCTCCATTAGCGCCGACCGGCTGGCCGCCTGTTACCCCAGCAGAAGCAGACCGGGGTGGCGGGGCGACAAGCACCCTCCCCCTTTCCGGGGCAAGATGGGGACACTGTGTTTCCCAAACCTGAGGGGACCACCTCGAAACCGGAGATGACCCTGGGTCAGTCAGGGTGCGAGGGAAATGCCTTATGGGCAACCTTATACCCCGGCGTCTGAAGACCTGAGACGGCGTGCTGTTTTAGTTGGTTCATGCCCGACATAACCTCCCCCGCTGGCCGGCGGAGGGTATCAGAGGGGATTTCCGCACGAAAAAAAAGGTACCTTCGATCTGGCTCATCATTAAAACGATATTGACAAGACAAGGCAAGATGGCCTTACCGTCTTGCCTATTCACACTCGCCTCTCTTTGTATCCCGTCTTTATCTTGGTCACTAACTCTTCTATCGTACCGCAAGGCTCCCTTATCAAGTTCTTCCTCACTTTGTCAGCATTGTCACTTCTTAATTGTCAAGATGCATTAATTTTCTTTTCATACTTCTGCCAACTTTAACATTCACTACCATACATAAGTATGGGGGACCAGCATTCATGTGTATCGCTTTTTCCTACTGTTCAGTTTCCCTGTCTTGGAGTTTAACACGCAGTAATCTAATTTTATTAAAAAAAAAATAAACGTTATTATATCACGAGTCTTAATAGAAAATCAGTATGAAGATCTGGTACCGTCATTCATTACGATGTTAAGCGATAAGTCGGTAGATTTAACAACGTAGTTGGTCGGTGTCATGTGTGGGTAATCACGTACAGATATTCGGTCGAGGTGCGTGAGCCTGGAGGAGCGCGTGAAGACGCGAGGGAGCGCGCGGGGGCGGGTGGCGCCCGCGTATAATGGGAGTCGGCAACCGCTTTGTACCCACCGCTGTTATTATGCAGATTAACACCGCCGGGAATTTGTTCAAATATCGTAACAAGCGCTCCTCCCGGCGCCGGCGCCGCCGCTCGCGCCGCTGTAATTTACGATTGGAGCCTCGGGAATGTGTCGGTGTTCACTCCTTCCACCGACTGCTCCAGTATGTTGTCCATTTTATTTTACCTTTTTTTACCAGAAAACTGCTGAACCTGCAATATATTACTTTACAGTTTATTTTATCTCTTGGTTATGGGTTCATAAAATACGTCACGTTAAAATTAGCTTTTTGACCCCCTCTCCCCCGGTTGTCATGCTGTGTCACACTTTCTGTGTGACACAGAAAATACACAACAGGGAAAATATTTCGTCACATAACTTGAAAAAAAATATTGAAATTTAATGAAAGAAAGATAATACACAAATTTTGATACAAGAAAATATTTCTTTTATTTTATAATAAAATTTAAATAAATTTATAAATCTTTAAATAACGAACTAATAAATAATATTTCTATTTAAGTCCCAAGGGTTCTGTAAATGCTCCTATTTTAGATTGCCCAACTAAAAAATATTACGCAGACCTCGAGACCAGTGAACAAGTGCGTAGAGCCAAGTCAAAACGCTAGAGCCACGTCGCAGAGCTAACACTCTTGTTGAAATAAAAAAGTAAATATTATATCAAGTTACAATTAATTGTAATAAAAATATATACATATAAATGTCTGTATATTTACTTATACGAAATGAATTACTTCTAAAAAACAGTCGCGAGAAATACTCCAGTAAATTTTTTGATGAACGGCGAACGCAGAGTCCCCCCTTGTCACACTCAGCAAGACACCCTCCCCCCCTCTCCTTGTATGCGAACGTATTTTATGAACGGGCCCTTATAATTTTTCTAATAAATTATGAAATGGTTTAAATATGAGATACCTACATAATTTTACTAGAAAGAAGATTATTGAGATACACCTAAAACAGATAATAATTCAGAATAGATAATAATGTATTGAGTAAGTCATAGATTCTCAACTCCTTATTTTTAATAATAACTAAATAAAAGTTTTATAATCAGCTAAGTTTAAATCAAGTGCTAGTTAAAACAAGTGTAGGTAGGTACTTACTTAGTTCGCTTAACGACCTCCGTCCGCCATGAGTGCAGGCCTGATGGTGGCAGGTAAGGCCGCCTGTCACCCCAGCAGAAGCAGGCCGGGACGGTGGGGCGACTAGCGCCCCTCCCCCAAACCGGGGCAAGATGGGGATACCGTGGTTCCCAAACCCGAGGGGGCCATCTCGAAACCGGAGATGGCCCAGGGTCAGTCAGGGTGCGAGGGATATGCTCTATGGGCAACCTTACACCCCGGCATCTGTATCCCGAGACGGCGTGCGGTTTCAGTCGGTTCAAACCTGACATAACCGCCCCCGCTGGCCGGCGGGGGGCTATCCGAGGGGATTTCCGCACGAAAAAAAACGTTTTATTTTTTAAATATAGTCAGATACAATTTAGTACACATTTTTGCAGCTTTACCTAATGCTGCAAACATGTTTATAGAATAGAACATTCAATAAAAAGAATAACAAACTATGGGTTAACATACCATTTCGAAATGTATGAAAATATTCTGAAAGTTATGATGAGAGTTCATAAGGTCCATAAATAAAGTTGGTCGCAGTAGCAGCCGGGCACGTGAGGGTGCTGTGTGGTGGGGCGGGGCGTGCGCCTGGCCGCATTCTTGCGAAGCTTCCGACCAACCGCCACACCGCCCCGTCACAGCTTCTGCCGCTTTCCCTACACTCAATGCTATCTAAATTCATGCACACTGCATACTTCTAACTCACTTACTCACCGACCAATCGCGAAAATCTTTTTAAGTACTTTCATTCCGATTTCTGGCACTCTTATTCGTATAGGTGTCCATTATAGTTAAAGGTTTAAATGGATTATTACCAAATAAACTTTTGTATCTTTTTCATACAGTTTCTCATACATTTTTAATTATAATGGACAACTTTTTTTTTTTTTTTTAAATGTGTCCATTATAATTAAAAAAGTATGAAAAACTGTATGAAAAAAATACAAAAGTTTATTTGGTAATAATCCATTTAAACCAATCTCATATCATAGTGAGTGAATAAATTAAAATGGTGAACGAAAGTTGATTTTATCGTAGACTGGGCATCCGAATAAGAACAAAAACCGCATGAACATTCACCGACTAAAGTTACAGTCATATTGTTTGCAATACTTGTCATTAGTCATTTCTGTTTCACCTACAGTCACAAAAACTTGAACACACATGTGGGAGTGGATATGCAAAACTTAAGGAAAACTTGTTCTGTATAAGTAGTGTTCGTTGCATATTTTTAGCATACAATGTGGTTATACAATATTATGCTGTAATCGTGATCATTACTGATAGTGATACGACGGTGTCGTCGTGTAGGGAGCGCGTCCGTTTCGGTGAAATGTGCGAAGGCAGCAGGGCCGGAAGGCTGAGAACGTTGCACTTGTTTTACGCACGCGCGCACCGTGTGGTGCATGACCCCATTGGAATGTACCACGTGCACTAGCCAATGGAATGCGCAACTGTTTGCTTTTTCATTTTTTCTTTGCCGCCACAAACAATGCCTTTTCATACTATTTCAATACGAATTCTTTACTAACGCGATACCTACTTTCTAAAACACTGTTCGCCTGTACGACGTATTGACATTTTTTGTTTTATTTAAACTGTGCTTGTGGTGACCGAGTCGTTTTAGTTTCAATGTTATAAAAAGTAATACTTGCTCCGAAGTCATAGTCATATCGCTATTTCATAGACACCTAGGTGCGATTCCATCTCCTATGGAAAGGCTATGTAAATTTATGTAAAGCTTAATGAATAGCGTTGTGCTACTTCAAATTAAATGAAATTACATGAGTTTATTAAGCATCAACCAGTCCGTTTTTGGTGAATCTTTTCGATATACTTATCTTGTAATGTAAGATACATATATATCTTCGAAAGGGTGGGTTATATTTCACATTACTGGTTGTAATGCACCTAGATCTTTAGAGCCTTTTATCGTGTATTACTACTCAAAAGGCACGTTTACGAATAGGTGCTGCAATTTCCTTACAAGAACACAATAACACTTTCCTCGACCCGTTTGTATGGGACCCCACCAAGATTTCTCGGCGTCCAAGCCAACTTCACCTGCTAGCTGATCAACTGCTAGCTGATCAACTGCTAATTAACGGACGAAGCTCTAATGCAGGCTTTCTCGGTATCGAGAAGTCAGACGGACCCCGGACTTCAAAGTAGGAGCTTTAGATGCAACCGTTACAACCGCGGTGAAGATCATGATTACTTTACCTGAGCCGAAAAATGAAGTGAACCACAACATTACACGCAAATATAAGTATATGCACGGGACCAATAAGGTGTCATTAAATTATTATTTTACTAAATCAATAAATGCTGCAAAGATCGTGGAATTTACGGTGTTATGTTGTCCTGTTGTCCGTAGAAAGAGTTATGGTAATAGTAAAGGCTGATATTTTATAATATATTAAGAAATTATATCTACAGTCTGCACTTCAGACAGTGATTCCCAAATGGTTTCAATGCTGAATTCTTCTCTCTATTTGTGAATTTATAACGTGATCATTCCACCTGTCACTAGTTACTTAAACTAGCAAAATTTATGACTAGAATAAAAAATTGTGTGATGGGCAAAATAAAGGTAGGTACCTAAGTATACGACACGGCGTGCGGTTTTAGTCGGTTCAAGCCCGACATAACTGCCCCCGCTGGCCGGCGGGGGGGTATCCGAAGGGATTTCCGCACAAAAAAAAAATACTAAGTATAATCACCTGTCTGCTATCTGCTACAATTCTCGTAACATGTATCCAATGAATGATTATTTTTTGCTAGCTTTGTAATTTACCGTTTAAACTCAGGAATTTCTCGTTAGAATTATGTATATTGATCAGTCTCGCATAGCACGGCGTGCATTTAAAAATATTTCAACTTGCAAAATTGGCGGTGTTTACGGCGCTGATAATTCACCGTATAATTTTAATCTATAACACTGTTCCCAAAATGCCCGAACGAAATCGTAACTAAAGTAAAATATGATATACCCGTACGGAAGTGCATACTTCGTATACAAATATGAATATTCTTAGCTACTTTGCCGCGCTAAATTACACTTGTAGATAGTTATTTGACTAAAATAGACGGGTTGAGTAAACGGTGCCCTAAATCCTAAAGTGAACGATTTTAGACGGAAGCATGCGTGCTAGATGGCGGAAAATGCTTAGGCGGAAGATGCGCTCGTGCCGATGATCCTATAGATGAGCTTTTACGATTTCCTGTGCGCCGCGAGGCCGGACACTCGGTTCCTGAACTAAAACCCCTCACTCATTAACCACTGACTGTTATTTTTTTTTGTTTTCATTTAACTTTATGTACTGTTCACATGTTTACAGTAAACATGGCATATTGAATATATAGATACTTCGGCCCGGGGTCCACTTACTCCTCCTTTTGGTTTGGCTTATAAGGCTTTTATAGGAGCCATTGCCGCATTCCGACCTCGAGAGAAAAGGCTGCGCCAGTGCCTCGTCCGTCAATCATCAAATGAACTGGCATACACCCTCAATTCTCAAAATTATCAAAAGGACTGGCATACACCCTCAATTCTCAAAATTATCAAAAGTTTAAATATTTTCATATACTCTAAGTGACAATGATTCAATTTGTAAGACGTGGATACGCAACTAGACTTACATCAGACAATGCTTTTCGGAAGTTACCGAGCATTAATCATGACTTACATAAAGTTATTGCAGTTTTACATAGTATTGTTTAAGAGCGTCAATTAGTTGGTGGCTGTTGCGCAGGCGCAGGGATACGTCAGGCGTGTATGCGCATACGTACTTGTTGCCCACGCCCGCGTCACACACCAATCTAATTGCCTATTAAACACGCCACTAACAAACAATTTATATTATTGCATCTCAGGGATGACGTTAGCGACCAATATGTAAGATACAGTTTGATGTATTTCAACTGAAGGTAATATAGACACCACTTACTTGTGGATACTTTAAAATCTATTCCAACAGCAATCAGGTAAATCCATAAATATTTTTATAACATGAATAATTATTTACTGCAGATTTGGGTCATCCGAGGGTACCGCACGATCTCCTTCGAGGCGGCGAGTCTCCTTGCCGGAACTCCGCCATGGGACCTGGAAGCGAGAGCCCTTTCGCAACTGTACCAGTGGCGAAAGGAGGCGCGGGAGCAGGGATGGAACCCCGAGCCTCGAGAAATCGAGGCCGTGCAGTCCCAGCTCCGCCAGGCCATCGTGGTGGAGTGGAAAGAACGACTTGGGCAACCAAGCGCAGGGCACGCCGCAATAGCGGCGGTAAGGCCCATCATGGAGGATTGGCTGGAGAGGCGACACGGAAGCCTCTCCTACCGACTGACGCAGGTGATCTCAGGGAAGGGGTGCTTCGGGGACCACCTGCATCGGATCAGGAAGGAGCCAACGCCTGAGTGTCATCACTGCGACGCGAGCGAGGACTCAGGGCTGCACACGCTGGCGGACTGCCCGGCGTGGGAGGCGCCGAGGCGTGACCTCGTGGCAGCCATCGGGGTGGGAGTCCTCTCGCTCGGCAGCATGATTGCGGCAATGGCCGCCGCCGCCTCCTTCTGCGAGCATGTAATGCTCGCGAAAGAGGTGGCGGAGCGCGCCCGGGAGAGACTTAGAACTCTCCCGGTCCGCCGAGCCCGCAACTTGCTCGCCGCGCGTCGCAGGCAACTCAGGCGCCGGAGGTCGCTTAACGACCTCCGTCCTCCATGAGCGCAGGCCTGGGGGTGGCGGGTGAGGCGACCTGTCACCCCAGCAGAAGCAGGCCGGGACGGTGGGGCGACTAGCGCCCCTCCCCCAAACCGGGGCAAGACGGGGACACCGTGGTTCCCAAACCCGAGGGGGCCATCTCGAAACCGGAGATGGCCCAGGGTCAGTCGGGGTGCGAGGGATATGCTCTATGGGCAACCTTACTCTCCGGCGTCTGTAGACCCGAGACGGCGTGCGGTTTTAGTCGGTTCAAGCCCGACATAACCGCCCCCGCTGGCAAGCGGGGGGGTATCCGAAGGGATTTCCGCACGATAAAAAAAAAAAAAAAAAAAAAAAAAAAAAAAAAAAAAAAAAAGAGGGTATCCGTGAGGCATGATGTTTACCAACTGGGACCGGTTCGTTGCATATGCACCACTTTTCAAAGTAAAGAATGAATAAATTTTGCGATTATTCAGACTTATTGGTGAGTAAATTCATATATAAAAACCAATATGTAGTCGCGTTCGCCATATTCGGTTAGGTACTGTGGTACCCGGGGATTGGGTACCACGTGTGTTTAAGGCGATGAAATCACAAGACTTATTTGAAAGAAAAGATATTATTTATTTTCACCACGCGCACTCCTACATATATTAACAATCGATTTACGCGGGGTTGTTTAACTTTAAATAGCGGACTAGGAAGTATAACGCGGACTCTGCCCAAGAATAGGGCTTAAAGCGAGATTCTCCTCAGGATACTTTTCGAAGCTTCAGTCGGAACGGTTCCTCCAGACCCGTTCAGACTCCAACTGTCCTGTCCAGGCCGCCTTTGTTTTATCGCGTTCCTCATTCAAAGATTTAAACTGATACAATAGTTTTATTTAATCTCTGACACATGATGGCCAGGTAAACAAACCATAGTGCTCGAACGAGGTCGGAACACTACAGTACCTACCTAGATGAATGGATGACTTAGTTTGACTAATGATATAGATATCCTATCTAGTCATCGATGTATTAAACCTCATTATTCATAAGCTCAATCTATTCTAAAATAAAGCACGCTTAATAGTAATCCTAATGAGTTTATTTCTAACCGACCTAAAAAAGAGGAAGTTCACAATTCGAATGTTATCTTTAACGAATATTTGAAAATTACACTCGCTAACTTCTATCAAAATTCTACTAAATCACTATATATCAAGCTTCATAGGAAAATTTAGTTTGTGCACTGAAATCTACTTTTGCACAGAATATACAGTTGCCCTCAAAAGCAAACACGAATGAATTTATTTACAAACAATATTTACATCGAAACGAATCAATAAATCACTGATGTATTTATAAGTGTTTTTGTAATCTTCAGAGTACAATTTCAATATATTTCATGTTTTCAGAGCTCATTTCATGCTGTCAGAGAAAGGTTTCAGAGTTTAGCTCGATATGTGATCGATAACTTGGAATTTGTTTAGCTACTTCTGAGGGCGTTTGTGCCTACCTATCTATGGAAGTGTACACCGCTTACAGTGACATATTTTATTTTGCCATTCAATCGAAGCGAACCTAAACCACAAATCATTCGCTGTTGTTGCTGCTATCAACTGCTATCACAATTTCATGAAGGAATCTCTTTGTATTTAGTATTGCGGGCATTTGTTGTGTCGCTGGGCTCGCGGTACCGCGGACACGCACGTGGGTGTAATGACGTGTCCCATTCATAATTCACCTGTTCAACATGCGAACGATTACCTTCGCACGATTATCGATAAAACACGAACGCTGACTAATCGAGGAGACTCGTGAGGAATGCTGCACCGCCGAAGGAAATCCGCAATGGCGCCTTGGTTTGTAGGTACTCACCTACATAATCTCTATGCCGATTTGTCAGATAGGTACCTATGCATATTGCTCAGTTATGACATCATTCATTTGCATTGGTGATGTGATCGACAAAGGGCTCTAACATGAAATGACTAAGGTGATTCAATTAAATTTTAAGCATTTTGTATGCTTACTTTTTCTAAGTTCAAGTCCCGTTCTAGATGTTCTCTTTTTCCGATCTAAATCTTTAGAATTACTAAGGTGAGTTAGTTGTTTCAGGAACACGATTAGATTCCTATCTTACAATAATTGGTGAAGTACCTACTTAGGCAATATCTTACATTTTTGAGCCTATATACCGCTTAATACATTTTCTGCAAGCTCTGTAGAGGAAAGTAACCAAATATGAAATACCGGTTTGTTTTTAAGCATAGATAAAAAAAAAGTCATAACCGTTTAATTGTAATTAGAAACAACCATATATTTGCGCTTCACATAGTAACTGTCTTGTATTATATTTACTGATTATAAGTATAGGCACTATAGTTCCACAAAAACAAAATCTACATAAAGGTATCTAAAAATGTAATAGGTAGGCCAAATGGGTGCGAGGGAATTGCCTTTTTGAGCCACCTTACACCTCGGCATTAGAGACCTACGACGTGCAGTTTTGGTCGGTTCGAGACCGACGTAACCACCGTTGGCCGTCAGACCAGGGGTGTACCCGGGGTGCCCGGTAACGGACACTTGGGGAAGACACCGTGCGGTTTTAGTCGATACACGACATAACCAAACCCGCTGGCCGGCGGGGGGTTATCCGAAGGGATTTCCACACGTAAAAAAAAGGGGTGTCAGGGGGATTTACGCACGAAAAAAAGCTAACCCAAATATGGAATACCATAAAAACCATCAAATAACCCTAAAATTTATGAGACTCTTTAGGGACTTTAGTCGCATATGAAAAGGAACGTAAATTATTTGCAATAACCACAAAATCTAGATATCGAACTCTGTACCCAGTTCAATAATTGCCAGAGACCGCACATGAGGCATTTGATCCACGTTTCGCCATGTGTATCGTTAGAAAATAGTCTAAGGTAGAAAATACATTCCGTATCTGCAGCGTTTCTCTTCATATAACCTCCTATTCTACTTTTCAGGCAAAATCCTCACGAAGAACAAAAATATCATAGATAACCAGTCAGTTAATGTTTACGCATTCATACGTAATTGAAATTTGAATGAACACTTGTTAACTTAATAAATTAATACTTAAACTAATATGTGAATAATGTATGGAAGCAATCAATAATTACTACTTGCCTTTAAATTATCCAAAATACTTAATTCTTAAGAAAGTTTTCTGATATCAAGAAAACAACACACTCTCATTGTGGCCCAAGTTGTTACCTAGAGTAATTGAAAGAGATAGAGGATCACTACTTATTGCGTCTAAGAATCTTTGTTTACGAGTAATGTCGGTATTCCATATTAGAGATACTATTCTATATTTGGTTACTTACCTCTAATAAATAGGTCACATAACCACACTAAAAACTACTAAAGTATTGATCACTTTGGTGGGTAGATTTTAAGTAGGTATATGCCAGCAATAATTGAGCAAACTTTTTTTTTTGTAAATGGCACTTTCAAGTGCATATCGTCAACAAACAGATCGCTAAGCGTTTCACTTATTGACTTTAAATGCTAATAAAATAAAATAGGTACTGCTGATGCGACCATTGTGATGTAAAGCCTACAGGATTCGCCTACAAAACGTTTCAGTTTCAGTGAAAACGAGATAGGCAAGTGTAAATGATAATGACGGATCCTACGCATACTTAGATGTAACTCCAAGTACAAAGGTACCGTCTAATTGATTACACTTCTAGTCAAATAAAATAAGTAAGTAGGTATAGAAAGGTATAAGTAGGTATACCGATCTGTAAAAAGAACAATAACTTATAAGTAGGTACATCATTTTACGATTTTAAGTAAATTATTTTCAAACTATTATTACCTAGACTATATACCTTATCCACTTGCACAAAATTATGGATCAGTCAGTCGGAAGATGATGTCCAAGAGAAAGTATACCTAAGTAATACGCACCAGCACCGGAAAACCCATATCTAACAAATCCATGCAGGCTCCTTAAAGCTCCGTAAGCTCCTTGATAGCACGTCGCACTGTCAGAAACCGGGTTGAGACGATGGTGCGATATGAGCTGCGTTTGTCTCTTGATACCGAAAAGCGGAAAATTCTACTTAAATTCATACATACAACCCACCACATTAAAGCTGCCCAACAGTAGCCATGATCTGCCGAGGGATTTCGTTTCATCCGTCCTTGGATCCACCGTGAGTAAGTACTCAGGGTAAGCCTAAGTAGGGATATAGGTAGTTTTAGTAAGCTCTAGTCTGATTCAACATGCAAAAAGTGGATTCATTATGTTGAATTTTTGAGTGAAACTATCTCATCATCAACCTATTCTAGTCCACTGCTGGACATAGGTCTCCCCTAATGAGCGCAATAGCGCCCTGTCTTCAGCTTGCCGCATCCAGCATCTGCCCGCAGTCTTCATAAATAAGTATGTTTTTGAATACAAAAGCGTTTTTCTCGAGTCTACAACACGATATTTACGTCACTACTAGCTACAGTTTGAAGCTTTTAATAAATGAGTGAGTATATTGTCGCGGCATGCACTAGTATCAATATATTGTACAGCATTAGTCTTGTCGTCTGAGAGCATTAAAGTATTTATAAATTTATCTGCACAGAAATAATCCCTGCACTCGTAGGTAACACGAGTTTTGTTTGGCGAGACATCCTCATCTCGTTCACGGACAGGGAGACGAGACGACCTTATTTTTGAATCAGAATGCGGCTGTGTTTACATTTTTCTCCTTATTGTGACATTTTTGGCAACAATCCAGGTTGTGATATAAAATAAACTGCCCATCGCATAGTTGGAAGTGCAATCAACGGGCAGTTTGATCGGTATGTAACACGGTTCAATTTGTAACGGCTATTTTCATGGATGATCGCTAAATTACCGATGTACCTGGTTGTTAAAGTCATCAATTTATGTATGTTCGCATCATTGATTTTATACTGGTCATTTGTATTTTTTGTATCTTTATATATTTTGTAGGCTGATATGTCTATCAAACTAATGTAAATGTTAAAAGTCATTACATATTTCAAACTAATTAAAGTAGGATGATCCAGCGTTGATACTGCAATGGGTAATTTCTTAATATTTTCCTTTAGAAGTGCGTTCCGGTCTCTAAGTATGTCGCACGTCGCCTGAAGCTTAACTGAACAATATAAAACGACCTTTACAAGATCTCTAAATTACAATAACCATTCTAATCTTTTATGTAGATATTTTGCATATAATAATAGGCGCAAGATTATATTTTTCAGTTCCAGTGATTACTTTGCGAAATTCTTATTGGTTTAAATTTTCTTTAACGTTTACTGGTTTCGCTTTTGCGAAGACATTTCCGAATTTTGCTGAGTTAACTAATATAACCTATCTATTGCCTTCATTAAGACTGCTTATCTTTTTTAATTAGTAGCCAGCATCCAAAGTCGATCAAGGTAATTTCTGACTTTATATTAAAACAATAGCACGATCTGTATGTATTGATTAGAAATAAAATTCTAATTTCATTGGTCGTTCAACCCTCGTACCACAAATTAAATTAAAATTGCGACCATCTTACGAATGACACAAAATATATACCTAACACTAAATAGATATCGTATGTAGACTAGGTTTCTGATACGTTAGTAGGTAGGTTATGAATAGGTATAATAAATATCGGGTTATGAATGCGAGTTTATGATACCGAATTAACTCTGTATTACCACAGAGTTAGGTATAAAGTTCAATAGAAATTGCTTTCAAAGATATCTAAAATTAATTTTACATAGAGACAGCCACCGATCAGTTCATCAATTCTAACAGTCAACGAAAAATAGAAACTTCCATATATCGTTTAACAACAAAACATATTGCAGTTTCCCTATTTAAAAGATTTTTAACAGTCGTGTTTCAGTGAAAATTAAAAGAAATGCCGTGCCGTACCTTTCTATAGGTACTCGCTATTACCACAATTGATTTGAAGGAGTCAAAATATCATCGGAATTTGACATAGCAGAGGTACGAGTGCTTTTTGCAATTGCCTCTTATACAGTGGACCTTTGGCGACAAATAATGTTCAACTAGAAAACTTTAAAATATTTTAATAAATACTGCAAACAAATTCATAGAAGAAAGTCGCATTGTTCTTTTGGTTCTTATTTTTAGAATTCTCGCTATTGTATTTTGTATATAGGCGGATGTGACTAAGTGTATCGTGGCGACAAAACTCTATTCTTGTGAGTACCTACATCTCGTGGATCGTTTCATGCTTCTAAAGGCATACGAGGTGGTTCTAAAATTTTTGGCAATATAATTTTTAGTAACCTATCATATTGACAGCAGAGATTGAATACTCCTATCGAGTACAAGGGTAATGTAGATATGTGGAGCCCTATCTGTCTTTTCTTTGAATTGTTTTATCTCTACAATGCACATATTTTTTGTTCGGATTTCCAAGTATTACAACTAAACGTAGATATGGTCGAATGTCGACCGTAGATTGTGCAACAGTACAAGAGGAACTGATAGATATAGTTAGATAACCCTGATTTTGTATACACAACAAGCAATAGAAATGTATCGCTCATACTATGTTAGGAACAAGCGACGAAATTAAACCTCTCTTAGCACCTGATTTACACGATAGTCAATACGACAGGTACCTTCGTATCTTATGAGGCTTACTAAACAAATCCTTATAGGAAAGCTGCAGTGCGTGCGGTCCGAACGCACACAAAGATTCAACGGTAACGCACCACGCCACCTGACTTCAGAAACAACTTGTTTTTCTCACAGGAAACCGGCGATGGATCAAATCACACCACTAGTATGCAAACAGACGGATCGGTAGATATACTGCACCGAAAGGCAATTCTCCTAATGAGCGACAGGGACACTGTTATGAAGAAACGGGCGCGAGATAGAGCGAAACAGGCTGGACTTCAAATGCGTGCGCGTACGTTTACGAATTGCATTCCCATACTAGGTAATGGCACACGGTCGCCTTTCCCGTTCCATCCAATGGTCTTGTAGCGACCTCTCGCTCGTGCCTAGGGCTTCCTATTCTGCGGTCGCTTTAAGTCTTCGCAGAGTTATTAGATTAAGTAAATTTGGTCTTTCATATTTATCTTTAAAGTCCATGTGAAGTATCTTCAATATCATAGAACCACATAATATATACATCTTTAATTGCGGGTTGGTTATACTTATTAAAATACGTATTTACAACAATTATCAATTTTTTTTGATAATGTTTTCACGGCTAGAGACTTCTTATACTATATTTTGACATGTTTTATCTTAATTTAACACGCTTATATAAATATACTTTTATTTTAATTGGCTGCACGGATGGCAGAGTGGTTAAAGTGGTCATTTCGCCAACCATCATTGCGTCGAAGGTTGTCATATGGAGCAAATGTTTGTAGTTTTGTACTTTTATTGCGGTTCAGGAATTCTGTGTGCGGAAAAAGGATTAAAACACGTTACATAAAATTATGCACTTAAATAACCTACACTTAACTTTGCTCAGTCAATTTTGTTTTGTTGTCTGTAGAATGATCATCTGTAGTGCTTCACTTCTGGACATAAAATCAAGTTCAAGTGTTTTTAAGCCACATTAGTATGGAAACTAGTGTCGCTAAACTATCACTTACTAGAGCTGCGTCCCGCGGCTTCGCCCGTGACATACTTCGGTCCCCCGTGGCTCCCATTTCACCTATACACGCCCGTCATTTATTGGCTCTACAATACTATACGGAAATTTGTCCGATTTGTTGACATTTATGATTACTGCTCCACTTTATTGGGTAGTAGCGTGATGATAGCCTATCCTACCTTCCTCGATAAATGGGCTATCTAATACAAAAATATTTTTTCAATTTGGATCAGTAGTTCCTAAGATTAGAGCGTTCAACCAAACAAACAAACAAACAAACATTTCAGCTTTTTATAATAGTATAGATAATGTAAATATATAATATAGGTTTTGACTGATCACTCCACGGAAAACAGTGACGTGTTGGGGTATACTTTTTAACAGAGACAGACCTGAAAGTAAAAATCACTTGTAGCTAATCGTGTTGCGCATTATCTTGTCATCACTTCCCCTTGGCCTTATGTTCCGTGTGCCAACTCTGATTATAAGTATTACAAAAAAAACCTTGTTAAGTTACTAAACCGATATTTTTACAAAGAGAAAGCTAAACACAACAAGTTCGATCCCCGGGAATTAAGTGGCAAGACTGGCAACCCTAATTGTACAACATGAATGAAGGCGCCCGCACAATGGAATGCGGTCGCGTGACGTGTGCGACGCCGAAGCCGATCTCGATACACTTCACCAAAGGGTTAGTTTTACCAACTTACTATTCCCCTGCATACCAATTGTAACGTACGGACGGTGAACCTGCTAAATGAACGACGAAGGAATGCGTGTACGTAGCCGGTTCCTGTCACAAAAAAATGATATACGATGTTATAAATCGACACCATGAACTAATACTACGCTAACTTGAAATTTCTCCATTTTGCGTTTTTAATGCCAAATAGTTTACCGTGGCATTTGTACAGAAAATTTGTTGTTTAATATCCCAGAACTGAAGTTTTTAATGACACACACGCTAAGTAAACCTACTATTCGCGATCGCCCGATATTTATTGAGCCAACTGTGGTTACAAATTTGTAAGATGGAAGAGCGCTCGCCTTACAAGACTACGCTATTTTATAAGTTAGCGTAGTGTAGTTTTTTCATAGCCACGCCACGTTTGATAACATTTGACTAAACCGCTTAAAGTTTTCGAAAAAGTGGACAATACAAAGTCAAAGGCAAAGTCCACTATCCATCTCTCTCATCATTTTTCCGTAAAATTGAGAACCTACCAAGAGCCTGTGCGAATAAAAAATAATTTAACTAAGTAAAATGGGTTAGCAAAAATCGGCTTACTTGAGGTTTTTATTTTTTTACTCGTTTTTTTAGTATGAAACTAACAAGTATTGTAACATTTTACAATCCTGATTAAATGCGCCAACTTTTAATGGCACTTGCCAAGGCACTTGATTACATTTTTTAGGGTTCCGTTGCCAAATGGCAAAAAGCACCCTTATAGATTCGTCATGTCTGTCTGTCCGTCCGTATGTCACTGCCACTTTTTTCCGAAACTATAAGAACTATGCTGTTGAAACTTGGTAAGTAGATGTATTCATACAAAAATAGAAAAAAAAACATTATATAGAACTGAAACTCAAAATATTTTTTTTCGTCAAACCCATACGTTTGTGGTATCTATAGATAGGTCTTCAAAAATGATATTGAGGTTTCTAATTTCATTTTTTTCTAAACTGAATAGTTTGCGCGAGAGACACTTCCAAAGTGGTAAAATGTGTCTCCCCCCCCCCCCTGTAACTTCTAAAATAAGAGAACGATAAAACAAAAAAAATATATGATGTACGTTACGATGTAAACTTCCAACGAAAATTCGTTTGAACGAGATCTAGTAAGTAGTTTTTTTTAAAACGTCTTAAATCGTAAACCGCAATTTACCTTTCATTCAATCAACTATGTATGTATATTTTTAATTACAATAAGTAAACGTACAAATGTGGTTACAAATTTTATATCTAACTAAACTAAATAAAACTAAAATAAAATAAATAATTAAAAGAAACTTAAACCTAAAATGCATCGTGGAATTCCTCCGCATCGCATGCCTCCTGTGGTAACGTGCCCAGAAGACTGGCAGCATTGCCACGTTGTATGGCAATACTTATTCTCTGTGCTAAAAAGAAGCCAGCCTTCTGGTCACGAGAAGCGTCGATCATGCGTGTTGCAATCTCCCTGAAGAGACTGCGAGCACTCGGACCCCATGCCCCTAACATTTCGACTCCAAACGGCACAAATTAATAATCTCCAATTAAGTTTGAGTATTTGCGCCGTTTGAGAGTCTCCGCAAGCAGCAGCAGCACCGGCACAGCCAGCCGTGCTGGCTATATGGGTAGGAGCAATGGTGTCGACGCATGTTGCGTCCCAAACCAGAGTCCTACCCATTTTCCATGGCATTAATGACATACCGTCCGGTCTCTTGCCATGGTCGCGTGCCAAACCATTTGGTTCAAGTACAGCTGGCACCCCGGCAGTGACAAGAGCACGTCGGATTATGTCATTGAGGCTGGCGTGCCGTGGTATTCGCCCAGCGCTCCTGCAGCATGATAAGCCATGGTGTCCGAACTTCACGACGGCTTCTCCACAGCGACATCGATGCGGAGAAACACACGGGGCACCTAAACGAATCAACTCAAATATAAAATTAAAAAAAAAAACATTATTATGTTACTTGCTGCTACGGAACCCTTAATAGGCGAGTCCGACTCGCACTTGGCCGCTTTTTTTAAAGGAGGGCCTTTCAAAGTCGTCAAATTTTGAAAATATTATATTCATAGTTTAACAACTAGTCTTAATTCTAGGAAACTTGGGGCAATTGTGTCATTATTTTTGACTGTGATTCTAGAAATGTTATTTAGGGTTACGGTTCCAAAGTTTAACTGAACAAAAATAATAAAAATTAACCACAATAACCGAAAAATGGTTACAGTTTAACTAAATTTCTAGGTTTTTCTTAAATGCCTATAATTTTCAAACTGATAGATTTTTTTTCAGATTTTTCTCATGATGGTTACAATCAATCCTGTCACCCCGTTTCGGCTTGACGTTGAGTTCTGGGACACCCTGTATACTAGCGACCCCGTGGGATGGTCGAAATTCGTCCTTTTTTGTGGTTGTCAGAAAGTTGAACTTCATTGCATTTCTTCTTAATTTTGTTATATACGTCAGCTGTTAACATTATATGAATATATCATATCATAATACGTTTGACAATGGTGGTATAAATTACGTAAGTAATAATATATGTGTGTAACGTACTTTTATTCATAATTTAAAATAGTATTCTGTACTTCTTCTCCATAAAAGCTATATATATATATAACTATGCCGAATCTTCCACTCCTCCGTCCGCGCAATTTACGTAAAAAGAGATGTAAAGTTGTCCCTTCACGTATTAATATATATATAATCAAATTGGTTTATTTTTGTAAGTTGTAACTTTGAAGGTTGAAAACATTGTATAAACGTACCTACGCTAACTATTAGTTGGCATAATTTACCGTGTTTTTTTTTAATCCTTAGACCAAGAATAAATTTAAAAAGTTTATAATTAAATTATCTGCAGCCTTAAAATTACTAACTCCATAAAGAAAAATTCAAAACATAAGCTTTATTTAATTAGAAGTTATCACGTTTTTACCTTTAAAACGCTCTGGTGAAAAAATTACATGTGTGGTACAACCGCAGTTAGCGTAGTCTTAATTGCTGGTGTCGAAATGTTATGATACTTACAAAAGTACCTATATCATTTATGATGTACGAGTTACATACTCAGCGATTTTTTTTAACATAATCGTAAACCAGTACCTATTCATGATTAAAAATATGCTTACTCCTTGTGAAAACCGTTTACCTACACTCGAGTCAAAGTCAAAGTCAAAAACCATTTATTCTGTATAGACCATTAATACGGCGCTTACAAAACGTCAAAAAAAAAAATATTTACGAATGTTTGGCAAATGGACCACCGGTTCGAGGCGTGGCCCCTTCCTGAGAAGACTCCGGCAAGAAACTCAGCGGGCTGTTTTTTTTTGGTCTATAATTTACAAACACTTAACCTAATTACAATATTTCGTTTGAGTAGCATAGGGAAAGAGCAATCAGTTCATATCCAAGCTTGTTTGTCATCTAAATAGTCTTGAACTTTATAATAGCCTTATAATAGCCCCCGTACCGAGACTAATCAGCTTAGCTTCCCAGCAGAATTACCTAAACCCTCTTTTCTAGGATCCCATAAATACAGGCCCATAGTCAATATAGCCCCTTTGGGCTAAGAACATGAGGCTGCGCGATTTTCCGTCTGTCACTAAGGCAGCTATGGGATCGGTAGTTCTACGGATTTATTCCAATATCTTCGTTCTTGTGCCTGATGGGATCCCTGCCCTGTTTTAGGAGGCTCTGGTACTAGATCACATGGAGTACCGCCCAGGAGGGTGGGCGACGAGTGTCTTGCGTCCGGACAGTTCCCTGACTATTGTGAGAGCTGGAAACTGAAATCCTTAAATGTATTATTTTTTTAAATAAGCTGGTTCTACTGACTAACTGCACCGACTTCAACATCCAGTACCATAATTAATATCTGCCGGGTCTGTTTACAATAATATTTAATTTGTTTTGTTAAATTACACACTTTGCTTTATGCATAATGAATATTATAAAAGATAACATGAAATAAACATTCAGTGTAATGCAAGTTACGTATGCCTGTGTGGTGAGTATGAGTAGTGAGTTTGTATGTGGTGGATAATATTATGTAAGCGGGGCGTGTGTATCAACTAATGTGTGTATTATCCGTATGTGTGTTTATAAATTGTGTAAACGTACTCATAATTTTATGAGTGCAGTAATAAAGTTGTACTTAGATCATCATAATTTATTATACAGTAAGATGAAGAACCACTTCTATGTCATGGTAACTGAGTTTTAAGTCAAACAGTAAAGGATTTTTAATGCATTCAAAACAAGGGTAGACATAAGACTACTAGACTGTTACATTTTGTTTAGTTTGTAAGTAACAGTTCTTCGTGCAGTATTATTAGTTTTGTACTTTTTTGTAAGCCAGAACGGTTTGCCGAAACAGCCTCAGCTTTTAGGCATGTTAAATGCCTAAAAGCTGGGTCGGACTCGACTTTGCGGACGTCCCAATTTTTTGATGCTGTCCTTTGTCCTTAAGAAGCGGCTGAGGAGATAGTGAGCTGTGGTGGTATTTTGATGGTAGTGTAATTCTCGAATCGTTCACTGGGTTCTCTGTGGTGTCTGCCCTCCGGGATGAACATCTTTTGTTACACGAGAACACTTCAGACACTGCCCTGGGTTAAGTTTTAGGTATTACTGATGCTGCATATCGGGGTGGTCCAGTTAATGGTGCTGTACGGTATAGGTAGACACCCTGAATACAACATACCCCATGTGTTGAGGGCTCAGAGAGCATTGGTAGCCGGTACCCTTTGCGGGTACCGTACATGTTAATGGAGGTGGCCTATATGATGATTGGAAGACTCGACAAAGAATACTGGCAGTCAGCAGAGTGTCAGGCATAGGGTGAGAGAAGCCAACTTCCGAGCCATTCTGGCTAAGAGGCTCACTTTCCTTCATATTGATTCAGATGACAAGGTCAGAGTCGATCCCTTGTTACCGGCTATTCTCCGTTCCATGCTCAGCAGCAATAGCTGCTACATCGCTTTCTAGCGAAGATATTATCTAGTCGAAGTAGACTGTGGGCAGGATCAGGGCAGAAGATATCCTTGTTAATCCAACCAGCAGTCACAGTGAATTAGGCGGAAAGATAATAGACTCCACACGCTGACACACACTCCGTACGTCTGCGTCTGGACATCGCACCGAAAACATACGTCACCTAGTTTGCTAATAGAATAAAGTAGTAAGCAATCGATTTTAATGCGGTTGTGTAGGGCTTTATGGAAAGTTTATGCGTGTTGTCCCGTAGCACTCATACCTACTCTAAGTATGTATAATTTGAGTGGTGAATATCATGAGTAAAGTATCTATAGTAGATTAGGTATCATCGATGATTTGATTCTTATGTCCTATACCTTTTTTTTTTTTTTTTATCGTGCGGAAATTCCTATAGATACCCCCCCCCCGCCGGCCAGCGGGGGCGGTTATGTCGGGCTTGCACCGACGAAAACCGCACGCCGTCTCGGGTCTTCAGACGCCGGGGTGTAAGGTTACCCATAGAGCATATCCCTCGCACCCCGGCTGACCCTGGGCCATCTCACCACTAACAGCATCGCTCATCCTGTCTCCTCTGAAAGCAGAGGAGTACGGAGAGCGATGTGTTCCCGCCACGTTGGGTATTGGCCGACGATCAATGCCAACCCTATGAAGGGGTGAAGAGGAAGCCATTGACCGCCGCCCAGGGTGTACCGGCCGCTCCGATTCCGTTCCCCCCGGACTGCAGCGGGATCGGAATCGGAGCGACACTCTAGGAGGTTACCCAACACACACCCCTTATGTCCTATACCTTTTTTTTTTTTTTTTTTTTTTTTTTTTTATCGTGCGGAAATCCCTTCGGATACCCCCCCGCCGGCCACCTAATATGCCAAATAGTATGAAGCGACGATGATTTTAAAGCGTTTTGCCCGAGTTAAGAATAAAAAAAAACCGACCAAGTGCGAGTCGGACTCGCCCATTAAGGGTTCCGTAGCAGCAAGTACCATAATGTTTTTTTCTAATTTTTAAATGAGTTGATTGAATGAAAGGTAAATTGCGGTGTACGATTTATGACGTTTAAAAAAAAAACTACTTGCTAGATCTCGTTCAAACCAATTTTCGGTGGAAGTTTACATGGTAATGTAAATCATATATTTTTTTTAGTTTTATCGTTCTCTTATTTTAGAAGTTACAGGGGGGAGGGGGGACACACATTTTACCACTTTGGAAGTGTCTCCCGTGCAAACTATTCAGTTTAGAAAATAATGTTATTAGAAACCTCAATATCATTTTTGAAGACCTGTCCATAGATAGATACCCGTATGGGTTTGATTGCTATTTTTTCTATTTTTGTGTGAAAATCTTAATGCGGGTCACAGAATACATTTACTTACCAAGTTTCAACAGCATTGGTCTTATAACATGCATTCATTTCAACACTGAACTTAGAGCGCAATGGTCAGTCTGAATTTAGTTGTGTATGAAAAATCGAGCCGTCTTTCGACACATATCTGATCTATTTGCAAGCGGGTGGTGATATTGTTCTAAATTATACATATGGTATTATCACTGATTCCTCAGAATGTACCAAGTGTGCAATTCATATACCTACATTACCTGTAGAAAAATAGAAGGCAAAAGTAGTTGCTGAAGCCTGACGTACTGATTTTCCCCTTAGTCATTATATTGTACTGTTGGATACGAAAGCTAATCACGCAGTTCCGAGTTAAAAATAGGATCAAAGTTCACCACACAATGGTCCACCAACCACATGTAGGGTTATTTTTGTGGAATTGGCAAGGAGCACAGTAGGTAATTCATCTAATGAATCACTTACTATCCTTCCATACGGCATTAACTGTGTATAGTGAGTTTATGATACATCAGTGTTAGGCCGTTAGTGGAGACGTATGACGCGTGTTATTTTGCAGCAGCGGTAGCGGTAAGCTGAGCGATCAGCGGCCAGCTATGAACCGCCGAGGTTGATGGGCCACTTACCTCAACCGGTCCGTGGGAGCCTTCCATTTCTCCACAAACCTCTCTTTTAGTAAATATCACAACAAGAATTAATTTTATTTCAAATAATTTCAATAAATTCCGACATATAATTAACATTTACTACATTTTTAAGCGTCGATCGTTTGATTAGTCATTTTAATGATGCCTTTTTACAGTTAGTGATTTGAATGCGGTGTAAATTTTGTTTGGCAATCGGTTTGTACGTTATTGATGCTTCTCATCTGTCCCGCAGTGAAGTTGGTTAATGTCCTGCTATTGATGAATACCGCAACCGAACGCGCGCTGAGAAGGAATTCGTCGGCTCTCGTGTAATCTTTTACGCTTTCGAATGTTGATTATTAATTGCTCTCCCATTCAATAGATATTACATTCCTGTCATTCTTCACATATCTTCGTATGGAAATAGTATGTTCAAATAGGCAATTTTAATATCATTCATTGGTACCATTTGGAACGCGTTCGAATGGTAGTAGGTACTTATTACAACATATAAGTGTACCCACGACTATTTGTAGCATTTCAACGTACCTGCTTAGGCTTATCGTCTTCGTTAGTAATCTGTTTGGTTTTAAACGAAATATTGTATTTCGTCGATATAAACTCAGGAATTTATTATGTCGCGGATATTGCTGTGGGTTATACGTTAACGCAATAGTTATAACTTACTCTAATTTTATACTAGCAATGTACCTAACGTGTAACTGTTTTATGTCCCAATAAATAAATAAATAAATAAATAACTTGTTTCCTCTTCTGTATAAATTTTACGTTTCGCATACACAACATGATCTTTACCGTTTGAAATATGATTTCGTAAAATTAATAATGAATTTCAGCAGAGATCACAGCGTTCAGATAATTATCAATGTTTTGGAACTTATTTTGGTTTTCAAATACCGAAATTGATATAATGTGAAAGCTAGGTTTTTTTAATGTATTTATGGCTGATGGTACCCGGTATTTATTTGGTTGAAATTTAGCAATTGACCTGGAAAAAAACAGCATACCTACTTTTACTTTCTGCAATAGGGTCCTGTGGTAGTTAGCGGGACTAGGACTAGTTCTACATATCATAGGCTCGTATAGTACCCAACTGTATATTTTGACATATTATCTGCTTGGAAACCCATTGAAAAGTAATATATCTAACCATAGAAAGTTCTTTTCAAATATTATTGCAGATACCGAAAAAATATGTATGACACATAGGTTAATTTTGTAATTATCTTGAGCTAATGTCAGACAGTTTGATTAACATCGGTAGAGCTTTTTGACCATTTAATTTACCGGTCTAAGGTAAAACCACATTCTTCTCAAAATATACATAGGTACCTAACTAGCTGTGCCCCATGGTTTCACATTCCGTACTCGGTTCTATTCATCTTTTTTCTTATTGCTCGGCTCCTAAGGGAGATAGCGTGATCTTAATAGCCTAAAACCTTCCCCAAGAACTGGGTTATTAAATTTAATGTAAAAATATTTTTTCAAACAGCTCATGTATTTAGTTCAAAGGACTCTCCGCTCGCAGCTTTATTATAATAAAGGTGAAGAGCTTATTTGTATAGATATAAAAAGTGCCAGCGTCGCTCCTTGTATTTCGTTTTATCTACTTACGAGCAGTATTTAGTTCACTGCGTATGAAGAATATTTCTACAAGCGTTGAGAAGTACATTCATCTCTTAAAGTATCGTGTAAACGACACTTAATATGCAGTTTTAATCAAAGTGGAGCAGCCTTCGCGCGAAGCTGTCGCGACGGCGCGACGCGGCGGCGACGTCGAACAGCGTACGATGCAAGAGGCTGCTGTTAGCCTCCCATGCGGAGCCCCGCTGTCTGGCAGCCGGCGCTCCCCTTCCCCCCTGCGCAGCCTGCCCCTCCGCCGGCTGCTATACCTAGCGCAACCACCTTGTATTGCCAATTCATCTACCACCTTATATTCGTTAGGTACGGTAAATACTCGTCGACAATTCTCTCATTGCCACTTCCCAAGGTTGACTAGATACATCATAATATTATTTAAATCGAAATATTTCGTGTCTTGCAACTTAACCTACTTGGTTACCTACATTATTACATTGAGTCGCTTATTTTGTTTAGAATTTATGTAGGTAGGTAGTAACGCTTTGTAAGAAACCTACAGAGTAGGTTATTCAGGTAAAATGTTTAACTTACTGAAGCGCGTATGTAAACGTTCAAATTCATACCTACTATGTTATAGATACCTGACGAATCTGTTCAATGAGCAGGAAACCTGTGTTACTACCTATTATGTATTCCTGACAATTTGATAGTGTTGTTAGGATAACCAGTACAATTGCCATTTTAAGCTTGCAAAGTCAGGTACTAGGTAGGTCAATGTTATCAATTAATAGTCATTTATTATAAAACGTGCGAATTTCATACGTAAATTGATGCATTTGGTACGTGAGAGAGACTTACATATATTGACATCTCACATTAATCCTTTACTAATACACCGCCTGTTTCATGATGGTTACGTAGGTACGCTGCCTGTTCACTCAATTACCAGATGTTACAGTTTCATAATAGAAAAATTATGTAATCATTATTATAATGGCAACTTAGCACTCTAGTTTTTTATTTAAATATTCATGTTTTTGACTGGTTTGATATAGATGTTTTTTAGTCGATTGAACGTGTTATTGGAGGTTCTAATTGAACAAGTGTTGTGATGGTGGTGCGGCCTCGGCCCACAGTGTGTAGGTCCGATTGCGACAACTACTGACACGAGTTGTGTAATTGGCCAATGGAAATTCCGGTGTCGCCGTAACGGCAGCAAACAAGTGTACGGGCTTAGAGTCCTGTGCGTGCGTACAGCTTGACGAGGCCACGGTATGAATGGAGCTACGGTATGTAGGTCACGGTGTCGTCAATGGGCCGTCGGCAGGGCCCCGCGCAGCCGCCTCATGCGCCCCCATCGTGCCGTGAAAGTTGCCACTACTTTCGCGACGGTCGGTCTCCCGACCAGCATAATTTGCACTCTAATACAACATCACTGAGTAACTTTTGGAATGACGCTTCGTAACGTTCACATCCGCTTTAGTATTTCGTGCGTGCCTCAAGACTTTCTGCACCGTCCGTTCTAGAGAACTCTACGTCTACAGACTTTAGGTCTATAATGGCTCTTTTGATCAAAAATTCGGCCGCGCCGTATGCTCGTGCTTAGGAATTCACTTCCGGGTAGGTCGGAAAGTGAAATGGACTCGTCTGTGATGTAATTGGAATTCGGATGTATCCGGAGTCAGCGTTACTCCATTCACTTATCAAATTCTAAAGGTATTGGTTGACATAATAGGCCGCGCACCGCAGCCTTTTCCGTGACACAGTAAACAGTTGAGGCGATGAAGCGTAGATAACTTTTTCCGTCGGCACTCGTTACAAACATCCAAATGATTCAAATTCAAAAATATTTTATTAATGTGAATTAGAATTTTGTACTTTTAACTTTAGGTACTGCTTTCAGAGGAGACAGGATGAGCGATGCTGTTAGTGGTGAGATGGCCCAGGGTCAGCCGGGGTGCGAGGGATATGCTCTATGGGTAACCTTACACCCCGGCGTCTGAAGACCCGAGA
The DNA here is from genome assembly GCA_946251805.1 of Cybosia mesomella. Taxonomy (NCBI): domain Eukaryota; kingdom Metazoa; phylum Arthropoda; class Insecta; order Lepidoptera; family Erebidae; genus Cybosia; species Cybosia mesomella. The sequence goes on from OX276401.1 coordinate 20,932,793, forward strand.
CGGCGTGCGGTTTTAGTCGGTGCAAGCCCGACATAACCGCCCCCGCTGGCCGGCGGGGGGATATCCGAAGGGATTTCCGCACGATAAAAAAAAAAAGGTACCTATATGTTACTAGACATTCTTCCACAAACCTATGTGTGAAAGAAATGTGGGGCGAGTGTCATAAGACAATGTAGAGCTAGCTATGAAGTAGAATAATATTTTATTGGAAATTATCTAAATATTTATCACCTAAATACTAAAAATGTTATGAGTTTGACAAATTTTTGGTTAACATAACTTTTATTAACACCTAGTTACCTTATTCGATTAATTTAGCTTTTTTCATGCCTAATGATTTCTTTGTTATTTATAATGTTCTAGTTTACTATAACTTACATACTTACGCCTAAAAATTTCATAATAAATATAAAACAATGACGTTGAACCTGTTTGTCTAATTATGTTTTTACCGTAAAATGCCGATACTAATTTGTTACCTAATTTTTTACTCTTGCATTGGTCTTAGTACCTAACTTTTTTTTTTCGTGCGAAAATCTCTTCGGATCGAAAAGGTACCTTTTTTTATTGTGAGGAAATCCTTTCGGATACCCCCCCCCCCCGCCGGCCAGCGGGGGCGGTTATGTCGGGCTTGAACCGACTAAAACCGCACGCCGTCTCGGGTCTACAGACGCCGGGGTGTAAGGTTACCCATAGAGCATATCCCTAGCACTCCGACTGACCCTGGGCCATTCGCAGTGTCCCCTTTGATAACAGCAGAGGGGTACCTGGAGCGACAAGCGGGCCTTGCAGGCCCGCCATGCCCCGACCCCCTCGTGCAATGGGGTCAGCTGGCCCTGAAAAGGGCCGGTTGGTAAGACTCTTGGCCGTTGACGTTGACGCCAGCTACTCCAGAGGAGCAATCAATGATGCGTCATCGCCCACGTTGCCCAGGGTGCACCAAACTTGGAGGTGATCCAACCAGTCGCATCCCCCGGCCAAGTACCTATGCTACATCAATTTTGAAAACCAAAATAGCTACATACCTTTTTGTTTTTTTTTTTTCGTGCGGAAATCCCTTCGGATACCCCCCCGCCGGCCAGCGGGGGCGGTTATGTCGGGCTTGACCGACTAAAACCGCACGCCGTCTCGGGCATAGTATGTACCTCACAGCATATTTACCTCTAGTCCATCGCCGAAAGTTTCTTGACACGAAATTATCCATTATGACAAGTTGCAAGAAGCTGAAAAGCGATACCGGGCTTCTAGGTGAAGGCATCGCAACCAGGACCCAACACTAATATGATAATGATGATAGGTTGCAAAAAATGATCTGGTACATGAAATTCCCTATATACGTATAAATCTCTATTGAATTAGTTTTTGGATTTTGGATGGATTACTGGATATTGTGGAGCACGATTTAACAAGTGTGGCAAACCATAACAAAAAGAAACGGATATAATTTTATTTGTGAACATAACATCTAAATTACATTAAAATACGTACAGTAAGTATCATTTGTGTAAACCACCACGAACACGTGTACAAACCGTCATAACTAAAATGATGCAGTTACCTTTTCTTTTTATTACACACCAGCTGACCCGGCAAACTTTGTTCCACCTTAGAATAAAGTTGGGGTAGTGGGTACCCAGTGGGGTAATCGTACGGAGTTCCGCAAAAAAAAACAAACAAAATAGGCACACTATAGGCGGAGACATCTAAAAAATCAAAAATCTGAAAATCCGTCCACCCGTTTCCCTACTAATAAACATATCAAAGCGTTTCAATCCCCATTTATATGAAACTAGTTGACCCGCCAAACTTCGTTCCACCTTAGAATCAAGTTATGTTGGCTACCTTATCAGCTGAAATTCGTGAATGCCTCGTCTCATATGTTTAATTATCCTAAGACGGCGTACGGTTTTGGTCGGTTTGAGCCCGACACAACTACCCCCACTCTAGCCGGCGCGGCGGTTGGGTAACCGTGGGGATTACAGCAAAAAATTAGAAACCACAAAAGGCACAGTGTAGGCTGAGACAAATTAAAAAATCAAAGATCATGAAAATCGGTCCACCCGTTCTCGAGTTCATCACTAACACGATTTTGTTTTATATTGAGATATCGATATAGATATCGAACAGAGTAATTAGGGACCAAGTGATGAATAAGGATCAATCATTAATCATAAACTAATTTCTGATCTCGTCCGTCGGCATCTTTGTAAAACGTCAGCCAAATAAAAATATTTTCTGTTCTTCGAAATTATTCGGGGACGTAAGAACAAAGTAATAGTAAGATGAACCGACATACCCACAATTACCGTTAACCCCGGTGAGGTGAAGCCGAGGGGGTTAGTGCACAAAAAAAGGGGCAATGTAGGTGTACCTTTTTTTTTTTTTTTATCGTGCGGAAATCCCTTCGGATACCCCCCCGCGTGCCAGCGGGGGCGGTTATGTCGGGCTTGAACCGACTAAAACCGCACGCCGTCTCGGGTCTACAGACGCCGGGGTGTAAGGTTGCCCATAGAGCATATCCCTCGCACCCCGACTGACCCTGGGCCATCTCCGGTTTCGAGATGGCCCCCTCGGGTTTGGGAACCACGGTGTCCCCGTCTTGCCCCGGTTTGGGGGAGGGGCGCTAGTCGCCCCACCATCCCGGCCTGCTTCTGCTGGGGTGACAGGTGGCCTCACCCGCCACCCCCAGGCCTGCGCTCATGGAGGACGGAGATCGTTAAGCGACCTCCGGCGCCTGAGTCGCCTGCGACGCGCGGCGAGCAAGTTGCGGGCTCGGCGAACCGGGAGAGTTCTAAGTCTCTCCCGGGCGCGCTCCGCCACCTCCTTCGCGAGCATTACATGCTCGCAGAAGGAGGCGGCGGAGGCCCACGCGCTCGCGCTCCGCACCATTGCCGCAATCATGCTGCCGAGCGAAAGGACTCCCACCCCGATGGCTGCCACGAGGTCACGCCTCGGCGCCTCCCACGCCGGGCAGTCCGCCAGCGTGTGCAGCCCTGAGTCCTCGCTCGCGTCGCAGTGATGACACTCAGGCGTTGGCTCCTTCCTGATCCGATGCAGGTGGTCCCCGAAGCACCCCTTCCCGGAGATCACCTGCGTCAGTCGGTACGAGAGGCTTCCGTGTCGCCTCTCCAGCCAATCCTCCATGATGGGCCTTACCGCCGCTATTGCGGCGTGCCCTGCGCTTGGTCGCCCAAGTCGTTCCTTCCACTCCACCACGATGGCCTGGCGGAGCTGGGACTGCACGGCCTCGATTTCTCGAGGCTCGGGGTTCCATCCCTGCTCCCGCGCCTCCTTTCGCCACTGGTACAGTTGCGAAAGGGCTCTCGCTTAATGTAGGTGTACCTAAAACACTTAGGTTATGGGACATACCTACAGATGTGAATAATTAAACCCATTCAAGTGCAAGTCGGCCTCGCGCACTGAGTGTTCCGTACAAAACTGAATTGAGAGGCGCTCTTAACGTTGCTAGAGCGTCTTGTCTTGATATACAGACATACAGATATTTTTTGTGATGCGAGTAACTATACACTGGGTGCTAGGAAAACGAAGAAAGGCGATAGTACTGAAGATAAAATATTAAACAGATTGAAAACATTGCTTATTTTTTTTTCAACCAGCTTTTTTTTTTAAACCATTTTTTTATTCCTACAATCGGTATTCACACTCAATGGCGTCAGTACAGCTAAATGAAACGATAATTTGAGAAAAAAATGGCATCATTTTACTTTAAAAAAGATTAAAATAGAAAAAATATCTTCAATTTTTTTTACTTCAGTACCTACTATCGCATCTTCAATTTTGGGAGCGTTTCTCTAACACTTATAATTTACGGTTTCCAGATTTGTGCTATAAGACTTTACTTTTTGCAAAATATCCTGATTCTAGCTCAACGGAAAGTAGGTTGTGATTGCTTTGCAATTCTCCAAATATCTTTACATCATATGAAACAAAGTCGCTTTCCGGTATCTTTTCGCTGAGAACTTCAAAACTACCCAACGGATTTTCATGCGGATTTCATCAACAGATAGAGTAATTTAAGCAGATTGTTAATATTAATAGTTTGATACTATTTTGGAATGATTTGTTGAAATATGACGATAACTGTTCAAAAAGTCGAAAGAAATCAGCCGACTAATAGCTTCAATCGAATACGCTGCCTAATCCATTTGAGACATAAAAAAACAATGTAACTATCAACTTTTATCAGATAAATAGTTTAAGAGATATATCGTAAAAACCATTTCAACCCCTATTTTCAAGATGGCGGCCGTTCAACAAGGGTGGCGACCCCACAAACTTGGTTTTAGCTTTACACTGACCCCCCCCTACACATCAAAAACATAAAATTGCGTCCTCTAAAAAACGCAACCCCAAATGTAACTTTTCAATGGACTAATTTGAATATACGTATATTGTTATGAACTCAGTATAAATAAGTATAAGTCAAATTTATTAATCTGATTAAATGTGTTACATTTTGATTTTCCACTATTTGGCATAGGTAGGTACATATAATTAGTTACAAGTTGTTTTATAGTGGAAAAAAACTGCTGCCTCCTGTACTAGTTAAAAAACTCTATCACAGGATACAGGGTCTCTCGTCCAGTGTACAGATTGCTCAATTAGTAACCATCCCAGAAAAAAGACTAATAATAGAAATATATATCTCTTCGTAGCTGGTTACGAAAGTTTAGTTACGAATGTGGATGAAAGGCTCTTAAGGATAGCTTCCTATAGCCATTTTAACGTCTAAATCTAGTGGGGCGGAAATCACATAGTGATTGTCAAACTTCGGGCCAAACTTAGATATTTTTGTTGCAGTATTTTTATTCAAAATTACAGACCTTAGGCTTTATGCATATTCGACGCGTCTTTATATATTGAGCACTAAATATGAAGAAAATGAAATCAAATCAAACGTCTTCGACGTCAAAAACACAAAAAAATGATTTTATATTTCAGTTTCTTTCAGAGTCTGGTTGTTTTATGTAAATATACAATATACGTATTGTCATTGTCACTCAAATGTCAAAGTCAAATACGCGTTACTCTGATAACTCGAAAGAAACTCACTTGTAAAAGTTTTTTAGGGACAATTTGTATGGTAGGTACCCGAAATCTTGAACGTACAAACCCCAAAATCTAATCAGTTCTTCCCGTTAACCAAACAAGATGATTGGCGAAAGAATTTTTGAAATCGGATAAGTGGTTCTTGAGTTATTGCGTAAACAGACATCCAGACATCCAGACCGACACAAAAATTTTTTTTGCTTAATTAGACTTAGAATCATGTGAAACGTCGAGAAAAGTGATAAAAAGTGGGTGTAAGATTTTGATTTTTTTTGCGTGATTTTGTGTGGACTTCGGTGTCCACCTGGTTGGTGGCCCGAAGTAAAATAGTCATATTTGATGTAGGTAGTAATTGGAAAGCTATTTAGACAAATACACTTAACATGTTAGTCACTTTAAGCATTTTACACCACACAATTTCATTGAATATCATCTGAAATTTCGAAATATTATAACTTTCGCGCAACATATAAGGTTCGCGCCCGGGGCAACTGCAATCACATTATAGGATTTCCTGCTGCGTAATTATAATCTTTTGATTGCGTTGACGTAGAAGTTTCAGTTTTTCAGTTTCAAGACGTAACAGACCTGAGTATTTAATTTTATTTTCAACTTGATACCTCTAAGCGTTCCTGAGAAAACAGTCTTGACAGACAGACATGCAGATATTTTTTTGTGATACTGTGTGACTACATTTACTGTTTTCGGATTTACCCATTACTTGAGGTATTTAACCTTGCTTCTTGCCTAACTTAACGGGAAGTACCCTATAGGTTTTGATGCCCTTTCATTTGATGAAATCCGCTGCTACATAAACGGATGTACAAACTTTTGATTGCATTGACCTTTTTTTTTTGTGCGGAAATTCCTTCGGATACCCCCCGCCGGCCAGCGGGGGCGGTTATGTCGGGCTTGAACCGACTAAAACCGCACGCCGTCTCGGGTCTAAGACCGCCGGGGTGTAAGGTTACCCATAGAGCATATCCCTCGCACTCCGACTGACCCTGGGCCATTCGCAGTGTCCCCTTTGATAACAGCAGAGGGGTACCTGGAGCGACAAGCGGGCCTTGCAGGCCCACCATGCCCCGACCCCCTCGTGCAATGGGGTCAGCTGGCCCTGAAAAGGGCCGGTTGGTCAGACTCTTGGCCGTTGACGTTGACGCCAGCTACTCCAGAGGAGCAATCAATGATGCGTCATCGCCCACGTTGCCCAGGGTGCACCAAACTTGGAGGTGATCCAACCAGTCGCACCCCTGATTGCATTGACCTAGAAGTTCGATATTTTCACAGCCTCAAGATGTTGCAGAGTTGAATATTTGGTATAAATTTCAACTTGATGCCTCTACGCGTTTCTGAGAAAATGGACATGACAGAAGTGATCCTATAAGCGTCCCGTTTTTTCCTTTTGAGCTACGGAACCCTAAAAAGAAGTATTCAGCCGGATACCTACAACCTTGTTAGTAAATATGGAGGTTCAAACTCAATTGATGAGCGTTGTGCGGTGTACACGGCAGGCGCAGGCGCAACTCGTTGCGAACAGCTTTCACCGAGCTCAAAGACTCCGCGCCGCCATGCATGTTTATTAAGTTAACAATTTTAACAGGAATTCCTGAGGCTTCGGTTTACGTCGTTATTAGTGCTTTTAGTATTCCATGGTACTTTAATATGTCCCATTAACAAACAATCGCGCTTCTTTTTCTAATTCGGTAAAGTCTGTCGCATATTACACGATTACAATAAAAACCATAACGGTTACACGTTTTAAAATGTTCTTCATTCAAAATAAAACTTAGAAGACAGACTTTGCACTTCCACAACTTTCAAAACTTCCAGTCTCGCACTACAAAAGTCGTTTTTTATAGTTACTAGTAGATAAATAACCCAGTGGTAAAACCATTATCCTCCTACAGTAGAAGTGTTTACACTCTTCACTGTGAAAAGACGACTCAACAAAGAAATCCTCATAGTTACACTTTTTTTTAGCGGGTGGAATCCCCCACTGGCTTCGCCCCCTCGGTGCCAACGATGGGGTGGGCGTGTCGGAATCAGACCGACTAAGTTAAAAATTAATAAGTTTTATATTAATCGCATTATAGTATATAAGGTGTCACAAAATTAGGTCTCTGAATTTGGTGAGATGACTTGGTATCGACAAAATATGTATTTGAAACAAAAAAAAATAATATCTGGTAAAATAAAAATAAAAAACATGAAAAAAAGGCACCACCAGCGACCAGTGTCACGTGACGCGACGAGCACACGTGACGCTGGTCGCGATTTAGTATCTAGGATTGGTATCGCGGATAGTATCCTCGCAGTATTCTCCAAGCGGATGTGTGGGAAATACCTAAATCGCGACCAGCGTCTCGTGTGCTCGTCGCTGGTGGTGTTTTTTTTTTCATTTCTTAATTTTTTTATTTTTTTTTATTTTACCCGATATTTTTTTTTTGTCTCAAATACATATTTTGTCGATACCAAGTCATCTCACCAAATTCAGAGACCTAATTTTGTGACACCTTATACATTAATTTATTATTAATCGCTACTATGACTAGATTACGTAATACTTTACAATAGGTAAGTTTTAACTGCATCGCAGGAACAGTTGAGTTTAACGGTGACTGAGTCTGTAGAGTACAGTTAGTCGCATTCCTAGAGCGGCACGCGGCGAGGGTGGCAGGTGCTGTGGGGGGGAGGGGACAGGCTTCGTTAGGAATGTGCCACTGTCAGCACATATCCGCTATTGCTGGTATTCGTTACGTACGCATATTGTTAAATGTTACATACCTACAAAACTTTTGTATTGGATGATCTACTTTATTCGTAGTGTTCGATACAAAAACGGTAATTTGGTTAACATGAAAAGCCTTAATTACTAAAGGACAGGGACCAGTCAGGATCATAAGATATTCTACATGTGCTTATCTATACAAATACTTGTCCGGTCTGATTCATCAATGCAGAGCCTAAACTGCTGGGGCTACATACTTGAAATTTTGGCAGTTGATGACTTTAATATTGTCCACTAAGTAAAGATTTAGGAAAAATCACGTCTAAGAAACTAAAATACAAAATTTTCCCGTGCGAAACCGGTACGAGATGCTAGTTGTTATATTAGGGTCTTCAACTCCTGGGTCGTAAATGTTATAAGATTTTTTGTAAGGTTTGAGCCAGAATGTTGTTTTGCATCCTACCCCTAAAGTCTGCAATATTTTAGAATTAATTCTTAGATAAAACCAATAAAACCTAAAACTCGTGGCTACTGTTTGTCTGAACTAAACTGTAATAAAAAGTTAAAAACCGAGCCCTCATATTCGTTATTCGTTTGTCTGTCTGTCAAGACCTTTTTCTCAGTAATGCGCAGGGGCATCAATTAATACCAAAAACGCAGATCTGCAACGCCTTGAAGCTATGAAAAAAATGATGGTCAATGTAATCAAAATAAATTTATGTAATAAATTTCACCGAATGCAAGGGCATCAAAACCTGAAAGTCGGGGTGCGAGGGATATGCTCTATGGGCAACCTTACACCTTGTCTGTAGACACGAGACGGCGTGCGGTTTTAGTCGGTTCAAGCCCGACATAACCGCCCCCGCTGACCCGCCGGGGGGTATCCGAAGGGATTTCCGCAAGAAAAAAAAAGGTACTTCCCATTTAGCTAACCATCAAATTTGGCAAGAAGCAAGATCTTCATCATAATCATCCTCATAACAATTTTCCAGTTGCGTCCAAAGTACGCGTCTTGGAACCCGAGGTTCACTTGTTCTTTTTGATTAGTATGTCGGCTTTTCGAGAGCGACTGCCGTTTGACCTCCCAACTCCGAAAGGAAAGCCTACGTCAAAGCCTCGTCCGTTGCTTAGCAAGCACCAACTTGCAGGTGAGGTTGGCTTGGGTCTCGAGAATGTTATTAGGGCCCTGTACAAGAAGCAAGGTATTATAGCACAAGTAAAGGGAAAAGTGTAAAAAACGTAAATATGTAATTACCACCATATCACAATAAAAATACTTGCATGTCAGTCTGTCAAGGACTCGTGGAGGCATCAAGTTAAATTAATATGAAATGTGAAAAACTGTAACGTCTTGGTGTGAAAAGAAAAAAAAAATCTTCGTGAACGCAATCAAGTGATGTGAACCGCATATTTAGCATATTTAGACAATCGCAACTATCGCAAGGGAATCAAAACCTATAGGGTACTTCCCGTTGTCGGGGTGCGAGGGAAATGCTTTATGAGCAACCTTACACCCCGGTGTCAGAATACCCGAGATGGCGTGCGGTTTTAGTCGGTTCAAGGCCGACATAACCTCCCCGGCTGGCCGGCAGGAGGGTATCCGAGGGGAATTCAGCACGAAAAAAAAGGGTACTTCCCGTTGAGCTAGAATCATAATATTTTGCAGAAAGTAAAGTCTTATAGCACAAGTAAAGGCAAAAGGCCCAAAACCTAGTTACCTACATCACAAAAAAAAACTGTAAATCTGTATGTCTGTCTATCAAAAAGAAGCTCAACAGCAACCTTAACTCAACGTTCGCTCTTCAATCCAGTTTTGTACGGAACGAGTGCGCGAGTTCGACTCGCACTTGACCGGTTTTTTTTGTTTTCCATGTCATTTGTAAGTGACTTCTAAAAATTCGAAGTTAAATTTTAACAGTGCTTTTCAATGGCTCCTTTTACATTCGATCAGCTGGACTGCACCACATTATTAACATAAGTTATAATTAACGAATAACATTGAGCATGGAATAAAAGGTGCAGTCTCACTAACGATCAGGAAATAAGAATTTAACATCAGCTTGACGATTGACATGGTACAAATATTGATCTCATGATACAAACAAATAAAATTGAAGTTTCTCTTTGTAATATTCAAATAACAGATTTTGTACGATACATAGGTATAACAAAAAGCTTTTTTTTTTAAATTTTTGTCTGTCTGTGTTTTTATCTTTCTGTCTGTTTGAATTAGGTAATCTCTGGAACGGCTGGACCGATTTTGACGACTCTTTCACTGGTTTATATGTAATATTCAGTGCTGATAATCACTGGGAAAATCCCCAATTTCTGTTATTTAAATTGGCTTACCCGGGGTGCCCGGCAACGGACACTTGGGGAAGACACCGTGCGGTTTTAGTCGATACACGACATAACCACCCCCACTGGCCGGCGTATCCGAAGGGATTTCCGCACGTAAAAAAAAATAAAGGTATAGTTGTGTTTTACCACGCAGCTACCAGGCCACTCAGAAAGTATTGCGAAAAAAGTTTTTATATATGAGAGACTGGTCAGTTATAATCTATTTCTAAAATATGATTATTTATGAGTAAAAATAAGTACGTTCCAATTTCAAAATTTCTCTCTGCATTTTTTGCAAGATAATTTCAATTATTGTGTCTCATTGAAAAATGGATCTGCGTCGGGAACATTTTCGCGCTATGATTTTCTACGATTTCAAGTGTCGCCTGAAACCAGACGAATCGTACGATAGACTTCAAATGGCATTCATGGATGAAGGCCCTTCCAAGGCGACCGTGTATCGTTGGTATAACGAATTCAAGCGCGGTCGACTGACTTTGGAGGATGAAGAAAGAAGTGGTCGCCCTTTGACGGCTGTTACGGAAGAAAACGTGCTAGCAGTGAAAAATTTAATCCAAGATAATAGACGAGTCACATATCAAGAGATTCAGCACATTCTTCAGATTGGATCGGGAAGCCTTCACGAGATTATACACGTGCATCTTCGTGTGAGAAGGATAGTTTCACGCTGGGTGCCGCACAATCTCACCGATGCTCAGAAGCAGGCCCGGGTGGAATGGAGTCGTGATATGATAAACAAGTTTGAAGCAGTCGCGTCTCGGCGTGTTTATGACATCATTACAGGTGATGAGTCGTGGATTTATCAGTAAGATCCAGAAACAAAACGCCAGTCGACGGTTTGGGTGTTTCAAAACGAATCAACACCTACCAAAGTGAAGCGATCTTGAAGCGGAGGGAAGATTTTGATCGCGAGTTTTTTCAATTTGTCTGGCTACTTGTTATCAATCACTTTACGAAATCAAAGAAGCATCAACGCTGAATGGTACACTACCAAATGCTTGGCAAAAGTTTTCTCTGTAGTGAGCTACAAGCGACCAAACACAGGGCTCCGCGGGATACTACTCCACCATGACAACGCGCCCGCACACACCGCGCTTAAAACGAGGGACTTCCTGGACAGCACTCCGGTTAAACTCCTAGGTCACCCTCCTTACAGCCCTGACCTTGCACCGTGCGACTTCTTTTTATTCCCGAAAATAAAAAATCAGCTCAAAGGGATACAATTTTCATCGCCGGAAGATGCGCTGTCAACGTTTGAGCAGGCTGTAAACGAGGTATCTGCGGCGGGGGGTGTGTGTTGGGTAACCTCCTCGAGTGTCGCTCCGATTCCGATCCCGCTGCAGTCCGGGGGGAACGGAATCGGAGCGGCCGGTACACCCTGGGCGGCGGTCAATGGCTTCCCCTTCACCCCTTCATAGGGTTGGCATTGATCGTCGGCCAATACCCAACGTGGCGGGAACACATCGCTCTCCGTACTCCTCTGCTTTCAGAGGAGACTGGATGAGCGATGCTGTTAGTGGTGAGATGGCCCAGGGTCAGCCGGGGTGCGAGGGATATGCTCTATGGGTAACCTTACACCCCGGCGTCTGAAGACCCGAGACGGCGTGCGGTTTTAGTCGGTGCAAGCCCGACATAACCGCCCCCGCTGGCCGGCGGGGGGGTATCCGAAGGCATTTCCGCACGATAAAAAAAAAAAAAAAAAAAAGGTATCTGCGGCGGATTGGAAAAAGTGTTTTGAAAACTGGTTCAAACACATGAAACTTTGTATAGAGGCTGGTGGAGAGTACTTTGAAAAGATTTAATAAAAAAATATTTACCTATAGAACACTTTTTTTTATTTTCGCAAAACTTTCTGAGTGTCCCACATATAAAAGTAGTTCATGTAGCGGTGACCTCATAATTTTTGCTTTGATTTTTATTACTTAAAAAGTGCAGAGATGTGCACTAAAATGTAAATAAGGTCGTGGCCTGTGGCCCTTTATGCCAAAAATATAATTTAGGGAATTTGTGGGAATGAAAAAAGGAAGTGGGGAATTTCGAGGCATTGGCAACGCTAACGCGGGGTATCAAAATTTTTTTCAGCTGCACTGGTAATTTTATAATATGTAACATATTTTTTTCTAAAGATTTAGATCGGAAAAAGAGAACATCTAGGACGGGACTTGAACCCGCGACCAGTCCCTTGTGTAACATATGCTACTTTTATTTCAGAAAAAAAAATAGTGCATAGGCAAACGAATTAAAACCTTAAAGATCAAAATCCACGCGGACGAAGTCGCGGTCACAGCTAATCTCTAATATGGATCGACTAAGCACCATCTCATAGCCTAAAATCTCATCTACAAAGAATGTTATTCGTGTAATTTCTTGAAACCATCTCATGGACAATCTATCCGTGACCACGATCAGTACAATCCAATCGTTAAATCGGAAAAACATAAGGTCTCATACCCTAGCCCATAAGTTTAACTTAGGACTCTTAAGTTCCTATTTATATAAAATTATTTATACCTTCTTCTTTTCTTGTCGTGTCGATAAAATTTCATTTACCAAAATTTTGTTAGCCCAGTATGCTGACAAGTTTATTGCGATCTCGGTAGTGATCCTTTCGGGCCTTAGTCTGTGGAGTAACTTAAATGTTAACAACTTAGTTTATTTGAATAAGCTCTGGAGTCACTAAAGCGCGACGGATGCGCAGCGTTTGCTGCGGCCGGCAAATCCATTTGACACATGGGTCATTTTCACATCAGCATCAGACATAGGGCAAAACAAATTGACTGCTTTCATACTTCTAGTGCAAGCCGTCGTTGAAACATTTCCAGTTGAGATACTAGTTTAGAGCGAATTTGACGAACTGTTCTTTATAGTCTAACTCTTAGGTGGTTAGCGGCTCAGCAAGTCTGACTTCTTAAAACCTGAAGATAGTAGCTACGTTAGGATATATACGCATTATAATTTATTTAACTGTGATTTTCATTTTGTCCATAGGAACCTGGCCTTAGGCATCGGAATCCAAAACTTTCCGGAAGGATTAGCGGTCAGCTTACCTCTGCAAGCCGCTGGCTTCTCTGTTTGGAGAGCATTCTGGTAAGAATAAGTTGCTTAAATATTTTACAAGATGTTAGTTTTTGTGAATATTGAATTCACAAATTAGTGTCGTTCAGTCAGTTCAGAATATCATTCATAAATTTTGAACACAGAAAGATAGATATAATTTGATAGAGAGGTGTTTTTGGAAAGAAAATTGCAATTTCTATACCCATTTTTTAATTTTAGTTATTCTTGCAATTCAATAGAACTTTCCATATGTTATTCATAGTTAGAGTTCAGATCATGGTAACAAGTTTACCACTCGGCAGTTAGATCGTGGCGCGCGGTTAGAGAATGCGACCGCGCTCGTCGTTAGGCCGGATGCCAATGCAGCCAGACTGGGCGACCCCATTCCTGTTCTGGCTAATTCGTTTAGCGACTGTTGCCGGCCCAAGCAGCTCAGCTACTCGCTCAGATTTGTGATCATGTCTCCACTACAAACTATTATAATGTCATAGGTACAGTTAGTTCTGCAGAATCATTGAAATCTACATTTGTATTAGCTTAGTGATTTGCCAAAGTATACCTATTGCGATTAAACGGTGGCAAAATGAACTAGAAAGTCCAAGATTTCGTATTTCGTCCTCCTTTTTAACTTTAATCTTTAAACTGTACTATTGGACTACGTTCGTTGTTAAGTGAATACACACAAAATTATTTAAATTATCAGAGCAAAAGGTTACTTACGCATTGTGGTACGTGCACGCATTGTAAACGTTACCAAATAGGTAAAAGTTGTAATATATACCTGTATAGGTAGAATAAAGTTTGTAAATAGTCGCATTCCGTCCTGTTTTCGGAATCGCTGCGATGGCGCCGCCAAGCCGCTTCCACCGTGAGCGAGCCTGCCACAATGGTACACAGCCGCGAAACTTGCGTTATAATTTCTTTATCCTTTCCTTCTTTTTTTAGTATCATTCAGAATAGTAGCTTAACAAATATTCTACAAAAATTGTTAATTTATAATTGACATGGCACAAATTCTAGTTTCTAAAATGGTCGATATTGCTAACACAAGATTCTTAGCTTGGTACCAAAAAGTATTTGTGGCGGGTTACTCAAGCAAATGTAATATTTGTAGGAATGGTAGAAACGCAATAGATTTATAGTATATTCTATTCAATATAATCATTATTGGCTGCTTTAAAAATTAAAGTACAAACCGTACCTTAACTATTTTCGATGTAAGTATTATCGTATTACGAATTCCAAACATGTCCAAATACCGAAAACACTCGCTTGATATACTAGAGTGTATACTCTTATTTTGTCTCTCTTTCAATGGTGTGGCGGCAAGAATGTGCTCGAGTGGGAATCCAGGCCTGCATTAGGCCTGGAATGTGTACCGAGCGACGACCTCGCCCTGCTCGCTTTCTGTGCCGCCAACCTTAAGAGCATGTCTTGCATAATATTTTGAACGCAATAATAATATATCTTAGAGGTAAATTAAAGAAGATATTTACATGTTATTCTGCTTTATTTAGGAAATAGATTTCATTTTGTGCCGCTTTCTACTATCGAATTGAGACAATAATACACTAGGTAGAATAACTAAATGTAAAGAAATATATTTGAAGCTCGACTTTGAAGGCAACTGAATTATATAAAAAAAAACTTAAAGCTATCGTACTGGGTCTCGTTGCAGTATTTAAGGAGCAAGGAATGCGGCTCAAGCAAGAAGTGCTCTGACCAACTCGCGCATACCCATACGGGAAAGTGTTTGCCACTGTCTTGATCATGTTAAGCACCTTTCGAATGAAAAATATGGAAGTCTGTTTTAAATATTTTAAACATCGCCTGTCATAGATACGATTAAAGTATACCCACTAGTCGCTGTCATGAGATCTATCAGTTTTTCAGTTACAGATCTTACCGTATAGTTTTTGTGTTCAGCTGATAATAATGAAAGCCAATGAGGTGAGCTTCTTTATGACATTGTGCAATATATAATCATACATTAAACGCGATAAACTTGTTCACGATTAATATCATAGTTTTAATTGAAGCTTAAAATGACTGGTTTAGGATCGAAAAAGGTGATGTAGACAGGGATGTGTAGCGTCGCCGGGACTGTTTAACTTATTTATAAACAATTGCTTGAAGGAACTGAAAGAGAGTACGTATGGATTAAGAATGAATGACGTGACCGTCAAATGCCTTCTATACGCTGATGATAAAGAAATATTGGCATCATCGGAACAGGAGTTGCAGGCGATGGTTAATATTATGCATGGTGCCTTAACAAACAAAGAATGAAAGTAAATGTACGTAAGACGAAAGCGATGATTTTTGAAAGAGAAGAAAAAAAAACATGACAAGTCTGATAATTCTGATTGAAGGAGAAACAGTAGAACAAGTGAAAGTGTTTGTATATTTAGGTTCAAAGTTTACGAGAGATGGAAACTATGACTGTGATATTGAGTGAAGAGTTTTGGCTGGAAATCAAGTGAATGGGTAGGTGAAAAATTATGAGCAGCCAAGAAGTATCGAAAGAGGCACGACTGACTGTGTATAGAGGAGTACTCTTCCCCACACTTATGTATGGTAGTGAATATAGGGGGTAGCAGAAGGAGCATGAAAGTAAACTGTATGCTGTGGAAATGAGAAGTCTGCGAAATATAGCTGGAGTGACCCTGGGGTACCGAGTGAGGAACTGTGTGAATAGGGAACGTTGTGGTATGATAGAAGATGCAGTGACCAAGGTAGAGAAAGAAAGATGCTTAGATGCTTTGGATGGCATGTAGAGAGGCTAAGTAAAAGGAGAATAACGAAGCAGATTTATGGGGCGAGGGCTACTGGCCATCCCGGTAAAGGTCGACCTAGGCCTACGTATGCCAATCAGGGGCTCGATTCAGTAAAATTACGTTTTTTAAACGTACGAATTAAAAACGAATGAACATTAAAATCTCAAAATCTAATTGAAAACGAAATCAACTATGACTGGGTCTTATGTTTAATAACCGTATTAAAGTGAAGATAGGTTTTGTTTTGACAGATCATACTGAATATTTAAATATGTGATACAGTTTATTTTTCTAATCGAATTGAAATCACGCGTTTTGAAAACTTAGCGCTACTGAATTGGGCCCCTGGTCGAGGACGTTTTGAAGAAAGGCCAGGTCAGAAGTACCCGTAACTGGCGGGCATGAATGGAAACAATTATGAAAGTGGAAGAAACGAAAAGCGTATGCCAGTATCGTAGCAAGTGGAAAGATGATGCCTCTGCCTACCCCAATGGGAAAGAGGCGTGACTTTATGTATGCACTCGTATGTGAAAGAAAAAATCTTTGAAGCGATTGTAACATCATCATGGGAAAGAGACGTCACTGCACATACCTACCTATGTACTCCTATGAACTGATTACCGTTTGTTGTAGCATAAGTTTGAAGGGCCAAAGGTTGTATGAATAATAATGTTTTATTAAAAAAAATGCCATTTATTTATTTTCGCAACAAGTGGTTCGCCATACGTAAAATTGAGACAAAGTTGGATAGAATTTTCTCTTTAGGGAATTTTCTTTTTCAGGAATTTTATCCACTCTCTCGATAGTATATTATAGCTTGGGTTTTTTTAATTGATACTGCGTCGTCGTATATTACGCTCGCACGCAAGTGTCAGTGTACTGCCCTTTACTACCCGCAGAACACTAGGAATGAGAGAATGAGGGAAAAGGATGATAGGTACAGTCATGCATACAGGCATGCGGTTTTAGTAGGTTCAAGCCCGACATAACCGCGCCCGCTGGCCGGCGGGGGGGTGTCCGAAGGGATTTCATTTCATCACGTAAAAAAAAAGGTACAGTCGCCATCAGTAATGTCACGGGTTCAAATCCTGTCCTAAAGTTGACTTTTCCGATTTAAATCTATAGGGTCATTGATGACCCGTGCCGGTTGATGACCGATTAGCCGAGTTGCCTACTTTAAATGAGTTAAAAAAATAAGCCCTTCTACTTCCAAAATAGCTGATGATGGTATAAATAAGTCCTGACTGTAGTCTAGTTGTATAAGAACAATAAACCACTTGACTTTCTTCCATTAATTATAAAATATACTAGAAAAACTTAAAAAATAGCCGACATGCTAGTTTGCGACAGCTTTCTCATTAATATTAATAAAATTGAATAATTAATAAAAATACGATAGTAAAAGGAATTAAATTTATTAAAAAATTTAATTCTTTTTACCCGACTGGCAAGGAAGGGTTATCTTTTTCGCGCGTATCTTGTATGCATGTAATCTTCTTTATTACCTCATATCTTCCAAACCGCTGCACGAATTTCAATAAATTAGGTCTCACATGAAACAGATTCAACTTCCGAATGTCATAGGAATCATAAAAGGTGAACCAAAAGTATACGGTGGATTTTTGGCGCTAAAATGTATGTTGTCTATAAAATATTTTCACTCAAATTTATTGAGCATGGTATTCAAGTGAAGAGCTTTAAAATGTGATTTCAAAAACATCAACAACTTATATGTTTTAACCTTTTTTTTTTTTTTTTTTTTTTCGTGCGGAAATCCCTTCGGATACCCCCCCGCGTGCCAGCGGGGGCGGTTATGTCGGGCTTGAACCGACTAAAACCGCACGCCGTCTCGGGTCTACAGACGCCGGGGTGTAAGGTTGCCCATAGAGCATATCCCTCGCACCCCGACTGACCCTGGGCCATCTCCGGTTTCGAGATGGCCCCCTCGGGTTTGGGAACCACGGTGTCCCCGTCTTGCCCCGGTTTGGGGGAGGGGCGCTAGTCGCCCCACCGTCCCGGCCTGCTTCTGCTGGGGTGACAGGTGGCCTCACCCGCCACCCCCAGGCCTGCGCTCATGGAGGACGGAGGTCGTTAAGCGACCTCCGGCGCCTGAGTTGCCTGCGACGCGCGGCGAGCAAGTTGCGGGCTCGGCGGACCGGGAGAGTTCTAAGTCTCTCCCGGGCGCGCTCCGCCACCTCCTTCGCGAGCATTACATGCTCGCAGAACGAGGCGGCGGCGGCCCACGCGCTCGCGCTCCGCACCATTGCCGCAATCATGCTGCCGAGCGAGAGGACTCCCACCCCGATGGCTGCCACGAGGTCACGCCTCGGCGCCTCCCACGCCGGGCAGTCCGCCAGCGTGTGCAGCCCTGAGTCCTCGCTCGCGTCGCAGTGATGACACTCAGGCGTTGGCTCCTTCCTGATCCGATGCAGGTGGTCCCCGAAGCACCCCTTCCCTGAGATCACCTGCGTCAGTCGGTAGGAGAGGCTTCCGTGTCGCCTCTCCAGCCAATCCTCCATGATGGGCCTTACCGCCGCTATTGCGGCGTGCCCTGCGCTTGGTTGCCCAAGTCGTTCCTTCCACTCCACCACGATGGCCTGGCGGAGCTGGGACTGCACGGCCTCGATTTCTCGAGGCTCGGGGTTCCATCCCTGCTCCCGCGCCTCCTTTCGCCACTGGTACAGTTGCGAAAGGGCTCTCGCTTCCAGGTCCCATGGCGGAGTTCCGGCAAGGAGACTCGCCGCCTCGAAGGAGATCGTGCGGTACCCTCGGATGACCCTGATGGCCAGAACTCGCTGCGGAGCGCGCAGCATCCGCACAGTTCTGGTCCTCAGGGCCTCCGCCCATATTGGGCACCCATACAGGGCCATGGACCGCACGATCCCCGCGTAGAGTCTCCTGCAGGAGTCATCGGGCCCCCTCATGTTGGGCAACAGCCGAGCCAGAGCAAGAGCTGTGCCCTTCAATTTGGGGGCCAGACTTCGGATGTGCTCTCCGAAGTCCCATCGGCCGTCGAGCACGAGCCCCAAATATTTCATTTGGGGCTTGATGCCGATGCGATTTCCTCCCACGATGAGACTGGATCCCTCGGGTGGCTTGCTCCGAGGCCCATGGAAGAACAGGGCCTCGGTTTTGTGCAGGGCCACCTCGAGACCCAGCCGCCGGATCCGCCTAACGACTTGGGCAACCGCGGTCGTGGCCTTTCGGGTCGCTTCGCGGTACGTCGCCCCGCACGCCGTCACGAGCGTGTCGTCCGCGTAGCACGTGACGGCGGCACCGCCTACGAGCTCACCGCGAAGCACCCAGTCGTATCCGATGTTCCACAGGAGCGGCCCCAGGACCGATCCCTGTGGAACACCGCACGACATTTCACGCCGACCGAGACCGGTCACGGTTGGGTAGATGACGGCTCTCTCCGTCAAATACGCCCCGACTATGCGGCGGAGGTAGAGAGGCACTTCGTGATACACGAGCGCCTCCCTAATGCAACTCCAGGGCAAGGTGTTGAACGCGTTGGCGATGTCCAGGGACACCGCCAACATCACCTCACCCCGGGCTACTGCATCCTCCGCCAGAGCCCTCACGCGCATGATGGCATCCACGGTGGAGCGCCTCTGGCGGAAGCCATATTGGCCATCCGCCAGGTCCGGCCCCACTCTTGAGAGGTTCTCGACGAGGCGCTTCGCAATTACTCTTTCAAAGAGCTTGCACACCTCGTCGAGCAACACTATGGGCCGGTAGGCGGACGGCGAGTCCGCCGGGCGCCCCTCCTTTCGGATGAGGACCAGTTTCCCCGTCTTCCACAATTTCGGAAACTGGCCCCGCTCCAAACATGCGCTGAGAAGCCCTCTCAGTCGGGGCTCGAGAGCGTCGTCGACTAGAGCTAGGACCCACGCTATAATTTGGAATTAGGAATGAAAAAAAAGCTTTTACTGAGCTGACAACAAGCGGAGCATCTGTATTCCAGTTTTCGTTTGTGTTTCTGCACGATTCGTTTCTCTTGTATACTGACTAAAAAGTTGAAATAAAAACAATAATTAAAAAATTACAAAACCTGACTGCCGGCCGCGGAAAAGACCGAAACAAGTTGACCCATTAATTCTTTTCGGTTTATGATTTGCAAATGGGTACCGCCTGCTTCGTGGCAGCCATCGGGGTGGGAGTCCTCTCGCTCGGCAGCAATGATTGCGGCAATGGTGCGGAGCGCGAGCGCGTGGGCCGCCGCCACTTCCTTCTGCGAGCATGTAATGCTCGCGAAGAAGATGGCGGAGCGCGCCCGGGAGACGTTCAGAACTCTCCCGGCCCGCCGAGCACGCAACATGCTCGCCGCGCGTCGCAGGCGACTCAGGCGCCGGAGGTCGCTTAACGACCTCCGTCCTCCATGAGGCCGCCTGTCACCCCAGCAGAATCAGGCCGGGACGGTGGGGCGACTGACGCCCCTCCCCCAAACCGGAGCAGGACGGGAACACCGTGGTTTCCAAACCCGAGGGGGCCATCTCGAAAACGGAGATGGCCCAGGGTCAGTCGGGGTGCGAGGAATATGCTCTATGGGCAACCTTACACCCAGCGTCTGAAGACCGGAGACGGCGTGCGGTTTTAGTCGGTTCAAGCCCGACATAACCGACCCCGCTGGCTGGCGGGGGGGTATCCGAAGGGATTTCCGCACGAAAAAAAAAAGGGTACCGCCTGCTATCATACTTGTTTCGAACTTTAACACAATATGGTTTTTTATTTTTTTAATAATTATTTTTTTCCTTTCAGTTTGAGTAGGGTAGATTTTTAAACAAACACGTTGGGGGTGTATGGAGCCCACCGAGACCTTCGAGGCCAAGTCAACCTCACCTGCAAACCGATTCACTTGCTGATTGATAGACGAGGTTCTGGTGTAGGCCTTCTTATCGGGGTTAGGGGGTCGGATGGTAGTCGTCCCCAGTAAAGCCAAACACGCCATAAACAAAATGGGTCGTATAATAAAGAGGTAAGGTACCCTGAAGATAAGGTACCACCGCAAAACGGCGGGTAGAAGCTTCGTCCGACCCTTGTGTCAAGACGGCAAGGGCTACAGTGTCCGGGGCGGGTACGGCTAAAGACGCTACACCCAAAGCGTGAAACACGAAAACTCCGCTACGCAACATGGAAAATTGACAGGCCGGCCACGTTGGTCACGCGAGAGAATTGGCCGATGCACACTCCAGGCGGAGGATGGCTGTAGTCTTACCGCAGGACACTCGGTTGAAGGCAGTAGGTCCCGGGTCATTGGCAATAGAAGATGGTGTAGTACAAAAAGACACTCACCGAGTAAGCGACCGAGTCATTCCCGCGAGGCTGCTTATCGATGGGTTTCCCCAGTGAGACCCATATAATAAGTGCCTACGTGCCTGAGGCCGGTCGTAGCGAAGCAGGACGTTCTTAGAACAACTCAGAGAAGCAGATACTTCTGAGCATACTATTGACGCAAGAGGTTATTCTAGATGGTGACCTAAACAGTTATGTGGATGAGGGGTGCAAGGACAAAGCCACTCTCGAAGTCCTTGCACCCCTCACCCACTCATCTTGCTACTACCATACGGTGGTAGCAAGGCGAAGGGTGAGAACATCCTCAGTACGTATGTGGCTACCAATCTTGCCATCGTGAACACGTATTTCAAAAAGAAGTCCGAACATGTTATCAACTATGTAGACTAGAGGCGCGCCACTCAGATTGGTTTTGTACTCAATAGGAGATATAACATCGGCAAAGTGCCATGGATTTCTTTGTGAAGCTCTAAGACAAACACGTTGAGCATTGCCAGCGCCAAATCAAATGGTGGCTGTTTGATGAAGTCAAGTCACGCCCCAGAAGTTCGCCACAGAGATTGGTGACAAGTGCATCGATATTATTCGATATATTCGATTCGATATTATAACCGAATGCTGTCAACTACAGCAAGATATCTGTCTTATATTTTTAGTATGCTATCATAGCTTGTACCTAGGTACAGTGGTACATACGAGAAAAAGCTATTGGTTATTCGTGAATACTTACAACGATAGTCAAAATAATAATTAGCTAGCTGATTATCGAGGAATGTGTTTATTGTACAGGTATATTAATTGTATGTGTAGATACATATATCCCCTTCGTTGGAAATGGCCTTTTATTGTTGGGTATAATGGTTGTCTCTGCCTAACCTAGAGGCAAAAAGGCTCAAGTGCATGTAGTTAGGTACCTACTTATTTATGCAGATTTGTTATTGTCTACCAACATGAACAACCTTAGGACACAAACCTGTCTCGTGGTTGTCTGTGTTTGTATGCGACAGAATTTCCACTAATTTATTCATGTGCGCGAAATAGGTTCTACGACTGGTATTGATATATTTCTTGTCGTGTTTTCGAAGCAGAGTTAATGCTGGTTTTTTGTCGCATGATATAATAAGTCCAAGCTATATATTGATCCATTGTTGTAGACAATGCGTCTAGTCAACATTTCTCACCGCATGCGCATATGTGACTCATAGTGACGTAGCATACATCATACCTCACAACATTAGGTGTCTCATCCGTTAGACAATCTAATCAATTAAATTAGGCATTCGTTGGTTGGTTAAGTTTTTTCTTAATTATGTGCCTCTAATAGCTGTGAGGGACGACGTTATTCTTGTAGCAAGCGAAGGCTTTGCAATCGACACGAAATCGATTTACGAATAGATATTCAAAACTGTTACACCGATTACATTTACCGAAACTTTTCGTAAGTGTTAGGTGAAGGCGTGGGCGACTCAGCAGAGCGGCGGCGGATTGTCGACACTGACTAGAGTCCGCGTGTCTGGAGGCCGCTCTCTCGACGCATGCGACGGTATTTGGTCAGATGTTCATTGCTAACTGGACCCGAGAAAGGCATCTATTTCGAAATTTGAGTGTTGCGTGGTGTCGGTGCGCGATGTGTCGCTTCGGTGCCGCGGAGTCTGGTGCGCTGCGTGGCAAGTGACCGGCGGCGCGCTGTCTGCGCGTTCTTCCGGACCGCACCCGTCCAACCAGTCGCAGCGCACCGCCCGCTGCCCGCCTCGGGCGATCGGCCTTCAGAGTTAAATAATTAAATCGAGAGAGCGACGCTGGCGCACCGCGACCGCAGCCGCCGCCGTCGCCACCGCGTGGCCCCCGAAGAAGTCGTCGCGGAAGGCGCTGCCAGCCTTGGTGGCGCTGTTCTGCGCAATCGAGGCCGGTTTGTCGGGCGCATATTGCGTTGTTGCCGCGCCTATTCTTCTCGAACACCTTCCTGTAAACTTGGGATTATAAAGCTCACCAACAAACCTACCTATAGCTATTTAAATTACCTACATACATAAAGATGTTTTCATCTTCATAATCTTTACGAAATACTACATTCACCACAGACATATCTACCTTATTAACAAGCAAGCATTGTTCATGTTGTCTGCATAACTCCTAAGGCATATCTCCTTTGAACCAGTGATTGTAGTACATAGTCGTAATAATCGATTGTACATCATACAGCTATATACACTCGTAGGTGCAACTTTCAAAGTTGAAGTCAGAAGACCGAAGTCTCGATAGCTGGTTACATAAAATACAAATAGATAATCTACTTTGATAAACCCCGGTGTCTGAAGACCCGAGACGGCGTGCTGTTTTAGTCGGTTCAAGCCCGACATAACCGGCCCCGTTGGCCAGCGGGGGGGTATCCGATGGTTTTTCCGCACGAAAAAAAAAAGGTACCTAGTCGGATGTTATTATATAGGTAGGTACCTACCTACCTATACTCTTATACCCTATACTTACACGATTTACGTAAGTGGGTATCAGTAAAGTTAGCAGACTCTCATTGAAATAAAGTTTACGATATTTTTATTACTACACTGTCTTCACCCAATACCTACCTATTCATATTCAAAAAGTTATGTAAAAGCAATCATTTACCCTAGTCGCTAAAAGGCCCAGCCGACTAACATAATAAATAATGAACAATTTTCAAAAAATGTACAACGTAAATACTTTATTCGTAAGCTTTTATTTAAATGCGACGTAGTTATTGAGTGACGGGTATCCTGTTTTATGGCTCGTCGGCGACTCAACAGTCGGCGATTCTGCGAAGCAGTGGATATTGTCGCAAATTGCCGCTTTCGCCACCCGCTGAATAATGCATGCGATAACATAACATCACGTCGCGCACCCGGCGCGCCGCCGTCGCCGCCCGCCCGTGCCCGCCTCCGCCCCTCACCCCTCACAATTTCATCAAACCCGTTTCCCTTCTCGCATTCCGCCTAACTATTGCAGTACTACACTACACTATTGATATCTAATGCAAATCAAACTTCCCTACGTGCCTATTATTATATCCTTGCACAATCACCATTCGAACTTTCATTTGTTGAAATATTTCTTTTTGAACGACTTTCTATTCAGCAGAGAATTCTTTTCTTTCAATATTCCGCCGATTTCATGATCCTCGTGCGGAGGCTCCACTGGTAAATAGTGTTATTAAGGCATTGTTCTCGTAGTTGCAGCATACTGATAGACGAACTAACTGTTTTCAATACAGTCGTGTCAGTAACCTAGTTGGCAGTCAGATATAGGCTGGTCGTCGTGTGGGGTGGCCCTGGCGGCGTTTCCCACAACAGCGGCTCCTCGACCAGTTCGTCGGAATGTGGTCGTGGCACTGGCCCGCACTTTCACCAAAACAATTCGTTAGCGGCCTCTTTCGGCATCGCACCGCGCACCGTACCTCTCCACCCCGCCACACGTACACGTGAAAATTAACAACATACTGATACATGACGTCGTGATCAGTATTTTGGATACACGGCCCTTTTGAAGTTCCGGCTCCCTAATTACTATACTGTACTCAATTAAATTCAGTGAATTATTCATTCAATAATAAACAAACACTTTACATCAATCATTCATAAACACTCTATCTATGTAGACAATGAGAGCATTGAAGCTCTACATTCTCTCATCTACATTATATTTCAGCTTCAGTTCGTGAAGGAACCCATCAAGGAACCTCTCCATTTTTTCATTACTTACAGTTGATGAAAGAGAACAGAACAGAAAGAATTCATAGAATATTTTATGATATTTATTTATGTAAGTATTATTTATACTTATAGGACACGTCAGTACAACTTCGCCCTGCCAGGTGGTAGGAAGGTGGAAATGAAGTCTAAAGAAAGAAAACGACCATTATAGTGTCAACAATGGTCAATGCTAAAATGGTGGTCCTCAATTTGACGGACTCGATAGATGCTTTTGAACGCCCTCTTTAAATGCCTTGGGGTTGTAGATTAACACGTGTGTTGGAAAAGAAATCCCAAATCTTTTTTTTTGTCGCACTATTAACAAAAAAAGTTGTATCTATATCTAAAATCTAACATATTATACATTTCGATAAATTTCAGCCAAATTTAATTCCGTGTTTGCGTGAATGAGCAATAAACATACATACATACATACTCACAAACTTTCGCGTTTATAATATTATTAGGATTAGTAGGATTGCTACACCTCTTAACACAAACACCACTCAATACAATTTTCGACATTATTATACTCATTAATTTGTTATCAGCGTTCAAGTCTACTAATTAGATTTAAAAACATACTTAATACTCTATAAAAACATGAAGATTTATTCGTTACTTACGTATTACATAGCTGTCAAAACGTTGTTATAATCCTAAGTAATAACAGAAATGCGAAAGTGAATTTTCTTGTATTTTTTTCACGCCAAAACGGCTTGATAGGATCGGCTAAAATTTTAAGAACAGATAGAGGACCCACCTACGAGCTGGAATAAAATTTACTTAGGCTACTTTGAATCCTAGAAGTGAGTTCCGAAAATGGGATCAGTATTCGAAGTGCGGGCGGAGCCGCGGGTAACTGCTAGTAAATAGTGTATCTTTAGAAGTGCATATTTTGTGATAGTTCGTTTAGATTTAAGTGAATTCTAAAGTTTCTATGGCTTCAAGATTTGCAGTCTCTAATGGGACCGAAATGTATTTTATTTTTATCTTTTCCTATATCTGTATCAAGGTACCTATAGTATAATATTATTATTCACCACCTATGTAATGCATTCAGTTTTTGCATCCATCAATGCTACAGATTCCAAGACCACGATGGAAAAGCCGCTCAGGCTTCTGTAAAGAGCAATCCAGTACCTACTTGTAATAGGCAACATGAGTCAGGCTTTCAATTTACTTACACTAAACCTACTCTAACTTTCTTCACATATGTATTGTAAGATGTGTTTTGTCAACTAGGTATGGCCAGCTCTCCGGCATGGTGGAGCCTGTATTCGGCGTCCTGGGTGCAGTCGCAGTAGCTGCTGCCCAGCCTGCGCTGCCATACGCACTGGCATTCGCTGCTGGTGCCATGATTTATGTCGTAGCTGATGACATCATTCCTGAGGCTAACGCTTCGTGAGTATATTTTGTATTTTCACATCGCAACTACAGCGCCTTGATATTTACAATATCCAGTTACTTACGCTAAATTAAATATAATAAATAAATTATAAATTAGACGAAGACTTCGGCTATATCCTACCTCACTTTTTACTATGACATAAATCTACTAATTGAAGATCTTAAGACAACGGCTTTGCCCAGCTATCTCAGCTATCTCAGGCTTGATTTCACCAGTGCAAATCCGTTTAACTAATAAACTGAGTTGCCAAGTTTTACACAATGAAATTCATTATCTGGTAACATAGTTTAGTTCGCTGTCTGCGGTACTTATCTTTGGCAAAAATAAGTTTTAGTGTTCGTCTGGCTGTCACATTTCATTTCTGAGTAAAAACTAACACATTTATTTTAATTCTGAAATCCTGAAATTGAAATAGGTATGTTAAGCCATATTTTCAGTAGTTTTTATTCCCATTCAGCGTCATGTTAAATTGTAAACCCGTAAGATAAAAAAGCTGCAGTAAGACTTTGATGGATGGCCTAGTTTTTATTAGAACCCTACCTTATTTGAAAATAATAAAAATAAACCTGATGTAAGGTAATATGCATGATAGGCGCAAAACTCTCAAAGAATAATTTCGTAATTATGCAATACGGAAGGGTGTGAAGTGGTCGAGCTAGTATCACACCGGCCACGTCTTTTGAATACAACCAACAGATAACATCTAACATAGATATTCATAACGATTACTACAAATAAAATACTCATCTGGACCCATACTTGGTTTTCCCCTACAGGCGATGAATTGAAAGACTTGACCTTGAGAATAACCCATAACGATGTTAGGACGAGTATTTCTTTGTTATGAACCCTCTCAAAACACGGCCCTACACGATAAGACCCCCTTGTGGAGTCGAGCATCTCCCTATAGACTTACATATTTGAATTTCAATTACCTACTTATATACTTACTCCTAATAACTGATTAAGTATTTATAGTTTACATTAGAACGATTTCTTTTAAGTTATATGAGTTCCGTTCATATATGGTTTGTCTTCATCGACAGATTAGATAATTCAATTGTTGCAGGAATCTTAAACTTACTTAGCAATGAAGCTTTTATGCGAAAGTAATGACGTGTATTCAATTAAATTTTTAAGCATTTTGTATGCTTACTTTTTTCTACATTATTACGTCTTAAGAAAAAAAAAAAAAAAAAGAACAATGTTTAAAAATGACTGTAAAGTTGTTCATTGTTTCCGTAGTTCGCAAGAATTACGGTAGATGGCTCCAACGTCGCCTTAAGACGTAATAATGTATCGGAGAATTTCGAATATCTGGGACGTGTCTAGGTGGCTCAGTTAATGACGTGTAACTGAGTAATACGTGGGGCGCACTATAAGTTTCCGGAATGAATATGAAAAAATACTATTAAAGGTACAAAATTAATTTATTGTTTTTCAAAATAATCTCCCTTGGCGTCTATGCACTTTTTCATTCGATCAAACCAGTTTTGAAAACTTTTGTGCCACTCCTCTGTGGTGACCTCTGAAACGTGTTTTTCATACTCCTCGACAGCCTCTTCTGGTGATGAAAATCGTTGGCCACGTAATTGGTTCTTAATTTTTGGGAACAGATAAAAGTCACAAGGTGCCAGGTCGGGACTGTATGCAGGATGACTCATGAGTTCTACATTTTTCGCCTTCAAAAAGTCGTTTGTCTGTCTGGCCGTGTGAGAACTAGCATTGTCGTGGTGCAGGATGATACGGCGTTTACGGTTATTTTTACGGAGTTCGTCAATAACTTCCGGCAAACAAATGGTCGTGTACCAGTCACTATTCACAGTACGACGATTTTCTAAAGCAACAGTAGCCACGTGTCCAGTTTTATTAAAAAAAGAAGCAATCATCCGCTTAGATGCACTTTTCACGCGCGCCACTTTGGTTGGTTTCGGCTCATCTTGAAAGACCCATACGCTCGATTGCTGCTTTGTTTTGAGATCGTAGCAATAAATCCATGTTTCGTCACCTGTTACTATGTCCCACACCAAATTTGACGCACCTTCGTTGAATCTGGTAAGCATGGCACTGCACCAAGTGACGCGGTCCGTTTTTTGATCCTCGGTCAAGTTATGTGGGATCCACCGCGAGCACAGCTTTCTCACACCCAAATGTTTGTGTAGGATTGATTGTATTTGACTCATGCCTATTTCTAAGGATGCGCGAATTTCATGGTAGGTCACATGCCTGTCTGTTTCAATCATACGGCGCACAGCATCGATGTTTTTGTTGATCACAGCGGTGGACGGCCGACCATCGCGAGATTCGTCACTGAGATTGATACGACCACGCTTGAATTCTGCAAACCAGCTATAAACAGTTGTCTTGCATGGAGCTTCATCGCCAAAAGCTGTTTCAAGCCGAGCGATGCTCTGTTGAGCCGTCAAATTACACTTAAAATCGTAGAAAATCATACTACGAAAATTTTCCCGAGTTAAATCCATGTTGATGCAGACACACAATTTTTTAAATGGCGCCACAAGGTAAAAACAAAAGACAGTCAGATGAAACAAACTGTATTCTACAGCCAAAGAGTTCTATTTTCAAATGTTGTAATAAATTTTTAAATATTGTTTATGTAAGTGGCCAGTTCCGGAAACTTTTAGTGTAACCTATGTAGTGGCTATTACAGCCGTACGATACTCAACATTCCTGAAACGTATACACGTATTTTGACAATGTTGGTTTGTTGAAACCCAGACCGGCCCACCCCTGTTACTTTCTATTTGTAATTAGTTTCCTAGTGCATATATACAAGGTGACATATTTTCTTTGCATCAAGGATAAGTAAAATTAATGTAACATTGTTTACATACAAATTACATTTTTGAAACAATTAGTACCTTTTTGTCGTGCGGAAATCCCTTCGGATTCTCCCTTCGCTGGCCAGCGGGGGTGGTTATGTCGGACTCGATCCGACTAAAACTACACGCCGTCTTGGGTCTCTAATGCCATGCTAACTTTTCAGGGCGGAACTTGAACCAGTGGCCACTCCCTTTTTAGGGGGAATACCCAGGTAGCCACCTGGAACAGACCTAAAAGAAAAATTGTTTACATATTTTAGTAAAAAACAGTGTCGTAGAAATTCGGATTGATTGGACTGGATCTCACTTTATGATATTTTGATACTACTAAGGTACCGAACAAACACGTGCTCCACCCGAAACTAAATCTTTAGGTACTGCGACCTAAGGTAACGACGGACATTGGATGGATAAGGCCTCTGACATTCTCTAAAAGCTTATTACTATTCAACGTTGAGATGTCTTGGTATTTAACTACAGAAGTGCGGGCCTGAGAACGATTGTGACCACGCACCTATGAATGAATACTGTGTGGTCTTCGTCGGCTCCTTTTCAACAATAGTACTTCACCGTTAACATCGACTTCTGATGTGACTGTTGTGAGTACTTGTGAGTGCTTATAAGATCAGGCTGATAATGTTCATGTTTACCATTTTTTTGATCCGTGTGTTTTCCCCCAAAGCGGTTATGTCCAATAAAATTATATACAAACGATCGTTAAAAACCAACAAAATGGAATTGAAAAAGAATTGACGGGATATTGGCATCGTTAGATTGACGAGGGTAGTCGTTGTGTTAAATTTTTCTGACTCATGTCCGTATTTTGACCGACACTTATTGTTAACCCTCAACATGTAGTCTTGTTAGGGTGAGACTGAGACGTATAGTTCCCCTTAGTCACAACAACGATATTGATTGTCCGTTTGAAGTAATAGTCTGGACCGGTCTTGGCTCCCTTCCGGAATACATCGTGCCTGACGAGTACCTACCTATTGATTCAATGTCCTGATATCTGCTATATGCAAGAGATTTCAAAACGAAACTACTCAAACGGTTTATTCTCTTGGAGTACTTTTGATTGTTTTACTATCATTTTAGATGTGTTACGTGTATGGTAGAAATTAAGTAATAAATCGAAAAGACGTTCAATTATTTCGACGATACCTTTTTTTTTTTGTGCGGAAGTCCCTTCGGATACCCCCCCCCCCCCCCGTCTCGGGTCTACAGACGCCGGGGTATAAGGCTACCCATAGAGCATATCCCTCGCACTCCGACTGACCCTGGGCCATTCGCAGTGTCCCCTCTGATAAGAGCAGAGGGGTACCTTAAGCGACCACCCCCCACCCCCCCCCCCGCGGCCCTTGCAGGCCCGCCATACCCCGACCGCCTCGTGCAATGGGGTCAGCTGGCCCTGAAAAGGGCCAGTTGGTCAGAATCTTGGCCGTTGACGTTGACGCCCCAGCTACTCCAGAGGAGCAATCAATGATGCGTCATCGCCCACGTTGCCCAGGGTGCACCAAACTTGGAGGTGATCCAACCAGTCGCACCCCTATTTCGACGATACCTAATGTTTAAAATGTCTCTTGTATAAGACACAGGTTCATTCCTGCGTGAAATATGTTCTCATCTCTGGGATGGCTCTGCACAGTACACCTAGACGACCACGACAGATTACTGTGGCGTGCAGTCCGTATCATTGTTAGTCCTGAAGTCACCAACACCCTAAACCATTCATTCCATGCATTCGCATAGAGGCAGTCTCTTTGGCAGTATTTTACCGTCTCTACCATTGCGAATGTGCCCATGAGGTCTTCCAATTCCACTCTCTCCCTTCCTATCCAGGACAATACGTGTTAGACTAAGGTGTCAAACTCATACGGTGTTAAAGATACCGTCACGAACTAGACGATTCAGTAGCTCCTTTCTTTATAAAGCGATAAAGAACTGGAAGACTTAGCCCCCAGAGGTTTCCTGCTTCCTATAATCCCGGGTTTTTTTAAGTGGGCGTGAAAGAGCATTTAATTTTGTGGAGATCGCCGGTCTAGGGACCACCATTTTATAATTGACCGTATCTAAAGGTGGTCTTTCCTTTTAGATTTACCTTAGCTTACCATCAGGCGGGGTGCAGTCAAATTACGGAATCGAATATATCCATTCTTTAAGAGTAAATTCTATCCTACTAATATTATATATGGGAAAATTTGTGAAAATGTTAGAACTGTTGTTGTTACTCAATCACGCTCTAACGGCTCTGGCTAAAATTTAGTACAGAGATAGACTATAGTGTGAAATAACACGTAGTTTTTGTTTTTTGTTCCTGGAATTAGTTCCCGTGGGAAGCGGGACTGGGATCAAAACCATGCGGGTGAAACCGCGGGTAAGAGCTAGTATATTACTATAAACTAAAACTAAGCGTGTGTAACGTACGTGATAATTGAAAATTTTTGAGATTTTAGTTTAGGTTGTTCGTCAACTAGTGAAATAATAAGTAGAAATTTTATTTTTCAGTAAAGGTTTTCATAAAATATCTCTGGGATGGCTGTGGACAGTACTTACTAAACGCTCTCCCCCGATTGTAGTAGCATGCAGTTCGAATCATTATAGTCCGAATATACCGACAGGAAGAGACTGGATTATCCAGCACTTAAAATATAACAGCTATTTTGGAAATAAATATTTATCTATTCTCAATCAGAACAAGTGGCATTCGTGTTGTTCGATAAACATGGAAGGAGACAGAATTTCCCAGGTCTTAGGAATTACCTCTACAAAATAAACATTTATCTGTATTCCATCAGAATAACGGAAAATCTTCCTGTACGATACCCATACAAATTTTGCAGCACCTGGGAGATTATACTGGGCAGTATATTTCAGTTACAGTTCATAATTAATTTTAGAAGTAAATATAATTCATAATCACTCGAAGCACCTTTGAACAAGATGCTGAATCCTCCTACCAATCGTGCGTCTCTCAACCAACCCACTATCTGTGGCGCGGCATAACACAATGGTGTTCAGGGGTTGTTTTAAATATACTGCAACCCATTGTTGGAATAACATTACACCACTCCCGAGGTCTCAGAAAACAAAAAGTTATTTAAGTTACAACTACTACTAACCTGTACAAAACACTGTACTTTGACAAATAATTCGGGCATTTTTATTTTAATTATCTTTAGGTACCCGATATATTATCTGTATCCTTTCACTCACTATTTTTTTTTTTGTATTATTGTAATATATGTAAATCGAAATACAATGCACTACTCACCCCGCAAAAATAGTGCCTTTGTGGTTATTCCTGATAGTGGATACTCGTGCTGTTGCTTTGATTTTTTGTTACATGTGATTTGCCTGTTTTGATTCATGCATGTTGTGTCCTATTTTCTCACTATTGATGTGTGTCGTATTTTCCAAGTGACACTGCATATACAGGGCTGTCCACGGCGATGCCCCATGGAGGGAAAGTATGTTAAATAATGATAGACAAATTAACTGAAAGAAGACTTCAGTTTAATTTTAAAAACCATTTAAACTGCATTCACAGTTTTACGAAAACTCGATTACCACACTCGATAATCGAACCGGCTAAAATCCGAAAAATAATATCCTGTACTTTTATATTATGAATAGACTTAATTTTAGGTCAAATCAAGTGATTACTACTGTTTAAGGTTATGGGTGACATCTGGATATGGATAATTGACAGAAGATACGACTGACCGCAGGGCTGCACACGCTGGCGGACTGCCCGGCGTGGGAGGCGTCGAGGCTTGACCTCGTGGCAGCCATCGGGGTGGGAGTCCTCTCGCTCGGCAGCATGATTGCGGCAATGGTGCGGAGCGCGAGCGCGTGGGCCGCCGCCACCTCCTTCTGCGAGCATGTAATGCTCGCGAAGGACATGGCGGAGCGCGCCCGGGAGAGATTTAGAACTCTCCCGGCCCGCCGAGTCCGCAACTTGCTCGCTGCACGTCGCAGGCGACTCAGGCGCCGGAGGTCGCTTAACGACCTCCGTCCTCCATGAGCGCAGGCCTGAGGGTGGCAGGTGAGGCCGCCTGTCACCCCAGCAGAAACAGGCCGGGACGGTGGGGCGACTAGCGCCCCTCTCCCAAACCGGGGCAAGACGGGGACACCGTGGTTCCCATGCAAACCCGAGGGGGCCATCTCGAAACCGGAGATGGCCCAGGGTCAGTCGGGGTGCGAGGGATATGCTCTATGGGCAACCTTACACCCCGGCGTCTGTAGACCCGAGACGGCGTGCGGTTTTAGTCGGTTAGAGCCTGACATAACTGCCCCCGCTGGCCGGCGGGGGGGTATCCGAAGGGATTTCCGCACGTAAAAAAAAAAAGACACGACTGACTGATGACGTGCTTACTTCATTGCAGAGGATCGCAGTTGCACTATCGTTAGAAGGCCTTCCCGATAGGAAAAATTCGATATCACAGAACCAATAAGAAAATAGAAGTGTTATCGCTTGCCCTTATTACCAGAAACGATTTCGCCACTTTCTTGCAACTGCAAAAACATCATACAGAATACAGAACTGCATTTGATGCCCGTTCAAGCGATGCATACATAGACATTGCTCACGGGCGCAAATATCTGAATGCGACCCCACTGAGTACCACCCGTTAATGGATGTTCAAATTAAACCATAGTTTTTTTGCATAGTATGTAGGTATATGTAAACTCATGTATTTTGATGGTTCGCAATAATGTTGTGGTGGAACGAGAACGATGGTCCTCCAACACAAAGGGAGGTTCCGCGGATCTGGCAAGTGGCTGGTGGTGATCGCGCCTGGCGGGCCGCGGCCCATATGTATGGTGTACCAGCGCGAGAACTTTTCTTTCGCTATGCAGGATTTGTAGTGACATAGTAGTCGCTAGATAGCGCTGGCTTCAATGTACGCCACAATGTAAATCGAAAAAAAACTACAACCTGATTGCACCGCCACCTATCGTGTCCAACAGAAAATAGAGACTAAAATAAGCTTTAATATTGAATTCCTTGCTTCTTATTTCAAAACTTTAACACTCTCCAAATAACGGGCATCCATTCCATAGCACCGCTCATACCTTATTTACCCCCTTAGGGGTGAAATTTTTGAAAACGCCGATGAAAGTATACGTTTATTTCCAGCTTCTTCTTTCGAGCTTCTTACTTTGAAAATGACGGACTTTTCATACAACCGTTCAACGTCTGTTGTACCCCCTTAGTAGTAAAGTTTTGAAAAACACTCATACGCGTATTCATTTAGTTCTGAAAAGACATACGAGTATGATATTTGAATTTCATGCTTCTATGTTTAAAAGTGACGAACTTCCCATATAAACTTTGATCTTTATTTCACCCTCTTAGCGGTGAAATTTTGGAAAATGCTGATACACGTGTTCATTTATTTCCAATCAAAAACAGGTGTATGAAAATTCATGCTTCTAACTTTGAAAATGACGGACTTCCATACAAACGTAATAGAACACGTTGCTATGATAGTGCAAATAATTATAATTGTTCTTTAAGAATCTATAGGAACCCTGATAATCGCGGCAATGGCTAAGATCATCTATAGGATAGACTTCACCTGTAATAGGTTTTTACCCTATGAAATTGCCGAAATTTTCTTACAAATTCATGAGTTCGTTATTCCTGTAATTTAATAGTGATTTCCGTTATTTATATTTTGTTTGAAAGTTGATTTCAAGATTTTACAACTCTGTATTAAATTTGGTTTTCATTGGCCGCTTGATAAATTAATTCGATCTTCAAAAACAGTACTTCCTAAATGCTATCCATTTTGATGATAAATTTCGTATTACTTAACAGCTGTCACTTTTTAAAAGTTTAATAATAGTTGCTGTTTGTTAACTTAATGTTGTCTCATTCATACACATAAAAAAACATTAAATTTGGATTTGTCATTCCTAACAAAAATGCAAAAATGTTAGTACTGAAAATTGGGTTTCCTCCAATTTCTTCAAGAAAAACGGCAATTTCATATGTAACGACCTAATATTTAGTTAGCACTTTTGTGGTTTATATGTACAGCAAATAATAACAATAACAGAGTTGGACAATAGCATTTTGCACATTGCAAGCGGCGCAAGAAGAATAGGCACACATCGGACGGCGGGAGTCGGGACGCAAATACCCCGCCCGAAATAGCGACGCGCCGTCTAACAACCCGGACGCGGCGTCGCGACACTATACCATCAACACGTTAATTACTTACCGACCACACGATTTGTTATACCACAATATAAAATTAAATCATATCTGCAGAGCTGCAGATTAAGATAGTAGATCTGCAGATAAGATTGGACCGTATTAAGAATATTCAATATTTTTTCAGTTCATCTTTCCTTAAATATTGGTTTTCTTATTTAAGGGTGATTGCCTAACTCCTTCGTAACCTTCAGGGAAACATTTTATGAGATAATAAACATCCCCAAAGTGACGGGAGTTTACACCTACATCAGGCCCAATAGGAACTATCGTATAGTTCCTTATTCTGTAATGCTTCCCCGTCATCATCAATGCCAAATATCTCAGGTTTTACCATAGCGCTTATACGGGCATTGTAGTATTGTGCCAGTAGGCCGCGTTGGAACCAGGCTGCAATGCCTACATACCTGTACCCGTAGGAGCTAAAATCAACTTGAAAATATTTGTTGAAAACTTTGAACCAATCCTTATCGGATTATCACTCCCTAGAATCAGTAAGCATATTGAATTTAGAAGCGATTTAATGTAACTAGCAGCAGCTATACCATACGATCGATAATTTGTACGAAATTGTCAAATCTGCTGATTAATGTGTTATTTCATCTATCTAGACTAAAATTATAAAGAGGTAAAGTTTGTGAGGTGTTAGGGGTAATCTCTGGTTCTACTGAACCGTTTTTAATAATTATTTTACCAATAGAAAGACACATTATTTATGAGTGTCATAGGCTATATACCCAAGAGACCGGAGCAGTAATCATAAATGTCAATAAAAGGAACAGATTCACTTACATTATATGAAAACTAACAAATTACGAGCATATACGGGTTAAAGGGTGCAACGGGGGTTCGGAAATACAACACGGACGAAGCCGTGGAGGGCCAGCTAGTTTCTAATAATATGAAACTTAATGTTTACTAACGGAACAGATATAAGTAAACTAGGGATGCGATGCAGTTAGCCGATCGCAAGAAAATTGAGCTGAGCGAGCATTTTTTTTTTCAAAATCTGAAAAATTCAATTTTTGCGCGCGCGAACTTTTTCCGTTAGTTTCAATGGTAAATTTGTTTTTCGGTGATAATTCCTCAATGGTATGTCCGATTTTTAATTTTATGGTCTCAAAACATGCCCCTAGATTGTCGTTATGACCATGCCAAATTTGGTTGAAATCAGATTTGTGGTTGCAAAGGAGTATCCGAGTTTGTAAGCGGCT
The DNA here is from genome assembly GCA_946251805.1 of Cybosia mesomella. Classification (NCBI taxonomy): domain Eukaryota; kingdom Metazoa; phylum Arthropoda; class Insecta; order Lepidoptera; family Erebidae; genus Cybosia; species Cybosia mesomella. Next base: position 20,969,503 of record OX276401.1, read on the forward strand.
ATCCCGCGTATAAGAGCTCAACAACTAGTAAACACTTTTTTGGTCTTTACAAATTATTAGAAATCTAAAGTACTATTTCTTGCAAAGAATATATGTCCCAGAGTAGCTACACGAATATGTGGAACCGAGTAGACAAGCAGATACTTCACATACTTAACTTTACCTAATAGTTATGCATTTCACCGTTGACTTGGCTAGATAGCCCTGGTGACTTAACATCGAAAACGAAAACGTTTCATTAGGTAGGTACTTCCTTAAATTAGCTGAAACGTTTTCATGGGGATACCCTGTGCGCTTTGTCTCGCCTATTTTATGTCTATCTGCAACTCATAGCCAGGTAATCAAATAATAAATTGATGCATCGTTATAAGCCCTCAGGGATAATCCGATAACAGTGGAAATTATCGGCGTCGAATTGCTGGCTTCTGTGACCCATTCTAGACTTTATTTTCTGTTCCAAATATTATACATCTGCTATTTGACATTTATGCTTACGATGAAATCTTAACGAAGATATTGCATTATTATTTACAACATAATTACGAAAAATGACATCGTGCTGTGTTGTTTAATATTCTGAATCTAATTTAGTAGTAAATAGTCTTGTCTGTAAAGACAATCGCTAACCTTGTGCTTTTATATTTTAATTTCTTTTTCCTTTGCCAATACAGCAAACATGTACATATATTTATGTTTATCATTCAAATTTTGTGCGGCGTCATGTTATAAAAGTTAGATATGGCCACGAGTAAGATAATATGCAAATGGGATGTAGGAATCGGTTGTCCTCGCTGGGGTGTGCGTCTATTTGCAGCGGGCGGGCGGCCGCGTATCATGCAGAAGGCGGGCGCGCTGCAGCCTCACGCATTAGGAAGTAAATTCAGTGCGCCGCCGTCGTGCGTGGGCTTGTCACCGTCTCGCCACTGTCAATAACATAAAATATAAGAAATAACACGTTTGTTACAGGGATAAAGTTGGTGACGACGCTCTAGTTTGTCTATACGTTGACGTCACTGTCTGGGAATCCAGTGCGCCGCTATCCGGCACTCCCTGACCTACCTCCAGATATCACGCTGCATATAACTGCTCGATATGTTTTCCAAACTCGTCCTTTACATTAATGTAATTTCCTGACTAAGAGTGGATTTCACCATTGATAGGAAGCGAGATGAATCCCATTGAATATAACTGATGAAATCCAGACTAAATCATACCATATTGAAGCACTCCAAAATGGCTTCTAGTAACTTCAACTTTATTTTCAATATATTTATATTAGAAAAAGGTAACGAGAAAGACCCTACACAAACCGCAGCTTAACACTACTGTCTTTGTGTAGTTAAGGTGGCAGAGCTCTACTAGTAGACAAGTAGAGTAGACAAGACGCTAACGATACTTTTAGCTTTGTTTTGCGTTACATGCTGGTAATCGCTTCACTCGCGACTCGTCGGATTATAAGCGATTTCCAATGCTATTGCGTCATTGTTTGCCAACTTCGCATTCATCTTCGTGTAAATAAATTGAGCGTACACGTACTTTAGTTTCATCAATCAGATTTTCCGCAACTTTGTATGCATATGTTCAATACTTACTACAATTTTTGAGCATGATGTCATCAGTGTTATTTAGGTGCATGTCGTGTGCCCAGTTCGGGGTTCCCCAAGACACGTGATTGGAATATATACATACTTCTCTACTGTCATACTCGTTAACATGGCTTTTTCCAATGCTTCAGTTCATCACGAGTCGGATCTCAAAAGGATACTCTACTAAATAAATTTATTCTATTGTTACGATTATTCTGTTATTAAAAGAAACAAGTTGAATTCCTGAGACGAGCTCAGCCGAATACATGGGATTTTCGATTTTGCGACTTTTTTTTTTTGCGATTTTTTGCGGTTTTTTCTTTATCTTGCAATGGTTCACCCCAGCACAAATCTATTACCGAAAACAGCAACTCGATAGCTCATCTCCTTCATACCCAAAACCGTGACAGAAAATTGGCAACGACGACGTCGACAACGACAACTCGATAGCAATAGGGCTTTTCTAAAGAAAATCCCTAAAAATATGTAGTTCAAATTGAGAACCTATTTGAAGTCTATGATAAAAGTTCATACCTAAAAATACTATCTTAACTTCATGTTTTAAGTTGTTTTTCTTGTCCATTTTTTTACATTGTGGCACCACTATCATCTCGACTTCAAGGATCTGAAGGAACCTACTGAAAAACACGATTGATATCCTTCCTACTTAATATTACAAATGTGAAAGTTTATGAAGATGTTTGGATATTTGAATGTTTGCTCGGATGTTGAACGGATCTGGCTGAAATTTGTTACAGGGATAGATTATAACGTGGAATAACGCATAGGCTACTTTTTATCCCTGAAATAGATTCCAAATTTTGAGAAGGCTCGACCGGCAAGTTGATTCATTTTCGTTGTTTTCGTAATTTTTAAAACACCACGAGAAATGTCGGCCCCCGGGTGACACCAAGTACGAACAGCTTGTATGAAATAAATGTATGTCGAATACATCTATATACGTATATAGATTATATATAAATAAAATATTAGCTTACGTCTACAAAGTTACATCACATATACATCCGACAATGTTTAACATAAGGCAGGTATCTCTGTTTCTTACTAAATAAATTGATTTCGATTGAGAAATTTGTATTCCGCGATACTTAAGAAACTTGTGAATATTAAAGATAGTCATGCATAACATTATTCGCTTTTAGATTATTGATAAGCTGTTCTGTGGAGCTTTAAAAGAAACCATTTTATATTCTAATAAAATTGTGTATGTGTGGAATGTAACGCTAGTAGGTTTCGTACTAAGTACTAGGAATCGTTTTAATGTAATGGCCCGTAATTCCAGTTAGTGTATTCCGAACAGTCAGTTTCTCTAAACTCGCGTGCGTGAGACGCAAGCGCCATCGGCCGGCCTTTCCGATATCGTAATTTTGCTACCTATTTGATATTCAAATATCGTTTACTCATTATTTCTCAATGGCGAGCATTGTATGACGACAACATTTTATAACGGACCGCTATATGTTATTATGTACATACCATTATGTATATCACAGGCAAAGTGCGTCAGTAAACGTATTACTGGCTTCTTAACACGAGACATACATTTTAATGTGTTTATGATGTGTCCGTTTATGTCGTAAAATAAGTTTCCGGCTGTCAAAATAAACAGCTTTGTCCATTCATGTCTTGTTCACTTGGAATCCAATCGTGCTTGGGTATTTGCTGAATTAACAATTACTTATTTTAGGTAATAAAATTATAAAGTGTAGGTAATATAAATTTCTTAAGTGTATTGAACTAGCTGGTGTTTCTGCAGCCCACAGGAACTTGGTCCCGTGATAGAAAGTATCTAGCCTATGTGTTATTCCAGATTGTAATCAGTCTCTGTGCCACATTTCATTTAGGCCGGTTTGTCTGTTTTTGCGTAAAAGAGTAATAAACATCCGTCTAGTCTACACATCCATCTACCCTTACAAACTTTCGTATAATATCAGTAGGAATCACATCTAGACTACTGGTGGTTTAGCATCTAGTAGCAGTTGAACATTATCAAATTTATTCAACTAAGGCGCCTTCACTGGGTTAGAATTAACGCCAATGCGATCTTAAAATAAATGCATAAATATCCCTTGTGACCTTAACGTGTAACACCTTAAAATGTTTTAACATGTCTTAATTAATATTGATTGTGATTATATATAAATGCTACATGGTTAAAGCCAAATTCGCTGATTACTTACAAATTTATGAAAGGTAGCTAGTTCACAGCGTAAGTATTCCCCGCTCCAATCGCAGTCACCTATCTAGGGATTCCCCTGCAAAAATATACACATATATAAAATAACCTGGTGTGTTGTTACTAAGTAAAGATGACCTGTAATGTGAATAATGGAGAAACTATGATATCCTTGCGCTGTCAGCACGCTCCTATGTTCTGTTAAGTTTTACAGGTTTGGCAACCCTTGGCATAATTAGCACGATGGGTTGCAGTCACCGCGGGTTACTATCAGACGAGCTGTTATCACTTAGAAAGTGACTTATGACAGTTAGATTTCTTTTCTGATTACAACACCTAATTGTACAGCTTTGATTCATCGAAGTGAGTTATTTGTGTACGAGAATAATGATTTCATATTTTTGTTTGCCTTTAGTGGTAACGGCAAACTGGCCACCTGGGGCTGTATCATCGGCTTCGTAGTCATGATGTGCTTGGACGTTGGTCTCGGGTAAGGATCTCCATCACCTGTCACACCGTGCCTTCTCACCGGCGACTACGATAGTGATAATATTAACGGTCTGAAATACATTCTGTAAGTTAGATTGTTAATAATTTAGTACCTATACATAGATGCATTTCAATATCTTTTAGTATTGATGGCCATGGGTAGTTAAAGAGGACATCAGTATCTCAATTTTCGTATTTATGTAACGACTGAAAAATAGCAATACAATTTTGCATTACGGTTAATGTCCTTTGTATCTGTCTACCTACTCTAGCTTTATATGAACTGAATAAACAAGTAATTCAATAACATAATGAAGCTATTTCAGAAGTTTTCAGCCAGTCATTGAAAGGTTAAAGTTACGTACAATCAACGTCAAAAGTTGATAATCATATCCAGGTGTCAAAAGGAGGTGATGCTACAGAGCGTCAAAAGTAAGTATTGCGACAAAGTTACAAAAGTTGATGGTTAATACAAAGTTACTTTGACATTCAAATTTGCGCGAAAGTATGAAAGCATTAAAGTAGTAACCATTTTCTTAGGTTCATGCAAACCAACTTATGACACTAAGTTATATTTAAGGTATTTTTTACTATTTATTTAATTTAGCTTATGGCTCTTTCATTTTGTGCATGACGTATTTTTTTTTGGAATATATTTGAAAGGCTTTATATATTGGAGCCAATTCTCCTGTTCAAAAACTGTCTAAACTAGACTACCTTTCTAAAGTTTAAATTTAATCCGACAGCTAATAGGATAAAATTACAGAATTTAAATAAAGTAATTTTAGAGTTATTTTAGTTCATTGAGATGAGTCATAGAATCTGCGCCATTGTGTAAATTCAATAGCGAATTAAAGATTTGTTTTATAGTTCGACGCTATTATTATTTTTTCCTAATTTCGCAAAATTTTGAACGTCAAGGTGACTTTGTACTCATCTTCAACTTTTGAAACTTTACGGCGTACTTACTTTTGACGCTCTGTAGCATCTTTCACTTTGACATCTGAATATGATCATCAACTTTTGACGCTGACTGTACGTGTCTCAAATAATGTACATTTTCTATAATTGATTGTATTCAGTACTACTCTAATTGGCTCACTACAGATAGTGGACCGTACACTCGTCTTCCTCGATGATACCTACTTAACAATCAGCCACAGTCGATGTATGAAAAGAAAAGTTCTAGTTGTATAAACTTCATACAGAATCCATAAAACAATGTAACCTTCAATTAGAGTAGTTTAATTTGTATATTTTTATGATATTAAGGACATAAAAAATTCGATGTAAAACATGATAACTCCAAAAACGAGAATGTATAATGTAATTATTTTGTGTACAAATATATATATAAAAACGATTATAAAACGATTTATAAAAGATTAACATATACATTCGTAATTATAATAGATATTATTAATATATACATATATATATATATATATATATATATATATATATATATATATATATGTATATATTAATAATATCTATTATAATTACGAATGTATATGTTAATCTTTTATAAATCGTTTTCAGTCTTCTAAGAAAAAACTATTGTGGCTACTAACGAATGTTATTGGTGAGGTGTTCCAAAGTCAAATTATTTATAAAGCCAAAGGTGGCATTCGTTGTAAATATGTAAAATGTAAATAGAACAGCGGTGCGTGTAGTTTGTAATATAATAATATGATAGCAACTCCATCGGTACTGACTGACTGATTACCAATTTTACTATCCTTTATACTTTTGATCTGTAAATATTAAGATCGTTATTTATTGATATTCAATTTTATCGGCAGCCAGTACCTATGTCATAACACTACCTTCGAGCCATCAGTACAGCGTATTTATGAAAATGAAATATAAAGCAGGATAAAAAGGTCAGACGTAAGTTAGTTGATACTTTCGTAGACATACAAATATGCAGTCGTCGAGAAAGCGTTTAGTAGTGTTTGGGTTATACTCGAGCGGGCCACAGATTAACAACGCTTGCATGACTTGCCATTTATTACTTAATAAGTATTAGAAGCGTTGCTCTTTCACTGACATATTTGTTGAAAATGCTTCACCTTGATCTTTAACTTCTTTCTGACGACCCGGCGTGCGAATAATTGCAATATCAAATCATTGCAGTATTTAAATTATTTCTGTTCATAATTTCTTAATAACACCGTTTCAGTTAATGTTTAGTTCTTATTTGTCTTACTTTTCATGTGCTCAAGACACAAAACATTGAATAGCCATACTGCTTCAAGTGAGCGTCTGAATGGAGTTCTAAGGGTGAAATCTATAATGCATACTTTGACTTTGCTGAAGCTTAGCTCAGGTAAATCTTAGCGGAGTAATTAGCTGAGCATATTCTTCATTTTGAAATTTATAGACAATACATGTAAGATTATGCCAGCACATGCTCAAAAATGTGCTAAGACTTGCAACGTCGAAATACAAACATGTATTCGTTTTCGTACATTATCGTCTTGATATTTCTTTAAATTAAACTAGAAGTAGATGTCTTTGTACTTATTTATCAGAGACATTTTAAAGATATATGTAATTATTATTCAAATAAATGGGCGAATTCGTATGATAAAAGGAGAAAAAAAATAACAAGGTTACTTATAAGTTACACAATAGAAATGGATTGCAACACTTTGTTAGATAATTGTTGATTGTTTTCAATTTTTGTTAATGTTAATAAATATTCTATCTGATGTTTTATTACGTTTTGTATTGCCAAAATAATCAATAAAGTCATTACCACATTATTTGTTAAGATTTCTATAGGGTATCTTGAATGTAAAATAAATCAGCGTGTTCCGTAATACTAAGGTAAAGTTGGGTTAATTATTTTAGTTGGTTTTTATTCTGAATTTCTGAAAGTCGCCGATTTCGTTAACTTAGACTTTGCTAAACTGAAACTTCAAGATATACACGATTGCACTATAGTTATCGAGTTTGTCTTAAGTCAAACTTAAAACAAAAATTAATGCTCAGCAAAGTCAAATTATGCCTATAGATCTCACCCTAAGTCTACGAGACGTGGTCTGATTTATTCCAAAAATAAATTGATAAATATTTATTTCAAGTATTATATAATAGTAAGCAGAGCTATAAGATAGTCAAGTGGTATTTAAGATCTTAAGATAAAATTATTTAGTTGCGAATTTCACCTGTCCTTTATAGCCTTAATGTTGTCATCGTGATATAATAATATCTTCATACATGGTACACAATTATGCCTCCATTTTATATATTGTAAATTTTATGATAACATGATTTTGATGAGTCCTAGGTTTTAAGCGTATGTAGATACTTTAAAACTACTGGCATATTAAAGCATAGCAGTTACCGATTTTTCTACTGTTACAATAAAAACGATGGTTCTAATAAATAAGCAATAGTAAGTAATAGGCCAGAAGCAACTGAACCAAATTATTAACAATTATGTAATGTTGATTTTGACTCGATATTTTATTAATAGGCAACCAGTGCAAGCCTTCAATTTAAATATTTCCAAATTACATTTAGGATAAATTAGGGGCCGTTCATAAAATAGGTATGTCACGCAAAATGTTAACTTTTCTAGACCCCTTTCTATAATTGGCGTTGCAATATCTCATTCTTCTTGATCGTCGACACTACCATTCGCTTTATCTTCATCTGTCCACTTTGCATCTTGGGTACCAGCGCTTTTATCCCCTAATATGCACATTTTGTCATTCTCGAGGTGGGTGAGCTGCGATTCGGCATATACAAATATGACGAACCACTACATCTTTTTGGTTCTGTTTTGGCTGTATTTTTTTTGTTGCAGTACCAATAGCGACAGAAAACTACAATGCATTGATAAACCATTTTGCAATATTTTAATTTGCAAAAATAATTGCTGATGAGCTGCGAACATCACATTTCCTTAGACACCCTATCTTCCCCGCAACATATTTTATGAATAGCCCCATAAAGACAATATGAATGTTTGATTAGATACATAAAATAGTTTTAGTTTATAATTGTACATTTAAGTACATTACGCACGTGTTATGGACATACGAGCTTATAAGTAATGTGGATTTCTATAAATAGACTACGAGTGTGTTTACGGCACACAACCGAATCATTGATAACTTGAAGATTACATATATTTCGGAATAATCTGATCTAAACTACCTCTGTCCGAGCTAAATGTATATGCCCATGTTTTCCCATAGGCGACACCCTAGGGAAGACAGACGACTAAGCGATAGAACTGTTCCAAAAACATTTTTGGATTAACATCCACATTCACATCTGCGGGATAGGCAGAGGTGGATTAACATTATATTCGGACATAATATATAGTCGTGAGTATAAGCATACTACATAATGTAATAATACGGCCTCTGTGGCGTAGCGGTAGTGCATTCGACTGCTACGACAGGGGGCGCGGGTTCGTATCCCGCTCAGTGCAAATATTTGTATGCACGAATATGTCTATTTGCATTGGTCTTTGGTGGTACAAAAAAAAGTATATAAGTATGTTTGTCCGCATTCTGGAACCCATAACATAAGCTAGTTAACCTATGCTTACTTATCAAAAGCGCTGTGTAGAATGTCATATATTTATTTATTTATTATTAATATTAGAAAATTTTGACTGAACTAACTGTGAAAGTTGGGTTGACGAGAACACATTGTTCAGTTTTCAATAATTGTTAAAAATTCGATACAACTAAATTATAGTACCTAATACCTATAAAAAGCTCATAAAAACAAGAGCAATAAACAATTAACATTTAATAACACTCTTCATGCTTATTAATATAAACGTTAAATATTTTGTGCAATTGGACGTTATTAAACCACAACGTCGCATCACTTTTTTACTTACTGTACGTAATTCAATACGTATAGTTTATTCGAGTGGTCTGTTTGTAGAAATCCTCATTATTAATCCTATTTTCCACGATTACAATGTGCTCATAGATGATCCAAAAATATTGTTTATAAATAAATAAATATAAATGTAATGAAGTTTTGATTTACGTAACGACTTAAGTATATCATTTTATTTTATATATTTGAATTTATTTCAGCTACTAAGTAGTTGTCACAATAGCACAATAGTTCCATTGATTGTTTAATATTATTAAAATTGTTTTTATATTAGAAAAATGCAACACAATATATGTCGTATTATTTTACAATGTATAAAAATACCTCGTGGGTGTGTAATATACCTCTGCCTACCGCTGCGGGGATACAGGCGTGAAGTTATATTAAGTAAAAATTCCCTAGCACCATGTTTCGGTTACGAACAGAGTAATAATACTTTTACAAAAGCAATAAACCAACTTCAAAACTTTCAAAATTATTGAGAAATACCGGTGGCAATCTGTGGTCTTCTTCATCAGACTCATTTCATTAAAACTACCTGAATCCAAACGTTTGACGTGTTATAGAAAATAGAAAAATATTATTACCCCTGTCTATAATATACCTGTACGGAGTTCCCTCAATTCGTTGATTGATTGATTTCATCATCAGAGCTGTATTTTGATACAAATGGAACCAATCTACAAACTTTTGACCGCATGGTAAATTATTTTCTTTTTTAAAGGGTATTTATTACATACTAGCTTTTGCCCGCGGCTCCGCCCGCGTAGATGTCGGTTATCGCGACAAAACATAGCCTATGTCCTTTCCCAAGGTCTAATCTACCCCTGTACCAAATTTCAGCAAAATCGGTTCAGTGGTTTTTGCGTGAAAGCGTAACAAACAAATTTACATTCGCATTTATAATGGTAGGGATAAATCTTCCGGACTGTACGTAAAACCTAATACTTCGTACCGCTAAAAAGGATTACAACTGAATTGCGAACTGCCTCCTTTTTGTAAGTCGGTTAACAAACAAACCTTTACATGGCTTAGCTGCTCTCGATAGTTGCTGTTATTCCTTATGATGGCCAGGCCGGTCTTAGGATGGGTTACCATTCTTAACACATTGAGACTCCTCCGTTCCTGGGTAAGCACGTTAAGCCGTTGGTCCCGGTTGCTATACAAACATCTGTGGCATTAGCTACGGGTAGTTGGAGCACTAAAAATCTCGTCAATCTGTTCCAACTACAGAACTTCGATATCGCCAGTGGGGGGTTGTGCAGGTAAGATGGCAGCGCTTCACGGAAAAGATCGTAGTTTCGTAGTTAGACTGAAAGCAGACCCCTACTAAGTTGGGAGAAGGCTCAGAGGATAAGTGATGCCGACTTCATTTTTATTATTTCTAAATGTTTCTATGTATGTTAATCCTATATTATTTCAAATATGTTTATCCGAATTGTATAACCCATAAGTCAGTTAAGCTATACTTTGAATCTACATAGCGCTGTGTAGAGTTTCCTAGAATATTTATCTTGGTTGTTTCGTACATGAATCAAAGCGATCTATAAAATAAATTATGAAATAATTAACCGAATGTACCGCGTGTGCTATGAGCAGCATGTGATTTTACCTCACAATAAAAGTTTTCCTTATCGAGTGTATTTAAATGGAACGGGAGCAGCGATAAACGGGGCCCAGTCGGGTCGTTAATAAACCTGTACGTAGATATGTACCAACGACGCAACTACTTTACTTCCTCTTGCCATGTCACATGTGAGAACAACAACGATACATACATCTATACTATTATAAAATTGTAAATTAACTGTGTCAGTACATTGGAGATATTAAAAAAAAATACTTTGGTTATGTTAAATGAGCGGTTCTGAACACATTTTTTTTTCTAATTCTTCTGTTTGTACGCGATGGACGTAAAAACTACTGAACGGGTTTTGATGCGCTTTTTTCTATCACAAAGGTCTTGGTCAGACTTAAAATCCGTATGTTTGATTGCAATTGGTTCAGAAGAACCGGAGATATGGCTAAAAAAAACGATAACCGACCTCCGCGCGGGCGGAGCCGCGGGCGTCAGCTAATTTAACAACATATTTATAGAGATAGTCAACTTATAATAGTTATTTATGCAACTGTGGTATAATGAGGGGTATTAAAACATGAATGTGGGTTTATCACACGAAGCGAAGCTGAGTGTGATAATAGTATCACATGAGTGTTTTAATACCTTTTTTTTTTTTTTTTTTTTTTCATGCGGAAATCCCTTCGGATACCCCCCCGCGTGCCAGCGGGGGCGGTTATGTCGGGCTTGAACCGACTAAAACCGCACGCCGTCTCGGGTCTACAGACGCCGGGGTGTAAGGTTGCCCATAGAGCATATCCCTCGCACCCCGACTGACCCTGGGCCATCTCCGGTTTCGAGATGGCCCCCTCGGGTTTGGGAACCACGGTGTCCCCGTCTTGCCCCGGTTTGGGGGAGGGGCGCTAGTCGCCCCACCGTCCCGGCCTGCTTCTGCTGGGGTGACAGGTGGCCTCACCCGCCACCCCCAGGCCTGCGCTCATGGAGGACGGAGGTCGTTAAGCGACCTCCGGCGCCTGAGTCGTCTGCGACGCGCGGCGAGCAAGTTGCGGGCTCGGCGGGCCGGGAGAGTTCTAAGTCTCTCCCGGGCGCGCTCCGCCACCTCCTTCGCGAGCATTACATGCTCGCAGAAGGAGGCGGCGGCGGCCCACGCGCTCGCGGTCCGCACCATTGCCGCAATCATGCTGCCGAGCGAGAGGACTCCCACCCCGATAGTGTTTTAATACCTAATTATACAGTTGCATACAAGACTTTATCTACACCCATGATAAACTAATAATACATCTTCAGAGAATGATGTACTGCCCTTTGATATTTTCCAATTCATGAAATCTTGGTACGCCTTTTTATACTGTTTTCTAGATTTTTCCGGTAGTAATTTGTTAGAAATGTCCTTTGCTGCATTCGAAATGTCTGGAGGTGTGTTATCAAAACTTAAATCGCTCATTTTCGTAAGTAAACAAAACAATTTGCAAAAATAATAGCTAAGAAAAATAGCGGGAATTCGAATTCGAACGAATAAGCTTTAATTTTTTTTTACGGCGCGCCGCCGTCGTGGTAGTGCAATGCAACGCGCGTGAATGACAGTTCTTTTTTGAAATTCATATGCAGATTCCACGCATCGGGCGGTAAGAATTTGGCTGTCTGATGAGTAACCCTTTGCGCGGAAGACATTGAAAAAGCGAAAGGAGTGTTATTATGAAATTTCATACAACATTATAACACCCGTTCGGATGATATTATGGTTATTAGGACATTGGATGTATTAATGTTGGCAATAAGCTAACTGTTTCAGAATCTTTTATAGAGGATTTAAAGCATGGGTGTAGATAAATAGTATAAGTTGACTATCTCTACATAGTATAAAACAAAGTCGCTTTCTCTGTCCCTATGTATGCTTAAATCTTTAAAACTACGCAACGGATTTTGATGCGGTTTTTTTAAATAGATAGTGTGATTGAAGAGGAAGGTTTATATGTATAATAACATCCATTGCACCCGTGCGAAGCCGGGGCGGGTCGCTAGTCTTTTATATAAAGCTGTGCACTGACTGGCGTTATGCAATTAATTGGGTAATAATTGTATGCCCACCAAGATCTCTCGGGACCCATGTCAACCTCACCTGCTAGCTGGTAAGCTTTCCTCTTGGGGCTAAGAGGTCGGATGGCAGTGGCTCTTGCAAAAGCCTAATTAAGTCTAATCAACATAGCAGGAGAGCGGATGATGAAACCGGGACTAATGCTAGCTTCAAATAATATATGTGATAATGTAACAACTACATAGGGTGTATGAGGCCCCAGAAGCAAGCCCAGGGTAGCGGCGCGTCGTCCCGAGACGGCGTGCGGTTTTAGTCGGTTCAAGCCCGACATAACCGCCCCCGCTGGCACGCGGGGGGGTATCCGAAGGGATTTCCGCACGAAAAAAAAAAAAAAAAAAAAAAAGGGTAGCGGCGCGTCGTGTCTCCGTGCGCTCGTCTCTGCAAGGGCGGTCGGAGTCTCAAGGATATCCTCTCTATACATATTACATGGTAGATGGTTACTATATGGATACACTACTCTATACATGGTTTCAAGCATCATCTTCGTACTCGGGTCCGTTCTCCTACGTTTTCTCATCCTGATGTAGCTTAACTTGTTTTTACGTAAGCTACTGCAGTCTGACCCCCCAACCTCAAGAAGAAAGCCTGCGCCCGAGCCTCATCCATTAATCAGCTGATGTACCGATTCACAGGTGAGATTGACTTGAGCCCCGCAGTTCTTGTTTTAGCTACGTAGTAACTATTTATTGATCTGTGGTTAAGCCTCACGCACTCAGCATGTGTTGAAAGTTTTTAGAGATATAAGAGAGTACCTATGACACGGGCGAAGCCGAGGGGGACAGCTAGTAGAATATATTTATTCTGATAACTTAATCGTAAATAAATCAGTGCTCCTTGTATATTAGACAACATATTGTCTACACATACAGTTGCAAGCAGCTGTCGTTAAATTAAAATTCGGTCACCTTCGTCCAAATCTTAAGTTTTGGCCAAAGCTGAAAGGTATTGGCATGCGCCAGAATTAAACGGTTTCGAAGTCCGAAAGTAATTCCATGTTGCAGTAATTTTATTCATCTTATTACGTTTTTTTTTCTAAAGTCAACATAAACTATTAAGTTACCATTCATTATTTTACTTTCTTTTAGCCAATTTCGACTAATCTTCTTAGGGTCGGCCTCGGCCGATTATCGTGGTGATAGCTGATTATTCGGTCGGACACTTGTGTGAATAGCCGCCGCAATAGAATGTGCCTGCCGCATCGGTCTAAAACACTATCAAAATTTCAAGTTTGTAGCTTCAGCGGTTAAGGATCTGCGTTGATGAATCAGTCAGGTCAAGAACACAACCAGGCAAGTATAATCCTAACTATAATGTATGTATGAAGAACATTTATTTAAGTAGGTCATTTACTCAATGAAATTCATATTAAAAAACAAAAATAACGGCATCGCGTATTCGAGCGGTAATTCTACTTCTAATGCAATAAAATTATAAATCTGTATTTTATTGTAATTGTAAACAAAAAGTTTCGTAGCAACATTTATTTCTTAAAATGTACAGTATCAATTACCGCAATTAAGTAACTTACAATGGTTTGAACATAATTCATTATAAGGAGGCTCGATTCCAGATTTTCTGTCTCTTACAGTTATGTCTTTCCCATATCTACTGACAAATCTTCATGTTCTATATATGGTAACTTAGGGTCGAAACTTACAATGGATCCGATTAGTTGTTAACAATACTTGACACTCAGATACGGGTTTGCTAACAGGATATTGTATATCGTGAGACCATCTGAACCAACTAAACACGACGAAAAATCTGTCGGAAATGCGAACAATTACAAAACAACGTGCAACAAATCCAGCCCTAAAAATAAGGGTGTCTGCTGTCAATTCAAATATAAAAATCCGTTCCCGCAGTGGGAACGCACAGGTAGATTTCTTGAAGCAATTAATATTATTTTATTAACATGTTTAATTTTTTTTTCTCGAAAACGGTAACTTTTAGCGAAAAACTTTTCAGACATTTATTTTAGACTTAAAAATGGCCTATCGATTATAAATGTTTCCGACCGCAAGAATGTTCACCGATTAGAAGTTATGATTTTTTTCCCGAAAAATTTTGGTTTTTCCCCCTTCCACTTTTAGTTAAAGTTTTAATCTTATAGGTTTATAATTAAAAGTTGTTGGTATTCATGTATACTATGGGATAAAATTAGAACGGTTCCAATATCTTTCATGGAACGTGAAATTTTGAGGAAAAACTGATTTCACAAAAAGTGAGGTCCTACCGTCCCCTTAGGCCGGATTCCATCCGTTCACGAACTTAAACTAAGTTTACACCCAAGCAATTTTTGACGGCAGTTTGAAAGCGATCGGGGCAAAAATGCGACCGTGAGAGTGCCGCGAATTTTGGGAAGTGGAACCATACATACATATACCTATATATAAACTTTTTGACCAGTGGTCATTTCGGAGTCAGGGGGTCATAACTAGACCTCCTATGAAGAAATTTTTTTTAAATTCGACTGTAGTCAAGAAACCAATAGGTAGATCGATTTCATCGAAATCTACCTAAAATCTCTTGTGTGTCATCTTTTTGTCCGAAAAATCATGATGAATTTCTTTATGTGAACTACTTATCACAGGTTTTCTAATCTAATGCACGATTATTACGAAATTAAGCTAGCTGGTGAATGGAATATAGCTGTAGGTACAAATACTAATCTTCTTAGGGTCGGCCTCGGCCGATTATCGTGGTGATAGCTGATTATTCGGTCGGACACTTGTGTGAATAGCCGCCGCAATAGAATGTGCCTGCCGCATCGGTCTAAAACACTATCAAAATTTCAAGTTTGTAGCTTCAGCGGTTAAGGATCTGCGTTGATGAATCAGTCAGGTCAAGAACACAACCAGGCAAGTATAATCCTAACTATAATGTATGTATGAAGAACATTTATTTAAGTAGGTCATTTACTCAATGAAATTCATATTAAAAAACAAAAATAACGGCATCGCGTATTCGTATTAGGTAGGTATATCTGTATTGGGGTGCGACTGGTTGGATCACCTCCAAGTTTGGTGCACCCTGGGCAACGTGGGCGATGACGCATCATTGATTGCTCCTCTGGAGTAGCTGGCGTCAACGTCAACGGCCAAGAATCTGACCAACCGGCCCTTTTCAGGGCCAGCTGACCACATTGCACGAGGGGGTTGGGGCATGGCGGGCCTGCAAGGCTCGCGGGGGTGGGGGCCGCTCCAGGTACCCCTCTGCTGTTATCAGTGCGAATGGCCCAGGGTCAGTCGGAGTGCGAGGGACATGCTCTATGGGTAACCTTACACCCCGGCGTCTGTAGACCCGAGACGGCGTGCGGTTTTAGTCGGTTCAAGCCCGACATAACCGCCCCCGCAGGCTGGCGGGAGGGTATCCGAAGGGATTTCCGCACAAAAAAAAAAAAAAGGTATATCTGTATTACATCATTGGATCACCGACCAAAAAATGCAGGACATACAATTTAAATTCACAAGGCTGCTTAGTTCGTTTACATTTACAGGCTTGGAAGATCCGTTGGCAATCCACGCTTGTCAAGCGCGTGTGGTCGCTAACCTACTTTACCATAAAATGAACCATGCTGAAGCTTTGCAATTTATAATAATTAAGGACCTCTGTGACATGGCGGTAGAGCGTTCGACTGCTAAGTCGGAGGTCACGTGTTCCCTGCTTAGTGCAAATGTTGTTACGCCCGAGTGTGTTTATTTGTATTGGTCTGGGTGTTTATTTATACGTTTAATTATATATTATATTTATTTACAAATCAAAATGTATCTAAGTAGATAGATTCATTCGGATTCTAGAACCCATATTAGAATCTAGTTAAGCTATGTTTACTTTGAGACCCACCAAAGTATACATAGCAAAGGATAGAGTTGATGTATGTCTTAGAATATTTCATTATTAGGTATAATTTGTTAGAACTAACTTATTACAAACTTCAATACTTTGTCTATATCTATGTGACTGAGTACACCATCGCGGTCACCCATCCATGTGTCCCACAGCGCTGAAAGCTAACTAGTACCTACTTGATATTGTCGGAAGTTTACGCGAATGTTACACATTGAAATAAAACTATTTTTAACGGATTCTATTCAACAACAGCATATGTTAGAGATTCTTACCATTTTGTTAGTGAAATTAAACACCTACATCTCACTAATAATGAAACAATGGTCAGTTTTGATGTACAGTCATTATTTACATGCATACCTGTACATGACTGTATAGACATAGTTAGGAGAAAGTTAATAGAGAACACCATGCCTGAGGAATATGCAGAAATACTAAATCACTGCTTAACAACTGGCTACCTGTTGTGGGATGATAAGTTCTACATACAAATCGATGGCGTGGCAATGGGCTCCCCAGTATCGCCTGTTGTTGCTGACATATATATGGAGGCCTTCGAGGCGCGAGCTATGCAGACGGCTGCCATTACACCTAGATTTTATAAACGGTATGTAGATGACACCTTCACTATACTACCAACAGATAGTATAAATACATTTTTAACACACCTTAATTCCATTAATAACAACATACAATTCACTATGGAATTAGAGGCAAATAATTCATTAGCTTTCCTAGATGTTCTTGTAATCAGAAACTCTAATAATACTTTGAGCCATACTGTGTATAGGAAAAAGACCCATACTGATAGGTACTTAAACGGTGAGTCTCACCACCACCCTAAACAGTTAGCTACCGTGGGAATGTCTTTGTTTCAGAGAGCCCGTGGGATCTGTGACAAGAAACACCTGGACGCTGAGCTACAACATGTCAAACAAGTTCTGTATGACAACAAGCTCAAACAACCGCGCATCAGTCACAGATCCCGAGAAAAGCCAGCCACTGTCGAGCGCCAGCCTGCAGTCCTACCATACATACGAGGGGTCACTGACAAGATTGGCTACATCTTGAAGCGAGCTTCAATTAACACATACTACAAGCCGCCAACGAAGATATGTCAATTTTTACCATCTGTCAAGTGCCAATTGCCTCTACAAGATGCAGGGGTCTATAAAATAGATTGTGACTGTGGGCTCTCTTATATTGGTCAAACCAAACGAAGCATTGGCACTCGCGTCAAAGAACACATAGCTGACATAAAACACCAACGCTCAAAAAAGTCTGCTGTATGTGAACACGTGCAACAGGGGACCAAACATTACTTAAGGTTTGATAAACCACAGATACTCGCCAAAGAAAGTCGATTCCTACCTAGGATGCTCCGCGAAGCTATTGAAATTAAAAAACATCCTAATTTTAATAGAGAAGACGGTTGGAATGTACCACCAGCTTGGGACCCAGTCATTCACTTAATTAATTCCAAGAAAAAACAAAATAAGTACAACAAGACTTCATGACACTGTGTGCTCATTCTGCGTAAATAGTAACACCAACAATTCAACATAGTTCGGGTACTTTGAGATAACTTTCACTTCAAACTTTAAGACAACAACCATCTTTAGTCTCCCCGTGACCATGGCTGCTGAAAAGCAACCGAAACGTCGGGTTCAATGTAAAATATAAAATAACATCAAATAAACCGCGATAGAATCCGTTAAAAATAGTTTTATTTCAATAGTACCTACTTTTTTTTAAATATATATTTAGGACACGTCAATTTCACTTCACCTCGCCTGATGGTAAGCTACAGGTAAAGTCTCAGGAAAGAGGGTCATCATTCCATACACGTACCATGTTAACAATAGTGGCACTCAGCTTGACGGCCTCATCAGAAGAGGATTGTCGTCCACCGGTCCCACTAGTGCTGCGACCACAACCCCCCTGCTACTTAAATAAATCTTGTTTTTTAGTGTCAACCTAAGCGATTATACCTTTGTCTATTCTAAGAAATTATTATCTATTTGTACTAAAACGGTATTAGTAATGTCTAGAAAAACTATTAGCACGAATAATTAGATACCTAGGTTGACTATAAATGAAACGCGTAGTTTTTATTATTCTAAACTCAAGTTAGTTGATCCAGGTGCCCGGCAACGGACACTTGGGGAGGACACCGTGCGGTTTTAGTCGAGACACGAGATAACCACCCCCGCTGGCCAGCGGGGGGGTATCCGAAGAGATTTCCGCACGTAAAAAAAAAAAGAAAAAAAAAGGGCAATAACCTGTGTCAATAGTTTTTTTAGACTACTACAGTTTTATTACGCTAGGTAGGAATATATAGAACAAGTTAAATACACATTATGTGTTATAGGAACGCTTATTACTTACGAATCAAGTTTAGACATCCTAGATTACAGTAAGGTTACAATCCCGCAGATCAGCTCCAATCTCAGTTCCTCCGGAACAGAAAATTTTCGTTATAAATTATTAATATTGATATAAAACAATGAAATACTCAAAATAACTTGACTTATATTCAGGTTTAACTACTCTGTAATGA
The DNA here is from genome assembly GCA_946251805.1 of Cybosia mesomella. Lineage (NCBI taxonomy): Eukaryota > Metazoa > Arthropoda > Insecta > Lepidoptera > Erebidae > Cybosia > Cybosia mesomella. The sequence continues at coordinate 20,988,739 of OX276401.1, forward strand.
TCGATTAAACTCCTTTTATAGAGAGCAACAAGTATAAAGTTTACAAACCTGTAACCAGACTACGGTAAGATTCAAATATATAGACGTGAAAGAGTAGAGATGGCGAGTAAATCACTGAAATATACTACAAAAATTGTATTTTTATCACTTGGTATATTCCATAATATTACACTATACCTATTTATTTTTTTGAACTCGGGATTTTCTGCCCTTCATTTGATAACACACTCGATACGATAGCCATTATTTATTTGGATCTACCATCCGTTATGTTGATGTTGTTCGTATAAAATGTAGCCTATTGGACCAGCGCGTGATACTGAATCGAATGATACCTGATTCATTACAATCAGTTCAGTATCTTAGGCGCTACAGTGGAACATACTTAAATACTCTACATAAACAGGCAACCACATTACAGACGCGCACGCTGTAGTCTGGTAACAAAGAAAACGTAACTAAATGACTTTCTACTAACATACAATTGGAACAAAAACCAAAAATATATTTTCATCTGAATGTTGACAAAACATACACATTTAGTGCATCAATTTTGTGTCGCACAAAAATTATATCATAGATACTGCTATGGGGGGGTGCGACTGGTTGGAACACCTCCGCGTTTGGTGCACCCTGGGCAACGTGGGCGATGACGCATCATTGATTGCTCCTCTGGAGTAGCTGGCGTCAACGTCAACGGCCAAGAGTCCGACCGACCGGCCCTTTTCAGGGCCAGCTGATCCCATTGCACGAGGGGGTCGGGGTATGGCGGGCCTGCAAGGCCCGCGGTGGTGGTCGCTCCAGGTACCCCTCTGCTGTTATCAGAGGGGACACTGCGAGCGACGTGTTGATCCGAGGGGATCAGGGGACGGGTCGGCCCACTGCTCGCGCAGGGGCTGACGGGCATTCGTGCCGCCGTCGGTGATGGAAGGGGTGGCTGCCCTTCCGCGTCGCGTAATCTCCGGGTGATCGTCATGGACCTGCATGCTAGCCACATGCGGGAAGATGTGATCTCGGAGGACGCGGGGCTTGCCTAGATTGGCCGGCCCGCGACAAGGAAAAGTCTATAAGACCCGACAGCGAAGTCGTAAAAACCTGTGGACACCTGGGGACCTCCACAGTATGTACCCCGCTTCCCGGAATGAGCGTCACCCGGGAAGTGTATTTATATCGACTCATACTCGTGGGACTCATATGGATAATACATTTAAAAAAAACCAAAACCCCCCCCAAAAACCAAGCGAAACAGTCTGCGCGGAGGTCGCGCAGCAGTCATGCGTGGAGGTCACGCCAAAAACCGCGGTAGTGTCGGAGATGTTCGACACTGCTAGCGAGAGGAGCAGGGCGAGCAGCCCGCTGGGATTGGGCGTGAAGGCTGCCCAGAAGCGGAAGCGGCGCTCCAGGAAGCCTAGGCCGAAGGAGGACGTGTCGGATGAGGAAATTACCCTCACCGGGACGGCCTCCTCCAGCAGTGATGAGGTGGCAAAGCCGGCGTCCAAGGTGGCCGCAGGCCGCCGAGGGGCGCGAGGTGGAACGAGGGCTGGCCAATCCATCCGAGCCCCCTCGAACACTGGGAAAGCCGCAGCCAAGTCGCCGCCGAGGCCTTCCACCTCTGCGGCACCGGAGCTGGGCAGGAGGACACAGTCACTCTTGGAGAGTTTCCAGAGAGTGGCTGCATCGTCCCAAGGGTCCCCGGACCCAAAACAGGAGGAGATGCTGAACATCGTGTTCGGCATCGCCTCCGAAAATGAGGCCCTCGCTGCGGAGCTGGCTGAGTCCCGTCGGGAGACAGCTCGGCTCTCTGCCGCTCTCGAGCAGCTGCAGAGGGTGGTAGCGAGCTCTGCGCAGCTAGTGCCGCCAGCACAACCCGCGCAGCCGGTGCGGGTGACGAGGTCGTCCCGGTTGGCGCAACCGGCACAGCCGGCGCTACCAGCGCAGCACCTGGCACAGCCGACGCGGCCGGCGCGGTCGCTGGGAACGACGCGGTCCAGCGAGCCACCGGCGGAGTCCTGGCTCCCGTATATGGAGGCGCTGGAGGAGCGCATGATGTGTCGGATGGAGGCCTTAATGGACTCCATCCGCCGTCCGCCTCTGGCGCCGCCGGTGGCCGGCTACTCGGCTGCAGCGAAGAAGGGCCCCACCCGCCCGGCTGCAGGTGCGACCCTGCCGGAGCCGGCTCCTCAGCCCCCTCCCGCTCAGGGGAAGGGCAAGGGCAAAGGCAAGGGGAAGGGCAAGGGGAAGACGTCCCCAGCCCTGGCCCCAGCCCCAGCCGTGGCTCCGACTACCTCCACCCCACTGGAAGGGGGCTGGGAGGTGGCTGGAGCCAACAAAAAGAGGCGGAAGGCCGCCAAAAAGGCCGCCAAGAAGGCCAGGAAGGCCGCGGCCGCCGCGAAGACAGCGCCGGGGAAGCTCCGTGCCCCTGTTACCACGGCCGTCGTCGTCACCCTGACGGCGGAGGCAGTGGGTAGGGGCATGGGGTATGCCGAGGTGTTGGCCAAAGTTAAGGCCAACGTCGATTTGAAGGCCCTCGAGATCCCGGGTGTCCGGTGCAAGAGCACACGGACGGGAGCCCGGCTTCTCGAGGTCCCCGGCGCCGCCAGTGGCCCCAAGGCCGACGCCCTAGCGGCTCGGCTGAGGGAGTCGCTGGACGCAGCCGACGTCCGGGTGTCCAGGCCCATTAAATGCGCAGAAGTGCGCATTACGGGCCTGGACGACTCCGTCACGGCAGAAGAGCTCAGGCTCGCCGTGGCGGAGGCCGGGGACTGCTCCCCGGACACAATTAAGGCCGGAGCTATACGCTTCGGCCGCGGTGGACAGGGGGCAGCAGTTGTCGGCTGCCCTATCGCGGCGGCCCAAAAGGTCGCAGACGGGCGGAGCCTCCTGCTGGGAGGCTTCCTGAGGGCGCAGGCACGGCTCCTGCAGGCCCGACCGGCCAGGTGCTTCAGGTGCCTGTCGGTGGGCCATGTGGGGGTGCACTGCACGGCGGAGGTAACGGCGGGTGACCGCTGCTTCCGCTGTGGCCAGCCCGGTCATAAGGCCGGCACGTGTAGCGCCCCGTTGCACTGCTTCAGATGTGCAGCGGGGGGCAAGCCGGCTGACCATAGGGTTGGCAGCAAGGCCTGCGTCGGAGGGGAGCCGAAGCCGGGAGGCCGGCCTTCCGCCCCTAGTTCGCAGCGGGATGCGGAGATGGGGGTTCCATAATGGATCCTCAACTCCGCATCCTGCAGGTGAACGTTGGCCACGGTGCCCATGCTCAGGACCTTCTGCGCCAGAGCATGGCCCAGTGGGCCATAAATGTCGCCGCTGTCGCCGACCCATACACCCACCGGTTCCTCGGGCCTGCCTGGGAAACCGCGCTGGATGGGTCGGCGGCACTGGTGCACAACCCTGCCGCCGGCAGCCCCCCTCTTGCCGTCGTTGCAAGGGGACCCGGCTGCGTGGCGGCGGCGGTTGGGTATATAGCGGTCGTGGCCGCTTATATCACGCCGAACCGAGACCAAGCTGCATATGAGCAGTGGCTCCGTCAGCTGGCCGTCGTCGTCAATGCCTGCCAGCCCCGTCCGGTCCTTGTGCTCGGGGACTTCAACGCCTGGTCGTATGCCTGGGGTTCCCGACACGAAAGGGGCGCGACGGGGCATAGAGGCAGGGCACTGGTGGACTGGGCCGCACGACTCGGCCTAGTCCTCCTAAATCGGGGAGCCGTGGACACGTTCGTGACCTCGAGGGGTAGCTCCATCGTGGACCTATCGTTCGCGAGCCCCTCGTTGGCGCGACGTGTTCAGGGCTGGCGCGTCGTTTTGGGGAAGGACACAAGTTCGGATCACCGATACATTCGGTTTGACGTGTCCCCCCCTGCGAGCGACGCGCCGGCTGCACCGGCTCCACCCGAGCCACGTTGGGCGCTTAAGCGACTTGATCGGGAGCTCCTCCTGGATGCCGCCATCGTACAGGCCTGGGCCCCTGCGCCGGACAGGCCTGTCAGCATAGACGATGAGGCGGAGTGGTTCCGGGAGGCCATGACCCGTGTCTGTGACGCGGCGATGCCTAGGGCTCCGCCCTATAATCCGAGGGGTCAGGTCTACTGGTGGTCGTCGGAGATCGCGCAGCTCAGACGGGGCTGCGTGATCACGCACCGCCGGTGGGCCCGATTCCGTAGGAGGCGTCGCCGCCCCGAAAGGCGGAGTTGTACGAGGGATACAGGGAGGCCAGACGAGCCCTCCGAGCGGAGATAAGGCGTTCCAAACGGGACGCCTTCCGCGAGCTGCTGGAGACGCTGGAGCGGGACCCTTGGGGGCGGCCCTACCGGATGGTGAGGGGCAAGCTGCGCCCCAAGGCCCCGCCGTTAACCCGGTGTCTCCAGCCGGATCTGCTCGGAGGAGTTGTTGGCTCCCTGTTCCCAGCGCGGGCGGTGGAACATGTTCCACCGCAGATGACTCCGCCTCGGTTGCGCATGGCGCCCGACGTGGAAGACGACGACGTGCCCGAGGTCACTTGGGTAGAACTAGAGCTGGCGGTGAGAAGGCTAAGAGCCAAACACACCGCCCCGGGACCCGACGGCATTCCAGGCCGAGCGTGGGTCCTAGCTCTAGTCGACGACGCTCTCGAGCCCCGACTGAGAGGGCTTCTCAGCGCATGTTTGGAGCGGGGCCAGTTTCCGAAATTGTGGAAGACGGGGAAACTGGTCCTCTTCCGAAAGGAGGGGCGCCCGGCGGACTCGCCGTCCGCCTACCGGCCCATAGTGTTGCTTGACGAGGTGTGCAAGCTCTTTGAAAGAGTAATTGCGAAGCGCCTCGTCGAGCACCTCTCAAGAGTGGGGCCGGACCTGGCGGATGGCCAATATGGCTTCCGCCAGAGGCGCTCCACCGTGGATGCCATCATGCGCGTGAGGGCTCTGGCGGAGGATGCAGTAGCCCGGGGTGAGGTGATGTTGGCGGTGTCCCTGGACATCGCCAACGCGTTCAACACCTTGCCCTGGAGTTGCATTAGGGAGGCGCTCGTGTATCACGAAGTGCCTCTCTACCTCCGCCGCATAGTCGGGGCGTATTTGACGGAGAGAGCCGTCATCTACCCAACCGTGACCGGTCTCAGTCGGCGTGAAATGTCGTGCGGTGTTCCACAGGGATCGGTCCTGGGGCCGCTCCTGTGGAACATCGGATACGACTGGGTGCTTCGCGGTGAGCTCGTAGGCGGTGCCGCCGTCACGTGCTACGCGGACGACACGCTCGTGACGGTGTGCGGGGCGACGTACCGCGAAGCGACCCGAAAGGCCACGACCGCGGTTGCCCAAGTCGTTAGGCGGATCCGGCGGCTGGGTCTCGAGGTGGCCCTGCATAAAACTGAGGCCCTGTTCTTCCATGGGCCTCGGAGCAAGCCACCCGAGGGATCCAGTCTCATCGTGGGAGGAAATCGCATCGGCATCAAGCCCCAAATGAAATATTTGGGGCTCGTGCTCGACGGCCGATGGGACTTCGGAGAGCACATCCGAAGTCTGGCCCCCAAATTGAAGGGCACAGCTCTTGCTCTGGCTCGGCTGTTGCCCAACATGAGGGGGCCCGATGACTCCTGCAGGAGACTCTACGCGGGGATCGTGCGGTCCATGGCCCTGTATGGGTGCCCAATATGGGCGGAGGCCCTGAGGACCAGAACTGTGCAGATGCTGCGCGCTCCGCAGCGAGTTCTGGCCATCAGGGTCATCCGAGGGTACCGCACGATCTCCTTCGAGGCGGCGAGTCTCCTTGCCGGAACTCCACCATGGGACCTGGAAGCGAGAGCCCTTTCGCAACTGTACCAGTGGCGAAAGGAGGCGCGGGAGCAGGGATGGAACCCCGAGCCTCGAGAAATCGAGGCCGTGCAGTCCCAGCTCCGCCAGGCCATCGTGGTGGAGTGGAAGGAACGACTTGGGCAACCAAGCGCAGGGCACGCCGCAATAGCGGCGGTAAGGCCCATCATGGAGGATTGGCTGGAGAGGCGACACGGAAGCCTCTCCTACCGACTGACGCAGGTGATCTCAGGGAAGGGGTGCTTCGGGGACCACCTGCATCGGATCAGGAAGGAGCCAACGCCTGAGTGTCATCACTGCGACGCGAGCGAGGACTCAGGGCTGCACACGCTGGCGGACTGCCCGGCGTGGGAGGCGCCGAGGCGTGACCTCGTGGCAGCCATCGGGGTGGGAGTCCTCTCGCTCGGCAGCATGATTGCGGCAATGGTGCGGAGCGCGAGCGCGTGGGCCGCCGCCGCCTCGTTCTGCGAGCATGTAATGCTCGCGAAGGAGGTGGCGGAGCGCGCCCGGGAGAGACTTAGAACTCTCCCGGTCCGCCGAGCCCGCAACTTGCTCGCCGCGCGTCGCAGGCAACTCAGGCGCCGGAGGTCGCTTAACGACCTCCGTCCTCCATGAGCGCAGGCCTGGGGGTGGCGGGTGAGGCCACCTGTCACCCCAGCAGAAGCAGGCCGGGACGGTGGGGCGACTAGCGCCCCTCCCCCAAACCGGGGCAAGACGGGGACACCGTGGTTCCCAAACCCGAGGGGGCCATCTCGAAACCGGAGATGGCCCAGGGTCAGTCGGGGTGCGAGGGATATGCTCTATGGGCAACCTTACACCCCGGCGTCTGTAGACCCGAGACGGCGTGCGGTTTTAGTCGGTTCAAGCCCGACATAACCGCCCCCGCTGGCACGCGGGGGGGTATCCGAAGGGATTTCCGCACGATAAAAAAAAAAAAAAAAAAATACTGCTATGGGATAGTTTTGGTACGATTTTAATTGCATCAATTCATTTGGTGTAGTGTTCAAATTTGTGCACTCAGTGGCATGCCCCAACAAAACTAATTAAAACTTTTACGAAGGGTTGGGGAGGTCAGACGACAGTCACTCCCGTAAGATACACCAAATCAAAAGAAAGACTAGGAGAGAGCAGACCCCGGGTTCCAAAGTGCAATTGTGATGATGATAATCGTCTATTAATATTCAGCCAAACTAATGAACTAATGTAATGTGCTTAAATTTACAGCTATTATAATTTAAAACCTACGGTATAGTCGAATAAATATTAGATTGGTTCCCAGTTTTGTTGTTTCCTGTTATAGATTAGAGAATTCTCGGAACTCTGATAAAATATCTAATCTATATACATAAAATAAAGTTGTTTTAGTGATGACCGGGATCAACTCAAGAACTGGTGGACCGATTTTCATGATCTTTGTTTGTTTAGATTCGCCTCCGCCTATACTGAGCCCTTTTGTGGTTCTTTATTTGTATTTTTTGTGGAAACCACCACGGTAACCCCCCTGCCGGCCAGCGGGGATGGTTATGTCAGACTCGAACCGACCACGACTTCACGCCGTCGCGGTTTTTTAATGCTGGGGTGCAAGGAGACATTCACGAAGGAAATTCAGCTGATAAAGTTACCAACATAACTTGATTCTAAGGCAGAACGAAGTTTGCCGGGTCAGCTAGTAAAACAATAAAGTCAATAGTATATTGCGCTTAGAAACCATAAACCAACTAAGTTTAAATGATGGGTGAGGTACTTGGGTATTCTCAGAATACACATTTAAGGTTCTGAAAGGAATATTTAAGACAATAACTAGGTATATACTTGGGCTTTTTAATTATCTCCCTCTATTGAAATGTTTAAATACGTAATAATCTACGGGGACATCACTGAGACAAACTGACACCGGAACTATTCAGAACCATTCGTGAGTACACGTTTTCTCTTTATCACCTGACCGCCTATCTCGCTTGCTTCCAAACCTTTGCATTTACTCCCATAAAAGCTAAAATACTAATACTCGGGCTCCAAAGTATAAACTTTGAAGGAAAGTAGGAAATCGCTATCCTAGCTTCTTAACATCCAACGGGGTGCAGTCAATTGACGAAAATTAGACCGATCGAAACAAAACCGGCCAAGTGCGAGTCGGACTCACCACACCGAGGGTTCCGTAAAATTTTCAAAAATATTTTTTATTATATGATGTAACTAAAAATTTACGGTTTTCGCAATTTTTACTTTATCTGTACTATAAGACGTTACTTCGTACCAAATTTCAAGATTCTAAGTTCACGGGAAGTACCCTGTAGGTTGTGATTCCCGTGCGAGTTTCGCAAATTAGCGGAAATTTGCGGCATAAACGGCTGTATCTTTTGATTGCTTTCGCTTAGAAGTTTGATTTTTTCACAGCTCCAAGGAACAGTAGACCTGAGTGTTAGATATAAATTTCAGTTTGATACCTCCACGCGTTCCTGAGAAAAACGGTCTTGACAGACAGACGGACGGACGGACGGACGGACAACGAAGTGATCCTATAAGGGTTCCGTTTTTTCCTTTTGAGGTACGGAACCCTGGGGTGCTCGGTTGGGGACCTCCACGCGGTGCACCCTGGGCAACGGAGACGGCAGCGCCTCTCTCCTAGGGTGGGAGAGACGCTGCCGCCTACGGCCAACTCCGACCGAGGCGAGGACGGCCCTGTTAAGGGCTTTTCGGAAGCTTTCCACGTGTCCCTCTGATTAGCAGATGGCACAGTGGAGAGCAAGTAAGGGGGCCATCTCGAAACCGGAGATGGCCCAGGGTCAGTCACGGTGCGAGGGATATGCTCTATGGGTAACCTTACACCCCGGCGTCTTAAGATCCGAGACGGCGTGCGGTTTTAGTCGGTTCAAGCCCGACATAACCGCCCCCGCTGGAGACCCCCCGCTCTCCAGCGGGGTCGGTATCCGAAGGGATTTCCGAACGAAAAAAAAAAAAAAAAAGGTACGGGACCCTAAAAACACTCAAAATTGTCTTTATCTACACTACTACCTTCTATAGCCTGTCTTCGTTTTCGGGAGCGTTATCCTAACACCCGGTATGAATAGATTATAGTAACCTTCACAGGCGTGTGCATAAGAGCATAGAGAGTGCATAACACCAAAGTTCATTCTTAGTAAAGGCATAGAAACGCAAAAGGGACAAAGTAATTTTTTTATATACTAAGTCTATATAAGTATAAATAAATATTGTAGGACAAAGTACACAACGCCATCTAGACCCAAACTAAGCAGAGCTTGTCATATGGGTTCTAGAAGGCGGATAAATATACTTAAATACTTTTTTTTTTGTAAATAAATACATATTATACATAGAAACTGAAACCCAGACCAATGCAAACATACATATTTGCACTGAGCGGGAATCGAACCCGCGACCTCTGGCTTAGTAGTCGAACGCACTAACGGTACGCCACAGAGGTACAGGTCGATAAGCGAAAGCTGCAAACTAAACTTGTGTAGAAGTGGAACAAATATTGTATTGTTTCCAGAGGAACATTGCGTAAGTACTAGAGGAACACTTTTTGAGTGTGGTCCTGGATTACTGGGACCACCGATGGCACAGCTAACTGGTTAGATCGGCATCGAACCGCAGCAAACCAGTGACAAAAACCTATAATCTAAGTGTGACTTATGGAGGAAATCCTTTGCCAAGTATAAACCCATCCATCAGGTCGGTAGTTGTGATTTGTCAATTTAAAATAATATTCCGTTATTTACAAGGCTGTTTTTAGGACCCACCAAGATGTTCGGGGCTCAAGCTAAACTCATCTACAAGCCAGTACACCTGCTGATTGACGAACGAGACTCTGGCGTAGGCTTCCCTCTAGGGTTTTAGAGGTCAGACGGCAGTTGCTCCCGGAAAAGCCAACATACCAATAAAAAAATAATGAGCAGACCTCGGGCTCCAATGTGCAAACTTGAACGCAAATTTGACAGCGCTACGAGTATGATGACATTATGAAGGCACTGATTTAATGTTTCATTTCTATTCTTACGAGAAAGGTAATAGTCAGTCATTTATTCTATGGGCTCGTGGAGACAGTAAAAATATATTGCAATCCAATATCGTGTAAGAACCAATCGCATTTGTTTGCACATCAATAATATCGCGTTTGCACATATCGTTCGCGATATATATTGACAGTCTACACCCGCCCATCAAAGCATTTTGGCAAGATGTGCTTATAAAATTTTCGAAAAAATTAAACGTGAGGTCTTCAATATCAGACCTATTAACGACAGAAACTGTTTCCTGGGCACATATGAATATTTCTAGTGAACCGGTTAATTTGGAGAATATCTAAAATCTACCCTCTGGCTAGAGAAATGCAGCGTGCACACGACACTCGGCACTGTACCGTCTGCTAACCGGTGCCAATGAGCCGTTCTCGTTTTAAATGCACCGTAAACAGAAGCAGCAATACCTCTCCTACAACAAAGAAGACTGATGTGGCCATCACCAAGGAACGAAGTCACTAGAGCTAAATTTTCAATCAAAATTGATCATCAATTGGTAATACCTACGTTATTCGTCTGAATTGTTAGAAGTATTTACATTAAACACATATTATATTAATATCTGGATGAACGAGCGTCGTTTTTTCCGACTTTTTCTTAAACTGAAACCTAGCTAGATCGAATTATACAAAATTTCATGAAAATCATTGGAGCCGTTTTCGAAGTTCAGATTATACATATATAAAGCTTGTTTAAAGGTAGGTTCGTTGATTGATAGATATGCTAGCCTAGTTAATAATTTCGAATCTTAGCGCACTAGTAGTATAAAATTTAAGATTTATTTTTGAAAATGACGGTGACGTTGACCTTAATGTATCTTATCTAGATAGTTATTTAATGTTACAACCCTGGCGTCTGTCAGCAGGTGATGTCGACGGATATGCATTAGAAAAATCGCTCAAAGGGCGCACGGCGCTATACGGTCGTCGACCCCTGACGCAGCAGCGCACCCAAACACCCGAATTCTTGCGCGTACGCAGCTCCTCTCTCCGCCGCCACCGATAAAACCCTCTCAATGGAATCCGAGGTATGCCTGCATGTGGCGCGGTGGCGGCGCGGTTCGGCACGCGCGCTCTCATTTGTTTTCGACTATGAGAGATGCACTTACGCCCGCATCATTATAACTCCTCATCAAAACTGGAATAAACATATCAATGGACTTACGCGCAGTTCAGCAAAAATAAAGCGTCAATACGTTATATCTCTACCTCGACTATCGAAGAAAATATGGACATGTAGGTATAACAATCAAATATTTTTTGAATAAATGAATTCATTTATTTTACAAATCTAACTGTTGTTTATGTATTCTGTATAATTTCGTGTGCCCATATAGAAGGAAAACAATAAAGACAATAACAAGTCAATGCAGTGGAAGTCGCCACGGAATACTCGTTCGGTGGTGCAATGTGAAGAAGCGTATCAAACTCATTTCCATTCATTTGTTGACAATGTATCAGCCGGTGGCGGTGGCGGTCAGAGGGCGCGGCTCCCGGCGGGGTGCCCCTCGTGGCTGCAGTCAGACTCGCGCGCCCGCGCCCCGCGCACGCTGCATTGCATTGCTCGCCTATGCACCGCTGTGCATCGTGCGCACGCGTTCTCGACCCGTTTAAATTCCAAAGTCTAACAACAATTTCTAAGCCTTGAACTATCGCCCTTATGAAGCACACAATAGAGCGCACCGCGACCAAAGCCCGCTCGTTCAAACTGCATCGACACAACGCCACCATCGATCTCTAGGTTCCCTGCACTCGGCAATCGATGGAGTATTACAGCTTTGTTTACGTACCGTCGCCTGCGCATAAACACGTAAGTTATGCATATGTTACATGTCCCGTGTGTGCATTTCACAATGCGTTCAATCCGTTGCCTGAGTTGTTTGTTTGTTTACATAGTACGTCGCGGCGATCAATATCGTATCAGTTATTGTCGTTATCTTTTCTGTAGCTTGCGTTTATAAATTCAGTGTTACAAAGGTTTATGCTAATGGTTCCCACGTGTCTTTTGGGGTGAATTAAACGTTTGGTGCTTCATTAAATTTTTATCTAAAACCGTTAACTTAATGAATACACGCGGTGTTCATGTGATATTCTAGAGTGCACTTTATGTGGTGGTGTGAAGGTTGAAATTCGCATTTTGTAGGTGTTGTGAGAATGAGTCGCAATTCGTGTTGCAGTTGGCGTCGGAAGTGGTCGGCCGACGAAACAGGGTAGCTGAGGGGCTGTGCCACACACCTGCCTGTCCGCCACATTTACGTTACGACGCGGATTGTTTAGTTCTTATCGCGCATTCAGTTGTATTTTTCTAGTCACAGATGCTCAATTTGCGTCACACTTTGGTAACTATAAGTACCTACCCACCCACTAACGTTTTAATATTCGTACGTACTGCATATGCTAATTGCAGATAGTTTATATTTTGCAGGCATGCGTCGACTACTCTCTTAATAGGCTATCATCGTTGGAATGCATTAAAGTAGAGTAACAATGAATTGATAACATCTCGCGGGCGTATCTTTGACATTTAACTCTATTTAGTGAAACATACTTCGTGTAAAACTACAACTTGTAGATAAAACTACGACTTTAAGATAAAACTATGAGTCTTAAATTGTACCTGATCATTTATTTCTAAATTCTCTTTAAAATTAAGATGGATTCGAGAGTATTATAAGTATTGTCATTTGAAATACAACTGATAAACAAATCACCTCATGTTGAGAAACACGCAAGATTCTATACCTTATCTATCTATCTTCATACACTTACTGCCTACTCTCTGTCTCTCATTATGATAACGGTGTCAATGAGCTTACAGTATTATCGTTTTAAGAAAGTAGTTGTCAGCGAATATCTAAAGCTTTGAACAGTATATGGCTACATTTCCAACAGTTATAATAATAATAAATAAATACCTACGCTACGACATTATACACTGCGCTATCTAGATCCAAATTTCGATCCGACTTAGCAGTCGAATGCACTACCGCTACGCCACTGAGGTGCTAAGCAGCTGGCGCGAGGAAATAGTCCAGGAACATAACTTTTCTAAGCCCGATTAGCGCACATCTGATTGAAAAGGACTAGCGGAGCAAGATATTTCTATAGATTCATATAGTAATGTGGAAGAGTGTGGAATAATGAGGAATGTTTTTAGAACGGTCTAGGGTTAAGCTAGAGTTTAGAGTGAAGCTCGCCTTTGTACATAATTTGTTTTACTTGTAATAATTTATAATTTATGTCTATTTTTGGACAATAAAGAATTAAGAATTAGAGCACACAGCTCGTTATAGACCGCTATGCATCCTCGCACATACCGTTTCTCAACTTTGCTACATAAACATCATCAGCCAAGTAGGCTCTCGGCACACATACAGCGTCAAAACTATATGAATTGCTGCACTAGCTGAATATCTACAATTTGATGATGTCACCGCTTTGCATCCTAGTAGAGCACCGCTCTGCACTGAACAAGAACCAGCCCCGATACATGATGTCTGATGCTCTGGGTTTCACCGCACTCAGCTTAAGCTTAACGTTTAGCTTTGCACAACTGTCGATCACCTGAGGGCTCACCATGGCGTGTAATGAGAAATAGAGTTATATAGGGTGTATACTGAATAGCTCCATCCCTCTTTCACCCGAAACACAGACATTTTAACACGTCATAGTAAGAACTCGTATCTATATCTTTATCATACAGATATGATTAGCTACTACACGATATATGTGTGGGTGGCCTCAACAAGATCTTCGGGGCACAAGCTAATCTCACGTGCAAACCGCTAACCTGCTGAATGACGGATGAGACTTTGGCGCAGGCTTACATAAAACAGTAGTCGCTACCGTAAAAACCTAGATAAACCAATAAAGAAGGTGTAGGAGAGCGGACCCCGGGCTCCAAGGTCAGGCTTTGGATGCAACCGTGATTGACATTGTAATAGTAGAAATTTGCTGTCAGGTGGCCTGACATTAAATATGTGAGACATTTTATTACATTACATTGATATTTCTTCAATAAACGTGGACCCCGGAATCTGAGGCGAAAACGTGGGATGCGACCAGGACTAACGCAAAGATGATGATGATGATGACATTTCCTCTATTAATGCAATTTTTATGCATGGCAAACGTTTTTACGAAACTCGCAGGCTGAATGAAATCATATCAGTAAATGATGAACTTGATACAATAGGTTCTACTGACTTAGTTGATATGTGCACACACATATAAAGGTGACTCTAGACCTACAATATGCAGATATTGACGATACCTTCGAATCGTAAAATACGAAAAAATACGGTTCCAAACCAACACCTAGAACTTCATTTAACGTTTTTCACAGTGAACGATCCTATAGATGAATGTCTCGATGGCATACGGCGGTAGGAAGTACGACTGTTAAGCACGAAATCTCGGGTTGGATTCCCGAGTGAAGCAAAGTTTTATGGGATTTTAGTTAACAAAACCTGCAGTAGCATCTGGGAGTCTGGGAAATCTATCCAGTTGACGGCAAAAATCCTGTCCCGTTGTATATGAGATCAAATACAGCTGTCGATATGTGGTCGTGTATATACCTTCGCCCACCCTGAAAAGGGTAATACGTATAGGGGTGTACGTTAGTAATGAACTAGAAATAATCACATGTTTATAGTACCTACAAATGTCTATTGTACCTGCACATTTCATAATATAATTTATTAACTTTTGCCCGCAACTTCATCCACGTGAAAATCGGTTATCGCAGACACGTCGTGGGTTAAAAATTGAATATTCTCGGGGAAATACACACGCGAGCATATAATTAAGGTATATAATCAATAGAATATAATTAATAGAATAGTGCCTACCTCCGTGCTGGAGAAGTTCGTGGCTTAATGGTAACTGAGAAGGTTAACACATTGCAAAGTTAAGCAATACTAGCCAGCTCAGTCTTAGCATGCGATACGAACGTCTATGGCAGTCCTTATGGGTATTTGGAGACCTAAAAAGTCCAACAAAGGTCTAAATACAGAACTTCGATATCGCCAATGGGTGTTGGAGCCTGTCGTAAAGTTGGGCCGCTTCGTAGTTAGATTGAAAAGCCGACCCCAACTGAGTTGGCATAAGACTCGGAGAACGATAAGTGCCTACCTCCCTGCTGACAATAAATATTCTCCACTTATACGAGAACGGAACACTTCACAGTACCTTATACTTAGAAAAGGAAAATACATACTATTGATTTTTATTGTAAATAAAAGGTACTACAGCTATTCCAGACTTCCAGGATTATAGTAAGTGAAAACCTCACAATATTCCGTAGTCTCTAATAGCAAGTTGTGTGCATATAGCCCCATGAAATAAACTCCTCAGCTTTCAGTAGCTTCGATAGAAAAATAAGATATTACATTTTAGTTGCGTTCAGTTTAACAACAATAGAATTGGCACCGTTGCCCCTATGTCATAACTCTAGCAGACTTGTACTGACGGGGTAATTCCAGGATTCATAATCTTAGGAAATTCCAGTGCCTACTTAGAGATACCGCCAGTATCAACACATGTAGTGAATACAAATTTAGCGACTATAAAATAAAATATCAGTATCTTTGTTACACGTAAAGCAAAGGAATACTATGACATGAATATAACCAGCTAGAATATATGAACATTCAGCCCTCAGAAGTTGCTGAATACTAAAAAGTTTACAAACTATCTTTACATTGAAATAAATAAAGACTTAGCCTTGGCCTTTCAAGGGATTCTTCCGCAAGGAAGCCAAACTCACCTGCTAGTCGGTGCACCGGCTAAACAACGGACGAGCCTCTGGTGCAGGGTTTCCAATGGGGGGGGGGAGGTCAGGTGGCAGTCGCTCCCAGAAAAGCTGACCTACCAATCAAAAACTACAAACGGACCCCGGGCTCCCAAAGTCTAAACTTTGGCCACAACTGGGAAATCGCTATGAGGAGGAGATACGTCCCAAAATAATGTTTGGTATTTCACTATCACTGATTGCAGTTTGTGTTTGCAAACCCACTACCGGTTACCGGTTCCTAAAAGATCGTATCAGTAGAGAGAGATGGACTATTCCATGATACTTTACATTAGACACGCGTTTGGAAAACTTACTGAATAGGAATGAAACTTTGAAGCAATCGGTATGCTGAAATCTATATACCCACTATCACGACTCTGGCATATTGTTGGTACAAAACCTGGACAAGGAAATCAGATATTTTTTATTCTACTTTCCTATGAGAGAACAACTTTAGGTTTTGACTTTTCAGAAGATGGCGTTTATAGCGAGTGACGCCGCGGTCAGGAGCTAGCATGACCGACAAAAAATAAACAATACGACGATATTACAACACATCTATCTATACAATTATAAGATAGTCGTGTCTGTACATTGGAGATATTTTAAAAAAACGCATGTGTTTTGTTAAATTAACGATTATGAATAAAAATTTTGGGAGTACTTAGAACTGAATCTCTAAATATTTTTTTTCTTCAAACCCATACGTATGTGGTATCTATGGATAGGTCTGCAAAAATGATATTGAGGTTTCTAATATTATTTTTTTCTAAACTGAAAAGTTTGCACGAGAGACACTTCCAAAATGGTAAAATGTGTGTCCCCTCCCCCTGTAACTTCTAAAATAAGAGAATGATAAAACAAAAAATGAGACCGATATTCTTAGCAATCCATGGATTCTCCGTGCGGGTGCCGGGTCCATCGCGTTGCTGAGTTGGGAACTCGGGACAGTGCCTGGGACTTGCGACCCAAGTGTAGGTTTAGAAGGGCCCCTTTTGTTGATGTACATCAACACTCACCTTCACTACCCAAGTTCCCCTCCCTACCTAACCAAATTTGATACGAACCTACTAGTGCCGCTTTAGACATTCGTCTCAGTAATGAGCTTATTGTAGCTCTCGATAGGCCTAGATCTTTAAGTAGGTTATAGAGAGATTTTGCTGGTATACCTCTCGCTCCCACTTCCACTGCATACAAATTAACCACGTAACCGTTTTTGATTAATTCGTTTGTGAGATCATAGTATTTATTTTTCTTTATTGTGTGGTCCTTCGGTATATTTGATTCCCACGGTACAGTAAGTTCCACAAGAACCACATATTTTAACCTCTTAGAATAAAGGAATATGTCAGGTCTAGATGACGAAACCCCAACATCCTCCGGAATTTTATAGTGCTTTTCATACGTGTCGATTAGGAGAGTCCAATCTGGCGCAGTATCTAAGATTGAATAAGGTTTGTTCCTGGATGTTATGGATGAACCTTCAGACACAAAGTTGATATGACGTTAAACTTATAACGTTAAACTTACGACGTTAAACTTCCAACGAAAATTGGTTTGAACGAGATCTAGAAAGTAGTTTTTTTTAATACGTCATAAATCAACGCAAATACAAAAATGAAAAAAAAAACTTACTTGCTACTACGGAACCCTTAATAGTCGAGTCCGAATCGCACGTGGCCCCTTTTTTTCTATAACAAAGGTCTTGCTCAGACTTAAAATCTGCTGTCTGTTTGATTGCAATTGACCAAAAAACGATAACCAACATCCGCGCGGGTGGAGCCGCGGGCATCAGCTAGTCATGTTATAATATTACAAGCTTTTATTTAATTTGCTCTGTTAGTTTGTTTGTTAGCACTTCTTGACGGTTGATTGGACATCTTCGGTGACAATGCGACAATATGGTAGAATTAAGCTGGTTTGATGATAGAGTCGGAAGGTATCCATAAGAACTCCAGAACTGAACAAGATAAACACGACGCGTTGGGGCTCGTTTGTTTTGTCTTGGCAAGTACTCTGATGCTACATGATATCAAGGGTCTGAACTAGGAACTTCTGAAGTTAACAAGATAAACTCATAGTGTTTGGGCTCATGGAATTTGTCTTGTTAAGCACTTACTAGAAATGCACAGATAAAGACTAAAATAAAAAACTGAAATAAAAAATAATCGAAATGATGTATCTCGTATTTACGATGCTTTTTTTTTGTTTTTTATTTTTAGACTACCAGTCCTCTTCTTTTCCTTATTTTTTTATCTCTTTTTCTTCTTTCATTCTTTTGTTTTCTTTAATCTCACATTTGAGTGTTTTTTAGGGTTCCGTTGCCAAATGGCAAAAAACTGAACCCTTATAGATTCGTCATGTCTGTCTGCCCATCCGTATGTCATAGCCACTTTTTTCCGAAACTATAAGAACTATGCTCTTGAAACTTGGTAACTAGATGTATTCTGTGAACCGCATTAAGATTTTCATACAAAAATAGAAAAAAAAACAATTAATTTTGGGGGTCCCCATACTTTTTCATCTACCCCATACATGTGTGGTATCTATGGATAGGTCTTCAAAAATGATATTGAGGTTTCTAATATATTTTTTTTCTAAACTGAATAGTTTGCGCGAGAGACTATTCCAAAGTGGTAAAATGAGTGTCCCCCCCCCCCCTGTAACTTCTAAAATAAGAGAATGTAAAGCTAAAAAAAATGGATACCATGGAAACTGTCAACGAAAATTGGTTAGAGCGAGATTTAATAAGTAGTTTTTTTTAATACGTCATAAATCGTAAACCGCAATTTACCTTTCATTCAATCAACACAAGTATAAAAATTAAAAAAAAAATTGGTTTGAGCGAGATTTAATAAGTAGTTTTTTTTAATACGTCATAAATCGTAAACCGCAATTTACCTTTCATTCAATCAACTCAAATATAAAAATTTAAAATAAAACACATTATCGTGTTACTTGCTGCTACGGAACCCTTAATGGGCGAGTCCGACTCGCACTTGGCCGCTTTTTTGTTTAATTTCATCTCATATTTGAATGTTTTATTCATAGGGAGAGCGTTTTCTTGGAATCTATTTTCATTTCGTAGAGTAAATAAAACAGAAGAAAAATTGCGCGATGCAAGCTTTTGAAATCAGCATAACCCTTGCACAAAAGATTTATTTAAACGATTTAGTAAAATTGATTTTTTTAATAAAAGCTTTTTTTATCTTTTAATATCACTTAAATTTTATAAAATAAGATTATTCGACGTAGTCTCAATCTTATAACTATCGATATAGATATATTTATATACTTCGACACTTTAAGATCAGATTAGATTAATAAATATTATATGAAATAAAAGACATCAACGCACTCACTTAGCGCGGTCCTAAAATTTCGTGGATGTTTCGTAGATTTTTAGTAGATTTGCAAATTTAGCTCGGGAAATGTCAACATTCAGAAAGGGACTTGAACCTGCGTCCAGTCCCATTTTATGGGGAATACTCTGACCGACTGTGCTACCTGGACACGTCCTGGATATTCGAAATTGGGGATCTATAGGAAAAGTTCATTTATTTATTGGAACATTCAACTGTTATGCGTTATACATTGATATTAGAAGTATACAGTAAATGTGTCTATTAGGTAAATGCATAACCCACACCAATGTCCGCAAAGTAATATTATATACAAGTGAGTAAAAAGCATGCGAGTTTTATGTTTAAAAGAAACTAGTATATAAATATAGACAGTAGATTACTCCGAGGTTTTTAAAATTTCAATTGCTGCATATTTAAATTTGAAGTGTGAGTTTGCGAAAATGTCAACATCGGCTAGGTGTGTGTTGTACGTCTCTAAAAGATGCCGAATAGGTGCCGGTGTGCCCGCGTTCGTTCTGCACCTTCCTGTACAACAGCCGTGGCCCGCGAACCTCTCGCTGCTATACAGTTCTGGGCACCGTGTAACATAATTGGTTAGTGATGATACTACAGTCAAACTTGTGTTACATATACCATGCAACATCATGGACATAAGAAATTTGCGTCTAGACTCCAAGCTCATCAAGTTGTACTCCTTAAGTACCTAAATAAATGATGATACGGATATTTAGAGTGGTTTAATTTGTTATGAATTGTACATAGAGACTGTTTTTAAACCCTTTTAAGTCCTTCTATATACTTATCATATATAGGATCCCAAATTGGGACAGCGAAATCAAGCTGAGATCTTATTAAAGTGTTGTATAAGAGTAATAAGGTAGAGGGGCGTTTAAACTCCATAGAGGATCTTATGACGAGGCCGTAAATTTGGTACGCCTTACTTACAATGTTTTCAATGTGTAGGCCTAGATGTAGTTTTGAGTTGAGGATTGTATTAGGAGTGGTTTCACGTCGATAGTGCAATGGCTAGGATTCGAACCCGGTACCTCTCAATCGTAAAGTCAACTTTTTAACCACTAAGCTACTGACGTCTTTTGTTGAAATATTATAATAATTCCCTTAACATACGACTTCTACAAATCGTAAAAATGGTAACAAAAACAGTAATACAAATTAACTCGCGCTTCCCATTTTCTTCTCATTTACATAAAAATAAGAGTGTTCATTGTTCATCTATCTTGTATTACAATAACGCAGATATCGTAATGATTCAAAGTGGCCATCTCGTCACGGCGGGCGCGTAGCTTGTTCTATCCCAAAACGTAACATCGGCCTGCTCTTATATTATTTCACTTTTCCTCTATGTTTATATAAGATAATGCACAACTCAATTCAGCTTATTTAAAAAACGTCCTTATTGAAGTCTCTAGTAACCTAGCGTTAACAGTTACACTTAGGTAATCTGTAATTATATATTCTTATCTCTTCAAGATAATTTGAGCAATGACTAAGGCTGCTTTTGGCCGCGATAACCGACGTTTGACGGCGGGCCAAGCCATGGGCATCAGCTAGTCTATCTATATAACTTAAACCGAATCTACATCATCATCTGCCTGCCCTCGTCCCAATTATTTGGGATTGGACGAGCTCTACACTAAAACAAAAGAACCTTAAGTACAATAAAAGTAGCTAAACACATTAGTTGGTTGGTTAGCTACCCATCACCCAGGACAAATGACCATTTAACAAGCACAAAACAAACCTTGTGTCGTAGATTAGAATGTTGAGCACCAGTGATATTTGTTGTACTTAGTAGCAGTGTTGTATTTGTTTTAACACTCTTCTATTGGCTCGACCTGTACGTGCTCGTACGTATGGTATATTCCGATATGTTCACCTGGGTGATATCACCTGGGTGAACTAAGTAATTTGGATCTCATTAATGCGTTTAATGAATGTATGGAATCTATCTGATTAATTATATTACATACGTCACGGTAAAAAAGGCCACGATCACCAGTGAAACTAAATTTGAAGCTCTATAACTCTATAATCTATGGAACTATTCGAATGCAATTAAATAGCATCTAAAACGAAACGTAAAACGAAAACAAAAAAATATAATACCTCAGTTTACGTTTTAGATTTACTTTACTTTAAAAATTACTTTGTAAATAATTCATATGGTCTGAAAAATAGAGAGAATCGTAGATTAGAGCATGTTCCTGTAAGATAATAAATTTTGTGTGTATTAATTACACTATTTTGCCTACGACTACTACTACTTACTTAGTTGCTACCACGACAGGGCCAACAACTGTTGAGAGCTCATGAAATACAAATTTGGTCATCTTTTAGAGCAGTGTTATTAGCACAATCACACTGAACAACCCAAACATACTGGAACCTTGGCCTGACCTTTGACCTTAAATTGACATTAGTGATTTGACCGTTCAATCATCAACCGAAGACGCTGATTTCGGAAAACTCTGTAAGTGTTTTCATATTGTAGTACCGTAATAGTTCATGAAAATAAATATTCACACCTGTTACCTGTCTCAATTTTTTAATTTAATAGGTAGATTTTATAAGGGGTGCGACTGGTTGGATCACCTCCAAGTTTGGTGCACCCTGGGCAACGTGGGCGATGACGCATCATTGATTGCTCCTCTGGAGTAGCTGGCGTCAACGTCAACGGCCAAGAGTCTGACCAACCGGCCCTTTTCAGGGCCAGCTGACCCCATTGCATGAGGGGGTCGGAGTATGGCGGGCCTCCAAGGCCCGCGGGGGGGGGGGTCGCTCCAGGTACCCCTCTGCTGTTATCAGAGGGGACACTGCGAATGGCCCAGGGTCAGTTGGAGTGCGAGGGATATGCTCTATGGGTAACCTTACACCCCGGCGTCCGTAGACCCGAGACGGCGTGCGGTTTTAGTCGGTTCGGTCGGTATCCGCAGGGATTTCCGCACATTTTTGGATATTTGTGATGGA
The DNA here is from genome assembly GCA_946251805.1 of Cybosia mesomella. Lineage (NCBI taxonomy): Eukaryota > Metazoa > Arthropoda > Insecta > Lepidoptera > Erebidae > Cybosia > Cybosia mesomella. The sequence goes on from OX276401.1 coordinate 21,010,707, forward strand.
GAGGTTCTTATATATGAGCAGAGCCCTTACCGCTTCATATTCTCCCGGAACCGGAATTAATAATCTACTTTTGACATTAGATATGTCGCTCATAAAACCTTTACAACAATACCTTTGTGTATGATAATGTACTTTTACAACATGCAGCAATTTCTAGACGACATCATGATAAACCTAATCTCACTTACAATATAGGTATGTAGTGACGTCAAAATCGAATAAATGTTCGCCGGGGGCCTCCGCGCTAAAAACTATGAAAGGTGATAATAACATACGCAACAGATAGGCGTGTGGGTACCACTGAGCCACCAGCGGCCGACTCTCCATCAATTTACAATGACGTGACTCTGCTATGTATGGTGCCAACTATTTTCGCGCAATTATCGTTCAATCAGACACATTAACTTGCTTTCAAACGGTAACTATTTTTTTTCAAATTATTTAGCAGTATAATGTCAATATACTCCTTATGTACCTTATGTATTCACCTCAGCCACTCCTAATGTTTCCTTTTTCACAATCTCGCATCCAATTTCACTTACTTGCACCAGAGGTACACTCATTTTGATGTGGATACGTCTTTCAATTAGTTTCCATAGTTGGAGACAATTCAAATTGCAAGGACAAGCAATACTAGCCAGGTCAGTCTTAGGATGAGTAGCCATTCTTAGACTGACTGACCACTGACATTGACAAGACTCCTCCGTGCCTCGGAGAGCAAATTAAGCTGTCATGTCGGTCCTGGTTGTCATACGAACATCTGTGGCATACATTCGTGTAGTTGGAACCCTAAAACTTCGATATGGTCATTGGGTTGTGGAGTCAGGTGGCAGTCGTTACGCAGGAAATATCGAAGTTCGGCCTTTTCGTAGCTAGACTGAAAGTCCACCCCAACTGAGTTGGGAAAAGCTCGGAGGAGGTTAACTCAACATATTCTGCAACTTCAGATGTACGTTTCGAGGTAGACCTATTGCCGTTATGGAGTGGCGGCGCCAGCAATTTTTTACGTGGTAATATGGTATCAGTCATGTAATGAATTTTTGCATTCAATTCGCATCCACTGAGTTAATATTTTTACAATTTTATTGAGAAGTGGCTCATTTGTTTATTTTGTTATGTGATGTTTTAGCTATTTGAAACTATAAAGATTGTATGCCTGTGTATCCAAATTAACTTTTATTTGCTGTTGTATACAATGGTCTTAAGTAGTTTTTTAAATGACTTTCAAATTACTTTGGTAGTTGAGCCAATAAAATGATTACTACTACATTTTCAAACTGAAAAACTCCAGACGTTAGCAAATTATTTAGTATATAAGTACCTAATTACGTGGATCCAAAATGCATAATTAATTGAGACAACAATTTAAATTAAGTGCAAAATTTGAAATTTATCATATTTCTATGGAACTATTTCGATCACAACTCAATGACGCAAGAAGAGCATCTCGTAGATATCTTAAACCTTTCCAAGATTGTGTGATGTAAGGTTAGTTATGTGGTAAATATAAAATAAGCAATTGCCTAACCGCGTCGCGTTATTGCGCACACATGCGCAGTGAGTGCGTCACACTTACGCCGCCGCGTGAAGGTACTGCCTAGATACGTATTAGATGTAGATCAACGGCCTATCCGAGGTTATGAACGGCGGCACGATTAATCAGCGTGACGTCATCGCTGGGGCTGCTACTCCTTCTACAGACTGCCAATCTGGCTAGCCAAATTACATAGTACATAGCCGTTAAATTGTTTATTCCCTCGCTTGACTTCGGGCGATCTAGTTTACTTACATCGGAGTCTTGGAATTTATTGATAAATATAATTGGCATTTACCATGTCGTCGTTTCTATGCCTAGAAATTTCCGAATCACAAATGTAGTATCGTCTTGGATACATACCAGATCACATCAAAATATGTAGGTACCTTTTGTATTGTTTGCAAAATTTTCCACTTTCGGTTGACTTACGGCCGACAAGAAGTGACGTTGCATAATTTCAACACCAATCTGAATAATTATATCGGTCTGGCAGTTTGGTCACAACGTGTGCAATATCGAACACACAAAATTATAGTATTGCAGATCAGCAGTTGCCCTTCAACTCAATTATTAAACCGTCGACTAAAGAAGGCAACTGGTCTGATGATAAAAGCTTCATCTTAGGACATGAATACTTCCAAACCCAGGGTCGGTACCTGCGTAGAAGGCGCGCAAACCCGCGCCAGTGCCTCGTCCGTCAATCAGTAAGTGCTTCGGCTTGCAGGTGAGGTGGGGTCTCCCCGAAGGTCATGGGCGGGGCTCCCAAGAGCACACACCAAATATACATAAACCGTAAAGAGTAAGACCAGCATTAATATGAATAAAAAAATTGAAAACTGATAAATATTAATAAAATAAAGAAAAACCAAAATCTTATAAAAGGTCGGCCTCGGTTCGAGTGTGACACCTAGTGTCCAAATGTTCATAATTTATACTAACCACTTACGGGCAGGTGATATTCTGGCTTAGCATCTGTTATAATTATAAAAGAGTTTCATGTACTTTTTAAGATATGAAGTGTTATCTACACTAATTAAACTAAACTGCACCTACCATAGTGATTAGAATTTAAACGAAATCTTTATTCTTTATTGTATAAATATATGGCATAACTAGCTGATACCCGCGGCTCCGCCCGCATGAAGTTCGGTTATCGTTTTTGGCCATATCTTCGGTTCTACTTAACTAATTGTTATCAAAAATAAGTATAATTGTATAAGTATCGCGAACAAACAGACAAGAATTCTAAAAAGAATATGTTTGTGTTCAGAATCGTTCATTTTACATAACCCAAGTTTTCTTCTTTAAATATCGCCAACGTACAGACACAACTAATTTACAATTTTATAATAGTATAAATAGATGGGTATATTACTATGTAGTAAAATAGAGTCATTTTGACAATTATTTTGGCGGCCTCTGTGGCGTAGCGGTAGTGCATTCGACTGCTACGGCAGGGGGCGCGGGTTCGATTCCCGCTCATGCATGAATATGCTATTTGCATTGGTCTGGGCGTTTCTATGTATAATATGTATGTATTTACAAAAAAAAAGTAAATAAGTATGTTTATCCGCATTCTGGAACCCATAACACAAGCTGGTTAAACTATGCTTAAATTGGGTCTCGAAAGCGCTGTGTAGAATGTCGTACAACATTTATTTATTAATTTATTATACATAATATATAGCCACATGGAAGCTTTGAGTCATCATCATCACCTTAGCGATGATCCCGGTTGCGTCCGAGGTCCGCTTACTCCTTTTCCTTCTCCAGATATTATGGCTTATGTAACTTTTATGGGTGTGTCTGACATCTGACCCCCCAACCTCGAGAGGAAATCCCACGCCGGAGTTTCAACCGTCAATCAGCAGGTGTACCGACTTGCAGGCGAGGTTGACTTGGCCCCGAGTTTGATGGAGCCAAATGCACAGGTTCATATAAGCTTCGAGTATACTGATATACCCAAAGCCTGCAAAAGTTTACTCTAAAATTTTAATTCATAAAGTTTCAGTAGAAAACATCAAAAAACATCCATAAATAATATATGAGATATGACCTAACAGGCCTCCTTGAAGCCGTTTTCTTAAAAGCTTTTTATGAGCTTTTATTTAACTTGCCTTGTTAGTATAGGTCAAATTTAAGTAACTTTTGATTGTCGTACTGATTGAAATCTTTAAATCCAAGTACATTTAGTATATATTATAACTAATCGACGGTTAAAGGGCAAACGGGTGCAAGTGACAACGAATGTTCAAAGAAAAATGATCTCAGACGATATTATAAACACTATTGAAAAGTGTTTTTCTTGTCAACTTTTACAGTCGCTTGAACCCTTCAGCCGTTCAACTATCGTCGACGATAGAAAGGCTAAAGAGTTAAAGCAACAATGGCAGTTTACAAGAACTTCACTATTCGGTTAAGTGTTGATGTTTGGGATCTTTTGATTTTGAATCTTCGCTTCGCTTGAAGCTTCGTTCCTACCAACCGTCGTATGATTTTCGACAGGCATTTATTTGACGCCATTGAACCGATCTGATGAAAGAGTTAGCTCAGTATCCCCTAGTCGCGGGTTCAAGTTCCATCCTGGATGCTTACATTTTCCGGTCTCTATTTATAAATCAATACAAGTTTGCTGTGGTCTTCGCAGGCCACCCAAATACTGGTGGGTTTCTTATGAGGTGATTAGGCCATCTTATAAAGAGGCTGGCAGTAGCGCCCACCTACACGCTATTAACATCTAGCTGTAGTTGATATGAAGGCATTCATCAGTATGGTTTATTGGTTAAGCGTTGCCCATGTGGACGTTGGAAGAGTAATAATTTAATACAAGTTCACGTTTCTCTTGTTTACCTGCATTCGTGGTCATATCGTTGAATACAAATGCTGTCCAATCTGTTTTACAGTCTTTATCCTCAAAATAAAAGTAGGTACCTCAAGTCCAGATAGCAGATGTAATCGAACCTAGTACCTTATGTACTGGTACAGTAGTCACACTAGTACTTACATTTCTTGTAAATATAGGTATAGCTTAATAGGTGACTTAACAGGAGCGACTGCCGTCTGAACCCTGAGAGGAAAGCCGGCGCCAGAGCCTTGTCTGTTAATTAGTTGATGTACTGGCTTGCAGGTGTACAATCCATAGGAGTATGAAAGCGGACCCCAGGCTTCAAAGTGCATTGATTGGTGATTCGCGCTCCATTTATGATAAAAAATAAATGAGTTTCTTTTTTATATTGCCCATGTTTAATTACTAATAACTATATAGACAAATATCAAAAATGTATGATAATTATATTGAGTTGTATATAAATCTTAAGGCTTTCACGGCCGGCGTTGCATATTGAATATACTGCTTCCGGGCTGTTTGGCCGTGGTACATAGGAAACTTGTGTTCTATAACACTAGTTGAGTTAGTTAAACGGAGGACACCGTTAAAGAAGAATATAAATATACTTAAACACGATCTTTAAGTTAATCTGTCATTTATATTGTACCATCAGAATGCTGCAATATCCGTTAGGTACTGAGATTGACTCCTTCTCGGCAGTGTTGACATCAGTTTTGAGTAAAAGTTACGCATTTGAGCAAAAATGAATAAATTCTTTGATAATATGTACGAGTTATTGGATAGTGTTATTGGGTAGATGTCCAATAACGTACTTCTATCCGTACCATATCCGGTAAATGAAAGAATTCCTGTGTAGTTAGATGAGTCTCCTAGAGATATATATAAAACGCCACCGAAGACAAATAATTTGGTTAAACACAGTTAAGTACGGATAAACAATATTTACCAATAAATAATATTATATTCAAAAATATATGTAGAGTGGTCATGGTTTCCATAAATTATATAATTATAATACATAATTAATTCGATCAATTTACATCTATTCAGAGCTAAGTGACATCACGTCTTTAGATATACTTCACAAGTATGTATTTATGTCAGATTTATTTTATAAATTTTATTAAACCCAAATATTGTGTACGGGTTCGGGCAACCACGAAACCCCAGTTTGAAATTAAATCACCCTCACGGGGTTTTAATTCAGACCAATCACCCTTATTATGTTATCTTCCTTATGTTGCTTGTAGGCACGATATTCTCGACGGAGCAATAGAGTGAAGCATCAGGAAATCCCTGCACTATCAACCAGGAACCATCCTAATCCGTGGTTGCTTGTAGAATTAGGGCAGTTATCAATATCGTGACATTGTTCTTGGTTGCATCCGAGGCTTTCACCTCGTCGCCCGGGTTTAACTAAGTTATTTTAATTTTGATTGAGCTCATACGGCTTTTATGGCAGCGAGTGCTGTCTGCCATCCAACCCCGAAAGAAAATCCTGCGCCAGAGCTTCGTCCGTCGATCAGTAGGTGTATCTGCGGCTTGCAGATGAGGTTGACTTGGCCCCAAAGGTCTTAATGGAGCCTTAATCAGACTGAGAGTCTGTCTAAGATCGGCTCACATTGATGGTTTTGTAGAGTCTTCTCTCGAGTTCAATATCATTAGAGAATAGTTGAACCATTTGTGTTTATAATGTTAACTATCGCTTCAGTTGTAACTACTTTAAAAGATATCATATATATATATATATATATAGCTGCAGACAAGCGTTGTGCAATAGAGAGAACGCTCTATAAAACCGAAACATGCCGATCTCAGCTGAACTACGACTCTTCTTCTTGACGTGCCAAATCAAAAGGCAGGTCCTGTAAGTACTTACAGAATAGCAATCACAACACCACTGCACGCGTTTACCTTATACATATGTGGCTATCCCCACAGAGTCATACGCAAACGACAGCTAATAGTCGTCATCAAAAACGTTTTGTAAGTACATCACGGTTATATCGAATAAGAGACCAGATTAATTAATCAAACAAATATCTCACCCTGCTAATGGGCGTTCCTTATCTTTAAGTTATTGTATACAATGCTATTATGATAGGTTGTATTGTTCAAGTAATTAAATTGTAACATGTGAGGCGCCGCACGCGGCATACTAATGCGTATACCAGCCGATTGAAATTTGAACAACCGTGGAATAAGTAAGGCTTTGTACACACTTGTAACATCTTGGTGTGATACCTCTTTCGCATCAAACTTAAGCTAATCTTTTAGTTGACCAACATCTAGTATGAGCCAAAATCTTATTATGTACATTTACTTTAATAAATATTTTTTACTTAGTTTGACTAAATACACTGAATTAAAAAGATATGCCATAAGAGACGCACTATCGAGAAGTAAACTCCAACGAGATTTTTACTGTCTGAAACCAGCTCATTAGGCGTATTATCCAGAGTGAGTACCTTTTTTTTTTTTCGTGCGGAAATCCCTTCGGATACCCCCCCGTCGGCCAGCGGGGGTGGTTATGTCGGGCTTGAACCGACTAAAACCGCACGCTGACTCGGGTCTACAGACGTCGGGGTGTAAGGTTGCCCATAGAGCATATCCCTCGCACCCCGCTGACCCTGGGCCATCTCCGGTTTCGAGATGGCCCCCTCGGGTTTGGGAACCACGGTGTCCCCGTCTTGCCCCGGTTTGGGGGAGGGGCGCTAGTCGCGCCACCGTCCCGGCCTGCTTACCATTGCCGCAATCATGCTGCCGAGCAAGAGGACTCCCACCCCGATGGCTGCCACGAGGTCACGCCTCGGCGCCTCCCACGCCGGGCAGTCCGCCAGCGTGTGCAGCCCTGAGTCCTCGCTCGCGTCACAGTGATTACACTCAGGCGTTGGCTTCTTCCTGATCCGATGCAGGTGGTCCCCGAAGCACCCCTTCCCGGAGATCACCTGCGTCAGTCGGTACGAGAGGCTTCCGTGTCGCCTCTCTAGCCAATCCTCCATGATGGGCCTTACCGCCGCTATTGCGGCGTGCCCTGTCAGAGTGAGTACCTTACCTAGTATTAATAGCGTAATACCTATAAACCGGTACGTGTTCGTTGGTAGAATCATATAGTTCAAATTAAACAACTGCCCCATTTGCGGCATAGGCCTCGGCCACTGACTTGAGAAAAAGGTGCGTACATTCGCCACTTGTCCATGGCTATTAAGCCTTCCTAAAAAGAATGATTGATGAGAAAAGAATCATATTCTATAAGACTAGTTTTTCAATAATACTGTTTGATAAAAGTTATTATTTTGAAAATAAATACCTAATACTGTCGACATCATGACAGCTAGTTTTACCTAATTCGGTTCAACGACATCGTATATACTAAAGACCCTATTTTTCTTTTACGGGACTAGCTAACCTAACCAAACCTAACTAACGACTATAGTAAAACAACAAAAACCTTTAAAAAAAATACTATGGCCATAGTTTAAAGTTATCGTGTGGTGCAAACAACGAATAAACAAATTAATTTATTCTCTTACTACACCTGTCGCCGCTGACATAGGCTATATAGTAACGCAGAGGTCCAAAACTATTCAATTAATATAAACCGTATACTGTAAGCCATAAGATAAAATGTTGCTTATACAATTACCAGCAATGAAGTTCTCCACAGATTGATACTAAAATTTTTAGTCCATATACCTACGCTGAATAGAGTTTAGTATTTGCAGTTAATTACAAAATGCCTTGTAATCTACGGTTTATCTACCTACTAGTGTATTCTTACTCTTCTTGTAAGAATTCAAAGATTTTCGATACTAAACACATACAAAACGCAACAGATATCTGTGGTGTGTGAGCAAGGCCTATATTTGTTCGCTCCGCGAGTCCACGACAAGGAATACATTATAACGCATTACGTCAATTCAATGACGATACCACGTAAATCCCGTCGGCAAACAATACTTTTCACATAATCTCTAAACACATATTTATAAATTAAAGTGTAAAGGTTTTCACACAGACATGATATATGAATATTCTACTGAACTACAGTCGATTTAATGGCATCCCTCAAATAAAAGTGACGTAACAGAATAATAAAATTAACTAAGTAAAAATCTGGTACATTACCGCGCGGTCCGGTACGCTAATATCCATAAGCAACCAGCTAAGACAACTATTTGAGCCAATCTCATTCATTGCTTCCCCGCCGCCGCTCTAGCCGTGACCTTCTAGGTTGTCTACACATTTTTCTTAAGTAATAAGTCATTTTTAATAATACTTCATTCATTGTCTTTCATTAAAATCTCCTATATTAACAGTAAGATGATTGTCCCGCGACGATAGTGTCCGTGCACAGGTGAAGTTTCACAGGGTCTTAGTACACCTACTGAAACATTTTTTTTTTTATATGTTTAGGACACGTCAATTTGACTTCACCTCGCCTTATGGTAAACTGAAGGTAAAGTCTCAGGAAAGAGGGTCACCATTACATACACGTACCATGTTAACAATGGTGGCACTCAGCTTGACGGCCTCATCAAAAGAGGATTGTCGTCGCAGCACGGCGTGACACCCACCGGTCCCACTAGTGCTGCGACCACAATCCCCCTGCCCGGCTATGCACTTGCTGACCCCTGAACGCAATCAAACCGAAATTGGATTGCTATGGAGGGTTTTTCGCAATCGTGTACGGTGGTACCTACCCGGCCGAATTTTGTGACAAATTTGTGTCATCAAATTTCTATCACCAGTGAACAATACATAAAATAGCACATAGACTACAAATTTTCGTGTATTTATATTCAGTTTGGCAATCAAGCTGGAAAGCCCCGTTGATTAAATAGTAAGCGCTACATGAGATTCGAGTATTTTGCTAAATAATGTCATCTATAATCCTAAACTGAACTCAAATGGACTGACAGAAAACATGTTTCACATTTATTAAAGTCGGCTTAATAGAGTTATTCTATCCCTGCGCTCTTATTTGTAGAGTCGCTACTCCTCCTACCAATTGTTAACAATCACTCGTATCGTCGGATTACTTCGGAGCAGCTCATTGGAGCTATTGTAATGTATATATTAACACAGTACAGTGCAGTTCTCTGCTAGTCGCGCTGACAACCCTGTGAAATATAGAGCTCACAAAAATGTCAAGGAAAAGACAAAGAAAATAAAGCCTATGTTTATGACATCAAACTAGAACCGCTAAAAATAGTTAACATCACTGAAAATAGTAATAATGTCGAGATGAACTTTGTAACATGCACGTAATACCACTTCATATGAGGGAAAGGTCTATCAATCTAAATCACTAAGCATATTAGTCAGTACTGCTGTGTTTTATCGCCTGCAACCTTTGTCTGTACAGAGTGTGCGGACGCATAGAGCCGGCGCGCTGTTCTCATCGATATGGACGTCGCAAATTCGCAGACAAATCTGACAAAAAAACCAGTCTGAATATTTCGGTCGGATCTATTAGTGAGTGTGTCTTCGAGTCGAGAGGCGATAATGAGGAGTGCAATGGTGACGTCATGCGGGAGTGCGGTTGCGGGGGCGCGGGGGGCGGTGACGGGGGCGCGCGGGGCGCGGTGCGGGACACCGAGGACGCAGAGCCGTGCGCCCGTTCATTGTAGTTTTTCGATTATTGTTTAATTAGGGCGAAGCGGCGGCGGAGCGGCGGCCAGGCGGCTATCACGTGCGGCCCGCTTGCCGCTGTCACACTTACTCTTCGCAAGTCTTTAATCCATTTGTAATTATTATTGTTTGTATATACAATAATATTTATATTCTTTAAATATACAGAGGACTTTAAAGTATGTCAGAAAAATATTTCATGTTGATGAGCGACTTCACTATACTCCGTAACTGTAGAAGTGAGTACAATTGAAACAGATTTCAATAGTATAAGTCTAAATTGAAATAAAATATCAGTTGATACTATGTCTTCCGAATTCAATTGTATTAGTAGAGCGTTTGATATTATTAAAAAAATCTTGAAACGAAAACCACATTACTTTAGATTTCTTTCGAATTATGAGACTGACGAAAACCATATAATATGTAAGTGTTGCGGTGCAGACAGTGAATCGGTTGGTAGCGACTGGCTCGCTATCTGCGGGCGGCGACCGCGCCGGGGGCCCGCGGGGTTGGCGGCGGCGGCGGCGCGCGGCGCGGGAAAGAGCGCGTAAAAAGGCGAGCGGTCGGCGCGCGCGCGGATCCGCCGCCGCTGCGCGCCTTTCACGAGGTCGACGCCCGCCGGGGGCCCGCCGAAACCGACCCCCGGCCCCCGCCGTCGCACCGCACCCCTGACCCCCTGCGAAATTTCCCTATTTGCCGAGTTTCGCGCTTTGCTGCTGATGCTGCAGCAGCCGCCTCACTTCCATTACTTCCACTGCGTCCTCCGTCTGATCTATGTTTACGAGACGGTGACGTCTGAAGGTGAGTCTCTAATGGACTACACTCTAAGGGAACGTTCGCGCCGGTCTTTTGACCCTCTACTTGCATATTATCTTTTCAGGAACATTGAGCTGTAATATTATAAATCAGTAATTTTATGACAAGTAACTGAGTACCTGCAATCACATAACAGACGATATTCCTTTACAACAATGGTTATTGATTGTCGCCTTTGAGTTGAAGTAAACCTAGACATTGCGATTTGGGGTAGATCAGACATACTTTAGGACTTGTTGCAACACTTGCAATATAAAATTCGCTGTCACTGTTACGAATAAGTTCCGAAGCAGTTTAAAGTAGATTGGGTTAACAAAATGAGAAAATTATTGTAGATTCGTACTGTAGTACGTCTCTTAGGCATTCATATGTGCTACTAAGACTCCATCTAGTGGCTGCGAGCGGCGAGTGGACGTGCGCACTCATCGACAGTATCCAGGCCAATGCCAGCCGACAACGCCGTACCTAAACTAGAAAAGTATTGTCCTCGATGTTACGAGCGATAACCACAATCCGGCTCAAAAGGAATCGCAACCTTATATCCGGCGCCTAGACTGTGTTTTCGCGTGGCGGACAGGCGTGGAGGTTGCGCGTGAGATATGTGAAGTCGCGGCATGCGGGTCGCGCGGCGTTCTCACGCTTTGAATATTCCTGCTCCCGGCTGCCCCCCGCGCCGCGGACACCCCGCGCCACCATCGGCCCTTCAATGACGTCCCCTGACTCCCACTCCGAGTGTCCTGGCTCTAATTGAATGAACCTCACTAAGTCTGTTTACATCGGCGCCGCTCTCCTTGGCTTGGTCGCTTCATTCAGTTCTTCTCTTCATAATGTTGACGGCGTAACTTATAGCGCCCTAGTAAGAGATTGCTGCGATTATTGACAAAAGGTCTTTGTGCTATATTTAATATAGAATTGATGAATAATTAGTTTTATTTTTATCTTTGTCACTTCCAACTACGAAACAGAATGCGCCATATTTGCTACCTACTTGCTATTACTCCGTTTGAAACTTGTAATCCGATCTAAAACTTGTTCGCCAAACGTTACCATCTAATATAATAGAACTCTACAAACATCTTAACAAAAAAGAAACATCAAAATGCAGAGAGCCGCACGCACATAAACAAATTCAGATGAAATGTCGTTCTTGTAGAGACAAGATGAATGAATATATACGCAATATATTTATTAGTGAGAGAGCGCGGGGCGGGGCGTAGTGTCGCTTTCCCATGCTACTCTATAACTATTCATTATTTTTCCTTCTTATTAAAGCTCAAAATTATTATTGATGACGATTTTTCTAACAGACCTAGCTGGTATTAGTCATATACTGCCCCGCGCGAGATGAGTAACTCTCCCACGGTTCTTAGACACATCGTAACACTAATCATCCTTGACTTACATTTTGAAAATCATACTTTTGTGTGGGAGTCAGTTTCCGTGAGAACTGAATACTTTAAATTTTACGCAGCATCGGGAAAGATTAATGTCGAACTCGGAACAGAAGGACATTTTCCATGATTCTACAAAAGGTCCGGTTCACACTCGTCTCTAGAGAATACACACTGATAAACTAATGAATACTAGGTAAATATATATATATATATATATATATATAAATGTACATGTGTCATGCATATATGATACTGATTTATATCGATAATATACAAATATTGTAAAAATGGTCTATCTTTCGGAAATAAGAATAATTACGTATTCCATATAAATTCATGTTGATTAGAATATTGAGTATCATTGGAATGTAAATATACTTTTGAGAAGTACAAAAATGTCTATTTAAATAATATTGAAGTCTTCTGCATTTATTCTCACCGAACATGGTGTCGTGGCAACGGCAAATCACCTTGTATTTGATTTAAAGACTGAATTGCTTCTCAGGTTAGACTGTAATTATTACTTACTGGGGATTAAATAATACATTAACAACTATTGTAGTGACAAGAACGATAATAACCGAGACAGAGTGTAATCTCACCACGCAGACTCGTCCGATAGAAGAAGCACAACTAATTAAAATTATTAGAATACCGTGAAAGCCTCCTACAAACCTGAAAAAGCCCGATTAGGGTAGTAATCGGGTATGTGGCACCTCACTAAGATCGTCGGAATCTAGGCCAGCCATGTCTTACCTATACAACATTCATAGACTAGGGTAACCTCTAGAGCACTGTCCGGACTACGCGAAGTGGGGCACGCAAAATGCTATGCTCAGTGATATTTTCCATATTTAATTTTTTATAAGTACAAACTCTCAATAAATCATTACATAGTAGCTTAATAGTTCACATTATTATTGATATGATGCTTGGTGTATTAGTAGTAGACTTGCAGCACCTTACTTCTGTCTTATTTTAAAACCTTACAATGTATGATATCGTCGGAAGTTTACGCGAATGTCACATATTGAAATAAAACTATTTTTTAACGGATTCTATCGCGATTTATTTGATGTTATTTTATATTTTACATTGAACCCGACGGTTTGGTTGCTTTTCAGCAGCCCTGGTCACGGGAAGACTTACAATGTAATTTGGCAATTGAAAAAGAGTGAGTTTTAATCCCTGGCTCTCCTTCTCACAGCTCTACCTGTTACATTGCGAACCAGGGGTTCATCATCATCCTCATAGCGATTTCCTGATTGCGTCCAAGGTTTCCACTTTGGAGCCGGTTTTTTTAGGCCAGCCAACCCCGAGAGGACAACCAGCGCTAGAGCTTCGTCCGTTGTTTAGCAGGTGCAACGATTCGTAGGTGAGATTGGCTTGGGGCCCAAAGGTGTTGGTAGAGCCTCATTGCGTTGCAACCCAGGCATTCAATGTTAACTCTGACCATCTTATGAGTCAAATTGTGATCCACATGATTCAATTTCATTTCATTGCAATAAGTGTAAGTATAAGTCAGAGATTCTTGGGCTTTGATTCAGCTTCAAATACACTAGCTAACGTTTCAAGTTTAGAATTTATTTGTGACTACTAATGGATCGCATTTTTATTGAATGTATCCCGGTCTCTAGAATAGAATTATTTATAGTCTGTTTATTTTAAAAGTATATTATTGTCTAATGTTGTTATATTTATAAAAAGACACCGTCAACAAAGTCGTCAATACTAGATTCCTTATGAAATTCCTTATGATTAGACCTTAGGAAGTTAGATGTATATAAGTACCTTCAGGACTCTAAACTAAAGTATTCTTCTTGCAAGTAGAATACTGACCTGTAAGTTTGCTTCGTTGAATAACATTTTCCCAACGTGTCAATTTAAATCTATCATCTGCCGCAAAAATCGTCGTAGTTTATTTGTCCCACACTCACATAATATGGGAAAATTTTGGCTCCCACGAGAACCGCGCGAACTATGGCCATAATCGCACGGTCACCAATTAGTAAACAATATGTATACAATCTCGAGCCTTTTAACCCTACGGAACTGTGTACTTTACGAAATCTAAATTCTAATTGAATTATACCTATTGTGTGTCGTTAAGGACAACTGATTGAAAGACTTTAAATCAAAGAAAACTTTCAATATTTATTAATAAGATTGATTCGGCAATTGGGGTTGTATTGGGCTGTACTAAGTTCTTGAGGACACCAGCTGGTTGACAGGAGACTCTGTCCAGAGTTTCTTCTTGGCAGAGTCTCAGATTGGGGGTCAGACGGTAGTCGGTCCGGTAAAACAAGAAGCAGGAGAGCGAACCCCGGGCTCCATGTGCTAGTTTTGGATACAACCGGGATTGGTGCGCAGATAATTATGTACATTAAATAGTTACTTCTTATTCACTAGCGTTTCCCTGTCAATGAACAGTAACCCTCAAAAAGTTGCTAAAAAAACAAAAAGAAAATACAAATCGATATTTACAATGAAAAACATAATTAAATAATTGATTATACAAGTATTTTTTATAATCTTCAGAGGACAAGTTTAATGTTTACATATATTGAAATATTTTTATTAGTTTTATTTTTTATACAAGGTTTCAGAGCTAGAGGACCGGTAACTTGAAATACGTAAAGCTACGTTTGAGGGCGACTTCGACCTTCTTAATGGCAGTTTTCTATTCCTAAAGAACAGCACTTTTTTCTGTATGTAAGGTCTTCTGTGCTTATAACAATGTGCGTACAAAGTTTCATGATAATATAATCAATTGAGTAGCTGAGGCGTGAAAGCGTAACATACAAACAATCTCACTTTCCCATCATTAATATCAGTTAACGTGATTTTTTATGCTATGAACTGAACAATTAACATTGTTTTTAATTTTTATGTTGGGCACATCAATATGACTTAATTTTGCCTGATGAGAAGGTCCAGGAAAAGTCTTAGGAACGAGGGTCACCATTGCAGCTACAAATAATGCTACACTGATGGCTCTCAGTTTGAGAACCTCATCAAATGCTTTTTCACGCCCCGGAATTGTAAGGACCTTCCCTTCAAATAAATATTCTAGGAAACTACACAACTGTCGGTACAGTCTAGACCCAAACTGAGCATAGCTTGTAATATGGGTTCCAGAAGGCGAATGAGCATACTTATGTACTTTTTTTGTATATTCATACATAATAGGCATACCTATTTAGAAACACATAGACCAATGCGAATAGACATATTTATGCATACAAATGTTTGTAGGTACTGAGCGGG
Source organism: Cybosia mesomella (assembly GCA_946251805.1). Taxonomy (NCBI): domain Eukaryota; kingdom Metazoa; phylum Arthropoda; class Insecta; order Lepidoptera; family Erebidae; genus Cybosia; species Cybosia mesomella. The sequence goes on from OX276401.1 coordinate 21,026,206, forward strand.
AATCGAATCTGTGCTTCTTGTGCTAGCAGTCGATTGCTGCCACGCCATGTAATTAACTATAGGTATCATCATAAAACATAATCGTACCATCTTCTTTGTTAAAATTATCTATTGGACACGTGAAAAAAATTGATAGGTACATTCCTATGACTTATATTTACCTACAGTAGACAAGCTGTTCAGAATAAAAATTGTGTCTTGAGTTCTGGCTGTCGAGGGAATGAATTTCGAATATGTATCGGAACGCAGTAACTAGATGAACTTGGTAATGAATTTTGACATCTATCGATATAAGTTTAGCGCATCTTTTTGTAATATCGACTGTATGACAGCTACAAAAAGTCGCGCTAAAGTATGCTTAAAGTTTCCTAAATTACAATGATGTTATGCAGTCGTTAGTGACTCCTAAACTAAGCAAATATAAAAAGATGTAGATTATTGAAAGGTCTAAATTAGAAACTAGACCATTTTCGGAACAACCAGATTAAAATATCAAACAATCGTAAACATTTAATAAGTGCTCGCATTACTCCCCTTCTATAAAGATGGCCAGACCAGAACCTTAAACCACGTGCTGTTTGTAACGGTTAGCCGATAAACAACCCACACATGTGTAACGATACACACACTAATACAACACAACTAATTAAATTACAAAATCAAAAGGGTGGGAAGATACTGACTCCAATAAAACTGTACATACCAATCTACATAAATTTGTATCGCGTTACGTACATTTTTATTACTATTCTTAGTGTAATATAGGCAAACAATGTTTGTACTTTGCCCATATACTGTGCAAGCGAAGGCACAACTCGTGTTTGTGACGTATGCAATTGGATGACAAACACGCCTAGCTATGGACAGAAGACGACACCTTGATTTCCGCGAAATGGAGCAAGCATCTCACTACCTGCGTGTTACTCAACACCATTGACTTACAACGGCATTATATCCTATTATAAAGAGTTTTAAATTGAATGTGGATTCTTTAGAAGGAAGAAATAAAGTGACGGTTATATTTATTTGATATATTACAGAAACAACCGTATTGATTATGCGTTGGAGAGTTTGAGATACACTAGGTTAGCTAGCTACATCCAAAGAGTATCCTTTTCTTTTGCTATTTTCAATAAATCAATATAGAAACCTTTAAAAGCTACAAAAAATTAAACTTTACTTTGCTTAAATTAAATATTTAGCGAGAGTTGGATATAGCGGCAAAATCATGAGAGTAGAATCATTTTATTGTGTATGCGGAGTAAGACTGGTTGATAGGAAGAGGACTATATATATACCTACGAGAGTGGCTTGGGTTAAAAGAGGAAGCGTTGACAAATTGAAAATGTATGCTGAGTTGTTTGGCTATGCAGATCGAATGACTAATGGTAATGAGCCAATGGTAAATCAAGAAGTATTGCAAATGTTATGTCCCCAGTGGCCAGTGCTGGGTTATGTTCTGCAATGTACAACTATAAGCAATCATCACGTAGGTGTTCACGCAATGGTGTGTTGCTCATTGCTACGCCACGATCCCTTTCAATTGTGCCAAAAAACCGACAACATCCCAATTGCGCGCTTCGATGGCCAATCGTCCGCTAATATATACCATTAACCCCTGTACACAATGGCGATGACTTACCATCACAATATAACACGAGAACGGGTGGAACGATTTTCATAACCTTTGATTTTTTAGATTTGTGTACTTATGCCATTTTGCGTTTTATTTGGGTTTTTTTGCAGAAATCCCCATGGTTAACCCACCGCTGTAAGTGGGGGGGTATTTTGGTCGGGCTCAAACCGAACAAAACCGCACGCCATCTCGAGTCGCTAATACCGGGTTGTAAGGTTTAAAAGGCAACTCCCTCGCACCCCGACTTACCCTGGGCCATCTAGAGCTTTGATCTCTATCGTCTATTTGATCGTCGGGATACTGTGCATGTACTTGTAATTAGGATAATCAAAAATATGAGTGATTCACGAAAGAAATCCAGCTTATTAGGTAACCAATATAACTTGTTTCTAAGGCGGAACGTATTTTACCACGTTTTTCTTAGTTTCACTTCGTGTCTGTGTTTCTTTCCCTCTGAAGCCAAAAATTGACACTTAATTTTCGACCACTTCTGATCACCCTAAAGCTCGGAATGTTTTTATGTAGGCTAATGCCACCTTACATTTTCATATTTAATCATCAGAAATAAATAAAAAAATAAAAATAAAAATAAAACTTTTTAAAAACCACGTTTTCCTTCCGACCCACACTAAAAAACGTGGGGCGGGCGCTTTAATCCTTTAATGTATCGTTTTCCTTAGATATTCAGTAATTTAAAAATTTCAAAGCGCCTCACGTTTTTTAGTGTTGGTCGGAAGGAAAACGTGGTTTTTAAAAAGTTTTTTTTATTTTATAAAACAAAGCAGATGAGCAGCTAAACATTTCTTGTACTAATGAAATCATCATGTACCTACCTCTATTACAAATTAATTAGTCATCATGAAATTATAAATCATATTTTAATATTCAACTCAACCTTGAAGCCACCCTTTAGAAACCCATAACTAAACGGCATTACATATGTGTGCTATGTCCGCACTTGTATGTAGGTCACTAGACTTTTGGGGGAGAGAGCAAGGTTTGACGACCACCTTTAATTGGGGCAGTGCGCTCATTGCCATAAAAACCTACAATTGATGTAAATGTAAACTTCTGCTCCTTTTTTAGTTTCGTAACTGCAGTAACGTTTTAATTCTAATGATTTATATTCGTTTATAAAAGTTATCATTAGAGAGAGTCTTGCTAGATCATAGCTTTAAAAAACTGTGTTTAGAGAGTTAGGGCAAACTTGTAGAACCTTCTGGGGAAGTAATCAGTATTGAATCTTATCTCTAAATCTCTAATTCTCGGACGAAAAATCTAATTTATTCGGTACTACGAGTATATCGAGTGTATATATCAATTGATTATTAAGGTGTTCTCTACTACTACTGATAGGGGTATAGAACGCCTGTGGGAGATTAAAGCTGCTCGTTGCCCTAACAGATGCAAGCTCGAGAAGGTGTTGGCTCATTCTACGTCCACTATTCTAAAGATTTGCTCCGTAACTGAGTGCCCATTGTAGTCTATGCTAAGACCGCTTGCTGTATGACAGATGGCCAATTTCTACCGGGACTCCTGTGGAATGCGTTCCTATGGCATACCCGGAGCCACTGATAAATAGGCTCCCATGATAGAACACCCTGTAGTGTTAATCGATTCATTTCTGATATAGCTACAGAAACCTGACCACTAGCTCCACACTGTTTCTACATGTCAAAAAGGGAATTTATGCTACTTTTGAAGCTGGCTGTCAACAATTACAGAAAACTACAGAAAACGGTTATTTGGATAACATTGCGTCATTTCTGCGGTAATGTGGCCTTTTTAAAAACTTATAAAGGTAGTCTTTCTGTGCTGATACAGGACTGTGAAAACATTCTTGGTGTTTTTTATTTTTTAACTCATACATCTATTGGAACTAGCAACGCGAGATTGTTATCCCTATATGTTACAAACATCCATGGAAAACCTACTCACTGATTTATAAATTCAATAAGTAGGACCCATGTCTTGTTGTCTTGCCGTTTCAAAATTACTATATTTATTTATTATTACCTTATATTCATTCACTGTTTCTTTATATTCATGTATTCTGATATATTTGTATGTACACATAAACACAAATAGCTCAAAACAATATTTAAATCATTACTTAATACTCTCTGAAATAGAAATAGCTCTATGTTTGTGTCAACGCCAAAGAGTTGATTATTTTCGAATATTTGGGTTTGTAACGTTTATTATTTTACAAATCATCACTGTCGTTATTTGTCTGACACTTCGTGAAAGTTTATAAAATTAGTCTTGAAACCAGAATAACGATACTCTTCCTTCGCCCGATTTATTTGTTAAGTTTACAATTTGTAGTCATCCTAAGATTATGGCAAATGCATTGAAATTGAAACTTGGTTTCATTTATGTCTTCGTCATCCTTCTGTAAGTCAATTAAAGATAATACCGTGTGTATACAGAATTATGAAAGGTGGTTGGGAGCATCGTGTCACTAAAATATCACACGTGTTGCAATAATTACACCAACAAATTATCACAGAGATTATAAAAAGCCTTCTATCCGCAAAGCCACTTATGTCACGCTGAATATGCGTTGTAACATTGTGGTTCTGAAACTGCAGCGACTTGCTGGAGCTGGCGTTTATTCTGAGACAGATGTCCAAGAGAACCTACTAGTCCCTTTAATTCAGCTTTGCTTTAATCATCGGGTAAAAGGCAGCGATCTAGTGTTCATTAAACTTATAAGGTTAAAATCTAAAAGTATTTGAGACTGTAGTACATGATATTGTAATAGAATAATACCAATCATTAAAGATTAAGGATAGGTGACCACTTAGAAATGGTATGTATATAATATTTTTGTCTGATTTCTATCTATATATGTCAGGCAAGAGTTCCACAAGGATCGATGTTGGGGCCGCTCTTGTGGAACATCACTTACGATTGGGTGGTGCGCGTTTTATTCACTTAATGTATGCAATTTTTTGTATACTATATCTTAGCATTATTTAATTTTATTTACAAACTTTTGTCTGCTTGCTTATATTTGCTTACGATCGTGAGGGAATGATATTGTTTTCCTAGTTGGACTAAGTGTTCCTAGTAAGCAAAATAAAATTTATACGAAAAATTTGTTCAAAACTTTGTTAAAATTCCTATACCACTAACAGTAATGAAGGAAATACTCACTCCCCCTTTGGTTAAATTTTGCCAATCTTGTCATATCGTATAACGATTTCATTCACTGTAGGTATACACTGCATACAGTAAACATAAATTGTATTAACTAACCTTATACCTTTGATTTGGCGAGAAAATGCTGTTCTACATGGAGAAGCCCTGATGGCTATGTAGGGCTTACATCACAGTAAAACAATCCCTAAGCTATACTCTGCAATCGAAATTAGTGAATTGTCGATACTGCTTTGATATGATATCGAAGGCCCACTCAGCGTTGCCCGCAAGGTGGTTTACGGACTCTGAGTATTATTATCATAACTCTTTCGATCTGATCTTAGTATCTGCGTCTTGTCTTGACCTGCATTTCATATATAGATATGAGTCAATCTCGAATCTCTTTTCACCGGGATCACATTTCGAGATATCGTACTTACATCCATTCTGTATCAAAATAGCATTTTTCAGTCATGTAAAAAGTTTAAATAACATAATAAACATATCAAGATGTGCGTTATTATCCATTTATAAATATAAAACTAAATTCGACCTATAAAACTATCTTGGTACAGTCGATGCGTACACGCCACTGTCCTAATTTCATATAAAATGAGACCACGCAGATATGGTACTCACGTTAACTAAACGCACCATTATATGATTGCTTCATTTCTTAATGATAAGAATGGTTTGGTGTTCTTCATTCGTTACCTTTACGTACAGTTAAAATACGGATTCAATAATAAAACTTTTGTGAGTTAATATTATAACACTTTTACTTGGTGGCACAGCGGTAGCGGGTGCAAACGCTGTACATGAGTTCTAGATTTCATTCCTAAATTGAGTAAAGTGTTATTCGTTTTATTTTTTAAGTCAAGTATCAGTTGCATTGGCTATTCGAGAAACAACCGAAAAGGCTAGCGCCCTACTAAAACATAGTTGGCAAAATGTGAATGATAACAATAATAATTTAGAGAAAAGACTATGGAGCACGTACGACTCCAAAAATATTTCTAGAGGGATATTGTTCTTCTAAAAATTGAAAGAAAATGGAGAACTAATAGAAAAGAGAGGAGCCCTGTAGGAAGTGTACTAAAGAGTGTCAATGTTGATGGAATTGCTAACTTACTTTATAAACATGAAATATATTCGAAGATGTTATACATTAATTCAGTAAATATTTTTCAAAATTACTGTTTCTGTTTAATCCGTCAGAGTTACTCAAGTATATTATGGACCGTGAAAGTGGTCTATAGAATCATTCTAGGCCATATTAAGGTTAACAGGAAGAGGTTACCCTATTGTAGTTTTTTGTACAAACATATACTCACGCCTCTGTCCCTCCGGGGTAGGCAGAGACAATGGCCTGCCATTTGATTCTATTATTACACACTTTATGAACTTTCTTTATTGTCAATGAAGCGAATGCCTAGCGTTGGCGAGTCAACGCCAGGGTCTAGTTGCAGTCCCAGGCTGGGACATTCTCTCACTGGAGACCATGGTGAGTCCCGTGGTCTCCGATGGGAGCAAGTGGCACGCCGCCACCTCTTTCTGCGAGCAAGTAATGCGCTCGAAAGAGGTGGCGGAGAGGGTGCAGGAGTGAACCCTGCGCCCCGAGTTACGCAGCAGGCGACGCCCTCGCTGCCGCCGACGCGCTCTCGCCGCCGCCGCCGCGCCTTTACGGCAGGATCACCGTCTTTCATTATCGGGGCCTGAGGACGGTAGTCTGCTGAGTTGCCGTCCTTACAGAAGCAGGCCAAGATCGAGATGTGTCGTGTGTTTCCTACATAAGCCAACTCACCGAAGCGGGATCAAACCCGACCCCGTAGGCTAGGCCGCGATGATGGCCAAAAGTCCGCCAGGAACCCTTGTGTTATCCTTTCGAGAACGCACCAGAAATGCCGGCAACGGACACTTGGGTAGGACACCGTGTGGTCTTAGTCGGTTCGATTCAGACACACCCATCTCATAGTTGGCACCGATGGAGTGGAGCCAGTGGGGGTTTCCACACGCAAAAGAACAAAATAGTCTGCAGTTTTGAATGCTTCTGATTTACCCTTTTTTCAACACTATTTGAACAGTGTATGTTCTGTGGAGTTGACCCCACTAACATTTGCCTTACATATCATTCGCTCAGTACTTTTGTTTGTTTGTTCGTGTTTTCTACGCTATCAGTTATTACCTATATTAAATTATTGTATGTATATTTTGTATAGCAGAAGTCGCACTCACTGATTAGTGCATTTCCCATTGCACTCTTGCTTCCGTTGCGGTGGGTGAATTAGCCTCGCTTTGATGGGCGTATCTACCTTTTTGGAAAAGAAGATTGGCGGTCGTACTGATGATCAGATTCTGATAAAGCTAGGTCTACTTATAGCTTACATTTGATCGAAGGTTATAGACAAAGTTTGGACACGGTAGACGAGGCTACAATCGAATATAGCCTGTATTCCGACAATTTTTTTAAATAAAACTTTCATAATAAGGTATAATCTACCTCTAACCTCGTGGCACATTCACCGTAACGTGGTTTGCAAATTTAATTAAATTTTAGGTAATTCAAGGAAATACACAAAATAGTTACTTATTTAATACTTTTATACGGACAGTATGATGAGCATGTGTATGTGTGCAGAATTCTTTGTGTATTTTGTAAACACAAGCATAGTAATAATTAACAGCCGTTGAAAAAGATTAACCCTGAGTTTTAATGCCAAGTTTTTTTTTTCTCGCAGACTAACATTATCGCATTGCAAATGCCTTAAACGTAAATGAGGCTACAGATCTTCGTAACACGCTACATTACGATGTATAACATAATCCATACGAATCCATACGATAAATGCGAAAGCAACTCTGTCTGTCTGTTACGCTTTCATGCCTAAACCACTGAACTGATTTTGATGTAATTTGGTACAGAACTTAAGAGCTTCGGAAAGGACTTAGGCTTCCTTTTACCGTGAAAAAAGCCTTGAAGGGGTTGAAATCGGGTAGAAAAGTTTTTATGAAAGTTCGTCATTTTCGAAGATATCGTCATGAAACTTTTTATTAATATAGGCACTTGATAATAAATAATTATATCATAGAGCGTTTCTGAAATATCGACTTTTGTGGGGATAAAATAGGGGAAGATAGTTCGTAACAGCTAGTAGTATATAAATTATTTAGGTGTCCAAGCCAATCTCACGTGCTAATCGGTACACCTGCTAAACAACGGACTTGGCTCTGGTTCAGGGTTTCCTCTCTGGGTTGGGAGGACAGACGACAGTCGTTCCCGGAAAAGCATTAATCAAAAAACACATCGATCAAAAATATAATGCGGATCCCAAGCTCCAAAGGGCACACTTTGGACGCAGCTAAGAAACGGCGATGAGGATGAAATTATTTGTGACCTTGTAATTGAAATCCTCATGTAATCCCTTATCATGTTTTAATTTTGTAGTCAAAATTTACCTGTATTCTCTAAAAAGTATTCATAATTACAAAAACACAGCACACATTTTACTACTTTGGAAGTGTCTCTCGCGTAAACTATTCAGTTTAGAAAAAAAAAATTAGAAACCTCATTATCATTTTTGAAAACCTATCCCCAGACTTATGAGATTGAAGAAAAAAAATTGAGTTTCAGTTCTAAGTATTGACCCGCAATTTTTTTTTTCTATTTTAATGTGAAAATCTTAAAACGGTTCACAGAATACATCTACTTGCCAAGTTTCAACAGCATAGTTCTTATAGTTTTGGAAAAAAGTGGCTGTGACATACGGACGGACGGATTTTTTGCCATTTAACTACGGAACCCTAAACACACCACGAGTAATATTAATCATTGACTTTAAGATATCACAACAATAAAAATGTACATGCATGTTGTTATGACTATTTTACATGTCGAAAATAAGATCATTTCTTCATTCTAATTTGTACAACAGTATTTCAAATTCAGTCCTCATCAAACAGCCTATCGCAGTCCATAGTTGTATATAGGCCTCCCTCAATGTGCGAAACAGCACCCGATCCTCCACTTTCTGCGTCCAGTCTATCCCCGCTACCCTTTTCAGATCGCCAGTCCATCCGGCTTGGGGCGTCCCACCTTCCGATGCAGCCCTCAGCATCGATATCTGAAAAGTATCTTTTCATTCATCAAAAAACTGTAAATACAGAAAGTCAATTAAATCTGCTTGCAAAACCCTGCAGGTTTCACGTTCCATACATTGTCTTTTTTTTTAACTATCATGGAAGCTTGTCGGTTTTAATAAAGCAAAGTATAAGCACATCTCCAGTGTCTTAATAGGTACCACTTAAATATTATACGGCAATTACAAAGATATAAAAGATCTAGATTAGATATCATTCGGATTGCTTGTATATTCGACTTTCATAAAAATTTACTAATTCAAGTATCGGTGCTGGGAATCGACTAGTTTTACAGTTAATTATTATCATAAATATCACCACTTGAATGATTTTAGCCGCGTGAATGACTTTCTAGGCGGCAACGATATCATTTGACTACGAATTTAAATCGTAGATTTTAAAAGGCACTTATCTAATAGACATCTATATCCTATAACTTTATTTTCACCTCATATTTTGAAATACGAGGTGAAAGAAATATTTTGTGCACTTTTTCACACACTAAATTAACTCCATTACAAAGTTGTGGTATCCAGAATAGCAATTGTGCTTCTACTGTATTTTTGGTTACGGGAACCTTGAGTATTAAACTTATATTTAATGAACGGTTATGACTAGTTAGAGACAAAGTTATAAGAGTGACAGAATTCGGGTAATGAGTGGTTCTACGAGTCTTTATAATATGCATCCTCGTAAGTGCCGCTGTAGGAGGAATAGTTATACCTACTTAAACTGTGGGGAACTTACTCTCTTAGGCTCGGAGAAAATCTCTGTGAATCCTAATGTTTTTTTTTCACTGTAGAGTGGAAGGAGTGAATGTATACATCTCTACCAACACTTTTAGGGTTCAAGCCAACCCCATTTGCTAGTCGGTGCACCTGCCAAACAACAGACCCCGGGCTCTAAGGAGCAAAGTTTAGACGCAACTCATAAAGCGCTATGAGGATTATGAGTTGTAGTAACACTGGGGACAACGGACTTGGAGATAAAGCCTTACCTTCAAGCCCGTTGTCCTCAGCGTTACTCGCTCCCCTGCGTTTTTGCATCTGTGAAACAAGAGAGTACAGGGTTTCCTTTCTACCGCCTGTTATGCTGAAGTCACCTCCCGCGAAATGGGTTGGTGGAAACTCCTGCGCTTTTGTTCTGCCCGATGGACAGAACCAAGATCTTCAGTGAGTGACTGGCAGCACCCAAGTCGCTGTCCACTATGAGAGCTGTATAACTGTTTGTCATTATTGTGCCTACCTATGATAAAAATAATTAACTCACTTACCTAGTCCCTGTTTTCGTTTACCCTTAGGAAATCAATCGCGAAATATTAATTATTTGGAATACTGATCCCGTTCCGCGAGCCACAGGAGCCTATTCCCTGGGGTAGAAATTAACCTATGTTCAAATCCGACCGTACTCTATGTGCATAATTTCAGTCTAATCTATTCAGCCGTTTTGACGTAATTATCAAATGAACTCACTTTCAAATTTATAATATAAGTTATGATATGTACTAAGGTTTGGTAGAATAATGCAAAAAATAAACTGTATATGTCTATGCAGTACCTACCTATACCAAGTAAAAACCGCTCAACCGCGAATGTGATTTTCCTTGAAGGGGGCATTTTCCTTTACGTTTGGTAGATTGTTGGCAAACGCCCTAAAAACCACAATTATAGATTATTGTACCTATTTGTCTACACTTTGGTTATTAGGATTCCGTAGTAAACACGGAACCCTTATCCATTTGTAAAACATTCAGCTTACAAATGCTAATTCTTGTAAGAAGCAAGTTTCCTGTCCTGCCAGAAAAAATCCCAGTAATATGTATGACGTAGTTAAAATGAAAGCTACCACAGCTAAGTAGGCTTACAAGTTTGCGAAGCAACTTACAAAATGTAGGTACATACTTGGAGAAGTACTAATTTCCTGCCAATTCACTTGTATAGCGTGTTGTGTAAAACAGGTAGTAAATAATATTTTAATGAACCCTACAAAAATATGCAAAAACATCCTTTATATGAATCGTTGTATGAAATAACAAAAAGCTCTCTTCGCAGTCCGCAGTAGGTATCATGATTACCAAATACGTAACCCTACATTGCGCGTAGCTCGACACCAACTTCTTTAATATTTTACATACTAGATATTGAAAAAACTTATAGTTTTCAAAGAATTTTTGGAAAAAAAACAAAACTATATAACTATAATAAAAATACTATAGCCCACTACAGGAGAAATCGATAATTTAGGCTATGTCCACATCTGTAATTCGGTCACCTATGTTTATGTCCCCATTTGAACTTTTTTCCGCGTAGATTCAACACAAATATACTATGATAGCCGAGACGGCGTGCGGTTTTAGTCGGTTCAAGCCCGACATAACCGCCCCCGCTGGCCGGCGGGGGTATCCAAAGGGAGTTCCGCACGAAAAAAAAAGGTACTACAGGCAGGCGGACAGACCGAAAAACTTGATAATGATCCTACAAACATTTCCCTTTTTGTTTCAAAAAACGACTTTTCGATTTAAGCACTGTCCGGACGCTGGGCTCTCATTTTTTGTCAAAAATAATGTAACCTATATTGACACTAGCAACCCCTCCAGGTATCACGCAGCAAAGAAAGCTTATGTAAATGCCTTCATGTTATTTCCGACATCTTCAACAATCATCATCATATTTCAACAAATTGACACAAAACCTTTATTGATTATACACTTTAAACCTTCCTCATAAATCACTCCGTCTATTGATGAAAGCCATATGAAAATCCGTTTGATAGTTTTTAAGTTTATCGCGTTCACACAGACAAACTGACGCGTAGGACTTTATTTTATAACAAGCAGTTGCCCACGGCTCCGCTCGCATGGAATTTTGATCACGTTTCCGCCCTCCATGAGAACTCATTCCAGGAATAAAAAGCAGATTACAATCTATCCCTGGAACATATTCCCAATATTTCATTAGGTAACAAAAATCCAAACCTCTTCACAAGCTATCACTTTTATAATATTAGTAGGATATTATAATAACGATTGTCCACGCGAATAAAGTCGCCGACAACAGTCAGTATTGTGTATAATGGCGATATTGATGTATGTTGTGCGTGGTGTGTGGTGTTTGCGTGGCGGTAGGGCGCGTGGGTCGACGCCGACGCCGGCGACGCCACACGGGTGTATTTTTAACCCGTGGGGCCGCCGCGCTCAAGCTCACCTTACGATCTATTCCTGGTTATCTTATTTTAAACTTTTGTCTATATTACTTTCCTTCCGTCTGCTTATTAGTGGATGATTGAGATGCGTCGCAGGGGGCGCTCTTCTCAAAATATATCCCGATGATATTTCCGGTATGTCAGTCCCCCGACCACGTGGTGAAGATGCTGTTGTGTTTTTCTGTCATTATAATATTTATAATACAGGGGTGGTTTCTCTCCCCTTAATCAAAATAGAATTTACTTTTAAACTTAGTTTGCAGTCACACATGTGTGGGACATGGTGACACTTAAGAAGAAAGAATTTATTTATGTTAGATTATGGTATTGTTCCCATAGCTGATAAATTATACATGAAATGCGGAAAGTTGTTCCATTTAATAAAACTTTAATACATACTTAATCCTTTCATATCTGCAGGAGCTACATAACGTTAATTGGAAGATGCAATAGTATCCTGGCGAGATACAGAACAAGACTGGTATTCATTAATTTATATTGTGAATACCTAAGATTTGTTTAAGTAATATAATGAAGCGACATGGTCATATTGTGGCTAAGCTACGTAAATAAAGATTTTGAATTTTTTAAATTTCATTTTGTGAAGATGTTTTTTTTTATTATTTGTTACTCAATCAGGCACTAAATAGTCTGGGCTCTGAATAACACATAGGCTTTGTATCCCTGGAATAGGTTCCCATGGGTTACTGGAACCGGAGCAGAATTCCACATGGGCGAAGCCACGGGTTACACATAATCTATCTTTCTGGCAAGAACAATAGTATTAGGTTAAGCTTAAAATCTAGTTAATAATTATCGTCTGACACCAGGTGATCGATTTTAATTTTTAAATATCAGTAAAAAAGGAATATTGGTATATATTAAAACGGTAATAATTTTGATACTTAATAAGAATAAATAAGAAAAACACTTCGTATTGTATGAAACTTAGATGACTTTCTAACATTAGAGGTTCTTTTTGATACATTCTTTAATGGGCAACTAAAATGTATATGTAGAGTCAACGAGAAAAGTGGCTTAAATTAGAATTTATTAATCACTTTCACTGAACCTTAAACTTAACCTAATCTTTTATATTAGTATATTATGATATAAGTGCGGTAAGTTGAAAATTACAGCCGAGGTTATATTGCTTACAAGAAAGTAGAGGCTGTAATTGTGAAAACGTATGTCATACGACGTTTTATAACATATTTGTGAAGAAATAAATAAAACTAAAACTTTCTTAAACGAATAAATCTTTAATCACTTTTTAAAGCAGTTAAGTATAAAAATTTGAACAATTTGTTAAATTGATTATTACGTTGCCAGTTGGCATTTTTAATGTTGTCCAGTTATTATATAGTTACAATTTCACCAGTTTCTCTCTCACTCTCTTGAGGGTGAAACGTAGTAGGAAAAAGGAGACCACAGAGTTCTGCACTCGGTGACGGCGGCGACGATGGTGGAATGTACGTGTGTGTGCTCGTAGATGGTCGAGAGTCAACACTTGGCTCCAAATTTATATTCCTTGTAATGCGGGAGCTAATTTCTTCTTTATTTCTCATCGAGTCATCTATGTAGCCCTCGGCTACGCTGCTCGATCGCCAACCTCCGTGGCGTTTTAGTGTCAATAAATCGGCGAGCAATGTAGCCGAGGACCTTCTGAAACTATGCAATCCAAATTTAAGAAAGTGGCAATTTGTTTCGGCATTGCTCCAAATTTATTTATGCCAATGGGTTGGCTAGTGCATTTTCCATTTTGGTAATTTTGAAAAAATCTGTTAGACATCACATTTGTTGAACGAAGCGCTTCGTATTTCTTCACTATGTCGTAAAAAGGCCCCCGTTCACAATAGTGAACGAACTTGGAATTATATTGTTTCTGTTTTTGACCTGGACAAAAAAAAACCGTCCATGGTTGTAACAATGCACATTGTACTTTTAAGAATATTAGTGGAATATGTAGTCGATTCCTTAGTTGATATCGATTCATAGTCTACTAATATTATCTGTATTCTTTCATCGACTCGGTCTATGTTAGCTGTGGTCAACCCTATCGGCTGTGGTTCATTATCTATGAACTCCCACCAAGTCGCTGCTTTCAGCCGACGTTATAAATTACGGTGCAGCGGTTTTGCGAGCGCCTAATTTCTGCATAGCTACCACTAGTGCTGCTAGCTCTGGTACTGAGCCGTTGGTCCGCCGAGCGAGTCACGCAGCGGTCGGTGCCAGCGCGACACGCCGGGTGGATACTACCTGAGCTAAGTGCAGACTCCTGGCTGCCGCGGGCCGTCCTTCCGTCTTCACGTCCTTCCGTCTTCACGTCCTTCCGTCTTCACGTCTTAACATCTTTCTTTAATTCTCCAAATTCAAATTTTAATTGAACTATATGTACTCACCCTTGAGATTTAATATATGAAAGGTAAAATTAGCCTCATGTTTGATTTGCTATAACCTAATAAACCAACCACTCACTTCTAATAACTTGTAACTTATAATCTACCTTTAAATTTAACTATCCCTGTTACAAATGGCGCCCAACGTGGGGCCTGGTCCTGGTTAATCTCCTTTGGTGTATGAACTTATTGATATGTCAGGTAAACCGCTGGGTGACTGGCACATAAAAGATATTAAACTTATAAATTACAAAGAATAATTAAAATTAAGTTTGTTGTGTTATAGTTTATTTCACAATTTTGATACATTACCTGTATAAACCAGTTACAAACTTTTAAAAACTGAAAAATAAATTTGTTATTTTGTTGTTAGAAATGAAGTCTGGAATGATTCCAGATCTGTGAAACCTTAGACTCCATTGTTATATTGTTGTAGGAGATTAATTATCTTCAGTTGTTTGTTAAGCTACATAAATTCCCTTCTGGTTGTACACCGATGGCATATAAGCAATTGTATGTTCATACTTGTGATAAACCTCTTATTGTAGTTAATTACCAATAAAACTTCACCTCTTTATAATAAAAGAGTGCACTAAGTTGTCTGGTGGCATTGTTGCCTATAAATTAAAGTTTAATCATTTAAAGCACATCAATAACCAAATTGTGTAAAATTCTATTGTAGTTACAAAAACTTACATACATTCCCACTTTACATGATAAGCTGGTCGCTTATTTTGTTGTATATGCATATTATGAACGGTTATACCGTAATTCCGGATAATTTATCTATATTTTGTATGTTCAAAACATTGTTATAAACTTAATTAACCTCACTTGTGTAACTTGTCAATGACGTTAGTGTTGACAGTTCTGTCAAACTTGATCACGTTCCGTTTTAATTATAATAACATGCTTAACCATAGCATAATAACATACCTTATCTTAACTTCTTTTATGGAACGAAACGTAATATTGTATTGGATTCGAACTGTCATTCGTTAACACTGAATGACAATTACGTTGTTTCGAGGTTAAATTGTTGTATCATGGTAAGCTAAACTTAAATATTTTAAACTTATCTCGTCACATATGACTATTTATGTGAAAATTTAATTGGTGTTGCAATTCCTAGTACCCTGTTGCTACTGTGTAATTTCAACTTGTATTTTCTTCTAATAAACCATTGGTTTTTAACCAGGTTATTGAAAGACTTATGTCTTCCACGATTATTGTACTTGAACAATAGTTGTTTTTGTTCGTTGGTGATTCAATCAACGAATTGTCTGCGGCGACGGCCATTAACCATCGACCGTGGAATTCATCTTAGATCTGGGAATTCAACCAGTATCTGGGAGTTGTTATAATGGTTTTACCATTGTTTTTCGAGCGGCTTACGACTCGTTAAATAAGCCTTCAGTAGATGCGGATGTAAACATCTAAAATAAGCCTTAATACAATTTTTTTCTGCTTGGATCTGGGAATTCAACCAGTATCCGGGTGTTATTGATGGTTTTACCATTGTTTTCGAGCGGCTTACGACTCGTAAAATAAGCCTTCAGTAGATGCGGGGTATACATCTAAAATAACCCTATATACAAAAACTTAAATCTTCTTTTATTAGTTGAAATTACATAGTGGAAATTTTGCTCATGTTCTCTTCTAGTTGGAACAGTTGTATTCTGGTCCTCCGGTGCCTAACACCTTCAATTGGTCTATGTTGAGTCTCCAACGGCAGTTATGTTGGAAACTCTGTCTGAAAGGATGCGTCTACCATATTCTTTAATGGTAAACGCTTGTTTGAATGATGATGCATGTATGAAAGTATAGAAGGTAAGCGTAGATTGATTGTAGTACTGAGCACAGTATCGAATTTCTGAATAACAGAAATTCTTCCTGATGGGACGGGGTATTGTAACAATGCACATTGTACTTTTAAGAATATTAGTGGAATATGTAGTCGATTCCTTAGTTGATATCGATTCATAGTCTACTAATATTATCTGTATTCTTTCATCGACTCGGTCTATGTTAGCTGTGGTCAACCCTATCGGCTGTGGTTCATTATCTATGAACTCCCACCAAGTCGCTGCTTTCAGCCGACGTTATAAATTACGGTGCAGCGGTTTTGCGAGCGCCTAATTTCTGCATAGCTACCACTAGTGCTGCTAGCTCTGGTACTGAGCCGTTGGTCCGCCGAGCGAGTCACGCAGCGGTCGGTGCCAGCGCGACACGCCGGGTGGATACTACCTGAGCTAAGTGCAGACTCCTGGCTGCCGCGGGCCGTCCTTCCGTCTTCACGTCCTTCCGTCTTCACGTCCTTCCGTCTTCACGTCTTAACATCTTTCTTTAATTCTCCAAATTCAAATTTTAATTGAACTATATGTACTCACCCTTGAGATTTAATATATGAAAGGTAAAATTAGCCTCATGTTTGATTTGCTATAACCTAATAAACCAACCACTCACTTCTAATAACTTGTAACTTATAATCTACCTTTAAATTTAACTATCCCTGTTACATGGTTCTCGACATCATAAGTTGTGATGTTTGCAACTCCTGACGTCTTTTTGCGCCACTTATACCGAATATTAAAACAACCTGAAAAGCGATAAAAACAGCGTATAAAACACCCATAATGCAGAGAAATACGAAAGTTAACGTTAATAACAATAATTTAATTTCAACTGACCTTTGTTGCCATTTGGCAATCCGGAGCTTCTTTTAGGAACTTCTGGGCATTGTCAGCCGAAAATACTTTCGACTTTTTCATCACATGGCCATCTGAGCGTCTTTTTAGAAATGCCAGCAAATTGGAGTATGACTGATGTTTTATTTTCACAGTGTTGTTTAGTATTCAATAGTAGCACCACAATGAGCTTGAAATTGCATCTTTACCTGTTTACCATATGATGAAATTTTGATACGCATGTAAGTATCTATCGGTCTATTTTTCGGGCAAGAGGCTTAGAGTAGCCTTTTTCTCTGCCTCTGAGACTTCTGGCGGTGTCGAATTAATAAATTACTCACTACTTGACGACATTTTCAAATAAAAACAATACAGCAAAAAGAAAAAGCGCGCGGAATAATTTTTACTTGTTCACAAATTAGCGATGCGCGCGCATCAGCACAATTTTTAAGGCAAAGGCACAATATTAGGATTATAAAACTACATAATATAGATTCATTATTGTGGTCATGTATTCCAATGTAAAAAACGTTTGTGAATATTTGAGTGTGAATTCACTTTTGTCGTTAACTGTACTTACCTATATTTTGGTTAGTCTTACGAAGTGGGTAAGGGGTGAACTTGTCATCATTCTAGCGGACGCGTTTCTAGCCCCCGTAGCCTATAGATCTGATGCAGGTAATACTTTATGGTTTATGTAAACAGTATAACTTCAACTTATACGTTATGATGCTACCAAATGAAATTGCCTTTGAAAATATTGCTTTACTCTTTTTATGAAACTTAATTGATTATAATTATTATAAATGAAGATGTTCGTGACACTGATTACCGTGATTACTCAAGCAAATGTGATAAATTATAGGTAATTTTATATTAATAAGCTACTAGCAAGCATACATATTACGAGTATTCCCCTAATTTTAAGTGGTTACTATAAACTCTTACAAGGCCCTGGCCTTGTAAGAGTTTATTGGCGAATGTCTCAATAACTTTTCTTCTTCATACTTCTCCATACTGATGGTCGGAGATTACAGCACAATTCAGTGTACAGTACGGAAAATTTCTTTATGATTATAGAAGCGATTGCTTTGACTAAAATTAATTGCTATGAAAGACAGTAACATATTTATAAACTATCATAATTCATTTTGCCACCGCCGATTTAGCAGCCTTCTTTTTCATCATTATATTCCATACCGTGCTAACTGAACCAAGACCCTAACACCTATAATTGTGAGAAGAAATCCACCAATTTGACGGTAATGATTTGATGACGAGATGAAGACGTTGTAAATAGACCTACTTTCACATTTGTTAGTAAATATAATGGCAGTAACAATATTTCCCAACACATCTACTTTAATAGAGACTCGAAGATTTATAATTTTTTTTAATTGTTTTGAATTAATTGAACTCCGCTCTAAGCAATTATCACGTGCCATTGATGCGTTTTCTAAATGTGACCAAATAAAGTAACATAATTGTTCATTAACAGATGACCATATTTGTTTATTAAATGAACGTTAATGGTCACAAATGAGAACATGAGAGCCCTTGTTTACTCTCTCAGGGACACTTTCACAAAATGACTTGTTTGACATCCAATAGTTGTAAACAACTAGGTAGGTACTCGTAGTATATATTTTTATAGTTACTTGAATGAAAACATAAAACTTACAATTTTTTTTAAATAATTTATTACTCTGTATGGTTGATATGCTTAAGCCGTGTTTGATCTTTAGTAAATAATTAACAAACCGACCGATTTGCATAGCTAATCGATGCAAATTGGTCGCTTTCAGGGCAGTCACAGCTCAGTGGTAAGCTCGAAAATGTGATACAGAGGACCCCAAGGAATTTGTCATGTCCACCTGTAAGTAGACCATATATTTTATGAAACTGGACCAAGAATTGATGTGGCACTACGAATGACATGGATAGAGAATTTATAATAGTCTTATCTCTGATAGAGAACTCTGCACTCTTCATAGTCTGATGGCTTCTATTGAGGTTAACATATAAATATGTGAACCTTATATATTTATATATAAAAATGTAAATGTATATATTTCATATACACTCATTTGCAAAAAAACCGGGCTGTTTCGATTTTCTTCCTGGCTGAAAAAAATAAAATACCAAAAAGGTTTTAATCATTTGAACATGTTACTGGCCAGTTATAAAAGTGCCATAATGTTTATAAGAGTACATTCCAAATTCAAATTTTTGACTGAAACTGGTTTTCAAAGAAAACAACTTTTAACTACATTTTGTGGCGCGAATTCCCTATAGTTAATATCGACTCTAATTAACTTTTTGTCATTTTTTATTAAATTATCTGATGTCCTTGACATTTAAAAGTATTGTTACTGCTGTTTAGCAATCTCGAAAATTGTAGATAAAGTGATAAAAGCGAGCAAAATTATTGCGCTGCTTGAAGAAGGTTGCAGTCAATGCTTCGTGGCTCAGAGGCTAAATGTGAGTCAGTCGACAGTTCAAAGGACCTGGCAGCGCTATCAAGAGACCGGTTCCGTCAAGAGAAGGCCTGGTTCTGGCAGAAAGACATGTACACCATCAACCACGGGATGATCGTTTTCTAGTTAGTCAAGCGTTGAGAAATCGCAAATCTTATGTGGACCTCAAGAACAGCGTCGAAGAAATAAGAAATGTGCAAATTAGTCTATGGACGGTCAGGAGGAGGCTTCTCGCTGCTAATATACACAGTCATCGCCCGGCATGCGACCTTAAATTACTGGACATCGAGTTGCCAGGCTTAGCTTCGCTCGAAATTGTGTGTCATGGACTCATAAAGACTGGGATAGGGTATTGTTCTCCGATGAAGCCAGGATATCTCTGCATGGTGAAGACCGACGTCGGCGAGTGCTACGTAGACGAGGAGAACACTTTGCAGATGCATGTTTTGAAGAAATCACACCTTATGGAGGGTGCTCTGTTATGTTTTGGGCAGGAAATAAATTCTATGGATCGTACGGAGTTAGTCTTCATCGAAAACGGTACACTGACTGGACACCGATACATAACGGAAATTCTAATCCCTTATGCACAACCCGCTTTAACTGCTCTTGGCGAAAACTCATTTTTTATGGACGACAACGCTCACGCCCACCGGTCTGGCGATGTGGAAGCGTATATGCTAAAAGTCGGAATTCGTCGTTTGGACTGGCCAGCTAGAAGTCCGGACCTCAGTCCCATAGAGCATGTCTGGGACGTTCTGAAGCGACGAGTGAGATCAGTGCAGCCGGCTCCGCAGACCATCAGAGAGCTAAAGAATGTGATTACCCCGGAGTGGGAACGTCTTCCCCAAGAAACCATAAAAGATATACTCGCTAGCATGCCCACACGAATGCCAGCTGTGATTTCAGCAAGAGGGGGTCACACTCAATACTAAACTTTTATCTGCTTTTAATGTATTCAAGAAAAACAAAGAAATTAACGCGTTTCATTTTTATTTAGCGAGCAGGTACAATAATAGTGGGGTGTGTGTTGGGTAACCTCCTCGAGTGTCGCTCCGATTCCGATCCCGCTGCAGTCCGGGGGGAACGGAATCGGAGCGGCCGGTACACCCTGGGCGGCGGTCAATGGCTTCCCCTTCACCCCTTCATAGGGTTGGCATTGATCGTCGGCCAATACCCAACGTGGCGGGAACACATCGCTCTCCGTACTCCTCTGCTTTCAGAGGAGACAGGATGAGCGATGCTGTTAGTGGTGAGATGGCCCAGGGTCAGCCGGGGTGCGAGGGATATGCTCTATGGGTAACCTTACACCCCGGCGTCTGAAGACCCGAGACGGCGTGCGGTTTTAGTCGGTGCAAGCCCGACATAACCGCCCCCGCTGGCAGGCGGGGGGGTATCCGAAGGGATTTCCGCATGATAAAAAAAAAGGTACAATAATAGTGTTTTGAGCTTAAACATTATTTCTCAATAATTTAATCAAAATGTTATGATAAAACTGATGAAAACTATTCCTTCCTAATTAATTTATAAAATTCAGAGGATAACAATACCTAAAATTGTCAAACAAACTAATAGTACCTAACTATAAAATGGTTCTTTGCTTAAGTGCCCGTTTTTTTTGCAAAAGAGTTCATAATAATCACTATATGTGAACCATTATGGATATTATACATATACGAAAATGCACTCGCGTTCTCCTCCATGCATTCCACAAATCGAACACTTCCGTTGGATACTTTCGAGTAATCGGTTCATGGCGCATATTTGTTTGATCTGTCAATTCAGTTTATTTATGTTTGTAATAATTTTAAGTCTACAATTTTTATAGTGGAAATAATAGTTGAACAAAGGTAACTTATTTGTTTCAAACAAAAATGCACATGCTATTAAATGTATCTAATATAAGCCCCTAATTCAAACAGCAACAGTAATAATTAACAGCATAAGTAATTCAAACAGCTGCACGCTTTTCCAGCACTCCGGGGTTCGTCGTCGACACGTCAAAGTGATGTCAATTCTTTCGTTGAGAGGTACCATCATTGCATGTTTTGAAAGTACAAAATTCCAATTTAAAACATTCGTAACTCTTTGATTTCCTCTCTCATCAAAATGTTTAATCAGGAAGCAAATAGACATTTCCGGGGTGCTGAACACCACATATGGCACCCGCCACCCGACCCGTCTCAACAACCCTATCAAGTGACAAGCTCATGCGCACATCTGGGGAACTTGGTTCATTCAACGCTCATGATTCACAGCTCCATCTGTCACTAGAAACATCTAACATTCAACGACACCATCTCAACACCTTGTGACTCCCCACATATGTACATTTTAGGAACACATTTGGCCCAGAAACTAATGAACAGTTTTTTTGACTCATCAAAATAGAAAACGTAGTTCGTTTATGAATGAGCGGCCCTTGGATGTGTCCTTGTGACTTATGAATGATTACAATGTGAATGAATTTGTTCGGGTTCACTACGAAATTCTCCTTCGATGTGTTACAACCCAGTCACGCTCACTACGGTTTAACTTTGATTTTTTTTTCATTATTGAGTTCTTTAGAAATTTCTTAATAAAAGTCACCTACTTTTTATTGGTAGTGTAATCTAGAAGCGTCGACAAAAGGAGCACACAACTTGTTTCTCAATACGAAATGTTTAAATAGCTGAATACCATAATGGTTAATTGGTATCGACATCTTTATTTCAAGCAAACAATTTTTCCCAAACGAAAAATAAGAGTTTATTATCAGTTTTAGTAATTAAAAAAGTAATAACATAATAGGCATCCGTTTCCGTTCGGGTCGAGCTTGTTAAACGCATTTCGATACCGATTACCGACAATCGATCGCGTCCCCGTAGGTCCGAGAGTGAGTCATGCTGTCATACATAAGTAGCTAGGCTCGAGTCAGGTTCAGAGTCGTGCTCGAAGCACAAATAGCGAGGGCCTGTTAGGTAAAGGAGGTCTGGCTGCGTGTGCAGGTAATGCAGATAGAATGCGCTGAATCCGCTCGACTGGTTTCTAACTCAATGTCGTGTGGAATGCAGGTGCGGGGCGCGGAGTGAGAGGTGTGCGGGCGCGGAGCGCCGGCCGCATCGGACGGTGTTGTCGCAAGTGGCCGCCGCACTTGTCGGCGCGTTTGACTGCTGGAGATATTCGGCGCGGTAACGGGCCGCGGCCTTCCTGGAATTGGTTACCTGTCGCATTCCTCCGGCGGTCGGCGCAGTCGCGCCGCTCGCTTGCGTGCCCGCTATAACCTGCATAGCGATGCAACCTCTAATCGTACTCGCGTTCCTGCAACATGATGGATTTTGCCACGCGTCCGTTTGGCCACAGAATAAATAATAGAGTTTGGCTCACATTTCCCTTTACAATTCGCAACTTTTTCTGTATATCTATCAATTATAGAAAATTATAGTCGGCAATCAATTGGGTACCAGTAGCAAATTTAGCCATTTTATATTTGCACTATATAAAACTAAAGCGGATGTTATTATTATATGTATCGCTTAATAAAACCACTAATATGTAATCCAAAATACAAATAGATTACTTATCCTTGGTTTACAACACCTAGCATTGGTTGTGGTTGGTACTACCTGCATAATAACATGCCAACCCTCCTAGGTACGAGATTATAATAATCCGTCAATAGAGAAAATAACACGTTTAGCTATAGATTTCTAAAAGGTAGGTTTAATTAAATATATATATATACATTTAATTTATCAAATTTTTGTATAAATTAGCTAAAATATAATGATATTTGTTGTAGGTGTCGGAAAAAAATAAGACGTCTAGGAGCTTTTAACGAAAACACTGCGTAAAACTTTTGAGATATAACAAAATGATGTATGATGGAATTGTGTATTTTATATAGGTCTGCAGAAAAGTCAACGATGGCATATGTCGATCTCTTACGGATAACATACTATATCTATTTTAATATACAACAGGCTCTAATGGGTGAACGGATCTGGCTGAAAGGTACCGGGATAGACTATAGTACTGGAATAACACACAGGCTACTTTTTATCTCTGGAATAGGTTTAATTAACATAACATTAGGTAGATGGCAACAGAATTCGTCACGGGTGAAGCCGCGGGTAAAATCTAGTATAATAAATTCGAATCTATGATCATCAAGAAATTAGTTGTGTCTGTACATTGGAGATATTTAAAAAAATAGTTAGGTTATGTTAAATGAAGGATTCTGAACATCAAAATGTTTATTTTTGGAATTTTTGTCTGTATATCTGTTAGTGCGATGAGCGAAAAAACTACTGAACGTATTTTGATTTGATTTTTGTATTAGAAAGGTCTTGGTCAGACTTAAATTCTGCCGTATGTGTGATTGCAATTGGTTAAGTAGAACCGGAGATAAGACCAAAACACGATAACCGACCTCCGCGAGGGCGGAGCCGCGGGCATCAGCTAGTATAATATATCATAAATTCTTTTAGAGAAAATTAGTGTAACTTTGAGAACTTTTTGAGGAAGTGATAAACAAATGAAAATGGTTAGTTTTAGGGTTCCGTTCAAAAAAGATAAACCGAAACCCTATTACTAAGGCTCCACTGTTCGTCCGTCCGTCTGTCACCAGGCTGTATCTCATCCCCAGTGAGCTAGACAGTTGAAATTTTCACGAATGATGTATTTCTGTTGCCGCTATAACAAAAAATATTAGAAACAAAATAAAATAAATATTTAAGCAGAAACAAGCAAAAACATCACGTTACTTGTACAAGAAACGTGATTTTTTTTTACTCGTTTTTGCTCGATATTGATAACGGTAACACAGACGCTTGAAATATTCACAAAATATTTAGTTAATATCCACTTTAAAAACAAGTCATTAGATTAAATCAGATTAAAACAAATATTTAAGGAGGCTCCCATACAACAAACAAGTTTTTTTGCCGTGTTTATAGATATAGATTTTTCTAGGTATGGAACCTTCATGCGCGAATCCGACTCGCACTTGGCCAGTTTTTTTTAATACCTGCGAAACCGCCTCAAGTCGAAACTATAACAAAAGCGACATGAATGAATTTTTTGTTGATACCTACTTAAAAAGACGTTGATATCGGTTAATTTGAAACAGCTACGATGACGTCACAGGTTGTGAATAATATTGAGATGATCGTGATCAAGAGAATTCATGATCGCAGTACGCATTTATGCGCATTTTTTTATTTTACGATTCATAAATTGATAACCTCGTCGGTGGCAGTTGGTGGGCCTCACACACACATACAATACGCTCTAATAGATCTTACTCACACTACATCTTATGCAGTCATTGATCGCTGCCACCATCCATATTTTCTACAATTCCAATCTACACACGACCAGTTGGGAACGAACGTTCTATTAGCATCTAGAACATTCCACGCAATGAATAGTACTCTCTTGAGGCCCCTGCGTGATCCTCATAGCGGCAGAAACATACCTACGGGGCGCAAGTGGTCATGTGTGCGTGTAACTGTACATATACTCGCGTATTTTATATATGTACAACCATTGGTTCAGCAGGCGCGTGTGCGTAAGGAGGCCGAACGAACTTTCTGAGAAAAGTTTCAGTGGCTACTAGTGGATATCACTGAAACTGGGAAAGTTTTAGTACTGCTCCTCACCGAAGTAAGTTAGTGTGAGATTAAAGGAAGTGATAAGCGAGAATTCACATTATTATGAATTAATATCCAATAAATTGATATGTAGTGTGCGTTAGGAGGCGTGTCTGCGTGTGTAACGGCACCCTTGCGGCCCCAAGTAGGTAGCCGGCGCACGCGCTCATACCGACCGATTAGGGAAATTGACTACGCACCTAATCACAATCTATTGTTTTAATTGGTACCACCACGCCAATGTAGAGTTTTATTTTAATGAGTTACCAATCTCATTTTCCACACACTGTATGTAGCTAAACCACAGTTGAATATGAC
The DNA here is from genome assembly GCA_946251805.1 of Cybosia mesomella. NCBI lineage: Eukaryota > Metazoa > Arthropoda > Insecta > Lepidoptera > Erebidae > Cybosia > Cybosia mesomella. The sequence goes on from OX276401.1 coordinate 21,051,841, forward strand.
CAGGAAACACAGAAATAGGTATTATTTAAAAGGGCGATTGGTATATTTATTCATTTAATAATTGTTTTTAAGTATTTACAACTAACCTGTAAAATATATAAATGTGTAAAATAAATATATATATCGTAAAGGTACATCTCGGTAAATTATACTTATTGGTAAGTTCTGAAGAATATTACATAAAATTGTACCATTTCAAAAAATGACATAAACTATGAATACAATTGAAGCAAAAAAAAATACTAAGTACCTTTGTTTTTTTTTTTCGTGCGGAAATCCCCTCGGATACCCCCCCGCCGGCCAGCGGGGGCGGTTATGTCGGCCCATAGAGCATATCCCTCGCACCCCGACTGACCCTGGGCCATCTCCGGTTTCGAGATGGCCCCCTCGGGTTTGGGAACCACGGTGTCCCCGTCTACACAATTTATAGTATGAATGTGTAAAAAAAATTTTATTTACCAGTAACGTCACCGTCAAAAGTTTTCATTTAACTCTACATGCAAGTTCACTTATTACAATAAAAAACTCTCCATGCGTGTTCACTAATAACAATAAAATTTTAATAAAGTATACATGCATGTTCACCAATTACAATAAAATTTCAATAAACTCTACATGCATGTTCACTTATTAAACCGACCGTAAAATAATGAATTGAGAACAAAGCGTTTCACTGTTTCACGATAGCGAGATTAGAAATTATTGAACAAAATCTCTTATGATTTCAACTGTGACTTCTGAAATTCATAGCTTCTTATATTTTTTAGATTTTTGGATGACATTAGAAATACAAATCAAAATTCGGAATGAAAGGGAAATCAAAAAGTTTTGAGTTTGATACGTAACTTCTAAATTATGTCGAACAATGTAGGTATACTTGTTGATGAATATGATGGACCGACCACCACTATGAGCGTGAGACATGTACAAAGAGATTTTAAGCTTTCTTGCAGTTGCCTACACAGATGAGACAGAGTGGACAAAGGTTATTATCAGGTATATACTTAGATCGCTGATGATGCAGTTACTTGCGTTTTTCTTCCAATGAATTCTTCTGAAACTAAAATTTACCATCTATTGCCTTTTTAACCCTCGTATTTTTCTGAACATAATGCAGGTGTTGTAAAAATATAACAGTATCAGGCTTTTAATTTGGTACGTTCGTAAGAAGAGCGTGAGTTCGGTTAGTATACCGCCATTGGATTTGGCACGTTTGTTCGGTTTTGGAGAGCGTTTTTTCTATCTTACATCTGACAATTTGACAGGACGCAAGCCGTTTTGAATAACTCTATAAAGGATTATAGAGTAGTCAAAACAGTTTGTGGTCATAAGATCATAACCATAGTTTCGGTTTTAACTACTTTGAAAAGAATCAAGAAGAAGCAAATTCAAACCGAACCGAGCATATTTATTGTGCTACGTCATTATTCTGTCAGCCATCATTCTAATGTCCTGCTGACCTTTCAGAAAACCTTTTACTGAGTGGTGTCCTCTGCCACTCAATTTAAACAGATCGTCAGTTCTTTTAGTCAGGGATCTCCTATTTATGTTACAAAACATAACGTGGTAGTACGTGATTACCACTGGCGAACCTTTCTCTGTCGGTAGTTACTGGTTCCCTAGAATATCAACCCTCTTCCAACGTTAATCCCGATTGCAACCAAAGCTTCTACTTTGGAGTTCGGAATCCGCTCTCCGACTCTTTCTCATCCATTTGGCACGCCTTCAGCATCCTTGCTAATGCGACCACCGGTTCTCTAGAATATAATGCAGATACAAATAGTGTAGTCACATCAAGAGCAATGTCGATCTTTGGTTGTTCTCCAGCTATTTCCTATGTATTCCTATACATAATAATTCTATATCCTTACTCCACCTATTTACATTGTTTCCTTTAGGTATCTAAGGGTTTATCTTGTTATTAACCTGATAAAAGGCATTATCGTTATAGTTTTAGTATATAATGTACCTGTCGAACGGTAGGCGTCGAGTGATTACTGCGATTATCTATATGGATTGTTGTAAAGGTTAATATGTATATTTATACTATCGTTATTCTTATCGAATACATAATGATATAAGTGACACGCACCTCGGATTTGCGGAGATAAACACCTCATACTTAGTCTTAGCCAATCGTTGATGTTGTTTTTTAATATTTTGCAATTGATGTTGTACAGTCAGCAACAAAATGTTATGTATACATACAAGTCTACAGAACCAAAGTTATTTAAATAGCTATATCATGATCAAGTTCCAATTCCTGTAAACATTGTTATACATAATAATGGAACCTGCGAGTTTAAAATTGAGTAAAAATTTATAGAATCATCGTGTAGTAAACAAATTATTCAAGAATAACATTGAAATTAAACTATTTTTAACGGATTCTATCGCGATTTATTTTATGTTATTTTATTATTTAGAATGAACCCGACGTTTCAGTTGCTTTTGAGCAGCCATGGTCCACGTAACCCATGTTAAATCGCGATAGAATCCGTTAAAAATAGTTCTATTTCATTGTGTGACATTCGCGTACTTTCGACAATATTCAAGAATAAGTTTCAACGATTTCTAGAATCATTCATGGATCAGGTTGGTTTATTTTGGACATCTATATATATATAACAAGCCGTATATATAAACAAAGTCGTGTTGGAGATGACCGCGATGAACTCGAGAACGGGTGGACCGATTGGCATGATCTTTGATTTTTTAGATTTGTCTCCGCCTATACTGGAGCTTTACGTGGTTTTTTTTGCTGTAATCCCCACGATTACCCCACCGCCGGCTAGTGAGCATAATTACGTCGAACTCGAACTGACCAAAGTATTCTTTATTCTGTTGTTGTAAATACAATAGCTATCCATTTAAAATCTTACCGGATCATTAAGAAGTAAATGTATAACTGTCTCTACTTCATCTTAGGTTAACTATTAATTAATACTTATTAAGTAAACATGGATCCGGCACGCTGAAGACAGGGCACTACTATGGCGCTCATTAGGGGAGACCTATGTCCAGCAGTGGACTAGCATAGGTTAATGGTGAAGTAAACATATAATAGACTTATCCAAAAGTTTAATATACGAATTAATTATTATTGATTTAGTAGTCTGAAAATGGTTTACTGTATGAAAACTTTCTATAATATTCTGTTAACTAATTTAAAAAAGAAAGATTAGTTACTCTACTTTGCATATGAAAAAATCGTTTCCAAAACCAGACTCTACCACAAATCTTTGTATTATAATTTTACGTCCAGGTACTAGATAGGAACAGACCGATATGACGAAATACCGTACGGTTTTAGTCGGTTCAATTACTACACGTCCGAGGTTAGCTCCGTTAGGTCCGACCGTTAGCTCCGGTGAGGTGAAGACCGAAGGGGCATCCGCATGTATAACAAATAAAAGGTTCTAGTACCTTTTATTAATGGTTTCCTCAGATTAAAATTATTTAAGAGCTTGAGAGCCATTTGAGCAACTGTTTTAAAGAAATATAGAATTCCCCCTAACTTACGTTAGTAAAACTAACAGAAACATTGTGTTACATTGCTAATGTTGTCGGTGCCGCGGTGGTTACTTGAACATTACAATATTTTTGTTAGCAGCACCGGAAATCATTTAGTATATATATATTTAATTTCTATTAAATATTTATGTTTCTTAAACATATTTGTGGGCGTTCGTCGTGAACCCGAGGAACGAAGCCTTGATATTGGCTGAAGTTGGATATTCGCAACGCGTTTAGCACCTTGGAGAAAGACGTTCTATTGAGTGAGGTCAAGGCAAAATTCCGTCTCTTTACCCTTTCCATCATCAAGTCTACAGACTTTCTTCCAATCTTTTCTTGGACAACAATTATATCCATGGAAAAAGTGGAAGCCCGATAGGGGGATCCACTCGGTCCACTTGTGTTTAGCCTGGCTATTCATAAGCCGATCCGTGATCTCAAGTCCACCCTTATCATCTGGTACCTGGATGATGGCAATATCGTAGGCAAACTTGATGACTTAGATTTGAAGGCCTTAGTTCCGAGCCTTACAGACCAAGACCCAGGGTCTTGAGGTGAATCCTTCGAAGTGCGAGTTTCCCCTGTGGCACTGAGGCTCGAACCCTCATTTCTCGTTTTAGTTCTATTCTCCCTGGCCTCACGGAACTTTCTTCTTCTGTCTTCATTCTTTTGGGTTCTCCAATATTTCTTACCACTCACGAACGCCTTGGAGGTCTCACATTGCAACGATTTCATTACGCATGTGCTTCGCTCTCCCGAAGATCACATACTTACTGCGGACCACTTCTACTTGGCTCTGTCCCGAGCAAATTTCCTCCTTCAAAGATGCCTTGAATTTAGTGGTGGAGTCAGTCCTCAATGTCTCCCTAGATAGGACCCAGTGGAATCAGGCGGCTCTGCCAATCCCATGTGGTGGTCTCGGCATGCGTTACGCACGTGATGTGGGCTTTCCAGCGTTTCTGGCGTCTGCGCATGGGGTTGAAAATTTGGTCACTATTTTATTCAATTCTAGTGGTGACGGAGGGATCATACCTTTTGTGTTGGATGCTGCATCGATCCCTGAAGCAATGCATCTTCAGCGGGCGTGGGATGATGTGGGGGGCGAAGGGACTCCTGGATCAATTACTGGAGGGTGCCACGGGGGTCGATAAGGCTAGACTGCGGCCTGTGTCGTAACCTGAACTGGAGCGTGGTTACAGGCGTTCCCTTTGCCTGACAACGTTCAACTGCTCGATGACAACTCTCTGCGTGTGGCAGCGGCTTTCCGCCTAGGCTGTAAGCTGTGTGAATCCCATGTATGTACCTGCAGTTCCATGCTGGAAGCGCATGGCTTTTGGTGCAATGGAAGGTCTCCGCGACATCAGGCTCTGAATGACATCGTCCGTGGGCCCTTTAATCGACGGAAGTCCTCTGCGTGCTTGAGCATTCCGGTCTGAGCAGGTCGGATGGTAAGAGACCGGACGGGTTGACTTTGGTGCCCTGGAAGAAAAGCAACTGCCTAGTTTGGAATGCAACTTGCGTCAGCACGGTAGCCGCCAGCCACATTAGTCGCACCGTTCACTCCTCGGCTGCCGGCGCGAAAGACGCCAGCTTAAGGAAGAGGCTTAAATACGCCGACTTGGAACCGCTGTACAATTTCGTACCGGGAGCGGTGGAGACCCTGAGGAGTTGGGGTAAGGAGGTCAAAATTTCGCAAAACTCGCCGCGTTTCCAAGCTGGATTGCTTTGGCTAGCCTCTGAACCAGGAACAATCCGAAATGAGGGTCACCAGTCGTCTCTTTGAGCTTTTGCCCAATTTTGTTCCCTTGTGATGGGCACTTTTACACCGCGAACGGTCCGTGGCGGGTTTCTTTTTTGACTAGTAACGATTGTGTGACTTACTTTTGTATTTAGGTAAGAGTTAATATGTTGGTAAATAATATTATGAAACATTATTATTAATTAAATATATTATTTATATTAATAAAAATACTTTTTTTTTTAACAATTAAAAATATCTTATAATATTTAAACGGTTGAACAGATTTTGATTAAATATATTCAACCTCTATATGGATTTCACAAATTTTATTTAAAATAAAAATTTGATTAAAAAAGGTCAATCATTTCAGAGATACGATGTCACAGATCGACACAAAGACCCTAAACTCATAAATCCCTCTGTTTTTAATAAAATTTGATTAATCAAAAGAATTGAATACAATCAATATATTTTAAAATGTTACTACGTTTACTGCTTACTGATTGTGCAATATTGTTGGCAACGTACTACATTTACTAGTTCGCACGGATTGCTCTGCGTCAGCACTTGCTCATGGCATAATTATTTAGCTCTCGTACTTAGATTACTTAGAAGGACCTTCCACGTGCAACAAATACCTACTACACACTGGTATCATTTTCCTCTACTTATACGCTTACAATGACAATATATTTTTCCTTTGTCACCGAACTATGCATTTTGTTATCGGCTGTACAAAATCTATCCAAGCTATTTTGCACCTTATTATTTCAAAATAAGAAACATTTTGAAGAAATATGCGTTATACGTTTAGGAGCAGTGGCATAAAGCATCGTTATCGTCGCCTGTGAAACACGTGTGTCCAAACTCAATTTCCGCCCTTCGCTTCCCTTGGGTAAACCAAGGACAGTGATAAGTCTTACTTAATTACTAACGTTATAATTAACGAAGTTTCTATTTGCTCTAGTCAAACGCTGTCCAAATTTCAACCTTATTGGTCACAACAAAAAAGTTTATTGTGTTTAACCATTGAGCACCTAAATTTAAACAAAACCGTTGGATAATTTTGTGTAAAATGTAGCAATAAGTATATAAATAATTAATGCAAAGTAAAAAATGAGCATTTAATTACCTAAACATGACCTTTATTAGGTACTTACACTTTTTGTGGCGCCAACTGTCTGTACAGTTTTACGCAAAAGTGCTAAGTCATAATATTATACGCTCAATTTGAATTCTAATAAATTGACTATTATTTATATAAATTATGATTTAAAGGTATTTTTTAGTTCTTTCATTTCGTTTGTTATCTCTATCACGAATACATGACACGAATATCCCAAGTTCAGTTAAAGTTCAGTACCTACCTCCTCTATTCATAAAATGTAACAGGAAATTGGTGCTTGGTGTTGAAACATAGGTACATGTATTGCTTATAATTTTGGCGCTTCCGTATTGTTAAATATAATTCATATTGTGCTAAATTTGACTTTGGCATTAGCATTTTATTGTTAATTATACTTCTACTTTAAGAGTTTTGCACACGTGATGGCAATGAAATTAAAATATTCAAACCTTTTGCACGTAAGTACTTAATTATAATCGTATACACAATACTGTGCCTTGGGTTTTTCGTTCATTTGCTTTATCTCTCCCTCGTTTGGTTTTCTTAAATTTTAAAAAATAATATGAGTAATTTTGAATTATTTATTTTTTCGTGCGGAAATCCTTTCGGACACCCCCCCGCCGGCCAGCGGGGGCGGTTATGTCGGGCTTGAACGGACTAAAACCGCACGCCGTCTCGGGTCTTAAGACGCCGGGGTGTAAGGTTACTCATAGAGCATATCCCTCGCACCCCGGCTGACCCCGGGCCATCTCCGGTTTTGAGATAGCCCCCTTACTTACTCTCCACTGTGCCATATGCTAATCAGAGGGACACGTGGAAAGCTTCCGAACAGCCCTCAAGAGGGCCGTCCTCGCCTCGGTCGGAGTTGGCCGTAGGCGGGAGCGTCTCTCCCGCCCTAGGAGAGAGGCGCTGCTGTCTCCGTTGCCCAGGGTGCACCGCGTGGAGGTCACCTGAGTACCTAGGTACCAATAGTCTACAATGTGTGTGTGTCTGTATATATAGGTACCTAGCACCTATATAAGTAGGTACGTGTATAGTATATGCGTCGTTCACATCGTTATTGACAGACAGACAACGATCATTTTTATACTCAACGTTGTAGCCACGTGTACTTACCTACGTAAGGTGTAAAGGTACCTAAATTTGATACATGCGCTTGTTGTCGAACTAATGGAGCGGCGAAGTCTCGAGGGACTGAAACACCTTAAATAAAGAAAAACAAAACAAAAAGACTACATGCGCTTATGCCAATTTCAAACAATTTGATCATCCTTTTGTAAGCAACGACTTTCTTTATCTCGATTACCTACCTACACATTAAATTAGGAGTACGTATGTGGGTACACCTGGCCTAATTTCAACTCTTTATAGGGAAGATATCTATTAAATATATAATTCTGTGAAAATAAAATACTGTCTGTGAATTCAACTCGGCACCTGCGGATAATAAATTAAAAAATAACTATTGCCAAGACAGTGTCGGTCCTCGTTCCGGGGTCAACGCACGGCCACCCCTTCCTTCTACCCACTGTATGATAATTAATTTTACCCACAACGTATAAATAGGCAGTTTTAGTATAATAATCAGCATGAAAGACTAATCCATGGCACTTCCAAGTATTAATATACGTTACACTTAGCTATCTTTTGTTAGGGAATTATCCTATCTGAGTTTTTCAAATTTAATTTATAGTCAGGTTTTAATTTTTGCACAAACTATTATAATATTTTTCGAAGTACCTTATTATTCTGAACTTTTGTTGATTTTCTAAGTTAAGTTAACAACTCTCTCAGTAGGAACCTAATTCTCCTTAGATAAGTTTATGTAGAATCAGATGTGACATATGTTAAGGTTCTGTAATGGTAGTTTTCCAAGTAGCGATCAAAGGATAAATTCCCTTTCCCGTGTCTGGACACATATATTCGATTTCTGCATTCGACTGTATCATCTAACTTAGTCAATTATTGTTAAAATAATTTCAGTTGCAATCTTTTGAAAATAGTATACGTAATTACTTAAATAATCGAATTTTGAATAGGTATGTGAATACTATCTAATATTATACTAGATATAATGAAATACCTACAGGTACCTATTGTGATGCTATTAGTATCTATAGGGTTTATTTAAGTATTTCTTAGTATAAAAAATACCTACCTGACAAAAATCATCAATTTGCAGAAAAAAGGGCCTCTTTTGGTTAAGTGGTTAACAAAAAAAAAAAATAATTTTAATTTTATTAGGTACATATTAAAAAACCTACCTAGGTACCTACCAAAAATTGGTTTCATGTCCCATACTCAGCGAATTCTCAAAATACCTCTCTCGTACTGACTTATAAGCAAATAATTAAGTTACATTTAAATCTAGATACCTATACCTTATTATAAAATCATACAGAAAAAATGCTTCAGCCCCTCGCTTTATTGAATATTTAGATCTTTATCCATACGTATATTCAGAAATGCTTTGATATATTTATAATTCACACACCTAATCTACGTAAATGGACATACTGCAATATTCTAAAATAATTTGAAGTAATGCGATAATTAAAATATAACGTTTTGATGGGTGCGCAGGCGCAAGCCCGAGGCGTCGTGGAGGCGGTGTGTGGTTCGTTCGCGCCTAGGATTAGTTCTCGGAATTCCCGGAATCTTGTGTCCATAGTCCCACACCAAGGTACCGGCACTCAACGACGCCACTGATAACATTCTTTAGCCCCTTAGGTACACACCCGTGTACCAAAACATCTCGTATGTATTTGTTTGAATATTCATGACTCTTTTTGTATGTATCACACGTAAATATCAAATAAATCCGGATTTCTAAATATACCTTAGGGAATTGTAGGATGATTAAACATAACTAGCAAATAATTTGCATTTACCTGTAATATTTAAAAAGTTCTGAAAAAAATATATGTCAAACCTAATCTTCAATCATTTATAATTATTTATTTATTATGATTATACCCATACATTAATTCGCATTCAAAGATATTATTCATTCAAGCCTTAATATTTACATTCATATTAATGTTGATTAACTGAACTTTTAGCATGCAATTTTTGCCGCCCGCCTACAACAATTTTAAGCTATTTTTATGATCGACCTGATACAACCTTTACTTTGATGAAGTTATCAATTTCAATTTGTTTACTAACATGAAACTTATTACCACTTAATAAGGTTATCGTTGCGTTAGTATTTATAATTTTAAAAGTTAAAATAAAGTGAATAAAACATTGCAAATTACAAAAAGTGAAGTAAAAATTAAAAGTGTGTCGAAATTCACACAGAATTTATGTCTGGAATTATGTGTGAGAGTCGATACCTGTAAAATAAGTTGCATTTTTATTTATTTCAGCACTTCTATGTGGTATTCACTATCTGTTCAATTATATTTTGATTTAATATTTTATTTTAAAAATTTGCTGAAGCCCACTGACGTAGACACACTCGTTCGCAGCCTGCGCCACGGCTACTTCCGATTTTATAATCTAGTATTTTTAACATTTCTGGGTGCAAATTCCACTCTTTTATGGACTCAACATGAAAATAGAATTATCATCTTTAATTTTAATAGGTTTTTGTAAATCTTAATGTAGCTGAACTAACAGATTCGATGGCAAAGTACCCACGTGGTCGGAAAATTTTCAACAATTTTCCTCGAGAGACGCGCAAATATTTCAAAGCTTTTATTATATAAAACTGATGTTGAGACTTGCGCCTACACTCCGGAAGCAAAAGATTTAGGGTGATAAAGTTTTTTTTTAACACTTAGGTGCACTCAGCGAGGGCGCAGTAAAGCCGCCGCCCCGCACCCGCGTCGCCGCCGCCTGGGCGGGCCCCCGCTTACTATGCCATTACGCAAAAACTAATGGACCCAATTCAATTTTTATTGCATATACAAGTTCTATAAGATCTCTTCTATCATAATAATTTATAAAAAGATAAATTTTTAGTGCGCAATTTAATTTAGATCGATCGGAAGAAATGTAGAGTTCGAACCTAAATATTTCATTTACACTTTTTCTGTTCCCGATCTATTTCTACTTAAACGGCAGCGCATTTTAGTAGCTTTCCAATGGTGCAAAATAATATTGGAAAAAAGTTAAGGAAAAAAGCTGAAAATTTCTTAAAGACCGGTGGGCACAGTACGCTGTGCGATTTTTTGTGATTTTTTTTTTCACATGTTCCAATGGTGCAAACTCGTGAAAAATGTTCTTTTTGAAAGCGGGGGGTGTGCGCGGGGACCCTCACACCCTAAACATGTACAAAATGAATACGTTTTTCGTAAGAAAACTAGGTTTATGGCGGCGCGGCGCCGTGGTGGTGTGCGTCGCTGAGGCGCGGCGATTGGCCGGCGCGCGGCTGTGTGCGTGCGCGCCCCCGCTCGGCCTCTCGCCATACCTACCGCGCGCCGCGCGCCGCCACACACGCACACATGCGCGCGCGCGCAGTACAACCTGCGCCCGATATTTATATCCTGTCATTTAATTCAATTGAGCTAAATATTTTTTCGGGATATAAATACTAATACAACTATTTCTTATTTTTATTGAGTTATAAAATGTTTAAAATAGTTTTACTATGATTTTTTTTTTTACTTAATACTTAGTTGTCGTTTAGAATATTGTACAAGTAATATATAGCTACCCACATAGCTCCCGGATAGGTATTTTATTGCACATGCAAATGTTTCGTCTTATCTCACAAATAGTCTTAAATGTTCCAAGTTGATTGTTTTTAAAGTAGGAAATAATGCTTTATAATAATTTAGTAAACTATTTTTAGATATTATTATTATTCACATACCTCCATACTTATATAGGTAGGAAGTATCTCAATATTTCTGTTATCTATATTAATCAGGAATCCGTAGGAAGGTAGGTAGGTATACCTGTGCCTGGTAGGTACCTACTTAGATATTTATGTGTATTAATTAATAGGATATAAAAATTATATATATTAAAATACAAATATCATGAATTTAAAGTGGTATAGAATAAAATTGTTTACTAATGTAGGTAGTTGGTGCGCTCATTAGAAAATAACTATAAATTATTAATAAATATTTCGGTATATTTATAAAAACATACCCAATTGTAATATACCTAAGTAGACCTACTAGAAAACTTAACAGTGAGAACAAAATAAACATCAAATAGTACCTACCTATCTGATGTTTATTTTTCTTACGTGTAAAAAAAAAAGGTACCTACCTATCATTCAAGTTTTACCTGTACGATGGTTCAAGCCCGACATAACCGCCCCCGCTGGCCGGCGGGGGGGTATCCGAAGGGATTTCCGTACAAAAAAAAGGACCCTGTCACCCTTGTCAGATGATCAAATTGGTAAATAAATAAAATATTTTTTTTATTGAAATGTTTAATACATCGTATGAATATATAATGTTCGCTATAGATAGCAAGTTTTGATTTTATTTACAAATGTCATGAAATTGTTCCACAAACATAAGAAGCAATGTATTTCAATTTGAAATCTTATCCTCTGTACTCGACACCTTACAGCCTCTTCCAAACCATTGCCTCCCGAGTTTACAAAAACAATTGATAAAACTGACGTAGTGGTAAAGCATTCAACTACTATGTCAGGGGTCGCAGTGCAAATATTTATAAACATTAATATGCTTAGATTATTAATTAATCTAAGTTAATATGTATATTTGCATTGATGTGATTGTTCTTATGTTAATGGGCATGAATTTATATAGCTAAGCTATGCTATGCTTCCTAGGGGTTAGATAGCACTGTGTAGGATGTCCTAAAATATTTATTATTTATTATCCTATAATACTCAAGTAAGTACTTATATTACTAACGGGACAAACAATCTCACACTCCTCGACCAAATAAAAATAATGGTCGAAGATCATCCCTCAGTTGCAAAATAGTGGCAAGTGGTTACCATCGCCTATAAACACTCAATCACTAAAGGCGTCACTCACGCGTGGCCCTCTCCAAATCCCCGAAATCTCTATCCCCAAACAGTTCGGCTGACCCTCCTCACCAGTAGCAACATAACGGAATGTTTGTGTAATTATGTTACTATTTAGATTAATTTAGTTATAAATAATTTCTACACCAGTGAATAGACGTATGCAGCTGACTCCTTCCGAAACTTCATAGTGGGGCCATAACTTAAAATAAGGTGGCCCAAAAAGGGATCATTCCAATAAACACTTGCGACCCCGCACTTACCATTAAGAACATAACAGGATGTCAATGTAATTATGTTATGTTTTTGATTGATTTATTAATTCAGTATGTTGCAGAATCCTTAGCGAGCGATTCATAGCGAGGAAATTACCTAAGATAAGTAAAAGAAAGAAAAAAGAAAAAAAAAAGAATCAATATGAGATATTTTTTCAGATAGGCTTTTACGAGGCTCAACCTTCAACAATAACATAACGGTATTTCAATATACTTATATTATGTTTAAGATTAATTGAGTTATTAATAATTTCCACACCAGTGAATAACCAGTACGATGCAGAGTCCTTACAAACATGCATGGCTAAGAAATTATCTAGGACAAGTCGCCCTAAAAAGGAATATTTAATGTTTTAATTAACTCTATCTATCTATTAATTAGGCTACTAACCTTTTTTACGGTGGTTACCCCTGTGCACTGTGCAGTGAGGAACTTATAACGAACGTGGGCACAAAAAGGTGCAAGTTAGAATTTTTTTAATGACATTTGACAGGAATAAGGCGTATTGAGTATTCGCAATTCATGAGATGTTACGATATTGTACATAGAGACACTCCTCTTTCACTTTGGGGTAGGTAGAGCCAACATCTTTCCACTTGCTACGTCCTGGCATACGCCTTTCGCTTCTTCTACTTTCATAATGGTTTTATGTTATGCTATAGATTCGATCAATAATTAAGTAGAATAGTTATAGCTACTTTTTATTGTACACCAGAAAACTGAGCATTCGCCACACAGATTAAGACAAGATTGGTTTTCGTTGAATAATGCAACTGCTCTACCCGAAAATGCACGTCCTTCTGCCGAAGAAACACATTGATGATACAGCATTGGTGGAATCGCTCTACTGGTTGAATGTAGACTCTTTCTCATCTATTGATACTATGGAGATGCATTCTGGACTCGTGAGAACATGAAAACTCTACATTATTTCATATTATCTTATCTAAGAAGATAAAGCTAATCCAAAGCTGTTCTATGAGTTAGGATCAACTTGGTGCAGTTTATAAACAATGCCGCAGTCCGTTCTCCTTTGACAAATCGTTTCTGACTGTCTGTCACTGTCTGACCAGCTAATTTTGACTCTACGCACTTGTTCCAAAGTTCAACTGCACTTAAACAATGATTTCGTAATATTACCGTATTTAGTGTTATAAGAAACTTATTGTCTCACTGTGCCGTTGCCCGACTTTGTCCAGATTCTCATGGTCAAAAGTCTCTTAATAAATAATATACATACAAATGATGATAATGGCCTTCGCTCCACCCGGCTAGACATTGGGGCGCTAGTTTCCTGGTCGTTGGAAATCGTCGCGGTTTATGGGGCTTTGGGCATGGGTTTATCAAGTTGGGGCGAGCACTGGATTCTTATCTCTATTCTAAAGTGGCGTAATCCTGTAGTTTGTTGATATTTTACTCGACCTGAACTAAAGAACATGCTTTTAAACTCTATAGATCTGGTCTTTACTTTTTCTGCCATTGTACTTCCATTTTTTTCACTCTTAATCATAAAGTGCTCGGTGAACAGCAATATACAAGCTCCCCATTACGTGGGACCAAAGAATATGGTTGATGAAATAGCTTTGCCTACTTCCATCGGGAATATATCTACACAGTTGAATATATGTAATTATAATAATAACAAATTGTTTATTGTCTCAATAATAAAGTGACAATGAAAATCTTTGAACTAAGGCGTTTTTAGGGTTCCGTTGCCAAATGCCAAAAAACGGAACCCTTATAGATTCGTCATGTCTGTCTGTCTGTCCGTCCGTATGTCACAGCCACTTTTTTCCGAAACTATAAGAACTATGCTATTGAAACTTGGTAAGTAGATGTATTCTGTGAACCGCATTAAGATTTTCACACTGAAATAGAAAAAAATCAATAAATTGTGGGGGTCCCCATACTTAGAACTGAAAGTCAAAAATTTTTTTTTCATCGAAGCCATATTGGTGAGGTATCTATGGATAGCTCTTCAAAAATGATATTGAGGTTTCTAATATCATTTTTTTCTAAACTGAATAGTTTGCGCGGGAGATACTCCCAAAATGGTAAAATGTGTCCCCCCCCCCCCTGTAACTTCTAAAATAAGAGAATGATAAAATTAAAAAAAATATATGATGTACATTACCATGTAAACTTCCAACGATAATTGGTTTGAACGAGATCAAGTAAGTAGTTTTTCTTAATACGTCATAAATCGTAAACCGCAATTTACCTTTCATTCAATCAACTCAAATATAAAAATGAAAAAAAAAAACATTATTATGTTACTTGCTGCTACGGAACCCTTAATGGGCGAATCCGACTCGCACTTGGCCGCTTTTTTATTTTCCTATGAAAGTGCTGTAACTGGGTCCCAAACTAGGCTGGAGCCTGTAGGTATTTTGTATTTTATTTAAAATAAAAAAATAAGTTTAAATTGATACTGTATTATAAGAGTTAATGTAATATAAGACTTATGTGAATATATTAAAGAGCGCCAGGGAAATGTGTGTGTATATATTATTGCAGATAACTCCCACACTACAAATGGCGCACTGTCGTGGGGGCTTTACAATCATAATTAACTACAATTAAATTATGAGATACCACAAATTGCTTAAGGTTCACCCAGATCTAGAAAAAGTACCTGTGACTGTGTCTGACGACTTAAGCAAATGGCTCGGTCGCAACTTTGTTTTTATACACTACAGCTGTTCGGTCTACAACAGTAAGCGTCCGAATCGCTCGATGTCGGATTTGGTTGACTTCGGTTGCCAATACTGCCATTAGCTAACTATTGTTTACACTGGGTCGTCTGACGACTTCGTTCGCCCGCAGCAGTCTTGTCGGCTAAGTGTGAATGGCTCTTAACACTTGACGCAGTGGCAGTTGCACCAATTTAGTCATTAATACCTATAATTTGGAATCCCTGCGCTGTTTAGTCACCGCGTGACTATTTTATGTATAAGCGGACCAAAGAGTGCATGTTAACTTGCAAACGTGTTAATTTGCATAGCTATTTTCTTGGCCGCGGTTACAGCCCTTAAAAAGGTAAAGCATAACGGAGTCCTCACAGATGATGTTCTGGGTATCTACATAGAATAGAAATTATAAAAATATAATACAAGCGGCCAGCTTGTAATTGGTCATCAACAGGAATAAAGATATTTCTAACTCTGAAAATTCTATATTAAGTAAGTATGTCTAGTCCATTTTTAATAAAAACTAAATCACAAAAGAGGTTGTAAGATGTTAAGTGTCCAATAAATCAGAAAAAAAAGGATCTCCTACGGTGTCACCTTTCAAACTTCACACAAAACTATTCATACTTTGTAAATCTAATTCACTGTGTACGGCATCACCCAATATGTTTCAAACGTCTTACCGCTCTCACAATTGTAGACCTGATTCGGACAATTCGATGAATAAACATCAGCAAGTCTATACAAAACAACTCCACTGGATTTCTATTCTCATCTGTGAATACAAACACTACTGAAAAGTGAAAGCCAGCTTCGGATCTGGCAGATTAGCCAATCCAGGCTTTATCCGTCAGTAACATTAAAATCTTTTATTTTATCTGATTACCTCATGTAAATTTCAGCTTCGTAGGCAATGGGTGGCCTCGTACACACTTCCTTCAAAAAGGCATATTCGCAAATCCAGTCAATGTTTGTATGAGAATCGGGTATCTCCAATAATTATATACACATTCTACACATTAGTGCCCTATAATATATTTCTTTGTGCAATAATCAAAATCTCTTAAATACCCACACTTGTGGACATCTCTGAGAAAACCAACTGGGATAAAAATCAACTTATCCAGGTGGAAGTCTTCTCTGAGCTATCCTTTATTTGTCCTTTGTTTAGCACCTCTGGGATACAACAAACATCTAATAAACATATTCATATTCTGCTGTGGCACTCGTTTGTGATCGTCCGATACTACAAAGTTGACGCGTTGAATGAGGTCCTCTTCTTACAGCGTGTCGGATGCCATTACTGAAATACTTACGGAAAAAGACTTATGAAGGCATAAGTCTCTTTCCCAAATCTGAGGTGGCCCCTTATCACAAGGCTTTATGAGCTTTAATTCTACAAAGCGACCAGTGTTCAGCATTCTGCCAAGACTGGTCTGAATATCTTAGCCATACTACATTGCCACTGCACCACACTACATTAACGCTGTTTGATTCAAAAGTGGTATATTTGGCGTATAAAATTGGTGTAAGAGATGTATTTGGCATTTTGTACACTTTTATTAGCTGATTTTCAGATATTAAATTAAGCAGGCACTTTGTAGGTGGATAGAATATTATGCTCATTAAAGAATAATGTTTGTAATACAAAATCTAAATCAAATCATTTGAAAAATATAAGAATTGTCTCATTTTTGGCTAGATCATAAGTTTCGATTACCAGATATGATCAAGGGTGTATTAAAATTGCACTTTTCAACTGTATTGTGTAGATACGAAAGAGAAATAAGCGAATTCAGATTAATAGGATTACCCTGAGCTCATTTACTGTTTTGTATACAACAACAGCGTGTAACACTGTTTTGTTAACAGTAATAAGCGAACTCGCATGTAAATAGGATGGTGTTCTGGGACTATTATGTTAGAACCAATTAGTACCAAAATTTGACAGGTTTTGGTAGAAAAGTGCAGTACTTTCTGCAATTCTGTGATTTTCAGATGACTGCGCATTCGTACGTTCCATATTAAATACACGCGTTATGACCAAATGGCTTGGTCGATAAGTATGAATAGCGATTTTCAGGTAATTTTTTTTTTCGGGTAATGTTTCACTTTGGTCTGGACTGGTCAAATTTTCCCCGTTCTACGACCGTAGCGGGTTTATTGGTTAGTTTTCTTAGTAGCAGTCTACAATCTTGTCTTGAAGGGCCAGATTCTTCCTTTTTATATGGCATAATTATATTCCATTGATAGAAAAGAAAAAAAATGAAGGAAAAGTTATTTTAGTATTTTTGACTATTTTTAGTGTCCATTAATTTTACGCTGGTATATTTTATAAATCTATCATGATATTAATCTCGCAATATATCATTTGAAGGGGGCTTCACAGGTTTTTTAGTTCTGTGCTAAAAAATCATAAAAGATATCCACGTTTCAGTGAAAAATTAAAACGCTGATTAACGTCGAAGTTATGACTGGAATTATTAGATTTTTTTCAATTAAATTTTTTAAGCATTTTGTATGCTTACTTTTCCTATAGATTTAGATCGGAAAAAGAGAACAACTAGACTGGTCGCGGGTTCAAGTCCCGTCCTAGATGTTCTCTTTTTAATTTTTGTTTATATAACATCTGTATCTCCAAATGAGTAGGTAGGCAAAGATGGGGTGTGTGTTGGGTAACCTCCTCGAGTGTCGCTCCGATTCCGATCCCGCTGCAGTCCGGGGGGAACGGAATCGGAGCGGCCGGTACACCCTGGGCGGCGGTCAATGCCTTCCCCTTCACCCCTTCATAGGGTTGGCATTGATCGTCGGCCAATACCCAACGTGGCGGGAACACATCGCTCTCCGTACTCCTCTGCTTTCAGAGGAGACAGGATGAGCGATGCTGTTAGTGGTGAGATGGCCCAGGGTCAGCCGGGGTGCGAGGGATATGCTCTATGGGTAACCTTACACCCCGGCGTCTAAGACCCGAGACGGCGTGCGGTTTTAGTCGGTGCAAGCCCGACATAACCGCCCCCGCTGGCCGGCGGGGGGGTATCCGAAGGGATTTCCGCACGATAAAAAAAAAAAAAAAAAAATAAGATAGGCAAAGATGAATTAACCCCTATATTTTACTAACTATGTATGTTTATCTCACATAATAAGGGGTGAGCGTATTGCCATCGACTCGATTCTAGTTCCCGAGACCTTCCGACACTTGTAGCAAGGCAACTGCTAGACCAAGGATGTCGATAGAAGATTCTTATGTACCTAGGTAGCGCCGGCGATAATCCGAGACAAATGTTAGTCTTAATGACACATATGTCTATGTATGTATACCTAGCAGGCGAACAATTTGCAACATGTTAGCTAAAAAAAAAGTTGATCGCCCAGCGCAGAATACATTATTTTAACCGGATTACAAGGTGGCAACACCAATATTTTGCAAATGGAAACGTGTCGATTGTGGTGCGAGACGAGCGCGTGGGTTTTCCTTTGATTTTCTCAAAGAGCGCGTCACGCACGACACCTGCGCATACAGCGGCGGTGCTTGCGCAGCTGTCACTACGTCATCACGTAATTCAATTATTGTAATCGATTAATTGCAAACTGTCTGCCCGGCGGCCCGCTTCCACAGTTTCTGGAGCACGGAACGGGGGCCTAGTCTCGATAAACACGAAGTAACTCGCAACCAGCACAATGTTATCCTTAACGCTTGAAGAACTACCATTTTGAGACGAATATTTATTGACTCATGACGCTTATAGCATTTAATACACAGTGATAAATCTTTACCAAATAAAAATATTACTGAAGTCTGCAATATGTTGTTTCAGGTATATTGGAAACAGCAATGAAGAAATAGAAAACTGCCTTTTTTTCCATACGGAAATCCTCCCCGCCCCCCCTAGCAAGCGGGGGCCGGTTATGTCGGACTGGAACCGAATTAATCCGCAGCCCATCTCGAGTCTTCACACGCCAGGGTTTACAACAACCGGATGAATCGAAAACAAAATACAAGCCTTTTGTAACTTCGTCCTGAAACGGTACGTGCTCTCTTACTCTGATGTTGATTGGATGCTTTATATAAATATTCGTATAAGCATTAACTTCTATGTATACCACTATTATAGACAACTGCACAGAAAAAAAATGTGCCTCGCTTCCGGGGCGACCCGGGAATGAATTATGAATTTCGAATTTGAAACGGGACGCAGACATAAATGAGTTAATAATTTGTGACACCTACATAGGCATAGCGCACTTTTTTTTATGCCATCTGTATAACAGCGACATACATACTGTCAAAAAAGTACCGAGAATTGATCATTTAGAAGCTCTGCTTGAAGTGGTCGTAGAAGATCTTTTTTTCGCTAAGTGAGCACAACTGTCCACTATGACCACGCGGTGTTTGAGCTTCACTAGTCATTTAGTTTGTTTAATGTGCGCCATTTAGTAAGTTCATCTCAAGTGTGTTGTGCGATTTTCACAATGGACGAAAATTTCGAACATGGCATCCTTCTTAAATTTTGCCTTGCAAATGGAATTTTCTTTTTTATATTTAGGACACGTCAATTTGACTACACCTCGCCTGATAGTAAGCTGAAGTTAAAGTCTCAGGAAAGAGGGTCACCATTACATACACATATCATGTTAACAATGGTGGCACTCAGCTTGACGGCCTCATCAGAAGAGGATTGTCGTCGCAGCACCGCGTGACACCCACCGGTCCCACCAGTGCTGCGACCACAATCCCCCTGCCCGGCTATGCACTTGCTGACCCCTGAACGCAATCAAACCGATATTGGATTACTATGGAGGGTTTTTCGCAATCGTACACGGTGGTACCCACCCGGCCGAATTTTGTGAGAAATTTGTGTCATCAAATTTCTACCACCTGGAAATGAAAAGTGGAAATTTTTTGTTTCATAGTGCTGAAATTGATATGTATGGCTTATGGTGAAACGATTTATTAAAAAAAATACTGCCTATGTGTGGACCAGCAAATTTAAATACGAATTATATGTTGTGGAAGATTAGACTCACTCTAGTCAGTCATCATCGTCTTCAACTGAAGAAGATTCGATTACTGCGATGCAGATGCGATGTCGTGCACTCAGAATTTCTGTCAGAAGGTGAGACAGTAAATAAAAAATATTATCTGACCATTATAAGGCGTTTGAGAGAGCTAATTCGTCGGAAAAGGCCAGACTTGCGAGAAGAAAATGCAAGCCCACGAATTTGATATTTTTTTTTTATTGTGCACGAATTTCTGGTCGAAAGCTAATCCAATCTTATCGAACAGTCACTAAGCTCCGACTGACTTTATTCTTTTTCGAAACCCTAATTACTACTTCAAGGGACCTGTTATCAGTCAATAGATGTCATTAAAAAAATCGAGGCGAGTATTGAAGGCGACTCCAAAAAATACGTTTAATAAATGATTTTGATGATAGAGTAGTTCGTTTGCGTATGAGAATTATTTCGACTAGGGACTCTTTTGAAGGTGATACAAAAACTTTGGACGAAAAATACATAGGTATCTTAATTTTTATTGACTAATTCCCGATACTTTCTTGACAGAGTAGTAAATTGCGCATTGTTGGTGGTCTATTAGCGGCGTGATACTACATTAAGTTTTGTTTCGTATCGATAGTCTGGTGGTACTTACACATAGGGCTGTTATTAGTTTGACGTGTGTATTTTGTTTTTACTGCTTTTATTTTTTATTCGAAAGGTGACTTGATCGAGAGTGTTTTAGTTATGATTTAAGAAAACCTGATCAGACGTTTGAAGATCAAAGGCTCTTTTCTAGTTGATTAAGGGATGTGAGTAAGTGATCTGATTGGTTCAAAGTTTCGGATCCCTTGAATGATTATATTACAAGAGTATGATAACTTGACCCTATAGTTGTTTAGTTTTAGAGAGTTTTTTAATAAATCATTAAATATTCTAGGATATTGATACATAGTACCTACATACTATACATGATATATATACAAACTAGCTGATGCCTGCAGTTACGCCCGAGTGGAATTCTGTTCCCGTTCCCGCTTCCTATGGGCACCTATTCCAGGGATAAATAGCCTATGTGTTATTCCAGACTATAATCTAGCCCTGCACCAAATTTCAACCAGATCCGTTAAGCCGTAAGAGCATGATTGAGTAACAAACATCCAAATATCAAACATGTTCACAAACTTTCACATGTACGAGTATAATATTAAATAGGAAAGTAGGGAGTAGGATTCATACATACAAATATTTGCACTATGCAGGCATTGAACCTGTGACCTCTGACGTAGCAGTCGAACGCTCTACCGCTACGCTACGGTAAGAAGTTGGGGTAAGGTCTGTAAAAACTTGTATAAAATGACAAGATAGGCTAGTTACTAAAAATTATATTATTATATTTAGTTAATTACATTACTTTGTATCCACACAGTACATCACGATTCTGGTCAGAAACTGTGAACTTATTCATTAATCATGCGCGCCCGAAATAGGTCGCTGATAATTGTGATGCGTGCGCGCTTACAGGCTCGCGGCGTGGACATTATTGTTCCTCGGCACCTCCACTCATTTACGCGATATCAATCAACCGGATTACGTACCTGTTACTCTAACGCTTTTCTTTATACTCCAGCGTCTATAACTTGGTCCCGGGTTCGATTCCAGGCCATTACGCTACCGACGACGTGAACCCACTCCTAACATAAGCAAATAAGCTTAGCTGGAGGGGTTAAGGGGAATATTAGTAATTTCGGTTACTAATATTCTTTAAAAAAAAACCGGCCAAGTGTGAGTCGGACTCGCATTCCGTACAAACCTGTAGGTATATAAGTAAAAGTTCACCCATCACGACTATCGAGTCATAGTTATGATAGTAGTAACTTTAAAATTTTCAAAAATATTTTTTATTATATGATGTATGATATTGTCGGAAGTTTACGCGAATGTTACACATTGAAAGAGCCTGTGGGATCTGTGACAAGAAACACCTAGACGATGAGCTACAACATGTCAAACAAGTTCTGTATGACAACAAGCTCAAACAACCGCGCATCAGTCACAGATCCCGAGAAAAGCCAGCCACTGTCTAGCGCCAGCCTGCAGTCCTACCATACATACGAGGGGTCACTGACAAGATTGGCTACATCTTGAAGCGAGCTTCAATTAACAAATACTACAAGCCGCCAACGAAGATATGTCAATTTTTACCATCTGCCAAGTGCCAATTGCCTCTACAAGATGCAGGGGTCTATAAAATAGATTGTGACTGTGGGCTCTCTTATATTGGTCAAACCAAGCGAAGCATTGGCACTCGCGTCAAAGAACACATAGCTGAATTAACCCCTATATTTTACTAACTATGTATGTTTATCTCACATAATAAGGGGTGAGCGTATTGCCATCGACTCGATTCTAGTTCCCGAGACCTTCCGACACTTGTAGCAAGGCAACTGCTAGACCAAGGATGTCGATAGAAGATTCTTATGTACCTAGGTAGCGCCGGCGATAATCCGAGACAAATGTTAGTCTTAATGACACATATGTCTATGTATGTATACCTAGCAGGCGAACAATTTGCAACATGTTAGCTAAAAAAAAAGTTGATCGCCCAGCGCAGAATACATTATTTTAACCGGATTACAAGGTGGCAACACCAATATTTTGCAAATGGAAACGTGTCGATTGTGGTGCGAGACGAGCGCGTGGGTTTTCCTTTGATTTTCTCAAAGAGCGCGTCACGCACGACACCTGCGCATACAGCGGCGGTGCTTGCGCAGCTGTCACTACGTCATCACGTAATTCAATTATTGTAATCGATTAATTGCAAACTGTCTGCCCGGCGGCCCGCTTCCACAGTTTCTGGAGCACGGAACGGGGGCCTAGTCTCGATAAACACGAAGTAACTCGCAACCAGCACAATGTTATCCTTAACGCTTGAAGAACTACCATTTTGAGACGAATATTTATTGACTCATGACGCTTATAGCATTTAATACACAGTGATAAATCTTTACCAAATAAAAATATTACTGAAGTCTGCAATATGTTGTTTCAGGTATATTGGAAACAGCAATGAAGAAATAGAAAACTGCCTTTTTTTCCATACGGAAATCCTCCCCGCCCCCCCTAGCAAGCGGGGGCCGGTTATGTCGGACTGGAACCGAATTAATCCGCAGCCCATCTCGAGTCTTCACACGCCAGGGTTTACAACAACCGGATGAATCGAAAACAAAATACAAGCCTTTTGTAACTTCGTCCTGAAACGGTACGTGCTCTCTTACTCTGATGTTGATTGGATGCTTTATATAAATATTCGTATAAGCATTAACTTCTATGTATACCACTATTATAGACAACTGCACAGAAAAAAAATGTGCCTCGCTTCCGGGGCGACCCGGGAATGAATTATGAATTTCGAATTTGAAACGGGACGCAGACATAAATGAGTTAATAATTTGTGACACCTACATAGGCATAGCGCACTTTTTTTTATGCCATCTGTATAACAGCGACATACATACTGTCAAAAAAGTACCGAGAATTGATCATTTAGAAGCTCTGCTTGAAGTGGTCGTAGAAGATCTTTTTTTCGCTAAGTGAGCACAACTGTCCACTATGACCACGCGGTGTTTGAGCTTCACTAGTCATTTAGTTTGTTTAATGTGCGCCATTTAGTAAGTTCATCTCAAGTGTGTTGTGCGATTTTCACAATGGACGAAAATTTCGAACATGGCATCCTTCTTAAATTTTGCCTTGCAAATGGAATTTTCTTTTTTATATTTAGGACACGTCAATTTGACTACACCTCGCCTGATAGTAAGCTGAAGTTAAAGTCTCAGGAAAGAGGGTCACCATTACATACACATATCATGTTAACAATGGTGGCACTCAGCTTGACGGCCTCATCAGAAGAGGATTGTCGTCGCAGCACCGCGTGACACCCACCGGTCCCACCAGTGCTGCGACCACAATCCCCCTGCCCGGCTATGCACTTGCTGACCCCTGAACGCAATCAAACCGATATTGGATTACTATGGAGGGTTTTTCGCAATCGTACACGGTGGTACCCACCCGGCCGAATTTTGTGAGAAATTTGTGTCATCAAATTTCTACCACCTGGAAATGAAAAGTGGAAATTTTTTGTTTCATAGTGCTGAAATTGATATGTATGGCTTATGGTGAAACGATTTATTAAAAAAAATACTGCCTATGTGTGGACCAGCAAATTTAAATACGAATTATATGTTGTGGAAGATTAGACTCACTCTAGTCAGTCATCATCGTCTTCAACTGAAGAAGATTCGATTACTGCGATGCAGATGCGATGTCGTGCACTCAGAATTTCTGTCAGAAGGTGAGACAGTAAATAAAAAATATTATCTGACCATTATAAGGCGTTTGAGAGAGCTAATTCGTCGGAAAAGGCCAGACTTGCGAGAAGAAAATGCAAGCCCACGAATTTGATATTTTTTTTTTATTGTGCACGAATTTCTGGTCGAAAGCTAATCCAATCTTATCGAACAGTCACTAAGCTCCGACTGACTTTATTCTTTTTCGAAACCCTAATTACTACTTCAAGGGACCTGTTATCAGTCAATAGATGTCATTAAAAAAATCGAGGCGAGTATTGAAGGCGACTCCAAAAAATACGTTTAATAAATGATTTTGATGATAGAGTAGTTCGTTTGCGTATGAGAATTATTTCGACTAGGGACTCTTTTGAAGGTGATACAAAAACTTTGGACGAAAAATACATAGGTATCTTAATTTTTATTGACTAATTCCCGATACTTTCTTGACAGAGTAGTAAATTGCGCATTGTTGGTGGTCTATTAGCGGCGTGATACTACATTAAGTTTTGTTTCGTATCGATAGTCTGGTGGTACTTACACATAGGGCTGTTATTAGTTTGACGTGTGTATTTTGTTTTTACTGCTTTTATTTTTTATTCGAAAGGTGACTTGATCGAGAGTGTTTTAGTTATGATTTAAGAAAACCTGATCAGACGTTTGAAGATCAAAGGCTCTTTTCTAGTTGATTAAGGGATGTGAGTAAGTGATCTGATTGGTTCAAAGTTTCGGATCCCTTGAATGATTATATTACAAGAGTATGATAACTTGACCCTATAGTTGTTTAGTTTTAGAGAGTTTTTTAATAAATCATTAAATATTCTAGGATATTGATACATAGTACCTACATACTATACATGATATATATACAAACTAGCTGATGCCTGCAGTTACGCCCGAGTGGAATTCTGTTCCCGTTCCCGCTTCCTATGGGCACCTATTCCAGGGATAAATAGCCTATGTGTTATTCCAGACTATAATCTAGCCCTGCACCAAATTTCAACCAGATCCGTTAAGCCGTAAGAGCATGATTGAGTAACAAACATCCAAATATCAAACATGTTCACAAACTTTCACATGTACGAGTATAATATTAAATAGGAAAGTAGGGAGTAGGATTCATACATACAAATATTTGCACTATGCAGGCATTGAACCTGTGACCTCTGACGTAGCAGTCGAACGCTCTACCGCTACGCTACGGTAAGAAGTTGGGGTAAGGTCTGTAAAAACTTGTATAAAATGACAAGATAGGCTAGTTACTAAAAATTATATTATTATATTTAGTTAATTACATTACTTTGTATCCACACAGTACATCACGATTCTGGTCAGAAACTGTGAACTTATTCATTAATCATGCGCGCCCGAAATAGGTCGCTGATAATTGTGATGCGTGCGCGCTTACAGGCTCGCGGCGTGGACATTATTGTTCCTCGGCACCTCCACTCATTTACGCGATATCAATCAACCGGATTACGTACCTGTTACTCTAACGCTTTTCTTTATACTCCAGCGTCTATAACTTGGTCCCGGGTTCGATTCCAGGCCATTACGCTACCGACGACGTGAACCCACTCCTAACATAAGCAAATAAGCTTAGCTGGAGGGGTTAAGGGGAATATTAGTAATTTCGGTTACTAATATTCTTTAAAAAAAAACCGGCCAAGTGTGAGTCGGACTCGCATTCCGTACAAACCTGTAGGTATATAAGTAAAAGTTCACCCATCACGACTATCGAGTCATAGTTATGATAGTAGTAACTTTAAAATTTTCAAAAATATTTTTTATTATATGATGTATGATATTGTCGGAAGTTTACGCGAATGTTACACATTGAAAGAGCCTGTGGGATCTGTGACAAGAAACACCTAGACGATGAGCTACAACATGTCAAACAAGTTCTGTATGACAACAAGCTCAAACAACCGCGCATCAGTCACAGATCCCGAGAAAAGCCAGCCACTGTCTAGCGCCAGCCTGCAGTCCTACCATACATACGAGGGGTCACTGACAAGATTGGCTACATCTTGAAGCGAGCTTCAATTAACAAATACTACAAGCCGCCAACGAAGATATGTCAATTTTTACCATCTGCCAAGTGCCAATTGCCTCTACAAGATGCAGGGGTCTATAAAATAGATTGTGACTGTGGGCTCTCTTATATTGGTCAAACCAAGCGAAGCATTGGCACTCGCGTCAAAGAACACATAGCTGACATAAAACACCAACGCTCAAAAAAGTCTGCTGTATGTGAACACGTGCAACAAGGGACCAAACATTACTTAAGATTTGATAAACCACAGATACTCGCCAAAGAAAATCGATTCCTACCTAGGATGCTCCGCGAAGCTATTGAAATTAAAAAACATCCTAATTTTAATAGAGAAGATGGTTGGAATGTACCACCAGCTTGGGACCCAGTCATTCACTTAATTAATTCCAAGAAAAAACAAAATACAACAAGACTTCATGACACTGTGAGCTCATTCTGCGTAAATAGTAACACCAACAATTCAACATAGTTCGGGTACTTTGAGATAACTTTCACTTCAAACTTCAAGACAACAACCATCTTTAGTCTACCCGTGACTATGGCTGCTGAAAAGCAACCGAAACGTCGGGTTCAATGTAAAATATAAAATAACATCAAATAAACCGCGATAGAATCCGTTAAAAATAGTTTTATTTATATGATGTAACTAAAAATTTACGGTTTTCGCAAGTTTTCCTTTATCTGTACTATAATTCAAGATTCAAGAATTTCAAGATTCTAAGTTCACGGGAAGTACCCTGTAGGTTTTGATTCCCGTGCGAGTTTCGAAAATTTCGGCATAAACGGCTGTATCTTTTGATTGCTTTGGCTTTGAAGTTTGATTTTCACAGCTCAAAGGGACAGTAGACATGAGTATTAGATATAAATTTCAGTTTGATACCTCCACGCGTTCCTGAGAAAAACGTTCATGACAGACGGACGGACGGACAACGAAGTGATCCTATAAGGGTTCCGTTTTTCCTTTTGAGGTACGGAACCCTAAAAACGATATCATTATATCAGCTCTAGATACAAAGATGGTAAAAAGTACGCGGCTTTCCTGATAATAAATGGTTAATGACGCCTATAACCCACTGCTAACTGGTTTCTACGTATAGGTACTACTAGGCTGGCTATACAGAACAAAAAAATTGGCATCGCAGAAGACTACTTATGAACCACGAACAATGTGCAACTTTTTGTTGCTATGATACAGATGACATTACGAAATGGCGCCCTAACCTCTAATAAAAAACCGGTCAAGTTCGTGTCTGACTCGCTCACTGAGGTTTCCGTACAAAACTGTATTGAGGGGAACTAGAAGCTCTACAGTACTTAACGTTACTGTAGAGCTTGGACCCCACCAGGCGAGGCTGCGGTGGCGGCCGAAGTCCGCCGGTAACCCTGGGGTTATCCTTTCGAGGGCTTACCCGGGGTGCCCGGCAATGGACACTTGGGGAGGATACCGTGTGGTTTTAGTCGGTCCGATTCCGACACGCCCACCCCATCATAGGCACCGATGGGGTGAATCCTGTGAGGATTTCCACACGCTAAAAAAAAAAGAAAAAAAAAGAGGAGCTTCTGGTCTTGACAGACATACAGAAATTGTTTGTGATGTGTATTTACCGTTTTTGGACTTTTCCATTTACTTCTATCTTTTTATATTATTCTAAAATTATGAATTCGTTGTATCTGTAGGTATATTGCAGTAACATGTTTTAAAATATATACTTAGGTACGAACGATACTATTTTATTTTTTAATTCTTGTCTGTTTGTCTTTTTGTTTGTATCTCCGCGATGGACAAAAACTACTGAACGGATTTTGATGCGGTTTTTTCCTTTATAAAAGTCTTGGTCCGGCTTAAAATCTACCGTATGTTTAATTGCAATTGTTTAAGTAGGACCGGATAGGTTTATGACCAAAAATCGATAACCGACTTCCGCACGGGTGGAGCCGCGGGCATCAGCTCGTGTGCTATAAGACTTTACTTTCCGCAAAATATCAAGGCTCCAACTTAACGGGAAGTCCCCTATAGTTTTTGATTCCCTTGCGATTCTCAAATATGCTGCATAAACAACAAAATCTTTTGATTGCATTGACGTAGTAATTTGACATTTTCAGTTTCAAGACGTTACTGACCTGATTATTACAAGAACTATAGTAATGAATTAAACACACGTCTGCTACTTAAGCAACATTCAAATCTCTTTATTAAGAGCTAGCTTCGCCGCGCGGTTTCACCAGCGTAAGCCCTGATCCCATGGGAATATTGAGATAAAAAGTAGCCTATGTTATTCCTATGTATGTAGCAATCTAATGGAGAAAGAATTTTTGAAATCGGGCTAGTAGTCTCGTAGCCTATTCAATACAAACAAACAAACTAACAAACAATCAAATCTTTTCTCTTTATAATATTAGTAAAGAAGCACCTGCTAATAAACATACGGCATGAATAATAGTAAACAGAAACAGAAACCCATTATGAACGTATGCAATACCACCTATTTTATAATGTATTTTAAATTATGCTAACCCCAATACCATTTTTATAATTCACTAAAAAAATAAAGTGTGTCCGAGGAAAATAACGATCTGCGAAAGACTGCGGGGAAATGCTGGATGCGGCAAGCTGAAGACAGGGCGCTATGGCGCTCATTAGGGGAGATCTATGTCCAGCAGTGGACTAGAATAGATTGATGATGATGATGATGATGATGAGGAAAATAATGCTATTTAATACATCTTTTATAGTCAAGATGTAAATTCAATGTGTCAAACACTACAACTTGTTACTATTTAAAACGACACTGTAGGCATGTTCAATAAAACTGGAGTAAATGAACTGAAGCAAAGTGTAGTTGGCGCCAGTTTCCAAAAGAGATGTCCACTTTTTGTGTAGACGTTGGTTTTCATTCCGAGAAAAACATTAACCAGCATCAAATTACACTGACGTAGAAGGAACAAAATTATATATGATATTTCAAAGAAATATTTATTAGTTATTTGCGGGTAATTTCAGTTGTTGAATGGCAACACAATATTAACTTATCACTGATCATTGGATTCCGAGGCGGGAAATTGAAAAGAGTGGGCGCGATTTTTTTCAATTCTTTCAACATTTATATTTAAAGTTGTAAATACTTGTACAAACCCTTCATAATATTAAAAATAGTGATTAGCACTTGCTCAAAATGGAGGAGGACGAAGGCGGGGGTGTTAATACTCCCCCGAATCCTAAAGTGAGGAAGAGGAAGGAAGACAATGTTAGGACTGGCGACAGTGGTGAGGAAAGTGAAAAAAGTTATTTGCCTTTTTTTAAACCCAATTATAAAAGACTCTATCCAGAAAATTCTAACTATACCGAGTTCAATGTGTTCGTGGAAAGCCGTGATAAAGACCGTATAGGGAATAAGAGCCCTATTTACTTGAACCATATTTTTGCATCGGAAGTAAAGGGAGTGGTAGCTATAAGGCGAATTAATGCCAATCGAATTGGTGTTATATTCAAACAATATAATACTGCAAACAATTTTATTAAAAATGAACATTTCCTAGAGAAATACAAAATTAAAGCCTTTATACCTGCAGCACAAATTGAGCGCATAGGTATAATTAGACATGTACCAACAAACATTTCCAATAAGGAATTATATTTGAAGCTCTCCTCAATATATGAAATAGTTGCAGTACGCCGATTTACTAAGAAAGTAGGGTCCAGCTGGGCCCCACTGCAGACAGTCAGCATAACATTTCTCTCAAATATCTTACCAAATAATGTCCAATATGATTTATTCTCATACAGAGTGTCTGAATACATCCCACCTCTGCAGCAGTGCTATCGCTGCTTCAAATTTAATCATTCTGCTAAGGTTTGTAATGGTAAACAGCGCTGCAGCTGTTGTGCAGGTGATCATTCTTATAAAGATTGTGACAAGCCTAATGAATTATGCTGTGTTAATTGTGGTGGAACCCATTTGGCTGTAGCTAGGACTTGTCCAGTAAAAATGAGGAAGATAGTAGAAAAAAAAGAAAAAATAAGTTATTCAAGTGTAGTTAAAACTAATAAAAATGATGATAAAGAATTTCCTCTTTTACCAGAAAAGTCCCATAGTGTAAATAAAACATTTAATAAAACAGGTGTAAATAATATTGTAAATAGCTCTAATGTAAATACAACTGAGAAATCTCAGACTGAGAAGAAAAGCTCTACCTCAGATGTAATTAAACAAGTCATAGGTAATAATGATATTCTAATGGCCCTTGTACAAACTTTAGTACAACTAGGAAACAAAATGGATGATGTGCCTATCACCACAACATCCATAAAACAAATGTTACTTAAAAATTTATCATCATAAACAATGGATATAAGTGCCAGTAACATAAGTTCTAACTTACGTATTGCACAATATAATATTCAAAGTGCCAATAGTAAAAAATGCCTATTAATCAAATTTTTACATGAAAATAATATAGATATTTGTTTACTAAATGAGACATGGTTTAAAAACAATAATAAACAGTTTAAAATACCTGGGTTTAATATTTACTTTAAAAATTCTGTGAATGATCATAATGGTGTAGCAATTTTAATAAAACCATATTTAAAATACAATGTTTTAGATACAACTTTCTATGAAGAAATACAAACAATTGCTATTTCAATATCCACAGAAATTGGTAATATTACTATCTTAAATGTATATTGTCCTCCTAAAAGTGGACATATAAGATTAAATAGATTATGCAACATGATAGGTAGTCTTCCAAAGCCCATCCTTGTTAGTGGAGATTTCAATGCCCACCACATTGCCTTTGGCTGTCTAAGTACGAAAGGGCGCGGTCGAGATTTGTACAATGTGATAGATGACTGTGATTTATGTATTTTAAACGATGGTAGCTTCACTACTGTTAATAGTCCTAGGCATAACCCATCTGCAATAGATGTTACCTTTGTTAGTCCGAATTTGGCACCACTTTGTAAATGGTCCTTGCATGATAATGCTATGGGTAGTTAC
The DNA here is from genome assembly GCA_946251805.1 of Cybosia mesomella. Lineage (NCBI taxonomy): Eukaryota > Metazoa > Arthropoda > Insecta > Lepidoptera > Erebidae > Cybosia > Cybosia mesomella. Next base: position 21,083,552 of record OX276401.1, read on the forward strand.
CATTACCCAACAATTATTAGTATTGCACTGAGTACTGACAAATATCAAATCAATCCACCGGTTGATAAATATTTGTATAATAAAACAGATTGGAATAAATTTCGTGACCTTTCTCAAAATATTTTCACTGACATGACATCAACAGTTGATGAACAAGATCCAATGTCTGTATATTTAGACTTTTGCTCTCGTCTAGACAAACTTAAACAACTCGCTATCCCAAAATTCGTAAAAACTAGTGATTTTAAAAGTAGGCCTCCATCACCCTGGTGGAATGATATTTGTGAGAAAAGTGTTAAAACGTCATACAATGCCTTGAAATTATATAGAAGTGATCCAACTATAGCAAACTACATCAATTATAAAAGATTGGACGCTTTGAAAAAGCGGACTATTTCCGAGCAGAAAAAGAGTGGTTGGAATGACTTCTGTAACACTTTCAACAGAACTACTCCAATAAGCAAGATTTGGAATTTAATTAAAAGATTCAAGGGTGTAAAAGCTGGCAATAAATCTTATAAGGATGAGTTTGTTCAACCATTTTTGTCTAAATTAGCAGACAGCAATAATTTGATAGATTTTAGTTCATATTGCAATTATTTTAATGTGAATAATGATAATCCCAAATCAATGTTTCTCTTAGATACTTTTACATGGAGTGAATTTATGATGAGCTTACAAACCAGGAAAAATACAACTCCAGGTCTTGATGATTTTCCATACATTTTAATTAAAAATCTTCATGTGTCCATACAACAGTTATTTTTAAAAATTCTAAATATGCTCTGGCTACAAAAAATCATCCCTACACAATGGAAAACACAATGTGTCATTCCCATTTTAAAGGCAGATAAACCACCTGAACTACCCAGTTCGTATCGACCTATCTCTTTATCGTCATGTCTCGGTAAGATATTCGAAAACATGCTCAAAAATCGTCTTGATTGGTATGTTGAAACAAATAATTTTCTTCCACGGATCCAATATGGTTTTCGAAGAGGCTGCAGCTGTGTAGATAGTTTCACCTCACTTATAACAGACCTGAAAAAAGCCAAAAATTTAAGATTAAATACTGTTTGTGTATTTTTGGATGTACAAGGTGCATTTGATAGTCTCGACCCTGGGATTTTAGTTAAGATTTTAACTGGTAGCCTAGGCATACCTGGTGAAATCTCTAAATGGTTACACAATTTTTTAAACAAGAGAGTCCTGTATGTACGACACAATAATATTCTGTATGGCCCAGAAGAGGCCTCTAAAGGGACAATGCAAGGTGCAGCACTCTCACCTTTATTGTATAATTTGTATACTTCTGAAATATGTAAATATGTAAATTTGAAAAATGTACAGATTCTGCAATTTGCAGATGATCTGGTTCTTTATAGTTCTGATAACAACATAACTAAAGCAATAGACAATATTAATTTAGCCTTACATGAACTCAAGAACTATTACCAAGATATTTTAAATCTGAAAATTAATGCTGGTAAAAGTAGTGTGATGATTTTTAGTGATGAGACTCCCCGTACAGATGTTATATACAATGGTGACATAATAGATAGAGCTAATCAACATAAATTTTTAGGTGTTATTTTGGATCAGAAGTTAAACTTTGAACAACACATTAAATACATTTCTCAAAATGCTCTTAAAGGTGTTAATATCATTAGATGCTTAGCTGGTTTGTCTTGGGGTGCAGACCCCAATATATTGTCCCTGTTATATAAAGCAATTGTAAGGAGTCACTTTGATTACAGTACTCTAGCTTATGTAAATAGTCCTTATGTACATAGATTAGATGTGATTCAAAACAAGGCTTTGAGAACTATTTCTGGAGCAATGTGTTCTACTCCTATTAGAGCAATGGAGGTTGAAACCAAAATTATGCCTCTTATACTAAGGAGGATTCTACTAATTGAAAGATATTGTCTGAAACTGTTAGCACTAGAAAATAATGAAGTTAAACATAAAATAGTTCCTCACCTTATTAGTATATCAGGCCCATTAACTTCCGCAGACGAATTGTTAAGAGATATCTCTCCTCAGATATGTAGAATTTTTCTGCAAATTCATGAAAAATGCACTCATGTTAGAAAACAGTCACAATGGCCATGTTATTCTCATTCATTCAAAAGTATACTTCATCCTATTACTATTTTAACTCACAAAATTTCCTGTAATTCTGACATGTTACAATTCTTAGAAGAGAATCCTCATTATTATACTTTGTACACTGACGGTAGTAAGAGCAACGACCATGTGAGATCTGCAGTGTTTGATCCACAAACCAATTTTTCTCAAAGTTTCGTTTTGGATAACAATTGTTCAATATTCACAGCAGAGGCATATGCAGTTTTAGAAGCTTTAAAATTAATAATTCATTTGAAAACGTGTAAATACTTTTTAATTCTATCAGATTCTTTAAGCCTAGTAGAAGGTTTAAATAATTTAAAAATTAACTATAAAACAAACTATATTCTGTATCTTATTAAAGAGATTATATATAAATTACATTTACTAGAAATAGAGGTAGTCTTTATGTGGATACCTTCACATAAAGGTATCTCTGGTAATGAGATAGCAGATAAAACTGCATTTGAAGGGATTAACGCTTTAAATGTTAAATGTGTAATGGACATTCCACTGACAGATTATTACTACACTCTAAAAATTGAAATATTGGGATTCTGGAGAGATATGTGGAAGAAAGATCAAGATGAGAAAGGAAAGTGGTATGGGAAAATTCAAGAAGAGATACCTACTAAACCTTGGTACTACAAATTGACGTCAGCAAGTCGAGAGTACATAACAACTATGAACAGGCTTCGATTCGGACACTCCACCACTCCCTTCCACCTGGCAAGGCTGGGAATTATAACCGATAATAGGTGCAAATACTGTAATGTGCCACAAGCAGATATCGAACACGTGCTCTTCTGCTGTCAAAAGTGGAATATGCACAGGTTAATACTCGCCAGTGAATTAAGTGATATTATGGCAAATAATTCCTCCCGCCACTTGTACGAATTATTAAAAAACAAACAATGTTATAATTCATTATTTAAATTTATTAAAAACACCATAGTAAAAGTTTAAAAACGCAGTGTATTGTGACTTGTGAAGCTTGTGAATGTAATGTGAAGTGAACTATGGAAGTGAATAAACAAAACTATTATAAATAAAGACATGGCTTAAAGGTCTTGTAACCAAGCCAAAAATCTTCAAAAAAAAAAAAAAAAAACACTGATCATTTGTCAAACATGAAATTGCCAATTTGTTACAAGTTGTTGTTACAACTTGTTTTCAGTTAATTATTAACTATTTTTCACGTTTCAACTTCTCACTTCATTGCTAACATTCATACTTGCCATTGATTATTTTTTTATACTGGTAATAAATCTTGAAATCTGTCAACTCACAAAGTGACAACCGAATATATTACATCAACCTTCTTGGTGACGACTATCAATTATGACAACTGCTAGTTTGCCAGAGCCTCGCCCGTCCATCAGCAGGTTTAGTGCTTTGCAGGTGAGGTTAGCCTAGCCCCTAAGATCTTAGTGGGGAGATGCAGCCTCAATGATCTCAATTACTTGTTGTATAGTAATCAATTATTGTTAATCGTAGATAAGTGAGAAGGACACTAGATGCTAAGTTTGCCTCAACATATTTTTTAAATCGTTCAACGAAATCGTTTTCAACTGTGGGTAATTTAATCCTCGTTTGTTATTCCCGCCTCCATATTTGAATAATTCAAATGGCAAATAATTCTTTGTCACTGAATTATATTGTGGGAGTTCACTGATGCTATCTATTTTAAACGTCAGTAAGGTTCACCAATGTAATATTTATAATTCAGGAGTTTCCAGGAAATCACTTATCCGGGTCATCATCGGTGTGTTTGTCGTGGTTTGTCCTGACAGTATATTCTTTTATGATCTGTTTTTATTTATATCGGAACAACTCCTGCACTTGAGATCTCTTTATAATATAATGTTCTACGACATACTACGTAGTGCTATCTAGACCCAAAGTATGTGTTGCTTAACTAGCTTGTAATATGGGTTCCAGAAGGTGCATATAGCTACATACTTAGATTTTCTTTTTTAATTGGACCAATATCAAAAGACAAAAAATGTACACTGAGTGGGAATCGAACCCGCGGCCCCCGATGTTGCGGTTATTTTGAAAATTTGTCGATCTGTCAAATTTTAAAGAATACTAGTAACCGAACGGGCCGTGTCAATATTGAATGCACTAATTTCAAAAGCACCAATTTTAATCAGAGCAAAATGATCACATAGCTGTATGGAATAATAAATAGCATGCCAGTATTCCCGTTCTACACAAGCTAGCTAAGCCTTGCTTACTTTAGTCTAGATAGCGCTGTGTAGAATGTCCTAGACCATATATGTCTTTATATAAAAACGAGCTAATGCCCGCGGAGTTCGGTTATTGTGTTTTGGTCATATCTCCGGTTCTACTTAACCAATTGCAATCAAACATATGGCTGATTTTAAGTCTGACCAAGACCTACTCAATGAAAAAAACCGCATCCCAAAAAATAAATTGTGTTCAATTAATATAACCCAAGTTTTTTTTAAACATCTCCAAAGTACAGACACGACTAATTTATAATTTTATAATAATATAGGTGTATATGCTATGTATTATATTCACTATTCTTCCTCAATGAAAAACACACGTTCTTATTGTCTCTTTTCTTTTAAAGAATATTAGTAATTACTATTATTCTTTTTAAACAATATTAGAAACCGTAATTACTATTATTCTCGATCACTTTTCCGGGTAAGCTCAATTGCTTGTGTTAGGAGCGGGCTCGCATCAATGGTCAGGATTCAATTTCTAGATCGTATCCCACTCACACCCCCACAGTTTCACAAGCCATACTTGCTTCTAATTCGGGCGGTCGCCATCCCGCGTCTTTCTGAATTTTTATTATTATTACTCAGCTCCTAAGTGACATAGCGTGTTATTAAGTAGCTTATAATATTCCCCAAGAACTGGGCTATCAAAACCAAAAATGTATTTTTAAATAGCAAAGGTAGTTTCAGGGATGAAGTTAACGAGTTTGTTTGGATTTGCGCTAGCGTTCGAAGATCCAGACAAACTCGTTAACTTCATTATTACCATAGATTGACAAAAATAATATTTTTCCAATTCATTAAGAAAAAACAAAATTGACAATGGTCTCTCTTTCACTAACAGTAGGTAACATTAATAAAATATTTTTATTGGGAACACCGCCTTAAATCCGGTGTATATATTTTTCGTGAGTAGTATAAATGCTAGTTATTTTCTTATCATATTTGTTTAAATTGTAACAAGTCGAATAGATAACACCTAAAAATATTGGATTGAACAGAGATTTCGGTATCCGTATCTATTATATATTGGTAGCGGTGCGATAATTTTTATACCTATACTCCACTTACCGGAGTTACAAGTTACGAGGAACTTTAACGATATAGATAATAAGAGAAATGTATTTCGTTCAACCACTCGACACATATCAAAGTTATCAATGAAATTAACAATTTATGAGTGAAATATTCGAGCCATCAATTTCACTTAACTATCGTTCGTTCTCGTTATCGTTGCACTTACCCTCGCTTACCTAATTGAACCAGTTACGTGATCCTCGAAAGGATGCACTGTCGCCTATAGAACAAAAATACATCGGCCTCAGATAGTAAAGGTTAAAAGACTGACACAAATTGATTTTTTATCATAAAAAGTGACGACATTATACAAGTATATTACTAAATTTATTCGTTATCTATTACATTAACGTCAATTGTGGCGAGATGGAACGTTTCACGAAATGGTTCTGAAATATAAGTTCGGGATCTAAGAAAAAAATCGATAAAATAAACATAAATTATTTTGACACACAAAGAGGCATCACAGCTACTGCTGGACAATAAAACACTTCACACGCTTTAAGGTACAACTGTGAGGGACTCACATTACACTTTGTAGTTTAAATTCAAAAGTATCAAGTGCCATTTACTAACTTTACGAGTAGCGTGTCATCAAGAAAAAATATATCTGTATTAAAGAAGATTTGAAGTGATCTGAAACAATAGTCGTAAAACGTTTAATGCATGTGGAAGTGACTTCCTCTTTTTTGTAACCATATTAAGTATATTTGGGTCAACTTCTAATCGAACTGTATTGTTTGTAAATTTCAAATGAAAAAAAAACTAACGCTTTAAACGGGATTTGAACCCGTGACGGTCCCAACACCGTTGTGATACTCGACCTAATTGATCTACCTGAGAACCCATCTCAGTGTTACAGACACGTAATTATGCTTCACTCCATAACCCTTGAACAAAAGTCAAACATTTCTTTAAAATGTTTGTTCACAACGTATATTTTGAAGAAACCAAGAAAATATATTTTGTAGCTAAATGCTTAACATCATATTATAGTTCTGAAAAGAAACCTGATGTATAATAAATGAAGTTTAGTTTAAGCAGATCGCATGAATGTAATATCTCTGTATTATTACGACATCCAACGACAATATCAACTTCAACCACAGCCTTCAAGAATTTTGAGTACGAATATGATTCTCCTTATGAATGTTCATAATCCTAGTTAACTAGCGAATCAGTCAAGTCGATTTTAAAGGAATGTATTGAATATTAATGTCACATAAACATTGCTTAAATATAATAGAATAAAATTACAATTATCTTCATGATTAACGACGCTTACCTTACCTCAAATACCTTGATCAATGTCAACGTCCATGTCAACATCAATTCCAATTCTAATAACAACAATAACTTCCCACACGTATACAATTTTAGTGCTGAGTCTCATATGAATATCAAACCCCTCCATTTCTCCAACTTGTTCAGTAAAAATACAGTGTAGTAGGAAAAAAACAATGGTTATCCCTCGTCCTCCACTTTGCAGTACCTTTTTTTTCTTTATTTTGCATGCGGAAATCCCCTCGGATACCCCCCCGCCGGCTAGCGGGGGCGGTTATGTCAGGCTTGCACCGACTAAAACGGCACGCCGTCACGGGTTGATTTCGAGATGGCCCCGTCGGTTTTGGGAACCACGGTGGCCGTCTCGCGAGAGGAGTCCCACCCCGATAGCTGCCACGAGGTCACGCCTCGGCACCTCCCACACCGGGCAGTCCACCAGCGTGAGTAGCCCCGAGTCCTCGCTCGCGTCGCAGTGATGGCACTCAGACGTCGGCTCCTTCCTGATTCGATGCAGGTGGTCCCCGAAGCTCCCCTTACCGGAGATCACCTGCATTAGTCGGTACGAGAGACTTCCATGTGGCCTCTCTAGCCAATCCTTCATGATGGGCCTTACCGCACTTTGCAGTACCTTGTAGAAATTTTGCTGTAAATACAATTTCTACTGATGTGCATTACTGACAGTTACCATTACATTCTGTCGGGTTCAAAGTTTTTGTCTTTGTAACTAGTTTTGAAATAACCGCTTGTACTTGTTTCACCGTAATCCTAGACGACTACTAAAGATTGTAACGGTTACGTTTTCATTATACCTACCTGTCAGAACTACTTCCTTACCGGACTCTGACAATAGGTATACTCCAGAAATGTAATATAATGCCGTAATAAGCAAAGGTTGGAATTTATCCAAGTGAGAAGTATTCCAAAATGTAAAATTCCTCAAGAGCTAAATTAAAAAAAATGTTTTATTACCCACGCACGCACCAAAATTTTATGGACTATTTTTATGAAAATAAATGATGTACCCTGCTTATTAGGTACAATAACTAACTACTAAATATAAATAAACTTAATGAGTACTAACTTCTTGATTTACAACTGTTATTATTAAGTAATATAGAAATAATGAGGTTAGTACACATCTAAATAATAACATTTAATGAGAGCAGTATTGTAACTATTAAGTGTTTATAACAGGAATCCCGGAAACAACTAAAGGAAATATAACTGGCCTTGTGACTGGTATTCCCCATGAACAATCAATACCAAATATTTGATATTTTCCCTTACTCAAACTATGCAAGCTGTATTAGCACCTATTAATTAATCAATATGACGTATTTACTTGTGGTTTATATGTACTTACTAACTATATATTGCATTCATTGTATTTGATAATATTGAAGTATAGAGAGATGGAAACGCAGTAGATGCGTCACTTTATACATCCCGGGGGTAAGGAAAATCGTCGTTCGTTCATAAGCACTTGTGACAATCGGTATAAAACTGTCGAACTAACAGGCATGGCCTCTTCTAAGCATGACAGGGGTTAGGGCTATAGTACACCCCACTGGCTAAATGTGTTTAGAATTTATTGTAATCCATAAGCTATTGAGACATCTCCGGCGTCACACATTATTAGGAGAGGCGGGTTGCCAGTAGAGTGGAGAGGTGACGGTCTAGCTGGGCAGGTGATCCAACCAGCCAGGTCATCAGTGGCAATTTTATAGCGGTAGAGTCACCTGTCCTATGCATTGCTGTTGATGTTTATGGCTTGACCAGTCGGTGGTCTGTGTCATATTAAATAGGATTAAATTTGCCGTCTTCCATCGAGTACGTAAACAGTCTGTTTCCCAGCCATACCTACGTTTACATACGAACAACACACCAATTTTTTTTTTTATAAGTAATACTACGCATACTACCATTAGTTTACCTTAAAATATTATCTATATTTATTATAATAAAATCTGCTTAAATTTGTTACATATTTGTATTTACTGAACAAAAATAAAAAGCATATAATTAAGTAAAAATACTAATTTCGATATCAGATTGTTCAAAATATAAACATAAAATTAACTTCGTTACCGTCCGATATTAATTCTTGAGTGCTTCTGTACTACTGTCCTACAAAATAGCCTTACACACGAAAACATGTAATAGCGGCGAGTTTCGACTAGGTGGCCATTGATTAGTGAAATACAATACATAGGGCAGCGGACGCCATCGCAACACATCAAAGCACTATCGACTTCCGGCGCAGACGCGGGTTATCGGGCGACCTCCGAAACTCCCGGCAATTAGCTTCGTGTACGCCGGCCCTTTCCTCCCGATTCCCGCTCCTGCTTGCCACTTCCGCTCGTCCAACGACGCACACCTTCGTCGAAGGCAAACATTTGTAACTAACGATATCAATGTGCTACTTTGTGATGATAATATATATTTGTCATCTTTTTGGACAAAGTTCTAAATAATATCGACCTGTATTCTAAAGATTTAGATCGGAAAAAGAGAACATCTAGGACGGGACTTGAACCCGCGACCAGTCCCTTAAAGGGAGAATGCTCTGACCAACTGAGCCACTTTAGAATAAAGTAAGCATACAAAATGCTTAAAAATTTAATTGAAATATCGACCTGTATTCATAAAACTCTTGGGATTGTGATGTGATTAGTTTAGTGTTTTAGTTATTCCCTTATCAATCGAACCTGACCTGAACCTGTCGAAAAAGATAAACAATTTATCTATTTAAAGTTTTTGTAGGTTTCACATTATATTTATGTTTATTTTAATGATATGGAGATAATTACTTAGGAAGGCTTTTTGTTGCATTGTTGTAGTTATCACTCCTGTGCTTAAGTGCCATAGCGTAAATGTAGCAATAAACATAAAAATAAAGTAAGTGCCTTAACAGTTTCAAGTCATAATCTTGAAGAGCGTGGTAGGTACGGTCGTCACTAAATAAATACATAGAACATGAATGAACGTTTGCTCGACGGATCGAGTCGAGCGCGCACTTCCGGCGACATGTAATAAGGACACCACGCGATACCAAGCGACGATACAATTTCGAAACGGGAGAGTCTAAGGAGGTCACCGGATAAGATTACGGTTAACTGTGTAAACAAACCGTTTACATTGATAATTCGTTAGCATTTTTGCAATGGCGCCTGTGACGTGTTAACAATCAATGGATTTGTTGGATCGATAAGCACCCCCGTCGAACACATCACTAGATAAACGAAGTTATGAATGAAATCCTTCATCGTGGGTCAAGTTGTATACAAAGAGACTTCCGGTCGCATTCGACAAGTTATTGTACTGACTATCTAACTTCCTCCCAGCGGCTGAAGTGACTACGAAACTTAAACAGTGTTGGTATATGTGAGTGATGTCAGAAACAGAGTTCCTTTGGGATTTGGTTTATCAAATAGATCGGTTTATTATAATCCATTGAACAGTTTTTGAAGCACATACAAGACCAAAGCCCCAGCCGAGTTCGCGTTCTGAGATCACCGATCATGTTCTAAAGAAGAAGAATGAATGAATGCTCAGAAAAACTTCCGAACTCATAAAGCTGTACCTAAAAAAAGGACACTCGCTGTCTCTAGATAACATAACATAACATAACATAACATAACTTCACGCCTGTATCCCCGAAGGGGTAGGCAGAGGTGTATTACACACCCACGATTCGCCAGTTATGTTAAGGTCCCAATGTAATAGGGGGCGAGCCTATTGCCATCTACCGGGCACATTATTTAGCGAGCGATAATTAACATTTATTAATGCACACATAACTACGAAAGTTAGAGGTGTGTGCCCGGGGCGACTGGGGATCGAACTCGAGACCTCGTCTCAGCAGTCCGTTACGTACGCCTTATTAAATATTCGCCATAGACACAATTATTATACAAATAAGGGGAGCCCGAAGCTAGTATAAACTTTAAGGGGAGTCAAGTTATTTGGACAAGAGCAGGTAACCCAATGTACCAGATTTGAAATACTATTCTGTCAAGAAAGTACCTACCGGGAGTTAGTCAATAAAGCTTAAAATATGTATTATTCATCTAAATTCTTTATATCAGTTTCAAATTAGGCCCCTTTTGAAATAATTCTCATACACCAAAGAATAACTCAACCATCAAAACCATTTTTAAACGTATTTTTTGGAGTCCCCTTCAATTCCTCATGCATTTTCTTTTCACTAGTATGGTCTTATTCGACGAATAAGTTCTCTCAAACACCGTATAATGATCTCACCTTCTGACAGAAATTCTGAGTGCACGACATCGCATACGCATCGCAGTAATCGAATCTACTTCAGTTGATGATAATGAGTGAGTGTGGCAAACCTTCCACAACATCTCGTTCTTTTTAAATGTGCTAGACCACACATAGGTGATTTGGATGAAATCGGTTCACCATAAGCCCTATGTATAATTTTCAGCGCTTTGACAGAAGAAAATCTATATGCAATGCAAAATGGAAGAAAGAGGCAATGTTCGTAATTTTCGTCCATTTGTGAAAATCACAAAACACACTTAAGATACTCTTACTAAATGGCGCATATTAAACAAACTACTCGTAAATGCCACGTGGACATAGAGGACAGTTATGCTAACTTACCGAAAAAAGATCTACAATAACTTCAATCAGAGTTTCTTAATGATCAATTCCCGGTTCTTTCTTGACAGTATGTATATTACATACATTGATTGTTATATTCGCGATATACATTTTTAACCATAGCTTATTTATTGCACCACCAAGTCGTACGTGACTATTCCAACCTCTAACAAGCCAGTACCCCTGCTGATTGATGGACGAGGCTTTGACGCAGGCTTTCCTCTTGGAGTTGAGAGTTCAGATGGCAGTCAGTCCCATAAAAGCCGTATAAGCCAAACTAAAAGGAGGAGAAGGAGTAAGCGGACCCCGGGCTCGAGGTAAAAGCCTCGGATACAACCGGGAGCAATGCTAAGATGATGATGATAAGGAAATTGAAATTTTCCTACACCCACTAGTGCAGTCAATGAGTGTACCTTTTTTTTTCTTTTTTCGTGCGGAAATCCCTTCGGATACCCCCCCGCCGGCCAGCGGGGGTGGTTATGTCGAGCTTGAACCGACTAAAACCGCACGCCATCTCGGGTCTACAGGTGTAAGGTTGCCCATAGAGCATATCCCTCGCACCCCGACTGACCCTGGGCCATCTCCGGTTTCGAGATGGCCCCCTCGGGTTTGGGAACCACGGTGTCCCCGTCTTGCCCTGGTTTGGGGAAAGGGTGCTAGTCGCCCCACCGTCCCGGCTTGCTTCTGCTGGGGTAACAGGCGGCCTTACCTGCCACCCCCAGGCCTGCGCTCATGGAGGACGGAGGTCGTTAAGCGACTTCCGGCGCCTGAGCCGCCTGCAACGCGCGGCGAGCCAGTTACGGGCTCGGCGGGCCGGGAGAGTTCTAAATCTCTCCCGGGCGCGCTCCGCCATCTCCTTCGCGAGCATTACATGTTCGCAGAAGGAGGTGGCGCTGGCCCACGCGCTCGCGCTCCGCACCATTGCCGCAATCATTCTGCCGAGCGAGAGGACTCCCACCCCGATGGTTGCCACGAGGTCACGCCTCGGCGCCTCCCACGCCGGGCAATCCGCCAGCGTGTGCAGCCCTGAGTCCTCGCTAGCGTCGCAGTGATGACACTCAGGCGTTGGCTCCTTCCTGATCCGATGCAGGTGATCCCCGAAGCACCCCTTCCCTGGGACCACCTGCGTCAGTCGGTACGAGAGGCTTCCGGTTGGAAGTGAACCCCTCTAAGACACAGGTCATAGTCTTTGGGAGCTCCAGGATGTTGCGTCGAGTTAATTGGTCACAGTTGCCAGATATAGTTTTCAATGGTATTCCACTGGAAATATGCCAAAGTGTGAAAAACTTAGGGATATTCATCGACGGCACACTATCTTGGGGTCCTCAAATCCGTGAAGTTAGTCGCAAATTGTTTGCATCAGCGGGCTCCATGCGCTGACTGCGTAACTTTCTACCAACGACCGCTAAAATTGCGCTTGCAGAATCTCTTCTTCTTCTTCTTCTTGACTATGCAGATGTCAGCTATCTCGACGTCACCGAGGAGCAACTCGATAAGCTTGAGCGCCTTCAAAACTTTTGCATTAGATTTATATTTGGTCTACGCAAATATGATCACGTATCAGAGTTTCGCCAATTGCTCAAGTGGCTCCCAATTCGACTTCGACGGAATGCTCATATTCTTTCGATGCTTTATAGTATTCTCTTTAATCCCAATACTCCCACTTATTTAAAAGAACGTTTCGTGTTCCTCAATGACACACATTTAAGATCCTTGAGGTTGTCAGAATCGTTGGAATTGGCAGTACCTAGGCATTCTACGATTTTTTATGATAAATCGTTTACTGTACAGGCGGTACGGTTATGGAATGCACTGCCATTATCGATTAGACGGTCGCAATCATTGGCCATCTTCAAAAGGATGGTAAAAGAGCACTACCTGGGCCTTGTTCGCGTTATGTGCTGTCTTAACTTTCGTGCGAGGTATTAAAATATTATATGTAGGCTTAGTATGTATGTTTGTAAATTTGGTATGTATATATGAATGATTTATATTATGTACGATTATATGTAGGTGTCGTAATTATGTATCATTATACGCTTATTTGTAGGTATATGTACCTTTTTTTTTTTTTTTTTTTCGTGCGGAAATCCCTTCGGATACCCCCCCGCGTGCCAGCGGGGGCGGTTATGTCGGGCTTGAACCGACTAAAACCGCACGCCGTCTCGGGTCTACAGACGCCGGGGTGTAAGGTTGCCCATAGAGCATATCCCTCGCACCCCGACTGACCCTGGGCCATCTCCGGTTTCGAGATGGCCCCCTCGGGTTTGGGAACCACGGTGTCCCCGTCTTGCCCCGGTTTGGGGGAGGGGCGCTAGTCGCCCCACCGTCCCGGCCTGCTTCTGCTGGGGTGACAGGTGGCCTCACCCGCCACCCCCAGGCCTGCGCTCATGGAGGACGGAGGTCGTTAAGCGACCTCCGGCGCCTGAGTTGCCTGCGACGCGCGGCGAGCAAGTTGCGGGCTCGGCGGACCGGGAGAGTTCTAAGTCTCTCCCGGGCGCGCTCCGCCACCTCCTTCGCGAGCATTACATGCTCGCAGAAGGAGGCGGCGGCGGCCCACGCGCTCGCGCTCCGCACCATTGCCGCAATCATGCTGCCGAGCGAGAGGACTCCCACCCCGATGGCTGCCACGAGGTCACGCCTCGGCGCCTCCCACGCCGGGCAGTCCGCCAGCGTGTGCAGCCCTGAGTCCTCGCTCGCGTCGCAGTGATGACACTCAGGCGTTGGCTCCTTCCTGATCCGATGCAGGTGGTCCCCGAAGCACCCCTTCCCTGAGATCACCTGCGTCAGTCGGTAGGAGAGGCTTCCGTGTCGCCTCTCCAGCCAATCCTCCATGATGGGCCTTACCGCCGCTATTGCGGCGTGCCCTGCGCTTGGTTGCCCAAGTCGTTCCTTCCACTCCACCACGATGGCCTGGCGGAGCTGGGACTGCACGGCCTCGATTTCTCGAGGCTCGGGGTTCCATCCCTGCTCCCGCGCCTCCTTTCGCCACTGGTACAGTTGCGAAAGGGCTCTCGCTTCCAGGTCCCATGGCGGAGTTCCGGCAAGGAGACTCGCCGCCTCGAAGGAGATCGTGCGGTACCCTCGGATGACCCTGATGGCCAGAACTCGCTGCGGAGCGCGCAGCATCTGCACAGTTCCGGTCCTCAGGGCCTCCGCCCATATTGGGCACCCATACAGGGCCATGGACCGCACGATCCCCGCGTAGAGTCTCCTGCAGGAGTCATCGGGCCCCCTCATGTTGGGCAACAGCCGAGCCAGAGCAAGAGCTGTGCCCTTCAATTTGGGGGCCAGACTTCGGATGTGCTCTCCGAAGTCCCATCGGCCGTCGAGCACGAGCCCCAAATATTTCATTTGGGGCTTGATGCCGATGCGATTTCCTCCCACGATGAGACTGGATCCCTCGGGTGGCTTGCTCCGAGGCCCATGGAAGAACAGGGCCTCGGTTTTGTGCAGGGCCACCTCGAGACCCAGCCGCCGGATCCGCCTAACGACTTGGGCAACCGCGGTCGTGGCCTTTCGGGTCGCTTCGCGGTACGTCGCCCCGCACGCCGTCACGAGCGTGTCGTCCGCGTAGCACGTGACGGCGGCACCGCCTACGAGCTCACCGCGAAGCACCCAGTCGTATCCGATGTTCCACAGGAGCGGCCCCAGGACCGATCCCTGTGGAACACCGCACGACATTTCACGCCGACCGAGACCGGTCACGGTTGGGTAGATGACGGCTCTCTCCGTCAAATACGCCCCGACTATGCGGCGGAGGTAGAGAGGCACTTCGTGATACACGAGCGCCTCCCTAATGCAACTCCAGGGCAAGGTGTTGAACGCGTTGGCGATGTCCAGGGACACCGCCAACATCACCTCACCCCGGGCCACTGCATCCTCCGCCAGAGCCTTCACGCGCATGATGGCATCCACGGTGGAGCGCCTCTGGCGGAAGCCATATTGGCCATCCGCCAGGTCCGGCCCCACTCTTGAGAGGTGCTCGACGAGGCGCTTCGCAATTACTCTTTCAAAGAGCTTGCACACCTCGTCGAGCAACACTATGGGCCGGTAGGCGGACGGCGAGTCCGCCGGGCGCCCCTCCTTTCGGATGAGGACCAGTTTCCCCGTCTTCCACAATTTCGGAAACTGGCCCCGCTCCAAACATGCGCTGAGAAGCCCTCTCAGTCGGGGCTCGAGAGCGTCGTCGACTAGAGCTAGGACCCACGCTCGGCCTGGAATGCCGTCGGGTCCCGGGGCGGTGTGTTTGGCTCTTAGCCTTCTCACCGCCAGCTCTAGTTCTACCCAAGTGACCTCGGGCACGTCGTCGTCTTCCACGTCGGGCGCCATGCGCAACCGAGGCGGAGTCATCCGCGGTGGAACATGTTCCACCGCCCGCGCTGGGAACAGGGAGCCAACAACTCCTCCGAGCAGATCCGGCTGGAGACACCGGGTTAACGGCGGGGCCTTGGGGCGCAGCTTGCCCCTCACCATCCGGTAGGGCCGCCCCCAAGGGTCCCGCTCCAGCGTCTCCAGCAGCTCACGGAAGGCGTCCCGTTTGGAACGCCTTATCTCCGCTCGGAGGGCTCGTCTGGCCTCCCTGTATCCCTCGTACAACTCCGCCTCTCGGGCCTCCGCATCTGAGGGGCGGCGACGCCTCCTACGGAATCGGGCCCACCGGCGGTGCGTGATCACGCAGCCCCGTCTGAGCTGCGCGATCTCCGACGACCACCAGTAGACCTGACCCCTCGGATTATAGGGCGGAGCCCTAGGCATCGCCGCGTCACAGACACGGGTCATGGCCTCCCGGAACCACTCCGCCTCATCGTCTATGCAGACAGGCCTGTCCGGCGCAGGGGCCCAGGCCTGTACGATGGCGGCTTCCAGGAGGAGCTCCCGATCAAGTCGCTTAAGCGCCCAACGTGGCTCGGGTGGAGCCGGTGCAGCCGGTGCGTCGCTCGCAGGGGGGGACACGTCAAACCGAATGTATCGGTGATCCGAACTTGTGTCCTCCCCCAAAACGACGCGCCAGCCCTGAACACGTTGCGCCAACGAGGGGCTCGCGAACGATAGGTCCACGATGGAGCTACCCCTCGAGGTCACGAACGTGTCCACGGCTCCCCGATTTAGGAGGACTAGGCCGAGTCGTGCGGCCCAGTCCACCAGTGCCCTGCCTCTATGCCCCGTCGCGCCCCTTTCGTGTCGGGAACCCCAGGCATACGACCAGGCGTTGAAGTCCCCGAGCACAAGGACCGGACGGGGCTGGCAGGCATTGACGACGACGGCCAGCTGACGGAGCCATTGCTCATATGCAGCTTGGTCTCGGTTCGGCGTGATATAAGCGGCCACGACCGCTATGTCCCCAACCGCCGCCGCCACGCAGCCGGGTCCCCTTGCAACGACGGCAAGAGGAGGGCTGCCGGCGGCAGGGTTGTGCACCAGTGCCGCCGACCCATCCAGCGCGGTTTCCCAGGTAGGCCCGAGGAACCGGTGGGTGTATGGGTCGGCGACAGCGGCGACATTTATGGCCCACTGTGCCATGCTCTGGCGCAGAAGGTCCTGAGCATGGGCACCGTGGCCAACGTTCACCTGCAGGATGCGGAGTTGAGGATCCATTATGGGACCCCCATCTCCGCATCCCGCTGTGAACTGGAGGCGGAAGGCCGGCCTCCCGGCTTCGGCTCCCCTCCGGCGCAGGCCTTGCTTCCAACCCTGTGGTCGGCCGGCTTGCCTCCCGCTGCACACCTAAAGCAGTGCAACGGGGCATCGCACGTGCCGGCCTTATGACCGGGTTGGCCACAGCGGAAGCAACGGTCACCCGCCGTCACTTCCGCCGTGCAGTGCACCCCCACATGGCCCACCGATAGGCACCTAAAGCACCTAGCCGGTCGGGCCTGCAGGAGCCGTACCTGCGCCCTCAGGAAGCCTCCTACCAGGAGGCTCCGCCCGTCAGCGACCTTTTGGGCCGCCGCGATAGGGCAGCCGACAACTGCTGCCCCCTGTCCACCGCGGCCGAAGCGTATAGCTCCGGCCTTCACTGTGTCCGGGGAGCAGTCCCCGGCCTCCGCCACAGCGAGCCTAAGCTCCTCAGCCGTGACGGAGTCGTCCAGGCCCGTGATGCGCACTTCTGCACATTTAATGGGCCTGGACACCCGGACGTCGGCTGCGTCCAGCGACTCCCTCAGCCGAGCCGCTAGGGCATCGGCCTTGGGGCCACTGGCGGCGCCAGGGACCTCGAGAAGTCGGGCTCCTGTCCGTGTGCTCTTGCACCGGACGCCCGGGATCTCGAGGGCCTTGAGGTCGACGTTGGCCTTCACCTTGGCCAACACCTCGGCATACCCCATGCCTCTCCCCGCTGCCTCCGCCGTCAGGGTGACGACGACGGCCGTAGTGCGGGGGGCACGGAGCTTCCCCGGCGCTGCTTTCGCGGCGGCCGCGGCCCTCCTGGCCTTCTTGGCGGCCTTTTTTGCGGCCTTCCGCCTCTTTTTGTTGGCTCCAGCCACCTCCCAACCCCCTTCCAAGGGGGTTCTAGTGGGGGTTACCGGAGCCGCGACTGGGGCTGGGGCTGGGGCCTGGGCTGGGGACGTCTTCCCCTTGCCCTTGCCCTTCCCCTTTCCCTTCCCTTGAGTGGGAGCGGGGCCCTGAGCGGGAGCGGGGCGACGAGCCGGCTCCGGCAGAGCCTCCACTGCAGCCGGGCGGGTATTACCCTTCCGGGCTGCAGCCGCGTAGCCGGCCACCGGTGGCGCCAGAGGCGGACGGCGGATGGAGTCCATTAGGGCCTCCATCCGACTCATCATACGCTCCTCTAGCGCCTCCATGTACGCGAACCAAGGCTCCGCCGGTGGTACTCTCTGCGGTGCCGGTGGGCGAGCCGGCTGTGCCGGCTGCTGCACCGGTTGCACCGGCCGCTCCAGCTGCACCGACAGCGCCTGCTGCGCCGACTGCCTCGCGGACGAGCGAGTCACGCGCTCCGCCGGTTGCGTTCGCTGCACCGGTTGCGCTGGTTGAGTCGGGCTCGCCATCCCCCTCCTCAGCTCCTCGACGGCTGCAGCTAGTCGAGCCGTCTCCCGACGGGACTCGGCCAGCTGCGCCGCGAGAGCCTCATTTTCGGAGGCGATGCCGAGCACAATGTGCAGCATCGCCTCCTGATCGGGGTTCGGAGACCCCCGGAAAGACGCGGTCACTTGCTGGAGTTTCTCCATCAGAGACCGCGTCTTCCCACCTGGTTCCGACACCGCCGAGGTGGAAGGCCTCGGCGGTGACTTGCCCGCGGCCCTCTCAGGGGCCGAGGAGACTCGGGTGGATTGCCCAGCCCTCGTTCCACCTCGCGCCCCTCGGCGGCCTGCTGCCACCTTTGACGCAGGCTTTGACGCCTCGTCACTGCTGGAGGAGGTCGTCCCGGTGAGGGTGCAGTCCTCATCCGACACGTCCTCCCCCAGCCGGGCCTTTGCGCGCCGTCTGCGCTTACGGGTCCGCTGTACGTTCAGACCCGACGGGCTGCTCGCCCGGCTTCGCTCGTTGGCGGTGTCGAAACTCTCCGACACCGCCGAGGTATTTAGCGTCACCTCCACGCCTGAGTGCTGCGCGACCTCCGCGCAGACTCCGTCATTCTCGGTATCCATGTTGTGTAAGCCCTTTTTGTTTTTATTTGATCGATCCGGTTTATTTGATGAGTTTATGATTGTGTCCATATCTTATCCCACGAGTATGGGGGAAAGGTGGTCCATCCAGGCGGAGCCCCCTGCACCTGGATAAGCCTATATACTATGGAGGTCGGCTGGTATCCATAGGTTTTTACGACTTTGCTGTCGGGTGTTATAGACTTTTCCTTGTCGTGGGCCGGCCAATAAAGGCAAGCCCTCCGGTCAGCAAGTTCACGGCGTACCCTTCTGGAGCCACCAGTCAGGTCGTTGCTGATCACCTGCCGATTACGGAACGCGAGAGGATGGCTAGTCCTCTCTCACCGGCGGCGGCACAAGTGCCCGTCGGCCCCTGCGTTAGCAGTGGGCCAACCCGCCCCTGGATCCCCTGGGATCCTATGGTGGCCTCAGCCACAAACACCATCGCTCATCCTGTCTCCTCTGAAAGCAGAGGAGTACGGAGAGCGATGTGTTCCCGCCACGTTGGGTATTCGCCGACGATCAATGCCAACCCCATGAAGGGGAAGCCATTGACCGCCGCCCAGGGTGTACCGGCCGCTCCGGTTCCGTTCCCCCCGGACTGCAGCGGGATCGGAGTCGGAACGACACTCGAGGAGGTTACCCAACACACACCCCTAGGTATATGTACCTACTAAATTTTAATACGTGTTTGTAATCCAACCTATTTATTGTATGACTACGTTAGTTCTCTTTTATTTCCTGTTACATCAATAACTACCCAATATACGATTTAGCTTATTTAGGATTCATGTCCATCCAAAGGTTGCCTGTAAGATATTGCTTTTAGCGATAAGGCCGCCATTTGTACATATGTTAATTAAGTTTACGATATATGCTTATTCTGATTGGTGTACAATAAAGTTTATATCTATCTATCTATCTCTAGCCAATCCTCCATGATGGGCCTTACCGCCGCTCTTGCGGCGTGCCCTGCACTTGGTCGCCCAAGTCGTTCCTTCCACTCAATGAGTGTACCTACGGGTCATGCGCCAGTATGGGTATCACTGACTATTTAGGATCAAAAGACAGTCAGACTGAATTTCACTACATTTATTTAAATTCTTTATCCTCATCATTATCATCAACCTATTCTAGTTCACTGCTGGACATATGTCTCCCCTAATGAGCGCCATAGCGCCCTGTCTTCAGCTTGCCACATCCAGCATCTGCCCGCAGTCTTTCACAGATCGTCATCCCTCCTGGCCGGAATGCCATTCTTTATCCTATCTTCTTCTGGCTAGACCTTATCCCATTTATTTGGGGTCGGCCCTCCTTGTCCTTGATTTCCATTGAGCACGATTTTGTGCCATGTCTAGGTTGAGATGAGTTTCTTTAAGGTCTCTTTGGACCGTCGTCAGCCAAGTGGAGGGTGGTCTTCCACGCTTCCGCTTCGTCGTAGGAAGTTCAAGGGCAAGCTTCACCATATGATCTTCTGGGCGTCTTTGCACGTGACCATACCACCGCAATCGCTTCTCTTTGACTTTATCGGCTATCGGGGCAACTTTAAAACTACCTCTTATGTACTCATTACGGATTTTATCCAGAGGTGTGACTCCCGTTGACCAGCGAAGCATGCGCATTTCGGTTGTTTGTAGTTTATTTAAGTGCTGCTTGTTAGTTGGCCAGCATTCAGATCCATACAGAATGGCAGGTCTAATTGCTGTCTAGTACAGGTGGCCCTTAAGTTTAACTGGCATTTTCCTATCACACATGACGCCTCTGACTTGTCTCCACTTCATCCATCCTGTTGTAGTTCTATGAGTTCAACATCCTTTTCGATTGTGCTATCGTTGCTAATTATTGACCCAAGGTATTTCAATTGGGTAACCGTGGGTAGCAGGGTATTTCCTATCGAGATCTTGATGTTATTGGGTTACTGATATTATCAAAAACGCATGATATATGTTCCGTCTTTTTTCGACTTATTTTAAGACCATTTATTTCGACTGTTCAATCCAGTGATTGAAGTTCTGTTGGACCTGTTTCACATCGTCTGAAATCAAAACAACATCGTCAGCGTAAAGGATATGCCAAGGCAGTGACAGAGCTTTGTAAGGTAGTCCATTGTAGTGTTGAAGAGAAGAGGGCTGAGCGTAGATCCTTGGTGCACCCCAACTTCAATTTCAAACGTTTCGCCCTTGCCTGCTGGGCTTAAGACTTGAGTAGTAAAGGCATTATACATGTCTTGAATAAGGTTTATGTAATATTCTGTTACCCATTGTGACCTGAGTGCTTCCCAGATGAGGTCCCTTGGAACATGGTCAAATGCCTTCTCCAAGTCTATGAAAATTTTGTGAAGATTTGTTTTATTGGTTTTTGCCTTCTCTATTAGGATTCGTTCCCAGATTTTTAGGGTGTGTGACATCAATTTTATAGCTCTGTAATTACTGCAGTCTCTAACGTCTCCTTTGCCTTTGTAGAAAGGTATGAGAAAAAAAAAAAGGTATGAGAAAACTGTTTCGCCAAGAGTGGGGTATGGGATATCCCTGGACCAATTTATTGAACAACTCATGCAGCCTAACTATTCCGTGATTCCCAAGGGACTTCCAGACTTTTGCTGGTATTTCATCGGGCCCTGGAGCTTTATTATTTTTCATTTGTTGTACTGCTGTTTTGATCTCATCTGGGGAAACAACCATAGGGGGACCCACTACCTTCTCGGGCTTGCAGTAGTTACGGTTTCTGGGATGGGACACATTGAGTAGATGTTTATAATTCTCGGTCCATGTGTTTCTTATGTCTTCATCTTCGTTTAACAATGTACTATTGTTGTCATTTATATATTTGACATTTGTTATGTCTTTGGAGTCCTTGTGACGGATTTTACATATTTTGTGTATACTCGTATCTGACTCTGTACCAACTGCTTCGAGCTTAGTGTAGAGCATTTGAATCAGCCATCGCCACTGCAACTTGCCTCTTCGTTTGGTTTTTAATGTTCTTAAATGTTTCAAAGTCAGTTTCATCTTGGGTCGACTGCCACAACTTGAAAGCGTTTTTTTTAGCTTTTACCACTTCCTTTAATTCTGTGTTCCACCATTCAGTTTCTTTGTTTGGTCCCTTTCAGTAGAAAGTATCGTGTTCGGCCTAGGTGTTTTTCGGCTTTGCTGATACAGACTTTTTCGAAGGCTTCCCACATTTCATTTGGTGTCATTTTAGTAATATCCATCCAGGTCCAGTTCTCCCCTAATGAGCGTCATAGCGCCCTGTCTTCAGCTTGCCGCATCCAGCATCTACCCGCAGTCTTTCACAGATCCTCATCCCATCTGGCCGGAATACCATTCTTTATCCTATCATTCACAAAAAAGTAAAATTTTAGATTGAGCTGCCTGAACTATGCCAGAACAGTAGCATAACCGTGAATGGTCTCCTAGCATTTGACGTAAGTAGGTACTTTCGAACTAGGGATACTTTTAAAAGTAATAGTGGCAACACTAACCGACTGCGCGACTTTCCACGAAAACGTAACGAAATTGCATTTCATTGTGGCCTTCTTAAAGTTAAGAAATAGCTGAAATTGATTAGAATACAAGTAACGTGTGGCCAATATTACCTCGATTGTTGGTAGTCGCTATTAATAATACCTACCTACATTATACCTATACAGATGAGACGACCACGTGTTATCATATCATACAGCTTCGTAGGTCCACCGATCTACGCAGTATTTCTCCATACACGTGGTACTCAAACATCTCCTTGAGTTTATCTCACAAAATGTACTGCCACCGAGGACATGGATGTACTAATTTGGCACATTAGCATAGATAACTGAAGCAAACCATCTCACTTGACATCGTATTATCAAAGGGCACAAAGTTCTTTTCACACATACGTCATTTGTCTTGCACCAGCAATTTAGACTATTGTTACACGTTTATGAATACGTATGTTATTACGCAGTGGCATCGGCAGATCAAAACAACCGTTTATACAGCGCTGTGCGCACTGATTAGGTGCATCATTCACAATCTGAACATACACTTACGACATACAAAATAAGGTTTATTTTATATCGATGGTGGTTTGCGTGCATTACGAAGAATGCCACAGATCACACGCAAAGCGGGGACATCCAAGTCCGTAATCCATTTTATCAATTGCGTAGGTAAATGTAGCGTTATTTTGCACAATACAATAAAACTGTTTTAAATACATCGCCATGTGTGACACACTCGGATGAATGAATGTTGTACATCGAACAACAGATATTCGTACAGTTATAATAATATGTTATTATGCTAGATGATTCAGTAAACAGCAATGTCAAAAGTCAACAGGGTTGAGTCCTGTAACATTTAGCGGAAATTCTAACCATATTACATGAATGCGTCATGTTTTTACATGGTCAATGAATCAATGCTGCATATTAAATGAGAATATAGCAGTAAATGACTAATATTGTTATCTGTACTTAGGACGTCACTGATGTCCAGTACCTTGGTTAGATGTTACATATAGTTGTGAAACAATTCATACAAATTGGACATCGAAAATAAAAATGTTTATTAATCGACTAAAACTTTGAATCTTTACAAATCCAACTGTTATTGTTTTATAAGAAAAAGAAAGAAATTACTTTATTATTTCATGTCATCATCATCATATTAACGTTGTTTCCGGTCGCATCACTTCGTTTCTGAACCCGGGGTCCATCCTTCCCCTCCTTTTGGTTTGGCTTATACTGGCTTTTATTGGAGCGAATGCCGTCTGGCCTCCTTCCTCCTTCTCCGTCATTCAGCAGGTGTACCGGGTGGCTCGTAAGGTTGGCTTGGCCCCAAATGTCTTGGTGTAACCCCATACAACCAACACCCCAATTTATTTTCTATTTGTGTCATCTCAATAAAATATCGATACCTAGACTGCACAGTGAGACAACAGCTTACAAATCGAGAGTAGAACCGTTAAAAATAGTTTTATTTCACTGTGTGATATTCGCGTAAATTGCCGACAATATCATGAAACAAGATATAGGTAGACAAGGTATAGGTAGACTAATAACGATTACAAATCTCTAGAAGAATATTTTTGAAGTCAAATGGTGGTGATGAAACCACGGTATGTCTAAGTATACGTCGCGAAACATGAATATGCTCTATGGTATACAAAGGCACAAGATAAATGCCTTGAAGAGGATTATGTTTATTGCCGTTTCTCTTCATCGATGTGTTCGAACATCAAGTTACACGTCTTTTTATTAGGATGGCACAGAATCAATTATAATCCTCCGAGTCTTTTCCCAACTCTGTTGGGATCAGCCTTCAGTCTAACGGCAGTACTTCGATATTTCCCGGAAGCGACTACCGTCCGACCTGAACAACCCATTAGCGATATCATAGTTCTGTAGTTACAGTCAATATTCTGCTATTTTCTCTAATATCATGGCGTACACAATTCATTCATATACATTTGACTCGGGACATCTACATCCTTGAAATTTTCTCTTCATTCTTAACTTTTCTGTTACTGGCGCCACTTTCTTATCTTATGCATACTTGTTCCCACACATCCATCTCGAGTTATCTCAATAAAGTGTCTTTTGAGTCTAAAATGTGAGTAATCACTTCACAAGTGGTACATCTTATGCTAGAGACAGTTCATTAAAACTTTTAATGTTGATCAATTGAATGCAATGCTCAAAATAATTATAAGCTAGTAAATAAATTTGTAATCAGATTTTCAAAGCAACTTTATATGATTTATTCATTTTTTTATTTAAACCACTATCATTACAGATAAACACCTAATGCGACAGTGTATACAAATAAAATCTTAAAGCTAGTCTTACAAATAAATCTTACAAACTAGGTGTATAATAAGAATACAACATTATAATAAATTTGTCTATAACGGCCAAAATTATAACAGCAGTTACTAGTCTATGCCCGCTTTATACTGGTTCGATTCCCGAAACTTACAGGATTTTACTGAATTTTTTACACTTTCACCTATTCCCGTTCGTATTCTACCGGAGTGCAAAATTTCAGCAGAATGCAAAAGCAAAAACTCACTTTATGTAATAGTATGTAAGTTTGTTTTATTTTATTAAATAATCATGAACAATAATTATGTACGATTTATAATCTTATGTTACATGTGTGGATAAGTATGCAGTGTACCGAAGCGACCATATTCATGAAAGTATATAAACGTCATATAGTAAATACAAAAACGTCTTTTGGACTTTTTTAAACCGCATGGCATTTTTTGCATGAGCCATATTTGATCTGTCGGAAGTTTACGCGAATGTCACACATAGTCTCCCCGTGGCCATGGCTGCAGAAATGCACACGAAACGTCGGGTTTAATGTAAAAATAAATTAACATCAAATAAATCGCGATAGAATCCATAAAAATAATTTTATTTCACCATGTTTGATTGTTGTATTAGACAAAACTTGTTTCGTATCGTCATAGTTGTAATGCCTAATATTATTGATAGTGTTACTATGAATTATCTATTGTCAAATGTTGTTTACCAAAATGCTATTATATCATATATTCAAATAAAGTGAAGTAAATTGAAAATGAAACAATGTTATGCTACTCTCTACTAACTTAAACCCTTATCACAATTTACTATCACGCAACAAATGAATGGGGCAGTTGAACTTTTATTTGACATATTTTCTTTATCGACGACACAAGAGTAAGAACTCATGTTGAAAATATTTAATGGGGTGATAATTCAATTCTATGTGCGTTATATTTTTTAGAGCGTGTCAGTGTGTGTATTGTTGGTTTGTTAGTCGAGTCGTTGAACGCCATCAACGTTTATCGGGCGCCTGCAATCCGCGCTGACCCCGTGATATCCTCGATCTACATTACCCCTCGCCCCACCGCCCCCTCCAAACATCTACACAATTTTCAACCCTTTACTGAACGTCTTAAGGATCATATTGGACCGCGATGTGTAGAGGGAGCACGCGCATGAATGGACAGGCTTGTGAATGACGGACTATGTCCCGCGGGCGATAAGCACTATCGTCGGGGCCAGCTGACAGTCCATGTTGACAAACCCTGTTCCACTTTCGTTGCCCGAGTCGACTTAGGTTTATCAATCGAGTTAATGCTGTTGTCACTTCAGCCATACGGTCAAACCATTTAGTCTTCTACGCCTTAAGCCATAGAAACAAAAGCATCCATTAATATTTATATATCATTAAACACACGCCAGTGCATTCCTAACGTGATAACAACTATCATTAAGATATAACAGAGGTATACAAATACTGCTCGCGTCATGTAATATCATTGGATTGACATGAAATTTATAGAAATACAGTGATGATTGGAAACGATAAAGCCGGTGAAGTTTTGGTCGGTTGTTGTGCATTCGCTGTTGAAGTTTTTTGACTGAAAAAATGTTAGTAACCAAAATTATTTATATTCCTACTAACCCCTTGTAATAAGTTAAATTGCTTGTGTTAGGATTCACGTTGGTATCGTTCGAATGAACAGGGTTCGAACCGCGATTCTTGCGATCGATTTGCGCTTCGATTCTGAAGCACTATCTATATATGATATGTAATAAATTAAGTCATCTTCATCTGACCCCCTACTCCACCCCCCCCCCCCCCAACGAGAGGAAAACCTGCGCTAGAGCCTCGTCCGACAATCGCAAGGTCTACTGAGATTGCAGATGAGTTTCTTGCTAGATCTTGATGGGGCCCAATACACACAAACCTATGGCAGATTTGGTTGCAGGAAAATGAAATATTTAAAAGGAACTATAATAATTTTGTTACAGTTTTCTGCTTAGACTGCCACGTGTTCAAATACTGCCACGACCGTTGCGATTGAAACAACAAACTAACTAAATACTTAACTGACATTTTTTTACTATCTATCTATATGCAAAGGTCGAACTTTGCGGATCTATCTTGTTAAATACATTAATTTGTCTCATGATAAACTTTATATGCGCAAAATGAGATTACCATATTTAAGTTAACAGTTTAAATACAGGGCATATGCCGCATATGACGCACGTCCATGCGTCAAAACTGACGCCGCGGTCACGTCCTTAGACGGGTGATCGATATCATAGGTTATGACCCCATACCTCATACACAAAACAGTTGATCCCGACTGTTACATACAGCCGTGGTAATCTTTATTACATACATATTAATAGTTGCATCCGAACCTTTCACTTTGGATTCGCTTACTCCTCCTCCTCCTGTTGGTTCAGCTTATTCTACTTTTATAGGAGTGACTGCCTACCTCATAGTCAGGAGCAAGCAGCGCCCGCGGACCCTGCTGTTGACCCGGCGTCTCCAGACCGATCTACTCGAGAGGGCCTTTGGCTCCCTACTCCCAGCGCCGGCGATGGCACATGGTCCACCGCTGGTGGCCCCGCCGTTGCTTTTGGCGCCCGAGTTGGATAATGACGACGTGCCTGAGGGTTAGCGGTGCTACGGCTTAAAGCCAAAAACATCGCCCTGGGACCCAACGGCATACCAGGCTGATCGTGGGTCCTAGCCCAAGATGACTTGGCTCTCGAGCACCTACTGAAAGGGCGCCTCAGCGCATGCTTGGACCGGGGCCAGTTTCTGAAATTGTGGAAGACAGTGAAACTCGCCGTACGCCTACCAGCCAGGTGTATTAAGCTAAAGGCCACAGCTAAGGCTTTGGCTCAGCTGCTACCCAACATGACGGGAACCAATGACTCCTGCAGGAGACTCTACTGGTGGATTGTGTGATCCTTGGCCTTATATGGGGTATTCGCTGCCACTGTGCACAGTGTGGGCGGAGGCCCTGAAGGCCAACAACGATGACAAGGCAGGATGTGACCCCCCCTCACCCATAACTTTTTTTTTGGATTTTATAATAATTATTATTATCTATACTCACAAAAACAGTAACATTTCTTTAGATGTCTCTGCTAGGTTTTAATACCTGTGTTACAGAAATTTCAGCAAGCAACACAGCAAGGTGTCTCAGCTTCTTAAAAATCCAAACAATATTTCTGGAACGCACTGTTATGGCACCTATATGAGAGCTATATATAAGTACAACTTCAAGGTAATTTTATATTCCTGGAATTGGCTATTTATAACAAGGCAAGAACAAATAGAATTATTAGTATTATTGGTGTAGTTAAAGTTTTCAATATTTAACAAATAAAAAAAAAAAAACAACCTTTTTTGGGAAGCCTTTTAAGCTTTAAGCTTTCTTACACGTTGTGTACATCTAAACTTCTTATTTTCAACTTTCAAACTGCAGATATCTCAATATCATTATAGGTGACAAACAAAATTACTCATTGATTCACGTAATCTTCAAAGATCTGGAGATGCAAGAAGTAAATGATTCACATATTATTTTTATTGTGTAGTTGGGAGTGAGTCAGTCAGATAAAACAATATTTCCTTAACATACTAGTTAGGTAGGTACCTAATAAAAAATAACAAAAATACCTCATACAGTTATGTGTAATAATTTGCATCGTTGAATAGTTCCTGATTTATGACTCATCGTCTGAAGATCATAGGATCGTATCACTTGGGCGACAACTGATCACCCGGAACAAATATGAAACGTCAAGTCCTTTGAACAAACAGAAAAGAAAAATTCAATGTCTCTTAAGTGTTTCTACCGGCGTATATGTCTTGTAATGGTTTGAATGTACAAGTCAACCACACTGGCAAGACGGTACATTTGCTGATGGACAAAGCTCTGGCACAAACGGCAGTGTTCCTAAAGCCAAGATAAAAGAAAATAAGAATAGGCGAGTGGATCCTGGGCTCTGAAATGCAAGCTTTGGATGCATCCAGGATTGGCGCTCGTATAATGATGATGATGATGAAAGAATATCCATACAGAAGGATTCCCTTTGAACAAAAAGACTCTATAGCTTTTATGCAATAACACGCAAGCTAGCTTGCACTAACAAGGCATCAAACATTTGCGTATCTTCTACCCTCGTATTCGATTATAAGTCGAATAACAACGCGGCAGGGTTTAATTTGTTCTGACTGCGGTTTGTCCTTAGGAGCAAATGATTTTCTATCGGCATCGGAAATTTCAAATACAAGCTGTTATACAGAACTTTCCTCTCAAATATGGAGCAGCCCGACTGGGACTGGAAATAAACCAATTACTTGGAAAATTGGAAGTTAGCCGACCATTGTACTTAGTCGATTCTTCGTCGATGTCTCGTCTGCGTCGTCTCCCCGTTTGTGGAAACACACCGTTAATGAGGCTTTTGTTAAGCATAACTGTGTAATAGCGATCTCGACGAGTGAAAAGGACAATGTATAATGAATGTTCTTTCAGACATTACAATGTTAGATAATATGAATCCCTATAGACTAGAAATCGGTTATTCCAAAGCACTCCTAAAAAAAACAACTTTAACTATATTTTTGTTGAACTCTAATCAGTCTGGTTAAAACTGAAGGTACATATTTTTACTAATTTTTCCGGCACTTTGGTATTGATTATCTGAAGATGCCTCGTGTAATATAGAAAAAAGGTAATAAGCTATCGAGAATATAGTTTATTTGGATGGATTAAGTAATTTAACTTCATACCAGTTTTTTATAAAATAGTTCATAATGGTAACCTTTATTACGGGCCAGAGCAGATGGCTCCCTCGTTTCTAGCCTGCGCTTCGCAAGAGAAGAGAAGGCCTCCAAAAAGGCGGGTCACCAGCAAGGGTGACCAAATCAAATCAATCTTTATCTCCTTGGATTATGCATGGTTAGTTGCTTAGATTTTATATTACTAATTTGAGTACAGCATATTCTGTCATGACATGGAAATATATTTTATTTTTTATCAATCGAAATGTAGCAAATCTACAATACAATGTCCATTCGCAACAGATAGATTCAAAGAAATGTCCTGCCGGGGCTGCTGGGCGTTCTGCTCCACGGGCAAACCGCCTCACAGCAATTAGTCTGATGTTGGAGACATCGTGTGATTATATTCAGTTCAACTCCGACATAACCGCAACATCGTTGAGCTAACGGTGAGGTGTTTCCCGAATGATTCCACATGGAAAAATCTAACTTCCTGATATGCACTTGCAGCGATGAAAGTGTGTTTTGATCTTAGGAAGTACGCGTGCGCTGTGTCGCTAGTTGTGACCGACCTTTTGTCTGTTGTTCTGTACCTTCCTGTTTTTTTGTTTATTTTATGTAACGAACGCAATAGCTACTTATTTGATAAAGGGGTTGGCAAAACTCGAGTGGTAAGTATCCCTAAGTTATCGAGTTACCCGAAATTATCGTGGATAAAATTCAGCTGTTTCATTATTTGTTAAACAAACTAATGTTAACTATACAAATAAATAAAATTGAAGTTTCTGTTTGTAATATTATTAATATCATATTTTTGTAAAATATCATATTGTAGGTATATATCCAAAAACGCCGCGGTAGCCTAGTGGTATGGGTAATGGACTGCTGAGACGAGGTCTCGGGTTCGATCCCAGGTTTTACCATGGCACACACCAATGACTTTTCGATGCTTTTCGAAGTTATGTGTGTATTTATCGCAGGTTTATAAGTGCCCGGTTAATGGCAATAGGCTAAACATAAACCTAGACACCTAAACATAAACTGGCGAAATGTGGGTGCTAGCACCTCTGCCTACCCCTACGGGGATATAGACGTGAGTTTATGTTATGTTATGTTATCCAAAAACAAAACAAAACTACAGCAAAAATACAATTTTTAAAAAATTTATCTGTCTGTCTGTTTTTCTGTCTGTTTGATTTGGGTAATCTCTGGAAGGGCTGTGCCAATTTTGATAAGACTTTCACTGGTAGACTGGTAGACTGGACAATTCGTAACATAGGCTACTTTAAATTAAGAAAAAAAAATACCGCAGTCCTTGAAGACAAAGGTCTTTAATCAGTGCGTGTTACCAGTGATGACCTACGGTGCCGAGACGTGGTCTCTCACTATGGGCCTCATAAGGAAGCTCGGGGTCACACAGCGAGCTATGGAACGGGCTATGCTTGGGGTTTCTCTACGAGATCGAAACAGAAATGAGGAGATCCGTAGACGAACCAGGGTTACCAACATAGCAGAGCGCATCAGCAAGCTGAAGTGGCAGTGGGAAGGGCACATAGCTCGGAGAACCGATGGCCGTTGGGGCAGAAAGGTCCTTGAGTGGAGACCACGTGACGGCAAGCGCAGCGTAGGTAGGCCTCCCCCAAGGTGGACAGACGACCTGGTAAAGAGCGCAGGGACTCGGTGGATGCAGGCCGCTACAGACCGGTCAAAATGGAAGTCAATGGGGGAGGCCTATGTTCAGCAGTGGACTTCCTACGGCTGATATGGTGATGACTGTTGTCTTCTGTATGTTGGAGATATTTAAAAAAATTGGGTTGAGTTAAATGAACGATTCTGAAACAAAAATATTTTTTTATTTCTTGTCTGTTCATCAGTTTGGTCGCGATGGACGCAAAACCACATCAAAATCCGTTAAGTAGTAACGGATTTTGATGGTTTTTTCTATTAGATTACTATTAGATTACCGTATGTTGTTTGATTGCAATTGGTTAAGTAGAACTGGAGGTGTGATCAAAAAACGATAACCGACCACCGGCGGGTGGAGCCGCGGGTACCATGTAATGATATGACTATAATAATTAAACCAGAATGAGGACTCCACCGACTCCAATTTTTGTAAATGTGTCAATTGGAAATATACATATAAATTATATAATTCATCAACTGATTTGAAAAAAAATTTAAAAATGGGATATGCATCTTTTTATTTAGGTAACTAGTAGTAGGTTTCATTTAGACAACTAGTAACTTTAATATCAATAACTATTTTTAAATTTCATATTTTCTACGCAATCGAGTTAAAGTCTACAACACAGCAGGTAGATTAATACCATGCTTTAAATTAGAACA
Source organism: Cybosia mesomella (assembly GCA_946251805.1). Lineage (NCBI taxonomy): Eukaryota > Metazoa > Arthropoda > Insecta > Lepidoptera > Erebidae > Cybosia > Cybosia mesomella. Next base: position 21,115,448 of record OX276401.1, read on the forward strand.
TCAGGATGGTAGCATAAGCTCAAAGGGACAGTAATTACAACGGTGGAGAATTCTCACACGGCATTCTAACAAGGCTGCCGGGTGCGCGGGCGCACCTGCCGCGCGCACGCGCCGCTGCGATGGTCCGTCCGCCCCCGCACCCACCGACTCACCGACCCTACACCGACACGCTTACTTAATAAACTTTTACATGTTGCGACTGCAACTCAAGTTGCATAATGATATTATGTCGAAGTACAATATTTAGATATTCATGCAATTTTTCTTAAAAAGGTAACATTGCGACCTAATCAAGATGCTACTCCCAACTTAAGCTCTTGCTAAGGGTCGCAGGAAACATTGCACGTGGCGAGCACCAGCATTAAGGGGGGGAACTGCTTATTGAATTATTTATACTCATTGTTTTTTTTTTTTGTTTTTTTATAAAGAATATTAGTAACCGAAATTACTAATATTCCCCCTAACCCCTCCAGCTAAGCTAAATTGCTTGTGTTAGGAGTGGGTTCACGTCGGTAGTGTAATGGTCAGGATTCGAACCCGGGACCTCTCGATCGTAAGGTCGACTCCTTAACCACTAAGCTACCGACGCTTTATAAATTGAATTGCAACTCATATTTACTATCACCACCAGGCGTGTATATCTGGGGCCCCACCAACCTCAACTGCTAGCGGGTACACCAGCTGATTACCGGACGAAGCTTTGGCGTAGGCTTTCCTCTCAAGGGAGGGATGTCAGACGGCAGCCGCTCCCGCAAAAACCTATAAACAGCCAAAAAAATATGGAAAGCCTGGAAAAAAATCATTAGGCGGACACTGGCATCAAGTTGAGAACCTCGCAGATGACCGGGACTAACACGAAGATGATGATGAAGTTCACCATATCCAATTTGCCTGTTTTTTAACACATACTGAGATAAATTAACGTTATTACCTACTATATCAGTCGGAAGTCGTCAGTGCCAGAACATGTCCACTGGCTCTGCAAAAATTCAAACTGCAAAACCCCGCAACCACTTTTCCTCTTCCACTTCACCCCATCGTCGGCATCCCTGGCAGGGAGACCATCGGTACGTATGTCATCTATTCCATCAATCATCTTGCCCTCTGATAACTTAGATAGGCACATAATACCTAGAACGTTTGCCCTCCCGCTTCAGGAATATATTACTAATTCCACCCATATTCCCAATCCAGTCCCAGGGAAAGTAAAACTGTGTTGGAACCCGCATCAAAATTAATCAGATTAATATAATAAATTTAGGAATATATTAGCCAGAAGTAGTACCGACTCCCCGAATGAAAACAAGAAACACGGTGCCACTTTCACTGTATAAGGTACACCAAGAGGTTTTCTTACCCAGCACCCCATGACCCCCTTGCTAGGAATTTCTTGCCGTATCCATCCGTCTTACATAGTAATGATAATGGTAATGAATATAAAGATTACGAAAGGGTCATGTGAGTAATGCACTTACATTACCCCTTTTGTAACGTTTATTTTTACATTTGTAAGATTTAAGAAAAATTTGAAAATAAGGTAAAACGATGTTTTTATAGCTATGTATAAAATGTGTGTGAGTGTACCTTTTTTTTTCGTGCGGAAATCCCTTCGGATACCCCCCCACGGCCAGCGGGGGTGGTTATGTCGGGCTTGAACCGACTAAAACCGCACGCCGTCTCGGGTCTTAAGACGCCGGGGTGTAAGGTTGCCCATAGAGCATATCCCTCGCACCCCGACTGACCCTGGGCCATCTCCGGTTTCGAGATGGCCCCCTCGGGTTTGGGAACCACGGTGTCCCGTCTTGCCCCGGTTTGGGGGAGGGGCGCCAGGCGCCCCACCGTCCCGGCCTGCTTCTGCTGGGGTGACCGGCGGCCTCACCTGCCACCCCCAGGCCTGCGCTCATGGAGGACGGAGGTCGGTAAGCGACCTCCGGCGCCTGAGTCGCCTGCAACGCGCGGCGAGCATGTTGCGAGCTCGGCGGGCCGGGAGAGTTCTAAATCTCTCCCGAGCTCGCTCCGCACCATTGCCGCAATCATGCTGCCGAGCGAGAGGACTCCCACCCTGATGGCTGCCACGAGGTCACGCCTCGGCGCCTCCCACGCCGGGCAGTCCGCCATCGTGTGCAGCTCTGAGTCCTCGTTCGCGTCGCAGTGGTCGCACTCAGACGTTGGCTCCTTCCTGATCCGATGCAGGTGGTCCCCGAAGCTCCCCTTCCCGGAGATCACCTGCGTCAGTGGTACGAGAGGCTTCCGTATCGCCTCTCTAGCCAATCCTCCATGATGGTGTGTGATAAATGTATACTTATTATCTCTTCATTCAATTTATTATTGTGATGACAAATGGCTCGGGTTCTCTTCTTTGTCTGTTGAATGGTTGACTCTGATATTTCTTTACACTGGGTGATGTAGACAGCGCCGGGAACCCTTCATCAAGGTAGAGGGAGATAGTCTTTGAGCGCCATTTGAACGAAGCTTTCACTCTCTGCACTTCTAAAAAAATGTCATCAATAATTTTACGTTTCTTTGAATGGGCTTCTGTATGGATTATCTTCACAATTGGACCCAGTGCATGGTGCTGCTATCGGTTCCAAGTCCAATCAATAAAACGAAAACGGATGTTTAACATGGCTTGTTGATTTTAGTACCTTGAAGGGGATGCCATCATAATTGGAGCCATTATTAGGAGCTTTTTTATTCGCTCAACCTATCCTTTAATGGAATCTAACAATACAATTGAGTACGAGAAAATGGACTTTAACTGTTACTCCATGGTAGGGTAGTTTTTATAAGCTCATATATGGACTATGAGCTAATAAAAACTACAGCTGTTAATGACCCCAGGGATGAAGTGCGCTAGAGGTTAAATATATGTGGTGCCCAAGGGAAAGTATGAGGTTTGAATAAGTGGGTACGTACGTAGACGGTTTTGACGGTGATCTGAATAGTACCTATATACTGTAATCGGTTTTTATTTTCAATGATGTAGATCAAATGGTCGTCGTGGTCAAAGACAAGTTCTGTGATGCGATAGCTCAGAGTATTCTGATTGATTAGTGTGTTTGTTTGGCGAGTTATAGATACAGTCTGACGTTATTACTACTGCCTTGCCAAAGCTAAGCTAGACGAGGCACATAAGTTGTTGCAGTTTTACTTCGGGCCACCAATCAGTCTTAAAATCACGCAAAAAAAAAAAACAAAATCTTACACCCACTTTTTAGCACTTTTCTCGACGTTTCACATGAAAAATAGCGGTAGCCTAGTGGTATGGGTGGTGGACTGCTGAGACGAGGTCTCGGGTTCGATCCCAGGTTTGGCCATGGCACACACCAATGACTTTTCGATGCTTTTCGAAGTTATGTGTGTATTTATCGCAGGTTTATAAGTGCCCGGTTAATGGCAATAGGCTCGCCACCTATTACATTGGGACCTAAACATGGACTGGCGAAATGTGGGTGCTAGCACCTCTGCCTACCCCTTCGGGGATATAGGCGTGAGTTTATGTTATATGTTATGTTCACATGATTCTAAGTCTAACTAAGCAAAAAAAAAATTTGTGTCGGTCTGTCTGTTGGTCTGGATGTCTGGATGTCTGTTTACGCAATAACTCAAGAACCACTTATCCGATTTAAAAAATCAATCATCTTGTTTGGTTAATGGGAAGAACTGATTAGATTTTGGGGTTTGTACGTTCACTACCATACAAATTGTCCCTAAAAAATCATTTTTTCGTGTTTTTGACGTCGAAGACGTTTGATTTGATTTCATTTTCCTCATATTTATTGCTCAATATATAAAGACGCGTCGAATAATATGCATAAAGCCTAAGGTCTGAAATTTTGAATAAAAATACTGCAACATAAATATCTAAGTTTGGCCCGAAGTTTGACAATCACTGTGTGATTTCCGCCCCACTAGATTTTTAAATATTGATTCCTTATCCCTTATTCCCTAATATAACTCGTTTGTATAATTTACAAAACGCACCTTTTTTTTTTTTTTTTTTTTTTATCGTGCCGAAATCCCTTCGGATGCCCCCCGCCGGCCAGCGGGGGCGGTTATGTCGGGCTTGCACCGACTAAAACCGCACGCCGTCTCGGGTCTTCAGACGCCGGGGTGTAAGGTTACCCATAGAGCATATCCCTCGCACCCCGGCTGACCCTGGGCCATCTCACCACTAACAGCATCGCTCATCCTGTCTCCTCTGAAAGCAGAGGAGTACGGAGAGCGATGTGTTCCCGCCACGTTGGGTATTGGCCGACGATCAATGCCAACCCTATGAAGGGGTGATGGGGAAGCCATTGACCGCCGCCCAGGGTGTACCGGCCGCTCCGATTCCGTTCCCCCCGGACTGCAGTGGGACCGGAATCGGAGCGACACTCGAGGAGGTTACCCAACACACACCCCTACAAAACGCACCTGGCCATTGATAAACTTAATTTCAAGATAACAACTGGAGCTATGCTCTGATTTCACCAGTGTTTATCCGTGTCTAATAGAACTTTTTTAGAAATATGTTTGCAAAAACTTGTCTTTTAAATACAACAACTTGTCTTGCAAATGAATAACACAAATAATAAATATCCTACAACATTCTACACAGCTCTTTCTAGTCAAAAGTAACCATAGTTTAACTAGCTTGTGTTATGGGTTCCAGAACGCGGATAAACCCTTTTTATATATTTTTTTTGTAAGTACACACATATTATACATAGATATAGTTAGATATGAAAATAATATAAAGTTCTACGACACGCATCACAGCTGTATCTAGACCCAAAGGAAGCATATGTACTAAACTACGCTGTACCTGTTAAGAATATACTAATATAACATTATTTCTGATCATATTTGAAATTTCGGGTTCCCACGTACACTACATGTAGGTACGGTAAAATTAACTACATAGCTAGGCACAGATAAAGGTACTTACTTCCAACCCAAATGCGGTAGACAGAAAATTTCTATTTGGAATCACGGTTATGGTATGAGGACCAATTCATAACTAGAATAGTTGCAAATTCCAGGAAGCATCCGCATTCCATCAGAACATATTCTTAATGTGTAGCACTTTAATAAAGATCGTTGTGAGTCATTTGCGACACTGCACTACATTCATTAACATTCCAACAAACGTTCTTACCTCCAGTACCCCATCAATCGGCTGTACCGCCGCGACTACTCGCCCATCGATTGCTTCTATTCGGGTTATTCATTCGACTAGTTAATGAGCAAATCAGATTTCCATAGGTATTTACTGAATCATCGAATTGATATAATTAATAACTCTGAGTTAAATGTACGGAAATCGTTGGCATTCTAGCGCTGTTCTTAGAAAATATTTGGAAGACTGACATATCCGGGTGAGTCAACGTACCTACATGCATTGTGTCGCGGGTCAATGTGGAATTGACATAAATTACTATAGTTAAGTATCGTAACACTGTATGTCAATAATATCATAACAACGATCTCTTAACCAAAGACTCATCAATACCACTAACTGGTTGTGACCACCTTATGGTGTGTTAAGTCCAGTCTGACGGAATCTTAGGTCAATTGTTTATTCGCCTCACTGGTGTATTTCTCCACAGCACTATTTTTACAGGTTTACCCTAATACAATATGATATAAATATGTCATATCATAAGTTACAAACTACTTTACAGATTCAGTTCTGACAATCAGCATCGGTTTCGGTAATGCGCAGTAGGTTCTCTCACATTCTTTCTATTGACTTCGTTATCTTTCTTGATGCCCATATATGGATTAGATTATATTATCACTGGAGTCTTCATGTACCTTGAGATACATATTACGGACTCTCTTCGTCAAAATTCTGATAATTCCAAAAATTGTAGGTAGGTAATTATAATATTGTTTTTGGTTCATCTCTCTTCAGTAAAATTCAATCGATCTGTGAGCTTCTTTGCGAAAAATATGTAATCTTGAAGGGCACATGCATGAGATAGTATTGTAACCTTAGGCCAAAATTGGTATGAAGTGGACACCTGTTAGAATTTGTTGTAGCGGGTATTTGTCGTAGGCGCACGCGCAGGCATGCGTACGTGCTTCCTCTCCCCTCTCCCGCCTGCTATGCCCCTGCGCCCGTCCCCTCAATCATCTAAGTCGCGGCGCCCGCTCACCATTCATTGGAATGCAGGGTCTGTACTTTGGTACATCTCATTATGAATAGTTGCTATTTAACCGTATTTGGGTTATACATACCTACGTATACTTATTATAGTTAACGTGAAATTCTAAATCCAGATTAACTGTTTAGCACTGAAATTCAAAGCAATGCCCAATGTATAGGTACATTACATTTTCTGAAATATGAGGACCAGTCTATTGATCGACTATTGCAACTATCTTATGTATTTTGGGATAATATTTAGGTAAATATATTTGTACATAATATTATACATGTACCTACCCATAATTTAAAATTTTCAGTTACATCTACAAAAATTATAAAACTAATAAATAACACATTTTACATTTATTATTTACTAGCTGATGCCCGCAGTTCCGCCCGCGTGGATGTCGGTTATCGCGACTTTTGGTCATATCTCCGGTTCTACTCAACCAATTGCAATCAAACATACAGGAGATTTTAAGTCTGACCAAAACCTTTCTAATAAAAAAAACACATTTTAGTCGCAATTTTATTATAGATCCTATAGATGCATTTCTACATTTTTAATAGGTACATTTAAATATTTTAGCACTCTTTAAATTGTCCTCATATATAAGTTGGTACAAAAACAACCTATTGTTTGTTTGAGACCATTTACAACTCCATATACCTACCTACGGTTAAACAATTTGACGAAACCTAAAAAATATTCAGCTTTTGACAGTTACAATAGCATTGCCGTGAACACCATAGAGCCGAAAGTTGAGTGCACGCCATGGTCGGTGGACATATTGCCATGGACGTCATACAGTGCTGCAAATGTAACGAAAATTAGAATGTAGTACCCGATATTACCGGTATTATAGGTGGTCGGCGGTAGTGAGCAGCGGTGGTCCTGTAGCGGAGAACGTTCGGGTGGCGGAGCGCAGGGCACGAGGCACGCTAGGAATGCGCGGCCCTCGGCGCCGGTTTACAAATAGAAGGGCCGCTAGCGCGGACTGCACGTGTGATACATTGCCACGATTAATCTGTTAGCGCTGATGGTTGCGCCCGCGCCCAACTAACGATCATATCGCACAACAATTATATATTAACGAGAGACAGCCCTTGGCTTAATGATATCACCTCGTAAGGATCTCGCGCGCGTTCGTGCTCCCTTAACTGCAATTTTATGTGACTGTGAACTATTCAATTAATATTCTATAATACAACAACGCAGTAAAGGGCGGTAGAAGCGCCAGTGGAGGAACCAGCACGTCGCGGCGGTTAGAAAGCGGTAATCCGGGAAGGGACAACAGCAAACACGTGAGTGACATCTGGAAGGGTCGTTTGTCGGGCGCATAAGAAAGCTATCGACGGCGGTGCGTTCGCTGACCCCGGCCGGACGTCACGCCTCAGAGAAGTCGAGTGCAGCTCAGCGCCGCCCGGCGCCCGCGCCGTCTGCCCGTTTGCCCTCCGTGACTCCGAGCCTCCGTAGGTACCTCCGCCTCCGTGTCTCAACCGTTCCCACTAACTACGCAACTGACTAACCCCCATTGAATAAATACTTATAAATCACGCAATCAGACGATCCTTAATCGGGCTTAATATGCTATTGTCCGAGACCAAGAGTTTGAATTATAAACAGGAGGGGTGAAGACTGCCGCTCGGTTGTCGAACTGTGTAGGTACAGTGTTCGTGCATATTTGTGACATCAGAGCGAATACAAGCGATGGAAGATATATAAGCTTATCATAATATTGTGTGATTTAATTACTACTATTTGGTTTGAAGAACTAACTGTGAACAGGATATTCTGCAGTCTATGTTATTCGTGAACTAAATTGAAAACAAGTGAGTAGGTTTACGGGGTTTACCTTCTATTTTTAAATAAAATTCAGTTTAGCAGAAACACAAAACTAAGTATTAACAGCGCTAAAAATATTAAAATCTACTTATTACCCAATATAACTTCTATCTTTCTTTTTTTTTAAAGTGTATCCATTCTAATGGCGTGTTAAATTTTAAATAGAATTTTTATTTTAATATCTTATTTTTAAAGGTATACCTACAACAGACAGTAAATTATTTCTTGTTATTTTATCTGAAATTGCTGCATAGTACTATCTTTTGCTATTTATTTTAAGTAAGGTATCTACTATTTAGATTCTTGATATTTCCTGCCTAGTGTTGCCATATTTTAAATTGTATACACCATGGTAGTTTAATCACGCATCATGCTGATATTAGGTATAGCTTGTTTGTTAAAGACATTATATTTCTTTTATAACCAATATACAGTAGGTAATGACCACATAGTTATAACAAAAATTCGCTATAAAATTTCTTATTATATAGCGAATTATTATCTTCTACTACTTTTAGATAATAAGTAGTAGAAGATAATAATTTTATTCATCTAATGAGCCTGGTATTGCCAGTGCTAACAAGTACCTACACTTATAATTACTTATTTACATTTTGTTTATTAAATTAGTTAAAATTTTAATCTAAGGTACCTATTAGTAGGTAATAAATGGTACTTAGTTACCTAAATTATTTCAAATAATTTACGCTATTTAATCTACTAATAACTACTGTTCATTTAACGTAGAATTTTATTTATATACTTATTATTTTTCATAATGAGAGTCAGTATGTAATCGTTTCTAATATTTGTATATTTCAGTATTTAGCACCTACATTAGCTTTTATAATCTTTTAGGACTTTAAATTCAGAAGGTATTATTACCAGTGCTAATAATGTTACAATTTGTAATTTAACATAGAAATTGTATAGCTAAAATCAATTTAAATGCTTAAAAACAATTTTTAAGTCTTTGGTGTTGTGCATTATTAATAAAAGAAAATAATCTATCTACGTAATTATGATTAAAATAGATAAATTCTTTGTTAATATTATTTAATATATATAGGTAATAGAGGACCTACCTTCGCACATTTTTTTAATATTTTTATTTTAGATTTTACATTACTTAAAACTTAAAGATTAAAAATTAAAAATAACCTCATAGATCTGATTTTTAAAATTATAATCCTAAGCACTTCGTGTATGATTGGTGTTAAGTTGTCAGTAAATTGTAGAACTGTTTAAAAAAAAGTGAATTTTATCTAAGAGTTAAAGTGGGAGCAAGATTAGATAGGCTCAACCCTACATACTGATAACGACACTGGATTCCAGCTCGATTGACACACACACACACACACACACACTTTACGCGCATATACATCACACATACGCACGCACACAATATGAAGAATCATTTCATTTATTATATACATATACTTATGTTTAGGCATATTAGAAGAGTAGAAGCTGGTCTACTCTTAATGTTCTATACTTGGGGTTGAAGCTTACGAGTATGTTTGTAATATTCAAAGAATTAATCCTAAACTTAATTAAAATACAACTAAAATTAATGAATCAGTGACCATTTTAGGTAGGTTTATGGGCATTAAAATGTTGTGAAAAATGACATTAAAAATACATACATACATACATACCAATGTTACCATTTTACGATAATGGTCGGGATCATTATCGTAAAATGGTAAATAATTATAAATGAAAAATATTTTATTTTTCAAATTTGCTTGACCATTAAGTAGGAGTACCTAACTCTCAATTTTACAAATATACATTATTTAATTATTTACAATCAAATAAAAAAGGGTTCTATATATTTGCTGTCATTAATTTGCTGTGCTAATTTTTTTTAAATAATTTCATTAAGATATAAGGAAACATTTAATTATTTATTGTTAAATTAAATGAAATTATTGTTTGTTTGAAGTAGGTAAGTAGAGTTATAGAGACAAAGAGCGCGAATTGAGTACTGACTCATGCGCACGCTTACCGCTGCGTATGGCAACACTAACACGCACTTCCGGCGTATTTTTTTCTTTTCTACCCGCAGTACAACTCAGCGCCTATTAGGAATTATCAAAAACCTTAACACTTTACAATAATTTTCATGGAATAAAGCCATTTTAATTTGCCCCAGTGAAGCCCGATTTTGTTTACAGGACTAATTTAGGCGTTTTGGTATTTTCATAAAATATAATAACTTTATTGCATTATAAAGCCCTGGATACGTTAGATATGTGAATGTAATATATAATTATGTGAAAAAAAATTAGAAAAAATATTGTTTAATATTTTTAAATGGCATATCTCATGCAATTTTTCTGAAAAGTTTGTCACTGTATCTGTAGTGAAGATTTCCTTATTTAAATGGCATAAATTGAGTTAAAATACTTAGCCAATAGATTTTATTTACTTAGATATATGTATGACACTGTTGGAATTATTTATTATTAGAAAAAAATATTTATTGCAAAACAATACCATTTTAATTTTCTACTGGGGTTCTTAAGAAGTTTTGTGATTTTTTTAAAACATAACAATTTAATTACAAAATAAAGTTCCAAATATGTTAGGTATGCTATTGCGAAATATTATTAGTGAAAAAATATTCAAATAAAACGAATTTTAATATTGTTAAAAGTAATGTTTCTTCCAACTTTTCTGAAAAAATTGTTAGCATGTGTAAACCAAAGACTGTCTTATCTGGAATTAAATTGAAATAATAAGTAAATTTATTTTTATTATACATATTTATTTATACATGTATAAAAAATATTATTGGAATTATTTATTTCCATAAAAATGATTACCACTAAATTACTTATACCTCTTAGATCTTTTTACTGAAGTTATTTAGGTGTTTTGTTGTTTATAAAAATGAATCAATTCAATGGCGTAATAAAGCCCTAAATAAATTAGGTATGTGAATATAAAATATAATTAATAGGAAAATATTAAGTCACTGAGTAATATTTTTAAACAGCACTTTACCCTTAATTTTTCAAAAAAGCTGTCATTTCACATGTATTAACCTATTATCTGTTATTATTATAATTACAAAAAAAAAATGTAATGTAATTAATGTATATAAATAAATAAATAAAATGTGTGGTTCTTACTACAATGAAACAATTTTGTGCCTTGTCATGAATATTTTAAGTGCGATTGAAAAAATAATATTATTGAAACGTATTGGAACTTTCTATACAATATTAATGCCAAACTTATTAGATAATTTTTTTAACTTGTATATCCCATAATTAAATAAAAGAACAAATTGAAGGAACTTTAAAAGAAAAGTTAAGATATCAAATATATAATTTATTATTAATTCCAAAAAACAACTTGGTCTGTTGTTAAGCAGTAATTATTTGAGTATTTGAAATTAGCTTGGAAATATAACATTTCGCATGACTGGCCAATCCCATCGAGTAAGTTGAAAATCTGAATAGTATCTAGATACATTTTTATATTTAGTAAAATATACCTATAGAAAGAATTAAATTATATAGATACTGTCTGTATAATTTATAAAATAATCATTGATGTTGCTATGTTACTAAATTTTTGCTATAGGTATAAGTTGGTTTATTATAATTTTGGGGATACCCCACCTATCTACATTTTAAATTAAAATACGTAACCTAAGTAAATAGACGCTTTAAAGGCATGGAACACTGCAGTGCCGTATTATATTTATCTATTAAATCCAACTTATATTACCTAATATGCATTTTATAACTATTGATAATGATTTATTAATAAATATTTTGTAATAGGTATTCATTATCTCCTGAATTTACTTTCCTCCTGTGAATTTAATATCTACCTGTGCCTATAACGCTATTTATACTTATAGTAATTTGTACATTAATCTCATTCTATTTCTAACATTAGGTATAGTGGAAATATTTTAAAACATTTAATTAGTAATATTTGAAAAATGCATGTAATATAAATTCTCAATTTTGAATTAAAAAATATGTAGATATCATTGAATGCAAATAGATCTTATATATAAATAGTACTCCTCATATATAAACTTTCCTTAGTAATAGATATCTACAGATAGAGGGCAAACCCTATAAGTTTGAAGATAGGATGATATACGTGGTTTATTTCTTGTAGTAAGTGAACACCTACTTCAAATGTGTTGTAAAAAATACATTTAAGTAGAGTCCCGTTACTGAGTGAAATGTGCAAAGATAGTTGATTTTACTATTACCGGTAACAAATTTCACTGTGCCGTGAAACAAAGTTATTTCAATACCTAAATTTGATTTGTCTAGAATATCTATTTATAAAATTACTTAAATCAATAAAGTAGATTTAAGTAAATTAAAGAAAAAAGGTATAAGTACTCTTCAGGTTTTTAAGTGATATATGTATAAATTTATATATATTTCCTTTAAATAGATGTAATTTAATGGATATTGTTTGTAAATGTGTCGTCTTATTAAGTAATAATTGTTGGTGGATTAGCAATGGAGGTGTACGTTTGCGGACATTGCCATCGGTGTGTGGTGTGGTGTCTAGCTCTGAGGGCCACGTGGCACGCGGGTGCGCCTCGGCCACGGTGACGGTGCATGTCAGTTTTCTGGAAAAATTGTCAAATGTAGCACACCGGCGGTGGATGGCGGCGCGGCGGCAGCGATGAATTTGCGAGGAACGCGCGCGTGTGTGGTGCTCGTCGCGACGCGATCACCGTGCGCGCTCGTGTGCGTCGAAGTGAAGGTCGAATACTTGTCCCTACTCTTCGGTCTATTGGTGTTCACGAGTTGTAGATGTGATAGTGAGCTGTCGTGGTCCCGCTCGCTCCGCAGCCGCGGCGCGCACGCTGTAAGGGACGGACGGCTGTGTGCGCGTGCGTCGGAACCTCCGCCAGTGCCGGCGCGGCCTGCCCTCAACAGTCTCCCCGCGACTTGTAAGCGGTTCGCGTGTCCAACTCCGTGTCGGCTCGTGCTGCGGGCTGCGAGTGCTCTGCGTCGCACACGAATATTTTTAGATAACAGCACGAATAATTTATTCGCAAGGTAGTGATCGCGCGCACTTTTGCGGATGTCGGTATCGGCGCATACGGGCTCGTGTGCTGCGCTAAGCGGTGGCCCGGCGGCGGCGTCGTACCAGGCCGCCGTCGGCGGAGACGTCCCGATAGGTAAGCTGCGCACTTCCTGCGCGTGCGCCGCCATGTTCGGTCGGAGCGTCACTTCCGCCGGGGCCGGAACCGGTGCGCGGCCGAGCCGAGCTGTGGGCCCTACGGCGGCGGTGCTGCGCGGGCGCACCGTCGGCCCCTCGGCGCACAGCCGCGAGTGCCCAGCTCAATGGGCGACGACACTCGATTCATAAAATGTCGGTCGTTCCATTCACGCCGCGGCGCGATGCTACGCCGACCGTTCACTCGTGACCCTCGCGTCTTCGAATATTCATGTCTCCCTCGATAACATCGTAACCTCTGACTTCTTTTTATATTATCACGTTGTTTAGTGAACGCCGCTGGTTGAGGCCGGACTTCGAGCGTTGCGTTGTGTTTGTAACAAGTGTCCGTTCTATCGTTACACCATAATCAACTGTGAAATTTAGTGCATAGTGAATTTATGTAGTGAGTTTCGACAGTATCAATGGAATGTTACACCCATTAGCGTAAGATTAAAAATAATTTATTTATTTGGATTTCTTTTCTTTATATTAGAACTACAACATAGGTCATCACAATATTTTCACTATATTAATGGAACAGATTAGCAACGCGCAAACAATATGACATTTAAAAAATGAGGGTAGGTTGATATTTATATTTACTGCAAAAATAATGGGCATGCTATTGTAGCCCCGATTAATGAAAATGATTTAGAAATGAATAGAGCAATATAATTGTTTTTGATCGTCTCCACGACTCAACGAAAATGTAATGGTGCTTATATAATAAGATTAATAAGTACCTATGTGTTTGAGCTATGGTGAGTGTGGTGTTCAGCCGCAGCACGTTGTCGACAGGACGTACGTCACCAGAGCATGACGTCTGGCTGCGGTCCCGCTCGCACACTCCCCCGCACTCCTCTACTTCTGCTTAACCCCCGGCTGTTCATTGCCCTCCGTCACTTGCTCTCTCTACCCTCGTTGTGCTTATTTAGATTGACTACAATTCACCACCAACGACGCGCTTCTATAAAATTAATTCTTGTCAATTGAACAATTAACTAAGACATTTCAATGACTTTAGTAGCAGCAGAATGTCTTCCCTCAAGTTATTTGTTTGCTAAAATTAATCTTTAACACAAGAAACTAATTTAGTTGTCAGTAAAACAGGCTATGTTATTAATTTACTTCAATCATGAATGATAACAGTTAAACGAACACTTACTTTATCATTTATTTATTGTTTAATCCTTATTGAAATGATTTTAATATACCTACTTGCATGAATTTCCTATATAAATATCCCCATCTTGTGTCTTATTTAATTTAAAATTATGATAAAATTGATATAACATACAAATTGAATAAATATAATAAATATTCTGTCATCACATTCGGCCCTTTGCCAAATAGATTGCAACGTTATAGAACCTATGCATTATTAATTTTCAGTGGAAGCTTTTCTTAGATCACTTTAGTTAAAATAGCAATGTAAAAAATTTTCTCTACGCGCAACGTTTACGTTGAAAATCGTGCGTTTATTATAGCAGTGTCTTTCCCAGATCACTATGAGTATATGATGAGTCAGGTGCATATGACGTCAACGACACGTGTGCTCTCGTCCACGGTTGACTCACAGCATCTCTCGGTGACGTAGCACCCAGTACACACGGTGCCCTTCGGTCCTCTCACCTTTACTCTCTTTATGTCGCGCATTGATTACATTATTCCAGCGCATATTCTGTCCCGGATACTCAGTATGACACATATGTTAGTGACACAACGTCGGTTACGCCTACAGGCTGAGCTGTGTGCAGTCGCAGGCGGCTCCATCGGCATGGGTACACATTTCATAAGCATTTCCTTCGTCCGGCGTCCTAACATCGCGGATGTCCTCCGTCTACGATATATTTCGACGCTGATGGATAGCTGCAGTTCATGAAACGATTGATCATAGATCGACACAACCTAACCAGTCGTCGCATAACTGCCGTCGGTGCGTAGGACGACTCCAAATGTCATACGCTAATGTCACTTTACTAATTTGGACAGTCATTGTGTATCCGTAGTTATAACTACGATCGTTTTGTCATTCATGATCGTGGCTATTGAGCCGAAAACCGTAGCGTCACTCCACAATCTCGACAGTGAAATCTCTAACCAATTGTCGATTTCCGCTCGACCATTTCGTTCTTTGTCGGAACGCGACGAATAATAAGGTATAAACCGCTTAGCACTATGCCATCATTTCAGCCCCACGATAAGCCATTAAGGGTCGTTCGACAAAAAAGATCATTATAAAGGATGTAAAGACTGCACCGGCGCCGAGCCTTCCCAGAACTGGGGCCATTCTTATTTCGCGCTCCCGCCTTATTCACTGACTTTTTTTATATGGTTTTGGTCATTTTTTTTCACGGGTGCGGTTCTCCTATGAGATTTCAAGGAAATGGCTTATTGGGTTTCGTATAGAACGGGGGCTTATCTCACTGCGTCGATCAAGCTCTTGGTGGAGCCTGGGAACGCAGGGCAGACGTCGCACGCACCGTTATGCGGCTAGCGCGTCGCATGCCGCATACCAGCGCGCCGCCTGTCCCTCTCCACACCCGCTATATGACATCATCAACATCACCGTTTGTGACGTACAAACATATTAGGTACAACCGTTTTTCCATTTTAACTATCAATAATAAACTAAAATAGTCAATATATATGAGACAATTACTCTGAAATTATATGAAATGGCAAAGTAATTTTAGAAAACTAAAAAAATGTAGTGCTAATAATGTCAGCAAGTTTTTTTAACGTGTTACGACGGATATGATAATGTCAAAAATAACTAGAATAGTTATACAAACTATCAAAATTGGCCGACCATACTATCACTAGTAGAGCTTCACGCTCGAATTATTTAGGAACTCTCAAGAGGCTGGTGCTACATTCTATATTGTGTAAAGTGAAATTTTTAAATTTTAACAAAAATACAGTAAATATGTATTTAGAAATCTAGACAACTTTCAATATTGTTAGCAGATTTTATTAAAAATAATTTGAGGCCATTCTGTAAGAAACAAAGTGTTATTTATGTTCTGTTTATATATTAATTAAAGGATTGTCGAAAATGTTTATTAATTTTTTTTCGTTTTTAATAAAAAAAGTTCAGTAGCCGGACATGTTACAACAATGTGAAGAGAAATAAATTCCAACAGAGTATAGTTGGACAGCGTGAACGTTGGAAGCACAATTATTTTATTCACAAATAAATACACGTTTATAAGAGTAAATATCATTTTTATGATTGTTTTACGCAAGTAATTAATTTTTTACATTGGTACTTTTTCTTGCGTTTCCAGTTACGAATGGCAGAAGAAGACGATAGCAAAAGTTGGCAGTTCCAGCGGCTCTTGTACACCACGAGCGCATGAATGGACTGCTTTCCGCTGCCCTCTGCCCATCGACAATCAAAAACAACGTACGTACATACTTTTTCTTTTTTCATTCGTTTCGGATGATCACTTTAAATTCTAATGAGTACATACCTCTACATCATATAAATAACTAGTTATACGTTCCCCGTGTCACCCGAGTGCAGATTTTCCCCGTGAATTTTTAAAAAATTTCATTCTTACCAATTTGTCAACATAAACATAACAAAAACCGGCCAAGTGCGAGTCAGACTCGCCCATTCCGTAGCAGCAAGTAAAATTTATATATTTGAGTTGATTGAATGAAAGGTAAATAGCGGTTTACGATTTATGATGTATTAAAAAAACTGCTTACTAGATCTCGTTCAAACCAATTTTCGGTGGAAGTTTACATGGTAATGTACATCATTTATTTTTTTTAGTTTTATCATTCTCTTATTTTAGAAGTTACGGGGGGGCGGGACACATTTTACCACTTAGGAAGTGTCTCGCGCGCAGACCATTCAGTTCCGCAAAAAGTGATATTAGGTCGTTACATATGAAATTGCCGTTTTTCTTGAAGAAATAGGAGGAAACCCAATTTTCAGTACCTACTAACATTTTTGCATTTTTTTTAGGAATGACAAATCCAAATTTTATGATTTTTTTGTGTATGAATGAGACAACATTAAGCTAACAAACATAGCATTTAGGAAGTACTGTTTTTGAAGATCGAATTAATTTATCAAGCGGCCAATAAAAACAAAATTTAATACAGAGTTTTAAAATCTTGAAATCAACTTTCAAACAAAATATATATAATGGAAATAGCTATTAAATTACAGGAATAACAACTCATGAATTTGTAACCAAATTTCGGCAATTTCATAGGTAAAGACCTATTATTAGAAACCTCAATATAATTTTTGAAGACCTATCCATAGAACCCCACACGTATGGGTTTGATTAAAAAAACATTTTTGAGTTTCAGTTCTAAGTATGGGATCCCCTAAATTTTATGGTTCTTTTTTCTATTTTCGTGTGAAAATCTTAATGCGGTTCACAGAATACATCTACTTACCAAGTTTCAACAGCATAGTTCTTATAGTTTCGGAAAAAAGTGACTGTGACATACGGACGGACAGACAGACAGATATGACGAATCTATAAGGGTTCTGTTTTTTTCCCTTTGGTAACGAAACCCTAAAAAAGGAATCGTTCATATGTTCATTCTCGAGTTTTGCACTTGGCAAAAAATTTAGCGATTCATTTTTATTTATTTAGATAACAAGATAATATAATAGGGAAAATAAGATAATTTATAAATAAATAATTTTGTATTTAAACTCTCGGAATATTAGAGAGGATAGATAAAACACCGTTGACGAGAGATTTATGGGGCGAATGTGAATGTGTATCTATGTAGGTCTCTTTTGTATTATTCAAAATTAAATATTAATCTGTGGTAAAGTAAAAACTGTAGGAATAAAGGAAACAAAAATATTCACAAAATTTCGCATTTACAATATTAGTAAGAAGAAGAATAGGATAGTCGTATTTATATTTTAAATTATGACTTCTATGTATTGCAATCCAGCCTAAGTGATAATAGGGCTGTCCATCTGATAATAAATTAACAAGGAAAATGTGCCCAATTAACGTTACGTGGAACAGAAAAAAGTTGGTGGCGAAATGTGAGCGCTAATATATCTCTGCCCCCTCCCCCATTTTGATATAATTGGTGTCCTTAATTTACGTGTAACTTAATGACACAAATTATACCTGTAACCATAGTAACTGTCAGTTCTACACAATTTTTCATTTTGTAGCAAACTAACAGGTTTTTGGCGTGTGGTAATCCCATGGGTTCTACCTTGGACACTGTGAATTGGCTAAGTCGGTTTTGAACCGATTGATTACAACCGCTAGGTTTTAGGGCCTCGATTATAAATTAAAAGGGAAATTATTAGTAAAACGCCTCTGAACATTTTCGAATAGTTCTAACTAAGAAACAAAGCAACAAAGTTTATTAATTTTGACTACGTTTGTTTTTTTTTAATTCAACCACCGCTTTAGACCTACGACTTCTATGTTATAGGCATTACTAGACGGGCTGTACGGATTAAAACGTTGGTATTGCGAAAATAACTAACTTTTGTAACTGTCATACAGAGGAAATTACAAAAAGGCGTGCTATGCTTTCACAGATAGGTGTCAAAATTCTTTAACTCATTTAACGAGTTTCTTCGTCCTGTTTCAAATTCGAAATTCAAATTTAATTCCCGCCTCACCCTGGAACCGTGACGCAATTGTTGTTCTACACAGCTTGTCTAGTAGTAGTAGCTATGTAGTATACGAGTATGTATAGAAGTTATTAGTTAACACCTACCAACTACTAAACTCAACTATGACGGTTACGAGGTATTTGCGTTATTTAGAAGTGTAAGGTGGGCGCAGGTCACGGGCCGTTATTGAGGGCAAAGGGAAGTTATAAATCTGTCGGGCGGTAACAATGGCGCGATAACGTGCACCTTGCGCCCGCGCCGATAGTGACACCCCGCTCCCCCCGCCCCAGAATCCCCGCCGCTACACCATCGAATACATCCAAAACATTTGTTATATTTTAGACAGGAAAGGTTTAAAAATCACCTGATTTTTGATCTTTCGTAGGTTAAAAAGACGGCACCGCAAAAAACGAGATTTGTATTACTCTCTTTCTTAATAGTAGTAAGTATTTCTATTTGGAAGTATAAGAAAGAAGTAATGCCTAAGTATATCACATTAATAGTTAATTGGTTGATTCATGTGATTATAGGTATCTATCTTATATCGAACGTTTTGAAACCCTACATGGGTGTAAAAGTATTTGAATATTATGTAACTTTGTTAGTAGCATGTAATTAAAAAAGGTGCAACACCGTACCGTAACCGTACTATTTTAGGTTTGTTAGAAGTGAGTTTACCTTTGTGTGAGCTCAGCAGCTCGATGGGTAAAGCGCCATACTCTTAAGGTACTTTACTTGTGACCTTGCACGAAAAACGAGGAGCCCCATGAGGCGAGGCCCCGTCGACGTTATGGGAAATTAACTTTAAGAACTTTTTTAAATATGGGCAATTAACTTTAACACGTTGTTACTTTGCAATTTGTTCATTAGTATTTTTATATTTATTTAGATAGGTATGTATACCTATATTTAACGTATATATTTAACTTTTTAATTAAGAACGTTAGCTGTTGATATCGTTAGTTCTAAAACATATACTTATGTACTGCAACGATAGGGCTGCAAAGTTTGATCGTAATCAGATATATAAACGCATAGAGGGACAACATACAAAAAAATTTTTTTTTTCTATATATCAATAGAATAATTGATCAGTGACAAGTACACTTGTACGAAAATAGAAAAGGACTTTTTGGTATATATGATTTATTGCTCTAATATCAGTATTAGGTATGTGTACAAATACCTATCTGCAACGGTACTGCATGTTTCTGTAATAAATTTCCTTTAGCAAAGGTTTGTTCAGATCTGTCTGTGCTGTCGTGGAACCATGTAGGTACTTTTTTGCTATAAGAACAATATAATATGAGATATAGCATGTATAGTGTATTGTGTAGTGTGTCTTGTTGCAAATCCACTCATCGCTAGAGTCAAAAACAATCTATGAATGATTTCTGACCCAGAGATTTTACCTATTCTAGTTCAGTAGGTACTTACCTTAACAAGAAAAATGTCCAACTTAATTGGCTGTTAATCTCATTTGTACATTCCATTGTCAAGTTAAATACATATACGTACCTATGCTGATAACAATAGCTAACTAGGTACTAAATATAATGGTCAGCTATCTCGGTTAGCATTGTCGAAGGGGCCCGTCACCCCGTACGTAAATAGCAACAGTAGCTAATAGACTGGTTGACGATAGTGACCGAGGTAAGGGGAAAAAAGAGGTCGACGTAACCCAAACCTTATCGGTCATTGACCTTCACACCTAAACTGAGCCTCACATCACATCTCGCTGTGCCGCGTTTACATGCGCTTCAACAAATTTTCAGGGAACTCCGCGCGATACGTGCCAACATTTTATATTGAATTATTAACGATACGTACCTACTTCTGTCGACTGACACGCATGTGTTGGCTGATTGTCATTAATTTAGTAAATTTAATTCATAAATTTCATATATTTTTGGTGACATACACTATTTCGGGCCACATGCAATTCATAGAGTTGAGTTGACAGATGTGTGCTATTTAATCCCACATAATGCGATGTTGATAGTAGATAAAGTAGGTAGGCAGCGGTCTGGACGTCAGGTAGGCGCCGGCGAGGCCTTGACCTCTTTACCCGTTGCGCAGGCGACGCGCCGCGCACAATGGACTATTCCGCGACATCGGAGCCGACATCCGACAACCACCGCCCCCCGGCCGGCGCGCGGGAGGCCTCCGCGCTTCATACATTTACAACTGCCTTTTCGTCCCATCGTACTATACGCCTTATTACTTATGTACATATGATTGTTATATATATACTTCCGACTATTAGAATTAATTTCAGATGTAAAAAAATAGAGAGGGGACCGGAAAACCAGTGGGAGCAATCATGGCTAAGTGTTGACTTCATAGAGATTTCAATTCCACTCTGTGCAATGTCAAAAGAAGGCTCTCAGCACAAGGATGAATCTTTATTTAGAGGGTAAACATAGGAATGCCACTCGTCTCAAAAAAAGGTTCAATAAAGTTTCTCTCAAAATAAACGTAAATATTGTGAGTTTAACGTGGATGTTTACCGAGTTATTAGTTTGTAAAACGTTTTGTGTCGCAATGTAACAAGTGGTAGACTTTAGCCATAAACGAAATAATCGTGACACGGTAAAGTCGGTCATGATAGTATGTAATTAGAGACGTCTGGTACCAGGGGCGCGGCGAGGCTAACAAAATTCGGGGGGCGGCGCGGGTCGCGGCCGGCGCTGTTGAATAATACATAGTCTCGCCTGGCGCCACCGCGGCACTTCGCCGCACGCGCGCTGCTCAAACAATATACAGAATCTAGGTCCTAGACGCACGCCTCGTACTCTACGGATAGCCTGAAAACGTACACAAGTAATACACGACACGACGGCGACGCGGCGCCCGCGCTCGCACAATCGTGCTCGGACACACACGTTATTCCTACGTAATCGACACTTGTAAAAACTCTTACATCTATACATTCTTACAGGTAACCATAAAACAAACAAATACCGGAAAATTAGTCTATAAAGCCAATAAATATTGTTTTGTAAACGATACTACTACGGTTATATGATCTACTGCAAGAATGTCTATTCTGTGTAAATAAATTCAGCAAATGAGTACGCTAGCACTGAGAATGCGAAGCGTCTGCAACTTGCTACGTATTGTGAAAGTATTTCGTATTCTTCACCATTTTACAGATTCAAACATTCAGAAACTAGGACAAGATTTCTGAAACCTTTCTATACATCATAGAATAATCTTGTCAAGTTAGTCCATAAACAAATGATTATATCCACTTTTAATAGAAATCAATACTCCTTAAATACATTTTACTTAATTGTCTCTTAATGTGGTAAAGTGTCGTAGCACTTTCGTAGCGGTTTCGTAGCATGACATAAAGCGTGAACGCTAGACCCGGCGCCGCGCCGGCGAGTTAACGGTACTTTGTAACCGTTTCCCACGAGGAATCTTGCGAGTAATTATTTAACAGCTCCAAAATCATGTCATATTAACATCGAATGCGTGGTCGTGATGAACAGTTTAAAATTTTTAAATGTTGGAACTTAATTACAGAGTATTAATATGCGGGCCGCCGTCCTAGCGGCACGTAGGAATTACTGGCAGGAGGGACTCGTGTCGAGGCGATTCTCGTGCGACATAGTACACGCTCCCGTGTATACACAACAACTAGAAAATCGTGAAATGTCCGTCGTGAAAATGACACGCGACCGAGCTGTTAAACTGTCTATTAATACTAATTGTTCATCAATTTTTACTGACCTGTGAGACAAGCGTACTTACAACACTTGTGATGTCATTTTACGAGCCGTATAGTAACATGTACTCAAATTAATAGTTCATTTGATGGCGATGCGAGCTCTCCCTATCTTAATTCCCACGGTGGAGTGATGGGGTCTCTGCACTCTACACAATTTCACACACGCCCAGATGTTAGTTCTTCTTGTTTGGGTTGTAATGGAGACGGGTTTTTAGAAAGTCTTAACATCGTAGGGAAGCTGATTTGCACCTCAGTTTAGCCTAAATTTAGAACACGTTCAACCCGGTACAATGGGATTACTTATTTAAAATCGAACAGGCTAAATAGAAAAAAAACAGTCTTAGAACTTCCCTTAGCATTCCACGGTAGAGATCTGTGTACCAGTACTTTTATAGAATAACAACAATGTGCAAAGTAGCAAGGTGTTTGGTTCTAAGAGAAAAGCTTTTTTTAAATAATCGTCTAACATATCATGTAAACCTTGCTGCTTAATATAGGTAGTTTACTGGTTTATATGCTGGTGGCAAAACTGTAACCAATTAACGAAAACTGATTCAAATGATTCAGCATTCCTCGAATCATTAGTCTGTTAATAGACCGAAAAAAACACTTACCGAAGGTACCGAAAGCTATTTATTCACGCGAATGATATTCATACCAAATCACTGACAATATATCAAAGAGTACTGCTAGGTAAATAAATAAAGTACGTCGATAAGTAGCTATGTCCAGCCAATGAAAGCGAGGCTAGAGACGCACATAGTTATTAAAGCACATTGTTGTAATAGAATACGTAAGTAAGTAATGAGTTTCTGATGCTACGTGCACACCCGTTGTATTTCGGTAATTGCCCCCGAGATATTATCGCGGCCCACTTATTAATTATGAGCTACAAAGCCGCGCATTTATTGACCTTATCTCCGGTGGGCCCTTGTGCTTTCTTTACCTGCTTATTCGTTAATGAGCGAGTGTGCGACACCGGAACGGAGACCGCTGGGAACCGCCGACGAACCGCCTTACCAGCGCGCATCGCTGACTCGCGCCCTACAGACTAACCGCCGTACACTTGCTTCGAAACTCGTCGCTGGAATACCTCACTCACTTGTCCGGTAGTTACTTTTTTATCGATGTACCTGAAGACGAACTAAAATGTATTATCATGGTTTGCTTAATGAATTTTATTTTTAAATTTAACAACCTAGATAAGTTAAATGGATTTTCGTTGCTGAAATCCATTTTCTCTCTACTTAGGGAAGGGGAATGCGTTCGTTTCTAGTGCCGTGATTTATTGGAAATAAATTTGTTCGTACGGTGCCATTTTCATTGAGTATAGTCACTCACCCTCACCCGAATAACATTAAAACAGTTTGGTTTAAGCTTAACGAACGAGAAGCCAGTTTCGCTACATGCGGGTAAAGGGATCGGATCCGACAAAAGCTCATTACATCACGCTCTCCACGAACGCCAACATGCGCCCTGCGCCGTTTATAAATAGACAGTCGGCGGTCCCTTAAGGCGCGGGTGCACATTTCCGGGCTGGAAGTGTGTCGCTTCCGCTGCGAGCGGTCGTTGACGCCTGTGCATTGTCGCCGGCACATTCCCCGCCGCCGGCGGCGTCGCCGACGACGTTTTTAAATAGAGGAGCGATTACGAGCGTCTGGCGGCGGCGCCGGGCACATGACCGCGCGAAAGTGCAGCGCCCGCCGCGTCACGGGCTATTTGCGACACGCCGCCCTCGTCCGCCGTCCGTCTCCGCTCACGCTGCCGCGCACCTCCGCCAACACGCTCCACGCTCGTGCTCCGACAGCGTACCTACATGAACTGGGACAAAACCTTTTTACCATATTTCTCCAAAGCCCCTTTTAAATAATTTATGAACTTATATTAATTTCAAAGTTTCCTATGTGATAAATGCGTTGAAGTCTTTCGTAAGAATGCCTAAATTGCATAACAAATCAAAAATGTATATTATTTATCAGATAACGTATAATTACCTAAACATAAATCGTAAGTGATTTTGCATTGATGAATCACGAAGCGGCAACGAGCTGTTCGTTGACATCGGCCTCGAAAATTGTTGAAGTATTCGAAAAATGGTGGTTCTATAAATATATTAGTTACTGAGGGTGATAAGTACACAGCACGAGGGATGTGAGGTGATGAGTAGCAGTCCAGGTGCAGGCAGTGTCGGGTAGCGCACGGCGGCGCTGCGGGTCGCGGCTGAATAAATTCGGAGGGAGGCGCGCTGGAATGCGGGAGGAGGCGCGGCGCGGGCGGGGGACGCCGTGCGACTGGCGCGCGCGCCGCTGTCCCACGGTCGCGCGCCCCCGCGCCCCGCGCCCCGGCCACTTTCTTTCGCGCCATAAAGGTCGTTTCAAATATTTCGGAATGCTGTTTGGTGACATTTCACCTGCGGGCGGCGGGGGAGAGGAATGCAGCCTCCGGCATTCGGCCGCACGCCTCGCTCGCCGCCGGAGCACCGCGTTCTGCACTGCATGCCGCCGCGCTGCCTCGCGGGCTGCGCTTCTCAAACACTCATGTGAAATAAGCATGCGACCCTTGTTACCGGCGGTTGGTGCCGTGATCTGATACATTTCTAGTTTGTAACGAACGCGATATTGAGCTACTTTGAATTGTAGCTGGAGTGGGTCATTTTGTCAATTCGGTTGAGGAATGTGAGTGCGGAGAAAAGTTATGATGTCGTCCACGTATCTGTAGCTTAAGCATAATTGAAATCTTGTACCGCATCCAAGTTATTTTAAATAAATATTATTCAAAACCCTTTTTGGGATACACCCTTGTATGCATATCTTTTTACTTCTCTGTGACTCGTATGACTAAAGCTCATTGGTCCACTTTCCACGCTCATGTGTGAACTGAGTTTCTCCAATTAATAGATTCGTTCCAATAGCAAACAGCGAGTTGGAGAAAGCAGTGGCGG
The DNA here is from genome assembly GCA_946251805.1 of Cybosia mesomella. Classification (NCBI taxonomy): domain Eukaryota; kingdom Metazoa; phylum Arthropoda; class Insecta; order Lepidoptera; family Erebidae; genus Cybosia; species Cybosia mesomella. The sequence continues at coordinate 21,140,950 of OX276401.1, forward strand.
TATGGGTCAACGTCCGGCGGAATTCACACCGGCCGACCGCCGTGACGTTCATGAAGAAATGTGGCGTAACGCTCTAAAATTTCAAAAACCGCGCTCGTTTTCCCATTCCGGGAAGGTGAGGGCGGAGGCTAAGGGACGAAACGCCAAACGACCGCCACTACGCAACGGAACGCTTGCGACCGGCGCTCGGCGCTCGATCCACAAGCTGTATTTATTGAGTCGCGCGTCGCTATGAATGGAATGCGGCGACGGAGGTTGCGCAAGCGACTAGCTTCGCGGCGCTCGACGCTCGGCGGAATGCGCACGCGGCGCGGGGTGCGGGCCGGGGCCGGCGCAGCGCAGCCTCCGCTGCATCGCGGCCATTCACGCCGCGCCCGGCACCCGCCCGGCGAAATAACTCACCGTTAGGCCCGCGGAATGCTCGCTCTATCTCTTTACCTTCTACTGCCGCCCCGCGCGTCGGACACCGCACACGGCGCCACACTAACCGCCGATATCCCCGCTGATTGTACTTTACGACTGAACAAATTCTCACTTATCAACTGCGCACCGCCTCACCTAGGGGATCACAGATCAATGCCTTGCCCTCGTTACATCACAATTAAGTGAATCGATTTAAGTTTTGGAGGAGTTAAAGTTTCTGGAATTCTTGTCAAATAGGAAAGTTATTTAGTTTTTTCTTCAAGAATACTATCATAGTACTTGTCGCAGCATATTGGTACGTACTACATATTTATAGTATTGTAAATACTCACCAATACATGCTTAAACTTATCAGCGTAGACGCAGTCTACGAAATGTCTACGCGTGAGTCCAGAGTCTAGAAATATCTAACGTATAGATATGCATATCATCAATATACTTGTACATTTTTCATTCCTCACATTTATCGTTATGTTTTGGATAAGTTTTGCATTTATTTTAAATAAGTAAGATAATAAATAACGTGAATATAACAGGCAGGCCATAAATATAACTGTTTGCTGAAATCCGCGCAGGTTGAGCGCTGAACTGCATTCTAGAGCAGTGAATTGTAAAGAGAATAATGGTAGGTGTAGCGGAGGCGCCGGTGGCGCGGCGCGGCGCAAACTATCAATAGTCGGCGCGTCACCCGCCCTACATACTTGTCGCGACGTCCGCTGCCGCAGCCGGGACCACGTTTCGTCACCTCATGCGCTAAATTCCATTTTTAAGACCATTGTTCCTCGTCTACGTCGTCGGACGACCCCCGCTCGCCGCCGCTCTCCGCTACATGACGTAACTATACTGCTCATCGTCCCACACCGAACCATTCGATACGACAATGTTATGCCACGGAGCTGATGTTTATTATTCACACGATCCAATTCTGTCAAAAACGTTATACACTTCCGTTCGTGCGCCTCACATTCATAATGGGGCGCCTTATTCGCAACACTTAACGCGGTCTAAACGTTATTTAGTACTGGTATTTATTTATTTCATTGTCTTTAATACCTGTACGCTTGGGCTGGCATAAATTCCTAAACGTGGTCCACGTTGACACTGATAAAAATAAATATATACATAAAGACTGTACATTCGTCATTATCAGAAGTGTAAACATGCTTCGCGATAAAAAGTAACACATTTGCGCTATTTCCCATAGTTGTCAGCAATTAGAGCAACGTCGTGGGTGCGGGTGTGTATGTATATGTGTGTGTGTGTATTTATGTGTGTGTTTGAAGTGGGGAAGGGAGGACGGTGACACGTGTGGCCCACATAATGCGCGTCCATTGAGCGCCCGCGCCACCCGCCACTGCGCCGGATGTGACGTGAGCGTCACTCTGCACACCCGGCGGTACCCCGCCTCTGCTGCCTCTACCCACCACTATAGATGGGGTTGACCTACTATTCCACAACATCATCACAATTTTTCCATCTTAGCATTAAGAATAATAATATCAAATTTACCATGTTCCATCTATGTTTATAACAATTGAAAATAACTGTTGAGGTAGGTAAGTGAACATCTATAGAAAAAAAAAACAGCATTTTTTTTACATTGTAGTAAAACTATTTTTAATGAATGCTATCGCGATTTATTCGATGTTAGTTTATTATTTACACTGAACCCGACGTTTCGGTTGCTTTTCAGCAGCCATGGTCACAGGGAAACTGAAGATGGTGGTTGTCCTATAGTTTGAAGTGTAAGTTATCTCAAAGTACCCGAACTTGAATTGTTTGGTGTTACTATTTACGCAGAATGAGCTCACAGTGTTATGAAGTCTTATTGTATTTTGATTTTCCTGGGAATTAATTAATTGAATGACTGGGTCCCAAGCTGGTGCACGTTCCTGGTTGAAATTAGAATTAAAATTAAAATTAGGATGTGTTTTAATTTCAATAGGCTCGCGGAGCATCCTAGGTAGCAATCTATTTTGTTTATATCTGGGGTTTATCAAATGTTATGTAATGCTTGATCCCCTGTTACAAGTGCTCAAATACAGCACACTTTGTTGAGTGTTGGTGTTTTATATCAACTATGTGTTCTTAGACGCGAGTGCCAATGCTTCGCTTGGTTTGACCCATATAAGAGAGTCCACAGTCACAGTTTTTTTAAAGTTGAGATAAGTGTTATATCATTATCATTTGATGACTACAGCACCTCTGAGTTTGAAGAATTATATGAAATAAAAGCACCGGACAGTTTACTTCTCTCGGAACTAACAGATATCAAAAAAAAGATCTCAGTATAGCGAAGTCTTTATGCAGTATGTAGAAGATTTCATAAGTTTATGTTGACCATGTGGGTAGGTGGTACGTACGCAACAGTCATTGACAATAAATTGGCGAAATAACTGTAGTGGCGCCGTGCCTCCCGCGCAGTCGGCCCAACAAGGCCGCAGCCGATATCCGAACCATTTGTGGCCACCAGCGCACTCACACTGCTTCGCCTAATTAGTGCTGGCATGCGGTGTGGGTGAGCGAGCATTGCTTTAAGGTCCTCCGCCTTCGTTTATCTCTATTTTAGTAAATTTGTTTCTATTATATAAACATAATGGTACACTTTACACTTTAGGTAAAGGACAGTACTGGGGTGCGACTGGTTGGATCACCTCCAAGTTTGGTGCACCCTGGTCAACGTGGGCGATGTCGCATCATTGATTGCTCTTCTGGAGTAGCTGGCGTCAACTTCAACGGCCAAGAGTCTGACACCGGCCCTTTTCAGGGCCAGCTGACCCCATTGCACGAGGGAGTCGGCGGGGGGGGGTTGCTCCAGGTACCCCTCTGCTGTTATCAGAGGGGACACTGCGAATGGCCCAGGGTCAGTCGGAGTGCGAGGGATATGCTCTATGGGTAACCCCCCCGGCGTCTGTAGACCCGAGACGGCGTGCGGTTTTAGTCGGTTCAAGCCCGACATAACCGCCCCCGCTGGCCGGCGGGGGGTATCCGAAGGAATTTCCATTTCCGCACAATAAAAAAAAAAAAAAGGTAAAGGACAGTACTTACACGGCCCCGAAAATCGACGTACTCACAATCCTTGTCTCGGTTAGCACCGGATTATCCATAAGCATCAAGCATTGACAGAACGCTTTTAAATGTTACAGATTGCAAACTACAAGTAGCCAAGGAAAGAGGCATTGTAGTCATTTCGCGAGTTGGGCGCCTGAGTCAGCATGATGTCATATGGCACGCGGCGATGCGGCTAATGGGAGCGTCCCGGCGCGCACACGTCACATCCCATTCCCGGCGCATACTTCACCCAATCGAGCGATGACAAAATCTTCCATTACTGCTAACCGTTGTGTTAAACATTGAATTCTTGCAATTCCATATTAATTAAACTCTATCAGGAGCGAGCAGCTCGCCCGTTTCTAATAGTGACTTGCGGTTTTCCTCTCCTGGTTTAATTTACCTCCACTTTAGGTAAGTAATAATAGTTATTAATTATAACGGGTTTTCCTATATGGTTGTGGAAGTTAAAAAACGAAGAAATCTGAAGACGTGAACACGACGAATACTACGTAAAAGGAATTACGAAACTGGTTTTCATAATGATTTGACAGATTGTTCTATATTCTGAGATCATTGTGAAAGCTGATTTTGTTCCTAAATCAACGGGTCGACGAAGATCAACTGTAACGCCAGCCTATTGAAGCACAAGAATTATCTTTGTACTTATATTATTATTGTCTGTGTCTTTGAAGCAATTTGTATGCTAACTTTTCCTATAAATTTAAATCGAAAAAGGAAAGACCCAGGAAGGGAGTTGAACCCCTGAGACGTACGTAGGTGGACAATTTTGCAGTTGGTCAGAGTATTCCCCTAGGATAAGGGACTGGTCGCGGGTTCTCGGGTCTACTCCTGGATATTGACTTTTTCGAATTTAAATTTATTGTATTTAATTATTTTTCAAACAATGTGTGTATATTTTATGTTAGTGCTTGGAATATAAAATTAAGAGGTAGTACACGTCAAACGTGTTCTTGAGTGGAGACCGCGACTCGGCAAACGTAGTGTAGGACGCCCTCCGGCCAGGTGGGATGACGATCTGCGAAAGACTGCGGGCAGATGCTGGATGCAGCAAGCTGAAGACAGGGCGCTATGGCGCTCATTAGGGGAGACATATGTCCAGCAGTGGACTAGCATAGGTTGATGATGATGATGACGATGACACGTCAAATTTACTTTTGGCTTGTTTCCGGTTGAAAATTAGACACCATCACGTTATAGTTGTAATAGCTTTTCTGCGAAATTGTGCCATGAAAACTACGGTTGTCACTGTCGAATTTCATTTAATTACACTACAGATTACGTAAGTTTAGTGTTCTCAGATAGACCGGGGCGCAACTTTTGAGTTCACAAAATGATTGGTACGTAAACAGAAAAGCCTATTCTGAGTCTACGGGTTGGTACGACTATACTATTTTATGTGACGTAATTGTTTATACGACGTGAGAGTTTGGCCACATTAGTTTCCGTACTTACGAGGTTCAGGGGCACTTCCTCTTGATTTCATATTCTATGGTACCTGAATTGTATCGCTATGTGATGATAATGATGATTTTGCTTCACATTCAACAGCCTCAGTTTACCAGAGCACCAAAAGAGCGATAAACCAAGCATATGTTTTTTATTGCTTCGTTAATTATTTTTTCGACGACAGCGGGAAAGCATTCGACATCCCGTCGAAACCCAGGGACCGCTTACTCCTTCTCCTCCGTTTGGTATGGCCTTATACAGCTTTTATGGGAGCGATACGGGGTTGCGAGCATCTTTTGAGGCCGTCAAGGTAGGGGCTACCATTTTGGGATCGTCAGCATCTGGGATGGTGGCCCATATCTTCTGGACTTCACCCTAGCTTCTCACCATCCAGCGGGGTGCAGTCAATTCAAAAGCAGCAAATCAAAACAAACAAAAAAAAAAAAAAAAGACGGTAGGTCTGACCTCGCAACCCCCTGAGGAAAGCTTGCACCGGAGCCTCATCCGTCAATCAGCAGGTGCCCCGGCGTGGCTTCTAAGGCCTTGATAGGGCTCCATACACCCAACCTACAGACCACCCAACAAGATACGCCGCCAAATTAAAAGATTTAGTGATCAAAATCATTCCTGCGCATATTGGCAGGCGTTGGATCTTTTAAAGACGTCTGAAGCTTCGTTTTTGCTACGTATTAACAAATGTAAGATTTACTCGTATTACCTGAAATAATACCGTAAATATACCCAGAGCCTGCTTCAAATTTTACAATCAAGTCCTGGAACCATTCCATGCCCATCTGAGCATCGATGAAGTTGTGCGTCACGTGAACTTACCCTTTCCTCATTACACGTTTAAAAATAGCTCGTGTAAAATTTGCATGAATAAAATCTCGTGATACATATTGTTCATTTTTTTTTTTTGCACCAGTAGTCGTCAAAAGACGATTAGGCTTAAAGTCCTTAAACCACCAATAAATGCCATAATACCATGAAAATATAATATGTTTAACCTCTGGTGAAAAATCATGGCCTGAAAATACGTAGGTAACGCAGGTCTATCCATTTTTCCCTGAGATACGATATTTCCATGTACAATTACTTTCGGGGAGGGTATGGAGCCCCAGCAAGATCAACGGAGCTCAAGTCAACGTCACCTGCTTATTGACGGACGAGGCTCTGGAGCAGGCTTTTTTCGTGGGGTTGATATGTCAGGGGGCAGTCGTTCCCAAATAATCGAAAGGAGAGCGCATCCTTTTTTCTTCCGTGCGGAAATTCTCTTGGATCTTCAGACCCGCGGGGTGTCAGGTGTCGTCTCCTTCTCGAATATTAGGTACTTGCTTGCAGAAGGACGTGGCGGCAGCCCACGCGCTCGCACTCCGCACCATTTCCGTGAGCAAAACGCGGAGCGAAACGACTTCCATACCGAGCTGCTTCCACTGGGACCCGCCTCGACACGTCCCACGCCGGGTACTCCGCCAGTATGTGCAGCCCTGCTTCCTAGCTTGCATCATAGTGATGGCACTAAGACGTTGGCTCCTTCCTGATCAGGTAGTCTTCGAATCATGCCTTCCCAGAGATCAACTGCATCAGCCGTGATAGGTCTTGCCGCCGCGCCGCTACTACGGCGTGCCCTAAGAGAAATATCCTGGGCTTCAATGTGCGACTTACGGATGTAGCCGGGATAGCCACTCGAATGAAATGGAAGGCACAATTTTTCCAAATTTCGATAAAATATTGCACAAAATCATATTAGTAGGTACTTACTACGAAATCTAACTATACTATTATAAAATTGTAAATTTGTTGTCTGTACATTGGAGATATTTAAATTAGATACTTGGATTACGTTAAATGAAAGATTTTGAAGACAAAACATTTTTACTGTTTATCTGTGTATCCGTTTGTTTGTTCGCAATGGACGCAAAAACTACACAACTTATTTTGATGCGGTTTTTTTTTCTATTAGAAAGGTCTTGGTCAGATTTAACATATTGATTGCAAGTATTTAATTAGATATGATCAAAAAACGACAAACAACCTCCGCGCGGGCGGAGTCACGGGCATCAGCTAGTACTAATATAAAATTGTAAATTAGTTGTATCTGTACAGATATTTAAATGAAAATAATTGGGTAATGTTAAATGAACTATTCTAAACACAAAAAGATTTTTTCGGAATTCTTGTTTGTGTGTCGGTTTATCTGTTTGTTTGCTTGTTCGCGATGGACGCAAAAACTACTGAACGCATTATGAAGCCGTTTTTTTTATTACAACGTTCTTGGTCAGACTTGTTTGATTGCAATTGGTTAAGTAGAACCGGAGAAAACGACATAAACTATTAAAGGTTTTTAAAAACCACTACTTGTTTTACCGTCCAGTTATCACACCTCGTCCTTGTTTTCTTTTTGAGATCCACAGATAGATTTACCATCCTCCCTCCGAGGCTTTTCCTAACTTAGTTGGGGTCAGGTTCCAGTCTAACTACAAAACGGCCGAACTGCGACATTTCCCGCGAAGCGATTGCTATTTGATCTTCACAAGCTATTGGACATATAGAAGTTCTGTAGTTAAACCAGTTCGTAGGACTTTTAGACCTTCAACTACCTATAACAAATGCCACAAATGTTTGTAGGACAACCCAGTGCTAGTCCCAGCACGAACGTCTTAACGGGCTCCTTGAAGCACAGACATAGATGTGATGAATTACATTAGCAGTACCTTCGTTCTTTTGCGTAGACTTAATCTTCTGTTCGTACTTAGGATAGAAGATTATATATTATATATATAGAAGATATATATGTAAGGGGTCCTTTATTCTCTTCTATATCAAAATTAATGTTTTATTCAATTCATTCGTTCGACAATACGATTGCGATGAGAACTTTGTTTAATATTTTAGAACTCTCCCTAGAATGCAATATTCTGTCTTATGTTTTTATTGTTAAAAGATAAATTATATGCGCAGACTGCAAACTGATTAGCCCTGGTTGCCTACAAAGCTTCCACTTTGTGGCCCGGGTTCTACTCTCCTCATCTTCATCTTAGCGATAGTCCCGTCGCCTCATATCGGAGACCAGGGTCCGCCGTCCGGTTTTTTGCTCCTTCACTTTGCATGTTCTTAGGCATTCATGTTACTAAGGCGCATGTGTAGTAACCGTTGTAGCTTGTGAGAGAAATATTATTATAGCGTGCGGAGGTCGGTTATTGTTTTTCGGCCATATCTCCGGTTCTACTTAACATATTGCAATCAAACATACAGCAGATTTTAAATCTGACCAAGACCTTTCTAATAGAAAAAACCGCATCAAAATCCGTTCAGCACTTTATGCGCCCATCGCGAACAAACAGGCAATGATCCAAAAATATATATTTTCTTACTCAGAATCGTTCATTCAACATAACCCATTGAAATATTTCGGAAATAAGATACGAATAAATGAATGAAATCTTGTATTTCCATAAAATTGAATTTACATCGATAATATACCTTTTTTTTCGTGCGGATATGCCTTCGGATGCGGTTATGTCGGGCTTGTATTGACTAAAACCTATACATAACACTTGTCCCGTTGACATTACGAAATGGAGACTATGACCATTGACCACGCCACATTGATGTTGCCCTGTTGCTAGAATCAATACACTACAAAATATATCCAATGTCCAGACACAACTAATCGGACATGACGACTGCCGAGGATGCACTTTACCCCGATAGTATAGTACTATCGGGGTAAAGTGCACTTTCTTTATATTTTATATTCTGGGGAACTCTCTTCAGAGGAAGGCGACTTTACTCTTAGCTTCTGTGAGATGAAGCCTATAGGATTTTCAGCACGTAATAAAATAATGGATATATTCTGAAGATTATATGTTTTTAATTTACCTAGTAAAAAGAATATTTTTAAGATATTATGGTTTATTGGATATTATAGGTATTTAAACTATCATTGTCACTATCATTAGTATTAGAGTCAACGGAATATTTACCATGTGTTGCATTGAGTATCCAAGATTTCGGCACTGATGAAGCGCCATAATCGCGGACACATGGTAAATGTCCCGTTGACTCTAATACCAATTATGATTTATTGTTATTTCTTTGTTATTAGGTTACAAATTTATTACCAGTAATTTTAACAATGTTTAATATTTAAGACTGATTGAATAATAAATACTGATGAAGTTTATTAAGTAGATATAAGTAGTTACTTATTAGCGTACCTACCTATTTTCAGTTTATTTCATTGTTTGTTTGCCATACACTTGTACATTTGCACGCCGTAAGTAGTAGAATATGAAGAAGCATAATGTATTGTAATACATGTGTACCATGTTCTCACAAATAAAGCACTTAAAATTAAAATTTTGTAATTCCATTTTAGTATGGTGCATTCGTAAGGCTTCTGAGTGTACCAGAGATCTTTTTTCCTTTCCTGTTCTGAATCTCTTCCTAGCATCTTATATTTGTATCTAGGTACTTACACAGAGAGGCAACAGGCGGGGGATATATCAGATCATACAGCCCACAGTTCCACTTTCCATAACATAAGGTTGTTCTCACAAATAAAGCACTTAAAATTAAAATTTTGTAATTCCATTTTAGTATGCTGCATTCGTAAGGCTTCTGAGTGTACCAGAGATCTTTTTTCCTTTCCTGTTCTGAATCTCTTCCTAGCATCTTATATTTGTATCTAGGTATTTACACAGAGAGGCAACAGGCGGGGGATATATCAGATCATATAGCCCACAGTTCCACTTTCCATAACATAAGGTTGACTATGTGTTTAGTTAGTGCCTAGTAGCATACAACATCCATAATTATTTCCACGTCTAAAGAAGATGAAAGTAACGTGCAGCTCCGTATTACGAGGCACCAATGGATTTTGCCAGGTCTGTTGAAAAAAGACATGAATGACATCAATGGCTAGCGAGTGAAGTAAAATAAGTAGGTATAGGTTAAGCTTACTAACAAGTTAAGGGCTAGAATAGTTCAAATATGAGGATGAATAATTCATAAAAATGTTAATCTAAATAGGGCTGAGATGCGGTCCTTGCGGAAAACCGGACATGATACCTATCACATAGTCTAAATCTATAATCAAATAAGATTCATCATTAAGATGATTCAAACACAATTCAAGCCTTAACAGGGGATTGAGGCATTGGGTTTTGTCTGCTTAGGCGGGTAACAGCTTGCAAAAGTATTTCATGTTCGATGGCCATGCTGAAGTCCATTACTATGCACCACTCCCTTTACAGTTGAGAGTACAGGTGACGTTATCGATTAAACAAACAAGGTTAGTATATTATGTAGAACGAGAATGGAGAAACCTGTGTTTGCAGTCAGCAAGGAACTAATGAAATGCCTCTAGATTACTGGTCATTCAAGTGGTCAATGACCAAATACGTGGGACACTCAGAAAGTTTTGCGAAAATAAAAAAAAGTGTTCTAACGGGTTTTCCAATAAGAGGTGTTATTTTAGTATTCAACAAAAAAAGCAATTTTTTAAGATAAATAATCGGCTGTTGTTTTTATAATAAAGAGGAACGTATGCCGTTAATAATGGAAGATAACATCAGCCAAATGGCCACCACGACCACGCTTACAGGACCATATCCTTTTAATGAAATTTTGCATAACCAAATCGCAAAGTGGCTGTCCTATGTCCTCGATAGCCTCACGAATTCCATCTTTGAGGTCTTGAATCAACGCTGGGCTGTTGGCGTAGACCTTATCCTTCACGTAGCCCCAAAGGAAGAAGTCGCAAGGTGTTAAATCACAAGATCTCGGTGGCCAATTGTGATCACCTCTTCGAGAGAAAACACGGTCAGGAAACTTTTCCCGTAAAAGAGCAATGATTTCGTTGCTTGTGTGGCACGGAGCGCCGTAAGACCCGGGCAAAACCAGGCCCGGCCGATTTGTTTGCCGGGTTTATAGTAATGGCGTAGTTTCTACTTGTCAAATGTCAAAAAATAAAAGCTTCAAAAGTGACAGCAACCGAAATACCGGGTGATTCAAAATAACACCTCTTGTTGGAAAACCCTGTATAGGTAAATATTTTTTTATTAAATCTTTTCAAAGTACTCTCCACCAGCCTCTATACAAAGTTTCATGCGTTTGAACCAGTTTTCAAAACACTTTTTCCAATCCGCCGCAGATACCTCGTTTACAGCCTTCTCAAACGTTGACAGCGCATCTTCCGGCGACGAAAATTGTATCCCTTTGAGCAGATTTTTTATTTTCGGGAATAAAAAGAAGTCGCACGGTGCAAGGTCAGGGCTGTAAGGAGGGTGACCTAGGAGTTTAACCGGAGTGCTGTCCAGGAAGTCCCTCGTTTTAAGCGCGGTGTGTGCGGGCGCGTTGTCATGGTGGAGTAGTATCCCGCGGAGCCCTGTGTTTGGTCGCTTGTAGCTCACTACAGAGAAAACTTCTGCCAAGCATTTGGTAGTGTACCAATTAGCGTTGATGCTTCTTTGATTTCGTAAAGGGATTGATAACAAGTAGCCAGACAAATTGGAAAAACTCGCGATCAAAATCTTCCCTCCGCTTCTAGATCGCTTCACTTTGGTAGGTGTTGATTCGTTTTGAAACACCCAAACCGTCGACTGGCGTTTTGTTTCTGGATCATACTGATAAATCCACGACTCATCACCTGTAATGATGTCATAAACACGCCGAGACGCGCCTGCTTCAAACTTGTTTATCATATCACGACACCATTCCACCCGGGCCTGCTTCTGAGCATCGGTGAGATTGTGCGGCACCCAGCGTGAAACTATCCTTCTCACACGAAGATGCACGTGTAGAATCTCGTGAAGGCTTCCCGATCCAATCTGAAGAATGTGCTGAATCTCTTGATATGTGACTCGTCTATTATCTTGGATTAAATTTTTCACTGCTAGCACGTTTTCTTCAGTAACAGCCCTCAAAGGGCGACCACTTCTTTCTTCATCCTCCAAAGTCAGTCGACCGCGCTTGAATTCGTTATACTAACGATACACGGTCGCCTTGGAAGGGCCTTCATCCATGAATGCCATTTGAAGTCTATCGTACGATTCGTCTGGTTTCAGGCGACACATGAAATCGTAGAAAATCATAGCGCGAAAATGTTCCCGACGCAGATCCATTTTTCAATGAGACACAATAATTGAAATTATCTTGCAAAAAATGCAGAGAGAAATTTTGAAATTGGAACGTACTTATTTTTACTCATAAATAATCATATTTTAGAAATAGATTATAACTGACCAGTCTCTCATATATAAAAACTTTATTTCGCAATACTTTCTGAGTGGCCTGGTACACAGCGACACGCCACCAATTACTACAATTTTTCTACCATACTACTATCACGCTTTTTCTTCTTCTCTTTTCACTCTAATTCACATTTGGTAGCACAGACACATCACCTATCTAAAAACAGTAAGAGCCTGCGTGAGCAGAAATATGGAATATGATAAGTATAACGTTGGGCTAGCATTTTTTAACTGTGTTGACGATAAAGGTAAAACTAATAGAGCCCATAATCTTTTAAATGTGAACGAATCCGACGTTGCAACGTGCTGAACGTGCAATATAAAATTAGAAACGGACAGACAAATAATTTGTTGTTTCACTTGTAACTTGCAGCAACGCAAGGTATGATGTCAAAAGACTCTTTTCCAGAAAGTATTGCATATGATTATCATACTATAGATTTACAGCTATGACAATTTGACTTTGACAAATTGACATAATTATTAATTGACATGAAAATTGAGGTTATGTTAAGACTGCTGCCATCCATGTTATTTAAGTTAGTTTTATTTTATAACTAATAAAGTGACTAAAGCTATGTTAAAATGGGTCTTCTATAGCACTTAAGTGTGTGCCCAAATACAAAAAATAATAATAACAATGGAAACTACAGAGTTTGACGCCACTTTAGGTGGAACTGAACATTTACCTTTTTCAGCAAATAGTTTAAAATTTGCTGCTTCTAGAAGTGTAGAAATAGCCGCAATGACCGAAAGCATTCTTAGACCAAGTAAAACTAAACTAATATTTCAATCTTTACCGGTCCATATGAGGAGACGGGTAATGAGCCACAATAGTAAGCGACTACCTCGTAAACTACGACAAGCCCATTTGGAACAGCTTAAAAAAAGTGGCTTGCCTCCTAAACAAAAGCGACCGTCACGAAAGTATAGACGTCGCCCTACAAACCTTATGGCTGAGTACAATCGCCGGCAAAAACAGAATAAATGGCTGGAAACACATATTTGGCATGCAAAAAGGTTCCATATGACTGAACGTTGGGGACACCGTTTAGCTTACGCTCCTTGTGATAAAGCTTTTAGAGCTTGCTATAGAGCCAGTTCAGCTCATTGTCTTTTACAAGACATATCTTACCACACCCCAGTCCAAATAACTGGATCTATAGAAATAATAAAAGATATGTTTACCAAAATCACAGATGGCTCATGTGGTCTAAGTCTATGTGCTAAAGCTTACATAGATGGTACCAGGCAAGGTATGTTGCATCTGTATGGAATAAACACATATCCATATGGGTATATTGGTGCAGTGCAATTTATATGGGTTCCAAGCCAGAGTAGAAAAAGAACTGTATGGTTATTTGTGCACCCATCACAATCAAAAGAAATAGAGTCAGTTCTGGTTGCTCTCACACATGGAGAAAGTAAAGATAGTGATTGTGAAATAGCAAGAAAAAGAAGGAAAGTTGCATTAAACTCTAAGGATGTTAGTATTAAAGTTATGCCAGGCAGTTTTAATAGGTTTCGTTTAACTGGGCCAAATAGTCACGCAATCTTAGTTCAAAGCTTAAAATGTGTTACTGGAAGTGGTTTAATAAATAAACACAAATGGACAACACTTCACGCTCCTCAATACTTGAAAGATAAAGAAGAATACTGGCAGAATATCAGTGCACTTAACTCACCTTCTCAGTTGCCATCTAACATAGTTTTAGGTTTAGTTGTCAAAGATCCTCGATTAAGAAGACCTTCGCGGCGCACTAAAGCAAAACTAGACACCTATTCCGAGATACACAGTGGATCTTTGATGCAAGTACCACATTTTCTTTCAAATTCTCCTCTGTGGGATACAAAATTACATGAGACTATTAAAAATGAAAAAATGTCTAATAGCCAATGTATAGAGCTTGTAAGTAACAATCACCTAGTCCCTGGAGAAATACATGAAGATTATCCAGAATTACAATATATTCCTGTTATTTTAATACAAAGACCTGGGTCACAAGTTACAGAATTCAAGAAAATTGGTAAGTGGTCTATTTACTTTAATACATATTAGTGCAAGGGGAAGAGTCACAGAATCTGGTTCTCACCCAAAAAAAATTTCTTCATGTTTATCAGAACACCAACTACTTGATTTTGTTTTATTTTAGCGTACAGATGGTTTAGGGCGCCTTACACCCCTACCACTTACTTTGTATAAATGAAAGGAGTTTTTGTACTGAACGAGAATCTGTTTCAGGCTATGGATGTGGTTGGGACATCATTATACCTGCAGGATATGCTCTACCATTTTGGTTAACTTTCATAATGTTTGGTGCAAGATCAGGAGGACTCAGAGAAACAGAAAGCTTGGCTTTTGAAATGGGAGAATGCTTCTTGCCACCAGATTCGAAAGCTGGCAAAGAAAATGAAAAGAGGATTGAATCTGAGCTTCGAGAGAGATATTTTAGACTTCCACCTAGCAAACGGGTCAATTATGTAAAGTTAGCAACCAACAGTCCTTTTATATGTCCCTGGAATATATTACTTTGTGACTGGAGTGACCAGAAGATAAATGACTTCTTTGTTTTACGGGACTGGAGACTTCTAGGTGATATACAGGTTTGTTATATTTTTATAAATAAGACTAATATTACTTAACTATTTAAGTATTTGTTTGTAGCAAGATAGAGCATGAACTGGAGGAAGTTGGAGGCCATAAGGCACACTGAGACTAGAGATCTGATATAACTGACAACTCCCAAGTTAGCTAAGATATGTGTACGAGCCTCGTACATTGCTCTACTTTTAATATTTGTTAACATAGCATTATTTATATTTCATTATCCATGCCATTTACTTTAAGTGCAGTTCGCGTTCGGCAACTGTCGACGAACCCTGCGTACAGCAACAGTTGTCGTGTATCATTATATCAATAAATATACGTAGTCAGTTAAAATTTACATCCTTGTTTTACTGAACTATTTATATTACCCAAGGTGTGCGGACCGTACATCCTTTTTTTAAATTTTAACATCTGACTATCACCTCGCGTGTGACTCAGTGTATCGTAGTTATCAATTCGGCTCTGTGACACAAGTGAGGATCCACTAGCAGTGAAACTATCAGCGCAGACAAGCTGCGCATCTCAACATTCCAGCAGGTACCAACAGGTATCACCGGACGAAGACTACTCTACGTCAACGTCAAGTATCAAGTAAGATCTTTCCATATCACTACTTTCGTTTGCTTATATCAAAATGTCGAACTTGGAAGACTTACTAGTTGCTCAAGAACAATAGCTAGCTGTCAGGGATCGCCATTCCAATCAATGTCAAACTGTAACACTAACCTGCAAAGATTCCTGGAATGAGCTGAATCGCGTGAACACCTACCTGTTCACTTGTTGCGATCAATGCCCTATACGTATCATTTGTGAGAATCAAATTACTGCAGAGCTATTACATAAGTCCGGCATAATAACAATAGGCGAGGAATGTATTATCAAGAGCGACACTTTTACGATTTACGCTCATAAAACGCCATCAAATGCGTTATACAGAGAAGTCGATGCGATGAAGATCAAGATCCCACCCATTAATCACATTATGAACCTTTCTATGCCAATTTCTACTGTCGAGAACCAATCCTACACAGATCACCAAAAGTATTTTGAGGAAATCGACAAGCAGATTAAGGAGCTAAAGGCTAGCGCGTCAGACGGAGTGCTGACCGAGCGCATTTCACAGCATGATATCCATCTCTATACCGTTAGCTACGGGATACTCTTGGCGTGTGTAGTTGGGTTCGCGGTGCTGGCATGGCGCCGGTGGCGCGCGCGGATGCTGGCGCTGCGCCCGGGAGTACCTGCTGCACCTGCCGCAGCAGGGCACATCGACATCGAGCTTCAAGCGACGAGCTACGGACCTCGCTCGGTTAGATGTGTCAGTGACAGTGCAGTGAATCAGTGTTGTGCCTGTAGTGAGGTCGAGGACAAATCGCGTAGTGCGCGTGTGCTTAATAAGGCTAGTTCGCCGGTAGCCTTCCGTCCCAAATTCGATCGTACATTATAGTGAACGAAATATCTTAGGTATATCTTATTAAGCTAATATTGTTCTATCACCTTGTTATTCACAATGATAATATTGTTCTATCACCTTGTTATTCACTTATCATTTTTATCAGCATCCCATCATCCTCACTTTCTGGCCTGGGAGTATGTACGAGCCTCGTACATTGCTCTACTTTTAATATTTGTTAACATAGCATTATTTATATTTCATTATCCATGCCATTTACTTTAAGTGCAGTTCGCGTTCGGCAACTGTCGACGAACCCCGCGTACAGCAACAGTTGTCGTGTATCATTATATCAATAAATATACGTAGTCAGTTAAAATTTACATCCTTGTTTTACTGAACTATTTATATTACCCAAGGTGTGCGGACCGTACAATATGTTTCGGAATAACAAAAGCTGTATAATTTATAATGAAACATCTGAGGAACTCGCTTGGATGCCGGTGCTTAATGAACAGCTGTAGCTAGCATCCAATTAATTGATTGATTTAACCAAATAACTGTGCCATATACATACCTTTAAATTGCATTACATATCAATGATTGCATTAATTCCCGTTAATATTATTGCATAATAGAAAGTGAAAATTTGTGTTTATTGACCTCATTTGCATTTTAGTCTTTGTTAGCAACTTTTTATTATTTCATGTTCAATCAGCAAGCTCTGTAGCTAGTAATCTGGAAGCCAGTGCTGCACATCATGTCATGGCATATGCAGCATATATGCTGAGATGGGGACCTATTGAGGCTTGCACAACTATCTAATATTTTGTTGGTATTTTTATTAAATCAGCCAGTTTTCTTCATTCTTTCGTTCTTATAGTAAATATTTTTCAGGATAGAATTACCAGCAAAAGAATATTACCAAACATAGAAGCAGAATCATCATGTTTAATTCCAGTATATTTAAAATTAACTTCAAAAGGTAACTTGAAGAAAAATGCATTAATTTGTTTGCCGGAAAAAGGTGACCATGCTGTTATTAAGACTTTATTTGAACCCCACCATGTAGATTATAATGAGAAAACTAGAAAATTAAAACGTTCTGAGCACAAAACATTGGTAAAAAAGTTAAAAAAGAGAAGGATGAAACTCAAGAAAAATAATATATTGGTAAGGTTTACACTGTTTTCTTGCTGTCCTATTTGTCCTGCTAATAGTAAATTCTCACTGCTAAACAACGCTTAATTATTTTTTTTGTGACTTAACTTGATTGATTTTTATTTTCCAGTGCATCAGATCTAAGTAGTATCAGAAAGAAAATGTATTTTTTAACTATGTAAAAGGTATATTGAATCCAAAAGAAAAAATTAAGCAATTTTTAATCCCATGAACAATAATTAAAAAACAAGATTTTTTGATACCATAGAATTAGATACAAAAAAATATTGCATTTTGTGAAATTAATTCATGTCTGCCAATGCAATGCTCATTTCTTATTTTCTAATGTTCAGTTAATTTACCCAATGTTCCTTTTCTTTTTACCAATGTTCGTTTGTAAAATTTAGCAGTTCATTTTAAACCCGAATGGTTAAAATTATAATTTGAAGTGCTTTGAAGCACTGGGATTCATCATCATCACCCTCCCTATCTCTCGGTTGCGTCCAAGGTTTACACTTTGGGAGCCCGGGGACCACTTATTCGGCTACTGGAGATGGCCATGGGTTAGTTGGAGTACGAGGGAAATGCCTTAACCCCGGCAGCTGAAGACCCGAGACGGCGTGCTGTTTTAGTCGGTTCGAGTCCGACATAACCTTCACGCTGACCGACGCCGGAGGGGGGGGGGGGGGGATCCGAGAGGATTTTCGCATGGAAAAAAGGGGCGGGTACACTAATTTTTGATTGGTTTATTGGCTTTACAGCAGTGTTACTATGAGAAATAATTTTCTTTCATATGGATGTTTCATACAGATGGGACCATATGTGGAATAAAGTGACTACAAAAAACTTTTTATTTCTTTATTGTTTTTGTAAGCCATATACTTATTTTTTTAGTTAGTTTTAATTATGTTTCAATAATTACAGAAAAGAACGCAGCAGTATCAGAAAAGATCTCGACAGGAACCATCTGAGTATGTGAAAACCATGAGAGAATTATGGCTCCCTTCCAAGATAGAAATGGTTCGCAATATCGCCACTAGACAAGTAATGGGCTTCATTTCACATGGAGGATTTAGCTTTACTGAAGCCCAAAGCTGTGGTATAGGATACATAGCCTATAATGCGCTTAAGGTGTTGCTAAGCAACGGGTTCAATCAAGTACTTGTGAGAAACACATCTTCTAGAAAATACCAACTTGCAAATATAATGATAGTAAAAAGTAAATAAAAAATTATGTTCCTAAAAAATTATGCATTTATTTTTTTACTAGTTACATATTCTAATCACCATAAAACCTACTGAACTAGGTTCCCGCTTTTAGTTTGTGATGAATAGCAAAAATAAATTTACTATACATATATCAGCACATGTCAACAGTATAATTTTATTGATACACCCGCTTTTTCGTCAGCATAACAATGATTATGAAATTAAATTCTGATGTTAACATACAAACACTTCTCAAAATTACATGCTATTTCGAGATTTAAATATTATCATAATTTTACATTACAAAATGTAAATGCTTAAATTTGTAAGAGTTCATTTCTGTCCGCGTATTACTAAAACTATGCATTGTTCTAGCATGCTTCTAATGAAGATTTTGCAGGAGAGGCCCGCTAATGCATTGTGTAGAATTTGACGCTTCTACCATGTACACCGGACAGAAGTGAACACTCGGCTTGTCGCCGAACTGGCCTCTATCACGCGCTGAACAGCGTTTAGCGTTTTCAAGCCCTATATCTTAGAGCGCTTTCTAGCTATCGCGTCTTCAACAGCCTTCAATTGCTTCAGCAACTCCTCTCTTCTTGAGACTGATTTTTTGGCTGGCACAGCAGTTATTGGTGACGCAGCACGTTTTTTTCCGCCAGATTCTGGAATAAGATTATACTATTACAGCAATATTCAATCTTACTAGGTCAATTTACACTTCACTGCGTCGTAGGCTCAACATCGCTATACACTCGCGACAGAGCGAGGGCGTACAATTCTAGTTTTATTTTATGAGAACGTAATGTACATACGCGAAAGAGGTGGCGGATTATTATGCTGTACCTCGCTTCTAACAGAGAACGAACCTATTGCCGAAGAGCGCGCAACGACTCCAGCCGTCACCGAGTGTAAATAAAAGCACGGCAAAGTGAGTTCAATTAGGCAGTCATTACTCTACCACATTTAGCCACCAGGCAACAGACCTCTGGTGAAGGAATACCGTATTATTTTAGTTGGTTTGATTTCAACATACAGTTACTTCCGTTTCAATATTGACTGGTGAAATACAGCCTTCTCACTTAAGATCTACTTAAACTAACACTTAAGCTAGATAACTGGAGTAACACCAGGAGTATCACAGGCATTCCAAGGCCATTATCATCTAGTATTATGTAGGCGGCGGACACGGCCCGTTGTTTGCTATCGCTTGTGCGCTACTTTATTATAATTGTTTACCTTTATCACTTGGAACTTCTTTCTTACTGGTAATAGTTGTCACAGCGGCAGCGAGCCCAGCACCCGATTTCGCATTTAACCTGTTAGTGTATACAATCATAATTTAAAAAACATGCTCGTAATATTACGCTCTATTACCGCAAAAGCTCTTTGAGCGGAGAACAGCTCACACCGCGTTTTGATTACTGTAAAATGTTCACATCGCGAATTTAGTAATGTCGCTCTTATGAAAACACTCGCAATGTGTGTCATTGTGGCAATGACTAAAAACTATGTCTCTAACCTTAGTTATAGGCATGAAAGTACGTTAAGCCTTTCTATAAATTCTCACTTAATGCTAATGTAACTGCAACGAGACAAATATGACTGACCTTGGTCTGGCAGCTGCGTTCAACAGACGAGCGTGCCTGGCGCGCCTCGCTCCCGAACTACCGGATGACGAGGATGAATGCGATTCACTTTCTGACTCGCTCGATGATGATGATGATTCTGGGGAAATACATTTTTTTTTAAATGCGTGTAAGTATTTTCACGTGTAAATCAATGTAAATTCACTGTGATGACAAATATGGTCTTTATATTTTCTAAGTTTCAAAATGCAAAAAATGCAGATAGGATGAGAAAAAAATATAATAAAATTTTCTGTGTAACAAGCAAATGGAAATTAAAATATGTGAGACAAGATACTTGCAGGAAGAGGCAAATTTTGATCAATTTTACAAAACAACTCCCTGTTCCAAAATTATAAATACATATGTACCTGATCCTGATGATGAAGATCTTGAGTATTTCTTTCGATCCCTGTTGCGACTCGAGGGTTTGTTACGTCCGTAAATATCCAATTCTTCCTGTAAATTGCGATAATATTTGGACATGGTCTTAAATTTACAAACGTTAAAATGCTACTGGTTAACAAAATTTGACTATTATTAACTGGCAACGAGTTCATATAACAATTTTCACCTTCTGATAAAATTTACATATTTTTAGCTTCTGGATAGTTGTATAAAAATATAATCACGAAACCTTAATCTTCTTAACCTACCAAGTCGGACCGCTGAATAGGTAGTAGTAGCGCACTAGCGCACATTGCTCGCTAAGATTTATGGGTATTTTTTTTGTTTGGTCCGTCAATTACACTTCACCCCGCTTGACGGCAACCTTGTGTGAAGTCCACAGTAAAGACTCTGGCAGTCGGGTTCCATAGTGCAGGTTTTAGATGCAACTGGGATTGGTGATCGGATAAAGAAGATTGTTTGCGGAGCCTCCCGAGACTAATCTTTATGGGCGGATAGTTTAATCGGGTTGTTAATTAGTATGAACATGTATGAAAGTACCTACACACATTACACCGATTTGGTATCGGCCGCCAAGTTAATTTGATTGATTTCACGATTGGGACGGGACATACTGAACTATTATTACATTTATACTATCATCAGTTTAGTTGGGCCAGAGGGCGCGTTTAACAGCCCAACCCGATCGAACGGTCAGAATCAAGTCTGTAGTCTGCGGGGGCTCTTGCACTATATGCGATATGGCTGTGGATGTCAGTAAGTAATCACCTTGTGGCGGTGTGTGGCGGGCGGCGGCGGGTTGGCGGACAGCTGGCGGGCCGCAGCGGGCGAGGGCGCGCGGCGGCGGGGCGCGGGCGGGTTCATGGCCGTGGCGCGCGCTGTCGCCAACCTCCGCTCGCGGACTATCACCGACGGGGACAGCCTGCGACACGTCACCTTCATTACTCACACATCAACAAAACGGTCTTTGACAGCTGTTGCAGTTAAATTTTGAAAACATGGCACCGTCCACGCTACGTGGAATTTGTACCGTGCAAAATTCTTATACGATCGAGAGCCCTAATTGTTCGTTACACGAGTAAAACCGAAACCCATCTCACCTTTGTCTCGACGAAGAGGACGCCCTTCTCTTACGTCGCGCGCTCGGTGATCGCGAACTTCGGGAACTGGAATTTGAAGAGCTGCGGGGTCAGCGGGACGAAGGGGACGAGAGGACAGGGTTGGTCGATGCACACACACGCGTACGCATGCACACATGTTTGTTACAATGTTAGAAATGTCAAAGATGTTACAATGGTACAGGCGTACACGCACACCGTGGTCACCGATAGTGAATCGAAGATGATCGATGGAATTCGATGATATTGATAGAAACATGCAATTAATCGATAATGTTGATTTAAGATAGAGTCATGAATGAGGAGAACGCCGCAAAAACCACAACATTAGACGAGTGAAAGCAAAACCCATCGCCCGGAGGAAAGGGACGAAGCGGGATAAAATATCAAATTAATAATTTGAAAAATGAACAAAATAAAATCATGTTATGTAGATTCACGGGTCCGTGAACCCGATTTGTCTCGTGTTACTCGAACTTTTAATTTAAAGAATTCTTCAGAAATTGTTATTTAAGCCTAAATATACTTATAGAGGAAATGTTGGAATTCGTCATTTATATTTCTGATAAAAATAGTTATTTGCTAGAAGCGCCCTAATAAACATACACCCATTGGCGGATTTACCAGCAGGCTGAGTAGGCTGGAGCAGCGGCAGATTTTAGAGACATCAAATATGGGGCAATTATTTTATTTTACAGTAATCAAAACAAAAGTCATTATACATACTTACATTTCTAAATGTTATAAGGTTCACACAAGTAAATTGTCACATGTAGTATTTTTCACCACATAAATACATTTTTCTACAATTTTCCCGCCCTAAAGTCAAAGTCCCGTTGTGGTGTTGGGAAAGAAAGGAAGGCAAAATATTAATAGCCTACTGGCGGCAAATGTCTAAATCCGCCACTTCGTACACCATAAGCTGACGCTAATCATAGCGCCGCCATCACTGTTTTGCAAGATTGCGTTAATTGCCTGCAATATACATCACTATGCATGAATAACAGTTATAATCAGTAAGGCTAGGTACGCGCTGTTACGTCTCCCTCGTTCCAATAGGTCCGATTTGACATAAGGGATGTGAAATAAAAAGAAATAATAGCATAAATGATATCGAAATCGGACCTACACGAACGAGAGGCATATTAGGATTCTTCGATCTGAAAATTGGGTTATAAAGATGTATTAGCACGGAACTAATCGATCGAAACGCCTTAAAGTGACGGTTCGGGCTGCGCCAGAGACCGGAGATCGAATCAGGAGACCAAGACTGTTGACCCCCTGGAAGGCCGAAACAGATGTCTTCATCTCCGGTGGTTTATTGTATTATCGCAGTTTTGTATTTTAGACGCGTACTATTTATTTACTCCGCGTTTATTTCGTACCGCGTCTAAGATAAAAAAAATTGCGATAGCGACTTCTCAATCAGTATTATATATGTGGAGTAGTTATTGGAGTCACTTGGGTCCTGGATGTTTAATCGCCCGTGTATTGGAAACCCAGCTACTATTAGAGGATGGTGTTTGCTATCATATTATTTATTTTATACATCTGTCAATTTAGATTTTATAATGAGTCAAGAATTGGTAAAAGACGCAGAATTTTCTGGAATCATTACAATGAATGTATCGGTGCGTTCATCAATCATTTTTTTTCACTTGTTTTTCTAGTGAGTCGCACGACACCGCTGATACAGGGCGAAGACCAGGTCGGAAAGATCGCAGTCTTGTCTCGCATTGCGGTACCTTCTCTCGGTTTCGCACGCGACCTACACAGAACTCATAAGTAAAGTCTTGACATCCCGCATCGACGTCCTGTCTCTGTCGATAACAGCGATAATCGGAGAATCGTGTATGCGTACCTAGCCCCTACAATTAGCACAAGCCGTACCTAGAGGAGGAGTAGGAGTCATCGGACGAAGGCGGCTTGCGGCGGCGAGCGGCAGGTTCGGCGCGCATCCAAGGGTCGGCCCAGTCGTCTGTGCGGCCGTCGCGCCGCGGCTCGCGCGGGGAGCGCGCCTCCCGGGACTCGCGAGCCTCGCGCCCGTCGCGCGCCTCTCGCGGCTCGCGCCCTTCGCGCGCCTCCCGCGCCTCCCGCCGCTCCACCTCGGCGCGCTGGACGATCACTTCGCGGGATGAGCGCACACGCCGCTGTTGGGAATTCTCATTTTACTACATATAGTATGTATCTTATAAACAAGAAATAGTAGTTTTTTACAGAAGGGTTGAAAGTCAGCCATTTCACCCGAGATATTTCTGGCGCTCGAACGAAGTGAGAGCGCCAATAGTTCGAGGGTCAAATGGTGACATTCACCCTTTCCCCCTCTGTAAACACTCTACTGTTCATTTCGACTATGTGAGGAAATTAAAATACCACACACACATTTAATGAAACAGGTATATTGATTATCAGTTAAAATTTAAAGTAAAATTAGAACAATTTGAAAATAGATTATTAACATCAGCTTTTGCCTGGTCTTCAATCTCATCGGGAGTTAAATTGTCACTGGAATCACTTTCCGAAAACATTGTTAACACATTTATTCCTGGGGTGTGTGTTGGGTAACCTCCTCGAGTGTCGCTCCGATTCCGATCCCGCTGCAGTCCGGGGGAAACGGAATCGGAGCGGCCGGTACACCCTGAGCGGCGGTCAATGGCTTCCCCTTCACCCCTTCATAGGGTTGGCATTGATCGTCGGCCAATACCCAACGTGGCGGGAACACATCGCTCTCCGTACTCCTCTGCTTTCAGAGGAGACAGGATGAGCGATGCTGTTAGTGGTGAGATGGCCCAGGGTCAGCCGGGGTGCGAGGGATATGCTCTATGGGTAACCTTACACCCCGGCGTCTGAAGACCCGAGACGGCGTGCGGTTTTAGTCGGTGCAAGCCCGACACAACCGCCCCCGCTGGCCGGCGGGGGGGTATCCGAAGGGATTTCCGCACGATAAAAAAAAAAAAAAAGGTATTTATTCCTATTAAATCGTTTTCCCGCTAATTCTTTAGCAAACTTAAATTGTTTTGTTTAATACTTAAAAAAGTTGTAATTCACATACATAATGCCAACCTTAGAAGTTTTGAAAATCGAATCTATTGGTTACATTGTAATCGAGTTGATCGCGAGATGTGTATTTAGGCTGGCCGCCTAAATACGCATCGCGCGACGTAAAAAAAAAAGCAACATGATATCAAGGCATTATGACGTAGGTAATTAAATTATCATGGACCCCATGGCAAAAATTAAAATTTAAAAAAATACTTTCCACCCTAGGGATGAAATAAGCTACTTTCCACCCGGCTATCTACCCATGAAAATTAAACTTTCCGAACAGGAGAGATTAAAAAGATGTTTTATATTTGACCATTGATTTAGTTTTTTTTTATCAAAGCCCTTTCGATCAAAACTTCAGTTATTTTAGCCCTTTGGGCGACATTGTACCCTATTATTATTTATATCGTACTAGCTGACCCGGCAAACTTCGTTCCGCCTTAGAATTAAGTTAGGTTGATTTCCTTATCAGCTAAATTTATTTCGTGAATGTCGCCATGCGTCCGTAATCCCGGGACCCGAGACAGCGTGAGGTTTTGGTCAGTCCAACATAACCACCCCCGCTGGCCGGCGGGGTAACGATTACCGAAAAAAAAGCACAAAATGACACAGTATAGGCGAAGACAAATCCAAAAAACCGAAGATCATGAAAATCGGTCCACCATTCTTGAGTTTGTCCCGGTCATCACTAACTCGACTTTGTTTTATATAATATATATGGTTTTCGAGTTGTCACAAATGATAAAGCACAGAATGTTCAGCAAAGATGTGTTGTGTATTTCGCATGGCCTGCCTTATGGTCATGCATACCGCGAAGCGACGATGGGCCAAGACGAATGTATTAGTTTCATTTGCGAGTAACATAATATTAACAAATAAAACTGGCAAGCCTGAACATGGTATAAACTTAAACATAACGTCACGCCTGTATCCCCGTAGGGGTAGGCAGAGGTGTATTACAACACCGATGATTCGCCAGTTATGTTTTTACCATGCTATACATTATATTATAAACATAACATAACTTCACGCCTGTATCCCCGAAGGGGTAGGCGGAGGTGTATTGCACACCCACGATAACCAGCATTTAAAATTAAATAAGGCCTTCAGTTACAACAACTGATAATAATACCTTATGATAAGCACCCTCTTCTGTGGCAGGAACTCTTTCATCGTAATGGGGTACTCTTTCGTACGGGCGCTCTCGCTCGTACACGTGCTCACCGCGCTCGAAATATCGCTCGCGCTCATCCACGGGCGGCCGCGGAAAGCGACCGCGGTACATCGGGCCATAAGGTCTGAAAATAAAATTTCAAGCTAAGTTTTGGATACTCTTGGTGGCGTTTACATAACAACGAACGAATAAAGATTCATTCATTTTGTGGTGTATACACAATGTGCTCGTCTTACACACATCTAGATGACTCTTTAAACAGATATCATCACTCGCAGTAACGATGAGATGGGTCGAACCGACTAAAACGCACGTTTCGTCACATTTACCTACCTGTGTTGCTGAGGAACCAGGTGTACCTTAGAAAAGATATCGCTGTGACCCCGATTCGCATGGGTCGCCAACATTGACGACCTCGATGTGTTGGTCTCAAATCCCGCCACGATATTTAGAGACGCGGAAACACGACGCGTCGCCGCCCTGGACCTGCTGCTATAGTCAATGACTTCTATGTATGCTACTAGACGGGCTGTATGGAATAAAAAATTGACAACGCGAAAGATCCCAACCACCAACCACTTGCAACTTTTTTGGCTGGCGTACAGATGACATTACAAAAATGCGCGCTATGACTACAAATAAGTGTCAAAAATGTATTGTCGCTGCGTCCCGTTCCAAATTCTAAATACAGAATTCTTTCACCATTTGTAAGGTTATCCCCGATGGACATAGACTATTATTGACTTGAGTTAAAAAAAACTCATATAAACCGAAGCGAACCAAGGGCTGGTTGCTAGTAATCAAATAATGAATGATATGTAACCTGAAGGCTTCAGGGTCCCTGTAGTGCGCGGGCGGCACGTCGTGGAGGCGCGGCGGCGAGGCGCCGACCGCCGCCGCCGCGTAGGCCAGCTCCGCGTCCGGGTCGTGCACCACCCCGCCCACTGACAAGTGCAGTTTCTTCTCTTCGAAATCCATATCTTGCTCCTTGCGCTTGTTTGCTATTCGCAGCATCTGTTACAAGAATATAGAAATTCAGCAGAGTAATTAAAATCATCATTCTTATGTTAGAGCGCATACAAAATAAAATTAATAGATACTTAAGAATGTATGGGGTGTACCCCTTCTACCATTTGATGTATCCAACCTCATTTGTATTAGGTATGGTCGGATACAACAAGCTGGAAGTTAGGAGGGACTTGACGACGGTGACATACATTCTCAAAGTGTTCCGTGGATACATTAGTAATCCGGGTATATTACAATGTATAGGTTTATGTGTTCCAGTTAGGCATGTACATCGTCGTAGACGGCCGAACTTATTGAGGAGCTCCCCTCAAGCGAGCTATTACCACCCTCAATACAGTGGCAGAAAAAGTAGATGTGGTCTCGTGTTCACTGAGTGAGTTTGTAAAGGTTACCCTGCATTCCATTTGTTAAGTAAGTTGAATTATGTTTTATATTTTTTTATTTATTTTTTTATTATTATTTTATAATAATTATTGGAAATTGCTATTATATAATGCGTAAATTAATATTATTGCTATTGAAATATAATTAATGATATGAGATGATGTAAACGAGATGAATGATGAATGATAATGGTACTACACTGTCGAATTGGGATTACCTGTAATGACGGATGTAATGTAAGAAATAAATAAATAAAAAATAGAAATCTTGACAATGGCATCGTCCATATTTTTAGGTCTCTTTGGTGGTAAGCGCGGGGCGCGACGGGCGGAAGCGTGCCGATCAACCAATCATAGATTATTTAAACGTCAAAATTGTTCAAAAGGGTCGCGTCATTGGTTAATAAGATCTTTTATTGATTTTATGATTACGTACGTAGTTTGTAGATATGATTATACTACGGCCGTTCAGAGAATGCGTTCCTGACACGTCGCGATTGAACTGACGACGTAACTTTGTAATGGCGTTGCAGTTACGATAAAAATATTTTTGCTGGTTGTTTATCGTTTTAACAATTGATGAGCATTAAAACAACATTCAATTATTATTTTTTCAATAATCATAATAATAATTTCAACAATTATTATATCAATAATCAATGAAGGCTATAATTTTGTGCCAAACTGAGTGTCAAATAACTTGGTCAACAATATTTTTCTAAATCTATACTGCGCTATTACAAGGTTATGTCGGCGCTTTATATTTGTAGTGCTGTGCTAACAATAACAGGCAATAATAGTATCGTAATCTGTTCTTATACAGTTATACTTTATAAAATAATACGTTTTGTTTTTCTTTGAAAATAATGGACTATAAGATAACTTTTATAAAATATAAAAATAAAACTACGACCGCAAAGTAGCATTTTTATATTTAGGTTGAAAATGGTAACCCCAAATGGCGTTACTAGCATTTTTATACTTAGATTAAAAATGGTAACCCCAAATGGCGTTATGGGCCGCCATTTTGTGACGCTAAAACAGTCGTCTGTTGTCGTTTCGTGCGCATAGACCACGTTCTTCAAGTGTTTACAATCTGTTTTTATTTGATTACCCGGCTTTCGTTTAATGGACTGTTTCTGCTTTTCAAACTGACATCGGCGCTAAATCGGACTTCTATTGTGTTTTGTATTGCGTTCTTTTTACTTTTGGTGCATAATAATGCCTAAACGTGGACAAACATTGAAAAGTGGAGCCCGTGAGTTAATCATCAAGCTGCAAGATTACTTTGAGCGGGAGCGGCAAAATGGCGGACCCCTGGTACCTGTCGAACAAGTACAAGAACGCGTCTCTCAGGCGCTTGGAGTTAGCAAACGAACGATAACAAATATTAATAAAGAAAAGTTCGGCTCTACTGGCACGGAAGATAATATTTTACATACTCCGAAGAAGAAACGTAGAACTAAACCCGTGACAGATAATGACACCTTTGACGCCGATGCAATCAGAAATCATATATATGGTTACTATTCCAGAAATGAATATCTCAACAGGAAGAAGCTTTTGGCATCGTTAAGAGAAGCTGGACTGTTTAGCGGGGGTAAAACTGCTTTAACCAAAATCTTAAAAGATATTGGTTTTTCGTATAAAAAAACAGACAAAAGAAATTTTTTATAAGAACGATAAGACATAATTTTAAAACGGATAAGTTTTTTGAGAGAAGCAAAAGAAATTGATAACTGGGATAATGTCGTGTTCATTGACGAGACATGGCTAAACGCCAATCACACGGTTTCCCGTTCTTGGACGTATGATACACAAGGGTCGACGTCGAAAGTACCAATGAGTAAGGGGGCCCGTCTGATAATATGCAACGCAGGTTCTGCAAAATACGGCTTTGTGGAGAACGCGTTACTGGCATTTCAATCAAAAACCACAAATGACTACCACGAGGAAATGCATGCCACTACATTTAAAGAGTGGTTACAGAACGTGCTTTTGCCCAGCCTACCAGAGCCTTCTGTAATATTCATGGATAATGCCTCTTATCACTCGGTTCAAATACAGAAACCACCTACCCAAGCTAATAAAAAAGAAGAAATGGTGGCTTGGTTACAAGCAAAAGGCATTGACGCAAATATGCAGATGCTAAAAGCAGAGCTAATTAAATTAGTTAAAGAAAATAAAGCGGCAAATGTGCGATACGAAATCGATGAACTGGCTTTACTGGCGATACGGTCATCGCGTTCTAAGAATTCCACCGTATCATTGCCAATATAACGCGATTGAGCTAATCTGGGCTCAAATAAAAGGTTACGCCGCCCGCCACAATACTTCCCCGCCATTCAGCACGAAAAAGATGATGACCCTATTAAAAGAAGGCTGCGGGGAAGTCACAAGAGTTTGAAGTTTGAGTTGAGAAGACTAAAAACCTGATTGTGGAACATTTTGACCGATATATCAGGATTGATTCTGTTATTGATAACAATATAATTATACATATAGGCGAAGGTGATGATGAAGACACCACCTCCTCAAGCGAATCGGAGTCTGATTAATATTCTGTACGCACATTCAATTCAATGTACTTTATTGCATAGAAATACAGATTGTAACTTTGTAACAAAGAATAAATAAAACAATTTTATTATATTCATATTACCTTTTTTTGGTTTCCACTTAAATAACTAAAATATAAATTTTAAATGATTCCGCCAATTTAAAACGAAAATAATCTTAAAAATAACGCGGCGGTTCATTTTGAAGGAACGGTAACGAACTCAGTGTTATGTTGTGCCCATCACTAGTCGTGACTAACTGATAGGTGTCAGCAACGCATTCTCTGAACGGCCGAACTTTAGTAAAATGATTACAATACATGTTAGATTACAATAAATTAGATGAGCAATAATAATCTTTTCTTTTATAATTGGATGTAGTTAGTAATACAGGTTCAAAATATTTTACCATAATTAGCATGCAACTTTACAAGCATGCATTGGAATGCTTGGAGGGGTTATGTATTTTCTGCTTTCTGTTTTTACAAAACTTTAACACAAATTTTATTACTTAAAGCACAACGTAATTGTGGCTAGAGAATAGGCTTAGAGAATTTTACACTACTGAGGTGAACCCACTCCTAACACAAGCAATTAAGCTTAGCTGAAGGGGTTAGGGGGAATATTAGCAATTTCGTATACTAATATTCTTTAAAAAAAAAAGAATAGAAAAGACTGTAAATGTGAAAACTGACAAAATATTTAGAGCATATTTGTACTGAATGGTAAAATCAAACATATATATTCGGAATATAAAAATATTATAAAACCGTTTTTCTATTCTCTATCTCGACAATTACATTATATTACCTCTTTAGCTGTCCGTAATCCACGCTCCCATGCAGACTCCGGCGGTGCAACATCTCTTGCAGGTGCCGCGGGGTACGAGCCACTGGCGGGCACACCGCGTACGACATCGAACATATTATAGTTGCCCTTATCCGTTACGCCGGGGTGAAGAAATCTGCAATGCACCATTCAATTTATGATATACTAGCTGGTATTAAATACTGATCCCGGTTTCGAAGCCCGCAGGAAGCGATTCTCGGCATAAACAATAGCCTATGTTCCAGCTGTTCCAAATTTCATACGGATCCATTCAGTAGCTTTTGCGAGAAAGGCTAACAAACATCCATACATCCACACATTCATACATCAACACATCCATACATCCACACTTCCATAATAACCTTCCGGTTATAATATTAGTGATTTTCTATTATTTGATCATTCACATACTACTATTTAATTTGGAAATCAACCATATTTCAACAAGCATTATTTGTCATTACGTTGGGTGACAAAGCTTTGCAGTGAAATAAAATTGCATCAAACCATTTTTTGGCATAGCTGCTTTTTCTATCAAAAATAAAGACAATCCCTTGTCTTGATCCTTTTCTTAACACAATAAAGTATATAATACCTGCAACTGACACCCCAAGTACAAGCTCCACGAGAGAAGAACCTGCAAACAGGTCTTGGTTCACTCTCCTCGGGACGACGCTCGGCCTCATCTGACACTTCGCCTTCCTCAAGCGATGAGCCACGCGAACGGCGACCAGGTTTCACATCCTCTGTTGATTGTTAAGCATGTATTTTGGATAAGGAATTTTTAATATAATAATTAAATTGAAAAAATATGAAACCTAATAGACTGATTTACTTCTACTTTTTTAATTATTTGCCGTCACTATCATCTGAGTAGGCGCTTCCAGCAGTTCAGAGCCCGGAGTCCGTTTTTACGGGAACAGCTGCGCCTGGCCGTTGAACGATTTAAATTAGTTATTACTAACGGCCCCTCCTTGTGCCCCGCACGTTAAAATTTCAAGAGAATTATTTTTAGTCAGGAACTCAACTTGTAATCCGATGGATCAAAACATAAAACACTGTGAAAATGTATCTGCGGTTCATCTATAAGGGAAAAAAATCTCACCAGTTTGGTCAATTTGGCGAATGATCAAAAATCTATTCTGTCGTCGGACAACCTGGTAATTGAAGCGACCAACCGTTTGAGAGTTGCTGCCGCACATTTCGGTACGGTACGGTGTTTACTCACAAAAATAAGTCATGGCGGGCTCTAACAGGTAACTACATAAATATAAATTGTTTTAAGAACTTCAATTATTCTTTAACCTCATAATTTATAAGCTCACACGTACACCGTTCCGCGACCGTCGATCAATAGACAGTTATTTCTGTCCTCATTACTTGTCCTTGCCACCACTTTTTGATTAAAAGTAAACATTAATTTGATGGGAATATCGATTTAACACATACATTTAATTTAGACAAACTAAACAAATAGAAACATAGTGTTTAATGTTTATGAGATGGATGAAGGGGTATAGAAATGAAAGACAAAGTATTGATATCGAAAAGGCGAATAGTCTCCTTCACTCACTATCTCCAGATTATTCCGTGCCAGCTCAACCATATTTTTCATCTTTCGCCCCTAACTTAGAAATTGAAGTCTCCATGCAGGATAGATAAATAGATAGATTCCTCTCAACAGGTTATGTCCCAGTACAATGGCGAGAAATTTTGATTGCACCGATACCAAAACCAGGACGCGATGGGTCTCAAATATCGTCTTATAGGCCTATATCCCTGATGTCTTGTCTTTGTAAAGTATTCCATTCTATAATTAACTTGCGGTTAGAATGGTATTTAGAAAACACAAATAAATTCTCACAGAATGTCATAGGATTTAGAAAGGGTAGATCGTGCCTGGATAGTTTAGTTCAGTTAGTCACGCGGATTCAGATTGGTTTTTCGGAAGATCTATCAACGATAGGGTGCTTTTTGGATATTGATAGTGCTTATAATAATGTTGATATTCTATCATTATTATCTATACTAGATAAATTAAACGTTGGATCAAAAATTTGCG
This sequence comes from Cybosia mesomella, assembly GCA_946251805.1. NCBI lineage: Eukaryota > Metazoa > Arthropoda > Insecta > Lepidoptera > Erebidae > Cybosia > Cybosia mesomella. The sequence continues at coordinate 21,173,754 of OX276401.1, forward strand.
CGTACCTTTGGAATTTTCTTAAAGAAAGACATCTCAAAATAAGAATAGGGGATAGGTATTTGACTAGGTCAACGGGGAGGGGTTTGGCGCAAGGAGACCCTCTTTCACCTCTGTTGTTTAATGTAGTGACCATCTATATTTGTAAGCATATAGAACGTGATGTGTTTATCTCGCAATATGCGGACGATTTTGTTATATATCATACCTATAGGAATATTACAACCGGTGCGAATAGAATGCAAATATCCCTGAATTTGATAAAGAATCTACTAGAAAATCTGGGTTTAGAGCTGTCGGCTGGTAAGTGCCAATTGTGCATATTTACTAACAAGCGATCAAGGGAACCTTTACAAGTAAATATTAATGATTGTAATCTGCCGGTTGTTGACACTTAGATGTTTGGGTTTTTGGTTAGATAGAAGTTTACGTTTTCGGAAGCATATAGGGGAGGTTCAGAATAGCATACCTAAATACCTTAACATATTCAGAGTTCTCGCAGGTCCCGGCTGGGGTGTACATCCGCTCCATTTAAGAAAACTATACATTGCTGTTATTCGCAGTAGATTAGATTATGCGTGCCAAATATATGGTAACAGTTGTGCTACACACTTAACTAAGTTGACTAGAATACAGAACCAGTGCATGCGAGTCATAGGTGGATACATTAAGAGCACCCCTATACACGTCATAGAGTCGGATTTGTTACTCCCCCCCCTTTTCATCCGTAGGTATTTTTTGGCGTGTAAGTACTACCTAAAGCTCCAGTCTCTTGAACGGTGTGATGTGATCAAGGATTTGCAAAAACTATCACTACTAACGGAACAGAGAATGTACTGGAGACGTAAACAGAAGCCTTTATTAGTAACTATTAATCAAAAATTAACATCTTTAAGTCAAACTAGAATTTTCAGACACATGTTTTCACTGGACGTATGTTGTGTGGACCTTTCGAATGTCATTCGCCTAGATATAATTTCATTAACTGAACCTAAGCGTACTTATAATTACGGTGCTTTAAGAACTTTATGTCAGCAATTTATGTTTGAGGAATATGTGGATTTCTATAAAATATTTACGGATGGATCCAGGACCAGCGACGGAGTTGGAGCGGCATTACTGGATAGTCAATCAGGAGATAATGTCCAGTTATGCTTAAGCCCAAAGTTATCTGTTATGCATGCAGAACTTGTGGCGATGTCAGAAGCATTATCATATGTACAGAACATAAATTCTAAGAACGTTGTCATTTTTTCTGACTCCCGAAGTGCGCTCCACCATATATCTAGATGTGGATATTCTAATTTCAAGGGCATTCCAGTGGCATATGTTATTTTAGAAAGTATATTGGCGTTAACGAAACAAAACCGGAATGTCGTTCTTCAGTGGATACCTTCTCATATCGGGATCCAGGGTAATGAACAGGTCGATCATCTGGCAAAGGGAGCAGTCTATTCAGGCATACCGACTGACTATCTGCCCTATTATACCGATTTATTACATGATGTTAGACTCGAGTGCCGTAAGATGTGGTCCGAATATTTCGATGAGCGATCACTGAGCAAGGGTATCTGGTACAAGATCATCCAACCCAGTCTACCGCGTTCCCTGTGGTTCGGAGGCTCCGATATGAGAAGGTACAGTATTGTTACAGCTTTGAGGCTGCGCTCGGGTCACTTCCCTTTAAACAGCTTCGCATATATGATGCGCAAAGTTGAATCTCCAATGTGCAGCATCTGTGGCACCATAGAAGACATCCACCATATTCTTATGGAATGTGTCCGGAGCTCAGCCTTAAGAGAAGTGCTGAAGTTCGATAGCCTGAACGTGGGTGAATATTTCGATATATTGTCGCTCCCACTGTCGAAGAGCGCAGAGACTATGTACAGCATGTTTGTTTTAGCAATTAAAAATAGTATATAAGCTTCCTGTATATCCCCTATGAGAGTGGCATTGTCATCATGACAAAACCCTCTTCTTTTAATAAAGATTTAAAAAAAAAGAAAAAAAGTGTTTAATGTTTTCAAAGTGAAATGTTTTTTTTTGAACATGCCATTTTTAAAATACCTAATCACGTAATGGTGCCATAATATGTACATACTGTGTAGTTAATATTATGATAAGTATCATAATTAATAAAATTGACTTTATCATATAGGAGAGTAGTAGTACTAACTATCTATCTTCTATATAATATAATCTGAATCTCGGAAACGGCTCCAAAGATTTTCATGGAATTTAGTATACACCCCAATATTGTTTACTAAACCCGGTCACCCAGATATTATACTATTATAAAATTGTAAAGTAGTTGTTTGTGCATTGAACATATTAAAAAAAACTTGGGTTATGTTAAATGAACGATTCTGAAAACAAAATAATATTTTAGGAATTCTTGTATGTTTATCTGTTTGTTCGCGATGGACGCAAAAACTACAGAACGGATTTAGATGTGGTTTTCTCTATTAGAAAAGTCTTGGTCAGACTTAAGATTTGCCGTATGTTTGATGACAATTGGTTGTTGTTGGTTGGTAGAACCGGAGAAATGACCAAAAATCGAAAAATGACTTCGACTTGATCGACTTGACGGGCGGAGTCGTGGGCATCAGCTAGTTCTAAATACAAGAGTAGAACATGTCAATTCCGGCTAGTTTAAGAGAAAAACCTTTCCAAAGTTAGCTTGATTTTTGTGGTTGTAAACATAGAAAAAGATTTTTCTCACGAACTTTAAATTCGGTCACTGTATTATGTCATTGGTAAATTGTAACTTAGATTAAATAAAATAAAAATTACGTTCTTTGTTGCAAGCCCAACAAGCGACATTTAGCGAGTTTACTTTGTTTTTTATTTTTCAAATTTAGCAAAAAATTAATATTTCAAAATATATCTTTATATACGTGAGTACTATGCTATCAAAAATAATCAGCCTCTTAATTCCGCGGGACTACAGCAAAATGGTTAAAATACTGTTTTAGAAATTTAGGTTGATAGGGTTGTCAACTTTTAAGATGTTAAATAACAAATTAAAGTTACTATAATAATGTAAATTCATAATAACTAGACAACCTAATTAACTTATATTTGTAGTACAGTATTTCAACAATTTTGCTGAAGTCTCTCGGAATTAGAGGCTGATTATATTTGATAGCATGGTACTCATGTAAATCTTTAATTTGAAATATGACATTTTTGCTAAAACGCCTAGATTTAGGAACCAATGACATAATACAGTAACTGTATTGTATTTGAAGTTTGCGAGAATAATCTTTTCTATATTTACAAGCGCAAAAAACAAGCAAACTTTAGTAATGCAATGTTTTTCTCTTCTACTGCTGTTCTACTCTTGTATTTATAGGTAGTACACAAAATGAACGACTTTGGCCTCCTAGCGTACATAGTTCGATAGTGCGGAGTGTGAGCACGTAGGCTGCCGCTGCTTCTTTCTGCGAGGAATTAATTCTCGAGAAGGTGACGGCGGAGGGAGTCCAGGAGACTCAGGTTTCTCCCGATCCGCAGTCGGGGTGCGAGGTAAATGCCTTATAGGCCACCTCACACCGTGGCGTCTAAAGAACCAACGACATGCGGGTTCAGTCGGTTCGAGACCGACATATTAACGTCCCCACTGGCCGCTGAAGGGATGCTGGGTATCCGAAGAGATTTTCGAACAGAAAAAAAGGACCAAAATTATATTTCACAAATTATGAGGCTTTGACACTTTCCAGTCAATTACTTAGGAGTACATAAATTAAACCAACTCCACTAAACCATTGTTCACTCAGCAATATACATAAACCTTGTTACAACTTCATATAACTTTACGGAGGTGGAGGCCAAATATCTTATGATAGTACGCACGACGTTGTGGAAATAGACGACCTCTGTGGCATAGCGGTAGAGCGTTCGACTGCTACGTCGGAAGCCGCGGGTTCGATGCCCGCTCCGTGCAAATATTTGTATGTATGAATATGTCTCTTTGCATTGGTCTGGGTGTTTGTTTGTATTATATGTATGTACATTCTAGAACCCATAACAGAAGCTAGTTGAGCTATGCTAACTTTGGGTCTAGGTAACGCTGTGTAGAATAGTCTAGAATATTTAATTATTTAATACATATGGAGACAGAGGCAGGACTGCTTTACAACTCTAATAAAAATTGATTCAACGGTTGGTTAACATGTAAGATGTTACATACATACAAACCTCAAAACCAAATAATAAAATGCTCACAACTTATAATAATGCAATAGTTCAGTTTTATTTACCTTTCTCAACACCTTTGTCTTCAGTATCACCATTTGATTGTTCTACAATTTTTGGTTCTATACACTCTCCCTCTTCTGCTTCAAAATCCAACTGTTCTTCTCCATCTTCTGTGTTACTGGTCTTTTCTTGGGGAACCTGGCGTTTATAATAATTAAAATAACATATTCATGTATAAAGAACAGAAATTATTGCATTATTCTAAAGCAGTCAGGTTAAACAATGCGCAACAAAATGAAAAAAAAAGGTTAGTAACAAATGTAAAAAACGTCATAACATTAAGTAATTTTACTTTTTCAAGTTTTGGAGTATCACTCTTCCCATTGTCTGATTGAGGTGAAGATTGTGAACTTGTACCATTAACTTTTGCTTCTGATTTCTTTTCTGGTGATGCTGGAGGAGATGTGGGCTATAATAATGCAAATAAAATGATGTAACAACCAAATAGAATAAAAGGGTAGCAATATTAGATATTTAAATAAATGGTGGTAAGTATGCAGAAATAGATAACATTCAAAATATTAAGAACTGTAGAAACCTTGGCTCCTTTTTCTGTATCTTCTGGCTCTATAGAATCCAAGTCAGACACATCAGAAAGATCTTCATGGCTTATATTTAAATCTTTTACATCAGGTTTATCACTTGCAGCAGATTTGCTTCTTGATTTTCTATCTTCTTGATCAGATTCCATCTCACCTGAAAATATTCCAATAATTGCCTGAAGGTACAGTCACCATCGGTATTAGCTTAACACACTTCAAGTTACTCTACATACAACCTCATACAACTTTACATCCTCTAAAACTTTACATAAAATACTAATCAGAAATTATCTGCATTGGGCATTTCAACAGCTGTTGAAAAGCCCATGTTTGGTCACTAAAGTGTTGGGTGTCTACAAATCGATTGTGAGAATAACCGATTCAGATAACAAGTGAATTCATGATCAAATTACCGTGAATCGATTTACAAGAAATAGAGTTTAGCTCAACTCATTCCATATCCAATCGTATACGATACACAAGCAATTTCTTACATTAACGCCATGAAAATAACGATAGAAACTGCGTATCCGCGGGCTCCTTATGGAGCCGGTGGTGTTTGACGGAGACAAATCTGTTGGCTCCGATCGGAACCGGCGGGGTCAAACGGAGGCAAATCTGCTGGCTTCTCTTGGAGCCGGCGGGGCTTGAAGGGGGTTTAGCAACTCCCTATATATACTGCCAGTGGGGACGCCGTTTGACCAGACGGGTGATCAGCCCTTCTATGTGGGGCCATTTCACCCATTTCCCCTATAACGATTGTCATACATATTCGTATGGCAACCGGGACCGACATCTTAACGTGCTCTCCGAGGCACGACCAGACCAATGCAAATACTCATATTCATGCATACAAATATTTGCACTGAGCGGGGATCGAACCCGCGCCTCCTGCGTAGCGGCCGCTTTCAATACCGCCACGCCACAGAGGCTGTCTAGCAACTCCCTAGCTAACTTACGATTTATCATATGAACCGATTAATTTCAATGTAAAAACAATAAAATTCTATAATGAAAATAGTAGAACATAACTTTTTTAGGATGTCTCGCAAAAATAAAGAATTCAGCCATATTTTAAATTGATTGTAGAATTTTCAACTAATATATGTAGCATTAGATTCCTTCAACTCAATATTATACATTATATATACTCAACAATATATATACTCTTTCTTTTTTAATTTATGTAATTTATCTTCGTTCAAAATGTGCAAGGCTTACGTTCTGTGCCTAGCTTCTGTCAATACTATGTGACAAAATGCACTTCTTAGGATTATTTTAACTATAATACTATCTTTTATTTACGACATATAACAAAAAAAGCGGCCAAGTGCGAGTCGGACTCGCCCATCAAGGGTTCCGTAGCAGCAAGTAACATAATAATGGTTTTTTTTTTAGTTTTTGTATTTCAGTTTTTTGAATGAAAGGTAAATTGCGGTTTACGAATTATGACGTATTAAAAAAAAACTACTTACAAGATCTCGTTCAAACCAAAAATCGGTGGAAGTAATGGTAATGTACATCAAATATTTTTTTTAGTTTTATCATTCTCTTATTTTAGAAGTTACACACATTTTACCACTTTGGAAGTCAATCTCGCGCAAACTATTCAGTTTAGAAATAAATGATATTAGAAACCTCAATATCATTTTTGAAGACCTATCCATAGATACCATACACATATAGGTTTGATGAAAAAAAAATTTTTGAGTTTCAGTTCTAAGTATGGGGACCCCCCAAAATTTATTGTATTTTTTCTATTTTTGTGTGAAAATCTTAATGCAGTTCACAGAATACATCTACTTACCAAGTTTCAACAGCATAGTTCTTATACTTTCGGAAAAAAGTGGCTGTGACATACGGACAGACGGACAGACAGACAGACAGACAGACAGACATGACGAATCTATAAGAATCAATCATTCATCATTCTTCATCATCATCTTAATGTTGATCCAAGTCACATTCAAGGAATTACCTCGCAGCCCAAGGTCTAGTGGCTTCGACTAATTAAGTGAAATGATAATACATTGTGAGAGTGCCTCCCAGCCCTAAAGAATGGATCAATGTAAGGGCCTCTTGCCTAAGTCGACAGGTGCACCTGCTAGCAGGTGAGATAGGCTTTGGTCCCAAAGATCTTAGTTTCACATCAAATAGTTTCACTTAAACATGTATAGGTAATCCAAAAAATCATATACCTTCAGATATTTCTTCAGTGGCAGGATCTTTAGAGCTTCTCTTATTATAGGAAGAACTCCTGCTGGACTGACTTGAATCAGATCTACTACGGGCTCTAGGTACAGGAACCATTTTCTGTTCTGCTTTTGTATGTCTCCTCCATGTTTCATTTCTTTCTTTTGGACTCCAATCATTTTTTTGGTTGGTTTGTATATTGGGAGATGATCTATAGGAATTTCTATCTGGTGAAGGACTGGAAGAGGGAGATCGTTGCTGAATATTTCTTTCAGAGTCAGGTGATACAGGTCTATTTTCTGGTGAACCAGGAGGAGATTTAGCTGAGCTGCTAGGACTCTGTGGAGTCTTTGGGCCTTCTCCTGCTGAGGGAGGTGCTGATGAGTACTGATCTCCATGGCCTGGTGACCCTACATTTGAACCCACATCACTTGGAGAGTGTGGACCTTCAGGTGACTTAAGACCTGCTACAGGTGATGCAGGCATAGAATTTTCTGGTGAGTTTATGTCAGAGTGAGCACCACTTAAGTTTTCAGGTGATTGTGGTGGCTTGACACAATGTGGAGATGGTGATCGACTCTCAGGTGATGGTGAACGTGGCCCTTCAGACCTAGGAGATCGTGGAGAGTGAGGGGGGGACTTTGCATCTTTTTTAGATGGTTCACTTCTATCAGTAGATGAACTCCTTCGACTCCGAGAGCTGGAACTTGAACTACTTGATGATGATTGATCACGTGAATCTTCCGAATCCATCTCTGAAAATAAACGGCAGTACCAAATGAGGTTGACTACTTCACTAGCGAGATCCCAACCCAAACAAGCACTGTTCGTTATTTTAATAGAATAAATCGCTTCAACCAGTATCATTACATTAAATGTTAGTTCACACATTCTCATGTACTTCATTTTAAGCAAATATTGAAAATAATAAACTTGTATTGTATTAAAATTTTAACAGAACACTGTAGTAAAATACTGACTGCATTTATATGAAATTTAAAATTGTGTAATTATTAAAATTATTTTTATGACACTAAATAAATAATAAACCTAATTTATCTATCATTTTAGCTAGATAACCCTATACTTAATACATAAATTACAAAAGAACTTAAAATTGGTATTTTCTTCTGAAAAAATACATTAGCATGCATATTTCCTACTCAACTTGCCTTACTGATGACTATTGTATACATATAAACTATAGTATTTTGACTATTAAATATATGTTTTATGAAAACCTACCTACTAACGTCAGACCCTACAGCAATAGTAGCGAATGGTAGTCATGATACTCAAAGTATTGGTCAGAATTTGTCAATAATTCAGTTGTATCATACAACTACAATAAGTGATAACTTCGAAATTATCAGCTTGCCAAAATTAATGTTTAGCCTCTGAATAATGAAAGTTTTAGAACTGGTAAATGCTACGTTGTGATGTATATTGAAGACACATCCACCCTTACCTTGACGTTGACGACTCGACGCCAGAAACAGTTGCACTTTGAAACACTTTTCATATTGCAAAGACTTTCAACTTTATAATCACAACACAAACAAAACTGGGTCTGTCACATATACTTGTGATCAACTTTTAAACTTTTTGAACGATAAACTGACGAAAACTTAGTAAAATCAACACTACTTCAACATGGCTGTGATACTGAAGGAAATATATGAACATAATAAATAATCACTTCCAGTACTTCCGTTGGGTTAACTTACGCCCTTACCTTTACTGAGATGGATAAGACGGTAAAAATCTTGAAGAAATTGTAATTTATATTAAAAATTATCCTTTATTTGCGCTGCTAACGATTCTTTCTCAGCGTAGCGAAGTCATCAAAACCATAGACATTTACGTTTAGGTTTTTAAATAAATCAATCAAAGCTAATGACGCTATTAGCTAGAGCGAACCCGTAGAGGTGTTCTACATGCAAAAATATTACTAAAAGAGTAAAAAGGGCCGAGTTAAGTCATCAGTTTTTCTTTTTCTATTATATTAATTAAGTTAAAGATTGGTTAATTATGGATGGATATTGGTTAACAAATCTCTGACCAGTTTTTCGTTATGGATTTGTAAAAAACTAAATCTAAAACACCTAGTCGATACTAGTGTCGCATTAAGAAAATATCAAAAATATAATGAGCATTCCGATAAGAGTAAAGTCAAAAATTAAACTTCACTTCACCCATTTAATCACTTTTTGCACATCACTCTTTTAATAACACAAAACACAATTACTACTAAAAATTTAGAGCATTTCAGAAAAGAGAGCTATTCAGAATCTGATGTTGGCGGCCGAATCACCCGCGTCTCTAGGAGAGTATCCTATTGTAAATCCGTACACGTGTCCCCTGGGTGGTGCTAAACAGGAGATATACTGATGGTTGGTTTCGGCCGATGGCTGCTAACCACCCACTGATCCAATGCGAAAAGCACTTGGTGAGGAAGCCACGTTGAGAATGTGAGGGGGAAGACCTCAAGGACGGGAAGGAGCCCACCTTCGATACTGTCAGGGGGGCAAAAGGTACTGTAGTTTCATCGACATCACTGCTGTTTCGGGTGACCTGCTTAGCTTGGTCGACGGCTCGACAGCTGTATGACTGGCGGGGGCATAGCAGCTAGTTCCGATCACATCGGCATCGAGTTTCGCTTATGATTGACCAAGTCGAAAGGCTCGAGCATTAGTAGGGCGACCAAGTCGTTCAACACCAAAAAGGCCAACTCTGTCAATTATAGACCCATTTGGGTAACGTCCATACTCCGTAAGAGTATGGAACCTCTCGACCTCCTCAGTGATCGGCAATACGACATCCGCTAGAAACTGGAACTTGAAACTGGGGATCTTCTTGTGAATGCCACTCACATCAGAAGTGAGGCCATCGAGAAAAACGGAGAGGCGCTTGCCATTTCCCTTGACATGTTGAAAGCCAAATCAACCAGCTACCATCCTACGGCCTGCCTGCTAGCTTGTGTGCCTGAGTTACAGACTTCTTGAAAAATTGGTCATTCGCGGCTGCTCGTCGGACCAATTACAAATAATTACTGGGGTCTCTCAGTGTTCGGTACTCTCTGCTACGCTTTTCCTGCTGCATATTAATGATCTGCTCAAGCCCGGTACCGTTGGGTACGCAGATGACAGCCAGCACGGTGGTTGAGAGCTATGATGAGTCCGGCCCGCATATCAGCGTGGCACAGATCCAGTCTCTTCGAGTGGCAATGGTTCAGCGTTTGGACTTGTCCTTGAACTCGGTCTCCGATTGGAGTAAAGCCAACTTGGTCTACTTCAACGCAACTAAGACCCAGGCTCGCTCTTTTCTGTTAAGTAGAGTCGAATCAATTCTTGGAACCCACATAAAAAATTATTAGAAGTAAATGGCGGAGTTAGAAATATAATAAACCCACTATGTAGGAGACGCGAGACAATTTATACATATGCAGACTACCTATAGAAAAGATACCCACTCCACCTTTTTTTTTTTACGTGCGGAAATCCCTTAGGATACCCCCCGCCGGCCAGCGGGGGTGGTTATATCGTGTATCGACTAAAACCGTACGGTGTCCTCCCCAAGTGTCCGTTGCCGGGCACCCCGGGTAAGGCCTCGAAAGGATAACCACAGTTGCCGGTGGACTTTGGCCGCCACCGCGGCCTCGCCTGGTACCCACCCCACCTACAATTACCATTTTCGTTTATATTATGTCGTTAAAATCGCCATCTATTGGTATCCATTAATATTAAAATGCAATGCTTGCGTCTGCTGAATGCCACACTCTCGCTCAGTGGCACCCGAAATTCGATACAAGTGTAATTCCCATCCATATAGTCTTGCAGAGAGAGCGGTGCTCAAAACCTCAAAACAATCAAAACCAAAAATACCACAACGGGACCCTACCAGTTTACCTACCTTTAGCACCCGATTACTAATAAATGGCCGCCGGGGCAAGCTAGCAAATATACATACACACAAGGTACATACATTATATTATACTGGAACGAAATGCCTGTGAAGAACCTACGTTTGTAAATATCAAATCAAAGCGCTCGCTTCGACTGACGTGAGCGTGTGACTCGCGTAAATATTTGAAAACTCTTTGGAAAACTTGGACGTCTTTCGTCGCCACCATTAATAATTTTAAAAGGATTTATTATATAGGACGGGCGCTTTTATAGCTAGTTGAATATGCAAACTCCGATACAAAACAGATCTTGCCACCAGGTATGATGGTCCCTTCACACCTTTTTTTTCTCAATGGTTTTTCGCAATTTACCAGAAATCAACTACGATTGAGGTCCACTGGCACTCATTCAACGACGTTTTGCATTTAATTGCGAAAGACCGGTTTTGGTACTTTTTGAGCACCTTCTTCAGCCCCGTGCTGAACTTTCCATTCCAAAGTTGACCACTTATTTTTTTTTTTTTTATACCACTCAGGTGGCAGACAAGCTCACGGCCCACGTGATGGAAAGCGGTCACCGTGGCCTATGGACGTGTGCAACACCAGGGGCGTCACACTCGCGCTGCCGACCATAAAAAAAAGAAATTGCAAAGCAGGAATAGCCTTTAGTCTTCCGGGAAGACCAAAGGCTACTCCCGCCTCTCCCTTCTTAGTTTTTGTGCTGTCAGAAGGAAGACTCTTCCCTCTGACAGCAGAAAAACTCTCAGTGAGCTCTGGCTACCCTACTCACCGACGGGAACACAACACGAGGTTATTATGGCCGCGGTATTCTGTAGGGCGGAGGTACTTCCCCAGTCGGACTGCTCAGCTGGACGGGAATACCGTCATGTCCTACCTCTCTTACCTTACTCCTTACTCTTATTATGTCATCAGTAAGGAAAGACTACCAATACATAACCAAAACATGCTTCATTGTGTTACTCATATTGATTTCATTGAAAATTTCGAGTCCGACATCTTTTATCGCTATAAGAATATAATATATTCGTAATCACCAACCCCGAAAACCCCGAGAACGATAAGTCCCTGTATTCTGAAAATCATTATAAATGTTATTCTAGGGCAGAGGTTCCCAAACTTATTTTGTCTACTGCCCACTTTGAGACTAAATTTATTTTTAGCGCCCCCATTTTTTCACCTACTTAAAAACCACTATAACTTCAAATTAAATTAATTACTTGCTGTGAGCTATATTAGCGGAGATTAAACATTCATTCTAAAATATACTTTTACTATAATCCGCAAGAGTTAACTAGAGACCTGAGCACAGTAGGTAGTATAACGACGCTCAGGTCTCAAGTTAACTCTTACGGGCTACACCTGCCAATGAGAATGATTATTGAAACGTAACTTTATAGTATTCAGACAGAGTATCTTTTATTCAAAATAAAACAAAATTAAGTTATACAGGTCTGTCATGTAAGCTATATCATTTTTTGATGTAATGAGCTTGTTGCGCAATTCTGTATCTTTAGCTGCCAAGAACTCTATCACAGAGTCAAACAGGTTGTAAAATCGAGTCAGACAATTGCCTCTTGATAGCCAACGAACCTCAGTATGAAGCAACAAACGGTTGGAATCTTCGTCATTAGTAACACATAGCTGATGAAATAATCTATCATTTAAAGAGCTGGTACGGATTTTATTGACTGCTTTGATGACATATTGCAGCACAGAACATTACTACTCCTGTACATCTGGAATTTTATTGTTTAGTACGCTATGAAGCCTTTATGGCACCCTGTCATAGCCGGAGCGCCATCCGTAGCAATTGATATAATATTTTTCAAGGGAACCTCTTTCTTATCACAAAACTTTTCCAATGTATTAAATATGGTTTCGCCTTTTGTATCGGTCTCTAAATTTCTAGCAAACAATTGTTCTTCACAACATGTTTTCTCATGTTTAATAAACCTCACGTAAGACAGCAACAATGCTTCATTAGTAGGTAAAGTGGACTCATCGAGCTGAATTAGGAATTGACTAGTCTTCAGATGATTGCACAATGATCCTTCAATGTTTTCAGCCATTTCATCAATTCGTCTTTGCACAGAATTATTACTCAAAGGAATTTTTCGGATAATATCTGCGGCCGGTTTATGAAGCACAGTAATAGTTATTACTTCCTTTATTGCTGGCAAAATTAACTCTCCCCCGATGTTGTGTGGTTTGCCTTTTTGAGCAATTAACAAAGAGATATTGTACGAAGCTCGAAGTCCGTCGTCATCTTGCTTAGTAGCTGCCGAAAATAGTTTTGCTACACTTGGCTGAGTATTATGCTTCATCTCTAGGTCTTGAAAATATGCTATATTCTTGTCTTTCTTATCTGGATGCATTTTATTCAAATGATCTTGCAGTCTTGAAGGCTTCATTGCTTCATTCGAAAATGTTTTTAGACATAGAAGGCACTGAGGCGACGATGGGTTTGTGGGATTTTCAATGAATCCGAATTTTATATATTCCACAGAGTATTGCCGTTTCTTCTTTTTTACTTCCGACATTGTTTTGTTTTAAGAAATACGCGTAAGTAAGTGTTGAACTTAAGTACTGCTTATCTATTACGCGCGAAACCGCAAATGAAAATAAAATAAATATTCTGTTGGTTATATAGGATTGCATAAGCAGCACGCACCGACAGGAATAAGACAAACATGCATTAACTCGTTTATCTCATTCGACACTCAATTGTACTCAACAAGTAAGAACAAGTATTCTATGACTGATACAGGAATGCACAAATCGGGTTATTTAACAAAAACTTGTTAAAACATGATTACCCGCGGTCTATTATCTTCGAAAATTACCTATCTAGGAATACTAATAACTATTAAAATGCGAAAGTGTGTCTATTGCCTTATTTGTTTGTTTGTGTCTACTTTCATTTCGAAACGGAGCGACCGATTGACATGATTTTTCTTCTATTTATTGAATAAAACAGGACAGATACATGAATTACGCGGAGAGAAATATCGAACCGAGTTTGAGCAATCTCTTAATTAATATTAGTTGATGTTCACAAGTTGTAGCCGAGAGTCGAGAGCTCTATCGGTGTCTAAGAGTCCTCCTAGCTAGATGATATTACAAATCGCCCCCCGAAGCCTACACAACGCTCCCATTTTTTTCTGGGTCTCTTACCGCCCCCCTTTAGGCCTGCAGCGCCCACAAGAGGGCGTTATCGCCCACTTTGGGAAACGTTGTTCTAGGGTATTCAAACTAGTATTTTCGGTTATCCGATACACGATAACTTTTACGAACATGTTAGAGAAAGGACGTGTGTCAGTTGCCGCAAATAGCGAAATCGTACGATATTTAAAATTAGGTACTTAGCGTAAATGCCACATTGTAGAGAATGTGTGAGAACGGATCTTAACTTGGTGCCCACGGGTATATGGAACCCATGGGTGTATGGGACCCCATATGTGTATGGGACCCATGCGTATATGGGCCCATGGGTAACTTATATGTATGGGCCCCATAGGAGTAAGGGGTGTCATGGGTCTATGTCACCCTATCGGTGTATGGGCCCCATTAGTGATGTATGTGTATGGGACCTCATAGGTGAATGGGGCCCCATGGGTTACATATATGTATGGGAGCGATCGTGTGATAGCTATATTACAATATTATAGTTATTATAAGCTTTATTCCCTTTATGTAAGGTGCAACTAGAAGATATGTGTAAATATCAATTGCATCATTATTTGTGTTGATACTACAACATCACCTTAAGTTAACATTCGTTGTTTTTCTGTATATTGACACGAAACACTGGACGCGGACCGCCAGCGCCTCGCTGTGGCGTAAACTGACAACTTTCCTGTGCCAAAAATACCTAAAGTCGGCGAATACCCTCGCGTTAGCTTTTCTAGCTAAGTAATTCCAAAATTTGGCTTTCTTGGTTCATTTGCATTTCCAAATGTACCTATATAGTGACTGAACTAAAAGTACAAATTGTGAACACATGCTGATATTTTTTAACGTTTATTTTTTTATGTCATGTTTCATGTCATAGATTATTATATATATAAGTAGGTACTAGAAATTTCATGTTATACAGTTAGACCATTCTAGTATATATATAACTAGTATTTTGCGCGGTGCGCGAGCTGCAAGCAGCTCGCGAGTGTTATGTGTAGCGGTCTATTTTGTTTATTTATTTCAAATAAAAAAATCGATCCGCCATCTTGGATTTTTGAACTCTTTTTTTCAAAAATTCAAAATCAGAAGCTTCGATTTACTCAAAAAAGACACCCATGTTGCCATGTCATCAAAGATGGCGGAGAAACGACCACCATGTTGGCCGCCATCTTGAATTTTTTGACATTTCGGATTTTTTCCATAGTCACCAAAGCTCTCTCTACATTTTTCCCATACATCATCCATATCCCCCATTACTCCTTCTAGGAGAACAATTGTGTCGTGAGTGGTAATCGAGCTATATATATAAGTATATATATATTTTTTTTTTTTTATATTTAGGACACGTCAATTTGACTTCACCTCGCCTGATGGTAAGCTGAAGAATTGATGAATTCATATTTTAGGCATCAAGCAACAGCTTCATGATTACACTACAAGTCTGAATTCCACAAACCTGATGCAGGGTACAACACTCCTAAACCATAGAGAATAAGGAACTGTTCCTGGTGAAATAATAGGTATTGTAAATGCCGAGTATAGACTTTTATTAGGTATTGAATTCCAAGTCCCAACTTTTCAATCTAACCACAAATTCACGGTTTTCACATTTTTCCCCTTATGTCTGAGCTATCTGCCAAATTTCATGATTTAGTTCAACGGGATTTCTTGACACGACACGACAGACAGACAGACAGACAGACAACGATGTGATCCTATAAGGGTTCCGTACCTCAAACCCTAAAACGGAAACCTTATAGGATCACTTTGTTGTCTGTCTGTCTGTCGGTCTGTCAAGAAACCTACAGGGTACTTCCCGTAGACCTAGAATCATGAAATTTGGCAGGTAGGTAGGTCTTACAGCAGAGGTGAACCGAAACACAATTCATCCATCTTTAATACTTTCTGAGAGAGACACCCATGACATTTGTGTTGACGCCATCTTGAATCCGCCATTTTGGATTTATTTTCATCTCCCTGCCAATTGGATGCGGTTTCGAGTATTTTTTGTTTGAGCAGTTCTCACCTATCTGTAATACCCTGGCGATGCTCCTCACCCATCTTCCAAACCCTCGATCATCATCTATCTCCATATTTCTGACTTGAGAACTTGAAGAACTCTTCCATAAAAACATTCTGAAAAGGAACCATATCAAAGTCTTGCATAGTTCCCAACTTGCAGTCACTTCAATATTCTCCATATATTTTGTATGGAAAATAAATCCCGCCATCTTGAATTTTGTTTCTGTTCATTGAGTAGGGCTTCAGGTCCTGATCATCTTTTGCTAAGAAACCACTCTTCTATCTTTTATACTCTCCGAGATAGACACCGACGAAATTTGTATGGCGGCCATCTTTTTTTCTCCATTTTGAATTTTTTTTCAGCTCACTGCCAATTGGATGAGGTTCCAAGTATTTTTTGTTTGAGCAGCCCTCACCTATGTTTAATACCCTGGCCTTGCTCCTCACCCATCTTCCAAACCCTCGATCATCATCTATCTAGATGTTTCTGACTAAGAGTTCTTCCACAAAAACATTTTAAAAAGAAACCATAAATCAAAGTCTTGCATAGTTCAAAACTTGTAGTCTATTCAATATTCGCCATACATTTTCTATAGAAAAGTAAATTCCGCCATCTTGAATCTTTTGCGAAGAAACTACTCTTCCATCTTTCATACTCTCCGAGATGGACACCGACGAAATTTGTATGGCGGCCATTTTTTTTTTCGCCATTTGGAATTTTTTTTCAGGTCACTGGCAATTGAATGACGTTTCGAGTGACATTTGCTCAAGCACCCCCAACCTGTCTTCAATACCTTATGCGTGCTTTTCACCCGTCTCCGAAATCCTCAATCATCAGCTCTCTCCATATTTTTCCTCCGAATGAATTTTTATCCTCTATACGAAACCATCAGTGAAAAAAAAAAATTTCATACAAATTGTTCAGGAGAGGTGATCAATGAGTGAGTCAGTGAATCAGCACGAGCAGCTATATATATATTAATAGTCTATGGAGTTAGACGAAGCGATGCAGATTTCATATCACTATAAAGTTTTGCAATATCTTTGAAATAGCGAAATAATCGCCTGGATGCACTAAACGTTTCTATTCTGTATATATCTCCAATGCTAAGACTATTATGTTCTTTGCAACAGTTATACTAAACTTATGGTTGATTCAAATTAATTTGCTACCATACTTAGTCCATAACATTACGTAAAAAAAAAAATACGCGCCAATTTCGTATGTTGATACTTGTATCGCAATTTTAAAACTTTCGCCATGATTGATCAAGCTCTGGACGATAATATATCAGAAAATGAAGAAGAAGAAAGCTTCTTTCAAGATGTAGACATTTTACAGAAACATGGTATCAACGTCGCTGATATTAAAAAATTAAAAGCAGCTGGGATATGTACCATCAAAGGAATTCAGATGTCTACAAAGAAAAAACTGTGTAACATTAAAGGGTTTTCTGATACTAAAGTAGAGAAAATCAAAGAAGCTTGTCAAAAAGTGGTTACGCTTGGATTCATGACAGCATTAGAAGTTAGTGATCGGCGAAAACAAGTTTTTAAAATCAGTACAGGAAGTACGGAATTGGAGTAAGTATTAAAATAATTGAAATCAAAGAATTTTTTTACGGATTCTATTGCGATTTATTTGATATTATTTATATTTAACAGGAACCCGAACGTTTCGGTTGCTTTTCAGCAACCGAAACGTCGGGTCGGGGAGACTAAAGATGGTTGTTGTCTTGTAGTTTGTATTATTTGTGTACGACCTTGGGCATCCCTGGCTGTGAGACCATTGGCACGTATGTCGTCTTCTACGTCGCGACGCTCAAGCCTGCACTTTTCACTTCTACCTCTCTTACCATGGCCCGACGGAGCCGAATGGCCAGACACTTGTTACCCACGTATCGACGGCGACTCTTCTACATTTTATCTGTGATGTCGCGGACTTGAAGGCTACCGCGGATGTGGGAGTTCCTCACGCGATCTTTACGCGTTACTCCGCACATCCACAGAAAATAAAATAACTTTTTTTATATTTTTGTGTTTTATCTATTCATCAACAACATGCTTATTAGGAATTTATCTGGGATCATTGTAAGTTTTGCCTGAAAGTACTAAAAATATTTTTATAACAAAGAGGTCAACAAACTAGGGTAACCCTCTGTTGAAAAGTAGCAGATAATGTCACCACTACAGGTGTCTTGAAATAGCAGATAGAGTAGACGCCGCGACCTCACTTTATTTCCTAAGATATGTTTTCAGTTATTTTAGTACAGCATTAGTGCTAAAATAACTTCCGAAGTTACTTATATATCAATTGGAGACTCGATTCATTATGCGCTAGTACACCATTGGCAAAACATGCATACTGTGTACGTACTGTATAACCTGTTATAACACTTATAAATTTTGTAAGTACCACGTTTTTAAGCAAATAACTTTGATTTGATCAACGTTAATCGGTTAGCGTCAGCTCCAGTTCCACCCAAAGCTTGCACTTATTACATAGATACAGGGCCGGATTTGGAGGTCTGGAGGCCCAGGGACAATGACCGAGCGGAAGCTCCTAATTGCGAATATAGGTTTTTTTTTTGATAGGCTACGTTTGATCTCTGTCTCATCTGGCGGTAAGTGACGATGTGGTCTACGATGAATCACGTTTGCCTAGAAGGAACCTATTCATTGCTTTTGAGAAACACATATTTAACACAAATTTCAACTGCCTAGCTATCACAGTTCATGAGATACAGCCTGACGGACAGCGGAGCCTTAGTAATAGAGTCCCGTTTTACCCTTTTGGGTACGGAACCCTAAAAATGAACTGTATTGAGCGGTAACCGGTGCAAATGATTCTTAAGTAAGACCTTGGGGTTTGGGCCAAGACCTTCAGGGCCAAACCAACCTCACCTACTGATTCACGGACGAGACTCTGGCGCAGGCTTTCCTCTCGGATTCGTGAATCGCGGCTTTTATGTATAAATCGTGAATCGCTGATTCACGATTTATACATAAAAGCCGTATAAATCGTATTTGTAAAGCGTACATACTAGGTCTGCAAGGCGAATCGCTGCTTGCAATGTTGAGCTGAGTGAGACATCGTGAATCAGATTTTGAAAATTTTGATTTTGCCTCCGTGGCAAGTCCGATTTTGAAAATTCTTTTTGAAAGTCACAACTCTGGACATGCTTTCTGAGCGTGTAAAGTTTGGTCACAGCGTCTCGAGCGGTTATTATGTAATTCCATCTGGAATTTTTTAACGGTGATCATTCCTCTGTGGTAGCATTAATTTTTTCAAAATATATCCATAAACCTTCCTCTGATTGACCTCTTTAATTATGCCAAATTTGGTTCTGATTGGATTAGTAGTTTAGGAGGAGACCTGTGACAAAGAAAATCCTGAAGTCTGGCATGAGGAGCTTTCGCTCGACTTCGTCTCACTCAGCTCAACCAACTTAACAATTTCACGTTACCTATATATTTTGACTTGGAAACTCATCGAGAATGAAAATCAATTACAGCAAATTATTGGCTGGTGGCATCGAATCAATGTCTATAACCGAAGTTTTTGGAGAATTCCGTACTGGAAAAACGCAGCTGTCCCATACTCTATGTATAACAACACAAATTCCTACTTCGACGGGCTACCACGGCGGGAAGGTCATGTTCCTCGATACTGAACACACTTTGTATCCTTTATCAACCTTTATGTTTCTAATAAACAAACTTATCTTTTTCCTATAGATAGATTATATTGCTTGTATACCTATATAGTATATTTTTTAAGGTTCCATGGGTACCTTTTTTTTTTTTTTTTTTTATCGTGCGGAAATCCCTTCGGATACCCCCCCGCGTGCCAGCGGGGGCGGTTATGTCGGGCTTGAACCGACTAAAACCGCACGCCGTCTCGGGTCTACAGACGCCGGGGTGTAAGGTTGCCCATGCTCGCACCCCGACTGACCCTGGGCCATCTCCGGTTTCGAGATGGCCCCCTCGGGTTTGGGAACCACGGTGTCCCCGTCTTGCCCCGGTTTGGGGGAGGGGCGCTAGTCGCCCCACCGTCCCGGCCTGCTTCTGCTGGGGTGACAGGTGGCCTCACCCGCCACCCCCAGGCCTGCGCTCATGGAGGACGGAGGTCGTTAAGCGACCTCCGGCGCCTGAGTCGCCTGCGACGCGCGGCGAGCAAGTTGCGGGCTCGGCGGACCGGGAGAGTTCTAAGTCTCTCCCGGGCGCGCTCCGCCACCTCCTTCGCGAGCATTACATGCTCGCAGAAGGAGGTGGCGGCGGCCCACGCGCTCGCGCTCCGCACCATTGCCGCAATCATGCTGCCGAGCGCGAGGACTCTCACCCCGATGGCTGCCACGAGGTCACGCCTCGGCGCCTCCCACGCCGGGCAGTCCGCCAGCGTGTGCAGCCCTGAGTCCTCGCTCGCGTCGCAGTGATGACACTCAGGCGTTGGCTCCTTCCTGATCCGATGCAGGTGGTCCCCGAAGCACCCCTTCCCGGAGATCACCTGCGTCAGTCGGTACGAGAGGCTTCCGTGTCGCCTCTCCAGCCAATCCTCCATGATGGGCCTTACCGCCGCTATTGCGGCGTGCCCTGCGCTTGGTCGCCCAAGTCGTTCCTTCCACTCCACCACGATGGCCTCAATATAATCAATTTATTTCCAGTAGCACAAGAAATGACCCATTATTATCTTCAACAACAAAAATGATTAAAGAGAGTAATAATAGGATCACTACGTTTTCCGTCTGTCTGACTGTCCGTCAAGACCAAAAGATACAGTCTTTTAACCGTCGTTATAGGTATAGGTATAGATGCCAGCACGGGCACCCGCCGCTCGCCGAGCCGCCCGGGAGGTGCATTTGCATTCCCCTGCCATTTTAGTCCTTATTTATTTCGGAGTTTTGATCCAGTAACGATATGAAAACCACATCCTTATATTTAAATTGATATGATGATGGTCAAACATATTGTGTTGTTGTTCTTTTGCTTTTATAAATAAGTAGTTGATGTTTTTTTTTTAATAATTATTATGTAGAAAGACACAAAAATACCCGGCGGCTTTGTTGTTATGTAGAGGTAATAAGAGAACTTTCGGGGTGCGAGGGATATGCTCTATGGGCAACCTTACACCCCGGCGTCTGTAGACCCGAGACGGCGTGCGGTTTTAGTCGGTTCAAGCCCGACATAACCGCCCCCGCTGGCACGCGGGGGGGTATCCGAAGGGATTTCCGCACGAAAAAAAAAAAAAAAAAAAAAAAAAGGTATATAAGAAGCAAAATATTCTAACAGTGATATCACAATATCTACCTACACCTATATCTAACATAACGTTATTTATTACTAACATATTATAATTAACAAAACATTCATTTTTTCTATAACAGTTATTCTTATGGAAAGTATTCATAAACACGAGAAGTAAGTATAAATTAAGTAAGTACTAGCTAAGTACTAATTTAACACTCAAAGTACCTACACAATTACACCTACATTCTTATGTCTCGGTGTTTAAATTTGCTCTGTAAAATTCTAGTTAACACCGCCCTTTAAAAATTCAATGTTAAATCATCGTAGTAATATTTGCAAAATACTTACTAGGATTAATCATAACCATCATCATCCTTATAGCGATTTCTCAGTACAGTCGAAAGTTTGCACTTTGGAGCCCGGGGTTCTTAACAGTTTTTCATTGGTAGGTATGTCGGCTTTTCGGTTCAAGCCCGACATAATCGCCCCCGCTGGCCGCCGGGGGGGGGGGGGGGTATCCGAAGGGATTTCCGCATGAAAAAAAAAAACAGGTAAAAATGTATGCCGTCTATTCCGGAGCGGCTGCCGTCCGACCTGGGGTTGGAAACCCCGAGAGGAAAGCCGGCGCCAGGACCTCATCCGTTGTTTACAAGGAGCACCGACTGGCAGGTGAGGTTCGCTTGGGCCCAAAAGATAGAATTAAAATTATGTTCCTCAATCAGTTCATCTCAAGATATTTAACTAACCTTACCTATGTTACCTTCCTAACGCCGTCCGCTATCTCATGTGTGTACACGGCGGCGCCTGTTTCGTGCAAATTTCTAGCCTACAATATCGTGCTTTGTTTCATTTTTTTTCTAATTTTCTAAGTGCCTAAATCTAAGTGGTCGGCACTGGGTAGGGTAGGTACTTATATCATTAGATACTATTGCGATGTTCGGTGTATTGGTTACAGCTCTTTACTTCTGATTAGATATGTAACACCATACCCAAGTATATTGTAGTTGCGTGACCCACTCAAAACAATACATATATGATAGGAGTGTATCACTATATTGCAATCAATATGGTTGATGGTAATTTCAGGGATTGTCGTTTTACCAATGTGCTCTTTCTACAGGACAGTTCACACATAAAAACTAATTTGTTCTTTAATATTCCTTATCTACTAAAATAATAGTCGTCCCGACAGATTGAGGCCTATTGCAGACAGGTTTAATTTAGATCAGAGTGCGGTCCTAGATAACGTTCTCTATGCCAGAGCATATACGTCAGAACATCAGGTACCTATGTATTTTTTTTTATGTTTAGGACACGTCAATTTGACTTCACCTCGCCTGATGGTAAGCTGAAGGTAAAGTCTCAGGAAAGAGGGTCACCATTATATACACGTACCATGTTAACAATGGTGGCACTCAGCTTGACGGCCTCATCAGAAGAGGATTGTCGTCGCAGCACCGCGTGACACCCACCGGTCCCACTAGTGCTGCGACCACAATCCCCCTGCCCGGCTATGTACTTGCTGACCCCTGAACGCAATCAAACCGAAATTGGATTACTATGGAGGGTATTTCGCAATCGTACACGGTGGTACCCACCCGGCAGAATTTTGTGACAAATTTGTGTCATCAAATTTCTACCACCAGTATTTAATATATATAATTATTATTATAATATTACTATCGAAGCGGCAAACTTCGTTCCGCCTTAGAATGAAGTTATTTTGGTTACCTTATCAGCTGAATTTATTTCGTGAATGTGTCATATTTGCATAGTATTCCTAGGGGGCTATTTCAAAGCCGTAGATGGCTTAGGGTCAGCGGGGGTGCGAGGGAATTGCCTTGTTTGGCCACCTTACACCCGTAACCCGTTACAGTTCGAGTTCGAGTCCGAAATATCACCCCCACCGACCGGCGGTTTTTTTTTTTTTACGTGCGGAAATCCCTTCGGATACCCCCCTGCCGGCCAGCGGGGGTGGTTATGTCATGTATCGACTAAAATCGCACGGTGTCCTCCCCAAGTGTCCGTTGCTGGGCACCCCGGGTAAGCCCTCGAAAGGATAACCCCAGGGTTGCCGGCGGACTTTGGCCGCCACCGCGGCCTTGCCTGGTGGGGTCAGGTTTTATCCCGCTTCGGTGAGTTGGCAGGCGTGTGTAGGACACACATGACACGCCTCCGCCACGGCCTGCTTCTGTAAGGACGGCGAGTCGGCCAACTGGCGTCCTCAGGCCCCGATCATGGAGGTCGGTAGTCCCGGGCGTAGATGAGCGAGTCTGCGGCGAGGACGCCGCAGACTGCGAAACTCGAGGGGCAGGGTTCTCTGCCGCTCCCTCTCCGCCGTCTCTTTCGCGTGCATTACCTGCTCGCAGAAAGAGGCGGCGGCGTGCCACTTGCACCCGTCGGAGACCACGGCCCTCACCATGGTCTCCAACGAGAGAACGTCCACGCCCAGGACCGCAACGAGATCCCGGCGTTGACTCCCCCACGCAGGGCACTCCACCAACGTGTGGAGCGCCGTGTCTTCGCCATTATCCTCGCAGTGCTGGCACTGCGGCGTTGTCTCCCGGTGGATGCGCCATAGATACTTACCGAAACACCCGTGTCCGGTAAATATCTGGCACATCCGGTAGGAGAGGTCCACATGGTCCCTCTCCAACCACTCCTTCATAATCGGTCTCACCGCAGCAATGGTGGATTCCCCCTACCTTGGATGCTCAAGTCGCACCCTCCTTGTCTCCATGAGTTCCTGGCGGACCAGGGACCGCTGAGCCCTGATTTCTCGGGGCTCCGGCCTATGGTCCCGCTCCAGCGCCTCCTTGTGCCACTGGTACAGCAGAGCAAGGGCTCTCGCTTCCAGGTCCCATGCAGGGGTCCCGGCTTGGAGACATGCCGCCTCGACGGAGATCTTGCGATACCCCCTGATGACTCTGACGGCCATCGCCTTTAACGGGCTGTTTAGAGCAGCCACGTTGCGGGCCGCCAGAGTCTCCGCCCATACGGGGCCCCGTACAGGGCAATGCTCGCCGATCGGCGGTGGGCTAACTTTGAGGATTTCCGGAAAAAAAACATAAAATGGTACCTACAGTATAGACGGAGACAAATCTAAAAATCGAAGGTCATGAAATTCGGTCTGTTCTCGAGTTAAAAACGGTCTCACCAACACAACTTCTATTCCATTTATAAATCGGGGCAAGACGGGAACACCGTGGTTTCCAAACCATAGGGGGCCATCTCGAAACCGGAGATGGCCCAGGGTCAGTCGGGGTGCGAGGGATATGCTCTATGGGTAACCTTACACCCCGGCGTCTGAAGACCCGAGACGGCGTGCGGTAAGATCAGGTTATTAAGACGAACAACTACAGGAGGTACATACTGAGGTATGGAACGGTGGACGTTTGTCGTTTGTGCCACCATCCCGGTGAATCTCTCAGACACGTGACCTCCGATTGTTCAATGCTTGCTAACACTGAGTATCTGCACAGACACAACCAAGCAGCCAGGATACTGCATCAAGAGTTTGTCCTTAAATACGGCATCATCGAACAGAGGCTGTCCTACTACAAGTACGTACCGGAAGTCGTACTCGAAAACGACCGCGCCAAGCTCTACTGGGACCGGTCCATCATCACGGATAGGACTATTCTAGCGAATACGCCTGATATCGTGCTAATGGACTGGGCACAGTCACGGGTATTTCTTCTTTCTATTACTATCCCCTATGATGAGAAACTCGTCCGCGCCGAAGCAGATAAAAAGACCAAATATCTGGACCTGGCGCACGAGGTTACCGACATTATGAGGGTGGGGTCCACAGAAATAGTCCCAGTTGTGATCTCAGCGAATGGTTTGATCCCAAGGACCCTCTCAGTCCATCTTGAGAGACTCGGGATCGGTGGGAAGTCGGTGGCGGCCAAGATGCAGAAAGCGGTCTTGCTCGACAATGCCCGAATAGTCCGGCGGCATTTCTGCCAATCGCCCTAACGCCCCGGCCGACTGTTGCCCACCTCGCCGGGGTTATCTTGCCGCCTCTCCCAAACTACGGGGAGGTGTGAAGTAGTTGAATAAATAATAATATATAATATAATATTCTACGACATTCTACACAGCGCACTCCAGACCCAAAGTAAGCATAGTTTAACCAGCTTGTGTTCTGGATTCTAGAATGTGGATAAACATACTATATACTTCTTATGATGTAAAATATTATACATAAACACACAGACCAATGCAAATAGACATATTCATGCATACAAATTGGTTAAGTAGAACCGGAGATATGACCAAAAACTGATAACCTACCTCAAACCAAGCCGCGGACATCAGCCGGTAAATTAAATACTATAATAAAATTGTAAATTAGTTGTGTCTGTACATTGGAGATACTAAACAAAGAAACTTTGGTGTTGTTGTAAGAACGATTCTGAACATTAAAATATTTTTTTTGGAATGCTTGTCTGTTTGTTCGCCATGGTCGCAAAAACTACTGAACGGATTTTGATGCTGTTGTTGTTTTATATACTCGTACATAATGTATAGATTCAAGAAATTTGGGTCAGTCAATAAAACTGTTAGTTGAAACCTACACAAATTTATTCATTTGTATTAGGCGGAGCTACTGGACTATGTGGCAGCTAAGTTTCATGAAGAAGCCGGAGTTTTCAAGTTGCTAATTATAGACTCGATCATGGCCCTGTTTAGGGTCGATTTCTCAGGACGCGGTGAATTAGCTGACAGGCAACAGAAACTAGCGCAAGTGCTCTCACGCTTGCAAAAGGTGGGTAGAAGGAAAATATTCAAACACTGTGTATTTGTATTTTTGACTTCAAAAGGAGATTTCCTCTTTGACCTGTATGTTTGTATAGATGTTTGTCCGTGATTTTCTTGCGCTTGGTTCAACCGATTTTGATGCGGTTTTCAGAAAAGTATTTGTTATATTACGGAGAAGGTAAACTAAGGTAAAAGGTAAACTAGGTGTACTATAGTATACTTAACCGATTTAAGACAGGAGGTATCCGTTATCTGGGGTGTGTGTTGGGTAACCTCCTCGAGTGTCGCTCTGATTCCGATCCCGCTGCAGTCCGGGGGGAACGGAATCGGAGCGGCCGGTACACCCTGGGCGGCGGTCAATGGCTTCCCCGTCACCCCTTCATAGGGTTGGCATTGATCGTCGGCCAATACTCAACGTGGCGGGAACACATCGCTCTCCGTACTCCTCTGCTTTTAGAGGAGACAGGATGAGCGATGCTGTTAGTGGTGAGATGGCCCAGGGTCAGCCGGGGTGCGAGGGATATGCTCTATGGGTAACCTTACACCCCGGCGTCTGAAGACCCGAGACGGCGTGCGGTTTTAGTCGGTGCAAGCCCGACATAACCGCCCCCGCTGCCCGGCGGGGGGGGGGTATCCGAAGGGATTTCCGCACGATAAAAAAAAGAAAAAAGGTATCCGTTATCTGGGATTAAGTATGTCGAGATTGGTTGAACTGTTTTTAATGCGGTTTTCATCAAAAACGTATTTGATGCATTCTCGAGAAGGTTTTGGTAAACTTAACCGACTTCAAAAAAGGTAGTTTTTTAACAATATGTCTTCGTATGGTCTTCACTAAAAAGGGAGAAACAAACAAAAAAATTAAAAAATTGAAACGACTGCCAAAACCAAGAAGGGAGTAAAAAATTAAGAATAACTGAATTACATATTAAATTCAAAGACAGAAACGCTCATAAGGCTTTCCTGTTGAAGTCGGTGCCTAGTCCATGGAGACGTCAACCCACAATGTATTGTGATACCCACGCGTATTTAATGCTTATTATGTGGCAGAACTACGCGAGTGGACTTACCCTACATTTGTAACTAATAGTCCTAACACCTCTTTGTTATGGCACCGATTCAACAGGAAAGTCTTAGGTATCATCTTTCAGAGGAGACAGGATGAGCGATGCTGTTAGTGGTGAGATGGCCCAGGGTCAGCCGGGGTGCGAGGGATATGCTCTATGGGTAACCTTACACCCCGGCGTCTGAAGACCCGAGACGGCGTGCGGTTTTAGTCGGTGCAAGCCCGACATAACCGCCCCCGCTGGCCGGCGGGGGGGTATCCGAAGGGATTTCCGCACGATAAAAAAAAAAAAAAAAAAAAAAAAGGTATGAGTCTGTTGAATTACATATGTAATGCAGATATTTTTCACTTTTTATTAGCCCCTTGGTTTCTGAAGTCGATTCTATTTTTTGTTGACAAAATTACAGCTCCTGTTCTTTATTTAATATGCTCAGTTAAATACTTTATTACAACAATCGAAATTACCTGACGGCTGGAATACAGTTCTCATCTGGGATGGCTCCGCACAATAGTTATTAGATAGATTGCAGCGGCGTGCAGTCCGAATCATTGATAGTTCTGAGGTCACTAAAACCCTAGCGACACTATAACTAGGTCTGCAAGGCGAATCGCTGCTTGCAATGTTGAGCTGAGTGAGACATCGTGATTTAGAAAATTTTGAACAGTGATCATTCCTCCGTGGCAAGTTTGATTTTGAAAATTCTTTTTGAAAGTCACAACTCTGGACATGCTTTCTGAGCGTGTAAAGTTTGGTCACAGTGTCTCGAGCGGTTATTATGTAATTCCATCTGGAATTTTTTTAACGGTGATCATTCCTCTGTGGTAGCATTAATTTTTTCAAAACCTTCCTCTGATTAACCTCTTTAATCATGCCAAATTTGGTTCTAATTGGATTAGTAGTTTAGGAGGAGACCTGTGACAAAGAAAATCCTGAAGTCTAGTATGAGGAGCTAACGCTCGACTTCGTCTCACTCAGCTCAACTTATCTAAATTCCATTACGTGTTGTTGAAGGCCATATTGATATACTTTATCGAATCACGTATTTAGCTAGTAATAAGTACTAAAAAAAATGATGTCCGAACGTTTTTCTAGTATAAGTTATAATATTAGTTCGACCGATTGCGATATTAGTACCAACCTACCTACCTACATACAGGCTACTTTGTAGCAGTCATAACTCTCCTTTAGGCGATAATGCGACAAAATCTCGACAGGATTCATTATTTTTCACATTGGATACGCTACCTTTTCCTCCAATAGTTCACACTTCACACATACGTCTCAAAGAATATCGCCGTTTTGTGTATGGCAGTATCTACCTATATTCGTGTAGCATTCCTATTAGAGGGCTGTTAGAGGATGCCTAGGATTATATGAAGAACACACAACATTCACATTTAGTTGGTATTCCAGTTCCCAGACGTCTTGTTCGCGTCTCGTCTATATAGAGATAGGGCGCAGTCGTAAAAAAAATCGTATTTGTGTTTCGCCCGTGCCCCGTCTTATCTGTTTGTTCTAGTCGCGACGCTTCTATACTATACTATTGAATGAAACTCACTGAAAGGACGCCGCGCCCACGACGCGTCTTTGCCTTATGTCCGTTCTGTTTGTTCCGCCCCTTAGTCCTGCACAATACATACCTATATATTGTTGTTTAAGGTAAATTTTTATTTTTTGCTAAGAATAATAAATATGTAGGTATATATTACATTACTTCATTAAAAAAATGCATTTTCATTTGTAATAAAACTTATGGCTGGACTAGGTAATAGTTTTTTTATACCACTTAGGTGGCAAACAAGCACAAGACAAGTTCTTTGCTTCTTAGATAGTATTCTATGGCTTATGGCTACCTCTAAAAAACAATATATAGGTATGTATTGTGCAGGACTAAGGGGCTCAACAAACAGAACGGACATAAGGGCAAGACGTCCTTTCCGGTGAGTTTCATGCAATAGTATAATAGTATAGTATAGAAGCGTCGCGATATAGAACAAACAGATAAGACGGGGCATGGGCGAGACTTAAACACGATTTTTTTACGACTGCGCCCTATCTCTATATAGACGAGACGCGAACAAGACGTCTGGAAACTGGAATACCTACTAAATGTGAATGTTGTGTGTTCTTCATTTAATCCTAGGCATCCTCTAACAGCCCTCTGATAGGAATGCTACACGAATATACGTATACTGCCACATACAAAACGGCGATATTCTTTGAGACGTCTGTGTGAAGTGTGAACTATTGGAGGAAAAGGTAGCGTATCCAATGTGAAAAATGATGAATCCTGCCGAGATTTTGTCGCATTATCGCCTAAAGGAGAGTCATGACTGCTACAAAGTACAGTCTGTATGTAGGTAGGTAGGTTGGTACTAATGTGACAATCGGACGAACTAATTTTATTACTTATTCTAGAAAAACGTTCGGACATCATTTTTTTAGCACTTATTACTAGCTAAATACGTGATTCGATAAAGTATATCGATATGGCCTTCAACAACACGTAATGGAATTTACGTTGTAAGATTTTTACGACGCGCTCATAAATTGTAGAAGAAGTACGGACATCGTTCAAGTTCACTGCGCGGGACACGAACACGACACGGCTAAAGTAGTTTGTATAGATAAACGTGCATCCGGCTTATGTCCACGCTTTTTATTTATTTGTGTTTCGATAAGACATACAAGATAAAATTAATAATTATTTTGAAATACTTGTAAATCTTGTTATCTAAAAATCGGAATACAATATTCGTAGGTACCTAGGTACTTAATTTTCATCTAAAATATGTCAGTTATGTCACTCTTGTCTTTTATCACTAATAGGTTGATTGTTACCAAAACTTGTTCAACGCATCGCATGTTTTTAATAATCACCTAATTAAATATGAAATGATAGCTAAACACCAATTAAGAAAATTGCCGATACTTACTATCATTTATGATGCATGATATATTAATTGTAAAAATACACTACAAAAAGCGTATCACCCGAAGAACCCGAGTAATACACTTCCGATCGGGTTGTTCGTGTCTTTGGGGTAGTCTAGGCAGGACAACTGCCCGCCATTTCTGCTTCTCTCCTATACCTACACTTCACGAGCTTCACCAAAAAATAGCTTATCAGATTCAAATTATAAATCACCTTAGCTCTGAAACAAAACAGAGACATATCTAATATCAACCTTGTCCTCTGAGGATTACAAAAACATTGAATTTCAATGTAAAAAATTATTGTAAATGTGTTAGTTAGTTGATTATAAGTTTGGCAACATTGATAGTTGACCGTACCTCCGCCTCTTTTAGAATATTATGCTATTGTGTTATTATGTGCCCTATCCATAGGCAGTAGGTAAGTACCTTTTATATAATTATATTATTTTCCATAGATTTCTGAAGAATATAATGTAGCCGTTTTCATAACAAATCAGATGACGGCAGATCCTGGAGCAACCCTTAGCTTCCAGGCCGATCCCAAGAAACCTATTGGCGGCAATATTCTTGCGCATGCATCTACTACAAGAATCGCATTGAGAAAAGGCCGCGGAGAAAACAGAATAGCAAAAATTTATGACTCGCCCGACTTACCCGAAAGTGAAGCTACTTTTGCCATTACCAATGGTGGAGTGTCTGATGCTAAAGATTAAAAAATAGATTTTAAGTTATTCTTTTATGAGTTTAATTTATGTAGCGCTAGCCAATGCTCCTCACGTTTGCATAGCCTTTATTTTTTCTGCTTTGTTATGTTAAGAACCTTATTGGACGTGTATCTACACAGCAACGTATCTAATAATTTTTCGCAGTCATTTTATACATAAATAAGTACCTACCTGGGTACATACCGATGTCCATGGGGCTCATCAAGGCCTTCGAGACCAAGCCAACTGCACCTGAAAGCCGGTACAGTGGTCATCGGTATTAGCTTAACACATTCCAAGTTGCCGACCACCTTAGCTCTAAAACTTTACATAAAATATTAAACAAAAATTTAAAAATGTTAATTTTGTCATCTGAAGATTAAAAAAATAAAGATACATCGATTTATAAATCTTTAGGGTTTCACGGCCGTCGTTGT
Source organism: Cybosia mesomella (assembly GCA_946251805.1). Lineage (NCBI taxonomy): Eukaryota > Metazoa > Arthropoda > Insecta > Lepidoptera > Erebidae > Cybosia > Cybosia mesomella. The sequence goes on from OX276401.1 coordinate 21,205,026, forward strand.
AGAATGTAGAATATATCTACTGCTTCCGGGCTGTTTGGTCGTGGTCCATATAAAACTTGTGTTCCACACACACACACACAAGTGTTATATGGACCATGGCCAAACAGCCCGGAAGCAGTATATTCTACATACATCAATTTACTTATTGATTTATTTCAATGTAAATATCGTTTGTGACATTAATAGTGTTCAGCTACTTCTGACGGTGACTGTACATCTGCTGAGTCGACGGAGTCTGCTGCGGGATTTTAAGCTAAAGGTCATAATGGCAGTCACTCCATTAAAGCCGTATATAAGCCAAATCAAAAGGAGGAGAAGGAGTAAGCTGTGTCCGAATTGAAAGACTCGGACACAACCGGAAACAGCGCTAGGATGATGATGATGACATAATAAGTATTTACCTAAGCACCTTTATTTTTATTTTTTTTTCTTGCGGAAATCCCTTCGGAAATTACCTAAGTACCTACTAATGGATATTGCTAAATTTCTTATTTTTCTTTTTCATGACATACTAAATAGCTTTTTTTTATGTGCGGAAATCCCAGCTAATATAAATTATAATACGTATATTCAGTTATGATATACCTCTGTGATGTTTAACTTGAAACCGGCCGGCCGGCTTGCATTGAATGAAAAGCTTCATGACTGATGACAGTAGGGAGAGGAAGCTCGTGAAGTATGAAAGAATAGAATTAGATAGCGGACTCGGCCTATCCAACCAAATCTTGTATGTGTTCTACTGAGGTAACCACAGCTACCACTTCTCTCGCTCTACGCATATGGCTAGCGCTGATTTCACAGGTAACCTCTTCTGTGATTCGCAGTAATTTTTTTCTGCACTTAAACCCCATTACGCTACACGATGCGTAGGTACGTATTAATTCCCGAGGGCATCTTGAAACCGGAGATGGCCCTGGGTCAGCCGAAGTGCGAGGGAAATCGATGTCGTCCTACTAGGTAATAGGGCTTGAACAAAATTTAAATAGGTACATAAGAAAACTGGTATAGCAGTCCACGGTGTTCTAAAATGCGTGAAAGTTAAAGGAGAACTTATTTTATTAGTATTATACAAAATACCTATATTTTAAATAACAAATAAATTTAAATATGTGTATTTGAAATTATGTCGTCGACCCGGTTGAGATAACTTGTAACCTACGGTTGGCCCCGCAATATAGTAACTCTACGAGGAGACAGACGCAACCAAAGTCCAAACGCGTACGAAATAGTTTTGTGTTCGTCATTCATAGTGGCGTGATTCAAACGAACCAATTACGTTACTGCGATTAGATAAAGTAAACCGTACCATGCTTTCATAATTTACACTACACAGAAGGTATTTTAACATGGCTTACCTAAGTAGGTAGATACTTCATACCCGACTGACCCTGGGCCATCTCCAAACCGGAGATGGGTCAGGGTCAGTCGGGATGCGAGGGATTATGCTCTATGGGCAACCTTACACCCCGGCGTCTTAAGACCCGAGACGGTGTGCGGTTTGGCCGGCAGGGGGTATCCGAGAGGATTTCCGCACGAAAAAAAAAGTTACTTGATACTAAGTAATATAAATATGTACCTGAACGATTTTATTTGATATGCGAAATGTTGATATCATTATGAGAATGGGAACTGTTATCGATAACAATAGTGACATTGGATGGGGTATGTTAGTCGATATTGGTACCGAAAGATAATAATGGTGAGATTTTGTATTTTTTTTTTTACGTGCGGAAATCCCTTCGGATACCCCCCGCCTGTCAGCGGGGGTTATGTCGGGCATGAACTGACTAAATCCGCACGGTGTCCTGCCTAAGTGTCCATTGCCGGGCACCCCGGGTAAGCCCTCGAAAGGATAACCCCAGGACTACTGGCGGACCTTGACCGCCAGCGCGGCCTCGCCTGGTGGGGTCGGGTTTTCGGTGAGTAGGCAGGCGTGTGTAGGACACACACGACACGACACGCCTCCGCCACGGCCTGCTTCTGTAAGGACGTCGAGTCGGCCAACTGCCGTCCACAGGCCCCGATCATGGAATAATGGTGAGATGACTTCTGTTTTTTGTCAAATAATCTTATAAATGAACATAAATGTTTTCTTTCCTTCCGCTTTCCTACTTATTACCAGGATTTAGTTTGGTTGGCTTTTACGGGAGCCAATGCCGTCTTGCACCCTCAACTCCGAGAGGAAAGCCTTCCCCAGAGCCTCGTTGTCAATCAACAGGTGTAGATCAAAAGATCTTGGTAACGTTACGTCATTGTCGTAGTGAAACTGATTACAACTTACAACTATTTACAAGGATCTTTTTCTTTTGCCTATTGCTGTAGAGATCTGCATTATTTTGATTATTGAACTTGCATTCATAGTTTAAGTTTTTTAAATATAAGTAGGTACCTTTTTTTTTTTTGTGCGGAAATCCCTTCGGATACCCCCCCGCCAGCCAGCGAGGGCGGTTATGTCGGGCTTGAACCGACTAAAACCGCACGCCGTCTCGGGTCTACAGACGCCGGGATGTAAGGTTACCCATAGAGCATATCCCTCGCACTCCGACTGACCCTAGGCCATTCGCAGTGTCCCCCCGCGGGCCTTGCAGGCCCGCCATGCCCCGACCCCCTCGTGCAATGGGGTCAGCTGGCCCTGAAAAGGGCCGGTTGGTCAGATTCTTGGCCGTTGACGTTGACGCCAGCTACTCCAGAGGAGCAATCAATGATGCGTCATCGCCCACGTTGCCCAGGGTGCACCAAACTTGGAGGTGATCCAACCTGTCGCACCCCTATAACTAGGTATCTTTTTTTTTTTTTTTTTTCGTGCGGAAATCCCTTCTAGCCTCCAGCAGGGGCGGTTATGTCGGGCTTGAACCGACTAAGGTATTTAATGATATTAAAAGAAACATTAAAAACTCTCCTTCATATAAGTGTATTAGCAAGAAAAGCACCTTATTATAATAATCAGTACCTAAGTTAGATACAAATATTGTTACCAGCTTAAGTTTTCATGTTTTATACTTTATACTATTTCTCGATATGTTACGCGCAGGTACCACCAGCGTTAGGTACCACGGTATAGGTTGCTGGATATTAAAAAAAATCAATTGTAGTTTATTATAAATAAATATTAGGTCGTTACATATGAAATTGCCGTTTTTCTTGAAGAAATTGAAGGAAACCCAATTTTCAGTACTAACAATTTTGCATTTTTTTAGCAATGACAAATCCAAATTTTTGGTTTTTTTTTGTTTATGAACGAGACAACATTAAGCTAACAAACAGCAACAAGTGACAGCCGTTAAGTAATGCGAAATTTATCATCAAAATGGATAGCATTTAGGAAGTACTGTTTTTAAGATCGGATTAATTTATCAAGCGGCCAATAAAAACAAATTTAATACAGAGTTAAAAAATCTTGAAATCTACTTTCAAACAAAATATAAATATAAAAATAAATAAATTACAGGAATAACGAACTCATGAATTTGATAGAAAATTTCGGCAATTTTCAATTTTGAAGAGGAAGAAGTACCTATTAACTTTCGTGGTGCTGGTGATTGGTGATTATTGGTGATGATGATTCAGAGATCGGAATAGGTAGAGTATATTTAACTAAAGTTCGAAGAAGTAAGTAACATAGAGTTGATAATACCGCCTCTAAAATCCCGGAATCATAAATATGATAGGTAATTAAAACTCGGGATTGTAAAAAATTAACTGGACTTTGAGTAGTTACAAATGGTTGATTTGAAGAATCACATTCCAAATTTTTGGGTTCCGGAGTAAAATTGTGTCAGGTTCAAATGTTTTAAATACTTAAATTAAAACTAAGTTGGAATTGTTTATGTAGATATTAAATACATTTTAACTTGTCCCTGAAATACATTTAGTTGTACAATTTGGTTAATATTATTCCGGTACCGGTGGTGCAGCGGTCTCTATGGTTTCTAAACATCTTTTGTTACACGAATAAAAGCGGTATAATTTACTATCTCTTTCACATGTGTAGGAATTGCTATTTCTCTTTTATTCAAGCAAGTTGTGTGAAAGAGATAGCAACCATCGTTTTCTATTATAATATGTGCGGGAGTGCATTCCAATTAATATTCTATTGAGTGCGAATGAGTGAAACAGTTTTGGGAAACCACAGTTTTGACCCCAGCTTGAATTGAATCGAATTGTACCTGCTTTATTTGACAACATTTGCAGTTTTGCCCAATAGACGGCACGATGGAAAACAGAAAAACAAAATTTAGTTGTATATTTTTGAAAACATTGAAACAACTTTATTATAGTTGTTTGTTAAGTTTAAGAAGAAAAGTTTTGTATGTACTCGTAAATTTAATGTATATTGCTTTGATTGGTTACTGTGTTTTTAAGTTTTACTTTTTATTAGCATCGTCATCTTCACAACCTTTTCCCAATTACATTGTCGACTTAAATATCAGTATGAAACGAGTATGATTCTTAGGTAGACCAGTTGCTGTGAGACTTTTCTTAGTGACTATCCTAATCCGAGGATGGTAACCCATTCACGTATCCAATGAGGCAAGCGTTGCTTAACTTTCAGACACTAAACAAAATACAATATAATCAGGTGAATAACAGGAGAAAAAAAAAACAATGCTTTTTAGGGTTCCGTTGCCAAATGGCAAAAAACGGAACCCTTATAGATTCGTCATGTCTGTCTGTCTGTCCGTCCGTATGGCACAGCCACTTTTCTCTGAAACTATAAGTACTATGGTGTTGAAACTTGGTACGTAGATGTATTCTGTGAACCGCATTAAGATTTTCACACAAAAATAGAAAAAAAAAATTTTGGGGGTTCCCCATACTTAGAACTGAAACTCAAAAATATTTTTTCATCAAACTTCTCAGGTCTTCAAAAATGATAGTGAGGTTTCTAATGTCATTTTTTGCTAAACTGAATAGTTTGGAAGAGAAAAAATTCCAAAGTGGTAAAATGTGTGTCCCCCCCCCCGTAACTTCTAAAATAAGAGATTGATAAAAGTAAAAAAAATATATGATGTACATTACCATATAAACTTCCACCGAAAATTGGTTTGAACGAGCCCTAGTAAGTAGTTTTTTTATAATACGTCATTAATCGTAGAACACAATTTACCTTTCATTTGCTTTTCACTTGCTGCCCTTCAACCCTTCATATGCGAGTCCGACTCGCACTTGGCCGCTTTTTATTTAACACTTTTAGTACGGAACTCTAAATACATAATGAGATTCTTCAATATAATAATTTAATTCAAATGTATTATCATTTATCAAAGCGCAATAAGTAATTTTGCAGTTTCTTAAATCCCGGGATTTAATCTTCATCTTCATGATTCCAGGATTTTAGAGGAGGTATTATCAACTCTATGTTACTTCCTTCCTCGAACTTTAGGTAAATATAGGTACTCTACTTATTCCGATCTCTCTGATGATGCATTGCCCAGAATATGCATTTATCATAACGACGCGTTCACAGTAAAAACGTAAGAGCGTGGCGTGGCCCGTGTAGTTTCATTGTGGACACAGCTGCAGCCTCATGTTTTATGTGGATGTACGTAAACGACGTCTCCTAAATATTTTAGGAATTTCTCCTAACAACTCGTACACTATCCTATGTGGGCCTTGCTACGTAAACTACCTATATAGGAGTATTTAGTTACGTAATTTACGTTGACATTTTTAATAATATGATTTCAAAAAGTAGACGTCTATATCTATGAGAATAACGAGAATGTCAACTAAGTTGTACGGTAGCTTAATTATGTAGCAAGCTGGCAGCGCCGCGCCGCAGCGGAGGCTAAATAAAAACGTGACAGTGAAAGCAACGAGTATTTTAGTGACTTTACTGAGTCAGTCTGACAGCTCTGTTTCAGCAGATATAGTAATTATTTATAGCAGATATAGTCTTTGAGTCTCATCTCAGTTAATTTGTGAGTTCTTTGGGAGTGGTTGTGTTGTGAATTTTATTATTTGTTGCGCTTTAATTGACTTACAAAATATAAATTCAAAAAATTATTGTAAAATTTCAAATTAAGCTATAGAACCCACAAAATTGTGTAAAGATGGGTGAAAATAAAAAAGAAATTCGAGTATGGTGCGATGGGTGGTAAGTAATATCAATTTTTTATTTTGAAACTACTAACCTGCTATGAAACGAAAATAATAAATGAATAAGAGTTCTTAGTAAATTATTAGCGCTTTAAGAGTTTGATTTATGGAAGTAATTTTTTTTAAAATAAATTATACTATTGTAATTGTTATTTAACCAAAAAAGTACAAATTGTTTAAAAACATCCGGTGCTAGAATCATTATTACTGATTTCCTTCAATGTTCACGTCGTATTTTAATTTCCAGTTATGATATGGTTCATTTTGGACATGCAAACTCATTAAGGCAGGCAAAAGCATTGGGCGATGTTTTGATTGTGGGAGTTCACACCGATGAAGAAATCTCTAAGCATAAAGGACCGCCCGTTTTTACGCAAGAAGAGCGATATAAAATGGTTCGTGCCATCAAGTGGGTGGATCAGGTGGTTGAAGGTGCACCTTATGTCACTACACTTGAGACATTAGACAAGTACCAGTGTGATTTCTGTGTACATGGAGGTAATTTTTTTTTTGTTTTGTGACTAGTGCCTCTTAGGTTGCCGAGCAATAACCAAAAATTTAATAGCAATAACTCAAATGTGTTTCAAATTATTCAAAGCAGCTATTTATTTGTATGTCAACTAGCTGATCCCCGACTGACTTTAGGTCATATCTCTGGTTCTACTCAACCACTTGCATTCAAAATACGGCAGATTTTAAGTCTGACCAAGATCTTTGTAATAAAAAACCGCACCAAAATCCATTCAAACAGACTAGAATTATAAAAAAAAATGTTGAGTTCAGAATCGTTAATTCAACATAACCCAAGTTTCTTTTTTAATATTGCCAATTTACAGACAACTAATTTACAATTTTATAATATAAAAAGTCAATCAATTGGCTTTATCTAATCTACAATAATATTAAGTTTATTAATGTACAAATAATTGAGACTCAATGATGCACTAATTATGGTAAAACTTGGATCGTAAATTTGAGTTTGTTATGGAGATATATATCATATACATAGTTATGGTATGCTAGTGTTTTTTTAAGGTGATAGAAAGCATTGTTCTTGATTGTTTCCATATTATTGTCACATTATCTTTACATAGAAAAATGTCTAGAAACTACAACCCACTATTTGCTAATGCTCCTCATGAAAAGATTCAACAGTAATTTAATTTTTTATGCTTAGTTGTGTCAATAGGTGAAATGGCCCACTTAGGTAAGGTTGATGACCCGGGCAGGTGATCAGCCGGGGACGTGACCAGGCTGTCACCAGCGTCCCTGTTGGAAATAATAATAATAGTTGTGTTGAATACTGATGACAATGTCAATTTAAAAAAAGAACCGTTTGTTGATGTTGACTTACCCACCCACTTATTTATACTTTATAAATAAATAAAAATAAAATAAATATTGTAGGATAAAGTACACAACGCCATCCAGACCCAAACTAAGCAGAGCTTGTCAAATGGGTTCTAGAATGCGGATAAACTTACTTATATACTTTTTTTTGTAAATGAATACATATTATACATAGAAACACCTAGACCAGCGCAAATATACATTTTTGCACTGAGCGGGAATCGAACCCGCGACCTCTGGCTTAGCAGTCGAACGCACTACCACCACGCCACAGAGGTCGTTATATATATACTATACTTATTTATAATTTTTAATTTGGCCAGTACTTATTTGCACTATATGACCTGCATTGACTGTACTTTCATTAAAGTGGGGAAAATAACACACTATTAGAATCACTAGGTGCACTGCATCTTCTCTGGTACCAAAAATACAGAAAATAGTGCACAATTCAAATGATTTCCTACATTCACTCTACACTACATATAAAAATGACTTTATTTGTAGCCTTGTGTAAAATCACAAGAATAAGTAAAACATCTAATGGTAAACAAAAATTATTTCTGTTCACCAGACCATTCATTATATTCCATTTATCCTATGAAGATTTTTCTTATTATTACAAACTAGCTGACCCAGCAAACTTATTTCCACCTTAAAATCAAGTCATATTGGCTACCTTATCTGCTGATATTTGTGAATGTCTCATATTTTTTATTATCCCAATTGCTAGTAAAGGCACAGTATCCCCACAGATTGGGGATCGCCTTGGGATTTCTGGGCCTCGATGGCTGGGAGTCTCATGCCCTTGAAAGAACTAGACCTCGGATTTGTGTAGAGCCACCTCGAGACCCAGTCGCCGGATCCGCTCAACGACTTGGCAATCGCAGCCGTGGCCTTTAGGGTTGCTTCGCGGTACGTCGTGCTGCACGTCGTCATGAGCATGTCGTCCGCGTAGCACCCAGTCTTAGCCAATGTTCGACAGTGGCAGCCCTAACACCGAAATCTGCGAAACACCTCACGACATCTCACGTCGACCGAGACTTAGGTAGATACCGTTCTCTCCGACATATTTTTTTGGATTAGAAATTTCGGAAATTGGCCCCTTTCCAAGCATGCGCTGAGCGACCCACTCAGTGGGGGCTCGAGAGCCTCGTCATCTAGGGCTAGCCACGCTCGGCCTGGAATGCCGTTGGGTCCCGGGGCGATGTTTTTGGCTTTAAGCCGTAGCACCGCCAGCCCTTGTTCTGTCCAAGCACCCAGAGACACGTCGTCTTCATCCACGTCGGGCGCCTAAGGCGACGGAGGCGGTGCCACCTACGGTGGAACATTTTCCATCGTCGGCGCTAGGAACAGGGAGCCGACAAGCCTCTCGAGTAGCTCTGGCTGGAGACACCGGGTCAACGGCAGGGACCGCGAACTTAGCTTGCCCCTAACCATAACGGGACCCCCACGGATCCCGCTTCAGCGTCTCCAGCAGATCACAATACCACACAAAATGTATGCAAACCGGAGCTCGTTTTACGTGCAGTTGAGTTAAAATGCCTGACGTCATAACACCACCGACGCAGGTTCAATGAAATTGCCGTTTGCCGAGGCCGGTTCGCCGCCCGCGCCCTTGTGCACCGCACTCCCTGCACACTAGGCAAAGACGCCTCTGATAGATATCTAGTATTGTTGATCAACTTTGACACAATGTTTTGTTTGACTAAGTCTGAAGCTGATCAAAAAAACCAGATTTGTCGTGAAGTAGTACTTTTCTTTTAAATATAATTACTATCTTATTTATTAATTAATTATGTATTAAAAATTATTTTGGGTAAAATTTTAAATATTTTAATGAAAATCATACGTAGGTACATATACCTTCTCTTTATTTTTTATTTTTTTCGTGCGGAAATCCCTTCGGATACCGCCCCGCCGGCCAGCGGGGGCGGTTATGTCGGGCTTGAACCGACTAAAACCGCACGCCGTACCTTTTTTTTTTTTTTTTTATCGTGCGGAAATCCCTTCGGATACCCCCCCGCCGGCCTGCGGGGGCGGTTATGTCGGGCTTGCACCGACTAAAACCGCACGCCGTCTCGGGTCTTCAGGCGCCGGGGTGTAAGGTTACCCATAGAGCATATCCCTCGCACCCCGGCTGACCCTGGGCCATCTCACCACTAACAGCATCGCTCATCCTGTCTCCTCTGAAAGCAGAGGAGTACGGAGAGCGATGTGTTCCCGCCACGTTGGGTATTGGCCGACGATCAATGCCAACCCTATGAAGGGGTGAAGGGGAAGCCATTGACCGCCGCCCAGGGTGTACCGGCCGCTCCGATTCCGTTCCCCCCGGACTGCAGCGGGATCGGAATCGGAGCGACACTCGAGGAGGTTACCCAACACACACCCCCGCACGCCGTACCTACTTTTTATAAACGCGAAAGTTTGTGAGTATGACTGTTTGTTACTCTTTCATCCATAAACAGCTGAACGGATCTGGCTGAAAATTTGGCTTAGGGATAGATTAGATTATAGATATATATGGAATAACACATACGCTACTTTTTTATCTCTAGAATAGGTTCAAAAGGGGGGGGGGGACCTTTAACTTAGAAAAAGATTTAAGCACTTAGCTTGAATCTAATAAGTTACCACGACGCGCATTAAGCGATTCAGTTTTGGGTAGCGGTTCTGAGAGAGACGATGAATTTTTTTTTTCAATACGTCTTAGTACGTGGCAGACAAACACATCTGCCCATCTGTTGGAGTCGCCTTACAATCCACACTTCTAACAACAACATTATGGCTTACTTATGTTACTAATAATAGTAATAATCTATTGAAAATGCTTGTATGTGGAAGTAGGCTCGCTGACCAGGTTATATTAATTGACTTTTTGATGAATTATATCTTTATACCATACCTACTCTAAAAAGCTTATTTTATTCACGCAAAACAGTGAATAAAAAGGCCTTTTATTCACTGTTTTGTTTTTATTCACTATTTTGGTGTTTGAATTTGGAACACAAAAATATATCCGGTCTCTATTTCAATGCTTACACAAACTCCTTGCGCTAAGATTCGAAATTCAAAACTCTTTGGTGCAAATAAATTCTCGAGATTTGATTGGTCGATATTTGCGACAAGGAGTTTGGCATTAGATTAAAAACTGTTTTGTGTTTGCTGCCTTTATAGAAAAAAAATAGTGAATTAGCGCCATTTATAATACTTACTGTGAATTGTATGATGTCTTTTCTCGTAGTCATGGTATAAAGTATAGTATGCAACTCCTGAATAAAGTACGAATTTATATCGAGGGCCATGAATCACTCGCGTCGTTCAGGATTCTAACAGTTGAATCACTCGCTGCGCTCGTGATTCAATCATTATAATCCTTCACTTGCTCGTGACTCATCTACGGCCCTCGCTTTAAATCCGTCCTTTATTCACTAGTTGTATAATATACTATTATTTACTATCCTTTTTCCAGATGATATAACAGTGACTGCTGATGGAATTGATACATATCATTTAGTTAAAAAGGCAGACAGATACAGGTAAATCTTTTATACTAATCTATATGTACTCTATACAAATAAATAAAATAGAAGTGTCTCTTTGGAATATTAAAAAAACAGATTATTATTGATTGCACTTGAATGTGTACACGATACTAATAACAAAAATACTTTTATACCATACCTACTCTAAAAAGCTTATTTTATTCACGCAAAACAGTGAATAAAAAGGCCTTTTATTCACTGTTTTGTTTTTATTCACTGTTTTGGTGTTTGAATTTGGAACACAAAAATATATCCGGTCTCTATTTCAATGCTTACACAAACTCCTTGCGCTAAGATTCGAAATTCAAAACTCTTTGGTGCAAATAAATTCTCGAGATTTGATTGGTCGATATTTGCGACAAGGAGTTTGGCATTAGATTAAAAACTGTTTTGTGTTCTTTGCTGCCTTTGAAATAAATATTGTTTCACAAGTTGACCACTCTAATGATAATAATAAGAAAATTACGCTTAATTTCAGTCATTGCTCTAATTTTAATGTCCATTTCAATTAATGTAACAATTCTTATTTCTTGATTAAATTTCTATTTTCGCTTAAATTATGTCTTTTCTCGAAGTCATGGTATAAAGTATAGTATGCAACTCCTGAATAAAGTACGAATTTATATCGATGGCCATGAATCACTCGCGTCGTTCAGGATTCTAACAGTTGAATCACTCGCTGCGCTCGTGATTCAATCATTAGAATCCTGCACTTGCTCGTGACTCATCTACGGCCCTCGCTTTAAATCCGTCCTTTATTCACTAGTTGCATAATATACTATATTTTAATTCTTTGAATTTGAATTACGTAATCTCTGGAACGGCTAGGCCGATTTTGACGTGACTTTCACTAGCAGCTTGCACAGCTAGTATATACTAATGATATAGCTGAATGGTTTGGTTGTTTTGAACGTAATAATTTCTGGAGCTACATGTGTTATTTAAAAAACCTTTTCTAGACTTCCGTACCTCAAATGTAAAAGAAAGAATTCTTATAAGATTACTCTCTTGTCCGTCTGTCCGTGTGCCACTACCGATTTTCTCAGGAACGAGTGGACCTAGCAAGTATTGATACCAAATACTGGAGGTCTATAGTCCCCTATTAGGTGTATAAAAAGCAATGTCCTGAGTCAACACGATAAAAAGATATGGGACAAATTTAGATTTTCGTGAAAACTTGTAAGTACCAAAATTTACCTTAATTTTCAACTTTTTTTATTTTTAGTATTTTTCCCTTCACTTGTGTCCTAGAACCACGAAATTTGGCAAAAAGAAAGATCTTACAGCACAAATAAAGGAAAAATTCCAGAAAATAAAAATTTGAAAATTGGAATTGTATTGTACCTTACCTTGTAATGGTACCTTTTTTTTTTTTTTTCGTGCGGAAATCCCTTCGGATACCCCCCGCCGGCCAGCGGGGGCGGTTATGTCGGGCTTGAACCGACTAAAACCGCACGCCGTCTCGGGTCTTAAGACGCCGGGGTGTAAGGTTACCCATAGAGCATATCCCTCGCACCCCGACTGACCCTGGGCCATCTCCGGTTTTGAGATGGCCCCCTTACTTGCTCTCCACTGTGCCATCTGCTAATCAGAGGGACACGTGGAAAGCTTCCAAACAGCCCTCAACAGGACCGTCCTCGCCTCGCCTCGGTCGGAGTTGGCCGTAGGTGGCAGCGTCTCTCCCGCCCTAGGAGAGAGGCGCTGCTGTCTCCGTTGCCCAGGGTGCACCGCGTGGAGGTCCCCAACCAAGCACCCCAGATAATGGTACTTTTCATCGCGAGTCCGATTCACTTGGCCGGTTTTTGTATTTGATAGCCCTGTTCTTGAGGAAGGTTATAGGTTATATTTTTTATAATTTTTACGAACAGTAGGAGCCACGAAATAAGAATAAAAAAGATGAGAAGACACGATGCGATCCGGTGAAATAGAACCGAGTATGGTGGATGAATCGCGAAACTGCTATGATGTTATAAATATTGATACTCTGAAGCAATACAACAGTTTATTTTTTTATTAAGACTATTTTAATTCATTACTTTAACCTTTAAGCTTCCACCCCATTAATATGTTACTATATAATAGCTACTATATAAGCCCTATAGTTCGATTATATTAAAAAGAGACTGCCCATTCTTTATCAATCAGTTTGTGAAAAATTGCATTTTTTTATCAATAAAATGTGACCTAACACACTGACAGTAAACAAAACATATCATAACATAACTTCCGCCTGTATACCCGAAGGCTTAGGCAAAGGTGTATTGCACACCCACGATTCGCCAGTAAACAAGCTATTCTCAATTTTATTGCATATACATTTATACATACTTTACTTTTTTTAAATTACTGTTCACAATTCATTGTTAGGTTTTATAATGATTCTTAACAATTCAGTGAAATTATTTATTTGTGCAGTGTTCTAATAGTTGAACGGATCTAGCTGAAATTTGGAACAAGATAGATTATAGTCTGGTATAACAGTCTTTTTATTCCTGGAATAGGTTCCCATGGGTTGCGGGAACGAGATCAGAATGGAAATGTTTGTTACTCAATAATGCGTAAACCGTTTACCAGATCAGGATGACAATTGGCACATAGCTATACCATTTCCTGGAGAATTCCAGGAACTAAGATGATGATGTTTAATCATCATCTTAGTTCCTGGTTGCATCCAACGCTTTCACATCGGAGCCCGGGGTCCACTTACTCCTTCTCCTTTTGGTTTGGCTTATACAGCTTTCATGAAGCTGCTGCTGTCTGACCTCCCAACTCGGAAAGGACAGAAACTCGGCTCGTAGGTGTATTTGGCTTGGGCTCCGAAAATCTTGAAGGGACCCTCAGAACGCCCACACCACTTGAAAATTTACATAAGTAACTCTATCTTGAATAATTTGTTCTTTTAAATAGTTTTTTTAATATTTTTAATAAAACCTACAAAAAGTCCTGTAATAATTATATGTTATTGTTCTATCAAAACATAAACATTGATGTCTTAAAACTAAGCGGCGGGAGACCGCGCGCCTTGGGTGGTGGGTAGTAAGTGAGGCCGTGCCCTCAGCGCCTTGGGTGGCGTTTGACATCGCACCCTGGGTGGCGGCTGACCAAGGACAGTAGGATCCGCGAGTGCTTTCGGCGGCACTCAATCTATTCACGCTTCCTGTCGATACCTGCAAAGGTTGATTTCATTATTATTTGTCTTTTCACTTACCTAATTTAAAATAAAGCAAAGTGTGAGTGTGTGAGTGAGGATGTGTATGCGAGGGTGTCTGTGTGTTAGGGTATTTGTGTGTGATATGTATGCGTGTTTAGGTTAGGTTTAGTTTAGTAACTCTTACGTAGTATTACTTACTCTGTGTTAGTAACAAAATTCTCAGAGCCCTCATAGTTTAGATATGAAAGAAAAATAACTTTTAACAAAAAATTAAACCGCCGAAAAAACTGAAAATTACTTAGCTATACTTACATTAGTTTAAGAACTTAGTTATTACCTAAGGTTGATTAAAAACTCCACTATCATTATTATATTACAAAAATATATACTACTTAGATATAGTTTTAAGTAGTTAGTTGTTAAGGTAAAATAATTTTTTTTTATTATTTTTTGCTTTTCAGTTTATTCGGCGGTTTAATTTTTTGTTAAAAAGTTTTTATTTCATATTTTTTGTGGCTATAATCCTCTAATTACTACTACAATCAGTGAGTGAACAATCAATTATCCCCTGTTTTCCTATCTTTAAAGTTGGGTTTTTATTTTCAAATTTATATGGGACCAACTTCAGGGTATACTCATTTCAATAAAAAAAGAATGATTAAAATCGGACTACTCTGTACAAAAGTTATGCGTGGTCATACATTAAAAAAGATATACGCGTCAACTTGAGAATCTGCTCCGTTTTTTCGTCGGTTAAAAACAATGCCTACTTACCGACAACATAAAGATAAGAATTTATTAACAGATTTAATTAGTAGTGCTTGGTCATATTAAAACTTTATAGCACTTGATAGCATTCACGTATTATATCAACTGTTATAATTTTTTTCTAATCTTTATTTTTATTATGATTTTTTATTCAAGAAGGATGTGCCAACTCCACCATACCTTTAAACATATATTTAGGCAAGTATCAACTGCTATAAAATAGGTATTATACAACTTTCACGAAGATGTCGCTATAATACCTTTCCACTTTCAAGAGAAGCCGCTCTTACCTATATACCCCTTACAAACTGGGCCAGTTTTGCTAGATTTTGAGTTAAACTTATTAAATTCGATAAGTTCGATACCTACACGAGTTAATTATATTTTGGTCTTACTTTTAAACAAAAAAAAGACCCTTGTATTAGACAGATAGGTAGGCACCTAATTCTCGTAGGCGGTGCCGCCGTCACGTGCTACGCGGACGATACGCTCGTGACGGCGTGCGGGGCGACGTACCGCGAAGCGACCCTAAAGGCCACGACCGCGGTTGCCCAAGTCGCTGAGCGGATCCGGCGGCTGGGTCTCGAGGTGGCTCTGCATAAAACCGAGGCCCTGTTGTTTCATGGGCCTCGGAGCAAGCCACCCGAGGGATCCAGTCTCATCGTAGGAAAAAATCGTATCGGCATCAAGCCCATTTGGGGCTCGTGCTCGACGGCCGATGGGACTTCGGAGAGCACATCCGAAGTCTGGCCCCCAAACTGAAGGGCACAGCTCTCGCTATGGCGCGGCTGCTGCCCAACATGAGGGGGTCCGATGACTCCTGCAGGAGACTCTACGCGGGGATCGTGCCGTTCATGGCCTTGTATGGGTGCCCAATATGGGCGGAGGTCCTGAAGGCCGGAAGTGTGAGGATGCTGCGCGCTCCGCAGCGGGTGATGGCCATCAGGGTCATCCGCGGGTACCGCACGATCTCCTTCGAGGCGGCGAGTCTCCTAGCCGGAACTCCGCCATGGGACCTGGAGGCGAGAGCCCGCCCTTTCGCAATTATACCAGTGGCGATGGAGGCGCGGGAGCAGGGACGCAACCCCGAGCCTCGACAAATCGAGGCCGTGCAGTCCCAGCTCCGCCAGGCCATCGTGGTGGAGTGGAAGGAACGACTTGGGCGACCAAGCGCTGGGCACGCCGCAATAGCGGCGGTAAGGCCCATCATGGAGGATAGGCTAGAGAGGCGACACGGAAGCCTCGTACCGACTGACGCAGGTGATCTCTGGGAAGGGGAGCTTCGGGGATCACCTGCATCGGATCAGGAAGGAGCCAACGCCTGAGTGTCAAAAATTTCAACTTAATTTGTTAATCATACAAGTAGAAAATTTTTAACATCAACTTAAATTAACAATCTAGTGGGGCGGAAATCACACAGTGATTGTCAAACTTCGGGCCAAACTTAGATATTTTTGTTGCAGTATTTTTATTCAAAATTACAGACCTTAGACTTTATGCATATTATTCGACGCGTCTTTATATTAGGTTGGGGAAAAAGAAATCCATTATTTTTACGTGAACTTCAAGACTTTATTTAAAACTGTTTTGTGGTCGATCTTTAACTCCTGGGCGATGCTACGACTACTAACATGCCGGTCCACTTCGATGATTTCAGTGACTGTCGACATTTTCGACGACGGGCCTGCCTGTGCGAGGGGCATCCTTAACGTCAAAAATACCCGAACGGAATCGACGAAACCAAAATTGCGCGTAATTAGCTGTTACAGTATCGGGACCATAAACACTATTCACATTTTCAGCCGCCTGACTTGCATTTTCGCCCTTATCAAAGAAAAACTGTAAAATGTACCGAATTTTCTCTTTGTTGACTTCCATCTTTAACGCTGTGTAACTCAGAACTGAATGGACAAAACAAAAAACTGCAAACGAATTCTTTTAGTGCGAACTGTTACCTTGACAACGAGCATAAATTTGAAATTGTTTGATCGATAATTTACGAGATATCGATCACTACAGCCATCTACCGAAAAAATAATGGATTTCTTTTTCCCCAACCTGTTATATTGAGCAATAAATATTTCAGTTTCTTTCAGAGTCTGGTTGTTTTATGTAAATATACAATATACGTATTGTCATTGTCACTCAAATGTCAAAGTCAAATACGCGTTACTCTGATAACTCGAAAGAAACTCACTTGTAAAAAAGTTTTTTAGGGACAATTTGTATTTTAACGTACAAACCCCAAAATCTAATCAGTTCTTCCCATTAACCAAACAAGATGATTAGCGAAAGATTTTTTAAATCGGATAAGTGGTTCTTGATTTATTGCGTAAACAGACATCCAGACATCCAGACCAACAGACAGACCGACACAAAAATTGTTTTTGCTTAATTAGACTTAGAATCATGCGAAACGTCGAGGAAAGGGATAACAAGTGGGTGTAAGATTTTGATTTTTTTTGCGTGATTTTAAGACTTCGGTGTCCACCTGGTTGGTGGCCCGAAGTAAAACTGCAGTTTCTGCATAATCTTGTCTAAAATACAAATTAAACTTGGCTAAAATTTATTTTTAACATCATTTTGTAGATATTTTGAACACATGGCGATATTAATTTTTATGTCATTTTATGATTTAAGTGATGCAGATTTCATAACAGTTTAAACTTTTGCAATATCTTAAAATTACGAAATATTCAGCTGGACACACTTAACGTTTCCACCCTGCATATATACATATTCTGGGCAGCCCGTTGGCGTAGTTGGTAGTGACCGACCCTGCCTTCGACGCCGGGGGTCCTGTGTTCGATTCCCACCCACGGTGACGAACACAAATTTGGCTGTGTAAGATGTTACCGATGTGAGTTGACGTCAGGTAGTCGGCCAGTGGTAAAATATAGCCGAATCTAAGGACATGCATGTGAGCATGTGAAATCATGTTGTGCCGACCCCACTAGCATGGGATAAGGGCAGGAGGACCCATATATTATATATTCTACCTTACTTATTAACATTTTTTTCTAATTAATTATTTGGATAGCCAGCAACCAGCAAAATTCTGTACCAGAGGCTCGTCCGTTAATCAACAGCCCTGACAATCATGTAGTCTTAATTATCACTGTGTTCCACGTTGATTCATATTAATGTTGTTTATAAACAGTGATTATGTTGATAAATTATTGCGATTATTTTTCAGGGAAGTACAAAGGACAGCCGGTGTTTCTACTACAGATTTAGTTGGACGTATGCTGCTTCTTACAAGAGAACACTTCAAGTAATAATAATTTACATTACTCTGTAAAAACAATGGATACTGTGGAATTTAAAAATATGTGGCTGATCTAATGCAATATAAATATACCTGCTAGTTAGATAATAGTTCGTTAGTCAGAGGCATTTATTAAACATAATAATTATATCCAAACAGTAAAGTATTGATTTAGCAGTTAAATATTTGTACATGAAACCTTTTCATATTAGCTGGACTGGAAGTATCGTAAATCATGTAATATTTAAGTATGCTTAAAACATAAATATTTACTAAGCTATTCATATTTTACAAATAAAAAAAAACAAATTTAAATATTGTTTTAGAAATTGGGTTCTTGGAATTCGAAATTTACCTTCATGATTTAATTTCGAATGCCAGGAAGTTGTAGTAAGTTGATATTTTCATTACAAAGTGATTGTCTTTTTATACATACATACGCTCCTCTGTATAATATCCGTCAACCGGTACGTAAAGACATCTTGTGAACTAACATTTCGCCAGCTTTATTTATAGGTCCTATTTACATAATAGAGGGCGAAAATATTATTTTGACAGAGAAAAATGGTAGAAAGCGCATTTTAATATGTAACTTTCCATTATTCTTAGTCAATTAAAGCTACCCTCAAGCTTTCTTGTAACAGTCGTTACTGTTAACAGTAGTTCGTCGTCATACTCACAATTTTTTAATTATTGTCATGTAAATGTAATACATACTATGTATTTATCGTCCGTTCAACTATCGTTCATAATTAATAGTTTCATATACCTACATGTAGCATAGCTTGTTATTGCTGATTACACTTAAGGCGTATCACTTTCCAGGAGAGGTGACAAAGAGTATTCAGTTGCGTTGGAGCACTCATCGAATCTTGGTACAGATTCCACAGCGCGGTCACCGTACACAGGGTGTTCAAAATTCTTGCCCACTACACAGAAAATCATACAATTTAGCAGCGGACTCTCACCAAAACCTACTGATAAGGTATGTAACTTATCATGTCAAGTAGTACTTAACATTATCATAGTTTTTTTAACTTAGAAACTTAATTTGGAAACCAATAATTCTAAATTTACCAGGATAATATGTTCAGTTTTTATTACATACATACATATAGTCAAGCCTCTTTACCATCGGGCCAAGCAGAGATAACATCTTTCTATTTCCTATGATCCTGGCATACGTCTTTCGCTTCTACCACCACTTTCATAATTGTTTTCATACATGCACGTCGGTTTCGGGTACTTCTGTAAAAATGTCCTCGATCTGACTGGCCGAGTAGGCCTCGCCTCATAAATCTGTTTCATTAATCTCCTCTCGTACATCCTCTCTATTTTATTTATTACTAGCTGATGCCCCGCCCGCCCATTTATCGTTTTTTGGTCATCAATCAATCAATCAATTAGCCTATTGCAGTCCACTGCTGGACATAGGCGTCTCCCATTTTACGCCATAGCACCAGATCCTCCGCCTTGCGCATTCAGTCTATCCCAGCTACTTTTTTCAGGTCGTCCGTCCATCTTGCTGGGGGACGTCCTACCTTCCGTTTACCGGTTTGTGGTCTCCACTCTAGGACTCGGTCATCTATCCGGGTTATCTCAACCAATTGCAATTTTTTTTTTTTTATATTTAGGGCACGTCAATTTGACTTCACCTCGCCTGATGGTAAGCTGAAGGTAAAGTCTCAGGAAAGAGGGTCACCATTACATACACGTACCATGTTAACAATGGTGGCACTCAGCTTGACGGCCTCATCAGAAGAGGATTGTCGTCGCAACACCGCGTTCCACCCACCGGTCCCACTAGTGCTGCGACCACAATCCCCCTGCCCGGCTATGCACTTGCTGACCCCTGAACGCAATCAAACCGAAATTGGATTACTATGGAGGGTTTTTCGCAATCGTGCACGGTGGTACCTACCCGGCCGAATTTTGTGACAAATTTGTGTCATCAAATTTCTACCACCAGTGACACGCAATGAAACAATGAAACATACGGCCGATTTGAAGTCTGACCATAGACCTTTTAAATAAAAAAACCGCATCAAAATCCGTTCAGTAGCTTTTGCGTGCATCACGAACAAACAGACAAGAATTTCAAAAAATGTATTCTTGTTTTCAGAATCGTTCATTTAACATAACCCAAGTTTTTTTTCTATATCTCCAATGTCCAGACACGACTAATTTACAATTTTATAATAGTATGAGAAGGGTGCTAAAAAATTCGTAAACCGACACTGCCTAAGTGCATAATAAAATTAGCAATCTGTGCGAAATGTCATGTTTGTACTTGAGTGCGTTGTGTGTGAGAGTTTATATGTGTGTGGGAGGACGTATGCTCGTGTGTGAGAAAGTGTGTGTGAAGTACGCTGTGTCGGGTTCGAAGGAATCCGTACCGACTAAAAACTTCCTCTGGTGTCGTTCACTGCTCAGTATTCCGTCTGAGTCCCGCCTGCTCCCGCTCTATGCGCCGAAGCACCTGCAGTACCTCCGTCGCATAAGTGCTTGTTGCCTCCTAAGTTGCCTTCAATGAAAGCATACATACCACCAAAGATTCTGGTCGTATTTCCGCCATAAGGGCGGCCTTCCAAATACTTCGTGCTGTTATGAAACGGAAAAACGCAAAGACCACGTGCTCTGCATCTTCACTTACTCCGGGACAGGTCACTCTGGGGAAGTCATAGGTTTAAATCGATGAAGATATTCCCTAAAGCACCCATGCCCAGATAACATCAGTTATCAATAACATCAATAACATCGATGACTGCCTGGTCCTCCAGGGCCACTGTGAACGTGGCAGTGTCTCGCCTTCCAAGAAATAGCATCGGGTTTCCTAAACTTTCTCTTGACGTTCAGACCGGTACTTACTTCCCACAGTATTGCACAATGGTCACTGGCTGTGCATATGTCTGAGACCTCCCAAGAATAGTTCCCCTTGGCGAGATTGCTGCTAACTAAAGTTAGATCCACGATGGAAGTCGCCTCATCTCTAATAAAAGTTGGTTTATTACCTCAGTTAAGCAAGACTGCATCCAAAGTTGTCTTTTTTTTTTCAAAGAATATTAGTAACCGATTAATTAGTAGCACTTCCCCTCGTTTATTAGTCTTCCTACTACTACAGTCAAGTGCCCAAGAGTTAATGTCCCCAGCAATTGCCACGAGAGAATGTTGCTTCGCTTCTTCGGTCAGACGATCCAGCAAGTCCACAAATTCATCATGTGAAAGACTGGGTGGGGCATAGCAGCTATAGAAGTAGACACAAAGTTTCGCCACTACAAAGCCAGCTTCAGATGTGTTAACTACATTTTGAAACGGCTTTCTGCTGCAGGACCAAATTATGGCTTTAGTAGTGCTATTGGCTTCCCAGGGTTGATCAGTGACAGGTCTATATGGATTCGAAATCAGTGCAAGGTCGGGCTACTGGTCGCGTACGGTTTTCATAGTAAGATTGTATTGCGCATCTTCACAGTGATTGACGTTTAGTTGTAGAACCTTCATACTTGATACTTGTTTATCTTCAGGAGTGCTGCCTTGAAGATTGGGTATCTGCCATTGGCATTGTATCGTCTTTTTCTGTGCACAAGGTGCATTGGGCGTCCTTTTTACAAGTTGCGGCCTAGTGTCCTCCTTCTCCACACTGAGTACAGAGACTAGACCGATCTACGTTGCGTTTGCACTAAGCAGCGACATGTCCGTAGAGCCAGCACTTAAAACATGTAGTCGGCCTATTCACTTGCCTTATCCGACAGTTGACCCAGCCAATCCTAATTATGCTGTGTTCGCTAAGTATCTTTTCCACAGTTGATACTGTCAATGTTCCCAAGGCAGTCTGGGTACCTCCATAGGCTTTATGCAATGACTTAACGACGTCTAAGGATAATTCGCTATTCTCTCCAACCACTTTCCGAAGAGCAGCAAGGATAACTTCTTTCGTGGTTGTGTCATCGAGGTATCGTATTTCAATGTCATCCTGCGGTCTCTTACTGATGACATTAGCATCGTCCCCAACAACCTTGGATAGGGTTTCTTGTACAGGCCTCTATCTATGTTCTCCTCCAGTGGTCGTCCTCCGGATCTTATCAACAGTGGAGCGAACTTCATGGTCTGGGACGTCTTTATTAACCCGGCTGAGTATCTCTGCGTATTTAATATGCTCTTTGAATTTAGGCTGAACGATCAGACCGCTTTCTTTTTCACCATTTTGGATAATACATCCTGCCATTCCGTAACCTTCACGTCGGGGTTTTGGATCACTTGAGCAAGAAACTACCCAGTGGTGAAGAAAACGACACCGAGTAACGGTCTGGATCAGTTGTCAGCAGAAGGTCCAAGCAATTGGCTGTGTGCGTCTCAACATCCGGTACCCTCGTATAGTATATACTGTTGCTTCCACTTTGCTTTGCGTGGCTCTCGTTTGTCTCCAGTAGCGGATTCAACATCAGCATCAGGTTCGCTGTCTAGTACCGTCATTAACTCCGTTGAGTTTTACACACGCCGTGGTGTAGAAATAACTTTTGGAGCTATAATAGCTGGACGTCGATGCGTTCGAGCATACTCCAGTGATTTCAGTCCTTTGAATGCACTACTAATACTGGCGACCTTTGTTTTTATCTCCTTATGTACGTTGATTCTCGGTTGCTGGAGTAAGGCCTGCCCCGAAGGATAATACTCGGGCCTGGTACCACGGAGGAACCGTTAGCGACGTCACTACCCCGACGCCAAATTCTAAGGCACGGTAATCTGAACACCCTTCATTTGGGGCGTTTTGTCCACGGGAGTTATTTTATTTCACTCCTACCCTCTTTTCCAGAGGACAGCGAGCATTCTCCTATCCACACAAGGAGAAGCGCCCGGTAGCAGTAACGCCTCAGTCCCGAGAGTGTGTATGTGGTGTGCGAAACGGTATATGGGTTTTTTTTTTCAGATGTTTGGAAAACACTTTTTACGTACGCTGTGGGACTCGAATAAACTGATCGATCTGTCAGTATGATAGTGTCCTCGGCTAGTATGTCAATTGGAAACATTCCAGCTATAACACACGCTGCGTGAGGACGCAGCGTGTGTTATAGCTGGAGAATATAATAGGTCCTACAGGAGAAACTGTACGAAAAGCGCTGGCAACTCCCCCAGTGATTTTCCCTGCAATGGCGTCTGCAATCGCATCGAGTGCAGAACGACCTTTCCGAAATCCGTATTGATTGTTGGTAAGCACTGGTTCGACTGCTGATTCGATTCTTCTATGGATAATACGTTCCAGTATTTTACCCGCTGTGTCCAACATGCAGAGCGGACGATAAGATGTAGGGTCATCCGGCTTATTTCCTTTAGGGAGAAGAACTAGTCTCTGCTGTTTCCACATCGTAGTGAAGGTACCTTCTTTAAGGCATGTGTTGTGGACCTCCAAGAATAGATCCGGCTCTGCTTTTATGACCGCTTTCAATGCGATGTTTGGGATTCTATCCAGACCCGGAGCTTTTGAGTTTCCAACCCTACCACACGCTTCCATCAGTTGCTCTTCTGTGATCGGCGGAATTTCTTCTATGAAGAATAACTCTGTGGGACAATGTAATTCCATTTGTTGGGGAAACAGCGCTGTGACTATCCTATCCAAGAGCTCGAGACAAGTTGGTGATAACATAGGTTGGCTTCTTAGCCGACTCATAACCACCTTGTACGGTCTGCCCCACGACGGTCTTCTACTTCGTCTATGAGCTCACTCCAGCTCCGCCTCTTGCTTTCTTTTATAGCTTTATTCAACATTCGACGTGTTTCCCTATACTTCGCCTTTAATTCTTCGTATTTGGTCCCTTCCTACCACGCTGGTATATTCACGGAGGTCAGCAATCCGATCGTTCCACCGGCCACTGCAAACGTGGCAGTGTCAATAAAACTACCTTCCAAGCAATAGCATCGGTTTTCCTATACTTTCTCTTGGCGTTCAGACCGGTACTTACTTCCCGCAGTATCGCACAATGGTCACTGACTGTGTATATGTCTGAGACCTCCCAAGAATAGTTCCCCTTGGCGAGTTTTCTGCTAACGAAGGTTAGATCCACGACGGAAGTCGCCTCATCTTATTTCTTATATATAAAAATGAATTGCTGTTCGTTAGTCTCGCTAAAACTCGAGAACGGCTAGACCGATTTGGCCAATTTTGGTCTTGAATTATTTGTGGAGGTCCAGAGAAGGTGTAAAAGGTTTGTCATCGATTGAGGCAGTACGAAGTCTGCCGGGTCCAGCTAGTCTACAATAAAAGTTGGTTGATTACCCCTGTTAAGCAAGACTACATCCAAAGTAGACATTGCTTCCAGTAGCACTTCCCCTCGTTTATTAGTCTTCTTACTACCCCA
The DNA here is from genome assembly GCA_946251805.1 of Cybosia mesomella. Lineage (NCBI taxonomy): Eukaryota > Metazoa > Arthropoda > Insecta > Lepidoptera > Erebidae > Cybosia > Cybosia mesomella. Next base: position 21,229,557 of record OX276401.1, read on the forward strand.
GTCAAGTGCCCAAGACTTAAAGTCCCCGGCAATTGCCACGAGAGAAAGTTGCTTCGCATCTTCGGTCAGACGATCCAGGAAGTCCACAAATTCATCCTATGAAAGAATGGGGGGCATAGCAACTATAGACGTAGATGACATCAAGTTTCGCCACTACCAAGCCAGCTTCAGATGTGTTAACTACATATTGAAACGGCTTTCTGCTGCAGGACCAAATTATGGATTTAGTAGTGCTATCGGCTTCATATGGATCCGAAACCAGTGCAAGGTCTGGCTTCAGGTCGCGTACGGTTTGCATAAGAAGATTATGCGCATCTTCACAATGACTGAGGTTTAGTTGTAGAACCTTCATACTTGACACTTGTTTATCTTCTGGAGTGCTGCCTTGAAGATTGGGCATCTGCCACTGCCAGCAATGTGAGCTCTATTTTTTGTATCACCTTTTTCTGTGCACAAGGTGCATTGGACGTCCTTTTTACTAGTCGCGGCTTTGTGTCCTCCTTCTCCACACTGAGTACAGAGACTAGACCGATCTACATTGCTTTTGCACTTAGCAGCGACATGTCCGTAGTGCCAGCACTTAAAACATGTAGTCGGCTTATTCGCTTGCCTTATCCGACAGTTGACCCAACCAATCCAAATTATTGTGTTCGCCAAGTATCTTTTCCACAGTTGATGCTGTCAATGTTACCAAGGCAGTCTGGATACTTCCATAGGCTTTACGCAATTACTTAACGGCGTCTGAGGATATTTCGCTTATCTCTCAAACCACTTTGCGAAGAGCAGCAAGGATATCTTCTTTCGTGGTTGTGCCATCGAGGTCTAGTATTTCAATGTCATCGAGGCATCCGAGGCGAGGATATATGGGTGTGTGAGAGGGTGTATGTGAAGGTGTATGTGTGTTTGTGAGGGTATAATATTGAAATCATTCAATGTTAGTGTTAGGTATTACGATTTAAAATTATAAAAAATAATAAATGTTTGTTTATCATTTTACACCTGCTTTACTATTTAAGTAGCTCAAGACGAAACAATTTAGTATGTCTTCGTATCGGCGTCATATTTTTCATCTGTATCCTTGAATAGATTGGCTACGTTACACAGCAACCGCAGATTGTCTTTTTTCATGCAAATAATAATCATATTACATAGTTTACAGAATTAGTATCGCTGAACAATAAAACTTTAAGCAAATATGTTGATTATGAAACCAGAGGAACACCGTGTGTACCGGCTCTTTTCAGGGCCAGCTGACCCCATTGCACGAGGGGGTCGGGGTATGGCGGGCGTGCAAGGCCCGCGGGGTGGGTGGTCACTCCAGGTACCCCTCTGCTGTTATCAGAGGGGACACTGCGAATGGCCCAGGGTCAGTCGGAGTACGAGGGATATGCTCTATGGGTAACCTTACACCCCGGCGTCTGTAGACCCGAAACGGCGTGCGGTTTTAGTCGGTTCAAGCCCGACATTTCCGCCCCCGCTGGCCGGCGGGGGGGGTATCCGAAGGGATTTCCGCACAAAAAAAAAGGTACACCGTGTGTGGTCTTTTCTAAATTTAAGTTAATTTTTAATTGCGGGATTATTATACGCGGGATAGCCGCTTACAAACTCGGATATTCCTTTGCAACCACAAATCTGATTTCAACCAAATTTGGCATGGTCATAACGACAATCTAGGGGCATGTTTTGAGACCATAAAATTAAAAATCGGACATACCATTGAGGAATTATCACCGAAAAACAAATTTACCATTGAAACTAATGGAAAAAGTTCGCGCGCGCAAAAATTGAATTTTTCAGATTTTGAAATAAAAAAATAAATGCTCGCTCAGCTCAATTTTCTTGCGATCGGCTAACTGCATCGCATCCCTAGTTATTAAGTTACTCCTCCGTTCAAAAGTAAGAGCAGCTACACTGGAGCTCGTTCTGGACCTGCTTCTCGCCATTTTTCGTCGTCTATCCATTATTTGTCTACACAGGTGTTGGCTATTCGGATTGTGAAATCTATTGCAGTAATGAATAAAACTATCAAAAAATATAATTGTTCTTTCATTCATGCACTTATATGAATGTTACATATATTTTTGTATTTAGAATTGGTTACGTTTATTAATTACATGACCATGATCAAAAACAAGTTGAATTCCTGAGACGAGCTCAGCCGAATACAAGGGATTTTCTTTTATTTTATCTTTATTTTTTATCTTTTTTTTTATCTTGCAATGGTTCACCCCAGCACGAATCTATTACCGAAAACAGCAACTCGATAGCTCATCTCCTTCATACCCAAAACCGTGACAGAAAATTGGCAACGACGACGTCGACGACAACTCGATAGCAATAGGGCTTTTCTAAAGAAAATCCCGAATAAGATTATTTTAGCGGGAATTTATTTATAGGAACCAATACTTTATTCAAATTCAAATTAAAAACGTGTCATTTCAGTTGAATTTAAAAGTTATATTTGTTTCCAGGTTGTATACGTCAATGGTGCCTTCGATCTATTCCACGTAGGACACTTAGACTTCTTAGAAGAAGCACATAAACAAGGCGATTTCCTTATCGTGGGCCTTCATACTGACCTCGAAGTGAACAGATACAAAGGCTCTAACTATCCTATCATGAATCTGCATGAACGAGTGCTGTCTGTACTTGCTTGCAAGGTATTATCGTAATTTAAACTGTAGGTGACTAAAACTTTCATGCTTTATCAATGACTTCTTTTGTTTTTTTTTTATTTACTTGAATCAATAAACCTTTAACGAACCGCTATAAATGAGAAAGGGTCCATTCAGATTTAAAAGGACAATTCAAAATAATAACAAACATTCTACGGCATTCTACACAAAGCTATCTAGACTCAACGTAAGCATAGCTTAACTAGCTTGTGTTATGGGTTCTAGAATTCGGACTTAGACAGTTTTTTATTGTTAATACATACAAATTATACATGGAAGAAACTGATGACGTATTTCAATAAAGTTATTAAATTATTATTATTTTCTTTTTCTTGTATGTGTGGCCAGTGATAATTAATAATAACAATACATATACCAGATTGTCAAATCGTCTAGAATGGTATGCACAGAGTCTATGGCCTAGGAAATAAACAAAAATATATTTTAAGCTTCAGCGAGGTAAGGAAAAATATTATGGCGTCTAATAAACTAAGCAATATGCAATTACACAAAACGACAAGAGGCACGATTCCTTACTATTTTGAACGGATGTCTAAAAATCTTGCTAGCAATACATTAAACAAAACAGTGGCTAAAAAGAAAATTTTCTTAACAGATTATTATCCGGTAATTAAATAAGACATAACATTTTTTCGAGGTAAAAACACATCTGCCTCAGTATAACTTTAAAACCTTTCACCAAAATATCGCTAGTATCCTATCAAAGAAAGAAATAGTAGAGTTAACGCTTGAGGAGCTACGAGAAAAAATTAAGGAACCTGACGTAATATGTCTATCAGTAACGTTCATACAAAAAACTTTGAGCACTATTTACAAATTCATAATTATGAGTTAGGTGATAGTTACTGCAGAGAAAAGCAAAGAGGAGGGTCCTGTATTCTGGTAAAAAATGACCTTCATTACAACAAAATGCAATTCCTGCAACAGTATGCTGCACAAAAGGTGTTTGAGATTTGAGGCGTAGAAATCCATGCATATAAATTAATTATATTATGCCTCTATAGCATACCAGCATCAGATCCAAATCTATTTCTGAGTAAACTACACAATCTGTTACATGTCATAAATTACAAGTACAAATTTAAAAAACGCATAGTGTTGGTCGGGGATATAAACATCAATACGCTAAAATAGACCAAAATTAGTGACGAATTAAGGGATCTATCGCACAATCATAAATTAAAGATTCACATTGATGTTCCAACTCGTAAGTCGTCCTGCCTAGACCATATAATAAGTAACATTCCAGATGCAATGGCCACAGTGCTCCCACTGAATTTGTCTGACCACGACACAGCACAAATGCTGAGCTTTCCTGTCACATATAAAGAACAAAAACCTATCGCATACTCGATATTCAAACGACATTATAGCCCTGACTATATCCAGAAATTTAAAGAATGCCTGCAATTCTGAGCTGGAGCTATGAGGAAAGCTATGAGGAAAATGACGTTAATAAAGCATTCAATGAATTTCATGAATTGCTGCGTCTTTTCAATAGCCTATGCTTTCCCAAAATCCGTATAAAAATGTATAATGCCGCTAAAAGACAAAATTGGATTACTAAAGGCCTGAAAAAAAGGTGTAAGACGAAACGAATGTTGCGCTACAATTACTATAAAAATAAAACTAATGTTGATAAAATTAAATATGTTTACTAAAAAAAATGTATTTTTAATTCGAAGAAAAACGAAAACTTGACATTTATAAATAAACATGACAATATATGTATCGCAACATGGAGAGTTATCAAAAATGAAGTACTTAACACTAAACGTAAGGATGACATTGACACAATTAAAATAGGCAATAAAACTTTATCAGACCCAGCAGAGATAGCATCCGCTTTCAATAATAATTTCATTGATATGACCAATTGCCCGAAAGGTAAGAACAAAACCCATTCAAATATAAGACATACGCAAGCTAATTCTATATATCTTATGCCGATGACTGGAAGCGAAGTAAAAAAGTGAAATAATGGCATTAAAAATACCAAATCGGAAGGCTACGATGAAATTAGCACCAAAATAATAAAAGCGTCTGTAGATGAAATAGTTGCCGTCTTGACACATCTAATAAACATATCCTTCTCATCTGGAGTATTCCCTGAAGCTTTAAAGATTTCAATAGTTAAGCCTATTTTTAAGAAAGGAGAAAAGTCTGACATCAATAACTATCGCCCAATCACGCTAATACCAATTCTTTCTAAAGTTTTTGAGAAATGTATGTATAAGAGGTTAATGAGTTATTGTAATAAATTTCAATTAATAGGCGTCGAGCAGCACGGCTTTCAAAAGCAAAAATCTACGACGCTAGCAATATATTCTTTGATAAACATAACGCTAATTAATATAATTGATAATAATTTGACTACGGGTTTATTTTTTGACTTATCTAAGGCCTTTGACTATGTTTCACACGACATATTGATAGATAAACATGATGCTATTGGAATACGAGGACCTGCACTTCTATGGCTATCAATATACCTGAGAAACAGACAACAACGTGTCATAACCACAAAAATTGACAAAAACTGCAATATAGTGGACTTTTCATCTGATTCTCGATACAACGTATGTGGCGTTCCTCAGGGGAGTGTACTTGGCCCTATACTGTTTCTAATATATATCAATGACATCACCAGTATCTTCAATTACAAATGCATCTTATATGCTGATGACATCTCGATTATTGTGACATCAAAAAAAACAGGAAATGCAATTAAATATCACGAAGACGAAATAATACTATTGACTATTAATACTAATTAAAATAATACTATTGACTATTAAAATAATTAATACTATTGAATACTTAAATATAAATAATTAAAAAACAATTTAAATAAATCAGTATATGTTCAGTTTAACCAATGTTACAATGAAAAGTATAATTTTGACTTGAATATACCAAAAATAAATGAAGTGAAGGAGACTACATTTCTAGGAATAATGTTGGACCAGCATATGAGCTGGAAGACCCAAGTTGAGAGCGTATCAAATAAAATTAATAAATACGTATACGCTTTAAAACAAATAAAACATATAACTAACCGTAGAACTGCCATAACATCTTACCGTGCGTACATAGAATCTGTATTACGATATGGCCTTATAATGTGGGGTAATAGTACAGATTGTAATAGGGCATTTATTGCTCAAAAGAAGTGCATTAGAGCTATATGTGGAATTAAGCCAGATGAGTCATGTCGACCGTTGTTTAAAAAACTTAGTCTGCTACCGTTGCCATCATTGAGCTGAGTGAGACGAAGTCGAGCGAAAGCTCCTCATACCAGACTTCAGGATTTTCTTTGTCACAGGTCTCCCTAAACTACTAATCCAATCAGAACCAAATTTGGCATGATTAAAGAGGTCAATCAGAGGAATGTTTATGGATATATTTTGAAAAAATTAATGCTACCACAGAGGAATGATCACCGTTAAAAAAATTCCAGATGGAATTACATAATAACCGCTCGAGACACTGTGACCAAACTTACACTCTTAGAAAGCATGTCCAGAGTTGTGACTTTCAAAAAGAATTTTCAAAATCGGACTTGCCACGGAGGAATGATCACTGTTCAAAATTTTCAAAATCTGATTCACGATGTCTAACTCAGCTCAACATTGCAAGCAGCGATTCGCCTTGCAGACCTAGTTATATATTTACGAAATATGTCTGTTTGTGTGGCAGCATAGTGATCTATTTAAAGTAGCAAAAGATGTAAACTCACGTAGCCGGAGCGCGAGCGTAGCTTGTGCTGAGTGATATCCCGAAGTCCACCAAATATAATAAGAGTTGTCTTGCTATGTGTGTACGAATTTTCAATAAAATACCAATGTATCTCAAAGGACTAAACACTAGTATATTTAAAAAAGAATTGTATAAATGGCTAAATGAGCAGAGCTTCTATAGCATTAACGAATTTCCTGAACAAAGGCGTTGATACTGTTGATAGGAAATAATATTTGCGCGCTAGTACACCACTGGCAAAACATGCATGCTCAATTTTGTGAACTTTATAACTTACCTATACCATGTTTTTATGCAAATAAAATTTGATTTGATTTGAAAAAAAAACACAATAATGCCCAAAGGTTTTAGAACCTACCGCGCCCATGAATTACCCCCTTGAGAATTACCTTTATTTCCAGTACGTGCATGAAGTGGTGATCGGTGCGCCGTACGACGTCACAGCCGAGCTGATGGATCATTTCCGAGTGAAGGTGGTTTGTCATGGCCTCACTACAATAGCAAGTGACGCTGATGGATCTGATCCCTACAAGGTTCCTAAACAACGGGGCTGTTTCAAGGTAACAATTTTTTCTAATTAGTGTTTGTAATGGGGTCTGATATCGGGAGCATCTAGGTGGTAAGGTCAATCGGATACAGGGTGCATGGGACCTCGCTAAGATTTTCAGGGCCCAAGCCACCTTCACCTACAAGTAAATTTTTACTGAAAGAAAATAAATTAGGAGCAAATCCTACTAATATCGTATCGCGTTCATGCGAGAGTTTGTAAGTATGGATGCAGGGATCTTTGTTACCCTTTCACGTAAAAACGGCTGAACTATCTCGCTGAAATTTGGTACAGGGATAGTTTATAGTCTGGAATAACACAGGTTATTTTTATCCTTGGAATAGATATGGGAATGTAATCCGAACTCTATGCGGGTAGAGCCGCGGGCAACAGCTAATTTTATATAAAATTGCATGGTCTACAACTTTGGGTTGTATTTTCCTTTATAAAACGGACAGATTCCATCATGGTATGATCTAATAATAATTGGCGTTTTGAAGTGTAGTAGAATCACTACGAACTTTCATAAGTGGCCGGTACTAATTACAACCATAAGGAAAACAAAGGCGTATTTATCTCGAGTAGGTATTTTCATGTATCTATACTTCTTACGACTGTCTACCAATGTAGAGCTCAAACTACCTAACTTGCAGGTACTAAGACATTTGGACAGTAGTAGCTCTATAGCCTAGACAAGCATAAACTTTTAGACAAAAGTTACATACTGAGAAAAACTGGACTATATAAAATCTTTAACTTTATTTAATTCTCTTCTAGATATTGAACTCTAACAACACCATGACCACAGAAGATATTGTACAACGAATAATACGTCATCGACTTGAATTTGAAGTGCGAAACTCGCGTAAGGAGCAAAAAGAATTAGCCATAATGAAGTCTTTGAAAAAAGAACAGCAACATATTAAACAAAATGGCAACTGTGAAATTGAAGCTAAATAATTTAATAAATGAGATAATGATGTAAAATACGCAATATTATTAGAACTACTTACCAAATATAATATGTGTTGGACTGTGCTATATAGACATAGAATAAACCAATTGACTATTGGCAGTATTGAATACTCTCTAACGGTCTCTAAGGTAAAATATTTTACAGTTGTTTACCTTGACATTATTTACTGTTAATAAGAGACCTGTCTGTTTGGTGTCGCTAGGATACATTTTGTAAGATATGAGGCCGATAGACCAATAATTAAATGGCTCATTCCAAATGCATTGAATCGCTTTTACAAATATTTATTACCTCAAATTATATTATTTTTATACTATTTATTTCTGTAATGAATATGAGGTACTTTTAATTCATATAAAATAATTAGGATCTAGTTAATAGTTTTAAATGAAATTCCAGTGTTTGCCCGCCTATCGATTACAATATACATTTAAAAATAGCACCATAGTATATTCATAGGTTGTATGTATCACGAGAGAAAGCATAAGCAAATTGCATTAGTACATGAAGATCATTAATTAATATTAAAATTTACGTTAAACTGATGAAACGAATCTTAAAAAAAAAAATGGGGAAGCATTTTTTGGTGATAATAACATCTATAGGTAATATTATGGTTATATATGGTTAGATATGATGGTTACGTTTTATAATATTGTTGTCAATCTGTAGGTTTAATTGTGTCAGTCAATATCTGTTTTTCAGTTTATAAAAAATAACTTTTGTTATTAGTAGCATAATGTGTATATTAATTTAAATTTAACATTGTGTACAAATTGTTTTTGTTAATATATTTTATTTTTGTTGATAAATATAATTTACAAAGGCACGAATTTTTTTTTTCAGTTCTCTTGCATTATACTGTGGAAATCTTGTTTTATTTTTAGGTAATTGCTAAATTGCCATCTGTAATGTATGGAAATGTACTATTCTGAAAATTTAATTCACTCTTATGTCAATATTTATTATTAAATTCTATGAATGAATAAAACGTGTATAATTTATGATATCACTGGTATCATTGTTCAATTAGGTAACTACACTGAGTATTATCTGATAATTAAAAAAAAGTGTAAGTATATAAATATAAAATACTGAAATAATGTTCTTGTAGGATAATTCAATAGATTTATTTAGATTTAAAAAGCGACGATAGCCTAGTGGCGTACGTAACGGACTGCTGAGACGAGGTCTCGAGTTCGATCCCCGGTCGCCCCGGGCACACACATCTGATTTTTCATAGTTGTGTGCATTAATAAATGTTAATTATCGCTCGCTTAATAATGTGCCTGGTAGATGGCAATAGGCTCGCCCCCTATTACATTGGGACCTTAACATAACTGGCGAATCGTGGGTGTGTAATACACCTCTGCCTACAAGTGCACGTTGCACGTTGAAATAACATTAATGCATTGATTGGGGACAATGATCTTGAATTTAAATGTGTGTTATCTCCTGTCAGCGAGGCGATAGTATATTATATATACTATCTACTATGGCTCTCTGTCTCTCCTATACTAACGTCATGTCAGCGATGTGCACACATCACATCGTCACGCACACACGTAAGAAATCTTACACATAAATCTAGAATTTAACGGAAAAGAGACGTTTCCTAAAAACTACCCAGTGTTCTGCACAAGAAGCTACGCACAAGTCATAACAGTCTATTGTGTAGTAGTACTCTAGTTATAAGGTAAGGTAGTACTACTATTTTTTTAACGGATAATCGCACACGGTCACGGCCTGTAATATTGCCGTAGACGTTATGCCCCGTACTCGCGATTATAAAGCGACTTCGCATAATTCTATCACATCTTACTTTAGTAATATAGAATCAATGCATGTAACGGCAAAACGTGACATTCGAGTGCGTCCGACTATAACGTACCTTTTTTTTTTTTTTTTTTTTATCGTGCGGAAATCCCTTCGGATACCCCCCCGCGTGCCAGCGGGGGTGGTTATGTCGGGCTTGAACCGACTAAAACCGCACGCCGTCTCGGGTCTACAGACGCCGGGGTGTAAGGTTGCCCATAGAGCATATATCCCTCGCACCCCGACTGACCCTGGGCCATCTCCGGTTTCGAGATGGCCCCCTCGGGTTTGGGAACCACGGTGTCCCCGTCTTGCCCCGGTTTGGGGGAGGGGCGCTAGTCGCCCCACCGTCCCGGCCTGCTTCTGCTGGGGTGACAGGTGGCCTCACCCGAGGTCGTTAAGCGACCTCCGGCGCCTGAGTCGCCTGCGACGCGCGGCGAGCAAGTTGCGGGCTCGGCGGTCCGGGAGAGTTCTAAGTCTCTCCCGGGCGCGCTCCGCACTATTGCCGCAATCATGCTGCCGAGCGAGAGGACTCCCACCCCGATGGCTGCCACGAGGTCACGCCTCGGCGCCTCCCACGCCGGGCAGTCCGCCAGCGTGTGCAGCCCTAAATCCTCGCTAGTGATTTTATTCTCTTTGCGTCCGACGTGTACACTGAGAATAAAAAGCTAAAGCTATCGACGCAGTTTACTAAGAAAAACAATATTGTGTCTCGGCCCTGTCCCCACCGGAGCCAAAGGTGAGATGGGTGTGTCGGGCATGAACCGACTAAAACTGCACGTTTTTTCTTACGTCAGCCATGTGGTACGGGGAATCTGGTGTGCCCTAGAAAGGAAATCCCAAAGAATCCGACCGGCTCCGGTCGCGCTGGCGACCCCGACGAGTTGTTGGGGATCTAATCCCCTTTAAAGAGAGGCGCGCGTGGAAACACGACACGCCACCACTCTGGGCCTGCTTCTGCCAGGGTGACGGCTAGCCCGACCGTCTCCCCCAGGCCCGCGCTCATGGAGGACGGCCGACGGTGCGCCGTCTACGGCATGGGAGAGTGCTAGACCTCTCCCGTACCTTTTCTGACCGATCTGATACTTTTCTTTTCTTACACTCGCTGCCGACCATGGCCAGCACCAGAGTCTACAGCGTGAAGCTTCCCGCTCCGACGGCTTCTTCAAGGACACGGCGCCGTTCCATCCACTCTGGACACTCTGCCAGTGTGTGAAACGGCGTGTCCACGGAGCAGCCCCGGCAATGGTAGCACTCGGGCGTCGGCTCCCGGCCTATACAATGCAGGAACTCACCGAAACGGCCATGTCCGGTGAGCACCTGCGTCAGCCGGTAGAGGCTACCGTGACGCCTCTCCAGCCATTCCTCCCATTATTTTAACGCGAGTTTCTACTCAGTTGTTACGTATTTCACTCTATCCACCAATTTATGTATTTATCCCGGTATTTTACTTGGGGGCAATTGCGATATACTTTTTTTTTTTCGTGCGGAAATCCCTTCGGATACCCCTCCGCCGGCCAGCGGGGGCGGTTATGTCGGGCTTGAACCGACTAAAACCACACGCCGTCTCGGGACTACAGGCGCCGGGGTGTAAGGTTGCCCATAGAGCATATCCCTCGCACCCCGACTGACCCTGGGCCATCTCCGGTTTAAAGATGGCCCCCTCGGGTTTGGGAACCACGGTGTCCCCGTCTTGCCCCGGTTTGGGGGAGGGGCGCTAGTCGCCCCACCGTCCCGGCCTGCTTCTGCTGGGGTGACAGGCGGCCTCACCTGCCACCCCCAGGCCTGCGCTCATGGAGGACGGAGGTCGTTAAGCGACCTCCGGCGCCTGAGTTGCCTGCGACGCGCGGCGAGCAAGTTGCGGGCTCGGCGGGCCGGTAGAGTTCTAATTGCGATATACCTACCTATCAAAAAAGAATCAAATTACGTACTAGAAGGCCTGTTTCGCCATTTGACAATACTAGAAGGGAAATAAAAATTATTTTGTGTCTTACCTTTCAGTTTCCAGTTAATCTGATTTTTAGAATTCAAGCAACGATTAACAGCACAATATTGTACATAATTGCACTTTGCATAATTATTATGTAACAAATATTCGTTATATAACGTGCTGACCGTTTCTATGAAAATAGAATACTGTTGTTCTCTAACAACAGTATTCTATTTTCATAGAACGGTCACAGAGGCACAGAGGTGCCTCTGTGGTGTAGCGGTAATGCATTCAACTGCTACGACAGGGAGCGCGGGTTCGATTCCTGCTCAGGGCAAATATTTGTATCCATGAATATGTCTATTTGTATTGTTTCATGTATAATATGTATGTATTTACAAAAAAAAGTATTTTATAAGTATGTTTATCCGCATTCTGGAACCCATACCACAAGCTAGTTAAACTATGCTTACTTTGGGTCTAGAGAGCGCTATGTAGAATGTCGTAGAATATTTCTTACTATTATTATTATAATATACTGTGCTATAGACTGGCTATCAGCGTAGGTATACGAGAGAGGAGTGGCGTTTTCCCATAATATAGGTAACAAAACCTCATTTCATTCGCAATTAACTAGGCGGTCGGGGTCACAGAGATATCATCTCTGGTTAGTATCTGGTTTCCCATCTACACAGGCAAATGTGACACAAATCACCGTGTGGTTTTGCTTGGTTAAAATGCGACATACCCACTTCGTCCTCTTTAGCTCCAATGCAAAATAAAGCAGTAGGTACTGACAGGGGTGCTTGGTTGGGGACCTCCACGCGGTGCACCCTGGGCAACAGAGACAGCAGCGCCTCTCTCCTAGGGCGGGAGAGACGCTGCCGCCTACGGCCAACTCCGACCGAGGCGAGGACGGCCCTGTTGAGGGCTGGGAAGCTTTCCACGTGTACCTCTGATTAGCAGATGGCACAGTGGAGAGCAAGTAAGGGGGCCATCTCAAAACCGGAGATGGCCCGGGGTCAGTCGGGGTGCCAGGGATATGCTCTATGGGTAACCTTACACCCCGGCGTCTTAAGACCCGAGACGGCGTGCGGTTTTGGTCGGTTCAAGCCCGACATAACCGCCCCCGCTGGCCGGCGGGGGGGTATCCGAAGGGATTTCCGCACGAAAAGAAAAAAAAAAAGGTACTGACAGTTTGGGGTGCTTGGTTGGGGACCTCCACGCGGTGCACCCTGGGCAACGGAGACGGCAGCGCCTCTCTCCTAGGGTGGGAGAGACGCTGCCGCCTACGGCCAACTCCGACCGAGGCGAGGACGGCCCTGTTGGGGGCTGTTCGGAAGCTTTCCACGTGTCCCTCTGATTAGCAGAGGGCACAGTGGAGAGCAAGTAAGGGGGCCATCTCGAAACCGGAGATGGCCCAGGGTCAGTCGGGGTGCGAGGGATATGCTCTATGGGTAACCTTACACCCCGGCGTCTTAAGACCCGAGACGGCGTGCGGTTTTAGTCGGTGCAAGCCCGACATAACCGCCCCCGCTGGAGACCCCCCGCTCTCCAGCGGGGGCGGTATCCGAAGGGATTTCCGCACGAAAAAAAAAAAAAAAAAAAAAAAAGGTACTGACAGTTTTCCGATTTTTCATACGGCGAAAAGCAGTCTGGACTCCTACAGGCGTTTTCAGTGGCACTAGTCCTTGATTTGAAGGGAGAGCTGCGGGCTGCACCTCTATATACTAGGTGTTCAGTAGCTGGAGCGCCATCTCTCTTTCACCGTGACTTCCTCGTATAACCCACTTAAAAAGCTCTTGTGCCACTTTGACCCAAGAACGCTCCATATTATACATGAGCTTCCACCCCTCAGAGGATTCCAACTTATAGAGAGGTTGTAAGTGGACTTGTCTGACTCTGGTTGCAGCTCTTTTAGTGGCACACTTTGTAGCTATGTACGAGTCGCGATCTATAGATTTGGACGCTTGCTACTTTTTAATGCGGGTTTTTATAACCCTAGTCTCCCTATGGACCTATGACAAAACAAATATAGTTTATTAGGTCTGTGCTTTGGACTGAGTCGTTCAATTCAATTTAATTTTTAAGTGAGGCAGGTCTGCTTTGACGTTTGCGACAATTTAAGCCAATAACAGAAATGCGATTTAGATTCGTGTAGTATAGTAGATTTTGGAAATACCTCAACCAAGTGCCCTTGTCATAGGTACTTCCGTTCACCCTTAGACATGCTAAGTGCCGTCTTCGCTGCCGCTCCAAAAATAGCTGCCTGAATGTTGCCCCAATATTACTTATTAACTTTCTTCATATCATAGTATAGTGGCTATACTATTATATGACCTAAATAAGACAAATATTTGTCTCTAGCGGACTAGGGGAAAATGAATAAAATAATCTAATCATTTGTTTGTATACTTAAACTTACTTCTAATCTAAATCATTACTTCTAATCTAAAACTAAATCATTTGTTTGTATACTTACTTACTTGTATATTTAAAGGTTTTCCCAAAAAGGGTTTTGCTTTGTATGAATGTAGGTAAAGGGTATTCCGCCCAAAGTTTAAGCGAAATTCCCCTCGAACATAAATGCAAAATCGGCAAAAAAATAGGATGAATTTCTTTGTATTCCAGTTTTTAAACTTTTTACATATCGAAGGTTGGAAGATAGGAATGAGTAAATTTTGCTGCTCTGAGCAAATGCCCGACTTGCTCTAACACCAGCCCCCCTGCCCTGGATTGTGCCCTGTGTATACATTCTCAGTCTGCGGTCCTGTTCATATTGTTGGTCTCGACTACCGACTTAAAAGATATATGTTCAATTCATAGTTTTTTTAAAACTTAATGTCAAATGTGGCAACATTGACATTCTTCAAAAATCTAAAATGGCAGAAATGGACATCGTATTTATTTCTATGTTTGTGAAAAAATAAATAATAGTGACGTGGTGCAACGGAATTACAGTGAAAGACTAAATTTTGTAAGCAGCATATTCTTTTAATTGGATTTTATTGAAGGCGACAATATTCTTCATATAAAGGTAGGTTTTCACATAGCCGCCCACTGTTGTATTCAATCTGTTTCGTTTTGATCTATTTCTAGTTATTATTGCGATGTCACGTTTTGTTATTAGGTATACATTAGCTATATAGATAATAAACACTCCTTCTGATAATAAGAAAAGATGACACACGTTCAAGGATAGTCATGAAATCATTTTGCAAACTGTCCAACTTATTGTTATAGATTTTTGTTCTGTAACCAGACACTACGTTTTACGAAGTTAATAATAACTTTTCGTTCAATCATTTATTGATTGTAATGAAGGGAAGGTGATATATAAATACGTGTCTTCTTTTTATTTTCTGTTGCTGTTATCGCCGGCTCATTTGTTGTCGATATTTATGTAATGGTAAATTTCAATGTAAAATCTTATAAATAAGAATATTATTTATCCTCGTCCTTATGCCGTTGGAAAAGGATTTGTTGAGAACCTTTTTAAAAACATAACATAAACTCACGCCTATATCCCCGAAGGGGTAGGCAGAGGTGCTAGCACCCACATTTCGCCAGTTTATGTTTAGGTCCCAATGTAATAGGTGGCGAGCCTATTGCCATTAACCGGGCACTTATAAACCTGCGATAAATACACACATAACTTCGAAAAGCATCGAAAAGTCATTGGTGTGTGCCATGGTAAAACCTGGATTCGAACCCGAGACCTCGTCTCAGCAGTCCATTACCCATACCACTAGGCTACCGCGGTTATTTATTATTATTATTATTATTATTTTACTTTTTAAAAAATCACTTAAAAATGATAGATTCCTGAACAATACTACGTAAATCTATCTATACTATTAAAAAATTGTAAATTGGTTGTCTGTACATTGAAGATATTAAAAAAATACTTGGGTTATGTTAAATGAACAATCCTGAACACAAAAAAATTATTTTGGATTTCTTGTGTTTGTCTGATTGTGATGGACGCAAAAAACTACTGAACAGATTTTGATGCGGTTTTTTCTATTAGAAAGGTTTTGGTCAGACTTAAATCTGCCATATGTTTGGTTGCAATTGATTAAGTAGAACCGGATATATGAGTAAACGATAACCATCCTCAACGCGGGCAGAGCCACGGGCCTCAGCTTTTACAAAAATAATCACTACTTAGTATAAAACTAAGTTGCTTTTCCCATCTGCCTGTCCCTATCCATGCTTAGATCTTTAAAACTACACAGTTTTTTTTATAGATAGAGTGATTCAAGAGGAAGGATAATACATGCATTATATCACACGGGTGAAGCCATTGGCATCTGCTAGTATTGTATAAAATACAGGTTTAGTTAAAGTTTCAGTTTGACATTTTTATTGACATTGACAGTTATCTAAACAACTTCAAAAACACTCAATCAAACCTTTTATATACTTAATAAAACTAATTAATGATCTCTATTTGTTAAATTTCATATTAAAATTATGACAAATAGTGGCATTTCATTCCCAGTATATGAACAAAATTGAGGCCTATCTACATTAATCACAACTTCTCTATGAGAGTCGTCTCTATTTAATTCAAATGACCTAGAAAATGTAGCCTAAGAGCTGATGACAACTAAACTAGACAAGACCCATGTACAATGTTATCGACCAAAGTTGATACATCCTAAAATATTTACAAAATTATTATTTTTTCATTGGAATATATGTAACAATAATTAACATATAGTAAGTTTTATACTCCCCAAAAGACGAAAGTTAATATAATTCACGATTTTTTAATTTTTTTATGAAAGCTTTAAATGGTGATCAATAAATTAAAGCTACTTTTGTTGTTGACTACATGGGTCTTGAATAGTTTAGTTGTCATGTCAACTCAAATCTGTAGTCTTTCAAAGACTTTTTTCAAGAAAGTATGTTTTTGGTAGGTTTAACAAATGTAAAGAATGATTAAATTAATAAATAAAAAAATAAATAAATTAAATAAATAAATTAAGTTAAGAATGATTGAACATGCCTGTATGACACATATTTTTTATTTGTGAAACAAAATACCGACCTTTGCACACAGGTACCAGAATCACTTGCTCATTTAAAAAAAAAAATTTAATGCTTAAATATTTTTACAAATATTTCAGTAAACTTATATTCTTCTTGATAATAAAATTAAAACTCCTTCTCACCCCTTATTAGCATTTTCTACTTTTGTTGAAAAATCTAGTTACAAAACAACAAGTATTTCATCAAAGGAGCATCTTATAACTCCTTTTTTCTTTGGTAGATATAAAACATATCTTCTCAATTTTTCTCTAAAATATATAAAACAGACTGTCAGTCAAACTTATAAAGTTGTCTTATAATAAGTTCTGTTATATTTGTATATCTCCATAAATTTTAATTTGAGTGGTTTTGTGTGATTATGGTGATCAAAGTACTATAACATTAAGTATATACTTTAGAACCTCTATGTTACTAGTATTATGTAGTAGATATGCCTATAACATTCATGTATATATTTTATTTTGCCAATCAAGCACTGACTGTCAAGTCAAAACAAGTTTTATTTTATTGAATATCAAAACAGTAAGTTACACTAAACAGTATGGTATACATCTGGTAATGGTGACGGTAAAATTGATGTAGTGATTTAAGAAGTATGACATCACACTTTATTATTGTGAAATAATTTAATATTAGTGGCTTGATGGATGATTACTGATTACAAATAAATAATAAGGATAGAATAACATTGACATAATATATACTCACCTTTTACTATTACTATAGGAAGTATCCAATGAGTAGTTTTCATTTAGGTACAAGCATTATTATTTTTGCCAATCTTATCTCTAAATCAGTTCACAGTTTAGAGCACAAGTGTAATTTAATAAATTAGAAAATGCATAGTTTGGTGGGCCATTGTAGCCTCAACAGCTTGAATAAGGAGATCACTAGTTTTATACCTAGTTAGTACATGAAAATTTAAAACCTGAATAATAAGCAAAACAGACCTGGATACTTCTGATACACCTTCCAAACTTACACCTTGACAATCCGAGATGGTGTGCGGTTTTAGTCGGTTCAAGCCCGCTGGCCGGCGGGAGGGTATCCGAGGGGATTTCTGCTCGAAAAATATACCCGTGTGGATGGTTGTATAATATGAAAGAAAGAAATAAAACATGTTTACCACTCACAAAACTTAACATATTCATAAAAAAATAGTAGTAAAATAAATAATGTAGCCGTACACCTGCCAGTAACATGATGTGCAGCACTTACCTGAAAATTCATTCCTGTAATACCTAATTTTGTGGTGCAGCTCGCCCAAACTGGTCAAACAGCATTCACCAAAATAATATTATCCAAGACTTAGGTACTCTGACTTAGGTAGATACTGTCTAATGGGTGTTGGAATGGTTAAGGCTGGATTTTACCTATGTATATAAACATGTTTCATTCAATTTAAATGGTGTTAGCACATTTAGATGTGAAAACCAAGTTTTAGTTAAACAGATTTTCACTGGTAAAAATTAAGGTTTCCTCATTATGAAAATCTAGCATATTTAGACGTGATTACGCAATTTAGTTTTATTTAATCTCATTGCTATCATTTGGAAATCCTCTCTTAGTGCTTTTTAAAAATATACCGAGCTATAAATAACTTTATGCTTTAGCGATTTTGTGGAAATTTGTTTTTATTATTCAAACTCTCTACACTTAATTAATCTATGTTAAGCGAGACTTTTGACATCCACCAAATTCCATCAATTTTTTTGATAATATGTTCGAAATAACTTTATTATCTCTTAAAACTCACCATCATCTGGATTTAGTTACATCAGTACTTCAAACATGAAAAAAAAAATACAAAAAATCGCCGTAGGGAACTATGGCCTGTCTAACCGATTTTTTCCATTTATTAGTCCATTAGTCTAAATGCATAGAAATATATTAAGCTATCGAAAGCTACAATTTAAAAAAAACGAATAAGTAACATATTGTAATTTAATAAGTAAAGTCACTTAATACCTCTTCATAAAAAAAAATTGTACCTATATACATGTCTCACATATTATTTCACGTCTCCAACCATTGGATGTTTATTTACTTTTCTGGGGTAGTAGCAACTTGGAACACAATTCATTGGATGTGAAGTTAGCATAAAGCATTTGGAGCTATGCCCAGCCATTTTATCAGTCAGTTCAGTTCAGTGACGTTACTCTGTAAATACAGTTGTGTTCAAGTGAATGTGACGTCTCCCCTGATAAGTTTCATTTTTATGATATTTTGCTTAAAGGTTTCATTTTATTATTATATTTACAGTTATTTGTGCATAGATTCTCATATCTATTTGTTAGTTACTGTTAAGGACCGTGGTTCGTAACTGACTAAGACCTGATAAGGTTCCAAATAGACTGCCACTACTTCGCGGTCGCCTTCAGTGGACTGTATTTGATGGATGTTGAGTCGAAGAATGAAACACTTGGATGGGTGGACTTGATTGACGTCAGTGAGGCATTGGATGTACTTGGCCCAGCACTACTCTTGATCTACGACTTCCTGTTGAGCTTCCTTGTTCCTTGAGAGACTCTTGTTGTCTACTTGTTGCCCAATTCCATTGTTCAATTGCCCAATGTCCATAATTTCCTACCAAATGGTCCCTGCTTTTATAGTCTTTTGTAGTGCTGGCCCGCGATCCAAATTACCTCACCTCCGCATTTCCATTTATTTAACTTATGTTTTACATATTGATTACATAGCATATATGTACATTGGTAGCAATAAGACTTGCACGACGATAGGTACTTACATCTGTACCGTGCGACGTCGGGCTACTGAATGACGGGCGGATTGACCCCTCAGACTTATATATGGGCCCTGCCTCCCGCGAGCTACTATATAATAAAATGGCACCAGCCGGGGGAGCGCATATTCGCTTCTTACGGCGTGGGAGGCAGTCGCGGGGTGTAATTAAACTTACATACTAGTATACAAAGTCGTATTTCCTATTTATACGAAGTTATGTTAGATTCTGAGTAATGCATTTACGTAATTATATTTGCAATTATGCTTTTCGGGGAATGTACTTTCTTTATTAAATTTGGCTCTAACATACTTAATTACTCAGAAAACTAACTCCTAACAGTAGTAAGCTATTTATCTTAGCTTAATATCAAAGTTATTACATAATTACGTTTTAATTTACGTAAATCTAACATTTTCATAATTTATTCGTTATATTCACGCTTACTAATCTACGTGTCACTGGCACATGTGTCTGTAGTCTATTTGTGTCGTGCACAGTTACATACAATTAATACTGTTATAACTATTCCTGTTTTCTCACCGAAAAAATCTACCCTGCGGTGTCTCCCCTGTCACTTTTGGTACTGACTGAAATCTACACTGCCACGCATGGTGGCAGTGTAGATTTCTAACCTAAAGTAGTGTTATTGTATTATTTAAGGCTGTTTTAAAATATTTCTGATAAATTAATTATTATAAAATGTATAAAACACATTTATCTCCTTAAAAAAATCTTTCATAATGCACCAGCAAACAGTACATCTCGTCTCTCCCTTGTTTATCTGCCCTGGTTTCTTATAAAACAAGATAAAATTAATAAACTTACTGACCACTTTGCAGATATATACAAATTAGTGGTTTCAATAACAACCTTATCAAATTAGATCAATTTTCTAAAATTTATACAGGGCCACCTTTTTTTTTTTCGTGCGGGAATCCCTTCGGATACCCCCCCGCCGGCCAGCGGGAGCGGTTATGTCGGGCTTGAACCGACTAAAACCACACGCCGTCTCGGGTCTGAAGACGCCGGGGTGTCAGGTTACCCATAGAGCATATCCCTCGCACCCCCGACTGACCCTGGGCCATCTCCGGTTTCGAGATGGCCCCCTTACTTGCTCTCCACTGTGCCATCTGCTAATCAGAGGGACACGTGGAAAGCTTCCGAACAGCCCTCAAAAGGGCCGTCCTCGCCTCGGTCGGAGTTGGCCGTAGGCGGCAGCGTCTCTCCCGCCCTAGGAGAGAGGCGCTGCTGTCTCCGTTGCCCAGGGTGCACCGCGTGGAGGTCCCCAACCAAGCACCCCACTACCTATCGACCCCTTAACTTAGAATTACGCATATACAACATAAGTTAAAATCTCATAAATATTTAAAGTTATAGGCACAGCAACAACTTTATTGTGTAGCTTGTTTCAAAACGAATTTTAACTGAGTTCAAAAAAGGGAGCTTCTTAATAAAAAAAATTTAAGAATGGTTCCTCTTTTTAACACTTTTTAATTTATATTATGTAACAATAAATAGCAACCAATTATTTTGAATAATTTTATTATTGCACAATAATAGGTACAGCTCCAAATTTACCGAAATCTAATTTATCGTTAAAATATATTTTTATTTCGGTACTTGATTAGATTGATTATAAAAAAAAAAATGGGCTCCTTCATTTTAAGTGCATTTAATGATGTTACCACGCAGTGTTTTGTTTAGTCTGTTGTTTATTATCATAAACAAGAAGCTGTTGAAATTTCCCGAAAGTTTATCAATATTTTTGTATTAATATAGAACTTGCTTCATTTACGGCATCTATAAATATTGGATAGATGCTGGGAGACATCATAATCGTATTTAGATATTCACAAACTTGATAAACTAATGTAGAACACGAGTATTTAAGTATGTATATGTAATATTAAGTAGGTAGGTAGGGCAGTCTTATATTTATGTACTAGCTGCGCGCCCTGGCTACGCCCCGCTGCAATAATATAGCACCTTATCCGTGGACTTTCCTAAATTTTTCTTTTATCGGACAGCCGTCGGTAAGAACTTCATCAGTCACTACGGATAGAGTTGACGCTCATACATCCCATGGTGAACCATCGTGTCACAGTAACCAGGAGTCCATTAATATCCGGACACGTCTTAGCATTCCGAGCCTTCAAAACTCAACCTGGAAAGTGCACGACGAAAATTTGGCCTTTCTGCTAGAACTTCCAGGCAAGAAACAAGATCTAAATAGCCAAGTTAACACTTTCCAAGATACAATTTATACGTATTTTAGTGAGCATTATCCACCTCCAAATTACCATGCTCCTAAAATTAAAGAAAACTCTTTTAAAACTAAATTGCGGAGAAAGAAAAGGGAGCTAAAGAAAAAACTTCGAGATGCCAAAGCCTTGGGCGATTATCATCTTAGTCACCAACTGTCTAGGGCATTAAGATCAATTCTTAAACTAATACAAGGTATATCGCAACAGATAGCAAACAATTGCGATAGTTACGATTGGCAAGGCATGAAGTAAATTTCGATAAAAACCCTTTCAGTACTCAAAAAACATCTTTAAAAGCCAAAATGGTAAACTTCTTTTGACCAAAGAACAAACTAACGAACATTACAAAAACACTTACGAAATACCTAAATATACAATCACCGGAAACCCAAAGACCCCACGACCCTCTAGTACAATTCCAAAGGAATGCACCTACCATAGAGGAAATAGAGATACAAATAAAAAAGAAATCATCTAAATCGGCTCCGGGCCCTGATGGGGTTCCATATATAGTGTATAAAAAATGTCCAACAGTTCGTAAACATCTCACAAATATATTCAGTAAAATCTGGTCAGAAAAGAATATACCAGTCGCATTAGGCGAAGCGGTTTTCGTTCTCATTCCAAAAAAACATGAAGTGACCCATCCTAAAGATACTAGACCGATAGCACTAACTAACACAATTTCAAAAATATTTTTCTCAATTCTACAAACAAAAATGTGTCATTTTATGATTAACAATAGGTATTTCGGACCTAACCACCAGAAAGGGTTTTTAAATAATATTCTGTTAGCGGAAAGCTTAAAAGATTCCAGAAAATACGAAAGACAGATAACGGTATGTTGGATAGACCTAGAAAATGCATTTGGCTCAATTCCACATTACCTTATGGTATACGCGTTGCAATTGTATAACTTTCCACCCGTGGTCATAGAGATAATCGAGTCATGTTACTCGCAGCTAAAATTTGCTATAAGCTTCCAAAAAGTACACACAGAACCATTACGGTATAATGTGTGACTGTTTCAGGGATGCTGCTTGTCGCCAATAGCATTTAACATAGTAATTAATATCTTAATTACCAAGTTAATACGTCACGAAAATAAATGGGGTTATCGGTTTCAATACTCAGAGTCCATCTTAGCTTTTGCTGACGATCTCGCAATACTGACGCGTAATCCAAAACAATCTCAGGAACTATTAAAGGAAGTCGATGAGTTCTGTTCGTGGACAAATGGACTGAGGATGAAGCCCAGTAAGTGTCACTGTCTGTGTCTGGGTAGACGGGACACCAAATTTACCTCCTACGACCCGGGACTCTTCATTAGGGGTAAACCAGTTCCCATAGTTGCTGAATCGGTGCCATTTAAATTTCTTGGGAGAAAGATATACTATAAAGGACGCACACCATCCTTAGATGAAGTTGTCGATACGTTTATAAATGACCTAAATAAGATAGATCAGCTACCACTAAACAATATCAAAAAAGCTTGGATATATGACAACTACTTAACATCACGTCTGACTTGGCCTTTTCTGGTGTATGAATTTGATAAAACCTTACTGGCGAAAATAGATGAAACTGTCATAAAATCGCTAAAATCGTGGCTTGGACTAGCGCACTCTGCTGATTCCTCTGCTCTATTTAGGGATCAAAATAATTTTGGGATGAAACTTAGAAACCATCGGAGCTCTATAAACACCTTAGAGTTACCAAAGCCCACATCTTAGGTAAATCCCAAGATGTCACAGTCAGGGCAGTCCCGAATGATAATAACGCGTCCGAGCTTGAATCTAGACTCCTATTCCACAAATGATTTATGATAGGGGCCCAGTCGAACAGAGTGGGGTTGGGAGTACGAGAGCCAGAAAGGTACCAGGATATACTTAAGTCCTTTCTAAAACAAGACGAAAATGATAAATATCGAGTGCACGCGATGCATTTGGAAATCCAAAATGAATGGTTGACAATGGGAGAGTTCTGCATACCGATGGCCTTAAAGTGGCGCACCTTGATCTATGACTGGTCGCCGGCCCTGTTAAAATTCTATCTTAACGCCTTTCAGATGACCCTCCCAGACCAGAGTAATCTGGTAAGGTGGGGGAAGGCCACAGAAAAACAATGTTATACTTGTGGTGAGGCAATAGGGACGGCTAGACACATATTAGTAGGATGTAGGGTGCTTCTCGATAGAGGCCATTACTCACGCCGCCACGATAAGGTGCTTATCATCATACGTGAAGCAATGAGTCTGGCAGTAGCTAGAGTCCAAAAAGGATTGACTACTAACAGACGTCATATCAACCTTGTGTCTGAAGGTTCATCCATAACATCCAGGAACAAACCTTATTCAAGCTTAGATACTGCCCCAGATTGGACTCTCCTAATCGACACATATGAAAAGCACTATAAAATTCCGAAGGATGTTGGGGTTTCGTCATCTAGACCTGACATATTCTTTATTCTAAGAGGTTAAAACATGTGGTTCTTGTGGAACTTACTGTACCGTGGGAAACAAATATACCGAAGGACCACACAATAAAGAAAAATAAATACTATGATCTCACAAACGAATTAATCAAAAACGGTTACGTGGTTAATTTGTATGCAGTGGAAGTGGGAGCGAGAGGTATCCCAGCAAAATCTCTCTATAACCTACTTAAAGATCTAGGCCTATCGAGAGCTACAATAAGCTCATTACTAGGACGATTGTCTAAAGCGCCACTAGTAGGTTCGTATCAAATTTGGTTAGGCAGGGAGGGGAACTTGGGTAGTGAAGGTGAGTGTTGATGTACATCAACAAAATGGGCTCCTTCTAAACCTACACTTGGGTCGCAAGTCCCAGGCACTGTCCCGAGTTCCCAACTCAGCAACGCGATGGACCCGGCACCCGCACGGAGAATCCATGGATTGCTAAGAATATCGGTCTCTTGTCCTGATAATAACAAACATAAAAAAAAGAATCATCCAATTTGGTGTAGTGGTTCGGAAGTTATGCGCGTACATACATTTGGGCGATTCATTTTATTTATATAGATTATTTAATGTAAGTATCGCTAACAACTGGCGTATGAGGTTGGTTTGGCCCCACCCCGAGCCACGGGGCGAAACCAGCCTCACATGCAAGCTGGATCACCTGCTGACTGACGGATGAGCCTCTGGGGCGGGGTGTCTTAGATTTGGGGCAAAGATGCATAAATAAGCCAAATTTAAAGGAGTGGAATGAGTAAGCGGACCCCGGGTTCGGATGCAACCGGGAACCACGATATTATCATGATGCTAACAGCTGGCGCATTTTTGAAAAAGAAAAAGACACTATTATATTATTCAACCCAATTTTAATTACTGGTGGTAGAAATTTGATGACACAAATTTGTCACAAAATTCGTCCGGGTAGGTACCACCGTGCACGATTGCGAAAAACCCTCCATAGTAATCCAATTTCGGTTTGATTGCGTTCAGGGGTCAGCAAGTGCATAGCCGGGTAGGGGGATTGTGGTCGCAGCACCAGTGGGACCGGTGGGTGTCAAGCGGTGTTGCGACGACAATCCTCTTCTGCTGAGGCCGTCAAGCTGAGTGCCACCATTGTTAACATGATACTTGTATGTAATGGTGACCCTCTTTCCTGAGACTTTACCTTCAGCTTACCATCAGGCGAGGTGAAGTCAAATTGACGTGTCTTTAGGACATGTCAATTTGATATGATAAAAAAAAAAACAAATTACAGCAGGATCCAATCAGTCGTTAGTGCGTGATCCATCTGAACTAACAAACATAAACCTTCACATTAGTAATATTATTTGGAAGTAGGATGGGACAATAGGAGTAGGATGTTAAAGCTTATATACCTGGAATAGGTTACCATGAGTGGTGCGAAAGGGATCAGAATTCCAAGTGGGTGGAGTCACGGGCAACAGATAGTTTTCTATACATGTTTTTCAAAATCCTACAAAGGCTTAGGTCAACAGGAGTTCCTTTATTAGGCTAGCTTTGATAAGTTGGTTCATTGCTTAGAATAAGGTGCTCCTGGCTCACATTATTAGAAAATGTCATAATTATACAGGGTGGAAACGTTAAGTATGTCCAGCCGATTATTTTGTCATATTTAAAATATTGCAAAACTTTAAACTAATATGAAATCTGCATCAATTAATCTATAAAATGATATAATATCTAAATATATATTTATCATGTGAATAAAGAAAAAGAGTGTTTATTTGTGTAAAGTGTTTTCAATTTGGACTTCCACACATTTACTACGGGCGTCGTGGTCAATTGAGCCCGCGGGCTGAGTTGACCACGATACCCGTATACACATATTGCCCTGTTGCCTGTGGCTTCACCCACGTGGAATTCTGATCCCGTTCTAATCGTAACCTATTCTGTCCTGCAACCTATTTCAGGGATAAAAAGAAGACTCTGTTATTTGAGCCAGATCTGTTGAGCTGTTTTTGCGTGAAAGAGGAACAAACATCTATACATCCATACTCACAAACTTTCGCATTTATAAGTAGGATTAGTTTAGTAGGATACAAATATTTGCCATCAAAGAACACGTTGATTAAGAAACCGCTAAGTAAATAGTCGCTAAGAAAATGAAGGTCACGTGGCAGTTAACACTTCCTAGGGTAGACTGGAAAATTGACGGCAAGGAACAAGGTAATAAGCCAAGTGAGCAGTAGGCTTACGCGGCATTTGCCACACAGGCTGCGATGCGCAGGCGCCGCTCGCCACGGGCAGTTCGAGCCATGAGTCACAGCTGCCCAAAATAACTTGGGAATGGGCGCCGCCTACCGCCCGGGGCGGGCGGCTCGTTGGTCCGGCTCAGTGGCAGCTGCGACGCCGCCGCCTCTAGAGGAGCGGTCGAGGTGGAGCGCGTGAGCCTCGTATTGACAGACGGGTGGTGGCGGCGCCGGCGCGGGATGCGCCGCCATGCCGGTACGACACCGCGAACTCGGCGACGAGCTCGCACCCCCGGAGCCCAAACGCTGCAGGCACTGCGACGGTACGAAACCAAATATTGCTTTGCAGCGCAGGAGTTTCTCGAAAACATTACTTGAGACTTGTTTAACACGCGGTGACTTAACCTACTCGTCTACTAATTTTTCCCTTATCAGCTTGAGTTTGGAAACAGTACTACAAATAAACACCTTTCACTATTCATAGTTTTTAGAACTCTAAATACTGACATGTCAGAAGTGAACCCTTGATATTACTATGCGACATTATTTACCTCCTTAATTGAAGTGTTATAGATAAGAGCTAATGTATTATCAAATGTTTAACTAACATACTCCAATAAGTGCATTTAAACCTATTCATATAATTAACGATTAGCAATTAAAGGTAAGTACAAATAAATAATATACCTATGAACCACTATCGACAAAAGTATGCAAACATTTGAACTAAAATAAATTAAACATTGCATTTCACTATGGAAAATTAACTGCCATGATAATTTTTTAATGTCTGGGTGTGGTTTTTTTTCCGACATTTTTTATAAGAACGATTTATCGCCTCCGAAAGCTAACTTTTTTATTGTGGAAAAGCCCTCCGATACCTCCCGCCGGTCAGCGGGGGTGGTTATGTCGGATTCGAACCGACTAAAACCGCACGCCGTGTCGGTTTTCAAAGCATACTAAATTTCGTGAAAATCGTTGCAGCCGTTTCCGAGATACAGATTATATGTATACTAGCTGTTGCCCGCGGCTCCGCCCGCGTAGATTTCTGATCCCGTTCCCGCAACCCATGGGAACCTATTCCCGGGATAAAGAGTAGCCTATGTATTATTCCGGGCTATAATCTATTCCTGTGCGAAATTTCAGTCAGATCCGTTCAGCTGTTTTTGCGTGAAAGAGTAACAAACATCCATCCATCCATACTTATAAACTTTCGCGTTTATAATATTAGTTGGATACATTTATACATACATATATAACATATATATACATAATATATATAAGAGTTGCTCGTTTAAAGGTATTAGATAAAACCGTGCTGTCAAAACTATTTAGCCATATGACATTTAGCCAAAAATGATTAGATCAGGATTGAAAGAACTGCTATTGACTAGGATTCTTAAAGTGAGTGATTCTTAAACTAATCGAAAAGGAGGCTGGAAAGAAACGAAAGAAAACATTGAATATGGGATGACTCTTCATCTTGATGCTTTCCCACTTAGCGAATTTTGAATACCTTATTCAATTTGGTATGTATTTAGAAACACTGTCATATTATATATCATGAAAGTAATTTATTAATAATACGAAGCCACTGAGGCTAAATTTATATATACAATATATATAAACTGGGGGAAAAAAATCTTAATCACAAGTCCAAAATTCGATTAACAGTTGAGCTGCAAGAAAATTATCTTTAGCTCGCCCTTAGTCACTGGAGTTAAGTAATATGTGTCACGCAGTCGGGA
Source organism: Cybosia mesomella (assembly GCA_946251805.1). NCBI lineage: Eukaryota > Metazoa > Arthropoda > Insecta > Lepidoptera > Erebidae > Cybosia > Cybosia mesomella. Next base: position 21,257,781 of record OX276401.1, read on the forward strand.
ATGGAAAGCGCGTATAAATAGGTGTACAGACTCTACAACGAGTGGGCCACATTCCCCAGCTTATGTAACAGAAATCTCGTAAACAAATGTGTATTGCTGAATTACCTTCAAACGTAGCGCTAACAAAATGCGTATTTTCGGGTAGTGTTCGCAAAAATCCAACACAGGAATCGACTTTACCGCATGTTTTGTTTAACTTTTTACAAGCTTTTATTTCACTTGCTTTATGTTTGTAAGTTTGTATATTACTGCGGGTCAAATCTTGCCACTCAATTTTGCAACCAATTGAGGCCTAATGAAAGCTTGTTTAAAAAAAGTTTTTTCAATATTATTTTATTTTGTATGGAGTTCATCTGTGGCTTGCCTATTAGGCCTTCAGCCGTCATCCCGAGTTCATTTAACATCGTTACCTTTAATCGAATTGGTTTCCTACGTTTTATTTTCTTAAAATGACAGTAAGTAGGTCAAACCCATTTTAGGTACAGTTCCAGCTGTGTAAAACATAAGTGTTTCTGGAAATGGTAAACAACACTTTGGTTTGGTCACGTTTGGTTCATAAACAGCGAGGGTATGTTATGACTGAGTCGGTGTTGTGACAGCCATGACAGGTGCGGCGTCACTCACGCAAAGACGGGTCTGGCGAGACAAGTTAGTATGTCGCTCGACAATTAATTAGTATCGCCAGTCCAAACCACACCGCAGACCGAGACGCTGCGAATGAAATCATCGGTCATCATTACAGATCTTGCCAAAAACATAGTTGCACATTTCGGTCAAAATATTATATTTATAAATGGCCACGTATGCACTGCTAATTGATGTATTATTATATTTATGATGATATATTATTAACTAGCTGTGCCCCGCTGCTTTGCCCGTGGCATACTTCGCCCCCGTGGCACCGATTTGTCCCATACATACACGTTATTTATTAGTTCTACAATAATGTAAGGAAATTTGCCCGATTTGTTGACATTTATGATTAATGCTCTGCTCTCCTAGGAAGTAGCGTGATGATATAATAGCCTTCCCCGATGATTGGGCTATCCAGCAAAGATTTTTTTCAATTCTAACCGAACCAACAAACTTTAAAGCTTTGTAATATTAGTCGATCAGAATGAATTGATCTTTACAATGAATTTTAGTGGACACGTGGAATTATGTACTTGTACGGGTTGAAAAGTACTGAATAGTAATTTCGATTAGAATCTAGTAATCTATTTTTTGTAACAAATACCTTGTTTGTTTTTTTTGTAGGTACGTCAAAAAAATCCTTAAGCTGCTTGCTCTGGAAGACTTTTTTTGCTTTATTTTAATGGTGTGCAGGTCTAAGGGACTTTCCTAGAAAACCTACTTTTGTACAGTAGTAACGTTAAAAAAAGTGTGTGTGTATGTAAAAGTTTTACTTCTTTGGCGTAACAAAATAAAAATCCTTCAAAAATGTTATCCTTCGCGTATCCTACGTTTGTAGAAATAATAATTTAAAAAATTATTTTAGTTTATGATCTCTGTTTGATTCTGACATAAACCAAGGCTTTCTCTTAAAAAAGGACTGCATTCAAACTTATTTTATTATAAGTCTTGTCGGTAAGCAAACACGCCTGATTTAATACTTGTTTTTACTAGCTTCACTTGATTTAGTATTAATCGTATAACATCATTTTATAACTCTGTTAAACAAATAGATAGTAGTAGTATATCTCGATTGTGTACACAATAATGGGTCGTATGTTGGTTTACCAACTTGTGGTAAAACAATTACAGGTCAATAATACGTCTAGCGTGTATGAATAACGAGAGGATACCATAGGATCATCAGTCTCTTTATTTTATTCTTTCTGGAGTGTGACTATAGCTGCCAGTCTCCCAAGTAGAATCACACAGGACTCTGGTTTCTTCTTCGGCGAAGGATGACGCAGTGTATTTAACTCGGTCATAAGAAAGGGAATGCTAGGACTCCCGTACAACACCTGTCAGTTGCAGTCTGAATTTTCACAATACTTGTTATTGCTCTCGTGTAGTGTCTAAAAATATTTATAAGCTAACATTCGTGTTTTTACATATATTTAAATGTTTATAGATTTGGGTAAAACAAAGTTAGAATTTTCCTTCAAATCCGCCGATTAAGCCACCCTATTCTCACGAGCAATATGTCTATGTATCTGTCCCACATGGATGTAATTGTTTTGCATAGTAGGGCGGTTACGAGCTCAGCACCCACGTGTTGTCCTGGCGCCCGCTTGTCACATGCCAGCTCACCTACATGAGGTGATTTTCTTATATATACATTGTTGACACATTTTTTATTTGTTTCTAGTTTATTTTTCTTGTTTATTTTATTTATTCCTAGTTTTGTGTGACTTCGGCAGATATTTGAAAGGTTTATCATTATTTTTTATTTTAAACCTATTACCTAATCCTTAATAATGCTACATTTTTTTTTATACGCGTGGAAACCCTCTCGGGCAACACTTCGGGCTTTGTATATGTTTTCGTCGATCAGTCAAAACGTAGGTAAATTTTATCATAATTTTCAAATATCAAAAGATTTCCTGACGTCGCGGTCATTGGTTGACGAAACGTCGGGAAAACAAAGGTTATTTACCTCAAGTACGAAACGCGATCAAGACGCGTTGTGTTTAAATTTGTCAACAGTCAACAGGCAAGAAGACGTTTGCGGTGTGGCAAGCCCCAGCATTCTTTGCCATGATTAATCAAGAAATATACTTTATATATTGCCGTAATTATATCCGGAGACTGTTCAACTACAAAGTTGCAGGGATAATCGGTGTGTTCAAAACGTTTTTTTAATAGCACTTGAGATAAATCATTTTATTATAACTTTTCGTTCTAGACCACCGGAGCGTGCTGCAGACACTAATAAAATGTTCTTTTTAGAACCGTTATACAATTTTTAGTGAAGTTCGTGGGGCCACTATAACTACATTTTATTTAATGAAATTTGTTATAAAATTTCTACGAAACATACCGTACCGTATACATTGTATCCTAAAGAGAGATTGAATCCATCACTTTCCCATGTCATCTTGGGTCATATCAACGACTGTAGAAGGTATAACGGAAGATGAATTATCAACGCAAGAAAGCTTCAGGTTTATAATTTACATTTTAATCAACGTTAATGTGCCTTCTACTCATGTATCACACATATATCACAAAAAACTGTGTTATGTAGTCACGGCGTTCTAATTGTATTTTTATAGCCTGCTTTCGTGATGTCATGCATAGTTGTCTTTCTTCATGAACCAACTAATTGACTACGATTTTCCCGTTTTCGATGTCCGCCTTAGAATAAAAGTCGTGAATTTCCATCCAAGAAATGAATCTATTTATGCAACAAGCGTCGGCGTTTTGGTTGTAGAATTATAGGTCGTACGTAGCGCACGTAGGAACGGAATGTTTGGTTTGAGGAGTCGCAAACAAACTCATAATTATTCTGAGAACTACTTCGTACACAATGTACGGTTAAAAGCATTATCTGTGATTCTAGATGATTAAATTACAGTTGCTACAGTTGCTTTTGAACCAATTTGTATTAAATATTTGTTGATGTTGACTATGCTGATTATATCCTACACAACAATATACAGTGGTCATATTAAACAATACTAATAGTCGAGGTTGGATGGGAGATGGTTAAGGATAAGATCTAAGACATACGCGGACCCGTCAGTTTAATGATCTGCCATAGAAAATGTTTAGAGAAGACACAATGCAAAACAAAATATGGAAAGGACGGAGCGCAGACGTCGTCTTCCGTCTACGCCTTGGCTACGCCATATTCATGTGTTACGTCCGCCTTGTCTGACTTGTCATGTCATTGCGTCTAATAGTAAGGTATGAAGCGAAGTAAGAAAATATCTAGATATATTACCGCTGCTTCACAAGGTTTTTCTGTTCTAACTTAAGTAGTTTACATAGTTACATACATACAGTAAACGGCGTTTTAGTTGGCACATCGGGAAGCAGAGTGTCCGGCTAAGTTTGGCGTGCTTGGATTTCGTAGAGCATTCTCTCTGTCGCACATAAGACTGACAGTTTGATTATAAAATTGTAGACAGAGAATAAATAAAGACACGACACTAAAATATAAAACTGACATAATATACTATTCAACTAGAATAGATAGTGCTAATAGAACCACTACAGAGAATATTCTTGTGACCCCAACGGCCTTAAAAATTGTGATTGAGATGAGGTTTTATTACCTATATTATGGGTAAAATTAATAGCCTGCCAATAAAAAAAAACTCAGTATTACTCTCTCGTATACGTTGATAGCCAGTCTATAGTTCATGATCTGTCTACGTTTACTCAGTAAACGTAAGCTAAACTTTACTGTAAAGGAAACTAGTATCAGTCCGATATATGTACGACAGAGAGAACGTTCTACAAAACCGAAGTATTTCGATCTTAGCTAGACTCTGTCTTTTTCTCGACGTGCCAAACTAAGCGCCGGGACCCTGTACAGGAACAGTCTGTACACATAATATACTCAAGCCTTTTTTCCTACATCTATTGTTTGAATATCGCTTAATAATGTTAAGTTAGATTATTATGGCGTTTATTTTTGCATTAGGTGCAAAATAAGAGGAGGAATTTCAATTTCTGAAGCGTATTTTTATACTTAGTAAGAGTAAGGCCATGTTCCTATAGTGGGTTTGAATACCTAGTGAAATTTAATCATCTAGGACCTACGATGACTGTAAGTGGTTTTGTCATAATCAATTGGACATTCTACAAAGAAAATATGATAAGATATTGAAACATATTCCCTTTTGACATACTGATAGTAAAATATAGGGTTCAATGCACTTTCCAGCTATTATCTATTCTGTCGTTACGGATAAGTATAATGTATCAATATCTATCATCTAATTCATGCGACTTGTACATTATCATAACCTTAACAATTTATAAGCGCTAGGTGATTAGTAGTAATACATCAATCAGTTTCTCATTTCTTTTTCATTCTGCATTCAATATTGAAATCTCATTTTACAGTGTTGATAAATATTGTTTGGGTCCGTATAATTCTGTAGAATCGACAGAGCAGGATTTGCTAATTTGCTAAACTGATAATATTTTGAATATAAATAACGATTTAGAATAAAAATAAAATTCAGATTTCAAGGAAATTTTGACAAAGCGTATACTGAACAAAGATTTTAACGTCATAACATAACATAACTTCACGCTTGTATCGCCGAAGGGGTAGGCAGAGGTGTATTACACACCCACGATTCGCCAGTTATGTTAAGGTCCCATGTAATAGGGGGCGAGCCTATTGCCATCTACCGGGCACATTATTAAGCGAGCGATAATTAACATTTATAATTGCACACATAACTACGAAAAGTCAGAGGTGTGTGCCCGGGGCGACTGGAGATCGAACTCGAGACCTCGTCTCAGCAGTCCGTTACGTACGCCACTGGGCTATCGCCGCTTACATTTTAACAACCTATATTTTAAAATACTTTGCAATCTATACAGTATCAATTCATCACATTTCTTCAGTTTAATGCACTTAAATTCAACAAAGACGATAAAAGTTATCAGGCAAGTTTTAAGAGACAACTCTTATTGGCACTGTATATATAATGAGATGAAAAGTTGTGGATGTCACTGCCGGTAAAAATAGCACAATCAAAAATAGATTTGCTATATTAGAATATACTCTCAATGGTAATGAAGGTTTCTACTAGATAAGTAAGTTAAATATGAGCTGCTCTTTATGCTGTTCGTAGTAATAAATACAAAATTTAGATGAGAAATAAACGGTTTTTTTGCTTATATATATATATAACCTCATGTACAAACTAGTTTTTTGTATACTGAATTAGATTTATTTATTAAAAGTCCTCTTAACAACAAGCGCACTATTGGTGATTAATGGATTAGTTTGATTCTCTAAGTGTTGTTTTTAACTAATTGTCAATAACTTAATGCCTAAATGTAAACACTATCTAATTGTTTATACAGTTTATTCGAAATTTAGTAAATAGTTATTGTAAACATAGTTATGAAAGACAATTTTGTCCTCCAAATTAAATTTAAATCCGAAATCTAAGTGGTACACAAATACAGTTATTCTTAAAAATTCGCAATGCAAATGCAAGTTAATATAAAATGTATTCGTTACAAACCTTACAACTTGCAATTACATTTCTTCAAAGCACAAGACTGTTTTTATTTATAACTAGCTGTTCCCCGCGGCTCCGCCCGCGTGAATTTCTGTTCCCGTTCCCGCTTCCCATGGGAACATATATTCGCGATAAAAAGTAGCCTATGTGTTATTCCAGACTATAATCTACCCCTATGCCAAATTTAGTCCAGATCCGTTCAGCCGTTTTTGCGTGAAAGAGCAACAAACATACATACTCACAAACTTTCGCATTTATAATATTAGTAGGACCAGCTGGTCTGGAATTCGTAAAAAACGACCATTGGAGCGCCACCTTCCGGTCTAATGGTAAAAATAATCTATAAGAAAGGTGAAAGATAAAGGGGTTGAAAGTGTATTTTTTTTTGTTTTTCTTTAGGACACATAAATTTGACTTCACTTCGCCTGATGGTAAGCTGAAGGTAAAGTCTCAGGAAAGAGGGTCACCATTACATACACGTACCATGTTAATAATGTAGGCACTCAGCTTGACGGCCTCATCAGAAGAGGATTGTCGTCGCAGCACCGCAATCCACAATCCCCCTGCCCGGCTATGCACTTGCTGACCCCTGAACGCAATCAAACCGAAATTGGATTACTATGGAGGGTTTTTAGCAAACGTGCACGAAGGTACCTACCCGGCCGAATTTTGTGACAAATTTGTGTCATCAAATTTCTACCACCAGTATATGGGACGTTCTCCACTTTTTAAGATGGAAGCATGAAATTCATATACCTACTTCTGGTTAGAAATTAATGTAGGTACACATATATTCGCTTAACGACCTCCGTGTCCTCCATGAGCGCAGGCCTGGGGGTGGCAGGTGAGGCCGCCTGTCACCCCAGCAGAAGCAGGCCGGGACAGTGGGGCGACTAGCGCCCTTCCCCCAAACCGGGGCAAGACGGGGACACCGTGGTTCCCAAATCGAGGGGGCCACCTCGAAACCGGAGTTTTCCCAGGGTCAGTCGGGGTGCGAGGGATATGCTCTATGGGCAAACTTATACACCGGCGTGTTAAGACCCGAGACGGCGTGCGGTTTTAGTCGGTTCAAGCCCGACATAACCGTACCCGCTGGCGGGCGGGGGGGGGGTATCGGAAGGGATTTCCACACGAAAAAAGAAAGGTACACATATATCGGTGTTTTTCAGAATTTCACCCCTGAGGGGGTAAAATAAGGTACCGTCATTTTTAAAGAACGAAGCACGAAATTTATAGACTATATATACGCTATCTTCTCAGCCTCTGTGGCGTAGCGGTACCGCTACGACAGGGGGCGCGGATTCTATTCCCGCTCAGTGCAAATATTTGTGTGCATGAATATGTCTACTTGCATTGGTGTTTCTATGTATAATATGTATGTATTTACAAAAAAAGTTTATAAGTATGTTTATCCGCATTTTGGTATCCGTAACACAAGCTAGTTAAACTATGCTTACTTTGGGTCTAGAAAGCGCTGTGTAGAACGTCGTAGAATATTTGTTTATTTATTTATTACTAGCTTTTGCCCGCGGCTCCGCCCGCGTAGATATCGGTTATCGCGACAAAACATAGCCTATGTCCTTTCCCAAGGTCTAATCTACCCCTGTACCAAATTTCAGCAAAATCGGTTCAGTGGTTTAGGCGTGAAAGCCTAACAGACACCTGTAACAGACAGACAGACAGACAGAGTTACTTTCACATTTATAATATTAGTAAGGATTTATCTTATATTTACCATTGGACCCGGAAGTTAGTGCTATAATCGGATTAAAGGTTTTTTTTTTACGAATCTATATCCGTGCGAAGCCGGGTCCCGGGCCGCTAGTTATGTATGGATTGTTGGGATATGTGCTGTATATGAATTTTATTATGGGTTAGTGGAATAATGACTGCATTGAACCTCCAATATCTACTACAAATAATCAACTAATCACAAAACGAGGAACGGTGGGGAAGGTAGAAGACATAGTGACCAAGATAGAAAAACGGATTCTTAGATAGTTCAGACACGTAGAGCGAATGGACGAAAGAAGATACGGAATTGATTTATGAAGCGGGGATAAAGAATGAGCTACCTGGTAAGGGTCGACCTACGCCTACGTATGTCAATCAGATAGATAACATTTTAAAGGAAGGTCAGGTAAAGAGTACCTTTTTTTTTTTCGTGCGGAAATTCCTTCGGATGCCCCCCCGCCGGCCAGCGGGGCGGTTATGTCGGGCTTGAACCGACTAAAACCGCACTCCGTCTCGGGTCTTCAGACGCCGGGCTGTAAGATTGCCCATAGAGCATATCCCTCGCACCCCGACTGACCCTGGGCCATCTCCGGTTTCGAGATGTCCCCCTCGGGTTTGGAAAGCACGGTGTCCCCGTCTTGCTCCGGTTTGGGGGAGGGGCGCTAGTCGCCCCACCGTCCCAGCCTGCTTCTGCTGGGGTGACAGGCGGCCTCACCTGCCACCCCCAGGCCTGCGCTCATGGAGGACGGAGGTCGATAAGCGACCTCCGGCGCCTGAGTCGCCTGCGACGCGCGGCGAGCATGTTGCGGGCTCTGCGGGCCGGGAGAGTTCTGAACCTCTCCCGGGCGCGCTCCGCCATCTCCTTCGCGAGCATTGCATGCTCGCAGAAGGAGGTGGCGGCGGCCCACGCGCTCGCGCTTCGCACCATTGCCGCAATCATGCTGCTGAGCGAGAGGACTCCCACCCCGATGGCTGCCACGAAGTCACGCCTCGGCGCCTCCCACGCCGGGCAGTCCGCCAGCGTGTGCAGCCCTGAGTCCTCGCTCGCGTCGCAGTGATGACACTCAGGCGTTGGCTCCTTCCTGATCCGATGCAGGTGGTCCCCGAAGCACCCCTTCCCGGAGATCACCTGCGTCAGTCGATACGAGAGGCTTCCGTGTCGCCTCTCTAGCCAATCCTCCATGAATGTAAAGAGTAGGTACCTACTCGCAACCGGCGAGATTGTATGAAAACAAGAAAGAAGGAGAAGTGGAGTGTGTATGTATGTCAACATCGTACCAAGTTGGAAATATATGGTCTTTGCTTTGCCTGCCTCAGCGGTATGTAATATAACTACCCTAATATTTGAAACTCATCGCTCTAACGTCATGGAATTTATTCCTCAGAACTATGCCGTACGGTGTTGACGTGCAATACTGTTTTTTTATTGTATATGTTATCAGTTGGAGTAGTTATTCGACAGTTTATGGTTGGCAGTTAAATATACTCGTCTCGGTTTGTCGTTACAAATAGAATTTTGGCACTGACTGTCTGTGGTTGTGTAATTCATGTATAAACCGCTTGTTGAATCCAAACTAACTATTCACATAACGTTATAAGGATGACGTGTTACAAATAGTATAATGAATTATTTTAACACATTCTATTATACTTACAGGTATATTAAACATTATACGTATTCATAAATAGAAAATGGCGAACACACAAAGTCTGCACACACACGTAAATTCACGCCTGTATCCCCGAAGGGGTAGGCAGAGGTGTATTACACACCAACGATTCGCCAGTTATGTTAAGGTCCCAATGTAATATGGGGCGAGCCTATTGCCATCTACCGGGCGCATTATTAAGCGAGCGATTCATAATATTTAAGGTCTGGTTTGCACTAAATCGCTTTTATGTTTTTCCTTTGTGCGCATTTTTGTCTAAGTCTTTGTAGACTTAGACAAAAATGCGCACAAATCATTATTGCCTATATTACCTATATGGGTATTATTAAAATTCATTTTATGAAACTAAATCAATGACCTTAATAATATATCATCCAAGCGACAAGGAAAGCGACTGCAAATACAATATCTAAATTTTCTGAAGAGGGACGCTGAAAAGGCTACACTTAATAGACTGTATCCTATGATGCGTATAACTTAGCTTAGGTATTGTTTTGATAACATATCCAAAAGGGTATCCTATATATCAGTAATGATAGTCAGCCATTCAATTGCGTCGTTCTCCACAAAAATTGTTCGCCCTAAATCGATATTGTCCGTCGCCACTATTATTTTCCATAGCATATGTATTATTTGACGTGGTTTGTGTAATTAGCGGGTTCGTCCTCGTTCTAAATCCCCACCTTGACCTCGTTTTGTTTACGATGTACTATCCAGTTTTATACTTTTCTTTTGAATACATCTCATAAAATGGCAGGTGGAAGTTATAGACGCGTCTAATAATTCAGATTATAGTTTGATCGTTATTCTTTTGTAATTAATCGTTTCAATCCATTGCGATGCTGTAATCGTGTGTTGTTCTCGAAAGTAATCGACATACCGGTATGTATAGGCGCAAATTATACCCGGCCGTGGTTTACTGCCAAATGCATTACCGCAATAACGACATGAGCTTATAAGCTCCATACGCTGGTTCTGACGATTCTAGACGTGTTACGTATGATTAACGTAGAGGTGTCCGTCAAATGCGATTAGTATTAACCACTTGTGGCGCCGATAACATGATCCATATTACCGCTATCTGCTGGCAACATCTTGGATCCGTGTCAACTGGACTCCAAAAACACTTTCTATTATTCATTATAACTACCAATAACTATCTATCTTAAATATCATTTGTGGCTCAAAGCTGAAGTAGTAAATATTTGAGTGTTGCTTTACCAATTGAGCTTTCTAAGGCGACAGACAAACTTGAGATATAAGTGTTCCTTTGATTATATTCTCACCTTAGTGGTACCTATTATTATTTATTGTGCACCAAAGGTGTTGTAAATACACACATTGCAGGTATTTAAGGTTAGGTACACAAAGGTCGATCTCTTTCTTCCAATTTGAAAATTGGTATTTTGCCGCACTTAAAAATTCTACGTAGTTTACAGAAAATATTGTTATAAATAAATCTTCTTGTCAAATAATAAATTAGGCTTGTATACATTTATTTTGCTTGTGTTAATTTTATTAATAAGAGATGTCATCGACACGGTTATAATATCACATTTATATATATACAGATATTACAGAAACTACATGCTAAAATATACGTGGGAATAGAAATGCTCACGAAATTAGTGTGACTCCATTAATTATGCAATACGTAGACATATTTCGGTCGTCTTCAAAATAGTTTTCTGGAACCACTAACAACATGACGGATTTTCCCTTTCCCCATTAATATAGAAAAGATTTTTTTTTGTTTGAGATTGGAAATTCCCATACAAACAATAGAATACTTGTATGTGTTTTTGGTTTAGATGTGAACTGCGATTCATATGCAAAATAAATAGAACCAGTAGGGAAATTAAACAAAATTAATTTAACGAGTTCAATATAAAGATGAGCCAGCGGATACAATCATTAAAAACAAGTACATAAATATAGTCTATATCCTACACACCTAACCTTAAGTACGATAATATTAAAATATACTTATCACCTCTAACATTGCGGTATAATATAATAAGTTTCAAATTCAAAAGTTATTATAGCAATAGATATACCCCTGATAATCACCACGTTTCTCATAATCCTGCAATTAAATTTATAGGATATTTGCGGATACTGACACCTTATATCGACTATCAGAGGTAATTGTAACAGCCTTAGGGGCTTTCAGAACCAAGGGATACCTAAACAATAATACACAATAAAAATTGCAAATTTAAGGCTCTATATACAGTTACACATGTATGTCACAAGCACCGCGAAAGCTTACATTATATGAAATTTCAAATAATGTTTTATCATCGTTAAGGTCTCTTGTCAAAATACACGTCATTTATCATTAAGATAGCTTGGGATAGTTCATTACAAATTCGTCGTTTTCCTGTAATAGTAAAAATGGTTTTAATCTTTTTCTGGGATCATCATAAAATAAAAATAGTTTGAACATAATAATAACACATGCAACTGATATACGACATTAACATACTAGATATACCTGTATAAAAGCAATAAAAATGGTTTATAATGAACTGTTCCCATATACATAATACTCAACCAAAATATACGAGGCGAACGCTCGCGACCGCGGGGGCGTCTCGCGAGATTTCATAAGACAAATCTTTGAAATTAATGTCTTGCTCTGCATCCAACGCTAAGCATTCCCAAATATATTCTAAAATAAAAAATGTTTCAGACGGTACGGCATTGGGTCCCGATTCTATTTGGATTAGTCTGTCCGGTCGGTGTCACGTAAACAGCTACTACTCGTAGTTATACCTACATTAATTTCATATGAATATATATGGAATAACTAAAAGCTTTACGGTTTTTGACCGAGTGCTTGTTTTCTTTTGAGATATTTTTGTTCGATACCTCTTTTAAATAGGGAACACTCGTGTCACACTTGTTTGTCATAGCCGTTGTCAGCTTACAGTTGCAGCACAATGTGTATTCCTATTCATAGAAATTTTCCAAATCGTGTTATGTGAAATAGTTTAAACTATTTTGTAACTTTTAAACTGTTTTGTTGTAAAAAGAACATGGTTAAATAAATCATGTGTGGCATTGAAAAAATTAAAATATTTTACATGTTTTAGCTTTAACAAGTTTTACTTTAAGTGCTTACGATCGCATGAAAAGTTGGGAATATTTTTTTCCTATTGATAACATTTTATAACTAAAAAGAGGCGACGAAGATCTAAGATATGTTCTTAAATCTCGCTAATAATTTAAAATATTCCTGAAATAAAATGTAGGAGCGGCCACGTCTTACGGCAACCACCAGGTTGCGTGGGTAACAAATGTCTGGCCATGCCACTTCCGCCGGACCGCGCGCGGTAAGAGGGGGAGACCCAAGAAGTGCTGGTTTGTCGTTGTAATGGATGACATGCCTGCCATTGGTCTCAATTCCACGGATGCTCAACCCTAAGAAGGGTAAAAGAAAAACCAGGAAACTCGGACCCTGGGCTCCGAGGGGTAACCTCGGAGGCAATTGGGACACAACGCTATCATGATTATGGTAAATTTAAAAATCTTCCTTAATTAATTTAAAAAGAGGTATCTATTTTTTTTACTTATTCTTTTTTAAACCATGAAAAAAGTCGACAATCTTGATCATTGCTCTTTTCGTAACGAATGGAACGCACATCGACCCCATTTAACTCGTAAAAATATGAAAGAAACGATCATCATCAAACTTATATTTACGAGTGGAACGACATTCCTATTGAACTCCACCCTCTAGCCATAAAGAGCGGGCTAGGGTTATATCATGGATCAACCATGAAATTAGATCAACCGCAACCTTCGAAGAGTTTTTTTGCGAGTATGTCATCAACAGTAATGTACTATTAAATTGGAAAGTGTCTTTAAATCCAAAATCGATTGTTATTTTTCAAATCATGAATGGAAATCCTAAATATCAGTTGTAAAATTTATCTGGGTGGTATTCTGCTATCCTTCACGTTATAATAAGCACTGAAAGTAGCTCGTACAAATTTACCGATTTTGACGTCAATGTTTTAAACTGGAAGAGAAAAGACGCTTCGTGAATCAGTGCATAAGAATTTAGTTCATGTCTATCGACTCGAAGACGGTATTTTTTTTCAATTCCATATGTTAGGTTTTTTATGTATTTTAGGTTTTCATATGTTTTAAGGAAATGATATAATTTATTTCTTATTTATTTTTGCGCTCGTATACCTTATTGCCGTCGGTAAAAATAATTAGTCTAATCTAACTGACTGAGTGAAATATTTAGAGTCAGCCCCAGCTGCTTGACTCGAGTCTACAATGGTGCCCGAATTACGGCAATAGTGGGATTATTACGTGGGATCGAATACAAAGATTGGTGAAGTGTGTGTGAAAATTTCACCCAAAAGGTGGTAAAATAAGTGATGAACGGTTGTTTCAAAGTCCGTCACTTTCTCTCTTTAGGCAAACACATTTTTTTCATTGCGCGTCTTTTGGCTATACTATTGTGGATTCAAGTATTCCTTTTCAGATTGCCTCAAGCACCTACCCAAAAATGTCTATCAGCTCTCGGACCATGCCGTTGCACTAGCGAAGTGCCGATCTTGTGAGTAAACTAAAACTGAAACTAGTGAGAACCATCCAGAATATCAGGATAAAAATCTTATGTCACTGAATGGTAATGTAGATTCTAATCTAATCTATAGGTGAAAGAATTTTGAAAATAGGTTCAGTGCTTACATTTTAATATTCAACCAAACATACATATTTTATAATATTAGTGTAGAAAAAGTGTCTTAAAATATTTTATGTATGATAATGGACTGCAGCTGCGGAGTTCCCACTCAACTGCACATAATTATATATTAAAACCGTACAAGTTACTCAGAAGTAACGATGTAGCCAAGTTACATAATAAAGTGTCCATTCATGGCGCATCATGGCCAAATGTGAAATTTTATGCTTGTTATTATCACATTTGCAATATGGATATTATGTATAAGAGAGTGCAATTTATGGAAGTCATGTGTAAGAGGAGAGAGCACGTGCTCGGCGGAAATACCGGGTTTGTTTAGTTTGCTGATTTATTTCTGTCTACACTGTCATCTGGAAGCGTCATCCTCTGATGCAGTGCCTCGGTGTGCTTGCATTTGGCGCTGTGACGTAAATTTCGCAACATGGCTTTAAACATGTGCTCTCCTGCTAGTAGAAAACGGGCCACAACATGCCATTATTATTGTTTTCATTGCGTTGCAATCGTTTTAGAGCGTGAATTGTTAAGAAATACACGTTATAAATAAATAATGCATGGTTATGCGGCTTTGTAGCCGCATGTAACATAATAATAAATAACTGGGTGACACGTTTTTAAAAAATGACACCTAGCTAGATCGATTCGTCACCCCTGAAACTCCCCGTATACTGATACATGAAAATCGTTGAGCCGTTATCCGAGATACAGATTATTAATACAGAATTAATTTTTCAACTGGGCATGGCTGGCCGAATCTGAACTATGAGGAATAGCGAAAAATGGTCAAAGGAGTCGCGAGCCCGATTTTGATGAAAACTAAAACTGCATCATTGGATTTAAAAAAATCAATTCTAGCCATAAATCGAACCTATTGATTTGAAAAAACAACACCCCTGTAATAATACAGGGGGTGTTGTTATTGTATAATTAGCGGCTAATATATTTTTTTCAGATTTTACTTCGATTATTCTTCTGGGGGTATGTCATCATCTTAACATTATTTCTAACATTCACCTCGGAGCCCGGGGCCCGCTTGTTCTTTCTCCTCTTTTCGATTAAGTTTATCTTGGTTTTCATGGGAGTAACTGCCTTCTAACCACCCAACCTCGAGAGGAAAGGTTGCGCCAGAGTCTCGTCCTTTTATCAGCAGGCGTACCAGCTAGCACGTGATTTTGGCTTGGGCTCCCAAGATCTTGGTGAGCCCCTCCCTCACCCATACATCTCAATGACGACTCCTTGTTTTCTACAAACAAAGACACGTATAATCAATATATATATTATATATACATATTATATCAATCCTTGAGACGCAGATTCCAGCTATGCATTGAAAACAATTGCCATTATTTTGATCAATTTTAATTAGTTTAAGGTGGAAAAGATATGTAACGTAAGGAAAATAAAAAAGTATTTAGTTAAAAATGAGACCTTTTCTAAGTTTGCCGTATGTAATAACTTCCCAGAATTCTTATATATATATATATATATAAATTGCTACATATACCTACTATTGAGTGAGCGAATGAAAACGTTATATTGACTACATAACACCGTTTGACAGACTTATTAATAATTTATTATTATTATGTACGAGCGAATGCCCGCCACATGGTAACAAATCCTCTTTTTAGGGTTCCATACCTCAAAAGGAAACAAGGTCTTACAGCAAAAGTAAAGGGAAAATTCCGAGAAATAAAAACGGTATAAAGTCCTTGCTAGGTCCACCCGTTCCATTGTTGTGTTTTTATTGATTAGTTACATTGTTTTGTTATGTCTCAAAGGGTTAAGGCAGCGTACTCGATTGAAGCTCTCACTTGGCTCGATTCTTTCATCAAATTGAACAATTTTCGTCATATTTCAATAACTAAATAGTATCAGACTATTAATAGTTTGATACTATTTAGTTATATACCTTATAACTTAAAACCTTATAACCTTCTGCTTGAATGACTCTGTCTGTTGATGAAAACCGCAACAAAATCCGTTGATTAGTTTAGAAGTTCTCACCGAACAGACACCGGGAAGCGACTTTGTTTTATATTATGTAAAGATATTTAGACAATCACAAGGGAGTAACCTATATGGCTACTTTCCATTGAGCTAGAATCATGGTATTTTGCAGGAAGTAGTAATAATAAAATAACTAATAGCACAAGAAAAGGGATAGATAGTCAAGACTAGAAGCTCTACACCAACTTTAATTGCGCCCCTCAATCCAGTTTTGTCCGGAATCCTCAGTAGGTACGCGAGTCCGACTCGCACTTGCCCGGTTTTTTTTACGTTCTTTTAACTATTAAAAATTAAAAATAAACTTGAAATAATTCATTTCATTCATGACCGAATTGCTTAATTATCATTTATTATATTACGGTATGTTTACACAGTATATTATGTTACTATTTGTAACAATTGCATATTTTTAATAAGTGCTGTTTCTAATTAAAAGGTTTATTTTTATTTTCAAATCTAAATTTCGAATTTTAAAATATTCATTTAATCCATTAAAATGTTACATTTTTTAAGGCTAGCGTGAAAAATTCCGAGAACGTAATTTTATTTTTGGGTTTAAAAATAAAATTACGTTCTCTGACTTTTGCAAACTAACAAACTAGTATTCAATGCTCAGAACGCACGTTAGTTTAAAAATCCTATAAAAGGTTCAAGGTCGGCTGGGGAAGATGTGACTTGATTGATTTATAACTCCGTGTTCAAACATCCGATTTCAAATATAACCAAACTAGCCATTATTACCATCATCAACTTTGGTCCCGGTTGCATCCGAGGCTTCCATTGAAGCCCGGGGTCCGCTTACTCCTTCTCTTCTGTCTGGTCTAACTTTTATACAGCTTTTATGGGAGGGACTACCGTCTGTGTGTCGGCTGGCAGGTGAGGTTGGCTTGGCCTCGGTGGCGCCCCGTACATCCTGACCAAACTGCCCATTATATACTGTAGGAATTGTTGTATTTTGCTAATGAACGTAGTACTATAATGAAGAACTATTCATACATGTAAACATTTTACACCCCCGGCATTGAAAATAAATGCTGCAACACTTGTAATTTATGAATATTCAGATTATAATTTAATTAGCATTGAAATTACAATTATATTACACTAGAGACATGACCCGGCTTCACTCGGGTGCAAGTTGGGTTATACATATAAACCTTTCTTAGAAAATATCCGAATGGCCGTGAAAACCGCTTCAAAGTAATAATACTATATGTATAATGATAAAAATACTACACACCATTATATTTTTAACTCTGTTAAGTATATATAGGTATATAGATTCGTCATCAAATATTGATAACTATTGATAAATATACATAATCGATAAAATATGATATGCGCTAGTATGATGTTGTCGGCGGTTGACAAAAACATTGACACACACACTACAGTCTGAATATACAAAATTCTAAGTCCTGACTACACTGACTGACTATTATAAACTGCGTTAAATTGTGCATCTAAACCATCCATGCATCTATTCATTAGAATCCATTCAATCGTTTAGTATTTCCATGAAATGCACGTATAGTAACGTAAGGTATAGTATTATGTCTTTTTTACAATATCACTCGACTCGACTCTTCCGGAAGCTGGAAGACGCCGACACTCGATAACTACGATAACATACACAATCTACCCTCATCCCTCATGCACAGATGAACTCAATGTGAAAGGAATAGGTATAGCTTACAGACAATTACTTGATTAAAATTACTTACATAGACGTTTTATGTTAAGATCCGTTTACCATCTCAAACAGTCATCACATATTTACAAATCTACCAGTATTATTTGTATTTTATTAAGGGTTCATCAAAATTATCAAGTATCTTGAAAGTTCATTCTAATTTAATAGATAATTAGAGTAAATGGGATGGGGTCGTATCTGGTATACAGCATGGAAATCGGTAACAGGATAAAATACCAACTTGAGGCTCGAAACGTACATTAGGTCAGTCGGTGTTCGCGTTCCTTGGTACACCGCCAGAACGACCGATCCTTTTGGCTTTACACTAGTTGTAGTCCACCGTCGTCGTCGGCAAAAATAATGTCAGTTCAGAGATTAACGAACTTCAGCCGGCTGACCTATAAAACTATTGCAGGTAAATTCAGATGCATTAAACTCATTGACTAAATAATTCTAACTTTATACATATACATCTATCTAAATAAGTATATAATAAAACGAAATATACGTAAATCGTGGAGATCGTGGGGAAAATAATGATGGACTATAAAATTAAACGATATAGATACTGAAATTTAACATTTTAAGTTTCATTTGTCTGGTAATAATAGCCTTAAATTGGTTACAACTGAACGAATAATGTGATATCGCATATCAATCAAGAATCATGAATAGTACGATTGTTAGCTCAGATTTTTTATTTTTAAAATTAGCAAGTACATGCAGTCTATTAGACTACCAAAATTTTTTCGTGAAGAAACAAATAGACACTATAAACAGGTTATAAAAAACCTACGCTTGTTTAGATGTCCTCGAATTATAACTGAAAATACATTAGATTTTCTTCCATTAACTTAAAGGTGTATCGTGGTGGTACACAATATTGTTATTTCTAGGTTTATGTGGACAACTGGAGCGTAGGCGGATAGTAGCAGTCGATGCTGTCAAACTTGTTTACGAACTTTTGTCTATTTGCGTGCTCCCCAATTACTGTACCTACTAGTTCTGACAATCGTATTCAAGCGCCAGCGAACCGTTTAAACTTTTGCCAACGCTTTCAGTGATGTATTATTGCTATGACTATTTTTGGTATATTCTTAATTTGTGTACCATAATTCTCCAAATTTAAACCGAAACCTAAGGTAAAAAATTACTGAACTACTTTAAGAAGAGTCTACGATATTCACACATACATAGTATTGGGTGAATCCAATACGGGTTTAATAGGGTCGTTACCAAACTTGTATTGAATAAAAAACCCGGTCATGTGTGACTCGGACTCGCGCACTAAGGGTCCGTACAAAACTGGATTGAGGGGCGAACTTAACGATGTTGTAGACTTTCTAGATTTAGTTGACCATTTCCACGGTAAGGTACACGATTTTTAACAAAGTATGCATGTTTACAATTTCCGAGCATGTTTCCATGCTGTTTTAGAATGTATTTATTTGGGCCCTAGCAGTGCACCAGTACTATTTTATTTATTTTATATTTTCAGGTAATTAACCTTCACGTTCCTTCTTTCCAAATGTCTAAACGCTTGGCACAATATTTCTTGGTAAGTCTGGTGACATAGTCACGTAACTATAGTTGTAGTTTGAAAAATATCATTCGTTTTCGAAGTTTTACAGATTTTAGAATTGCCAATCGGCCAAAACGAATCAATATGTTCGTTTTGGCCGATTGGCAATTCTAAAATCTGACATACTAATTTCAAACAATAAAAAAACGTATTTAGTTTTTTTTCTTACATATTTTGTCAAGCATTTAATACGATTTCTTCTTTGCAATAAATACTCAGCCGAACGGAATTCTTCGGTGTCTTAAATCGCTAGGAACTAATTTACGTGACAGGTGTACAAATTACATTCTTCAACTATATGTCACTTCGTGAAACCAACGATCTTACTCACGTTTGTGATTTGTTGACAAAGTTGATTGATTAGATGGTAGATCCTTGCTTTGCCCTACATGAATGGGCCGGCGCGATTGAGGCAATACCGCCCACTCTCTTATTTACCTACTAAAATTATTAATTATGCTGCGTTTCGTACGATTAATGAGATGGCCAGCGTCTGTCTCCTCTCCTGCTACACGTACACCTCTGGGTTTGCAAGCTTTTTTAGGCTTCGGGAATAGCTTACCATCAGGACAACCTTGTTAGTACTTAATTGATATAAAAAGCCTTTAGTCGAGCCCTTGTTTTTTCGAGGTTTTATGCCTCATATAGGGTTCCGTTCTTCTCCGCAATCAGAATGGATTGGATCTAAAGATTGTGCCGAGCAGAGGTCAGTACTACGTAGTCCAAATTTACCACACTGCACATATTATATACAGTCTATAATAATAATAAACACTAAACCTATTCGATCCCCTATTGTTTCATCTCGATGCCGTTAGCTACCTAATAAGCAGGCCAATTGTCAGTAGAACATTATCAATGACGAAAAAGAGAAGAGCTTGCCACGTCCGTTGGCCATTAGTCAGCATGTGTGCTATTTGTTATTCCTTAGGAAAACAAAAGTTATACGTTCTTTTCTATTCGATGGCACTGTCTGTATATGCTCAGCTATACGAAATATGTAGCATTAATCTGGTTGCTAAGCGCTTTCGCTTCACCCACGCCTGCACATCAGCCAAAATCTGCGTTTTAACTTCATTTATCATTATTATATTGTACAGTTTTATTGACTTCCGTGACGTTGAACGTTAGTGTTTTGTCAAAAAATAAATTTACTTCGTTCATGTAAGTCACGTGTCGTTTTATTGTTTACTAGTAATTTGTAACACTAGAATAAAAATATGAATAAAAAACCGGCCAAGTGCGAGTCGGACTTGTCCATGAAGGGCAAGTAGGTAACATAATATAAAAGTTCTTGTAGTTCGTTGTAACTTTGATCGTTTTTTTTTTAAATTAAGTTTTTAAAAGTTATTGATTGAATGAAAGTTAAATGGCGGTTTACGATTTATGACGTTTAAATAAAAACTACTTACTAAATCTCGTTCATACCAATTTTCGGTGGAAGTTTACATCATATATTTTATTAGTTTTATCATTCTCTTATTTTAGAAGTTAAATGGGGGGGGGGTACATTGTATTGAAATGTTGTAACTTAAAATTAACTTAGTCTAAGGGCGATACAATAAGCTACATTTTGGAAGTGTCTCTCGCGCAAACTATTCAGTATAGAAATAAATGATATTACAAACCTCAATATCATTTTTGAAGACCTATCCATAGATAGATATTCAAAACGTAAGAGTAAAACATGAGTTTCAGTTCTAAGTATCCCCCAAAAAGTACCCCAAATTTTTTTTTTCTATTTTTGTCTGAAAATCTTAATGCGGTTCACTGAATACATCTACTTACGTTTCAACAGCGTAGTTCTTATAGTTTCGGAAAAAAGTGCCTCGGACATACGGGCTCATGACAAATCCATAAGGGTTTCGTTTTTTTTGCCCTTTGGCTATGGAACCCTAAAAAGCAAAGACCGAGTTATTAGCGGGCACGATTTTGTATTACACATCACTAGTCACTACATAGTATAAAACGAAGTCGCTTTCTCTGTCCCTATATCCCTATGTATGCTTAAATCTTTAAAACTACGCAACGAATTTTGATGCGGTTTTTAGGTAGATTTCGATGAAATCGATCTACCTATTGGTTTCTTGACTAGGTACTGTCGAATTTAAAAAAAAATTCTTCACAGGAGGTCTAGTTATGACCCCCTGAGTCCGAAATGACCACTGGTCAAAAAGTTTAAATATATATATATGTATGTATGGTTCCACTTCCCAAAATTTGCGGCACTCTCACGGTCGCATTTTTGCCCCGATCGCTTTCAAACTGCGGTCAAAAATTGCTTGAGTGTAAACTTAGTTTAAGTTCGTGAACGGGTGGAATCCGGCCTAAGGGGACGGTAGCTAGGGCCTCACTTTTTGTGAAATCAGTTTTTCCTCAAAATTTCACGTTCCATGAAAGATATTCGAACCGTTCTAATTTTATCCCATAGTATACATGAATACCAACAACTTTTAATTATAAACCTATAAGATTAAAACTTTAACTAAAAGTGGAGGGAGGAAAAACCAAAATTATTCGGGAAAAAATGATAACTTCTAACCGGTGAACATTCTTGCGGTCGGAAACATTTTTAATCGATAGGCCATTTTTAAGTCTAAAATAAATGTCTGAAAAGTTTTTCGCTAAAAGTTACCGTTATCACCGTTATCGAGAAAAAAAAAATTAAACATGTTAAAAATGTTACTGTGTTTACTTGTGTGTGTAAGTCCGTAGTTCTCTATATAAAATAATATTAATTGCTTCACGAAATCTACCTGTGCGTTCCCCCTGCGGGAACGGATTTTTTTTTATAAGTTGAGTGAATGAAGAGGAAGGTTTATATGTATAATAACATCCATTGCACCCGTGCGAAGCCGAGGCGGGTCGCTAGTACATAATAAAGTGTAAAAACACTAAGTATAATAAGAATGATGTACAAAACCAAACCCCAAATCTGTTGAATGAGGCATGAGAACAGCGATAGCCCAGTGGCGTACGTAACGGACTGCTGAGACGAGGTCTCGAGTTCGATCCCCAGTTGCCCCGGGCACACACCTCTGACTTTTCGTAGTTATGTGTGCATTAATAAATGTTAATTATCGCTCGCTTAATAATGTGCCCGGTAGATGGCAATAGGCTCGCCCCGTATTACATTGGGACCTTAACATAACTGGCGAATCGTGGGTGTGTAATACACCTCAGCCTACCCCTTCGGGGATACAGGCGTGAAGTTATGTTATGTTATGTTATGTTATGAGAACAATTATTTATCTAAATAAATAACCAGTATGAGACGTTTTTAAACAACAAGTTACACAGGGTGGTAACAGAATCCGAAATGGTAGCGAAACGTGTTTTGAGAATCGTGGACAATGGTGTGTCTCAAAAGACTAGAAATCTGTGGCCATAGCTGCTACGGATTTGGTCAACACTTTTTGTCACACGAACTTTTTGATGATTTTTGTTCATGTTGGTATACCCTGATCAACAATATAAAATAATTTTGTTTCAATCACGTCCAGTTTTTTTTGTGACAGCTACATATTCATTTCTGACCTCATATACGTGTCTTTTTTTGAATAACTTCATTTAGACGACTGCATATCTATTTTATCAACTAACTTACATTTTAAATGCGTTTGTTACATCCTGAAAATGCCACGAAAGTATTCTTACAACCTTGACAGTTTTTATTATGTGTGTGGAGAATTAACTTTGACATCTCAGCGTCGAAATTTCACATCATTAATAACAGTGCTATTTGAACTATTATGGATTTCCTGTGAGGAATCAAAATAAATCCTGGGTTCCACATAAATGTTGTGTAACGTGTGTAAGACTGCTATTAGGTTGAGCCAAACAAGAACCCAGACATATGCCATTTGCCATACCAATGATTTGGACCGAACCAAAGGATCATGTAAGAAGCCTGATGTGTCATTTTTTTTAAATTCTCATATTATTGTTTGGTGGCCCTAGTACATTTAAAATTAGATTAAGTTTTCAAGTGACAAAAAAAAAGTTGAAATTTTGTTAACCAGTGATTACCAAAGAAAAGGCATTGAACATCACTCGGCCTGTGACCACGGCCAGTGCAATCTGATCGTACCGTCATAAAATTCCTAGTTACCTACATGTTAATATAATATACCTATACCATGATTGCGTTAATTACCGTTAACATTAATGCTTTGAACATTATTTTCCACATAACCTGCTATTTTAGTAAGTAGGTACAATGTCGACGTCCAGTCTCCTCGTCATACCTTCGATTTGGGAATATTTCGTAGGGTTACCTATAAAAGTTTAAAAATATTTTCAGATCTAGGGAAGTAAACCCGTAATAACAAAATTCAGTTCTTGATTTACGTTGTATGAGTATAAAAATGTAATTATGATAATTACTGCTGACTGGTGTGCAGCAATGGGCAATGTTTGACGCGGTTGTGGTCAGTTAACGGTGTTGCGTCGAGGCTGTTGCTCCGCTGTGCGCGCTCGTATAACTTTATTATACCACTAACCTTGATCCACGAATTTACCCATTTGATTTTCAGATTCGTGGTTCATATTTGTATTCTTCTCCTCTATTATTCGAGCTGAAAATTGTTCTTTGAAGGTATCTTGGAAACAGGTTCTCATTATTTTGCCGTAGATTCTTCGGCTTGAGCCATAAGTTTGTTACTTAGAGCATTGGCTAGGTGATCAACTAAGCAGCAAAACGACATAATATACCTATTGTTATTAATTGCCAAGGTATTCCGCCACCATAACCTTCTTCATCTGAACGCCAATCCCATGTATATCCAGCTTGTAGTTTGGAGCCTACGGTCCGCTCTCCGACTCCTCCTTATTGGTTTATCTTGACTTTTACGCGAGCGACTGTCGTCTGACCCTTAAACCTCGAAGGAAAGCCTTTTTTTTTTACACGTGCGGAAATCCCTTCGGATACCCCCCCGCCGGCCAGCGGAGCCTACGCTCAAAGGAAAGCCTACGCTAGGACCTCGTCCGTCAATCACCAGACGTACCGGCTTGAGGGTGACGTTGTCTTAGTGATTGATGGGGCCCAATACACCACCACAACAGTACCATATTGCAACTGTTACAATTTTAATGATGTTATAAAATTCGATTACGACTGGAAACAGTTTTTTGATTATTGTCAATATTTCCTACTATTGCTTAAGTAGCAAGATAACCAAGAGATAGAGCGTAAAGTTCTATCACTTTTCTAGTAGATGACTAGCTACGCTAGTTTCAGTAAGAAAAAGAAATTACTTTGCTCAGAAACTAATTTGTAAAATTTGAAAATGATCATCTACTTTTGACGTTGACTATACGACATGATACTAACAACGCATAGGTAACTATTAATTTATTGCTGCGAGCAACCAAACAATGCTATTAATATCTGTCGAGTTTATAATAATTAATTTCTAATTGTTAAGGCATTGTTTGATTCTAATAGAAATTTAGAAGCTGTCAGTTGATCATATTTATTTTATTTCAATTATTTTGTTATCGCCCGAAGTTAGGACAGCAAGTATATTATTATCGGTAAACCTTTTTTAATATATCTTTTACAAACAATAAAACACCAATAGCAACACGTGTATAACAACATTACAGCTCAATAGTTTTTATTATTCAGTGGCATATTTTGTGGCTGGCTTGTTTTTCGTTTTACAGAAATAGACTAGTCCACTACTTTGCTAAATAATAAGAAAAATCTCAGGATTGGCCGTGTACGAAATGACCATCCTCATCAATCAGCTGCTTGGAGTGTGTCCAAGATTTTTCCACGTTTAGGTTTCGTAGATTAGTTCGATAATTGAATGTGCTCCTTGTCGCCTTCTCTCAGCTCCGAGCATCATCATAACTATCCTTTCTTTGTTGTGTTTAATCTTAGTCTGGATTTCACCAGTGAAAATACCAAACTGAGTTTCCACGTTTTTCTTCAATGAAATTCATTGAGTAAAACGTGAAACGCAGCTTAGTTTGAATTGAATTGATTTCGGTTTCTAACAAATTTTTATTTAATCAAATAACTATTTTCAAATTTTATTTACTTTTTTAGGGTTTTCTAGGGTGTAGGGCCGCCACCGTAATAATCGGGGCTGGAGCCAGACTTGCATGTGAGGTTTCTGCAAGCCAGTATACCAGCTGATTGACGCACGAGGCTCTGGCGCAGGCTTTCTCTTGTGATTGGGGGAGTTCAAACGGCAATTGCTGCCGTAAAAGCCATCACCACTAAATTATGGAAAGGAGGAGTAGGAGAGCGTACCCCGGTTTTCAAATTGCAAGCTTTGGGTACAAGCGGCGCTCGAAATATCGATCGAGTTGGGTTTATTTTGGCTTGTACGGATTGAATGATTGACTGACTGTCGTTTGATCCCCCAACCCCAAGTGGAAAACCTGCGCCAGAACGTAGTCCATCAATCAGTAGGTATGCTGACTTGCAGGTGAGGTTGGGAGAGATAATCTGTATCTCGAAAGGGTCCCACACACCCTAGAAAAACTAACAAATAAATCAAATTTGAAAATATTATATTTATCTGTAAGAAAATTTATTTCCAAATTATTTTCGATAATAACTTTGTTATCTTTGGTTCTACGATACGGAATCAAAGTTGTAGAGAATTTAATCTACCATATCTATGAACCGGGGACCCAACCCGGTCTTGGAAGATGGATATCATTCATTTATAGAAGAAAAAATCCAAAATTTTGAAAAAATAACAGATCAGTTACAAAAAATGAGTGTTAATTCGACTTTCACCATACTTCGGTTTTGTCTTTTGTCCCTAAATGCTCATGCACTTCGATCATCCCAGTTTTGGCAGCATCTGACACTTTTGGCAAAAATTGACAACATCCATAAAATACCCTTAGCAGAATTTTAAATGTGGCCTTGAAGGACCGAGCCTGGCTCCAACAGTCTTTACCGGTTCGCTTGGGCGGTCTCGGTGTTCGCAAAATTTCCGATGTTAGCCTTCCAGCACATTTGTCGTCAGTTCATGGCACTCAGGAGTTAACCAGGAAAATTCCATTAAACACACAGGTTGACTCTAAAGTGTCGTGCAAGACCGATGCAATAAATGCATGGAAAGTGGCGTGTCCCAATGCTGAATTGCCTGCTAACCTTTTCTCCCAGAGACAATGGTATGCGCCGCTCTGCAAGTTGGTAGAAGATAATTTAATAAATACATCTTCTAATGTTTCACAGCGTGCGCGCTTGTTGGCTGTGGGTGAATGGGATTCAGGACTCTAGATCCGGGCACTTCCGTCGCCCAACATAGGTACCATGTTGGACGATACCACTTTCCGCGTGTTTCGCCTCATCATCGTCACTGTGGTGAAGCTGTCGAGAGCATGGCCATGGCCTTTCATGCAGCAGAGCGCAGGCCGTTTATCGCTAGCATCAACGACATAATCCGCCGTGCTCTTGTCACCGTTGGCGTGCCAGCCGTTCGTGAACCTAATGGGCTGGTACGCGACAATGGCAAGAGAGCGGATGGTATGTTATTGCCTTGGAAGATGGGTAGGCCTTTGGTATGGGACGCAACGTGCGTCGACACCCTTGCACCTTCACAACTTCCAAGCACAGCGGTTTGTGCCGGCGCTGCTGCTACATCTGCGGAAAGCCTCAAACGGCGTAAGTACTCTAACCTAGGAGGGGATTATGTTTTTGAGCCGTTTGGGGTTGAGACGTTGGGGTCATGGGGTCCAAGTGCCCGTTATGTCTACAAAAATTTGGCAAAGCCGCTGATCGACGCTACACGTGACCAGAACGCTGGACTTTATCTTGCACGAAGAATTAGCATTGCCATTCAACGAGGCAATGCTGCCAGTCTTCTGGGAACATTACCAGTCGGTGACGATGCGGAGGAGCTCTATGACGCATGTATGTGAATATTTTTCTATCTTTTAGGTTTAGTTTTCTTACTTTATTAAGTTTGTATCTAAAAGCATAATAATATTGTGGTTTCATAAAGACAGAAAGGCCCCATTCTATACATCCAGAAATTAAAATTACATGCTCTGACTTTTCAAAAAAAAAAAAAAAAACTTTTCAATAGACTACGTGCATCAACCATAATTTTTAAGCAAGTCAGAAAGGGCGTACTAGAAATTTTGAGACACTATATTTTTTGGTAAGAGAATCTTTTGTTACTAGGTGTTTTAGATAGAACTCGACATTCTGGAACTAGACGTCACAGAACATTGCATTCCATAGCTCGCTAGATATCCTAGGAGGCAGACATTGTTAGCCTGAACGTTTGAGTTCACTGTAGGTAGAAACCGGAGATGGCCCAGGGTTAGTCGGGGTGCGAGGGATATGCTCTATGGGCAACCTTACACCCAGGCATCTGTAGACCCGAGACGGCGTGCGGTTTTAGTCGGTTCAAGTCCGACATAACCGCCCCCGCTGACCTGACCTGCGGCGGGGGGTATCCGAAGGGAATTCCGCACGAAAAAAAAAGGTACCTACCATTGCATTTAAATTATACGAGTTTATTTCGAATGTTGCCATATTTTCAAAACACCTATTTCTATTTTACTTCATATGAAACTCAGTACGATAACAATAAAATAAAATTACTATTTTCAAATCACGCTCTTTAACGGATTGACTACGATTTGGTGCTATTTTTTTTAGAAAATCAACATTTTTGTGGAAATTGTTCTATTTTGACACAAGTAATTAGCTTTTAAGTATGATTCGGAACATTTCAAACCAACCGAATTATTTTCATCATTGTAGACTGATGCTAATGGTATTTCAGTAGTTTTGGTGTCGTGAAAATTTCGCCGAGACATTTCGAATGAAGTGTTCACGACACCTTTACGCAATTCCTGTCGCACGCTTTAGCGCTTGCCAAGCCGCTACGTCATCTGCGTCGCTATCTCACCACGTGAAGCAAAGTCATCCGACAGGTATTCGAATTTTGACACTATTCTTTTGGATGACGATAAAATCACTGGTTAATTCTTGATATAGAATAGATTAAGATCGGAAAAAGAGGACATCTAGGACGAGACTTGAACCCGCGACCAGACACTTTCAAGGGGAATGCTCTGACCAACTGAGGTAAACTAGAAACTTTTATTATTACTTCTATTTATGATTACTATTATTATATCAATAATTTATTTTATTATTGGTAGCATTAAATTTATATTGTCTACTTAAAAGTTTTAACACGACGGTCTCGCAAATAGTCGTGTGATCTATAATGTAATAGTTAACGCTGATGATTAACAGTACATCTTTTTCATTAACTCTCGAGCTAACATGGTGAATATCAATCAGCCATAAAAAGACGATCGTGATTTAAGATACCATGGTGACTTTTGTCGGCTCGACTCCTAGTATGTCGAGACGGGCCGTTGAACTTTTGCTCCTTATTTAGATTATAGAGGTGGACCACGCAATCGGGCCGCTTGGCCTGCCCCGCGAAATAGATACCAATGATCGCTTCCGCAATTTGCCCAATCCAACCCTTAATAATTAGATTTCTTTACAACTAACATCTTAATAATGGAGAACCTAGTCTCGAAAAGTTATGAATGTGTGTAATTGAGTTCCAATATTACAAACGCATGTATATCTTCGATGGATTAGGCAGAGGTAAATACAACGAATTTTCGCTAGTTTTTTTTGTTTGCTGCTCTCACATGATAGGACAAGCCTTTTGCAGGCTGCCAACCAGACACATTCCAAATAGAAGATGGACTATACATTGAAGGGCAAACGCTTTTACAGGAGGGTACACCCAAATCCTTCTGTATAACATTCGTAATTGCTAATAACTCGAGAAGTAAGGGTCGCGTTCCAATGGGTCGTTGGGGCGTTGGAAAAATTAATATGTATTATTATTTAGCTTGTGTTATGAGTTCTAGAATGCGGATATACATAATTAGATTCTTTTTTTAAATACGAACATGTTATACTTAGAAACACCCAGACCAAAGCAGATATACACATTCATGCATACAAATATTTGCACTGAGCGGGAATCGAACTCACGACCTCTTCCACCCGAATCTACCACTACGAAATTTTTTACATTACGATAAAGTGGTATGCACGTATAAACTATCAGTTAATTGCTTTATGGCCAAGGTCCTTCGGGGATGAATATACACTATTTAGGTACTATAAGCTTGTCGCAAAAGTCGCGACAGAAACACCACCACAGTCCTCATCGTTTAGATGCAGTTCAGAAATAGACCACGGAAGCGTCCGACCGACCCGTTTGGTATTTGTTCAACGTTGACCTAAAACAGTGCTCGCTTTGCTCGTTTGTTATTCGCGTGGCCGACTAGCCCGCCGGGAATATTGTCAGAACTATGTACATTAACATCCGCCTATTGCGATCGTACGCATTTTACGATTAATTTTACAATCATACGTGTAGTTTATTGTATATGTTCGGTTGACAGGGCTTAAAAAAATTGTCGATGTCGGGTAGTATTTGCAAGTATAGCGCAATTTCCATGAATTGTGGCGTGATCTCGTCACGCGGCAAAGTGCCAGACCGAGCAGAGCCGTACCGCACGCGGAACGTGAGGAATGAATGGGGGTCGTCAGAGTCGTCACGTGTAGGGGAATACCATACTCCTGACGCCGTCGATCAAAGTGATGGCTATTTATTACCCTTGTTAATTCGTTTAAGTACATACTAATTATCTACATACATTGGGGTATCCCTTATATGAAAGAAAAAAAATTGGGTTTAGAATTCGCATACCCCTTAAATATTTTAGTTTACCTAAAATATATTGCTAAATGAAAATTCATCTTTTTATAAAATGTAAAATAGGGGATCTAGACAGTAAAATAGTTAAATATCTACTACATTAGGGAATTATACATATATAGAAGCAAATCCAATAATTTAAATTAATAACCATATTAACTCAAATCAATAAGAAAATACAAAAGTATGATTCCGTACCCAAAGGGTAAAGCGGGACCTTATTTCTAAGGCTTCGCTTTCTGTCCGTCCGTCTGTCACGAAGCTGTATCTCACGAACCGTGATAGCTACACAGTTCAAATTTTCCACTTCGGCTTCGTGCTCCTAATAAATATTCCTACTGGTAGGAGCACCGGGACACCCATGTCCTGATGCTCCTATTGAACATAAAAACAAAGGGGTATAAAGTAATTTCTATAATGTAATTCCTTTTGCTCCTATCGCATTACATATTGTACAGTCTACCGAAAAATACTTTATAGGAAATTAAATGAAGTTCCGTGAATAAATAATTAGTTTTCAAGTAAAAATTAAACAATATTAGAGGAAATTATAATAAATTCCCTTCAATATTCTATTACAATTACCGTTATATTTACAAACTACTTAAGTTTTCTTTATGAATTGTTTATCTATAAATTTCCAAAAAGTGGCCCAGTGTTATGTTACCATGCAGTAGAGATAACTGAGTTTCACAAATTATAGTGTCCTTTGCGACTTGATCATTACGTCGGTTTTTCGTCATATTGACTTTTTCTTCAGTTGCTTTGGAAAGAAAATTTAGCAAGCGCAGAATGGTCACATTTTAGGTAGATTTCGATGAAATCGATCTACCTATTGGTTTCTTGACTACTGTCGAATTTAAAAAAAAATTCTTCATAGGAGGTCTAGTTATGACCCCCTGAGTCCGAAATGACCACTGGTCAAAAAGTATATATATATATATGTATGTATGGTTCCACTTCCCAAAATTTGCGGCACTCTCACGGTCGCATTTTTGCCCCGATCGCTTTCAAACTGCGGTCAAAAATTGCTTGGGTGTAAACTTAGTTTAAGTTCGTGAACGGGTGGAATCCGGCCTAATGGGACGGTAGGGCCTCACTTTTTGTGAAATCAGTTTTTCCTCAAAATTTCACGTTCCATGAAAGATATTCGAACCGTTCTAATTTTATCCCATAGTATACATGAATACCAACAACTTTTACTTATAAACCTATAAGATTAAAACTTTAACTAAAAGTGGAGGGGGGAAAATCCAAATTTTTTCGGGAAAAAAATCATAACTTCTAACCGGTGAACATTCTTGGTGTCGGAAACATTTTTAATCGATAGGCCATTTTTAAGTCTAAAATAAATGTCTGAAAAGTTTTTCGCTAAAAGTTACCGTTTTCGAGAAAAAAATATTAAACATGTTAATAAAATAATATTAATTGCTTCACGAAATCTACCTGTGCGTTTCCCCTGCGGGAACGGATTCCAGCTCTCTCCATTCACATATATATAATGTATATGCATATATATATCTGCATTCACCTGTACTTGAGTCAAAGTATGTTTATGAGTAATTATATTTTTGTAATGTCTTGATTCTCTTACTGGACAATTCACGATTGCCTGTGTAGTATGAGCATCAGGACATGGCTGTCCCGGTGCACCTACCAGTAGGACAATTTAGTAGGAGCACGAGGCCGAAATGAAATATTCACAGATGATGTATTTCTGTTGCCGCACAGTAAAAAATACTAGAAACAAAATACAATAAATATTTAAGGGTCCCTCTTACCATACAAGAAACGTGATTTTTTACCGTTTTTGCTCGATATTAAGAACAGCAACAGGTAGACGCTTGAAATATTCACAGAATATTTACTTTATTATTCACTTTAAAAATAAATAACATAACATAACTTCACGCCTGAATCCCCAAAGGGGTAGGCAGAGGTGTATTACACACCCACGGTTCGCCAGTTATGTTAAGGTCCCAATGTAATAAGGGGCGAGCCTATTGCCATCTACCGGGCACATTATTAAACGAGCGATAATTAACATTTATTTTTGCACACAATAAAAAATATTTAAAAATAAATAATTAAAATAAAATATATTCAACGGGGGGCCCGAAAAGTGAGAATAAAATTTCTGTAGATGATGTATGATCAGATGATGATGTATTTCTGTAAAACAGAATAAAATAACTGTATTTAAGTGGGACTACCATACAATAACATGATTTATTTCGTGTTCTTATTAGATAATGGTATATATGAAACCCTTCTTCCTTAGAGTCAAGATATAGATTTCTGTGCTCTTGCACATAAATTGTTTCGGTTCTTCATTTAAAGTTATTAAACTGATAGTCTTGTATTAGTTTAACTGCTCTTTGTGCAATATCATTTAGCTTTCATTTAGACTTAATTTTCTTATAACGAAGAACCTGCACAAAACTTTCGTCGATCTTTAGGCGTGAAAATAAGTCCTTGCTTTACCATGAGATAACAGAGGACGATTTGTGTAAAACTCAAAATCATAAGCGGATCTGAAGACTTAGTGTCATGAATATAATAAACATGTGTTGATAAAACTACATAAAACATGTTGCAAAGTGTTTCATATCTCTTCTTTAGGTGGATTATATCATATTTCTAGATCAGACGTTTTTCACGCTCTTAGCCATTTTAATTTGATTATCAATTTAGTAGTTAAAAAGAGTTAAGAGTACAAATTCGGTACATAAATATAATAGAGTAATCTGGTAAGGTGGAGGAAGGCCACAGAAAAACAATGTTATACTTGTGGTGAGGCAATAGGGACGGCTAGACACATATTAGCAGGATGTAGGGTGCTTCTCAATAAAGGCCATTACTCACGCCGCCACGATAAGGTGCTTGTCATCATACGTGAAGCAATGAGTCTGGCAGTAGCTAGAGTCAAAAAAGGATTGACCACTAACAGACATCATATCAACTTTGTGTCTGAACGTTCATCCATAATATCCAGGAACAAACCTTATTCAATCTTAGATACTAAACCCAGATTGGACTCTCCTAATCGACATGTATGAAAAGCACTATAAAATTCCGGAGGATGTTGGGGTTTCGTCATCTAGACCTGACATATTCCTATACTCTAAGAGGTTAAAACATGTGGTTCTTGTGGAACTTACTGTACCGTGGGAAACAAATATACCGAAGTACCACACAATAAAGAAAAATAAATACTATGATCTCACCAACGAATTAATCAAAAACGGTTACGTGGTTAATTTGTATGCAGTGGAAGTGGGAGCGAGAGGTATACCAGCAAAATCTCTCTATAACCTACTTAAAGATCTAGGCCTATCGAGAGCTACAATAAGCTACTACTACTACTACTAGGACGAATTTCTAAAGCGGCACTAGTAGGTTCGTATCAAATTTGGTTAGGCAGGCAGGGGAACTTGGGTAGTGAAGGTGAGTGTTGATGTACATCAACAAAAGGGGCCCCTTCTAAACCTACACTTGGGTCGCAAGTCCCAGGCACTGTCCCGAGTTCCCAACTCAGCAACGCGATGGACCCGGCACCCGCACGGAGAATCCATGGATTGCTAAGAATATCGGTCTCTTATATTTTAAGTACATATTTGCAGAATTTAATAAGATAATAATACGTTTATAATAAATTTAATTACTACTTTGTACTTTTTAAAGCTTTTAAAAAGAATAAAAATTGATATTGGTATGCAAATTTTCGCTATAATGACAAATTCCAAGGCACGCGCCATTTTTGTCGCACAATTTGTATGTAAATGATTAAAATGCCTGTCGGCACGGGTTGTTCTTGATAAAATGTGTTGAAATTTATTCTAGGAGTATATAACCATGTAAAACATATAAGAAGAGGGTATGTATTCCAAAAAAAAAGAAAAGTAAGGGGACCTTAATATTCATATACTTTAAAATGTCTATACACATTTGCCTCAAATAACTTTCAAAAAGTTCTGGAAAATAGAGTAGTTAATTAAGCATTCGTATTGTTATTAATTACTATTTATTATTTCTAACAATTATCTTTGTTTCTTAACAGCAAGAAATGTGTCCATCTAAATCAATAAATACCTCACTCTGCAAAAACAGTTTTAAATTCTTCTGTTAGATTGGTTGAGCGCTCATAAATCATGGGCCTCGCCATGCTCTGGGTTGTTAAATACTGTGAATTCTGAACGGATTGTTTGGCAGAAGGATTTTGTTTATGGTAAACGCTACTGAAAAATGTCGTGTGTGTTGACAATATAAATATTTTAAATGTAAATATTAACTTTAACTGTGCAAAGCGGATGAGCGATATACATACATATTCAAGCTTTTCTCCCTCTAGGCACATATTATAATAAGGTGTCCCAAAATTAGGTCTCTGAATTTGGTGAGATGACGTGGTATCGACAAAATATGTATTTGAAACAAAAAAAAATATCAGGTAAAATAAAAAAAATATATAAAAAAAAATGAAAAAAAAAAACACCACGTATTTCCCACACATCCGCTTGGAGAATACTGCGAGGAGAAGGACTGCACGCCTACCACTTTCTGCGGGTGCAAGAGCTCCTTACCACAGATTTTGATCCGCGGTTAAGATTTTGTAGGTGGTTAGTGGTAGCTCCTACCAGA
Source organism: Cybosia mesomella (assembly GCA_946251805.1). Taxonomy (NCBI): domain Eukaryota; kingdom Metazoa; phylum Arthropoda; class Insecta; order Lepidoptera; family Erebidae; genus Cybosia; species Cybosia mesomella. Next base: position 21,292,743 of record OX276401.1, read on the forward strand.
AAAAAAGGATTGTGTGGTTTTATGACACCACGGTAAAAGTGAAACTTTTTTTCACATTATAGAAATTTAACTAAAAAATAACAACATTGACATTAAACACTGACGAAAACAAACAAAATAGCGTGGAGCACTGGCACAAATGAGTAATAGTCTATATACTACACGGTCAGCTGCTGCGAACTATAGGCGCCGCCATATTGGCCTTGGCTGCTATGACGAGCGCCTTTCACTTTATCCCTACTCCGCGGCCGACCGTCACGCGACATGCAACACACAGACGAAAAAGTTTGAGACGATGTAATAAAAGTTTCACTTTAAAATTTTGTGGACAGAATAATATTAATATAATATAATTAATATTCACAATGCACACTGGTGGTTTCTTTTTTTTTTTTTTCAAATATATATTTTATCGATACCAAGTCATCTCACCATATTCAGTATCCAGTCATGTATAGTATAATAGACCTCCATATGATTCTGTTCTACATCACGAGCTTCCTCTACTACGATTACAGCTTTTATGCAGATCGACGATATATACTAAAAAGCACTGGGACTATGTAGAATAGAGAATTTTATAGATCTACCATAATCCTTCCACCTCTTCCAGCCCTTACCGACTATCGAACTATAGAAATTGTCACTACAGACAGTTGAGGCTTGAGACTTGCGCTGACCAATAGCGGCTTCCTATACTTTCAAAACCTTATGTCGGTTTACTCACGCTGATTAAATTCATTGTTAAATTTTAATTAACCTACAGATGTGCAATGCAATGTAACAAATAGAGTCGAAACAATTTAATGACGAATTGGTATTTTATTTCGCGACTGCAACACTCGTATTATGCCGAAGCGACAACGTTGCCAACGAAAGTTATTTCTTACTGTCTCCGTGAGACAATTCAACAAGTGTTATAGTTAATTGTCTAGTGTGAGTTCCGCTCACTTGCCAATATCTATAAATCCTGATTAATCAGAAGACAGGGTCGTTCGACGCCAAGGTTACGATTTAATGCGCCGGTTTAAAAATTCTCGACTTATTATGATTTTATTTTTACTGTGAAGTTGTTAACATTTTTTCATCGAGATCTTATAATAGGTTGACAAATACATTATTACATTTATTACGCTTAAAATGAAAAAGGTCTAGACAGTAATGGAAGGGTGGCAACCCTGATGTGAAACATAAACAGCTGTTATGTTTCAGTTACAAATAAAATTGTTAACATCTTTACGTAGTTGTTGCGGCTCTGTGTATTCGAGATTCTTACTATACGGGTGTAAATCGTAAACTTAGTAGATTTATGTCTTTTCAATAATAAACGTAAGTAAGTCAGAACTGTAAACACAATTCGTTAAAACATCTATTTATATGAGAAATGTTATCACCCTTTGTAATTGTTCATTTACATATTTCTTTGCGACTAGCAGGTATGCGAACGTCTAGGTAGGTATATAGCGCGGTTGATTCTTACTAACATATTTATAAATAAAAAGACTGTAGATCCACTTTTGATCGAAACAAAATATATTTTCTCGTAATTTTATATGTAGAGATTTGCGTTAGTGTCAACATTTTTAGAAATACCCTATAGGTAAATACAAGTTTTCTTTCTATATCATTGCCCATTTCGAATACGCTTAACGACCACAGCCGTCGTCGTTATAATTCCGCGTCAGGGATAACGATGTTTATATAGCGAAAGAAGACGATTGATTAAAATGGAGCAGTGATCGAGTGTAGGCATTTATTTATTTTTATTTTCATAAAATAAAGATTTTGTCGTCAAATGGTTACTCGTACAATTGTCAATTCATTTCTTTTACAAAAATGCTATAAAATTACTTGTTATTTAGCTATAACTCACTCCAGTTGAATATTACAACAACATCATCATCATCAACATCATTTTAACTCGTTCCGTTAAAATGATTTTGATAATACCTATTATTTTTTTTCGTTCGTTTCTAAAGTTTGGCCTGATCTAGTTTAGTTTACATGTAATCAAAATTAAGACAAGTGATCAGAATCTCTTTTGCAAAAAAAGCATCTTTGAATAAGTTTTCCTCTTCCTTGTGCTGTTGGAATATGGATCGTCTTGAGCAAAAAATGGCGATTCTAATGGTCAATGATTCTTCTTTCTAACTGGTCTTACTGCTTCATGCACAGGAACGGGTGCGACGTGACAACTGATCGGCCTATAGAGGAAAATGACGTAGTTACGAAATTGATAAAGGTATTCTTATGTGGTTAAGCATGCAGATTGAATGAGCACTAAGCTTCCGGAGAACAACACAGTGCTCTTGACTTCGGTACGAATCGAATGAAGGAATGAACAGGGCCTCGGTTTTATGCGGAGCCACAATGAGACCCAGCCACTCCACGTTTCGGACAACCGCGGTCGTGGCCTTCAGGGTCGCTTCGCAGTTCGTCGCACTGCACGCCATCATGAGCGTTTCTTCCGCGTAACACCTGACGGCGGCACCATCTGTGAGCTCACCGCGATGCACACACTCGTATCCGATGTTCCACAGTAGTGGCCCGAGGACCGATCCCTGTGGAACACAGCACGACCTTTCACACCGACCGAGGCCGGTCACGGTTGGTTAGATTACGGCTCTCCCACAAATATGCTCCGACTATGCGGCGAAGGTAAAGAGGCACTACGTGATATACGAGCGCCTCTGTAATGCAACGCGTTAGCGATACCTAGGGACACCGCCAACATCACCTCAACCCGAGCAACTGCATCCTTCGCTAGAGCCCTCACGCGCATGATGGCATCCACGGCGGAACCCATATTGGCCATCCGCCAAGTCTGGCCCCACTCTAGAGAGGTACTCAACGAGGCGCTTCGCGATGACTTTTTCAAAGAGTTTGCACATCTAATTGAGCACCACTATGGTCCGGTAGGCGGACTGCGAGTTTCGAAAACTGGCCCCGCTCCAAGCATGCGCTGAAAAGCCCTCTCAGTCGGGGCTCGAGAACGTCGGCGACTAGAGCTAGGACCCACGCTCGGCTTGGAATGCCGTCGGGTCTCGGCGCAGTGTTTTTGAGCCTTCGCACCGCAAGCACTAGTTCTACCCAAGTGACCTTTGGGCACGTCGTCGTCATCCACGCCGGGTGCCATAGGCGACCGAGGTGGAGTCACGTCTGCGGTGAAACATGTTCCACCGCCCGCGCTGGGAACTGGGAGCATATTGACGTGCCCTACATAAAAAAATAACGGGCTGTCATCTTAGCCTACCTGTCGCGGTAGGTATACGGAAAATTTCATACGGTAAAAAAAGTTTATGTTAAAAATTTTCTGTCAACACAAGATGATGTAGATGCAGTGTATATTTGAATTAAAAAAAACGTAGACGCACGAATACGATAGGAGTTAGTAGCTATGACACATTAATAGTTGAGAATTTATTTGGGCGAAAATTCTAATCGTATGTGCGAAAATGTTTATTCCGACGAAACAACTCGTCTCCTATAAATCCTATAAAACTATTGCGTAAGAGATGTATATTTTCAGATGTTGCGACTTTTATAAATTTCTTTATTCGTGAACGCACATAGTTGGCATTATTTTGCGCCACTAAGATCAACAGTTATAGTTATTATTAAAAACAATCTAACATTGGAAGAATTAAAGTTTATTAGCCTCACTGTCAAGGTACGTTTATCTGAGTACTGCCAGAGTCTACATAATTAAATGAAACATTTATCACATCATTGCTTGATAGATATAAATTATGAACATTACATCAAACATTAAAATAAGTTGACATGTTTTAAAAAATATCTCCATAATCTTTGATGTGAATTTTTATACTCTTGTAACTTTGAACTACTATATATTTCTCTGAAAGTTTACTTCATCATTTCAGCGTTAGTCTGGCTTGGGCTCCAATAATCTTGGTGAAACCCCAAACACACTCTTTTTCTCTGAAGTAAATATGGCTTTTTTATTTTTGTCCCAAGTTTGTATATCTCCGTAGAGAATGGTAAAAGTACATTATAGTCACATTTTCAGCTATATTTGTTTATTTTTTAATCCCGCGTGTGGGCGTGGTCGTGGCGCCCTCACTGGACAACTTTTTAATATACAGACTGAATTACGATTTCTACGGATACGATATCGTTCATGTATCACAATCTATATTAAAAAGCGGCCAAGTGCGAGTCGGACTCGCCCATGAAGGGTTCCGTAGCAGCAAGTAACATAATAATGCCTTTTTATGGCGTTTAAATTTTATAATTGAGTTGATTGAATGAAAGGTAAATTGCGGTTTACGATTTATGACGTATTAAAAAAAAACTACTTGCTAGATCTCGTTCAAACCAATTTTCGGTGGAAGTTTACATGGTAATGTACATCATATGTTTTTTTAAGTTTTATCATTCCCTTAGTTTAGAACTTACAGCGACACACACATCTTACCACTTTGGAAGTGTCTCTCGTGCAAACTATTCAGTTTAGAGAAAAATTATATTAGAAACCTCAATATCATTTTTGAAGACCTATCCATAGATATCCCACAATTATGGGTTTCATGAAAAAAAAATTTTTGCGTTTCAGTTCTAAGTATGGAGAGCCCCCAAAATATATTGTTTTTTTTTTTCTATTTTTGTGTGAAAATCTTAATGCGGTTCACAGAATACATCTATTTATCAAGTTTCAACAGCATAGTTCTTATAGTTTTGGAAAAAAGTGGCTGTGACATACGGACGGACAGACAGACAGACATGACGAATCTATAAGGGTTCCGTTTTTTGCCATTTGGCAACGGAACCCTAATAAAAATTAACCCCTATTTCTCCTGGTCACGCTATAACTTGAGAACGACTTTAACGATTTGCTGCTTCATCAATGAACGTTTTTAAGTGATCCGGTGAAAAAGTTTGGGCTTTTTTTGCTTTAAATCCTTCAGATTTTCACTTCAAGAATGCTAATAATTTCGCATATTTATTTTTTATATATCGGTCTGGTGATATAAATTAATCGTCGATTTCAACTTCGAATATTCGAACCATAACGAAGACGGCTTGAATTTACTATGGAGGCTCTGAAAATACGCCAACACAACATTCTCCGAAAATGAAGAAGCTTTGTTATCCAATTTCCACTCCATGAAATTATTATAGGCCTTATTGTATAGGCTTCTAGATTTCGTTGGTAGCAAATTTTCTGTAACTTCTCGAGCTACCGTTGAAATTTCTTCCGGTGTAGAATTTAGTAGTTCGTCATCCATTTTTACTTTTTTATTTAATACTTTTAACTGTTATTAAATGAAAAACAAAATTTTTCCAATCTCCGCTTAGATTTAGATGAACGCGCGGGAAAGTGGCGGTGGATAAGGATACACGGCCCTTTCAGCCAACGCGGGACATGTGAATATTACAGAATATGTCTGCCAGCATTTTATTTTGAATTAAACATGGAAGTAATAAGTACTACGTATTTATGAACCTAAATATATCTGTATTTAGGTTACTTATTACTTATTACTTCCATGTTAACCTGTATATAGTTATCTGTGGCACCAACCAAACAGTGCTTTTTTGGCGACATAACAGTACAGTAAACACTTTGTAAACAATGCTTTTTTCGGCCATAGAGCATAGACTTTTTCAAAGAGGTAATTATGTATGTACTTATATTAGACTTTTTGGTTGTATAAATGACAGATAACAGTAGAGGAGTAGAATTTTTTTTATTATGTAAGCTTATGGCGTTTGACACACCTGCCAGTCTTTTGTAATAGGCATTTTGACTATATTTAAAATATTGTACGAATTGTTGTCATCCTAATAAAATGTACCGTAAAAAAATATTTGATTAATTTTCAATATAAATAAAGTTTTTTTTTGTTAAAAAATCAAGATTAAAATCTCACTTTTTGAGATTGGATCACGTGCTTATAAACGCTCTGTGACGTCACACATAAGTAAACAGAGTTTTTCAATACAGGCTGTCTTAATTTCCTAGTGTTAATCGACTGGTTCAATTATTAATTACTAATAATGTTTCACTTTTATCTCATATATCTCAAAATAAAACATTATTTTTGCAACTAATTTCAATAATTATATAAACGTGCTTTAAGTCGCTTACTGTTTACTTTGGTGTGACGTCACATGTCACGGGATCCGTTATCAAACTTTAATATGGATTTTTATCGTAAATAAAACAGTTCTCCAAAAAATATTGATGCCATCTGCATTTTTATGTTGTAATACATAATACAGAACAATTTTTTAGCAGTAGTCAAATACCCTATTGGCCCCATTGACAATTGAAAAAACATTGAAAGTCCATGTTTTTGCAGATTTGGGATCAAATCCACATTCAAAGGGGGAAGATGTTTCTCGATCTGAAATTGATTTTTTTGATAGAATGATTGATAATAATATTAAAATATTAACAAGAATTATAATTAACATAAAGATATTTATTATAATAATAATTATTTATATTAATAAAAATTAATCTTTTTGATTGGAAGTCAAATATACTAAATATATTATATAAATAATTAATTTCCTCATCAATAAATATGGCCAGTTGTAGGCGCCTATTCGCGCTCGAATAAAAGCCTAAAAATGTTGTAATGATAAAGTATTAGAATAGAACCGCTGGCCGGCGGGGGGGTATCCGAAGGGATTTCCGCACGAAAAAAAGATAAACAATGTTTGCCGCCCAAGCCAACCTCATCTGCCTGTTGATCAACGGACGAGGCTCTGGCGCAAGCTTTACTTTCGTGGTTGGGAGGTCAGACGGCAGTTGCTTACATAAAAGCCGTATAAGATAAACCAAGAGGATGGGAAGGAGTAAGCGTACCCCGGGCTCCGAAGTGTTAAAGCCTCGGATGCAACCAGGAACCCGCTAAAATGATGATGATTATGATCAAATTTAATATTCATAGTTAAGGCATGACGTCAGTTGAGTCAGCTACTTTTTATTAAAAATGCGAGGTTTGCAAAATGGTTTTCTTAAAACACTGTGCGTCATCAAAATATTGTATTCGAGTCCCGCGAGCGTCTTATCTAATTAACAAAATAATTGCTCGTATACTGCACCATTGCAGGTGTCTGTATCTGTCAAAAAACGGCGTTAATACCTACTACATCATTAAGGGATCTCCCCTTAGATTATACCTACATTTAAAACTAATTTTAAATCTTAATGTATACTCTAAGGATCTTCCTTAATGATGTAGTACTAAAGCCGTTTGATGTAATATATCATCTGATCTCCCTTGAAGATCTTTAGATAGTCCCGTGTGATTCGGTTATTGTAATAACACATTTTTTTACGTCCGGAAATCCCTTCGGATAACGCCCCCCCAGGTCAGCGGGGGTGGTTGGCGTGTAACAGGGGTAGTTAAATTTAAGGTAGATTATAAGTTACAAGTTATTAGAAGTTATTTGTTGGTTTGATATAAGGTTATAGCAAATTAAACATGAGACTAGTTTTACCTTTCATATATTAAATATTATCAATTGTAAGTGATCTCAAGGGTGAGTACACATAGTTCAATTAAAATTTGAATTTGGAGAATTAAAGAAAGATGTGAGGATGTGAAAGACGGCCCGCGGCAGCTAGGAGTCTGCACTTAGCTCTGCCTGTAGTATCCGCCCGGCGTGTCGCGCTGGCACCAACCGTTGCGTGACTCGCTCGGCGGACCTGAAAAGAGAAGGCAAGGCTTTCAGTATGTGAAGACATACTGCTAGTGCAGGCCGGGCATACCGAAGGCGTAAGAAAGGTGGCAAGCTTCCCCAGGCACGTGATGCTTATGGTCATTATTGCGAAAGCAGGCAGGTCACAGCCTTTGCAAGCAGCAGGAACAGATGCACAGAAACATAGATGACACTGAAGGATTATTCACCATGCGGTCACTGACCGCGTGGCCCGCACAGGTTATTGTCCTTTTGACAAGCGTGAAAAGGGAAAGCATGCCTTGCGTATAAGCTACACAATTAAAACAAATAGATACTGCTCACGTAAAAAGCAGCATCCCAATTAGAAAACTTTGCCACGACTACAGAGGTGTAGTGTGGCATGATAACATTCTATATAATTCCAATACATGGATAAATGTTGGCAAGCCTCGTTCACGTAAAAAACGAGGCGATGCCTGGAGTAGCTTAGCATAGCAGTGGGAACCTGACGTGGCACCATTGGTGAAGATGAAGAGGCTACGGGGAATATCCCTGGTGGGCCATTGGTACCACGTCACCCTCCAACACTAATGAGCACTCTGTAATAAAAATGATTAGCACACGTAATGTATAAATTGTAAAATTCTCACCAACGGCTCAGTACCAGAGCTATGCACTTGTGGAAGCGATGCAGAAAATTAGGGGCTCGCAAAACCGCTGCACTGTAATTTATAACGTCGGCTGAAAGAAGCGACTTGGTGGGAGTTCATAGATAATATGCCACAGCCGATAGAGTTGACCACAGCTAACCATGGACAGAGTTGATGAAAGAATACAGATAATATTAGTAGGCTATGAATCGATATCAACTAAGGAATCGACTACATATTCCACTAATATCCTTAAAAGTACAATGTGCATTGTTACAGGCGGATACATTACCTTACCCTTGAAATAACATTTAAAGGATTTTCATTGCTATTTATAGTTCACTTTTTTTTGTAAAGCTATGTTTATACGTACCTTATTTTTATTTTTTATTTTCGTGCGGAAATCCCTTCGGATACCCCCCGCCGGCCAGCGTTATATCGGGCTTGAACCGACTAAAACCGCACGCCGTTTCGGGTCTGCAGACGCCGGGGTGTAAGGTTTCCCATAGAGCATATCCCTCGCACCCCGACTGACCCTGGGCCATCTCCGGTTTCGGGATGGCCCCCTCGGGTTTGGGAACCACGGTGTCCCCGTCTTGCCCCCGTTTGGGGGAGGGTCGCTAGTCGCCCCACCGTCCCGGCCTGCTTCTGCTGGGGTGACAGGCGGCCTCACCTGCCACCCCCAGGCCTGCGAGTATGGTCTGACAAATTACGTTAATTCATCGTTCACTTGCATTGGTGGCCGGATCGCACTAGATGATTTTTAGCATCCCTGTCCTCTCCGTTACCGTGACATTTATTAATTCAGGTTGTCATGAAGGCTATTAACGGTAGTAGTAATTTTTTTATACCACTTAGGCACACGGCTCACCTGATTTGAAACGGTCTTCAAAGCCCTGTTCTCACGATCAGGGATGCTGAAGACCGCACGAAGTCGAGTAGAAAAAATAGAAAAGTGAACACCCTTTTCTTTTCTCTTTGTACGGATATCCCGGATACCCCGCCTGCGTCGCTCAACGGAGGCGGTTATTTCGGGCTTGAAGCGACTAAAACTGCACACAATCTCGGGTCTTCAGAGGCCGGGGTGTAGGGTGGGCACATAAGGCATTTCCCTCGCACCCCTACTGACCCAGGGCCATCTTTGGTTTCGAGATGGCACCCTCGGGTTTTTCGAACCTCGGTTTCCCCGTCTTGCCCCCGGAAAAAGGGGGCAGGCGCAGGCCTGGGGGCTCCACCTGTCACCCCCAGGCCTGCGCTCATTGTAGACGGAGGTCGTGGGGTCCGATGTGAAAGCCTCGGATGCAATCCGGATAGTCGCTAAGTTGATGATTACTCGTTCTTGTATTTCGCTCTTACACACTCACCGCTTTGATACCAATATACTTGGATGTAATAAATTAAAGCTGATCAATAAACTATCAGCTGCAGCTTAAAAGCCATGACTGCTATTGTAATATTATCAATGATAATTATACCTCCTTACCTCCAAGGTTTCATGTAAATCTATTCACACATTCGCACCTAAACACACTTAAACCTCACTTTAAAATATTACTATTATAGTATAGATTGTTGTTGTACCATTATTGTATTCTCAATGATATATTATGCATTACCCACTAACGTCATCAGACGTGGCTTCGTACGTGGTTAGCTTGCCATGTATGTCGGCAGGCGCCTATTGCGTAACGGGGAAACATTACAGCATTCTATGTACATTTATTGCGATCGAGAGAAGTGGTGTAATTCGTGTGTTTTTACAGCTGCATTTCGGCATAGGCCCAGACTGGGTGTAGTTCTAACTGTGCTCCGACGAAAAACAGACGGCTGCTACTGTTACCGACTCGCTGAAAACATCCTTTTACGTCATCGCGAAGCTATCGTTTCTGCTTTGATCAGAATATAGACTCATATATTTATGTCTTTGTTTGGTATAAGAAATATTTACGTATATTGAGGTGATTTGTTACTATGTCTACTAACCTCAAAATTATAGGGCAATCATCCTAGATTCGTTGTTCATAAATATCTTGAACATTAATGTCAATATTAATTTAAATAAATGTATAACTACTTAAGTAACCGTTTTAAATAGGCAATCAATAAAGTATTTATATGATCAAATACGGTTGGTAGCTGTGATTAGTGTTGTTATCATCACATTTGAAAATCAAAGTATAGAGTGATTAATCCAACTTAGCGATCCGCGGCTAGAGGTAAGGGTTAATTAAGCAAGACATTCCTTAGAATTAAAAATATAGGTATAGATTTTTTGCAAAAAGAGAACATCCAGGCCGGGACTTGAAGCCGCGTCTGCAATTGAGCTACCTGGACACGTCCTAGATATTCGAAATTCTCTGAAATTCAACGGCTCAGGGCGACGCTTCAACTCCCGTCCCGGATGATATCCTTTCCCAATATAAATCTATAAGAAAAGTTAACATATAGTCTAGTCGACATGTTCAAAATGGTCGAAAATAGAGATACTGCTCTTAAAAATTTATGTGATATCTTATTGGATTCGGAATGACGCTGACGCCTAGAAAAATATTCCAAAAACTTGTATTAGCACATAAACAATTGTAAAAGTTATAAACAATTAAAGATGAAAAGAAAAAGGATTTCGTTTTTCGCCAATATTTCATAGACTATATTTAAGAAATTTCAAAAAAAAGATTCTTAAAGAGGAGGAAATTTAGGTAGATACATTGATTATTTTTAGGTAAGGTATTGAATTTATTAATTTTTATTTGAAAGGAAAATCGACACTTACGACTATAATACATAAAACAAAAATTATGTTGTATTTTGAACACAATGCCCATGTCAGTATGGAAATCGGTTGCACACTTTTTTTTGCTATGTCACGTAAGTATAAACTGCATGAAAAAGCCTGCATTAAGTATTATCTGAAATATAAACGCCTATTCTAACAGAACTTGGGGTTATTGAGAAATTAAATGATTACAACGAGAAAAACAACAACAACAAGAAAATATTGTGACACTGACTGTTGAACTGACGTTTGAGTTTTCGTTTGGAATGTTTTAAGACAGGGATACCATGTATAAATTAAGAGAAAACTACCTCTGAAGCATACATTATTTTACAACTTTAACTGATTATCACTAATAAACTACGAATACATACACGAAATATTAAGATTACATAACTGCAATATATTTGAATGTCACATTGCGAATTATTATCACTTATTATTATTTTACCATTTTATTTTAAAAAGATTGGTATATTTGCATTCTATCACCAATGGTTTATTCTATATAATGGTAACAATTAAATTAAAATGAAAACGATTATTCATTCATGTTGTATATCTTTATAATTAAAATTCAAACCCCAAGTTCTATAGAAGCGATTTAGTGTTGAAAAGTCATACTATAATCAATATTATTTTTTAACATTTGAAATATTGACGCGAACGTCTAAAAGCGCAACCAAGAATGGGCATTCTCCTTTACTGAAAGTTTTAAATAAGTGTCTTAAAAAGTTTCACTTCGTGGAGCCTTTCTTATATACATACTTACAAAAGCACGCCATAAAAGTTAATAAAATATCCATTCATTGTTTATCAAATATTTTGTACTTGAACAACATCTGAAAAAACTAAATAATTTTGTTCAAGTACAAAAAAATTTGCTTTAAGTAAAATTTCCAACGGGAATACATTTTTTAAAGTGCAGAACACACTTTTTTTTATTAAATATAAATATTCAATACCTTAAAAAATAAGCAATGCATCGTACCCGCTTTTGTAGGCTACCGTAGTATAAAGGCGATTATAATACCAGGAATATCTTTTGCTCATTGCTAACCTTGTAAAAACGGGTTGTTACCCTTTTTAAATAAATCTTTCAATGGAGAACTGTCGATGGGGGAGCGATAAAACCTGGCCATGGCCATCAATTGCATTATATCTCCAACAATTTCCTAAAACAAATCATTTAACAAACTGTAACAGATACATAAAACATGCAGAATCTTACCTTAGGTTCGATATAGTTTGTGTGGGATTCGGACTCGGAACAACTATTTGTATCTTAAATCATGAGCGAGCGCCTTTTTTAGGGTTCCGTAAGCCAAATGGCAAAAAACGGAACTCTTTTAGATTCGTCATGTTTCCGTCTGTCTGTCAGTCCGTATGTCACAGCCACTTTTTTCCGAAACTATAAGAACTATGCTGTTAAAACTTGGTAAGTAAATGTATTCTGTGAACAGCATTAAGATTTTCATACAAAAATAGAAAAAAAAACAATAAGTCATCATCATTGGTTTCTAAACTGAATAGTTTGCGCGAGAGACACTTTCAAAGTGGTAAAATGTGTCCGCGCCTTGTAACTTCTAAAATACTTGCACTTGGTCGATTTTTGTTCTATATGGTTGTTAATAAACTTCCAAACATACCGACCGCTGGCACTGATTTACATTCTTCCATTCTAGATGGGATACCTTTTTTTTTCGTGCGTAAAGCCCCTCGGATACGCCGGCCAGCTGTGGCGGTTATGTCGGGCTTAAACCGACTAAAACTTGTACTATTATTTATTCTGTGCTAAAACCGCACGCCGTCTCGGGTCTTAAGACGCCGGTGGGTAAGGTTGCCCATAGAGCATAGCCCTCGCACCCCGACTGACCCTGGGCCATCTCCGGTTTCGAGAAGTTAGGTGAACATGTGGAATAGCCGATAATGATGATCATCTTTACTTCGTAACTTAAAACGGAAATTTTGAAACCCTGCGGTGATTGCCTGCCTGCATACGTTTTACTGCATTTACATTCCGTTATTAATCAACATGCAGCGTAGGAATCATAAAGTCATTTTCCAGTAGGGGAATCTCACCATTTTGTTCCTCAGAGCAACCTTAAATATTCTAACAACAGATTAGGTAAACCAATTGTACACATATAATTATATTATCGTTTTTTGTCTTTGGGTGGAGATCTACTCAAGTGGTCGCTCCAAAGAATAGTGATTTGTGACGGGCTTATGTCGACCCCAATATACTTTGAGATCATATTATTTATATTTAATTTCTAGGTAATAATTCAGTCGAATTTAGTAGTCTTTTCAGGAGTGTAATATAGGTCATACTTAGTTCATGTATCAGATGCCCGCTTTCATTAACGCATCTATTCCAAGACAAACAGCAATAGTCACAATTCTCCATAGAGCTAGGCTAAATATGATTTGTAGGACACATCTCGAACAGGCGACGACAGAGTAGTGTGGCGAATGACCCCGTTCCGTCGTTCGGTATGCGACGCAACATTGTTTTTGTTTTCATTTTACGAATTTAACTAATTCATGGTACGAAAAAATAACATCTAAATACAACACCAGCGATAGTACCTAATGATGTGCCCTTTTAATAGGTATATATTATGGATATCAAACATGTCTTCGTGCAGTTCGTGCCTTGCGATTCTGACAAAAAAATGAAAGAATTAAACATGGATGGAAAATAAAGATATCATAAAATAGGAAAATGTTGGGAAAGCGGAGGTACGTATAGAATAGACTACCTAATTAATAACCATTTTTGATATTTGTTTCTGTATATTACTCCTTCAGTTTAGAAAATTTAGTTCTAAAAGAAATAATTTTATTGGATTCAATTAAACAATATTGCAATTCACCACTAGACATGGCCTCTTCAATATGCGCCATAGCCCTGATGCTCCGCCTTCTCATCCATCGAACTACATTCCATAAGCCAAGCACGCTATTTACTGAATGTAAATAAATAAATTTAGGTCGAACTTCACCAGTAAATATATTTAACTGCGATCAAGTGAAACTAAACAGCGCGCGTTATCACTTTTTATTCAATAACTTTTATTCAGTAAAACAGTGAACTCCACGAATTCAGTCTATATGGATACTATCTAGCAATGTAAAATTCCTACGACCGTAACGTACACCTACATTTTACTTCGAATTTGTATGACATCAAAGTAAATACCATGTCATATGTCACAAAGCAATGACAAATTTTACTAATTACAGAATAATAAGAGCACCATAATATCATATACTCTACCTTGGGTGCACAGGGCTTTAACCCCACCTGCTAAACAACAAAATAAGGTGATGCAGACTTTCCCCTCAGGAGGTCAGACGGCAGTCGCTCCCGGAAAAGGAACCAACCAGAAACAATACGCGACCTCGGGCTCCGACGTAACTGGATAATCGCTATGATGATGATCATGTAATCCCCTACCAATGGTTTAACCCTTTGATGTAGGTAAAAATAATAAATAAAAAACTTTTGAAAAACAAGCTTTTATCAAAAAAAAACTGTTGTACTAAAATGAAAAGAATAATTTTATGTAAGTTGTGCTGATTTCAAAAGCTTGTATCGCGCAAGTTTTTACTCTGTGTTCTTATTACGATACATGCTTGTGAAAGCACAACCCTTGCATGAAATTGTGATTTTCGTTTTAGAACAACTGATTTTTAAATAAAAGCTTGTATTTAAAAAGTTTTTTTAGGGATTTTCTTTAGAAAAGCCCTATTGCTATCGAGTTGTCGTCGACGTCGTCGTTGCCAATTTTCTGTCACGGTTTTGGGTATGAAGGAGATGAGCTGTCGAGTTGCTGTTTTCGGTAATAGATTCGTGCTGGGGTGAACCATTGCAAGATAAAGAAAAAATGCAAAAAATCGCAAAAAAAAAAAAAGAAATCGCATAATCGAAAATCCCTTGTATTCGGCTGAGCTCGTCTCAGGAATTCAACTTGTTTTATAAATTATTTTATTTTCAACTTTTTAGTTTTAGCAATGTCATATAGCACCAGAGTGCTAATCAAGACCAGCCAAAGGAGCTCAACACAACATGTCAATATTTTTAGAAAGTCACAAAAACAACTACTTGAGAGAGCTATAAATAATAGGAAACTTCAAATAATTCCGTCTTGTCGTGGTTATTGACTCGACACTGAATAACAGAATACCAAAACGATATCAATTTTCTAAAATTGAACAGTGATTCACTGCGAGTCAACTTTTATGATTCTTTTGTATTAATTAACTACCACTGAGCTTTTTAGATATCTGTCACCATTTTTCCTTCATCACATTAGTAGACTCTGGACGCCGATAGTAAGCGGTTACCATGGCGTAAGAATGCAAGACCCATACAAACGTCATCATCCTCCGAGCCTTTTCCCAACTCAGTGGGGATCGACTTTCAGCCTAACTACGAACGACCGGAACGACCCATAGAAACTTATTCTCGGGATAAAAAGTAGCCTATTTGTGATTTCAGACTCCAGTATTCTATCTGCCAAATTTCATCCAGATCCGTTCAGCCGTTTTACTTAATACAGTAACATTATAATGAGATGGATAGATAGATGATTCATCCATCCATCCATCCTCACAAATTCTCTCATTTATAATATTAGTAGGATAATAGGATGTTCTATTACTGAACATGTAGGGACGATTACCCAACGTCCTTGTTCTTCCCCGCTGGGCATATGCCGCAAGTAGGTACACGTATACATAAGTAATGTTGTGTATGTTTATTTTGTAGTACGAAATGTTACTTCACTGACGTAGTTGGAATTAAGCCGTCAAATTAAGAGTTGTTTTTATGATATTGTGATGTTCTAACTGAATCCAATAACATAGGCGTATTTATTGAGTTCAATAAAGGCATCTGCGTAATTTAGTATAGAATACTTAGTAATGAATACCTTCACACCTTGTTTTAAAAATAAAGTAGGCACACGCTTACAAACTGCTTATATTAAATCGCAGAAGCAGTATATAAAGAGAAATGTAATATTATTATATTACGTATAATTATTACTAGTGGTCAGTAGTGCTCAATTGGGCGGTGCAAATTCGACCGTGGATTTCATTAATGATACCACGTTTTAATCAATGAGTTTCATTGAGGTATTTGTGGTAACACAGTTTTGTTGTCCCTATCGCTAATAAAATCTAGCGGTGCGGAAATCCCTTCGGATACTCCCCCGCTGGGCAGCGGGGGTGGTTATGTCGTGTCTCGACTAAAACCGCACGGTGTCCTCCCCAAGTGTCCGTTGCCGGGCACCCCGGGTAAGCCCTCGAAAGGATAACCCCAGGGTTGCCGGCGGACTTTGGCAGCAACCGCGGCCTCGCCTGGTGGGGTCGGGTTTTATCCCGCTTCGGTGAGTTGGCAGGCGTGTGTAGGGCACACACGACACGCCTCCGCCACGGCATGCTTCTGTAAGGACGGCGAGTCGGCCAACTGCCGTCCTCAGGCCCCGATCATGGAGGTCGGTAGTCCCGGGCGTAGATGAGTCTGCGGCGTCCTCGCCGCAGACTGCGAAACTCGGGGGGCAGGGTTCTCTCCCGCTCCCTCTCCGCCGCCTCTTTCGCGCGCATTACCTGCTCGCAGAAAGAGGCGGCGGCGTGCCACTTGCTCCCGTCGAAGACCACGGACCTCACCATGGTCTCCAACGAGAGAACGTCCACACCCAGGACCGCAACGAGATCCCGGCGTTGACTTGCCCACACAGGGCACTCCACCAACGTGTGGAGCGCCGTGTCTTCGCCAGAGCGTTTATGTTCCTGACATCTTATTTTAAGTCTTTGGTCGATGAGAGATTATTTTACTAATAGTTGATTAGAACTAAGACAACCTTGGTCAACGGAGTGACAACGCCTCACTACTTTTCTTTGAGGGAGGCGTTGATGCTTCCGGCTTATGTTCCGATGAGGTGGGAGTGGCCCACGTTTTGGGTTACTCGGTTTCTCGGCGTATCTCTCTGATTTTTAGAGGACACAGAAGAGCAATCACGAGCTTCTTTTGGAACAATATCTGGCAAAGATGTACGTCCGCCCAAACAAAAGGTGATTCGTGGAGTCTTTGAGTGAGCAAATCTTCAATAAAAAAACTTCATCAGTTTAAAGCCTTTATATTAGGTAATTTTCGCTTTAGTACTTACGTAACGTATTCAGATTTCAAAAAACTACTTTGAGTGAGCTCCAAGCATGAGCGCTTAGCGTTGATAGACATACCTGATGACAGTTTTGCATATGAGCCAACATTTCAAATGTAAGCTTTCAGTCATAATGATTGTGGTATTCACAATAGTAGTGCATAACTCGACATCAATGAATGAAAAGTGTATTTCCATTTTACTTTCAAAATTTTGATAGTGCAGTGCTTCAATGCTGTCATTAAATGTGTTTAATTCGACACAGGTAGGTAGTAATTATTTAATTTATTGTACCAACTCAGTTCAACATCTTTGTACTGCAAAAAATATGTACGCCAAAACAGAGCACAGTAATTCGAATTACATTTACACACAATTTAAAAACAAACGAATGAAATAATATACAATTTAATGCTAATATTTGTTTCGGATTAGAGTAGAGTAACAAAACAAAAATATTAAAACTATCTTCAACGCTACATGTCATTGAAAATGACCTAAATAAATAAATAATTTAGTCATCTCTGAGTTGTAGCAGAACGAGCAAAAGCCAAGTGTCACAGATATAGGACACTGACAGTAGTAAAAAATACTTTTGAGTGTTGTTTTAATAAATACCACTTTTAATGTTAGTTATACAGGTTGCAGAAGTACGAAGATATTACAATATTTACATTATTCAAATGTGAGCGTTATAGCAATACTTCGATCTCTACTTTACCTTGTTATTTACAAAATTTACCTGGCCAAATACTATTTCTGTTTTGGAAGTATAGACAATAATACATTTAGATTCACAATAGGGTTAAATGAACGATACTAAAAACAAAAATATTTATTTTTTGGAAATCTTGTTTGTGTGAACGTTGCAACTACTGAACGGATTTTGTTGCGTTTTTTTCCATTAGAAAGGTCTTGTCAGATATAAAATCTCCCGTATGTATGAATGCAATAAAATTAAAATAATACATTAAATAAATAAACATTATACACACCACCATGCATTTGGAACACACACACCCATATTACTTACGTTTATACCGCCAATGTCAAACGTATTACGACATTTTTGAAAAAGAAATGCAATGAAGTTTAACTTTCTGACAATCTTAAAAAAAAGGCTGAGATTCGACCATCCCATGGGGTTAGTAGATTTAATAATACTTGTGCAAATATTATGAATGCACGATTCCAACTTTTGAACTATTCAACCAGTAATCATATTTACCCCATATTTTTTATCAAGATGATGGTTCATGGCGTTAAAATTGCGGGCACACATATTTATATTGTACTAGCTGTTGCCCGCGGCTCCGTCCGCTTCCCATGGGAACCTATTCCAGGGTTAAAAAGTAGCCTCTGTGTTATTCCAGAGTATAAAGTATTCCTGTATCAAATTTGAGCCAGATAAGTTTAGTTTATGGCGTTTTTGCGTGAAAGAGTAACAAACATCCATACTTACTAACTTACTCGTTTAAAATACTAGTAGGATTTTGGTACAATAAATAGTCTCGGATAAACTGTAAGTAGTTGTGAAATGTGTAAGTAGTTTTTTTACCGAGTCGATTGCGATTGAGTAAACTGTGATAGGATGATATTCCGATCAGCGCCACATGGCAGAAAATTTTGGAAACATATTTATGGAACTCCTACTATTCAGAGTACCTTTTTATTTTTCGTGTGAAGATCCCCTGAATACACCCTAACCAGCCAGCGGGGGTGGTTAAGTCGGATTCGAACCGACCAAAACCGCACGCCGTCTCGGGTCTTTAGACACCGGAGTGTAAGGCATTTCCCTCGCACGCCAGCTGCCCCAGGGCCATCTCCGGTTTACCATTCAGAGTACCTTTTTATTTTCTTTTTTTTTCTTCGTGCGGAAATCCCTTCGGATACTCCCCCGCCGGCCAGCGGGGGCGGTTATGTCGGGCTTGAACCGACTAAAACCGCACGCCGTCTCGGGTCTTCAGACGCCGCGGTGTAAGGTTGCCCATAGAGCATATCCCTCCAATCCCGACTGACACTGGGCCATCTCCGGTTTCGAGATGGCCCCCTCGGGTTCGGGAACCGAGGTGTTCCCGCCTTGCCCCTGTTTGGGGGAGGTGCGTTAGTCGCCCCGCCGTCCCGGCCTGTTTCTGCTGGGGTGACAGGCGGCCTCACTTGCCACCCCCAGGCCTGCGCTCATGCAGGACGGAGGTCACAATTGCCGCAATCATGCTGCCGAGCGAGAGGACACCCACCCCGATGGCTGCCACGAGGTCACGCCTCGGCGCCTCCCACGACGGGCAGTCCGCCAGCGTGTGCAGCCCTGACCATTCAGAGTACCTACTACCTAGCCTGTCGCATTGGTGTCATACTTTGCTATTTCACACCGAGAAAACCCTGCTCCTTCAAGCAGTCATTATTCTACAGCGCCCGGCTTTTGATTTAGCACGTTGGAAAGCGCGAGTCCGGCTGAAATTAGCTTGCTTCTGTTTTGCAAAGCGTTCTCTCTATTGCATAACACGTATCCACAGTTTGATACCTATCTTAGCTGGACTCTCACACATCTTCCCAACGCGCTACGCGCCATATCAAAAGCTGGCTTATGTACTACTATTGTATAAACTGGCTAATTATATTAATAATATAGGTATGTCATGCAAGTGGTTTTGTAGTGGGTGGTAGCAAGTGGCTGCACCCACGTATAGTCCAGGGCCGTGTGCACACCTCACGTCACCGCAGCAGCCTTCCGATGACGTCAGCCATACGGAGCCTTTCGTTGTCTACATATCAAATGCTTTGAACTTTAATTTTGTACTGTGTGAAAGATAATATGGCCAGGAAGGGAGTGAATATTGAGATGACTGCAAGAGATGAATGGAAAAAGCACATGTTTCGCCGACCCCAAATAAAGATGATGATAATAAAGAGGTACTACTCTATCAAGAAAGTATCGGGAATTAGTCAATAAAACTTAAAATATGTATTATTCGTCCAAATGTTTTGTATCACCTTCGAAAGAGTCAGTTGGAATAATTCTACGATCTACTCAATCATCAAAACCATTTTTAAACGTTTTTTTTGGAGTCTCCTTCAATACTCGCCGCGATATTTTAAATGACATCTATTGACTGAAAACGGGTGCCTTAAAGTAGTATCGTATATTGGGTTTCGAAAAAGAAAAAAGGCAGCTGAAGCTATATCAGAGAAAAATGGTGGCTGTTCGATATGATTGGTAGAGCTTTTGATCAGAAATTCGTTCACAATGATAGCCTTGCGAGCTGGCGCGTTATCGCGGTGCAAAATTCATGCATTTTCTTCTCGCAAGTCTGGCCTTTTCCGACGAATTAGCTGTCTCAAACGCCTTATAATGCTCAGATATTATTTTTTATTTACTGTCTCACCCTCTGACAGAAATTCCGAGTGTATGACATCGCATCTGCATCGCGGTAATCGAATCTAGTTCAGTTGAAGATGATGACGACTGACTAGAGTGAGACAAATCTTCCACAACATTTCGTTCGTATTTAAATTTGCTGGTCCACACATAGGCAGTTTAAAAAAATTTAACTCGGTTCACCATAAGCCATATGTTTTTCAGCACTTCGAAACAAAAAATCCTTTTGCAAGGAAAAATTTAAGAAACATGCAATGTACGAAATTTTCGTCAATTGTGAAAATCGCAAAACACACTTGAGATGAACTTACTAAATGGCGCACATTAAACACACTAAATGACTGGTGACGCTCAAACACCGCGTGGTTTGGTTATAGTGGATAGTTGTGCTCACTTAGCGAAAAAAAGATCTTCTGCGACCACTTCGAGCAGAGTTTCTAAATGATCAATTCCCGGTACTTTTTTGACCGTATGTATATACATATTCTTTCTATTGTATATAATGCATACATTTATTTATTATTTTGTGACAGTTATTATGTTGAGATATACAGTTTCATGAAGTATACCTTTTTTTTTTTTTCTTTTTTTTTTATTATCGTGCGGAAATCCCTTCGGATACCCCCCCGCCGGCCAGCGGGGGCGGTTATGTCGGGCTTGCACCGACTAAAACCGCACGCCGTCTCGGGTCTTCAGACGCCGGGGTGTAAGGTTACCCATAGAGCATATCCCTCGCACCCCGGCTGACCCTGGGCCATCTCACCACTAACAGCATCGCTCATCCTGTCTCCTCTGAAAGCAGAGGAGTACGGAGAGCGATGTGTTCCCGCCACGTTGGGTATTGGCCGACGATCAATGCCAACCCTATGAAGGGGTGAAGGGGAAGCCATTGACCGCCGCCCAGGGTGTACCGGCCGCTCCGATTCCGCTCCCCCCGGACTGCAGCGGGATCGGAATCGGAGCGACACTCGAGGAGGTTACCCAACACACACCCCTCATGAAGTATACCTATAATATTGTGATAGGAATATGAAGGATACATTTGATAAGATACGAGGGTCAAACTGAAAGTTCTTAGAACTGGCCACTTATAAACAATATAATAAAAAAATAATTCTAAAATTTGAAAATAGAACTCTTTGCCAATATTACTGAGTATATATTTCATTCATTTATCATTTGTTTTACGATTTGGCGGCAAATTGAAAATTGTCTGTGTCACGTTAACATGAATTTAACACGAGAAAATTTTCGTGCAATGATTTTTTATGACTTTCGATGTCATTTAAGTCAACAAGAAAGTTATGATAGACTACGATTGGCCTTTCACGATGAAGCCCCATCTCGTGCGACTGTTTACAACTGGTTTAATGAGTTTAAACGTGGTCGCACTAATCTCACTGATGATTTACGTGAGGGACGGCCTTCTACGGCGACGACTGAAAATAACATCTGTGTTGTGCGGCGTATGATAGAGACTGACAAAAGAGTGACCTATCAGCAGATTCGGACAAGCTTAGGCAGCGGTATGAGTCAAGTGCACAAAATCCTCCACGAACATTTAGCGGTCAGGAAGCTTTGCGCCCGGTGGATACCTCATAATTTGACTGAGGCTCAAAAACTCCATCGTGTGGATTGGTGCCGTAAAATGATTGAAAGATTTAACGAAGGTGACTCTAATGCTGTGTTCGACATACTAACAGGTGACGAAAGCTGGATTTACTGTTATGATCCTGAAACCAAAAGATAATCTGCTCAGTGGGTGTTTCCTTTCGAGGAGTTGCCAACTAAAGTGAAGAGAGATCGAAGTGCGGGAAAAAAAATGGTGGCCCCGTTCTTTGGAAGGATAGGTCATTTCGTAACAATTGTGTTAGAGGATTAAAAAACAGTTTCTGCAGAATGGTACACTACCAATTGTTTGCCACTTGTCTTGGAAAAAGTTCGAGAGAAACGACCTCGCAGTAGGATCCTCCTTCACCACGACAACGCCTCGTCGCACACCGCCAAGCGAACGATCGACTATTTGGCGACATCAAACGTTGAATTACTGGGTCACCCGCCGTATAGCCCCGACCTCGCGCCTTGTGATTTTTATTTATTTCCAAAAATTAAAGAAAAACTTAAAGGAAAGCGGTTTATGAATGCTGAAGAAGCGGTGGCTGCGTATCGCGATGCCATTGAAGAGACCCCTAAGGACGAGTGGGCAAAGTGCTTTTCCCAGTGGTTCCATCGCATGCAGCGGTGTATTGACGTGGATGGACAATATTTTGAAAAGATATAATAAAACTAATAACTGGCTAATGTAATCAGTTTTTGATTTTCTAAGAACTTTCAGTTTGACCCTCGTATCACTACAGATTACACTGCGCCTCGGTGGAAATGAATTAAGGTGAGCCAATTCATTCATGTTTTCTAAGATATAGTCACCATTATGCGCGAAACTGGCAATAAATCAATAAATAGAAAATTATAGAGAGTGCATTGCGCTGAGTGGACGTATACCTTCATTATCACCGGGCTGCAGCAGCGGCGTCTGCGCCTGCGCATCTCTAGTTTACGCTGACATTTTGATTGACGTTCTATGTAACGCTACGCGCATCAAGTATGTGACTGAGATATCCATTTATTTTGTAGTGTTTAGCATCTTAAACTGCGCATTAACATCAAAGAAGTACAGCCTTGACCTGTAATAAAAACAAAACTAGCTCTAATTAAATATCTCTATTCTTCATGCGTTAAACTTATTTTTTGATGTTATAAACTAATCTCTCTTAAATTTCTGGCCCTTGCCTTGTAATAAAAAGTAACTGACAGATCATATATCTAATTAAAACATTTTAAGAAGGAAGTAACCACGCGTTTGAATAAATAGGATTAGCTATAAAAAACATTCGTGAATGACGTAAATGTACCATTCTAGAAAAGGAATGACTACCCGATGACCGATTGACTGAGTAACCGAATAGTGTCGTGTGATACAGCATTATGATACCACCGTGCGTTGTGCGTAGGAAGCGACAACACCCGCAAATCACCACTGCGATTGAAAACTGCTGCAATGTAGGTACATAGGTAGGTACAACGTTCCCATGAAATAGAGTATAGAGGCTAAAATGTTATGTAGGAATCAATTGTTATTTTAAGATGTTGGGTGTGACTAGATTGCACTACATTTTACGTTCAGTCGCCAAGTATTTTGAAATAGCTGTTAAGAAAAACATTGCGAAATAGGTGATTTTATGATGTACCTGTTGTTGGTTTTGTATCTTTTCACAATGGCCAATGTTAAGTTTTCCTCATAATTTCCACCAATTCTGTAATGAATCATGCGTGCGCACGTGCGCCAGATTGTTTACAAAGTTGTGTTTTGTAACACCGACGTAAAATGCGTAACAGGCATTTACACTCTTATTAATTTAATACTGTGTAGCGATCCGTATGATAACATTTATTCTACTATTCATTATGGAGCAAGCAAGAAACGCGCCTTTCTATATCTAAATATGTTGTTGTCATAGAATACTTAATAAATTCTTTGTAACAATATTCACAAGGTGCTACTGAAACTGTGACAAAATTAAATATTCTACAAATGCATATCAGTAATCCGAATGGGTACCTAATTGTCCAATAGCGATATGAAGCGATTTGTACACCGTAAGGAACAATCTATCATTCGATCTGTCGTATTGCAGCCTACTGCTCGATATTTGCCTTGCCCAAGCAAATGATTTTAGTGTAATATTTATAATGAAGTCGTTGTCTGTTTGCAATTTATTAAAACAAAATTGAAACAGCGATTTAACGTCTTTTTTATAATTCTCCATTTGTTTACCTTACTTTTAGTTATATTGTACGTGACTCACAAACAGATGTTTTATTTTGAGCTCGTATTTTCTTTTCCTCGTATATCCAGCTTTATGAGAGCTTTAAACATTACATAATACATCCATCTTTCCTCGCCAATAGGAACAGTTAAACGATTTACGCGTATACAGATCATACTATTTCTCACCTTATTGCCTACTTACTATGTTTTAATACTTTTACATACTAGATATTTATTTCTTTAAAGATCCAACAATTTTTCGTATAGTTAAAGATAAAAAAGATTAATTAAACTTGGCATTGTCGCTGACACGAAGATTACTTTCCAGTCAGGCTTTGGGTGGATAGTAACGTAAACAGAGCATAAATAATATTAATCGGTATATAGAGATTTATATTACATCATACCTATTGATATTAGAATTGATTCCGCTACGCTATATTCTACCATAATACCCTCAAACGCAAAGTGATCTTAGGAACTACGTTAATTGAATTTATTTTATTAATAAGTTCGTTTCGTTTCGTTTGGAATCCACCTCGGGCTTCGCCTCACCGGAGCTAACGGTGAGGTGGGTGTGTCGGAGTTGGACCGTCTAAAATCGCACGGTGTCTCTCTCTGGTGTGCCCTAGAGATTCAATCCCAGAGGCCCCGACCGGCTCGTTGTTGGGGATCTAATCTCCTCCTCTAAAGAGAGGCGTGCGCGGCAACACGACGCGCCACCCTGGGCCTGCTTCTGCTAGGGCTAGCCTCAAATATCACCCCTAGGCCCGTGCTCATGGCTCAGGGCTCACGTAAGAGGCTATTAAAAGTATATAGGTTTTTCATATACTCAACCTTCCTTATTATGAAACTGATTTGAAGTAGAAGCCTCTTGCGACAGTTGGAAAAAACCGAATTTGGTTACAATTCAAATAAAAAAGATAATTTTAAAGTCATTGATATGAAATACGGACCAAAAGTTCTAAAATTTAGATAGAATAACCCTAGGTCTCCACCCAACATGCTTTAGAATAACTTCAATCCGTCCATCAATCAAACTTCAACTTAAAATAGTAAGAAAAATATTAATTCTCAAAGAACTCAATACAAAATGATGCAAATGTAAAATCTGCAAAATTATTGTTGAAAAACAATGATTTTGCAGTTTTGTGATGTTTCTTAGTTTCTTCTTTCTTTTCTTTTCAATAATACATTCTATAGGATCTCTCATACAATAATATCACCGTGGTTTTTAAATCTACTTTCATTTATAAAATCGGTATTCATCTCATAGAGCGTGCCCCAAAATGGGTCGGCATGCCATAGCTCGGCGCTCGCGTCGTTTGCGTAAAAAGCCGGACAAGCTGGACACCGCTAATTTTGGCCGGATACGCAATCAAAAAGCCCAATGATGTCCGGCTTTTTTCGGACGCCTGACAATGCTAACTACGAAGAGTGTGTACACTTCCTCCATATCTGTCATTCTGTTATTCTTGTAAAACATCTGTCGTAGGTAAATATGACCAAAAATCTCAAATAGATGACGGGTTATAATATATTTTAAGTGAATTCCAAACAAATTTATTTATTTTACTCAAACTATACGTTCACAAATATTGATAGACCAGTCATTTTTAATTTGCGGGTATTTTGGTATCTTGATTTATTGTGTGATACAATCTATATAAATGAAAATGATTACTCAATTTGTTGCTAAGCTCAAAACTTGGGAATTCTGCTTCGTAATTGTCAGGACAAAGTTCATATGAACGAAAATTTTGGTAAACCCGCAGAAAGTGTTGATACCTAGGTGACGCCGGTCACGAACAGCTAGTTTAATACAACAATACTAATAGTAGGTACTTTGTTAATAAAGTGCCAAATGTTTCTTTAGAGAGCCGTTCATCGTGTGGCGGTGGCGGGGGTTCGGAGGGGTCAGAAGGCCGCGCTTCGTGGCGCGTGACGCTGGACCACGACCTCGTGGAGACGCTGAGCGCCATTTATCCCGAGTGGTTCAAGCCCCAGCACCGCCGGGAGCGCAGTCGCGCCGCCTCGCCCATTTCGCCCGCTTCGCCGCCGCGCACACCCAACACTCCACCTTCTGACGATACTTTTAGGTAAACTTTTGTCCTTTTAACATAACCACAAATAAATCTGATATGTGACTTCCGGGGTGTTTTTGGGGCCCAAGCTAACCTCAACTCCACCGGTACACTTGCCGATTGACGGTCGAAGCTCTGGCGCAGGCTTTCCTTTCGGGCTTGGGAGTTCAGACGGCAGTTGCTACCATCAAAGCCATATAAGCCAAACCAAAAGGAGGCGAAGGAGTAAGCGGACCCCGAGTTCTGAGGTGTAGTCTCGGATGCAACCGGGAACAACGCTACGATATGAATCTGATATGTGGCTTTAATTCTTTAGTGCGTGCGTGAGATTAGACAACAATTACAAGCCGTGATTCGTACAAGAGCCTCATTAGTACAGGAAGAAAGGTATTGTCAATACAGTGAATTATAAATCTGTTCACAGCCACACATTTGGGCAAACCCTACCACAACCATACCCACGAAATATATTTTTTAATAAGGACAATCTTTATTATTATACCTAAAATGACTAATGAGTAGGTACTTAGAGGCCCAGGACAATTATGTAACTAATTACATACATATACTCACGCCTTATTACCTCTAAGGTAGGCAGAGACAACAGCCTGCCATCTGCTTCTACCCTCACACAATTCACGACTCTACTAACTCTACTTCTTCTTCTATAACTAATTATTTTCTAACTAACTATTCCTAATTTCAGTTGTTCTGGTGCGGAGGAGATGGCCGGTCGGCAGGCGGGTAGCAGCGGTGCCAGCGAGCCGCCGAGCTCGCCCCGCGTCTCTCCTCCCAAAGTGGTTGTCGACGACAGCCCCCTACAACCCGCCATGGGTAAACATAAAGAATGTAAGTTTGCGTTCTGTTTATATTCCCTAGGATTTAACTAAATGTTCTTGAGCTGGATTGTGACTCCTAGAAAACTGATTTGAAGTATACCACTGTCTTTAATCTCCCATTAACATGAAATAACTTAACTATAGAGGGCCTTACCAACATTCTGAGGATCAAGGAAAACTCACGTGCTAGTCGGTGCACCTGCACCAGACGAGACTCTGGCGCAGGCTTTCCTCTCAGGGTTCAGAGATCAGACGGCACTCGTTCCCCGAAAAGCCGACATACCAAGCAAAAACAATAAGCGGCCCTCGGGTTCCAAAGTGCAAGCTTTGGAGGCAACTGGGAAATCGCTATGATGATAATAATGATGATGATGATGAACTTAACTGTTACCCAGTAAAGTTAACTTCAGGTATTGGTGCCTGGGGTGCTTGGTTGGGGACCTCCACGCGGTGCACCCTGGGCAACGGAGACGGCAGCGCCTCTCTCCTAGGGAGAGACGCTGCCGCGTACGGCCAACTCCGACCGAGGCGAGGACGGCTCTGTTGAGGGCTGTTCGGAAGCTTTCCACGTGTCCCTCTGATCAGCAGATGGCACAGTGGAGAGCAAGTAAGGGGGCCATCTCGAAACCGGAGATGGCCCAGGGTCAGTCGGGGTGCGAGGGATATGCTCTATGGGTAACCTTACACCCTGGCGTCTTAAGACCCGAGACGGCGTGCGGTTTTAGTCGGTTCAAGCCCGACATAACCGCCCCCGCTGGCCGGCGGGGGGGTATCCGGAGGGATTTCCGCACGAAAAAAAAAAATACATGTATTGGTGCCTAATTTACTTCTAAAAATATTGTCTGTGGATCTGATTACAAGAAATGCTACCATTAAGAGGCTAACTGATCTGTGGAATGGCAATACCTTACCGCCTTACTTCTTGATCCATATTCTATACCTTTCACTGCAGAATTTAGCTACTAGTTGCGTTTATGAGAAGAATTAAAATAATATTTTGTTAAAGTTAGTTATTGAAATGAAAATACACACATACACTTCTATAATTCTTACGATAAACGTTAAAATCGAAAAAAGTGGATTAAATTATTAAAATTATATATGACAAAAATGTGTAATGTAAATAACTTTTCTAGGGATTGATGTCATTGTGGCCTGCGTCTGTTGTTTAATGGCAGTTCTCGTTGCAGGAATAGTTTATTACTACAATTCGTACGATATAACATCATTTATATAATTTATTGTCTGCAAATTGGCTTCAAGAATTTGTTTATTTAAGATGCATCAAGAACATATTCCAATTTGCAAATATTTGCGGATGTGTCAACGCTTCAGGCATTCAGATTTTAAACAACGGCTGCTGGCCACGAAGACAGGCTCTAAAAATTTTCATATTTACATAGATACTTCAATCGATTTATTGCTGTATTGATGTTATATATCGATTTCAACATGCATTTAAATATTTTAGTGTGGCCCTGTAACCTTTATAAAGCAGAATGTAATCAGTAAAAGACAATATTCTAACGTATTCGTACCTTTCACCGTTTCACCGCTCTTAATTTTAATTTTTCATTTTATTAGCATTTCGTTTTTACATATTATGAAAAATTACTTGAATTATATTCAAATTGCATAGAATAAGCTGAACAGAACCGATATAGTGGCATGGCAAAGACGCCCAGTAACCCACAATATTCGGCCCAGTGGTAGTGAATGTTTCGTCTGTAATACGGTCGCGGCATAACACTAGTTTCCTTGTGCAGTGTTTATTTATATTGGCACCGAGCCAGCGTTGTCCGCCCATCGCTCTCTACCCGCCGCTTGTCTACACGCAAACAAGAATACAGCTTCACTCGCCTATGCTCCACTGTAAATTTTATCGATATAATCTTTGTATATCGATCGACGTGCCGATCACGTCGACCCCACACGCGACATACTACGTCAAAGTTCGTCACCTGGCGTCATAACATAACACTATTCTTCACGATGATATGCCATCTATTCAATCGGCACCCATTGTTGTATGCAAAAGGTAATGTCGGTATGCAATCGTGTAAGGAATCAATCAAATTGTATGTTTAGTGTTACTTATTATAAAATTAGATATTATTTATTAGTTGTTGCACTTCAGGAAACTATTGAGGAAAAGTTTCTGGTTAATCAAATCATCGTATCAAATCGTCGCGTCGTCGGTTGTTCAGTTTTAAGGAAACATGTTCTGATTTATAAATGTATCTATTTCAGCTTTAAAGGTGAAGCTGATGAATCGGCGGGATATAAACCAGTTAGTGGCTCAAGGAATAATGCCTCGTAAGTGTTGTTTTTTTTTTATAATATAGCTATTGCATGTCGGTACTGCCTGAAGAATGAGGCTAAAAAGCATTGTTCATCAATAATTTACTATTAAGGAATTGATGCTCATTCATCTTAATAGATCAATGCGTATTCTACTTTTTACTTTTTATTTCCTAAATGTAAAAGGTGACATTTCAGAAGGGTTGGGCACGACCCGACAGTTCGTTTCTAGGGGAAAGTTTCTTATACCAACTGAGCTACTAGGACCCGTCTTGGATAAAATTCTCGTCTACCTAGGTATTACGGGGACGTAGAGATTACCTATCGGAATTCTTAAAAATTACAAAGCTATTTATATTATTGCGATCATTTTTAAACATAGTTTTTGGCGTCTTCGGTACACTATGATTTTTAATGGATTTTTTTAAGATACAGTATACTAACTTTTTCTTCAAAATTTCTTCTCAGTAAATACTCCTTTTTCTTAAAAATTTCTTCTCAGTAAATGCACAGTTTATTTTATATACGTTTGTAAAGATACGGCTGAATAACACTTGTGTTCCAAAATTATACTTCTAGATATTAATTAGTACGACTTGTTATTACCCTCTTTTAGCTCAGTTCTGAAGTAACGATTATCCTAGGCCCAGTTTTATTAGTTCCCATTGCAAAATGTAAACCTAAAGTAATGTGTCATTTGTTTTTTTTTTTTCCAGCACTAAAGACACCACCGGCTTACTTCGAACAATGCAAGCAACTAGAAAGAGCAAAAACGGGAGACTTACTGAAGGCAAAAATACAGCGCCGCCCAGACCGGCAGGAACTAGAACGAAGACATATTTTAGAACAAGTATGTTATATATTTCTTGGTTGTTATGTATTCTAACCTGACTTTGGCAAACTACTTGTTCGGTGGCTGAGTGGCAGCTAGCCCAATTGCTGTTCATGTGTTCTCGGGTACGGTTTCCGTGTTGGGTGGTTTTTATATTAGAAATGCTACCCGATTGAGGCAATAGGCTCGCTCCTTGTGTCGTAAGATCGCAAATATAGTTGCTGAAATGTGGATGTTAAAACTTCCAAGCCTTATTTCATGAGACATGCAGGCATGATTTTATGAAAAGTAAAATGATTTTTGGCAAATATTAATTTTTGTTAAGTATGAAAAAAAAACATTGTCGCGAACTATATTCTATTAGTCATTTCATTGAAGTTTAGGTTCTTATCTCTAGTTATCTAGCTCAAGTCTAATTCTTTATAAACTCTTAACAATGCATTCGGTTTTTTAAGAAAATTAATAAATATACACTTTGACTTGACTTTGAAATTTCTTATTGGAACTCATTCGACCTCCCTGTGAATACTATTCTTGTAAATCTTTGCAAGTGCTATGCTTGTTGGGTTCCAGGGAAATGCCTATCACTGTTGATAGTCCGAAAAATTTGATCAGTAATTTGACGGATTATGAGGTACTCTTCTTCATGCTGAAATGGTGGCCTTAGACCTTACTCTATAATCTGATAAATTCGATAGTCCGACACTGCCCTGCAAAACTTTTGTCGGATTACCGTGGTCCACTGTACTAGCTGTTATTTATATATTCTTGCGTTTATTTTTAATTGTTTAAAATATTGCTAATTTCAAATATTTTCTTTTTCCAGGAGAGCCATGTAGATCCTAGTTTAGCTGAAAAACAGCGGATGTTGAAGAAAGCGCGCCTCGCAGACCAACTTAATGACCAGCTCTCTCATAGACCAGGTCCGCTCGAACTCATCAAGAAAAATATTTTGCACACTGAAGAGAATATCGAGACCGCCGTCAAAAGTGGAACACTTGCTTTTAAAGCGACCAGCGAGGGCGCTTCGGGGAGACCTCAACATCCCTCTTCGTATTGTGGCCCGCCGGAGGAAGTCTCCCCATCACCGTCCCCACCATCGACGCTCTCGCCGGTCAGTGTAGCCTCGCCTCCACAGCACCCGGCGCCCGGTAAAGACAAAAATCGTAAGAAAAATAAACAGAAGCAACAGCCCAAGGCGAGGTTCAAATTTCACGAGTACAAGGGACCACCAAACGCACAGAAAGCATCGTCACCGCCCGGGTCAGTAGAGACGCCCTACGAGCTCCTGCTGCAGCAACAACAACTGCTTCTGCAACTCATGCTGCCCGCCTCGCCGGCACCCTCCTCCGCGTCCATCGCGTCCGACTGCAGCGACGCGTACTCGGCACCACCGCCCCCGCCCCCACCGCCCGCACCTTCCACACCTTCGCTTTTAGTGCCCGCGCGTTTTGAAGACATGAAGGTGTCCGACCTGCGTGCCGAGTGCAAAAGACGAAACCTTCGCGTATCCGGCCCCAAACCTCAGCTCATAGACCGGCTGCGTCTCTTTCTGTACGAGAAGGCGGAGGAACCGTTGCGGTCGCCCGCGTCCGTGGCTTCGATAGGGTCCGTAGCCTCGCCCGAGGTGAAGCTCGAGCCGGAGCCCCCGGAGGATATCGTCCAGTCGCAGCGACGGCAGATCGAGGAGCTCGAGAGGAAGTTGGAGGCGTCGCGACAACAACTGGAGGCGGTGCGCCGGGATGCGGCCGGCGCCGCCGCTAGTGACCAGAGCCGGCGTCTGTTGCAGGCGCACCTGTGCGTGTCGCAACTACGCGCGCAGTTAGACGCATTGCAAGCAGCGCCTGCGCCCGCGCCGCCCCCGCCTCGCTACGTTCTAGCCGCGGCTGACACTGCGCCCGATCGCCTCGTACGCCTATTCACCGTCACACAACCCGCTCCCACCTCAGACCGCACCGGGGACGCACAAGCGCCCAAGACCACCAACCCCGCATACATCCTGAACGGTGTCAAGATGGTTCCCATCGCTATCCTCCCTACGGCGCACTACGAACCGGAGCGCGTCGCGCCCCCGCCACCTCCTCCCCCTCCTCCACCGCCGCCTCCACCGATGCCGCAGCTTTCGCTGTCCGCTGGAATCCACGATCGTACTGAAAATAGTCAAATTATGGATGACGTGCTGGAAATACTGGTTGAGAACGGTGAACTACCTCCGTCGGCGGTCGGCGAAGCGACTGTGGCTCCGACCTTGGATGCGAGGTACGCTCCCGCGACGCCGGTCTCGTTCGTGCCGACGGACGTGCTGACTGATGACGTGTTGGGAGATAATCACGTTCGAGATTCGTTGGCAGCGGACGAGTTACAACGGGAGCTCGACGACATTCAAAATGAAATCATGAGCCACGCTGACCATCTGCACGCTGTGAATGCTAATCGTTGCGGGGTCGATTCCTCGGGCGATATCGACGCTGATCTTACCGTCGATTTGCTTTCCAATGGAGAATTTCACGCAGACTTCAGCTCCGATCCCAATTCTACCGATGACGACTTTTTCGGTAGCCTCCTATCGGGAGACGGAGGGAGCCGCTCGGATGACAAGACGCAGGTCGCGATGGATATCGGAGAGGATATCCCGGACAGGATGAGCATGACTCCTTTGACGAACGGTGACATACTAGATCACACGAGATCCGGATTCGACTACATGGACGACCTTTCCTTGCCGTCATTCCAGAACGAGGACACTAGACACGACACTTTCGAAGAGCGCGGCTGCGAGTTCGATCTGAAGGAGTTCGGCATCGATGCTAGCTCGCACATGAACGTGGACGGCGACGGGTTCGACTACATGGACACGGAGATCATCCCCAACCTGTTCGGCCGCGGCCATGTGCCGCAGTGCGACCCGCTGCTGGGCAGCGTGGTGTCGCGGCCGGCGCCGCGGCCGGCCCGAAAGCACTACTCGTGGGAGCGCATCGAGTTCGACGCCACCTGACCCGCCGCGCGCCCGCTAGCCGCCCGCGGACGGCGCTCACTCTATGATCTCTCACCGCAGAGTGTCGCACTTTGTGTACTTTAGCGTGGGCTGTGTTGTCTGACGTCGCGGGTGTTCGAATATGTATCCCTCGTCTCGGATCGTCCGCTGCCGAGTGGCGGGCCGATCGACGCCCTAGTCTCCTCTTGTGACTCGTTCTTCCATAATGACCTTCTATTACAAATCTAGACGTAAGAGATTATTGTTGTGAAACACAAAGTGTTTACGTTTATATAGGACTTTTATTTATTAGTGTATGGTACTTAATACTTGTACGGAACGTATGTGTCGCTAGTTGATAATAGATGAATGATTTGTTTACTTCACTGGTGAGTGTTCGCGAGTGTCACCCCGCGTGCGCTGTGACGTACTTGGCTCACTTATGATAAGTCCGTTTTATTTACTATTTATAGGTATAAATATTATCTACTTATGTATATATTGAAAATAATAATACTCAACATAGTTGTGGATTTCTGCATTCCGCCCGATGACTAAAACGTAGGGGAAAAATTATCATAAGAAAAGTTGTTTTTATTGAGGCACAGTCAATCAATGAGTCACCTGGTTACGTACACATTGAGTTAACTATAATTATACGATGTAAAATAATTAAGATTGATGTTGTGTCAATTGTTAAACTCCGCTCGACGCTGTCCCTAGCGCATGGATAGCTATTTCCCGAATCAATAAGCGACATTCCAGTCTTGTTGAAGTGCAAAATGCGGCACAAGGGCACTTGTCTCTCAGTGAGATTAACAATTTTGACTAAATTATAAAATTGATGTTTATATTTAGTGAATATTGTAAAATTAAGGAAAGCATAGAGCACAAGATGCACATTCACAAGCCATCGTCATGGGTGGGACCAGCTTGGGAACAATGTTAGATATGAATTCATTTAGATAACTTAGGGGGCCGGCTCCTCGCGTTCTAACAATTACGCAAGCACTCTTACGTCACTCGTTAATCTTACACTTCACTGTGTCATTTCGCATTTAAATACTTGATTTACTCCATACTCTTTAGTGTAATGTCTTGCAAAATTATTATTTGACTACCTAGAAGATTTATTTTAATTATTGTAACAACATAACATTCTTAAAAATGTATCATTCCATTATATTGTCTAAAATGTAGGATAGGTGCGCCGTTATTAATAAGTAGTCGTTGATGCTCGATTTCATTCTGATTACTAACTGTGTTGGTAATGAATTTGCATCTTGAAACTAATGACTGGACCAATTTCTTCAATCGCCATCGCAAGCGAGTTAACTAAAGAGTTTTGCTCTACGTAAACATAAAGTCATCTTAACATAATGACATCTGCAACGTAGGCTGCCTTTTGTTTATTAAAATTAGACCCTTAGATCTTTTACGTCGTCAATATTTGACATAGCTACACTAGTTTACTTGCATAATTGTTAGAACGAATAATTATAATTTATTTATTATTAAAGTCCTTCAAGTGTACTTACTGATTTTTTCATTTCTGTTGTATTCATTACTATGTGTGAGTGTTTTTTTACTAACTTATTTTGTGTAATATCACGTGTTTATCTAGAGTTTACCTTTGCTTCATCAGCGATGAAACATAAATTTGATAATCGAAAATATATTGCCATTTTTTGCATTTACAATTTATTTAGTTTTGGATACTTGTTGCTACAACGAATAATTGCCGTTTAACTGCCCTGTGTGTGCTAATCAACAAGTTCAGAAATAGAAAGTTCTCGACACAAGACATAATAGCGTGAAAGGAAGTACAGATACACATTTTCACGTATCTTTGATATTGGTTGCTGTATATGGAGGATGAATATGCGATTGTACTTTACGAATTTGTATTCAATAAAGTACACTTGCATAAGGAATGGTGCTATTTAAGAGATAATATTCAATTTATGTATAGAAATAATTAACTTCGTATAATTTGTATATGGAGTTTGTAAATGTGTGGTTCTTAATCTAAAACATTAACATTTTTATATCTAAATTACCGCTAGTTTCGGACTTTAAAAGTATTCGAAAGTAAACAACCAGAGCAATGGTTGGAATTAAAATTGAAACAGGGCTCGCAAATTGTAATTTGCTTTATTATTTAAGTAATATTCCATTATCTAAGTGAATTATACGAAACCTTTACTCTAGATATAAATATGTAGTCTATTTGCTCACTATCGAAATTGTACCCATAATAGTCAAATGTATTGGAATTATTTAGAGAGATTGCTATCGTGTCACGGCTCTATTTGTTATTAAACAGGCCTATATAGCTTCAGATTCACTCTGCTTTCAAGAGTTTAGTTTAAATGTATTTAACGAGATACTAAGTGAGATTAATGTTTGATAAATAGCATATTACTGCATACTTGTTATTATTGTTGTAATTATTTTAGGAGAGTTTTAATATTTGTTTTTAAACTAAGTTATACCTGAACCCGACTATGAATATCATGCACTTAATATTATTATACAATTAATTAATAATTTGCTCTCTTTTCAATAAACAAATTTGAATTTGTAATAGCAACAACGTAAACATAAACTACATTTTATACGCGTGAGTACTGACCTACTAGAAATATAATTAGGCTATTTTAGGAGCAATACCCGGCTATAAGCCAATTGTCTGTAGCAGAGCCAAGTATTCAATATTTTTATGTAATAATGTGATAACCACAGGAGTCGGATCTGTAGTGTGATTGAATAGTTTTTTTTACCTTGCCCTGTATTAAAGCCTTGTAAATATTTACCAAGCCTTTATAAAAATAAGGAGAGAATGTTAAATAAAAAGTTTTTGACACAAACAATGTTTCGTTTTTGACGGTTCTATCTGTGTATTCTTCACTTAGCTGTAGGAAGGGTGTTTTGGAGCCCCGGGTTCAGATTTTCGGGACTACGTCAACATCATATGCTAGCCGGTACACATGATGATTTACGGACGAGACTGGCGCAGATTTAACGAGGTTGTGGAGATCAGATGGCAGTTGCGGCTGCGCGTCGGGCCGTTTTGCACAGCGGCCCGACTTTTGATACCCACATACTGATCGCTGCAAAACGCACCAACGAAGACGAGTCTTGCTCTTTTTTTGCGATATCACGGATATGTAGGCTGGCGCCTTTCGTGTGACTCCGCATATTCCACCGCAGCATAGGTATCATCTCTGTGACACAGTTCCTACTTGTGTCGTTCCAGCAACGGCCATGCTTCACAGCCGTCGTACCTTTTTTTTTTCGTGCGGAAATCCCTTCGGATACCCCCCCGCCGGCCAGTGGGGGCGGTTATGTCGGGCTTGAACCGACTAAAACCGCACGCCGTCTCGGGTCTTAAGACGCCGGGGTGTAAGGTTACCCATAGAGCATATCCCTCGCACCCCGACCTACCCTGGGCCATCTCCGGTT
Source organism: Cybosia mesomella (assembly GCA_946251805.1). NCBI lineage: Eukaryota > Metazoa > Arthropoda > Insecta > Lepidoptera > Erebidae > Cybosia > Cybosia mesomella. Next base: position 21,329,701 of record OX276401.1, read on the forward strand.
TCGAGATGGCCCCCTTACTTGCTCTCCACTGTGCCATCTGCTAATCAGAGGGACACGTAGAATTCTTCCGAACAGCCCTCAACAGGGCCGTCCTCGCCTCGGTCGGAGTTGGCCGTAGGCGGCAGCGTCTCTCCCGCCCTAGGAGAGAGGCGCTGCTGTCTCCGTTGCCCAGGGTGCACCGCGTGGAGGTCCCCAACCAAGCACCCCACAGCCGGCGTACCTACGGCTTCAAACTAATCGGCATTTTAGGGGTCATCATTTCACATCACTTGGCCTACGCAGCAGAAATGCATGGTGTTAGTACCTTGCCCTTAGTACTATTTAGTTAGATGTATATTATCATCCTCCGATTTTCAGGGTAACTACGAAACGGCCGAACTTCGATATTTTCCATGAAGTATTTCTGACCTCCATAAGTCACTGGCGATATCGACGTTTCGGCCTTTTTAGGGCTCGAACTATCCTTAACCACTGCCACAGATGGCCATATGGCCATCGATGGCACTTGACGCGCTCTCTGAGGCATGAAGGGGTGTCGGTATGTTAAGACTGATCACCCATCTTATGATTGATCTGACTAGTATTACTTAACCTTGCGATGGATAACCTACGCGGTTACCACTTAGCCACGTGGTGGTGGTAATATAGTATCTGGTGAATATATGAGTAAGTGCTTTATCTTGCCCTATTGAATTTATAACTTAGATTTAATGGATTTCTTTTATTTAATTTGTTAAAGAGATTTGATCCTTATGATTGACTGGAATATACGTCGAGATAAAACCTTGAACGAACATCAAAAAGTTCGCTCAAGTGTACTAGCTGGCCAATCAAAATACCAATAAAAGATTGATCAACCAATGACGTGACCCCGTGATTAGTTTTATGAATCTATGATTGGTTGATTGGCACGCCACAGCCGTCGCGCCCCGCACTTACTACCAAAGAGACCTAAGAAAAGAACTCGTTACTGCGTACCTATCGAGCTATCTAGAGTACAATATTATTGTCAAGATTTTTGTCCCTATCACAGAAAGCCGGTTGAAGCCGCTTCGATTGCCGAATGTGGCAAGAGTTGAAAAAAAAAATCTTCCTGTCTGAAAAATTCCATTTTGTATAGTACACAGATACAAAAGTGAACGGTCAAAGGTGTACATAATAGACAACTAAGCCTAAATTTCATATTTCATCTATGGTACTTCGACACTGTCAAAAGTGAATGACAAAATATATACCAATATATACGGTAATTTTCTTTAACAAATAAATAATTAATTTTGCTTAACCAATGCTGTAAAATTACGATTACACATTGTCGTTATCTCGCTAAACAACCGGAAAAAAATATTTAGTTATGATATTAGCTGAAACACTGTTGTTCTCTGTGAGTTTAATCGATTGTGGTGCTATATTATTTCTTTTAGTTTACTATATAATAACGCTGTCTGATCTAGAGTGCGATTATTTAAATGCCCAAGAATGCTGCGATAAACTCAATTATTGGCTATTGCCAAAATATATTGCGCATTCTTTTGTAACGTTTTTATTAATAGTGCACGGGCAAGTGATCCTGTTTCTCCTGAACCTTCCCATGTTTATATGGTTAACGTTCGAATATTTAACCATTCCACGAGGCAATTTGGGAGCTTTTGATCCCGCTGAAATTCACAACAGGGGGCAGCTCAGGAAACACTTGAGGGATGTAATGATCTGTATTGGTCATTATTTAATATTCTTTTTTATGTATCTTTATTGTTTTATATTAGCTTTACTCAAAGGAGATCCTATTAATCGGTCTGCAGATGATCAGATAATAACGGAATTATAAGATAAGACTTCAAAACAATCCATATTCCTGTAAATTAATTTCATATTAAGGCTAAGAAAATGTATGAAGAAGATATAGATGATAATGGTGCAGGAGGTATTTCATCTGAAGATGAGATAAAATGTATTAAGTTACCTTTACCAGAACACATTGCTGCATATATAGAAAAGAGGGAATTGTCTAGAGATGTGGTACCCCTTACATGTGATAACAGTTTATTGGAAAACATAACAGCCAACTATGTAATAGCCAAGAAGATATTAAGTAATTTGACATGGCAAGACAAGTCACTCTGTAAACATGTGTGTTCTATGTGGCATTCTGCCGTGAACACTTTACAGAAGGAGCAACTGTGGCCTACCGACTTCTCTTTAAGTATGAGAATAAACAGTATTAAGAATGGTATCAAATTATTGAAATCAAGTAATTTTTATACTGAACCATTGGCTGTACTTGCATTTACCAATGGGACGGGTTTCACCACAGCATCTAGATGTGAGAGTTTACTCTTCAGTCCATGTGATCCTGCTTGTGAAAAGGAACATTACCGTGAGTATTAATAGCCTTATGGAAAAAGGGCTTGTAAGATAGGTACATAATCACAAATTTTTGGAACAATCTGTATTACTTTATTGGTTCATTTGTTCTAGAATTTAAAAATAAACTACCAAATAGACAAATTCTTGTTTCTGAATGTAGAGAAATATTGCAAAAATTGGCATTTAACTCTTGATTGAGTTCTGAAATCAAATTGTTCTTGGCCTTCAACATACAAATTACAAATTAGAGAATGAATTTTTATTAAACATTGCTCATAAGCAGTGATTGGAATAGGTAGAGTATATTTACCTAAAGTTCGCGGAAGGAAGTAACTCGATGCTCCTCTAAAATGCCGGAATCGTAAGTACGAAGATTAAATCCCAGGATTTAAGAAACTGCAAATTACTTATTGTGCTTTGAATACATTTGAACTAAATTATTATATTGAAGAATATCAATATATTTTTAGAGTTCCATACTAAAAGTGTTAAATTTAAAATCTTTGTTTTTTTTCCTGTTATTTATGCTACTAGTCCTTCATACCCAGTATGAAACGAGTATGATACTTAGTTAGACCAGCTTTTGTGAGGCTTTTCTTACTGACTATCCTAATCCTTGGATGGTATCCCATCCACGTATCAAATGAGGCAAGCGTTGCATAACCTTTGAGACCCTTTTTATTACAATATAATCAGGTAAATAACAGGAGAAAAAAAAAGATTTTTTATTTAACACTTTTAGTAAGGAACTTTTAATTTGCAGTTTCTTAAATCCCGGAATTTAATCTTCATATTTACAATTCCGGCATTTTAGAGGAGGTATTATCAAGTCTATTTTACTTCCTTCCGCGAACTTTAGGTAAATATACTCTACCTATTCCGATCTCTGCTCATAAGTAGAGATAAAGATAAAAAGTGCCCAATACATGGCAACAGGCCCATTATTATTTGCAGCCAAAAACAAAATAGTTGGTGAAATGCAATACACCTTGGTTTACCTTGATTTAAAGTTGTGAGTATTATGATGAAAGGTTTCCCATGGGTAAAAGGCTTAAATGCAACCGGGAACAATGCTAACATGATGGTAAAAAGAACTATCTATGTAATATAATAGTATAATCTATCTCAATTAGTCTATCTGGGATAGGCTAATTGAGAAAGATTGTGCACTACTAGACATAGCATAAACCTCTTTGAATGTGTGAGGGGCCTATAACAGTGTGGGACAGAATGTAATCTATCTATGCCTTTTAATTATAGGTTACAACCAATAAACTGTACCTAGGTCATGTCAACTAGCCTTTTCAGATATTCAACTCCAGTCACTAGTGCTCACCTATAAAACAAAAATAAAATTTGTTTCAGTTATTGATGTTATACAACGAGAGGTAGCTGCTCCAAAAGACTGTATGATGACTGTGAAAGGATGTTTTCTATCATACTTGCCTTTGCCTCAGTCAATAACTTATGAAAATGCTATCAGACACAAAATGTTCCTAGACTCTGATCCTTTTATTGGTGGTATTTCTATACCAGCTATACCTAATGTACAATTTACTATCATTAACATACAGAGTGTGGACTTGATAAAAGATCACTTTTATGGTGTGGTGGACAAATTAGCTGAGACTCGGTACATCAAAGGTGCATTAGTTTTTGCTAATGACAGCTACCTGTTACATTCCGTGGAAGACATAATTTTCTTAAATAATTTCAAGACTATGTAAGTAATGATTAATTGGATCTACAACTGATGAGTTTTGATATCAAATGTGTAATTTATTTTTATTTTTAGACAGCCAAATGTCCCATATGCACTCGGAGGATGTATAGTAGAGGATACAATAACTGAACAAATTGATATCAAGGATATTATAGAAGGGCTGGATGAGGGCAAAAGCTTTATTAGTGAAAACCTTATATCAATTGGACTATTTTCAGTTCCTAGGGACATAGAAGCTGATCAGAACTCTAACTTTGATATGTTTTCACTTATATTAGAATCATCCAATTGGACTAAAGTTAAAATACAATCAACTATCAATGAGGTGAGGTTGCTATTTTGTTGGATTTTTTAACTTTTACTCAGTGAACATTGAACCTGTGGTTATTTTAGTAACCTCATGTCATATTGCAAATCATTTTACCTACCCTTATCCCCCAGGTGAAAGCATTTGACATATTTGGTGTCATTTGGTTTACGACTTATTCACCAACATGTAGCATGCCAATAAAAACTTTTCAAATTAAACGGCAACTTATTATTTTAGGTTGATTAGACACACAAGAAAAGAAAGCACAGTGTAAATAATGCTACATAATATTATTTCTGCAATGATTTGAGGGTATTTCTGTTACTACCTATAATATTATTTTAATAATCTTGTCGAGTTTTGTTACTGAGTGGTAGCGATCGAGATAACATTTTTTTGATCATCACGTATTTTTTATAACCTTTACTAATATTAAAAACAAATAAAGAAACCGAAAACCTAAACATTGTACTGGGCTGGGTGACTTACCGTAGAAGTACGCAACATTATTTCGACACGGGGGAAGGTTTCGTCCATGTATAAGGCAGTAGTTGATTCTCGAAATCGGTTTTAAAATAATATTCTAGAAGTATAAGTAGGTATATAATTATATACCGATAAGTGTTATAAAGGTATGCACTACATAATAATTTACCTCTATTCATCAAATACATATAAACATAGGTACATAAAAAAGCAAATTTATTGATAAATATTACCTATTCCACCGGCATCGGTTACAGGGACCAAGCTACCGGTGGTTAGGGCTCCAGAGAGAGGAATCTCACAATACGTGTCGTGTCGAGGAGTGTCTTCTGCATCAAGCCCTTAACACAACTGCCTAACGCGAGCCTCTTGAGATGAGGTCGAGGTTCTTGGCAATCAGTCCGTGAACCGATAGTACGACTATCGGAATAATAATCGCCGAATCCACACTCCACATGTCGACAACTTTGTGAACCAAATCTAATTGTGGGATAATAATAATAATGATTATGATTGTTATTTTGCAGTTTTCGAAAACTGTGCCTCATTTCGAACACAGTGTGGCCATAAAAATGTCATGCGTGGGCCGCGACCAGAGACACGAGTTGGAACAGCAATATTTTCGTAATGCTTTCCCGACCACACGGTTGCTCGGTTGCTATGGAAACGGCGAACTGGGCGTGAATCACCCTGCGCGTCCCGACGCTGAAGAATCAACGAAAGGCGCAAAAAGGCACCGTCGAGATCCCGGACCACAATTTGGACTCATGTATTCTTACTCAACGATTTTTGTTTACATTGGCTGGGGTAAAATATTGTCACAACCTGAAACGACTCAATGCTGTAAGTAGGTTTAAATTATACATAATTATTAAATTTTTGATGAGGTTGGTACATATTTTTGAGTTATTGTGAATATTTTACCATTTTCATGTACAATAATTTATGTCCATTTTTATATTTAATAACAGTTCCACCTAATGTGGCAAAATTTGTCCTATCTCAAGTTCGCCACTTTATTATTTTCAATACGGTATTTATGCCGTACATTTTTTTAAATAAGACAAATATTTATATTCATTTTAGATTATAAGAGCGTTTAGAGACTGTTGGAGTTACTAAACTACTTAGTTACTTGTCTACAACAAGCAAATCGCAGAACATGCCATGAACTGACGACATTTAGATATAAAAATAATATTATATTCCAAGATATTGTTGTTAGTTGTATTTACATTTTAGTTCTTTGTAACCAATGTTTTTCCAGACACTTATACACAATTCAATGTTTGTATTAATGTTGAGAAATAATTATGGAGTTACGAAACGCATTTTTTTTGCTCAATCTATTGAGTGATTTTTTTAATTGTTTGACGTTACATTAGGTATAGTATAGCGCCAAGAAACAAAAAATAAGTTATCTTTGTTACATACTTTTCTGTAATTTTCGAACTACTGCTACAACTACATATAACTATATTTATGGGAAACACTGTGCACTTGTTTCTAACAGATTCGTAATATGTAGGTGATCAGACAGTCTTGTAATAAGTACTTATAATAAAAATCCTACCTATGCAACTTTGACACAGACTCTCGCACTGGGCCTCTATTGAATTGAAGAAAAGAAAGGATTTGTTAGTGTTAAAGCTGAAGGCGGCTTTCCAGTGCGTGGTCTAGTCGACGGACACAGATCAGCGCGCCCCGACGCACCGTGAAAAACCGCCATAAGATATTGTGCTAAAGTAACATCAACTCTAGTCAGTAGACAGTGATATTTACTGCCTGCATTAACCTGCATTAACTCTACATACGTAAATTAGCTGTTTGCTAACATTTTTCTTGCTTTTCATGAAGCTACTGATTAGCTTTAACTTTGCTTTGTGACGGAATAAAGTAGACCCCGGGCACCGAGTATGTAACCGGAAACAATGCCAGATGATGAGATGAGATCAAGTAGAGTTATTGAAAGCTGAGTTTAACTCCGTGTCTGGGACACTGATGGGGTATGTGATATTAAATTGTCGGCGACACAGTGCTTGTGACAACAGTCAGTTCAACTCAAGATCTCTCGTAAATAAATCTGTCTCATAACTATTATCTCGTGAGTCACATCTCACAAGTACCTTTTTTTATTTATTTTTTTCGTGTAGAAATCCCCTCGGATACTCACAAGTACCTACCCTACAGATAGACAGGACGAGTGGCCACTTACCACAAGGCGGACTTTGAGCTTATTTACCACCTTACTGGTATAAAGAAAACGGTTTAAAGAAATGAAATAAGTGGACTGTGGAATGTTAAAGTACTGTACCTATTAGACTTTCACGAAAAACTTGTATCTGTTACATGTTTTATAGATAAAGGTATAATATTATAGAAGTTTTTAAGGGTAATGTTAAAACGTATAATGTAATATTAAGCTTTGGATTCATTGTTACTTTATATTTTTAGGGTTGCTTTATTGTGTACGTGTAGGGCAAGCACAGTCAACGACAAAAGTTGATATACACTAAAATATTTACAAACCTTTTCTTCCATCGGAATACATGTACACACGAGTACATGTACACGGAATACATTCCCTAGAATAGAAACTCAATATAATTCATGTTTTGTTTATTTTTTTATAAAAGGTTAATAAATTAGAATTTGTTAAGGTACTTTTGTCATTGACTGAACTTAAATTTATTAAAATAATTATGATTACATAATCACGTTTATCAATAAGTACACGTCAGATTCACTATTGTAAGTGAATAAGTACCTAAGTAGTATCACTAACAATAATTGTGCAATCTTAATAAAGTACCAAATGTGTTTTAAATTGAATTTTTATTTATATGAATGTACTATATTTGTGAAACTTAATATGTTTTCTAGACATTTTAAATATAACCTACCTCCTCACGATAGCAGTTACAAAAAAAATAGTAATCTGTGTTTTTTACTGCTTCCTAAAAGCAAGGTAGAGTTTGAGGCCCTACCATGACGTTTACAGCCAAGCCAACCTAATCTGCAAGCCAGTAGGTACACCTGTTGATTGACGGTTGGAATGTCAGAAGATAGTCGCTCCTATAAGAACCTAATAAGCCAAAATGCAAATCAGAAGGACGATTCAAGGAGGCAAAACACAAGACAAGGAAAAACTTTTTTTTTAATAAGAATACTAGTAACCGAAATAACTAATATTCCTCCTAACCCCTCCACCTAAGCTAAATTGCTTGTGTTAGGAGTGGGTTCACGTCGGACGACTTAAAGCTAAAGCCTCGCATGCAACCTGAATAACGTTAAGAGGGATGATGGTGACAAAAAGGAAGAACAAAATACCACAAAAACAAACAATATTTGATATACGTCTATACTATTACAAAATTGAAAAGTTGTTGAGTCTGTTCATTAGAGACATTAAAAAAAAATTAGGTTATGTTAAATTAATGATTCTGAATACATTTTTTTTTTGAACTTCTTTTCGGTCTGCGATGGACGCAAACATTACTGAACGGATTTTAATGCAGTTCTTTCTATTAGAAAGGACTTAATCAGACTTAAAATCTGCCTTATGTTTGATTGCAATTGGCTAAGTAGAACCGAAGATATGACCAAAAAACTAAATCCGACTTCCGCGCGGGCGGAGCCGCGGCCATCAGCTAGTACGAAATATAATCCTTTTACATGTTGTCCGGTGCCTCTACTTCTAAAAAAAATTACAAATACACTCGAGTGCCTTTTTTTTTTTTTTTTTTTTTTTTACGTGCGGAAATCCCTTCGGATACCCCCCCGCTGGCCAGCGGGGGTGGTTATGTCGTGTCTCGACTAAAACCGCACGGTGTCCTCCCCAAGTGTCCGTTGCCGGGCACCCCGGGTAAGCCCTCGAAAGGATAACCCCAGGGTTGCCGGCGGACTTTGGCCGCCACCGCGGCCTCGCCTGGTGGGGTCGGGTTTTATCCCGCTTCGGTGAGTTGGCAGGCGTGTGTAGGGCACACGCGACACGCCTCCGCCACGGCCTGCTTCTGTAAGGACGGCGAGTCGGCCAACTGCCGTCCTCAGGCCCCGATCATGGAGGTCGGTAGTCCCGGGCGTAGATGAGTCTGCGGCGTCCTCGCCGCAGACTGCGAAACTCGGGGGGCAGGGTTCTTTCCCGCTCCCTCTCCGCCGTCTCTTTCGCGCGCATAACCTGCTCGCAGAAAGAGGCGGCGGCGTGCCACTTGCTCCCGTCGGAGACCACGGCCCTCACCATGGTCTCCAACGAGAGAACGTCCACGCCCAGGACCGCAACGAGATCCCGGCGTTGACTCGCCCACGCAGGGCACTCCACCAACGTGTGGAGCGCCGTGTCTTCGCCAGGATCCTCGCAGTGCTGGCACTGCGGCGTTGTCTCCCGGTGGATGCGCCACAGATACTCACCGAAACACCCGTGTCCGGTAACCATCTGGCACATCCGGTAGGAGAGGTCCCCATGGTCCCTCTCCAACCACTCCTTACACTCGAGTGCCTCAGATATGATGGATGGATACCTAATGAGACATGATGTCATCTCGCAATGGAATACGCCTGACAAAAAGTAGATAGCAAACCACGGTTCCGACCTTAAGATAACGGTCCACCACTATCTTGTTTGTTACGTTAGTAGTACAAAACCGTCTTTTTTTCCCAATTTGCAGCTGTAGTGTCGAATTATGCACAGAAGATCGGAGTTAGTGTAAATCGTGTAACGTTGAACTTTTTTTCGTACGAAAATACCCTCGGATACCACCGCGCCGGCCAGCGTGGGTGGTTATGTCGGGCTTGAACCGACTAAAATCGCTCACCGTCTCGGGTCTTCAGGTGGAAGGTGGCCCATCAGGCATTTCCCTCACACCCCGACGCGCGGCGACGTAATGGGACTAGCAATTGAGTGATTGCGGGCTCGAACCGTTGTGAATCCAATCCTATTACAAGGCTTAGTAGGAGTCGTTAAGTTAAGTGTATGGATCTTCCACTAAGATCTTCGGGGTCCAAGGTAATGTCACCATCAAGCCAGTACACACCTGCTGATTGACGTATGGTGCAGGCTTTCCTCTCGGGGTTGGGGGGTCAGACGGCAGTCGCTGCTGTATCTAATAGTAAACCATTCATAGTAAGGTGGAGTAGGAGAGCACCCAAGCACCAGAGTGCAAACCTTGGACACAACCGAGATAGACGCTTGGATGATAATTCGGAATCATTTAGTGGGCGACAAGTTTAACAAGATGATATGTACTGCGTAACCTATCTATACTATTATAAGATTGTAAATTGGTTGTGACATTGGAGAATTTTAAGAAACTAGACCTCCTATGAAGAATTTTTTTAAAATTCGACAGTAGTCAAGAAACCAATAGGTAGATCGTTTTCATCGAAATCAACCTAAACAAGTTCCCAAGACCAGATCTAGTAAGTAGTTTTTTTTTAATACGTCTTACACACACACGATACGACACACATTTTACCACTTTGGAAGTGTCTCTCGCGCAAACTATTCAGTTTAGAAAAAAATGATATTAGAAACCTCAATATCATTTTTGAAGACCTATCCATTGATACCCCACACGTATAGGTTGTAAAAATTTGTGTTTCAATTCTAAGTATGGGGAACCCCCAAAATTTATTGTTTTTTTTTCTATTTTTGTGAAAATCTTAATGCGGTTCACAGAATACATCTATTTACCAAGTTTCAACAGCATAGTTCTTATAGTTTCGGAGAAAAGTGGCTGAGACATACGGACGGACTGACAGACAGACATGACGAATCTATAAGGGTTCCGTTTTTTGCCATTTGGCAACGGAACCCTAAAAATATGTTTTAGAACCGGAGATATGGCCGAAAAACGATAAACCTCCGCATGGGCGGAACCGCGGGCATCACTTAGTCTAATAACACAATAGTGGTAATACAAATATTGGTAGTAATAATAATATAATAGTAATAATTAGAAATAATTGTTTCACTCTCAGGAGCCTAGTGCCACATAAGTCGTGAATAGGATTACATTTGGACAATATATGGCTGTGCATCATACACTTTGATACGGAGACAATGAAGGCTTCAGAAAACATCAATGACGAGATGCTTAAATAGAGAGTTTAGAATTTAAGTACTAACTAACTCATTGTTTGTTGTGAGTCTCGCAACGTAATGAGGTTTAATGTGTTGTTTAGAAGGCATTAAATATGTGTGCCGTGTGTGGGAAGTAGGATGCGGTGCGAGGTTGTGTACTAGCACTGATTTACCTCATATGTAACGAAAATGGACGCTTAGCTAATGTAATAATTTTCTTTGCTACTGAAGTTATGCTACTTGGTAAAGAAGTTGACAATAACTAAGCTAAGTCATGTAGATACTAATTTATTATGGATATTTTTCGTTTGACTCAAAATACTTAGATGCCTTAGTAATTTATATAGACATCAATGTAGATGCCTATATAAAATGGCGCAAAGGCCATCATATTAAGCCAGTCAATGGCAAATAAAAATTCAATGTCGAATAAAAGTTACAAATAATATTTAACTTTTGTTAAAAAGCATAGGAGAGCATTAAAGAGCATTGGAGAGAACATCAATCTGCGTTTGGAATAATCTACAGTCAGTCAATGACGTGTTGCTATTGAGATCGCTATAGAATCCCTAGTGTTTAAGCATGATGAGTGATGACGACCTTGTAGACAAACAGTAGGTAAGTAGTATAGTCGTCACGTCCTGTGTCATGTTTTTTCAAGATGTTCGTCAACGGTATGACATGGCTCGAGAAATATCACTATATTGCCATATTTTGTAAATTTAAATTGATAAATTTAAAAGCTATTTGAGGAATAAGTGCAATATTATAAATATGCTTTAAGGTGACAAATGTAATGTTTTTTTTTTTAATATTTAGGACACGTCAATTTGACTTCACCTAGCTTGATGGTAAGCTGAAGGTAAAGTCTCTGGAAAGAGGGTCACCATTACATACACGTACCATGTTAACAATGGTGGCACTCAGCTTGACGGCCTCATCAGAAGAGGATTGTCGTCGCAGAACCGCGTGACACCCACCGGTCCCACTAGTGCTGCGACCACAAGATTTATATAATTGTAGGTATACTTAGGCTTGTTTGTTTTATTTGTGTAATAATTATATAAATAAACTCTTAAATCTCATTTAGGTAATACCAGCGAATTCTTTATAGCCGAAAGTATAAGCGCTAAAGCTATTTAGTCATCACTTGAAGTAACACTCCTAGCATATTATCTAATCAGGTTATGTATACAGGGAGACGACGAGTGCCACTATATGTAAAGGTATAAGAGTACCTAATCTATAGTAGCATTTCATCACACACTTTCCTTCATGTATAAGCTTGTGAAGGTGTTAAATACACGTTTTCAGACTTTAGGTAGACCGCGAGTGACACGTCATAAAATATTCCATTGTAATCGAGTGTCAATCGGAATGAATTTGATTATGTGATACATTTCTACTTCCGACTAGAAATTTATGTAGGTACATGCAGCATTCGAAATGGAACTCTTTCATCACTGATGACACTTCGCGTTTCACCATTAGATATTAAGTATTGACTCTATGTTGATTTTATATGAATGATTTACATACATACACTCATACAGTACGCCTTTTTCCCACTGGGGTAAGCAGAAACCACATGTTTTTGCTTGCTACGATCTTTGCTTCTTCTACTTTCATAATTGCTTTCAAAGGTAGGTATATGATCGCCAGGGGTGTGTGTTGGGTAACCTCCTCGAGTGTCGCTCCGATTCCGATCCCGCTGCAGTCCGGGGGGAACGGAATCGGAGCGGCCGTTACACCCTGGGCGGCGGTCAATGGCTTCCCCTTCACCCCTTCATAGGGTTGGCATTGATCGTCGGCCAATACCCAACGTGGCGGGAACACATCGCTCTCCGTACTCCTCTGCTTTCAGAGGAGACAGGATGAGCGATGCTGTTAGTGGTGAGATGGCCCAGGGTCAGCCGGGGTGCGAGGGATATGCTCTATGGGTAACCTTACACCCCGGCGTCTGAAGACCCGAGACGGCGTGCGGTTTTAGTCGGTGCAAGCCCGACATAACCGCCCCCGCTGGCCGGCGGGGGGGTATCCGAAGGGATTTCCGCACGATAAAAAAAAAAAAAGGTATATGATCGCCGGTTGCCGGTTATATTTGTATTTTAAGTTCATATATAACAAGTTAAACGTGTCCAACGAGCCGAAACTTGATGGGGTTGCGTAGTTTCATTACAGAGTTCCTATGACCACCTTCTAGCTCTATCATCAGACCCTGGTTACCATTGAAAGACAAACTACTCGTCAAGATGATTCAAACGTGCCCAAACTCGATGAGGTTGTGTCGTTTCTTTGCGAAGTTCCTATGGCCACCTTACAGCTCCATCATCAGATCAGTACCATGCCACCATAATATAGCATTGTCAAGCGATTGACACATGTATGCAAAATTTCAGCTCAATAGATAACCGGGAAGGGGATCAAATTTAATTTGCAAGATTTGATAACAAACATCGGGAAAAAGCACAATAAGAATACAGAGAAAAAACTTGCACGCGACAAGCTTTTGAAATCAGCACAACCCTTGCACAACGTTTTTTTTTTATCAAAGCTTGTTTTTGAAAACGTTTTTATATTTTTTGTAAACAGAACAGATTAAAAATCAGGAAAGCAGCATGAAAATTTTACGTTTCATTATTTAACTACCAAAATAATGAATGATTTAAAAATGTAGAAACAGAAAGAAACGATATTTCTTTTGAAATAGATTTTTATTCATTGATAAATAAAATAAATATGATAAAACGTTCTTTTTAGGGGGCTTTCCAAGAAATTTTGGCAATTTTAGGGACTTTTGTCTTTAGCTTCAGAGGTAAATATTTTTAGGAGATGATAACCCTGCCAGTAGAATATTTAAATTTTATTGTCAATAGGCTATTCAAATTTTGCTGCAAATAAGCTATTCGTATTTTGCCGGCAGCGGGCTATTAGAACTTTGTCGCCAGTTGGCTATTCTAATTTTTACCGCTCTTAAAATGTGTCGCCCTAGGCTCCAGCCTAATCCGCCTGCTGGTAAATCCACCACTGGATATAGGGTACAGTATCTATCTGTGTCCCGATTTGTATCTGAAACTCACACACAACTGGGTAATTTCTCAACTGTTTCATTTCTGAAAACAAGAAATCGTCATTAGACATTTATGAGCTTTCTAACACATTCTAAAATATCACGCATCTTATCTTAAAATGTATCTTACATTTCACTTCATTACAAGATCAAATATTTTTATACAGACCATAATAACGTCATAAACATTTCGCTACTTTGCATGTTTTCGGTAGATACATAGATCATATACCTAGTTCATGGTAGATTATTTATCTTCAAATTCAAATATTATGTACTAGAGATTATTATTAGAGAATTTCAAAAGGGGCAGTTGTGAAGCATTTGAAAATACTGATTTATTTTCTATTTAACTAATATTTTTATTTCCAACTCCACTCTTAGTAATAGGGCAATCATCTTGTGAACACGATACCAGTTTTCTATAATGAAGACTTGGGGTGAGGGTGGTGAGGCCAAAACGTACCTTTTTGCATTTGAAAAACCGTAGCACCTTTAATAGCCATAATAGGCAATATATCGCAATTTAAACCATAACATTAAAAGTTATTTCTTACAACCTTTGTATGATGAACGTTCTAAATGGACGTGTAGATATTCTTCTTGATAGGCTGTGTGAAAATTTTTTTTTTATCCTCTTTCCACTAATTATTCTTCAACAGTTATGAAGAAATTAAGACATGTGCCCGCTATTGCTCATCTTTAAAGCGAAATTTTACAATAATTAAACTTTGCAATCCTACGGTTGAGATGTTCAGCAGGCGATGAGTAGTTCTGTGGTTCGTTGAAGGCTTCACCGGTTTCAGTAAGGGACGGTTGGCTGCCTGGCTAGTGTTCTGCCACAAGGCCCCGCGGCCGCACGCCTCCACGCGCCTCTGATACACGTACGCGTAGAAAGTCCCGCGATCGTTCTGAAAAACTATTTTAGATGGTTTATGTGTATTGTGAACTATATATAAAGTTTTACAGATATAATAAAAAAATAAGTACGTATTTTTTTTTAGTTTACGCACTATATCATTATTTTTTAAATGGTTGTACATTTAAACACGCCTTTTTTTCCTCCGGGGTAGGCAGAGACAACAGCCCGCCATCTGCTTCTGTCCTTACATAATATTTATGAAGTTTATAGTAATTTTTTAAATATAACATTGTATAACCAGATCTTATTTTAATGTATTGTATTTATGTATATGTATTAAGGAAATAAGTAGTGGTCATATAGATTCTTGCGACTAGTGCGCTTTCATAATTAGAAATAACGCCCAAAGATAGCACTTCATTTAATGACAGAACACACGATAAGAATACGCGTTTATGACATTTATAAGTATGAATATTAATCGACTTTGTGAGCTTTTCGATGAATTAATTAATGTTAGTAACGGCAATGAACTCTACTAACATTGTAACATGATACTATTCAATAAAAGAATTATACTTTGACACTAAACTAGTTAAAAAAGAGGTAACTTTACAATCTATGAATACAGGTCTTATAAGTACCTATTAATTTGACTAAGCCCTAATTGTGTGAACGTGGTAATTTCGGCAATTAATTATTCGGTCCCACGTAAAAGGTCAGAAGCCTATTGCCATAAAATAAACACCTTTTCCAGACTTCGAGCGGCTAGAATATTTTCTCCCAGAAAAAGATTATACTTGACCGAATCGAACCTGGCACCAGATGCACAATACAGTAGAGTTTTCAAAGCAGTCAAAAAGTGAATTTTTAAGATTGCTATTACTTTCAATGGTGAAACCCGTAAATTAGGAGTCGGTTCAATCGGAACAGTACCGGGTCAGATTCGAACGTCTCGCTTGTAAGTGCGACGCTTATTATAATTATCACTGCTGTTTTTTTATGAGTTGTTTGTGTTAAATTAAGTGCACATAAAATAAAATAAAATATAGTTAAAAACAAAATAAAAAATGCTCACATTGTACATTATAATAGAATATGAATGAACTTGCGAATTGTTACAAAAGGTTTTATAGTGTATGTTATTAAAGCTGTGCTCGAGATTAATGTAGCGAGAGGAGAGACCGGCGGCGCTCGGCGCTACGCATCCGACGCTTCACTTTCTCCCGCGTACTGTAATTGCTACCAAAATGATATTAGACATTAATTAATTCCTCATGTATTTTGTCACTGTTATTATATATTAGATTTATTAGTTTAATAATGTTAAAAATAAAAACTACTCTACGGCAGTATCTACGGTTGTGATTATTATTTATTAGTTATTGAATTCTTAGTTACGTATAGAACCTACATACGTGAATAAGTAAAAGTTAATCTATATATATAACTAGCTGACCCAGCAGACTTCGTACTGCCTCAATCGATAACAACTTCCATATTTATTCACCTTTTAAACCTTCTCTGGACCTCCACAAATAATTCAAGACGAAAATTAGCCAAATCGGCCCAGTCGTTCTCGAGTTTTAGCGAGACTAACGAACAGCAATTCATTTTTATATATAAAGATAGTAATAAAATAATTGATAATGATTCAACAAACAATATGCTCATAGTTTTATAAGAGTCTCCTAACTTTTTGGATTTGAATTGGAAAGAATCAATATTCAGAATGCGACTTGAATTTGTAATACTTTTCTAGGTTTTTATCATGTATAATAGTCTAGAACCCATAGTACAAGGTAGTTAAGTTGTGCTTACTTTGGGTCTAGATAGCGCTGTGTAGTAAGTCCAAGTATATTATACCTCTGTCCTAGCTAGTTAGAATTCTCCTCTTCGTGGGTCTGAGGGCGAAAACCTTTTTTAATAAAAAATCACAAGTAAAAGTTTGTAATGTTAAACGATACTTACAAAGTTCACTTTTTGTGTTATGCTATATGTTTTGTGCTATATTTTGTCATTGTTATTGAATATTTGGTTTGTACGTGATACTGTACAAATAGTAGGTATAACCAAATTGTTTGTTATTAACTTGTTACTTAAATGCACCTTAATTGAATAAAAAACAAGAAAAGGTACTACCTACTATAAAAGTACATAATTAGTATAAAAGTACTACACTATTACTTTATTTTATGTGATGTGGGTTTGTATTCTTTTGTTAGAGAGGTTAGCAAGAATACATTACTGGTATTCTTGTTAAAACTAAATCAGGATTTCACCAAAAACTGTTATTGGTCATCATTGGGAAAAATTAAATCAAAATAACATAACCCAGTTGAGTCAATCGATTGATTCCCCAATGATATTATCGCAATAAATTTCAGTGGTGAATTCTGCACTTTTTTTTTACGTGCGGAAACCCTGTCTTCATCCCACTGGAGCTAACTGGGAATCTGGTGTGCCCTAGGAAGGATATCCCACGCCAGCGCTGGCGACCCCGACGCGTTATTGGGGGTCTAATTCCTCCTCCCCCTAAAAGAAGCGCGCGAGGAATCACGACGCGCCACCGCCCTGGGCCTGCTTCTGCTAGGGTGACGGCTAGCCCCGACCGTCACCCCCAGACCCGCGCTCATGGAGGTCGGAGATTGTTCTGTGATCTCCGCCGCCCGGTGCGCCTTCTAATACGGCATAGGAGAGTGCTGGTGAAATCTGCCCTAAATAAGTTAGGAGTCGGCTTAGATAATCGGTACAATAGGTACTAGTTCTGATTCGGGTTTAATGTTTTATTAGATAGTTAGTTGTTTGTGTCATAATGAACTAGAAGATTATTGTAAATCTAATATCTTTAAATGAGCAGTTCTAGTGTATGTAGTGTATGTAGAAAATGTCGAAAAAAAAACAGATACTAATGTTTATTGTAGTTAATTTTAAATTCTATTTCTCTGCGTTCTAACTGTTCTCTTTTCTCTTGCAGATTTTCAAGAAATATATTCTTGATATATTAAATATCACAGCCACTAGACCGCGTAGGTTATTAAAAACATTTAAGGGTTTAAGTGGTACAGTGCGGAAAGTGATTCTCATACAGTTGGATTAAAACGTTTGTGGACATTGCGGAAGAATAACATTAAAATAAGTGAAAGTTTGTGTGGGAGAGGCTGGGCTTAAGTGTAAAGACAAAGACAACTTCAGGAACAATGGACCACCTGTTCCGACAAAGGCGGATTAGTGTGCCCAAGAGGTAAGAGCTAGAGCAATAATAACCGGATTGTGTACTGATCGTAGCATACACTACACATATCATTGTGCAAAGCTGCCTTATGACTGTGGGCTATTAGATACTGTGAGAAGGAAATATCTGTAATGTACGCAGACAGTACAGACAAGTCTAGAAATCGGTATTTTTAAGTTATCAGTTGCAGTGGAGACGAGAAAATATTTTGGTTATGTTTTCGTTCTTGTAATAAAATTTTCAACGTGTTCTCAGGGTGAGTTTTGCCAAGTTTACTCTGAGGACAGGATTCGAGATCTGAATTTGAGAACTACCTACACATTTTTTTTTTGCTTTGTTTTAAATAAATACATTATGAATACGTAACGTAACGTAAACGTACATAATAAGACAGTAAAGTTTTCTTTCGTTTTTTTTTTTCATAAGGCCAGAACTCTGAATAAGTACCCCGAAATCGAAAAATCGGACGCTTCTGTGATGCACTTATAATTTGTCATAAGTGATACCTCTACTTTTATGAATATAAGACCATGCAGAATTGTCTTGAATTCATGAATTCAAATATAATACCTAAATATTCACTTAATATGCTTCAGAAACGTTATGAAAAAGTATTTTTCACTCACCTTTTACTTAAGTTTACCTAAATGAAAAGGTGAAACGAGAGAAAAGTAAATTTTAGTTAAGAATCACTTTGTTAAGATTTAGATCGGAAAAAGAGAACATCTAGAACGGGACTTGAACGCCTCAAGACGTATATAATATATCGGAGAATTTCGAATATCTGGGACGTGTCTAGATAGCTCAGCTGGTCAGAGCATTCCCCCTGTAAGGGACTGGTCGCGGGTTTAAGTCCCGTTCTAGATGTTCTCTTTTTCCGATCTAAATCTTTAGAAAATGTAAGCATACGAAATGCTTAAAAAAAATTATTGAGTACATTTTGTTGTAAAATAGTCATTATCATCTTTCTAAAACAACATTTTATTACATATCAATTATTAAGTATATTATAGTGATTTGTATTGAAAAGATATTATAAAATATTTTAATTGTGACTTCCACTTTCACATTCTCTTCCCTTGTTCTTACTTCTGTTGTTTTCATATGGCGAAAGTTTTAAAATACGGAGAGTGTCAAAAAGCTTTGTAATTTCCTGCCGAAACAAATTTCAATTCATATACGCACCGTCAATTTCCTAATCGCAATTAATGTGCAAGAAGTGAATGCGATAACACACCGATTTATTTGACTGTCGAATCAATTAAACGCGCAGTTGTAAACAGTGATTTCCAGCATCGGGTGAATGACACTGAGCCTAGACGTGGAGGCTGGAGGCGTTTTTGTCAACTATATCTCGAGCATTGTTACCAACAAGTGACAATGGCGGGTTAATTCCGTTGCTAATGTATTATCTCAGGTTCTTTCTCACAAGCACGTTTCAAAGTTCCTAATTTATAAGATATGATTATATAAACGATACACAATTTACGTAAAATATTTGTGTGGCGTTGTGTTAGAGCGTTCGACTGCGAAGTCAGAGGATGCAGGTTCGATTACTGCTCAGTGCAAATATTTGTAGTCATGAATATTTTTTTTTGCATTGGTCTGGTTCTGGATGTTTCTGTATATAACATGTAGGTACTATATCTATATACCGTCCCACTGGGGACTGGGACTCAACGCTGACATTATGATGAATGTGAAAGTGGCTATTAGCTATGCTATTAGTATATCATAGAATATTATCATATTATACTTACATACATACATCGACACCATTTTTCCATTGAGGTAGGCAGATATATGACATGTTTCCACTTGCTGCCATCTTGGTTTTCTTTTCTTCTACTCATAACTGTTTTCATTCATGCTCGCCGGTTGTGGGTAAAAAATATAAATGAATTGTTACATCAGACTGATGTACTTAATCAATGATATCACCGTAATGAAATCTCGCCCGGATCGTCCTTCGCACGACTTTCAACATGAACATCGCAGAGATGTTCATGTTGAAAGTATAGCGTCCTCACCTTTAATTATTAATACTATGGTAATATATGTCACGTTAAGGGATTATAATTATAAACAATTCATTATCATAATCTTAGCTCACTCTTTCTGTGCACTTTGATTTGACTTAGACGACTTTTATGGGAACGACTGTCATCTTAACTCCAAGGGGAAAGCGTGCGCCAAAGCGTCGCCGTCGTCCGTTATTCATCACGTGTACCGGCTAGCAGGAGAACTTGGCTAGACCCCAATAATAGGTATTTACAAAGAAATATGAGAGCGAAATCTGACGATTATGCCATCGGTTAAGTTACATAGAAATCTATGACGGTGATGATTTCTAGATCTAGGTAATTAAGTATGCTAGGATGGGATTAGATTCTTCATTTATGGTTTATTTTTAATAACATGTATTAAGTTAAAATCTCAATAACTAATACATATAGAATTTATACATTTAGGTATAAAAAATAAAATTCTAATTCGAAAATTTGAATTTATAAATGAAATGAAAATTCGAGAGAAAAGATCAATTAAAACTTGAAACTGAACTGCGTATCACGTTAATAAATTTCATATCTTCAGTATGCTCGTATTTAAACGTTTTTTTTCGACTTAAGCTTTTATTGCTGCTTTTTCATGGTCGACCACAGGGTCCATCATGGAAGTTATCCGCTACCTTAGAACTTGAAATAAATCTCATATTGCTTCATTACGGGTGATATAATATAATCCATAATGGAGCAATATGAGATTTATTTCAACTATTAATCTAGGAAGTTGGATTGATTAGAATCATATCTACTTTCAAATTCAATTTAAAGTAGGTACTAAACCCGTTTTTAGTCTAACCACTTTTAATTATACTAGAAAGTTATATTCTAAATTAATAACTGTCTCTATAATTATAATTGGTTCATTGTGTGTGGCTTTTTATAGCGATAGATATGGAAAAAGCCTATCTACTACTTATTGAGATTAATCTCAACCTGTAAAGAAAAATGTCTAGTTTTTTCCGTTTGGCTTTCTAACCTCGGGAGGTTTCCATATGGAATAAATAAAAGAAGGGTCATCATCATCATCATCCAAGCTTAAAGCCCGGTTGCATACGTAGGTTGCAATTTGAAGCCCGGGGTACGGGCCTCTTCTAAATCCATGAAAGCGTAATAGGCCTTTCAACTTTGACACTAGAATTGAAAAAAAATAATGTATGTATATTTTTACATTATGCGATTTACTTTATCTCAAGTCGAGCTGCATTGCAAGTTTGTATACAAAAATGTTCACTTCAATTAAATTTTTAAGCAATTTGTATGCTTACTTTCAGGTCAAGTCAAACGTGAGCCTATCATACATAAAAAAGTATAAATACATAAAAACGAAAATCCCTAAAACAACAAAGTCTCCAGATTTCACAATGGAAACTCAATCTTGATGGTTGCAATCTCATTGCTTATTGTAGACACCAATTTAAATATTGACTGATAACACGTTGGAGAATTGTTTTTTTTAAAGATTGTAATCAAAAACTGCAACATTCTTTTCTAAGACATGAGTCGATAAGTAAGATTTATTGTTACCATTTCGCTATTACACCTTTGGACGATCAACCATAACGTGGGTGTGTTACAATGCAATACACCTAAGACAAACTGACACTTCATGAATACATACCTCACCTGTGTGCAGAGTTTCGCATTGCATAGAGAAAGTACACATTAGGAATCTGCGAAGCAAAAACAAATTTAATTGTCTTGTCTAATCTTTTATTGATGTCCAATGACCAATTAAGATGTATTCTGTAGACTTCTGCATCTGTGAAGCATATTCTTTAAAGTTAAGGTAGAGGGGGTCGAGTTCGAGCGCAGGGCCTGGCTGACAAAGGTCACGTTGCCTATAAATATGGATAGTGCATACTAGCCTATCCTTCAGTTAGAATATTAAAATTTGCGCATATTTCACGTTAACAGCCAGTACGACCTTGGACTTCTCGAGGCATTTACACATAAAAATCGTTCTGCAAAAGCTATAATATCTCCTAATTTGTTCCTTTGAACCTAATCCCAATGTTTTTATTCTTTCATCTAACAAATTCCTTCTTAAGATTTTTTTATATTACTCATGTTACCTACAAATACGCACATTCACGATCACACATGCGTGCAGACCCTACCCGCGCCAGGAAGCACTAGCGACTCTATTCAACGGGATTTGCGCTATTGACCTTTTAGTAGTTAAATTATGTTTTGTTCTGTCCGCCTTTCACCAGTATGTTTGGTGCAGGGACTCTCACCATAAAAATTGTATTAGAATACTCCTTTTTTTTCTTCGTTTCTGAAGTACCACGCTTCCCTTGAACAGATTAAGTAAAATTGTGAAGACGTAATAATCAGACATGCCAAAATTGCTTTCTATTATCATGTCATTAACTTTCGCCTCAGCTGGCTAAGTGATGTCTCGATACAAAGTAGTCTGTTATTTTCGGACTGTCATATTAAATTCCAGCCAATTCAGTTCAATTTCGAAGAAAGTTGTGAATCTAAACTATCCAGGGAGCTATTCAAACACACACGCGAACTTTCTTCAAAATTAGTTCAGATGTGTTGCAGAAGTTCAATGACAAGCACACACACAAGTTGAGTATATATATTATATATTTTATAATATACTAACTGGACCCCACGGTTTTACCCACTTACTGCTCAGCTCCTAAGAGTCGTAGCGTGAGTTGACCTATATAACCTTTCCCAAGGAATGGGCTATTAAATGCTTACATATTTTATCAAATCGCACAGCTAAGTTCCAGAGATTAGCGCGTTCAAACAAAAAAATTCTTCAGCTTTGTTGTTAGTATAGACACAGATTACATAATATTATTCTAATATATAGATAAAAAGACATTAATTTAAAAATATGGTGCATTACGTTCGTATATTGTACATTCTGAAGTTTGACAGCTAATTCACAAAATGAATACTTCCATTCAGTTCCGTCAATTAATAATCAATATATCTCTTTTTTGCCCTTCCTGCCTTCCGAGGTGTACCCGTGCCGATAACTGACCACCTTGTGCTTCTTGGCTTAACTACCCTCAACTTTGGCCCATAAATCGAGATAAATGCTCAAGTAGCTACCAAAAAGCTGGGTATCCTGTCGAAGGTGCGACAGTATTTCACACCGGAACAGCTACTCAATTTGCGCAAGTTCGATCGTGCACGGAGTACCTACTGTTCGCACTTCTGTGACGGCTCAGCTAAATATCACCATGAAGCGCTTGAGTCGATTGAGAGGTGAGCCAAGAGGCTTTTCAATAATGATGCGCTGGTCGAGGCTAGGCTTCAGTGGCTGGAACATCGACGCAGAGTGACTAGCCTTTTGGAGTTTTATCGGGGAGAGTGCCCTGGGGTTGCATAATCTGATTCCTCCAAGCCCTTTCCATCACCGAACGACCAGACGTACGGCGGTACTCCAAAGCAATACGTCATTATGCGTGTGTTTCCGAAAAGCTATAACCTGGTAGTCTTCAAGTCTTGAGTGGATACGTTACTTCTAGCCAAGCGTACTCCATCATCGACAACATTATCATTTATCAACAGTTAATATAGTAGGCAACGCGGGTCTATCGATTATATAAAAAGAAATAATAATAAAAATCCGTTCCCGCAGGGGGAACGCACAGGTAGATTTCGTGAAGCAATTAATATTATTTTATTATCATGTTTAATTCTTTTTTCTCGAAAACGGTAACTTTTAGCGAAAAACTTTTCAGACATTTATTTTAGCCTTAAAAATGGCCTATCGATTAAAAATGTTTCCGACGGCAAGAATGTTCACCGGTTAGAAGTTATGATTTTTTTCCCGAAAAATTTTGGTTTTTCCCCCCTCCACTTTTAGTTAAAGTTTTAATCTTATAGGTTTATAAGTAAAAGTTGTTGGTATTCATGTATACTATGGGATAAAATTAGAACGGTTCGAATATCTTTCATGTAACGTGAAATTTTGAGGAAAAACTGATTTCATAAAAAGTGAGGCCCTACCGTCCCCTTAGGCCGGATTCCACCCGTTCACGAACTTAAACTAAGTTTACACCCAAGCAATTTTTGACCGCAGTTTGAAAGCGATCGGGGCAAAAATGCGACCGTGAGAGTGCCGCAAATTTTGGGAAGTGGAACCATACATACATATATATATATATATATAAACTTTTTGACCAGTGGTCATTTCGGACTCAGGGGGTCATAACTAGACCTCCTATGAAGAATTTTTTTTTAAATTCGACAGTAGTCAAGAAACCAATAGGTAGATCGATTTCATCGAAATCTACCTAATATTGATATTTTGTCTAATAAAATAAAGCTCTACAAGATAAAAACTAACAAACGACTCCTTATTAAGTTATGTTATGGTACTATGAGTTAACAACCTATCAACCTATTCACCACACCAATAAAAATATTGCTTTTACTTTCTAGACCCAGCAATCATTTCCCGTTCGAATATTTATACTGTAAACTGTAATTAATATCTGCTCTGTAGGAATTATTTCTTATTTGTCATTCTATCTTATGTTCCTCATTTCTTTTCTCAGTAGATTCTCGTTGAATATTGTTTCGTTATAATTGTGTGTACGATTGTTGTCATCAGTTATGCGTTCTTCGAACTAGACGGAAGATAATTACCGTTGTGATAAGTGTGCACTTCATACGGTTAAACCAACAGTTTTATGTTTTTGTCATAAACTACGTTATAAGTAGCGGTATGACGGCCGACTATATCTACATCTGATAATTCTAGTAACCTTTCACTTATAATTTATTTTATGAACACAACGATCAGATTTTATGAATACCCAGGGACCTGCCCTCACCTCACACGAGTATCTATTGTTGATGTCATGCGTGTAGTTGGTAGTAGTAGCAAATATTTTCGCAAGCTAGATTATAAGCTAGGCAAAATAGCTAGGGAGGGAGGGATGGAAGGAAGTCCGGCGGACGGAGGGAGGGAGGTGACAGCGAGAGAGGGAGGGTAGGAGGGCGTTAGAGATAGAGAGAGTGTCGGAGTATCACTGCTTTTTTTTGTACACAACAGTTCGGCTTTTTATGAGAGCTGAAATATCGTCAACTGTGTTTAAGTTAAGCTAAATCGTTCACAAGCAGGTGTACAGAACCCCCATCAAGATCTTTGGGAGCCAAGGTAACCCCACCTCCTGATTAACGGACGAGACTCTGCTCTAGTCTTTCCTTTTAAGGTCAGACGGCATTCTTACCGGCAAAAGCCAACAAAAGCTTAATACAGATGTCACGTTTTCTACCCCCCGCTGGTCAGCGGCGGTGGTTAAAGGATAGAACGGACTAAAATCGCACACCGTTCCGGGTCTTCAGATGGGTGTAAGGTGGACCCATAAGGCAATTCCGTCGCACCCCGACTCTGGTTTCGGGATGGCCTCGGGTTTAGGAACCACGGTGTCTCGTATTACCCGCGGAAAAGGGGGGGGGGGTCCAGGTGCCGCGGTCCCGGCCTGCTTCTGCTAGGGTGACAGGCGGCTCCACGGCACAGCAGCAGTAAGTTGGATGCAGCTGGGATCAAAACTGCTGTGATGATGTTTGTTGAGTGTATGTCCCCACCAAGTCACACTGGCTAAGCCATCCTCACCTGTAAGCCGCTGCTATAACTAACTATAACTGCTGATTAAAGGACAAGGCTCTGGCACTGGGGATGGGAGGTCAGATGACAGTCGTACCCGGAAAAGCCATTATACAAATCAAAAATATTAAGTGAATTCCAGGCTACAAGGCTCTATGGGGATAATGATGTTGCTGTTTGTTGAAACTTCAAAGTCGGCCGGTCACTGCGGTCACCGTGGTCACTGTAATCTGAAAATTCAAACGTCAGGTAGTTCAGTTAGTTAGAGTTAATTCCTTCAAACATAAAAGTGTAATTCATTTGAATTGCAATGCATGAATTTTAATTGTAAACACAATTTACATGCATAATAACATCATTATGAACGTACAATACCTATTCAAGTTTCTTTCTCGTGAACGTGTACTTAACGTTTTAAATAGTGTTTTATAAAAGCATGATGTTTATATACGTACACCTTTATCTATGGAGTTAGAAAAGGTGACACTC
Source organism: Cybosia mesomella (assembly GCA_946251805.1). Taxonomy (NCBI): domain Eukaryota; kingdom Metazoa; phylum Arthropoda; class Insecta; order Lepidoptera; family Erebidae; genus Cybosia; species Cybosia mesomella. The sequence goes on from OX276401.1 coordinate 21,355,975, forward strand.
CACAGTCTTGAAAGTTGTTAATAGGAATTACTTAATAAATTGATCTAGGGGGCTCAAGCCAACCCCATCTGTAAGCTGGTACTCTGCTGATTGACGGACGAGTCTCTGGCGCAGGCTGGCCTCTCGGAGTTGGGAGGGCTAAAGGCAGTCGCTTCCATAAACTTCGTATAAGCCAAACCAAAAAGAGAAGGAGTACGTGGACCCTGGGTTCCGAAGTGAAAGCCTCGGATGAAACCGGGAATAATGCTAAGACGGTGATGAATTGTTATTTAAGGTTATGTCTGTAAGAACAATGTATGGTCATGAATAAGTACGGCATTAGTGCCTAAGAACGGTACCTCTTAAGTAGGATAATTAGCCCACTGCAACGCAAGCACGAGTGCAACAGGAAATGCACTAATCTAACTAGTGAGTGCGAACTAGAACAAGTACGGAATACTTTTGAAATAGCGATTGTATTCAGATAACATATCAACAATTATTGGTAAACATGTTCTTATTTATTAATTTTTTATTATATTGATCTCCTTCTATATTTACTTGAAGTTGACTATTTTGCTATGAAGAATTTTAGTTAACAAAAAAAAAAACCAGACATAACAAGTAAGTTAATAATATACCAGAAATATATTTGTATTCCTTCTTGGCCAACGAAATGATATTACATGAGACATTACTTATATTTAGTAAGCTGCGCAAGGCGGCCCATTCTCATGTGTCGTTTATCAGAAGTATTTTTGGGAGGTTTCTATTAGGAAATTCTCAGAACGTGGCACGGAAGTTTTTCGAAATCTAGGAATATCCAATGGTCATAATGGTATGAATCGCGCCAGTCCAAAAAGCATATAGGGCGATTCATATCATGGTTCGAAACACCGAATGCAAAAGTTCTTTGAGCGATTCAAACCTTTATCCGAATAACAATAACGTGGTATGAAAAGACTAAGCAACCTTGATGACAATTGGGTCGCTTCCTTTTAGGTACCACATAGCGTTCATGGAGGACGGAGGTAACCACCCCCGCTGGCCGGCGGGGGGGTATCCGAAGGGAATTCCGCACGAAAAAAAAAAACGATACCACATAGCGTACCGCGTACGCGGTACGTGATGAGCGGATCCGGTGGCAGAGTCTCGAGGTGGCTCTGCATAAAACCGAGGGCTTGTTCTTTCATGGGCCTCGCAGCAAGCCTCCTGAGGGATCCAGTCTCATCGTGGGAGGCAATCGCATCGGCATCAAGCCCCAAATGAAATATTTGGGGCTCGTGCTCGACGGTCGATGGGACTTCGGAGAACATATCCGAAGTCTGGCCCCCAAATTGAAGGGCACAGCTATCGCTCTGACGTGGCTGCAGCCCAACATGAGGGGGCCCGATGACTCCTGCAGGAGACTACGGGGGATTGTGCGGTCCATGGCCCTATATGGGTACCGAATATGGGCGCAGGCCCTGAAGGCCAGAAGTGTGCGGATGCTGCGTGCTCCGCAGCGAGTGATGGCCAACAGGGTCATAGAAACGTACCGCACGATCTCCTTCGAGGTGGCGAGTCTCCTTGCCGGAACTCCACCATGAGAACTGGAGGCGAGAGCACTTTCGTAACTAAACCACTGGTGAAATGAGACGCGGGAGCTGGGACGGGACCCTGAGCCTTGAGAAATCGAGGCCGTGCAGACCCAGCTCCGCCAGGACATCGTGGTGGAGTGGAAGGAACGACTTAGGCGACCAAGCGCAGGGCACGCCGCAATAGCGGCGGTAAGGCCCATCATGGAAGATTGGCTAGAGAGGCGACACGGAAGCCTCTCGTACCGACTGACGCAGTTGATCTCCGGTAAGAGGAGATTCGGGTACCACCTGCATCGGATCAGGAAGGAGCCAACGTCTGAGTGCCATTACTGCGACGCGAGCGAGAACGAGTGCCGAGGTGTGACCTCGTGGCACCCTTCAGAGTGGTAGTCCTCTCGCTCGGCAGCATGATTGCGGCAATGATGCGGAGTGCGAGCGCGTGGGCCGTCGCCGCCTCCTTCTGCGAGCAAGTAATGCTCAAGTAGGAGATGGCGGAGCGAGCCCGGGAGAGAATTTGCAACTCTCTCGGTCCGCCGAGCCCGCAACATGCTCGCCATGCGTCGCAGGCAACTCAGACGCCGGAGGTCGCTTAACCACCTCCGTCCTCCATGAGCGCAGGCCTGGGGGTGGCACGTGAGGCCGCCTGTTACCCCAGCAGAAGCAGGCCGGGACGGTGGGGTGACTAGCGTGCGGTTTTATTCGGTTCAAGCCCAAAATAACCTCCCCCGCTGGCCGGCCTGGGGGGGTATCCGAAGGGATTTCCGCACGAAAAGAAAAGGTATCATTATAATATCTATTACACGATCTAATGAGATAAAATATAATTAATTGATGTAAAGCTGCCCAGAATCTGAATCAATAACAGAATAATTATATACCTACCTAGTATCTAGGTATTTAATGTTACTTTTACCAGGTAATGAACTGTTTCATTATTACCGATGATATGAACTTTTAACATAAATTATCATGTATAACACTATTCAGTAATCTGTACCGTATGTTCGTGTCAAACTAACAAGAGCTGCAAATGGGGTTTCATTATAGCTTGAATGCTTTGCGTACCTGACCTTAGCCGTGTTGACCCTATGCATTATATGACGTGCATTAAATATCGGGACTTTGATTTCGTACAGTCGATCGTTTAACCTGCTGTTTTGCAGACTTATTTACAATAGCATTACTTGATACTATATAAGTGTGTGGCATGCTCATAACCTATTGTTTAAATTTGTTTTAAAATAATTGCATCTTAGATAGATGAAGGAGTAGGAAAATGGGCTCCGGGCTCCATGAAACCCGGATTAGATTTTGTACTCTGGCAATTGTTTTGCATATTTTATGAAGTTTGAAAGTCTATTTTTATCGATAATGACATTCAAAACGAAAGCTCATTATTCGAAAAATATTAAACCAATATTGTTTCAATTCAAAATATTGTCCAGCTTAATTTTAGATGAAAGACTAAAAAAAATTATGTTTTAATTGCTAAATGTTACTTTACTTTTAGGTTCGTGGTTTACCTAAAATAATATTTAACTAGCTGTGACCCGCGGTTCCACTCGCATGGAATACTGATCCCATTCCTGCGACAGGAACCTATTTTTAGTGGTCATACCATCTTCACATCATTGCCTTTCTAATGCAACCGGTTTGGGGCACATCGGTTGGACGATTTCAAAGTGTGTAGAATTTTTCTGGGTTTTATTTAAATAGATAAGCCAGTTGTAAGTTCTTGTTGAGCTAGCAATAAACGCCAATCATACAAATATTTCGCGTGTAGAAATTGCGTTCATGCTCCAGTTGCACCCGTGCCGCAGCCGCGCTGCTCGCTGTCGTTGCATGCGCATTTCTTAGAGCATCTTAACCTCATTAGTTTTATGACTAAAGAAGAAATCACTGGCTTACAATGATCTCATTTATACATAGTTTACTTCAAAACGTATGTCGCACAGACGTGGTAGTATCAAAAGTTGTAATAGAACACCATTATTCATCACTATTGTCACTTATGCAATGGTTAAAATGATTAAGTGTGATAGCGATATTGTTTGTGCTACTATGAAACGTCAAGGAATGCTGGCTGCTTGTTCCCTAGTACCATTTTTTTTTTGTTGTGCGGAAATCCCTTCGGATACCCCCCCGCCGGCCAGCGGGGGCGGTTATGTCGGGCTTGAACCGACTAAAACCGCACGCCGTCTCGGGTCTACAGACGCCGGGGTGTAAGGTTACCCATAGAGCATATCCCTCGCACTCCGAAAAAAAAAAGGTACTAGTCACTTAACGTCAATATTTAGTAAGAGAGGAGTACTTTTCCGCTTGTACCGGTTTAAACTACACTGATTTCTATTTGCACCAAATACGCATTTATTGAGTTGATTGGTTCATAGCATTAAATATCACACTACAACCCATAGGTCGATAACTTCAACGCGTGTAAAACTTGTCTCGGCAAGTAATAATATAAGAATGCTATGAACTAGTATTCCGTTTGTGTTGGTAATAGATATGGTTCGAAAACTAACACTTTACGTATTACAATTTTATTATCCTTATTAAGATCAATACTATTTCATAGAAAAATATACAAAGAACTTTAAATTATTGATTATTAATCAAAGATGCCACTAATAACTTTATTATAACCGTTTTCTTCAATAAAACCGGCCTCGGTGGCAGTTTACATGGTAATGTACGTCATATATTTATTTCAGTTTTATCAGTCTCTTATTTTAGAAGTTACAGGGGGGGAGCATACATTTTACCACTTTGGAAGTGTCTCTTGCGCAAACTATTCCGTTTAGAAAAAAATTAAATTAGAAACCTCAATATGATTTTTGAAGACCTATCCATAGATAAACACGTATGGGTTTTTGGTTTTATTTTTTATGTTTCAGTTCTTAGTATGGGGACCCCCAAAATTTATTGATTTTTTTCAATTTTTGTGTGAAAATCTTAATGCGGTTCACAGAATACATCTACTTACCAAATTTCAACAGCATAGTTCTTATAGTTTCGGAAAAAAGTAGCTGTGACATACGGACGGACAGACAGACAGACATGACGAATTTATAAGTTTTTTGCCATTTGGCAACGGAACCCTAAAAAAGGGAGTATCTTCCACTTAGAGTCACGAAATAAGAAAATTGTAAAAGAGCTTCTGAATTTTTCAAATTGCTCCTCCAAATTCTACTAACCCTTATCTAGGCACAGTTTATAAACAAGGCAGATTTGATAATATTAAAAAACTAGAGATTTAGAAATTAGTTCGGTGAATGTCGGTTGATCCTAGAGCAGTATTTGAAAGAATAATCATTATATTGTTAGGAAAATACAAGGTATTTTGCCACAATGCTATTATCCATTTGTATTTCTTTAAAACGCCAAACAGTAAGATGTGTACAAATTTATTTACACTTCGTGTAGGAATGGACACACCATGTGTAGAAGTGCATATAATTATATTAACTGATCGAGATTAAAGATTTAGATCCGAAAAAGAGAACATCTAGAACGTGACTTGAACCCTCGACCATTCCCTTACAGGGGGAATGCTCTGACCAGCTGAGCTATCTAGACACGTCCCAGATATTCGAAATTCTTCAAGTTCAAGTCCCGTTCTAGATGTTCTCTTTTTCCGATCTAAATCTTTAGAAAAAGTAAGCATACAAAATGCTTAAAATTTGAATTGAATTGATCGATATTCTGTTCGAGTTGTAAGAATGAATTGATGGAAACAGGTACTTAGTGTTTATCACGCAAATAACGTATCGTTTATATAATTTACTAGCTGTCCGCGGTTTCACTGGCGTTAGTTCGATCCCGTGGGAATGTCGAGATAAAAAGTAGCTTATGTTACTTCTGAATAAAATTGCTTTCTAATGGTGACGAACTACAAAAACAGTTCATTAGTTTAAGAGTTTATCGATTATTAATGAACAAATCTTGCCTCTTTATAATATTAGGATAGATTGCAGAAGGACGTATTTCAAGATTTCAAGATTTACAACAACACATTCTGTTTAGATTTCAAGCAAATCCGAAATCTTTGTAATTTATCGTTGTTGTTACATGTCGCATGGATGAAATAAACAAAACATTGCATTTTGAATATCATAGAGTCAAAAAAGCAGGTCAAAAGCAGAAGTAATCGAAATCGAAGACAGAGCTTTATTGCCTACCCGTTATGACAGCATGATGTGTATGGAAAATATAGTATGGTTAATTCGCGATGTTATCAACTGGCAAATTGCTGTTCATGAACTTCAGCGTACCACATTTTTCCTCTATACTAATATTGTTGTTGATCCCTCACAAGAAACTAAATAATGATCGTGCTATAAGTGGATTCAAGTCAGAAGCAGTCTTTCGCGGCTAGACTTCAGATTTATACTGCTACTTTACCAGTATAATATACTCGTATAGGACATTTAATTTATGTGTACTTTATGACTTTCAATCTATGAAATGGATTTCATAAATTGAAAGTTTGATAAATTGAACTGTGTAATAGTACATTGTTACCCTAGGGGTGAAAGTAACTTATTCAGTCCCGAGACGAGGTTTTCCGGCCAGCTCTTCATCTTGCTCAATACTTGACAAACAAAATAGGCGGAAAAGCGGCAATTCGATCTTCATTTGTTTTTCGATTTGAAGGTTTTACTCATTTTTCCTTGTATTCGTAATGAAAAGCACAGTGTTTACCTCGGGTTAAAGACTTATTTAGTCCCTCGAACTATTGGCGCCCTCGCTACGTTCGGGCGCCAAACCTCGTCTCGGGACTAAATAAGTTACTTTCACCCCTAGGGTAACAATGTACTATTACACAGTGTAACCGTATCAAAAAATGACACATTCTGATATTAAAACGTGATTGCTATTGATATGTGACCTGACACTTCACCATTCGCTGTAACAAAAAAAAAGGTAATTTTATGCAACAGCAAACGATTTTCGACGAAATCTAAAATATAATTGTCAGTTGTTATAATTTCCTTTAGATATAATAATATTTTTACTTGCGTCATAAAAGGTATTTTTCTACTTTTTTATGGCACCACCATGCAAGTGAAAGCCGGTGTTGATCCTTCGTTCTCAGAATATTATATTCTCAAAATATTACATTCGCAAAACATTACATTAGCAAAACATTATGTTCTCAAAATATTACCTGTACAATGAAACAGAAAATATGTAAAATAATTATGTCTATTTTTTATTCGCTGGTATATGGTGAGATTAGAAGTACCTAATAATCCAAACACCACAGGCAAGGCCTGATGTCTGATGTCCCACAGATACAGCAATCAATCTCGTTCCGCTCTCTGCATAATACTGGAACAGGTTTTTGCAGCTCTTTACATGTCGCTGGCCACGAAAATATATTACATGAACACTTTTTCCAAACATCCATTATATCATATTACGAAAATTTTATGGTGGAATCACAAGTGTTTGAATTTGTTTTGTAATAACTTCACCTACGCGAACATACTATGCAGTATCGAGAATGAAGACAAACAACAAAATTATATTTACAATTAGGTACTTGTAATTTGGGGTGCGACTGGTGGATCACCTTCAAGTTTGGTGCACCCTGGGCAACGTGGGCGATGACGCATCATTGATTGCTCCTCTGGAGTAGCTGGCGTCAACGTCAACGGCCACGAGTCCGACGACCGGCCCTTTTCAGGGCCAGCTGACCGCATTGCACGAGGGGGTCGGGGTATGGCGGGCCTACAAGGCCCGCGGTGGTGGTTTAGGTACCCCTCTGCTGTTATCAGAGGGGACACTGCGAGCGACGTGGTGATCCATGGGGATCAGGGGACGGGTCGGCCCACTGCTCACGCAGGTGCTGACGGGCATTCGGAGTTGGGGGGAGTGACTGCCCTCCCGCGTCGCGTAATCTCTGGGTGATCTTCAAAGACCCGAATGCTAGCCACATTCGGGAAGTCGTGATCTCGGAGGACGCGGGGCTTGCCTTAATTGGCCGGCCCGCGACAAGGAAACGTCTTTAAAACCCGACAGCCAAGTCGTAAAAACCTGTGGATACCGGGGGACCTCCACAGTATATACCCCGCTTCCCGGAATGAGCGTCACCCGGGAAGTGTATCTGTTCGTCTCAATCTTTGCTATTTATTTGCTATTGCATAAATTAACAAATATTGACCATTGTCATTTTTTTTATTGAGTATATTGACATTTTCACTGCATTTCTTTAATTTATTTGACATTTTTGATTATTTTTTAATTGTTTTGCATTGGAAAGAAAGCACTATTTACGCAGGCACGTAATTGGACTTATACATATACGTGGTAGGCGTGCAGTCCTTCTCCTCGCAGTATTCTCCAAGCGGATGTGTGGGAAATACCTAAATCGCGACCAGCGTTACGTGTGCTTGTCGCGTCACGTGACGCTGGTCCCTGGTGGTGTTTTTTTTTTTCATTTTTATATTTTTTATTTCTTTATTTTTTTATTTTACCCGATATATATTTTTTTTGTTTCAAATACATATTTTGTCGATACCAAGTCATCTCACCAAATTCAGAGACCTAATTTTGTGACACCTTTAGCGGCGATAGCCCAGTGGCATACGTAACGGACTGCTGAGACGAGGTCTGGAGTTCGATCCCCTGTTGCCCGGGCACACAACTCTAACTTTTCGTAGTTATGTGTGCATTAATAAATGATAATTATCGCTCGCTTAATAATGTGCCCGGTAGATGGCAATAGGCTCGCCCCCTATTACATTGGGACCTCAATCAACATAACTGGCGAATCGTGGGTGTGTAATACACCTCTGCCTACCCCTTCGGGAATACAGGCATGAAGTTATGTATATATGTAAAATTTGTAACCAGGTATAACAATTAAGATAGAAATTCAAATTGTCAATATAATTTATTTCCATTTTATATCAATAGATTTATGGCACTGGATATATAATCTGAATCTGGGATATGGCTCCAACGATTTTCATGAAATTGAATATTTCGTTTCGGGGGCGATAAATCGATCTTGCTAGGTTTCATTTTTAGAAAATATCGAAAAGAAAACCTTGCGAAGCTCGGTTACTCAGGTACTCTTGATGTAGCTACAGATTCGATCTCATAGTAGATTAGTTCACAGAAAAGTAATAAACATTCAAACTATTCCAAGTATTTTAAAGAGTTCCATTAAAATTCTTGTCCATTGTTGAGTGATGTCGGTGTTGCAGGCACAGCAAGGTCTAGGTCGTTGTTCGCTGTCGAACAGTTACTGGCTCAACGCTTCACTTCCTACCCTCTGTATCGGAAAGCTATTTTTCATAATTAATGGACATTAGAGCCACTACGCGGACGTGACCGCCTGTAACAGTTTTATGTACCTACGTGAGTTCTTTGCAAATGCATAATAATCCGCGTTGATGTTTGAGCACAGATCACTTACCAAGTATGAGTGTAAATTTATACAGGTATCTGCATGAATATCTTTGTTCCTAACTCAGTTCATCGGAATCAGTTATTTGACTTTCTTAACAAATTATGTTTCTATTTGTGAATGTGAAAACTAAAAAATATATTATTTTTTTTACTCAACGGCACCTTAGTGAAAATGTGTGTCAAAAATCGCACCATAGTAGGCCGGAAACAGTGATCGTCTAAACTTCAAAACAAAAAAGAGGACTCTTGTTTTTCTTGGTTTTTCTTACATTGTTCTAAAAACAATAATCACCTGTCGCGTAATACGATTTGGTAAATTGAAAAAAGCCACCATTGTATTTTTTATTACGAGTCGTAATAAGGACCATTCCTTTGTATCGAACTCAGCAATGCGAGACATAAGAAACCTATTCATGTTTGTACTTTGTACACGCACCGTACGTAGTAACTGGTAACATAACTTCCAAGAGTGACAAAGACTTTTAACTTAATTTATATGCTAAACGGAATGTTAATAAAAGACTATTGAAATTACTATATTTTGTGTAGTCTAGAAAGCTTGTGTCCATTTTGTTAACATCACTAATTCGTAATTTAAATTTCAAACAGGCATAATAGATGTTTTGTGAAGACATATGTGTACTGGATACCAAAATTAAGCGCCAAACAGTTAGATAATTTGGTTGTTGAGGTCAGTCAGTGCATGAATGGACTTTTTGTTACTTTATAGAATTACCGTTCGATATTTTAGCCATTATCTATAGTTTACGTTGTCTGTTTATGGGTAATCGTTTTATTTTGTGTGAAACTCGGTTAATGGGTCGGTAGCCGCGTGCTTCCGTGCAGCGGATGAGGTGTTGGAGCTAACTCAATGGTTAGAGAAAATTACTAAATGGTGGTCAGTGCCAACTCAATTATATTCAAATTTTATTACCGCGGAGAAATGTTCTCAATGAGTTTTCACGCTTAATACTTTGTAATGTGAAATCATTCACACTAATAGGTCCATCCGTACCGTAAGTTTAAATGACGGTAATGAAGTGCATGAATGTGTAAACTGTAAATTTTCTGTAACTGTAAAGTCCGTTACGTCGGATCAAATCAATTTCATTCATCATGTTTATTTTGCTGAAACAAGGTAGTTGAATGTCCCAGTTATTGTGTATCCACTTATTGCTTTACCTAACAGACATGCAAAATACCTTGCCCAGCATGCATTGAGATTGATCAAATCGATTACATCAGAAATATTAAAATGGGACTGAATTAGATAGATAAAACAATATGGAAAATTACAAAACATATAAATTAAGAACAGCTTAAAAGCAAGAAGGCTAAAAGTAAGAAAGCGGTACCCAGTCTCCTAGGCGCAGACTTCGGAAGCATCCGGGAAAGTCGCTGAGATGATGCAAACATTAAAAAACTAGAATTTATTAATTTTAATTTTTAGACATTTAAAGTTGTATTTTATTTTACTATGATTCGTTACTTCTAGGCAAACGTGTTTCATCATCGACTGAATCATCACTTACCATCAGGTGAGATAGGGGTCAAACGCGGCAGGCCTGCGTTTTTAATAGTTAAAAAAAGTATACGAAAAGCCTTTGTGTAGCTAAATGTCATTCACGGAATATTTTTTCAGAAATTACTGTTACACATTATATAATAATATATATACCTGATTATGACAACTTCTGTGACGTAGAGTACGTACATCGAAGGTCGCGGGTTCTATTTCCGCTCAGTGCAAATATTTGTTTGCATGAATATGTCTATATTTGTATTGCTCTGGGTGTTTTCTATGTATATTTTTACAAAATAAAATGTATCTAAGTCCCTTTTTTATTTTTTTTCTCGTGCGGAAATCCCTTCGGATACCCCCCCGCCGGCCAGCGGGGGCGGTTATGTCGGGCTTGAACCGACTAAAACCGCACGCCATCTCGGGTCTTCGGACGCCGGGGTGTAAGGTTGCCCATATAGCATATCCCTCGCACCCCGACTGACCCTGGGCCATCTCCGGTTTCGAGATGGCCCCCTCGGGTTTGGGAACCATGGTGTCCCCGTCTTGCCCCGGTTTGGGGGAGGGGCGCTAGACGCCCCACCGTCCCGGCCTGCTTCTGCTGAGGTGACAGGCGGCCTCACCTGCCACCCCCAGGCCTGCGCTAATGGAGGACGGAGTCGCCTGCGACGTGCGGCGAGCATGTTGCGGGCTCGGTGGGCCGTCGAGAGTTCTAAATCTCTCCCGGGTGCGCTCCGCCATCTCCTTCGCAAGCATTACATGCTCGCAGAAGGAGGTGGCGGCGGCCCACACGCTCGCGCTCCGCACCATTGCCGCAATCATGCTGCCGAGCGAGAGGACTCCCACCCCGATGGCTGCCACGAGGTCACGCCTCGGTGCCTCCCACGCCGGGCAGTCCGCCAGCGTGTGCAGCTCTCGCTCGCGTCGCAGTGATGACACTCAGGCGTTGGCTCCTTCCTGATCCGATGCAGGTGGTCCCCGAAGCACCCCTTCTCGGAGATCATCTGCGTCAGTCGGTACGAGAGGCTTCCGTGTCGCCTCTCTAGCCAATCCTGCAAGATGGGCCTTACCGCCGCTATTGCGGCGTGCCCTGCGCATGGTCGCCCAAGTTCCTTCCACTCCACCACGATGGCCTGGCGGACCTGGAACTGCACGGCATCGATTTCTCGAGGCTCGGGGTTCCGTCCCTGCTCCCGCGCCTCCTTTCGCCCCTGGTACAGTTGCGAAAGGGCTCTCGCCTCCAGGTCCCATGGCGGAGTTTCGGCAAGGAGACTCGCCGCCTCGAAGGAGATCGTGCGGTACCCGCGGATGACCCTGATGGCCATCACCCGCTGCGGAGCGCGCAGCATCCGCACCGGGTGACAACTTCCGACCTTCAGGGCCTCCGCCCATATTGGGCACCCATACAGGGTCATGTACCGCACGATCCCCGCATAGAGTCTCCTGCAGGAGTCATCGGGCCCCCTCATGTTGGGCAGCAGCCGCGCCAGAGCGAGAGCTGTGCCCTACAGTTTGGGGGCCAGACTTCGGATGTGCTCTCCGAAGTCCCATCGGCCGTCGAGCCCCAAATATTTCATTTGGGGCTTGATGCCGATGCGATTTCCTCCCACGATGAGACTGGATCCCTCGGGCCTCGGTTTTATGCAGAGCTACCTCGAGACCCAGCCGCCAGATCCGCTCAACGACTTGGTCAACCGCGGTCGTGGCCTTTAGGGTCGCTTCGCGGTACGTCGCCCCGCACGCCGTCACGAGCGTGTCGTCCGCAAGTATCTAAGTACCTATGTTTATTCGCATTCTATTTGCCTGCATTTATTTTCGCGCGCTTTTTTTATTTCCTGTGATATATATAGTAGGTATGGCTGCTCCGTATCTGAAAGGCTATCAAATATAAATAAGGTGGAAGTTTTACACACCTTTATTATTGTTTTCTTTTTGTAGGAGGTAAGATAAAAAATAGATGTGTTGAAATTAAATAAAATGGAATGACAGGCCTCACCAGGGACTTGACGACAAAAACTAAATAATTTCCAAGTAATTATATTGGTCTCGCCAATTTGACAAAAGTACAGTGGGTAGGTAACTAGTTTCGCACAAAAACTCCAATAAATTTATTTATGTATTCTGACTTACAATGCTGACAGATGTTAGTCGAGATTGTGTGTGTGTGTGTATTCCTGTAGTGTATAATGATTATCAAAATGGTTCATTTAAATGCAAATGCAAAATATGCAATTACTACGGTCACGAGGTGTGAGCACAAAACAGCATAATTTAATTTTAGAATGTTATTCATTTTAGCTGTTAGTGTTATTCAGGATAGTGATGTCCACAAGAAATACGCATAACTGTGCCCGGTCTATCAGCACGATATCAGGCCAATTCGCTTAAATAGTCCTATTCGCGATGAGGGACCAGTGCCAGTAGAGCTTTAGAGAATTCTAATCTAGGTAGTCGTACACCTAGAAGTCCATGTCCCCATAAGAAAGTGTATTAACACGCGAGCGAGCTTGTTGTCGTAATCCAGAATTTTAACATGGGCTGTACGTCTGCTGTCAGCTGTGAGATGGAGTACAGGATTATCCTTTAGTTATCTTGTAAGATATCCAGGGGAAAGAGAATATAATTCTAGGAGCCGTAATCGTAATAGCCGGATCGTGGTATAGGATAGAGTGTTTAATAAACACATTTTTTTTGTTATGTTTATGAAGCGAATGGTTGCAGTTTACCAAAAAGCGTATCGTTTGTAATCCCATTGGTACTCGTAGTTTGGAACGAGCTCAAACGTTTAAAATATTCCGTAGTTTCTCACTGAATCAGGTTATGACACATACCAGAACTTGTATTCTATTCACGTTCAGCATACATTTCCGTTTAGACCTTTCACGGGTTTATGTTAAGACAATGACATCCTATTGACGAGGACATACAGAAAGTAGTACGTGCCAATTTGTGAAGAATAGACAGAGAATAACAGTAGCGAATACTAGAATTTGAAGCTGAATTTCCATTTCTAGGGTTCCGTACTTCTCAAGGAAAAAACGGAATCCATTTAGGGTCACTTCGTTGTCCCTCTGTCTGTCAGTGTTTGTCTATCAAGACCTTTTTCTCAGGAACGCGTGGGGGTATCAAGTTGGAATCTATATGAAATACTCAGGTCTATAACGTCTTGAAACTGTGCAAAACTAAACTTCTACATCACTGCAATCAAAAGATTATAATAACGCGGCAAGAAATTCTATGACGCTTTTGAAGCGCCACGCAGCGCCAGCGCGAACCTTTAATTATTGTTGAGCGAAAGTTTTAATACAAGTATATTACAGAAGATTTTCAATGAAGTTGTGCGATGTAAAAGGCAATGTATGAAATGCTAAAATACATAAACATAAACATAACATAAACTCACGCCTATTTCCCCGAAGGGGTAGGCAGAGGTGCTAGCACCCACATTTCGCCAGTTTATGTTTAGGTCCCAATGTAATAGGTGGCGAGCCTATTGCCATTAACCGCTCGGGCACTTATAAACCTGCGGTAAATACACACATAACTTCGAAAAGCATCGAAAAGTCATTGGTGTGTGCCATGGTAAAGCTGGGATCGAACCCGAGACCTCGTCTCAGCAGTCCATTACCCATACCACTAGGCTACCGCGGTCGCTAAAATGCTAAAATGACTAATATATTGAATTCATAAAGATTAATAGTATATTCGTCTAAATAGCTTTCCAAATGACTTCAAAAGATGTGACTATTGAGGGCTCTTGCGCCGCTAGGGGCGTCGCTAAGGGCGCCTAAACCGGCACCTAAGGTGGTGCCCGAGTCCGGCGACTACAGCTGCACCGACCGTAGCGCAGCTTTTGGCGGCGATTGAGAGGCGTGTCGGCGTATTGGAGGACCGGGAGCATCGTCCTCCGCTCGCGTGGCCCGCATCATCTGTGGCTGCTCCCATTGGAAGTCTCGGCCCGGTGCGCAAGTCCGACTCGCACTTGACTGATTTTTTTATTTTCTAACGTTGTTCCTTTAATTTACGTTCTAACCAACTGGTTTTAACTTGGAAGAACTAATTAATAATTATGTTAACGGAAATTAACGCGAATAGGCATAGAAAATGTAGGTACCTTTTAACTGCCTGACGTTTCGACCTGGCCGTGATGAATCATGGAACGCGAAGGTTTAAAAGTTAGTAACTCTTTTTTGTACAAGGCCCTAACTTCTGGCTACTACTACTAAATGTGCTAATTGTGGGATACTGGAACAAACAAACAAGATTGTTTTGTTACAGTTCCAATATCTATAAGCATTAAAGCATCGTAAATAACTAAATAGCGCATCATCTATTTACAACGACTGTAAAATGTACAGTTTTGAAGGTTTAAGTAATGCAATCGAAAATGAGATGCGATTAGGTTTACTGATGCGTAGACAAAATTTGGAACGAATAAATGGTATAGGCCGATTGGTTATTTAGTTCTAACAGTTATTTTCTCGCTCTTATTGTTGGCAAGGGCCGTGAGAAGATATCGGACGCCTTGAACTCCGCGGTGCTGTGCGGTAGTAAACGATACGGGTCAGGCAGGTGACAGCTGGGTACAGATGCCTCCACAATGACGTACCTTCAAAATGTAGGATTAGTAAATGTTCGTTAAAAGCTTTGCCTCACTGCGATGAAGTCTAGAAAGTGTTCCCTTGTAACTACTAAATGGTTAAACCGATTTTGGTTGAATGATATATGGTAAATTCGTCTTTATTGCGCGGGTGTCACGGAGCAATAAAAGATAATAATCAAAATGGTGGATGTTTGACGCCAAATGTATGTTTTCACAAAGTATTGCTTGTTTTAAAAAATTTTGTATTTAGTTACTACTAACGTAAAGTTTGCATTAGATCGGTTACAATTTGTGAATTTAAAAATATTAAAAGATAAAGATAATAGCTGAAGCAGGAAACCACACAGCATAGAAAGGGAAGGCAGTTTGCTATGCGTTTGTGTTGCAAATTCATTAAGAATTTATCCTTAACAGACGTGTGATGTTTACAAACCCAATGGGGCTTTAAATTAAGCTCGTACTTAATATTATGAACGAAATATACTTACAAAAGTTAAATAAACATAACATAACATAACTTCACGCCTGTATCCCTGAAAGGGTAGACAGAGGTGTATTACATACCCACGATTCGACAGTTATGTTAAGGTCCCTATGTATAGGGGGCGAGCCTATTGCCATCTACCGGGCACAGTATTAAGCGAGCGATAATTAACATTTATGTAATGTACACATATCTACGAAAAGTCAGAGGTTTGTGCCCGGGGCGACTGGTGATCTAACTCGAGACCTCTTCAGCAGTCCGTTACGTACGCTACTGGGCTATCGCCGCTTTAAGTTAAAAAAAAACGCTTGTAAAAAAAGAAAAGCGTTGCTTCTTCCGTTCCATTATCACGAGGAGGTAGCAGTAGTCTAACTGAATACCTACTTACTTCATCAAAAATTTGCCTAGTTACATATTTAACATGATGCTGTCAGGAAGAAAGAAAGAAACTCCATCAATACTGAGCATATTCTTGGATTCACATACAGTAAGGTATGGTTCTCAGTCAACACACCATAAATAACATATGGGAACTGTTTGTTCATCACCATTGTAGGTACTCGAGGCCACAGTACATCCCGTAATGAACATAGCGTGACAATAAACGAATGTATGTCTGTTATCTGCAGCCGCTGCGTCACGCTACCGACGACGATCTTATAACAGTGACATATATCTAGGATGATAGTGCAATACAATGGCATTCTGCGGAAACCGCAGTCGAGTGTTGGATTTCCATCTTCATACAATATTCTCACTTATATTCAGCGGGATAAAGTTCAATTTAAATATTAGATAAAAAAATGATGCCTTCATATCAACCGCAAACGTTGGTAAGGCCTGATTTCGCGTGAGTTCCTCAAGCCCTAGTTTTTAACATTGCTCTTAGCATTGTTTAGTATGTAATTACTGGGCTGTTTCATATAATGTTGGATATATAATCGAAATTAAGTTCTAATTGTGTCTTAATACTATGCAGTCTATATTGCTATGCACTAACGGTATTTAGAGCGTATCGTGCATGTTCGAAGTGCAACGGAAGGCTGCATTGTAGGATAATCCAAGCAATTAAGAAACTTGTTGACAAAAACATGCCGTTAGAACTGTGTGCTACCGGTTTTCATGTATCTTTAAGCGAATGATTTACTGAAATTGAGTATGCAGCGGGTTTCGGGGGCGATAAATTGAACTAGCTAGGTTTCATATTTGGGTTCGGTCTCCAGGTAGGGACTGTACATTAATATGCTAATACTGTGAGTACCAAAAAGTTTAATAATATTTTAAGGACATATGCAAGGGTTTATTAAATTAATGTATGGATGTATAGTGTATATCTATGTATAGTGTGCATGTACCTTTTTTTTCTTGCGGAAATCCCTTCGGATACCCCTCTGCCGGCCAGAGGGGGCGGTTATGTCGGGCTTGCACCGACTAAAACCGCACGCCGTCTCGGGTCTTCAGACGCCGGGGTGTAAGGTTACCCATAGAGCATATCCCTCGCACCCCGGCTGACCCTGGGCCATCTCACCACTAACAGCATCGCTCATCCTGTCCTCTGAAAGCAGAGGAGTACGGAGAGCGATGTGTTCCCGCCACGTTGGGTATTGGCCGACGATCAATGCCAACCCTATGAAGGGGTGAAGGGGAAGCCATTGACCGCCGCCCAGGGTGTACCGGCCGCTCCGATTCCGTTCCCCCCGGACTGCAGCGGGATCGGAATCGGAGCGACACTCGAGGAGGTTACCCAACACACACCCCTAATTTCATAAACAAAATCTTCTGATACCTATATCAGATTACATGACTTTTAAATTTCTAATTCGTCTGACAAAGGGTTTATATAGGAAACCTGTTTACTTAACCTAACCCAACACTTCGTAACCTTGCCAAAGTTTATGCAGTCTGTTCCCGTACTGTATCACCAGTGAGGTGAATTATGCCATAGTAACTTTGCCCTTACAGTTGATAATTATGTATACATGCGAACGGAACTAAAGTCGCATGCATGCCACACAGCTATATCAATGGATGCATACTAAAAGGTTTCAGAAAATAACTTTATTTTTTCAGTTATCTATATTATAAATTTATAATATACCTACATAAAATATGATAAGCGGAATCAGTTTTTTTTTGTTATTTTTTTTATTCAGTTCATGAGAAAACTCGTTAAAGTCTTTTGAATGCAACGAACCAGTTTCCGTGGCATCATTCTCAATATACACTTGAAGTTCGTACTAACATTATGACAGGACTGTAACAATAGAACACAATAAATTGTATTGAGTACCAGAACTGGGCACATTATTTTAGTTGAAAGCTTTACTTGTCGGAGCTTTTGAATCCTGATTTATTCATGGTCTGTTTATGCAGCCTCAGGCATTGTTTTCTGCCACAGTTATAATTCTAAAGCTGGATGTATGCAACCATAAAGGAAATTTATTTATAATTATAATGTAACGAGTGAACACTATACCTGGTTTACTTGCTTAGTTCTTTTTAGCAAAAAAATAAAGGACCGGTATCCTAAATTCGTAAAAAGGAAGTGTAGCTAATTTAAAATATCTATTAGTTCTCATAATTTATAATATGCTGCATCTTTTAATTTTCATGTAACTTCTGAAAGATTTGAGGAGGTAACTTATTAAAATTCCTCCAGTCACATTGGAAACAGAGATTCACAACCAGATGCTAAACGAGAAAAAAATATTTCCACTACGACGATAGATTTTTGTTTTTTTTTTTAGCTTTTTCGCTACTAGTTGTTTGCTAAGAATTAGTTAATAAGTACGATTATGTGACAGGAAGTCTATTCTCAGTCCATAACTAAAAAATCATATCCACAGAACATTGTTTTGGAGAGTTTCGTAGTTACGAAAACTAAACTCATGTCAGA
Organism: Cybosia mesomella; assembly: GCA_946251805.1. Lineage (NCBI taxonomy): Eukaryota > Metazoa > Arthropoda > Insecta > Lepidoptera > Erebidae > Cybosia > Cybosia mesomella. Next base: position 21,374,458 of record OX276401.1, read on the forward strand.
AATATCCCTGGGGTTATCCTTTCGAGGGCTTACCCGGGGTGCCCGGCAACGGACACTTGGGGAGGAAGAAGAGATTTCCTCACGTAAAAAAAAAAATGTCAGAAATATTATTTTCTTAATATTTTACTTACTAGTAATATTTGATAGAGTACTTATATGTAGTATCTAGAGTAAATGATAAATTATTGTGGACAAAGATTATACATTTTTGTACTATTGATAGAATTTTAATACAGAAATTGTATTTCTAGTTGACCGCAGTTATTATTTTTAAGGCCAAGATGTTATAATAAATATTTATAATCTTAAAGATACTAATTAAAATAAAAACTATTACAAGACAATTATAGACAAAAATAAATTATGCGATAATAGATAATTTTCAGGTTACTAAGAAGTCTTCAACTTATGGAAAAAAATACGATGTAAGCATTGTCATTTCATTTATTTAATGTTAGTTATATTCTGCACGCCTTGCTAATTAGACCGAATTTAAATCTCACTAACAAACCACTTTAACGGCTTCATGTCCCTATAATATATATTAATATTCATGCAAATAAATTATAACCGTTAAGACCTACAACTAGGAGTGGGTTTTGGTCGGTAGTGTAGTCGGGACGGGAACCACTCCGTCGTAGTTCGATGAGTCAATCATTAGTCATTAGTAACGACTTCTATGTATACTACTAGAGAAGCTGTGTAAACGAGTATGCAGGTATACAGGTCGCAGTTCTGGGGATGAGGCGGGAAAAATTCGGTACGCTCAGGCACTCAAGCCCCCAAACCATATTGTGCTTAAGTAGATTACTTTCCACCATTTTATAAGCTTTTATTTAACTTGCTAATGAGTTTGTTAGTATGGGTCAAATCTTGGAAGCCTAGTTAGAACCACTTCGTTAGATTGCATTCAAATTCGACATATGATGATATATGATAGTATAAAGCTGGTTTGATGATGGAGTTGGACGGTGTCCATAGAAACTTCTGGACTTAACGAGATACACCAATCGAGTTTGGGCTCATTCATTGTCTTGGCAAATACTCTGATGCTACATGATATCCAGGGTCTGAAGATGGAGATGGTAGGTGGTCATAGGAACTTCTGAACTAAACAAGATAAGCCCGTCATGCTTGGGCTCTTTTTGATTTGTCTTGTTATGCACTTACAGGGGTTGAAAGTGTTTTAAAATTCATAATGTATTTTGTTTCGTACAGCAATTCTAGTTTATATAAAATAATATTGTATGGAAGTCATTGATCATTATGCAATAAATGCTTCATTATAATTTCTTAGAGTAGTCTTTATTGTGTATAACAAACGTTTACATATTATAATGTAATAAAATACGTTAAGCACATAAGTATTAACCGTAATCTGGCTTTATTGCCGTACTTCATTAGAGCTAAATGAGCAGTGAGCGGTTGCCAAGTGGAATATTTTAGTCGGTAATTGCTTGTGAGGACGTACGAGTAAGATTTGCGTTAATTTTAAATAAAGCTTTTTCTTTTGTATAATACATTTTTACTAGCCGGATTTTCAACAGTGGAAATGAGTTTAACTGAACTGGGTTCTTACATTTTACGAAAAAAAAACGGGTTTATGCAGTATAACCTTACCCGCAACCCAGTATACCTGCTGATTGACGGACGAGGCTCTTGCGCAGGCTTTTTTCTGGGGCTGGAAGGTCAGACAGTAGCCGTTCTCATACAAGACAAATATCCCGTATAAGCCAAACTAAAAGACACAAAATAAGTAATCGGACCCCGGGCTCCGAGGAAAAAGCCTTGGATGCACCGGGAACTACGCTAAGTTGATGAATTTTAATGACTCTAAAGTTCCTATAGTTGTAGCAATCCGCGCTTTTTAGCAATAAAATGGTAAAAATATATCATATACCTTTTGTTTCCTCAAAGCTTTGTTCGGTTTGCAGATTAAGTACCTAGTTCTATCATCGCACCGCTCACCACAGGCAACGGGTTTACCTGCAGACTTTAAAACCGGCATGATTGCTTGCTGTGCGGTTCGGTGGTTTGAAAGGCACTGCTGCTGGGCCTGACTACCAAAAGAGCATAAGAAGGTTTCTGCAATCGTCGATAGGCTACAGTGATTGCTTTCCATTAGGCCAGTAGGCAAAACTTTTTCCTGCTTAGAAGCATCAAATAACACACTATTTTTAAGCTGTTTTTGAGTTTGGTATGGTGAGATTACTTGTAGATCTCATTTCATACCGTTAACTTACCGGTACAGAATATCTTAGGGAAATATTATTTTGATATTAAGACATGTGGATACTTATGCTTATGGTAAATAAGCATTTTTAGAAAAGACCGAGCTCAATGAGGTTTCCCGTTTGAATTTTCTGCCACATGTTACACCTTAAGATAACCCTTCAGAAAATCGCAAATCTAAAACACAAATTTTTAGGGTTCCGATGCCAAATGGCAAAAGACGGAACCCTTATAGATTCGTCATGTCTGTCTGTCTGTCCTTCCATATTTCATAGCCACTTTTTTCCGAAACTATAACAACTATGCTGTTGAAATTTGGTAAGTAGATGTATTCTGTGAACCGCATTAAGATTTTCACACAACAATAGAAAAAAAACAATAAATTTTGGGGGTTCCCCATACTTAGAACTGAAACTCAAAAATTCAGTCAAGCCCCATACGTGTCTAGGATCCCATCTATGGATAGGTCTTCAAAAATGATATTGAGAAAAAAATTAAGACTCGCATTCGAAAAACAAATTCGTTATTTTTCAGTTAATTTTGTATCGACTATTACAATGAAGGAAGGAAGGATTTTTTCGGCACATGTATAATCCGAACCGCTAGTTACAGACGAATTAACTATACCTATTATTTATTTATTCTGTAATTGCATGGAGGTTCAAGTCGTTCCATTGATAGCCATATCATTAAAGATTAAACAAAATTAGTAGTTATTTTTTTTAATCACTCGAGCAAGTTGCAAATTGGCTTATGTAGAATTGTACGTTCAGTTTGGATACTGTGTGCTATCAGTTCAAAGTTTATTATTGTCAAAAAAGTTTGAGATACCTTTCTTAGTGGTGAGTAATCTATAAACCTTGTATATAACTAGAGTAATTAGGTATACTTGATTTGTCGGTCACGTTCTATGCTCACGATATTTGAATACAAATGAATTTCTATTTAATTAATATACGACATAAACTGGATGTGGAGGGCGGTGGATCGGGTGCTATGGCGCATATTAGGAGTGGCTTGTATCTGGATATACGCCGATATACGCGGTATACGACGATATACGCCAGCTGGACAGTTTCATCAATTGTCTGATCTTCCATTTTCTGGATCTTTCCTCGCTCGCGTCACAGTGATGACACTCAGGCGTTGGCTCCTTCCTGATCCGATGCAGGTGGTCCCCCCCCGGCACCCCTTCCCGGAGATCACCTGCGTCAGTCGGTACGAGAGACTTCCGTGTCGCCTCTCTAGCCAATCCTCCATGATGGGCCTTACCGCCGCTATTGCGGCGTGCCCTGCGCTTGGTCGCCCAAGTCGTTCCTTCCACTCCACCACGACGGCCTGGCGGAGCTGGGACTACACGGCCTTGATTTCTCGATGCTCGGGGTTCCGTCCCTGCTCCCGAGCCTCCTTTCGCCACTGGTACAGTTGCGAAAGGGCTCTCGCCTCCAGGTCCCATGGCGGAGTTCCGGCAAGGAGACTCGCCGCCTCGAAGGAGATCGTGCGGTACCCGCGGATGACCCTGATGGCCATCACTCGCTGCGGAGCGCGCAGCATCCGTACACTTCCGGCCTTCAGGGCCTCCGCCCATATTGAGCACCCATACAGGGCCATGGACCGCACGATTCCCGCGTAGATGTATTTAAGCACCTTATTGTGAATACAATATGCAGTTGATACAAGTGATCCTTTCACAGAACCGAATAAACAATTGAATTGAGTATGAATTAGAGATTAAACTATTTCATACTGGATCTGAGGATATCATAATACACAAGACACTTAGAGTAATCCGAATTAGTTTGTATATTATACAATTGACGTAAAGTTCATTATGATATGTACAATTTCGTTCGCTTCCATTCCATTTCGCGGCAATGTAAATTGAGCCATAGAGTCTATAAAAGAGTGCACTCTTGAAGTTAATACCTAAAAATATAGTTATGGAATACCCAGATGTCGTATTAATAATACACCTCTACATAATCCTTCCGAGATCCGCAATGAAGTCCTAAAAAATCGATGCTTGTGAAATTGTTGTGTTGTGATTTTATGATTGCTTTAGATTTAGATATGATTCGCTGTTGCCTGCGACTTCGCCCGCGTAGAATTCTGATTCCGTTCACACTGTCCATGGGAACATATTCCCGTTTTAAGATGTAGCCTATGTGTTATTCCAGACTTCATTCTATTCCTGTACCAATTTTCAGCCAGATCCGTTCAGACGTTAGAGCGTGATTGTGTAACAAACATCTAAACATCTTCACAAACTTTCACATCTATATATAAAGCAAAGTCGTATTAGTGATGACCGGACCGATTTTCATGATCTTTGATCAACACAAATCACAAATCTAAAAAAGATTTGTCGTTTGTCGATTTTACGTTTATCCGTACTAGTTTTATTGTACCGATGGAAAAGCTGCAGCCAATTCTAGCACCTCATATAATATAATATAATATACAGTTGATACAAGTGCTTATTTTCAAGTAAGAGTCCTGCTCGCTCAGCTCAATTTATTTCAGTCGAACCCTGCACTGAATTCCTAGTATTAGTAGGAAGTGGGATAGAAGCTGCTTGATCTAGACATAATAAAATAGACTGCGGGTACTTATACTTAGGGAGTTTCATTTTACCTATAAAATGTCAGCCCTTAAATTATTACTTCTGTAATAAACCTCGTGTGAGGGTAATTTATATGCAGCAGTACCTTCACCAAATTAAGAAATATCACGGATAGCGGAAACCAAGACGTAATTTCTAATTAAATATCTACTTTAATTAATAGATTATGAAAGTTGTGTATTCACTAATGTTTAAATTAAATTGGGGATTACAGAATTGTGGGATTCATGGTATGAAATGATTAATGACGTCCCTTTATGACTATGCTAATATAAGGCAACTATTCCAATTTTTAAAACTTTTATAATACTTTCTTAATTAACTTTAATGCAAAAATATGTAACAGAACCGGTGTTTACAAGCCAGGCAGAATCTTTTCTTAGAATAAACATTCATAATAATTATATATCACGATTTCGACGGCGATCTCAACCCAGATTTGTAACCAGTTGCGAAATAGGATTTTTCAAGTCAGCAACAGAGTATATCATCGATAAACGGTATCGATGATATACTCTGTTGCTGACTAACTTGAGAACGGGTGGATTTTTATGATCCTTGATTTTTTAAATTTGTCTCCGCCCATACTGTGCCATTTTGTGGCGTTTTTTGCAGAAATCCCCACGGTTAGCTCCCCGCACGCCGTCTCGGGTCTCTATTGCCGGGGTGCAAGGAGATATTCACGAAATTATTTCACCTGATAAGATAACCTAACGTGATTCTAAGGCGGAACGATATGATAAAGTCAAGTTCAAAAAAACCGACCAAGTGCGAGTCTGACTCGCCCATGAAGGGTTCCGTAGCAGCAAGTAACATAATAAAAAAGATGTTGTTGTTCGTTGTAACTTTGATCGATGTTTTAATAATCGCTTATTTTTATTTTTATTATAAGTAAACATTATAATGAAAGAAAACGTAAAATGATTGAATGAAAGGTAAATTGCGGATTGCGATTTATGACGTATTAAAAAAAACTACTTCCTAGATTTCGTTTGGATGTATGTGTATCTAAATGATTCATAGCAAAAACCTACAATCACATCTTTTTCAATTCGGGGTAGGCATAGATTTTAACCTGCCTCCGTTCTTGCACGCTTCACTAACTATATATACTGCCATAATAGTCCATTTAAAAACACTAGTTTCTGACCTACCCTTTTAAAAAAATATATCAACTAGTATTCCTCTTTCAATCAAACAACCTTACGCATCACTCAACAAATTATAATAAAAATTTTGAAATGCACCAAATTAATATTAATTGTGACAAGACACAATAATAACATATTTAGTAACTACAGTGAGTATCTGACTAATAGGCGAGTTAACGGTTGATTACAAAGAGCTGTTGTTGATCTTGTCAGTTCACAGTAATATTTTGACGGCTAATAACGCGGAGGTGTTTAGTTTTGCGCCTTAATGTTACATGGACGCGCCATGTCAATGTCAGCCGATTGAGCGGCAAAAATGGCAAAAAATGTTAAGTAGTTACGACAGGAGTCAGTGCACCCAGTGATGGGTTATAGGCAAGTATAGCATAACGGTTCAGACATCGACTGTGGGCTTATATCCTATACATTTACTTGAATTTAGAGCAGACGTGAATCCACAACTTTATTGATCACTTGATTCGGGGAAGCTGCATTTTCCATATACTAATAACAAGAAGCTTAAATTTGTCTTACGCACTGATAATAAACGACTTCAACAGAAAAGTCTTATGCGCATTTTTAGGGTTCCGTTGCCAAATGGCAAAAAACGGAACCCTTATAGATTCGTCATGTCTGTCTGTCTGTCTATCCTAAGAACTATGCTGTTGAAACTTGGTAAGCAGATGTATTCTGTGAACCGCATTAAGATTTTACACAAAAATAAAAATATTTTGGGGCTCCCCATACTTAGAACTGTATCGATTTTTTTTTTATCAAACCCATACGTGGATAGGTCTTCAAAAATGATATTGAGGTTTCTAATATCATTTTTTTCTAAACTGAATAGTTTGCGGGAGAGACACTTCCAAAGTGGTAAAAAGTGTCCCCCCCCCTCCTGTAACTTCTAAAATAAGAGAATGATAAAACTAAAAAAATACATGATGTACATTACCACAAACTTATACCGAAAATTGGTTTGAACGAGATTTAGTAAGTAGTTTTTTTTGAATACGTCATAAATCGTAAACCGCAATTTACCTTTCATTCAATCAACTCAAATCTAAAAATCCGTTCCCGCAGGGGGAACGCACAGGTAGATTTCGTGAAGCAATTAATATTATTTTATATAGAGAACTACGGACTTTAAACAGTTTAATTTTTTTTTCTCGAAAACGGTAACTTTTAGCGAAATACTTTTCAGACATTTATTTTAGACTTAGAAATGGCCTATCGATTAAAAATGTTTCCTATAACAAGAATATTCACCGGTTAGAAGTTATGATTTTTTTCCCGAAAAATTTTGGTTTTTCCCCTCCACTTTTAGTTAAAGTTTTAATCTTATAGGTTTATAATTAAACGTTGTTGGTATTCATGTATACTATGGGATAAAATCAGAACGATTCGAATATCTTTCATGGAAAGTGAAATTTTGAGGAAAAACTGATTTCACAAAAAGTGAGGCCCTACCGTCCCCTTAGGCCGGATTCCACCCGTTCACGAACTTAAACTAAGTTTACACTCAAGCAATTTTTGACCGCAGTTTGAAAGCGATCGGGGCAAAAATGCGACCGTGAGAGTGCCGCAAATTTTGGGAAGTGGAACCATACATACATATATATATATATATATATATATATATACTTTTTGACCAGTGGTCATTTCGGACTCAGGGGGTCATAACTAGACCTCCTATGAAGATTTTTTTTTAAAATTCGACAGTAGTCAAGAAACCAATAGGTAGATCGATTTCATCGAAATCTACCTAAAATTTTACTTGCTGCTACGGAACCCTTCATGGGCGAGTCCGGCTCACACTTGGCCGGTTTTTACCTTTTCAATTGAATCTGTAAATCATTTATCATCTACTTATTAGTCCCTTCTGGGGTTACAAGAAATCGCTTCTACTTTCAAAATTAATATTTTATAAATGCTCGCCTGTTATGGTTGTTCTCGATCTGGCCTTTCCTTAAAATGTCGTCAATCTGATTGATATACGTACACTTCAACCCTTACCGGGCTATCCCCTCACACTTCTCTCATAAATCAGTTTCGTCAATCTTCTTCTTACGTTCACCCTCTCAACAGTCTCTACGTGTCCGAACAATCTAAGCATCCCTTTTTCTATACTCTGGCTCTAATAATCTCACGAAACCAAACTCAATTCAGTAGGCCGCTAACATAACTATCAAATTTAATAATGACTATTTGTATAAAATTTTTAATATTGGATAATATTATTATACAATTTTAAACATTTTCACTTTCGACACCAAATATGAGCCATTTTCGTATATAATTATGATATTGGTTAATGAATTGATTACAACCATAGCTATCGATTCCAAGCAATTATGGACCATTATTTTGACGGAACAAATAATGAATACGTAATCGTCAAAATAAATGGTCAGAACCAATGATAATGTACTTACTTAATAAATCCTCGATACATAAACATCGGTGACTTCTGAGCGATTTGCCATAAATATAATTCAAGTACAAACTGCAAAAGTAAGCAAGAAAAATTTAAATATACCTGTGCTAAAATGTCTTCATATACTATGCATGTTTATTTGCAATCTAGATCCCATATAGCAAGCTATGTTCAGTTTGGGTTGAGATGGTGCTGTCTACTTTCCTGTTATATTTATTTATTTATACCTATATAAATGCTTTTATTCTATCATGTGTATTTAGTTGGTTCATTAATATAGGTAGTTTGCCTATTTGTCTTTCGATTCCTGCTTGCTAATGAGGGAAGTCGACATATTATATTTCTAACTCCTTCAATTTTCGTTGGATTAATTACGATGCAGGGTATACGATGCAGGGCACGTATCGGGATCTAAATCCCGAGTGTCATTATTCGGTGTTTTGTTTGTCACTATTCTTGAATTATGTTCTTAAAACGTGCGATCTCAAAACTTGCAAAAATTTATAAAATTCAAATTTCCAAGTCTAATAAATTGATAACGAACCAAACTAAAAGTGATTTTGAAGGTTAGTAACCTCACGAAAACGTAGGTAGGTCTTGTTTTAACACATCAAGGACAGGTTATACGAAATACCGAAGTGTTTTTGAAACGCGTTTTGAAAACGTGGAGTTATTTAATCAGGGCCAAGCTCAGGTACAGACGATCGAAAAAAAATCAAGTCCAAACTAAAGTGGTGTTGATTAATTTTAACCAGCGGCCAAAGTAATTGAGTGTGGCAAGATATTAAGATATCAGAGATGCCATCTACTATTGATTGGATTCCGATGGACTATTAATTTGTTTATGTCGGACGCCACTGCGTTGTGCAAAAAAATTAAACGCCGATTCTTCTAATAACGAGCCGACACACAATGAACTGAGGAGAAATTTGTTTCTTTTTTACATAGTTGTTTATTTAAAGGCTCGTATTAAAGTGCTAATGCGTAACGGTAGCGTAATGTGTAATGCTATGATTTGCAAATAAGCACTTGGCAGTTTTACCGCGGTCTTGTATGCCATCGTCATGAACCCATTCTTACCACGAGTAATATATTTTAGTACGAAGGGTGAAGAGCACTAGTTTAGACTAGTGTAAACATTCCTGGGGTTTCAAGTGTAATACTAAATTTAGATGGACCAGAGGGTCCACGCGAGGGGCACAAGTGAAAGTCCTCTCGTGCTGGTACCGAGTTAGGAAAACGTTTAAAAGTGATTATACCAAAACTGGATTGTATTTTTTTCAGGAATTGGCCCTCTGTTCAGATTTAGCAATAATAATTCCTGAAAATATCCAGACTTTTGAAATACCTTTACAAAGATTGTGAGAAAATATTTATGGCAATATGGACATTTTTTTTTTTTTTTTTTTTTTAAAGTTTTTCCACAAAATCGTATGTCAATGCGCATAAGCAGGCAAGTTCTTCCATCCTGTCTTATCCCTCTCATAGGTACTAAGAGTTGAAATCAACAGCGGAAAAAAATTATAAATATAATTTTGCCGAAATATAATGCTCTCAAACCTATACAATCAAATTCTTCAAAGAAGTGAGACCTAAGAAACAGGAAGTAATGGATCAACCGAGTTTAATCGGTTATTTCTTGCGGAGGTAGAAAGCGTGACAGTATTAACTCTATGAGACGATGTGGGTATTAGTCACACTAATTATGACAGGCATAGTCATCAAAATGTGAATAGTGAAAGCATGTTTGTTGGGTTGTCATCAATTGACATTATAAAGTAACTTATTAAAACGAAGTCAAAATCATCATTATCATAACAGTGTTGCAAAGGACCTCACCTCGGAGCACGGGGTCTGCCTTCCAGCTTTTCTTCCTCCACTCCGCAAGGTCTTAAAAATTCAGACTAACGCGATTTGTTTTGTTTCATGTTCATATACTCTGCGAGCTCCGATGTTCGCATCTAGTCAATTTTATAAAAGTTCAAATGTGTTCAATTATGTTCTTCTTTTTTCTTGTTCAACTTGCTCTGTCGCACGTAATCGCACATCTGACATTGGCAGAGTAATATAATCTATGGGCAGCGTTTGTCGATATCAGCATAGCTTGCCATATAGAAAAATATAATAGAAGGTGATTTTTGTTTTAAATAGCTCTGTAGTCACACATAATATCACAAACAAAGATGGTTCTTAGTTAGCAGCTGAATCTCTTTTTGAATTCCTTAATGTGCTAATATAGCGATTTCAAATATTATTATAAAGCTTGTAATTTATTCAGGTTTACTTGATTTTTACTGGAGCGACTGTCGTCTGAATCCTCAATCCCGAGAGGAAAGCCGGTGCCAGAGGCTCGTCCATCAATCGGCAGGTGTACCAGCCTGCAGGTCAAGCTAATCTTGCAGCCGAAGATCTTATACACTCATGTTTAATAACACATAACATAACATAAACTCACGCCTATATTCCCGAAGGGGTCAGGCAGAGGTGCTAGCACCCACATTTCGCCAGTTTATGTTTTAGGTCCCAATGTAATAGGTGGCGAGCCTATTGCCATTAACCGGGGACTTATAAACCTGCGATAAATACACACATAACTTCGAAAAGCATCGAAAAGTCCTTGGTGTGTGCCATGGTAAAACCTGGGATCGAACCCGAGACCTCGTCTCAGCAGTCCATTACCCATACCACTAGGCTACCGCGGCATGTTTAATACTCGTCTTTATTAGAATGTAATTTAAAAAAAACAACTTACTAGCCAATTCGTCAATTACATATAGTACAGTTAAGTACTTATGAACAAAAACTATCAGCTGTCACATCTTATTTTTTATTCTTAACTCTAAACAAAGCACGGTATGACTCGTCATTAGTCATAATTAGTGAAACCATTTGTTGGATCAGAAGGTTACTAGTAATTACGGTATTTAATGTTAATGACGTTACCCTTGACAGACAGATACGGGCACTTATAATAATGCACCGAATGTATCTTGGGGATTGACGTAGGTACAGGTAAGTTTGTAAACAACGGCGCTATGTACTTCACGCGCTTCTTTCCCTTCTTAGTCGCTACCGTGATAGCCAAATAAAAAATGAATCAGCGGAGCCTAGTTTCCGAGGTGAAAGCCTCGGATGCAACCGAGAACAAAGTTAAGATGATAATAGAATAGTATATTAGTACAAAATACCCCTCGTTATCAAGTTTTATTAAATTCGGTTCGGAGGTTTAGTTGTGAATAATTACCATACATATAAATATACACAGTTGCTCCTGCATTCATAATATAAATGTGAATATCCATTGTAGTCGAAACTTAGAAACAACATAAATTTTGAAGCACCTAGACTAAGTTAGTGTTGCTTTCAGAACTAATAATATGTCTTCATGACTGTTCAGATTTAGCTGGCCGGACTAGAAATACATCTGTGGTTGCATACGAAATTAAAATTATATCCTGAATAAAGTTTTATCTTTTCTAGTGGCCACTGCGGCTAACCTACAAACTATCTCATTACATTTAAATTCTCGCTAAGACATTCACGGCTGGGTCATACCACAAGAGTAGTTAGGTATATATGCAGCTTTCTCAGATGAGAATTTCTAACATATTGCAGGTTATATATACCGACACTCTAAAACCAGCTCTGTAATTTTATTTTAAATGCGTGGCGCTTAGTAACGGATTATGTATTCGAATAAAAAGGCTGAGATATTTATAATACAATTATTCGGTAATTTTAGATCGAGATTTAATCAGATTGTTTTGAAGATCTCAAAATGTATTAAAGATAACAATGGGAGTTCGAACTGTTATTCAATTTCTACTCATTACATTGAGAAACTAGCATGTACTCTAATAGTTTCAAGTATTGAGAAAAAAAGTTAAGGTGCATCCAAGCAATACATTTTTTTAATGAAAGTACGCCTGTCTAATCTGGTGATTTTCAGACAAAATGTAGAATTTGTGACAAGTATAGTTTGTCTTGCTTTAGACAACATGTCTACAGCATTAAAAGTAGAACTGATGATACGGCTGAACAACAAAGAGTATATTGTAATGGGTAATGTGGTAGCGCGACCGGGTCATCCCCAATACTTTGACAGTTGACACAAAGGTACAAGTTTCGCTTTGAGTGAGTGCTCGTTACACATGTTTAACTGTATCTAGCTACTGTTAACATGCATAATGGACATGATGTGCGTTCATAGAAATATTTAAAACTAGCTGTAGCCCACGGCTTCACCCACGTGGAATTCTGATCCCGTTACCGCTACCCATGGGGCCCTGTTCCACTACCACAACCTATTTAAGTTAATCAATTCTACCATATAACATTTTGTTATACCTGAAAGGCAGCATTTTCGTTGGTCAATTATTTCTGATAACAGTGGGTTCACGTCGTCGGTAGTGTACCGACAAGCAATCGAAACTTGTACCACTTGATCATAAAGCCGCCTCCGTAACCACTGATTCTGGTTAATCCAAAGAGTGAAACTCTAAACTACGGTAAGCTTGTAGTTAGCAGAATCTTACATAAATAAACTGCTGTTGCCCACGCACACTGAGGACTTCGTAGAAAACTGGATTTAGGGCCGAACTTAATATTGCTATAGAACTTCTAGTCTTGACAGACAGATATACAGATATGTATTTTGTATTTTACTGGTGGTAGAAATTTGATGACACAAATTTGTCACAAAATTCGGCCAGGTAGGTGCACGTGCACCGTGCACGATTGCGAAAAACCCTCCATAGTAATCCAATTTCGGTTTGATTGCGTTCAGGGGTCAGCGGGTGCGTAGTCAGGCGGGGGGATTGTGGTCGCAGCACTAGTGGGACCGGTGGGTGTCACGCGGTGCTGCGACGACAATCCTCTTCTGATGAGGCCGTCATTGTTAACATGGTACGTGTATGCAATGGTGACCCTCTTTCCTGAGACTTTACCTTCAGCTTACCATCAGGCCAGGTGAAGTCAAATTGACGTGTCCTAAATATAAAAAAATAAAAAATAAAATGTATCTATATAAAACTTTCTGCAAAATATCATGATTCTAGCTCAACGAGAAGTACCCTATAGGTTTTGATTCCCTTGCGATTGTCTAAATATGTTCCATGAACGGCAACATCTTTTGATTGCGTTGACGTAGAAGTTTGATTTTATCACAGCTTCAAGAGGTTATAGACCTGAATATCTCCGATTAATTTCAACTAAGTAAATACCTCATTGCGTTCCTGAGAAAAAGGTCTTGATAAACAGACTATGCAAATATTTTTTTTGTGATGTGGGTAACACATCGGGTATTTACTTTTATTATGGTAACATATTAACTGTTTTCAAATATTTTTCTTTACTTGTGCTACAAGCCCTTGCTTTTGCCAAATTTAATGGTTCTAATGGTGGTTTAGGTTTTGAGGCCCTGAATTTGGTGAATTTTTTTACATAAACGACTGTACTTTTTGATTGCATTGACCTAGAAGTTTGATTTTTTTACAACTTCAAGACGTTGGAGACGTTGAAAATAATTAGTTTATCAAGTAAATAGGTACATCCGATAGTTACATAGGACCTACTCACATTGTGATATTTGGATGTTTCTATACCATAAGTATTTATTTAGTTGTTTAGTTGTTTGTAGTTATTATATTATATATATATATATATATATATTATAAACCATATAGTTGCCTCATTACAAGTATAAAAAAGTTGTAAGTACATCACTAAAAAGTTGTGTAATAAGTACTTTCTAAGACTACAACTTATAATTTGAGAGCCACTTTAATAATAGTGTCGAAAACTGAACTGGTTATGTTCATACATATAACACGCGGTGATGTCATACAAGTGTTTTACTTCGTCATCTGAGATGAGATGAAAAGTAAAAGTGGTCAGATTGGGCAGCTGCGGGCGTCTCAATAGATCATAAACGCTAGTTAAAGTGTGTTATCCCACGCGCCGCCTCCAAGAAAGTGAGAGGATCAGGTATTTACGATAAAATTTACAACCACATGATCGCACTTTCGCATCACATAGAAAATATTTATAGGTATGTGATTTTAATGCATAGTGCATTGCACATTATCGCTTTAGAAAGTAGCAGCATCTGATATTTATTACTTCCGATATTTATTCAATCTATTATCTATTTCATTAATCAACATAAAAAGTCGCTAAAATAGGAGATATTTTTACATTGCAAATCACCTTCATTTAGGGATACGTAAAAAGTAACAGAACTTTGGTATCGAGTAAATAAGTAGGTACCTACATTACTTTTGAGACTATTATTCGAAGAATAGGTTTACTAGTACTAATGAGTGCTATATGAGCCTATTGTATGCTGCCAGTCAGCGCCGCGATAGCCGTCATTTAAATTACGTGCATTAAGCTACACTTATGTCATTTTATATTACTACCAAACGGAAACCGGAAAAAATCCTACTAGTTTGGTGCAGAAGCCTTTATCAGGTGTCTTTTATAACGTGATTTGAATTAAAATATGAGCACGTATGTGCGCGTCAATGTCCGACTTCATCGATCATTTTTAATCGTCCCTTGTTGGATTTTATTAAAAGGACTTTTTTTTGTATCATCACGACGTCAGAGAAAAGTGCAAGCATAACCTCTCTCCCCATTGTGTGGAATCGATAACAGTTTTATCACTTCGAATACGTATATACAAATTCAGGTAAAGAGTATAAAATTAATAAATAATGTTACTTGGTTTTTCCTAACCTATGCCGTTTTATTTTTCGTGTGGAAATCCCCTCGGATACCCGGAATCGGATCGGATTTCGGGTCAGGTTAGAAGCATCCCCTATAAACGCTCTCAACGTCAGCGGTATCGCTCACTCGCCAGTCAGTTTTTTTTATATCGATGACTGGCACTGACGTGTCATATTTGCGGTTAAAAAATACGATGGCGTGGTAGCGCTGCTGTTGCGGTACGATCGGTGCGCCTGTTGTTTTATTTTCGGGTGCTGAAACCTGAATAGTCTGGTTGAGTTACTAGATAACCTTTTCATGGAAAGTAATAAGTATCCACCAAACTTCTTAACTACTGTAGCACCAGTTTAATTAACGATTAACTTAGCTATGCATGTACAAATATGGTTTGCCTTTACCCACATTACGTATCTGTAATAATCGATAATAGCAAATAATCAATTTCCTAGACAACTCTGTAATAGATGGAAAGATGTCACGTAATAACTAACTACAAGTACCATTTAGTTTCTCTTTTTTTAGGGTTCTGTGCTGCAAAAGATTATAAGGGTGATAATCTTTTGCACCATCAGATCACTTCGTTGCTCTATAAAGACTTTCTTTTTCTTCTCAACTTGAAATTAATATCAAAACTCAGTTCAGTACTTCCTTGGAGCTGTGGAAATTGTACCTTCCAAGTGCAGCCATCGCAACCAAAAGATATACATTCATTTCGATACTCACAGGGAATCAAAGCAATGTCCTATAGATAAAAGTAAAGGGAAACGTCGGATAACAGTCAATTTGTTGTTACATCATAATATTTTTTGCTATTTTAAATTATAATCTTACTTGTAGTTGTTAAACTGACTATCTTCCTATTATGCCTTCTCGGCTCCAATCCAACGGCGGCGGTTTGACCATCAATATCGTTTATCTTTTCATTTGATCAATGTTCGATGCTTGTTTAATTTCTGAACTGCGGTAATGTTTATTTGTAGTAGTATTTGTATTAGTATGCTCTTTATTTTGGTCAATGTCGCAGTAAAACATACCTACAAGTTTGTACGGACCCTCGAGTCCGACTAGCACATGCCTGTTTTTATTCAGTTATACCAAGTAATAAGTAGTAAGTAAAAAGTAATAAGTAGGTTTATCGCTGGCATTTATCTAAAGGTTATGAATTTCTAGGTTTTGTGTATGGGAAATTATTTTCGTAAGTTCTGACACTGTGTATCGTTCATTGAGAATGAAAATACTTTGTACCCAAAATATTGAATGAATTCATTCGGATTGAATATACTTTGTACCTATTAAAACATTGAATGAATTCAATACCTGCAATACTAAAGTATGTAGTTAGGAGTACAGTTATAAGGCTTACGTGCGCTGCAACAAAAACGTCCAGTACTCAAGCTTAGAATTATGCACAATGTCATAAGAAAGGTTATGAAAGGCAGGGCAATGCTTTATGGTTGGTATAATAGAACTGTCAATGGGCTTATGTAACGGAATTCAGTAAATGATATATTATTGCTCTTGCCTAGTTCGTGAAGATTTGTGAATTCCCCCATCTAAGACCACAAACATAGGAGTAATTCAAATTACAGGGGTGAGACGACAGCCGCTCCTGTAATCGCCAAGATGTCATAGGGTAAAAGAGCGAAACCAGGGCTTGAAAGTTCAAGCTTTGGGTGAAACCGGGATTGGTGCTGTTGATCATGGAATTATACATAAGATTAATTAAAACATAATTGGAAAGCTTACATTCAGATTCTTAATTTAACTGGGTATTTAAAAAAGTAATAATTTAGAAACGAATGACCTTGTTTACTAAATTAATGTTAAATTCTAAGCACTAATATATTTCTAAGAGAAATAGTTTAAAGATGCGCACAAATTAAAATAAATACAGTCTACACCTGCCGTGATACATATTATCTCGAAAAAGATGCAAATATGGCAAATATCTGTGTTCCATGACAAAAAATGCAGATTAAATAATCGGATGAAAGTTTGTAGTCGTGAGTTTTCGTAGCGACAGAAGATAATGAAACTGGTTTAATTTTATCTGTGATAATTGCATAGACTTATGATTATTGATAACAGATGGAATACTCAATTTAAATTTTGTCTATAACGCACGATCTTTTTCTTTCTAGTCACTTGGTAATATGCACTATCCTTTTCTTTTCCCTGATACACATTTCTCACACAAGCATACATAATAACATAACATACCATTACTTCACGCCTGTATCCCCGAAGGGGTAGGCAGAGGTGTATTTCACACCCACGATTCGCCAGTTATGTTTAGGTTCCAATGTAATAGGGGGCGAGCCTATTGCCATCTACCGAGCACGTTACCAAATATGATGATATATTTACTTTTTATTTACTTCATCGCCATATTATATACATAATGTGGCGATGAAGTAAATTTTCAGCACAGTCGTTACTGGTTTAATGAGTAAGAAATATAACAATTTCGACGTATCAGTTGTCAGATGTTAGACAGGGTTGGATTCATTGATAATAATATTTTTTTAATTTTTGTATTTTGAAAAGAATAATATTGTTTAAAATACAATAAATAAGCAAATAACTAAACAATTCTACTCGTTTCTATTCGAATTGCCGAGATGTGAGGGGATTGACTTATGTGGCCACCTTACACCCCGGTATTAGAGAACCGAAACGGCGTGCAGTATTGGTCAGTTCGAGCCCTATTTATCTACCCTCACTCTGGCCGGCGGTGGGGTAAGCGTGGGGATTAAAGCAAAAAGAAAACCACAAAAAGGCACAGTATAGGCGGAGACAAATCAAAAAAATTAAAGATCATGAAAATCCCACCCGTTCTCGAGTTCATCGCGGTCAGCACTAACACGTCTTTGTTTTGTATATAAATTATATATACATATATGTAAAATATTCATATAGTCTTTGGAATCATGGTGATCAAACCTCAAACCTATATATACTTAGTACTACTATACTATCATTAAGAGCTGTCATTATTATTTAAAGTAGAAAAACGATTTTCTGACTTTGTTCAATTGTTTTTCTATATATAAAATTGTCTATAATGGTAAATACTCTCTTTCACTCTGTTCAAACTTAGTTGCAAAGGAGAGGCGAAAAAATATCGGTAATTTAAGCTGCGATAACAATAGCAGATACCCTTTACATTCATTAGGGGTAGCAGTAGCACAAGATTAGTCCAAGCATGTTTAGTCTGCTAAATAATTTTAGAGTAAAATATGTTTTTTGCTATGATTTCTCTGTAATGGATGCAGTAGCCGAAATCCTGGTTTGCAAATAGTCTGATAATAGTCATCAACTTCCTCAACAATCATCACCTTAACATATCGATAGGGTCACCTACCTCTGTCAATCTTTTGCTGTGAAATCGATTTCACACCTTTCCATTGAGGAGATAACCATTCTTTCCTTGCTCGATGCACCTTTCACTATTCGGAAGCTCATTTTTGAGTAAGGGCCTTGCAGAATTTATACAATTTCAACTCACTTATTGATTGTAATGGTGACTCAAGTGAGACGAAGTCACATTACTCAAAAGTACATTTTACGAGAGACGACGGGAAAGTAAGATTATCAGTGAGACGGCGGCATTTAAAACATGCTTTATTTAACTGAGCGGCGATAGCCCAGTGGTGTACGTAACGGACTGCCGAGACGAGGTCTCGAGTTCGATCCCCAGTCGCCCCGGGCACACACCTCTGACTTTTTAACTTCTGACGTAGTTATGTGTGTATTAAAAATGTTGATTATCGCTCGCTTAGTAATGTGCCCGATAGATGGCAATAGGCTCGCCCCCTCTTAGATAAACATAACTGGCGAATCGTGGGTGTGCAATACACCTCTGCCTACCCCTTCGGGGATACAGGCGTGAAGTTATGTTTATGTATGTAATATTTAACTGTCATGAGTTGCTGCTAATACAAGTATACCTACGTAATGTCTACGTACAGTGATCTTTTATGGAAAAAACATCACTTATAACAATGATAATTCGCCTACTTCTACACACAAGTACTCTAGGAACATGCATTAATCAGTGTGTGCGAACGAGAACAAAATATAGAAAGAAACATTCATACGAGAGATTCATAGACAGATTCATTCATTCAGAGACAGACATAAGAACACACGTAGTAACTATTTATTAATCTGTGACACTGGTCAATTAGAAGTAATTTGGAGTGATAATAAATCCACTTTTCGCTTTACTAAAGAAATGGAGAATTTATGATTATGTCTTCGAAAGGTTATGTCTTCGATTTGTTACTGCTTCGTAACGAAAATCGCTTAATCAAGAACTGAATAACACTATAATCGTAATCTTCTCAAAGGTAAGCGGCAAATTTTCACCTTAGACTAGTAAGATGTTAATGTTTATAAAAAATCTTAGATATTCTAATGACCTTATCGGATAACAGAGAAGGAAACTATGAGATTTTATAAGACTTGCAGAGCCGGACTTCTACTCGGACTCTTGGCCGCCTTGTAGTATCAGTCACCCCCTTTTCAGCTCATCATTTACTGGATTCAGTTTGTTACCAAATCGAATATTTAAATATTAACCGCCCCTAAGATCAGGCCTAAGCCTTAAACCGCGTCTGCTGTAATGTGTATAGAAGCGTTTTCAAATGTTCGAAATTTTAGCAATATGACGTTTTAGTCAAGAGCCCATCTATTGATACAGGGACCTACACTAGGAAATATGAAGATAGATTATGTGCTCACCCGTCTATGAGCAAACTATTTCAATAGGATAAAATCTCTCCACACTTTAAAATGTCAAATGCCTACAATTCGATTCAATTCCAGCTGGGGTCAAAACTGAGGTTTCACACACACAACTATTTCATACGATCCCACTCAACAGAATATTACTCAGGAATGCACTCCGGCATATTTTATAATAGAAAACGATGGTTGCTATCTCTTTCGCACAACTGTTGCTTGAATAAAAAAGAAAATACATAGATAGTAATTCCTACATCTGTGAAAGAGATAGTAAATTATACCGCATTTATTTGTATAATTTTTGATTTAATTCTTATTCATTTTGAATAATATCCACGTAAACACTTCCAACTTAGTTTTAATTTGACTATTTGAAACATTTGAATCTGACACAATTTTACTACGGAACCCTAAAAATTGGAGTGTGATTCTTCAAATCAATAACATGTAACTATACTCGAAGTCCAGTTTATGTTTTTATAATTCTGGGTAGTTAGAGGAGGTATTATCAACTCTACCTATTCCGATCTCTGCTTATCACTGAAGAATCTTTTATAATTCAAAACATGTTATCACAAACATTCTTGGAGCGCACACAGTGTTTAGTTTTTAATTATAGTAGGTATCGTGCAGTGCAGTAATGCGGTTGCAACAATCATTTTGATTAAACATAATAGCGTAACAGACTGTCCTGGGTTATTAAAAACGTTACTAACTTAATCAGAATTACTCTCATAAACATACCAGGCATATGCTGTTATGTCAGGAGGAACGCAGTAGTTTAGTCTTACGGAGTAACTCGAACTAACTATTAACAAATATGTTATTTAGCTGGCAACATTTCAATAAATAAATACTCTATCGAAAAACGAAAAACATTGTACCTAAATAAATATAACGAAAAATGTACCGTCAATATATCTGTCGGCCTCTGTGGCCTCTGTAGCTACCGACAGGGGGCGCGGGTTCGATTCCCGCCCAGTGCAAATATTATGTGTACAGACACAACTAATTTACTATTTTATAATAGTCTAGATAGATGGGCAATTATAGCTGAAAATGCATTCAATATGCTAATGCAGATATATATTCAGATATTCAATTGCATAGTTAATCCGGTCTCTACTGATAACGCAAATTGTTGATTTTATGAACAAAAATAAAAAAGAAAGCAGAAAACTAATGTTATCACTGAAACCATTGTGACAGCTGAAATATAGTTATTTATGATTTATTTAAATCACATTCAGTTCAATTTTATTCATTTATTCAACTCTTCGTAGGCACACCCTTTTCTGTAGAAGGAGCGAATTCTATAATACTACCTAATTTAAATCGCATAATGTATAGTATACTAATATAATAAAGAGAGAAGCCAAATTTGTGAGTTTGGTTATATATTTTGGAGGTAATCTTCGGAACCACTGCACTTATAAGAAAAAATCTTTACCATTTGAAAGGTATTCCAATGGACATAGGCTACATATTATGTGTAAATTACGATGGTTTGCGTTAAAAAACTCATATAAAGCGAAGCGAAGCTTAGCGTGTTTTCCCTTTTACACACTCATTTTTACTCACACACATCACATACACAAATATCACAATAAAGAAAATAATTAAACCGTGGGCGTAAATTAGTTGTATTACTAAATATGTTTGAACTTAATCTTAGAATGAGGCATAGATACTACTTACTCCCGAGGGGGCCATCTCGAAACCGGAGATGGCCCAGGGTCAGTCGGGGTGCGAGGGATATGCTCTATGGGCAACCTTACACCCCGGCGTCTGCAGACCCGAGACGGCGTGCGGTTTTAGTCGGTTCAAGCCCGACATAACCGAATTTTCTTAGTTGACCAAACAGAATATTAAGTTTGAAAATTACCACTGTACATAAGTTTTAAACACCAAACACCTTATTCGACTTATCTTGGCTTTTACGGTAACTACTGCCTTCTGACTTCCCCACCAGCGCCAGAGCATTCATAACAATATGCGACATATAAAGATAAATTGTTTAAACAGATACTAACTGTTTACAAGAAGCTTAACATGCAGGTTTGGGTAACCCTATACATTGTACACTTAGACATGGCCATTTGCATACTAAGAGCTCTCGTAAACTGAATAATTACATGGAGTTTGTGTTTATACCATGTAAGTAGGTATATATTTAGTTTAGCCAGTCAGTGAACTTGAATAGCTATATTTCAGAGTACAGTATTTTAAGGTATCTTTATAACTAATAGTAAAAATAATTAATATAGTTATTTATATGGATATGTAGGAGTAGTTTTAGATAACTAGTACAAGTCAAATTGCTTTCAAAAGAGGGGCACGTAACAAACTGTGGAAGGAACAACACCGAGGTGGTAATACGAAATAAAATAAAGTGTTTCAAAACATGAAGCCTTTTTAAAATATAGGTAAAATAACATATATTTAAAAATGTACGCCACCGTCTTTTATAGGGACGGGTAAGCTCCCGGTGCTTATGGCTCCAGAGATAAGCGGAGATAAGGCGGGCCAAAAAGGCCGCCCGCCGCGAATTACTGGAGACGGTAGAGCGGAATCCGCTGGGGCGGCCCTACCTAATGGTCAGGGGCAAACTGCGCCCCCGGGCCCCGCCGATGTCTCTAGCCAGAGCTCCTCGGAGGAATTGTTGGCTCCCTGTTCCCAGCGCGGGCGGCGGAACAATTTCTACCGCAGATAACGAAGGGCGAAGGTCAGGGTGCGAGGGAAATGCCTCATGGGCCACCTTACACCACGGCGTCTGAAAACCAGAAACGGCGTGCGGTTTTAGTCGGTTCGAGTCCCACATAACCTCCCCCGCTGGCCGGCTAGGGGGTATCCGAGGATTCCGCCCGGGAAAAAAGGGTCTCCAAAATTAGAAACCTCTTTACAATTATTATTATTAATAAATACGGAAGTTTGGATATTTGTTACTCATTCATATGAGAACGGCTCAACGGATCTGATGAAATTTGGCACAGACGCTATATTATAGTCTGGAATAGCACTATTGATCCCCTTCGCAGGATCGGAGTCCATGCGGGTGCAGCCGCGGGTATTTAATGTAGGTATTTAGACCATAATAATATATTTCTCTGTAATCTCGTACTCATAATACATATAATTATTATAGCTATTAGCTAAAACTAATTTCAACCTCGCATATGGCTCTAATTGAAAACAAAATTGTAGATATATTTTTAAATACATGCTTACCTGGGCATGTTATGTTATAGACAGGTCTTAAGTACTTTATCAACAATAAATAAAATAGTTATTTGCCCAGCCAAAATATGCCATCAAATTGAACGGGCGCGGAGGCGGCCGTCTCTTTTTCATCTTTGCTCTTTCTTCATATTTTTTATTCAATTACTCAGGGGGTGGATGGGTTCCTTACCAAGATCTTTGAGTAGGTACTCAAGCCAATCTCGCCTGCAGATTGACGGACGAAATTCTGACGCTAGCCTCTCGTTTCGGGATTGAAGGGTCACCCGTTCCCGTATTAGCGAAGATAAACCAATGCATAAGGCAAGGAAGACTAAGAGAGCAGACCTCGGGGTTCTATGTACAAACTTTTGGATGCAACGATGATAATGATGGCTCCATCAGCGACTAAAGGAAGTATTTTTTACCCGACTGCACCAGAAGGTTATGTTTTTCAAGAGTATGTATGTGTATGTATGTATGTGTAAGTATGTATGTATGTATATATATACTTGTTTGGCACGCTCTTAGCTTGAGAGATGTCTTTAGATTCTAATTTGCTGTGACAGTGCTACTGGGTATATCAAAATAAAAAACGGCCAAGTGCGAGTCGGACTTATTTTTTTTAGTTTTATCATTCTCTTATTTTAGAAGTTACAGGGGGTACATACATTTTTCCACTTTGTCTCTCGCGCAAACTATTCAGTTTAGAAAAAAATCATATTAGAAACCTCAATATCATTTTTCAAGACCTATCCATAGATAGAAAACGTATGGGTTTGATGAAAAAAAAAATTGAGTAGTATGGGGAACCCCCATAATTATTGTACACGTATTGGGTTTAATGAAAAAACAATTTTGAGTTTCAGTTCTAAGTATGGGCACATATTACATAATATGTATTATTCTAATAGTATGGGGAACCCCCAAAATGTATTGTTTTTTTTTCTATTTTTGTGTGAAAATCTTAATGCGGTTCACAGAATACATCTACTTACCAAGTTTCAACAGCATTCAACAGCAAAGTGGCTGTGACATACGGACGGACAGACTGACAGACATGACGAATCTATAAGGGTACCATTTTTTGACATTTGGCTACGGAACCTGTGATGAAACACGTGTGATAAAACTAAAAAAAATATATGATATACATTGCCATGTAAACTTCCACCGAAAATTGGTTTGAACGAGATCTGTAAGTAGTTTTAGGTAGATGAAATCGATCTACCTATTGGTTTCTTGACTACTGTCGAATTTTAAAAAAAATTCTTCATAGGAGATCTGGTTATGACCCCCTGAGTCCGAAATGACCACTGGTCAAAAAGTTTATATTTATATATGTATGGTTCCACTTCCCAAAATTTGCGGCACTCTCACGGTCGCATTTTTGCTCCGATCGCTTTCAAACTGCGGTCAAAAATTGCTTGGGTGTAAACTTAGTTTAAGTTCGTGAACGGGTGGAATCCGGCCTAAGGGGACGGTAGGGCCTCACTTTTTGTGAAATCAGTTTTTCCTCAAAATTTCACGTTCCATGAAAGATATTCGAACCGTTCTAATTTTATCCCATAGTATACATGAATACCAACAACTTTTAATTATAAACCTATAAGATTAAAACTTTAACTAAAAGTGGAGGGGGGAAAAACCAAAATTTTTCGGGAAAAAAATCATAACTTCTAACCGGTGAACATTCTTGATGTGGGAAACATTTTTAATCGATAGGCCATTTTTAAGTCTAAAATAAATGTCTGAAAAGTTTTTCGCTAAAAGTTACCGTTTTCGAATAAAAAAATTTAACTGTTTAAAGTCCGTAGTTCTCTATATAAAATAATATTAATTGCTTCACGAAATCTTCCTGTGCGTTCCCCCTGCGGGAACGGATTTTTTAGGTAGATTTCGATGAAATCGATCAACCTATTGGTTTCTTGACTACTGTCGAATTAAAAAAAAAAGTTATGAATATAGCTATATATATGAGTACCTGGAACCAGGTACCTGGAACCAGGTACTCACATACTGTAATTAAGGCTATTCTTTTTCTTTATACTTTAAGTGCGTCTCAAAGCAGACTGAATAAATTTATTTCTTCTTCCTTTCCTTAATTACAGTATGTGAGTACCTATCTCAAAGCTTGCCGAATAGGACCTGGTTCAGCATAATGCCAGACTGATGCCTAGCGCTGATTTTCAACCAGACCTACGACGAACCAGACTTACGAACGTCAATCAGCTTACAATAATATTATTAACAAAACAGGAAGGATTAACTATATAACATACAACATAATAAAAAAAAAAAAAGTAATAAAAACAAAAAAAAAACAAAAACAAAACATAACTTCACGCCTGCATCCCGGAAGGGGTAGACAGAGGTGTGTAATAACAACATAATAACATACAGTAAGTAACAAAACAATAGTACCCATTCGTATCGCATCATATCCCGGAGATATCATCAGATATAAGACAGATTCACATCTATCATACCGAATTCCCGTTGTGCCTCCATCAAGTACCGCCGCAGCTTAAACCTAAAGGTATACCGTAATACGTTCAGGAACTGGACATTACCTCTATACGTGATATTGTCCGCTTTTCCCTGTCACGAGTAGATCCATCATTTAGCTTGCCATACTGCATTTAAACTTACACCACCAATAGTGAGAGCCAAGCGTCATATAAATAAAGAATAAAATCGCACTGTACGGACTCTCGCTTTGGCCACGATTTCACGTGATGACCGTGATGTCCACGCTACTTACTTACTCTCGTTTACTTTATATCCCATTTACGTATAATAAAACGTTTATCGGGGCCACTAAAGGGGAGTACAGACTGCAGTTATGGTGCGTAACGACTTTAGTAATTTCTTAGCAAACATAAAATGGCATAATAAGTGGAACGGCAGAATAGGACTTGAAATATACAAGTACTCAATAATATCAATATTTATATAAAAAGGTAGATATCGCCTGATACCGCACTAGCGCGATTTTCAATTACAAGCTCTATTCATCATTGCGAAACGAGCAGGTGCCTGGTATAGTCAAGAACATTACTGGCTGTTTCAATATATACAGCATCTATGCATCGATACGATTGCGTAAATCGTTGAAGCATGGTAACCCTGGAGCAGATGCTGCTGTCTGTAACTAGGTTGAAAACCTGATATTACAAATATCGCAATTGAGCAAATATCGCAGTTAAGCGTTTGACGACTATTTCACCTTACTCATGTGCTCGCAGATAGCACACTGCACTGGTAGCCTAGAAGCAACCCATTCACTCCCCTCTTTTCTTGATAGGTATCTTTATTTTTGATACAATGCATGCGTCTCGATTCATGTATTAGTGTGGTGTCTATACACACCTTTATTTCAATGTTGCTATGTAGGTACACTTTTAAAGATTCGTATACAAAAAAGTAAAAGATTTTATGAAATGTGATGTTTTTGTTACAGTAGTAAGGATTTCAAAGTAAGAATGCACGATACCGCAATGGTAGAAATTGACCATTAAGATAACAATTTGAAAACTTATCGCAGTTGACCTCAGTACATGTAACATTGTAACACTGGCTGTTGCCCGTGAACTCGTTTCTATTATATTCTAAACTAGCTGTTGTCCGTGGCTCCGCCCGTTTTTGGTCATATCTCCGGTTCTACTTAACTGCATCAAAATTTTATTATTAATTAGTTTTTGCGTCTATCGCGAACAAACAGAATCGTTAATTTAACATAACCCAAGTATTTTTTTTTAATATTTCCAGTATACAGACACCACTGATTTACAATTTTATAATAGTCATATATCTCTGTGCTACATTTCATCCAGATAAGTTCAGGCATTCTGGCATAACGGTGTAACAAACTCCATGTATCCATCCGTCCAAACTTTCGGTAATATATTTGTATATGTTTTGACGAGTATCTACACTATGTAATACCTATGCTATATCTATACCTGAACCATACCAGACATATTATACCTATTGACATTCGGTCGAACGGTAATAAACAATTGCTTTATCGAGAACTATAATTTCAAAGAATGAGATATTAGACTCAAGATTGGACCCATAGTATTATTTTTTGATAACAGTCAATGCCCTACATTCAAGATTAATATTAGTTCTAATTCATTTAAGCATTCAACGGAACTATCAGGTACAATACTGCATTTACTAGTATAATGGTATTTGATATCAGAAAGCGCATCTTGGAAAGCAGCAACCTGTTGGCAGACCGGCTGCACCCAGCTTTCCAATCTCGCCTCCAGCTCACCTTAGTATAAACCTTCCACGGATTTATTAGAGCTTTCTAACTGTACGCTAGTTTATGTGCCCTAAACTTCGTTGATCTATTTGTTGGTTCGTAAACGTTAAATGTTAAAGCGTTCCTATACTTGCCGACATACTACGATTCAACTATTTGTTGAAAATGTATGCAAATGTTTAAACATACTTTATCACTTACTAATTTTGGATATAAAATTTATACGCATGATCGAAGGTATGATCATTTAATGATCGAAGGAAGTTTTTAAATTAGGTATACCAATTGACCGGCCCGCCGGACTCTCCCGGCCCGCCGAGCCCGCATCATGCTTGCCGCGCGTCGCAGGCGACTCAGGCGCCGGAGGTCGCTCAACGACCTCCGTCCTCCATGAGCGCAGACCTGTGGGTGGCAGGTGAGGCCGCCTGTCACCCCAGCAGAAGCAGGCCGGGACGGTGGGGCGACTAGCGCCCCTCCCCCAAACCGGGGCAAGACGGGGACACCGTGGTTCCCAAACCCGAGGGGGCCATCTCGAAACCGGAGAACAGGCTCCGAATTTTTTACTTCGAATCGATCGGAGATTGCATGTTATGTAGTACGGTAAAAAGGAGTTAATTTGACATAAGTATTTAAAAGTATAAAAATATCGCTGTAGTTAGAGATTTTTTAAGGTTCTGTTGCCAAATGGCAAAAAACGGAACCCTTACAGATTCGTCATGTCTGTCTGTCTATCCGTCCGTATGTCATAAATCATAAACCGCAATTTACCTTTCATTCAATCAACTCAAATATAAAAATTTAAAAAAACATTATCATGTTACTTGCTGCTACGGAACCCTTAATGGGCGAGTCTGACTCGCACTTGGCCGCTTTTTTTTAATAACATCATGTATTATTGAACGTACAAAGAAATTTCCGATTTAGGGAAGTGGTCGCACTGTGAATGGATGGGTATGTTATGATAATATCCTCGTACATATAAATTAGCTGAAAATACCAACTAATGTTGAGAGCCTTTGCTGGAGCGTTTTAATTTATTTTAAAATTTAAATGTTAAATGATTAGATAGATAGGTACTGCCAGTAATAGTATTACATTAGAACATTAACATAACTTCACACCTGTATCCCCGAAGGGGTAGGCAGAGGTGTATTACACACCCACGATTCGCCAGTTATGTTAAGGTCCCAATGTAACAGGGGGCGAGCCTATTGCCATCTACCGGGCACATTATTAAGCGAGCGATAATTTTTACATTTTTATTAATGCACACATAACTACGAAAAGTCAGAGGTGTGTACCCGGGGCGACTGGGGATCGAACTCGAGTCCTCGTCTCAGCTGTTCAGCCGTTACGTACGCCACTGGGTTATCGGCGCTTTTTTTTAATTTATATATATATATATATAGTTAATCTGTAAAGTGTAAAAGATAATCATTGTTATTAACTATATGCGTTACATAAACTCCGAAACCTCATAGCCAAAGTGCCCTAAACCGGTTTCATTAGAAAGGCAATAATGCGACGATGTTTTTAGACCACTAAAATACTTATATTCCTGTACGCGGGAACGGGATCAGTATTCCACACGTGCGGAGCCGCGAATAACAGCTAGCGAAAAACATTCTTAGATAAAACTTTCAAACTAAATCAGATTTCTTTCATTAGAGAATGTTGGTCAGCACGGCTTTGCGGATAGGTGCATACGAGCAGATGCAAGGCGCGCGGCCAGCTGTGAAAGTTATTTATAGGTTAATATAACACTGTGTCAGTATACGTCTGGCAGTATTATTTATTACTTTTGCACCTGCAAGGAAATTTAGATCAATAAATCGTACTAATTAGGATCTTTTATGTACTTAACGTTTACCACTCACAAGAGATTTAAGTTTAACTTCTGGGCTAATTATAAAGATTCATCGCTAAATTGAACAGAAACATGTTCATTATAATACGAGCGGCTATCCCTGTTGTAGTTTGGAGTCCGGTTTTAAAATGTATGCCACTAAGCGTACTAATTAGGATACACTTTAAGTATGTACTTAACGTTCCCAACTTACAAGAGATTTAAGTTTAACTTTTGGGCTAATGTATAACAGACTCATCGCTAAATTGAACAGGAACATGTTCATTATCTTCATCCGAGCGCCCATCTCGGCAGTGCCAAAGCTTGCATTTCGGAGCCCGGGTCAGCTCTCCTACTGCTCAAGCGAACTATGGAGGTTCAAATATATTATGAAGATTTGAGAAAAGCCAGACCCTACAAAAAAAAACATAATAAAAAAACCGGTCAAATGCGAGTCGGACTCGCCCATGAAGGGTTCCGTAGCAGCAAGTAAAATTTTTATATTTGAGTTGATTGAATGAAAGGTAAATTGCGGTTTACGATTTGTGACGTATTAAAAAAAACTACTTACAAGGTCTCGTTCAAACCAATTTTCGGTGGAAATTTACATCCCTTTTTTTTTTAGTTTTACAATTCCCTTACTTTAGGAGTTACAGGGGGGGGGGACACATTTTACCACTTTGGAAGTGTCCCTCGCGCAAACTATTCAGTTTAGAAAAAAATGATATTAGAAACCTAAATATATTATTTTTGAAGACCTATCCTCACACGTATGGGTATGATAAAAAAAAAAATTGAGTTCGGGGAACTACGGAACTAGTACTAAGTATGGGGAACTCCCAAAATTTTTTGTTTTTTTTCTATTTTTGTGTGCAAATCTTAATACGGTTCACAGAATACATCTACTTACCAAGATTCAACAGTATAGTTCTAATAGTTTCCGAAAAAAGTGGCTGTGACATACGGCGGACAGATAGACAGACAGACATGACGAATCTATAAGGGTCCTTTGTTTGCCATTTGGCAACGGAACCCTAAAAAGGGCCTCCAGAGTTTGTTACCGCAGTCTTTTCAGGGCGTTCCGTACCGATTTTGGTAGTGGTATGCATAAGTTAGTCTGTTTTTTTAAATGTTTTTTAAGTACCGGTCCGGTTACATGGTCTGAATTATTTTTGGATTTAACTCTGAACATAGTAACACGCAAATGAAAGTAAACCGTGTCATAATAAATTTAGGCATGGGAACTGCTAAAGTACAAATTGTGAACACACGCCGATGTTTTTATAAGCGTAAAAAAATGACATTTTATAAATTAAGTGATGACGATCTACTTTAACGATGTGTGGCATTTGTCATCAGTTAAAATGATAAAAAAAATCCTCGATTCCGGCTAGAGTAGCTAGGATTTTCCTATGAATTCTCAGTCAATTAAATAAGTACTTATTGGCTTCTGAAACTCTTTAGTCAATCCTTATAAATAGCAGGTACAACCTACACATCTGGGTATTTATACTCACCTCTTACTTAAACGATGCAATTATTATTCAAATATCCCCTGAACCGAAAAGCAATTAATAGTACTGTAAGATGTACACTTAAACGCAGTGTTTATGTACCTATAATAAATGGTCTAAGTTTGTTAAAACTATAAAAAATTAATTCAGTTTCTACTTCCTGTTTAATTAATTTTATACTTCAATTTCGTAGTGTAACTGTGGTTTAACCCGGAATAGTAGGTACACCCTGGCGTCTGAAGACCCGAGACGGCGTGCGGTTTTAGTCGGTTCAAGCCCGACATAACCGCCCCCGCTGGCCGGCGGAACGAAGTTTGCCTTGTTTTTTTTTTTACCCCATCCGAAGGGATTTCAGCACGAAAAAAATAAGGTACCTATCTGGCCAACCGAACGACTAAAGTTACTGAGTGCAGATGTACAAACGATCCTTGCATAGAACTACTACAATATTAAATCGATTTATAAGTATTAATGCAAAGTTCGAGAGAGGACAAGGTTTAATATACGCTTGTGTGATATTTTGTTTCTTATTTTATTAACAACCAGCCCCGAAATCGGCGTAGGTGCAATTTCTCGTTCTCCAAACGTTTACAGAGGCTGACATTTGAACCGTCTGTAAAAATACCTGTTTGAAATTGGTTTCGAAAAATTTACCAGAGAAATATATAGATGCATATAAGTAAATTTATTTTACAGGTTTTGAACAGGACTGACAACAATCATTTTATTACTTGATCTAAAAAGTGTGTTTGATGTATTTCCTTCGAAAGTTTATCTATACAAGTGCTTTCGATGGCTTTTCAAAGCTTGTTTGGTTAGATAGACCTGTATAAATTACTAGTTTATACTCTTCTAAGGAACTTCTGACATGATATTTGATCTATTCCCCCAAACGAAAATTAAGGTACCTACACATATGTAGCTAGTAAATCTAACGGCAGCATAATATCAAACTTTTGTTTTGCAGTAGTGCCAGATAAATCCTTTGCTCTAACATCATCGTCGCTGTAACCTGATTTCTTATTGATTAACTTGATTAGATTACCTGTCTCTTGGGCTGTGGGCCATCTATTGCCGCCACTACTTATTGTCTTGTATTTGTACGTACGTACGTACGATATGTATCTAGATATTTGATGTATTGTAACATCTTGTATTTGGAACCATGGTGAACATTTTCAATACAATTCGATTAATCAATTACGTATATCATACACGAATTATACAATATGTAATAAAACTAGTGTCCGATCCGTGAAGGTATCAATATTAGGTTCTGTTTATGTAATTCTTTTTAGAAAATAAGTTTAAACAAATTAACCCTCAAAAACTACAATAAAATTTAGGTCGATGCACTAACTTATAGGGCAAGGGCGAGGGGCAACTTTGTGAACAAACCCTCTCTAAACATAAGAATAACAAAAAAACACAAGAGGGCGCGGCGGTGCAGCCAGCGGGGTATGGTGTTATAGACCGCCAATAAATATGATTGAACATCTACTATGTAATGTTGTCACATTCTTAGACTTTTAGGGAAAATGGGTAATTATGACCTAGGAAATGTCATTTCAAATTCCAATAATACATTTTCAATACACTAGTTTAGTTACAGGTTGTATAATGTATATAGTAGTTTTTGTTGTGAGTCTGACGTGTTAAAGAAAGCAACCGGTGAAATAAGACATAAGTAGCCCAGTGAGCCCTATTGGGCTCACTGCCCATAGCCCATAGCCCAGTGAGCTACCCAATGGAAAGGTCAAGAATACGTTGAGTATAAATTTTGTCTCTACTAGACTGACTTGCCCACGACTGAGTTTTAATATAATATAATATATGTCACTCTTTAATAAACCATAATAAATCATAGGTATAATATCATTACTTCCTTTGTTCATTCAATAAACATAATATAAATTATATTTTTAAATATACATAAACAAAACAAATATTTTTAAAAGTATAAAAATAGTAGGTATAAGTCTACCAGAATGTCATGGAATTAAAAAATGATGGCAATATGGGCAATGTCAAATGTCTCTGTCAAATCTAAGTGTAAAGTTAGAATGTACAGTTTTGATCCGTTTTGATACGTCTTCGTGTGTTCAAGAGCAAGAAACGCATGTGGAGTTTTTACAATCATTTTCTAGTTCTAATTGAAGATTCAAGCATTATTACATAAAAGGATTAAGACTATAATGAGATCCTCAATCCTTTTATGTTATAGTTTAATCATACAAATAGTTTAAATCTTCATATTGTGTAGGTATGTTAATCTGTAATCGCTACAGCTGCTATATCATCATCACAGTTTGTTTTATTACATTGATCTTTGTTCTATAGATTTTTGACAACACTTTTTTATTTATTTTTTTATACCACAATTAATAAAAATGTTTATATACATATTTTTGCATACCTAAATCTAGTATAACTAATAAAATGAATACCCTTTGTCTGCTGCTATGTTTGAGAACTAAATAAATATTAAAAATAATCGAATTTCATTTCCCCAGTATTAAACTCTACAGTTTTTTATTTCCAAATTTATCATTAATACTTTTCCAAGCTGTCAGTGGTTAGGGCTTCAGAGAGAGAGGAATCTCCTCACAATATTAGGTATTGAGTAGGTACTATTTTTAATGACAATAATAATTATGTTGCTAGCAACTTTTCACATACCGGCCTAGTAATTTAATGTCTTAGTTTAATTTAGTTTAGTTTTAGTTTTAGTGTAAGTTAAACGTGCAGCTCCATTACCATTTGGTTTTTTTTTTAAGTGGATGCTCCCATTATTAAGTAGCAATTGGAATGATAATATCGTTACAATTAAATGCTTGTGCTATACTCGTAATAACAGCAGTAGGTATCTTACTTCCTGGGGTGTGTGTTGGGTAAGGGGTGTGTGTTGGGTAACCTCCTCGAGTGTCGCTCCGATTCCGATCCCGCTGCAGTCCGGGGGGAACGGAATCGGAGCGGCCGGTACACCCTGGGCGGCGGTCAATGGCTTCCCCTTCACCCCTTCATAGGGTTGGCATTGATCGTCGGCCAATACCCAACGTGGCGGGAACACATCGCTCTCCGTACTCCTCTGCTTTCAGAGGAGACAGGATGAGCGATGCTGTTAGTGGTGAGATGGCCCAGGGTCAGCCGGGGTGCGAGGGATGTGCTCTATGGGTAACCTTGCGCCCCGGCGTCTGAGGACCCGGGACGGCGTGCGGTTTTGGTCGGTGCAAGCCCGACATAACCACCCTCGCTGGCCGGCGGGGGGGTATCCGAAGGGATTTCCGCACGATAAAAAAAAAAAAAAAAAAAAAAGGTATCTTACTTCCTCGTGCAAATTCATAAGCTTAAATATCATAATTAATGGCATCTGGCAAGTAATGATTGCGAGTTTCATTGCTATTGGATTGCAGTTTTGAAAGTTAATGTAGAAGTAAGATATCTGACAAAGGTATATAGGTAAGTATCACTTTGACCTAATTAATTAAAGTTATTTTTTTTTAAGTTTATGTAAATTGAAACCTCAGGTAGATTGCAATCAGAATAGAAAACAATGAACATTAGCAGAATAAAGCTAAATTATTATCATTTTAAATTCATAACTAAGGTAAATAATCGGATACTTATTATTCCATGTTATTAGACACAAGTTGTTGCCCGCGGCTCCGCTCGCGTCTACCGTGGACTGGTTCAGTAGATCCCATTCCCGTGAACCACAGGAGCCTATACCCGGATAAAAAGACTATGTGCTACTTCAGACTTTAATTTATCTCTGTGCCAAATATCATCCCGATCCATTCAGCTATTCTGGCGTTAGTGAGTTACAAAATTTATCCATTCATAAAAACTTTGGTATTTATAATATTAGTAGGAAGTAGGATCTCATATTATATCTTAAGGCGTGTCTCCTGCGCGTAATCCGCGTGACTCTACACACTACACAAAAAGGTCTACATATATCATATTTTGTTGATATACACATTCGGTATCCTGAAAGAAATGTTTCAAAAACTTTTGCGGTCAAAAAGCCTAATATCACTTTGAGGTTTGCCGTCAAAAAGCCAATATACTGTTTTAAATATTTCAAGGTTTATCTGTTTACGATTTCAAGTATAGATAGAGGCAAAAATCTTGACAATGTACTCTAGATGCGCAGTTAAGAGTTTGTAGGTCACTTTAGTGGTAAGCGCGGGGCGTGACAGCAGAGGTGCGCTAATCAACCAGTCATGGATGTATAAAAGAAATCACGGTTTCGAAGAGTCATTGCGTCATTGGTTGATCAGTCCTTTTATTGGCTTCTAGTCCTGATCTTGGAGCCGACGCTTGCAGTTGCTGTCAAATCAAATGACATGACATTACTCCGCCCCCTTCACCCGGGTGTGGGAAAATGCGGAGATATTTTCCATCGACTGCGGAAAGTAAAATCATTATTGATACCAACATTACCGCCCCAAAATGTGTAGCGAAAACCATATACTGAAGAGCTGAACGGGCCATAACAATAACATAGATTTGTCAAACACATGCTATGAATTACTATGGCATGTGACATGGTACTTCATAGCATTCGCGCATGCGTATTTCAACATAAATACATAGTTTTTTTTAGAACAAGGTATCGGAATCATGCCTTATACAGCAATTTAGACGTACTATCACGTGTACATGTAGGCTGTATACACGACACGCGATCACTTTCTATTTTATTTGCTATGTGGACCATTCATATAAACAGTATAAGCATATCTATTACAATATTAGCTAATATTTGTATCGATGAATTATATTATCTTGGTAACATCACTGAATACTAAATGTAAAATAGAAAGTTATAAAATGGTATTAATCGAACTTGATATAAGCTTACATGTCACAATAGGAACATTACTTAACAATTGAATAGTGATGGCTATAATAGTGATGTTTATAGGAATTAGGTACTCGACTGGGGGGGAGGGGGATGTGTTTATACCCCTGATAAAACGCTATATACACATAGCGTCGTTTCAGGAGTACAACCCTTGAAACCGTCGTATGCCGAGCATAACGTGAAAACTCAGTTAAGTCGAATGGATTTTCATTAAATCCACCTTTAGTAGATATAGTACTAAAACAAAACTGTATTTTGATATACAAAATTGTATGAGTAGGTATCTGCTGGCAGTAGTAAAAGATATAAGTTGGAAAGTACTGTTGAGTTTTTAACGATTTTCAATGAGTATTCCCACAGCATAGCACGAATTAATTATTGTTTCACGTGCGGGTGCAGCTGCAGAGTAAAATAAATAATTGAAGTCCATGCTAAAGTGTACGATTCAATGTTAACGTTACCGTTAACGTTTTGTGAACCAAGTGTTGCGCTTGCAATTATTGATTCTACAAACACATTTTTTTCTATACGGTATTTTAAGGCGCGATCGTACATCAACTCAAAACAAATCGCGTTATAGACATTTATTTGCAATTGTTGAGCAGAAACCCAGAAACTCCAAACATATAACTTTGTTTAGGTCCCCAGACGTCTCGTGTCTTGTTGTCAAAACAATTGTAGTAAAATAAATTATCTATACAATAGGAGCCCCATTATATATATAATGGTACGGAACAATTTGTGCGCGAGTCCGACTCTCACTTTCCTAGATGATGTATTTCTGTTGCCGCCATAACAACATAATATACTAAAAACAGAATAAAATAAATATTTGAGTGGAGCTGCCATACAATAACGTGATTTTTTACCGTTTTATTTTGCTCGATATTAGTAACGGCAACAGGTAGACGCTTGAAATATTCACAAAATATTTAGTTGTTTACTTCAAAAATAAACAATTGAAATAAAATAAATTATCTATACAATGGGAGCCTCATTATATAGACAATGGTGCGGAACAATTCGTGCGCGAGTCCGACTCGCACTTGGCTGGTTTTTTAAAAGCCTCTTTTATTAAATCAGCAAAGAAATCCGATTTGTTACTTGATTAATTAAGTTATTTATAAGTCTGTCTGATATTTAGATTATTTTATTACGAAACAAGTACCAATGTTATGAATATGACCAATGACTAAATAAATACTAGATAATGGTTATTAAGCATTAGTATGTTTATTACTAAGTTTATTTTATAATTATAACTATAAGCTTTGATTGCTTATAAGTGAATCTGTGATATTCTGAAAGTTATTAGGATTTCATTTTATGTTTACTAGATTTTACAAAAAAATGCCTTTTTATTAATACGTTTCACCAGCAATGAACTAAATTCTAATTTTATTCTTAAACATCTCGAAGTCCTGGAGCGTCCTGGGACTTTGAACGTAGGCTGTCTCGTGTCCCAGGACTTCGCAATTGTCGAGAATGACCAAACCCTGTATATAACTTGAATTATTGACTAAATATTTTTACTATTTGGTAAAACTAAATTATACTTGATTGTTATATATTTAATCCAATCGCTCCCCATTCAACTGTCACATGAAACACCTATCTGAACCAACCACTCGAGTTGTCCAACTGGTTGGTTAGTTACGAATAAAAATTTCTACCCACCCAAATGATGCATCTGGTTGGTCACCTAGTAGCAAAAGAAACTAACTGAGTTGTCCAACTGGTTGGTCAGTTAGTAATAAATATTCCTAGCGTGCTTAGGAACATACCATCTAAATTATTATAGTAACAATGCTATTAGTAACAAAAGATACTAACCGAATGAGCAGTCCAACTGGCTGATCAGTTAGGAATAAATATTCCTAATAGCCTGCTTAAGAACATATTATCTGAATTATAATAGTTACAATGCTATAATAACATTGACTACCGGTATCCGGTAGTTGTTTCGCTTAACTAAGTAGCAGATAAACTTAGTATGGCCAACTTAATGTACCTTTAATGCCGTCGTATGTGTTGTGACTATATTTCTTCTTGTAGCGGCCGAACGAAAAGCCGAATTCTACCGTAATGCTCGGCTTTGTTTCAAGTGATCTTGAAAATATTCGTAACACTTTCATTTTGTATACTTAAAAGTAGGAAAAGTTTAGCTAAACAAAACATACTCGTTTACCACTCACAAAGTGAATTATAGTGTAACGAATCAATTGCACAAAACCCTTAGTTTTGTTTTATTTAGCAGCGAATGTTATAAAACTCGTAGCTAGAAAACAGTAGATATTTTTATATTTCTATTCTTCTTATTTTTTATACTTCTACCTCAAAAGGCGGACCAGCAATCTTGGCCGCCCTGGGCCGTGTAGAATCAGTCGACTCCTTCTCAGCTCATAATTAAGTTTACTGACTTTCTTACCAACTTTTATTGAAAGTGGTGCAGAAGCTATGTCAAAAGAAGTCTCAATCAAAAAGTCATCATCATCTGGGCACCAATCCCGGTTGCATCCAATACTTGCAGTTTGAAACCCGGGATCCGCTCTCCTGCTACGGTTAATCTTGGCTTCTACGGGAGCGACTTTCGTCTTAACTTAATAGGAAAACTTGCACCAGAGCCTCGGCCGTCTTTTAGCAGCTGTAGCAGCTTGCAGGAGAGGTTGGCTCGGGCCCCGAAGTTCTTAGTGATGCATCCCAAGAGGTAAGAATCATCGAACATTAGCCGCCATTAATTTATCGTATCACCCCATACCCAAGCCTTGTCGGCCTTATGGGAAGTTTGGGTCTGCCTACCACAGAAGTAAATGATAATACTTAAACCACAGATGTGTTTCACGTCACGTTGAAGCGTTATATAAACATTCCGAATATCTATTGAACAAACTTTGAGTAAATAATATTGTGTACATTTACAATTTGATTAGTGACACTTTTTACATTTTGGGCACTAATTGATTTTAGATATCAATTTTCTTGACTTCTGTGTTGCGTAATGTTGTAGTGTTCAATTCCGGGCCAGGAGGTATATTGCGCAGTGGAAGTTCGCCCTCCTAGCTACAATGTGAAGTGAGCAGTCTGCGGTTCACAGAGCAAATCGTTTTTAAAAATAGGTTTCACTTACCAACTTCGAAGGCGCCCGAAACAGTGCGCTTTTATCTGTCTGTGTCTGTATTCAAGTGTACCTGGAGTGTAGGATGTATGACGTTGTGTGTAGACAAATAAAACACAGCGCGGCCAACAAAATGGTAGCCCTTCCTCAAAGTAAATATATGATTCGGTCGAACAACTCCCAACCGATTACGTTAAGTAGTCCAAAATATAACTAATCCAACACTGGCCAAATCTGATATCCACGGATTATATTTATTCGAACAAAACTTATTTCAACAAACGTTTTCAAGACAATTCTTTCAACAAGTTGACAACAAGTGACAGTCGTAGATCTGTCAACGCAAATTATCGTTTTTTTTTTTTACTTCGTTTAGGAACGCAACATCTACCCCCTCCGGACGGGCCTTCCCGTCCGCTAATCAATTGGCAATCTTGATAAGGTTGCGACCGCTCTCCTCATCACCGATCCGTCAACCAAAACCTCAGCAAATCGAGGAACCCCATCGGTGCCAGCCACTAGATTGAGAATGCGCCCCCGGCGCCAATACAACGGCATTAGGTTGGCATCCTTAATCAGGACGAGGTCTCCGACCTTGGGAGGATGAGTTTTATCCGTCCACTTGACGCGCTGCTGGAGGATGTGCAAGTACTCCAAGCTCCAACGCTTCCAAAAGCTCTGAGCGAGCTGTTGCACTAACTGGAACCGCGATAGCCGATTTCGGCTCACATCGACAAGGGGGTGCTCCGGCAGGGCGACAAGTGGTTGTCCAATCAAAAAATGGCCCGGGGTTAGGGCCTCCAAATCATTAGGGTCCGAAGAGAGCGGGCACAATGGACGCGAGTTTAGTACGGCCTCAATGCGGCAAAATACCGTAGCTAATTCCTCAAAGGTGAGAACTGTGTCTCCCAATAATCTCCGCCAGAGTCCCTTGGCCGCTTTCACCGCGGCTTCAAAAATACCCAATGGGGGCAGGCTGGCGGGTCAAACAGCCAAGTGACCCCCTTGCGGGCTAATTTGTTGCCTATGTCAACCTGGTTCTCCGCAAGGAAGGCGTAAACTTCCTTCAAATAGTTACTTGTACCTCTGTAATTGGTACCGCAATCAGATCTAATTAAAGAAGGCAACCCACGGCGAGACACGAATCTATCCAAAGTTGCCACAAAGGCCTCCGTCGAGAGCGAGGTTACTAGCTCCAAGTGTACTGCCTTCGTTGACAGGCAGACAAACACACACAAATAAGCCTTAAGGATTTTACTGTTACGAAGAGTAGACGTCTTCACCAAAAAGGGACCGGCAAAGTCCGTTCCGACGCCTGCAAAAGGCCTTGCCTCATTGACACGATCAGCCGGCAAGTCTCCCATCATGGGCTGCATAGTGGGGGCCTTAGTCCGGTAGCATGGCATGCAACGAAAGACAATGCTGCGGATAGTACGACGGGCCGACAAAATCCAAAAGTCTCGCTGCAGAATGGCCAACAGCGCATTACAACCGGCATGCGAGTTCTTAATGTGACGATCAGTCACCAACAACTTGACCAAATGGCCTTCCTTGGGCAACAAAAGGGGGTGACGAGCTCCGTAGGGGAGGCTAGAGTGCCTCAAACGTCCTCCAACTCGCAAGAAACCCGCATCATCCAAAAAGGGGCTCAGCTTACTGATAGCTCCCGACAACTTAGCCATACCGGACTTCAAGATTTCAATCTCCTTCTCAAAGTGTGCAGCCTGCACAGAGCGGACCCAAAGGAGGAGAGACTCCTGGAGCTCTTGAGGAGAAAGGACCGGCGACAGGCGTTTGTCCCCACGGTTCCTACAATTGTGACGAAAGCGCCTGATCCAAGATGTGACATTTAACAGTTTATCGAGGGAGCTGTACCGATTCAACAAAAGGTCGGGATCAAACGGCGGGTCCTTCGTCTCAACAGCGAGCACCCTTAGCCCGGGCAAAGGATCCGTCATCAAGACTGGCATTCGAGGCCAAGCATCCTCGGACCGAGTCAGCCATTCTGGCCCCCACCAGAGGGGGTGATCAATCAAGTGAGGGGCCGTGCACCCACGTGAGGCCACGTCGCCGGGGTTCAGGTCCCCAGGGACATGCCTCCAAGTTAAAGGTGTTGCAGAATTTTGTATCTGTGACACTCGGTTCGCCACAAAGACCTCCAAAGTGTGGACGGACGTCTTCAACCAACACAAAACAATTTGACTGTCCGTCCAGGCGTAAGAGGATCGAATGTCCACAGTTTCACCCAAGGTATTAACAACGTGATTCAATAGACGCACAAGAAGAGCTGCCCCTGACAACTCCAATTTGGGAATGGTCAATGCTGTTCGAAGAGGGGCTACCTTGCTCTTGGCCATGACCAGCGAGAGCTTCCCCTGGCCTGTCGCGCTGACAGTGCGCAGATAAACAACGGCTGCGTAACCGTGCGACGACGCGTCACAAAACCCGTGGAGGGTAGCAGTGTAACTCCCAGGGGGGAGGATGGCGCGGGGCAACACGACCTCATTGACCGCAGGGAGTGTGGACACAAAGTGGATCCAATCCTTCAACAGGGTTTCCCGAAGCGGCTCGTCCCAACCAAGTCCCGCGGTCCAGAGGCGCTGGAGAAAGCATTTCGCCCAAAACAGTACCGGACAAATCCAACCATTAGGATCAAAAGTCCTTGCGACAGTAGACAACACAAGTCGTTTAGTCCAAGTGTGGGGCGACTCTAGGTCGACATCGTATGTAAAGATGTCTTGGACAGGTCTGTACTGAACACCGAGGACGGCCATCATGGCGGGGTTGTCAACGTCTTCAAACAAATGCGGGTCCTGTCTATGATCCTCCGGCAAACCTTCCAATAGAGCTGGAGAGTTGGACACCCATTAACGCAACTCGTATCCTGCGGAAGCCAGGATCCCAATCAACTCGTCACGCAATAAAATGGCTTCCCCAACCGTGGAAGCCCCAGTACAGACGTCATCGACGTACAGGTCCGTTTTCAAGATGGCGGACGCCCGAGGGAACTTCAAACGCTCTCGGTCCGCGAGCTCCCAAAGCGAACGAATGGCAACAAAGGGGCTAGAACGAAGGCCGTATGTATT
Source organism: Cybosia mesomella (assembly GCA_946251805.1). Classification (NCBI taxonomy): domain Eukaryota; kingdom Metazoa; phylum Arthropoda; class Insecta; order Lepidoptera; family Erebidae; genus Cybosia; species Cybosia mesomella. Next base: position 21,416,299 of record OX276401.1, read on the forward strand.
CGTATTGAGCTCGTACACAATCATGGGGTCCTGGGGGTTCTCGCGCCACAGGATTAACTGATAACGTCTGTCATCCTGGTGAATGACCGTTTGTCGGAACATCATCTTGATGTCGGCCACAAAGACAACCTGATGTCGACGGAAAGACGTGATGACGTCACAAAGGTCCTTTAACAATTTGGGGCCTGAATGTAAGTAATCATTCAATGAGACACCCGAAGAAGTTCGCGCAGACCCATCAAACACCGTGCGCAGCTTGCCAGTGGACGGCTTGAGGACAGCATGATGGGGCAGGAAGTAATGTTCAACTGAGCGCCAATCCAACCTTGACACCGACATGTGTCCCAAATCCGCGTACTCCTGCATGAAATCCAAGTACTTCTGCCTCAACACAGGGTCCCTGCCCATGCGGCGCTCCATTGCCAACAATCTCTTCTCGGCCGTAGGTCTAGATTCACCGAGAGGTGGTCGCACTGCGACAAAGGGCAACCTGGTAACAATCCGACCGGAACGGAGTCGACCCGTGTTGTTCTGATAGAACAATTCGCAATCGTGTTCCGGGTTCAAACGGGCTACCTGAGGGGGCTCCTCAACCTCCCAAAACCTCTGAACGGCGTCAGAGAGAGCGGAGCCGGACACCAATGCAACATCAAGCTCAGGTGGAGGGGGGACCTTCAACACCGGTCCCATCATTGCAAAGCCAAAAATGGTCGAGACAGCCACCAAACCGTTCGGCTGCAAGATCTGTTTACCATCCAAAATTATCCTCCCGAGTACGTCGGAACCTAACAACAAATGCGCTGTGCTAGGGGAATCAAACCGAGGGTCAGCCAAATCCAGGCCTGACGTCAACCGGACAACTTCGGAAGACAGCTGAACTTGGGGATGCCTTCCCAAAATATTCTTCATCACAATGGCCGAGGTAGCAATTTTAGGGGCCAAACAATTCACTGGAGTGAGCCCAAACCAAGTCTGTCCCTCAACAGTGGTGACGGCTGCGTTGCCAACTCCCCTAATCGTGTCTGAATAGCCACGTATGTCTAGGCCTACCTGTCCCACCAACCAAGACGACAAAATGCAACCCTGGGATCCCGTGTCCAGAATGGCACGGACCACAACAGAGGACCCCGTTGGTCCCCAGACCCTAACCGATGCCGTAGGCAACAAAACCGTGTCGATCTGGGAGGTTGCAGTGGTGGGGCAGGCGCCAACTTCCTAATTTCTGGGCGGCGACCGATCGCCGCACCCAGGCTGTAATCTCTCGCGAAGAGGATAGGACGCAAACTCCTCATACGCGCGGTGTCCCGAGCCGCGTGCCATGGCTGGAGGGGCATATCCCACCGGATGCCTGAATGGCGGAGGGCGCGACTCCAACCTGGGGCGCTCCGCCAACGGAGGGGAGTGCAGGCGGTGCTGGTCCGGCCATTGCCGGCGAGCAGCGGCTGCATAGTCGCCTTCATGTGGGGAGACCTGGCGGCGGTCCCGCGGCGCGGGGGGTGGCGAGCGGTGCTCGAAAGTGCGGGCCCCTTGCCGGTTTGGAACCGGCGAGCGGACCTGGTGCTCGTCTCCGCGATCCCCGCCCGTGCGCGAACCCACATCAGAGGCTGGACTGCCAGCGCGGTTCGCGTTAGCGCACAAAACGTCCACATGGGACCCCCTGCAAATTCTACAAGGGCGGGAGTCGGGGCATTCCCGTTGAAGATGAGCCCCCAAACAAGAATAGCACAGTCGGCGTGCCTTGGCAATTCGGCGGCGGGCACTGACGTGCAAGTCCAAAAAGGCCGCACAAGATATGATGCCATGTCCCGTGACCCTGCAGTAGTCACAACTGGGACGACTCTGGGTGCCGGCGAAACGGGGGGCGGGGCGACCCTCAAGGGGCCCCCGAGCCCCGGTCCGTCCCTGGTCTCTGGGCCGGGGAGGCGGTTGGCGTGACCCCGAGGCAAGGCCAGAGTTGTCGAGGATCCTACATTCATCCTCCAAAAACTTGACTAGGTCATCAAAGCGGGGGAGATGGGTGGCACTATCCCCACCATACTTCTGCTCAAAGCGAGACCTCAAGTCTGCAGGCAGTCGTTGCAGCACTATGTGCACCAATAAATAGGACCAATGGTCCACCGGCAGCTCCAGTCGCTTGAGGGCATTGGTGGCTGCCACCAATGGGTTCAAAAGGTCGGTACGCAGTGTCGACACTCCAGTAATAAAGGGCAACCCCAAAATATGGCTAATGTGAGCGTCAGCCAAACACCGTTTATTGTGGTACCGCCGGGAGAGCAGCTCCAGAGCAGTAGGGTAAGCCGCATCCGTCACCGGCAAGTGCTGCACCAAGGCTCGGGCCTCTCCCTTGAGGACGGACATCAAGTAGGCCAACTTTTGGGCGGGTCCAAGGTCCGAGCGCGAGTCGACCAGACTCACAAATAAATTTTGAAAGCCCAGCCAGTGGTCCATCCGACCATCAAAATGTGGCAGTTCAAGCGTGGGCAGCTTGCTCAAAAGTCCCGGGCCAGCGACAGAGGTCTCCGGCTTGACCTGGACAGACTCCCGGCTCTTCAATATTTCCCTAGCACGTAGGGAAATCGTGTCTGCCAACGCCAGGATCTGGTCGTAGTCGCCAACAACCTTGTCCCGCGCTGCCTGACTCAGCTGATCAAACCCGAGGTCCTCAGCCAGGTGGCTAAAGCGGGTGAACAGGGCATCTACAGCCCCAAGCCTGTTCTCCATACCGCCGAACCTGGTAAGAGTGGTCTCTGCCAGCTCTGGTCGAGTAGTGGTGGCCGCCGCCGACGTGAACCACCTCAATTGTGTGGTTATACCGGCTATGGCCTCCTTCGCTGCACTTAAATGAGACATTCCAACAAAATTCAAGAGATTACCCAAACAAAGAATTATTTAAACAATGTTAGTTCAATTTATTTTATCCAACACTGATACAAAACACCAATACAATATAATTCAATATAGCTTAAAGATTAAATCAAATGCCTTAACAAGAGATTGCCAATTAATTAGTCATAATGGTTCCCCAGCAATGACTCCAAATCAGCACACCAAACTGATAGTAACTTGTTTACAACTAATAAACTATTGAAATATTGTCAATTTACCAATACAAATAAGGTTATGAGACCCGAGACTGCGGTTTTAGTCGCTTCGAATCCGACACAACCACGCTCTGCTACCAAAATGTTCAATTCCGGGCCAGGAGGTATATTGCGCAGTGGAAGTTCGCCCTCCTAGCTACAATGTGAAGTGAGCAGTCTGCGGTTCACAGAGCAAATCGTTTTTAAAAATAGGTTTCACTTACCAACTTCGAAGGCGCCCGAAACAGTGCGCTTTTATCTGTCTGTGTCTGTATTCAAGTGTACCTGGAGTGTAGGATGTATGACGTTGTGTGTAGACAAATAAAACACAGCGCGGCCAACAAAATGGTAGCCCTTCCTCAAAGTAAATATATGATTCGGTCGAACAACTCCCAACCGATTACGTTAAGTAGTCCAAAATATAACTAATCCAACACTGGCCAAATCTGATATCCACGGATTATATTTATTCGAACAAAACTTATTTCAACAAACGTTTTCAAGACAATTCTTTCAACAAGTTGACAACAAGTGACAGTCGTAGATCTGTCAACGCAAATTATCGTTTTTTTTTTTTTACTTCGTTTAGGAACGCAACATGTAGTATCACCATAATACTATTACACGATTAAGTCAATATCCAAGTATGTATCTATAATAAAGACACCTTATTGTGGATTTGTACCCACGGCAAAGTGTTAAAGCGATCATGATTCTAAAAGTCTTCTAAGTAATCCGCTTTTGAAACAAATTGATAGCCGTCGAAACTTCTATTAATGGACAATTCACGGTGTCTCTTAAGAAGGATAATTATATTTGTAGATCGTACACTTCGCGAAGTAAAAGGTATGAAGGTGGAAGAAATACGATGTCCGTGGCAAGTTCAATGCGCTAGAGCCACTTCGTTTTATTAGAATGCTTTCCAGTCATTATTTATGAGAGGGATCTTTTTGTGAGATATTTTATTCATACTAGATTAGTGGAGCGCATACACAGGATTTATTTAATGAGATTTTTGTATAATTAGGTAGGTAACGTTTATACCGTGCTAATTGTTTGTACTATTAGAACATAACATAACATAACTTCACGCCTGTATCCCCGAAGGGGTAGGCAGAGGTGTATTACACACCCACGATTCGCCAGTTATGTTAAGGTCCCAATGTAATAGGGGCCGAGCCTATTGCCATCTACCGGGCACATTATTAAGCGAGCGATAATTAACATTTACTAATGCACACATAACTATGAAAAGTCAGAGGTGTGTGCCCGGGGCGACTGGGGATCGAACTCGAGACCTCGTCTCGGCAGTCCGTTACGTACGCCACTGGGCTATCGCCGCTTTTTTACCTATTATTATTACTATTAGAAGGTTCACGTTATTCGTGATTTCATTGGTTTTGCCATATTACTATAAGATGGAATGCCGACCGATGGAATTGACTGCATATTCGATGACTTACCTTCAAGCATATACTTGGATGCGGCATCTTGTGTTCGTTTTGTCTTTTTGCTGATACAGTTATATTCATCCTCTTTTTTGCAATTTTCTATTTTGCATTTTTGTGTTGTTTGTAAACATTAAATTTTGTTAGTTTCTAAAATCAGACAAAAACTGAAATGAAAACCATTTATCATTAAGTAAAAAAATAGACTTCAAAATTAGAGTCCAAACGAACTGTGAAAAGAGTAGGTACCTTTTTTTTTTTTTTTTCGTGCGGAAATCCCCTCGGATACCCCCCGCCGGCCAGCGGGGGCGGTTATGTCGGGCTTGAACCGACTAAAACCGCACGCCGTCTCGGGTCTGCAAACTACAAAAATGTAGACGGATTTCTCATTAAAAATTTATATATTTTAATGATAATGGAATAATGGTATAATTATTTCGATACAGATAAATAAACTTCATATTATTTCAAATCATGATGATTATTATCTTGTAGCTGCTTACTTTTTCAGCAAAATCAAGCTATTACTGAAAAAAAAACAGAGTAGAACATTCTATTTTTAACAAAATTTGTTTCTGTTAGAAAGATTAACATTCGAAATATGTTAAGTGAACTGAAAGTTAAAATATAAAAAATAGATCTTTTAACTAGTATACTCACAACTGCTTATGTTAATTTATTCAAAGCCATGAATATCATATTGTACAGTAAACGACAAAAGTAGCTTAACAAATTCTAATTTGTTGATCACTGTAGCTCTTAAACCATTAATGAAATAACAGAAAAAGCATGAAATATATTAATTAGGTCATCGGGGGATCATAAAACTAATTATATGTCTATTATTGGTCTATGTATACTAATGTAAAAGTTTTTTAAATATTTTAGTGTACATCAACTTTTATCGTTGACTGTACCTACTTTTTCTTTATTTTTTCAACGACTTCTATGTATTATTATTAGAATAATATTATGTAATCTGTGGTATTATCTACTACTAGACCAGCTGTTGAAAACAAAAATTGTGTCACGGTCCGGGGCGTGAGACTATAATTGGGGAGGGGTACGGGACGCAGAGGCTAGATAAATGAAGTAATAAATTTTAACGCCTATCTGTATTAATAAGGTGCACCTTTTTGTAATATCATCTTTATGACAGCTACAAAAAGTTGCACATAATTGATGGCTAGTTGGTTGGCAATCTTTGTGTTCCGTACAGCCAGCCTAGTAATATACATAGAGTCATTTAGTTTTCAAATAAGGAACGTCACTTTGCATTGACTACAAACTTCTGAAACGGGTCAAAAACTATTTGCATTTCATTTACATTATCATTGCTGTCCGGTAGAGCATCTTTGTCTCTTTTCATTTGCCGTTTGAAGTTTTAACAAAAACCATTAGTTTTAATTATGCGAGAGAGAAAGGAAAGTTAGAAAAGTAAAAGGATTTTATGTATTTAGTTATGCATTTATTTACATTGGATTTGATAATTCTATTCAGCTAAGAAAAAGGAAAGGATTTAAAACAAAGTGTTAATTTTAACACTTTGTTAAGCTGATAGAAAATTGATGCTAACTGTGTGATCACATAAGTTATTAGTAGCTAATGAGTCACTAAACACTAACTCATAATTGTAAAAACGGTTAAGTATTTATTCAAGTAGGTACTGAAGTTCTACGAAGTACTGCGAATGGCCCAGGGTCAGTCGGAGTGCGAGGGATATGCTCTATGGGTAACCTTACACCCCGGCGTCTGTAGACCCGAGACAGCGTGCGGTTTTAGTCGGTTCAAGCCCAACATAACCACTCCCGCTGGCCGGCGGGGCCGGCTTTTTTTGTGCGGAAATCCGAAGGGATTTCCGCACAAAAAAAAGGTACTGAAGTTCTACTTTGTCCTGATTGTTTAATGTATCTACCGCTATGGTAATATGTAATAGATAATACCGTACGTATAAGTATATTTATTACTACTTTTTTTATATATTTTTTTTATATTTAGGACACGTCAATTTGACTTCACCTCGCCTGATGGTAAGCTGAAGGTAAAGTCTTGTTCAGTTTACAGATTTATCTTCTCCAGTATGACTACATACTTAAATATGTATGAATCAATAACTATATTGATTCAGAATAACGCATATATTATTATACTAAAAATTACACAGCAGCGTTAGCTACACCCAAACCAAGCATAATTTGTATATTGACTTCTAAATTACGAATACGCATATTATATATTTTTATCTATATATTTAAAACATATATATTATATATAGAACAACTGAGACCAATGCATGCAAATATTTGCACTGAACCGGAATCGAATCCGCGACCTCATAGGTAGCAGTTAAAAGGTCTACCACAGGTTGCTACCCCTTGTTTTTTGTTGGTTAGCGTTGAAAGTTGTCATCACTGATGAGATATTTTAACCAAATTATTTAATTATTTCAGAACGAGTGAGCTGGTAGCCCTCGTGGCAGTATCTTGCACGTTGTTCCTGTTCCTCCATACGCGGGACTTGAGCACGAAACTGCGGCGGATGCAGGGTAAACTAAATGATGACGTCACAGCTTTCAATCACCTTACAGACAGTGAGTATACACTCTTCATAATGTTAAAACTCAATAGGTATTTACACCTTCAAGTTTTGTTGTGAATATCTGCCCCCAAGGCGCGGTATTTGTCTAACCAATGTAGGTACCACCCAGTACCACCAATGACCAAATAGCGGCGGTAGCAGGCTTTCTCCTTTAAATGCTGCAACATGTATTATTTTATTGTTTAAATATATCTCTGTAAGAGAAACCAGTAATTAAAATTTAATAACTTTGATAATAGATATGATCTACGCATTAAAGAATTCTAAAAACGAATTCAAGCTAAGCACGAATTCAAGAAATGTAATGATCGTTATCTTAGCGTTGCTCCCGTTTCCATCCAAGGCTTTCACCTCGGAGCCTGGGGTCAGCTAACTCCTTCTCCGTTTTGATTTGACTTATACGGCTTTTATGAAAGCCACTGCCGTCTGACGTCCCAACCCCGAGAGGAAAACTTGGACCAGTCTCGCCAGCCAATCAGCAGGAGTACCGGCTTGCAGTTCAGGTTGGCTTGGCCCCGTAGACTCTACCCATAACCTATCATATGTATGTATATAACAGATATAGATAGAATAAAAAGAAATGTTAAAGTAATTTATAGCAATATATTATCATAAATGCGAAAATCACTCTTCAATGTCAATTACCACCTCCGCAGACCACCTGGGTGTACAGTGGGTTTTTTTTTTAAATATTGCTCTATTGCTCAACCATCGATAAGTAATTCTAGATACAGCCATTAACAAACAAAAAGATTAAGTTATCTTTTAGTGGCGTTATATTAATAACTTTTTTTGGTGGTGAGTAGTTTATGAAGCAATTAACGCAAGCACATTGCTTTGAAGAAGAAATAAATATTTAAATACGAAATAACTGAATCCAAGCGCGATGGTATTTTCGTAAAGGTACATTTACATTCAATAAAAATATGATAAAAGGATATCATTATATATGATACTTATTAATTATTAAATTAATAACTTCCACGGTAAGTTCGGAATAGATCAAGATAAGTATGTTTACTTATGAAGCTTCGAACCCCACATGTCTTAAGTTATTTCATCATTATATTTTCAATTATTCATTATGAAAAAGAAAGCCTTCTTTGTGTGCCTTATCCATCAATGCAGCGCTAAAGTACCGATGCTAGAACTACGAAATAAGGACAGTAGGTGCTTTCTATGGCCTAGACAAGCGCTAAGAAAGAATCTAAGAAAATTCAACCTTTGATGGGTGAAAAACCTGACTTTACAACATGAAGAAACACGTGTATCAGCTTCTATCAAAGTTCATCAGTTAACGGTATCAAATAGGTGCTGATCAGCATCCCGCGCGAAGTCGGCTGAAAAGATAGTTTCGTAAAAAGGAAAACTTTAAAATAGAAACCCAAGTTCTGATACGTTAACAGCCGGCCATTCGAAAAAACAGCAATTAAAACATTTGCGGTAGAATAAAATAATTAAAAAACAACATAAAAAAGAGCTTGTTTTCAAAATTACTTTTTATTTAGTAATATCATGCAGGAACAGAGAGAGCCTGAATACCATGTAACAACACAGAGTTCGCCAAGACAAAACAAATGAGCCCAAACTCGATCGGTCTTATTACAAAAAACGGAATAAAGTCTGGTTTAAACCCGAACTATAAAGTCTAAGCTCAAGACCATGGTTTAAACTTCTTCTTATTACAAAAACTGAATAAACCGTAGACTACTTAGTACCATGATTTAAACCTTGGCTTCAATAAAAACCACAGATCAAGCATTGTTCGTTCATTATGACACCATTCGATCGCAACATTCCATACCCTCCAAAAGCAAAAGTTTTCTGAAGTCATTGATAAATAATATTTACTAAGATTGGTGAAAAATATATTTACAACATATATTTTCATTAAATTCAACTTTATGGATAATAGTTATTCTTTATTTAGTAATAAAATATCACTATTATGCCTTTATTTAGCAATCATTGTTTTAAAATATTGGAAGATCTATGGATGTTAAACGGAAAGAAGTTTTCCCGCGTTGTTCGACTTCGAAACGAATTACGAAACTTTATACCTACTGTAAGTTGTATGTTGCATAGTAAAATTAATTATAAAGTGGAACAACAAAAGAAAAGGAGATACCGGGTATCCCCGAGGATCCTGAGCCAATTCATCCCTAAATAAATCAACAACTCTCATAGCAAAACGTTTGGAAAATCTATACTGCCTAAAAGCTGCCTCAGATAGTTCCACAAAGGGGTTCACTCTAATACGATGTCTGTTAGGTAAGCGTGGTATGTCCAACATCTTCGATATCCATTTCATCAACTGCGTTAATATCCAATACGAGCAAAAATATGTACGAATAATAACAACCTAAATAATAGGATTCTTAAATGACAACTGACGTATGTGACTATTGTGATTACACTTTAAACCAACGTTAAACTAGGGGTCACGCAGGTTTATCTTTAGACTAAAGATAATCTATGGTTTACTCCTAAAACGCTTTTTGTACTATGACTTTATTTAGACCATGGTCTAAACACGATTTAAACCTGGTTTTACAATTAGACCGTGTTTTGTAATAAGACCGGATAAGTTTATCTTGTTTAGTTTAGGAGTTCCTATGGCCACCTTCCTACTCCATCTTAAGACCCTGACTACCTTGTAATACCAGAAAATTTACTAAATAAATATAAATAAATAAATATATTGTTGGACAAAGTACACAACGCCATCTAGACCCAAACTAAGCAGAGCTTGTCATATGGGTTCTAGAATGCGGATAAACATAGGTACTTGAATACCTTTTTTATTGTAAATAAATACATATTATACATAGAAACACCCAGACCAATGCAAGCATACATATTTGCACTGAGCGGGAATCGAACCCGCGACCTCTGGCGTAGCAGTCGAACGCACTACCGCTACGCCACAGAGGTCGTGAAAACTAACTAACTAAACACAATAAAAATGCGCCCAAACTCGGATTTATCTTGTTTAATTTAGTTTGTAGTTAAAACATTATTATATTACTTGATGCTACGGAACCCTTCATGGGCGAGTCCTACGAGCGGTTCTTTTATATTACTTTATTGCATGTTGTGTCTGCCGATATCTGCTATAAGTAAAAGTTACATTCAGACTTTTTACCTATGTATATCGCTATGTATACTCATATGAATGTAAATAGTTGTTGGTGGCCATAAATAAATAAAAAAGGAATGTTATTAGGTATAACTTCAGCTGGGGTGCTTGGTTGGGGACCTCCACGCGGTGCACCCTGGGTAACGGAGACGGCAGCGCCTCTCTCCTAGGGTGGCAGAGACGCTGCTGCCTACGGCCAACTCCGACCGAGGCGGGGACGGCCCTGTTGAGGGCTATTCGGAAGCTTTCCACGTGTCCCTCTGATTAGCAGATGGCACAGTGGAGAGCAAGTAAGGGGGCCATCTCGAAACCGGAGATGGCACAGGGTCAGTCGGGGTGCGAGGGATATGCTCTATGGGTAACCTTACACCCCGGCGTCTTAAGACCCGAGACGGCGTGCGGTTTTAGTCGGTGCAAGCCCGACATAAGCGTATCCGTAGGGATTTCCGCACGAAAAAAAAAAAGGTATAACTTCAGCTATTATTGCTTTGTGAAATCTTTTAAGTAGCACATAAAAGTCAAAATTCCAGAACTATATGTCCACTCGGACGAAGTTGCAGGCATCTTCTTCTGATACTTCAAAGCTGACACGTCTTATTATCACATTAATTTATTTTTTTCAAGAATTATTATTTTTTAATCCTTTTAAGATGTTAATGCTTATCTCTTCATGTCAAATCTTTCCTTGTGTCTTGCTTTTATAGTAACATCACATCATAATTATGATTATATAATGAACTAACTTTCAAAGTTTCACACCGATAAGTTAGTCAATTGCTGATTTGATTGTTAACGCCTAAAATATCGAAAGGTTTTCTAAAATGAAATAAACAAATTAAATTATGTAATAATATAAATTCACAAACAATTAAGTTCAATTAACGCTTAGAAAACAGTTTTAAGACACTTAAATAAGTAGGCACGGGTAATTATTGAATAAACTCATCGTTATTGTAGAAAGTTTTACTTTTTTTTTCGTGCGGATATCCCCTCGGATACCCCCCCGTCGGCCAGCGGGGGCGGTTATGTCGGACTTGAACCGACTAAAACCGCACGCTGTCTCGGGTCTTCCGACACCGGGGTGTAAGGTGGCCCCATAAGGCATTTCTCTCACCCCGACTGACCCTGGGCCATCTCCGGTTTCGAGATGGCCCCAACCTCGGTGTCCCCGCTTTGCCCCGGTTTGCGGGGGGGGGGGGGGCTAATCACCCCGCCGCCGTCCTGGCCTGCTTCTGCTGGGGTGAAAGGCGGCCTCACCTACCACCCCCCGGCCAGCGCTATTTGGAGGACGGAGACCGTAAGGTTTCGTAAGAAAGTTTGACCCAAATTTGTTTTAGGACTTGTATTGCCATATTGTATTGTACTTGTATTGCCACATCGACACCACTTTACGCACAGAGTAACTTTCCTTACTGCGTGACTTTACGTAATCGTTGCCATGTAGGGTTATCAACGCGTAGCCGCCGCCCGCCGCACCGCATCATAACCCAATATATCCTCACCGTTTGTGTTTTGCCATATCACTGTATACTTTTCGTAATATACGAGTACCTATTACTGGCATGGACATTATACATAGATAATATAAATGTTTTCATAATAAAGAAGTATGAAGAAATCAAACAGAATCAAGAAGTTAGTGTTTATATACATATACTGAAACATATAGATATAAAGTAAGAAGTCGAATACTTTATGAAACATTAAAGCAGTAAGCTATCAAGATGGGCGTTTGGGGTCCTATTAACATGAGATTGTCAGAAGTTTATGCGGATGTCACACATTGAAATAAAACTATTTTTGTTGGATTCTATCGCGATTTATTTGATGTTATTTTATTATTTACATTGAACCCGACGGTTGCTTTTCAGCAGCCATGGTCACGAGGGGGTGGTTTCCCCACTCTATTAATATTTTCGGGGCACAAGCTCACCTCGCCTGCCAGTTGGTACACCTGCCGTTCACCGTACGAGGCTCTAGCGTAGGCTTATCTCTTGGGGTCAGGAGGTCAGACGGCAGTCGCTCCTGGAATACCCAAGATATACCAACATAAGCACGAGTGCGACGCCCCTGGTGTTGCACACGTCCATAGGCCACGGTAACCGCTTCCCATCAGGTGGGCCGTGAGTTTGTCTGCCATCTAAGTCCTGAGCCATCTCGGGATTTCGAGATGAAAGCCTCAGATGCAATCGGGATTACCGCTAATATTGTGATGAAAGCTTCGAAAGCTTCGAAAGCTTTCTGCTTCACAATTATAGTAGCAAGAGCTAGACGTTGCTGCAAAGGAATATCATGTGTACGAACTCAAAAAACATAACCTGCTTCTTTCTGGTTATTCGGTCAAAATTAACGGCATAGAAGTATTCTTAGCCGATTGACTGTAGTCAGTTAACAGACTTGTTGTTCGTTGTCTTTGTTTCAACGAGCAAGGTTTATGGATATACTTAAAAGAGGGAGCCATTTGAGCAATCACTTTTTATTTGTTTTGTTAACTACAAAACAAATGAAAGGTTTCACATTGTGTTTGTGTTGCTTTAGAGCAACCTCCCTTTTCCGACCTCTTTTTTATTAGTCACTTTCTTCGTTTTTGATTGTTATTCAATTGTATAAATAAAAAACCGGCCAAGTGCGAGTCGGACTCGCCCATGAAGGGTTCCGTAGCAGCAAGTAAAATTTTAGGTAGATTTCGATGAAATCGATCTACCTATTGGTTTCTTGACTACTGTCGAATTTAAAAAAAATACTTTTTAGGGGGTCTAGTTATGACCCCCTGAGTCCGAAATGACCACTGGTCAAAAAGTTTATATATATATATATATGTATGTATATATATGTATAGTATAGGAAAAATGCGACCGTGAGAGTGCCGCAAATTTTGTCCAAAATTTGCGGCACTCTCACGGGCGCATTTTTGCATCGATCGCTTTCAAACTGCGGTCAAAAATTGCTTGGGTGTAAACTTAGTTTAAGTTCGTGAATTGGTGGAATCCGGCCTAAGGGGACGGTAGGGCCTCACTTTCTGTGAAATCAGTTTTTCCTCAAAATTTCACGTTCCATGAAAGATATGCGAACCGTTCTAATTTTATCCCATTGTATATATGAATACCAACAACTTTTAACTATAAACCTATAAGATTAAAACTTTAACTAAAAGTGGAGGGGGGAAAAACCAAAATTTTTCGGGAAGAAAATCATAACTTCTAACCGGTGAACATTCTTGCTGTCGGAAACATTTCTAATCGATAGGCCATTTTTAAGTCTAAAATAAAAACCTGAAAAGTTTTTCGCTAAAAGTTACCGATTTCGAGAAAAAAAAATTAAACTGTTTAAAGTCCGTAGTTCTCTATATAAAATAATATTAATTGCTTCACGAAATCTACCTGTGCGTTCCCCCTGCGGGAACGGATTTTTTATATATGAGTTGATTGAATGAAAGGTAAATTGCGGTTTACGATTCATGACGTATTAAAAAAAACTACTTACTAGATCTCGTTCAAACCAATTTTCCGTGGATGTTTACATGGTAATGTACATCATATATTTTTTTAGTTTTATCATTCTCTTATTTTAAAAGTTACAGGGTGAGGGGGGGGGGACACACAAACATTTTGCCACTTTGGCAGTGTGGTGTCTCGCGCAAACTATTCAGTTTAGAAAAAAAATATATTAGAAACCTCAATATCATTTTTGAAGACCTATCCATAGATAGCTTACCTAGATAATTTTTGAGTTTCACTTCTAAGTATGTGGAACCCCCACAATTTAATGTTTTCTTTCTATTTGGAACCACGGTCTCCGACTTGTCCCCGGGAGAACTGCTGATCGGGAGATTACTTGCTCGCAGAAGGAGGCAGCGTTAGCCCACGCGCTCGCGCTCCGCACCATCGCTGCGAGCTTGACGCCTAGCGAGAGGGACATAGTCGACTCCTGGGCGTCGCGAAACCAAATATGGAAAGGAGGGGTAGGAGAGTATCCCGGGTTTTAAAGTGCAAGCATTACGTGTGGAAACCCCCACGTTCTTCACCCCATCGGTGACAACGATGGGATGGGCGTGTCGGAATCGTACCGACTGAACACGGTGTTCTCCCCAAGTGTCCATTGCCGGGCACCCCGGGTAAACCTTTGAAAGGATAACCCCAGGGTTACCGGCGGACTCTGGCCGCGATCGCGGCCTCGTCTATGGGGTCGGGTTTGTAAAGTGCAAGCATTGTGCACAGGGGCGCTCGAATTCTCATTTTTATATACAGCATAAGCAGCTAATTAATACCTTCATTTTGTTGAGGGCTGTAATAATAAATTATAACTTTAACCAAAGATAAAGTATTAATAAGCACATATTAATTTGAGCGCCTGCGTAGGCTGTTAAATAAAAAGACGACGATGTCATTATAATCTCATTTAACGTTTTTAATCATGTGTTTTGAATAACAAATTTTGTAAAAGTATAAATAGCTATTTGTTATTTAGTTAAACAAAGACTTACTTTTTAATTATAATTACATTTAACCGTGTTATTGTGCCATTTCAAATTTTAAACGTCACGCTAGAAAAAACAGAATTCCAATGATAATGGTTGATCATTTATTCCCATTGTTTCGAAGTCAATTTAAAATATATAAAGTCAGAACAGACCTCGAATCCCCGACAGTCTTAATAATTGGAAAATAGTTTACCAAATACCTTTGTTCCACCCTGGTTTGTTAACATGTCATCATACCTATATTGAAGCACGAATAGATCCCGGTGCGCTTGTACAAGTCAGCACTTACCACGTGCTTACTGGTGTTTGTGTAAACTCTTCTACACCAGAGATGCTACGCAATTAGCTCTAGCGACCCTAATAAGTGTCGGCCATATAGTCTTGCTGACATTTGCCAGCCGGGCCCCAGCCTTCGTGTGCTCCTAACTCTACCTATGTTCTAACTGATGACGTCCATATAAAATGGTTCATACATACAACTTAGAAATGAAACAGAAAAAAACATTTAGAGAGTCATCCGGGCTTTTCCTTCCAAGACTAAGTTAAGTTTTGTTAACGTATCCAATATAAAAAACTAACTATGTTAAATTAAATCTAATTTAAAAATACATTTTTGTATTATCTATAATATATAATTTTTAATACATTTTATGAGTTTGTTAGGTAGTAATTTTTAAATAAAACCAAAATAGATTGCTTTCAATTCATACAATACAAACGTTAACAATTCATATTAACATGTGCCTGTTATTAAAATGAATACAAAAAAAATATATACTTATTAAACCATAAGTTATATTACATCTCAACACCGCATCGTAATCAAATTCACAGTCGAGATGTATAGATAACGATGGGTACATGGAATTCAATTTATCCCGCATAGTGGGACACCTAACAGGTGAAGTCGCTGACAGCCCGTGAAATAAGAAACATTGATGTATAAGTTAGACGTTGATTAATGAAAAGGAAAGACCATTTTAATATGTAAACTACTCCTATGTATACAATACTTATCCAAAACAGTTTTCAGGTGACATCTGATAAAGTTTACCATGGAAATATCTTATTTAGAATTTGGCATTTCCTAAGACTTAGGTTTTATTGGTCACTGCTATTGAACAGAAGTCACTACAGTGCATGTAGAAGTTGGATTATGACTGGATAAAAGGATAAAATCGATGGCTGGATAAAATGGCGATTAGCTACATATTATATTATTAAATAAAAAATATATTATTAATATATTATACATATTTTAAAAAAATAAAAATTAGTCTGTCCTAATAACTATGTGTGTGAACACTACAATTATTAATATAGAGTACTTAGCATTCGATAGCGTCCCCGCTGCGGCGTAGCTAGGCATAGAGTTTCTGATGTAAAGAAGTATAAGTGAACAAGTAGCAAGGGTATAATGGCGAAGGGTGAAAATTTTCAAAAAGAAGCCGGTGATTTTGAAAAATATAAAACATACCCTGTATTATTACACCAGTCGATAGTGTGGGGTAGTGGGGTAAAGGCGAAACAAGCTCCAGTGACGGTTAAACAGAATATTTGCCAATAAAATACAGAATCTTTATCAGGAAAATTTGTTTTAAAATATGAGTATATCGAAATTACTAGTATTCTCCCTGACCCTCCAGCTAGGCTAGATTACTTGAGTTAGGAGTTGATTGTCAGAATTCGAACCTGGGATATTTCGATCGTGAGGCATTTGGGCGTTATCCCAGATTCTGTTTTCAATAAATAAATGAACATATTATTTTACTTACCACGAAATTAAGGTTTTATTTTCGACTTATTGAAGTCGCGCTTATATGCATGTTAATTATTTCAATTTTTCCAACTCCAAAGTAAATGTTTCCGGAGAAATGCCCATTCTGTTTTGTTGAAATTACCTCAATTAAACTGCCTGAATATTTAAAGCTTTTTGTTAGTTTACTTTGTACTGATACAAGCGTGTTGGTTATAATCCAAACAATTAAAGTAGTAAGGACCTATAAACGAAATTAAAGTAAATTCGTAATTGCTATCAACTTCAAAAGTTTTAGAGACTGTGATTGTCAAAGTGTATGCTTTTTTTTTTCAATTCATTTTTTTATGTGGAGTCCATACGATTTCACCTCGCCTCGCCCGATGGTAGTCTAAAGGCGAAATCACAGGACTGAAGGTCACTATTGTAGATGCCAATAATGCCATTATGGTGGTATTCAGAATGGCCTGTTTTAAGGCGCTTTAATGACCCGAAATTGTAGGGAGAAGAAAATACATGTGTTAGTACAGAATTCTAACTCGCACGTTTAGAGCACGGCAAATAAAAGGAGCCGAGCTGCTTGGTTTTAGATGAACTTGCACCGTTTGAGGGTGACGTCTCAACCATGGATGCGTTGTTCTGGATACATACAGAAACTCAAACTCACGGCACAGAATGCATAAGAAAGTATCCTACCTGGCAGTCAGGCCGATATATTGTCATTAGAGACCGGTTTATACGTAATTACATAGTTGCTTATTCACTATGTATTTGAATGTTTATTTCATTTTCAGCGATCATTGCATATTTCGTCTAACATACTTATAATATCGTAATAAAGTAATGCATATGCCACCGCTGCCCCGGCCTGCTTCTGCTGGGGTGACAGATGAACTTACCTATCATTTCCAGGCCTGCGCTCATAGTGGACGGAGGTCGTTGAGCGACCTATGGTCAACCTATTGTCAATTGGTAATTTGAAGCTTTGCAGCAATTCAAATTTTATATCAATTCTTCAAATTCTATATTCAAAGTTCACAAGATCATTTGTAACTTGTCGTCAGTTTCAAACTTCTATAAAAATGTTTTCTTCGCATTATTTTCTTACCGGTATTATGCAGTGTAACGTTTAGGCAGAAAATCACCAAGGAACTGCGTTCAAGGTAAACTAAACTGCGTTGCTGCATTTTAACTAATGAATTCAATTGAGTAAAAAGAGAACTCAGAACCTAATATCGCCTTTGCGCCAGTTAGTATAATTCATATTAATATTATTGACTCTCGCGTGCGCACTCCACGGGTCCATCACGGAAACTCGTCCAAACTTTCTCTGGCTCGGAAAAAAAGATATAAGATAACGTCTGCGCTCGTGATTCGCAGCGATACCGTTCACTGATTTCATACTTGCCTTATTCTTTCACCAGGCCCTAAGTAGTTGCGGTTTTTAACTAAGTAATTCACTGACCATTTTCATGCCCGTTCCGTGCGAATGAGTTATTCGATCACTTGCTCAATTAAGTTAATTGTACTATTTGCATCTCATTACGTGGTAGAGTATGGTATTCAAACGCGCTGGCTGCTTTTAAAATTACTAAGGTGGCTTACAACATGCAAGCACAATATTGTACAAGTGTTGTTCATTTACGAATTTCTGTGGGGTATTTCCCCCCGAGGCGTGACCTCGTGGCAGCCATCAGGGTGGGAGTCCTCTCGCTCGGCAACATGATTGCGGCAGTGGAGCGGAGCGCCAGCGCGTGGGCCGCCGCCGCCTCCTACTGCGAGCATGTAATGCTCGACAAGGAGATGGCGGGGCACGCCCGGGAGAGATTTAGAACTCTCCCGGCCCGCCGAGCCCGCAACATGCTCGCCGCGTGTCGCAGGCGCCTCAGGCGCCGGAGGTCGTTTAACTACCTTCGTCCTCCTTGAGCGCAGGCCTGGGGGTTTCAGGTGAGGCCGCCCATCACCCCAGCAGAAGCAGGCCGGGTCGGCAGGGGGACTAGCGCCCTTCCCCCAAGCCGGAACAAGACGGGGACGCCATGGTTCCCAAACCCGAGGGGGCCATCTCGAAACCGGAGATGGCCCAGGGTCAGTTGGGGTGCGAGGGATATGATTTATGGGCAATCTTACACCCCGGCGTCTGAAAACCCGTGACGGTGTTCGGTTTTAGTCGGATCAAGCCCGAGCTAACCACCCCCGCTGGTCGGCGGGGGGCGGGGGATGCTAGGGGACAAACTATGAACGGGAATTCCAATTATGACTTACTAGTAAAATAGCACACAGCCTACTGAATGGTAAGTGATTACCGCGATCTGTGAACGTTCGCAAATAAGGTTCCACTACCGCTTTGTTACCTGTAGAGGGATAGTAATAAAAATATTGTAGGACATATCGCGCGCTATCTAGACATAGCGCTATCTAGACCCTATAGACTAATTAGAATAAATAGAGCCATTGTGGGCGGTCTCACCAAAAAGTACAGGATGCAAACTATTATTTAACGTCGATAATAAGCAAGAGGTTGGTATTTGTCCAGCTTTCCAGCTATCGAAGCTGGTAGGATTTATCGAGTTCCCACGTGGTTGCTGCGACCGCAGAATGTGGTAGGAGAATTATGTTTGCTGGCTGTAAAGCTACGTACAGACGTCGCATCGCTTCCTCATTGACGCTCTCGATTGCTACGGTAATTCTAAGCAACTAGTGTAAGCCACTAAGTGACTTCGCAATAGTGATGTAACGTTATAAGCACTGATTTGTATATTGGATAGAGACACGTGGTCTATGCACATTGGTATGAAAATTATGATTACTGAAATTCTTCTTAGTCTGGCCTGCTAATTTCACTAAAAGCTCGTGACCACGGCCAGTGTAGGATGGTCGTAACATGAGGCAATTCAAAGGTATAGATAGACATAACATAGGTAGGTGCGTGCCTATTCCATGATCTTGATGATACCCGTAAACATAATTGTAAATAGCTATAGCTTTTACATTACCTCACTGTTCACAAGTAACTATGACGTCAAATCTTTGAAAAATCATATCATCAATAGACATTAGGGTACCTATACATTCATTTTGTAAAAAAATAGGTTTGTTGTTTAAATACGGTTTTATTTTATTTTAATGCAGTTCATTCCATAAATAGGGCGTCAACTGTATACAAATTATAACGTCAATATATATTTTAATTAGTCGAATAGCCGCATACTGGTAATTAAAATCATTTAGTGAGAAATTCAATTAAAGCGATGTTATAAATTATACAAACTGTAGTATCATATTGAGATATTCAGAACCGTCAATCAACTGAACAGCCGCGGGTACAGTAGAATAACTTATAGTGAAAGATCATAACATAATAATATTTACTTACATCATTTTTATTTATCTATCAAAAGCAGAGTATTATACTGATTTATTATACCGATTTATTATACTGATGTATTATGCCGATTGATACAGAGAACCCCTGTTGAGAAGCCAGTGAGATATGAGCAAGCTATCGGTAATAAGTTTTTGTTTAATACATTAGAACACGCACCACCGGGTGTTTAGCTACGTACGTCAGACTCACCCGAGGGGGCCATCTCGAAACCGGAGATGGCCCCGGGTCAGTCGGGGTGCGAGGAATATGCTTTATGGGCAACCTTACACCCCGGCGTCTGAAGAACCGAGACGGCGTGCGGTTCTAGTCGGTTCAAGCCCGACATATCCTTAGAAAAAGACTCATCTTGGTTTCTGTTTGGACGCGTGAAGATGTCAATATATATCGGGATCCGGTCAATTTATATTGTAATATTGATGTGCAAAAGCAATATTATTGATGTGAAAACGCGATTGGTTCCTACACCGTATCACGATCTTGGATCACAATTTATATTGACAGTCTACACGCGCCCTATACGTTTTAGAACGACTAAAGTACCTATATATATATATCTTCAAATATCATTTTATTCTGGTTTTCTTTTACCATTCTATATGGCGCCCCATTAAGATCTTTGGGGCGCAAATCAACCTCGCAAGCCAGAGGGCAGCCGATTCCGAGAAACCCAAAATAAACGAAGAAAAAGGAAGAAGTAGGAGAGCAGACAACAGGGTACAAAGTACGAGCTTTTTGTACAAACAAGACTGGGATTGTTACAAAGTCTTGGTAGATATCACAGTCTGGTTTATTGAAATTGATTTAGCCGCTCGAGGACGTAAGCGTCTGAAACTTTTAACAAATCTGGACAGGTCACAGATAACTAAGTTGTCAGAGTATCTGTACTGTTTGAATTTACTAATTTAAATTGATGCAATAAATCCTAATTAGAGAATCACGACGAGGTGTTATTTTATGGAGGCATTAACACGTATCTTTATTCATATTAGCCTTGCTTGCACATCTAGGTGCTTCCGCAGAAGTAGATGAGTGATTATGATCCGTTACAAATGGATACTATGTTCCGTCCTTTCTCCTTAGGTACTATATTTAACGAGTAACACTCGCGCATAATCATGTAACTATAACTACAATGTGTGTAACTTAACAATACTATGCGCATAAGCAACGGCCTGCGAATAAAAGAAAATAATCATATAGCACAGCACAAACTGTAGTAAGAGGTGATGGTTTTGCCATATCCGTAAACAATTCATAAAATTGAAATATTTTTAAATAAATTCTATCGTGATTTGACAGTTTTATTTGACAATCAATGCAATAATACTCTGTACAAAATATTTTTTGTTTAACTGGTAATTTTAAAATGAAGCTTGTATTCCTACTTAGTGTTATTATTTATTCATTTATTTATTTCTTTACATCACTATTTTATAGGTTTAATACAATAGTGTGATCCTTAAATATTGTGAACTCCGTATTAATAATTCATAATTCAGTACTTGCTGTTAACAATTCACTCCTATTCAATATAATGACTCGATACTAAATATTTCAAAAAAAAACAATATTATGTTTGTAGCCTAATTAAATGTATGAAGATTTTAGACACGGAAATCATTATATAAGACAATGGGATGTAAATCAGCTTGCGCTGACGGAGCCTTTTCGGTTTACGGTTTGTTTTCAATTACCGCTTTTGAACAACAAACCTCTGACAATAACATGCCCGGGAACGTGTTCCTAAATCTTGCATAATTATGTACCCATATTTCGCCCGCTGTTTTCGATCCTCATGCAATAGGGGGCAAGCCTATTGCCGTCAGTCGGCCAGTAGACACCATTAAAGACCTCGTATTGCTCTCTAACTGAGAATTTCATTACACAAAAAGACGATAGCGCTTTTAGCCCGACCCGGGAATAAAACCGTCGGGACGTCATCCGTCATCGGCGCTGCTGCACTGACATCTTTTTTAGTTAGTTACCAATGGGATCAGAATGAATATTCCCATGGTCCTCACGTAATATAGCGTAACATGATACTTAAATTACAATTTAGTTAAAAAAACTGTGCAATTGTATTCGCACACACTAATCTCCGAAATCGTCTAGCTAATTTCAATGAAATTTTGTGAATTCGAATGAAAGATGGGATAGTAAATGCTGATGGTAAACGGTTACTATCCTGTCTTTTATGATTGGGTTTATTTGCTTGTTGGTAGTAAAAAAAGACGCCTTTAAAACTCGAGCGGATGCAATATGCGGCAACCCTAAATTTTTGACTCAGAATTACTAGAAGAACTACGGTAGCACATTACAATAATGAACTGTGTTATATAACAGAATCATAGGGTAGACCTGAAAAGGGGCAAATTACTACTGCTGTATGTATACTCGCTGTTGTAGCTATGTCCGGCAATCAGCAGATAATTAGTGCTCGCGAGCGTTAACTATCGTGTACACATTAATTTAATAACTATTACGCGTTTTGTTAACATTTAATTTTCTGCAATTATGTAGATTTTGTACCAGAGTAACTGTGTTTACGTATGTAAAGCTTTAAAACTAGTCGTTTTATGTTTCATCAGTCATCACTCGCGACTCGTCATGCAAACTACATTCACTACGGCTTCACGGACAGCATCATTTCAGAATAAGTCCCTCACTTTTGATTGGTTACATAGACAAGCCTTTCCGAACTCAACGTTTTTGAACTCATTCTTGATATTGTTTCCTCTCATTTTCATTTACTCATTCATTTGTCTCCTTATCTTCTACCGCTTGTATATGACTTGCGAGGAATTCCTTAAGATGATGATTTATTCTTCGCACTTCTAGCCACTATATTAGCTGCCATGATTGTCTTTCAAGACTTCAGCGTTCAGCTCTTCTCAAAAAGAATAGAAAAGAATCAGAAAAGAAAGGTTTTATTTTATTTTTTTATTTCATCATCATCCAAGGGCCAATCCGGATTGTATCTTAAGCTTGCACTTTGACTCATTCCTCTTTTCTTTATGAATTAGTTTATCTTGACATCCCATCCCCCGAGAGGAAAGCCTGTGCCAGAGCCTCGTCTCGTCTGTCAATCAGCAGATGGGCCGGCTTGCAGGTGACATTGGCTTCGGCCCCGATGACCTTGGTGGGACAAACCACCCAATAAATGTGGCACATTATAGCATAGATATTAGTACTTTAGATCAGCTCATTTACTGTGATTACGGCATACAAATTATAATATATTATATAAATAAACCTTAATATAAATCTTAATACAATAATAAATATTTTTAGCATAATGCTATCCTGCCATATGCTCTTTAGCCACTTTAGTGATACAAAATACATAAAATACACCGCTGTCTGCTGCGATAAGTGGTGCTTTTTTTAACATTCGACTGTTTATAAGTGAAATGCACAAGATAGCCCTCCTGGGTCGGCGATATTTAAACAGCATGTCTCAATGACAAGACGGTCAAGTAGTTATTTTATGATAACGCGTATGCGTGAACATCGCCAGTCCCGTTAGCCGCTGTTGCGCTCTAAATTACAATTTTCAACCCATGTACCACAATGTATAATATAATCGTGACCTTACTACGTGGCTATTATGATTTAGTTTATACCGCTAACAAGCTACGGTGCACTTGATTGTAACTTACTTTCCGAACTAGATGTATTGGATCGTTTCAACCTAGGCGAAGGACGCCTGCAGAAGAAACAGAAGTACTTGCAAGGTGCTGTCATACGATTACAGGTGCTCTTGAAGAGGTAGGCTAAGTACATCCTCTCGACTAAATTGTTTCTTGACTAGTTTGTTTTGATTGACGAGCATAATATAATTGGAAAAATCGTCCAGAAGTCACGTTATTACTAAAATATACGCACCTCAATTGTGAATATAAGAATAAAAAGGTATAAAATGCCTTGGTCTCGCATCGGTAGCAAGTGCTTTCAATCTGCATATTTGTTCTCTGGTTAGATTCCCGGGCAGGAAAAGCCTTATTAGACATTTCTTTTGGAACTTTTCTGTGTCAACATAGAGTCTGTACATTAGGTAAATAATGAAATACATCCTGCCTTGATGCTACCCTTGTATTTCTATATGTATTTTTATAATGAATCTTTTGTTTGTTTCTGACAATCTTGTCGACGATCTCTTTATTGCGTATCTAATAGAGATTATAATTCTACGTATGAAGGAATATCAATTTATTCTCAACGCCCGGCTCCTTGAAACAACAATAGACTTGGAAACAATGTGAACAAAGTCATTAAACTTGAAACTATTCAATAAATCTTGGATATTATCAGATTTATGTTGAACACTGTATGTTGAGTTAAGTAAATTCTGAAGGTTCTGTCTGATTAAATCACATATAAGAACTTATCTATACAAGTACTATTATGACTTCTTGGTTAATATTTATCTTTTATTATTTCAATATTTATAATAATAATAATTATTATGTTGTAGTCAACAAGCCTGACATTGTGATGATAGACCGATCTGAACATTGAGCAGTGATTGTTAACATCACCATTCCTCATAACGAGAAACTCGGGATAGCCAAAAGAAAAACAGATAACATACTTGGACTTGACCCACGAGATTGTCGACATGTGGAAGGTTGACTCAGCAATCATTGTACCGATAGTCATATTTGCCAATGTACTAATAACCAAGAGCCTCGACTAACACCTGAAGAGTCTTGCGTTAGACGGTTGGGTCATGGACCTGATGAAGAAGGCTGTACTCCTCGATACGGTATGGTACGGATTACCTGTACTGGACACAGTATATGTGAGTCAGACTCGGATACTAAGCGTTCCGTACAAACTATTGTCGTATAATACATCCATCACGGGAATCCAATATAAATTCTTCTAAATCAAAATACGGCATTCTGAAAAAACAAAACTACTTAAGTACAATTATATTTACACGACCTCTGTGGCGCAGCGGTAGTGCATTCGACTGCTAAGCCAAAGGTCGCGGGTTCGATTCCCGCTCAGTGCAAATATGTATATTTGCATTGGTCTGGATGTTTCTATGTATAATATGTATTTATTTACAAAAAAAAGTATTTAAGTATGTTTATCCGCATTCTAGAACCCATATGACAAGCTCTGCTTAGTTTGGGTCTAGATGGCGTTGTGTACTTTGTCGTACAATATTTAAAAAAAAATACTTCTGACGTTTCGTCCTGGTTGCACTGGCCGTGAATCGGTCTGCGATCACCACTTCACATCAGAAAATCATGAATTTCCTTTGTATAGAACTAGAGGTTTTAACAAGATCTGACTTAGTTGTCTTGTAGTGGTAAACTTAATAGAATACATTGTTATAAACGTCCGGTAATGCGATGGATTTACGACCCACGTTTCCTTTAGAAAGTTAGCTCTGAGCGTAGTAGGTATAATATAAGTAAGTAAAAGTTAATTTGGGTTCTACTAAAGGTAGCATTCGGTTCTTAGCGACAGCGACGCGCGACGGCGACCCGCGACCGCAACCGGGTCGCGCGACCCACTGCTTAGTATCAATTTATATGGAGCACTAAACAAATAAGACCGGTGGGCGGGGCCAGGGTGCGGCGTGGCGACCGCGACCCAGTCGCTCCGGAGCCAGTGCCGTCGCGCGACGCAGGCGAGAAGCACATCAAAATGGCGTAAATCGGAGAATAATATTCATACATCATTACTAGAATATTGGAAACAGAGAGACAAACAAAGACAAGCGGAAATGAGAGCACAGGAGGCAGTCGCTGACATGATAAGATTATCATCATCTTCATCATCCTCCAATAGCTGTTGAATAACTTTTTTCGCTCCGGAGAAATTGTCCGACATATCGTACTACAATAGAACACAACCGTCACACATGAAAACTGCGAGAAGACTGGCGATGTCGCGGTCGCTGACATCCGAAAGCTAGGGCCTTGCGACAGGCGACCATGGTCGCGTAGTCGCTGGTCGCAGTCGCTCGTCGCGGTCGCTGAAGAACCGAATGCTACCTTAGTATCGTAATGAATAATATTATTGTCTGAATTGGAAGTTTTATGTTTAAAAACTTTATTGCACATTGTTTTCAAATCTAAAGGAGCCAGACGTTACGAATCATTCGATGTGAATTTGTCTTGGGCTTCATCCAAGCCCCAATTTCGGTTTCAGAGCATTCAATCCCGTATTCAAAGCTTGCGCTACGGAGCCTGGAGTTTCTACTCCTCCTTTCTATAATTTGGTTTGTTTGAATTCAGAGCTTTGTTCGTCAATCAGCGAGTGCACCGTAAAATCGCTTGATGGGGTTTTCTCCAGTGTGGAGAAAACCTGAAATTCATTATTAATATAAATAATATTTTAATTAGTTTTATCAGAATATACTGAATGTTCCTTGGGACTACTGGGACCGAATTTCCAATTAAGTCAAAGGTCATGTCTATGACATTATATTTGGGCAGATATGACAACTTTTACCGAGAAGCTTTTCATATAATTTTGGCCGTAATTTCACTTTAACTTGTACTTACATGTTACTACTACTTTTTTTTTTTTTTATGTTCTTCATATCTTGCAATCTACCTAAGTACTTGGCATTTAGCTAGAGGTTAAGTATTTTGAATTGGTTTTGAAAGAAAGTAGTCCAGCGACTAATCCAATCCGTTGTTTCCAAGACGTTTATATAAGATCTGGAGGGGCTTTTCTTTTTATTCTGATGAAATTGCTGGATGTCTTATCCATCAGGTTGCAGGCGAGTGCGTTCATGGTGAACCTCGATGCATTTTGCATAAGTCTGAAGTTTGTTAATTATCTCCTGTTTTACCATCGGTATATTCAGGTCTCGGTGGAGTTGATTGTTGTTCATATACCAAGGTGCATTTGTTATCATCCGCAAGATTTTAGATTGGAAACGTTGTAGGTTTTCCAAATTTGAGTTTGATGCAGTTCCCCACAGCTCAACTCCATAGGACCAGATAGGCTTCAATATACATTTGTATAGAAGGAGTTTATTATCTAGTGATAATTTTGACTTGCTACACATTAGCCAATACATCTTTCTAAGTTGTAGCCCCAGTGCTTTTCGTTTATTGAAAATGTGATTTTTCCATGTCAGCCTTCTGTCCATGAGTATACCCAAGTATCTCACTGTCTCGCTTTGAGGTATCTGAATTTTATTCAGCTCCATAGGAGGGCAGGAATTGTGCCTCAGTGTAAAAGTCATATGTGCCGATTTGGTTTCGTTCGCCTTGATACGCCAGTCGGTAAGCCACTTAGATATGTCATTTAAGCTTCGTTGTAACATACTGGATGCAGTTTCTGGATTTTCATGAGTAGCTAGCACTGCCGTATCATCGGCGAAAGTACCCACGAGAACGTTTCTTGTTACTGGTAGGTCATATGTGTATATGAGGTATAACATTGGACCCATTACACTTCCTTGGGGACCCCTGCTTTAATGTCGTATAACTTTGTTCTGTCCTCACCTATCTTAACATAAAAGTGACGTCTAGTTAAGTATGATTTTAGCAATAAATAGTAGGTAGGTGGGAGCGTTTTCAGTATCTTATGTAACAGACCTTCGTGCCATACCCGGTGAAATGTCTACGAAAGCTGCCGCGCAATATTTTTTTTGTTCGAATGCGGTGTTAATTTCATTGACAAGACGATGAACCTGTTCAATAGTTCAATGAGCCGCACGAAATCCAAACTGATGCAAAGGGATTATTTGTGATTTATTAATTTCTGGTAAGAGTCTTTTCATTATGAGGGTTTCAAGCACTTTAGATGGCATAGGTAGGAGGCTTTGGGCGATAAGAAGAGACTTTATCTGGTTCCTTTCCGGGTTTAAGAATAAGTAGGTATTATTTCGGCTGTTTTCCATTGCTCGGGAATGAAGTCGTTTCTCAAAATGGCATTATATATCTGCGTCAAGAAAGCTATACCGATTTCAGGTAATTCTTTTAATGTTTTTGCAGTTATGAGGTCATAACCGGGCGCCTTTTTGGAGTCCAGTTTTCGGATGACTTGGTCTACTTCGTTCTTGGAAAAATATTTAATGGATGGCGCAAGCTGGTGAATAAGAGACAAGTTCTCCTTGACTTCGGCTATTTTAGTTGATCCTAAGTCAGGATTTGGAGTAAACATGTGAGAAAGATGTTCTGCGAATAAATCTGCCTTATCGGCGTCACTTCTGGCCCAGCTTCCATCCTCTCTGCGGAGGGGCGATTGGAAAGCAATTGGTCTTTTAACTTTTTTAATGATTTACACAGAGAATAATCCGTTGTTGGGGTAGCGTCTAGTTTCTGTATAAAGTTTTCTAGGTTATCGTTTTTAACTTTTTCCAAAGTGTGTTTAAGTTCTTTGACCAGTTTGTTATACACGCTTTTGTCCCCGGGATATTTTGTCTGTTGCCACTTTTTCCTAGCTTGTCTCTTTCTTTGTACCAGGTCCGTTACAATCTGCGGGTATGTTGGAATGTAGTCAGATTTGCTATGTATTTTAGGAGTAGCTTCCCATGCAGCAGATTGAACGCATTTATTAAATATTTCTATAGCATCAGTAATGTCATCGTTAGATTTCATTGCGATTTGAGTAGTCATCGTATCCTGAATTTGCTGTCTAAATGCAGTCCAATTAGTTTTTCTACTGTGAAATTTACAGGGTCCCTTTACTGTCACAGGTTCGTTACATAATTCAACTATAATTGCGGTATGGTCAGAAGATAGGTCAAAGCTAGACGTGCAGCGTAGAGATGATGCCGGAAGACCTTTAGTTACAAAGAAGTCTACTAGATCAGGTTTTCTTTTTATATCGTTGGGCCAGTAAGTAGGTTCACCAGTGGACGACACATTTAGATTGAGGTGGTGGATTGTTTTCTATAGTTCACGGCCCTTGGGAGATATAATTCTTGATCCCCAGTCAGTGTGCTTTGCATTATAGTCACCTCCAGCGATAAATTTATTACCCAGCGTTTTGAAGAACGATGTGTAGTTTACACTTTTAAGGTTGTGCCTAGGTGGTATGTAAAGTGCTGATACTATTAGTGGTCCTTCTGAGCATTCAATTATAATATTTGTGGCTTGAATTTCGTTGCTACAGTACGAATTTGTTACATAGTGTTTTATATTCTCTTTGATTAATAAAGCTGAGCCAGCATGGGCCGAGCCATCGGGATAATCTGTACTATATATTTTATATTTTGGCACCTTGAAGAAGCTTTTAGCGGTGAAATGTGTCTCAGATATTAACATAATATCTATATTGTGAGTGTTTAGAAACAATTTTACTTCGAGAGCATGATTTTATTTATTTATTATCATAAATTGCAAATACAGGTAGATACAGGATGTCATATTCTTAGATTAGGGTAACACTGATTTGACAGCCCATTGGCATTCCACGTTGCAATTTTTAATGGTCTGAATGTGAATGCATTTGGGACATGATGTTCATGAGTATGTTTGTCATAGCAGTCATTTGTTGCATCATTTCTTTAAACATATTCATAAGTTGTTTGAAGTTGTGGGAATAGTAACTACTACTAATACTAGATAACCAAGTAATAAATAGAGAGATAGTTTCTAATTACCATTAATTACGATATGTATAGTCACAACACTTATCTTAGTAAGCCGTGTACATCTAATAATAGTATTGCGTATGGACTCTTATATCATATTAATGGATGTCCAGCAGCAGACAAAAAATAGACGGGGAACTTCTTAAAACAAACGAGAAGCGTGGCAAAAAAGATTACGAGTTTCATAATCACCGGTCTCCATTTATCCGTGGTAAATGAGGATGTAAGGGTACTTCCTCAATACTCGATGTCGAATAAAAAAATTGCAGCTGTTCATGTTATATAACGAGCGGTTAGACTACCTACAATGAGACAGTTCCTACGTAGTACCAATGGTGTACTTAGTGTTACCAGTTATCTCTTCTATACACACACTGGGTAAGACTAATTTTGGAGAGGTTAGCTTAAAAAAAATCCTATAGGCTGAAAGTTCTTTTTCACATTATAAAGAAAACCATCTCGCCTGTCGGTAAGTCATGATGGAAACAGGCTTGCTTAAAAGCAACCTATCCACTCCAGACTTGAAGCCTCACAGGTTATAGCAGAACACCCTACCGTCATACCTCTTATTAGTTTTTTTTTTGGATGGTATGGTATGGTATTTTAATGTGCTTAGGTCTGCGTAAGAATCGTCTCTTTCAGTTGAAAATGAAATGAAAGGTAAATTTTATCCATAGTACTGAGAACGATGAAATTAATTTATTTTTATATCCCTCTCGCTACCAACACCCTCCGGAGAATTACCTATCTGAATTAAACCAGATAAAACGCCTTCCGTGTGGTCCGCCACCGGGTACGGTACTATCGGGGTGTGTGTTGGGTAACCTCCTCGAGTGTCGCTCCGATTCCGATCCCGCTGCAGTCCGGGGGGAGCGGAATCGGAGCGGCCGGTACACCCTGGGCGGCGGTCAATGGCTTCCCCTTCACCCCTTCATAGGGTTGGCATTGATCGTCGGCCAATACCCAACGTGGCGGGAACACATCGCTCTCCGTACTCCTCTGCTTTCAGAGGAGACAGGATGAGCGATGCTGTTAGTGGTGAGATGGCCCAGGGTCAGCTGGGGTGCGAGGGATATGCTCTATGGGTAACCTTACACCCCGGCGTCTGAAGACCCGAGACGGCGTGCGGTTTTAGTCGGTGCAAGCCCGACATAACCGCCCCCGCTGGCCGGCGGGGGGGTATCCGAAGGGATTTCCGCACGATAAAAAAAAAAAAAAAAAGGGTACGGTACTATCGTATCGAGGGCTACACCAGCTAAAAGCTTAGTTTAATCCTAAGGGCTTAGGTTTTTAAACTATACCTATTACTTATCTATGTGACCCTGAGACGGTGTAAATGTAAATTTTACAAATTCCGTTACGTAGATCGTAGATACACATACAGGTCAAACTATAAAGCCGTGTTAAAAATGGCACACCGGAAAATGTGCTTAACAATGTTCCGATAATGTGTCGCACATAATGTCTTGTTAATAGTGAATATGGATAAAAACACAATTGCCTAACTGTCGCCGACGTTATCATAGCGTATAGAGAGGCGTTGGTAATTATATTTTACATGAGTAAATTAATTATATATAATATTTTAATTAATTATAATAATACTACTATATAGTACTTGGCATAATAAATTATGCCAAGTACATCATTCAAACCAGGATTGCGTTGTGCATTGCTACCAAACAAATAACTTGAAGTAATCTTACTATTATTGTAAATATAAAAGACTGGATAAATATTTGTAACTAGAATCACACCAGGGGGTTTTTCTCCCTTTCATTTCTTTTTCCCATTTTTTTACCTCCATCTCATCTTTTCCCCGCTGTAGGAAACAACACGCGAGTGATACCTCTGGGGTTGCAAGCATTCATAGACTACGGTAACCATTTATCATAACGAAGCTTTAAATATTGTTTAAATGAGTTTTTTTTCATTACATAGATTATAATTTTTTAGATTTAGATTTAAAGAGCAGTATAGATAAAAACTTAGCTCACATTTTCGTAGGTAATTAATTTCTCTATTCTGGTCTTTCTAATGCCCTCAAGTGCAGAGATGAGAATGTGGGTAGCGTTAGACTTTATTGATAAAAGTGCAAATATTATCTATTTAATTTTGGACAAAATCTTGACTAAAATACTGACTCCCTAACTAGCTGTGTGAAATGAAAAAGCTACACAAAGAACATTTTTGTATGAATAAAAATAATACAATTTCGGTTCGTTGGTAACGCGATAACAGGAAATAAATTTTCTTTGTTGACCTTTTTGCTCTTTTAGAAATGGGAAAAATGTTTTTTACGAATGCCTTTTGGTGCTTTCTTTTGTAATATTGTAAGATTTTGTAGAGCACTTACTTCAGAGAATGATGATAACAACGGTATTTCGGTTCATTCCGTCTACTCGAATAACACCTCTATTTTTTATTGAATTTAACCTAAATATTTTCATATTATTTATGTCAATTTGGTTTTATAAGAGATGTATTTTACTCTTAATTTCCATTGTGCATGACTCGAGGGATTAGCAAAGTAGATAAATTTAAAGTTGGGCTATGCGTTAGTGTCAAATCATATCTATCTATCGTCTATCTATCACTATTATGAAATTGTAAATGAGTCGTGTCTGTACATAGGAGATGACTCTGATCACAATAATATTTTTTTTCTGGAATTATTGTCTGTTTGTTCGTGATGGATGCAAAAACTACTGAACGGATTTTTATGCGGTTTTTTCTATTAGTAAGAGAGGTCTTAGTCAGACTTAACGTCTGCCATGTTTGATTGCAATTAGTTAAGTAGAACCGGTGATATGACCAAAAAACGATAAGCGACCTCCGCGCGGGCGGAGCCGCGGGCATCAGCTAGTACTCAATACATTTATTGTGGCCTCTGTGGCGTAGTGGTAGTGCATTCGACTGTTACGTCGGGGCGTGGGTTTAATTCCCGCTCAGTGCAAATATTTGTATGCATGAATATGTATATTTGCATTGGTCTGGGTGTTTTGTATGTATAATACATTATGTAGGTATGTATTTAGAAAAAAAATGTATGTAAGTATGTTTATCCGTATTCTGGAACCGATAACATAAGCTAGTTAAGCTATGCTTACTTTGGGTCTAGATATCGCTGTGTAGAATGTAGTAGAATACTTATTTATATTTATTTATTAATGACTACCAACGGACCCGGTTTTGCACGGGAACGTTGAGAATTGATTAGACAGTTGTTACTTAATTGCCATTACTAGCTGTTGCAATTGCCATTACTAGCTGTTGCCCACAGCTCCACCAGCGTGTAATTTTGATCCCGTTCCCGCCATCGATGGCAACCTATTCCAGGGATAAAAAGAACCTATGTAATATTCCAGATTATAATTTATCGTTATACCAAATTTCAGACAGATCAGCCGTTTGAGAGTGATTGACTAACAAACATCCAAATATGTGCTCAAACTTTCAAATTTATAATATTAAATACATCATACATCGTTCGACGGCTTAGAATCTACAGTTTGTGCCCACTTTAAGCATTTCTGGAAAATACTTTTGGATTTTTTATAAAAAAAAATTTGTGACGTTTTACGATTTTCAGGCTTTTAAATTTTCAATTAAAATTTTCATTGTTGTCAAAAGCTGCTGGTAAGTTAATGATCGCAATAATGGTATAGTTAATGATCGCTTCTAAAGAGCTTGACCTATTCTGGAATGTAAGGAGAAAAAAAACTTGTATCATTTCTGCGCCAAACGGAACTAAAAAAAAACATCCTGAATTTTTTTTTCTCTAAGTATTGTATTAAATACTACATCTAGGTATTATTTTTTACGTTTTTAACCCTAAATCTTTTCCTAAGATAAAAGTATAATTTAAAAATTGGCCCGAGCCGTTCTCGAGATTACCTAATTCAAACATTCAGATCGATAAAACGTTGCCGAGAATTACTTGTGTCCACACATTGATAAACCTCGTCAATTTGGTTATTGGGATTTGGTTACATTGGGAACCGCGCAGTTATATGTACTTAAGCAAATATAACTGGTACTACATGCCAAGTTCAGTTCATAAAATACTTATATACGGTGCTAAAATAATAACACGTTACGCAGTTTTACCTATAGAGCAATTATTCGAAGATGCACGGGACGCTCGAAATAAAGATTACAAGAAATATAGGTTACATCACGCTCTACTTACTACTACTGGTACTAGATTAGCCACTTACGAAGACTTTCTGTATATTTTGTTGTATTTTATATGTATATCTGTCTGATCCTTATATATCTAGCATAAAGAGGCCAAGTTTTTAATATCCGAAGAGTCGTTTGATAAATCTAGAGAGTTCTTGGTGATAACAAGCAATGAGTAGGATTAGTTACCAAAATTTATCAAATAATGATTCCTATTTTACGAGTAGGTATCTATACCATGAAACTTTCTAACTATTAACAATTAAGATTTAAATTCATTTGAAGCAAAAATGTAACTTTGAATAATATTGTAATAGAGTTGTATTTTTTTATATGCATATTTTGTAGAACTTTATTTTTGATGTGCTTTTACGAAATAGATACAATTTTTAAGATATTTACTTCCTCTTATAGCCTAGGTACTCTGAAGTACGTGTACAAACTTCAATTAAAAATATATGAAAACAAAAGAGTTACCGATTTTTGAGATGGAACATACCGTTTGGTCCCATAATGCGCCGGACAGCGGGGGAGGGTCATCGTACCGAGCAAGAGGACTCCAACCCCAATGCTGCCACGAGGTCATGCCTCGGCAGCCCCAAGTCCTCGCTCGCGTCACAGTCGTCGGCTCCTTCCATCAAGATGCGAAGGTAATCCGAAGCAGGTGGTTCCCGAAACACCCCTTCCAGGAAATCACCTGCGTCAGTGGCGTCTTAAGACCCGAGACGGCGTGCGGTTTTAGTCGGTTCAAGCCCGACATAACCACCCCCGCTGGCAGGCGGGAGTGGTTACGAAAAAAAAAAAAGTACAAGTCAATCCTCCATGACGGGTCTTAGCCCCTACAACGGCGTGCCCTGAGCTTAGTTGCCCAAGGCGTTCCTTCATTCCACGAGGAGACTCTGGTGAAGCTAGAATTTCTGGGCCTCGAACCTCAGGATTCCATCCCAGCGCCCGCGCCCGCTTGCGTCACTTGTAAAGGGCTGCAAGCGCTCTCGCCTGCAGATCCCATGAAAAAAATTTAACATCTCCCAGTTAATTGAACGTTGACACAGGACTTTGAATTTTAGTATTATTAAACATTGGGTCTTTGAAAGTACCTTCTGTAAAGTCGTAACCAAAAGTGTACCTTTTTTTTTTTGCGGAAATCCCTTCGGATACCCCCCCGCCGGCTAGCGGAGGCGGTTATGTCGGGCTTGAACCGACTAAAACCGCACGCCGTCTCGGGTCTACAGACGCCCGGGTGTACCGACTGACCCTGGGCCATTCGCAGTGTCCCCTCTGATAACAGCAGAGGGGTACCTGGAGCGACCACACCCCCCCGCGGGTCTTGCAGGCCCGCCATACCCCGACTCCCTCGTGCAATGGGGTCAGCTGGCCCTGAAAAGGGCCGGTTGGTCAGACTCTTGGGCGTTGACGTTGACGCCAGCTACTCCATATTGAGTTTAGTGGTTGTGTCAGACATGTCGATTTCAACTTTTCTTTGTAAATTTTCCATCACAAGTGTACTAGTTCACGCATTCTTCTAGATTCATCTCAGATATTGTACATTTGTAGGTACATATTGTGATTGATACTGCCAAAAACAAAATAAAAGATGAACACTCAAATCCTATAGAAAGGTTAGAACCGAAGCGCTTTCTTAGAAGATTACATCTTATAGAGACTATATAGTTGCAGTTGATGTACCGCCTACTGAGACTACTCCTAATCATTTAATAAGTATAAATGATTCGAATGAGTTATTATGTGACAGGGAGTGTGGGATGTAACTGTCAAACACTCTTGATATTGATAGATGCTAAATTTACTCTGTTCTTCGGCTAAAGTGAATTGCGGATGTATTGCTTTATACAGTGGGTATGGTAGTGTTAAGTAACAAATATTGGAAGCGATACTGATGATGATGAAGGAAACGTGTTAATGGATGGACTCTTCTGTCTTAAACACTGCTAATTTGAATGAAATTATAGATTGTTGTTAAAAAAACCACACTTGAATTATTATGCAATGAAGAGATACAACCTACTTGGTTATAATTGTCGCTTATATATATTTTACTCACAATGCGGGCTGTTTTAAAAAATAACCATACGAGTAAAGGTATAGTTTGACTCATCTAATTATGATAAAGTAATAAATTAACACCTAAATGAGAAGTGGTTTTTATGAGGCTAATTTTGATTCGTGCATATAGTTTTCTTATTTTCAAAATGTCTCTATGTTTTATCAGTTTGATAAAAATATCATGGAAATTATTATATCAATATTGTTCAAAATTTCTTTATGGTAGGTTCCTAAGTATATCCCTAAAAATGTTTAAGACCAATATTGTAATTAACGCAAATGGTTCATAGTTTTATTAATGGAACCGAGTATCAATTAATTCACACTTACCCTTATCTACTTGGCTTGCGTAAGACAGGATATAATTTGGTGTATACTCAGACACACGCGACTAAGCTATATTAAATAATTTCAATTAGGTATATCGAAGGGATTTCCGCACGATAAAAAAAATAAAAAAAAAAAAAAAAAAAAAAAAGGTATATGATAGATAAAAAATATGTTTATCAAATCACAATTCCTTTAATCACAAAACCTTTTAATAAGTGACTACGCAGAACAAAGGGGGAAAACTGTCTAACATGAAACTTGAAAGTTTAATAATAAACAATGGATTTATCATACGCATGAAATTATAGTCATTTATCAAAACAGTGGGAATACTAACTTGTATTTAAATTCTGTCTCATTATGCATTGACTACTTTCATTGGCTTCTCATACAACACGCCATAAAGCACCATTTCATATGTTTTTCTAAAAAATGACATTACACGCATTATAACCATAAACCATTTGAGTTATGTCTATGAGCGTGTAAATTTAACACGCGTTTTTACTAATTTAACTAAGAAGTGTTTTAAAGTTTTATTTTCTCGCGTGATTTAAGTAATTAACATTTGAATGATTATTTCTACTCAAAAATCTCTAGTATGTTTAATATTGTAGGTAACCTACTTAGACCTCGCTGTTTCCGTCAAACTGAATCGATGTTAACCATGGGTAGGAATAGCAACAATTACTTAGGTCTGTAGTTAGGTTAGTTTTTACAAATTCAGAAAAAGCAATAAATAAACCCACAAAAGGTTAATTTACTTCTAGTAATATATTTAAACAATATGGGTGTATGGGACCAAAAACTTCGGGACCCAATACAATTTCACAAAATCGACTACATAATATTTGTAATTAACTCATTCCAGTATTTAGTTATTCCATACAACAAGCTACCTTATTAAATTATGAATCTTGTAACGCAAATAGAAAACAGAGAAATAACTTACGGCGATACCTACAAGCTTTTCAAATCAGCACAGCGATTGCATAAAATTATTATTTTTGTTTTAGTGCTACTATATTGTTGTATAAAAGCTCGTTTTTAAAATAGTTTTTTTTATATTATTTATTTATTTCAATAATTTATATTAATAATATTTAATTTTAATTTTTGAATCGGTTTATAAACGACGGAAATATCGAACCAGAAAGTAATATAGATACAGAGGAACCTCTTTCTTTTTAACCGACTACAAAAAGGAGGAGGTTCTATGTTCGGCTGTGACTATGATATTTTTTCATATTTGTTCATCGATAGTTTCGTCGTTTATGAACTGCTTTAAAAAAATCATTTTTCACTGGGTTTGGTTTATCTCCATTTCGGGTTCCCATTTCATTGGTTGGTCCCATATAAATTTTATTACTATTGGAACTAGAACTCTGGAGATGCAGAAGGAAACTCTTCAAAATCGAATCGAATCGAAATTATCGAGTGTATGGTCGAACATGACTTCAAACGTGAAATGTCCTTTGTTTGGCATTTTGGAATACATAATTCGTCTATATTGGTGCCGATTCGGCCGTTACAAAACTCTCTAAACTTGACGACCTTTTTAATAAAGTTTAAATTCAATCCGACGGCACATAGAACAAAATTTCGAAATTCAATTGAAATAGTTTTAAGGATAGTTTAGTTTAGTAGGATGAGCAACAGAATTAACGCCATTTTGTAAATTCAATAGCAAATCAAAGATTTGTTCTACGTGCTCCCTCACCGCGAGCATTCGCCTGTAATGTAACGTTACAGATTAAAAAATAACGTACATCAGTGAGGGAGTGGTGATTGGAAAATGAAGTGGAGAGTAGAGAGGAGTGGAGTGGAGCGGAGCGGAGCTGAGTGGAGTGGAGAGTGGAGTGGAGGGTGGAGTAGAGAGTGGAGTGGAGAGTGGAGTGGAGAGTGGAGTGGAGAGTGGAGTGGAGAGTGGAGTGGAGAGTGGAGTGGAGAGTGGAGTGGAGAGTGGAGTGGAGAGTGGAGTGGAGAGTGGAGTGGAGAGTGGAGTGGAGAGTGGAGTGGAGAGTGGAGTGGAGAGTGGAGTGGAGAGTGGAGTGGAGAGTGGAGTGGAGAGTGGAGTGGAGAGTGGAGTGGAGAGTGGAGTGGAGAGTGGAGTGGAGAGTGGAGTGGAGAGTGGAGTGGAGAGTGGAGTGGAGAGTGGAGTGGAGAGTGGAGTGGAGAGTGGATTGGAGAGTGGAGTGGAGAGTGGATTGGAGAGTGGAGTGGAGAGTGGAGCGGAGTAGAGAGGGGAGTGGAGAGTGTACCGACAAGGACTTTCGTGTTAGGTTACTTGTGACAAAGCACGATGAAATAGGAGCCCTGCGATGCCGGGCACCGTCTACATCATTCACTAGCTAGTAAGTTAATCTCAGCTGCAAGCTTGTACTGCTACTGACTGACGGACGAGGCTCTGGTGCAGGTTTTCCTCTCGGGGTTTCTAAGGTCAGACGGCAGTCACTTTCATAAACGCGTATATATCAAGGCGTTAGTGGACCTACCCTATTTATCTAATTCCTATTTGGCACGGACTTCAACACAGAAGTTTTGCGTGTTTTTTATCTTTAGAGTTAAATCTGTAAATAATTAAAGTGCCTTTTTGGTTATTGAAGTCGGTTTTTGATTGAAATAGTTTTTGAAGTCCCATTACGTCCACCGAAGAGCAACTGTGGGTTATATTTTATCTTGCCCTTTGGAGATACATAGATTTATAATCTGACAAGATAACCAATGTAATTAGTGGCAATCACGCAAAAAGGAATCGTTAGGATCGCACTGTATCGTTTAAATTGCACCGATAAATCGATGCGCTTGTGTGTGATAAAAACTGTAATTCTTTTTATTTTTTAAGCTGCACACACTCATCTATGCCGCAGTGTTGATAGGTACAGTGCGATCGTAACGATTTTTCGTAGCGTGTTGCCACCCATACCATCGACTCACCAATATTACAAGGCGTATTCACAGCGTTCATGTTGTGTCGTTGCTGCGGTGCGCAAAAAATACGAGCGCTCGTTGTTTCCCCATATTGACTGCACGAATGTTCGCTTTATACAATGTAGAACGTAGTTCAGAGCGCACTTTTAAGCTAACATAGCATTCCTATAAAAAATCCTTTTTATACAACACAACACCAACATCGCATTATTTAAGCCGAGTTCATTGACCAGTCTAACTGGCCGGCACTAAACTCGCGCCACGGGGTCCCGGAAGGTTTGTCGTGACTCCTTTATCGTTCCCGCGGCTGTGGCGGTACCATTGTGTCAGCCGCCGACCTGAGGGCAGTCTGTACATGGCCAATGCACCACTCAGCTATATTAGATGCTATTAACGTTGGATACAAAGTAACTACGGATTTTAGACGAACTTATATTGAAGTTTACAACAATTACCTTAGTACGCTTTTATACAATTGTAATAAAATGTTATGTGTTGTTCTATGGCTGTAAAAGTTTTTAGGATTTAGTACCCGACAAGAAGTTGGCAGATTACCGAATTGGAATGACGTAATAGGTATGTAGGTATTTGACTTTTGCATAAACGAATTTTCTGCGGATGTGTTAACCATAACCGTCTGCTTTGGGATGTGCCGACATTTTTGCTGCCTTAGCGATACCAAGAAAATCTTAACAAAAATGAAAGTTACGGGCACACAAGAAAGAACAATTTCATTAATATCTACCTCATTTAGAATTTTATTTTGTCACATTCCAATAAGCCATATTAGTCTACTTTCCCAAAATCGTAACAAAGCCACACATTCCACTTTCCAAAAGAATATGGATGAAGATTTGATATTACATAACCACGTTGCATAGATACCATCCGAATTATAGGCAGGTCAAAATAACAATAACATTCGATTTTGTAACATTATTGCTTATGTAAGTAGCACATAATGACCATTCAGAAATACTATGGCACATAAAGTCTACATTAGTAAAATGATAAAAATACTGTCGTGTGTATATTCTGTATCAGTTTTTTTTTGTTTGGTCCGTCTGTCGGTCTGTGGGGGATTGAAGATTTCCAATTGACCTAATTATGTTATCCGTTTTCACGCCATGGGCATCGCAGTGATGCGCAGTGCAACCTGTGCACGAGGCATTCTGAGAGCTCTTCCATTTAAAAATCGGTGAGACAGAAGACAATCTATTAATTTAACAATATTTAGTTCAATATAGTAGATTATTAACCAAGGGGATAAAGCAGTGTCTTCTGTCGCGGGTGACGATCTAAATCGCGAACGTAACGAAGGACTCGAGGTTTACTCCGAGGTTTACTCGAGGGTGTTAAAAACCTAAATCACGACCGAAGCGAGGGATTTAAGACGAGTCCTGAGTGTGCGAGGGATTTAAGTTCACCCAAGACTAAGACAGCTTTATCACCGAGGAAAATACTCTACTTTTCGTACCATTTGCGAAAAAATTAACACAATAATAATATGAGATAAGCATTTATTAAAAATAATGACAATTAAAAGTAAAAGTTAACATTCGAAACATTGGTCCAATTATTGATAGAGAGAGTTACATTTTTGTTTGGTACATTTATTGTTGACTAGCTGACCCGGCAGACTTCGTACTGCCTCAATCGATGACAAACCTTTTAAACCTTCTCTGGACCTCCACAAATAATTCAAGACCAAAATTAGCCAAATCGGTCCAGCCGTTCCCGAGTTTTAGCGAGACTAACGAACAGCAATTCATTTTTATATATAAGAGAAGAGAAGAAGATGAGTTGATTTGAGTATTTCTCTTTTTCTATTTTATCACTTAAAATACTGGCAGGTCACAAATAAAGAATTAAAACTTCTAATTTAAATTACGCGCTCGAAAACCAATCAATCAATGTTTTTTTTTAAACTGTTGGTTTAATAATTAAAATATGAATCGCGCGCGTTTTTTTTTTAAAGACAGCATTCCATTTGCAAACAGCCTTTGCCCGCGAACGCCGCATATGATTCGAAGCCTGCAAATGGTCAAATTTATATATAATGCTTTATATACAAACTTAATAAACACAGAACACATTTCGCTAAGTATTCCAAATTTAAATCACATTCTTAAGTCGAGACATAATATTGTAGTCCTAGCATTAAGTAAAACTTAGCTGGTTCCCAAAATAACAGGCTTGCCTAACTTGGGATTCGAGTATTTCCTGCTGCTACTTGAATATTATACGCCATAGCGCCTGCTGCATATGCGTGGCGGGGACCGTCTCTCTTCTCCCGTAGTATACAGGTTCACGCCTAGCACGGGAGTGGGGATATTGTCTTTGCCAGGCGTGCAGTAACTTTTGCTGAACTGTATAATGCTATTAGTTGTAGTAATTTTGTCACCTTTTAATGAAAAATAAAGATATTATTATAATTATTATTATTATTCTCCCCCTAGAGGATGAATGAAATTCAGAACTAATTTTTAACAGATTAAAAATGACTATTGTTATGTTCGCTTTTTGTGGCATAGAATGTCACTTTTTTGAGCAAATGGTACGATAAAAGTTATACTTTTCCACAATATTTTAATAGAAGTCAACATTAACAGTTGCTCTGTTGTAGCTGACACCTTTCTATAGGTACCCCTAAATACAATGCAGTGAGTAGTGAACTAGAATACCAGTTCGTTATTTGATGTTAATGAGTGGAAAAACAATGGATTGACTAATGAACTCGGTGTACTCGCATTCAACAAGGTACAACTGTTTCGAATACAAAGATAGTATCGCAAACTACAGTTCTTTAGATAAAATATTAAGTTCGCAATACACCTTGTTATCACGTTCACAATTTAAAAGACATTTGTTATTTTAGCACTGGAAACTATTACACGGCCAGGGTCTACCAATAAATTAAAGTTACTAGATCCACGATTTTAATCTCGTATTAAGATATCTCGTAGAGATTGGGGTTGGGGTTTCTCTACGAGATCGGATCAGAAATGAGGGGATCCGTAGACGAACGAAAGTTACCAGCATAGCAGAGCGAGTCAGCAAGCTGAAGTGGCAGTGGGCAGGGCACATAACTCGGAGAACCGATGGCCGGTGGGGCAGAAAGGTTCTTGAGTGGAGACCACGTAACGGCAAGCGCAGCGTTAGGAACGCCTCCGGCAAGGTGGACAGACGACCTAACAAAGAGCGCAGGGACTCGGTGGATGCAGGCCGCTACAAACCGATCGAAATGGAAGTCGATGGGGGAGGCCTATGTTCAGTAGTGGACTTCCTATGGCGGATATGATGATGATGATTAAGATATCAGAGACTCCCACAAAGATCTTCGATGCCCAAGCCAGCCTCAGCTGCTAGCCGGCACATTCACTGATTAACAGACGAGGCTCTGGTGAAGGCTTTCTTCTCAGGGTTATAAGGTCATTCGGCAATCACCCCAATAGAAGCTAAGATCTGCCAAATCAACAGGAGAAAAGAAAAAACCCGGTCAAGTGCGAATCGGACTCGCCCATGAAGGGTTCCGTAGCAGCAAGTAAAATTTTTATGTGTGAGTGGATTGAATGAAAGGTAAAATGCAGTTTACGATTTATGATGTATTAAAAAAAACTATATAATAGATCTCGTTCAAACCAATTGTCGGTGGAAGTTTATCATATATTTTTTTAGTTTTATTATCCTCTTCTTCTAGAAGTAACAGGGGGGGGGGACACACATTTTACCACTTTGGAAATGTCTCTGGAAAGACAGACATGACGAATCTATAAGGGTTCCGTTTTTAGCCATTTGGCTACGGAACCCTAAAAAGGAGGAGAAGCAGTAAGCGGATCCCGGGTTCCGAGGTGAAAGCCTCAGATGCAACTAGGAATAACGTTAAGATGCTGATGATGTAACATTAACACTGGAAGCTGTTACACGGTCAGGGTCTACGAATAGATTAAATTGGTTTCACGATTTCGTACTCGTATTCTCTCGGAAATAACCAGCGGCATCTGCGCTTAGTACGGCTTAGACTGCACGTAGTCACGCCTTTTAAATGTCATTTCCGTGAACTTGGCCGCGTAATATTGATGTTAACTTACAATGCTTTCTAGCTAGATTATGCATGCGGCTTTATC
Organism: Cybosia mesomella; assembly: GCA_946251805.1. Classification (NCBI taxonomy): domain Eukaryota; kingdom Metazoa; phylum Arthropoda; class Insecta; order Lepidoptera; family Erebidae; genus Cybosia; species Cybosia mesomella. The sequence continues at coordinate 21,459,396 of OX276401.1, forward strand.
CGTTTGAGACGTGTAAAATTGTTATATCTCTTCGATTTCTATGTACTTAGTTGGTTTATGGTTTACCTAAATTGCTTCAGTAGTTATACTTATATACTAAAAAAAAAAAAAAAAAAAAAAAAAATATATATATGACACTGGATAGAACAATATCTAAAATATTAATACATACATTGATAAAACCGTTGAACCTTTTTTATTTTTCGTGCGGAAATCCCTTCGAATACCTCCCCCCCCGGCCAGCGGTCTCGGGTCTACAGACGCCGGGGTGTAAGGTTGCCAATAGAGCATATCCCTCGCACCCCGACTGATCCTGGGCCATCTCCTATGTACCTACCAATGACTATACAGGCAATAGGATTCTTAAAATATGATAAAGGTGAAATACAAAAAACTGATTTATGTTTAATAATTTTGAGCCCTCGCGCGTCGGAGCGGTATGCCTAACGCTGCAGACCCTGGTGCTGCCATGGTCGGTAGCGAGAGTGTGGAACGCCACGCCTTCTTTTGCGAGGCGATGATTTAGGTACACAAAAAACGGTCGGCCGGAACGGAATGGTAAGGTCCATCTAGCGCTCTCCCGTGCCGTAGAAGGCGCACCGGGCGGTGGAGATCGCAGAACGATGTCCGTCTTCTATCATCCTCCAGCCAGGCCGCAGCAAATTCCTCCATCAAACAGGCCCTGGAATGCCACACGCGACTCACTATAGGGGAGTGGGGACTTTTGATCACCAACAATGCTTCGGGGTCGCCAATGTTGCTGGCCAAGGCCGGTCGGAGTCTTAGGGCTATCCTTTCTAGGACACACCTGGTTCAGCTGCCATTCAGGCTGATGTACCGAAACACGGTGCGGTTTTAGTCGATTCGAGTCCGACATACCCACCTCATCGCTAGCTCTACCCCTAGTTACTCAAGTAACTACCATTACTTACCGTATACAATATATCTGGTACAAACGCATGTAGATATACATAATACCTATTCGTATCACAGACATCGTTTCCGAGAGTCTTTTTTATTCACATCTCGGCGCCCTGTTTACAATTACGTAAGAATGTCATTCCTGTTACTTCTTACAATTGATGCTGGATAGCTGTAATAATCATTAAACTCATCGATGTAGTGCAAAAACGTAATAATGAGCCTACATAAAATAAACAAACAAAACTTTTTATCTCGGTTTTACAGGGATTCTTATTACAACGGTGCCCTGCAACTTCCTTATAAGAATTTTAATTAAGAATTATGGTTATTGCTCAGCTTTTGACGTTATTTACATTAGCGAAATGAAAATTGGAAGGTATTTTTATGAACCCGTTTATAAAATCTTTCTCAAATTACTCAGCCTTCTCATTCATATGCAAATTTGCGTTGCCTCTAAGTTGACTTAAATAGGAAAATCTTAAAGGAGCTTCCTTTAAGATTTTCCTGTCTAGGCTAACTCTTTCCTAATTAAAATATCTAGTATCCAGATAACTATTTAACCTAGACTTTGAGCGAAATTTCAAGGCTATAGCCCTTTTTTATTTTTAACGTGTGGAAACCCCCACGGACTTCACCCCATCTGTGCTGACGATGGGGTGGGCGTGTCGGAATCGGACCGACTAAAATCACACGGTGTCCTTCTCAAGTCTCCATTGCCAGGCACCCTGGGTAAGCCCTCGAAAGGATAACCCCAGGGTTACCGGTGGACTTTGGCCGCCACAAGGTTATAGCCCTATATAGCATAATTCTGATTACGAGTTATGAATTATACTTTTTGCTTAATAATACACATTGATAATGATCATAAAAATATAGGTATGCATACCAACCCGGGCCTAAAGAGGCCTTAGGATCGTATTACTTCAGAGGGTTTTACATTTTTACTAATGTACTAATGTAACAAGTAATGTGACAAGAAACGTTGGTATTCCACGCGCCGTTGCAATCAGTGTGCTAGATCTGGTTTCCCGTGGGTACTGAGACCCTTTAGCTCGTTAGTTCTGACCGGATATCAAGGTAACCTATCTAACCCGTACTGCATGTCCCTCGTAGAGGTGCGTAAAGTTGGCAGCGAAAACATTGAACACTTTCAAATTGAGAATAGATGTAGGGTATTTTTTGGAACAAGTCATTCGAATTGAGAATTTTAAATTTAAATATTCTCTGTAAGTAACACTTCGAAATAAAAAGAACTTTTAAATCTGTAAATTCAGTTATTTTTTGCCTTTTCAGGTATCTTATATAATTATTTGTAGTATTTGTACGTATTTTATGTCAGAATGAATTGACTAAATGCTTGTGAATAGTAGGTACCTACCTACAGCAATCTTGCATTTTTACTCTCTACGAATATATTATGTGTTTGTTGCTAAACACCTATTCAATTCAATTGTAGGTATTGCACATACTGAATAAAAAATAATACACCTTATTTAAGTTATTAACTTTGCCCTTTATTGCAGAAATTTCACAAAACCGGGAAAAATAGTTTAGCTTTAGACGAACTGGTTGTCTTCACAGTCTTCTGAATTCTTCATGAATCTAAATAATATTCATTAAACTCTAACGTGTTATTCCACCTGTATATTTTATTCCCAATTAATGAAAGATGAGAATTGAAATCGCTAAACTGTATTTTTTGGACCCAACCTGCCAACTAAGTAATAAGAGGCGAGTTCATTTTCGTCAACCAAATCAAATTGACTACGTCTTAGCTAAAGCAACTGTGCAAAATACAATGCCCAATATTTTAATTACTTTTTTATGCCAAAATGGTTGCCCGTAAGCATGCTCTAAATTATAGTAAATGGCTCAGCACTTCGTCGGATTATGGCGTGTAAACACCGCCACGGGTAGCGGTTCACCAAGGCGTAAAATGGTTACCGGAATTGAACCATCTAAAACCAAACGGTATTCCGTCAGGGACACCTGTTGAAGTGTAATCGGGTATAACCAAGGAAGGAAGTCCCTGGGAAAATCTCTGTGTGATAAGACCTTACCTAGCAAGAGTTCGTATCTCCATCTACATAACCTTATTTCATCCATGTTCACATATTATTTATTGTATAACTAGCTAACTCGGCAGACTTCGTACGGCCTCAATCGATAACAACTTCCATTGATATTCACCTTTTAAACCTTCTCTGGACCTCCACAAATAATTCAAGACCAAAATTAGCCAAATCGGTCCAGCCGTTCTCGAGTTTTAGCGAGACTAACGAACAGCAATTCATTTTTATATATAAGAGAAGAAGAAGAAGATTGTAATCTAGCTGTGTGTGACTCCAACCTCGTGTTATATTTTTAAAAAATGTTCTTGACCGGTCTTGGTTAAAAACGGTAAAATATTATCAATTTGAGACCATACTGTTACAATTGTATTTATATCTAATAACAATATTGAGAAAAAGTAAATGTAGAAAAAGTAAAAATGTATAAATATATATATATACGTAAAATACGTATAAGATACGTATATATACGTAAAAGTAACAATTTTTCATCCTATGACGTAATCTTGGCCGTGTTGTAAAAATATATTATTGCAGTCCATTAAAATGTCATTACTGTAATGTACATAGACTACACTTTTTTGGTTTTATGCGGGTGTGGCAAAAAAAAACGTTTCCTTAATTCTCTATGAATCACAATTACTGATTTTTTGTGATCTCTATTGTATTGTAAGCGACACGACGTAAAAAGCATTAATTTGATGATTATTAGAAGTGTAGTTTTAAAAGACATTGTGCTTGCCAATCAGAAACCTGAAAAAGGTCATTAGTCCTCATTAATTTTGAATATTACAGAATCATTCAAGTCAGTCTGAAACACAGTACTAATAAAAGTCTGTGGTCTTGAAGTTGAAACAAATACCAACAATCAGGTATTCATAGCACTGTAATATTTTGGAACGGTAGATTTAAACTTATCTATCTACATAATGTCGGATCATCGGGTAGGTTTTCGAAGCAATATCAATTATCACTACATCGTGAACGTTATAATGAAGGTCCGAAATAAAACAACTTTCACACTGATAGACTGTCTATTTGCATTTGTTACACTCTTACTCACAACATGAAACGTATAAACACGGATATAAACTCGACTAATAGCCAATACTTTGGCACCCTCGCGACTCCTACGACGGCGACGATTCCTCTCCAACTCGCATTGTATTTGACATTGACTCACAATACTACTTTATTCGGGTGAGGGAATTAAACCCGCCCGCTCTTAAATACAAGTACCCTCAAAATAGAATAATGTTATCGATTTTAACAAAATAAATCACAGATTGGTTTGTGAATCAAAATAATATTTTGATTCACAAACCAATCTTTACGAACCAAATTAGATAGCTATTAATTAATGTAATTAAACATAGACTCTAAATGAGCCACGCGCCGTCATATATGAACATTTAATCGTGCCAGTAATATGCTAATAAATAAAAGTGAAAAGTAACTAATCACTAGGACGGTTACCAGCTTCGCAATCAACCCAAACTTAAGCGTAGCGAGATTTGCCTATTCAACAATAGGTCAACGTGACCGGTCGACTTTTTCCATTGATTTGGTTTTTCCGTGATTATGCCTCGATGGTACGTCGGACATCAACTTTCGACCCATAGAGACACTCAGCAAACTGAGCTTGATAACCGTGCCAAGTTTGGTCAAGATCGGTAGAGCCGTCTAGTAGGAGTATGGTTTCACGCGAAAACCCGATTTGTGGAGAAAGACGCTTCGCTCGCCTTCGGCTCGCTACGCTTAATAAAAACTCATATGGAAGTGATTTATTTGTATCTTCATATATGGAGTTCCACTACTTCTTATAGTCGTAAATGTCAACTCGAATTATACAATACTTTTTGCAATTGTGTAACCTGTTTTGCAACTCTCCTTTTAGTGCAGAACATCACTTTCGATTCTTTGAATACTTACAATTCCAGTTTCCAATCTCGTTCTAGGTATTTTAACTAGACATTTCATAATAAGTAGTGCTTCACTAATCCAATGATTTATGTACGTATCTAAACTTACACTGCATATATTATTAGATGAAGCTGTTCTTGATAGAACTGGCATAGATATTATGTATATGAACGAACTTCGTTATTCCTGTAATTTAATAGCTGTTTCCATTATTTATATTTTGTTTGAAAGTTGATTACTAGATTTTACAACTCTGTATTAAATTTTGTTTTTATTGGCCGCTTGATAAATTAATTCGATCTTAAAAAACCGTACTTCCTAAATGCTATCCATTTTGATGATAAATATCGTATTACTTAACAGCTGTCACTTTTCAAAAATGTAATAAAAGTTGCTGTTTGTTAGCTTAATGTTGTCTCATTCATACACAAAAAACATCATAAAATTTGGATTTGTCATTCCTACAAAAAATGCAATAATGTTAGTACTGAAAATTGGGTTTTCTCCAATTTCTTCAAGAAACACGGCAATTTCATATGTAACGACCTAATACATCAATATACTATAAAATAAAGTAATTATAACATAACACAATAATTTTCTCCTGATTGAAAGATGTTTTTCGTAAGCCTAATTGCCGTGAATTTACCCTCACTGTATAAAGCAAATGCGAATCCTTTCTGAACAAAAAAAAACAAAATGTGGCAAAAAGAATGTAGGTATACTTACGTACCTCGTAGATACTTAAGAGGGTGAGGCCTGGGGTATTAAACTGAGAGGTTCATAATGCAATGATTATACGATGCTCATTGATAATAATCGGCTCGCTTTCTTGAGGTTTTTGAGAACTATTGGCTATTACTCTTCTTAGTGGAAACTGATACTATATGGATAATTGTAGATCCAAAATGTAGTGATAACCAACGACTGCGCGAAAAATTATTTCCTTATAGAAAGAAATTATCATCATCATTCAAACCAAGTTTGCACTTTGGAGCCCTCTTGTCTCACAGACTTTCTTTCCATAAATGGTTCATCTTCGTTTTTACGGAGAGGAAACCCTCGAACCCTGAGAGGAAAGCCTGTGAAATAGACTCGTCCGTCAATCAGCAGGTGTACCGGCTTGCAGGGGAGGTCTGAAGGAATTATCTTTAGGAATATCTGTTACGTACCTTTTTTCGGCATTAAAGCTGGCCGCACACATGTCACTCGAGTGAACACCGCTATAGTTCATAAGTATTATGCGCTTTCATGTGGAACCGCCCTTACAATGGACCTATATAATGGGGTGTGTTCAGAAGAATTATGTGATATGATGCCCACAGTCACATTCTATCATCGCACCGCTCGCCACAGACAGGGAGACAGGGAAATCACACGTTGCGACCGGAAACGGTGCGTACAGTTAGGTATGAAAGGCACTCCGGCGGCTGGGTCTCGAGGTGGCTCTGCATAAAACCGAGGCCCTGTTCTTTCATGGGCCTCGGAGCAAGCCACCTGAGGGATCCAGTCTCATCGTGGGAGGTAATCGCATCGGCATCAAGCCCCAAATGAAATATTTGGGGCTCGTGCTCGACGGCCGATGGGACTTCGGAGAGCACATCCGAAGTCTGGCCCCCAAACTGAAGGGCACAGCTCTCGCTCTGGCGCGGCTGCTGCCCAACATGAAGGGGCCCGATGACTCCTGCAGGAGACTCTACGCGGGGATCGTGCGGTCCATGGCCCTGTATGGGTGCTCAATATGGGCGGAGGCCCTGAAGGCCGGAAGTGTGCGGATGCTGCGCGCTCCGCAGCGGGTGATGGCCATCAGGGTCATCCGCGGGTACCGCACGATCTCCTTCGAGGCGGCGAGTCTCCTTGCCGGAACTCCGCCATGGGACCTGGAGGCAAGAGCCCTTTCGCAACTGTAACAGTGGCGAAAGGAGGCGCGGGAGCAGGGACTGAACCCCGAGCATCGACAAATCGAGGCCGTGCTGGCCCAGCTCCGCCAGGCCATCGTGGTGGAGTGGAAGGAACGACTTGGGCGATCAAGCGCAGGGCACGCCGCAATAGCGGCGGTAAGGCCCATCATGGAGGATTGGCTAGAGAGGCGACACGGAAGCCTCTCGTACCGTCTGACGCAGGTGATCTCCGGGAAGGGGTGCTTCGGGGACCACCTGCATCGGATCAGGAAGGAGCCAACGCCTGAGTGTCATCACTGTGACGCGAGCGAGGACTCAGGGCTGCACACGCTGGCGGACTGCCCGGCGTGGGAGGTGCCGAGGCGTGACCTCGTGGCAGCCATCGGGGTGGGAGTCCTCTCGCACGGCAGCATGATTGCGGCAATGGTGCGGAGCGCGAGCGCGTGGGCCGCCGCCACCTCCTTCTGCGAGCATGCTCGCGAAGGAGATGGCGGAGCGCGCCCGGGAGAGGTTCAGAACTCTCCCGGCCCGCCAAGCCCGCAACATGCTCGCCGCGCGTCGCAGGCGACTCAGGCGCCGCAGGTCGCTTAACGACCTCCGTCCTCCATGAGCGCAGGCCTGGGGGTGGCAGGTAAGGCCGCCTGTCACCCCAGCAGAAGCAGGCCGGGACGGTGGGGCGACTAGCGCCCCTCCCCCAAACCGGGGCAAGACGGGGACACCGTGGTTCCCAAACCCGTCGAAACCGGAGATGGCCCAGGGTCAGTCGGGGTGCGAGGGATATGCTCTATGGGCAACCTTACACCCCGGCGTCTGCAGACCCGAGACGGCGTGCGGTTTTAGTCGGTTCAAGCCCGACATAACCGCCCCCGCTGGCCGGCAGGGGGGTATCAAAAAAAAAAAAAAAAGGTATGAAAGGCACTTTACTCCGCGCAACCTCAGGCTGCGGAATGATCTCCATATGGGGTTCCAGAATATGGGGTTCTTCAAGAAGGGCATTAGAAGGTTTTTACAGGGTCGGCAGCGCGAGTGTGACGCCCCTGGTGTTGCGCACGCCCATAGGCCACGGTAACCGCTTCCCATCAGGTCAACCGTGAGTTTGTCTGCCACCTGAGTGCTATAAAAAAACAATGGTAATAAGCACACCCGTGAAAGCTTATATGTATGACAAAAGGCATTGTCATACTGATTTCTCTGTATCCACCACTCAAGCATCCCATCTGGCTTCAAGTCATAGGCCAATAGGCGTGGCCGTTTCTTGTGGCACCTGTTTCGCTAGCTTAAGTGGCACTTATTATTTGCCTATTAACACATTATTGAAGTTTATTATTACCTCTTTCCTCTTATGTACCTCTTTCATCAAACATTTTTCAATATATCTTGCACTATCTCTTTATAATAAAATCAATTCAAAATGTCCAATCTTCGGATTATCATACCATAATACGAAGGAGACATTGCGAATTTTTCTTTCAAATCTAAACTATGAGTTCTCTGAAAATTTTGTTACTAACTAATCCTAACCTAAACACACATACACATCACACACAAATACCCTACACAGACATCTACATACACACCTCCACATACACACCCTCACACACACACTCACACTTTGTTTTATTTTTAATTTTGTATTTTTTTTATTCTGTTCCCAATACCTGTTTATCAAATGCAACTGTAAATTTAAAATGTTAAAACCTTATATAAAACTCCTATTATATCAGGGGGATGGTCCTGCTTCTCCTTAACACAGGCTACTTATAACCTATCTGGGAGAGCAGTAACTCACCCAATATAATATTGTAGAACAACCGTTATGTTTTTAAGTATGCAACATTTGCTTGTAAACCTACAATTTGATTTATGAATAAATAAATTATTACTATTGCAGCTTGTTGCAGTGTTTTCATAGAAAGGGATATTTCATAGAAGTAGCTATGTAGGAAGTCACAAAAACAAATATATGGAATTAGGGTGGATGCGCTAGATAGAAGTGTATACGTAACCAGTTGCTGTCACTTGTGTCTACTAGCTGTATTTGCCCGTATAGGTCCTCTGTAAATAGAGCCGCCTGTCTCTCAAATAATGTTAGGGTCATTGATCCCATTCCAATTGCGATTGAATTTGAAATTTAAATGATACCAATATATAGAAGACACTGTCAGTTTTGGTAAATTTTTATGTGAAGCAACTTAGAACGAAAAGAAAATCGTTAGAAAAAGAACAAAATTATTTTAGGTTTTATATAAATTGGGGTGTGTGTTGGGTAACCTCCTCGAGTGTCGTTCCGATTCCGATCCCGCTGCAGTCCGGGGGGAACGGAATCGGAGCGGCCGGTACACCCTGGGCGGCGGTCAATGGCTTCCCCCTTCACCCCTTCATAGGGTTGGCATTGATCGTCGGCCAATACCCAACGTGGCGGGAACACATCGCTCTCCGTACTCCTCTGCTTTCAGAGGAGACAGGATGTGCGATGCTGTTAGTGGTGAGATGGCCCAGGGTCAGCCGGGGTGCGAGGGATGTGCTCTATGGGTAACCTTACACCCCGGCGTCTGAAGACCCGAGACGGCGTGCGGTTTTAGTCGGTGCAAGCCCGACATAACCGCCCCCGCTGGCCGGTGGGGGGGTATCCGAAGGGATTTCCGCACGATAAAAAAAAAAAAAAAAAAAAAGGTTTTACATAGGTTACACTAAAAGTTTCCGGAACTGGCCACTTACATAAACAATATTTAAAAATTTATTACAACATTTGAAAATAGAACTCTTTGGCTGTAGAATACAGTTTGTTTCATCTGACTGTCTTTTGTTTTTACCTTGTGGCGCCATTTAAAAAATTGTGTGTCTGCATCAACATGGATTTAACTCGGGAAAATTTTCGTAGTATGATTTTCTACGATTTTAAGTGTAATTTGACGGCTCAACAGAGCATCGCTCGGCTTGAAACAGCTTTTGGCGATGAAGCTCCATGCAAGACAACTGTTTATAGCTGGTTTGCAGAATTCAAGCGTGGTCGTATCAATCTCAGTGACGAATCTCGCGATGGTCGGCCGTCCACCGCTGTGACCAACAAAAACATCGATGCTGTGCGCCGTATGATTGAAACAGACAGGCATGTGACCTACCATGAAATTCGCGCATCCTTAGAAATAGGCATGAGTCAAATACAATCAATCCTACACAAACATTTGGGTGTGAGAAAGCTGTGCTCGCGGTGGATCCCACATAACTTGACCGAGGATCAAAAAACGGACCGCGTCACTTGGTGCAGTGCCATGCTTACCAGATTCAACGAAGGTGCGTCAAATTTGGTGTGGGACATAGTAACAGGTGACGAAACATGGATTTATTGCTACGATCCCAAAACAAAGCAGCAATCGAGCGTATGGGTCTTTCAAGATGAGCCGAAACCAACCAAAGTGGCGCGCGTGAAAAGTGCATCTAAGCGGATGATTGCTTCTTTTTTTAATAAAACTGGACACGTGGCTACTGTTGCTTTAGAAAATCGTCGTACTGTGAATAGTGACTGGTACACGACCATTTGTTTGCCGGAAGTTATTGACGAACTCCGTAAAAATAACCGTAAACGCCGTATCATCCTGCACCACGACAATGCTAGTTCTCACACGGCCAGACAGACAAACGACTTTTTGAAGGCGAAAAATGTAGAACTCATGAGTCATCCTGCATACAGTCCCGACCTGGCACCTTGTGACTTTTATCTGTTCCCAAAAATTAAGAACCAATTACGTGGCCAACGATTTTCATCACCAGAAGAGGCTGTCGAGGAGTATGAAAAACACGTTTCAGAGGTCACCACAGAGGAGTGGCACAAAAGTTTTCAAAACTGGTTTGATCGAATGAAAAAGTGCATAGACGCCAAGGGAGATTATTTTGAAAAACAATAAATTAATTTTGTACCTTTAATAGTATTTTTTCATATTCATTCCGGAAACTTATAGTGCGCCCCACGTATATAAATTTCAATAGCAATGATGTAACGGAATGCAATGCCATTAATTTTTCACTGACTTGCGAAATGGCGACTGATTAGATTTTTTTTCCACGAGTTTTTTTTGCGATATGTAAGACAAAAAAGTTAAAATTACTCCTTTCTTTTAAAAGTGGCAATATTATGAATAAAGAATAACTATTTTGCTATACAATTACGTATCAAATTTATTAAACGATATTATCCATATAACTAATGACATAAAATCAATCACATTTTCCAGTTTATTAACCAACATACTTAATTAGTTACTATACAAGTAATTAGCTGAACTTGAGTTTCCATTATTTAGTTATGTATGAGACTGAATTTAGCAGGTCGCGTTGCGCGTCGGAATGAAGTGAGTCCGGATAAAATCTTTGTTTCGATTTTGTAGAGCGTTTTCTCTATCATACATAACAAACTGACAGCTTGTTACCTTTATGGATTAGTTTAAATTGTATTGTATGCTTTATTTTACCGGATATTCTTTTACATTATATTTTTGGAAGTTTATGCGAATAGCACACATGAAGTGAGAGCGCCAATAGCTCGAGGGTGAAATCCCTCGAGCTATTGGCTCATCTCGGCTTGTCTCGGGTGAAATGACTGACTTTCAACCCTTGTGTAACAATCTACTATCTGTAATCAAATTTCCCTGGTTCGTACCAGGGACACCGAAACGCCAAAGGACTCTTTCGACGTAATTGATTCGTATCAACTACGTCCAAAAGAGTCCTTCTACGTTTGCCTGGTATGAATCGCCCCAGTCTTAAAAGATTATTGGATTATTCGCTGAGAACTAACAAACAATGATCTTGAACTCACGTTCATGAATAATGGCCGTCACATATAATTTGATAGTAGATATTATCTTTTTCGCTTGCAGCAGTATTACCGGGTATGGCTTTTATAGGACTGGTTTTATTTAACTTAGGATTTCTCTAAAGATCCTCACCAGTACCTACAATATGAAAGTAACCTGTTCTGCCTGTTTGTCAATTTTATGACTAAACTGCTTAGCCGGTAAACGATAGTAATGAAACTTGGCACTTGAGGTAGCTCCTTTATTCTATTTATCGCTTCCAAAATAGACTAGCTTTGTTTAACTGATGAAAAACGAACTTCCTCTTAGTAAGATAGGGGACTAGACTAGTTCACACCATCGCATGCTCTTCACACTCGTTGGCCTAGAACGGATAGACAGGCAGACTACGATAGGAGATCTTTACGAACTTTCCGATAGGTAAAATTACTTATTAATATGGAAAAGAAAACCTCTACACGGCCAGCAAGCAGTCAGGGTAACAGACATTTAAAGGCCTGTAGAACTAGAGATGTAGACTCCACTTTTCACTCGTATCTATTTCTTATATCTACAGGTGTGTGTTTCTGATCTTTAATTCATTATTACTTAATGGCCAATATGTTTTGAACTAGATCGATTCCGATATCATATTGTCGTTAAAACCGTAACCCAAGTTGATATCACTGACAGCTCTGTTTTGTTATATGCAACGTTTGATTATATTTTATTTGCCTCTTGTCAGACTGGCAGAAATGCCAGATTGACACGGATAACTAATGTCACACGATTTTAGTGGCACGGCGAAAATCGATGGTCTAAATGACAATTCGGCTAGGTCGCAAGTGAATAGAGCTGCAAGCCTCAAAGTTAGGCAGCATCCGACTTTGGCCACGCGGCGGCGGTGTTCGACCGCATTCGGCTAGTGACCAAAATCGACCGTGTAAACGATCAATTGCAGGCGATCACCCGCCAATTCTGCTCATGAAATAAACCCGGTAAATGATAGAGGCGCATGCAAGACACTTGGGTAAATGGGCTAGCGATGTGGTTTGGTGAGGCGATTTCGACCCATGCAAAGAAGGCTTTATATTCTTCCACATTCAATGTTGCTGCTATAAATACTTATATATGAGTGAAATCCAAATAATGAGTTGTGTTCTATGCCTCTAAAATGTCCACAGCGTTATAAAGAAAGAGCAGGGTTTTAATTGAACAAAATTTGTCTATGTGGAGAAATAAAAAATATACGAGTATGAAAATATCATCAAATCGAGATCTCTAACCTACGTTGAAACATGAATACTTTCATGTGCATGATCATTAACAGAGGTTGTATTATATTTTTGAAAATGTCAATGGTTTTTTGTACAGATACTTTGTAAAATCTTAATTCACAAAAGATTGCATCCAAAGCTTGTACTTTGGTGGTCAGGGTCCGATCTTTTGAAATGCCTTATGGGCCAACTTACTCACCGAGTCTGAAGACCCGAGACAGCGTGCGGTTTTAGTAGGTTCGAATCCGATATAACCACCCCGCTGGCCGGCGGAGTGGGGGAGGTATCCGGGGGAAATTCCGCAAGACAAAGGAAAGATAGGGTCCGCTCTCTTAGCCTTTGTCTTGATTTGGCTTTTCTTGACTCGTGCGCAGAGCCTCGTCGGTTAATCAGTACGTGTACCGGTTAGCAAGTGAGATTTGATTAAGCCCCGAAGGTCTTGGTGGGCGTCTATGCTACCCAGGGCATATTATAAATGTATTTTTAAGATTGAAATGTAAACGAAATAAAGAATCTCTTGACCACCCGAACCGGGCCGGGCATGTTTATTTATTATAAACAAACAATCTAAACCAGCATTTGTGAGGCGAGTAATCGCAATTTTCCAATGACTTCATTGCCTCCGGCTATGAATTAGAAGTATTAAATCTGTCTGCGGTACTACTTGCCATCATTACAGTTTAAATGGATACCATTAGATTCATCACGCAAAGTCATTTAATATATATTTTCGTAAATTACTGTCTGTCCCCCTCAGGTCAGAAATTCATTCAACGAATGTTAATCGGCTACCGAAGTCTACACATAAGACTTGCAAGCCAATTAATTAGCTTGTAATATGGGTATCATAATATGGATAAACACACTTAGATTGAATTTCTTCCGTAAGTACATAGAAACACCAAAACAAACCAATGTAAATAGATATATTCATAGATATAAATACGAGCGGGAATCGAACCCACGACCTCCAACGTAGCTGTCGAACCAACGCCACAAGTCCTACCTGTATATTTCAACTGTTTAGTATTCCAAGAAATTGCTTCACATTATCTTATAATGCCGTTACGGATACACTCATATATACTTATTCCCAGTAATTTGCAAATCATATGGGTTTTTTGTGAGTACTATACTTTATCGGTTATTACACTTATTATTTAGACAAAGCATGGCAGATTGGTTATATTGCAATGATTTACTCGTGATAATTTCATTTGGGTATCAATTTTCTTGTCAATCGCGAATAGGAGTCGAGTTCTGGTCGAAGATAAATATAATCTGTTTCAGAGAGTTGAAAAGAAAAGAAATTATCTAGTACGAATATTTGTAGAACACAATAGAAAAAATATATTCAATGTCTCTCATCCTTACGAGACAGTTGAAAATATGAAATTCTATTCTTATATCTAAATTCTATTCTTATTTCAACCAGCGTGAACTCTTTCTTAGCTTTCCATCGATTCACCGTTGGGTTAACCTTACACTGAAGACCCGAGACGGCGTGAGGTTTTAGTCGGTTCAAGCCCGTCATAACCGCCTCCGCTCTGGCCGGCGGGCGGGAATCCGAGGGGATTTCCGGACGAAAAAAAAAAGGTACAGAGTCCCGTCGCCTGGTAGAAAGAAGAAGCACTGGACACAGGAGAACACGACTAGTTTTCAGCGACTGGGACTTGCGTAATAGAAGTAGATTTACGGAGCACGCTTCAGTCTTACCTCCTAACTAAATTGAATATGATCTGAACAATGCTGTTTTCGATATCCGTCTTACTAAAGAGCTTATTGAAACCCTTGTAAGTACGTTATAGAACGATTTAGCTGGTAAACCTCCCCCTCAGACCCACTTCTACGGTAATATGGTGTATCCATTTTTGGTTATCTCATTTGTCAGATCGTCCCTAGTGCGCAGTCTGGCTCTGGATAGAGGGAGTTCAAAGTAGATTACAATTTCAAAAACAAAATCATTCGCTCGGTCCACTTTGTGTCGAATCACTACGCACTAGAGCAACTTCTTTTGTCTGACTGCTGCCTGTGAAGTTATACTACTTACGCTTAGGTGAATGAGTAGCGTAGTAATAATAATCTTTGAGGTAACTTTTCGTCTGAACCTAGCTGTGTGCATGTGGCCGAATGAGAACAGTCTTTGCGTTTATCATCTCTATAACCTCACTATTCGATTTAGTATTTATACTATCTATGGTGCAAGTTCGGTGTAACGTCATCACTACAGCCTCCGCCACCGGATGCGCCCCGCTACACTTGATTCGTTATTCTTATACGTTTTTTTTCTTTAATATCATTATTATACACATTATCAATGAGGCCGTCTTATTTATTTTCTTAGTTGCCGTTATTATTTCGGATGAAGATGTGGTTTTTGTGATTCAATCGCGTATAGCCTATTAGTATAGTTCACGCTTTAATGGTAATCACATGTTTTATAATATTTCTTATTGTTGTTTTTTGCCTGATAATAAAGTGATTTCAAAGTATCGCTGTAGAGTAATTTCTTTTAAATATAAATTTCCATTAAAGAAGAATAACTTTCAAATAACGGTGCCTATGATCTTCTTTGAAAATGTTGTTATGTACAAGCAAGGGTACGACCCGTTCGACTAGCACATTTTATCAGCATCGATTCTCATTTCGAGATTCAAGATGGTTGCCAATATGAGTTGTATCAAATATATATTAAGCCGCTGCATGGTCACCGGGTCGACGGGTTCGGTGTATAGGGTGCTTAAGAGACAGTAGTTTCGCCGCATGCTAATAAAAGGGGATGTCAACGGTGACTTTTTATTTTATACTCCACTATACGAGCATATTATTATAGCTATAAAAACATCGATACCAAAATAAACTTCACTGGTATTGGTGCAATGAGAGCGTATCAACCTAGTTTTTTTATCATAGCAGCAAGGGCCGTACCGTACGGCCCGTACGTAACCAAATGAAGACCAAATCGTACATCGGAAACAATCAAATCTATCGATATCAAAGTGAGACCACAATCAGAACGAAGCAAATGATTGGGTTGCTTTGAATTATACACTTACTAGCTGACCTGACTTCGTACTGCCCCAATCGACAAACCTTTTAAACCTTCTCTGGACCTCCACAAATAATTCAAGACCAAAATTAGCCAAATCGGTCCAGCCGTTCTCGAGTTTTAGCGAGACTAACGAACAGCAATTCATTTTTATATATAAGAGAAGAAGAAGATTCTAAGGTATTGACCAAATAATACATACCAACTAGGGGTACATGGGTCTGCTCCTGCAAGCCGATACACCTGCTGATTGACGCAAGAGGCTCTGGAGCAGGCACTTGTTTCGGGGTTGGGAGGTCAGGCGGCAGGCGCTCCCATAAAAACGAAACCAAAAGAAGGAGTAAGTAGACCCCGGGCTCTGAGGTAAAAGGTTCCGGTTCGGATGCAACCGGGAACAATGCTAAGATGATGATGATGAATATACAGGATGAATACTTCAACCGGGTGTGCATGGCCAAATCCGAAATTATGAGGAATACCGAAAAATGCTCAATGGAGTCTCGGCACAGATTAATAAATAGTTACTACGTAAGTCTCGGGCCCGATTTTGATAAAAACTAAACCTGCCTCATTAGATTAAAATAAAACAATAATAAAATAATAAATAAAATCATTTATTCACTTTTAGTTTGCTTACAAATCATGAACTTAACTAAATAATAACAACATCCGTATTTAAGACACAAACAGTAGTTCAACTCTGGTACCCATGATAAGATTTTAACTTGTGTTATGAGTACCAAGGTTCTCTCACAAACTGGTGACATTAGAATTCGCTCATAAGTACAGAATCAAAAAATATTAAAATAATACAAATCAACAAAATGTAGAACACAAACATATCAGTAAAATAACTCAGAATAATATAAGAAAAAAAAGGAACAGGATTAAACATGTTAGCATGTTATATAATGGGTAAGTTAAATGTAGGTAGGCTAGGTTACATAGTATTCCATAACATAAATATGAATACTCCTAGCCAGGAATCGAACCCATTAATTTTGAAAGAAAAAATTGATAAGAAACGAATTCTGGGAAGTAAAAACATACATAAGGAAAGATCTCATCTTTAACAGAGAACCGAAGCAAGCCGATCTAAGTCAGACTCCCACCCTTTTTTCCACGTGCCAAATCAAAGACCGGTACACTGTGGTCATTTTTAGGATGATTTTCTTGCTATTCGATTTAATCACTTCATTCTTCTAGACTGCCTCAGTGGACCAGTGGCAACGAGTGCAACTAATTTTCATCACGGTCGGGTAAAGCCATCATTTCTTTACATCACATCACATTTCTTTCACTTCGGATCCCGGGATCCGTTTACCCCTTCTCCTCCTCTTGGTTTGGCTTACACGGTTTTTATGGGAGCGACTGCCGTCTGACCTCCCAACGCTGAGAGGAAAGCCTGCGCTCGAGCCTCATCCGTTGATCAACTGTCATACACCGGCTTGCAGGTGAGGTTGGCTTGGCCACCAAGGTGTTGGTTTTGGAAACATACTAGGTATATAGTCTTGGTGTGGATAAAGTATTATGTACTAGGTGTTACCGATGGAGGGGTGTGTGTTGGGTAACCTCCTCGAGTGTCGCTCCGATTCCGATCCCGCTGCAGTCCGGGGGGAACGGAATCGGAGCGGCCGGTACACCCTGGGCGGCGGTCAATGGCTTCCCCTTCACCCCTTCATAGGGTTGGCATTGATCGTCGGCCAATACCCAACGTGGCGGGAACACATCGCTCTCCGTACTCCTCTGCTTTCAGAGGAGACAGGATGAGCGATGCTGTTAGTGGTGAGATGGCCCAGGGTCAGCCGGGGTGCGAGGGATATGCTCTATGGGTAACCTTACACCCCGGCGTCTGAAGACCCGAGACGGCGTGCGGTTTTAGTCGGTGCGAGCCCGACATAACCGCCCCCGCTGGCTGGCGGGGGGGTATCCGAAGGGATTTCCGCACGATAAAAAAAAAAAAACCGATGTTACCGATGGAATTTCGATCCCATTTCCGCTTCCCATGAGAACCTATTCCAGGGATAAACAAGCCTATGTCCTATTTCAGACTATAATCTATCCCTGTACCAAATTTCAGCCATATCTGTTCAGCCGTTCTGGCGTGATTGAGTAACAAACATCCATCCATACATCCCTCCATTCATCCAAACTTTCACATTTATGATATAGTGGGATTGGGATTTTCAGTAGCGGCACAGAGCCTAATTAAAAGCTTTTGTTGACGGCAATAGGTTTGTCTCCTATTAAGGTGGGACGAAAATTGCCGTTGAAATATGGGTGACAAGGCTTGTTTCGTTTGTAACATAAATTAGTGCTACCTATATAATTTCTTGAATTAAATAATGTCAGGCAGCGCAGCGCAGTGCCCGCTACTATTCCGATTGTCGGTCACGCACCTAGTCGAGATTCTTTCGAAGTTCATCTGCATCTTTACAAATTACTTGGGTATCACTTGCTTTAAGACTGAAGACAACTATCGTAACGAAACTGCCATAACTGAGAGGTCTTTCTAATCTTCTTAATTGTTTGTCAAATCACCCTAGCCGCAATAGACTTATACTACGGCAGTGTAGTAACGAGATTATTAATAGTAGGAAACTGTCGACCTATTCCACCTCCAGACACAAGTAGGTTTTAGATAAGTTCGAGAGGTTAACAAGAAAACTCACGTTATTAGGACATTTAAAACATAATCAACACTACCAACACGACTATGGCACATAAACATTGTTTAACCATTGTTAACCCAACAATACTTGCGAAGTATACAATCACATAAATAACGAGTACAAACGGTACACTCTTTATCAGAGCATCTAAACATATCCGTACAGAGCGATCTTTCGTCGAACTGGTATCTAATAAAGGCAGCTTTCCACAGTGCGCGATACTACAGACGTACGCGTATCAGCCGGTACTGACAAAACACCGTGAAAAGAAAACCGTCTGTGGAAGCGCATACAAATCCGTAGCGCTGCGTCGCATCTGCGGTGTCCAAACAAGGCCCTGGATTAATTAAAATTAGGTTATTAAAACGTGCGATTTAAAACTAACGAAAACTTTCAAAATGAACATTTCAAAATCTTATTAACAAACATGTATAAGCGAATCAAACTACGAGTGATTCTGAAGGTTTAATAACCGCAGGTAGGTAATAAAGTTAAGAGTTAAAAGTTAAGAGATTATTTTACGTTTTTCTTTGTAATCGAATTGAAATAATGCGTTTTTTTACGTTTTTTATGTTCACTTTTCCAAAACGTATGATTTCAATTCGATTGAATTGAAATCATGCGTTTTGGAAAAGTGGCGTTACTGAATCGGGCCCCAGACCTATACGCACAGTGGAAAGCGATTGATGCGCCGTGCGTGGCTGTCCGTGGTCATCTGCCGTGCGTGATCAAATCTGCTGAATCAGCCACCGTGGAAAGTTACATTTTGATGGGGATTTATTTCTGAAATGTGAACACAAGAGGCTATTAAAGTCGCGGTAACATCAGTGAAGTGTTGTTATTGTTTTGCTCTGGAGAAAGTTTACTCTCAGACCTGATTTAATTTTCATCATGTGTTAATTACTCAGTAGGTTATAAAATAAATTAGCTACTTGTAGAACATAGCTGTTTAAATAAACTTTTGTCGGTATGTATTTCGAAAGGTTGAGACTTGTACATAAAAATAAAAGATGGGTTTACTAAAGGCCATTTTGTGTCACGTAATTATAGCAAGTAAATCTTTGATATATGTAATCCATACTTATCACCCTGTTTTAAAATATCATCGTTTACACAAACTAGGTACTCTAAGGAATCTTTCCCAGCAAAATAGGGACTTAGGGCATTGTTATGAAACACACCTCTGAGGTACGAAAAGTGCCATTATATTATGAGTTTAGAATAGAACGTCACATTCCGTATTCCAAAATTGTATCTTATTTTTACCCGACTGCGCCAGAAGGAGGGCTATGTTTTTCGAGAGTATGTATGTATGTATGTATAATTGTTTGGCACGCTCTGCAGCCTGAACGGCTCGATGGATTTTAGCTTGAGAGGCGTCCTTAAATCTGTATTTACTGTGAGATTGACACTGGGTATATCAAAATAAAATAAAAAACAAAAGGCTAAGTTGTATGTTGTTAAAAAAATATTTTCACTCAAACTTATCGAGTAGGGTAGGTATCAAAATGAAGAGCTTCAAAAGGCGATTTCAAAAATAGTGTAACTAAAAAAGTTTAAATAAAATAATTAATTAATAAATCAAAAAACCCGACTGTTCTAAAAAGACCGAAACAAGTTTGATAGCAGGCGGGCCCCATGTGCAAAAAATTTATGGGTCCCGCCTGCTATCAAACTTGTTTCGGTCTTTTTAGAACAGTCGGGTTTTTTGATTTATTAATTAATTATTTTATTATACTAGCTGATGCCCGCGGCACCGCCCCGTGGATGTCGGTTATCACTTTTGGTCATATCTCCGGTTCTACTCAACCAATTGCAATAGATTTCAAGTCTGAACAAGACCTTTCTAATTTTAAAAAACTGCATCAAAATCTGTTCAGCAACTAATTTACAATTTTATAGAAGTTAAGGAATTTATTTTATAGAAGTTAAAACTAGAAGATAAGGTTCGTTGTTCATGAGCCACAAATTGTCGATAGGAAGATTCACGGAATAAATGTATATGAATGAACCTAGTGATTCAAATTGTTTAGAAATACGAATTTAGGACAGACTTCTATGTTATCATAGAAAATGAAAGTTATAAATTATCGCGCAGAGAAAATTACTGTTACTTTTGGTCGTAGCACGTACATGATATGGCAAAATAATATAGAGGGTGGTACAATTTCAACCGTTCATTCTCCTACATACCTATAATTTTATTATGGCAACGGCCATTCGACTTTACACAGTTTTAACGCGTGAAGTCGGCTAAAGCCTCGTTTGTCAGTTTGTTTAATTACTTCGGGCCACCAACCAGGTGGACACCGAAGTCTTAAAATCACGCAAAAAAAATCAAAATCTTACACCCACTTTTTATCACTTTTCTCGACGTTTCACATGATTCTAAGTCTAATTAAGCAAAAAAAAATTTTGTGTCGATCTGTCTGTTGGTCTGGATGTCTGGATGTCTGGATGTCTGGATGTCTGGATGTCTGTTTACGCAATAACTCAAGAACCACTTATCCGATTTAAAAAATTCTTTCGCCAATCATCTTGTTTGGTTAATGGGAAGAACTGATTAGATTTTGGGGTTTGTACGTTCAAGGTTTCGGGTACCTACCATACAAATTGTCCCTAAAAAACGTTTACAAGTGAGTTTCTTTCGAGTTCTATTCTATTCTATTTTTCTTATGGCAAGCGTTGCCGATTCCAATGTCGACAATTCTGCCAAAGTCAAACGTGCGATGGAGATTTTGTGCGCTGACCGAATAGGGAAACAAAAATGTTTGGCAATATTGGACTAGTTGTGAGTTTTCTTGGAGTTAGTAAACACACTGAAACAAAACATTATATATGCATAAAAAACGGGACGCTCACAAATTCGATTACATATATTATACATAATTAACATAATATAAATACCACACTAAACCACATTCAAGAAACGATCATAGTCTGATACCATGGCCACTGATAAATGACATAAGTGTTCTCAACAGTCGTGGTGAGGAGTGCGTTAGCAGGGAATCAAAGTTTACAGGTAAGGGAATGTTCAGCTCTGTAAGGTAATTGTATAGGTCGGGGGGCATATTATTTCGAGGGCAACTAAAGAAGATGTGGTCCAAGGAACCCTCGTCCAGTCCACACTCACACAAACTGGAGTCCCGTACCCGTATTTTATGCAAAAATACTGGAGAACAACAATGGCCCATGCGAAGTCTGCAAACAACAGATATTACGGTTTTTGACACCTTCCTATACTTAAAAAACCAAGTCTTTGTTGGAATATCTGGCTGAATTGCATAATAGTGTCTGCCCTTCATGTTGCCAGAGTCAGACCAATGGGACTGCCATGAAGCCAACAGTGACCTTCTAGGCAAGCCCAACAAATCATACCCCTGGCAATTGTAGTGCCTAAGGTCTGCAGATGCATCTGTGGCAGCACTTTTAGCCAGTAGATCCACAACATCATTGCCTCCTATGCCGGAATGACTTGGGATCCATGCCAATTGAACAATTTTTTGTTTCAGGTCACAGTCGAATAGGCACTTTTTAATTTCCAAGAGGAGAGAGCTGTGTAGTTTGCTCTTGAATGGGTTCTGTTCCAGTGCTTTTAGACAGCTTAAAGAATCTGTTAATATGATAGCCTTATTAATGTTATGCGACTCTATATATCTGCAAGCTTCAAGGACAGCCACACACTCGCCAGTAAACACGGAAGACTCTCGAGGACATTTGAACTTTAGAACTATTCTAGAGTTCTGATAATAGACTGCAACACCAGTATCATTATCCGGTGCCAATTTTGAGGCATCAGTGAAAAACCTCTGGAAGCCAAGCCATTGTGCGTCTACTTTCGCATTAAAGGTTGCACCCGCTGTAGTACTCCCTTTGGAGATGCCAATATTCAAAAGGATTTTTGGTCTGAAGCAGAGTACGTTGAAATCATACCTAAATATGGGAAGTTTTTCAGAGCTCATCAAAGGGGAGTCTAGATTCTGTGAAATTTGAAAAGCTTTAAGTATTAAGGGAATGTCTTTATGCCTCCAGTAACGGTTAGTGTAGATGAGAGAGTTTAGATGGGTTAATTTTCGAATAAGGGGGTGTGTATTTATACAAACAACACGAAATATAAAACGGGATGCTAGGTATTGCCTCCTCAATGCTAAAGGGGGCTCCACGCATTCCACCTGCAAGGCATTAATCGGTGATGACTTCATACAACCAGTTATGGCCCTAAGGCACTTACTTTGCACCCTGTCCAGTCTAGTCAGAGCACCTTTATTGCAGGGAATCAGCAAGAATGTGCCATAGTCCATAATGCTACGAATAAGTGCATTATAGACTAACTTCATGGTATATGGGTGAGCGCCCCACCAGACTCCAGCAAGTGCCTTCAAGATGGGGATGACCCGTTCGCACCTTTCCACAAGATAATTGAGGTGGTGTATGCCAGATAGTTTACAATCCAAATATACACCCAAAAACTTTGCCTTCTTTTTCAGTGGAATATTTTGACCCTGAATATTAAATTGGATGTGCGGGATACTTCTTTTTCTAGTGAAAATAACCACTGTGCTCTTTGATGCAGACAGACTCAGTCCGTGCTTCAGTAACCACTGGTCCAGAGAATTCAAGGAGACAGAAAGTGATGTGGCTGCATTGGTAATTGAAACGTCATTAACATATAGAGCCAAGTCGTCAGCGTACTGCAGGACCTGGCAATTATTGTTAAGACATGACCCAATATCTGCAGTATATAGGTTGTACAGCAAAGGACTCAGAACGGGGCCTTGAGGCAACCCCTTCCACGTCCTTCGCTGCCCAAACTCTTCCCCCTGTATCCTCAAGACCAGTGAACGGGACATAATCATTCCACATATGCATCGTACCATCCTCGCCGGGATACTTAGCTCTTGCAATTTCTGCCTGAGAATGGGAAGAAGGACATTATTATAGGCAGAGGCTATGTCGAGAAAAGCCACGACTACAGATTTTTCCTGCGTTAAGAAAGAGTGAATATCCGTGACTAGTACCCCGACACTATCCATGGTTCCAAGCATCTTCCTAAACCCAAACTGGGAACTCGGCAGTAGCGACCTGGACTCCACAATCCACTCCAATCTGTTCTTCACTAAATGCTCAAGGGTTTTAGCTAGAACCGATGATAATGCAATTGGCCTGAAGCCATTTGGGTCATCAGAGTGTTTGCCAGGCTTCAAAAGTGGGATAATAATTTGAATTTTCCACTGCTCAGGGATCCACCCACTCCTGTAGCAATAATTGATAATATTCAGAAAATATTTTCTGGTACTCCTACCAAAGTGGGTAAGGAAGGAATATGGAATTCCGTCAATACCCGGGGCTGAGTCCCGGACATGACCGAACACCATATCCAGTTCCCGGAGTGAAAATGGTGAGTCATATGGATCTGTTCCTAAGCTAATAGGCACATATTCAATCTCCTGTATGGAAGGAACATAAGGAGGAGCAACTTTATCAAAGAAAAGTTCAGCAGTCTGACAACCCATAGGAAATGAGTTGGTGCGCGTGCAACCATGCCGGAACCTATTAATGCTTCTCCATACTACCGCCGATGGAGTAGACGGCGACAGTGAAGTACAAAATTTGACCCACCCTGCTCGTTTCTTTTTTCTAAGTAGCCTCCTACATTTTGCACAAATTTGTTTGTAGTGTAATAGATTCTGAATGCTCATGTTTCTCTTGTATGTTCTTTCCGCTTCTTTCCTTTCCCTAACAGCTCTGGTGCATTCCTGATCCCACCAGGGTGGGGATGGAATTTTCCCCCGAACTGTGTTTTTTATTGGGAATGCTAGCTCTGCAGAAGAATTGATAGCATCCATAAGGTTGACTAAGCAATTCTGTACATGATAGTGACCAGACATGTCTAAATTTTGAAAATCTAAATTTGGAAGGTTGTTAACTTTATCCTCCAAGGAGAGAGAGTATTTGTCCCAATCTGGGTTACTTAAATTAAATTTTAAAAGTGGAGGAGAACTTTTTTCTGTAAATGTTTTGTCTGGGAAGGAAATAATAATGGGATAGTGGTCACTACCATGTGACAGATCTGTACAATGCCATTGGGCGAGTGAAGCTAGATCGGGTGAGCAAAATGTGAGGTCTACACAGCTCGGTCGCTTACTAGGTAAGCGGCGAGTAGAGCAACCTGTATTCAAGATGACAAGGTTAAGGTCATCTAAGATTTCAACCAGACCTTCACCATATTGATCACAGAGCTCAGAGCCCCATCTATAGTGATGAAAGTTTAAATCACCCATAACCAAAACTGGCCCCTGGATGCTCTGGAGTGTGTTCCGCAGGGTAAGAATGTGGTTTCGATTAGGGTGAGCAATATAGATGGAGATGAGTGTGATACCTTCTACCTTACATGCTATAATGTTTATATCATTTGTGAAGGGAGGTGTGGATACAGGTAACTGAACTACCCTATTGTTGACGAGGAGGGCTGACCCTCCATATCCATCCTGTCTGTCGCATCTGTAGATGTTGAAGTGCGGTATATTGAAGCTGAGCCCAGGTACTAACCAGGACTCAGCAATAGAACAAGCAATAGGCTTATATTTATTCAAGAGGGATATGAGGTCATGCTTCTTGTGGAAGATGCTCCTCACATTCCATTGTAGAAATATCAGTTGTAAAGCCATTTGTAAAATTTAATAACAGTGACACAAGTTTTTCAGCAACGTTGGACGGTGAACTAGGGTTATTAGGGGTGATGAGAGATTTTAAAATTTGAATGGCTAAATTAATTATGGGTGATAATGAGGTGAACGATTGGGTATTTGGGTTGGCTAAACCACAGCCATTTGGCTGGGTAGACTGGGGGGAACTAACTATATTATTGTGTGCAGCTTTGTTATAGGAAGCTGAAAGGGGGGCATGGGTTCTGGGCTTTAGCAAAATGGTCTTACGGTAGGACTTGGTGGGTACACCCTTTGCAGCGTTGGCATAGTTCCGTGAGACAGCTGGTATTGTTTTACTGGCCTCGGCATATGAAATTGACTTTTCTGCCATACTTGTTTTTATTGCCCTCTGTCTCCCATACTCCGGGCAATCCCTGCTATTAGCGAAGTGATTACCAGAGCAAAGGATGCAGAAAGCCTCCTCAGGAGTCACAAAACATCCATTAGTGGGATGCTCGTGACCACATTTATTGCAGCGGGGCTTGGACCTGCAGATTGACTCCACGTGGCCAAATCTGCAGCACTTGCGACATTGGATTGTGGGGTAAATATACTGCTGTACTGGTAGAGATGTATAACAACAGTACACCCTTTTAGGCAGTGTCTGCCCATCAAAAGTTATGACACATGTCTCAGTGGGTTTCCATTCTGTGACACCTTCTTTGTAGTAGTTGTCGTAGCACGTACATGATATGGCAAAATAATATAGAGGGTGGTACAATTTCAACCGTTCATTCTCCTACATACCTATAATTTTTTTATGGCAACGGCCATTCGACTTTACACAGTTTTAACGCGTGAAGTCGGCTAAAGCCTCGTTTGTCAGTTTGTTTAATTACTTCGGGCCACCAACCAGGTGGACACCGAAGTCTTAAAATCACGCAAAAAAAATCAAAATCTTACACCCACTTTTTATCACTTTTCTCGACGTTTCACATGATTCTAAGTCTAATTAAGCAAAAAAAAATTTTGTGTCGATCTGTCTGTTGGTCTGGATGTCTGGATGTCTGGATGTCTGGATGTCTGGATGTCTGTTTACGCAATAACTCAAGAACCACTTATCCGATTTAAAAAATTCTTTCGCCAATCATCTTGTTTGGTTAATGGGAAGAACTGATTAGATTTTGGGGTTTGTACGTTCAAGGTTTCGGGTACCTACCATACAAATTGTCCCTAAAAAACGTTTACAAGTGAGTTTCTTTCGAGTTCTATTCTATTCTATTTTTCTTATGGCAAGCGTTGCCGATTCCAATGTCGACAATTCTGCCAAAGTCAAACGTGCGATGGAGATTTTGTGCGCTGACCGAATAGGGAAACAAAAATGTTTGGCAATATTGGACTAGTTGTGAGTTTTCTTGGAGTTAGTAAACACACTGAAACAAAACATTATATATGCATAAAAAACGGGACGCTCACAAATTCGATTACATATATTATACATAATTAACATAATATAAATACCACACTAAACCACATTCAAGAAACGATCATAGTCTGATACCATGGCCACTGATAAATGACATAAGTGTTCTCAACAGTCGTGGTGAGGAGTGCGTTAGCAGGGAATCAAAGTTTACAGGTAAGGGAATGTTCAGCTCTGTAAGGTAATTGTATAGGTCGGGGGGCATATTATTTCGAGGGCAACTAAAGAAGATGTGGTCCAAGGAACCCTCGTCCAGTCCACACTCACACAAACTGGAGTCCCGTACCCGTATTTTATGCAAAAATACTGGAGAACAACAATGGCCCATGCGAAGTCTGCAAACAACAGATATTACGGTTTTTGACACCTTCCTATACTTAAAAAACCAAGTCTTTGTTGGAATATCTGGCTGAATTGCATAATAGTGTCTGCCCTTCATGTTGCCAGAGTCAGACCAATGGGACTGCCATGAAGCCAACAGTGACCTTCTAGGCAAGCCCAACAAATCATACCCCTGGCAATTGTAGTGCCTAAGGTCTGCAGATGCATCTGTGGCAGCACTTTTAGCCAGTAGATCCACAACATCATTGCCTCCTATGCCGGAATGACTTGGGATCCATGCCAATTGAACAATTTTTTGTTTCAGGTCACAGTCGAATAGGCACTTTTTAATTTCCAAGAGGAGAGAGCTGTGTAGTTTGCTCTTGAATGGGTTCTGTTCCAGTGCTTTTAGACAGCTTAAAGAATCTGTTAATATGATAGCCTTATTAATGTTATGCGACTCTATATATCTGCAAGCTTCAAGGACAGCCACACACTCGCCAGTAAACACGGAAGACTCTCGAGGACATTTGAACTTTAGAACTATTCTAGAGTTCTGATAATAGACTGCAACACCAGTATCATTATCCGGTGCCAATTTTGAGGCATCAGTGAAAAACCTCTGGAAGCCAAGCCATTGTGCGTCTACTTTCGCATTAAAGGTTGCACCCGCTGTAGTACTCCCTTTGGAGATGCCAATATTCAAAAGGATTTTTGGTCTGAAGCAGAGTACGTTGAAATCATACCTAAATATGGGAAGTTTTTCAGAGCTCATCAAAGGGGAGTCTAGATTCTGTGAAATTTGAAAAGCTTTAAGTATTAAGGGAATGTCTTTATGCCTCCAGTAACGGTTAGTGTAGATGAGAGAGTTTAGATGGGTTAATTTTCGAATAAGGGGGTGTGTATTTATAC
This sequence comes from Cybosia mesomella, assembly GCA_946251805.1. Classification (NCBI taxonomy): domain Eukaryota; kingdom Metazoa; phylum Arthropoda; class Insecta; order Lepidoptera; family Erebidae; genus Cybosia; species Cybosia mesomella. Next base: position 21,487,373 of record OX276401.1, read on the forward strand.
AAACAACACGAAATATAAAACGGGATGCTAGGTATTGCCTCCTCAATGCTAAAGGGGGCTCCACGCATTCCACCTGCAAGGCATTAATCGGTGATGACTTCATACAACCAGTTATGGCCCTAAGGCACTTACTTTGCACCCTGTCCAGTCTAGTCAGAGCACCTTTATTGCAGGGAATCAGCAAGAATGTGCCATAGTCCATAATGCTACGAATAAGTGCATTATAGACTAACTTCATGGTATATGGGTGAGCGCCCCACCAGACTCCAGCAAGTGCCTTCAAGATGGGGATGACCCGTTCGCACCTTTCCACAAGATAATTGAGGTGGTGTATGCCAGATAGTTTACAATCCAAATATACACCCAAAAACTTTGCCTTCTTTTTCAGTGGAATATTTTGACCCTGAATATTAAATTGGATGTGCGGGATACTTCTTTTTCTAGTGAAAATAACCACTGTGCTCTTTGATGCAGACAGACTCAGTCCGTGCTTCAGTAACCACTGGTCCAGAGAATTCAAGGAGACAGAAAGTGATGTGGCTGCATTGGTAATTGAAACGTCATTAACATATAGAGCCAAGTCGTCAGCGTACTGCAGGACCTGGCAATTATTGTTAAGACATGACCCAATATCTGCAGTATATAGGTTGTACAGCAAAGGACTCAGAACGGGGCCTTGAGGCAACCCCTTCCACGTCCTTCGCTGCCCAAACTCTTCCCCCTGTATCCTCAAGACCAGTGAACGGGACATAATCATTCCACATATGCATCGTACCATCCTCGCCGGGATACTTAGCTCTTGCAATTTCTGCCTGAGAATGGGAAGAAGGACATTATTATAGGCAGAGGCTATGTCGAGAAAAGCCACGACTACAGATTTTTCCTGCGTTAAGAAAGAGTGAATATCCGTGACTAGTACCCCGACACTATCCATGGTTCCAAGCATCTTCCTAAACCCAAACTGGGAACTCGGCAGTAGCGACCTGGACTCCACAATCCACTCCAATCTGTTCTTCACTAAATGCTCAAGGGTTTTAGCTAGAACCGATGATAATGCAATTGGCCTGAAGCCATTTGGGTCATCAGAGTGTTTGCCAGGCTTCAAAAGTGGGATAATAATTTGAATTTTCCACTGCTCAGGGATCCACCCACTCCTGTAGCAATAATTGATAATATTCAGAAAATATTTTCTGGTACTCCTACCAAAGTGGGTAAGGAAGGAATATGGAATTCCGTCAATACCCGGGGCTGAGTCCCGGACATGACCGAACACCATATCCAGTTCCCGGAGTGAAAATGGTGAGTCATATGGATCTGTTCCTAAGCTAATAGGCACATATTCAATCTCCTGTATGGAAGGAACATAAGGAGGAGCAACTTTATCAAAGAAAAGTTCAGCAGTCTGACAACCCATAGGAAATGAGTTGGTGCGCGTGCAACCATGCCGGAACCTATTAATGCTTCTCCATACTACCGCCGATGGAGTAGACGGCGACAGTGAAGTACAAAATTTGACCCACCCTGCTCGTTTCTTTTTTCTAAGTAGCCTCCTACATTTTGCACAAATTTGTTTGTAGTGTAATAGATTCTGAATGCTCATGTTTCTCTTGTATGTTCTTTCCGCTTCTTTCCTTTCCCTAACAGCTCTGGTGCATTCCTGATCCCACCAGGGTGGGGATGGAATTTTCCCCCGAACTGTGTTTTTTATTGGGAATGCTAGCTCTGCAGAAGAATTGATAGCATCCATAAGGTTGACTAAGCAATTCTGTACATGATAGTGACCAGACATGTCTAAATTTTGAAAATCTAAATTTGGAAGGTTGTTAACTTTATCCTCCAAGGAGAGAGAGTATTTGTCCCAATCTGGGTTACTTAAATTAAATTTTAAAAGTGGAGGAGAACTTTTTTCTGTAAATGTTTTGTCTGGGAAGGAAATAATAATGGGATAGTGGTCACTACCATGTGACAGATCTGTACAATGCCATTGGGCGAGTGAAGCTAGATCGGGTGAGCAAAATGTGAGGTCTACACAGCTCGGTCGCTTACTAGGTAAGCGGCGAGTAGAGCAACCTGTATTCAAGATGACAAGGTTAAGGTCATCTAAGATTTCAACCAGACCTTCACCATATTGATCACAGAGCTCAGAGCCCCATCTATAGTGATGAAAGTTTAAATCACCCATAACCAAAACTGGCCCCTGGATGCTCTGGAGTGTGTTCCGCAGGGTAAGAATGTGGTTTCGATTAGGGTGAGCAATATAGATGGAGATGAGTGTGATACCTTCTACCTTACATGCTATAATGTTTATATCATTTGTGAAGGGAGGTGTGGATACAGGTAACTGAACTACCCTATTGTTGACGAGGAGGGCTGACCCTCCATATCCATCCTGTCTGTCGCATCTGTAGATGTTGAAGTGCGGTATATTGAAGCTGAGCCCAGGTACTAACCAGGACTCAGCAATAGAACAAGCAATAGGCTTATATTTATTCAAGAGGGATATGAGGTCATGCTTCTTGTGGAAGATGCTCCTCACATTCCATTGTAGAAATATCAGTTGTAAAGCCATTTGTAAAATTTAATAACAGTGACACAAGTTTTTCAGCAACGTTGGACGGTGAACTAGGGTTATTAGGGGTGATGAGAGATTTTAAAATTTGAATGGCTAAATTAATTATGGGTGATAATGAGGTGAACGATTGGGTATTTGGGTTGGCTAAACCACAGCCATTTGGCTGGGTAGACTGGGGGGAACTAACTATATTATTGTGTGCAGCTTTGTTATAGGAAGCTGAAAGGGGGGCATGGGTTCTGGGCTTTAGCAAAATGGTCTTACGGTAGGACTTGGTGGGTACACCCTTTGCAGCGTTGGCATAGTTCCGTGAGACAGCTGGTATTGTTTTACTGGCCTCGGCATATGAAATTGACTTTTCTGCCATACTTGTTTTTATTGCCCTCTGTCTCCCATACTCCGGGCAATCCCTGCTATTAGCGAAGTGATTACCAGAGCAAAGGATGCAGAAAGCCTCCTCAGGAGTCACAAAACATCCATTAGTGGGATGCTCGTGACCACATTTATTGCAGCGGGGCTTGGACCTGCAGATTGACTCCACGTGGCCAAATCTGCAGCACTTGCGACATTGGATTGTGGGGTAAATATACTGCTGTACTGGTAGAGATGTATAACAACAGTACACCCTTTTAGGCAGTGTCTGCCCATCAAAAGTTATGACACATGTCTCAGTGGGTTTCCATTCTGTGACACCTTCTTTGTAAACCTTGCGGTTGATGCGTCTAAGCTTGAGGATCCTTCCACATCCTGGTGGCACCGAGACATATGACACTGCTTCTTCCTCGGACATGTCAGCAGGTATTCCACTAATAACACCCATACGTGTAATATTGAATGAAGGTAATGAAGCTACATAGTTATTTGTATGCAGGACTTCATTACCCAAAAACGCATTAGCATCCTGAGGGGACAAGAATTCTATAGAAACTCGGTTCCTGCCCACTCGCTTCACTCCGTCTCTCACTATATTGGTTATATTGTTGTTGACCAAAAATATACCCAGAGAAACCGGGTGAAGTGTAGTGCCAGAGTTAGGCTGAGGTTCTTTACGGGCCACATGGACAATAAATGGAGCCTTGTCATTTGTTGTGTAGTATTCACGGGCAACCTGCGTCTTAATTTGTTTAGTTGGACGATTCGGTTGGGTTTCCTCGGATACCGGACGTTTTCGTGTTTGCGTATCAGAGACACCGCACACCACTTCCGCGAATTGCGTTAGCTTGTCGGTAGTTGCAACTGGATTATTAGAAAAAAAGGGAGCGGAACAAAAGGTTGGGGTTCTGGGAGAAGAATCATCGGGAGGATCTGGAGGCTTTGTCTTATCCATATTCAATGGCTATAATCATATACGAACACTTATATAAAATAAAAGGACAACACAATACCTTAGACCAGTTAAGATATATATACAATCAATAAGAAAAAGTCACAAATTTGTCACAATAATCACCAAAACACTTAAACTTTCAAGGGCACACGACCTAACCAAACACACGCCAACTTGACAGTCCTTCTTTCGAGTTATCAGAGTAACGCGTATTTGACTTTGACATTCGAGTGAAAATGACAATACGTATATTGTATATTTACATAAAACAACCAGACTCTGAAAGAAACTGAAATATAAAATCACTGTGTGATTTCCGCCCCACTAGATTTCATGTACCTTTCTCTTGTTATCTTTAATTGTTAGCTGAACAGTAGGTACAAGGCTCCGTTATTAGGTGAGGAATATTTTATTAACACCTATTAGGTGGTCATGTCATATTTTTAAAGCTGGATGTAAATTTTTAATTAAACGTCACGGCCGGCGGCAATTTTTATTTTTGGGAATACCACCTAATCTGTTACTCGAGAAAAAAGCCTCTAAAATAATAAAAAATAGGTAGGTGTGCAGTCTCTAAATTTTGTCTCGCACAAACACCATGGACAAACTTGTAACTCTTACCGATAAAATAACGAATACGTACTGAAGCTCTGCAGAGCTGTTAGTAAGAAAACTTCCTTAAAAACGATCGCAGTTGCCCAAATATACACTATACCTAGATATATAAAATTGTAAACTAGTTGTGTTTGTACTTGTACATTGGAGATATTTAAATAAAAACTTGGGGAACTAAATGAACGATTCTGAACACAAAATTATTTTTAATTTGGAATTCTTGTCAGTTCATCTGTTTTTTCGCGATGGACGCAAAGACTACTGAACGGATTTAGTAGCGGTTTTAAAAAAAATTGTTGCTTCTTCATATAAGCGAGGCGTGAAAAAGCATGACTAATGCTTTTAAATTAGGACCACCATTTTAGAATTTATTAATTTCTTCTGGAATAGTGGCTGTTACTTTTTAGGTAGAACCTTAACTTACCTTACCATCAGGCGAGGCATAGTCAAATAGACTGACCAAATATGTAAAAATCTGGTGAAATTAGAATTACAGGCTGTTTAAGTCACCCTAAAATAACCTTTACGTTACATCAAATAAATAATACGGATAGCAATATTATACTGTGTACAGTATCTTGGTAACAGACATTGTTCCTAGTTGTACAGTGCCGTGTTATGTAGCTCAACAATATTATCGATTATATTACACTTCCCCTGCACGACTTCACCAATGCAAATTGTCTATCACAAATCGGTAATGTTGGCATTGTAACGGTATGGTTTCTTGTCTATGATGGTTCAGTATTAATCTATAGTTCTATATACTTGACGCACTAAGTTTCAAAAAATGTGCTTCTGTCATGCACATTCGCATGAATAACATATTATATTGCATGCAAAATCTTACACCCACTTTTTATCACTTTTCTCGACGTTTCACATGATTCTAAGTCTAATTAAGCAAAAAAAAATCTTCTATATATTAACATGGGTGATGTCATTCGCGTCCGCAGGAGCTACCTTTCACAACCCTGCACGTGCCCCCCGGGTGGTGCCAAACGAATGACAGCGCCGAGTATCGGGCGGCGGTTTCGATAACCCGACCCCTGGTATGCCAGGCGGCTACAGAAGCCGTGAGGACTAAATAACCTCTAAAAGACTGATGCGGAAAGGGACGGGAGACTACCGCATTATTATTCCCAAGAAAACCTTTATGAGTAACAAGAATACAGTCAAGAATCTGTTGGGCGAACCGGCCAACACCCGGCGCCAGTTTGCGTCCGGGGCAACTGGTGTGAAATATGCTACCGGCCACAAGGTGGTCCAGCAGGCCTCGTGTGGAAAATATGCTACTGCTAGGAACATCAGCAAATCGACCCGTAGCAAGGAGCAACCCCTCAAAATTGCCACATGGAACGTCCGTGGCCTTTCTAAACCAGGAACAATGGAGGTAGTCGAAAAGGAAATGGACAGATACAAGATCGATGTACTGGGGATAAGCGAGAGCCACATCAAAGAGAATGGACATTGTACTACTCCTTCAGGTAGAATGGCCGTAGTATCAGGCAGCCCCGAAAACAGCTTCAGTGGAGTGGCGTTTCTGGTATCTAAGCCAATAGTCGATACGATACTGGGATATGACTGTATCAACGACAGAATTCTCAAAGTCAAGCTGGGCGGAAAGCCTCACCCCATTAACTTGATTGTCATCTACGCTCCAACATCTGCGTCAAGTGAGGAAGAGATTATAGACTTCAACGGCGTGCTAGACAAAACCCTTCAAGAGATTCCCAAGAAGGAGCCAGTAATTGTATTTGGTGATTTCAATGCCAAAGTAGGCCAAACAGATAGCGACGACCACTTGAGGAGTGTTATTGGAAGGTTTGGATTGGGCACTAGAAACGAACGTGGAACAAGGCTCTTAGACCTCTGTGCAGAGAACAATCTAACAGTCATGAACACCTGGTTCCAACAACATCCAAGACGGTTGTATACCTGGGTGTCTCCAAACGGCAAGCACAGAAACCAGATTGACTTTTTACTGGTTAGCCAGCTATGGAGATCAGCTGTTTCTGTCACAAAGACACGTCCTGGTGCAGATTGTGGCAGTGACCACCAGCTGTTGGAGGCGAAGTTTAAAGTACGTCTGAAAAACACGAAAAAGGACAAACCAAATAAGCCGGTCCATATGGACAAACCTGCATTACAGGAGTTTGGTCATGAGCTTCAATACAAGCTCTTAAGTATGGAGCACGATCCACTGGAAGCACCGGAGGCATCGTGGACAAGTCTTAAAACGAATGTCCTTGAAATGGCTTAGTCAACTGCCTCAAAGTACAGACAAGCTATACCTAAAGCTGAATGGATGAGCGCCGGCATATGGGAAAAGATCGAGGAGAGGAAAGCCCTAAAAGAAGTCGGCTTAAGCTCCGATACAGACCGCAAATATTATGCCGACCTTCATAACACAATCCAGAGGCTGTGCAGGAAGGACCAGATACTTCAGAATATGGGAAAGGAAGGCACAAAGATCATGCACACAATATGTCAGAAGGTCTGGAGGACTGGTCAATGGACGGATGACTGGACGGATCTATTGTGGTTTCATTGCACAAAAAAGGTTCCATCCGCAAATTTCAGAACTATCGTACCATATCTCTAATCTCCCACGCCAGTAAAGTCCTTCTACAAATCCTGAACAAGAGGTTAGAGGTGTTCATTGCCAGGCAAATACCCAAGGAGCAAGCCGGATTTGTCAGAGGAAGAGGGACAAGAGAGCAGATTCTGAACATAAGGCAACTAATCGTGAAGTGTAGGGAATACAACATTGGTGTGGCTATATGCTTCATCGATTACGCGAAAGCCTTTGATTGTATCAATTGGAAATTGGACCATGTTCAGAGTCATGAGAGAAATGGGAGTGCCACAACACCTGACCTTTTTAGTGCAAAGCCTGTATATGAACGGCAAGTCGCGGGTTAGAATTGAGGACACCACATCAGACCACTTCCATACAGAGCGAGGAGTGCGCCAGGGCTGCATTCTCTCGCCGCAACTGTTCAATCTCATCGGAGAACACATCATGAGAAGGGTTCTGGAGACCTGGGAAGGTGGTATCAGTATCGGTGGCTGCCTTCTGAACAACCTGCGTTTTGCAGATGACACTACCATCATAGACACCTCAGAGAGCGAGTTTGCGTAGCTACTAGGAAGAATCGAACGCGTCAGCAAGGAGTATGGGCTTTACATCAACAGAAGCAAAACGCAGCTGATGTTTGTCGACAGACAGGAGACCCTACAGCGTTCCAACGAGCTGAGTGACCTCAACGTGGTTCACAAATTTGTTTACCTTGGTTCACAAATCAAGAACGATGGCGACTGCGAGCAAGAGGTGGTAAGGAGGGCCCAAATGGCAAAATCGGCGGTTGCTAGGCTTGAGAGGATTTGGAGAAATAGAGGAATCAATCGCAATACCAAAATAAGACTTATGCGGACCCTAGTCTTCTCAATTTTCCTCTACGCATCAGAAAACTGGACATTGAAAGCCCGCGTTCGGAAAAGGATAGATACGTTCGAAATGTGGTGCTGGCGGAGGATGCTCCAAGTGTCATGGACTCAACGTCGCACAAACGAGTCTATCCTGAATGAGCTGCAGATCAAAACGAGGCTATCTACATTGTGCACGCAAAGGGTCCTCACATTCTTTGGACACACAGCCAGGCAAGGCCCGGATAGTCTGGAGATGGCGATTCTCACTGGCCGTGCAGAGGGTACCAGGAGTAGAGGACGCGCGCCGTCAAGATGGACGGATAAGATTAGAGAGGCCACCAATATGACGCTGCAGAAGGCAATTCATTTGGCTCAGGACCGAATAGCCTGGAAGAGGTTGGTGACTGAAGTTGCTCAGCGGGGTCACGTCCCTCAGTCATGAGGACACGACCAGGAAGATATATTAACACGCCATCTAAAAGCTTTGGAATCCTTAAGTGCTCGGTTTAACAATCAATTTTTTTTGGACCATTTTCTATTCTATGGGGTAGATTCAAGAATAAAATAAAGCACTAGTAGTATTGAAATATTGTTCCTTTTTGTCAAAATAAATGACCGTTCAGAAATAGGACCTTAGGTTATGCATTTTTTATCCTTAATCATTTTTTGATCTTTTAGCTTAAGTTACTTTGAAAAGTATATTTATCTTATTTTGTACACACAAACGGACGGAACAATTGATACGGAAATCTCTAATATTTCAACTCACAATCTGAGTCTTTCTTAGCGCAGCATGCCGCAAATGCTTACTGCACACTGTGTGGCCACTTACAAATTTCTATACAAAAGTCAAGTAAAAAAATCAATTTTATAACAAAATTACACGTTGAAACGAAAAGTCAAGTTTTATTGAACTTTTTACAAACGTTTAAAACACCAATACATTTTTTGTTGGACGTAAATGCCTCCTGGGTTTCACAAAATGACTAAGTTTTGATCCGCAACCAGTAATTTAATTTTGGCCGATTAGTTCTAGAGTCAAACTACGACTAGCCACTTCATGCAAGCCACTAATAATTGTATGTAAATGGAAAATGTGTTTAGTTGGTAAATTATATTTTGCTACTATCCGTTGTTACGGACTTTTCTTGTTTTTTACACTTACTTTTTTAACATGGTAACTAAGCTTGCTAGCAGTTACCTTGGCCATACGCCTACGGATATTAATCATGCATGCATGCATTGACGAACCTGTAAAAATCTGTTAATTTATTTAAATAAATGCATGTTTTTATATTCTGTTTTGGGTTATAGTTTAGGTATAGTAGTAGTTTAATATATAATTATAGGTCTTGTTGATGTTTAATATTATAACCCTAACGAAAATGTCGGTATCTCCTATACTGATCCATGAACACCTCCATTTCTATCCTTTTATCCTATTTTCCTTCCCTTTTCCTTTTCACAGGTGGCAATATGTGATTGACCCCTGTGATGTTGCAAGCGTTCATAGGTTACGGTAGGTATCTGTTAACCATTAGTGGGACCATACACTGATTTTCTATCCTAGAACTTTAAAGCAAACCTTAGATTCTCTGTCATTTTGACCAAGTCGTCCATTATTTTATTAAACCTTAGACATCCGCGTTTCAAAGTCTGATTGCCCCTCGGAAATATTTTCCCTTGATCCACGTATAAGAATTCTTTGCAGCCCCATGTTGGCCAACTCCTGTTTATATCATCAAACGTGCTAAATGATGCAATGACATCCTAAATTTAAATCACATCGTGACATCTATAATACTATAATCATTATCTTTAAGAGTTCGGCGTTAAGTCATTTCGACTGACAGAACACACTCCAAGTCTCCTATCTACCTCAATGATCAATACCAACATGAACGACAAGCGCCCAAAAAACACAATCAATCAGTGTGTTCTAATAGTGTCTTTTTTTCACCAGGAATACCAACGGACCGTGCGGAACATGCATTTGCATCTGCGCAGGAGTACAAAGAAGCTCTCGAGGCGATAAGAAAGCATACCGGGGCCGTAAGTAACACCTTTTATCTTCATTAATTACATTGTATTGATCAATTGAGTCAATAAAAGGGCAATGGAACTGTTTGGTTCGTTTTTGTAGCCATAGCGCGAAGACTGCAATCAATGATATAACATACTCACTGTAGCCTGCGGCCCCGCTGACCCATTCAAATAAGAGTCATCATTATTTATCGAAAATTCGACCACAGCGCCAGCTATCAGGTCCAAAGAATGGGTTGTTAAAATAAGTTGTTATTCATTTAGCAGAGTAGACTGGTCGTGTCAAATAAAGAAAGAAACCCCCTTCTCGAAAAAAAAATTGTGTGAATATGATCGATCCAGTAGTTTAGAAGTGACAGGTTATCTTATAGAATATTTTAGTGGATGTGCCCATCCGTACGTACAAACTGATATATAGGTACTTTTTTTTTTTTTTTTTTTTTTATCGTGCGGAAATCCCTTCGGATACCCCCCCGCCGGCAAGCGGGGGCGGTTATGTCGGGCTTGCACCGACTAAAACCGCACGCCGTCTCGGGTCTTCAGACGCCGGGGTGTAAGGTTACTCATAGAGCATATCCCTCGCACCCCGGCTGACCCTGGGCCATCTCACCACTAACAGCATCGCTCATCCTGTCTCCTCTGAAAGCAGAGGAGTACGGAGAGCGATGTGTTCCCGCCACGTTGGGTATTGGCCGACGATCAATGCCAACCCTATGAAGGGGTGAAGGGGAAGCCATTGACCGCCGCCCAGGGTGTACCGGCCGCTCCGATTCCGTTCCCCCCGGACTGCAGCGGGATCGGAATCGGAGCGACACTCGAGGAGGTTACCCAACACACACCCCTGATATATAGGTACCTACTTAGATAGGGATCTATACAGCGAAAATTTAGAGGTATAACGGTTAGCTATAGTATTGCACTTGCAGACATCTAATTACCCTCAGGTGTTAATTAGTTTGTTGGTAATCAAATTTAACAAAGTTTGCAGAATACTTACAGTCTACAGAGTTCTCTTAATTAACTAACCTTCATGAACATTTCAAGTTATAAGTCTTTTCGTTTAGGTCCCTTTTTACCCGTCTGTGCCAGAAGGAGGGTTATGTTTTGAGAGTGTATGTAATGTACTCGTATGTATAATGGTTTGGCACGGTCTGCAGCCTGAACGGCCCAAGGGCTTTTAGCTTGAGGGGTGTCGTTAGATTCGTATTTACTGTGAGAGTGCTACTGGGTGTATATAAAAAAAAATTGGCGGATGTTTGGCGCTAAAAGGTATATATATCATAACTAAAAACTATACAATAAAAATTATCAAATAAATAACCAAAAAACCCGACTGGCCTAAAAAGATTTCCTCCACATTCTTCTACATTCTTTAAGCAACCATACTCTCAGTATTAGCACAGATTACATAAGTTTTAGCCATACAGGTAATCTGTGACCATACGACTATGGAATAATCTCCCTAGCCAAATATGTGCGCTAAATACGTAGTTTCTCTACATGTAGGTACTCGTACACGGTCGGGGTGCGAGACGTTAGTAACTATTTATTAATCTGTGGTGCGAGGGATATGCTCTATGGGCAACCTTACACCCTGGCGTGTTAAGACCCGAGACGGCGTGCGGTTTTCCGAGGGGATTTCCGCACGAAAAAAAAAAAAAAAAGTACTCATACACATTACTCGTATATCAAATATTTTACAACAAAAACTTATAATCTCGCCTTTGCACATTGCTAAGGCGAGATTATAGGAAAGCTTACACGTTTATGTAGTACTTACTTACACATTATTATGTTGTGCTGTAGTGTAACGGAAAGGGGCCGAAACCCTTTCTCCATTTTTGTACGCTTGTAGCAAACTAAATTTTCACAGGTAAGATAATGTAGTAACTTGATATTGGTTTCTTTTTAATATTTGGTCCGTCGAATTGACTGCACTCCGCCTGATGGTAAGCTGAGGTGAAGTCCAAAAAGTAGTGGCCACCTTTTCCAGAGATTGTCGCTAAAATGGTGGCCCCTTCTAACTTTAATCCTAGACTTTATCGCCTCCTTTTAAAAACAATTTGCGCCGTACGGTTTGCGTGATACTACCGTCTCGAAAAACACAACCGTTCGCTCTCCGTACTCCTCTGCTTTCAGAGGAGACAGGATGAGCGATGCTGTTAGTGGTGAGATGGCCCAGGGTCAGCCGGGGTGCGAGGGATATGCTCTATGAGTAACCTTACACCCCGGCGTCTGAAGACCCGAGACGGCGTGCGGTTTTAGTCGGTGCAAGCCCGACATAACCACCCCCACTGGGCGGCGGGGGGTATCCGAAGGGATTTCCGCACGATAAAAAAAAAAAAAAAAGGTACATATCGCATACACTTTAAACTTTATGAAGTTATAGGGAAGTACGGTCCCAATTGCGGTCAACTCTCCCAATAAAATGCAATAATGACTCGAATCACCATAATCTTGATCTCACTCTACAAAATGAATTATATTTCGATGCTTTCGGACTTTCAAGGTGCTAAACACATTTGAATGCTCCATAAAACTGTTTAAATCTTCAGCCATTATCTGATTCGTAATGGTACCTCCACACAGGGGTTAGATATGTTAGTTAGTTACATAATATAAAATGATTCATTAACACGAAACCCTGTTTTAATATGTTAACTCCCCAGAGAAGGGAGAAATACCGAGAAGTACACAAGAAGAGACACGTGAATACGTCGCCACGCAATCTGCTCATCTCTCACACGATCCTCAATTTAAGTGCAATCATGCACGCACGTACTCCCGTATCGGACTTTGGAATGACTAAACATGCGTTAGTCATTCCAAAGTCTGCCACACGGATGCTGTTTATATAATCTCAAGATGCAAAGGCATAGCACTACTACTACATGTTTTCAAAGCTTCCAGACTGCTAAAACATTCTACAACCACTACTTCAGATTATTTTGATTCTATATTTTAACCGACTTCAAAAAGTAGGATGTTCTATGTTCGTCTGTACCTTTTTAATAAAGTTTAGATTCAATCCGACGGCAGATAGAAAAAAAACTAAATTCAAGTGAAACAGTTTTAGACGTAGTTTAGTATGTAATCTGTGGTGTAATATAGAAATAAATAAAAATATACTTTCGTAAACTGCTACGCAAGAACACATTATAAAATTCGATACACAAATACGCTGTGCACTTACAAACTACAGACTATAATTATAACTATACTTAACTATTTTAGGACCGTAGACAGGGAAAATTAGGATAATTTTTAAACACCTAGCAACACTGTTTACTTTTGTTCAGTATGTTTAAATTGGTTTAAAGTTTAATGTCTACGGTTCCTTCTAATGGAGTGGAGCATCATTCACTAAGCTAGAAAGTTAACCTCACCTGCAAGCTGCATGGCACTCAAGAGTCCGTCCGTCAACCAGTAGACTGTCGGACGAGGCTCTCGACTTCAACAGAAAAGTCTTACGTGTCTTTTTTGCTTTAGATTTAATTTTATTATTATATGTGATTTAAATTTAGATTTAGATTTATTTTTTTGCTTTACACTTTCCAGTGCATTTTTGGTAATTGAGGTCAGTTGAATTTTTTTAATTAAACTAGTTCATAATAACGCTATTCGCTCCTGCAAAGTCAATGATAGATTTGCCGGATTGATTGGTATTTTAGTTTGAAAGAAGGTAGAAGAACATCGCTCTAATTGGATGCGCAAAGCTCTGCAAGCCTCGCTATCGCCCGATTTTAACAAAGGTTACAATCAGTAGAAAATATTTAATAACTATTGTTATAAAATGTTTTGTTTTGGGATAAAATATGCAGTAACGAATGTTTACTAATATTATAAACCCCCATGTGGAAGTACCTTAACGTCACAATTCCTAAAGTATAAAATGGAAAGCTTCATCGGTTTAGTGTTTATCGTAAACTCGAGTCTAAAACTAGTAAACTATTATTTAGATTTCTGTCTGATATGGCAAGGTGCTAGAAATAAACTACAAAATTTAGGGATATCAGAAGTATGGGGAAATTACCAAACGATAATAGTATCTACTTTAATAAGCAATAATATGCGAAAATGAAAGATATCGTATTTTATAATATTATCGTGATCTAGACTACTTTCGGTTCTAAAACATTCACATTCGTTCACAAACAAACATCCGATTTTGACGGGACTTTCACTGGCAGAAAGGTAATATAACAAGGAGTAACATAGACTACTTTAATTTTAGGAATAATAATTACGGTTCCGCGCAAAAAAACTAAAACCCTAAAAATCTTAATCCACCCGGACGAAGTCGTGGGCACAGCTTATAATGATCAGTTTATAATTGAGTAATTCACTACACATAATATTGTTACTACTTAACAGTAGGTTTAAGTCGAATTGTTACTAACCAATTGTTACTAACCAATTGGGCCTAGTTGCCATCAATAAATGAATTTGAATTAGAAAAGACTTGGTCAGGACCTAAAATCTGCCGTATGTTTGATTTCAATTTGTTAAGTAGAACCAGAGATTTGACCAAAAAACGATAACCGACCTCCGCGCGGCGGGAGCCGCGGGTATCAGCTAGTTTATAATATGAGTGGGAACAGTGGGATATTTGATTTTCCATTAGAGATAATTTCTATAGCCTTCCTAGAGATAAAAATATATCGTTACATTATTAAATTACCTCTCTTATGGTTATACTACCCAGGAGCGTAGTAAGCCCCAGCGGACACTAGAAGCTGAGCCAGATGACTCCCAACAGATTGAGGAAGAACAAGAGTATTTGGACGAACTTCTCGTCCCGGACCCATGGGAGCTAAATAACACTGCTCGTGCTGGGATCGATGTACTCTTCTTCAACAGGGTACCAAAGGTTGGCAGCCAAACATTCATGGAGCTGCTGCGAAGACTAGCCTTTAGAAATCAGTTCAGTGAGTTCCTTGTAATATTCTAACTAATATTAAGTTATAAATAATAGGTCTTACCTATGAAATTGCCGAAATTTTCTTACAAATTCATGAGTTCGTTATTGCTGTAATTTAATAGCTATTTCCATTATTTATATTTTGTTTGAAAGTTGATTTCAAGATTTTACAACTCTGTATTAAATTTTGTTTTTATTGGCCGCTTGATAAATTAATTCGATCTTCAAAAACAGTACTGCCTAAATGCTATCCATTTTGATGATAAATTTCGGACTACTTAACAGCTATCAGTTTTAAAAATGTAATAAAAGTTGCTGTTTGTTAGCTTAATGTTGTCTCATTCATACACAAAAAAAAATATAAAATTTGGATTTGTCATTCCTAAAAATAAAAATGCAAAAATGTTAGTACTGAAAATTGGGTTTCCTCCAATTTCTTCAAGAAAAACGGCAATTTCATAGGTAACGACCTGATATTAAAATGGCTTAAGATAACCTCATCTGCAAGCCGGTACACCAGCTGCATGAATTGGGGCTCTCTCGGAGTTGGAGGATCAGACGATAGTCGCTTTCATAATAGCCGAAATAAGCCAAATGAAAATGCGTAGAAAAAGAAACCCTCGGACGTAAACGGGATCAATCACTAAGATGATGATGATGACCACTGCTGGACTAGGATATTAATCCGTATCGTGAGAAATTTCACATTAACGGATACAAAGTTCATCCAAACTTAGGTCATGGCTGGAACTTAACAAAGTATTTGGTCTTCGTTGACTCTCCGATTCACGATAATAGGGTTGGATGGTGTCACGATGTCTGCGTAAATCTTTCTATAGGTAGCCATTGAAACATAACGCTTTCGCATGAAATCTTAACTGTAATTCTAAATAGATACATAGATAGACACTGTAAGCTCTCAAAACCATTTAGTTTAATTACGATCTTTATAGCTAATTAATGCAAATGGCAACTTTGGTCAATGAAAGTAGTTCACGCATTAACAAAATGTTTAATTAAAGATAATGTTCGAAATTTATACCGTAAACGATCCGTTCGATTTTGCAAAGTTGTATGAATGTATGAAGCATACATATAATAGAGGAGGAAAAGCCAAAACTTGACCCCAGGCTCCAAGGTGAAAGCCGTGGATGCGATGCGACTGGCACTCAAATTCAGATAATGATGTTGGCTTAATAAAAATAACTGTTTTAAGGTTTAGAGCTAACTATCATGTGCCCGGTAGATGGCAATAGGCTCGCCCCCTATTACATTGGGACCTTACCATAACTGGTGAATCGTGGGTGTGTAATACACCTCTGCCTACCCCTTCGGGGATACAGGCGTGAAGTTATGTTATGTTATGTTATCATTAAAATAAATGGTCGGGGAAATTATTTTTCAACTAAAGTGATTTTTCAGGAGTATTATTTATTATCAAGATATGCTATATGATGAATGTTTAAGCCCGACATATCTTATTTTTAACAACAGTTACAAACTTGTCTGTTTTTTACTCTATCACGCAAAAACAGCTAGACGAATATGCATATAATAAGCAAGTAGAGGTATCGGCTCGCAGGTTCCTCATCTGATTGGCTTGGGCCTCGAAAGTATTGCAGGGGTCGTTCGTCTAACAATATATGTTGTAGTACAATTATAACGTGGATTATAATTGAGCTAAATGATTCAGGTTTCAACCGAGATGCAGTCCAGCGTGTGGAGACGATCCGTTTGGCGCCGGCAGATCAGCAAATACTTACAAGGATAGTGTCTGGCTATACGCCGCCTGCCTCTTACATTAAACACGTTTGTTACACAAACTTTACCAGGTAATTCTCAAAAAGTAATTTTAGAAATATTTGATACGCCTACAACATTCATATTTTCATCTTAGAATGTTTTGTGTGTACCTTTAAGTTACAAGGCTATTCAAAATTTTATTTACAACCTTAATGTACATAAAATTTTGAATTTAGATATAAATTCAGGCAAGTCTATGCCACTGACCACTATTCATTCTTTTTTCAATTTAAGATTAGAACTCATGGTATAAGTAGGTACCTATCTGAAGTTGAACCAGTTAAATATAGTTGCAAAAAAAGATCCAAATTTACATTCAAAATTGTTGTTGCTGACTGTAGTTGGTACAACTCAAATATTAAGTGCTGCTAAGCCCCAGACAAACATAGTATAAGATTAATTTTCCATTAGGCTTTCAAAGGTATTCAACGTTTTAGCCAACTTTAATGGGCAACCGAACAAGGTGGTTATTAGGTGGAACGTAAACTTGTTTGTCCATTTTAATAACAAAAGAAAATTAATCGACTAAAAGGTATAAAATATTGCTTATATAAAACGACGGATGCAGTAACATGTTCATGCGCTCCTCGAGTTTAGTTACAAATACGCTTAAAACTGTTAAGATCTATTTATACACAATTATATTTACGAGACTTAATAATTTATTAATGCTTCTGTAAAAGTAGGGTCATCCTGGCACTCTACGGATACAATTCGGGTTCTTGCTTTCCTAGCCCAATGCCTCAGGTGGGCTGCTGCCGCCGCACGTCATCCAATACAAAGCGGTCGCCATCATCGCAAGTACGTGCGGATCTTACTCGTGCGAATTCGCGATCAATCATACTTATGTCGAATAGGTGTCCTCATTCACATTCACACTATAAGATTGTCTGACTAACACGATTTTTGAGCGCATTGCTAATTCGTGTAATTGAACGACGCCTTAAGCCACCACCGCCGCTTTGATCATTAGTTTTAGATTCAACCGAACTATCATTTAATGGACATTAAACCTTTTTATGCTTAACAGATTTGGTAATATAATATATATAATCAAGACTAGGAACACAATGAAATTTCTTTGTCAACAATTTGAAATTGAGTGTGTGTTAAACTTTACTACACACTGTAGGCGTAAAAGACCCACTTAGTTATCCAGACCGATAACATAGAGAGACGGGAAAATGCAAAATGTAGCGAATCGAAAATAAACAGCTAACATCGTTTCACTCTGTTTTCGTTACCTTAACAGGCCGTAAAATTGAAAATTGGTTGGTTGGAAAAGTAAACCGTATCCAAATGGACACAGAAATAATAATACACCCCGACCTTTTTTAATCCAACGTTGTGCAAAGCAAACAATGTATGTAGATATAGGTTAAGTCTCTCTCCAGTCAATAAGCATTACCTATAGTCCAGTCAAAATAGACATTTGACTAAGGAATAATTCGCATAGAGCTGAAAATTGGCAGAGACGTTAAATACATCATTATAAATAATATATCAAAAATCCCCATCGATCCTACAAATAATATGTCAAAAATCCCCATCAATCCTACTTCTGCACATGTCATTAATCACGCATTTCTGTATGACACCTTTATCGTGTAAGTTACAAGTTAAATTTATATTTAAGATTTCGATTTGGTATTTATATATCTACACCTGTGAATTACTATTAAAACAGTTTATTTAAGATTTGATAAACCTCAGATACTCACTAAAGAAAATCGGTTCCTAGCTAGAATGCTCCCCGAAGCCTTTTAAAATAAAAACATCTAATTTTAATAGAGGAGAATGTTGGAATGTACCACCAGCTTAGGACCCAGTCATAAATTATTCCAAGAAAAATCAAAATACAACAAGACTTCATGACACTGTGTGCTCATTTTGTGTAAGTGTAACACCAACAATTCAACAAAGTTCGGGTACTTTGAGATAACTTACACTTCAAACTATAAGACAACCACCGAGACCATAGCTACTGAAAAGCAACCGAAACGTTGGGTACAGTGTTAATAATAAAAAAAACAAATAAATCGCGATAGAATCCGTTCAAAATAGTTTTATTTCAATGTGTGACGTGTCTGTAGCAAACTAACCCGTTTTTATAAGATCGCAGCTATACTTTCGCAGCATACTGCTTTTCTGTAGTTTCCTTTGTTTTTCTTGTGCTAAAATAGACGTCATCATCAACTTGGCGTTGAGTTGACGGCGTGCGGTTTTAGTCGGTTCGAATCCGACATAACCACCCCTGCGGCACGGCGGGGGGTATCTAGGGGGACTACCGCACGAAAAGGTTGGCTTGGGCTCCAAAGATATTGGTAGGGTCCTGTAAACCCACCTGTGCTGAAACATACGTGTAGATATTATAATAACAAAGTGAAAGTGAAGCAACTATTAAAAAACAATGAAAGCCCCAGAATGAACCCATTAAATTCAAATCATAATATTTCGAGGCCACAAATCAAACTTCAACTAGCGGTATATGGCGCTAAATGAATGACGTCGCACAAAAACACCATCGATCTATAACTATTAGTTAAAGACATTGATATTTACTCCGCATTGAGTCACTGTTCTATTTCTAACTAAAAAGATGCCGCCAGGTCATGAGCATCAATCAAAAGTGCACCAAACGAAATTACTTGTGAACACATAACATGATTAATGAATCGCATAGACATTAATTGTCGAGTCGACTGTAGCTATTAGCTGATAGGTGACTCTCTTGTTAAAGTAATTACACAACACAGGCACGTGCAAAATGTATTTTGATGAGTCCAGCGTAGGGTTGCGCGGCTCCATTGTTATCAATCTTAGTGGGGCAATAGCTATCTCAGTTCCAAAATATTTGTAAGTTATATGATTTATAAACTACTAACATGATAAACAAGCTCACGGACAGCTTAATGCTAAGCGGTTACTGGAGCGTACAAATATAAAAAATAATAGTGAGGTCCGATTTAAATCGACTTGCTTCGATTTTGTAGATTGTTCTCTCTATGTCTACATTGGACTTACAGTTTGATACTTTTGATGATACCAAAAAACATTTTTAGCTGTAGACATGTACTGTGCGATACAGAGAACGCTTTTCAAACCTGAAGCAAGCCGATAGTTCCTGGACCAAAGTTGTAGAGAATTTAATTTGCAACAAAAAATGTTAACAATTTTTATCATCAGAAAAATTGTTTAAGAGATATATCGTAAAAACCATTTCAACCCCTATTTTCAAGATGGCGGCCGTGGGACAAGGGTGGCGACCCCACAAACTTGGTTTTAGCTTTACACTGACCCCCCTTACACATCAAAAGAATAAAAATCCTCTAAAAAACGCAAGGTTAGGCCTAAAAAATGTAACATTTCAATAGACTACAAGAGCGGGACGATGCGTTGCTGCAGAGGCTATAATTTAGGTACATTTTAGCTA
Source organism: Cybosia mesomella (assembly GCA_946251805.1). NCBI lineage: Eukaryota > Metazoa > Arthropoda > Insecta > Lepidoptera > Erebidae > Cybosia > Cybosia mesomella. Next base: position 21,507,519 of record OX276401.1, read on the forward strand.
CGAATTTTATTTTCTGTACATAATTATTTTGGACGAAGAAATTCTAACGCTTATTCTAGGTTTAGTTTGTAGAGAGTCAACACTCAGGGTGGGACGCGGACCCAGCGTGACTGTCGCGTTATTCTGTTCATACATACATACAGTCACACCCCCTTCCTATCAGGGTAGGTAGAGACAGCATATTTCCACATGCTTATGGTCCTGGCATATGCCTTTCTCCAAATGTATGGAACAGCTCTCTGGTAGCTCAATTGTACAGAGCATTCCCTGGGATTGTAGCGGGTTCGAATCAATTCATGATTATTACTTTTTCTAAGACTCTTACTTCAGGTTCCAATACCTGAGAAGTAATAACTGGTGTTTGAAATACTTACTGACACTCTACCTCCTTATCTCTCCTTCTCTTTCCTCTAGACAAATGCTAATAAACATAGACGGGGCCTAGACCTAATTTATTTATTTAAAAAAGACAAGTATTGCTGTAAGGAGATCAAGATTTACTTAGGTACTTTATAAGTTTATCCTTACACGACTCTCACACAGAATGTACCGTTCCATTCGCAAAATGTAACTGAGAAAGAGAAAGTCATTTTTACAAAACGTCCTATTCGCAAAAAAATCCATTCTCAAGGTCTCAAAGGTCCCATTTTCAGAAGGGTAATTTTCAGAAAGCGTCATTCTTCTTCTTAGAAGACTCCTTTTCAATAGTTCCGAACGGTATCAGTCAAATTGCAGTAGGAAACAAGAAATGTAAACTGTAAACTATTATAAAAACTCATTTTAATTACAGTGGACAAATTAAATAAATAATGCCTTCCAACTTACCCTAACCTTACAATTATATCTTATTGAAATAAATCACTTGTTTATGAACATGAAACATGAACTGAACATTAGATAAATAAATGAGTAAATATTCTAGGACAAATTACACAACGCCATCTAGACCCAAACTAAGCAGAGCTTGTCATATGGGTTCTAACATCCGGATAAACATACTTAAATTCTTTCTTTAATAAATAAATACATATTATACATAGAAACACCCAGAGCAATGCAAATATACGAATTTGCACCAAGCGGGAATCGAACCCGCGACCTCTAACTTAGCAGTCAAACGCACTACCAATACGTAACAGAGATAAATTGGAACTTATATGATTAGTTCTAGTCTATCCACGGAACTAAAAAATATAAGTCTAAGTCTAATGTTCGGTAACTGTCATAAAAACTTTTAAGAATGCCGTGTGAGGGAAAACCGGTCAGGTTTAATTAATAAATATTGTGGAAATGCGCAAGTGAATTCATTCAATATGTGTAGCAAGTTCCACCAAGTGCCATCAGTCAACAGTATAAATAGCAATTGTATCTGTCTACAGGTGTTGCGTTAAATGTATTTGTACTAACATCTCGACTACATGTGAAAGATTGACTTGTTTGTTTTTCCTATTCAGATACGGATACCCGACTCCTATATACGTAAATGTGGTCCGCGACCCGGTCGAGCGAGTAATCTCGTGGTACTACTATGTACGAGCGCCCTGGTACTATGTTGAGAGGAAGAGGGCCTTCCCCGACCTGCCGCTACCTGACCCAGCTTGGTTGAAAAAGGTGGGTGCCTTGGATTATTTGAATACGAAATAAGTATGTTTCAAAGCGCGTGTGTGTTTCAGCGTGGCGAGCATGACGTAAGCGCTTTCGACCGTTCAACTGCTGTGTCAGGTTCAATTACCGCTCAGAGCAAATATTTTTATAGATGAATATGTGATATTTGCATTGATTTGGATGTTTCTAGATATTATATATTGATGTAAGTTTATTTATCCGCCTTCTAGAACCCATAATACAAGCTAGTTAAGATATGCTTACTTTGTGTCTAGATAGCGTAGTATATGGTCCGAGAGCTGCTAATCATTTTTGGGTAGGTGTTTGAGGCAATCTGAAAATTAGTCAGATGCCTCTCCCATAATAGCTTGATAGGTTTCTGGAGGGTAGCGGTCATTTTACAACCTAACAAACATAAAAATGTATTTTTTTGCTAAACATATATTTGAGACAACTTGTAATCTTTTATAAGCTAAAGTCAAATATTGAAAAATGAAGAAAATAAATAAGCCAGGTCATTTGCGAGGGATTTTAACCTTGCGCGAGATGCTTGCAAAACTATTTTGGAAATAAATACATGTATGTAATAATAAATGTCATTTTTCATTTAAATTAGTTTGTCAGATTAAGGAGAAAAAAGAAAAAATGACCGCTACCCTCCAGCCAGCTCTGTATTTCTGTATTAAGGATATATAAGCATATAAGCAAAAAAAATATGATTAAAATGTTTGTTAGATTGTAAAATGACAGCTACCCTCAAGAAAGGTCTGCGTTTCTGTATTAAGATATTATGCGAGAGGCTCCTGACAAATTTCCAGATTGCCTCAAACACCTACCCTAAAATATCTACTAGCTCTCACTCTAGCGTTAGTCCTGGTTGCATCCGAGGCTCTCAGCTCAGAGTTCGGGATCCACTTTCCGTCTTTTGCTTGCACGGTTTTGGCCACCCCTTGCAGTGAGACCATTGGGACGTATGTCATCTTCTAAGTTCTAAGACGTCTCTAAGTTTAGAGAGTCAAAAAATATTTAATTATTTTATAATTTAATAAAATATGACTAATGATAGTGCACTGCTACAGCGTCTTCTTGCAGTGACGTACTAAAACGGTTGTCCGGTAGATATCGCATTAAGCGATTGTAATACTTTCAAAACTACCCATGTACTACTATTTAGTCGCGTTATTTAGTTTCTTACTAAATATTTTCATGGCGTGCAATTAGATTTATCTTCTTTTTTTTTATATATAAAAATGGATTGCTGTTCGTTAGTCTCGCTAAAACTCGAGAACGGCTGGACCGATTTGGCTAATTTTGGTCTTTAATGATTTGTGTAGGTCCAGAGAAGGTTTAAAAGGTGAATAAATATGGAAGTTATAATAAATATAAATATAAATAAAGAAATATGCAGTACGAAGTCTGCCGGGTCCGCTAGTAAGAAATAAATAATAAAATGAATACATACGTGTTATTCATTTTAATATTTATTTCTTATAAATCTAATTACCTACCGATACATTGCGAGTTGTAAAGAAAACTTAAAGCGGATTCCACCATTGATAGGAACTCATTTCGTCAACGAATTTCATTGAATACATTGTCAGAAGTCGGTTATGTAAACGAAGTTTCTTTGGTGAAATCCAGCCCTAGAGCGAATTTCACCTTCACCAGTCAAAATCCGTTAGTTTCAGGGTTTTGGCTGATATCGGATTTTATTTCATAAGTGCCGTAGCATTTAAATCATTATTTGATGTAATAAATTACTGCTGACATTCGTATCTACCCTCTCTGGGCGCCTCAATATTTCCTCGTATTGTTCGTCACTGAATTTTAAGCATTTTTATTTATTCAGTGATGACAAATCACTATTGTTTCATTTTTACAAAATTCTGTGGGATGAACGGGCGCAGAATGAAACACTGAATCATTCCTCAATTTAAATCAGTACGTCCAAAGAATTCCTGTGACACGCAGTCACACTGTTCTGAACGCCTGAGTAAGATTACTGAAGGATATTGCGGCCTCCTAGTAAAAATACCCACTTTCGTTACAGACCATGTGACCCGCTAAAGCTAACATGCTGCTGACCTACACCAGCGTGAAATGTTAGGTACCTATATCGTCACGATAGCCTCCGCAGTACTAACAGTACCCTTAGTAAAAAATTGCAAGTCACCGAGGCGAAGACACTTTTCAAGTGCTCTATTCGCACATAAATCGTGTATCACGCAAAAAAGAACCAGTGGATTTTATCCGATAAACATTTTGCGTTAACTTCCACAAAAATATGTATTTTATGAACCATTCAAAAAGTTTAAAAATCCTGCCAACGGTATTATTTGGTTAGATAATATCGAATACTCGTATCGTATGTTTTATACCGAACTAACTACAGTTAGACAGTTAAACTAAACCTCAATACTAATACATATATTGTTAGTCATCAACCATAGTTTGTTGTTTTATGACAATAATAAAACCACAATGCGTGTTAATCGTTCATGACAAGATAAATTAATACTTACTTACCTACATATTTCCAACGTCTTCTTACCCAGCCATGGAAACGTGCCGGCTATTAGATTTTTTATTGCTTCTTTATGTAGTCTTGACATGAACTCCGTTCACGAGATGTGCTTTTTATTTACTAACGGTGAAAATCGTTTTGATATTCTTAGTATTGGTCTTTTTGGTTAGCTTTGGTTGTATTCCTAGGTATTCTCTTCACTACAGTATGCGGGTTGTATATTAGGGGATTATAGATTATAAATAGTTCCATTTTATTTCTCACTGAAAATATTTATCACGAGTACCTCGTTGACTTTCAGTGTAAATCAGGTACCGTGAGGTTTTATGTTCATCGTTTTGTATACTTATTACCAGTTTTTTTTTCAATAGTCCCATTGACGTATACCCTGGTAAGTCACCCGGTCTGATGGTAAGTTGTAAGCGAAGTTTAGGTCCACCATTACAGATTCCAACAATCATCATCCTCGGAGGCTTTTCCAACTCAATCGGGGTCCACTTTCAGTCTAACTACAAAATGGCTGAACTTCGATGTTTTACGTGAAGTGACTGCTATTTGACCTCCACAACCTACTGGCTATATTGAAGTTATACTTAAACCTGGTTGTCGAAATTTTTAGGGTTCCAACTACACGTAACGAATACCACAGGTGTTCGTCTGTTCGTATGGCACCCAGGATCGATGGCCTAACGTGCTCTCCGAGGCACGGATGATTCTCAATGTTAAAATGGTGATCTTCTTTCTTTAGACTTCACTTACAGCTAACCAGTCTTCAGTTAGAGTTATTCCCCTTTTTTTTCTATGTTAGGTTACCTGATGACCATTTATGCATAAAGTAATAAAGCAATACATTAGTATTTATACTGTTGATTGATGACACTCAGTGGAACTTGCTGCCCATATTGAAATAAATGTATCACTTGTACTTTTCCACTATTCTTAACTAAACAACTAAACTTAAATTAATAATAGTGGAAAAGTACAAATGATACATTTATTTCAAAGCAATACATTGTTTTGTCTTCAATGCCTACTTATATTTCGCTAGTAATCGAACCCAAGACCTCGTGCACAGTAGTATCATCACAGCTTTATTCACATTCATTTATTTGCTAAATACGAATATCGTTTTTCATAGCTAAACGCAATAGGGCAGCCTGTCATCTGGGAAAGGACTAAGGCTACTTAAATTAACCTACGACTTAATCCGCGTTCGTATTTTATAACCAACACCCGCGTTGGCGATGTAGCGTGTTAAAGCTAGTTAACTATAAATAAAAACTTCTACGAGTTTCTGTGTGTTGTACATCGTTTGGCTAGTTTAGTTAGGTAGTCTTTATTAAACATTCTATGTTTGAAATATTATGTCTTTGTGGCAATAAATGATAAAATAAAGATTTTCATCGGAGTTAGTTACGTTAATGATAAAGAAATTACATCGATTCTCCATGAATTGAAAACAGCTTCATGGAACAAATATACATATTTATAGACTATCATTCTCCGAACCTATAACACAAATAAATAAGTATTCTAGGTCATTATACACAGCGCTACCTACGCATTAAGTAAGCAAAGCTCAACCAGATTGTAGAATGGGTTCTAGAATGGGGATAAACATACTTACTTAGATAGATAATCTTTTTGGGAATACATAAAACACCCAGACCAATGCAAATTTATAAATGCATACAAATATTAGGTCTGAGCGGGCATCGAAGCCGCGACCTCTGACTTAACAGTTGAAGGCTCTACCGCTACGCCACATAGTTCATGTATTTTGAAAGTGTTGAACTTGCACGTTTTAAATGTAAAGAAAACATGGTTTACGCGTCAGTCATAGCCTCGATCGTGGTAAATCGTGCATTATTTGCGGACGAGTCCGAGAACAATTGGTCACGTGCTGCTCCGTTAACTGCGCAAGAGTTGATCCCTAGTAGGGCTACCATATTAATAGTATTTTTATACCGTTTAAAATAATAAGTCCTCATTTCTGAAAAATCACAATTACTCTGAAAAATAACTTAGCACGTGCATATTATAAACAACATTTAGCGCAAAAAAATTGGTACACTATGGGTAACGAAAATAGCAAAGCTTCTCTTATTTTCTTTGTGATACAAATGCTTTGCCGAGAGAGGTTTCTAGGGGTGTATGGGGTTAACCTTACCTGCCAGTACTCCTGATGATTAAAGGACGAGACGCCGGCTATCTAATCGGGGTCAGATAGCAGACACTCCACTGCAAATCAAAATAAGCAAAATCAGAAGAAGCAGGATTCAGACCTCGGGCTCCAATATTCAAGCTTTGAATACAACCGGGATCAGTCTCGGAGTCATCATCACAGAGTCAGCTTTGTCATGATGATGGTCTAGATGTAGAATATACTGCTTCCGGGCTGTTTGGCCGTGGTCCATCGGAAACTTGTATTCCAGACGTTTCGTCGATCACTGCGGTCGACATCTTCAGTGGTACACGTCGGGACGCCGGTATCCCCCTTGCTTAGCCTCGACCAATCAGTATCGAGCGCATCGGTTGCGCAGCTCTCAACCAATCAGGAGCGATCACGTTGTTTGCCCCCTCCCATTGCACCTATAAATACGCCAGTGACTCGGGCTTTTACATCAGTCGCACCGAGTTCTCCGCACTCGACGGCGTCCCGACGTGTACCACTGAAGATGTCGACCGCAGTGATCGACGAAACGTCTGGAATACAAGTTTCCGATGGACCACGGCCAAACAGCCCGGAAGCAGTATATTCTACATGCAACGCCGGTCGTGAAAGCCTTAAGATTTATATGGTCTAGATGCTTTGAAAACAATTGCTTGTTAAGTCTTGACGTAATCCAAATAAAGCATACACAACGTAATAAAGGTAAAATACATGATACATGGTAAACCACAACTGTTTACCCCGCATAATTAACTAAAACGCTAATGAAATCCTATAAATAATATAACATTATAACTATATTTGTATTTGAAAAAAATAAAAGGAATAAGAAAAAACAAACACTACGAACATTGTGCATTTATTAATCAATATCAACCGTTACTGCCATGATCATAATATCAATAACTTAAATTTAAATAATAATATTATTAACTTATTGTATTAAAATCTGATGGTTCCCATACGTACTATCGTGACTTCCTTGCGCTGTAAACCTACTTTATGGCTAATCTACCACTTAACCACACCAGGAAGTATCCGAAATTCGAATTTCACATTTTACAGTATTATCTGTGCCGAATTCTATTTTTCGAGTGTGGAGGTGACCGTTAGCGCTGTCAAAAACGTACATTCAGTCGGATCCCATAGACAAAAGTTCAGAGCAGTCGGTCACGACACGACGCCATCGTGCGATTAGCACAACACGAATCAATGCTCACGAATTCTTCCAAACGATCGACAGGTTACACTGGAAGTAGGGTTGGCAGGTTAACTTTCACACACAATTTCCTATAGGTCATATCTCTATTCTAGAAAGAAATACAATATTTTTTTGGAGCATAGTCATCAAGACTAACGTCCAGGTATCCCTGGCCCAATTGTAACAAGTGATTACCATGAAACTAATTTTCCGTGAGTAGCTTCATTTGATGAGACACCCAACTTTTTCTCTTACAAAAATTCTCGATTGTGGTAGCTAACAGGGCAATGACATGTGTAACAATTTCTGAGCGAAGGACAGGGATAACGTGTCACGCAATTTGTAGGACAACGTACCCTGTTAAGTTTTATAAATATTAATTAAGCCACAGTAAAACAAACAGTTGGTTAGTAATCTTTTTTGATGACCTCGTTATTAATATATGTTGAACGGAGGCTGATCTTTGATCGAATCGTAAGTTTTGTAGGACAAACATTTGTTTAAATAATGTTAATAATTATCCTAAAATCACTATCACTATACATTATCACCATCACTACATATTTTAAAACAAAGTCCTCCGCCGAGGCTGTATGTCTGTCTGTTCGCGATAAACTCAAAACTACTGCACCGATTTTCATGATGTTTTCACCAATGGTTAGAGTCTTTGGATACATTGTCTAAAATATAACTATATTTGTTGGAGGTGTCGAAAAGAAATAAGCCGTCTGGGAGCTTTCAACGAAAACGCTGCCAAAACCCTTTGAGATATAACAAAATGATGTATTGTGGAATTGTGTATCTTCTTATTTTTTTTATTTTTATTTTATTGAACTTCAGAGCACACATCAACACCTTATCCAACCGAGTACGAAAGACAGCAAATATAATGAAATTACTTCGTTCTTCGGCACCAACAAATATCTTGAAACTTATTTACTTTGCTTTGAGTCAGTCGCTAATAACGAACTGAATAGGTAGTTGGGGTTGTGCTCTGAAGTCCTTCATCATACAGTTGAAAGGGCCCAGCGCTCGGTACTGAAAGTAATGTACAAAAGACCCTTTAGATATCCCACTACACAACTCTACAGAGACAGTCAGGTATTTAATGTGCACCAATTGTTTATACTACGAACTTTTCTCAAAGCGCATCAAACGGTCATACATTCTGAAACATATGTACACCTACTTAAACGACGAGTTTATAGAGTACCGATACCCAAAATTAATACATGATTTGCAAGCCGGTTCAGTCCACATATATAGACTACTACATTTATAATAAGGTAGCTAAATGTTCGTGGCAGCCATCGGGGTGGGAGTCCTCTCGCTCGGCAGCATGATTGCGGCAATGGTGCGGAGCGCGAGCGCCTGGGCCGCCGCCACCTCCTTCTGCGAGCATGTAATGCTCGCGAAGGAGATGGCGGAGCGCGCCCGGGAGAGATTTAGAACTCTCCCGGCTCGCCGAGCCCCCAACTTGCTCGCCGCGCGTCGCAGGCGACTCAGGCACCGGAGGTCGCTTAACGACCTCCGTCCTCCATGAGCGCAGGCCTGGGGGTGACAGGTGAGGCCGCCTGTCACCCCAGCAGAAGCAGGCCGGGATGGTGGGGCGACTAGCGCCCCTCCCCCAAACCGGTGTCTGTAGACCCGAGACGGCGTGCGGTTTTAGTCGGTTCAAGCCCGACATAACCGCCCCCGCTGGCCGGCGGGGGGGTATCCGAAGGGATTTCCGCACGAAAAAAAAAAAAAGGTAGCTAAATGTTGTGGTATTAAAAAAGCTCATTGAGAGAGGCGAAAGCCGAGGTCATTAAATGGCTAACTTCTATGACATATGAAGCCACCGAAATTCTACTACTGCACTGACTTTCATATATATATATATATATAGGGTAAACTACCCAATTATTGGCACTTTAAGCAATACTGTACCTTAACCTGACTCAAATTTTTAATATCTGGGTAGAGAGGTTTATACTATCCGTTGTAATAATTCACTATAATGTGGCGATCATATTTGACTACCTTTTTTCAATATTTAAATGGTAAATAAAGCATTACACATGTTTTCTTCAAATACACCATAATACCATTTATTGGCATCTTTTGACATATTATTGGCATGTGTTGGACCAACTATTGGCACTCCAGTGCCAATAATATGCACTAATTACTCTATTATTGGCATTTACTACTTAAAAATCTTCTAAGACGTCTAGGTGTTGTGAAACCCTGGATATTATCTACATAATGTGTAAGCGAAATAAAACTAGTACTCTCTAAAGTATATTTTATTTAGGTACCTACCTACACGACATAACCGTCCCCGCTGGCCGGCGGGGGGGTATCCGAAGGGATTTCCGCACGATAAAAAAAAAAAAAAAAAAAAAAAAAAAAAGGTACCTACATAAAAATTGCAATTTGGTACATTTCTTAGGTACAAGGGGTAATCTAGGAAAATTTTGGTAACATAATATTATTTCAGTCTTAAGTTAATCAACGTTAAGCATCAATCAGCTACACACTGCACATGCTCCCTGTCCTCGACGAGACGACCATGACTCCAGAGCCACCCTGACACGCCACTATACCGACGAACTGCCTGATGTCAGTCAAGACGAGATCGTGTTAGCTCTTAGGCAGCTTAAAAATGGAAAAGCCCCCGGTGAGGACGGAATTACTTTAGAGCTTCTGAAGGCAGGAGGAGCTCCTGTCATACAGGAGCTACAGAAACTCTTCAATGCCGTCCTCCACAGTGGGAGAACTCCTAAGGCGTTGAGCGGGCGTTTGGTTGTTCTCTTTTTTAAGAAGGGTGATAAGACCCTTCTGAAAAGCTACAGACCCATCGCACTCCTGAGCCACGTCTATAAGCTATTTTCACGAGTGGTCACGAATCGTCTCTCCAGGAGACTCGACGAGTTCCAGGCACCGGAACAGGCTGGGTTCCGCGGAGAATATGGCACCACATTTACACAGTGAGGCAGATTATACAGAAGTCCGAAGAGTATAATCAGCCCCTGTGTCTTGCTTTTGTGGACTATGAAAAGGCCTTTGACTTCGTCGAAACTTGGGCTGTTCTGGAATCATTACAGCGATGCCAAGTAGACTATCGTTATGTCGAGGTTCTGAGATGCCTCTACGAAGCCGCCACTATGAGTGTCCAACTACAGGGTCAGCAGTCTAAACCCATCTAATTGCGCAGAGGAGTGATACAGGGGACTGTCATATCCCCGAAACTGTTCACGAGCGCATTGGAAGATATATTTAAGACACTGGACTGAAAAGGTAAGGGCATAAATATAAACGGCGATTACATCTCACAGCTGCGATTCATTGATGACATAGTCTTAATGGCGGAGTCGCTAGAGGAGCTAACCCAGATGCTGGACAGCCTAGCTTCAGCCTCGCGACGCATCGGTCTTGGTATGAATTTATATAAAACCAAAGTCATGATCAATGGCCACACTGATCCGGGCCCGGTCGTCGTGGATGGCCACCTTCTTGAAATTGTTTCTGAGTACACTTACCTCGGGTAGATTGTGCAGTTAGGTAAAAACAATTTTGAGAAGGAGGCCAAGAGGAGGATCCAGCCTGGCTGGGTAGCATTTGGGAAACTACGTCGAGTCTTCTCCTCATAAATACTGCAGTGTTTGAAAACGAAAGTTTTCAAATTTCATTTCGAATTGCTTGAAGAGCTTTTTGCACACTTTCTTCAGTATATTTTTTCCGTTTTTGTACTCCTACTTCACTTCTTTTTTTATCCGGTTTCTTATTAGGTTTTTTACCTTCATCTTGGACACCTAAAACCAATTATTGACATGCTTTTACCAATTATTGGCATTACTGCCAGTAATTAAATTTCAACTTTTGGCATGGGGCCAACATTTGGAAATCTTGTAGAAAATACGATGATTTCTTTGTATTGCTGTTAAAAACTTTTAAAAGCTGATTAAAATAAGGTTCCAATTGCAAAAAAATATTTGTCATACAACCCCATTTATTGTCAGAGTGCCAATAAATTAGAATTATGTTTGAATCGCATACCGGTTATTGTCAGGGCGGTAAATTCAAAACATTTCTTAATCATTGCGAATACTAGGACAAAAATACGTGTGTAAACTATTCAAAACCCAAAAAACATTAATAATCATGTGTAGCCTTCATAAATTAACACGAAAACAGCTAAAACAGGGTGGCACTCACCTTAATAAAATCTTAAGTAACTGGTAACAAAACACAAAACCTCTTAAGACGTGAAAGAAATTTGAAAGTTTGGCGGCTGAGTAATTTTACTGACAGTTGAGTGTTGCCAATTTATAAAATTAGTTAACCACAGATTCGTTTTATTTTTGTAGAAACACCGTTTGTTGAACTAGATCCTTATTTTTTACTTATAACATTGGAGTGCCAATAAGTTGGAGGGGTGCCAACATTGGGTCATGTTACCCTATATGAAAAGTTTATATTGCACATAATGTATGTTATGTATGTACCTTCTATTATTATATTTATCTAAATATATACCTTTTTTTAGATGGTATATATTTAGATAAATATAATAATAGAAGGTACATATACACAAATATTTATTTAATTGACACAATACCTAATAACACTATAATTTTGTGAATATACTGAACATATATATATACATATTATAAATTATATAATATACATATACATAGTTACATACCCATAATTTTTTGTTACCTTTCCGTTTGTATCTGTTTTTGGATCCATGTCACTTTTTTGTCCAAAAAGTTTGTAAGTGAGATTACGTCATAATGATAACCAAGCTATGAAACTGAGAAAGGTAATTGACACGGTACCCACAGGACAGGCTTGCCTAGTGTGGGGCCAATGGAGTATATCCAACATTGTATAATTTCTTTTTAGCAATAAAATATTTATAATTATTTATTTCTTTATTTACATAGGTTGTGGTGGTGGGATAAGATCCCATGAGTAGCGGGAAAGTGATCTGAGTTCCACGCGGGTGAAGCCGCGGGCAACAGCTTGTTTAGTATAAAGATCCACAGTTAGTAACCTTCAATTTGGAGAATCGTCAAATCGAAATTTTCGTAAGAGAAAAATTGTTGTGGGTCTCATCAAAATGAAGCCACTCGCGGAAAATTAGCTTGAGAGTAATCACTTGTAAAATTGGACTAGGGATCCTCGACTACTATCGTTATATTATTTTATAGTTACCTGCCCGGCTCGTTATACCTTAACGTTGCATGAGTTCCTACTACCATAGTCTTCTACATCCAAACTTCAATCCCGGCTGCATCTAAAGTTTCCACTTTCAAGCCGGGGATTCGCTCTCCTACTCATTTTCTTCCTTTCCATATTTGAATTATCTTAGTTTTTACCGGAGCGACTTCTGTCTGACTCCCAATCTCAATACGAAAGCAAGAAAGGAATTCAAATGGGTATTATTTTCGATTTTCAGTGCTTGTGTACAAATATATTGCATCAAATCTATATAATATAGAAAAATGAAACCCGTTTTCCGTTGTCACGACATAGCATGAAAATGGCTTGACCGATTTGGCAGATTTTTTTTTGTTGTAGTTTTCTAATACTAATATTATATTATTTATATTATAATTCTGGTTCTTACGGAAAAAAATATTAAGAAAATCTCTCAGATTTTTTTTTTCGTGCGCACACCGTACGGTTTTAGTCGATACACGACAAAACCACCCCCGCTGGCCGATGGGGGGTATCCGAAGGGATTGATCCTCCCCAAGTGTCCGTTGCCGAGCACCCCGGATAAGCCCTTGAAGTCAATACATGGCGGATCATTTTGACGTAGCGAAGCACGTACCGGGCCGCTAGTGTTTAATATTTTTAAGATCAAGATTACACTGCCGACCTTTCACAACAACTTCAATCTGGCAACCCTGATTCAAAAAGGAAATTATAGGTACCGAAATATGGAAGTAACTAACTAACAACTCATAGCCTAATTGGGTTAATGTATCGATGGGAAATTATAGCCCATTTGAAGGCAATAACTAACTGATTGTGCACTTCGGTAGGGAAATTGGAATGATTATTCGTGTGCTAGTATGGCACCAAATTATTTTAATTATTTGATTTATGACTGTTTTCATATAATGAATTGGCGTTGATAATTGTACCAGAGTTGCATTAATGGGTGCTTTCGAATAAAAGTAAGTACATAAACATATTTCTATCACCGACGAAGAAAAGTAACGATTTAGTCATAAAAATATGCGTAAATTTTTATTCGAATAGCCAACTTTTTCAATGTTAATTTGTATAGCTTTATAACACTTATAAATTTATTATGTAGTAATTGCCTTTAAGTTAAGATAGACATTATTGTATTTACTGGATGGGTGTGTGGAGGTTCACCGAAATCTCAGGAGCTCAAGCCTACCTCACCTGCAACACGATTGCACTGATTGACAAACTGGCGCAGGCTTCCATCTCGGGGTTGGGCAGGGGGGTCAGACAGCAGTTGCTCCCGTAAAAGCCAAAATTATAAGACAGAGTAGGAGAGCGGAATCCCCAATTCCCCTCTCTGGGAGAGCATAGTCGATTCAGTTCTCATGGCACCCCGTCGATCTTCTTGTCTCCTTCGTCCGACTCTAAGAGTACCCATCCGATCCATTGATCGTTCAGCTAAAAGGTTTTGGTGTCATCGCTGTCCATGCACTCCAGGCACGGGATTAGCACAGAGACTCCCTTTTAACTCAAACATAAACCATACAACAGGAAGCACCTAATCTTCGCGTAAGTCTCAATTCTTTGCTATAGCAGTATCCAATCATATCGTGTCTGAATAATCGACTGATGGTTATGACGGCAATCGAACTCTTAATTGAATAGTGGCTGTTCATCTCGGCAGCGCTGTGGAATGAAGATTGGTAGGGGCGTGTAATAAGGAGGTGATATTATTACGTAGTTTTCCTCGTATAGTGATTGGGCTATTGTTAACTAGACTAGGCACTTGATAACGACTGATCATTATATGTATAAGTAGCTACACTAGCTGCGTATTACAATGTTTTCTTTTCTAGTACCTATTATAGTACGCTCTTTTGTTTTTTTTTTTGTTTTTAAAAGACAATTCTTGCAATAGGATATTTTTTTTATTCAAAGCGCTTTTATATTAGCTTCGTCTGTATGTAAGAGTATGTAACGGAATCTTTGAAATCGATTATTAGCACTTCAAAATGGCCAATTATTTGAAATTTTGCACACTTATCAAGGACCGATACATAATAATTTTAAAATTGGGTCCCATGTAGTTAAAAAAGTACAAGGCAAGTCAAAAGCCGGGTACTGTACAGTAGACTAGACTAGACTAGACGGCTACTGTAATGACGAAGTTTACGGGATGCAGTGTCCCATAAACTTCGTCAAACCAAAACACTGGCTTAATATGCTTGAATAAATAAATTAGGTAAGTTGAACCGAATAGACAAGCACATAAGCTGTATGAGTAGTGGCGAAGTTTCCATATTACAAACATCTCGCAGCTTCCCTTTTCAGATAACTACCGAGTTTACATTAGCTGCTTATTTTTCCTGAACAATGTATGTGAACTATTGATATTATTGGAAGCGATAAATCTACCCCAACGTGGGAACTAATAATATTATTAACTAGCTGGTTATCGTTCCATAACATAACCGAATGATTTTTAAATAGCTCCAATGTATAGAAACAACAAATTTTCAATTTTATAATAGTATAGATATAATATTCTATGATACTACCTAATTTAGTGTCAGATCACGCCTGATAAAAATATATTAGCAACAGTCATATTTCTGTTATTAAGTGGCTGTCAATGATGACAGTGTTATTATGGCTTTGCATGAAATTTATCCCACCAAAAACATACCTATTAAAAAGGGAGCCAAGTTCCTACCGGTTAATTGTTCGCCTAAAAACAGGTTGAAATCCAATCCAATGCCAAGTTTATATGTAATGATGATGATGTTTAGATTTAAAATCGATCATAATCATCTTCATCAACAGCCTGATCCCCTGGTAAACATTTGCCATTCCCAAGACTCGCCACCACACCCAGTCCTCCGCCTTCCGCATCCAGCCACTGCCACTGTATTCACGTCAACTTTCCATCTGGCCGAAATTCACTTTACCATACACCCAACTTAAAATATGGTATAATTGTGTAAATACGTAGATACTTGGTCTTCTTCTTCTGCATTTTTTATTATAATACTTCTAAATTTGAACTTGGCAGGTTTTCGTGCTGTACGTAACACTTGATTTATTGTATAATTAAATTTATTAATTATATAAGTAAATTAACCTGCCAAGTTAAAATTTAGAAGTATTATAATTTTTGATATTTTAAACCAAGTACCTACGTATACGTAAATATTTATGAACTATAAATATTTTTAATAAAAATTCGATATTAGATTGATTGAGCCAACACATGCTTGACCTATTTCTTAAATTTCTTAATTTTTTGTTAATCTACATATAACAAACGACCTGTGTGCCAAATTTCATAACGCTAGGACAATTGGAAGTGGCCTAAAGGTTTTGATTACCGGTCATCACTGACCGGTAATCAAAACCTTTAGGCCACTTCCAATTGTCCGTCAGTGCCAAAATTAGCTATATTCAAAGGGTCATATTTCAGGATCTACTGAAGCTACATCTACGAAATTTGGCATACTGCTTTAGTACTAGTATATGATTACGTAGGTATTTTATTTCTCTCAGGTAGAAATTTTATTTCTGTACTTGCAATAGGCACTGAGCTACAGGGGGGTCAATAGTGGGTCGAAACGGTTCGTGTAAATAGTGCACGGCATGCGCACGGCCTGTTGCTGGAACTTGGCCTGCGCACTACCGTGCGCTTAGATTAAAAAATGAATGCTTTTTCAAACATAGAATAAGGATCAATCAATTAGCCTTTTAAATTCCACTGCTGGACATAGGTGCTTCTAAGATCTAACTTCTAATTTCAAGTTACAAAAAAAATATCATAGTAAAGACTTAAAAAATTTGTTCATACTATATCTACATAAAAGCTATATAGATTATAACAAAACATAACTTCACGCCTGTATCCCCGAACTATTATTATTAGGTGGGTGTATAGGTATAATACATAAGTATATAATATATTATAATTACTTGTAAGGACTGCCTGATTCATCAATGCAGAGCCTGAACCATTGGGGCTACAAGCTTGACATTTTCGCAGGTAATGCCTTTTATATTTTAGAATTCCTTAAGGAAGGATTTTCGGGGGGTTAAATAGGATATTTTCCCTTGCCAAAACAGGACGGCCGCTAGTAATCTATACTATTATAAAATCGTAAATTAGTTGTGTCTGTACATTGGAAATATATACAAAACCTTGGGTTAGGTTAAATTACCGATTCTGAACCCAAAAATATATTTTTTTAATTCTTGTTGCTGTTTATCTGTTTGTCTGTTAAAAATATTAATACTGAACGGAATTTGATACGTTTTTTATATTAGAAAGGTCTTGGTCAGACTTAAAATCTATCGTATATTTGATTGCGTATGGTTAAGTATAACCGGACCTTGATGGTGCAGCCGCGGGTATCAGGAAGTCTATATATGAAGTCATGTTAGTGAAGACCGGGATAAACTCAAGAACGGGTGAAGCGATTCTCATGATCTTTGATTTTTTTATGTCTTCGCTTATAGGTATTGTGCCTCTTTGCGATTTTTTTTCGGAAATCGCCACAGTTACCCCCCTCCCCCCAACACCAGCCAGTGGTGGTGGTTATGTCGAACTTGAACCGACCAAAATCTTACGTCATCTCGGGTCCTTAATTCCGGGGAGCAAGGAGACATTCACGAAATAAATTCAGCTGATAAGGTAACCAACATAACTTGATTCTAAGGCGAAACGAAGTTTGCCGGGTCAGTAGTATACCTATAAATATATGGTTGGTTGTACTTTATGTACATATAAGTATATAGGTAGACTACATACGACTTGAATAGATTTCTGTTCGCGCCAAAGTTTGAATGATTTCGAACTTAGTAAGCAAAAAATAAATTAGATTCTCGTCTAGAAAAAATTGACGAAATAATTAGTTTGAAGAAAAAACTAACTCTAACGTGTGTGTAGTATTTAGAGAAGCAGTTCATAAATTTAAAGGTTGTTAAACAAAATACACTTACCGCGATGGCTCACACAATATTAATATGTCAATCAACGGTTTAATAATGTTCGTCTATGAACTTAACAACATAAGAAACTTTAAGTTTAAAGTATCGACGATCGGCTGTTCTATTATATAGGTAGGTACCTACTGGAACTTTACTTTTGCGTGTTGATTTGACACGTGAGAAAGCTATTACATATTTGTTCGTCAGACCACAACAGGCTTTATCGGTTCTTCGGGTTTAGCTATCGTACATTGAGTTTTGTCTCCCTAAGATTGTGTTTTATAGAATACTACGTATTGCCCACTGCTCCGTCCGCGTAAATTTCTGATACCGTTCCGTGACCCACTGGAACCTTATTACACACCCCATTTAACATTTCAATGGACTAAAATAACAATCATTCAAGCTGGTTCCCTATCGGCTAAGATTTATCTCATAACCGGTCTCTACGCACAAAAATTGTTCAGCCATATTGGGAACATCTTTAAATTTAATCATGAGTTCATTTTCTTTTAGAATTATCATGTAAAATGTGCAATTTCATCGGTTCCAGGACTTCGAGACATGCGTTCTGAGCGGTGACCGAGAATGTCGCTACATCGAAGGAGAGACACACGAAGGTATCGGCGATCACCGACGACAAACTCTGTTCTTCTGTGGACATGAGTCCCAGTGCACGTGAGTATTTACAAAGCATTTTTATATTATTGAGGTAGCAAAATATATATAATAATAAGACAACTTATGAACAGATGATTATGTAGGTCAAGCGCCTGTTGTTAAGTTGTCATATACACATTTGTAATTCACAAGGCGCTAGTACCACTACCTCCAAAAAATAGGTGACATAGAATTGAATAAGAAAGAAGAAACTAATTGAGGTCAGGTTTCAATACTGTTATTTCGCATTGATTTGGGTGGTATTTACCTGAGAGAGCTGAACGAAATTGTACTGAGAATCTCAAACCTTAACCCACCCGTGCTTGGCATAACATTATTAACCCGCAGCAACAAGATCACCCCTTTTTTTTTAACGTGCGGAAATCCGTTTAGATACCCCCCCCCCCTCCCCGCTGGCCAGCGGGGGTGGTTATGTCGTGTCTCGACTAAAACCGCACGTAGTAACGATGCTAGGCTGTTCTGTAGAGACGTTGTAGTCAGCTTAAAAATTGTGTTTACGTCCCTAAATAGTATCCTATACAGTTTACTGAAAAACAGTTTCATGAAAAATAATCAATTTTAATATATATTAACGGACGTTATTGAATTGTGAGTATTGTAACCATGTTTACCATACCATGTTATACTATACTAAAAGAGCATAAAAAGGTACACTTTCTTATTTGGGCAAATTGCCCTTAGTCCCATATTGCTTTTGAGACGGGTCGTGTGTTTGTTTGGCTTTAGTCGCATTATGTCCAATTCGCAAAATGTCCAGCGGGCTCAAATTGTCCAATTCTCACAACGTCCAATTCGCAAATTGTCCAATTCTCACAACGTCCAATTCGCAAATTGTCCAATTCTCACAACGTCCAATTCTCACAATGTCCAATTCTCAATTGGTCCAGTTCAGAAAATAGGAGTCGCCTTTGATTACGGCAGGCCCTTTTGACAACCTTTTGCGAGGCGTGATTCAGCTCGAAGTAAAAATGCATTTTTAATTTACGATCAACACTTTTATTTAACAAATAATATGTAATATATGTATCATACCTATCATAATTTGGTAATAATTATGATCAAAACATAATTATAAGTATTTTTATAAACTGGAATCAACATAGGTATTTTAATCCTAGTAGGTTGAAGCCGCGGGAGCGAGCGAAGCGAGCTCGTGGACACCGCGCGCCCCGAGACGGATAGATATAGGTTAGAAGGGTTATTGCGGAGGTCTCGCAGAGACCTCCGCAATAACCCTTCGTGTTAGGTCACTTTATTCATCAAGTACCTCCCTAATTGATATTAGCACCTATTTGTCAATGATTTTTATAAATACCCTCAAATAAGACAAATACATGTCCGCGTTTTGTTATTGCCAGCTATTGCAAATTATTTAAATCAAAGCAAATCTTTGATTAAAATTAATTACTTTCATTAGATTTTTTTTTTAATAAAAGTTTTGATCATAAATTACATGCATTATTACTTCGACCTGAATCTAGCCTCTCAGAAGGTTGTCAAAAAAGCTTCTCGGAATCAAGGAGGATCCCTAATTACGAACTGGACCATTTGCGAACTGGAGCAATCGCGAATTGGACCAATTGCGAACTGGACCTACTGCGAACTGGACCAATCGCGAACTGGACCAATTGCGAACTAGACCTACTGCGAACTGGACAGTTGGACATTTTGCGAATTGGACATAATGCGACTAAAGGTTTGTTTGCCCCCTAAGTGCTATAAAAAGTCACATTCGTAATAAATTGTCATTTTTCATTAGTCTTCTATCAGCAACCAATCAATATTGCACTTCAAATATTTCTGACTGTTCTGTGTAGCAAGCCATGTGCCGCCATCTGTAAGTTACAATATGAACTAAGAAAGTATAAAGCTTGCCACAGATCCAAATAGCAGTGACCGCTATGCATACCAAATGCAATTATTTGCATAATATAGATTTAGTCATAAGTAAGCCATACCTAAAGTAGTCTATTTTGATATTTAATTTTAAAATTAGTAGGTAAATAAAGTACTGTAAACTACCCGAATTGTTTTTCATTCCAGTCTGTCAGTCACTGCTGAATTAGTATAATACACAATTGCAAGAAGGCTGAGTATTTACCAACCTCGGTAAAAATGTATAATATGTATGTATTTACAAAAAAAAAGTATATAAGTATGTTTATCCGCATTCTGGAACCTATAACACAAACTAGTTAAGCTATGCTTACTTTGGGTCTAGAAAGCGCTGTGTAGAATGCTGTAGAATATTATTACTTTATTATATAGTCTCTTTTTAACTTTTTTATAAACGTAATAACGCAATAAATCCGGTTCCTGGTGAATCTAGTCCAAGAATACAATTTAATATCCAGGTCGGTATTTGTGAGACCCTTTTCATACTGTTATTGCAGACTATTAGGCACCAATTGTCTAATAAATATTGTGTTTACTACACGTCACAAGGCATTCTTGAATGTGATCTCTCGACTGATCTCGATGTTTTAAAATAACAACAACAAGTGCCAAATTACTATCTGTGGAATCATGTTTGGCAAAATATAGTGCGTGGGAATGGCTATTTATTGTATAATATTGATATATATTGCATATTATTGATTGATATGAGTCAAGAATTGGAGTAAAAATAAATCATATATCGCGTGCCCTAATTATACGAAAAAGAAGGTTTAGGTACCTGATCGATTTTTAGGTCAGTGGATGTACCTACTAGAATTTGTAGGTATGGGAAAAAACCGCAATAAAGCCCGAATGGCGATGAAGGCTCATACGAACTGGGCAGGCCGTTGGTAGACCTACCTGATTGAAAGGTCAAATGATGTAATGCTTTAGTATATCACGATTCGATATCATTAATTTAAAATTAAAAAAATATCTAGGTAACTCTATAACATCTTACCGATTCTATGTATTAGTATTCTGTACTGGGGCGGTGAAACAAAATGAGTAACCGCTGAAGTCTTCTGGGGAGCTACTGACTTAAGATCCAATCCAACATCTAGTCTCGCTTTTCTTCTGCTTGTTTTCGAATTGTGCTATTAATACATTTTTTAGTCTATACTCTATAGTCTAGTCTATATTTGAGTCTATTTATAAAAATACAAGAATGCAAGCGACTATAACTTAACTAACCTTAACTTCTAATTAAAGCCGTTACATACGTTACGCACGTATAAGTTACAGTTAGGTAGGTATAGTATAATTCAAAAATCTTGACAATTGCGTAGTCCATATTTTTGGTCTCTTTAGTGGTAAACGTAGGGATCAACCAATCATAAATAGAGTATTTAAACGTCAAAATTGGTCTAAGGGCTCGCGTCATTTATTGATCCCTTCGGATACCCCCCTGCTGGCCAGCGGGGGCGGTTATGTCGGGCTTGAACCGACTAAAACCGCACGCCGTCTCGGGTCTCAAGACGCCGGGGTGTAAGGTTACCCATAGAGCATATTCCTCGCACCCCGACTGACCCTGGGCCATCTCCAGTTTCGAGATGGCCCCCTTACTTGCTCTCCACTGTGCCATCTGCTAATCAGAGGGACACGTGGAAAGCTTCCGAACAACCCTCAATAGGGCCGTCCTAGATTCGGTCGGAGTTGGCCGTAGGCGGCAGCGTCTCTCCCGCCCTAGGAGAGAGGCGCTGCTGTCTCCGTTGCCCAGGGTGCACCGCATGGAGGTGCCCAACCAAGCACCCCTGTTGATCAGCCCTTATTGGTTTTTTTACTTAGCCAGCAACACACACAGGTAGCGCGTGTTTGTTCAAGATTTGTGCAACTTACTTTTATTTATTAATGTTGCAGGCCTTTCAATAGCGTGGAAGCGTTGCAGCGCGCAAAACGAGTTGTTGAACAACAGTATGCCGTGGTAGGAGTCCTCGAGGACCTCAACAATACGCTTCTTGCCTTCGAACGATACGTACCACGATTCTTCGAAGGTGCACTTCAACTATATTGGGGTATGTTACCTACTATAGATAAAGGATAGCTGGGGCAATAGATATTTTTTGATAGCGATGGTCAATTGAAGGTGGAAGCTAATTAATGGATGATGGTCATATTATGCATGGTGACTTCAAATGCAAAGTAATGAAAGTGAGTATAACAAAGACGAAAGTAATGGTTCTCGAAAGAGAACGAAATTTGACAAATTGCAAAGTTGCTGAATGAAGGAGAAAGAGTGGAACAAGTGAAAGAATTTGTGTATTTGGGTTCTAAGTTTGAGATGGAAAGTATGACAGTGATATTGAACGAAGAGTTTTTGCAGAAAATCAAGTGAACGGTATGATGCATTACTTTATGAGCAGCCAGAACACATCTAAAGAGGCACGTCTGGCGGTACTTAGAGGAGTGCTCATCCCCACACTTATGTATGGTAGTGAATGTTGGCTTGGTAGAAGGAGTAAGAAAGTTAAATGAATGCTGTGGAAATAAGAAGTCTGAGGAGTATAGCTGGAGTGACATTGATGGACGGAATGAGCAACAGAGTGTTAAGGGAGCGTTGTAGTATGGTTGAAGGTACTCAGGTACTTTGTCACTACGACAAAGATAGAGAAAGGGTTGCATTTTTTACGCGTGGAAACGTCCACATATTCCACCCCATCGGTGCGAACGATGCGATGGGACACTTAGATGGTTCGGACACATAGACAGAATGTATGAAAGAAGATTGATGAAACAGATTTATGAGGCGAGGGAGGACGGTCAACCCGGTAAAGGTCGACCTTGACGTACATATATTAATCAAATCGAAGACGTTTTACAGAAATGCCAGGTCAGGAGTACCCGCAACCACCGTGCATATATGAAAGTAGAAGAAGCGAAAGGCGTATGCCAGGATCGTAGCAAGTGGTTCCTACCTTGTCTCTGCCTACCCCAATGGGAAAGAGGCGTGACTTTATGTATGGATTTTCATACGGTTTTTGTTCAATGCTTTTCATTCGGGTTTAGTTATAGAGGCATCTTAAGCCAAAATTCCTATTATAATACAAAAGATATACTGATAAGATACCCGTACTCTAAGCAATTAAGATTTTAACTCGGACCTTGACAGGATCATTAGAAGCCTGATTCAAACTATTGCAAAAATAATTGAACCAAGAGATATTTTAGTTATGTCTGGAGAGTATGGGCTCTACCAAAATCTTCAGGGCCAAAGCCAGTCTGATTTACGGACGAGACACTGGCGCAAGCTTTCTTCTTGGGGTTAAGCCAAAACAAATTAATAATGGAGAAGCAGAAGAGCGGACCCCGGATTCTAAAGTGCTAACTTTGGGTACAAGGCGCTCGAATGATGATTAAAATTTAACGTCTCAATTATTTTTAATTACAGAAGAGCTGAACACCTTCAACCGTATCAACCGCAACGCATTTAAACCTCCGGTCTCGGAAGCCGTTAAGCAAATAGTTCGAGCTAACTTTACTAGAGAAATTGAGTTCTACGAGTTTTGTAAGCAAAGACTCCACATGCAATTAAGGGCTCTTCGAGACCCTACGATAACTCTTCCAACGACTAGAAGTGGGAGGAGACGCAGAGCTAGAAGGCACGGCAGCAGAGTGTAACCATGGTAACCGATGGGTATCCCATCTATTCTAGACTGTTTAGCTTGTTATAGTTTAGCCGTATAATATACCTACGTATGAGCAAGTGATGTGAAAATCGTGAGTCAAATGATTCAAGTACCTAGCTTTTATATTGTTATTTTTTACACTTCCTTCCAACTGCTTTTAATATAAATCATTTTCAAGTAATACCTATATTATTTTTATGTATGAACTAACAGTGTTGACTACAATTCCGTTTATACTTCAACAGTACTGATGACACGAGAAGCCATGACAATATATTTTTGACCATTCGTGGTCATTTGTTGAAGACTTATTGTACATCTTCTGGTTCACTCTTTTCACGACGTGGGTTCTATTGTATTGTAGTATCTCAGCAAAGCTAATATAATCTGAGCTTAGTGTCTTATTTAAATGCGCTCTAAATAATTTAGTTTGAACCTAAATGGCTATACCAATTTAAGTACTTGATTCTAAAAATTATATCATTTTCTGTTTGTCATTTTATTAGTTAAGCGAACGGAACTTTCCCGAGTGAGGTCAGTAAAATCAATAAAAAGATTGCATAATTCAATTAATCTATCATAGAACAGATGGTTACCTAAATTTACTGCTTGTATTCACCCCGTGTTCTCTCTACCTAAACATTTTTGGTTTATAATTTAGATTTTGTACGGTGCAGCGGTAGGTACTCACGACAAAGAAACGTATACACCTTTACATGTAAAGGTGTTTTCCTTGTCGGTGAGTAAAATTATTTGAAAAAAAAAGATTGGAGGCTCTATCATAAAGTTTTGTTGTTATTTATTGTTGATTCTTTAGAGGAAATTCGTTTCTATCTCTTATTATAAATAGTTGTAAATTAAGTTATGTCCATATGTTTTTATAAAGCAGCATTAGTTTTAAATTAAGTATCTACTTCAAGATTTAAGTGTATAGATATAGCGTTATGTCTTAGCTTTAGAAAATGGCCACTAACTATGAAGGCACAGATGCGAAATTAAATATATTACTTTATATTATAAAAAGGATCAAAACCTTGTTTATTTTATTGTCTTGATCTGCCTAATAATCTGTATAGTGCATCAAAGTTATTTATTATGAGATCAAAATAAAGTGTTATTGTGATATATTTCGCTTATTGATAAGGCTATTGTAATAAAAGTACATACTTACATCTTTAATTCATTGTTTTCTTTTCAATGGTGAACGTTTTCGTGTGAATATTAAGCACCGGGCACTTAAGGGGGTGTACGGGCCCCCCTCAAAATCTTAGGGGCCTTTTCTTTTTAGCGTGTGGAAACCCCCAAGGGTTTCACCCCATCGGTGCCGACGATGGGGTGGGCGTGTCGGAATCGGACCGACTGAAACCACACGGTGTCCTCCCCAAGTTTCCATTGCCGGGCGTCCCGGCCGCAGACTGCGGAACTCGGAGGGCAGGGTTCTCTCCCGCTCCCCCTCCGCCGTCTCTTTCGCGCACATTACCTGCTCGCAGAAAGAGGCGGCGCGTGCCACTTGCTCCCTTCGGGCATCTTCGGGGCCTAAGCAAACCTCACCTGCAAGCCGCTACATCTGCTGATTAACGGACGAGGTTCTAGTGCAGGCTTTTCTTTCGGGATTGGAAGGTCAGACGGTAGTAGCTCCCGTAAATGGAGGGATTAAGTAATTACAATTCAAACCATTCGATACAATTATGCACATTCATTTATTAGGTAGGTATTCATTATAAAACAGGTGTCAATTATAAAGAGTAACATTAGGTAATAGTTCATAAGGACAGCTTTCAAATCAATATAAAATTAATATGGCCACGTTTTAAGAATTCAGGTACATACATAAAATAAAGTCGGCCTAATAAATAAATTATATCGCTTAAAAGTAACAATAATTTAATTTCGTAATTTCTAAGTCTCATTTATTAGAATCTCGAAACTGAATCAACAATCGGCTGTTTAATTTTATCAGTTCTTACATAGAAAGTATGTCATGAAGCCGTTGATTTATAAAACATTTATAAAATATAAATATATCCAGTTTATAACATTCATATAAAATGTTCACTACAGTATTATTCGCATTCATTTATATATCATAGACATTTAAAACGTACATATTTAAAATATTTAGTTAACACATTTCTTAGAAGTTTTTGTGTCTACATTAACATGTTTATGAAAATTTATAAGGATCTAACGAGGAACGAGAAGGACATTTTTGTTACCGTCGATCTTAAAACTAATTATTAACGTAGTATCTACAGTTCATATGGGAGTATGTGAAAAAATCTTTCTACCTAAGTGCTACTCCTAGTTCGACATATCATTATCATTACAAATGTTTAATAATGTCGTAAAAAATTATATTAAAATATTTTCAATTAATATCATTCAGAATTCATCTCTCTCAATATGTACAGGGAGTGCTTGCGGCACACATCGCTCTTTGACTCATTTTTTTCTCCTAGGGGGACTCTACTCTATAAACATTAAAATAGTACGAAACGAAAACTTCGATAGAATATACATTAACTCGCAACGTTGCTACTGCAAAATGGCACTTAGAGAACGAGTCGCACGCTCGTCGGATCGTTATATCTACACCTAGTCTAAATATCACAAATACGCTTTACAACATTTAGCCTCATCGGGTCGGGCGGCTCGTGCGACTCGCGCGTCCCGCGGGCGCCCGGGCCCGTGCGGCGCTCCGGCCCGCGGAGCTGCCACCATTAAACCGTTACCTGCGGCCCGCGCCGCGTCAGTAGAAAGACGGGTGCCACTCCACCGTAGGGTGCAGCGGCCCTGCTGCCCCCGCAGGACCCACTGCACCCAGTGCCAAACAGTCAAAGCAGTAGTTGGCTCCGCTGTTATTATCCCAGTACTGTTGGCCTTTACACAGGAATCTTACGGCTATCTCCAGTCGCTGTCCCGATGATATCGCCGGCGCGTACAGGACGAACTGGAAGCGATCGGAGAAACCGTCGCAAGAGCCCTGCACGTACGTCGCTTGCAGGTCCGTGTGCGTTTTCCACCTGTTCATTGTGTAGCGTATATTTACAGTCTTGTGGAAATCCAGGTTTCGGACGCGTACGGAACCACACACTGTGACGTGCACTCCGTCGCACACTCGCGCACTCTCAAGGCTCACGTTGAGGATTTCGAGTCTATCCGTGATTTCTCGGGGCAGCTGAAACAATGGAACTAGAGTGAGAGCACCGAGTCGTGGTGGACTTCGCACTGGTGGCGCACTCTGAACGTCGCAGCCGGTAAGGTCATCGTAAGCGGATTTGGGAATCACCGGAATTTCGTCCATAAATGTTTTCACATCCGCTAAATCTAGGCCTAGTACGTCTGCAAATCGAACGATTTTTTTGCGCCCTGGTGTGCCGGGTGGCGTTTTTCCAGTTTTTAGTGAAGAACAACGTCGAACTCGTTGTGGCCGATCATCCTCTCCTTCATTGTGGTTATCGTTGATATCATCCGTAATCTCAACTGTTAACAGGGACGGTTCTATTTCGGAAACTGGAGACAATTCTTTTTCTATAGGAACTTCGCTGGTAATTATTTTTAGCGGTTCTTTAATAACTCCGCTGCAAGTTTCGTCTTTTTGCGCTGAGGTTTCTAGCGGTATTTCTTCATCAAGTGGAATTTCGAATTCTGCCAACGATGAGACTTCCAGATTTTCCGTAATATTACTTATTTCATTTTGGAATACTTCATCAACTACTTCTGAGGGATCACTTTTAGCGGATTCAAATTCAGAGTCACTGTCCAATGTTATACTTTGGCAAGTAGGTAAATTAAGCCGGTCGCTTTCTATAGATGTCGTGGACAAAGCACAATCAATTTCATCAAAACTATTTTGCCGTGCACAACCTTCAAATGTGATTGCAGAGTATAATCGTTTATCAGTGTGGCCATTTTCACGTGAAAATGGTTGTAGTTTTACTGGTGAACTTTCTGTATAAAAGGCTGTAGAAAATCTGAAGCCATTTTTTCCTTTATCTGGTTGCTGTAGCAAAAATTTGGCTTGATCTTTCTGTTCAGGTTCACTAACAACATCGCAAAAAGCTGGTTCCTTTTCTTCGATAGGAGAACGTTCTGGGAAGCCGGGGTCGTCTTCATCGACAGGGCTGGAAGGACTTTCACATTCTAATTCAAAGTCATAAAATGTGTCAAGTTCTCGTTTGTTAGTGGATGTGGTTGGTCGATGAGCTGTAGCAGAATCTCGCGTGAGCCAGCTGTTCTCACAGTTTTCTTCGTGGGCGCCGCCGAGGTTGCTGAGGCGTGAGTGCAGGTCGCGCGCGAACGCCGCAGCGCGTCGTCCGCACGACATCGGCAACAATGAGGTCAATCCACACTGTGACCCGGCGCGATCTCCGCTCATCTGCGTCTGAAACATTTATAATTTATTATTAATTATAATATAATGAAATTATATTGGTTTAATTATTTGAAAAAAAATAACGATCTAACTATAATATCTATAATAAAAGTCCGTCAACTACATTCTGCATTTTTAGGAGTTGAAGGTGACCTAAATATTTTATTAATTTTGGCACGAATACACATCGTCAGTAGGCACGCACCTAAGTGCATTTAAATAATTTGGTACAAGAAATTAATGCTTTCAGCCAACATTTTCTTTGGATAAACTCAAACATTATGAGATGAGCCCATATCACTGTTAGTGTTAGAGTAGTTAGATTAACTTGTATTAGCTGAAAAAAAGAAACGCAAGATATTCCATTACCAAAACCCATCGACCTAAGCTATCTCTAAGATATTTCAGTCTCCTCCCACACTGTGCATATTTTTTTATTTTACTGATCATTACTACTGAGACAAGTATCTAATACAAATAGATTCAATTGTTTTTTCTACACGGCAATTGCCATTTGACCTCTGAAACTCAACAGCATAACGCTGATACTGATACGTATGCCACAGATTGTCAGCGTCATTCCAGAATTAGTTTTATTCTTGCAAATATACACTGCTGTGTTCACAGGCTATTTATTATACTATCACAGTATGAAAGCTGAATGTCAAGAGTGAACGACCTCGATAAGATAATAAAATTACGTTGGTTCTCTGTGATCTGCAGACCGCGTCCAGGCAATGTTCATAAATAAATTGAACATTACCACGGTCCACCTGGTACAAAATTAAATGATCGAAGGTAGGTAGGTATTTGATGCTTTTGGAATAGTCTTTGTTCTTATTAAACAAAAATGTATTATTATATATATTATTTTAAAGTAAACTAATATTAATGATAGTAACTTAAAAATACACATTACTGTTTATAAAAAGGCAACTCGCTATCTAAAGACGTATAAAACGTGAACTTTTAATTCTATGGCGCGTAATCTTAAGCATTTTTTATTTAACGTATTGCATCTGGTCATTACTCATAATATAATACAATATACATTGTTTATCTGTGTGATATTACTTGAAACGACAAACATTCAAAGTCAAATAATGTTGACCAAAAAAAGTTGTATGTTGTGGGAGAGCCATGTTTTTTAAATAGGTTGGTTGGCAGCAGAAATTTCATCCCCTCACTAAATATCGACGTGCTAACGCCGATGGCGGTTGTATTCCAAAGCTTACACTTTGGAACACGCAATCCACTCTCACATAGCTCCTTTTTATAATATGGTTTATTTTGGCTTTTACGGAAGCGGATACCGTCGGACTTTCCCAACAACGAGAGGAAATTCTACACCAGAACCTCGTACATCAATCAGCATGTGTACCGGCTTGCAAATGAATATGGCTTATATGGCTTGGCCACTAAGGTCTCGGTGGGGCGCTAAAAAATAATTGTACCATCATAGTGTTTTACAACAATTTACATTTCTATTATGTATCCGCCTAATGACTGGATATGAAGTATGAAATATTCTCATCTATTTGTAATTTTACCAAATTAACAACATTGTTGGCACATGATATTAAACCTACACATTTTTCAAGTCTGAAGGAAACCTCTATCTCGTAAAGATGTGACAGAACAGTGACGAAGGTCAGCATCCGACCTATTTCCAAGGCAACGTTAAAATAGGTCGCAGGGCCTTGACCTTATTGCAAGATTTTGAAATCTTTCCTAATAAAACGTAATAAAACATACTGAGGTATATTTTAATATATAACATAACATAAACTCACGCCTATATCCCCGAAGGGGTAGGCAGAGGTGCTAGCACCCACATTTCGCCAGTTTATGTTTAGGTCCCAATGTGGTGGCGAGCCTATTGCCATTAACCGGGCACTTATAAACCTGCGATACATACACACATAACTTCGAAAAGCATCGAAAAGTCATTGGTGTGTGCCATGGTAAAACCTGGGATCGAACCCGAGACCTTGTCTCAGCAGTCCATTACCCATACCACTAGGCTACTATTAAGTAGCCTAGTGATTTATACTCAACAATTAAGTAGGTCCTATGGTATCAATCAATTAGCCTATCGCAGTCCACTGCTGGTTTTATTATTATTTTGACTATGACAATTCACGTTGTGGCAAATTAATTGATATTTAATTAATTATTGATCATATTTGTTTGCTCGTATTTTATGCACGCCGTACCCATTCAACAGTTAATAATTTTACTAGTATTTTTTTTACGAAATTCTCCTTTGCGAAGCCGGGAGCTAATCTTCTATTTAAATAAAATGAATCTCCAAATATTTTGCTAAGCGTAAATCTCGAGAACAGTCCGACCAATTGGCTAAGACTGGGTCCACTCGAACTCGGTCCGCGGACCCAGTTGACTTAATGCAACTTCGAATAGGTCACGTCACAATAAAGGTCCTTATGGAGAGTAAAACGTGAAAATAGCGAGAAAACTTTGATTATACCTTTTTTTCTCCCTTCCCTTCGGATACCCCACCGCCGGCCAGCGGGGGCGGTTATGTCGGGCTTGAACCGACTAAAACTGCACGCCGTCTCGGGTCTTAATACGCCGGGGTGTAAGGTTGCCCATAGAGCATATCCCTCGCACCCCGACTGACCCTGGGCCATCTCCGGTTTCGAGATGGCCCCCTCGGGTTTGGGAACCACGGTGTCCCCGTCTTGCCCCGGTTTGGGGGAGGGGCGCTAGTCGCCCCACCGTCCCGGCCTGCTTCTGCTGGGGTGACAGGCTGCCTTACCTGCCACCCCCAGGCCTGCGCTCATGGAGGACGGAGGTCGTTAAGCGACCTCCGGCGCCTGAGTCGCCTGCGAAGCGCGGCGTGCAACTTGCGGGCTCGGCGGGCCGGAAGAGTTCTAAATCTCTCCCGGGCGCGCTCCGCCATCTCCTTCGCGAGCATTACATGCTCGCAGAAGGAGGTGGCGGTGGCTCACGCGCTCGCACTCCGCACCATTGCCGCCATCATACTGCCGAGCGAGAGGACTCCCACCCCGATGGCTGCCACGAGGTCACGCCTCGGCGCCTCCCACGCTGGGCAGTCCGCCAGCGTGTGCAGCCCTGAGTCCTCGCTCGCGTCGCAGTGATGACACTCAGGCGTTGGCTCCTTCCTGATCCGATGCAGATGGTCCCCGAAGCACCCCTTCCCGGAGATCACCTGCGTCAGTCGGTACGAGAGGCTTCCATGTCGCCTCTCTAGCCAATCCTCCATGATGGGCCTTACCGCCGCTATTGCGCTCACTTTGATTATACCTACAAAATAATGTCAAGGAAAATAGTAAAAACACACTATCCACAGAACCTAAGCTGTCTAACATTCAATGCTAGTCAAAACAAAGGCGAGATTATTTTTGGTATGGCCATACCTTCAACTTGAAGCAATAATGTAGTAAGTACATTAACAAAATTATTGAAATACGTTTTTCTAATTTACTTTTTCTATTTAACTGCAACAGGTTAATAACTTTTGTCAGAACCTGTTAGAAAATAAAAGAACTAAATAAACGGAGGTATGCGACTTTTGCCCAATAAAGATACACGTACCTTCATAATAAATATAAACCTTGACTTAATTGCTTTAATGTGTACAAGTTACGATATTATGTTTACCAATACCTTTTTTTTTTTTTTTTTTTTATCGTGCGGAAATCCCTTCGGATACCCCCCCGCCGGTCAGCGGGGGCGGTTATGTCGGGCTTGCACCGACTAAAACCGCACGCCGTCTCGGGTCTTCAGACGCCGGGGTGTAAGGTTACTCATAGAGCATATCCCTCGCACCCCGGCTGACCCTGGGCCATCTCACCACTAACAGCGTCGCTCATCCTGTCTCCTCTGAAAGCAGAGGAGTACGGAGAGCGATGTGTTCCCGCCACGTTGGGTATTGGCCGACGATCAATGCCAACCCTATGAAGGGGTGAAGGGGAAGCCATTGACCGCCGCCCAGGGTGTACCGGCCGCTCCGATTCCGTTCCCCCCGGACTGCAGCGGGATCGGAATCGGAGCGACACTCGAGGAGGTTACCCAACACACACCCCTGCATGTTTACCAATACCTCACCTTTTCGTTTGAAAAGTTTTTGAGCTGTAGTAGATGAGCATACATATCAATACATACTACCGTAGGTACTACAAGGAGTCGGTTAATAAATGCCAATGAAGACCGTTTGAGACGGATCGTTCACATCTTAATCTTCAGAATAGTTTTATTTGCGTAACTTATGTCATAGCGATATTACATACCGAAAAGTATGCTATGCGTAGTTGGATCCAAATAAATTTCGTATCACCTCGGCTGACCCTGGGTCATCTACGGCTCGGTTGTGGCTGGTGTTGACATCGTGTTGACATTTTGCCCCGCAAAGGGGGAGGAGGGCGCGTGTCGCCTCGGCCTGCTTCTGCTGGGGTGACAGGCGGCAGGCGGCCTCAACTGCCACTTGGCCTGCGCTTATGGAGAACGGAGGTCGCGTAAGAGTCGCCTGCGCTGCGCAGAGCGCATGGTGCGGGCTCGACGGGCCAGGAGAGTTCTGTAGTTTGCGTACCTTATTTTTTTCTTTTCGTGCTGATATTCCTTCGGATACCCATGGCCGGCCAGCGGGGACGGTTATGTCGGGCTTGAACCGACTAAAACCACACGCCGTCTCGGGTCTTCAGACGCCGGGGTGTAAGGATGCCCATAAAGCATATCTCTCGCACTCCGACTGACCATGGGCCATCTCCGTCTCACGTTTAGTCTGGAGTTTCGAGATGGCCCCCTTTTTTTTTTTTTTTTATTATCGTGCGGAAATCCCTTCGGATACCCCCCCGCCGGCCAGCGGGGGCGGTTATGTCGGGCTTGCACCGACTAAAACCGCACGCCGTCTCGGGTCTTCAGACGCCGGGGTGTAAGGTTACCCATAGAGCATATCCCTCGCACCCCGGCTGACCCTGGGCCATCTCACCACTAACAGCATCGCTCATCCTGTCTCCTCTGAAAGCAGAGGAGTACGGAGAGCGATGTGTTCCCGCCACGTTGGGTATTGGCCGACGATCAATGCCAACCCTATGAAGGGGTGAAGGGGAAGCCATTGACCGCCGCCCAGGGTGTACCGGCCGCTCCGATTCCGTTCCCCTCGGACAGCAGCGGGATCGGAATCGGAGCGACACTCGAGGAGGTTACCCAACACACACCCCTGCATGTTTACCAATACCTCACCTTTTCGTTTGAAAAGTTTTTGAGCTGTAGTAGATGAGCATACATATCAATACATACTACCGTAGGTACTACAAGGAGTCGGTTAATAAATGCCAATGAAGACCGTTTGAGACGGATCGTTCACATCTTAATCTTCAGAATAGTTTTATTTGCGTAACTTATGTCATAGCGATATTACATACCGAAAAGTATGCTATGCGTAGTTGGATCCAAATAAATTTCGTATCACCTCGGCTGACCCTGGGTCATCTACGGCTCGGTTGTGGCTGGTGTTGACATCGTGTTGACATTTTGCCCCGCAAAGGGGGAGGAGGGCGCGTGTCGCCTCGGCCTGCTTCTGCTGGGGTGACAGGCGGCAGGCGGCCTCAACTGCCACTTGGCCTGCGCTTATGGAGAACGGAGGTCGCGTAAGAGTCGCCTGCGCTGCGCAGAGCGCATGGTGCGGGCTCGACGGGCCAGGAGAGTTCTGTAGTTTGCGTACCTTATTTTTTTCTTTTCGTGCTGATATTCCTTCGGATACCCATGGCCGGCCAGCGGGGACGGTTATGTCGGGCTTGAACCGACTAAAACCACACGCCGTCTCGGGTCTTCAGACGCCGGGGTGTAAGGATGCCCATAAAGCATATCTCTCGCACTCCGACTGACCATGGGCCATCTCCGTCTCACGTTTAGTCTGGAGTTTCGAGATGGCCCCCTCAGGTATGAAATACATGTAAACATAACTGCATCATTCCCAGTCGGTAATGATGCGGAGGAATTTTACGACGCATGTGGGTACGTAAATATTTGTATTTTGTTTAGTTATTATTTAGTTGTAGTTTACTTTAGTGTAATTTTAAATTCTATTTATTATTGTGTTATAGAACAATTTCTAAAGTCTTAGTAAATATTCCCATTAAAAAAAACTGCAACTGAATGTATTTAGTCTCGAGATCGAGAACTGGCCAATGCCCCTAATGCCTGTCGATACAAGAATAACGTTCATTCTACTTGTCGAAGGGTCAGCTGGAACGACACTGCTTTTATTTTGATTTATCTCGTCCACAGTCGTCGCTTATTAACCGCAACTGTTATTTTATTGCCATCTAAATTGAACTGAATTAAAGTGAGTTGGTGCGAAATTGAATCAGACGCGAGTGAGAGTAGTCGTATGATTAAATAATAGTATCAAAGATAGTGGGTACCTAACTTTATATAATCTGTATAATACTTTCATAATAATACAAAAAAAATAAACATCTAAGGTTATTCACACCAATAAAAATGGTTATCTTGAAAATACAATAAAATATTATAAGATTGATCAATACATAAACAATATTGATAAGTTAAAAACATAAATACCTACATAAAACGCTCAGGTATTTGAAGTTATGATCAAAAAAATTGGAATATTATAATATGGCATAATCGGTTACCACATTGCATTAGGTTTTTTAGCAATCTTCGTATTAGCATCTGCCGAAAAAAAAGGTTCACAAAGAGCTCACTTATTTTAAAGTATTAGGGATTGCCTACAATGCACATTAAAACATTTGGGCTAAATGTTGAACTTAATATGACTTACAGTGCTAATAGACCTAAGTAGGTACCTACCTAATAGGCACGTTGTAAGACTTGTAAGTCGTATGACTTAGTGAAAGCCACAGAATAAGGAAAGATAAGTTTTGATTTGAGCATGAAGCCGTCATAAATTCTTAATTATAGTAATTAATCTTGTTATTTTCGTCTTCAACAATGCATTCCTTGCAAATTTCGGAAGTTGCAGTGACGATGTTTCGTAATGATGATTTGGTGCCAAGATCCATACGTCACGAACCGCGGGCGGAGAAAAATATTTTATCGGTGGCTCAGGTCCGGCCGGATGAGAAAAGCGGGATGACGCTGCATCAGATACTAACTATTTTCGATTTGTTTAGACAAGACTGGCTGTTTCGACATTTTATTAAAAGGACAATGAGCTCAGATTTTTACATGTCCAAATCTGAAATTTTACGAATTAAGTTTCAAACAACTACTTACCAGTTAGTGTCATTCACAGAACGATAAATATTGAGATGTCATTGGTCAGTGATAAATCATCATCATTCTCATAGTGATTTTCCAGTTGCGTACAAAGTTTGAAAGGCAGGCCTGCGCCAGAGCCTCGTCCGTTGTTTAGTAGGTACGCCGACTAGCAGGTGAGGTTGCCTTGGGCTTCAAGGATGTTGGTAGGGCCCTGTACACCCCCATGGTTGGTGATAAATGATAAGAATAAATGTAATTTTGTTGTACCGTATGTCAATAAAAGCATGACATGACATATCCAATATTTCTACACTAATAAAAAAAAGCGTTAAATCCACACACTCTAGGTCTTCTCGTCTAAAATACCGCAGTCCTTGAAGACAAAGGTATTTAATCAGTGCGGGGTGCGACTGGTTGGATCACCTCCAAGTTTAGTGCACCCTGGGCAACGTGGGCGATGACGCATCATTGCTTGCTCCTCTGGAGTAGCTGGCGTCAACGTCAACGGCCAAGAGTCTGACCAACCGGCCCTTTTCAGGGCCAGCTGACCCCATTGCACGAGGGGGTCGGGGTATGGCGGGCCTGCAAGGCCCGCGTGGCTGGTCGCTTCAGGTACCCCTCTGCTGTTATCAGAGGAGACACTGCGAATGGCACAGGGTCAGTCGGAGTGCGAGGGATATGCTCTATGGGTAACCTTACACCCCGGTGTCTGTAGACCCGAGACGGCGTGCGGTTTTAGTCGGTTCAAGCCCGACATAACCGCCCCCGCTATCCGGCAGACGTGGTCTCTCACAATGGGCCTCATAAGGAAGCTCGGGGTCACACAGCGAGCTATGGAACGGGCAATGCTTGGGGTTTCTCTACGAGATAGAATCAGAAATGAGGATATCCGTAGACGAACTAGAGTTACCAACATATCAGAGCGAGTCAGCAAGTTGAAGTGGCAGTGGGCAGGGCACATAGCTCGGAGAACCTATGGCCGTTGGGGCAGAAAGGTCCTTGAGTGGAGACCACGTGACGGCAAGCGCAGCGTAGGAAGGCCTCCCGCAAGGTGGACAGACGACCTAGCAAAGAGCGCAGGGACTCGGTGGATGCAGGCCGCTACAGACCGATCGAAATAGAAGTCGATGGGGGAGGTCTATGTTCAGCAGTGGACTTCCTACAGTTGATATGATGATAATGATGATGACTCTAGGTAACCTAAAACGAAATAAAATTAGGTAGGTACTTTTTATAATAAGCTCTGATGCAAGAGTGTTGAATTCTTAAATTACGTTGGTATTCTAGATCTAATATCAACCTTGACAATAACCTTCAATGCTTTGGTGCAACTGCCTGTTAGATAGGCTAACAGTTTTGTTGACGTTTGACAGACAATATCAAATGAAACATAATTGAGATAAAATTACTTACACTACCATAAAATAACAAACACTATAAAGAATGCCTCCGCTACATAACGAGTTATAATGCGATAAAACGTTATACTAGTGGTCAAACTATTTACCTTACGGAATTATTACTCTAGCTGAACCGAACTTTTGGTTGCTAATTGCAAAACTTTTGAATTGGTACGCTCAACCAAAGGGAAAATCAAATCAAATTGAAATGTGACTACTAACAATTAAATAATAAACAAATTTTAAAGGAACTATAATATGAATTACTATACATAAAGCTAGCAAGCCAGAAAGCTGACAGTATTTTATAGATTGTATGACAGGGCTCTTTCTTTGTGAAAAAAAAAAGAGGTGAACTGTAGTGCAGAAGAAAGGGTACGAAG
Organism: Cybosia mesomella; assembly: GCA_946251805.1. NCBI lineage: Eukaryota > Metazoa > Arthropoda > Insecta > Lepidoptera > Erebidae > Cybosia > Cybosia mesomella. The sequence continues at coordinate 21,544,825 of OX276401.1, forward strand.
TGCTGGACATAACCATGCTACGGATGACGGAAACCGTCGATCAATCGCTTCTATGTATGTATTTATTATTTTTGTTTACAGTTTCAGTTAATGATTAATGTACAATATTAAGCTAAACAAACAAATATTAAACTTCATCCATAATCGTGAAATATCAATCATTTAAATTGTGTATTTTTAACCGACTTCCTAAAAGGAGGAGGGTTCTCAAATCGTCGGAAGTGACAGGCGGCCTCACTTGCCACCCCCAGGCATGCGCTCATGGAGGACGGACGTCGACCTCCGGCGCCTGAGTCGCCTGCGACGCGCGGCGAGCATGTTGCGGGCTCGGCGACCAAATAGGTCCTATTACCTACCTAAATACCTATTAGGAAGTAGGGTCTCCCCGCGCAAGCGATGATGTAGTAAGCGTAGGTAGAGTCACCACGTTTCTAGCCACACAACCCAAACGGGAATCCGATGTCTCGAATGATATTGAATTTTAACGTTGTGTTTCGGGCTCGGCACCGACTTCGGTCTTACGCGTATTTTGGTCTTTTAAATTAAATCTGCAATTCAGTTATTTTTCTTTTTTCATTGCCTGTTTTAAGTGGTTGTTGAAGTCTCTAATTTTATTATTATTATTAATAAGTAAATCTTCATTCAATTCCAAGTGACGCAATCTCATAATAGATAAAGGTAAAAAATCAAATGAATGGCTAATTATTTAATTAGCCAAACCACAGATTAATAAATAGTTACTACGTAGCCAAACCGTTGTTTCTTTTCTTGCGTGTACAAGAAAACCAGCAGTCTACGACTTATTATGCACACAGAAAAAAATACCTAGTCATTGTTTACTGATAAAAAAATAACCAAGGTTATCAAAGAAATAAAAATCATGTAGAAATCGTGGCTCATCTACATTTTTCGGAAATAATATGATTTCGAATATTCAAGATATCTCGATTGACAATTAAGAAAAAAGAGTATCACGAGGCGGGAAGACATATAAAATCGAGTCCCGTACGTTTTATCGAGCACTTGTATATTTACATTGACACATTCTTTGTGGAATGTCATTTGAATGTATCTAAAATCAGACTAATGCTTCTAAAAATAAAATGTGACGTCTATCGTTTTCAGTTTGCGTAGATCGGGGCCATTGAATGGACGTGATGATATTCCACTCCCGTGGGCAGTTCTCGTGACCAGATTGTTAAACTGAGACGGAGATATATTATTTTCAAACCGTCGCGGCCGGATATTTTTGATAAATATAGTTCAGTAATACATTGATGGTCAGTAAGCCATTATTCAATCAGGCCGTGTTGGTAACTGCTCCGAGAATGCGCTCATTATTGTTCATAAATATTGCTGGAGCCAGTTCTCCTAATCTATTATATGTATATATAACAAGGATTTGATATGTAGTAGACTACAATTTTCCATATTAAACACTCGCTGTTAGCCGCGGCTTCGCTCGTGTGGAATTCTGACTCCATTCCCGCTTCCCATGGGAACCTACGACATGGGATAGGAAGTAGCCTATGTGTTATTCCAGACTATAATATATCCCTGAACCAAATTTCAGCCACAAATGTTCAGCCGTTAGAACGTGATTGAGTAACAAACATTCAAACATAAGTACAAACATCTTCACAAACTTTCACATTTATAATATTATCACGTCATATATATATTATCACGTATGAAGTAGAATTCGCCCTACAATTTAATCAAAACCGTAAGTTGATGAAGGTTAGGTGGGCTTATACAATTGTTTATATTATTAATAAAAGATTATTTATTATGAATATGCGGCCGTTTTTCCTCTATCGCGCGATAGCTATATCAATAAAATTGTATAACAAAGGAGTTATCGGAGAAATTGTGTTTATTGTCAAGTGGATATATTAAAAGTAAAATTATGTAGTCGGTTGGTAAACATCCGATGTCTTTCACCGGTGATTGGTGAAGGTGACATAATGTTAACAAAACAGTACTATAATTATTCACTTTCGATAACCTTAAATATGAATATTATTAAATTTTTATACATTAAAATGAAGTAAAATAACTGTTTGAGCATGCCAGAACGAGACCGGACAAACCACAGAACAAAAAAAAATCCTGTTCTGTGGGATATACCAACGCGGGTTAGGCACTCGGGAGTCTGACCCTCTCAAATCCGAAAGGAAAGCCACCGCCAGAGCCTCGTGCATTAATCAGCAGATGTATCCGCTACTAGGTGAGTTAGACTTGGGCCACAAAGATCTTAGTGGGGCCCCCTCACGCCCGTATTAAACGTAGAGCGAAGGCTCAAACGTCCATCGGCCCTTTCTACCAGGCCGTCAATTCTTATCTGTCAGTGTAGTAGTAGTATTTTAGTTTCTTATCTGTCATTGTAGCAGTATGCATGGGTTTAAACAGCACTTATGACGTTTCTAACTAGTACAAATAATAGACCTATCTAATTTTACTACTAAGACGATACATATAAGAGTAATTCAGATTCTACTTCAACTTTTAACTATTATTTCTAGGACTATTTTTTGCCTTTTTCCCTTGAGGCTTGTTGTTTGCTTCTGTCCTTCACATATCACGAGCTTCCTCTACTGTCATTAAATCTTTCATGCAAACGCCAGTTGTCTATGCAGTAGATTAATGATAAAGTAATTAAATAACGGCAAATTAATAACGACTAAGCCCCCTATGAAAAAAATAACTTACTTATAGTTTAAAAAAATCATTTAACGATTATACTGGCACGCGTTAAGCACTTATTTTATTTTTTATTTTATTTTATTTATGTGAAACAAAAAACTGTTAAATAAATTATAGCTAATATAACAGATTGGTGAACATATAACCCACACTATTGTTCGCGGATTTACAATATAAAAGAAAGAAACTTAATTGAGTAAGCATACGCCAAAAATGCCTTACTTCATTTTGGAAAAGAGCTGATACTCTTACACTGCTGAACCGATATTAACCAAACATAGCCAAGAATCACCGTAAGGAAACTGGCTTTCAAATTAAAAAAAACCGCATCGAAATCGGTCCACCCGTTTGAGTGCTAGAATGCCGCAGACAGAAACACACACACAGACATCGACGTAAAGCTTATAACACCCCTCTTTATGCGTCGGGGGTTAAAAATAGCAGCTTACGTTCATAAGTTATCTTATGAAAGGTTTTAGTGTTAAGGTTTTTTTGTAAAGAATGCGTGTTGCCTTCGTTGATGACCGTAGTTCAGGTTATCACTGTTTACGATTGTTCCAATTCATGTTATCTTCTGTTATGCACTGACTTATGTTCATGTTCGTCGTTCCGTAACAACAGTGAATGCTTGCTGCGTTGTGTGATATGAAAAGGGAACAGTTAATCTAAGTTTTTGCATTTTTTTATAAGAAAGTTATTGAATTACCATACCAATGTCAAATCTAACTAATATACCAATGATTCAGTGATGCGTGCTATACCTAATTTATCATCATCAACTCAACAGCTGTCTCATTGCATCCAAAACTTGGATTTGGACCCCAGGATTCGGTCCTCTGCGTTTTCTCCTCCTGATGTAACTCATATCGGATTTTATGGGAGCAACTACCATCTGAACCTCCAACCGCAACCCTGAAAGGAAAGCCTGCACCAGTGCGTCTTCCGTTAATCAGCAGCTGCACCGAATTGCAGGTGAGGTTGGCTTGAACCCTGGAAATCTTGTTGAATATCAATAATATACATGGTGCTATACTAGGTACACAAGGTCACCGCTGAGATAACCCCATTTATTGTAGCGCCACAGTTCCTGGACACATCACTTAAAATCTCCAAAAATATCGGGATCCTCGGTGTCGACATCTACAGCGAGGTCCAGTACTACAGTCACCTGGAAGACAAGTCAAGTTGGCATCTAAGAAACTTGGAGTGCTCAACAGGGCGAAGCAGTACTTCACTGAGGAGCAAAGACTTCTTCTTTATAAGTCGCAAGTCCGGCCCCAGATGGAGTACTGCTGTCACCTTTTTGCCGGAGCACCTACATACCAACTTAACTCTTTCGGCTCGGTGCAAAGACGGGCGCTGAGGATCGTCGACAATCCCATACTTACAGGCCTTAGAACCTCTTAACCTTAGGACCTGGTTTTCCCAAGCGACTACAATATGGAGTTATTCAAGGAGGGCATTAGAAGGTTTTTACAGGGTTGGGAGTGTGACGTCCCTGGTGTTGCACACGTCCATAGGCCCGGTAACCGCTTCCTATCAGGTGGGCCGTGAGCTTGTCTGCCACCTGAGTGGTATAAAATAAAAAGGTATGTTTCAAAATTAGAAGTTTCTTGTATTCCTGTATCCGTTTAAACAATTGTCAACGTGATTTAGTTAAATCTTTAAAAGTTTTGCAATTACCGGCCTCTGAGTAGCGCTCCCAGAAGGTCGCACCACAGACGTCAAAGTGTCGGGGCAGGGCCGTCTTATTTCCTTTACGTTTAGAGGTACAAATGTCTTATTTCGGTTACAAATAGTACATTATGTAGTACAAACACTTTTATATGATACATTTTTAATAGGGGACTTGATCCCGTCATCTATAAGCGCACGTTCAAGCGCACTATGTACAGTCCACGACAAAAGTTGATTAACAGTAAAATATTTACAAACCTTTTTATATTGGAATGTATGTACCAATAATAGCTGTATAAGTAATGTTATAAACCTCAGAGGTCAAAGTTAATATATAAGTATTAGAGTTAACGGGATATTTACCATGTGTTTCTAAGAATGTCAGATATTCGAAGTTCCTCCGTGATCATGGCGCTTGTAACAGTGCCGAAATATCGGACATTCTTAGAAACACATGGTAAATATCCCGTTAACTCTAATACTTATGTTAGTGACCATGATAGTTTAAATACCTATAAAGTTAATATAATTCATGTTTTGTTTATTATTTTATAAAAGGTTTAATAGCTAAGGCGATTAATAAATTTGAATTTGTTAGGCTACTCTTGTCGTGGACTGTACATACGTAGGTACCCGTGTGCGGTATGGTACGTACTTAGTTACAGCATTCGCTTTGTGTAACACAAGTATGCTAACGGAACATGAGTTAAATGGAAATCAACAAAGAACCATGTAATAACTAAACTACTCTAACTTATAAGTATAGTCTTACTTACATAAGCTTATTTTCACTCTTTAACTGCGTATACATAAATCCTTTGCACACGTGATATTTTAAAGGTTATTTGGGAGAAATCGCGCCTAGCGATAAGACTGCAGAGAGTACTGTCACTTTTTGTAAAAATTACAATTTGGAAATTGTTGCCAATACAGAACAATACAGAATATTGTATTGGACGCAGCCACAGTCGTGCCAATCCCTAACTATGAGACTAAAATGTCTATGTCACAGCCTTGTCCATCACTCAGCAGATGTACCGGCTTACAGGTCAGGTTGGCTCGGGTCGCGAAGATCTTCGTCGGGTCCCAGACACCCAACGTATAACAAATCCGTATCACATCTATCCATAAAGAACTGACCTACTGACGCTTTGCGTAAACAACAAGTTAGTCTAGGCCTTTTCCAGTATTTACAAAAAATATTCAGCACGTAATACGTTACCAGTCGAAAGTGTGCGGAGAAATTCATTTCATAATAGGTGACATAATTTACAGTTGCTTGATTTTACTCAGCATCGTTTACCATCAGTGACAATCAAGTCGAATACAACACATTAACAAACGGATTATACGAAGAACGTTCAATTTGCAAGGGAAGTTCATGTAATATAACCACTTTACGGAGGAGTGCGCAAGCGCAGTTGCATACAATTGGTACGATTGTTCTCGGAAGATCCTTTATACTATATAATGGACCGTTCATTTATTCATACACTGCTAATGATCAATCACGTGACTTACTGTACTGCACACACCCACCGAGACATCGACCACAAACCCTCAAACAACCATTGTATAGTTTTGTTTTGTATAGTAATTTCACGCCTGTTTTGTGTCGTTTTTCGAACGCTCGTTTCTGGTAAATTTAAAAAGTACCTGAATACACTTTTTGATTAACATTATTGTTAACCAGAAATCCGACGAAATTGGCTGCAATATATTTCATACATTCACAGTAGGTGCCCGGTTAGTGGCAATAGGCTCGCCACCTATTACATTGGGACCTAAACATAAACTGGCGAAATGTGGGTGCTAGCACCTCTGCCTACCCCTTCGGGGATATAGGCGTGAGTTTATGTTATGTTATGTTATGTTATTCACAGTAGGTACAGTTATTAAAAAATCCGTTCCCGCAGGGGGAACGCACAGGTAGATTTCGTGAAGCAATTAATATTATTTTATTAACATGTTTAATTTTTTTTTCTCGAAAACGGTAACTTTTAACGAAAAACTTTTCAGACATTTATTTTAGACTTAAAAATAGCCTATCGATTAAAAATGTTTCCTACAGCAAGAATGGTCACCGGTTAGAAGTTATGATTTTTTTCCCGAAAAATTTTGGTTTTTCCCCCCTCCACTTTTAGTTAAAGTTTTAATCTTATAGGTTTATAGTTAAAAGTTGTTGGTATTCATGTATACTATGGGATAAAATTAGAACGGTTCGAATATCTTTCATGGAACGTGAAATTTTGAGGAAAAACTGATTTCACAAAAAGTGAGGCCCTACCGTCCCCTTAGGCCGGATTCCACCCGTTCACGAACTTAAACTAAGTTTACACCCAAGCAATTTTTGACCGCAGTTTGAAAGCGATCGGGGCAAAAAAGCGACCGTGAGAGTGCCGCAAATTTTGGGAAGTGGAACCATACATACATATATATATATATAAACTTTTTGACCAGTGGTCAATTCTACAGCAGTCAAGAAACCAATAGGTAGATCGATTTCATCGAAATCTACCTAAAATAAATCATTCGGAACACAGGATCTAGAATATGGGTGAATACAAACTATAGGGTCCTAACTACGAGGCGCTAAAAACAATTCAGTTTCGGGCCGCTGAGGGAGAGAGATGGGATATATACATACACGGTGCGATACGATAGCTTCATCTCTCTCCCTTGGCTGAGCGGTCCGAAACTAAATTGTTTTAGCGCGTCGTGGTAAAGCCTCAGTGCGTAATGTAAAAAAATACATTTACAACTTGTAATGCTGACATGGTTTTACAAGCGGCACCAATATCATTTTTGTCATTAATACGATCAATAAAAAAGCAGACGAGTGCGAGTCGGACTCGCCCATTAAGGGTTCCGTAAATAATGTCTTTTTTTTATTTTTGAGTTGATTGAATGAAAGGTAAAATGCAGTTTACGATTTATGACGTATTTAAAAAAACTACTTACTAGATCTCGTTCAAACCAATTATTGTTGGAAGTTTACATGATAATGTACATCATATATTTTTTTTTATTTTATCATTCTCGTATTTTAGAACTTACAGGGTACACACATTACAGGTTACACACATTTTACCACTTTGGAAGTGTCTCTCGCGAAAACTATTCAGTTTAGAAAAAAATGATATTAGAAACCTCAATATCATTTTTGAAGACCTATCCATAGATATCACACACGTATGGGTTTGATGAAAAAAAAATTATGAGTTTCAGTTCTAAGTATATATCCCCCAATATTTATTGTTTTTTTTTCTATTTTTGTATGAAAATCTTAATGCGGTTTACAGAATACATCTACTTACCAAGTTTCAACAGCATAGACCTTATATAGTTTAGGAAAAAAGTGGCTGTGACATACGGACAGACAGACAGACAGACATGACGAATCTATAAGGGTTCCGTTTTTTGCCATTTGGCAAAGGAGCCCTAAAAAGTACCTCCTTTGTGCGTTTGAAAATTAAAGGTAAGTTGAAGATAGCTACCACAATTTTGAATTCAGATTATAAATAAATCATGTTATGGTCTTTTTATTTTAGAATACATTAAACAAATATTAGTAATTTTAGAATTATATAAAAAAATATTTTAGATTGTCATCATAGTAAATTGCCTTTACATAATGCAGGCTAAGGGTTTGGATGTTGATTTAATTAGAAAATATAATTGATAAAAGTGTTACAATTTTGTAAACACTTAATAGTCTACATTAGATTCCCGTCTTAGACAATATCTATGACAATTAGATAAATTTAGAATATTCTGACATGTACCTGCATAGTTTTGGTAAGTGTGCGGTGTTGTGTATAAAATACACCTATACTTATTCCTGATTTTTTATTAATTGTAATATTTTTTTATTTCGGCTGTGTGGTGCCGGCCTAGAAGAGAATAGCACCAACCCAAGTCTTCCCGTGGGTGTCGTAAGAGGCGACTAAGGGACATATCCGGGGGCGGGCAGCAGCACCCCCGCAGAACAACCCCTCCAACAAACTGCGATCCGCAACCCGCCTGCCCAGCGTGGGGATTATGGGCACTACCCCCAAATGAAGGAAACAGCCAAAAGATGGCCCCCAGTTCCCGGCCGCCTCGCTATCCCTGGTCATGGTAGCGGCTATGGTAACGGCGGGGCAGGGGGTGCTAAGAATCCCCGGGCTACAATAGGCTACCAAACCCTTCACAAACTGACCCTGGCTACGTATAACGGACGCACTCTGAGGCTTGACCATCATCTAGCGCAGTTGGAAGTGGAGTTAGAGAACATTAAATGGCATGTTCTCGGGTTATGCGAAGTCCGTAGAGAGGGAGAGGACACCGTAACCCTTGACTCGGGCCATCTTCTCTACTTTCGCGAGGGTGATAAAACATCCCAGGGTGGCGTAGGTTTCCTCGTCAATAGGGCCCTCTCTAACAACGTTCAAGAAATCTCCAGCGTGTCGAACAGGGTAGCGTACCTGATCCTTCGGCTATCCAAGCGGTATAGCATGAAGGTTATTCAGGTCTACGCACCGACCTCGGCACACTCGGATGATGAAGTGGAGGATATGTATGAAGACATATCCAAAGCCTTGCACAACACCACTAAGGCTCACTTCAACGTTGTTATGGGGGACTTTAACGGCAAGGTGGGTACCCAGTCTGGGTACGAATCCCGTATAGGCCCGCATGGTTATGGAGTTAGGAATCACAGGGGACAAATGCTTGTCAACTTCCTTGAGAAAGAGGGACTATTCTTAATGAATTCCTTCTTTAAGAAACAGCCTCAAAGGAAGTGGACATGGCAAAGCCCCGACGCTGTGACAAAAAATGAGATCGACTTCATCATGACGGATAGCAAGCACATATTCAGAGATGTCTCAGTGATCAACAGGTTTAATACCGGATCTGATCACCGACTGCTCCGAGGCTCTCTGAATATCAACCTAAAGCTTGAAAGAAACCGTTTGATGATGTCCACGCTCCGACCTAACCCAACCCAAATCATGGCGGGCACCGAGAAGTTCCAGCAGCTTCTCGGGGAAAGATTTGTTGCCTTGGAACCCACTGATGACGCTGACGAGACCCTACACAATCTGGTCGAAACGCTGAGAGACGAGGGCATCAAGTTCTGCAAAAAACAGCGCACTGGCAGGAAGTCCAAACTCTCGGATGACACTCTGGGGCTGATGGCAAGAAGACGGGAAACCACCCAAGCGACTTCGTCAGACAGGTCACACCTAAACAAGGAAATTGCGAAGATGGTACGGCGCGACCTTCGGAGCTCCAACACACGCCTCATTGAAGAGGCGATAGAGCGAAACCGAGGGTCCAAAGTATTCACTCAGCAGCTTGGAAGGAGCCATCTGACGAAGCTCATAACGCATGATGGGAGGACCGTCTTGTCGAAGCCGGAGATCTCCGCCGAGATAGAGGATTTCTATGGCCGTCTGTATACTGCACATGCTCCCCGTCCTCGACGAGACGACCATGATTCCAGAGCCACCCTGACACGCCACTATACCGACGAACTGCCTGATATCAGTCAAGACGAGATCGTGTTAGCTCTGAAGCAGCTTAAAAATGGAAAAGCCCCCGGTGAGGATGGAATTACTTCAGAGCTTCTGAAGGCAGGAGGAGCTCCTGTCATACAGGAGTTACAGAAGCTCTTTAACGCCGTCCTTCACAGTGGGAGAACTCCTAAGGCGTGGAGCGGGAGTTTGGTTGTTCTCTTTTTTAAGAAGGGTGATAAGACCCTCCTTAAAAACTACAGACCCATCACACTCCTGAGCCACGTCTATAAGCTATTTTCACGAGTGGTCACGAATCGTCTCGCCAGGAGACTCGACGAGTTCCAGCCACCGGAACAGGCTGGGTTCCGCGGAGGATATGGCACCATAGACCACATTCACACAGTGAGGCAGATTATACAGAAGTCCGAAGAGTATAATCAGCCCCTGTGTCTCGCTTTTGTGGACTATGAAAAGGCATTTGACTCCGTTGAAACTTGGGCTGTTCTGGAATCCTTACAGCGATGTCAAGTAGACTATCGTTATGCCGAGGTGCTGAGATGCCTTTACGAAGCCGCCACTATGAGTGTCCAAGTACAGGGTCAGCAGTCTAAACCCATCCAATTGCGCAGAGGAGTGAGACAGGGGGATGTCATATCCCCGAAACTGTTCACGAGCGCATTGGAAGATATGTTTAAGACGCTGGACTGGAAAGGTAAGGGCATAAATATAAACGGCGACTACATCTCACACCTGCGATTCGCTGATGACATAGTCTTAATGGCGGAGTCGCTAGAGGAGCTAACCCAGATGCTGGACGGCCTAGCTTCAGCCTCGCGACGCATCGGTCTTGGCATGAATTTGGATAAAACCAAAGTCTTGATCAATGGCCACATTGATCCAGGACCGGTCGTCGTGGATGGCCACCTTCTTGAAATTGTTTCTGAGTACACTTACCTCGGGCAGATTGTGCAGTTGGGTAAAAACAATTTTGAGAAGGAGGCCAAGAGGAGGATCCAGCTAGGCTGGGCAGCGTTTGGGAAACTACGTCGGGTTTTCTCGTCATCCATACCGCAGTGTTTGAAAACGAAAGTTTTCAATCAGTGCGTCCTACCCGTAATGACCTACGGAGCTGAGACGTGGACACTCACGGTAGGGCTGGTCCACCAGTTCAAAGTCGCTCAGCGAGCTATGGAAAGAGCTATGCTCGGAGTTTCTCTGAAGGATAGGATTCGTAACGAATACATCCGACAGAGAACCAAGGTTATCGACATAGCTCAAAGAATAAGCAAGCTGAAGTGGCAGTGGGCCGGCCATATCTCGCGAAGAACCGACAACCGCTGGGGTAAACGTGTTCTTGAGTGGAGACCGCGACTCGGCAAACGTAGTGTAGGACGCCCTCCGGCCAGGTGGGATGACGATCTGCGAAAGACTGCGGGCAGATGCTGGATGCGGCAAGCTGAAGACAGGGCGCTATGGCGCTCATTAGGGGAGATCTATGTCCAGCAGTGGACTAGAATAGGTTGATGATGATGAATATTTTTTTAATAATAATATCCCCGAAGGAGTATGAGTTCATCTAGAATCACTAAAGTTTTTTTAAACGTATATTGATCATTTTATAGTAAATTTATTTTATAATAAACATAAAAGATTTTCAATATTGAATGGTCACTGTAAGATGTTGTTAGGTTAGCTAATTTTGTAATGACTTAAGACCGAAGGTCCTTTAAGTAGGGACTGAATAAATTAACCAACTTGGATTACATGGATCTCACAACTTTTTACGGTAGAAGCACTGAGTTGTGAGACTTGTTTTTTTTTATACAAGTTTTGTTTCTTATGGTATTGACTTTATGCTCGCCATAATACACTGTAACAACTTTAATGATTATCTCAAGGTATGTAAAACATACAAAAAAGAAAAAACTGCTACATCATGCATACACATACCTACGTTTAATTTAAAAACTACATGTTTGTGTATTCAGGAGAAGAAAGCTGCCATCCTTAATCAATAACCCTAATATACATAATTACATACCAAGATACGTAATCATTTTATGACAACTATAAAAATAATAAGTTGAGAATTAAACGCACATACGTCATACATAAGGAGCTCAATGAAGACGTTTGATAAGAAAGGACATTGAACCCTCCGATAACGCTCAAATTGTTCAACAATAGATACAACATCATTCGATACAAGTGTTACCAATAAGCCTCTTCTACAATTGATTGTTTATTTTGCACTCGGGACGATCCAATATTATTATGAGTGATTTCATAATACACTCAACAATTACTGTCCTGCTCAATAAAAATTTAAACAAAGATTGTAAATCAAAACCTCTAATGATTCTTGATGAATTGAGGTCAGCTATTAGTTCAACTAGGTGCGGGTGAGTTTCAGCTTCACCGCCAAGCAACTCCCTTCTGTCTTCTGATCTCCGTAATACAAAAAATAGTGAAAAGTTAAGTCTAACAGCGTTTCAGTTCAACCAAGTTCTCACGATGCCTTCAACGTGAATTGAATGCAATTCCTATTATTGGCGATATCCGCTCTAAGATTGTATTTCGGTACGACTTTAAAAGTACATTCGCAAATTCAAAATAGTTACCGCACGTACCTAAATATATTCGGAAACTTAAGTAAAGTCCTAGACCACTCACTCACGCGTCAAACCACGTTTTTTGACGATTTAAAAATTTAAAAAGCAAGTCGAGCCGAGATTGAGCTAAGATTTTGCAAATACCCCTTAATATTTTTTTACTATAGACGATGCAGTGAATGGTCACTTCGTCATACTGCCACTACGTTGAGTATTATGACCTCGATTTACATAAGTAGTTTCTCTGATTCACAAATATTTGTTCTGAGTCTGGGTACCTATACCTACAGTAAGTATATTAGTAAGTAAGTAAGTAAGTATATTATCGCAGCCCATGCAAATCTCATCTGCACGCTGGTACACCTGCAGATTGACGGATGAGGCTCTGGCGCAAATTTTCTTCCCGGAGTTTGGGTGTCAGGTGGCAGCCGCTTTAATTAATGCGAACCAAACCAAATTACAGAAAAGAGCAGTAGGAGAGTGGTCCCGGGCTCCAAACTTTGGATGCAACAAGATATTGACACTTGGATGAAGAATCGTCTTCTAAATAGATTGTATTTCCTGAAATTGTGTTGATTTTTCCTTTTTTTGTTGTGTTTATACAGCTGTTATATACCCAGCTTGGGACGACACAGACGTTTAGTTTATGATTCAGTTGTAATTGTGGACGAACCCCTTTCAATCGCAACACTATCAGTGCTGTAATGTCAAGTTACGTTTCATTATTCTTGGAATAATTCTATGAATTTTACAGGCTTTACGTGCTTAAACATTATTCTCTAAAGTGTAAAATATACATATCCTTGGTATAATATTCAAAATAAATACTTCATACGGCAGTTAAATATAATAGAATAATTTATTTTGCAATACTGTTGAGCGATGACTTGTGTCTGAAACCAATATTCGAACTTATTTATACAAATAGCTAGTTTATAGATAGTTAGCTCTTGAGGAAATTATGTTATAATCATTGCAGATAAAATATACTAACTAATAGTTATTCTGTGCCGTAGAAAATAAGTTTTGTTATTGATTATTTATAATGATAATAATTATGTACAGTACCCGGTTTTTCATTTGGCACGTCGTCGGTCGTCGGGAAGAAGAGCCAGAGTGCGACCAATATCGGCTGGTTTCGGTTTTCAAAGGTGTTCTCTCTATCGTACAGCGCATGCCTACAGCTTGATATTTTTTTAGAGTAGTGAAGACAGAATCTATCGCTTTAGTAGTTTATAAACACAAACGGTTTTAGCTACTCTATATGTATAGCTATTAAAAATGTCAGTCAGATGTAGGACATGACGATATTCCCGTCCAACTGAGCAGTCCGACTGGGGAAGTACCTCCGCCCTACAGAATACCGCGGCCATAATAACCTCGTGTTGTGTTCCTGGCGGTGAGTAGGGTAGCCAGAGCTCACTGAGAGTTTTTGTGCTGTCAGAGGGAAGAGTCTTCCTTCTGACAGCACAAAAACTAAAAAAGAAGGGAGAGGCGGGAGTATCCTTTGGTCTTCCCGGAAGACTAAAGGCTATTCCTGCTTTGCAATTTCTTTTTTTTAGGGTCGGCAGCGCGAGTGTGACGCCCCTGGTGTTGCACACGTCCTTAGGCCACGGTGACCGCTTCCCATCAGGTGGGCCGTGAGCTTGTCTGCCACCAGAGTGGTATAAAAAAAAAAAAAAAAGATGTTCTGTAGAGAGAACACTCTACAAAATCATAGCAAGCCTAATCGTAGCACGAGACTCACTCTTGTTTCCGATGTGCCTGATGCATGATACATGGATGCGATTCATATAAATTTAGTACTGTACCTAAGTATTAACATTCACTTCTAGAGCATTTAATCGTTAAAAATAAACAGACAGAAAGAACATTACTTACAGCTTCGTTTAATTGCTGATATGAAATAATACCTCTTGCATATCTGATTGGAATTTAAATCTGATTATCTAGATTGCCATCAAGCGTTACTCAATGAAGTTTCACATAAGTAGAATTCTTAATCCGCTCTCCTCTCCGATTTGACCTATCTCGCCTTTACTGGAGGGACTGCCGTCTGACCGACCTTAGTGAGGCTCCCATACACCCCGCACTGTGACTTTAGTAATAGGAAGGTCCACTGAACGTCGCTACTTATCTATCATGCACATGTTGGAGGGGCTCCTGGCTAAGTGGTAACCGAGTATATTAAAACATTGCAAAGTTAAGTAATACTAGCCAGGTCTGGCTTAAGATGGGTAGCCATTCCTAACACGTTGAGTCCCCAACGTGCCTCGGAGAGCATAAGAAGCCGCCGGTCCCGGTTGTAATACGAACATCTGTGGCATTCGTTACGGGTAGTTGGCGCTCTAACAAGTTCGACAACTGGTCTAACTACAGAACTAAAATACCGGCAGTGGGTAGAGGAGATGGCAATAGCCTAACGGAAAATATCGTTCGGCAGTTTCGTAATTAGACTGCCACTGCTACTAAACATATTAATGCCCTCAGGACAGAAAGGGTGCATAAAAATGTTATATTGCAAGTCTGACAATAAAAAAAAATTGAAACAGTGAGTTTCGAAAGCAAAATCAAGTTATTTATATGCTATATTGCTGTCTTGAAATCATGAATAAATAATGAATGTGTTATTTTATTATTGTTCATTTCAACATTTTTTTAAACTATATTCACTTGCCTACATTTGATATTACGATTATAACTGAAATGTATATAATGTATGTTTGTATATATGTATGTATGTATGTATGTATAATGTATATTGTATATTATATACTTATAACTGAAATGCAATTGAGTATGTTTTTTACGTTTTAACGCCTTAACTTTTCAACTGATTATCATGAAATTCTGGATACCGACATGTTGTTAGTTTCATCCCGAAGAAGTACTGTTCCTTATCAGTGATCACAGTCTACTGTTTGAATTGATTGAAAATATCTACATTAACGCGAGCAAAGCCACAGGCAAAAGCCAGTTAGTAATTGAATACGAGTCTGTTATGCAGCTATCTAGTAGTTAACTAATTAGGCAACTTCCAACCTATTTAACCTATTTCAAATTTCATTACATGTTTACTTTGATAGATTCCCAGGTTACCACATTCCTAGTTATAAATATAGTCTTCAAAGTTGTATTGTAAGCGTGACGATAAATAATAATTTAGGAACGGAATTTCGACAGTCGTAAATGTTATATATTAAGTCCTAAATTGCTGTCATGAAATCATGAATAATAGATGTCTTATTGTTCATTCCAACAATATTTCTGTAACCATGCCTACATTTCATATTGCGATTATAATAATATGAATTTGTTGCTATGTTACATAACATTATACTCATTTTATCTAATAACCTTTCTACTTGCTTTCTATGTAACCAAGCTCCAATGTTATCCGATGTCAAGTTTTAGCAGATTTCCCATATTCCCAATTTCATGTATGTATGTCTGGTTCACCATATTCCCAATTTCCTAGATTCCCAGTTTATCTGATTGTTATTTGATTCATTTTACTATTCTGTACTATACAAATACTGTACATATACCTACCAAACTTTAAAATTTATGAAACACTAGCGGCCCGGTACGTGCTTCGCTACGTCAAAATGATCCGCCATGTATTGAATTCAAGGGCTGACCCGGGGTGCCCGGCAACGGACACTTGGGGAGGATCAATCCCTTCGGATACCCCCCACCGGCCAGCGGGGGTGGTTTTGTCGTGTATCGACTAAAACCGTACGGTGTGCGCACGAAAAAAAAAATCTGAGAGATTTTCTTAATATTTTTTTCCGTAAGAACCTTGTACAGAGTATTAGAAAACTACAAAAAAAAGAATCAGCCAAATCGGTCAAGCCGTTTTCATGCTATGTCGTGACAACGGAAAACGGGTTTCATTTTTATATATATAGATTACTTTTATTCAATAACCAGCTGACTCGGCAAACTTAGAATCAAGTTACGTTGGTTAACTTATCTCATG
This sequence comes from Cybosia mesomella, assembly GCA_946251805.1. NCBI lineage: Eukaryota > Metazoa > Arthropoda > Insecta > Lepidoptera > Erebidae > Cybosia > Cybosia mesomella. The sequence continues at coordinate 21,561,303 of OX276401.1, forward strand.
GATGTCTATATTACTAAAGTAACCTTATGTGCTGAATTTATTTCGTGAATGTCTCCTAGTACCCCAGAGACGGCGTGAGGTTTTAGTCAGTTCTAATCCAACATAACCATCTCCGCTGGCCAGCATGCAGGGGGGTAATTGTGGCGATGTCCGCAAAAAAAAAACACAAAAAGACGCAGTAGGTATAGGTGGAGACAAATCTAAAAAATCTAAGATCAGGAAAATCGGTCACCCCTTCTTGAGTTTAGTAGTTAGAGTTCCTACTCATTACTAACACGACTTTTTTTATATACCTTTTTTTTTTTTTTTTTGATCGTGCGGAAATCCCTTCGGATACCCCCCCGCCAGCCAGCGGGGGCGGTTATGTCGGGCTTGCACCGACTAAAACCGCACGCCGTCTCGGGTCTTCAGACGCCGGGGTGTAAGGTTACCCATAGAGCATATCCCTCGCACCCCGGCTGACCCTGGGCCATCTCACCACTAACAGCATCGCTCATCCTGTCTCCTCTGAAAGCAGAGGAGTACGGAGAGCGATGTGTTCCCGCCACGTTGGGTATTGGCCGACGATCAATGCCAACCCTATGAAGGGGTGAAGGGGAAGCCATTGACCGCCGCCCAGGGTGTACCGGCCGCTCCGATTCCGTTCCCCCCGGACTGCAGCGGGATCGGAATCGGAGCGACACTCGAGGAGGTTACCCAACACACACCCCAAGCCATTACTACCTTTTTTTTTTTTTTTATCGTGCGGAAATCCCTTCGGATACCCCCCCGCGTGCCAGCGGGGGTGGTTATGTCGGGCTTGAACCGACTAAAACCGCACGCCGTCTCGGGTCTACAGACGCCGGGGTGTAAGGTTGCCCATAGAGCATACCCCTCGCACCCCGACTGACCCTGGGCCATCTCCGGTTTCGAGATGGCCCCCTCGGGAATATAACGAGAGATACCTGAAATGTGATTTTATTTGAAAATTAGTGAAGATCTTCGATAACAGATAAGTACTCAAAATCAGGACAGATTTTAGTGTAAAACATACATTTATTGTTATCACTCCATTATAATTTAAGCTTATTTCATAGTACTCTAGATAAAAAAGCAAACACTGTTATCACTGCGAAAGTAGTACATCTGAAAAAAAAGAGACAAACATTATGATGTGATTAACCTGTGTTCCTAAATCGAAACTCTTCTTCAGAAGGGGCGTTTTGCGACACGTGAGGACTTTATTGGTCTATCTTTTAATCACGTAAATGGCTCTAGCGTGAAACGTATTATCTGGACAAGTTTTAAACGTAATTAGTGATTTTACTTCAAAAATCATAAATTATTACGCAAATTCTTACCCTAATTTTTCATAATATACCGAAGTTAGCTTTATCCATAGAATGTTTGTTCTCTTATTCTTTATCCAAGAAAGTGATTTTTATGCCTGTATCGTAGTCAAATTCACATTAATGCGTATCAATGTTTCTTATATTTCAGCCGTTATAAGTTTGAGTCAAGGTATGCGTAAAATACTAACAGCTGAGTAAAAAATTGCATTCTGCCGTCAATAAACAATGGTAAGTATAAAATATAAGGATTATGTATATTGTTTATAAGTATTTCCATAATAAACCTCGTCTTAATCCAATATGTGAAATCATAAATATTGTTTCTTTTCAATTCAACATTATTGAATAATGTATTCGTAAATTGAATACGCCTATACCTTATTGAATTTTTCTTCGTATACAATCCACTGCTGAATAGCATGAACATGGGGACGACTTTATTTAAATTCAATACAATACTTAGATACTGAACGTTTGAGTAGTGTTTAATAACTAGTTATTAACTTTTATAATTTATTGACTAGCAACCCAACTTCGCTATACTTTTTTTAACTCAAGCCATATTAGGTCCATCGGTTATAAAGTACCTTTCAAATGTTGAAAGAATTTTCCCAATAAGTGCAGTGCAGTGGTGCCGAAGATCACCCCGAGAAAAATAAACTCACAAAATTCGGCCTCTCTATTATTCTCCTCTCTATATTAGTATAGATTTTAGCATTATTCTCTTCTTTCCTTTAGATCTACCTTCTTTTTACCATCAGCTTACCATCAGGCGAGCTGTGAAGTCATATGAACATGCCCCACATAAAAAAGTCCTAACTTTATTCATATCAATTTAAAAGATTAACTACATCTTCTGAATTGTTTTATGATTTAATTTCAATATCGTATCTAATCGTGTCTACCATCGAACCATGTTAAGAAAGTTGCCTAATGATATTTGACTATTTGCTATCATAAGCTCACCAAACCTTGACATTCAATAAGATCATTCGCCAAGGTTAAAAGTAGCTCCCGTTATTTCCGTGCATATCTTGTTCTTGTGACACTATTGCTTTAAAAAGAGCAGCGTAACCAGGTACACCAGACATCGATGACAACAGATATGAAATAATATTTAGATAAGATATTGTTCGTGTAGGTACCTATAAGATAAGACATAAAAATATACTATGACGAAAAATTCCAATAAAAACACATTCTTAAAACCATTACAATTCATAAGCATCGTTTTCTTACTTTGAAATTTTTATAAACTAAGTAAGTGGAGATTCCAGTCAAAGTAGAATACTTGCACTTAGAAGATCGTGGTTCGCTCTCCTATGCTTTCTCTTCCTGATGTGGCTTATCTTTAACGGGGGCGACTGCCGTGTTACTTCTCAACCTCGAGAGGAATCGAGGAAATTTTTGGTTTGGCATATACGGCTTTTAAAGGAGCGATTGCTGTCTGATCCTCCAACCCCGAGGGGAAAGCCTGCAACGGGGCTTCGTCCTTCAATCAGTAGGCGTGTCGGCTTACAGGTGTTATTGGCTTGGACTCGAAGGTTTTGGTGGGGCCCTAAACATGCTTTCAGTGTAGTAGACTGAATTATTTTATTCGTGTCGTGCCTAACTTTCAATAATAATGGCCTTACCCCGAGGGGTGAAAGGCGCAAATGGTAATGGTGGTATGGACTCGTATTTATAAATGTATCATCAGCATACTGGTACATACTCCACTAGCACTAAGAGGTGATTGTCCTTTTTAGGGTTCCGTTGCCAAATGGCAAAAAGCGGAACTCTTATAGATTCGTCATGTCTGTCTGTCTGTCCGTCCGTATGTCACAGCCACTTTTTTCCGAAACTATAAGAACTATGCTGTTGAAACTTGGTATGAAGAAGTATTCTGTGAACCGCATTAAGATTTTCACACAAAAATAGAAAAAAAACATAAATTTTGGGGGTTCCCCATACTTAGAAATGAAAGTCGAAATTTTTTTTTTATCAATCTCATACGTGTATGGATGGATGGATGGACCATGGATAGATCTTCAAAAATGATATTGAGGCTTCTAATCTCAATTTTCTAAACTGAATAGTTTGCGCGAGAGACACTTCCAAAGTGGTAAGATGTGTGTTTCCCCCCCCCCCCCTGTAACTTCTAAAATATGAGAATAATAAAACCAAAAAAGAAATACGATGCACATTACCATGTAAACTTCCACCGAAAATTGGGTTGAACGAGATCTAGTAAGTAGTTTTTTTAATACGTCATAAATCGTCAACAGCAATTTACCTTTCATTCAATCATCTCAAATATAAAAATTTTACTTGCTGCTACGGAACCCTTTATGGGTGAGTCCGACTCGCACTTGGCCGGTTTTTTTTTTTTTTTTTTTTTTTTATTTAAAGGATGATATAAATGCGAGGATCCTGGTGAAGACACGGCGCTCCACACGTTGGTGGAGTGCCCTGCGTGGGCGAGTCAACGCCGGGATCTCGTTGCGGTCCTGGGCGTGGACGTTCTCTCGTTGGAGACCATGGTGAGGGCCGTGGTCTCCGACGGGAGCAAGTGGCACGCCGCCGCCTCTTTCTGCGAGCAGGTAATGCGCGCGAAAGAGACGGCGGAGAGGGAGCGGGAGAGAATCCTGCACCCCGAGTTTCGCAGTCTGCGGCGAGGACGCCGCAGACTCATCTACGCCCGGGACTACCGACCTCCATGATCGGGGCCTGAGGACGGCAGTTGGCCGACTCGCCGTCCTTACAGAAGCAGGCCGTGGCGGAGGCGTGTCGTGTGTGCCCTACACACGCCTGCCAACTCACCGAAGCGGGATAAAACCCGACCCCACCAGGCGAGGCCGCGGTGGCGGCCAAAGTCCGCCGGCAACCCTGGGGTTATCCTTTCGAGGGCTTACCCGGGGTGCCCGGCAACGGACACTTGGGGAGGACACCGTGCGGTTTTAGTCGAGACACGACATAACCACCCCCGCAGGCCGGCGGGGGGGTATCCGAAGGGATTTCCGCACGTTAAAAAAAAAAAAAAAAAAAAGGATGATATAAACAAATAATACACTTTACTAATTAGCGTTGTGGAAAATGTACGTAACAATATTATTAGTGTTATTATGGACAATTAAACTGGTTGGAAACGTAAGAGACAGAGGACGAATAGCGGTCACTTCAACGTGTCTGCGTGTATAACCATCGAGAACACACAATAATGAGCGTTTGAACGCGTCTCATAAAACAATGAATAAGAGTGAAACTTGTCTCGACTCCACATTATCACTGGACACTAAACAATCCTTGATTAGTTGTCAGTCACCATCAATGCCACCACGAAATCGAATTTACTAATACCGGCCACCATAATTATCTTGATATATTTATCATCATATGATTAGCCGTATCATACCTACATCATGCTTTCATTATATACATATTTCGTCGATATTGGCGATAAGCCAAATTGAATTATGTTCCATATCATATACGATACAAGAATATCCATAGGCAACAAAACATTTCTTCCATTAATCGACTTTGACGGGTTTTTAAAACATAACTCCAATTCGAAGCGTGCAGTAAAAAGGGATCTCGCTAGTACACACTAATATTTTCTTCTATAAACAAAGGTGTCGAAACGAAATCTATGTCGGCATTTTTAATTCAAGATTCTAATCAATTTGATAAATTTAAGGCACTGTCTGCACGTAAGCTACCATAATTATGCTTATTTTTTGTCTCTAAGATTATTTCTCTCACAGAGATTTGTCTCAGAGAGACTAAGATTACTGATGCTAGACAGTTGTTTTTTTTTATATATACAGCTAATTATCTACTGTTCAAGCACATTCAACAACATTTTGGATAAATAGAGCAGTTTCTTGTTAAAAAAATTGCAAAGAAACACTCTTTGAAATAAATTTTTCGTTTCAATTATCTCAATATTTTTAGCGATGACATATATATTTTTTGTTACAAATATAAAGAAAATTTAATCAGCTAGTGGAATATATAAAAATAAGCATAATTATGGTAGCTTACGTGCAGACAGCGCCTTAATGAACTTTCGTGATCTTTAAGTATACATTACAGGTAGAGATCTGATTGCTTTTAGTACCTAGCTATTAAGGGTAAATTAGGATAGACAGTTGTGGCAGTCGTTATATTAGCGAAGCTATAAGAGATAACAAATAGGTCACAAGGGGAGAAAGGAGTACCGTACCTGTGCGAATATGTTTCACAGTATTGCGTCAATCATTCGCGCCATTCACACTTGCAGAAGCCCACATTATTTTTTAACAGGCAAAAGTAATTATATTCATTCGAGTTCTTTTAATAATGATCGTTATACGTGTAAAAATAGATTATTGAATGTTTTACTCTTTTTACTTAGTTATTAAATTTCAATGATTACTTTCTAGTTAGATTATTCGTTATCGTCATGGCGATTTTTGAAGTGAAAACTCTTTAGCGCGTTGTGCACTTTTTTTGTAATGGGTATTTTTCTTTTGCAAATAAGTGCGTTGGGCACGGCTGTGACACATATTCTGAGTACGGTTGTGACACAAATTATATTTTCTTTTTGTATTTGCCTGGGCATCTGCCCAGAAAACATCTGAGGAAGAGTGAAAGGGCAGCGTGAAAACGCTTATCATTATCATCACAGCAGATTGCTTTAGCTTTGGGTCCGCTCTCCTCTCCTACTCATTATCTTGAGAGAGCCACCTTAGCTTTTGCGGAGCGGCTACTGTCTGACCGCCTAACCTTGACGAAAAAGCCTGCACCACAACCTCGTCTGTCAATTACCAGGTGTGCTGGCTTGCAGGTGAGGTTGACTTAGGCCCCGAAGATTAAGATCTTCGGGGACTAAGTCAACCTCACCTGCAAGCCACTAAGGTGGGACTACTAAATCACCTGTGGCAAAATTAATCGACCTTCTGACTACCGATGACCGATCACAACTACGATCAAGAGTCGTGTTTAATTTTAATGTGGAATGCAATGTTCTGAAGCAACCAATGTCTTGCACGTTTAAATAAAATAATGCGTAGCATCTCTTATTAGTCTGTGCGTCTGTAAACAAAGCAAACAAAGTGGGCACTGCCTGATACACGTTACTCCAGTTGACTTTCACTTTGGTTTCAATTAGTACACAAACCTACACACCTACACATCCAGAGGTCACTTAAACGCGTGCAAAACGACATCACGCGCTTGGCACTAACTGTAATTATGCTACCTTTGCTGTTCCTCATTCATCAGAACGTAAAACATGGCTGGTTAATTTGTAAACAAAAAAGTAGGTACCTGATTCGTCACTCTCAACTTCCTATTCATAAAATTGGCAAACAAACATTATAATATTTTCTCCTAAGAGTTGGCATGTCATCAACTATTATAGCGTACTTTTGTCCCTGGACAAACTCGGGCCAGAGGTATTCTCTGTACCTAAATTTTAATGAGTATTGTGTAATATGTATCACCTTGTGTAACAAAAAGTCAGTCACACTTGAGACAAGGATTACGTAGTATAAATTTTCTTAATACATCGATAGTTACAATATCATGTCTGGTAAAATATTGCAAATTTTGTAAGTTGGATTTTATCTACCGGAGACAGTACTTCTCACAGAATAAAGAATAGTTCAGTATCGCTGTTGTGAGGTATTTCCTAACTGTATGTTATGACGCAGTTCCCCCAGTAAGTATGTAATAGATATTAATACTTATAGGTTTACCTATACACTACACTGATGTATGCTTAGGCAGCATGTAATCCTTACTTCACTGGTGAATTTAGGCAGTTTATCGCCAGTTTTTCTTCCCAATTACTGACTGTCTGTCTTAATTGTAGTTAAAACTCAGTGATCGACGTATCGGGAGACAGTAGTTTCTCCTTAAACTGGCGCTTGATGTGATTCGTTATTATTGTATAATGATTAAAGGCAAAGCGACACTGATGGTGACACATTGCAATATCTACACTCTACAGCACGATAAACAGATAAGTACGCATCTAACCGCAGGGAGCAAGGTGTAAATTAAAGTTTACGAACGTGACAAGTTATTACCAAGATGGCTAATGGATAACACAACACCGCGAAGATTCCATTAACTAGAAATGGTAGAGAACGGAGAAGAAAAGTTAACTGTGAAACCAGTTTGCAAGATTATCGATCTATACTAATTGAATTGTACTTAATGCATAAGTTTCTAGTAAGGTGCTATTCAAAAAGCTTCAAACCTAAATTCAATAATGTTTAGTCAGATTTAAAGAAACTAAAAAATTAGAGCTGATACAGGAGAAAGTATTCAAGAGTACTTACAATAAGTAGAAGAAAGTGCAAATAGATGAATGAGGTCGCAATATGTAAAGTAAAGCTTCTTTTAATTTACAACTTTTTTTTTGAGTCACGAGCATTCACGCAAAGCACTAACTGCAAATGCTTCTCATAATAAAACTATTCAATCAATAAATAACTTTAAGGATTTTTTAATGCTCAGAAGAAAGGGAAAACTGTTGCCGATTCTGCTATACAAAACGATAAACTTAAGTAAAAAGTAGCTGAAATTTTAGTTAGTCTTGTCTTGTTAAATAAATGTATGACATAACATAACTTCACGCCTGTATCCCCGAAGGGGTAGGCAGAGATGTGTATTACACACCCACGATTCGCCAGTTATGTTAACGTCCCAATGTAATAGGGGGCGAGCCTATTGCCATCTACCGGGCACATTATTAAGCGAGCGATAATTAACATTTATTAATGCACACATAACTACGAAAAGTCAGAGGTGTGTGCCCGGGGCGACTGGGGATCGAACTCCAGACCTCGTCTCAGCAGTCCGTTACGTACGCCACTAGGCTATCGCTGCTTCTAAAAATAAATTAGAAATTTTTTTTAATAATAATAATTACGGTTTTAATGTACTCCTTCGGCATACTCAGGTGGACTCAGACCGAATTAGACACCCTGGATAGGAGAGTCCGTACGCTTCTTACTGCATACCGAATGCATCACCAGCGTTTTTCTGTGATGAGGTTGTACATACCGCGGAAATGCAGGGGACGTTTTAAATGCCAAATCCCTCCATAACCGTGAGTTGTGCAAACTCAGGGAATACTTCCTAGACAATGAAGCTGATATGCATCGTAATGTAGTGATGGTGGATAACGGACTTACCCCGCTAGCTTTGGCTAAAGAGAACTGGCGCAGACCTGTGGTATTAGGTATTAATGACCGTATGGATGTATGCAAGAGCAAGGAGTTGCATGGACGTTTCTATCGGGCTCTTCATGGGCCTGATATAGACTTCCGAACCGAAGATTTTGTTTTTACAATTATGGACGAAGTTGTGATGACGAATAACTATCGGAAGTATATTCTAAAGGATGGTACGGTTGACATATGTCGGGTGTGCCACCGTCCCGGAGAATCCCTTAAACATATAATTTCTGGTTGTTCTCGTCTTGCCAACGGCGAATATTTGCATAGACATAACCAAGTAGCCAGGATTGTTCATCAACAGCTTGCTCTAAAGTACAACCTTGTAGAATCAGAGGTACCGTACTATAGGTATGTGCCCGACGCAGTTCTCCAAAATGGGCATATCACGTTGTACTGGGATCGATCTATCATCACTGACAGGACTATTGTAGCCAATAAACCTGATATAGTGTTGATTGATCGATCAGAGCACATGACGAGAATCTTGTGAAAGCCGAAAAATAATAACAAATAAAGTATTTGGATTTGGCTCACGAGGTTGTCGAAATGTGGAGTGTGGATTCGGCGATTATTGTTCCGATAATTGTATCGGTTCACGGACTGATTGCCAAGAGCCTCGATCAACATCTCAAGAGGCTGGCGTTAGGCAGTTGGGTCAAGGGCTTGATGCAGAAGGCAGTGCTCCTCGACACGGCACGTATTGTGAGGAGATAAATCTCTTCTGGAGCCGTAACCACCGGTAGCTTGGTCCCTGTACCCGATGCCGGTGGGCCACTATTTTTTATATTTTCAAATATATTTGTTTTTTTTTGTATAGAATATATTTAAAAATATAATTTAATATGTATTAAGTTTAATAAAGGGAATAATAATTATATATATATATAATAATTAAAATTTAGAAAAATAAATAAATGTATGAAATAATTAAAAATCAGTAGCGAACTCATTTAATACCTAGGTACAAGTATTTAGGGGTGTGTGTTGGGTAACCTCCTCGAGTGTCGCTCCGATTCCGATCCCGCTGCAGTCCGGGGGGAACGGAATCGGAGCGGCCGGTACACCCTGGGCGGCGGTCAATGGCTTCCCCTTCACCCCTTCATAGGGTTGGCATTGATCGTCGGCCAATACCCAACGTGGCGGGAACACATCGCTCTCCGTACTCCTCTGCTTTCAGAGGAGACAGGATGAGCGATGCTGTTAGTGGTGAGATGGCCCAGGGTCAGCCGGGGTGCGAGGGATATGCTCTATGGGTAACCTTACACCCCGGCGTCTGAAGACCCGAGACGGCGTGCGGTTTTAGTCGGTGCAAGCCCGACATAACCGCCCCCGCTGGCAGGCGGGGGGGTATCCGAAGGGATTTCCGCACGATAATAAAAAAAAAAAAAAAAAAAAGGTACAAGTATTTAGCTTATATTAAAGGGGAGCAACAGGACTATCAGTACTTTATACGATTTAGTCGTCATCTCGGCAGTTAAAAAACAACCGGTCGTATCTACTTAGTATACAAAAATAAAGTTATCGCATCGTGCCTATTAGATCTGAAGGCACTATATTTACTAATCTTTAGTTAATATCTCAACCAATTACCTTTGTTAATAATATAACACATTTTTCTTGATATTGTACTTAGTTTTGAAATTTGGGTAGAACAAATTTACAATGGATGGATTGGAGTTGTCAAACAACTACCTCATAGTAACGTTATCAGATTATTGTCAGAGGACAACCGGTTCTAAAGAAAATCAATGCGCTTTCACGTAGGTATACGCCGCTGCAACATTTTGATATAGCTAGTTTCCCATTAGGATTTTTTTATGAGAACTGTCTGGATTAAAACATAATCGACGAAGTTATTAATTTTTTATTTAGGTACAAAGTACTTTTTGGTAAATTAAAGCCGATGTGGGGCTTTAACCTTCACAAACACTTATATATTTTACAGTGAAGGTGCTGTATAAAATTGAGAACCACTCTCAAAAATGATATACATCCTTCTACATTTTATAGATGGAATGTTTATCAATCGCAAATAATGATAATGAGGTCAACGATACAAACAATACTAAAAACTAAGTGCAAATCTATGTACTAAACAGAGAAATCCCGTTTTACTCAACGAAGTTCACTAAATAAAATGCGCGAACGTAGTTTAATTGAATTAAATGCGTTTATAGCCATCGGCGAAGAAGTGGTGCTAACTCTACCTTTTCATTAGTGTTCTAGAAATCGATTGAATTAAGATGGCGCTAACAGCACAAACGTGCCCAATTTCAGATAAGCACACAAGATAAGAGGTGACTATAATGGTATCACAAAAACCTGAAGCCCCCTCCTCTCCCCGCCGCTGCTCCACCTACCTAGCTAATCAGCGGGAATACAACACTAAACCACTTTTCTGTAGGATGGACTTACTGCATTAGAGCGGTGGCGATGGCTTCAAATTTAAACGGAAACTTGCGTTATACCCTTTCTCCTCTGAAATACCAATGGATTGTTTGACATTTCACACTGTTTGAGCAACATGTTTGTTTTTGGCATCGCTGTATTCATCTCAAGCGGTGACTTCTACCGGTCTTACGTTCACTATTACATTAAGTATTGAGCGAAACTAAAATGGCTACTTTCTATTGTGTTTGCAAGTAACATTTTCATTCAAAAGATGTTCGTACTCTCTATAAAAGAGTATCCCAGTTTTACGTCGGATAAATCTGAAAATCTACATTAAAATATTCTATAGTATCCCGATTGCTTACCCCATATAAATTTAAGGATCATAGGCATTGGCAAAGTCTTTCAAAAATAGGCTAGCCGACGTTGGGACACAACAACACAGGGACGTTTTGTCCGAATTGACACTTCGTAATTTTTTAACTGACAATTCGAACACTTTCAAAACGTGCTTTGCTTAGAAAATAGCTTTAATATTTTAATAAGGTTCGAATTCTCAGTAAAAAAATATTGTAATTAAAAAGTGTCAATTTGGACAAGCTTCCCTGAAAATTTGTGTCCCTAACGTCGGCTTTTTGCTTTTTGTCGTATATAACCATACGTATAACTAAACTAGGTACATAATCTACCCAACACAAACGATGCACGATATATCCCATTGCGCCATTACTTATGAAAATGGGTATTTAGAAATGTTTCTAATTACTCTACTTTTCAGTTGTGTATAATCTTCAAGTCCATGTTTGTATAGGTATTGGGTAGAAGAACCTTTAAGAGGACATTTAAAAAAGAAATATTTTGATATAAGTACCTACTTAGTTTATTTACAAACACGCGATAAGCATTATCATGTTGGTAAACTTCATAAATATTTGATAAAACGTGAGTTGACAAGCTACGTGTAAATACATAACAAAAATAATGTAAAATCAAGCTCAATGATATCACTGGGGCCGTTTGTAAATAGAGTCTTAACACGGACCTCCTTTCAAGGATCTAATTGCCTTCTGATTAATTTCGATGCGGGCTAAAGACAGTTTAACTTCACCTGGGACTTCCTGAGTGTCGTTATTCGGTGTTTCGTGGGTCACTACTATTGCCTATTGACTGATGTACAGGAGTTACAGCGGTGGGATCGTGCACGCCTTTTTTTAAAAGTAATCTCACTGGATTAGGCCCACACAAAAGGCCTGTGAGCTGGAATTTTGTCCTTAATGCACCTCGCTCGTCTTGTGCAGATTGGCAGATAGAAATAATAATAGAAATCATTTTTCAAGGAATATTATGATGCACATACTATCAGATATGAATATTCAGTCACGATCTTTTCTTTCATACAGAAAGGGGTTGTTAACTGGGAATCAAACACATACCGGGCTTAAATGAAACGTTTCAGCATTGAATTTATATTACACTATACCAGGACCAAATTTCAGCCAGGTCCGTTTAGCTGTTTAAGCGTGATAGAGTAACAAACGTCTACACAAACTTTCACGTTTATAATATTAGTATTAGGATTATTCTAATTTCATTTATTACTTATTGTATGTATAACGAACACAATGGTAACAAGTCTTGACTTTTTACTTCTATTTATTATATGATTTAACTTTAAATAATATATGCTTCAAATTTAATTTCATAAAATATTATCTATGCATATAAATGCATCATCCAGCATCACCGTTGCTTTAGAAAAATCTCTATATATTTGCAAACCTATTTTCTAAAAATACATACAAGTATATGAAAAAATACATCATCTGTGAAAATTTCAACTGTCTAGCTATCACGGTACATGAGATACAGCCTGGTAACAGACGGACAGACGGACGGACAGTGGAGTCTTAGTAATAGAGTCCCATTTTACCCTTTGGGTACGGAACCCTAAAAAAAACGTAACCGGTGTAAAAAAATACAGACGGTCGATTTAACGAATTCTATCGTGATTTTATTGATGTTATTTTTTATTTTACATTGATCCCGACGTTTCGGTTGCTTTTCAGCAGCCATGGTCACGGGGAGATACTTATCTTAGATCTGTGGCATGGCGGCATAGCGTTTGACGTAGGAGGTAACGAGTTCGATTCCTGATTAGTGCAAATATATCAAATAAAGTGGAAATTGTATACAGCACAATCTAGACCCAAACTGAACATAGGTTTTAATATGGGTTCCTGAAAGTGAATAAACATATATTATGTATGTTTATCCGCATTCTAGAACCCATATTATAAGTTAGTTAAGTTATGCCTACTTTGGGTCTAGATAGCGCTGTGTACCTAGTGGGTACCTATGTCGTAGTATATTATCATAGTTGTTTTCATTGGTTTGATTTGATGTCATTCGATTTTATGTTTAAGACTAGGTACTCTACATTATGTAGATGAATTACAGAGCTAAACAGTCTAAACACTTAGTTCAAAAGGATTTCCTCCAGTAATAAAAATAAATTAAAATGTACACACATAGGGCCACAAAATTAAATAAGTGAACAGTAGTAATATAAATGTGCAATGTTTAAAGTGTTAGACTATGTAACAGACAATATATATAGAACTATCAGGTAAATTTTTATTATTGAACCTATAGGCATCTAATTGATTCAATCTCAGTATGTTTCAATGTCAGCCTGCCAACAACTCAGCCTGGGGCGGATGGCGGATGGACTACGTGCGTCCTCCCTTTGGCACTTTGGGACACCGAGGTCCCCACACACAAGGGGGGTATCTCAAAGCTATAGATAGCCCAGAGTCAACCGGTATGAGAGAGATTTGCCTTATTGGACCACCTTACATCGCACCATTAGAGACCCGGGACGACGTGCGGTTTTGGTCGGTTCTAGTCTAACACAACCGCCCATGTTGGCTGGCGGGGGTGTATAACTCAATAATTCTCTCATTCAATGACGAAAGCTACCAATTGCAAATCATACAAACTTGTGCTATTTCAGGCTTCTTAGTAATTATAATGCATATGTACGAGTATGTGTTTCCAAGATATTAAAAGAGTTACGCACGCGAATTGACTTTTGCGAAATATATCTGACATACCTATACTACCAATATTAAAAACAATAAAATAATGTTTTTTTTAATTATTATTTGTCAATTTAACTGAATTCCCGACCCCATGGGGAGGGGAATTGAGTCAAATTCCCCCCTACACCTGGGGAGGTCTTAGGTCAAAAATCCACAGTCAACGACAGAAGTAGCTTAACAAATTCTAATTTATTGGTTACTTTAGCTCTTAAACCTTTCAAAAAAGTTAAACATAACATGAATTTATATATTACCTTTGTCTTCTGTTATAGTCTAGTTATAGTTTATATACATAGAATAACTATACGTCACTTATTGTTACATGTATTCCAATGGTAAAAAGCTTTGTAAATATTTTAGTGTATATCAACTTTTGTTGAAGACTGTAGATATGAAGCTTATCAACTAAACCACAGCGGTTCCTGAAAGCCGAAATCATTATACCGTATCTACTTAAAGTTGGATAACAATACTCAACCTTGAAAATATAATTTCAAAAGAAATTTTAATCATTAAGAGATAAAAAGACATAACAAGACTTAGAAATTTTGCTGTGGATAATGTAGTTAAGAATTAAGTGTTGTTATTGCCATATTTTTATAATACGACTGTAACTCGGTTTAACTAAGCCTCCGAACCTACCGGTTCAGAGACTAGTTAATTAACTACACTGAAGTAATAAATCTACAGTGAAATTTCGAAGTCATAAACAACTTTTAACCCGTAACTTCCTACGCGTCCATGATAACCGCTATCCATCCAAATAAAGTTACAGGCAAACTAGTTCTCTTTACAAGCCAATATATGGTTTTTATTTTCACATCCACACATGTATTTAAACGTTGATGGTAAGCCGTGAACATTTATATTCTATGTTATACATGTTATACATACTAACAGATCAATATTTACTGAAACACGCTTGCCCATCCGTCGTTAAGTCATAAAAGCAAATGAATTTTGTTTTTATTTCTAGTTTTATGTTTGATTTCCGAACGAAATTGCGTCAAGCGTTGCGGACGTTGCAGTGTATTATTAACCTAACTGATGTAAGGCACAAACTCGTTCAGCAAGCCGCAGATCTCGTCTCGGCGGCCTTGGCAACAGCCTGCACATCCATGCACACACTTCCGAAGCAAGTACAATTAAAGAAAGTAGTTTTACCTGAGCATTGGTATGCTGAATAACCATTCTTATTCATTGAAGAATGCGGCACGTTTTGTCATATTTTTTAATTTTGATCGTAGTTGCTATTGAATAACTATTTTATGGTCATTCCATTTTAAGGGCAGATCACGTAAATCGAGTTCGATATCCTTTTTGTATCTATTATGCTAGTTCTCTAGTTACATACATTGTTTAATTGAATGAGTAGGTACTAAACGAATGACTCATCTAGTATGTAAGGCACGTGTAAGTAGGCAGGCAGGCCGGGGTGGACCTCACAGAATATCCACCTCAAATTGAAGATGTATGAAAAAAGCAGGTCAAAAGCAATCGAAACCGGCGGGCTTACATGAAAGGCTGGTGACAGTTAAGGAAGCTCGCGAAGTGTGTAAGGATAAGGCCAGAAGCAGATGGCCATGGCGGGCTGTTGTCTCTGTTTACCCTAGAGGGAAATGGTGTGAGTAGGTGTGTATGTTTCTTTTTTTTAATTTTAGAATATTAACAGCACGGGTCCGCAATATTCAATGATACTATAAAATAAACCAACATTTTATTATTATTTTATTGCCTACAATCACTATATAAGATTAATAATATATGCCAAACATAATATAATATTGATATTATCATGTATGGTTGTTATTAGTAATATCAATGGGTAGAATATATCGATATAGTGATAAAAATCGTCATTGATAAGGAATGCAATTTTCTCGAAACGTAAGGAAAATTGTATCATATCATAACAAATAATATTATCGCGTAGAATACTGACTTATCATAATACGTTGTAAAGGTGTGTTACGTGTCTTCTAATCTTTTTGTCTCGTGCTCTTCTTTGAGGAAATTTGATTTTTTAATATCGATCAATCAATCAGCGTCTCATAGTCAATTATCACACACTCGAAATGCACTAGCACTACAATAACACAAGTCTTGTTTCCTTTATTATTATTTTCTGTTATTGGGTATTTCTATGGCCCTGACTATGAAGAAATGGAATGGAATGGAATGGAAGAAGAAGAAGAAGAAATGGAAGATTGCTAGCAGTTTTACTTTTGAAATTTACTTTTATGATTTTGCCAAAAAAAAATACAGAAAATTAATACACTATGTTAATAAAATTTCTCTGCTAAACAAAAAATAAACCGGCCAAGTGCGACTCGGACTCGCACACCGAGGGTTCCGTACAAACCTGTAGGTATATAAGTAAAAGTTCACCCATCACGACAATCGAGTCATAGTTATGGTAGTAGTAACTTTAAAATTTTCAAAAATATTTTTTATTATATGATGTAACTAAAAATTTACTGTTTTCGCAATTTTTCCTTTATCTGTACTATAAGACGTTACTTGGTACCAAATTTCAAGATTCTAAGTTCACGGGAAGTACCCTGTAGGTTTTGATTTCCGTGCGAGTTTCGAAAATTTGCGGCATAAACGGATGTATCTTTTGATTGCTTTGGCTTAGAAGTTTGATTTTTTCACAGCTCCAAGGGACAGTAGACCTGAGTATTAGATATAAATTTCAGTTTGATACCTCCACGCGTTCCTGAGAATAACGGTCTTGACAGACGGACGGACGGACCGACAGACAACGAAGTGATCCTATAAGGGTTCCGTTTTTTTCCTTTTGAGGTACGGAACCCTAAATAAATACAGGATACTACAATCAACTAGCTAAAGAGTGTCTTAAGTCTTTACTTCCTCGTATATTTAAAGTTTCACCCTGCGTATGCGTCTGATAAATTTCTCTGCAATTATCTTCATCATTCTTGCGTTAGTCCCGGTGACATACGAGGTTCTCACTTCGGAGTCTGGGATCCGCTTTCCGACTTTTACTTCTCCACTTCACACGGTCTTGGGCATCCATGATAGTGAAACCATTGGCACGCATGTCATCTTTGACGTCAAGCTAGCACTTCTTGGGTCTGCCCCTCCTACCGGGGTTTATTTCTCTGTATCTTAATCTCACAATATAATAGTTTTAATAGTATCGCAGATTCTCACGAGTATCACGACACGACAGAGATTGGAAAAGTTAGGTACTGGCGGGTGAGGCCGCCTGTACCTAAGCAGCAGAAGCAGGCCGGAACGGTGGGGCGACTAGCGCCCCTCCCCCAAACCGGGGCAAGACGGGGCCGTGGTTCCCAAACCCGAGGGGGTCATCTCGAAACCGGAGATGGCCCAGGGTCAGTCGGGGTGCGAGGGATATGCTCTATGGGCAACCTTACACCCCGGCGTCTGTAGACCCGAGGCGGCGTTCGGTTTTAGTCGGTTCAAGCCCAACATAACCGCCCCCGCTGGCCAGCGGGGGGGTATCTGAAGGGATTTCCGCACGAAAAAAAAAGGTACTTAGAGGGGGAATAACAGGAATAGTTAACTAATGTTAATGAACAGGAAGTTTATATTGGTACCCATATAACATTTTGTTTAAAATTGTTAACCTGCACATTCGCTCCATTCATGAGCGAATGTTATAGCTTACAACTAAATACCTAATTTATATGCAAATGCCTTGAGAACGTGTTGTATTTATCACATTTATTATATCACGTATGGACTCACACAGACTGTATTGGACACATTAAAAGCTACATGTTGTATAATTATGTTTATAATATTTCCAATCTCTGTTCTTAATCCGTGGAAGAAATAAATAAGTACCTAACTGTATAAAATTATATGAGTATTTTAACTCGGCCTGAAGAAGAAGAATGAAATTTGATATTATTTCACCTTACAATGGCAGTCCCTTGGGGTACAGGGGCACTGGGCACCCATCACCAAGAGTTTTGGAGCCCAAGCCGACCTTATCTGCAAACCTGCTGATTAACGGAGGAGGTTCTGGTACAGGATTTCCTCTCGGTGAGGGAGTCAGAAGGCAGTCGCTCCCGTTAAAGTCATAATAAACCAAATTTGGAGCAAAGCGGGCGCCGAGATCTTTGGATGCAACTGTGATTGGCGGTCAGATGAAGAAAAGACAATGGCATTCCATTTAAATATATATTGAATCTAAAGTATTTACTTATGAATATTGTTATGCGATTTGGTGCCGGTTTGTTTGTTTGTTTTTATAAATTAAAATATTTATTTCTTTAGGTTATTGTGGAGTTTATTTATAGACTGGAAGATGACAGAAAATTCCAGTAATTAGACTCCTGAAGAGTCGCCATACTGGTATAAATGACCTGGAATTTTTGGTCATCATCCCGGTGTGTTATGTTTACTTACAGTAAATTTAATAAAACATTTTATATGAAATAATCGTTTAAAAAAAAGTAAAAAGACGCTATAAGGGTACTCCAACAAAAAGTTAAAAATAACTGTTGAAAAGAGTGAGGGGAGAGATAGTTGTAAGCACCCAACGTTTTTTATTAAATTACCTAAATATTTTACCTTATACGTTTCTTTTTTAGTTTTTTTTTAACTATTATTTTATTTTTAATTGTTTGGTTATTTTTTTCTTAATTTTATATTATTATCGGTTCTTGAAATTTCAAATCAATCGCACGTTTGGAGCTACTCCAAAATCGACTTCAAATATTCCATTACATACAAACATACATACCAAGTTATTAAAAGCGTGTTAAAATGAAAAGGTGATAGAAGGCTTTAGATAATGCTAACAGGACTACCGTTGGAAACGAATTAAAACTTCACGGTGTTATAACTTACATATTCCTAAAACGGTAATCAACATTTCTCTTTTTAAAGTAACGTGGGCATACCCACAAGTAACTATTTAGTAATCTGTGATAATACTAGATAAAGTTCACTTGTAACGGAATTATTTTTCATCTGGTATACCTACTTACTGACTTCATCCTTCTTATATTTTAAATGTGAAAGGTTGTGAAAATCTTTGGATGCTTGTTACACAATCACGCTCAAACGGCCGAACGGATTTGGCTGATCAAGTTTCAGCCAGCACATGGATAGATTTTTCATCTGGTATTCCTACTTACTGACTTCATCCTACTTATATTGTAACTGTGCAAGATTGTGGAAATCTTTGGATGTTTGTTACACAATCACGCTCAAACGGCTGAACGGATTTGGCTGATCAAGTTTCAGCCAGCACATGGATAGATTTTTCATCTGGTATTCCTACTTACTGACTTCATCCTACTTATATTGTAACTGTGCAAGATTGTGGAAATCTTTGGATGTTTGTTACACAATCACGCTCAAACGGCTGAACGGATTTGGCTGATCAAGTTTCAGCCAGCACATGGATAGATTTTTCATCTGGTATTCCTACTTACTGACTTCATCCTACTTATATTGTAACTGTGCAAGATTGTGGAAATCTTTGGATGTTTGTTACACAATCACGCTCAAACGGCTGAACGGATTTGGCTGATCAAGTTTCAGCCAGCACATGGATAGATTTTTTATCTGGTATACCTACTTACTGACTTCATCCTACTTATATTGTAACTGTGCAAGATTGTGGAAATCTTTGGATGTTTGTTACACAATCACGCTCAAACGGCTGAACGGATTTGGCTGATCAAGTTTCAGCCAGCACATGGATAGATTTTTCATCTGGTATTCCTACTTACTGACTTCATCCTACTTATATTGTAACTGTGCAAGATTGTGGAAATCTTTGGATGTTTGTTACACAATCACGCTCAAACGGCTGAACGGATTTGGCTGATCAAGTTTCAGCCAGCACATGGATAGATTTTTCATCTGGTATTCCTACTTACTGACTACATCCTACTTATATTGAAACTGTGCAAGATTGTGGAAATCTTTGGATGTTTGTTACACAATCACGCTCAAACGGCTGAACGGATTTGTCTGATCAAATTTTAGCCAGCACATGGATAGATTTGGCCGAAATAGAACATAGGCTATTTTTTATCCCTGGAATAGATTCCTATCGTTGCGGGAACGGGTTAAGAACTCCACGCAGGCAGAGCCATCAGCAACAGCTAGTTTATAATGCTAGTTTATAGATAATATATGCAGCTATGTATGTATGTATATGGTTCAGTGAAATCTTTGCGACTTACACGTGTAACTAAATGTAGACAATACTGTTGACAAACGTCCAACATTTTAACTTCGTTTCTTATACCCACCTGACGTGCATATTATTTTACGAGTTTCAAGTGCGCACAAAAATATTCTAAACGATTCTATGTTTTACGATGTCAATAAATTGGGAAATTCCGCACCTATTTATCATCATCTTAGGTGGTTCCCGGTTGCATCCGAGATTTTCATCTCGAAGCCTGGGGTCCGGATATCCCTTCTCCTCCCTTAGAGAAAAAAGTAATCTCATTCGTCAATCTCTCGTCAATGATACAAAACTGCGAGTACGTTTTTTTTTTTTTTTTTGATCGTGCGGAAATCCCTTCGGATACCCCCCCGCCGGCCTGCGGGGGTGGTTATGTCGTGTCTCGACTAAAACCGCACGGTGTCCTCCCCAAGTGTCCGTTGCCGGGCACCCCGGGTAAGCCCTCGAAAGGATAACCCCAGGGTTGCCGGCGGACTTTGGTCGCCACCGCGGTCTCGCCTGGTGGGGTCGGGTTTTATCCCGCTTCGGTGAGTTGGCAGGCGTGTGTAGGGCACACACGACACGCCTCCGCCACGGCCTGCTTCTGTAAGGACGGCGAGTCGGCCAACTGCCGTCCTCAGGCCCCGATCATGGAGGTCGGTAGTCCCGGGCGTAGATGAGTCTGCGGCGTCCTCGCCGCAGACTGCGAAACTCTGGGGGCAGGATTCTCTCCCGCTCCCTCTCCGCCGTCTCTTTCGCGCGCATTACCTGCTCGCAGAAAGAGGCGGCGGCGTGCCACTTGCTCCCGTCGGAGACCACGGCCCTCACCATGGTCTCCAACGAGAGAACGTCCATGTATTATCCATCCATGTAGTATGTTTGTACAGCTGAGATTAGGTACAATTTGAAACAAAATTAGTGTCTGATCAATAAGGGAAACAGGTAAGTATACTACATACATAATTAAATTAAAAATAATATATTATTAAAAATAAATGTACTATTGGAATTTTAAATGCCATTACCTAGATCATAATTACCCAATATCTCCCCAAAAACTAAGAATATGACAACACCACAAAGCAGATATCCAATATTTAGGCGGTCCACAAAACCGCTAGCACCGTACTTACACAAAATATTTTGCTTTACTTTAAATCAAATAAAAGCCTATATTCTAGATTCCCTTTGCATTGCATAGGTTATGTATTTATCGTCAGGCATTTGGGATTTGATTGCCTTATCATCCAGTTAATAGCAATCGTGGTGAATCGTGGGTGTGTAAGACACCTCTGCCTACCCCTTCGGGGATACAGGCGTGAAGTTATGTTATGTATGTGTTAATAGCCATTAGCCTTAGTTGGTTGAACAAAACAGGTACTGCTAAGGTAACGCTTTCTATATGCCACTGCGATGAAAAGATTGCTCTCAATATCAAAAATATTAACATTATAAGTAGGTAGGTACAATCGTAGTGATCACTTTTAAAATGACAAATTAAAAATGTTCTTATCAACAAACTAGCGGCGATTCGGCGATTTCTATACGGCGAAATTTTAGTGACATCAGTTCATTGCCGTTCATAAGTAGGTAGATACTTACTACTACAAGTTTGATAAAAAAAACTCAACCTTGAAAAAATATAGAAAGCAATTCATATTAGTAACTTATTTCTTTTTACGTGCGGAAATCCCTTCGGATACCCCCCCCCCCCCCGCTAGTTAGCGGGGGCGGTTATGTCGGGCATGAACGGCCGCACGCCGTCTTGTGTCTTAAAACGCCGGGGTGTAAGGTTTCCCATAGAGCATATCCCTCACACCCGGACAATTCATATTAGTGCCTTTTTTTTTTTTTCGTGCGGAAATCCCTTCGGATACCTCCCCGCCGGCCAGAGGGGGCGGTTATGTCGGGCTTGCACCGACTAAAACCGCACGCCGTCTCGGGTCTTAAGACGCCGGGGTGTAAGGTTACCCATAGAGCATATCCCTCGCACCCCGACTGACCCTAGGCCATCTCCGGTTTCGAGATGGCCCCCTTACTTGCTCTCCACTGTGCCATCTGCTAATCACAGGGATACGTGGAAAGCTTTCGAACAACCCTCAACAGGGCCGTCCTCGCCTCGGTCGGAGTTGGCCGTAGGCGGCAGCGTCTCTCCCACCCTAGGAGAGAGGCGCTGCCGTCTCCGTTGCCCAGGGTGCACCGCGTGGAGGTCCCCAACCAAGCACCATATTAGTACCTAATAGATAAATATAAATTTCACTGTAGATTATTGATAGACAAATATTTTTAAACTCTAGAACCCACCTTCCTCACTCTAACAACTTCTGTCATAGTATCCATCGGCTGGTTTTTCCTTATCTTTGACAATCATTATGAAATTGAGCTTGGAAGTACAAGTCTTAAAAATCTTATAATCCACGATGCGTCGTCACAACGACGAGGGTATCGGACAATCAACATTCACATGGATGTACCTACCTAGTAGGTATGCTGATAAAAGTTGGTACTTACCTACCTAAATGACTGTTATCTACGGATCGAATACTGATCCTTCTTGTGTAAAGAACACCAGTGTGCCGAATTTCATCTTATTCTAAAATCAAATGATGAATCATTTCAAATCGTAGTGAACTGCACGTAGGTAGGTACCTAAGATTTACTGCAATCTTGTTACCTTGTGGATAATAATATGATAAGGCAACCGTGTCAGTACATCATTACTTTACTATGTAAACGAATGACAGAATATAGGTACATAACAATTTTCCGACTGTCACGTAGGCCTACGCGATGTGTAATCGACAGATCGGGGAGTCCCCGCAATTAAATAAAAGTAGTAGGCTTATTTAGTTTCAGGGATTCCTAGGACTTTTAATAGCGATTATACTGTTTATAGGCTAAGCACATAGTTGGTTTCTTCGTCTGGTACTTTTGAGACTGAAGGTCACATTGACAGACTTCAAGCGATGGGTACTAATAGATAATATCTCATCAAATATCAACGAAAGAGGAAAACAGTGACAATAAGAATTACCTTACCAGAATTTATTAGAAAAAGAGGCAAAGGTCACTCAGCGGAAACTGAAAACAATTATTGTAATAATGACGAAGAGGACATCAGGGCTGTATCTGATGATGAGTATAGAGAAAAAGAAAATAGATATCAATCGTCTTGAAAAATGTTCAGAATTTTTGCAAGTCGCGAAAGAAAAATTAGTATGACAGCAATTTATTCTTAAAAAAAACTTTTTAGAACTTTAAATACATACAAGAATTGCGAAAAGATTGGGATATTTTTTAAGAAAAAAAGCGTCGACAATGTAAATAGCTATTTATTTTGCGTTTCTATATAAGTAAATACAATAAACTGACCTATTTATTGACCATTCTCTCGTGTTGCACTTTGAAGAATTCTTCGAAATGCAGTAATTGCGATCGTCCACAAAATGGCGGCGATAAATCTATCTAAACCTTGTAACGAGCAATTCTTCTATATATATATAAGTATATATAATCTAAATCTCAGAAATGGCAATAACGATTTTCATGAAATTTAGTATACATGGTTTCGGGGGGCGATAAATTGATCTAACTAGGTTTTATTTTTAAAAAACGTTTTTGACATTTCTGAGTTTAAAGGTATTGCTTATTATCGAAGGAAAACCTTCTAGCTTGGCTGGCTTAAGAAGATAAGTATTTTTATTCATTATATTTAAAGCTATGGTTAGTTTGTCCGGTTGTTGTTTGTGTGTTTATGTTAGAATATTTATTTATTTACTGGACACAAGCAAGCTTTGCTTTCTTAGGGCACAGTTTTGCTACAAGCACTTACAGTTAGGTACCGTACATTGCTACAAAACTATTGCTCTTCCAACTAAAGACAGTTTACATTTCTCAACTATTTCTAGCTACGCGAGGTGAACGACCGCGACTTCGCTACGAAGTTATTTATGTAACATTAAAATTCAAACGTCAGAATAATAAAGTTAGCATTGAACTAATTCAGGGACGAATAAAATGTTTATTATAGAAATTATGGGTACCTACTTACTACTAAAAAGTTTTGAAAAACTTCATAACCATAACGTTTCATACAAAGACCATTTTAATAATTTCATAGTAAAAGATAGACTAAATGATTTGAAACAGACGAATCGATAAGGCACCGATAGTATCAGTAGTCCGATTAAATAGTCCGATGATCGAACTACTGAGACTTTTTCGGCTCAGTAGTCCGTTGATGCAGATGATTATAAATCATCGGACTACTGAGTCTTTTAGTCCCATTCGACCTTTCCGGACTAGTGGTTCCGGCGCTTCTGGGTTAGGTTAGGTTTAGAATTGTGACCCCAACAGAGCGCGAGCCGAGCGAGCGGAGCGATCGAGCCGCGTCAGCAGCCGGCGATACTAAGCCATAAGGCAGGATCCAACCAACTACATCCCCCGAACATCTACTGACGGTCAGAGGCTGTTGGTTAAAACGTTCGTAGACCCTTCAGATTGGACGGTATTTCACGTAGATAGTTGGTTGAATCCTTCTAGTTGGAGTCTCAGCACAAAGTCACTGTGGTCAGAATCAGTACGCAATACTAGTTTAAATAAAATAGTTTATACCTACTCCAATACACGTATTCATCTGTAGTGCAGTAATAACTATTGCATAATCACAAACCGGGTCGGAAAATAGAATTTATAAATTGAACTACAACTAAGTTAAACAGTAAGAAAGACGCGCTAAATAAATATCGCAATAGAGTGTGGAAATCACTGCGGAAAAGTTCAGACAAATGTCATAATTTTTGTAATTCATGTGCAATTCGCTACAGCTAGTATCCTTCCTTATACAGGAAATGCTAATGTCATAACACAAAAATAACTGATCACCTTCCAGTCCAAAAGTAACTCATCTTCCTTTTAAATATAATTACAAATAGGTATTATATAGGAACATAAGCTAAAAAAAATATTTACATGACGAATTCCTAATTATATTAGTTATATTCCAAGAAGTACACACAGGACCATTACGGTATAATGTGGGACTGTTTCAGGGATGCTGCTTGTCACCAATAGCATTTAACATAGTAATTAATATCTTAATTACCAAGTTAATACGTCACGAAAAGAAATGGGGTTATCAGTTTAAAGTAAATAACATATATTATACTCAGAGTCCATCTTAGCTTTTGCTGACGATCTCGCAATACTGACGCGAATCCAAAACAATGTCAGGAACTATTAAAGGAAGTCGATGAGTTCTGTTCGTGGACAAATGGACTGAGGACGAAGCCCAGTAAGTGTCACTGTCTGTGTCTGGGTAGACGGGACACCAAATTTACCTCCTACGACCCGGGACTCTTCATTGGGGGTAAACCAGTTTCCATAGTCGCTGAATCGGTGCCATTTAAATTTCTTGGGAGAAAGATAGACTATAAAGGACGCACACCATCCTTAGATGAAGTTGTCGATACGTTTACAAATGACCTAAATAAGATAGATCAGATACCACTAAACAATATAAAAAAAGCTTGGATATATGACAACTACTTAACATCACGTCTGACTTGGCCTTTTCTGGTGTATGAATTCAGTAAAACCTTACTGGCGAAAATAGATGCAACTGTCATAAAATCGCTAAAATCGTGGCTTGGACTAGCGCACTTTGCTGATTCCTCTGCTCTATTTAGGGATCAAAATAATTTTGGGATGAAACTTAAGAAACCATCGGAGCTCTATAAATACCTTAGAGTTACCAAAGCCCACATCTTAGGTAAATCCCAAGATGTCACAATCAGGGCACTCCCGAAAGATAATAACGCGTCCGAGCTTGAATCTAGACTCCTATTCCATAAACGATTTATGATAGGGGCCCAGTCGAACAGAGTGGGGTTGGGAGTACGAGAGCCAGAAAGGGACCAGGATATACTTAAGTCCTTTCTAAAACAAGACGAAAATGATAAATATCGAGTGCACGCGATGAATTTGGAAATCCAAAATGAATGGTTGACAATGGGAGAGTTCTGCATACCGATGGCCTTAAAGTGGCGCACCTTGATCTATGACTGGTCGCCGGCCCTGTTAAAATTCTATCTTAACGCCTTTCAGATGACCCTCCCAGACCAGAGTAATTTGGTAAGGTGGGGGAAGGCCACAGAAAAACAATGTTATACTTGTGGTGAGGCAATAGGGACAGCTAGACATATATTAGTAGGATGTAGGGTGCTTCTCGATAGAGGCCATTACTCACGCCGCCACGATAAGGTGCTTATCATCATACGTGAAGCAATGAGTCTGGCAGTAGCTAGAGCCAAAAAAGGATTGACTACTATAGGACGTCATATCAACTTTGTGTCTGAAGGTTCATCCATAACTTATTATGCAGTATCTAAGATTGAATAAGGTTTGTTCCTGGATAAGGAACAAACCTTATTCAATCTTAGATACTGCCCCAGATTGGACTATCCTAATCGACATTTATGAAAAGCACTATAAAATTCCGGAGGATGTTGGGGTTTCGTCATCTAACATCATCAACATCGTCATCTAACATCGTCGTCATCTGACATATTCCTATACTCTAAGAGGTTAAAACATGTGGTTCTTGTGGAACTTACTGTACCGTGGGAAACAAATATACCGAAGGACCACACAATAAAGAAAAATAAATACTATGATCTCACAAACGAATTAATCAAAAACGGTTACGTGGTTAATTTGTATGCAGTGGAAGTGGGAGCGAGAAGTATACCAGCAAAATCTCTCTATAACCTACTTAAAGATCTAGGCCTATCGAGAGCTGCAATAAGCTCATTACTAGGACGAATGTCTAAAGCGGCACTAGTAGGTTCGTATCAAATTTGGTTAGGCAGGGAGGGGAACTTGGGTAGTGAAGGTGAGTGTTGATGTACATCAACAAAAGGGGCCCCTTCTAAACCTACACTTGGGTCGCAAGTCCCAGGCACTGTCCCGAGTTCCCAACTCAGCAACGCGATGGACCCGGCACCCGCACGGAGAATCCATGGATTGCTAAGAATATCGGTGTAGCTAGTTACTTAGTTATATTATAATTATAATTTCCTACTGCATATCAAAAATGAAATAAAATCAATTTCATTATCAATTGTGTGTATTAGAAACATACACAATACATCATGCAACATGTTGACAAAGTATATAAAAGGTACCAACATTACTCGTCATTATCATTTAAAATTTTAATTCTTTTGACCTCTTGCGATTCATATATTCATTTTATTCGTTAATCTGTACCTACCTACTTATAAAAGAAAGTGTACAAATAAATAAATCAAAATCAATAAAATCTATGACTCAAATCATAATTTCATCTGTACATTACAGATAATGTGTATATTTATAGCCTTATGATTTATGAACCCGTATTCATCAAATCCACAAGTGTGTTAAAGGGCCTCTTTAAAATCTTACCCTTAAACCATATTAGATTAATATTTTTTCTTCTTAGTAAGTAACTTGCTGATATAAATCAAGAGTAGATCTAATCTTCTAGTCAGGAATTTATTCCTTCGGAATTTTTGAAAACTGACGCAAACTTAGTGTATCTTAAAAGCCAAATAAGTAAATATATTTTTATAACAAGATAGATACCATTTTCAGCGCATTAAAGACAATGCGCTGAAAAAATGAGAAGAATATAACGAACAGTGAGAAATTATCAATTTTCGCGGCAGTCAATACAGATTGACTTCAATATACCAGCCATACCAGGCGACGACGCGCGACGTCAGACGCATTGGCCGTCGATATAAAGAACTATTATTTAAAAAGAAATAATACAACTTTACAATCTTTCGGGAAATCTTTAAACTACCCTAAAGATTGCATCATTTTTTAATCTTGAAAAGTGACGAGGAAATATACTGTGCGTTTAAGTTCGTGATTATCATGTGTTACCCCGTGTGCCGTTTGTTTATAGTGATGATAATGATGTTGGGGATGGATCGTCTCACATGACCTGTCGCCTTGGGAACGTGATTGTATCTCACAAAGAACAACAGACATAACATAACTCACGCATGTATCCCCGAAGGGGTAGGCAGAGGTGTATTACACACCCACGATTCACCAGTTATGTTTAGGTCTCAATGTAAGAGGGCGAGCCTATTGCCATCTACCAGGCACATTACTACGCGAACGATAATTAACATATTTAATACACACATAACTACGAAAAGTCAGAGTCAGAGTGTGTGCCCGGGGGCGACTGGGGATCGAACTCGAGACCTCATCTCGGCAGTCCGTTACGTACACGTACACCACACCGGGCTATCGCCCCTCAGTCGCAGAGCAACAGACACGCCCGCAAAACATAAGTGTGTAAACTAGAAAGCGATCATGTCTCTTTTTTGTGAAACTTGCAATACAGGTAACGTGTAATTTTCATAAAAAATTTATACATTAACGACGGCACAATGACGACACAATGATAAAATATATCTAATATTTTAAATTTGAAAGTTTATGAAGATGATTGGATGCTTGTTACTTAATTACCCTAATATCTAAACGGATCTGGCTGAAATTTGGTACAAGGATGAAATTATAGTCTTGAATAACACATATGCAATAGGATTTCCCCCGGGAATAGGTTTCCATGGGTTGCGGGAACGGGATCAGAATTTCACGCAGCTGAAGTCGCAGGTAACAGCTACCTTGTATATTCGGGGGGAGTTTGGACATCCAACACCCCTGTCCCCCTACCTCATGGATTCTCATAAGAAGCTCATTACGACAAATGGCTAAAAATTACAAAATCTGCACAAAAGCATTATTTAAAATTCTATGATCTGTATTTTGAACACATTGCACATTGCAATAAAGTGCTGCTGAATTACATATTACGTTAGGACGTAACAAGTCAATAGTCTGCGTATACCTACACCATGAAATCTTGAAAAATCCTGAAGAAATAAATACTTTAAAACTATTACACACACGCACTATGTGTTTAATCGTGGGTGTGTATACACCTCTGCCTACCCCTTCGGGGATACAGGCGTGAAGTTATGTTATGTTATGTTACTATGTGTTTAAGCATAGGTACTAAATCTAATCAATTTAAAAAATACTAGCATCGTCACACGGTTTCACCCGTGTCAGTCCTGATCCCGTGGGAATATTGAGATAAAAAGTAGCCTATGTTACGTCTAATAGTGAAAGAATTTTCGAAATCGGTTCAGCAGTTTCAAAGTTTATCGATTAAAAACAAATAAATGTTTCACTTTATAATATTAGTGTAGAAGTATAGATTAAATGTTTCATTAGAATTCTGAATGCCTTTTCTCAACCGTGGGGTTTTCCACAAGTAAAGAAAAATAAAAAAGCTGAATCTAAAGTAGGTACTTTTTTTCTTTTTTATTCGTGCGGACATCCCCCCCGCCGGCCAGCGGGGGCGGTTATGTCGGGCTTAAACCGACTAAAACCGCACGCCGTCTCGGGTCTACAGACGCCGGGGTGTAAGGTTACCCATAGGGCATATCCCTCGCACCCCGACTGACCCTGGGCCATCTCCGGTTTCGAGATGGCCCCCTCGGGTTTGGGAACCACGGTGTCCCCGGTTTGGGAAAGGGCCTCAGTCGCCCCACCGTCCCGGCCTGCTTCTGCTAGGGTGACAGGCGGCCTCACCTGCCACCCCCCTAAAGTAGGTACCTTTTTTTTTTTTTTTCGTGCGGAAATCCCTTCGGATACCCCCCCGCCGGCTAGCGGGGGCGGTTATGTCGGGCTTGCACCGACTAAAACCGCACGCCGGCTCGGGTCTTCAGACGCCGGGGTGTAAGGCTACCCATAGAGCATATCCCTCGCACCCCGGCTGACCCTGGGCCATCTCACCACTAACAGCATCGCTCATCCTGTCTCCTCTGAAAGCAGAGGAGTACGGAGAGCGATGTGTTCCCGCCACGTTGGGTATTGGTCGACGATCAATGCCAACCCTATGAAGGGGTGAAGGGGAAGCCATTGACCGCCGCCCAGGGTGTACCGGCCGCTCCGATTCCGTTCCCCCCGGACTGCAGCGGGATCGGAATCGGAGCGACACTCGAGGAGGTTACCCAACACACACCCCCCTAAAGTAGGTACCTATAGGTGAAGACTTCTGTTAACATATTTTTATAACAAGACCTAACTTTTACAAAAGGAAGCAATTGGTGCACATATTAAAGTCAATAAGAAGAAATAGGAAGAAGGAAGGTGTTGTGTAGAAAGAAAACAAAATATGGATACAGATCCTCGATACTTCTGAAACGAGATAAACAACTGTGAAGAAGAATGTATCAAAACTATCGCTAACAATAGAACATCAATGACTAGCCTTTTTTAAATTACTGTTCGCGTTAACACATTCCATGGGACCCTATTCACATTATAATCCATCCCTGTACCAAATTTCAGCCAGATTTCGCGTGAAAGAGTTACAAACATACATCCATCCATACTCACACTTTCGCATTTATAATATTAGTAGGATTACCTGGAAATAACTTAAACAGCATCGATATTTCACTACAAAGTTGCGCCTTGAGAATGAACAGGTACGACATTGGTTCTTAATACCAAAGTATCGGTTTGGTGCACGTACCTTGCTCTATTATGAGTTGAAGCAACCCTAGTAGCTATTCATCAATAAGATTACATGTTTGGTCGTAATAACTAATAACTTGGCCGGTTAACGTACGACTCATCGCTGGTCGCCGTCTTACATCGAACGCGTATAACTCAGCCTACCTAATAATTTGCAGCAAGATCCTGTAACTGGATATGCTAGCTAGGTGGTTTGCATACTAAATTGGTAGCAATACTAGTAAATGAAGTACCAATCTTGGGATTTTATAGTGACCGGTATAATAGCGCTGGCGCTTTGTGTTAACATTATAATGTGTTAACGCAGTTAAATGCGTTAAATTGCGTGCATTTTTGTTGCCACTGCGCTCAATGAGAAGTGAATCAAACGGGTAATCATATATTATAGGTACATTTTTTCAGAGTGTACCTAACTTACGGTAAGTACTGAAACCATAAGTCGTAATTTGCGTGTACTTCTTTTGGAAAATAAACTATATATTATCACTGATGTCAGTGCAAAAATAACATCCACTTGTTGTTTTATATATAAATTATCGTTTATCTTTGAACTAATTGAACGATCCTAATAACGTAATAGTTTTAATTAAATCACCATCACTTATCAATAGTTTTACAAATCAGGGTAATATCGAAGGAATAAACAAATACATAAATCTCAACCTACTAAGTCAATTAAACTGACCCAGACCACGTAGGGGCAAAGGCTATAACGATATGGTAACATAGTTGACGAATTAATAATTTATTTACCTTTTTCATCAACACAGGGATCTGGTGTTCCAGGGACATCTCCAGCTTCGGGGAACTCATCAAGGTTCTCTTTGGTGCACACGGGCTCATTAATAACACCTTATAAGTCTTGTTTCACTTTGTTATAATTTATTTATTTACTGTTACATTTATTATTAAGAAAGCACTAAAGATAACTGTCACTTAATGTCCTCGTGTTGTTCACGATATGTGATTCATTTTTATTAACGTTTATTTATTTTAACTTATTCCCGCTCGAAGAATATTGAGGGTGGATTTATATGTCGTGGATACGAGCAGCGGTGCGCAGCCACCCGGCACTTGCGCTTGATGCGAATGAGCTACGCGCGCGGTACGCGCCCGGGCCGAGAGTTTAGTGAGTCGCGCGACGGGCGACGCTAGACAAAACCAATTTGAGATATTGTCCTATGCATTAACGGTCGGCATTTGTAGCTATGTTTCTGCATATTACTGTCAATAGTCTATCTAATATATCTGATAAACTATCAGTAGCAGGGATTTTAACGACATGTAAATTTAACAGCAATGACACGCAGCCTGCGCGTGAGCATCACGTAGTGACCGTGTGATAATGTTGGCGCCCTCGGCGGGCGCCCCGTTAAAATGTTCACAATATCGAGATCCAAACAAGAATATTCAATAGGCACCATTATGCAATCATAACAGTTTCAACAAGCGAAATATTTTCTTACTATTCACTTTTAAAATCATGTGGGGGAAAAATAAAATAATAATATTCTAATTGTTTTTTTTATCAAAATACATTTGTTGGAAAACGTTTGCATTTTACATTCATTGGAAAAAAATCTTAGATATCTAAGTAAGTGAAATTATTCGTATGATGAAAGTAACCTAGGTACCTTTTTTTTTTTCGTGCGGAAATCCCTTCGGATACCCTCTCGCCGGCCAGCGAGGGCGGTTATGTCGGGCTTGAACTGACTAAAACCGCACGCCGTCTAGGGTCTACAGACGCCGGGTTGTAAGGTTGCCCATAGAACATATCCCTCGCACCCCGACTGACCCTGGGCCATCTCCGGTTTCGAGATGGCCCCCTCGGGTTTGGGAACCACGGTGTCCACGGTGTCTTGCCCCGGTTTGGGGGAGGGGCGCTAGTCGCCCCACCGTCCCGGCCTGCTTCTGCTGGGGTGGCAGGCGGCCTCACCTGCCACCCCCAAGTAACCTAGGTACCTACTTCGGTACTGACTCACAGTTTGCGTTTATTGAGCGTGTTTCAATATTTAAACACCTGAATATTAGTGTTTTCGAGAAACAACTGCTATAAAAATAAGAATGTCTCTTACAGACGTGAGTTGACTATAAACGTTGGTTTAAACAAAACATTAACATTCACTATCTTATCCTGAAGTTTGTCACCTACTATCCTCATTAGAATATCTAATGTTTACTTAATTATATTTTTATTAAATGTTGGCTGTTATAAAATAAACTGATTGTCGGTAGAATAATTCATTCATGGCAACGCAGTTTATTGCTGGACATGGGCCTCTCCCAATGTGTGCCATAGCACCGAATCCTACGCCTTCTGCATCAATTCTATCTATAGCTACAGTCTATTACATCATGCTTTATGTCCTACTTTATAAGAACTGAAAATAATTTCTTAAAAAAAAACGACGGGAGTGCCGGCAGAAGTGAAAGCTTGAATATTAACGTTGTGCTTTTTTGATATTTTGGAAAGGTTAGGGAATAATTTTGCACGAATTGCTTTAATTATCAGTATAAAAGTACTATCATTTATGTGGTAACATACAATATTCATTTATTGCGCTATCGTACACAAACATGAGAATTTATATTACATTAAAAATTTAACACTTCAGAACTATTACAATTATTTTACATTAAAAAGTTTATCTCTTAGAAAAATCAACTTCCATCCATAGTTTCAACGACTTTTTCACCATCATACCAGAACCATCATCGCCAATATATTTATAAAGTACTCACTCATTTTCTTTCGCTATTTCTTCGTCCCTTTTTCATTAATAGGTGCACTTTGTTTAATTTCCATTTTATATCAATAGATTTATGGCACAAAATAGTATAAATATTACAAAAAGTTATATGATGACAAAAAGTGTTTCTTGGGTCTCGGTCGGAATCGATGTCAGTCTTAACAAGTACAAAGTGAAATTAGCGCTTCTATATTTGTGTGCAAACGTCTTACTAATTTAAAAAAAAATTTACCCATTACAAAAAAAACGTGCACAACGCCACTAAAGAAGTTTTCACTTCAAAAACTAATAGGTAGCTACATACACAAATTTGCATGCATATTGCGTCTTTACGGATGATATTCTGTTATTCTGTCCTGGAAGACTGTTCACTATCATGTTGTTTGTTGAGACGCATATGAAAGTAATTTATAATTCAAGATAAATAGTAAGCAAAGCGCATGTAACTATCATAATTATACCCAATAGTTAGTTAGCTCTTCCATTAAGTTTATATTAATTATTTAAATTATGCAGACACCTATTTTGCGAGAGTGATCTGGATTATTTGTTAAACTCAGTACCTTTTTTTTTTCGAGCGGAATACCTTCGGATACCCCCCCGCCGTCCAGCAGGGGCGGTTATGTCGGGTTTGAACCGACTAAAACCGCACGCCGTCTCGGGTCTACAGACGCCGGGGTGTAAGGTTGCCCATAGAGCATATCCCTCGCACCCCGACTGACCCTGGGCCATCTCCGGTTATACTCAGTACCTATTATCTATTTCACTTAATGATGTTTTGATTAACGTCACTAAGTTGTCTTACTCGTATACATCCGGCTTTACCTAGTACGGGACATTCTGTTGCAACGAAATCACAGCTATAAACTGCATACTACTTCTCTCTTCTTTCTTTGATTATATTCATTGCATGAATATCACAGGATACGTTGTTCACGTTGTTTGGTTAAATTCTATTCTAATACATATTCTTTACAAAAAAAATGGTTGAAAAGATACCCAATTACAATCAGTTTCTGGACTATTTTAAGCTACGTTCTAAATTATTTAAAGATGCAATTCTCAACTCTTACTAAACGACTATACAAATGCCATGAGACAGAATAGATAATATATTTGCTTCAGAGCATCGATTTTATTAGCCACGGAAGCGATTCAAATTAAAACCTATTTGAAACTAAAATAAACATGTAGTCCGCCTTGACTAATAATAGGTAAGGTACAATGACAAAGTATGGTCATGAAGTGAAGACAGTGAAGCGCACCAGTATACATTAATAGCAAGTTTAAGGCTACAGGTATTATGTTTATAAATTACTAGCTGTCGCCGATAGGAATGTATTCCCGGAATAAAAGTAACCTACCTATGTCCTATTCCAGACTATAATCTATCTCTGTACCAAATTTCATCCAAATTCGTTCAGCCGTTCTGTCGTGATTGAGTAACATATAATGTATCTATCCACCTATCTTTAGCAGTAATATTAGTAGTAAGATAGCGTAGAGGTGCTTCTTAAAATTACAGAATGATCTCAAGTTCTCTTGAACAAGAGAAGATTGACATTAAAAAAAAAATCGATTTGATGGACCATATCCAGCAGTTGACTGCGATAGGCTAATTGATCGATTAATCTATAAAAGTAAAGGAGAAATCACACCATACACTGCGTCCACACGCAGGCCCCTCCTTCCCACTGGGCACTCTGGGCACGTGCCCAGGGCCCCGCGATCGAAAGTGGTTCCAGCCAGATCACCAAATGATAATCGATATCAATTACCGAAAAACATATTGGTTTTGAAAAAATCAAATGATATTGACTGACTACAATACTTATTATTATTATTATTACTACTACTACTACTATTATTATGACTACAATACTTAGTTGCTTATTAGTTTTTACCAGCGTGAAGTTACTCTACTCTCGCTCGAAAATCAGGCTAGCCAATATTAGTAGGTAGGTATGTTTAGATTAATTTAAATATCTATTAATATGACTGTATAAGAATACAATTTCACTTTTAAAGTTAAGCACTTTCCATATAACGGACTACCACACAACCGCTCATCCCTTGTTTAGCCCCCTAGGTGTGAAATAAAAAAAACGTCGGTACACGTGTACTTTTTAAGCAGAAGCAACTATATGAAATTTCGTGCTTCTTACTTCGAATATGGCGGACTTTCCATACAATCGTCTTATTTTACCTCCTTAGTACCAAAACTTTCAAAAATGCTGGTACTTGTGTTTATTTAATTCTAACCAGAAGCAACTCTCTGAAATTTCGAGCTTCTATCTTCAAAAATACCAATACCAAACCCATATTTCACTCAGGGGTAAAATTTTGATTACGTATGTATTTATTTCTTACCAGAAGCAGTGTATGAAATTTCGTGCTTCTGACTTTGAAAATGACGGACCTCAATACAAACGTTCATCCCTTATTTTGGCAAATCAGGAGCAGTTTCCCAAAATCCTTAATTGGTATCCACTAAGCTATCACTATCCATATGGCGGACTTTCCATACAATTTTTTTTTTTTATATTTAGGACACGTCAATTTGACTTCACCTCGCCTGATGGTAAGCTGAAGGTAAAGTCTCAGGAAAGAGGGTCACCATTACATACACGTATCATGTTAACAATGGTGGCACTCAGCTTGGCGGCCTCATCAGAAGAGGATTGTCGTCGCAGCACCGCGTAACACCCACCGGTCCTACTAGTGCTGCGACCACAATCCCCCTGCCCGGCTATGCCTTCTAATCGTCTTATTTTACCTCCTTAGTACCAAAGTTAGTTAGTTTCAAAAACGCTGGTACACGTGTTCATTTAATTCTAACCAGGAGTAACTATCTGAAATATCGAGCTTCTATCTCCAAAATACCTATACGAAACCCATATTTTACTCAGGGGCAAAATTTGAAAAAAAATGCTGATTACGTATGTATTTATTTCTTACCAGAAGCAGGTGTATGAAATTTCGTGCTTCTGACTTTCAAAATGACGGACCTCAATACAAACGTTCAACCCTTATTTTGCCAAATCAGGAGCGAAATTTTCAAAAATCCTTCCTTAGTATCCACTACATCATAAAAAGCATCTACAGCCAAACTGCCGAAATTTCAAGTTTTAGCTGCAGCGGTATAGGCTCTGCGCTTAGACTAAAAAATATACATTTAGTCTGAGGCTCTGCGTTGATGAATCAGTCAGTCAGTCAGTCAGTCGGGACAAGTAATATGTGTATAGATTGCCTGTTCATTTACAGTCAGTACATAAATACAAATAATTGTAGAACCTTGTTTACTTACTTTCTTTGTCTATTCCAACAAAATAGTGCTCTTTCAAGGCCATAGGGGCCCTATTATCCTAATGTGCCCAGGGCCACAATAGTAAAGACGGCCCTGTCCACACGATATCCTCCATCCTCCAAGTTTTATGTTTTATCGGAGACAAAATTTGAAGCTCTAGTTTTCTTGGACCGCACTATCAAGTTATTCTTCCTTTTAATATAGCTTCACTCATATTACGAGTATATATATTAGGTATGTGGTAACTATTTAATCTACACCGGGATGGTAAGTTGCGCACATTTCTATTAAGGTAAAGTCAAAATCAAGCTAAACTCGTCACTATAATATCATTTATCTTTTACATAAGGTTTCCACACGAATCGGAAAGTAACATGGGTGCAACATAGTTTCCTAACGCAATGCAGCCAGCCGTATTTAGGCTTTCAACCTGGTATTTTTAGCTTGAGTGCAACGCTCTGAGTCTGACTAGTCCTGATAGCCGCACAGACATGTATAATTTATCTGTTATTTAATGTAATGATTAGATAACGAATGGTTACAATTGGTACTAGGCTAATTGTTCATTCAAAAGCATGTTGAATAGAGCATTTTGTTCGTCTATTATTGTCATATAATTAAGATAATAATTCTGTTTAAAAACTTTTGGCCGATTTCTGAATTGAGAAAAGGAAGTTGAGCCTGGCTCAACGCCTTTTTAAGCACAGTTTCACTATGGAAACTATAATAGGAATACATATGAATCACTACATACCTTTTTATTTTTTTCGTGCGGAAATCCCTTTTTTATTTATTTTTTCGTGCGGTAATCCCTTCGGATACCCCCCCGCCGGCCAGTGGGGGTGGATATGTCGGGCTTGAACCGACCAAAACCGCACGCCATCTCGGGTCTTAATACGCCGGGGTGTAAGGTTGCCCATAGAGCATATCCCTCGCACCCCGACTGACCCTGGGCCATCTCCGGTTTCGAGATGGCCCCCTCGGGTTTGGGAACCACGGTGTCCCCGTCTTGCCCCGACTTAGGGGAGGGGCGCTAGTCGCCCCACCGTCCCGGCCTGAATCACTACATACCTATAAATAATAGAACAAAGTCCTCCGCTACATATATTCGTTTGTCGCGACAAACTCAAAAACTATAGAATGGATTTACATCCGATTTTGACCAATAGTTAGAGTGGTTCATGGAAGGATTAAGGTTTTGTGAAAACGGCTGAACGGATCTGGATGAAATTTAGTTAGATAGATTATAGTCTGGAATAGCAAATAAGCTTTTTATTCTGGGTATAGGTAGCTATGAGTCGTGGGAACGGGACCAGCATTATACGCAGGCGAAGCCGCAGGTAATAGCTATGTTCGTTACTTTTATGATATAGGCTACCAACAATTTATGGAAAAAAAGTTCGTTGATCAGGTTTCCCAAGGAACTTGCGCATTTAGTTCTTTTTTTGCACTTGTTTACAGACGACACTCGCTCAGTCCGTCCGTCAGCAGTGAACGATAACACCCCTGCTGCGCTCCAGAGCTCGCGCAGCTCAACTCGTTTAATATGCACCGGATATCGATCACTAAAGATATTCATGGAATTTGAAGACCTCAAAAATGGTCGGGGCCTATTTGACAATAATAGGGAGGAATTAATGTAAAGTCATGTTTTTTTAAGACTCAGAGAACAGTATCAATAGTACTAGTGTATCTTTATCTAAACAAATAAAATTGAAGTGTCTGTTTGTTATATTAAAATAAAAGCATTTTAAAAAATACATATGAACGTATTTTTTAAAACGATTTAAAAAAAATGTTGTTTGTCTATCTCTCTGTTTGACTTGGTTTTAATCTTAGAAGTTTATACGTTCACCAGCAGATAGCTAACGTTATAAGGCGTAACTTAGGTTACGTTACGCAAAGAAAGAATCTGGATCTAAGGCCACCAGGATGAAGTCGCAGGCACAGGTAAATAAATGTCGATATCTATATGATTACCTGAATGATACTTATCTGGCCTAGACTAGAATAGTAGTTTATGCAACTGTCATATAAGAAGGGGTATGAAAACACGAGAGTCTGTTTATCGCATGAGGCGAAGCCGAATGCGATAATAGGTTGACTCGAGTGTTTTAATACCTAAGTTATATGCAGTTTCATACACTACTTTATCTTCACTCATAGGAAAAATTGAAATTAAACAAAGTAGGTAGGTTACAAGGAAGTAATTTAGCATGCGCCATTTTTTTCACAGTTAACTGCGTATGCGTGCGCGTTTTTTTCATATTCAGCCTAAAACCCTAGGCTAGTTTAATGAATAAAAAAAGATAGCGGTGCTATAATGAGTTTTATGATACAGTTGGTGGTACTATAATAAGTTTAATTTTTAATTTTATGTATATGCGTTTATAAAGTGCGTATGTAGGTATAGAATCGTCTTTGAATTCGTAATTCGAATTTTTCGATTTGAGTGTAGATAAAAAGAATTTAACGCAATTAACATACAAAGACCGGCCATACAAAGAATGAATATATTAAATTTTTTAATGGCCCGTTAATATTGTTGCAAGTGTTCCTCTTATTATCTCTTATATACTCATTAAGATTGTTGGAATAAGAGGAACAGTGCTTTAATTTTATTATAACTTTTATTTAATAAATCATTTAAAACTTGATTATGATTACAAATAACATACTTATTCAATTTATTATAAAATCGAAACAAATCATTTTGCACAATATTACGTCGGTGTGGAACCTAATATAGAAACACGCTTATACGATACGAATACATACCGAAAGCACAGCTAATAGAAATCTCTAATCCTAGACAGCACTTTTCGCCGAAAATTTTGTTGATAGAAAACAATGTTTGTAGACATCTCGGTACATAGGAAGCACTCTACCCAGAGATCTCTCTTCATAGGTAGCACTGCTGGTAAAAAAAAAATATTCCAAAAATAAGTAAAGTGGGTTAGGTTAGGTTAGAACTGTGACCCCAACAGAGCGCGATCCGGGCGAGCGAAGCGAGCGTGCCTCGGCAGCGGCCAGCGAAGCGCCGGAACCACTAGTCCGGAAAGTTTACGGCAAAAAGTGCTATCTATGAAAAGAGATCTCTGTGTATAGTGCTTCCTATGTACCGAGATGTCTACAAACAAAGTTTTCTATTAACAAAATTTTCGGCGAACTCTGGACTCATATTACGTATACGAGACTTCCTTGTTCGTCCTGTCCCAATGCATTTAATAAATATATAAGGTAATTTTGTATGGTTTAAGGAACATTTTCTATAATGCATATTATATTTGACATAATATTGAAAATTGTATAATGTATTATTGAAATAATATTAAAAAAACATGTACTTT
The DNA here is from genome assembly GCA_946251805.1 of Cybosia mesomella. NCBI lineage: Eukaryota > Metazoa > Arthropoda > Insecta > Lepidoptera > Erebidae > Cybosia > Cybosia mesomella. The sequence continues at coordinate 21,601,542 of OX276401.1, forward strand.
CTCATAGTTTACATATTTAACTATGCAATTCTCTCAACCCTAACTAAACGATTATAGAAATGCCATGAGACACGGAATAACTAATAATATTTGCTTCAGAGTATCGACTTCATTAGCCGCGGAAGCGATTAATAATAACACCTATTAAAAACTAAAATAAACATGTAGTCCACCTTGACTAATAGCTAAGGCAGTACAATGATAAACTATGTGAAGTCAATGACAAAAATGTACTCCACGACGTGAAGCGAACCAGTATTCATTAATAGCAAGATTAGGGCTACAGGTTTTATTATTTAAATTACTAGCTGTTGCCGACAGGAATTTATGACCGGGATAAGAAGTATTCTTAGAATCTATGTGCTATTCCAGACTATATTCCATCCAAATTGTAACCTCTGTGGCGCAGCGGTAGAGCATTCGACTGCTAAAGGTCAAAGTCACGGGTACAATTCCCGCTCATAGCAAATCCTTCAATTAACGAACACAAAAAGAAGAATTATCCGGGGCAGTCGTTCGGAAATTATGCGCGTACATACATTTTGGCGATTAATTTTTATTTATACATATATAGATTATTATTTATTTACGAATTTCATCGAAATTCGTTTAGCCGTTTGTTGTTGTTTGTTGCAAGTGCAAGCAATAAACTGACAAAGTTTTATCGCAATCGGATGAACGGTAGGTACAGCAGCGCCAGGGGTGTGACTGGTTGGATCACCTCCAAGTTTGGTGCACCCTCCACCATCATTGATTGCTCCTCTGGAGTAGCCCGGTACCCCTCTGCTGTTATCAGAGGGGACACTGCGAATGGCCCAGGGTCAGTCGGAGTGCGAGGGATATGCTCTGTGGGTAACCTTACACCGAGACGGCGTGCGGTTTTAGTCGGTTCAAGCACATAACCGCCCCTGCTGGCCGGCGGGGGGGTATCCGAAGGGATTTCCACACAATAAAAAAAAAAAGAAAGGTACAGCAGCGCCAGCGCATAAAATACGAACAAACCAAGAACAAACAAAGAATTTTTTTTGTACATTGGATGTGACCATATCCCTGTCGGCGTGTTTAACATAACATAACATAACATAAACTCACGCCTATGTCCCCGAAGGGGTAGGCAGAGGTGCTAGCACCCACATTTCGCCAGTTTATGTTTAGGTCCCAATGTAATAGGTGGCGAGCCTATTGCCATTAACCGGGCACTTATAAACCTGCGATAAATACACACATAACTTCGAAAAGCATCGAAAAGTCATTGGTGTGTGCCATGGTAAAACCAGGGATCGACCCCAGACCTCGACTCAGCAGTCCAATACCCATACGGTTACGGTCCATTACCGCGGTCTTTTTATGTGTTTACCAGCGTTACTAATTGCCTGGCTTAGGTTACCTTAGTCCAGAATAGAGCTCCACAGGGGGAATTAAATGGGTGTAGTAGCCAGGGATTGAAAACGGTTCCAAAATACCGGTAAAATACCGGTATTTTGGGGTTCCGGTACCTATAACGGAACAGGAACCAGAACCTAAATTGGAACCTTTAAGGACCTTTATTTTACCGGTTCTTTGGCAAAGCGAGTCTAAGCTTGTTTTTTGAGGTGCGGTCGGGTGACAGGCGCGATGCAGCGCGCGGCGGAGTGTGAGGAGAGGAGAGTTTGTAGGAAATCACATTTGTATTGGTGTTTGGTGGATCTTCTGTTACCAACGCGCGCGCCAGTCGCTCGTATTCGTATTGATAAAATTATTGTTTTAAAGTCACGTAATCTATCCATTTAAATAAAAAAATTAGAGTGTCTGTTTGTAATATTGAAAAATAAGTTTTTTACTACATATGTATATGACGAATATATATATACGGTACATACACCACTATAACATTTTTTACAATTTTTGTCTGTCTGTCTGTCTGTTTGTTCCGGCTAATCTCCGAAATGGCTGGACCGATTTTGACGGGACTTTTATTGGCAGGTAGCTGATCTAATAAGGAGTAACTTAGGCTACTTTAATTTTTTTTTTAAGAATAAGGGCTCCGTGCTGTATAAACAAAACACAGATCTAAGTCCACGCGAACGACTTCGTAGGCACAGCTAGTTCAATAATAAATACTAGTAGACAAGGACAGAGATGGAGCCGGCGCTGTCGTGCGAGTGAAATCGCGTTGGCTGCCGAATGTCGCCGAATGAACGCAACCAAAAACATTGTATTATTAAAACACTGTTTAGCTGCACAAGTCATTTTGAACTGTATTTATTACAAAAATAAAAATTGTTAACTTTAGACCACACGAATGAATTAAAACTTTACGTAAACGCATATACGCGTAAGGTAAAGGCACCTAATAACGCCAGTTTAAGCCATGCTCATCTTGACATACAACAAATAAGCACATGTTCAATAACTAGAATATTTTTTTATTATTTTTCAGGTGCTGAAATGAATGATCTTTTTACTCGATTATAGAAATAACTAGCAAGCATAAAAGAAAAATAAAATAAAAATAGTTATTTATGAAATAGGCTCAGCCCCTATCACCGACCCCATGCATGTGTAAAACTCTAATACCGATTTTGTGGCACCTATTACCGACTGCTAAATAAATGAAACAATTCAGGTTAAATAAAATGCTTTATGTTTAATTACATTATCATTAGGTATTGTTAGAAAAAACAACATTATTTTAATTAACCAGTTCTTAAAAAGTTAAAGTATGTATAAACTGAATATGTATGTGCCTACAGTCGACAAAAGAGATAGGTACACCTTTTCATATCAATTTGTATGGAAAGGTGTCTACTTGTCTCCTTTGCCGACTGTACCATGATAAGAAAAAAAAGAAGAGTAAAAATCTACTATTACTAAACCAATGAACGCTCGTGCTTCCAACTCATTTACTATAGAATCATAGTATCAGAGCCCATGATATCAATTCTAGTTCGATCACATTACTAGATGATATATATTTATTATTAGTCGCGTCTTTAGTGGGAGAACACGAAATGGCTATGCTGCTAGGCTAAAAACCTGGTGGTGATACGGAAAATCAATTTTAACAAGCTAAGAAATTCGATGTTTTATAACATAACATAATATAACTTCACGCCTGTATCCCCGAAGGGGTAGGCAAAGGTGTATTACAGAGGTGTTTTATATGATGAGATTACCAGAAAAAAAACCAGGATGTGCAAGATCATTAAAATTTAGTGTATTTCTAAACACTGGTGAAAGTGATGGCAGCAATAATTATAAGTCGCAAAAAGATGCCAACGCACTATCGTTCTCAACGATAAACAGACACATTGATGTAACATTATGTTACTACTGCCATCACTTTCGCCAGTATTTAGAAATGGCAGCAGTGGCAGTTCATACACAAGATTTGAAGATCTTTCATAAATGAGCATGGTAATCTTCTCATATAAGACATTGATTTTTACCCGACTGCGCCAGAAGGAGGATTATGTTTTTCGAGAGTATGTATGTATGTATCGATGAACTTTAGCTTGAAAGGTGTCGTTAGATTAGTAATAACTGTGAGAGTGACACTGGGTATATCAAAATAATAAAAAAACGAAATGGTGGACTTTTGGCGCTAAAATGTATGTTATTCAAAAAAAAGAAGAAGAAGAACTTTAAAAGGGGATTTCAAATATATATATATAATAACTAAAAAGTATACAATAAAATTAATAATTAAAGAATCAAATAACCCGACTGCCCTAAAAAGTCCGAAACAAGTTTGATAGCAGGCGGGACCCAGATGCAAATCATAAACCGAAAGAAAATGAATGGGTCCCGCCTGCTATCAAACTTGTTTCGGTCTTTTTAGGGCAGTCGGGTTATTTGATTTTTAATTAATAATTCAAATTGATTTTTGGTATCCCCACCAGGTTTTTAGCCTGGCAGAATAGCCATTTCGTGTTCTCCAATTAAATACGCGTCTAATGATACACATTTCATCCGATAATCTGATTGAACTAGGATTGGTGTCACGAGCTCTTATATTATCCCTATCTAGGTACGTTAAAAACTGCAATATTACATGTGGGTCGGTTTTAGGATTTTTCTACAAAAAATCGTATAACCTGTTACCGACAAATTAAAATTTATATTTACTGCGTAATTTTATTACTTTTATGTACATTTATATGGTTATATGATTGCAGTAACCATGAATATTTAATACATCAATTGACAACTATACATCCTAGGGAAATCAAAACATTTGCACAAGAATAAAATTGATTTTCACAGCTATCGGTATAACTAAATATATGACGCTAATAGCTCTAATAATGCTTGACATACTAAGATATTAAATTGGTATAGTCCACTATTTATTAATAGACGCCTCATAACTAAAAAAAAATGGAATTCAACATACTTTGTAAAAACCCAACAGTGCCAAGGGTTGCATTAGGTATAAAATTGTGAATATGGCTCTTATCACCGCCACTTTTTAATATTGAATTTTAGGCAAATTAAAGCTATTTGAAATGTGCGGAATCTTGGGAGTCCGACGAGAAACTATTAATTTTGAAAATAAAAATTAAATTAAAATTTGAAGTCGCTGGTTTACGCACACAAGCAAGTAATGAATGTGTGCATTACAAATACATCTTTATTTTCTCTAAAAAACATTTGTCTTACATACAACAGCCTAAAATGACGATTTTATGAATGGGTCGGAGTTTGGTGCCAATTTTAAGGGGTCGGTATTGGGTGCCTTTACCTTACTTACTTTTATTATCCATCTTGGCGACAATCTATGTAGTTGGAAAATCCAACACACTTGTGATTATGTTAACAATCAAGGCAGACGCGGAAACATGAATGGCGGCAAAATGACAAAACAACTTGCTTTAGCTCGGCCGAGGCACGAACATCAATAAATTTCGGTTATTCATTCCCTGCTCCGAACACACATCCCCTCTTCCGTAAGGAACCTTTAAAACGGATGACAAGGAACCGGTATAACATTATCCGATTTAAAGGTTCTAGGAACCGGTATTTAGAACCGGTACATCGGAACCCAAACCGGAACCGATACCGGAACCGGAACCGTACCGAAAAGAGGAACCTTTATAAGAACCTAAATGTAGAACCAGAACCGAAATTGGTACCGGTTTTCAATCCCTGGTAGTAGCCCACACGAAATCTACAATACCAAACCAACCTCACTTGCAAACTGTACACCGATTGACGGACGAGGTATGTCACATCTGAAGCAGCTAAACCTCAAATAATTCAAACCGAATCCGAACCGAGCCGAAACATATTTAATTGGAATTAATTACGAAGAAATTGTAATTACGGCTTAAAAGATCAGTGTCATTTTTAAGAAAATCAAAGCTCTCTCAAAATAAGATAGTCAGATGTTGAGAAATAAACGGCTGACTTCGGATATGTTTGAATAAATTAATTACCCTTACAATATAAAACGTCACCAAATTAACTAGATTACTTATCATAAAAATATAAGTTTATGATCCTGTTTTAAGTTTCAAATATTTATTTACTTGATGTCTTACTGATAAAGGACATTATAAAAATTAACTTTAGTGACATTTTAGGTAATTACAATTAATTACAATGCCAGATTAGTAAATCACATTCACTTTGGTGTATACAAACCGAGGACAGGACTTTGTACAGGAAACTCACTGAAGCACATTACCTAAAAACAAAAAAATAAATTAATTAAAAGTCTGCGGAGAATAGCGCTGAATAGTCCGAAATAAATGAGCAAGTCTTCACTCGTACCGATGGTATTAAATTAAAATGTGCTAGATATGTAATATCAATACTATCGCGATGTCAAAAGTGTACCACAAACACTTTAAACAGAAGTGATACTTTGTTCTCGTTGAGGTAGACGAATTATTCTAGTTTTGACTAAACGTTTTTAAGCGCCAGGGGCGTTGTGTTCCTACCTCTATTTAATATATTGAACCGTATGTCTCTTGATTAAATTTGTCATTTGTTTAGTGTATATTAAAATAACTGGCGGAACTCAACGTCATGCTGTAGATTTTTCCAATGTGATGCATGTATTCGAAATACCGCGTCCTAGATACTTTTATTTCAATAAAATTGAAAAGTGACAAAATAAATTACCCTTTGTCGTAAAATATTCCAAATAATAACTACATGGAGACATATTTTTACTTTCACTGTTACTCTAGTTACTTAGTACCTAGACACATTCCTCTCTTACACTTTAAGGATCTGAGAGGTATCTATAACATAATCTGGACTCACAGCGAATTTCTGAAATAAACGACAAATTGGTTTTGTTTGACTTATGAAATTAAAAATGTCTTTTTCTAGAAAAAAAACTCTCACTAAAAATTATCAGAGCCCGTTGTAGCTCTGATACTTAAATAATTCATTTTTTTAATACAGATAAAAACATTAGAACTTTGAAGGCTTGCAATAGATGTAGCCAGAAGATATTATGCAACTCTTCTTGCCAATAATTCATTTTCTGCCACAAAAATCATAGCGAAATTGCCAAAATCAAAATCATAATCCTGTGATGCATTAACTACCTACTCTGGATTTTTTATTGCCATTAGGGTTTTTTATAAATCCTATCAATATCGTCTTCGAGCGTCTACAACATTCGAGCACCAAGAAATCAACCCATACCATACATTTAAATCTGATGAAGATCATTTCTGGTCCGCGCTATTTAAAAATATTTTACCTGCGGCAGAATAAAAAGTCCATAAACAAAATAAGCTTCTACCTCCTGAAGCACGAATCCAAAGCCTCCAAACAGATTTTATGACGTGACAAAACATAGATTACTGTCTAAAGTGATTTATAGTGGTTATCCGATGTTGTAACTATCCCATTATTTCCATAACTAAAAGGCATATTTAAAGGGGCTTCCAAACGATACAATTTTATGACCAATTTGACTAGATTGATAATCAAATTGTGTCGTGTGGATAGAAGATGGTGTGGTGGTGGTGTGTGGTGTGGGTTGATGGAAATTGGCATATATGAATAGACAAGCAAAATTGTATCGTGTGGAAGCATAAAAGTAAGAGAGCATAGATGAATTTTTATGGAGCGAGAAATAAATAGCCAGGGATAGTGTGATCGCCAATAGCGGGTTTAACAGCAGGCTGAGTAGAGGTCAGGGCGGTAAAGTAAAAAAAAACATATTTCTATACCTACCTAACTAAAAAAAATATAAGATGTACAATACAATTCAATAAAATAAATAACAATTCAACATGTAAATGTCCCGTGTCCCGGTTGGTTGTGACATGGCAAGAAACGATTTCTTGCACAATCTTGTCTAAATCAATGGGTTGTTTGTTACTGAGAAACTGACAAATATTGTAGACGTTAGTAGCGGAGGCAAAATTTGACTAACGGTAGTTGATTAAGCTAATCCTATTTACCCTAAAAAATCCTAAAAAGAAATGTGAGGGTTTGTGAAGATGTTTGTATATTTCGTTTGAAGAACAAACCTTCAAACGAAATATTCAAACATTTTCACAAACCATCACATTTCTTTTTAGGATTTTTTCACTCAACTCAATCATGCTCTAACAGTTGAACGGATCTGTCTGAAATTTGGTACAGGGCTAGAGTTTAGTCTGGAATAACACACTGTTTTATCCCTGGAATAGATACCTATGGGTTGCAAAGGAACGGGATCAAAATTTTAAATGCGGGCAACAGCTAGTAGTTAAAAGTTCCAAATTTCATTTGGTGTAACTTTCAAGATCACAAACACTGAAATAAATCAGAAATATAAATTCTGCATGCGCCCTAGGCTCACAATCTAATTCAAAAACTGATTCGAGATCCCTATAGTGAACCCAATGAATCTAGTTGTCATGATGTAGCCGACAAAGAACATTGTCTTACACTTGCGGTAAGTTGCGAGACCGGCTAGTATCGGTGTGTAGTGATAAACATGAAATGAATCCAGGTACCAGTCGCAAGCTCACGATATCTTGTCTCTGTCTAATGCTGACGGCATAGATAGCAAACATAGCGTATTTATTATCTGGATTGGTAACTACAAAACTATACCATAATCCGAAATAATCTAAGAGGACCAAAAAGGTTAAAGATAAAATGTAAGCTTCTTGGGTGGGACCAGGTGGGACCAAGAAGCTTACATTTTATCTTACGCTGGAGAGTGAGGTTTAGTGGCAAAAAATAACCGCCTGCTTCCGCTTGTCCAAATGTAGGTATAATCGTTTATACATAGGCAGGTACTTTAAGATGAATGCAGTCTCCAGAACCAACTAAGCTCAATCTAATGCTATTACGTGAACTTTTTTTTTGGTGCGGAAATCCCTTCGGATACCCCCCCCCCCGCCGGTTAGCGGGGGCGGTTATGTCAGGCTTGAACCGACTAAAACCGCACGCCGTCTCGGGTCTACAGACGCCGGGGTGTAAGGTTGCCCATAGAGCATATCCCTCGCACCCCGACTGACCCTGGGCCATCTACGGTTTCGAGATGGCCCCCTCGGGTTTGGGAACCACGGTGTCCCCGTCTTGCCCCGGTTTGGGGGAGGGGCGCTAGTCACCTCACCGTCCCGGCCTGCTTCTGCTGGGGTGACAAGCGGCCTCACCTGCCACCCCCAGGACCCTCATGGAGGACGGAGGTCGTTAAGCGACCTCCGGCGCCTGAGTCGCCTGCGACGCGCGGCGAGCATGTTGCGGGTTCGGCACCCGGGAGAGTTCTATATCTCTCCCGGGCGCTTTCCGCCATCTCCTTCGCGTGGCGGCGGCCCACGCGCTCGCGCTCCGCACCATTGCCGCAATCATGCTGCCGAGCGAGAGGACTCCCACTCCGATGGCTGCCACTAGGTTACGCCTCGGCGCCTCAGACGCCGGGCAGTGCTATTACGTGTACCTAACAGTAATCAGAATATTTCTATACTCCTAAAACACTGGCTGATGCACGGAGGTCGATTATCATTTTTAGGGTTCCGTTGCCAAATGGCAAAAACGGAACCCTTATAGATTCGTCATGTCTGTCTGTCTGTCCCACATGTCATGTCACAGTCACTTTTTTCCGAAACTATAAGGACTATGCTATTGAAACTTGGTAAGTAGATGTATTCTGTGAACCGCATTAAGATTTTCACACTAAAATAGAAAAAAAAACAATAAATTTTGGAGGCTCCCCCATACATAGAACTGAAACTCAAAAAATTTTTTTCATCGTACCCATACGTATGGATAGGTCTTCAAAAATGATATTGAGGTTTCTAATATCATTTTTCTGTAAACTGAATAGTTTGCGCGAGAGACACTTCCAAAGTGGTAAAATGTGCCCCCCTCCCCCCCTGTAACTTCTAAACTAAGAGAATGATAAAACTAAAAAAAATATATGATGTACATTACCATGTAAACTTCCACCGAAAATTGGTTTGAACGCGATCTAGTAAGTAGTTTTTTTTAATACGTCATAAATAGTAAACCGTAATTTACCTTTCATTCAATCAACTCAAATATAAAATTTCAAAAAAAGCATTATTATGTTACTTGCTGCTACGGAACCCTTCATGGGCGAGTCCGACTCGCACCTGGCCGTTTTTTGATCACATCTCCGGTTCTACACAACCGCATCAAAATCCTTTAAGTATTTTTTGCGTCGATTTCGAACAAACAGACAAACATTAAACAAACAAACAAAAACTTTTGAGTTCTGTATCGTTCATTTATTTTTGTACAGACACAACTAATTTACAATTTTATAATAGTTAGATAGATGGAGATTTCATTGCAATTCATTGCAAAACTCAATTTGAATACCGATATACAGTATAATATATAGTGTACCAAAACGTCAGTACTTCTGTCACAAGGTAGAGCTGGCTGCAGTTGGCGCGCCACGGAATGTGTTCGGGAACCGGATCGCGCACCGCGGCGCACGCGTCTTACACCCCGCTCCAACAAAGATTTTTCAAACGCGGACAAACTAGACACGATTGCACTAGATAGGTAACTGTTATTGTAAAGTACTAGGAGTATTCTAATGTACTAGGATATCATAAATATTGCATTCCACTTCCAGCTTGAATGTGGGCTTATAATAGGTGCAAAATTACACCAATGTACTATTTTAACGTTAACATCATAGTAGTACTTAATATTGCATTTTTAAATTATTCATGTTATTATAATTTTATTCATAATCAAGGCAGTTTTCTTCCTCACTCGTATGGCCTGATGGTAAACGATAACCGATACCATGCCGATGATATCAAAGTTCATCACCTTCTAATGAAGTACTTAAACACCTACTCACCGTGAATACTTAACAAGATTTTTTTTAAATACATGGAAATATTATAATTTGCCTAGCACCTCAATTTGGAAGCGTGACTCTATAATTGCAGGAAATATAGGCATCCTGCACTTCGAAGTATTAAAAGCGGCCAAGTGCGAGTCGGACTCGCCCATTAAGAGTTCCGTTGTAGCAAGTAACATAATTTTTTATTTTTATATTTGAGTTGATGAATGAAAGGTAAATCGCGGTTTACGATTTATGACGTATTGAAAAAAACTACTTACTAGATCTCATTCAAACCAATTTTCGTTGGAAGTTTACATGGTAATGTACATCATATATATATTTTTTGTTTTATTATTCTCTTATTTTAGAAGTAACAGGGGACACACACACATTTTACCACTTTGGAAGTGTCTCTCGCGCAAACTATTCAGTTTAGAAAAAAATGATATTAGAAACCTATCCATAGATACCACACCACGTATGAGATTGATGAAAAAAAATATTTGAGTATCATTTCTAAACATGGGAACCGCCAAAATTTATTGTTTTTTTTTTTTGTGTGAAAATCTTAATGCGGTTCACAGAATACATCTACTTACCAAGTTTCAACAGCATAGTTCTTATAGTTTCGGAAAAAAGTGGCTGTGACATACGGACGGACAGACAGACAGACATGAGGAATCTATAAGGGTTCCGTTTTTTGCCATTTGGCTACGGAACGCTAAAAACGAATGTAGATATCATTTGGAGACTACGGCAAGGTGGCGAGGTGGCGACCAAAAGATTAATCTTCTCAGTACAGTAACCGGTGCTGACCGCCGCGATAACTGCTTATCGTAACTATTATAAAAGTGTATCTTATGTTAATTTGTTCGACCATCATATAAACTCAAGCATTAACAAAATAATTAGGATTTTAAACGGACATAAATAAAGGAGAAATATTTACAACTAGCTGATGGGCTGACTCTGCCCGCGCGGAGGTCGCTTATAGTTTTTCGATCATATCTCCAGTTCTACTAAACCAATTGGAATCGAACATACGGCAGTTATTAAGTCTGACCAAAACCTTTCTAATGAACCGCATCCAAATTCGTTCAGTAGTTTTGCATCCATCGCGAACAATCAGACAAACACAAGAATTCCAAAAAAAAATTTTGGTGTTCAGAATCGTTAATTTCACATAAACCATTAAAATGTCTCCAATGTACAGACGCAAATAATTTTAAATTTGTAATAGTAGGTATAGATAGATAGATGAATCGTAAAAAAATTAAGCCATGGGCAAACGACACTGAGCTGTAAAATTACAGTGCAATCGAGAGTGGCATACTGTTCTTAACTTTGGCAAACATTTCAAAGGCAAGAACTTTGAATTTTAGTATCATTTTTAAAAGATTTCAAGTCCCATTAAATGTTCTAACGTTCCAAACGATTAACTGTACAGTTACGATATTGTAGGAAGTAATAATACATAATTTTGACTTCCAGATGTAATTCATCTTAAATAAACCAGACAGTAATATCTGGTGTTCACATTGTGATTTAACTGCAACAAGAAACACTCTGTCATGTTAGAGTTGTTGATCGCTGTTAGATTATAATAATATTATGTCATGCAAATAAGTAGCAGTTTATAGATGAAACATCCATTATTCCCATCAGTACTTATTGTATTGGGTCGTTACATATGAAATTGCCGTTTTTCTTGAAGAAATTGGAGGAAACCCAATTTTCAGTACTAACATTTTTGCATTTTTTACGAATGACAAATCCAAATTTCATGTTTTTTTTTTGTGTATGAATGAGACAACATTAAGCTAACAAACAGCAACTTTTATTACATTTTTGAACAGTGACAGCTGTTAAGTAATACGAAATTTATCATCAAAATGGATAGCATTTAGGAAGTACTGTTTTTATAAAAACAAAATTTAATACAGAGTTGTAAAATGTTGAAATCAACTTTCAAACAAAATATAAATAATGGAAATAGCTATTAAATTACAGAAATGACGAACTCATGAATTTGGAAGAAAATTTCGGCAATTTCATAGGTAAAGACCTATTTTAATTGAGATTGAGATTAGTTTACAAAAATTGTTTACAGTTTGAGTGGCACGTCTATGAGTTTATCAACGCTTTAACATATGCTACAACATTGTAACTTCTTAAATGAGTTTTACATTTTCGCAGAAAACTCCAGTGCTCTCATTATTTTGCTTTCACAAATAGATTCAGGCAGCAACAAGTCTTGTATCACAAGAAAATAAATCCATATCGTGTGACGCAATACCACGAAAGTCGTATGAAAATAAACACCAACGCAATTGCTATACACAACGTCCGCTGTACACAGACAGAAAATAACTAAATTTGTGCGACGAGCAACGCTATTCAGTCAGAGATAAGAAGGGGCATCTCTCTAAAACTCTCTTTATAGCTATCTTAACACTTCAATCCGGGTAACTGACAGATGAAAAAAAAAATTGAATGATTGTGGAGAAAAAAAGTCACGACAGATATAAGTAGAGAGAAAGTTTTTAAAATTAAGAAGGTGGGTAACTAGCCCACAATAGTAAGGTATGTTTAATTTATATACTTAGACAAAAATATTTTCACAGAAAAAACAATTACCCTTCAATAACACAGGTTCGTGTTCTCATCTCAGGGATTACTCTACAGAGTAAACGCTCTTGATAGATTGCAGCGTTGCGTATGTTGTTCTTGAGGCCTCATTACTAAGTATATCAAAGTGATCAGAATAGGTAACATTTTGTTTTTTTTAAGCTTTGCACTCTACAGTAACTACAGAGAAGTACATACAGTACCTAGCCGGTTTTTGATTTGACACATCGGCAAAAATAATGAGATTCTAAAGCGTTTTCTAAAGCGTCCTCTGTATCGCATTGATATATTTTCAGAGCACCTAAACCGGACTCTCACTACTCTTCCCGACGTGTCAATAGAAGAAAACAGGCACGCTCTACCTACCCAGATGTCTTATGGCATAAATTGAAGGTGAATTACATTCCGTGTGACCGAATTTTCCTTTGTCGATTAGAACCTAACGGCTTATTTTCCAAACAAATAACGGGAAATAAGAAAGCTTTCATAAATTAATTCGTCCAATTTAAAACACCAACGCAATATGCTAAAGACAGGCTCAACTTGTAATAAAAATATACAATAACTGAGGCTTGTTATTAAAATATCTTCTCATTTAGTCAGTGACCGAATTACCGATATAGCAACTTTACTAGTTTTACTGCTACTACACACTATCTTTAAAAAATATATATTTTGGTATCACAGTAAACATCATTATTTATCTAAAATAACGCAACTGGTTGCGAATCACAGTTGCGATGGTGGCCGAAGGGAAAGTAACATATGTTACTACTTATAACACCAGCTATCTGCGAGTGAAAGTCACGTCAAAATCGGCCCAGCCGTTCCCGAGATTACCTAATTCAAATAGACAGTAAGACAGACAGACTAAATCTTTAAAAATTGTTGTTTTTTTGTAAGTAACGTGTATACATTCCTATGCAATTATATTAATTGAAAACCTGTTATTTACCGTTACAAACAGACACTTGAATTTTACTTATTTATATAGAGTGAAGTCGGATTCCCCATGCATGTAATAAGATTGTTGGTAGATACAACGTACTAAAAGCCTATGTGATAATGTCCGGAAAGTGAGAGTTTTAAGAACTACAGATTCTTTTAAGTTGTTCTAACTAACCAAATTATTTTAGAAAGCAGATAACTCCTTGCCATTAGAAATGAGTCGTCCTCCATTCTCTATCTGGAATTGGTTTATTCCCATTCAGTAAACAGCCAAACTTGTGACAGTGTTACAGGTTGAGAAAAACATTCCCATTCTATTTCTAGAAATATACTTCAATTGATATATTTCTTGAGTATTGCGTTTATGGGGTACCACTGGTAACTGGTACACGTGCTTATTGACGGACGAGCCTCTTGAGTAGACTTTCCTCACAGGGTTGGGGGTTCAGATAACAGTCGCTCCCGTAACACCCAAGATAACCCAAAATGGAAAGGAGAAGAAAGAGTAGGGGAGCGGATCCTAGGATCCAAAGTGCTTTGGATACATCCGGGATTGGCGTTGTGATGACGATGATGAGAACGATATGTTATACTTTGTACTACACACATCAAAAAAGTCTAAGCAACATGCTTAATTTAACATATTCTGCAAATTATATTGGTCAATTGTTCTACTTTTTTTACCATAGGTGGGCAGGTATGTAACCTGTTAGATTAGAAAAAAAACTCGAATTTGTTTTTTTTATTTTATTAAAAGTTTACCACTCTATCACGCACAAAAGAAAACAAGGCACCTAAGAAAATAAACTTTTTAAAACAAAATTAAATCGTTAACCAAAATTTATTTATTCTTAAAGATTTCTTTAATTTAATACAAAGTGTGTCCTCCTCTATTGTTTAAAACTTGTTGGCACCGATTATTCATGCTATCGATAAGTTTGTTAATGGTATCCTGCGGCAATCGTTCCCAATGAAATGAAAAAATTTTAGCAAATTCTGCAACTGTTGGGTGGTTGTCACGCCGCCGTCCAGGTCCTCTAATACATATCTCTGGAGCATATCCTATACATTCTCGATGGGGTTGAGGTCTGGCGATTGTGCAGGTCAGGGTAACACCTTGATGTTTTCTGTTGCCAAGTACTCTCTAGTCCGCATCGCTGTATGAGAACGTGCATTGTCATGCATTAACTTAAAATCGGAGCCAAGGGTTTGTGCAAATGGATGAACATAAGGCCTAAGAACATCCTCAACGTAATTTTGAGCGTTCATGTTTCCATTTACAAAAACGAGCTCAGTTCGTCTATTCTTTATTATACCCGCCCATACCATAACTGTTGATCCGTTGTATGGATGAACTTCCTGAACGCACCTCAGTCTTTCAGTATTGCCGGGACGACGATACACTCTTACCTTTCTTGTATCAGGCCTAAACTAGATTGGACGTCGCGCTCGTAGACCGTACTCATGCAGTCGATTTCGCACGGTTTGGGGGCTAACAACAACACCACTTGAGTTTTGTAGCCTTGAACCTATCTCTCTGGCGGTTAACATTGGTTGACGTCTTGCGGTTAGTCGTATGTAATGGTCTTGCTGAGTAGTTGTGCTTAAAACTTGGTTAAAACTATAAAATTCAAACGATACCAAATTTCTTAATTATCAAAAGAAAACACATTTAAATTGGAACTAATGTATCAGCTTGTAATTTTATGAAAAAAAAAAAACAAAACAAAACCGAGTTTTTTTTTTCTAACCAGCCAGTAGGTAATCTGGAACCAAAAACGTTACATACCTATGGAAAAAAGGTAGAATAATTGTCCAATATAATTTGCAGAATTATGTAACATTAAGCATGTTGCTGAGACTTTTTTGATGTGTGTATATTGGTTCAGACAATGCGCATGCAGTTTGTCCTAACACTGGTACAATAATATTATATTTAAAACATGAATAACAAAGAGAAATTTGCAGGTTTTATTTTTGGTAACATCGTCGTGACCAAGCCTACGCTTTTGGCGTAGTGTGCTATCTAAATTGGACGTCATTGCTGTGAAATCTTTATTTTTCACGCTCTCCTAATGTTTATGTTCAGTTAAATACAGTGGCAATGTACTAACTACCTATGGTAATTTATAAGCTTTGATTTTCTTATTCTCTTTCATCAGAGATGAAATATCTTTTATTTATTTATCTTAGCGAAAGATATTGATTATAATATAATCGGTTGTCTGCGTCACGTCTGGACGCATTAGTCCAATATCGTACTCAACCTAATTTTCAAAACTTAAGAAGATACAAATATCAATAAGACGGGTTTCTTATCGATATTTGTATCTTCTTAAGTTTCCCACACAAACATAGATAAGTAGATGATACAGAACTGAAAATGAGGCGATAATTAAAACACCTAGAAAAGTTTCTAATACCCCATTTTCACAACCATCAGCCTGGCCGGCCTGGCCTACGAGTCTGAGATTAATTAATTAATATTTTTTATTTTATATAAATCTTAAGGCTTTCACGGCCGGCGTTGCGGTGGTTGGACCACGGCCAAACAGCCCGAAAGCAGTATATTCTACTTTTTTTTATTTATTTATTAGATACATAAAAATAGGTTAACAGGTTAACAGGCTGAGATTTCAATGGAGTAATCCAGTATAATGAAGGACTTTTATGATGTAGGCATACCTAAGTCTGGATTAATATTTGTCAGGCCCGAAACTGAGTTTCTCCTTTCTCTGCAGTAACAAAAACCGAGAGCCATGCATATAAGGTTGCATGAGCAAATATATTATCCTATATGCGTTGGGTACGATTCAAGTCTAGCCTCAAAAAGTCTTAACTACTCGAACATCGTGTTCCGTGACATGATTTTGTGGAGCGTGGAGGCCCCAAAACCAGTTTCCAACTTGGTGCAATAATGTATAATATTATACAATGCATAATATAAAATAATACATACTACATATTATTGCAAACATGTTTAAGACTCGATAAAGTGAAAGATGCAGACTTTATTGTGTAATACTATAATGTTATAGTTTTTTTAGGGTTCCTTTGCCAAATAGCAAACAACGGAACCCTTATAGATTCGTCATGTCTGTCTGTCTGTCCGTCCGTCCGTATGTCAGAGTCACTTTTTTCCGAAACTAAAAACTATGCTGTTGAAACTTGGTAAGTAGATGTATTCTGTGAACCGCATTAAGATTTCCACACAAAAATAGAAAATAGCAATAAATTTTGGGGGTTTCCCCATACTTAGAACTGAAACTCAAAAATTCTTTTTTCATCAAATTCGTGTGTGGTATCTGTGAATAGGTCTTCAAAAATGATATTGAGGTTTCTAAAATCATTTGTTTGAATAGTTTGCGCGAGAGACACTTCCAAAGTGGTAAAATGTGTGTCCCCCCCCCCCTTGTAACTTCTAAAATAAGAGAATGATAAAATAAAAAAATATATATGATGTACATTACCATGTAAACTTCCACCGAAAATTGGTTTGAACGAGATCTAGTTAGTAGTTTTTAGGGATTTTCTTTAGAAAAGCCCTATTGCTATGGAGTTGTCGTCGACGTCGTCGATGCCAATTTTCTGTCACGGTTTTGGGTATGAAGGAGATGAGCTATCGAGTTGCTGTTTTCGGTAATAGATTCGTGCTGGGGTGAACCATTGCAAGATAAAAAAAAACGCAAAAAAACAAACGCTTAATCGAAAATCCCTTGTATTCGGCTGAGCTCGTCTCAGGAATTCAACTTGTTTTTTAATACGTCATAAATCGTAAACCGCAATTTAACTTTCATTCAATCAACTCAAATATAAAAATTTAAAAAAATATATTATTATAATACTGCTACGGAATCCTTAATGAGCGAGCCCAACTCGCACTTGGCCGCTTTTTTATTATTTAATGGTTGTACTCATTTATTGCGCATGACATCAAAACAGTTCCTACCTATCAGTTCAATAATAGTAGTATTTTCGTACAGGCTTTTATAATTAATTGTTCATAAAATTATTTACGAACAATGGGGAGGATTTACTTCTCACTATAGTCAATTATATTTTTAAGGATAAATAATAACGAAGTAAACTACAAAAAAACACTCATCATCATCATCCTCTCAGTGTTGTGTCCCGATTACATATGAGGCTTACATCTCGGAGCCTGGGAAAAAGGAAAAGTAGGAAGGCGGAGGCCTCCTCCGCTTTACTTCTTTTCCTTCTCCACTTCGCACGATCTTGAGCATCTAGTGTAGTCAGACCATTGGCACGCATGTCATCCCTTACATACAACATCAAACCAGCACTTCTTGGGTCTACCTCTCCTTTCGGGGCTCGGCAGAAGTGCCACGTAGCCTCGTAGTTACCTAAGTAGTCAGG
This sequence comes from Cybosia mesomella, assembly GCA_946251805.1. NCBI lineage: Eukaryota > Metazoa > Arthropoda > Insecta > Lepidoptera > Erebidae > Cybosia > Cybosia mesomella. Next base: position 21,619,765 of record OX276401.1, read on the forward strand.
CGACGAAAAAAAATTGATCGAACACATAAAAACATAAACATACTTAACGTCTCTACGGTATTCAAACTACTTAGATTCCAAAACGAAAACTGGATTACAAAGTACCCTTCATATGATATATATAGATAGCTCGCTAGCAATTAATTATACTACCTATCATATCACGTAGGCTAGATCTTACTGCCATTAAAGGGGGCGAATAATAAACCACGACCCGGCACTGAAATTATGATGTCCACGAACGATTGTTGTGTATTGCTTAGGAGAAATACATTGGGTAACTTTACTAGCTATGTGTAATAATGTTGGGATGAGACCAGATTTTTTTATAAGATTAATAAAGAAATAACTAATGTCATTTAGTATTTAAATCATTAATTTAGTATATCCGTGACCACATTCTGTTAAAACATCGAGCATTCAAAAGCGTTTAATTAAATCGAACACTACACGATCAAGACCCCTTGTCTATCATTATAATTATTTAACATGTTTATACATAGATAGTGTTATTTATTCTGGCATCCCAACGATAGTTGAGCAAACTGAACGATACATTCGTTTAACAAAAATTATAAATTTCTCATTGTACCTGCTATTTTATTCAGTACCTACCTACATAGAGAAATTACAGGTTGCAGGTGCAGAGTTGCATATTAATTTGCTTACACATTCATTCATGTTTATACATGATTTAAGGTGTAAAGCAGAAAAACACACCCAACACACACACACAAGACATAAATGAAATAAAAGAAAATAATAAAGTCGATATTAGTGTTGCAACTGAATGGCGTCCATAGCCTAGAATATGGCGTAGCGTCGCCAGTTGTAGGTACCACAGATTTGATAATAGTTACTACTACCAATTATGTTGTCTACTAAGTGGCACATCCACACGCTGAGTGGGAAAAATATACAGGTTGATCAGAAATGTCAGGAAATTGTACATAATTTAAGACATCCTTCTTATTCCTCAAAATTAATGTTTTTTTTTAAAGTAACCCCGTCAGATATAACACACTTTATGTCTCTTTTTGATTTAAAACATTTCTAGAATGCACTTTGTGTTAAGTACCTTTTTTTTTTCGTGCGGAAATCCCTTCGGATACCCCCCCCCCCCCCGCGTGCGAGCGGGGGCGGTTATGTCGGGCTTGAACCGACTAAAACCGCACGCCGTCTCGGGTCTACAGACGCCGGGGTGTAAGGTTGCCCATAGAGCATATCCCTCGCACCCTACCTATTAGCTTCCATGCCTGCACCAGAGCCTCGTCAGTCGATCGGAGTGTGCCGGGTTGCAGGTGAGGGTCTTTGAATCACCTCTGTGGTGCCGAAACGGCATCCTTACAGAGTTGTTTTCATCTTTGAGAATGAGAAAGACGTATGGGTCCAAGGTCCGACTGGTGAGGTAGAGCAAAAACATTTTCCGCTCTCTCTTATTCATTCAGGAAACGCGTATTACTAGTGTGTTACTATAAACCTGACTACGCATTAATATTTACATAAATTGACAAATTTTGCACTAACCCAAAAATATAAATAGGCTCATACTTTAACGTACCTGATTAAATCTATATATATAAAAATGAAACCCGTTTTCCGTTGTCACGATATAGCATGAAAACGGCTTGACCGATCTGTTTTTTTTTTTGAAGTTTTCTAATACTCTGTACAAGGTTCTTACGGAAAAAAATATCAAGTAAATCTCTCAGAATTTTTTTTTCGTGCGCACACCGTACGGTTTTAGTCGATACACGACAAAACCACCCCCGCTGGCCGGTGGGGGGTATCCGAAGGGATTGATCCTCCCCAAGTGTCCGTTGCCGGGCACCCCGGGTAAGCCCTTGAATTCAATACATGGCGGATCATTTTGACGTAGCGAAGCACGTACCGGGCCGCTAGTTCACAATAAAATTCTAATGTTGTTTAGATTTAACATGTTGCAACCAGCACAAACTGTAACTTCCATGCAACATTGTAAAACTTTATGACAATGTTAATAGTGACTAAATATACTAGGTACAACAATTACTACTATATTCTGCCGAAATAATACCATTTTAGTAGCATATCAACCATATAAGCACGAAGCCAACAAGAAGTAGCAATAATTTTGAAATTCGAATGTGATTCGTAAGTTTTTGAAAGTACCTACACCGATAATAATGAGTTCTTGGATAACTGCCCGCTACGAACATAAAGCAAAAAACTGTTGTAGAGGAAAATTTCTAAAATTCACTTTAATTCAATGCATTCCACCCTACACTAAAAATATTCAGAATCGTTTACTATTACTGACGACACACATTTTTAGGTTTGAAGTCGTGGCATGGTCAATGACCTCTACATGTTTATGAGCGGGCGGGCGGCGCGTGCGCAGCTCGTGGATGACCTTCAACGACATTCGGCGGAAAATATAAATAGGACCTGTGCATAATATTTGTCACTAAACTTTATTTTACTGTATTTTATATATCGTTAATCTAGTGAAAATGAGACTGCACTGTGTGACTTTTGGAAATAGAAATAACACCGACTTAGAACGATACAGTTGACTGTCACAGCCCCAGATATAGATATAGGTTAGATAAGAATCTAACTAATGAAACTGAGCTCGACTTTTTGTCTAACATAGGTTTACCTATTGTTTGATACTACAAGTATCTATCTTGTTTTATAGGAATGTATGTTACCATTGGTACTTAATATGTATAAGGCTATACCTACTTAACATTAATTGTTACGACAAAAGAAAACACTTCTAAAACAACAAAAGATTTTGCCTATAAAGGTTTACTTAATTTAATTTTCATAAATTACTTTGTGAAAAGAAATTGCATTATTTATAATTAATTTAGGTATATTTCAGTTTGTGATTCTATAAATAAACATGAACAATATGTTGTCTACAAGTTGGGGGATACCGCCTTTTTAGTTCTTATCTAAGGTCAATTTTGTAAGATAACTTGATAAACTGTGTCCGCATTTATCTGGAGGAAACAAGGATTATATGCATATAAATAGGTTTCTGCTTGCCTTGATACAGCTATCAGCAAGATCATTTCCATGTATTATCAAACAAATCGCAGACAATGTTGTTAATTGTGTGTATCGTTAAATGAGCAGTTTCAACTAAGCCGATATAATTCAATATATTAAAATAATTGATAAAAAAAGCTTTTATTAAAAAAAAAACAATTGTACTAAAGCGAAAATAAATTTTATGCAAGGTTTGTTTCAAAAGCTTGTATCGTGTAAGATTTTTCTCTGTGTTCTAACTACTAATTGCGCTAACAGCTTGAAATCAGCAGAAACCTTACATAAAATTATTATTTTCGTTTCAGTATACCTTTTTTTTTTTTTTTTTTATCGTGCGGAAATCCCTTCGGATACCCCCCCGCCGGCACGCGGGGGTGGTTATGTCGGGCTGGCACCGACTAAAACCGCACGCCGTCTCGGGTCTTCAGACGCCGGGGTGTAAGGTTACCCATAGAGCATATCCCTCGCACCCCGGCTGACCCTGGGCCATCTCACCACTAACAGCATCGCTCATCCTGTCTCCTCTGAAAGCAGAGGAGTACGGAGAGCGATGTGTTCCCGCCACGTTGGGTATTGGCCGACGATCAATACCAACCCTATGAAGGGGTGAAGGGGAAGCCATTGACCGCCGCCCAGGGTGTACCGGCCGCTCCGATTCCGTTCCCCCCGGACTGCAGCGGGATCGGAATCGGAGCGACACTCGAGGAGGTTACCCAACACACACCCCCGTTTCAGTATACCTGATTTTTTAAATAAAAGGAGATATTATAAATTATTTTTGTATGTAAATTAAGAAGGCCTAGCTGAGGCGCCTCATTGTGATTCAAGACAACGCAGCGTAACGAACTACCACCGTGACAGACGACAACGGCACACTTTTCCATTCGTAGTTATGTTAGAAGATCATGCGTCTTTTCAGTCAAATCATTTAAATCCTAGTTACACTATATTAAATTGAATTAATCCTAAACTGAAAGCAACCGACTCACATAGGAGTATTTGCATGTAAAATCCGTATTTGCATGTTAAATCAGAATTATTTAATGACTTATTTAATAATAAAACATACTAATGATTAATTATAATTTTTATTGATTATGAAAGAACATAAATTCAGATACAGTTCTTTAAATTTTTCAATTCTCGTTTTCTTTATCATCGTTCTTCCTCTATATATTTTATTTTTATTTGCCTTGCTGATATTTTCCTCTGTTGACTTTGATGGTGAATATGGCGGTGCAATTACGACAAAAAGATCGAGCGCCTCTTTTGTAAAAAAAATCTATTCAATTGCGGTTTTGGTCGAATTGACCTTAAATAAAGATCGGTAATTAAGTAGTAACAATCTGTAGACATTGAAAATCAAAGTGGCGTGCGTAAACGTAGCAAGTTATTACTGAATTAAGTAATACAAATCCTAAACATCATATCTACATGAATACAATATAAAACAGAGTAGTGTTAATGATGACCGGGAAAAACTCAAGGACGGGTGAAACGATTTGAAGAAGGGAGAGATGGAGGGATGGAGAGATGGATGGATGATGACAATTGAAAAAACACACGTAATTGTTCAAGTTTTCACTTCTGCCGGCGTGCCACTTCCTTTTATTTGCAGAAAACACCACGGTTACCTTCCCTTCCCCCTCTCTCCCCCGCCGGCCAGCGGAGGTGGTTATATCAGACTCGAACGACCAAAACCTAACGCCGTCTCAAGTCTTTAATGCCGGGGTGCAAGGAGATTTTCACGAAATAAATTCAGCTGATAGGTTAACTAACATAACCAGTATAGTTTGCCGGGCTATCTAGTTAATTATAAAATTAAGGTTTGCCAAGCCCTGACAAATAAACAAAAACACAATTGAATCAAAAATTTCCTACAATTAACTAACTTTAAATTTTCGATTCACTTTTTTTGTTTTTTTAAACACATAAATAAAACATAAAGTACTTAATTGTTGTGTTTAAATAATCTATATACCTTGTATACTTTCATATTCACAGTTTTTTTTTCAAGAATTCATCACATCAAAGTACAGTTCCAATTAACTCGTATGCTGTGAAAATATATTAAACGCCGAGAATAAAAACATGCGGATTAGACAACGACTAGGTTCCGACTGCTTGTACCAAAAAGTACTACTATGCTATTTACAAATATGTCCTGATGTACCGATTACTAAGCGTGTGTGAAAATATTAGCCTTTAGTTTAACTTCTTAAATTCGACTTTTGATCGGCTTTTCTATCAAAATACTTCCATGTGCGATGCGATGTAAATAACAAAATAACACCAAATAAATCTCTGGTAGGAGAAAGACCAAAAAAGTGCTGTGAAATAACAACTGTGGATACAAATACATAACATGAAACATTTTTTACTTTGTAGTAACAAAAATACCTGTACCCCACGGTTTCACCCACCCTACTCGGTGATATTTCACCGCGTCGCATCGCCCACACAAATACACATTGCATATTTGCTATCTGGATGTTTCTATTTATAATATGTATGTATTTACAGAAAACAATATAACAAATGTTTATAAGTATGCTTGTACAGGCATACTTACAGACATACATAACACATTATAGGATCTAGGAAGCGTGGTTCTAGAAACTTTTGTTTTTTTTTGTTGTTTGTTTGGGCTAGATGGCGATGGTGTCCTAAGTTGTATGTATGTACTATAATATCCTCTTGTTATTGTGTCTTATGTTGGATGTATGTACTACAATATTATTCTTGTTATTAAGCTAATACATTTTTCCGAAGGGTAATAGAATAATTAACAAATTGTAAGTAGGTAAGTGTCTTCTTCTTCTTCTTTTAGTTAATAGCTTCTGCAGTAGAATCACCGCAATTTCGCCAATGTCAAGTCAAATATAATAAATAGACGCCAATGTCAAGTTTTCCCGGTGTTTTAGATATCATCTTAGTTTGGTTCTAGATTGCGCTGTGTCGTATCTCCTAGAATATTTTGAGTGTGAATTGTCATTCTCATTTAAAAAATTGGAACTGCACACTTTAGTATAGTATCACATTTGTAACTACTATTGAGGTAGTTACTTCAGAAATAACTACACATTAAAGTCATTGAATAAAATCTTAATGAATGGCTCTGTGCTTTCAGCATCAATTCCGCCAATGTCCCGTAGTAGAGTTATTAACGACAGAGACAAAGTGGGCCAGAATTTGACTGGTTGACTCGAGTTTGTAGTGTTTCGTATTTTATAAAAAGTTGGCATGTCAGGAATTTACGGAGGAAATCTAGTGGGGCGGAAATCACACAGTGATTGTCAAACTTCGGGCCAAACTTATTTTTAGGGACAATTTGTATGGTAGGTACCCGAAACCTTGAACGTACAAACCCCAAAAAAAAATAAGAGAATGTCCATTCAATATGAATAAATTCAACAATTTCAAAGTTCATAAAACTCAAATAGAAAAAACTAGTGCGGCGGAAATCACACAGTGATTGTCAAACTTCGGGCCAAGCTTATTTTTAGGGACGTGTGTGTTGGGTAACCTCCTCGAGTGTCGCTCCGACTCCGATCCCGCTGCAGTCCGGGGGGAACGGAATCGGAGCGGCCCTCCGATAAACCCTGGGCGGCGGTCAATGGCTTCCCCTTCATAGGGTTCGCATTGATCGTCGGCCAATACCCAACGTGGCGGGAACACATCGCTCTCCGTACTCCTCTGCTTTCAGAGGAGACAGGATGAGCGATGCTGTTAGTGGTGAGATGGCCCAGGGTCAGTCGGGGTGCGAGGGATATGCTCTATGGGTAACCTTACACCCCGGCGTCTGAAGACCCGAGACGGCGTGCGGTTTTAGTCGGTGCCAGCCCGACATAACCGCCCCCGCTGACTGGCGGGGGGTACCCGAAGGGATTTCCGCACGAAAAAAAAAAAAAAAAAAGGTACCCGAAACCTTGAACGTACAAACCCCAAAATCTAATCAGTTCTTCCCATTAACCAAACAAGATGATTGGCGAAAGAAGTTTTTAAATCGGATAAGTGGTTCTTGAGTTATTGCGTAAACAGACATCCAGACATCCAGACCAACAGACAGACCGACCCAAAAATTTTTTTTGCTTAATTAGACTTAGAATCATGTGAAACGTCGAGAAAAGTGATAAAAAGTGGGTGTAAGATTTTGATTTTTTTTGCTTGATTTTAAGACTTCGGTGTCTACCTGGTTGGTGGCCCGAAGTAATAATTAAAATTAGGCATCGAAGGAAAGTATGCGGGCTGGACATGTTACTTCCAGCACAATCTAAACAGAAGGACGACACAAATATTACTACTTATTATAATTATAGATATACCTATTTGTACACAAATAAAATTAACAAATAAAAACACAGAATAATAATATAATAATGCATGTATCAGTATGTACCGAGATGAAGTTACGTTTTAATGAGTTTCAATAATTTGTATAAATTTGGCAAGGATTTTAACAAAGAGCGTATATACCAAGAGATTTGACAGATGTAAAACGAGGGATATAGAAAAGGAGAATGTCATACACCGAGAAACGTTGATTGGGGCAACAGAAGAAAATATGATTTACATCACCCTCATCAAAAGCACATTCGCAAAGTGAATGGTCCCTTGTCCTGTATAATAAAGTCATAAAACTTTATAACATAAACATCTGCATCTAGAGTTGACTCTGACTTCCAAACGTACAGTTATTACCTAGACAATATAAACTTTTGTATTTAATTAAATCTATTCTGTGTTTAAGCATAATGAAGTGCAACCAACCAGTTATGCAGACACGACTTAAAGACACTTGGAAAATTTATGAACGTAACCGGTGTTTCCAATTCAGGATAGCGCCTGAGGTGAGTCGAGTCGCCTTCATTAACCCCTTATCAAGAAAGGTGTAGTATTGAGAACTGGCGGTTTATTACTAATGAAAAAACACAACAAACAATGCTAACAGCAACTCAAGTGTATTATATAGAATACAATTTAATACAATACAATTGTACACGCGATCGGTATATGGGTTCCCACCAAGATTTTTTGGGCCAACCTTACCTGTAAGATGATATACCTGGATATTGACGGACGAGGTTATGGCGCAGGCTTTTCTTTTAGGGTTGATGGATCAGATAGCAGTTTCTCCCGTGAAGAAAGAGCGAACCCCGGGCTCCAAATTCCAAGCAAGGATGAATGCGAAATGGAAAACTGGGTCTGTTATTGCATTATCAAGTTGTTTTCTTATAAAACTAAATAAGTTTATACATCGGTTGCAACAGACAAAAACATATTTGCACCTAAACGTCCTTGAAAGTGACCGTTGATTGCCGCTATCTATGGGGATTAAAATAGTAATTTGAGTATTCTTAGTACTTCACATGAACTCTTGGGACCTCGCTACGGCTACGTACCGAATACGCAACAACTACTACCTCGACCTATTCAACAGCAATATTCTAGCTTTAGTTACCAGAGCAGAAATTACATTTATCTAATAACAACTCCTGCTTCTGCGATGGCAGCAATTTTCTACCTGACTGCGTTATTGTAGCTCTGGATTAACCAATAATATATCGAAACATAGTACATAGTATACATACGAAACATAATACATAGTATACTTATAGTATAAACATTGAACATATTATAGTTCCACTGTGGTATCTTTATAACCATTGAACTTCATTAGGCACTGGTCTAGTCATATTTTTAATTAGAACAGAGAAGGTTTTATATCGGTTTCCTGACAAACTATACTCGGTCTCTAGATACGATACGCAGCCACGGTCGCTGCTGACGCCAGTTTCAATAGAATGAACGAATACGAAATCCTTGTACTTCGGTAACCCTATTTGTAATAGATTTTTGCGAAATAACATTCCATTTCACTGTTTTATATTTCCTGCAATATAATATAAAAACTAGTACAAGTATAATAGATTAATGGATAATGATAGACACAGTTTCTACATTTGGTATAGGTAAGTCACTATGTACCTAGTCTAGGTATTGCTTGTTCGCACGGAAATAAATTCGTTATAGTTTTGCATATACGACTAGTTCTTAAAATATTATTTTTAAAATTTAAATAAAATATAGTTTACAGAATATATATATATATATATATATACAGTTTTAGGAGTCAAAAAATTCCTCCCAATCGACGTCAACTGGCTAGAAGGCTGGCAGCATTGCCATGTTGAATGGCAATGCCAATTCTTTGCGCAAGGAATAAACCAGCCCTCTGGTCACGGGTAGCTTCTAAAAGACGCTTCGAAATGTCTTTATATAATAAACGGGCGCTTGGATTCCACGATCCCAGCGTCTCAACCCCAAATCATTAACCCATCTACTAGTATCATAAAGAGAGAGGCCAAACTTTGTAAGTTTGTTTATAGTTATGTTCGGGATAATCTTATCACCGATGGACATAGATTATATATTATGTGTAAATTATGAACGACGAATAAGATACGAGTTAAAAAAACTCATCTAAACCGAAACGAAGCGAGGGACCAACTATTTAGGTAATCTGTGGCGAGGGTGGGCTGCTAGTAGGTAAAGTGCCTAGACCCACTTGATAAAATTAATACTTCACGAAAAGTTAGCAAAAGGAATCAAACCATGAATGTTTTTTTCTAATCAGGTATCTGCGTTTAATAGATTCAGCCGTTAGGTATGTTATGTTTACATCACGTATAAAGGTATAATGAACCGGAATCATGATCTCGGGTTGTTCTCCGGGTCAAACCAAGTCGCATTCGATATCCGCTAATGACACTACGATGCGATTAATAAATCCGTTTACTACCATCAACACAGCAAGGCACACAACAGAACGAGCTAACTCAGTAAATAATTATAGCGAGTGTTCATGTTACGTCGTTTTGTATGTTATTTCAATTGCGAATCCCACCAAGATCTTCGGGGTCAATTCACCTGCTAACCGGTAACATCAGTGTAAATAGCTTGTACTTTGGAGCCCGGGGTCAGCTCTCCTACTCTTTCTTTCTCTTAATTTGGCGTTCTTGGCTTTTGCGGGAGTGACTACCATCTAACCTCCCAACCCCGAGAGGAAGGCCTACCCCAGAGCCTCGTCCGTTAATCAGCAGATGTAGGGTGAAGACGGGCACATTGAGCAATTTTGGCTTTATCACCTTCTTATTCCATGATGATGATTGATGGCTTGCATAAGAAATATAATACCTTTTTTTTTTTTTTTTTTTTTTATCGTGCGGGAATCCCTTCGGATACCCCCCCGCCAGCCAGCGGGGGCGGTTTTGTCGGGCTTGCACCGACTAAAACCGCACGCCGTCTCGGGTCTTCAGACGCCGGGGTGTAAGGTTACCCATAGAGCATATCCCTCGCACTTCGACTGACCCTGGGCCATCTCACCACTAACAGTATCGCTCATCCTGTCTCCTCTGAAAGCAGAGGAGTACGGAGAGCGATGTGTTCCCGCCACGTTGGGTATTGGCCGACGATCAATGCCAACCCTATGAAGGGGAAGCCATTGACCGCCGCCCAGGGTGTACCGGCCGCTCCGATTCCGTTCCCCCCGGACTGCAGCGGGATCGGAATCGGAGCGACACTCGAGGAGGTTACCCAACACACACCCCAAGAAATATGATACCTGTTTTGATTGTTAGGTTTATCTGGGAATAAATGATGCCGACTGTTTTTTTGTACTCTGTATAACATAACATAACATAACTTAACGCCTATATCGCCGAAGGGGTAGGCAGAGGTGTACTCTGTATACAGAGTTTTTTTTTAAATTATAATCCAGCTTTATAAGTCAGACATTCTCAACTTGCCTCGATAGTGAGGTAAGTTGAGCATGGGTATGAGTAAGTTGCGCACGGTAAGAATTGCATAAATAAAAATAAAAATAAAAAAATAAATTAAATATCGTATTTATTCTTTACTTTCATTTGTTATTATCAAGAAACAACACTTTATAATTAAACATATTTTCGGAGTTCTTGACCCGAATCACGTTTTATTAGTCGGTGTCTGTTATTTTCGGCGTTGAATGATTTTACTCTGCCTATGCTCGTTAGTCATCAACATGCTCGGGCTTTCTTTTCAAGAAGGCTTTGTTATTCAAGTAATTCTGCCTGCCAAATTTTTAGCTCTTAGCTATCTGGTATTTTAAGTTTGAAGTTCAGTGCACATTGCTATGCTTAACTAGCCCCGTTAAAAACTGACCAAGTAGGACCCTTAACTTAACTTAACTGACTAAGTTACTACTTCTCGAGTCCGAAAAAAATCAAACGAAGCTTGCTACGAACTCCAGCGCCGCATGGCAACTGGTAATGGTAGATTGTTTTTTCCTCTCCTGCAGGCCTCACTTTCCACCATACTGAGAACCTGCGTCACATGTTTAGTGGTGATATTTCGATTACCCAACTTACTCGCATGCTCAGCATCCCTACCCTACCGGCCAGCTAGTGAGGTTGAAACACCCTTTCTATAAAAGAACTATCGTGATAATTGTTGTGACGATAGTTTAATTGTAATTTTTTAATAATATGCGTACTTAGAGTATGTGGTTATCTTCACATTATCACTTTATTCCTTTTGGCTACCACCATTCATTTCTTCTAACGACACTGACTTGCCTTTAGTAAAATAAATCAATATCTAGCGAGAATAACAATTCGAGAATGAGCATGGTTGTTATTATATCTGGAAATCTACGTTCTATCTTAATTCTACATTCAACTTGCTGTCTATAAGTATTATAAAGACGTCATCATAAAAGTATAAAAATGCCGAAATTTGCCGACTGAGACAATTCTGTTTACGCTGAGAACATTGCTTGCAAAAGATTTTCTTGCGAGCAGTTACCTATCAAATAAAAAAAAATTATATAGGTATCTACAAATTGCTACCAATTCTGCTTGAATATGAAAGACATTTTGACTATTTAAAAAAAGAAACATTTGTTTATAAGTCTAAAAAAGTATAGTATGTATCTCGCTCTCGCTATTTGGCCTGGTCAAAACTTACAGGAGCACATATTCTCTGTCTCAAAATAATAGATTCAAACTCAAACACAATCTCACAATTAGATAATAACCATTCCCTATACATATACCTACGCATCATCTCAATCTTTACAATTGATAAACATGCGCAGATGGTTCAGTCACGTAACACAACTCGACATAAATCACAAGTTTTTGTCGTGAAATTAATTTTGCGATTTTTCTATGCATTATGCTTTAAAATTAAGAAAAATACCCATATTCCGTAAAAGTTTACTTTTAAATGTCATAGATATCGAACACCATTATCAGGGTGTGATAATAAAGTGATAATATGATGCTTTAACGAAATATATGCTAGTTTGCTTTTGTATCCAAGAGAACGGTCCCCTAAAAGCAAACTTTTAAAGGCCTTATATATTTTATTTTGTCTAAATTATCGAAAATCCATCAAAATTGTATATTTATAAATGGCAGTATAAATTTAAAAACTTACCCGTAAATCCATATCATGGCATAACACTTATACATACACACAATAGTCCACACTTCGGTTGTATATATACAAAAGTCTCTACAAATATGTACATTGACAGATAACTAAGTTGTACGGGAATTCGATGCAGTCTGTGTGCGCGGGCGCGGTGCATGCGTAGGACCAAGGATCAAGGAATGAAAGCGCGCCCTCCGCAGCCCGCCCGCGGCCCGCACCTCTGTCACTATAAAAATAATGAATTGAAGGGGTAGGCCCTTCAATTCATCATTTATAATCAATCAAACCCACTTAATTAACATTATTTAGCATGATAAGCATCAGTTCCATTCCAAACCGCATATGTTTTAAATAAGTGCTTATGTGAATTTTTGCTATAAATTGAAATCAGAAAAGATCCAGATCCAATGGACGGGACTTGAGCACGCAGTCTACCCTGAGCTAAAGCTACACGTCCCGGATTCAATTTGAAGAAATTCGATTTAAGTTTATAGGAAATGTAGCATATTTAATGGCTTCAAAATTCAATAATTTTAAATTTTTGTGTTGTTTTAAATTATATTGTGTGCGATTTTACCCGCGTAAGTCTCAATCCCGTTGTAATTATAGTATAAAAAATTTCCTATGTTACTCACTGGTAATTTAACCTACTATAAGTGAAACAATGTTTTTTATCGATCTCGTAGTACTGAGTTTATCGAATACATACAAAAATACATAACTATTTGCTTTACATTATTAGTACAGAAAATCATCTTTCCATTATGTCTGACTACGGCGCGACGACGACGACGCGGCGCGTTGCAAAACCTATTCCAGGGCTAAAAAGTAGCCTAAGTGTTATTCCAGACTACAATCTATCCCTGTGCCAAATTTCAGCTAGATCTGTTCAGCCGTTTTTGCGTAAAAAAGTAACAAACATCGATACATCCATACTTACAAACTTTCACGTTTATAATAATATATTAGTAGGACATTAAGAGTTTAAGACTAGACATAATTCTAATAATACGTTGTGACGGGGCGGTAGAGCGTTTGACTACGAGGAGGTCGCGGATTCGATTCCGGCTCTCTCTGTGCGAATATTTTTATGCTTGAATTTGCATTCATTATTATTATCCATCTAAAATAACTGTTTGATTAAGGTTAAGATTAGTTGGTGTAACCGGTCCTTTGTATGAATGCACTTCCCTGTTATCTCTGAGGTTAATGATTGAACATGGAAAAGTACTAGAACGATTATGCAGTGGCAAATAACACAATGTCACATTTATCTATAAATAATAGGTCGCATGATGCAGGGCGGATGCGTGAACGCAGACGGGCGGGGCACATCAGCGCATGCGCGAAAATTTGGCACACGCTTTTTACACACATCTAAAATTGACTGACACCATTATATTGATGGTAAATAAAGAACGTAATGCAGAAATGAACGTCTCCGCGAAATATGGAACGAGAGAATACTACTACTTCCACAAAATAGGCATATAATAAATTCAAGAACAAAATAGCTCACTGCGTTGATCTTCAATAACTCCGTTCTGATAGCGTACTAAATTTTGTAAGAAAGAAAATAGTTATTATACTATATTATTAATAGTAGTTATTCTTTATTTGTACTAGTGTTTAGAATTTACCTTCACCCCAGCTTCTCACCATCCAGCGGGGGCAGTCAATAATTGACGGCCGGAATATAAAAAAAATATAAAAAAAAACAAAAGATGCCATTTCGAGTGGTTGGCCATTTTTTACCGACTTCAAAATGGAGAAGGTTCTATGTTTGTCTGTACGATATTTTCGTCGTTTATAAACCGATTTTGAAAATTATTTTTGCATTGGATTTAGTTTCACTCCAAGTTTTTCCCATATAAGTACATACCATAGAATTTTTTTACAGGGGTATATTATAGTCTGAAATTAACACATAGACTACTTGTATCCCTGGAATAGGTTCCCTTGAGGTGTGGGAATGGGATTAGAATCCCATGCGGGCAACAGCTTGTCGATTATAAATATTATACATACACACCCAATTTAAAGCAAACAGATTCACACTGTATTTCTGAAACAACACATTCATGATTCCGAAAAGTGAAGAGAATTCTGTTCGTCTGTCGCTCTGACGTACAAACGAGCACAACATAAAGTGACGAGTATGTCTTTATTATTATAGCATTACAGTTCCAGTTCGTAATACCTGATTACAGTCAATCCGCAAGCAGCAATAAGCACACTTTTTTCGAAAAATTGCTCTCATAAGTGTTAGTGCCTGATTGTATATCTTATTTATGTTATCAATCAATACTATTTTTGTATGAAACAACCATCAACATTATAAAAAAACTACACATAAAACATAACTTCACGCCTTTATCCCCGAAGGGGTAGGCAGAGGTGTATTACGCACCCACGATTCGCCAGTTAGGTTAAGGTCCCAACTTAATAGGGGCCGAACCTATTGCCATCTACCGGGCACATTAACATTTATCAATGCACACAACTACGAGAAGTCAGAGGTGTGTGCCCGGGGCGACTGGGGATCGAACTCGAGACTTCGTCTCAGTAGTCCGTTACGTACGCCACTGGGCTATCGCCGCTTTTTGAAGAAATCCGAAACCGAGAAACTAAGTATATTGAAAGAACAATCTCGAGTCCCGGTTATATTTACACAGAGGAGCGCAAATATTATTATACGATATGTGCACGTCATTTATGTCTGTGATTTACTAAGAAAGTCTGAACTGGACTCGAGGTTTTAGTGCAAATACTTAAATATCAGCATGGTTAAAATACTTATTCCTGGTAAGTCTGGTAGTTAACTTTATTTAAAGTGCGTTACACAGTTGTATTTTCACAAGCTTTTATTTAACTTGCTCTATATGTATGTATGTTAGTGCGGCTCAAATCTTCCAACTAAAGTCAGAAATCTTCAACCGACGGAGATGAAATTTTGCATGCACTTTTAATTTGGATAATAATGCATTAAAATAGTACCATGGAGCTGGTCTGATGATGTAGTAGAAAGGTGGCCATAGTAACTTCTAAACTAAACAAGATAATCTTATCGAGTTTGAGCTCATGTGTTTTGTCTTGACAAATTCTCTGATGTGACATGGTATTCAGGGTCTGATGATGAAGTAGGAAGGTGGCCAAAAGAACTCCTAAGATAAACCTATCGTATCGCTATTTTTTTTGTCTTAGTTAACACTTTTGTGCTACATGATACCGAAGGTCTGGATGGATGGAGACGGTAGGTGATTTGGAACTAAACAATTCTTGTTGTGTTGAGCTCCTTTGGCTGTTCTTGGCTAGCACTCTAGTACTACATGACATAACTATAACTAAAAAATTTAAAATAAATTATTTATTAAAAAAACTGTTTAAAACCAGCTTTACTAAAAACAATCAGTTTACTTAAATGAGAATAATAATTTTATACAAGCGTTTGTTACTTAGTTCTGTGGGTTGTACTGAAGTTTAATTCTTATACAATTCTTTAGGTGACTCTGTTTGAGATTTACACACTATACACCGTCTCTGTCGATATATATGAATTGGGTGTACAGGGTGAACAGGCTACCAACACCTTTGGGATCCAAAAGGATGACGATTCAATGTATTGAGTATTAAAGAGGCCACACCAAGATCTCTGGGGCCCAAGCCAACTTCACCTGATAGCGGGTGCACCTGCTGGCCCACGGACAAAGCTCTGACGAAGGTGCCCTTCTGAGAGTTGGGAAGACAGACAGTAGTCGCTCTCAGAACGTATTATCATTGACCAAATTAGCCAAATGTGGCCAGGGGTCTAAGGCGACATTTGGCTAATTTCCGAGGTGAAAACCGCGGTTATGACCGGGACCAACGATGATATGATATAACTATGGACAAAAATCTTGGCTAGATGCGCATTACGAAGATTTTAAGTCTCTTTGATGGTAAGCGCGGGGCGCAACTGCGGAGGCGCGATTATAGATAAATATGTAAAACGAATCACGGGCTCAAAGGGTTCGCGTCATCGGTTGGTAGTACTTTTTGACGTCTGTTCAAGATTTTCGAGGTAAGTATATTGGGTGTTGGCTATAGATAGTCTGAAGCCGCAATCTCACCTTGTTCTGTACACATTAGTGCTTAGTGTGTTCGATGTGTGTCATTTAAGTTAGTATACGCATTATTGACTCAATATTTGCACATCAGCTGGTTTTTCCAATGAATAAAATCAGCTTACTTACTTAAAACTAACCTGTTTTATCTCTAGGTGTATACGGTACTAGCTGATGCCCGCGGTAGAGGTCGGTTATCTTTTTTTGGTCATATCTCCGGTTCTTCATAACCAATTGCAATCAAACATACGGCAGATATTACCTGACCAAGACCTTTCTATTAGAAAAAAAACACATCAAAATCCGTTCAGTAGTTTTTGAATCCATCGCCAACAAACACATAAACAAACAAACAGATAAGAATTCCAAAAGAAATATTTTTGTCTTCAGAATCGCTCATTTAAACATAAAACAAGTTTTTTTTAAATATTTACAATATGTACAGATACAACTAATGTACAATTTTATAACAGTATAAATAGATACCCACAGAATTAATAATACGTCTTAGATATTATTAGTGTCTGTATAAAACTGTAAAAGGTATTAAAATCAAACCTATCTATCAATTCAGTACAGTTCATTAAGTTATCTCATAAAATGATTCAATGATAAATCAGCCACCATATATATATGTTAGGAATTGTAATGAAGTTATACGAGAGGTTGAGACTCGAACCTGAGACTTGTGGTTAACCACACAGCCCTACACAACACTTGATACGATGAGACGTCGTATTGTCTACGATATTTTAATAGTTTTATTAATGTTATTGTCTACTTTATTTTAATTAGATGGGGAAGAGACAATCATCATCATCATCTTGGTCCCCGGTTGCGTCTCAGACTTTTATCGCACGCTAAAAAAAAAGAGCCCGGGGCCCGCTTATTTCTTCTCTTCCTTTTAGTTTGGTTTCTTCAGATTCAATGGGAGCGACTGCCGTCTAACCTCAAGAGGCCTCAACCCCAAGAGGAACACATGTGCCAGAGCCTCGTCCGTCAATCAGCTGGTATACTAGTTTGCAGGTGAAGTTGGCTTACTCCTAAAAGTCTTGGTGGGGCCCTATACACCCCAGAATAGTTCCAGGAGCCCAGAGTTCGCTTTAATGCAGTAGCACAGGCTTGCAGATGAGGTTGGCCTGGTCCACAAAGATCCTGGTGGGGTCCCATATAATAACACGATTCCAGGTATTAGAACCCAGGTAAAACACGATTGTCATGAGTGGATGACTCGCTACTACATTATAATACCCACGCGAGATCAATCGATACAAGTTCGAGAAACAGGCGACCTTACATCAACCAATTAACACTTATAGAATCAATGGATTTACAGCTATCGAACCCGGATCATTAACGATTGGTACGAGTAGGTATGTTAGAGTCAAAGTAAATTAGCTCTGGTGAAAAAATCTGACAAATATTTGTAAATTGACTATAAGCCGTATCTATTGACTAATGAAATAAGTCAAACAGTAAAAGTACGTAAATTATTTACAGGTGTTAACCAAAATGTATTGTATGAGCCCCACCAAAACCTTAGGAGCCTTACCTAAGCCAACCTCACCTGCTGGTTGACGGACGAGGGTCTGGCGCAAAAAATAAAAAGGGTGTACTCTTTTCTATTTTTGGTTTTTAGAACAGCGGACCCCGATAAGTTTTCACTTTAGACCCCACGGTGAAAACTTTGGTTGCCATCGGAATTGACGCTCAGATGATGATGGAGCATTTAATAAAGATAGAAAAGTTTAATAACTAGATATCTTGTTGCGAATTTATAAACGGCAAATGCACCTAACGCCATCTAACAGAAATTAGTTGAACTACTTCAAACAACTATTATCAGGCAGTGAATGTAAGTATGTACCAACTCGATCCGATTATTATTGATAATATAATTGATCGATATAAAACTGTTCATTCATAAATAAATTAACAAACAATTACCGGAATATAAGCATTATGAACTGGCTGTGCCCGCGACTTTGTCCTCGTAGATTTAGATTTTAAAGGTTTTAATTATTTTACGTGGAACCCTAATTCTTTTTATAAAAGCAGCCTGTGTTACGCCCCGTACCAGTAAATATCTCGTCAAAATCGGCTGTACACAGAAAGAGATAGCTTATCAGAATCAACTAGTTGAATTTATCGCGAATTGAACTAAACATTAGAAGATATTCTAAAGTACCTATAAAGAGTTTGTTCTGTAGCCATTCAGAGTCCACTAATTCATTACAATCATGGTTCAACTGGGTGGACTATGAAAAATCATTTTTCCGTGGATCAGGCAGTAGGCGCTCTCACAATGGCAAATCTTAAAGCATGCGGACCCCGGGCTCCTCGAATACAACCGGATTAAGGATAAGATTATGATGACAACAGTTCTTCATCTACTAGGTACTTATAGTGACAGTCCTCCAAGTCCTCTTCCAATTATGATCAAAAGTCTTCCCTTTTCCAATGTAGGCTTCCAAGTGTTTTTGTGTGTGTTGCTTTGTTCTTAGTAATTCAGTCCATCTAATACAGTCTTGTGGATAAAATGGCTCAGCAATGGATACTGCACTGCACTGACGTGCGCCGGATTCATCCGTTGTTCTTTATAAACATTTGAGATGCTCATGTGATTCGTAATAATGTGATTAAGATTGCTTTATATAAGTGATATTTTTAATACACTTGTTTATAAAAGAGCATGGACGGAACAGATTCCTGAAGCGAGGGTGAAAGGTCTACATATGTCAATCTAATGGAGGACATTTTAGAGGAAGGCTAGGGTAAGAAAACCCGCGCGTGGGCTACCACAGCCTCCTTCTGTGAGCAAGTAATGCTCGAGAAGGAGGCGGCGGAGTGGATCCGAGAGAGACTCAGGTCTCTCCGATCCGCAGACCCCAAGAGACGCGCAGGCGACTCAGACGTCTCGGAAGTCACTCAAAGACATCCATTCTCCATGTACGCCGGTCTGGTGCTGAAAGTGGAGTCACCTGTCACCCTAACAGAAGCAGGCCGGGCGGTGGCCCGTTGAGTGCCCCCCCCCCCCTTTTTTTGGAGGGCAAGACGGGGACACCTTGGTTCCCAAACCCGAAGGAGCCATCTCGAAACCGGAGATAGCCCTGGGAAAATGCCTTAACGGCCTTCTCACACCCTGGCATCCGAAGACCCGAAACAGCGTGCGGCTGCTGCCGGCGGGATATCTGAGGGGATTTCCGCAAGGAAAAAAGTGCAAGAGAGTACTCTTGCACTGCATGTGGCGAGCGTTATTATATGAAAGCTAGTATGCAAGTAAAAGAAGCAAAGGGTGTGTGCCAGGGTAGAAAGTGGAAACAAAGTGGAAATATGTGGTCTCTGATTAAGATTTCCTTCCTATTCCATTAAGAAACAGACGTGAGTCCACAGAGTACGAAATTGGATCGAATACAGTGCAGAGAATTCAAAATCTATTCACCAACTTTTTTTTTTTAAATATATTTACAGTACCTACATACAGGTCACGTCAACGTCCACTTTGTCCCGCGGGTCCCGCCTTTTGGAAAACTGTAAGAGATGTCTATAGAATGAGGGCCGTCATTAGCGATAGATGCCAACAATGCTAACGTATAAGGGAGTGTCGTAGCGTTGTTCCCGGTTGCATCCGAAGTTTTCACCTCGGAGCCCAGGGTTCGCTTACTCCTTCTCCTCCTTTTGGTATGGCTCATAATGCAGCAGTACCGGCTTGCAGGCGAGGTTGGCTTGGTCCACAAAGATCCTGGTGGGGTCCCATAAACACCTAGTGAAGTAGAAGTTAGGTAAATATGAGGGTGTAAACAGTTGAGTTATCTAAAATCATCTCATTTAACATTTCATACCTGTGCAGTTAAATATTATATTTGAAATTTTTACACTTTTCTCTCCAAGTAGTTAAACTATTTTAAAAGTTGAACATATTGGTTGAACAAATAGTTGAACATTATTGGAGTAGGTGATTTATAATACCACAATAACGAATAGGTCACAATTCACGGAGTACGGAAAAAGAGATCACAATTACAACTGGTAATTCTCCATTTAGACATTGGCCGATATTCTGTTAAACTATCACAAGTAAATACTATCAGTCTTATTCATAAAAAGTTATGGGAGGTTTATAAGACTGCTATAAGGTGATCGTCGAACATTTGTATTCATAACAGCATTTTAGCACTAATATGCTCTATAAACTCTCGATAAACTTCATAAAACTTATGGAAGGCAGGAACCTACTATAGCCGTGCCATAAAGCAATATTAGGAGAAAAGATGGCCGACCTGCGCAACAGCTGATGTGTTTGACAGCTCTGATTAGCATCGTTAGATACTTTGTTCGCATTAGTTTGGTGAATTATTGAATATATCTCTAATATCTCTGATTTGTTTCCAGACAATCACAAGCCTTTATTATTATTATTATTACTTATCTAGGTTAGTTACTTTGTGGAGTTTGTGGTAAATTTATTGCGGCAGTGTTTATCAGTGTCTAGTGCCTAGATGTACTTGAAGCTATTGAAAATATTAGGAATCCGCGACCAAAAGTTTATCGACTATAAATATATTAGTTAGCCATGAACTTATGTCTTCACTGTCTATTTTGGTAGGAGGTGGTGGACCACCACCCGTTTTAATTGGGCAAGGGTGCGTGGGGCCCCAAGCCCCAACACATTTTCGTCTATTATTTAATCTCTTATAGCGACACTATAGTTATCGAAGGCTTATAGAACAGTTATGAATACAATATTTTAAAATACGTATGATAGCGTTATGAGACGTTTTAACTAAAGTACGCTATAAACCATTTTACCAAATATAAGCATTTTTTATGAATAAGACTGTATGTGTTTATTAGTGTGTATTGATGTCTATACATCGTCGAGGTAATAATATATGTCTTTAGTACTCAATACCTGACTCAAATCCTGAGGTCCTGGACGAAAAATATAATTCAACGCAGAGCCTAAGCTACTGGTGCTTTAAACTTGAAATTTGGACTGGTGATGCCTTTTATGTTTTAAGGAAATTTCACATGTGAAGGGACAAAATACAGAATAAACGGTTGTATAGAAGTACGTCATATTTATACCTGGTTCTAGGCGGTTTTATGTATGTGACATTCTTCACTTTGAACGAAAACCGGTAAAGTGTGAAACGGACTCGCGCACTGAGAGTTCCGTACAAAACGGAGGGGCGAACTTAACGTCGCTGTAGGTAGAGCTTCTAGTGGGGTGTGTGTTGGGTAACCTCCTCGAGTGTCGCTCCGATTCCGATCCCGCTGCAGTCCGGGGGGAACGGAATCGGAGCGGCCGGTACACCCTGGGCGGCGGTCAATGGCTTCCCCTTCACCCCTTCATAGGGTTGGCATTGATCGTCGGCCAATACCCAACGTGGCGGGAACACATCGCTCTCCGTACTCCTCTGCTTTCAGAGGAGACAGGATGAGCGATGCTGTTAGTGGTGAGATGGCCCAGGGTCAGCCGGGGTGCGAGGGATATGCTCCATGGGTAACCTTACACCCCGGCGTCTGAAGACCCGAGACGGCGTGCGGTTTTAGTCGGTGCAAGCCCGACATAACCGCCCCCGCCGGCGGGGGGGTATCCGAAGGGATTTCCGCACGATAAAAAAAAACTTATCCCTTTACTTGTTCTATAGGACTTTACTTTCTGCAAAATATCAGAATGCTAGCTCAATGTAAAGTATTCTTTAGATTTTAATTCCCTTGCGAGTGTCTAAATATGCTGCTTGCTGCATAAACGGCAATATCTTTTGATTGCATTGACGTAGAAGTTTCATTTTTTACAACATCGAAACGTCACAGACTTAGGTATTTCATATTTCGGAACCCTAAATAAGGATGAAATTCAATAACAAAGCTGATAAACTTTTGTAGATGTCATTATGTAGGTCCCTGGATGGTTTAAATTCACAATTTGGTAACGGAATCACTATAGTATTTTTATGTAACTGATAAAATATTATATTACACGTTCAAGACCAAGTTATGTGCACGTGGCTGGTGCTGCTAGACTATTCCCGGTCTTTCGACAGTATTAATATTTCACTGCTGATTTCAAAATTAAATATAGTGGTTTCACAGTTATTTAGATAACCGCCAACAAAGCGTGGAGCTACGGCCGAGGAATGGACTCCACCTCCACTCTGATCTCACTCCTGTACAGAGAGGAGTGCCGCAAGGGTCGATCCTTGGGCTAATTCCCTTTCGTTTTTTTAAAGAGTAGGTACTAGTTTAGGTACTAGTAACCGAAATTACTATGATTCCCGCTAACCGCTCTAATTAAGCTAAATTGCTTGTGTTAGGAGTGGGTTCACGTCAGTAGTGCAATGGCCAGGATTCGAACCCAGGACCTCCCGATCGGATGACTCCTTAACCACTAATCTACCGACGCACTTTTATATTGCGGTGATATAATAAACAACATACGTGTTCTTACCATGTCTACGCCGATGACGTGCAAATCTACATTTCATTTGACCAGATGGTCAGGAAAGAGCGGTTAAGGCATTAAATGAGTACCTCCAGAGGATTGTTACGTGGTTTGAAAACGACTCGTAGTTACTTAACCAATAAAATGAACCATATCCCTATGCTTAACATATAACGCTCATGGGTGAAGCGATTGAAAGAAAACTCTTCGCTTCATAAACATGAAACGTGAAATTCAGGCATAATAATGGATCCTACTCTAGGATACGAAAAACACATTACTGAGTCGGTTCACAATTGCTTTTATCGGCTAAAGTTCCTGTACAGAATTAGACCCTATTAGTTAGAGGATCTGCGGTTGCGTCTGATGGAGTCTCTGATCCTGTCTAGGCTAAATTACGCTGATGCGGTGTATGGGCCACCCTTTTTGTCCCAGACAACGACTAATTAAAAGAGTGCAAAACGAACGTGCCCGATTCTGTTTCGTGATATCGGCTAGAAGTCACATAACTTCGTTCTTAAATCAAATTTATTTAATTAAAACTAATACAAGACGCAAATTGCATTTTTTTTTTATGACACGTCAATTTGACTTCACCTTGCCTGATGGTAAGCTGAAGGTAAAGTCTCAGGAAAGAGGGTCACCATTACATACACGTACCATGTTAACAATGGTGGCACTCAGTTTGACGACCTTTTTTTCTTTTGTTTGACAGTTTCATCAAAAGAAGATTGTCGTCGCAGCACCGCGTGACACCCGGTGCCACTAGTGCTGCGACCTCAATCACCCTGCCCGGCTATGCACTTGCTGATCCCTGAACGCAATCAAACCGAAATTGGATTGCTATGGAGGGTTTTTCGCAATCGTTCACGGTGGTACCCACCCGGTCGAATTTTATCACAAATTTGTGTCATCAAATTTCTACCACCAGCTTGGTGTCATTAACTCTCAGAAAGCAAGTTACTTGTACAATGAGTCAAGCAGGTATCGAGCAGACATGATTGTTATCTATCCCGGCTCATAAAACGGTTGCATTCAGAGGCAGTTTCCGATGGCTAGTGTAAAATTTAGAATAATATACCCTAACCTATACGAACTTCAAAAATAATAAATACCTTTAAGCTAAAGCTACCGCGGCGGTACATGATCGAAGTACAGCGAGAAATTGGGGATTAACGTGAATATCTTTTATGGTGCGATGCGAATGTTATGGATGGGTGACATGACACCTACTAAGTTTAAAAATAAGATTGTGTATTGGGTACGACTGTTATTTCAGGGGGCAAGGGATATACTCTATGGGCAACCTTACACCCCGGCGGCGTCTGTAGACCCGAGACGGGCTACGACGGGATTTCCGCACGAAAAATAAGGGCACGGCTGTTATTGCGTTTGTTATTATTGTTTTATTTATTTTTTTAAAATTCTGTTTGTATTATTTTATTTTTTATTTTTTTGTGTGTATTGTTATTTGCTATATGCTTGTTAATGTTAATCTAATTGACATCTGTGGGTCACAAGGGGGCAATAGTCTGGCACATGCTGAACCAGGTCCTATTTGACACGCCTGCGTTACAGTTTAGGCTATGTGTTTGTATTGAATGCGATTTTTTTAAATACGAACGAGCTGGATTTTATTGTATTTTATAATAATTATATTAATATGTAATGAAGAATACCAGCGTATCGTATAGTTGATAGTGTGATATAAAAGCGAGTGGTCAGGCGACATACTTGGCAGGCCGAGATAACTCTTACTGCCAAGGTACGTACTTCCTAATTTTCAGACCGTAAACATTTAGTAAGTGGACAAAACGTGTTCCAGTTACACTCAATGAAATTAAAATAAGATAGTTAAAACCGTTTCTGTAGTACAACGTTCTAAGAGAGCTAGTTTGAACATTAGGATAATATAATAAGAAGGTTAATCAAATACAGATTGAGCATTTTTCTTCAATTATGTGTTTCTGAAGTGAGAAATTGAAATCTCACAGCGCCTTACCTACGCACAGTGCGCAGTATAAATTCTATAGTCAACGGCAACTTAGGAACACTCTTTATCTATAAATATTAATCTATAAAAATTATAATACTTCCGATTATAATTTTTACTACATTTCGCGGCTGTTTACACAAACACACAGTTTGGCTTTCATGGATACCTTCCAAAAACAAACTAAGCAGAATTTGATGTGTGAATTTATATTATAAATGTGCATTTTGGTCCTACATTATATCACAGATTAAATAATATATTCTATTACATCCACCCTTCAGAGGATGGGTGTTAAAGAGTTTTAAAACGATAACGAGGATTTATCTTGTAGTAAGTACCCTAAGTACTATTTGTATTTTTGTCAACGCCATCAGCATTTGTGTCCCATCACCCACTGGTACTAGTTACTACACAGACTCTCACATATTTGCTATATAAAGAAAACGAATAGTTAGTCAAGTTAGATAGTAAGTTACTGCGTGAACTTAAAAAAATATTCACAATACAAATGATTTTTTTTTTAATTTTGGCGGATATTACTCGTCCGGTCAATTCAAAGATTTTTAAATCTCATTAACTTAAAAGTGTTTCTCTGTATTTTAGCTTATAAAAATCATAAAATAAATCAATTATTTTGATCATTGCTGGACGGATATTTTTTTATATTTTAAAAACCATCATTGTTAACCTTGTTAACTAATAGAATTAGATAACCATTGTAACAAAAGCTTAATTTATTCATGTTAGATACTTAATAGCCATCATTATTCAAAAAAGATTCACAGCTTACAATTGGTTACGGTTGTAGGGCAATTAAAAAGTAAATTGTGGAGATAATTATGAAAAACGATTATGCACATATATTTGTAAGATGTTAGTTTTTGTCTATGAAATATATTCAAAAAATATCATCCAGCCAACTTAAAGCCAGTCTTAATTTTTTCGGGTTAATACCTGCGATTAGTGGAAAGTTCATATTTCGTTTCACATTCTGCTGTTGCACAAGTAGAAAACATTAAATATATTAATTCAGCGTTCTTGAAATTCTTGAACGGCATATAAACCAACACTTGAACTTACTTAACTATAATTGAATCTGTCGATAAGAATTGTAGATTACGATTGTTCTGCACAAATTCAAGCTGCAAGGTCAAGTAAAACGAAACATTGTCACTGAAAATAATGATTGGCAATACAGCATAACATTCTTTCTTGTTATTTTTTTAAATAGTTTAACAGACTGTGTGGATTTGACAACATGCAAGCAGCCAGTCAAGCCCCTTTCTTATTGGGATAGGCAAAGACCACAATAAAATTGTTTTGCACTTGCCACGATCCCGATATTTACCTGTGGCTTTTCTACTTTTATAATTGTTTTCATACATGTTCACCGGTTGCACTTGACCTGGCCGTGTAACGTGCCGCCGCCGCCCCGGCCTGCTTCTGCTAAGGTGACAGGCGGCTTCACCTGTCACCCCCAGGCCTATGCTCATCGGAGGACAGATATCGTTGACCGACCTCTGGCGACTGAGTCGCCACCGCGCCTTGTAAGTTTTGTGAACTTTGCGTCGGTCAAAGTTCACTCAAATTCAGAAAGGCCTTTTGCAAATGGGCAAGCTTTGTTATTAATATTTGCTATAAGTGGGGATGGAATAGAATCCAGATTGAAACAGTGGCAGTTGGTAATTACGCTCTCACTGCAGCTCTCTATAATGCATTCACCCCTGCGTGGAATACTGCTCTCATCTCCAGAATGGCTCCGCACAGTACTTATTAGATGCTCTCGACAGATTGCAGCGGCGTGCCATCCGTATCATTGGGAGTCCTGAGATTACTAATAGCTTAGAACCTCTGCAACTGCGTAGAGACATTGCCTCTCTGGCTGTATTTTACCGCCTCTGCCACGGTGAGTGTTCTGAGGAGCTCTTTTAAGTAATCCCACCTTCTCCATTTCGATCCAGAACAACACGTGCTGGACTGCGGTGCCATCCGCACACGTTGGAAACCATACAGTCCCGAACTCAGCGGTTCGGTGCTTCCTTTCTTTGTCGCACGATAAAGAGCTGGAATGCTCTGGCCGCGCTCGTGTTTCCTTCTTACAATCCCGGGTTCTTCAAGCGGGGCGTGAAAAAGCATCTTTTGAGGCCGTCAAGGCAGGGGCTACCATTTTTGGATCGTCAGCATCTGGGATGGTGACCCATATCTTCTGGACTTCACCCTAGCTTCTCACCATCTAGCAGGGTGCAGTCAATTGGCGGAACGAAAATCAAAAAAAAAACCATACGTCCGGGTCGAAAACCTGACCCACGTGGAGAGCGGTCACGCGACCTAGTAATCACTGACGCGGCCAATATGGCTCTGGAAACTAGTGGCACATTTATGGTTCGGGTTGGTACCACCATGCAACTGCAGAAAACCCTCCAATTAGCAAAGCATTTGTGAGACCAGTGGGGTATTGGCGGTGTCTAGTGTGGATGGCGTGGGTCGACCCGTATGACAGGGAAATCCAAAGAAACGGTGGTGCCGCTGTCCGCCTGCGGCATAGTACAGGGGCCCAACCGGGAATAACCAACCCGTGAGGCTGCCCCGCCACGTCGCGTATAATCCCGACACGCCTTCACTTCCTCCACTTAACCAATAAACTGTGGCAGCGCAGATAAGAAATGGAGCACGAAATACAGCGGCACACCCTTCTCCCACCAACAGATCACTTTTGAGGTGGAATTCACGAATATTCATGGATTCCATACAAACCTCTAAACCGCCACCCTGGTGATACGTCTTACTTTCACTTACTTACATGAAAATGTCCTTGCAAAAGCCGGAGTGTGCGTGTATAGCAGGGCGGATGTTTGTTGTGACCGCTTGCTTTGACTTCGCTGGCTTGTCTGCAGGCTTCGCTACCTCCGCTGCATTACCCTGTCGGTTCATTGGCTCACGAGCCACAAGAGCAAGCAGATATACTGGTTAACCTCTTTGCGGCTAACTCCCGAATCGACGAATTTGGCTTGCAGCCGCCAATATCTGTCAGCTGTGGCCACTCAATGCCTGATATCCGTATCAGTCAATGCAACGTTCGTGCTGCACGCCAGTGACTCGACGTCCAGAAAGCCCGCGGCCACAGGTGGTAACCCAGCGGTGGTTCTTAAAAAATGCACAGTGGTGTTAGCTCCAAAGCTGACGCGACTGTATCGCTTGTCTTATTCCTCGAGATTGGTCCCGCGGGCTTGGGAGAGAGGCGAACGTACAACCGGTCCCTAACAAAGGGGACGGCCTTTGTGGCGTAGCGGTAGTGCATTCGACTGCTACGACAGGAGGCGCGGGTTCGATTCCCGCTCATTGCAAATATTTGTATGCATGAATATGTCTATTTGCATTGGTCTGGGTGTTTCTATGTATAATATGTACGTATTATCAAGAAAAAAAAGTATATATAACACAAACTAGTTAAGCTATGCTTACTTTGGGTCTAGAAAGCGCTGTGTAGAATGTCGTAGAATATTTATTTATTTATTTATTTATCTGTCCGATCCGGGCAATTATCGACCCATAGCTGTCACCTCAGTTCTCGGCTCGGTGTTTAAACACATTATTAACGCCCAGCTCATGCGTTACCTAGAAGATAGACTATAATTACGACCGGCAATATGGCTTCAGGCCAATACGGTCAACGGGCATGATCTTCTGGCGTACGCCACACATCTCTGGGGTGAGGCTATGGACAAGCATGGCGAGTCACTAGCCATCAGTCTTGATATCACCAAAACTTTCGACAGGGTCGGCATTCGCTTCTTGCTAAGCTCCCGGCCTACGGTCTGCCATCTCGACTGTGCAGCTGGGTTGCCAGTTTTCTACATGAGTGTAGCATTCGAGTCCTTTGTGGCAGCCGGGCTTCTGAGTTCATACAGGTTAATGCTGGTGAGCCTCAGGGGTCCGTCTCATCGCCCACTCTCTTTCTTCTGCATATGAATCTTGTCATTGAGCTCGATCGGGACCTAGACCTCATTTCCCAATGGGGTTCCGAGAACCTGGTCGAGTTCAATGCCAAGAAAACACAGGCATGTGCGTTTACAGCAAACTTATCGCCTTTCCTAGCCCTTCCAACTATTCAGAACACACCACTACCACTACAGGACAATATCAACATGCTCGGTATGGATGTTCGCTGCAAACTCAACAACAAAATTATATCTAGAGCGTTATTAAAACAGCTTCACGTAAACAGGGTGAGGCGGTTTTTCACGCCAGAGCGACACTTTTATATAAGACTCAGGTTCGTCCCTGCGTGGAGTACTGTTCTCACCTGTGGGATGGCTCCGCTCAGTACTTGTTAGACGCTCTCGACAGATTCCAGCGATGGGCAGTCCGGATCATCGATAGTCCTGAATCACTAATTCTCTAGAGCCTCTGCAGCTGCGTAGAAATATAGCCTCCTTGGCAGTATTCTATTGCCTATACCATGGTGAATGTTCCGATGAACTATTCCAATTGATTCCTCCTTCTCCCATCTTGTCGCGAACAACCGATACCATCGCAAACCTAGCGGTTGGGTGACTCCTTTATTTGTCGGACCATAAAGAACTGGAACGCTTTACACACACACTTGTTCCCTTATCCCTACAATTCTGGGTTCTTTAAGCGGGGCGTGAAAAAAAAAACTGTCAAGGCCGTCTAGGTTACTAATGGTGGCCACTACTTTTTGGATTTCACCTCAGCTTACCATCAGCCGGGGTGGAGTCAATTTGACAGACTAAATATAAAAAAAGAGGAGCCTCCCCGAGCGACGAAGTCGATAAAGTTAACCTGATTCCCAACATCCGGCGTACCCTGGACACCTAGCTAACACTCCGTAACGTAGAATCTAGATGAGTAATCCTCCTAACTAAAAATTGTTTTTTTGAAATTTTACCTTTATTTGTGCTGTAAGGCCATGCTTTTTGCCAAATATTGTGATTCTAGGTCAACGGGAACTACTATATAGCTTTTTTTATCGTGTTGACCAGGACCTTGATTTTTATATACCAAATAGGAACTATAGACCTCAGCATCTGGTATGAAGCTCAACTTGCTGGTCCACCCGTTCCTGAGAAAATTGGTGGTGACACACGGACAGGCGGACAAGAGAGCGATCTTATAAGGGTTCCTTTTTATACCTTTTGAGGTACGGAACCCTAAAAAGGACACTAGTTCAAAAATAACACAAACCGCCTCTTCTGTTTGAAACCCTCTTATTCAAATTGGTTAGAAGCCAAGTGGACCTTGCTACTCATAAGTAAACATTAGAGCTGTTACGCTTACTTTGAGCCAATGCAAATTCATAATCAATGGACGAACTAGGGCCTTACCACGATGCAATTCAGTTTCGGATCGCTCAGCAAAGAGAGAGAGATTTGGCTATACACCGTGTATAACTCCATCTCTCTTCCTCAGCTGAGCGGCCCGAAACTGAATTGTTTTAGAGCTACGTGGTAAGGCCCCTGTTACCCGACCAAAGTCAATTCAAGAGCAATCATTTAAATTACTTAAATCGTTGAATGATAATATTTCATGTCGTTGATCACTTCTATTTTCAGTACTTACACATTACTTTTTAGGGCTACGTACCTCAAAAGGAAAAACGGAAACCCTATAGGATCACTTAGTTTGTCCGTCTGTCTGTCAAGACCTCTTTCTCAGGAACGCGTAGGGGTCTGATGTTGAAATTAATCCAAATCTGTGTATTGAACCTGCGCGCAACACCTTGAAGATTTGAAAAAATTATACTTCTACATCGACGATATCAAAATACGGTCACTTATGCAGCATATTTGCAACTTTGCAAAGGAATCAAAATCTATAGGGCATCCAATTTATCCGAGCTATCTTTCCCAGGTCTTCAGGTTAGATAACCTAACCAGGTGGTTAGGATGTGTTCCGTCCCACCTATTGTTTAGGCACCAATTCGAGGTCTCCACTCTAGGACTCGCTTTGGGCCATTGTTTCATCGGCAGATGTAGCTAGCACTGTTTGTGGACTAGGACTGAGACTTCATCAGTGTTTGTGTTTACAGCAACGTAAAGTAAGTTCATCTCTCAATCCAGATTCATACAAAACCTTAGTGTGCAAGTCCGACTCGCACTTGACCGATATTTTCTTTTTTCAGCTTTTGTCTCGGACGAACTGTTAGCCCCAATGATACTGAACGATTTAAAAACTCAAAGAGGGTAAAGAAGGGCATGAAAAGGCAAATGACCAAGGACACATTGCGTATATCATAAATTCATAATCCACTTAACAATTGTACAAATACCTACAATCATATAATAAAAATATTTAATTAACTAAACACTTAAACTAAATTAAATCTCTGCTTTATGGCTAGTGTATCTGGGCATTTTAAGCTTCAGCAGAGACAAAGACATGAGTTTTATATTTGTGAAATCCATTGTCGGGGTATTCACCCGTCTGTGGGTATTTTTGTGAATACATGTACACAGAAAATAGTTTGGTCCGTCTAGCAACCTATTGTTTTATTGCTTCAAAAAGAAAATATACCCAGTACACCCACAATCGGGCTGGAAATTCCTTTGGCCATAAATACACAGTTGAAAAATTCACCCCTGTATACTTATTATACGTGTAAGAGGACTGACCGGTAAATGAGGTAACTGTCGGTATTTGACATTTTGTTTTATAATTTTACAACTTGCATCACATTTTCAGTTTCACCGTAGTTTAAACGATGCAATCATTCAACATTTCGGGTTATGGGGCTAATCGTCTGAGCCAAGACTGATCCTCGGACGAGTTGCCTCATTCGTAAAACGCATGAGGCTTTTCGTCTGAACAAGAAGTTGTCCTCGGACGAGTAGCCTAATTTTCGAAAAGAACGGTTTTGGGGATATTGGTCGATTCGTCGGGGCTAAGACTGGTCCTTGGACAAGCAGCCTAATCTCCAAAATAACTGTTTTTTGGCGTATGGGGCAACCCACCTGCATTCATAAACTTTAATAAAAAAAATATAATTATATTATATCAATATTTTTCTTAAAATACATATACCTACTTATTAAAAAAAACAACCAACAGGAATGTAACTAAAAATGTAAATAGTAAATGTTTTTATTAGTAACAAAATGTAAGTCAAACCAAAATATATTTAAGCTATTATTAACATAATTGTAAAAATATTTCTACATAATTACAGGGGGGGCGGGACACATTTTACCACTTTGGAAGTGTCTCTCGCGCAAACTATTCAGTTTAGAGAAAATGATATTAGAAACCTCAATATCATTTTTGAAGACCTATACATAGATACTACACACGTATGGGTTTGATAAAAAAAAATGAGTTTCAGTTCTAAGTATGGGGAGCCCCCAAAATTTAATGTTTTTTTTTCTATTTTTGTGTGAAAATCTTAATGCGGTTCACAGAATACATCTACCTACAAAGTTTCAACAGCATAGTTCTTATAGTTTCGGAAAAAAGTGGCTGTGAAATACGGACGGACAGACAGACAGACATGATCCGTTTTTTGCCATTTGGCAACGGAACCCTAAAAAAGTTACATTTTTGCATAATATTTTGCTAACCTATAAATTGCACATTCTTTCAATAAAGTAACCAACACAAATATCTTTTTCAAGTAGTTCAGTTACATTTTTCTCGATTTTTTTACAGCCATTTTTGCGATAAAGCCCTGAATAATAATCAGCATCTTTTTTTAAACTTTTCAGTAGCACTACAATATTTGGTTTAGGTTTAACTTTTCGATTTAACCTGGCGTTCCAAGCTTCAATAGCGTTGTTAGTTTTGTGCATCACACCATTGAAAGACCATTTATCTTGTAAAAATCCTTTCCCAAGCCATGTATTTTCAAAATAATTATTGAATTGAGCCGTTTTTTCATCTTTTTTTACACACTCGCCCCTAATATACAACCAGCCATCCGATCGGAATTGTTGTGGAAGATGAGCCATAGCCATACAACGTTTTACATGAGATTTCGATAAATTTGATTTATGTAATACGAATCGTTTGGCTTGCCTCCATACAGCTTGTTTGAAATGGAAAAGACATCCTCTGACAGTTACTTCTGGGAAAACTGCTTGAATAGCTTTCATGGCAGACACTTCAAAGTCTGTCGTGAATGTTTCAGGTTCAAATGAAGGAATTCTACTTTTAATCAAATATAACATAATTTCGTATGTCTTTTGTTTTTTATTAGGTAGCAAAGCGTATACTGTGGGAATAATATTGGTGTGATTTTCAGTGCTTCCTAAATCTGCATGTATGCTATCTAATTGCTTAAAAGGTGGCACAGCACTTTTAAAAGTGCCATCGCAAAAAATATGTTTAGCTTGACTTAAAGTTTTGATCCCCTCTTCGGTTGCAAATAACAAAATTTTAATATTTATCTCCGTATATTCAGCAAAAAGAAATTTTTTGAACATATTCGGAATTTCAACATCAATCACTTTCCGGAAGCGTATTTTTTTTACTTGTAGCGTTTTATTACGGTGCTTATACAATCTTTTTTTTATGTTATCAAATTTAGGTATTTTATCAATCATATTTGGTGCTGCATCCTTCAACTGTTCCACCACTTCGGAATAAATTGTTGTAATCGGTGTAATGTCAGTTTTAGCATTATGTATACATTGACTTATTCTAAGTTTCACATCATTTTCTATTTCATCAGATGCACAATTGTGTGCTTCCTCAAGAATAATAATATTAGCACAGATTACTAATTTAGCACAACACTGTTTCCTTTTAACGCAGATCCATATTTCGTGCGCATTACTGTTTTTACGTTTCAAACTATACCTATAACCTTTTCGTAAGAGTAATGTTCCACCTCGCTGCGAAGGAATTTTTATAAATTTTTCCGTGCTACAATTACTAGTCGATGAATCAGGTTCATTCATTTTGACCTAAAATAATATTACAAAGCTACAGTAAATATATTCATACTACATAATACAGTGTAATTGCACAAATACATAAAGTTTAACATAAAACTTACCTTGATATCGTAGAAGATAACTAAACAAGATTATATGTTTAATAGCAAAATGCGAATGGAATTATAAAACTACATTGACATTGTGTTAAGAATATTTTTGCGACTTACCCTCAAAAATATAAATAAAAGTAGTATGACTTCAAACATCACCTACCTTACGTGGGAAACATTTTTGTCTATTAAAATTAATATATTTTGATATGACTTTGTTTTGCATACATAATGTTGTAAAAAAATGTTTTATGTTGTTGTTTTTTTATATAATTTAAGAAAAATATTCAGGTGGGTGTATATACATACATACATACGCCAAAAAACAGTTATTTTGGAGATTAGGCTGCTTGTCCAAGGACCAGTCTTAGCCCCGACGAATCGACCAATATCCCCAAAACCGTTCTTTTCGAAAATTAGGCTACTCGTCCGAGGACAACTTCTTGTTCAGACGAAAAGCCTCATACGTTTTACGAATGAGGCAACTCGTCCGAGGATCAGTCTTGGCTCGGACGATTAGCCCCATAACCCAACATTTCAACATTTATGATAGTTCATTGTATGTAGTTTAAGGTCTTTGTTTATTAACCGACTTCAAAAGGAAGGAGGTTCTAAGTTCGTCTGTAACATACATTAAAAGAAAAGATATATTTTCATGTATGTTTATCGATATATCCGTCGTTTAAGAACCGATTTTAAAATTTCTTTTTGCATTGGCTTTGGTTTAGCTCCAAGTTGGTCCCATATACATTTCACTAGTATTGGACCTAAAAATCCGGAGATGCAGTAAGGAACGCCTCAAAATCAAACAGAAAATATGAAATTATCGAGTTTATGATGGAACATCTTTGTTTGGAATTTTGAAATACCTACATATTTCAAAAGGAAATACGTATTCCAAAATCAAAACTTAGGATCGCAGATTCTGCTGTTACAAAGCTCTCTATACTCGTAGTAGACTACCTTTTTAAAAAAGTCTAGATTTAATCCGACGGCAAATAGAACAAAAAAACAAAATTCAAATGAAATAGTTTTAGAGACAGTTTAGTGAGATGAGCAACAGAATTAACGCCATTTTGTGAATTCAACTGCGAGCACTCGTCTGTAATGTAGCGTTACAGATGCGAAAATAAAATACATCAGAGAGAGTGTGGGAATGAGTGGAGAATGGAGTGAAGAGTGGGGAGGAGTGGGGAGGAGTGGAGCAGAGCGGAGCTGAGTGGAGAGGAATAGACTTTGGAGAATGGAGTGTAGTGAAAAGTTGAGTGGACAGTGGAGTGGAGAGGAGAGTGAAGTGGAAAGTGGAGTAGAAAGTGAAGTTAACAAAACAGCGCATCCCAACACGGATAGATTAGGTTTAAAGTCATGGCGTCCTCGCCGCACACTGCGGAACTCCGGGGTCCGGTTTCAGTCGCGCTCCCTCTCCACCGCCTCTTTCGCGCGCATTACGTGCTCGCAGAAAGAAGCGATGCGGAGACCACGGCTCTTACCATAGCCTCCAGCGAGAGAACGTCCACGTCCAGGACATCAACGAGATCCCGGCATTGACTCGCCCACGCTGGGCACTTCACCAATATGTGGACCGCCGTGTCTTCACCGGGATCCTCTGCTGGCACTGCGGCGTTGTCTCTCGATGGATGCACCACAGATACTTACCCAAGCACCTGTGTCCGGTAAATATCGGCGACAACTGGTAGGAGAGGTCTCCGCGGTGTCTCTCCAATCAGTCCTCCATGACCGGCTCACCACCGCGAAATGACATGACCCTAGGCTAGGCTGGTACTAGATCACAAAAGGATGGCATTAGACTCAAGGTGGCTGCAAATACACGCATGGGGTATACTACTCTGTCAAGAAAGTATCGGGAATTAGTCAATAAAACTTAAAATATGTATTATTCGTCCGAATTTTGTAAAACCTTCGAATGAGTCCCCAGTCCCCAATCGAAATAATTCTCATACGCCAACGAACTACTCAATCATCAAAACCATTTTCAAACGTATTTTTTGGAGTCGCCCCACTATACAACCCGCGATTTTTTAATGACAGCTATTGACTGAAAACGGGTGCCTTGAAGTAGTACTTAGTTTGGAAATCGAAAAAAAGGAAAACCGGCCAAGTGCGAGTTGGACTCGTCCATGAAGGGTTCCGTAGCAGCAAGTAACATAATGTATTTTTTTAATTTTATATTTGAGTTTATTGAATGAAAGTTAAATTGCAGTTTACGATTTATGACGTATTTAAAAAAACGAGATATTTTTAAATGCACATCTGTATAATTTTTCAGCACACTAGATATCTCCACTAATTAACTGAATGCATAGGTACCAGAAAAAATAATGTTATGCAAAAAAAACAATTAACTAAACATGATGTCCTACAAAAAAAAGTTATAAACTCAGACAAAACGAAGTTACCTTTTTTATCGAATTCACATCAAAAATGTGATTCGTACATCGGATATATGATTTTTAAAACAAAAATACAAATTGTATATCAAAAATACTACTTTGCACTCTAAATTGTACAATCTTACAAAGGAATTTCTAAAACTGATATCCAAAGGCACACGCCGCGGGAGCGAGCGAAGCGAACTCGTGGACACCGCGCGCCCCGACACGGCACTTGTGATAATGCACTTAGAACTATAATAAACGATGTTCCTCGAAGTAACTTAGGTGATGGTTTTCGTTAAAAAAGTTTCAATATGTTTGTTGAAATAAGGAATTGTTAGACATACTATTTTGATAACAGTTATTCGTTCAGTAAAACAGTTCCGCAAATACCTACCATTAAACAGTGTACTAATTAGATTTATTTTGTTTGCATAAGTGTGCAAGTCAGTATTTTTAGTTTGTCTTGGAAATATTTTAATCGAAAAAAAGCAATACACAGATACCGATTTAAATACATGCCAAAAAAACTACTTACTAGATCTCGTTCAAACCAATTTTCGGTGGAAGTTTACATGGTAATGTACATCTATTATATTTTTTTGTTTTATCAATCTCTTATTTTAGAAGTTAGAGGGGGGGGGGGGCACATTGTACTCCTTTGCAAGTGTCTCTCGCGCAAACTATTCAATTTAGAAAAAAATATATTAGAAACCTCGATATAATTTTTGAAGACCTATCCATAGATTTGATGGAAAAAAAAATTGACTTTCTGTTTTAAGTATGGGGAACCCCCAAAATTTATTGTTTTTTTTTCTATGTTTGTGTGAAAATCTTAATGCGGTTCACAGAATACATCTATATCATATAGGGTTCCATTTTTTGCCATTTGGCTACGGAACCCTAAAAAGTCAGCCGGAGCTATATCAGAGAAATATGGTTGATGTTCGATAACATTGGTGGAGCTTTTGACCAGAAATTCGTTCACAATGATGATAGGCTTGCGAGATGGTGCGTTATCGCGGTGCAAAATTCTGGCCTTTTCCGAAGAATCAGCCCTCTCAAACGCCATAAAATGCTTTGATAATATTTCTAATTTACTGTCTCTCCTTCTGACAGAAATACCGAGTGCACGACATCGCATCTGCATCGCGGTAATCGAATCTACTTCAGTTGAAGACGATGACGACTGACTGACAGTGAGGCAAATATTCCAAAACATCTGGTTCGTATTTAAAGTTTTTTATTAATGAAATCGGTTCACCATAAACCATATTTATAATTATCAGCACTTTGAAACCAAAAATTCCATTTACAACGCAAAATTTAGCAAGGATTCGTTCGAAATTTTCGTCCATTGTGAAAATCGCAAAACACACTTGTTATGAACTTACTAAATTATTAGTGACGCTCAAACACCGCGTGGTCATAGTGGACAGTTGTTGTGCTCACTTAGCGAAAAAAAGATCTTCTACGAGCATTTCAAGCGGAGTTTCTAAATGAATAATTCCCGGTACTTTTTTGACAGTATGTATTTAGGATCTTTTTATTTATTACATTATCAAAGTTATTGATTACAAGTCTTTATCTCATAAAGATCTTGAATAAATTACTTATTCATGAAAAATTAATCGTTGCTACACTTACTACTTAGATATAAGCGGCTACGAGTTTTAAAAAAACACTAAAAGGCTAGTATCAGGTCTTATTTTTATTTTTTTCCTATTGATACAAACAAAAATTACGGTGGAATGATAAGCATAATGAGTAGTTATAAATTTATGAAATTAAATAATTGCGATTATTAGGTATGTTGCAATCTAATTCTATTTTTATCTAACATTCAATTCAGTTGATTATGACAAATTGACTAGGTAGGTATTTCAAATATGGAACGATAAAAACAGCTCAATGTTTTTGTTTACATGACCTATGGCAAGGGTCAAGGTCATGACACGACTCTGAAAACTTTCTTGCAAGGTTTTGGTCTAGAATTTTTGTTGTATATTCCTGTCTAAATTTCGGACTACCTAGTAGTGAACCGCTAAGGAAATAACAGTGATAGTTTTTACAGATATTATAAATAAGACGCAGCTTTATTCAAAATGAAATATTACAAACCTGCTAGTCACGCTGGCGCGCTTGAAATATAACACTGAACAGTATTACTGAATCCACATCACCAAAGCACTTCACACCTTCAGTCTGTATAACCAGTGACGGATCACGAGGGTGACGTACGAGAGCGAAAGTACATAATATATTTTGTTCATATATCAGCGGTGTTTACATGTACAATGGCGCGGCGTGAGCCGACGACTGACGGTAGCCGGTAAGGACGCGGGAAGGTCGGCGAGCAGAGTTGCGCATGCGTCGTAATCACCATAAATGCTGTCAAAAGCTGCCAATTTTTGATCTCTAATGAAGTTTAGTTAAACTTGCTCAACATCAAAATTGATAATTATAATATAAACTGCCTTTCACTCTGAAAGCTAATTTTGTCGTGGTTTATTTTGTGAAACCACGACGCAAAAACAACGGGGTGTTATAAGTTTGAAGTGTTCGTGTGTGTTTCTGTCTGTGGCATTGTTGCTCCAGAACGGATGGACCGATTTCGATGCGGATTTTTTTGTTCGAAAGCCGATATGATCGAGATGGTTCTTAGCTATAAAAAAATGATTTGCAGTTTTTTTTATTCTTTAATTTCATAATATATTGCTTTATTTTATTTATGTACACTACTCGGGGTTCGGGTGTATAGGACCAAGGCCTTCGGGCCCAAGTCATTCTCATCTACAATGTCAGGCGGCAGTAAGTTTTGTCACATAAAAGCCATATAAGCCAAATCAAAAGGAGAAGGAGGAGAAAGAGAACCTGGGCACCGAGGTGAATGCCTTGAACCGACCGGGAAAAAACGCCAAGATGATGATAATGACTATTCCCGACGTTTCGGTCACTTTTCAACAGCCATATTCACCGAGTAAAATATGTTCATTTCAATTACTATATTCACGTAGAGAAAAAAAAAAGGTACCGGCATACAAGGCCACGCCGCAATAGCGGCGGTAAGGCCCATCATGGAGGATTGGCTAGAAAGGCGACACGGAAGCTTCTCGTACCAACTGACGCAGGTGATCTCCGGCAAGGGGAGCTTC
Organism: Cybosia mesomella; assembly: GCA_946251805.1. Taxonomy (NCBI): domain Eukaryota; kingdom Metazoa; phylum Arthropoda; class Insecta; order Lepidoptera; family Erebidae; genus Cybosia; species Cybosia mesomella. The sequence goes on from OX276401.1 coordinate 21,659,377, forward strand.
GGGGACCACCTGCATCGGATCAGGAAGGAGCCAACGCCTGAGTGCCATCACTGTGACGCGAGCGAGGAGAGGTTTAGAACTCTCCCGGCCCGCCGAGCCCGCAACATGCTCGCCACACGTCGCAAGCGACTCAGGCGCCGGAGGTCGCTTAACGACCTCCGTCCTCCATGAGCTCAGACCTGGGGGTGGCAGGTGAGGCCGCCTGTCACCCCAGCAGAAGCAGGCTGGGTCGGTCGGGCGACTAGCGCCCCTTCCCACAAACGTGGGCAAGACGGGGACACCGTGGTTCCCAAACCCGAGGGGGCCATCTCAAAACCGGAGATTGCCCAGGGTCAGTCAGGGTGCGAGGGATATGCCCTATGGGTAACCTTACACCCCGCTAGCTCGTTCAGTAGAAAAAATTGCAAACGTGGAGGCACCTTAATTATTATTAATAAGAACATTAAATTTAAAGAGCGTAAAGACCTAGTAAGCCTCTCTATTGAGCGAGTTATTGAGATAGCTGGTATTGAGTTTGAGCACTTCATTGTATTAAGCGTGTACAGTCCCCCGGACGCGCCTTATGCAAGATTTGAGGAAACGATGGAAGAAGCGCTTTTTAAATGCCGTTGCTCTAAAAAGTCAATAATAGTTTGTGGAGACTATAATGTTAATATATTAGATAACACTTTAGTGCCAGTAGAGAAAAACAAAATGTTGAATCTGTGAACAAATGTATTGTGGATGCTGTACACTCGGATCATCGTGGCCAATTTATAAAATGCTACAGAAATTATTATGAAGTAAGAAGGAAAAAAAAAATTGTACCGATAAACCAATATCGTTTAGATGCTTTCAAGGAAAATATAGTGAATAAACTACCTGATTTGCCCTTGTACACTAGTGTAGATAAGTCTTATGCAGACTTAATTAACCTGATCAATACTGAGTTTGGGAGAATTTTTACCCCAAAAACATTATCGATTGGCAGCCGTCCTGTTTTCAGTGACTGGGCAACACCAGGGATTTATAATAGCAGGAGGAGATTGTATGAATTATATTCTGAAAAATCATACAATTTCAACCTTGATTTTCAGAATTATGTCAAAAACTATTCTAAAATATTTAAGCGAGCCTGTTCCTTTGCTAAATCAAACTTTATAAAAAACAAAATATCAAATTCTGTTAATAAAATTAAGACTACCTGGAGCATTATAAATTCCGAATGTGGTAAATCTCCAGCAGTTGTAAGAGATTACCATTTAAAAATAGACGGTCGCCATGTCACGGAGGATCTGGAAGTTGCGACAGAGTTTGAACACTTTTTTTTCAAATATACCTGTAGCCACTACCCGAACTCTTCAGTCGTCTTCCACTTCCGCTGAGTCATTGCTTATGGAATCAATTACAAAATGTGAGGACGCTTTCAGATTCTCAGTTGTTGATAGCGAGGACATCACAAAAGCGTTTAAATCCATTGAGCTTAAAAAGACTGCAGACCTATGGGGATTATCAGTCAAAACTGTTTCAAGCATCATTGATGTCATTGCTCCCCATTTAGCAACTGTGTTTAATGACTGCGTCAGTAGCGGTATATTTCCTGATTTAATTAAACATAGTAAAGTCATACCTTTGTTAAAGGCAGGCAGCGCCTCAGATCCCTCGAATTTCAAACCCATCTCTGTGTTGCCAACCTTGAGTAAAGTATTTGAGAAATTAATTCTAGACCAGATGCTAACCCATTTTAATAAATATAAATTATTTCATGATAAACAGTTTGGGTTTACTAAAGGACGATCAACGACGGATGCTGGTATAGAGTTATTGAAATGTATTTACGAGGCCTGGGAGAATAAGCAGGATGCATTAGGTGTTTTCTGCGATCTATCCAGAGCCTTCGATTGCGTCCACCATGATACATTGGTCAGGAAATTAGATTATTACGGAATAAGGAACAAGGCTCTCGACCTTTTGACTTCTTATTTAAACAATAGAATTCAGAGGGTCGATGTGAACGGTACACGTTCGGTGGGATCTTTGGTTTCGAAGGGCGTTCCACAGGGTTCGATACTTGGACCATTTTTATTTTTAATTTATATAAATGACCTCCCTTACTACGTAAAGGATAAAAATAGTATTGTTTTGTTTGCTGATGATACTTCCTTAATATTTAAAATTAAAAGACAATTAGATAAGTATGACGAAGTGAACAACGCAATCTCACGGGTGGTTCATTGGTTTAATATAAATAATCTTTGCCTTAATGAAAAAAAAAACCAAATGTATTAAATTCACCTTACCTAATGTTACACAGGTGGAAACCAATGTACAACTTATTGGACAGTTGGTGAGGCTTGTGGAATCAACCGTGTTCTTAGGTTTAAGTATCGATGCTAAATTACAGTGGGGATCACATATTGAAAAAATAGCTAGTAGGTTAAGTTCTGCTTCCTACGCTGTGTAAAAGATTAGGACTTTAACAGACATAGATACCGCTAGAATAGTTTATTTCCGTTATTTCCATAGTATTATGAGCTACGGAATTTTCCCTTGGGGGTAATGCCGCAGATTTAAATACAATCTTTGTACTGAAAACGCGGGCGATGCGGGCAATTTATAAGTTGGGCCCAAGAGTCTCCCTCCGAGAAAAGTTCAAAGAAATAAACATTCTAACTGTAGTTTCCCAATATATTTTTGAAAATCTTTTGTATGTTTGTAGATTAATTTTTTTATGACGTTTTGTAAGTGTAAGCGTATTAATGGTCTATACAGAATAAATGTTTTTGACTTTGACTTTGACCCAGCGTCTGATGACCCGAGACGGCGTGCGGTTTTAGTCGATTCAAGCCTGACATAACCGCCAACGCTGGCCGGCTTGGGGGGGGGGGGGTGTCCGAGGGGATATCCGCACGAAAATAAAAGGGTACCGGCGTACACTTTCAACAATTCCGAGTATGACATAAGTTGTAGCAACGTTCTGTGGTTATACGTTCTGGTCAACGTTGGGCAGTATTTGAATTACTTGTAATTAAAATACGTAATGGAAATACAATTACATATTTGGTATTTGTATTTCAATTACTTCCTCGAAATGTAATTTTTAATTTGTATTTCAAATACCTGACACGGAGGTATTTTGGTTATGGCTTCAAAATACATTTCAACATAAATAAATTTAATATTCTTAGTAATGTTAACAGGGACAGTGATCAACCTCAGACATCAAAAATGGAGTTAGAGTTGGTCAGTTTCCTAAATGATAAAAGCAAAGACCTTTCCATTGTTGAACTTTCTCCAAAAATACGAAATGTGTTTACACAATTTAACACAAATTTGTGTTCATCAGGACCTGCAGAAAGATGGTTTTCTTTAGCAGGATTTATTATTCTCCAACAAGTGGCTGTTTGATTTTTGTCTGAGAGTAGGTACATTTAAAAAACTAGTGTTCATGAAACTGTTCTGCTTTTACTCTGCTTTTGAACCCATGCTGGGCTGAATTACTTTTTGTTCTTAATAGTATTTTGTATTTCAAATGAAAATAGCTAAAATACAGTATTTTTTATTTCATATTTCAAATTCATCACTTAAATATAGTAGTTAAATATCGTAGTTTAAATGCTTGCGAGATAGTATTTTGTAATTTATATTTGAATTAAAAAAGCATGTTTTTCCCAGCCCTAGTTCTGGTCAATCTAGCTGTTGCCGTTAACTAGCTTTGTGCAGACTCTGTACACTCTTGCGCAAAAAAGCGGCTTCGCTGCCGCACGGGCTGTGGACGAGCCCTAACAGCACAGAATACAAGCCATCTGCATGTTGAGGTTATCGCACGACGACGGTAGAATGGACGGAACAGTTCTAGGTAGGTTCACTAAGTTATATATTGACCATGGTACTCATTCACTTTATCAGTTGAGTGTGTATTATATATCTAAACATCATTATCATCTTTTGCGTCAGTCCCGTTCGCAACCGACGTATTCAACTTGAAGTCCGGGGTCCGCTTTCCGGCTTTTACTTCCCGACTAGCTGTGCCCCGCGGCTTCGCCCGTGGCGTACTCCGTGGCACCCATTTGGCCCATACATGCCCGTAATTTATTAGTTCTACATTAATGTATGGAAATTTGCCCGAATTGTTGACATTACTTCGGGCCACCAACCAGGTGGACACCGAAGTCTTACAAATCACGCAAAAAAATCAAAATCTTACACCCACTTTTTAGCACTTTTCTCGACGTTTCACATTATTCTAAGTCTAATTAAGCAAAAAAAAATTTGTGTCGGTCTGTCTGTTTACGCAATAACTCAAGAACCACTTAGATATCCGATTTAAAAAATTCTTTCGCCAATCATCTTGTTTGGTTAATGGGAAGAACTGATTAGATTTTGGGGTTTGTACGCTCAAGGTACCTTTTTTTTTTTTATCGTGCGGAAATCCCTTCGGATACCCCCCCGCGTGCCAGCGGGGGCGGTTATGTCGGGCTTGAACCGACTAAAACCGCACGCCGTCTCGGGTCTACAGACGCCGGGGTGTAAGGTTGCCCATAGAGCATATCCCTCGCACCCCGACTGACCCTGGGCCGGGGCGCGAGGAATATGGGGCCATCTCCGGTTTCGAGATGGCCCCCTCGGGTTTGGGAACCACGGTGTCCCCGTCTTGCCCCGGTTTGGGGGAGGCTAGTCGCCCCACCGTCCCGGCCTGCTTCTGCTGGGGTGACAGGCGGCCTCACCTGCCACCCCCAGGCCTGCGCTCATGGAGGACGGAGGTCGTTGAGCGACGCGCGGCGAGCATGTTGCGGGCTCGGCGGGCCGGGAGAGTTCTGAACCTCTCCCGGGCGCGCTCCGCCATCTCCTTCGCGAGCATCACATGCTCGCAGAAGGAGGTGGCGGCGGCCCACGCGCTCGCGCTCCGCACCATTGCCGCAATCATGCTGCCGAGCGAGAGGACTCCCACCCCGATGGCTGCCACGAGGTCACGCCTCGGCGCCTCCCACGCCGGGCTGTCCGCCAGCGTGTGCAGCCCTGAGTCCTCGCTCGCGTCACAGTGATGACACTCAGGCGTTGGCTCCTTCCTGATCCGATGCAGGTGGTCCCCGAAGCACCTCTTCCCGGAGATCACCTGCGTCAGTCGGTACGAGAGACTTCCGTGTCGTTCTCTAGCCAATCCTCCATGATGGGCCTTACCGCCGCTATTGCGGCGTGCCCTAGGTTTCGGGTACCTTTTTTTTTATTTTTTATTGTGCGGAAATCCCTTCGGATACCCCCCCCCCCCCCCCGCCGGCCAGCGGGGGCGGTTATGTCGGGCTTGAACCGACTAAAACCGCACGCCGTCTCGGGTCTACAGACGCCGGGGTGTAAGGTTGCCCATAGAGGATATCCCTCGCAGCCATACAAATTGTCCCTAAAAAATCATTTTTTTGTGTTTAAGACGTTTGATTTGATTTGATTTTCTTCATATTTATTGCTCAATATATAAAGACGCGTCGAATAATATGCATAAAGTCTAAGGTCTGTTCACAAGTAAAAAGTATAAAAATACTGCAACAAAAATATCTAAATTTGGCCCGAAATTTGACAATCACTGTGTGATTTCCGCCCCACTAGATTTATGATTACTACTCGGCTCTCCTCGGTAGTAGCGTGAAGATATATAGATATATATAGAGATATATGTTAAACTGGCTATTGTGTATGGACTAAGATGTCTGTAGTAAATGTGTTATTTTTTTATTTCAGATAGGAAGTCCACTGCTGAACATTCAAGAACCTTTCTGGCTCAACGGCCATCGGTTCTCCGAGCTATGTGCCGTGCCCACTGCCACTTCAGCTTGCTGACTTGCTCTGCTTTGTTGGTAACTCTAGTTCGTCTACGGATCTCCTCATTTCTGATTCGATCTCATAGAGAAACCCCAAGCATAACCCGTTCCATAGCTCGCTGTGTGACCCCGAGCTTCCTTATGGGGCCCATTGTGATAGACCACGTCTCGGCACCTTGGGTCATCACTCACCAGTGATGTGTGACTCTCACCAGTGAAAGGTCTTTAATCAGTGCGTGTCACCACACGCACTGATTAAAGACCTTTGTCTTCAAGGACTGCGGTATTTTGGATGAGAAGGCGCTGCGCAGTTTTCCGATAGCAGCACAGCCGAGTTGGATGCCTTCCTTGAATCCTTTCCAATCCAGAAGCTTGAAGGCGTCTTCCATTGCATTGGTAAAGAGTTTCGGCGAGATGACATCACCCTACCTAACTCCCCTCTGCAACGGAATAGCCTCTGTGCTCTGATCCTGTACTCGGACCGACATGGTGGCGATTTTATACAAGCACTTCAGCACTTCGATATACCGATAGCCAATGTGGCACCTCTGAAGAGACAGCAGCACCGCCCAAGTCTCGATCTAGTCGAAGGATATCTCATAGTCCACGAACGCCAAGCATAGTGGCAAATTATACTCCTCGGTCTTCTGTATAATCTGCCGCAGCGTATGGATGTGGTCTATGGTATTATAGCCTTTACGGAAACCGGCTTTTTCGGGAGGCTGGAAGTCAACAAACCTGCGTGCGAGACGATTCGTAATCACCCTCGAAAACAGTTTGTAAACATGGCTCAGAAGCGAGATGGGCCTGTAGTTCTTCAATAAGGTTTTATCACCTTTCTTGAAGAAGAGAACCAGCTGAGAGGTATATAACTGTCCATAGAACCTTTTGATCTCCCTCAGTACCTCTGACTTAATAGACGCTACACTGCAGTCTTCCGTCTTCAGCTTCGTTAACTGGCTCTGCCCAATAGACAAGTCTCTTGCGAACACTTAGAGCCCTTATTTTGCTCTATCGTATCTTTAATATAATTGGTATTAAAGACACGGACATCTGGTCTCAAGGACTTAGAGATCCGTCGATATGCTTCAGCGTCCTCGGAAGTCTGCAACGTCAATGAGCGTTGTTTTGCCATAAGATCAAGGGTGCGATCTGATAGTTTTTAAGGTCTATTTTCCGGCGGGGTCTGAAGAAGACTTCCCCTACCTTGTAGACAGTTTCTATCAATCTGTTGTTGACCTCGTCCACAGAAATGTAATCCTCCAGGTCAAAGAAGCGGTTTACGAGCTCGAGTTGAAAGCTCTCGGGGTTTTGTATATGGGCTTTTGTGTATGTAGGTTGGAGCGTGGACTTCATTAGTAGAGACATTTCCAGTTGGACGTTGATATTCAATGTTTCTCTAACCATTCTATTATCGCTTCCGGTTTTCACCCTGTGGATCACGGAGACATAATTGAATATTCGTCTCTTTATAGACATAATGAAGTTGATCTCATTCCTCGTGGAACCGTCGGAACTCATCCAGGTTCATTTCCTATGAAGTGGCTTCTTGAAGAAGGAGTTCATCATAAAGAGTTCCTCCTTCTCCAGAAAGTCGGCCAAGCTCTGGCCCCTGGGATTCCTCCGCCCTCATTCAAATTGCCCCACTCCCAACTCGTCATCGCCCCTCCGCCCCAGTTTTGCCAGTGAAGTATGTTTTGGAAGTATGTATGGCCCTACTGATGATGGTCCTCATACATAACTTTCACTTCGTCGTCCGGGTGCCCAGAGGTTGAACGAGAAACCCGACACCACCCTGGGACTGTTGGTCGCCCTCCCGGTGGTAGAACAAGTTGCCAAACTTTAAAGTTGTCGTGTTCTCGCCCTCTCTTAGGACCTCCGATAAACCCACTATGTTCCAATGCAGCTTGTTCATCTCCTCTTCCAGCCAATGATCTTCTCGTCTGTCCTTAATGTGCGGTAGTACCTCGCCCGGAGATTCTTAACATCCCTAACTCCAGTGCTCGACCGAGGCCCGTCAACGTCAGTCTTGCAGCTGGAGCCCCCGGGTACTAGGAGCCGTGCTCCTCTGTCCATCATCATTTTGGGGGGGTTTGGACCATAACCCGGCTTGTTGGTCCAGTGCGTGTTGGCGGATCGCCAGAGCCTTCTCCATTGATCAGCAGAAAGCACCGCGGGCACGCGAGGTTGGCTTGGGTCCCGAAAGATGTTAGTAGGGACTCCTTACACTCCAGATAACTTACAACATTTTTCTTATAATTTAAGTAAAATATAGATAACACATTATACGAGGTCAGTTCAAAAAATATTCAATGAGATAATGAACACTGGGATAATACCTCCACAGTGGAAAACTTAGCATATCATCCTCATATACAAAAAAGGAAATAAGGAAGATATAGGTAACTACCGACCTATCAGTCTGTTATCAAATATATATAAGGTATTCTCGAAAATAATCCTGGATAGAATAAGTAAAAAGCTCGATGAAAACCAACCTCGTGAACAAGCAGGCTTTAGACAGAAATATTCCACATTAGATCACATACACAGTGAAGCAAGTAATTGAAAAATATAAGGAATATAACAAAAACTTGTATATGGCTTTCATCGATTACTATAAAGCCTTCGACACCATATGTCATGGATCCATCTGGAAAAGTTTAGACCAACAGGGAATACCTTCTCTTTATATTAAAATCATTAAAAACATATATGCAAGTAGCGAAGCTAGGATCCAACTTGAAACCGTAGGGGAAAGATTCAAAATACAGAGAGGACTAAAGCAAGGTGATCCCCTATCACCAAAACTATTCTCAGCCGTACTCAAAAGTATCTTCCGCACATTAAACTGGAACGACTTTAGCCTTAACATCAATGGCATCAAGCTGAATCACTTAAGATTTGCGGATGATGTAATTCTGTTCGATGAAAATCCAACGAACCTAGAAATAATGATAAAAACTCTGGAAGAAGAAAGTAAGAAAGTAGGTCTAATCATGAACAACGACAAAACGAAATTGCTCACAAACTCCACACCAATAACCATCAAAACTGACAACCAACCACTCGAATATGTGAACGAATACATCTACCTTGGACAGATAATCTCTCACGAAGACCAAACTACCAAAGAAATCAACAGAAGAATAGCAAACGCATGGAAGAAGTACTGGTCGTTGAAAGAAATCATGAAATCAAAAGAGATTCGACAAGTATGGCTATGAAAAGGAAAGTATTCGACACCTGTATACTTTCAGTTATCACTTATGGATGCGAAACTTGGTCACTCACAAAACACCACAGAGAAAAATTGGAACGCTGCCAGAAAGCCATGGAACGAAGTATGACTGGAATAAAAAGGCAAGACAAAGTGAGAAGTAGCATAATTAGGGAAAAGACTAAAGTCACAGATATACTTACACGTATTGACCAACAGAAGTGGAGATGGAGCGGTCACATGATCCGCGATACACAAAACAAATGGACCTCAATTTTTTCCGACTGGTACCCCCGTGATGGCAAACGTAGTAGAGGACGTCAACAAATGAGATGGGAAGACGATTTGAAACTCACTGCGGGAACTCACTGGAGAAGAGTAGCTAGAGACAGAACCCAATGGAAAATGTTAGAGGAGGCCTATGCCGAGAGGCACACTGAATTACGAGACATTTTATAAGAACCAGCGAACCAGAACCATATTCAACTCCGTAAGATTTTCTTTCTTTCTTTCTTTCTTTCTTTCTAATTCAGATTAAAGGGCTTTATTATTATTATAAGTATTACGTATGTCTGTGGCAGCCATAGACATAATCAGAGGTGTAGAAATGTTATGGCTGCTACGAGGGCCCGCCTCGGCACCTCCCGCGCCAGGCAAAGCTCTGCTTACCGTAGGTCACCTGCATCAGTCGGTACGAGAGACTTCCGTGTCGCTTCTCTAGCCAATCCTCCCATGATGGGCCTTACCCATGCTATTGCGGCGTGCCCTGCGCTTGGTCGCCCAGGTCGTTCCTTTCACAGTCTATAAAACCCTCAAAAATATTTTTCCAGTAACCCTCAACGTTTCGGAAATATACATAAAGAAAAAATTTAGACCTTTGACGTTGAACAACTTTTTTTGCACCCATGGAATCGACGCGGATTTTTCACAATTTTCTTATAATAGTATCCCCAAAGTTCATGTAAATTTTCAGCTTGTTTGAAATTAATGCAAGGGTGAAGTCTATTTTGACTGGACTTACTTAACTCTAAAACCAAAAAAAAATCTTCAAACCTAAACTAGGTTCTTATATAAAATGATATGTAGGTAGGTATACTATAGAGTATCTCTTCATAGATTTCTATTAAATTCCATATTAAATTTAAATATTATGAGTTATATACAAAACGTTACATACGTTTTATTTTATTTTTTTCTATTTTATACTTACTATACATAAGATGACCATGATTATGATTATGACTCATGGTAGCTATACCTTGATTCATTTCATTATGTAGGGATTGCTTACTGTCATGTCCATTTATTATATAAAATCAGTTTAACCTAAACCATCTTTCATTCAATTGAAGACAGTGAACAATCCCTGTCCACCAGGCAAGGAATTTATTTACAAAAAGCTACCCACCCCACTCATTCGTTTAGGTTAGGTTAGAACTGTGACTACAACGTACGAGCCGAGCGAGCGAAGCGAGTTTGCCGCGGCACCGGCCGGCGAAGTGCCAGAACCGAATCGGTCTTATAGTTATTGGTTAGGTACGGTTAAAACTGCGGTATAAACTCCCAGGCCATAAAAATAACCGTAAATACGTTATTATCTATATACGTTAAATATGTTTAAACTATTTATATTTATTTAATAATTAAGGAAATTACTACTTTTTTTTTTATTACAAATATTATTATTTTGCAGACTGGGTTGGGGTAGCTCAAAAAGCCTGAGTTTGATAATTTAGTGTGCACCACAAAGCGACAACAATATTATTGCCATAGACCGTATATAAGTGCTTCAGTGATATGTAACTGATCGAGAATTTAAGCCTTACATTATAACTATTTAATCTGTGGTCTATAAATAACATAGATTCAATAAATAAGTATATGCTATGAAAATGAAAGGATAAGGAACTTCGTCGTGTTTTTTGCCTATGGGGTCACGGCTGACACTAACATTATACTACATTATACATATATACGGTCTTTTATTTAAATTTATTATTATGTAGTACTCGAATTTATACAAAATATATTATTATTTTGCTTACAGAGCCTGATTATTTACTTTCATCCTCAATGTCCCATTGTTTATGCGTTCTGTCTCGTTCCTTCTTTTTAGTTTACCGTATCGAAAGCCTATTGGTAGCATATATTATGTGGTAGAATCGAGCACTTTTGCTTGGGAAATTTTCCAAGCAAAAGTGCTAAAATGTTGGTTGTCTCCTTTAGTCGCCTTGTTCCAACACTCAACGAGAGGAGAAATAGAGTTGGGGTGGACCTTCTATTCTACTCCACCAGGAATATTGAATCATTACCTACTCCAATCCAATTGTTCCTAACCCCTTGACAATCTTGATCTGCAGAAAGGGTATCAATTTGGTCGATGAAAAACATTTTTGTATGTTAATAAATTAAGTTAAGAAAGGGTATAAATTTGTATGCTAAGTCAGCCGAAGGCCCAATAAACTTTTGTCGTAGATCATAGGCTATACTTTAATAAGCTAATTTTATTATTGTCGACATCTGTATCAACCGGAAAGTTTCTAATGCTTGTCTAGTAACGATATAGGTAACACCAAAGATGAATAAATGGTATATATAATACTAGAATAATATTATGTAATCTGTGATAATACTTAATCGTGAGTGGTTGAGCTTCGCACGGTTATTTTAACGCCATCTCATAGAACTTTGAGATACCAGTATGCTGGTGGAGCGCGCCCGGGAGAGATTTACACCCGTAATGAACTCTCCCGGCCCGCAACATACTCGCCGCGCGTCGCAGGCGACTCAGGCCCCGCTGGCCGGCGGGGGGGTATCCGAGGGGATTTCCGCATGAAAAAAAGATAGGTAGGATAGGATAGACCAGTATGCTGATGTACAATCAGTGTCAAAAGTAGATGATAACTTTCGAGATTTTTGAAATTAAAAATCCGCATGAAAGTTATTATTAATACTGAAATCTTAATTTAAAAATATTTTTAAGAGCCCACACAGTTTGAGAGCATTTTTATTAAGAAACAGAGATTACCTTGCTCAAATACTAATTGTCAAAGCTAAAAGTACATAATCCTTCTTAGTGTTTTTCAAAACCCCAATAAGATCTTCGGAGCTCATGCCAACCTTACCTATAAGCGGGTACACACACTGACGTACGGAGGAGGCCCTGGCGCATGCTTTCCTGTCAGGGTGGCGAGGTCGGGCGGCACTCGTTGCCATAAAAGCCGTATAAGCTAACCACACGTTCCGAGGTTAAGGCCTGGAAACGAACAATGCTAAAATGATGGCCTAGTTAGAATTTTATGAAACATCACTGCCACGTAAGCCACTTTTCTGAAGAATAAAAATGGAATATAAACGAATGGGTAAGACATATAAACATCTCATTTGAACCTCCTTCTCTTTGCTGCTGTTTTTAACAAAGTTCAAAAACTTGGTTAAAAACAGCTAACATATTCCGTTTTGAATTTCATGATACTAGCGCCATCTTACTTTCATTTGAACACTCAGACACTACGTATCCCTAAAGCGTCAGTGTCACCAAAGGAACTTAAACTTACAATTATAAAACAATGCCTAGATCAGCGATGATGAACCAATGGTACGCAACAAAAACAAAAACGCAAGAAAAATGGCACGATGCATAAAGGTTCGCAATCAAGGCCTAGATCGATCGTACTCCACATAAGCGAGCATTTTGACCTTTCTCGTTCTTCACATTTAATTTTTATTAACAACTTCAAATCAATGTGAGACCCATGCCCAGTTGTGGACCTTACCAGTTTGGCGTGAAAGTGCAATGCGGCCGTCAAGGTTCTATCTATAATGGTACAGATCAGTTGGACCACTGCCCCAGACTCCATTCTTGAGACTTCAGCTTTAGGTTACCATCAAACATGGTGAAGTCATAGTGACGTGGTCAAATCGTTGTATAAAAACAAAACTTACAAATATTACATTTACAGTATCTAGGCTCTAGGCTATCAAAAAGTTATCCAATCTTAAAAATAACATTGTATGTTCTATTAATATACTGCAAAGGTAGCATCTATAAGATAGTTGGTCTATGAGACATTCTATTTAGGAATAAAGCCATCGCGTGCGCGTTACCGTAACGCAGTACTTGCCTATATTATATGGGCCGGCTTGCATCACAATAACATGCAGACACAATGGGCTCAATGGAGTTACTTACAATCTTCACAATAATAGATCCGGACCCACCTTAGTTATATAAATACTTAAATAGGAACTTTGAAAAGGTTATCTTTATTTCAAAAACACAACTTTGAGATTACTTCTAATTACAGATTCAGACATGTCCTGTCTCATTATCTGCAATAAAAAATTGGGTAGACAATTAAGAAAATGTAAAATAAAAACAAAAATATACATAGTAACAAGCTCGTTTGGACATTTTATTTATGTAAATTTGCAGATATAATTAATACAAATAATGGTCATGTAAATTGGGATCTATGATAAATAATTATAACTAATAGCTGGTTTAGGACGCTGTCTTTATACTGTCTCTGATCAAAATTCCAGCCATTGTTAAATTTTGATGACTCATTGAAATATAAAAGGCAGTCTCGGAGGTGTGGCATTACAAATACTGTCTTACAGCTAAGTTTACATAATGAGATTTTTATTGTGATAATGATAAACACAAACTTAAACTATGTGAACATTCTACTCCTGAATGGCTACTATATGCATGTATGACTTCTTTACATTAGGTTCATCACCTTCTAGGACATTATTTAAAGTGCAGAGCTATGTCATTATGTCAACTAAATTCCTAAAAGATTAATGTGACAAAACCTATATTGTCTACATGTCATACATCACAATTTTTCCTAAAGTTATCTGTACAGTTTGTGTAATTTAAGACATCTAGTATATGCCAATTACTATACATTTCAAATCATTAACTTTATGCTGAGCAGCTAGTGTATTATATACTTTGCTGCTGACTGGTCACAAGATTTATGTATATAGAGTGCAGCACTGTCTTTAATAAGTAGTCATACACAATTTCTATTCTCCAATACTTCATGATTGCTAACAAAACAATCTAGATACAAAAGAAATTATTCACAAAGAAATTCATAAATAAACTTTTTATTAAAACTGTATAAGACTGAAATACTTTGTAAGTTGACACTACTGATTTCATGAATGCATGATCATTCATTTCAGAGAGCAATGTTATATTATTTCTCAGACTCGTTTTGTTCCGATGTGGCAATATTCAACCATGGGTGCTGAAGGCACTCATAAGCAGTAGCACGCCTATTCGGGTCAAAGTCCAGCATAGGCCTTAAAAAATCAGCAAATTCTTCAGCATCAGACTGACTCCATTCATATTTCTCTGTAAGCACTGACACTAAGCCCCATGGTTTTAAACCTGTAATGTTTCTCAGCTCCCCCTTTTTATTAAAAAATACTTTAGAATATTTTCCAGAGGCTGCAATTCTCTTAGGAATATCACCCAAAAGTTCTATAATGTGAGCAAGGTGATCTTCGTCACGACTGTAGCCATCACCTGAGTGTGGTTCAAACAAATAATCTCCTGTAGCCAATTCAAATGCCATGCAAGCTGTGCTCCATATATCTGCAGATGTTCCATAACCAGCACTCAGCAGTACTTCTAAAGATCTGTACTGTCTTGTTTGAATGTCTTCTGTAAAGTGCCTGTGCACCCAACAGGCATTACCTAGATCAGCTATCTTTACTTCTAATTCACAGATATCAAAAGCAGGATCTAGTTTTTTTTCTAACGATTTACCTTTAGTAGATTGTGAATTAAAAGAAGGCGGAGTATCAGTCATTTCTCCTTCAGACATTGGAGTACCTACATCATCCCCACAGCCATATTGCTTAGTCCTTACCTGTACTGCATCAGCATCAGTGTCGAATGCTTCCTCATCAGCCTGCTCTAAGTCATTACATCCGTTGATACTTGTTTCATTTTCAGAACGAGTTGTCTCAATCACACTTGCTTCTTCTGGAGTTGGTGGTGAATCATCGTTGTCCTGTGACATGGGAGCTGAATCGCTATTATTCAGGGTTTTCTTCTGTTCTTCCATTTCTTCTATTTGTTCCATTTGCTTTTTAAGTAGCATAGATTGACGCTTAGCTTTCTTCTTTAACTTTTTCTTTTTATTTCTACTCATTTTAGCTGTTACTACTTGTTCTTGGAATTCCTTCGGTGCAGTACTAATCAAAGAGTGAGGAAGCCTCAAGCCTAAGGAATGTAGTTCAGTGGCTTCTGCTGCCAGTTTACGGATATAAGGTTCATCAACACATACCAATACATTCTCAGGCTTAATATCTGTGTGAATTATCTTACATTTAGTATGAAGGTAGTCCAAACCCTCCAGAACCTGCCGTATGATTGTTTTGACATTGTCTCGTGGTATACCTCTATAATTCGACTTGAGTATCAACTTCAGTAAATGATGACCCAGAACTTCAAACACCATGCACACATGGGTTCCATTCACACCAGTTATTTTAAAGTCATTAAGCAACTGAACGGTCTTATTTCTCTTAGGGTCCGCTGGATCGCTGTCTCGGACTGCTTTCAATATTTTAATTTCATCTAAAGCTGTCTCCGTAAAATGAAGGGCCGATTTAACGACTTTTAAAGCGACAAAACGTTTGTCGACTAAATCCCAACATAACCACACAGTGGAGAAATGGCCCCATCCCAATTTTCTAGTGACGTGGTACCGATTCAGGAACAAGTCTCCTATTTTGACAGGATGGTAACCACCCTTGCAGTAGTCGGTGCTGTCCTCCTGTTCCTCGTCGTCGCTCGCGTATTGTTCGTCTTCATCTTCCTCGATCGTCTCATTGGAAGAGCTATGTGTAGGTTCTAAACGATTTTGATTCTGGTTGCGCAGACCGTTTCCTTGTCCACCAGCCCCGTGATCCTCCTCACGATTTTTCTTTTTACCGAGTTTATGACGTTTCTTTTTCGCCTGAATGGCGAGCACTCTTCTATTTACATCTGATTTAGAACTCATTTAGCAAATTAAAGACTTTCAACAACGCCAATATGTATATAAATTTATCTTTTCATCTCAAATCTTTTTGTTTGAGTATGGCGGCCGGTCGCAGAACAAAATGCGCTCGAACATGAACTCATAAATGTTGCCATCGTCAAAATAACTTAATAATCAGAGACAATAAAGAATAAAGGTATTATTTATAATTTTGTTACAGAAAATTCTTGAAACCTTCTGGCTTCCTATTTGATACCAAGAACAAGTTACTTTTTAAGTTGTACATATTTTATAAAATTTCCTTTTAAAACATCATATCTTATTTTCGTGTGCGTTACGCTAGCAAACATCCGAACACTACGTCCGCGTCATACAAAAGTGCACAACTTTTCATAATTATGCATATAACCGCAGAAGAATAATTCATGAAGAATAGATTTTGCTGGGGTAACGTTTCGAAATAAATTAAAGTAGGTGGACTGGATGAAAGTTAGCAAAAAGCTAGCTTTTACTATGTGCTAAATGTGCATATAAAATTTACATTTGTAGCCCTTATAGTTTCCATGTTAATTAAGTTTTTGCTGGTGTAACGTTTGGCTGATGGCTAGATCTCGGATACTAGTTGAGGCATAAACCTAAAATTTCGTGTATAAATAAGCATAATTTGTGCATCCTTATACACCCCATTTTCTTCCTTTAATTTTACATAGTTCAGGAGCTATGAGGTATTTTCCAAAAAAACGATATTAGCTCCAGATAGGTAGGAAACCTAGGAACTAAATGACAGTTTTTTTATTTTTTGTGTGACGTGTGGGTTCTTGGCCGACAGGCCTCTACATCTCGATGCCTCCTACGTAAGTTGTTGTAAGCCACAAAATAGCTATTTTGTGTTTTTCACGTAAAAGTGTCTAATTTTATGTATAGTATTCTGTAACAAATAAATCTAATCCAAAAAAACTATTAATTTAGGTAGTTTTCAGATGTATAATATCGTAAGTTCCGAACTATTCCGGTGCATATTACTGTATTATTATTTGCAATATCTTACGGCGGGCGGTATGCAGAGTGAAACGCGCGCTCACCCCGCGTATGCGTGACATAAAACAGACTACGTTGGAACTAGCTGTAGGTTGCATATCACGCGCGTATTTTTTGTGTTGATATAATATTTATTACGTAATAGTACTAGCACTTAAATATTTTTTGTACATTTGTACCATAATGAAACGCATGCAAACCAGAGGACGCAAACTATGTGATATAGTTAATAATGCCAGCACAAAAAAAATAACATTGAGGAATCCATGGAAATTATCGTTAATCCTATTAATCAGATTGAAGATATCGATTTTCATGATTCATCTTTCCGAAGTATTCAAGGTATTTTAAAATTTAACATCCGTATGGCAATATTTTTCTTATTTACAACATTGCTGATTTAAAACGTGGTATTGATTACATACAACAATATACGTTGCTGAATTTACAAGTATTTTATGTTAAGTAATACATACAACATTTTACTTCGGAATTAGTTATACTTAAGTAAATGGCAAGATGACTTACAATGATTTACGTGGCCATATTAACTATTTTATGGTTAATAAGTAACACATACAACAATCAACTTCGCTTGTCACTGACATTGTGTAAGTTGTAAGTAACATTTACAGTTTACAGATGTAATCAACAATCTATAGAAATGAATAAAATGCAAGTGTCTGTTTGTAATGTCAAAATAACAAGTTCTTACTAAATGGGTATGAATGTATATCGAGTACCATTAACAAAAACATAATTTAAATGTCTTTGGTCTGTCTGTCTATCTGTTCCGCTAATATCCGGAAAGGCTGGATTTTAATGGGACTTTAACTAATAGATAGCTAATTATATGAGGTATAACATAGGCTGTTTTATTCCTTTCCGGGAATAGGTTCCCATTCTAATATAGACCAGATAGATGAATAGGGTGACTACCCTTCCCAGTAAATTTTAATGAATCTGAATCCTTGAAGTGGCTAATTTAATGGTGATGACTTTTTCGAAATTACTTTAGGTAATGATACTATAACAGATCGCCCCTGTCTTGAAACTGCTCACCCATCTCCTGAATGCAGTATTAACCACTTTGATTACGACTGTGATAACCATTTCTGTCCGTATTACGTTAAAAAAGAAATTTTACCCATATATTAGATCAAATACCACTTCTATCTCAGCTATCCACTGTTCCACTCTTCAAGCTAATAGTCCTCTATCTGTTATTTCTAATAACAGTCCACGTGCAAGGAAAGACAATGGTAATGTAAGAGGAAGACATGTGAAAGACTGGATAGATGTGAAAAGAAAGACCTTAGGAAACTTGGGAAAAGATTACCTTTCTAGAAAAGGAGTAGTAAAAGCCAGTAGAAAAATGGGCCCACCGTGTCACTGCCGTATGAAATCTACACTAATATTATAAAGAGGAAAACTTTGTTTGTTTGTATGTTTGGTTGTAACGAATAGGCTCAAAAAGTACTGGACCGATTTTAAAAATTCTTTCACCATTTGAAAGCTACATTATCCACGAGTAACATAGGCTATATTTTATTTTGGAAAAGAATAGGGTTCCGTAAGATATTTGGGTTTTTCGGACACAAGGTGTAAAAAATCAACCAGAAAAGTTACTTATTTTGCGTACGCTGCCTAAACTATAAAAGATAGATCCATAAAATGTTCTAATTAATGGTAGATCTTATAAATATCTACAAAGAAGTCCGCGACACACTATACCTATCTATATCGAGTGAGGCACAACAACCATTTTTTTATTTAAAAATCTTGAATTTTTTTTGTACTACATTTAAACGCGTTTATTTTACTCATGCTATTAATCCTTATCAAATTAAATTATTTCATCACTAAGTACAGTTTATGTAGATAATATTTGGTCTTTGAATGATTAAAATTGGACGTTTGGTTTTGAAGTTATGGCGAAATTAAAATATTACGATTTCTGCTGCACGGCCCGTTGCGAAGTGGGCGTCACCAAGGCGGGGGTGCGCGTGCGGGAGGGGTATCATCTCATTGGTAGCCTTTTACCACCGTCAGGCCAAAACCCACAGTTCTTGCAAATATATTTTATTTCGGATGCAGACCAGTTATCGTTGCGATCAAGCATCGCACCAACCTTAAAAATGGATTTAATTCGTGAATTACAGACCGCTTTGAATAATCATAACGTGTATATACGAAGTTTTAAACAAAACTTAGAACTTAACTCCTCAGATAATTTAAAGTTAATTATTCATTCAGATCGCACTCCACAGACAACACACAGAGGCAGATATAATGCTCCTACTGTAAACGAGGTAGCCGTTCTCTTGGTCGATGAAGACAAAGGTCCCAGGGATATAGTCTTACACGGTAGAGACGGACAGCTAGACTGAGCTACATCGGTCCTATGATCCACTACAGTATCCTATAATGTTTGCGACAGGAGAAGACGGTTATTATTTGACTATCCCTCAGCAGGGTTCTGCGCGTAATAAAACTGTTTCGTGCATGCAATTTTATGCATTTAGATTAATGTTTAGAACTAACTCTTTTAATCCGTTACATTATTACAGAGACTTATTTAGTCAATATTGTGTTGACATGATGGCGAAAATGATATCGGAAAGATTAAATTATATTTCTCGGAATCAACAAAGACTGAGGGCTGATGACTACATTCATCTCAGAGATGCCTTAAATCATGACGCAAATGTTGACCCAACAAATATCGGTCAACATGTCATATTGCCATCGTCATTTACGGGTTCTCCGCGTTTCATGCACGAGAAAACGCAGGACGCGATGACGTACGTCCGAAATTATGGTAGACCTGACTTATTTGTCACTTTTACATGTAACCCCGAATGGCCTGAAATTAAAGCGGAGCTGCTACCAGGACAACGGTCTTTCGACCGTCATGACATAATTTCACGTGTATTTCATTTAAAGATGAAGAAATTCATCAAATTATATGTCAAAGAACAGATATTCGGTAAAGTAAAATGTTATATGGCAACTGTGGAGTGGCAAAAGCGCGGTTTACCTCATTGTCATTTGCTTTTCTGGCTAGAAACTAAAATACAACCAGATGAGATCGACAGTGTCATAGTTGCGGAGCTACCCGATCAACAAATTGATCCGGTACTACACGACATTATAACTAAAAATATGGTACATGGACCCTGCGGAGAACATAATTTAGCTGCACCATGCATGAAGAACGGTGTCTGCACAAAAAAATACCCTCGCCGTTTCATGAACGATACCCAGACCGGAGAGGATGGGTATCCAGTTTATCGTAGGCGCGATACAGGAAATGGCGGTCGGAGCACTACGCTACAAATCAGGGGCAACATGGTGACGATAGATAATAGGTGGATTGTTCCATACTCCCCGCTACTATGTAAGACTTTTAACGCTCATATAAACGTGGAGTATTGCCACTCTGTCCAAGCCATTAAATATATATGTAAGTATATACATAAAGGTTCAGATCAGGCAACTTTTAGCCTTAGAAACCCACACGATGAGGTTGAAAACTATTTAAATGGCAGGTACATAAGCACATCTGAAGCTGTCTGGCGCTTATTTGAATTTCCCGTTCACGACCGGCATCCTACTGTAGTGCATTTGGCCGTTCATCTAGAGAACGGTCAAAGGGTGTATTTTACACCAGGGACAGCTCATCAAGTGGTCCAAAACCCACGCAATACAACATTACTGGCATTTTTTGCTCTCTGTAATGAAGATGAATTCGCGAAAACTCTTCTGTATCATGAAGTCCCGCAATACATACATACAATATACATGGGCAAATAATAAATTCACTAGAAGGAGGCGTGGTGAAGATGTAGTTGAACATCCGGGGATAAAAAAAGATACCGCTTTAGGTAGAGTCTACGGGATACATCCATCCCAATCAGAGTGTTTTTATCTTAGGATTCTACTGCACCACGTACGCGGTCCGACCTCATTTGCATACCTTAAAACTGTAAACGGTATTGTCAAAGAGACGTATCAAGCAGCTTGCCGTGACCGAGGTTTACTTGAAAACGATGACCATTGGGGTAACAGTTTAAGCGAAGCTTCGTTATCACATTGTCCAAAAAAACTAAGGGATTTGTTCGTAGTCATACTTTTATTTTGTCAACCATCGGAACCATTGAAGTTATGGGATACTTTCAAAGATCAGTTCTGTGAAGATATTAGACATCGTATCAGACAACAAAATCAGGATAACACTTTACCCTTCACTGAAGTCATTTATAATGAAGGATTAATCGAAATAGAAAACAAACTTCTAGAATTAAACGACAAAAATTTAAGTGATTTTGGATTACCTTCTCCCGTTCGTACCCAGAATAATACTATTGACACAATGGTACAACAGTATAACAGAAATGATCTAACAGCGTTTGTTAATGACAATGTGCCAAAATTAGTACCAGATCAAAGACATGCTTATGAGACTATTGTGGACAGCGTGAACAATAACATGGGGAGATTATTTTTTTTGGACGCACCAGGAGGCACCGGAAAGACTTTTCTCGCAAATTTGATACTTGCTAAGATACGGCAATCAGGGAAGATAGCGATTGCAGTTGCTTCGTCAGGAATTGCTGCAACTCTCTTGAACGAAGGAAAAACTGCTCACTCTACGTTTAAACTCCCGCTATCCGTATCTTTAGATCAACGGTCTACGTGCTCTATTCGGAAAAATGGGCCTCTTGGTAAGTTGCTGCAAGACGCGTCGTTGGTAATATGGGATGAATGCACCATGAGTCATAGAGCTCATGTGGAGGCCGTGGACCGTACTTTAAAAGACCTCCGAAGCTCTGCTAATGTCATGGGTGGTATCACTTTTGTATTTGCTGGAGATTTCCGACAAACGCTTCCAGTCGTCAACAGAGGTACGCGAGCAGATATTATGAAGGCATGTTTAATATCGTCTCACCTTTGGACATCTGTTCAACATTTGAATTTGCGCACCAATATGAGAGCTCATCTACATGGAAATACGCATAGCAATTTTCCACAACAGCTGCTGAAACTTGGAGAAGGAATTTTTCCATCTTTAAATTTGGGCACCGATTATGCGGTTACTTTGGATGAGTCTCTAGGCCAAATAGTCCATAATTTAGATAGTCTGATAGATGCTATATATCCTGACATCGAAAACTTACATCAAAATGATTTTCGTTGGCTGTGTTGTAGAGCAATAGTTTCTCCCAGGAATGAAACAGTCAACGAAATAAACAGTTTAATTATGCAGAAAGTACCGGGTGAAGTTAAGTGCTATAAATCCATAGACACCGTCACTAACATCGAGGACGCTGTGCACTACCCCCAGGAATTTTTAAATTCTCTGAACCCCGCTGGGCTACCACCTCATGAACTGTCGTTAAAAGTTGGCACGCCGATAATGCTTCTCAGAAATTTAAGCCCCCCCAACATGTGTAATGGCACGAGACTTCTTATAAAGGAGCTAAAAGATAATTTAATAGTAGCGAAGATTATCACCGGCCCTGCAGCTGGTGAATTAGCTCATATACCAAGAATACCCATGATCCCTACTGATTTGCCTATACCCTTCAAAAGGCTCCAATTTCCAGTAAAAATTTCTTTCGCACTAACGATAAACAAATCCCAGGGCCAAACATTCAAATTAGTAGGAATTGATTTACGAAAAGAATGTTTTACGCATGGGCAACTTTACGTTGCCCTATCACGGGTCGGGGCTCCCGACCATCAGTATATTTTGTTACCTGAAAATAATTTAACGTCAAATGTTGTTAATGGAGAAGCTCTACAATAATCGCTTTAGTTATCTATCCTTAAACAACGGGTTGCGCTCCGGGACTGCCGGCAGAAGTGAAAACTTAGTATTAATTACATTTAAATATTTTCATCATTAACAACTTAACATACACAGAAAGACAATCTGTGCAGCCTGCGGATAATGACTGCGTCGTCAATGTTACTGTCGGTGTCTGTGAATTGACCTGGGAATCATTTTGCTGACCGTGTCTTTCCTGGGTAGGCTTTTTGCAGCGGTAACCGACATCCACGCGGGCGGAGCCGCGGGCGACCGCTAGTGTTTTAATAAATTAAACGAGAAGAGAGGAAGAATATTTTTGGAAGTTAGGAGATAGGGACAAGCAGTGGATGTAACGTATGTCGCTAATTTAGTTACAAGGAAGACTAAATGTCGAATGTAATAAGTATACTTTAAAATACAAATTGCCAGTTGCTGGTGATGAAACTTTGAATTATGTAGATGTCTGTAAAAACACTTTTTGAGTACGATCTCTGTCAGCGATCCAGTTATTAATACGGCCCTAGATAAATTAGATACGACAACGGCAACACTAATCCCCGATCAAAGAGGCAGACATTCAAAACAACCTGTTAATCTGATCTCACACCATATTGAAGACAATTTTATAATAATGATAATATGATTTTTATAAGTTTTTTTATTATAGGTGATAGGCTCACGTTTGACCTCTATCTCACCTGATCGTAAGTTACGATGTGGTCTACGATGGATCACGTTTGCCTAGAAGGAACCTATTCACTCGAGACTTGAAGATTCCAAGGTTATAGCTTTCCGGAAACACAGACTCAGGCAGGCAATTCCACTCCTTAGCTGTACGCATAATAAATGTGTCACCGAAACGTTTCGTGCGTATAAGTGGAATATCCACCATGTAGCGGTGGCGCGTCGCTGTGCGTCTGGTCGTTCGTTGGTGGAAAGGGCTTGGAGGTATCAAGTTGTGCAATTCCAGCGCACACTCTTCGAAATGCATCCGATAAAAGACCGATAGGCCTGCAACTTTGCGTCGATGTTCAAGGCTCTGTAGCCTTTTCTCGACGAGTGCATCGTTGTTAATGAGCCTCTTAGCCCGTCTCTCTATTGTCTCTAGCGCTTCTAGAGGGTATTTTGCTGAGCCATCACACAGATGCGAGCAGTACTCCATACAGGATCGAACCTGCGCTTGGTACAGGTTGAGCAACTGTTCCGGTGATTATTTTAGATTTTATTTTTGATTATATTATTATTTGAGATTTTATTATAGATAATAATTATGTTGTTTAAAGAAAAAAAAAAGTATAAGAATTTTATGTTGGGAATTTAATGTTGATTTATGAGCCAATAAACGATTTTTGTTAGAAACAAGGTTATATTTGTTATGTATAATGCTATACATACCAGATCTTGCTTTTTTTCTATTCGGCGTACATTGTTGTATCTAGTATATACGACTAAATGCGACTCATGTGTTCCGGTGTACATAAATGTAAGTGGCTGATACAATAATTTGTAAAGGTCATATACCGCGGTAAAGTGTTGTAACAGCAAAATCTCTAAAACCTTTGGTATTTTTGAATAATGCCATGAGGTAAACGCTAAAGTATGATTAACTGAAGTCACGTATTGAATTTTATAAAGATTAGTTGAAAACTGCGGTTTTTATTGCCAATAGTACCTTTGAAACGCTCTCCTGTAAAATCACAGGTTAGAGATTACAACAGTTTACGTGGGAGGAATCGACCTGTACACGGGCAGTGTGGCGAGCGCATAGGACTCCCATGCAAATTGGATTTTAAGTATTGCCAAATGACAGTGAATAGTTGCTACTTGCTTGTATCTTTCATGAGCCTACTCGTATGTCAGCGCGTAAAAGCTGACGTAGCTGACACGAATATTCTGTCTGGGCTAAATAACCTTAAAAAAATGTATGGACCCCAAATTCACTACTTAACAATGAAAGGATTACTTGAATAGTACCAATACTTAGAAGACTCGATCTAAATATATGTAAGTATAATTTCAGCTGAAAACCCCTTACAAACAGTTTTTGAGCGATTAACCGACAAAATTAAAATGATTACAAAAGAGTAGGTACGGCGCATGGTAAATGAATCCTATTTCTCTAAATTGAATGGATTTTTAGTGGCACAGCTGCCTACACACAAAATATATTAAAATATTTCAGGGATTTACATTACAAGACAAGTATATCTATAGGTATATTACGAATCACGTAGGGTAATGACAGTCTAATAACGGCCAGTCTCAATAATCTACCTACAGTTAAAGGTAGAAGCTATCTCAGATAAACAGTCAACATTAATCTATCTGTAACTGCGGTTTCAATATTATCAAAGTCATTATCTGCTTATCTTTGTTTATTGAAACAGAAAAAATCCTCGATAGACACTAATGGTAGATATTTTAACTGCTGGTAAAGGATAGATGGATTATTGAAACCGGCTGTAAGAGAACAGTAGGTTATCTAAAGCCCCTCGGCAGGCCTCCGTCACTCGCTCAAGGCCGCGCGCTATATACCTACCGCTCGGCGTATCGTCGACGATACAATTGGCAGAAGGGCTACCGAACGCCCGCCTGAGCGCTCGCATCGCACCGCACTGCATGTTTCCCGCGCTTACGCTTCGAAATGCAGAAACCACGTAATTATTGTGCAGTGGATGGGTGTAAAAGTCAAAAAACAAAGGAAAATTTGTCGTTTTTTTCATTGCCGAGAGACGAAGAAAGGTGAGTACCTAGTATTTTAAATCTTATCTATATGAATGTTGTCACCATTTAGTTCTTTGAACAAAAGTAGGTAATAAGCAGGTATGTAAATCGTAAATTAAGGAGTTTTTTGAGTCAGGTATTATAAAAGTGTTGTTTTATAGGTAATTTTCATACTGTAGTTACCTAGTACTTACGCAATAGGTAATGTCCGTTAATTTGAGATTTCTTTGATATTTTAGCTATGGGTAGGAATAAGCGTCTATATATATAGGTATTTAAACTATCATGGTCATTCACATTCATATTAAAGTTGTATTGCATGTTGTATTAGGCATTGCGACAGCTTCCAAACCGTTGATTTTCCGTCGCTTTGCTCCTGTTTTCCTTATGATTTATTAATTAAAATTATTTACGCGATTTACGATATTTTCGACTATAAAATTAAATTACAGAGAATTCCGAGAAGGAAAAAAATAGTAGTTTATGCAACTGTCATGTAAGAAGGGGTATTAAAACACGAGTCTGTTTTGAACTCATTATAGTACCGCTATCTTTTTAATTCATTAAACTAGTCTAGGGTTTTAGGCTGAATATGAAAAAAAAGGCGCACGCATACGCAGTTCGAACTGTGAAAAAAATGGCGCACGCTAAATTACTTCCTTGTAACCTACCTACTTTGTTTAATTTCAATTTTTCCTATGAGTGAAGATAAAGTAGTATATGAAACTGCAAATAACTTAGGTATTAAAACACTCGAGTCAACCTATTATTGCATTCGGCTTCGCCTCATGCGATAAACAGACTCTCGTGTTTTAATACCCCTTCTTATATGACAGGTGGCGGTACTATAATACCGCGGTACTATAATTCGTAATTCGAATTTTTCGATTTGAGTGTAGATAAAATATTATATAAAACTAAAACATATTTGATTGACTAATAAAAAACATGGTTGATTCGTAGCATTCGTTTTGTTACAATAATCATCATAGGTACAACCCTAGCGCATTCTTACGATGGCATAACTTGCACGGCGGGCAACACAGTCTCGACTCTATAAACGCATGTTTAAGGTACAATTCTTCTCGTTCTGTGCTGCAGGTATTATTATTAAAATTTTGTAGGTTAATATAGAGTAGGTATTTTCGCTGTTGTATGGGAGTGATGTATCTGTTACGTAGTAACTATTTATTAATCTGTGCCCTCGGTAAGTTTATTACCTAATCTGCGTTGGCGGTTAGGGTTGTCACGTCTATTTTTCGATAAATATATATAAGGTGTCACAAAATTAGGTCTCTGAATTTGGTGAGATGACTTGGTATCGACAAAATATGTATTTGAAATAAAAAAAACGGTTAAAATAAAAAAATAAAAATGAAAAAAAAACACCACGGGCTCTCTCAACAGCACAAGGAGCTCTTGCACCCGCAGATAGTGGCAGGCGTGCAGTCCTTCTCCTCGCAGTATTCTCCAAGCGGATGTGTGGGAAATACCTAAATCGCGACCAGCGTCACGTGTGCTCGTCGCGTCACGTGACGCTGGTGGTGTTTTGTTTTTCATTTTTATTTTTTATTTTTTTATTTTACCCGATTTTTTTTTGTTTCAATCAAATACATATTTTGTCGATACCAAGTCATCTCACCAAATTCAGAGACCTAATTTTGTGACACCTTATAAAGGCAAATACGTATTATACGCAGCACTAGATTTTTTAAGACCCGACGCCAAGACGGACGGTGTGTTATAAGTTTGACGTGTCTGTCCGTATGTGTCTGTCTATGGCATCGTAGCTCCTGAACGGATGAACCGATTTTGATTTTGTTTGTTTTTTGTATATGAAAGGGGAATTAGTCGGTTGGCGGATATCATTTATTTTTTCACAACTCCCTCAATGTGGGTATCAAATGAAAGGGCTTGAATAGTAGAATACTATATACTAAAACAAATTTCAAATCCAAGATGGTCGCCACCACAAAATGATGAATTACAGCTCTCTCAATATGGGTATCAATGTCTGTCTGTCTGTCTGTCTATGGCATCGTAGCTCCTGAACGGATGAACCGATTTTGATTTTGTTTGTTTTTTTTATATGAAAGGGGAATTAGTCGGTTGGCGGATATCATTTATTTTTTACAACTCCCTCAATGTGGGTATCAAATGAAAGGGCTTGAATAGTAGAATACTATATACTAAAACAAATTTCAAATCCAAGATGGTCGCCACCACAAAATGATGAATTACAGCTCTCTCAATATGGGTATCAAATAAAAGGGATTGAACAGTAGAACAATGTACACTATAACAAATTTTAAATCCAAAATGGCTGCTGCCACAAAACGGCGAATTTCAATTTTTTCACAACTCCCTCAATATGGATATTGAATGAAAGGGTTTGACCAAATAATAAAAATCTTCTAAATATCGAAATGAATTTAAAAAAAAATAGAACAAAAGGTATGCACGTGAAAACCTGTAAGAAGGAAAAAAATATATACTACGCAAGTATAACGTTTTGATAAATTTATGCAATTTCCTAATTTAAATACTAAATATTTAAAAAGGCCTTTTATGTACATACCTCATTATTTTATTCATATAAATTATAGATAATAAAATAAATATTTTATTATCGTCTATACATTATAAACCGCTAAATAAAAATAACTGCGCTAATCAAATTAAATCCAGTGGGAGAAGGCAAATGCGAGCAGCCGTGCGTTATATCCAATGCTACAAGAACGCGCGCGGTCTCACTCACGGTACGGCTCGAACTGCGACCAACGTATGATACCTTATAATTATATCATGCTAATGTATGCGTGGCAGCGGCCCATTTCTATGAAGATAACCTACTGCTTATACTGTGGTAATGTGTTTAGTTTATTCCTATGTGGATTTCTGTAGACGAAACTGGTGCACCAAGTATTAAGTTGAAATTAAAATCAATAATCAAATCGGCAACTACTTGTGGCTGTGAAAAATTGATAATTAGAATAATTAAAACCTAATTTGTAAGACAGTCAGCAATGTCCTAAAAAAATTGCTAAAAGCCTAATAGCAGGCGTTACCCATTTGCAAATTATAATCCGACTTGTTTCGGTCTTTTTTAACCATTGTTCAAGTAGTACTGTTTAACTTTTAACACATAACATAACTTCACGCCTGTATCCCCGAAGGGATAGGCAGAGGTGTATTACACACCCACGATTCGCCAGTTATGTTAAGGTCCCAATGTAATAGGGGGCGAGCCTATTGCCATCTACCGGGCACATTATTAAGCGAGCGATAATTAACATTTTATTAATGCACATAACTACGAAAAGTCAGAGGTGAGTGCCCAGGGCGTCTGGGGATCGATCTCGAGACCTCGTCTCAGCAGTCCTTTACGTACACCACTGGGCTATCGCCATCTTTAAACTTTAACTTTTAAGTTCAATAAAATTTTGAAGCAATGAGTAGCTAAGCAAACTTTTCCTTTAGATTTAGATCAGAAACGAGAACATCTAGGACCGGACTTACCTATACCGCGTGAATTTATCGTCGTTTTGGAACGAAATATTTTAAGTACAGTTTCGATAACAGAACCACTTGGAAGTATAAATTAGATAATATTTTTTTAAGAAAAATTACAAAATTCACTTCGTTTGAACAAAACAAATGAAAACTCGAGGTAACTCCTTTAAACTTCACGTAAAACGCTTACTACGGTTTACGCGACGATTTTCATTCACCATTTACCGCCCAGCTACAGCGCGCGGCGGTGCGACAGGTTTCGACTTGACGCTGGTGTTTACAGCTACCTAGCAATCGCTCTCTCGCTTACGTTAGTAACTATTTATTAATCTGTGCTCTCGCCAGGGGGGTGTCACTCCGCCGATCTGCGAGAAATTATAAGTACATGCCGGCGGCATCCCCGGGGTTGCTTATTCAGTGGTTGCCCCGCCGTGGGCCGCGACACGCGCGCGTGTCTCCCGCATACCAACGTCGGAAGCGCATATTGTATACGATGTATAAAATAAGGGCAATGAAATATTGCATTGCTGCGGGTTGCAGAAACAATGATCAAAATTCGGATTATACGTTTTTAATAGATGAAATTTCAAATTATTTAATAGATGAAATTTCAAGATCAGTTGCAGGCTTAGACGAGACTAATCGATTTACTAGATACAAAGCATTCAACAACCAATCTAGTATTTATGGCAGCTTAAAAATGCCACCAAAAGATTTTATAGAGTATGTACAAAATTTAGAAACCACTTTCATAGAAAATTTTGAAAATTGTGTTCAAAGTAATCCAGGCAGCAAACTTATAGAACTTTTTAGAAATATACCTCCACAATCACCATGTGCATGTTTCCCAGTGGAATATGTATTAAAATTGTTTTGTAGGTTTCGCATATATGCAACAATTAAATTTAACAACCGGCAATTTAAAGATGGTAAAAAAAAAGTATATAAAAGTAAGGCATTTGCAGTTAAGTAAGCAATAAATACAGGTCACGCCCGCGTTACCTTTAGTATTTACTTACGTAAACCAATAAAAGTAATCAGTAAGTAAATATATTGTTTTTTTTTTTAATGAATTTGGTTGCTAGCTCCTAAACTATAAAACGCTTATCAGCTGGTCTAAACCAACTGTGACACGTGACTCTTTCTCGAGCGAGAAATTATATTGAGGCGGCGGCGTGCGGTTTTAGTCGGTTCAAGCCCGACATAACCGTCCCCCCTGGCCGGCGGGGGGGTATCCGAAGGGATTTCCGCACATAAAAAAAAAAGGTACCTATCTCTTTTTGTGCACTACTGTGAAAAAGTGACGGGTGTCGTTATGTCCTGCAACGAGAGTTGCCAAGCAATAAGCATAGTTGTGCTAGACGGGTACCTTATTCTGACATAGTCGATGCTTGCACCACAGAATAGACAATAGTGCAAAGCTACCGTATCCGCTTACGATCAGGCGGACCGTACGCTCGTTTGCCACCGACGAAGTTTCAAAAAATGACAACCCTATCTTCGGTAAGGTGTGGAGTAATGTCGACCTTCGCGCCGGGCAATAGAACTCAATGACGGCGCGGCAGGCGTGCGGTCCGTTGCTAATAATAATTAATAGGCACGTAAAAAGGCGGCATTCGTGAACATCAAAACAGAGGGTCTTCTGTACTTGTACTATTATTTATTCTGTGCTCTCGCCCCTACCTATCCGCGGCACACGCGCCGCCCGCCAGTATGTCATTGACTCGCGCGGGATTACTTGCAATTTCGTTCATCACGAGATCCAAAAATGAGTCGTCAGTACGAATTTACCAACATTGAGTATTTGGCAATGGTGCAGCTGTATGCCATTGATAATTACAATCTGGAAGGGGCTGGGCGATTGTACTCTCGGCCGGAGCACTTGTATGGGTTACGGCTACAAGGAATCGTTATCCCCAAGTTCGGTCCGCCTCGACCATCTTTGCTGCGACCCAGCGCTTACTCGACCACGGACAGTTTCGAACGCCGTCACATGCACAAGGCCGAGGACGTCTAGATGACTCTCCAAATATTGAATATATCATCGAGTTCTTCGAGCGGGATCCTCGGATTCCTCGGCGAAGTACAAGAATGGCAGCACGAATATTCAATGTAAGCCAATACTTCGTATGGAAAACTTTACACTCTCATGGATTGCACCCTTACCATTTTCGTCGGGCTCACGCAATTTATTTATGAGAATGATGGACTAGCAAGGATCACTATGTGTCAGTGGTTGTTACAAAATAACAACAGTAACATACTTTACAGACGAGTCATTGTTTACGCGAGTGGGTCTTTACAACGTGCATAATGAACATGACTGGGCTCTGATTAATCCCTATTTAATAAGGGAGGACCACCATCAGATTCGGTCCAGTGTGAATGTTTGGGCCGGTATCATTAACGACCAATTATTAGATACCGTCTTTATTGAAGGTCATCGCACTGGTAGATCGTATCTAGTGATACTACGTACAATAATATCTGAATTACTAGAGGATGTGCCGTTAGCGTACTTACGAGGCATGTACTACCGGCATGATGGTTGTCCGGCTCATTACACGTGCAGCCAGTGCACTGATTACACCAAAAATTCTTACAACGCCCTCCGTGTCCGGTTCAACAACGCGTTCAGGATGCTGTTCGGGCTCCCGCGCTTTTGTAGTGTTTGCTTTTACAATGTTCACAGAAGCAAGCGTTGACTGCTTCTTCGCGACAATGCGCAAGAGAGGCGCGTCTCTCGTGCGGCGTGTGCGCGGGAGCCCACACAGCATGCTGGCTGCGCTCACCGCTCGGCTATACCTACTATTCGTACGTGGCCCATTGCTGCCAGCTGCACGTTACACACAGAGTCTGAATTAGAATTAGAATTATTGACATAATATTTATTTATTTAACATAATTATAATCATTCATATTAATTTCAATTCGAATAATGTAATAATTGTTTGAGTCATGGTTACTTGAATAAAATAATTATTATTATTATTTCCTTTATTACATTTAAAGTACATATAATAGTAGATTGTTCAACAAGGGACTAAAACAAGCCATAATGACACGAGATGTTTTGGTAAGACAAGACACGAGAATGACATTATGGTTGTTTAGTCCCACGTTAAACACTCTACTTTTCACTTTGAATGCGAGGAAAAAAACGACGTTCTATACAAAATTATAATATTTATAATAACAAAGTTTCTTAAAATTATGTATTAATCGTTAATCTAACCTAAGAAAAGTTAAAAGTGCAATTTGTACCTACATTTTTCACATTACTTCTCCATTCTAGAGTTGGCGTTAATTCTTCTCCACTGGATGACGACGATGACATATTTGGTCCGTAATTTATTAAGTTGCACAATTAATTGGTGTAGGTAATTGGTGATTACAACGAATAATCTATTCAAAATTCAAATAGCAAAGAAATTTGTCCCGCAGTTTTTTTTTTGTTATGTGACGTACGCTTTACCTAAATGCTTGCATATTTAGCCAACAGATTCAAACTTGAAAAATAATTTAAAACTAATTGGAAATGCATAATAAAATGAATGAAACCTTAATACTTACATAATAATTAATTAAATTAATATCATTAATCGTGTTTCACGAAATTAAATGGGTTTTTTAGATTTTTTCAAATGTCATTTTGAGGTTATTTCTATACACAATCACTAAAAAGGTGATAATCCTCCCATTCACAAACACCGTGATTGGCTGTTTAGGAGTTTTCAAAGTAAATTAAAAAAAAATTACTTTAGTCCCTAGAGATTAATAAGGAACTTTAGTCCCGATATGCAGAGACTAAAATAACATTTTAAGAGCATGAGAAGTGAAAATTATATTTTTATTAATATGCACGTGCAGAGCATGAATACCTACATAGATAGCGAATTTGGTGAACGCTGGATAGGCCGCGGTGGTCCCGGTCCCGTTGCTTGGTTGCCGAGGGGTCCGGACATAGGTCCGGACTTAACTTCATTAGACTTTTATTTGTGGTCAGAAATAAAACGACTTGTTTACACTCGGGAATACGAAACTCGTGATGAGTTACGCGGTGCGATAGTGGACGCCTTCGCAATAGTTAAAAGTGATAGACTCACGTTAAATAAGCTTAAAGACAATAGCATAAAACGTGCCCGTTTGTGTATCGGACGTGCTGAACTCCATTTCAAGCAGTTGCTTCGATACAGGAAAGTTTAAATAAACTGTAATTAGTTACCCATGTGAGCTGATTCTTTTGTAGATATCTCAAATTTTTTAAATTCTAATCTTTCGGATCCAAAAGGACTATAAACTCGTGTGTAATACTAAAGTTCGGCCGTTCAGAGAATGCGTCCCTGAGACCTATCAGTTAGTCACGACTAGTGATGGGCAGAACATAACACTGAGTTCGTTACCGTTCCTCCAAAATGAACCGCCGCGTTATTTTTAAGATTATTTTCGTTTTAAATTGGCGGAATCATTTAAAATGTATATTTTAGTTATTTAAGTGGAAACCAAAATCGGTAATATTAATATAATAAAATTGTTTTATTTATTCTTTGTTACAAAGTTACAATCTGTATTTCTATGCAATAAACTACATTGAATTGAATGTGCGTACAGAATATTAATCAGACTCCGATTCGCTTGAGGAGGTGGTGTCTTCATCATCATCTTCGCCTACATGTATAATTATATTATTATCAATAACAGAATCAATCCTGATATCTCGGTCAAAATGTTCCACAATCAGGTTTTTAGTCTTCTCAACAACCTTTGCCCAGTCATCTCTTGTGACTTCCCCGCAGGCTTCTTTTAATAGGGTCATCATCTTTTTCGTGCTCAATGGCGGGGAAGTATTGTGGCGAGCGGCGTAACCTTTTATTTGAGCCCAGATTAGCTCAATCGCGTTATATTGGCTATCATTGCCAATATAACGCGATTGAATTGAACGCGGTGGAATTCTCAGAACGCGATGACCGTACTCCAGAGCCAGTTCATCGATTTCGTATCGCACATTTGCCGCTTTATTTTCTTTAACTAGTTTAATTAGCTCTGCTTTTAGCATCTGCATATTTGCGTCAATGCCTTTTGCTTGTAACCAAGCCACCATTTCTTCTTTTTTATTAGCTTGGGTAGGTGGTTTCTGTATTTGAACCGAGTGATAGGAGGCATTGTCCATGAATATTACAGAAGGCTCTGGTAGGCTGGGCAAAAAGCACGTTCTGGAACCACTCTTTAAATGTAGTGGCATTCATTTCCTCGTAGTAGTCATTTGTGGTTTTTGATTGAAATGCCAGTAACGCGTTCTCCACAAAGCCGTATTTTGCAGAACCTGCGTGGCATATTATCAGACGGGCCCCCTTACCCATTGGTACTTTCGACGTCGACGCTTGTGTATCATCCGTCCAAGAACGGGAAAACGTGTGATTGGCATTTAGCCATGTCTCGTCAATGAACACGACATTATCCCAGTTATCAATTTTTTTTGCTTCTCTCAAAAAACTTATCCGTTTTAAAATTATGCCGTATCGTTCTAATAAAAAATTTCTTTTGTCTGTTTTTTTATACGAAAAACCAATATCTTTTAAGATTTTGGTTAAAGCAGTTTTACCCCCGGTAAACAGTCCAGCTTCTCTTAACGATGCCAAAAGCTTCTTCCTGTTGAGATATTCGTTTCTGGAAAAGTAACCATATATATGATTTCTGATTGCATCGGCGTCAAAGGTGTCAATATCTGTCACGGGTTTAGTTCTACGTTTCTTCTTCGGAGTACGTAAAATTTATCTTCCGTGCCAGTAGAGCCGAACTTTTCTTTATTAATATTTGTTATCGTTCGTTTGCTAACTCCAAGCGTCTGAGAGACGCGTTCTTGTACTTGTTCGACAGGTACCAGGGGTCCGCCATTTTGCCGCTCCCGCTCAAAGTAATCTTGCAGCTTGATGATTAACTCACGGGCTCCACTTTTCAATGTTTGTCCACGTTTAAGCATTATTATGCACCAAAAGTAAAAATAACGCAATACAAAACACAATCGAAGTCCGATTTAGCGCCGATGTCAGTTTGAAAAGCAGAAACAGTCCATTAAACGAAAGCCGGGTAATCAAATAAAAACAGATCGAAAACACTTGAAGAACGTGGTCTATGCGCCATTTGGGGTTACCATGTTTAATCTAGGTAAGTATAAAAATGCTAGTAACGCCATTTGGGGTTACCATTTTCAACCTAAATTTAAAAATGCTACTTTCTTTCGCGCGTTCGGTTTGGTCGTAGTTTTATTTTTATATTTAATAAAAGTTATCTTATAGTCCATTATTTTCAAATTCTTAAAAAGAAAAACAAAACGTATTATTTTATAGAGTATAACAGCACTACAAATATAAAGCGCTAACATAACCTTGTAAAGCGCAGTATAGATTTAGAAAAATATTGTTTACCAAGTTATTTGACACTCAGTTTGGCACAAAATTATAACATTCATTGATTATTGATATAATAATGTTGTTTTAATGCTCATCAATTGTTAAAACGGTAAACAACCAGCAAAAATATTTTTATCGTAACTGCAACGCCATTACAAAGTTACGTCGTCAGTTCAATCGCGACGTGTCAGGAACGCATTCTCTACACTACTAATATACTTACACTTACTCTAATAAAAGTTATACAAAATCCGATTGCTAAAAAGGCCTACTCCTAGACGTTTTTGCAGTCGGATTTTTTATTTACTTTTATGCAAGCAAAAAATATTTTTATTTATATCTTTGTGTATCATAGCTCTCAATCAAATGGACCTATTTTATGGCGGTCGTTTTTGTTTAAAAGCTGACGTGATCTTTATGGTCCTTAGCTATTAATTATGAAGACCTGCAGGCATGTGAGCATTGTTAGCTCTGTTGTAGTTGACGAAGGTATCTTCTTAACTTCCACCGATTTATTTGAATTTTGGCGTTTCTACTATGAAGAATGTTAATAGGTAGGTATGCCAAATCGAGGGCACGCCGCAATAGCGGCGGTAAGGCCCATCATGGAGGATTGGCTAGAGAGGCGACACGGAAGCCTCTCGTACCGACTGACGCAGCTGATCTCCGGGAAGGGGTGCTTCGGGGACCACCTGCATCGGATCAGGAAGGAGCCAACGCCTGAGTGTCATCACTGCGACGCGAGCGAGGACTCAGGGCTGCACACGCTGGCGGACTGCCCGGCGTAGGAGGCGCCGAGCCGTGACCTCGTGGCAGCCATCGGGGTGGGCAGTCCTCTCGCTCGGCAGCATGATTGCGGCAATGGTGCGAAGCGCGAGCGCGTGGGCCGCCGCCACCTCCTTCTGCGAGCATGTAATGCTTGCGAAGGAGATGGCGGAGCGCGCCTGGGATAGATTTAGAACTCTCCCGGCCCGCCGAGCCCGCAACTTGCTCGCCGCGCGTCGCAGGCGACTCAGCCGCTGGAGGTCGCTTAACGACCTCCGTCCTCCATGAGCACAGGCCTGGGGGTGGCGGGTGAGGCCGCCTGTCACCCCAGCAGAAGCAGGCCGGGACGGTGGGCCGACTAGCGCCCCTCCCCCAAACCGGGGCAAGACGGGGACACCGTGGTTCCCAAACCCGAGGGGGCCATCTCGAAACCGGAGATGGCCCAGGGTCAGTCGGGGTGCGAGGGATATGCTCTATGGGCAATCTTACACCCCGGCGTCTGTAGACCCGAGACGGCGTGCGGTTTTAGTCGGTTCAAGCCCGACATAACCGCCCCCGCTGGCCAGCGGGGGGGTATCCGAAGGGATTCCCGCACGAAAAAAAAAAAAAAAGGTACCTATGCCAAATCGGTACAATTTTTGTTACAGTAAAGCTTGTATGTATACAAATTAATATACTAGTTTTTGTTGTAGCTAAAAATACCTTTTTTTTTTTTTATCGTGTGGAAATCCCTTCGGATACCCCCCCGCCGGCCAGCGGGGGCGGTTATGTCGGGCTTGCACTGACTAAAACCGCACGCCGTCTCGGGTCTTCAGACGCCGGGGTGTAAGGTTACCCATAGAGCATATCCCTCGCACCCCGGCTGACCCTGGGCCATCTCACCACTAACAGCATCGCTCATCCTGTCTCCTCTGAAAGCAGAGGAGTACGGAGAGCGATGTGTTCCCGCCACGTTGGGTATTGGCCGACGATCAATGCCAACCCTATGAAGGGGTGAAGGGGAAGCCAATGACTGCCGCCCAGGGTGTACCGGCAGCTCCGATTCCGTTCCCCCCGGACTGTAGCGGGATCGGAATCGGAGCGACACTCGAGGAGGTTACCCAACACACACCCCAGCTAAAAATACCTATTAGCTTTAATTTTACAGGACAGGCATTTAAACTTTTGATAAATACCGAGTCCCGCTATGAGTTACGTGACCGCATGTGACGTCAATTTACAACGCTCCGGCTTGCGCAGTATTTTGTTTTGTTTTCATCAGCGGATTACGTTAATAGTCCGATTAATGAAATGGATGAAGGATTAGAAAAAGGGCAATCGGATAATTTGCCTAAAATAGAGGCACTAATTGTTGCCCATTATTTATCAACATAATATAGTGACAACGAAATCACTATCATATGTTGATAAATAAAAAAATCACTATCGCGAGGAATAAAAATGCAAAGGTAAGTTAACTTTTCTTGCTACTTAGAAAATAATGTACCTATCTGTTCTAAATTGTTTTATTATAACAATATACCCAACTAATGTCATATTGCAACTAAAATAGGCAGAAGTACCAAACCTTTTAGGTTTTACGTTATAGACAACAAATATGTATTAAAGTTTTATATCTATAGGTACGTATGTACATATGTGTGTATAGGTACCTCTTCTTAGTAAATTTAACTAAATACATACATGTGTTTATTGAAATATATACAACAATAACTTAAAATGATTATGTATCATATTATTAGAAGCGCAGGCCGTATATCGCGACACGCTAGCATCAACGACATAATCCACCGTGCTCTTGTCACCGCTGGTGTGCCAGCCGTTCGTGAAACTTGGGCTGGTACGCGACGATGGCAAGAGACCGGATGGTATGTCGTTATTGCCTTTGAAGATGGGTAGGCCTTTGGTATGGGACGCAACGTGCATCGATACCTTTCCGCCTTCACACCTTTCGAGCACAGCGGGCTGTGCCGGCGCTGCTGCTGCGTCTGCAGAAAGTCTCAAGCGGCGTAAATACTCCAACCTAGTAGGTGATTATGTTTTTGAGCCGTTTGGTGCTGAGACGCTGGGATCATGGAGTCCAAGTGCCCGTTTTGTCTACAAAAATTTGGCAAAGCGGTTGATCGACGCTACACGTGACCAGAAGGCTGGAATTTATCTCGCACAAAGAATTAGCATTGCCATACAACGTGGTAATGCTGCCAGTCTTCTGGGAACATTAGGTACCAGTCGGTGACGATGGGGAGGAAATTTACAAAACATACATTGATATTGCAAATGTAGTGGGTTGAACAAATGTACAAAACCTTTTTAATTTTGATTTGTCTTTTGAGTGCGGACGCACTTCAAGCCCAGAGCGAGGTAACGCTGCATACGTCAGGTAACGGCATGTTGCTTCATGTTTATTCGTGCGTGCAGCCGGCTCCATCGATGTATAAGACGTTGTCACGTCAAAAATTAAATTGCGTCCTCTAAAAAAGTCTACCCCAAATGTAACTTTTCAATGGACTACTTATCGTTGCTGTTTAGAATACAATGAGGGTACCGGATGTTGAGACGCACACAGTCAATTGCTTGGACCTTCTAGACAACTGATCCAGACCGCTACTCGGTGTCAATTTCTTCACCACTGGGTATTTCTGACCACTGCCTGGTGAAGTCTGTATCCGTCTACTCCCCGACCGACACTAGTCCCAGGGGCTCCCGTCGGGTTTGGCGATAGGTCAGCAGATTGGGATGAGATGCGATCCTTCTTCGCATCTTACCCTTGGCAGCCTGTATGCTTCTCTTCTTCTGATCCATCCGTCTGCGCGGACGCCGTGGTGGATGTTTTGCGTCAGGGAATGGAGTATTACATTCCGTTTTCTGACATAGACATGTCTGGCGGGGCTCGACCATGGTTTGGCGCCGAGTGCGGTCGTGCCGAAGCACTCAAGCATGCGGCTTACTTGGCTTGGGTCGATGCTCGCAACCGCGGGGCGGAGAACATATGTCAGAGGAAGAGAGCCTTCAACAGGGCTGCCAAGTTTAGCAAGAAGACTTTGCGAAAGGCCCGCTTTGACCATATTGGCCGCATTGGAAACAAACTTCCAGCGGGCAGTAAAGCGTTTTGGGCCCTAGCAAAGTCGGTTGAGTCCAATTTTTGCTGCCCCTCACTGCCTCCACTGCGGAAGCCTGACGGGACACTGGCCCACTCCGCTGGCTTCACTTTTTGAGGAGTCATCGCGTCTAGATGCTGGAACGACAAAGTCTCCTGCTCCTCCTGTCGAATGTAGGACGCGCATGGCAGATATCAGCATCCGACAGAGGGATGTACGTAGGGTGCTAAATAATCTGGACGTGAATAAGGCCAGTGGACTCGATAGGATACCAGCAATAGTGCTCAGGACTTGTGCACCTGAGTTGTCTCCCATTTTGACACGCCTGTTTCGTCTCTCATATGAGACCGGTCAAGTGCCGAGGGCTTGGAAGGAAGCCAACGTGCAACCTGTGCCCAAAAAGGGCAGTCGGGTGGACCCTGTCAATTACAGACCAATTTCAGTAACGTTCATACTCTGTAAGACTATGGAACGTGTACTGAACAAAAAGCTGTTGGCATACCTCGAAATGAACGATCTCCTCAGTGATCGGCAATATGGCTTTCGCCAAAACCGTTCCACTGGGGACCTTCTTGTGTACGCCACCCACATTTGGAATGAGGCCATCGAGAGGCACGGAGAGGCACTTGCCGTTTCTCTCGACATCTCGAAGGCTTTTGACAGGGTCTGGCACGATAGCCTAATTGACAAGCTTCCGTCCTACGGCCTTCCCGCTGGCTTATGTGTCTGGATCACTGACTTCCTGAGGAATCGGTCTATCCGGGTGGTCGTTGACAGCTGCACATCTGACCGATCAACGCTGGGGTCCCTCAGGGGTCGGTACTCTCGGCTACATTATTCTTGCTGCACATTAACGACCTGCTCAAACCCGGTACTTTTGGGTACGCAGACGACAGCACAGTAGTCGAGAGTTACGAGTCCAACCCCCGAGCCAGCGTGGGACAGATCCGATCTCTCCGAGAGGCTATGGTTGAGCGTTTGAATTTGTCCTTGAAGGCGGTCTCCGATTGGGGTGATGCTAACTTGATCAAGTTCAACGCTACCAAGACCCAGGCACGACTCTTCTCTGCCAAGCGAAGTCAATTTCAGCCAAACCCCACATTTCGAAATGCATCCGTGCCGATAACTGACCCCCTCGAGCTTCTTGGCGTTACCCTGACGTCCACCCTCAATTTTTGGTCTTACATTGAGGCTAAAGCTCAAGTGGCTGCTAAAAAGCTGGGTATTCTGTCGAAGGAGCGACAGTACTTCACACTGGAACAGTTGCTCAGCTTGTACCAAGCGCAGGTTCGATCCTGTATGGAGTACTGCTCGTGCCTGTGTGATGGCTCAGCTAAATACCACCTGGAAGCGCTTGAGACAATAGAGAGACGGGCCGAGAAGCTCATCAATAACGATGCACTCGTCTAGAAAAGGCTTCAGAGCCTTGAACATCGACGCAGAGTTGCAGGCCTACTTATTGGTTTTTTACCGGATGCATTTCGGAGAGTGTGCGCTGGAACTGCACAACTTGATACCTCCAAGCCCTTTCCACCAACGAACGACCAGACGCACAGCTACGCGCCAGCGCTACAAGGTGAGATAGAGGTCAAACGTGAGCCTATCATCCATAAAAAAAGAAAAAAAGAGAAGGACCAAGAAGTTTTAAACTTAACTGTATATTTTTTTATAATTTATATATTTATTATGATATACCTAATATAATTATCGTAATTTTTGAAAGTATTTATAATTTCTAATGAAACTGTGCACGACACAAATAGACTATAGACACATGTGCCAGTGACACGTAGATTAGTAAGCGTGAATATAACGAATAAATTATGAAAATGTTAGATTTACGTAAATAAAAACGTAATTATGTAATTACTTTGATATTAAGCTAAGATAAATAGCTTACTACTGTTAGGAGTTAGTTTTCTGAGTAATTAAGTATGTTAGAGCCAAATTTAATAAAGAAAGTACATTCCCCGAAAATCATAATTGCAAATATAATTACGTAAATGCATTACTCAGAATCTAACATAACTTCGTATAAATAGGAAATACGACTTTGTATACTAGTATGTAAGTTTAATTACACCCCGCGATTGCCTCCCACGCCGTAAGAAGCGAATATGCGCTCCCCCGGCTGGTGCCATTTTATTATATAGTAGCTCGCGGGAGGCAGGGCCCATATATAAGTCTGAGGGGTTAATCCGCCCGTCATTCAGTAGCCCGACGTCGCACGGTACAGATGTAAGTACCTATCGTCGTGCAACTCTTATTGCTACCAATGTACATATATGCTATGTGATTAATATGTATAACATAAGTTCTATAAATAAATGGAAATGCGGAGGTGAGGTAATTTGGATCGCGGGCCAGCACTACAAAAGACTATAAAAGCAGGGACCATTTGTTAGAAAAATATTGGGCAATTGAGCAATGGAATTGGGCATGGAGCAACAAGTAGACAACAAGAGTCTCTCAAGGAACAAGGAAGCTCAACAGGAAGTAGTAGATCAAGAGTAGTGCTGGGCCAAGTACATCCGATGCCTCACTGACGTCAATGAAGTCCACCCATCCAAGTGTTTCATTCTTCGACTCAACATCCATCAAATACAGTCCACTGAAGGCGACCGCGAAGTAGTGGCAGTCTATTTGGAACCTTATCAGGTCATAGTCTGTTACGAACCACGGTCCTTAACATTGGTCCTTCGGAGCCGAATAAAGTACACGGTCCTTCGAAGATCCAGGTCAACTTCAAGTAAACTGCCAGCCGTAGACGTTTCATCGTTCTTCAACTAAGGGAGAAGTGACAGTCTATTCGGAACCTTATCAGGTCATAGTCTGTCGAACCGGGTCGAAGGGTAGGAATAAAGTCCACGATCCGTCGGAATTCCAGGTAAGTATAAACTTGAAGAAAGAAGAATGGTTCTCACCAGGGATGGAGGGAAGCGTCATCAGGAAGAGGAACCGGCATCAGCATCAGCACCAGTACCAAGATCAGTACTACACCCTGCGGCCACGGAAGAGGCCATAAGTTATGCGGACAGTGGTGCGTCGGAAGCCACAGTCAGCACCGAGCAGACCACGTCCAGCACAACTGTGACTACTGAAGAGTCAGGGACGGCAGAAGAAGGATCGCCCCACACCCGCGCTGTTGTATATGGAGAGCCTAGCTCACAGCGCACCATGCGGCCTTTGGACACGAGGTCACGCCGCTCCACCAGTTCAAGAAAGAAGAAGGAACTGGAGGTCAAACAACGCTTGGCAGAACTGAAGCTCAAGCAAATACAAGCCGAAGCATAGATAGAACAGATCCGTCTACAGCGGATACTGCAGGACGAGAGCAGCGACGACGGGTCTGAGGAAGATCTGGCATCGGTACGTATTAACACGTGGCTACAGAAGGATGCAGCTGCGGCACCCAACCTGAAGGAAAAGGGGCAAGACATCGAGGAAAACACTCAGACCTGCCTAGATAGGGGTCAACTAGTGGAGAAGTGTCAAACCCAGGAAAAATCAGAAGGAAGTGCCCCAGTGAAGAACTCCGTGATCGATGTAGCTACGCTCACCGCGGCCCTATCCCAGGCTATGAGAAGCAACAGGGAGCCGCCCAAGTATATACGAGAACTACCGATCTTCAGCGGCAGCAGCACAGAATGGCTCGCCTTCAAGACTACGTATGAAGAATCGGGTATATACTTCACGAAGAACGAAAATATCGCAAGAATAAGGAAAAGTTTACGTGGACTCGCACAAGAAGCAGTCGAGTGTCTAATGCTGAGTCAACCTGACCCCGAGGTGATCATAAGGGCCCTCGAGAGAAGATTTGGTAGACCAGAAGCACTCATCCACGTCGAGATGGAGAAGCTCAAGACTCTTAACAAAGTGACCGATAACGCCAAGGACATCTGTATCTTC
Source organism: Cybosia mesomella (assembly GCA_946251805.1). NCBI lineage: Eukaryota > Metazoa > Arthropoda > Insecta > Lepidoptera > Erebidae > Cybosia > Cybosia mesomella. The sequence continues at coordinate 21,702,671 of OX276401.1, forward strand.
GCTGGGAAGATAGCAAACATCGTGGGAACCATAGAAGCCTTGAGGAAGCCGCACTACCTACACAGTCCAGAGATGTGCAGAAGTATCATCGAGAAACTCACACCTATACTCCGAAACAAGTGGTACGACTTCGCTGCAAAGAAGAAAGAAAACATACCAGAACTGAAGAAGATATCTGTGTTTCTGTCAGAAGAGGCAGACAAGTGCAGCTCCTACGTGCTCCCAGAGGTGAACCACACAGAAGACAACAGAAGAACCGGTTATCGTCCTCAAAGAAGCAAAAGAGTTGAACAGACGCTCACCATCAACAAGAAGACATCAGAAGAGAGATGTCCACAGTGTAGCAAGGATCATAAGCTACCTGACTGCAAGCAGTTCATCGCCCTAGACAACACCGCGAGATGGGAAACAGCCAAGAAGAATAGAGTCTGTTTTCGCTGTCTTCGAAGTAACCACCGACGCGCCACATGCAGAGCACCAGCCTGTGGGAAGAACGGGTGCCAGATAATGCATCACCGACTACTGCATCGCGATATGCCGCCAAGAGACCGTGAAGAACAGAAGGAAGACATCACGACCTCAACGGCAGAAGTAGCCACAGCAGCAGTTCCCCGCAGTCAGCGCAAGGCCTACCTCAAGATGGCACCAGTGACACTAAGAGGACCAAGCGGTAGCATCGATACCTACGCCTTATTGGACGAGGGAAGCACGATCACGCTAATAGATGAGACCATAGCCGACGTCATCGGGGCAGACGGACCAACCAAGGAGATCTGCATCCAAGGTATAAACAGTGAAATGAAGCACGAAAGCAAGACAGTGAGTTTATTCATCAAAGGGAAGTACGCCGATGAAGAGTACGACTTAACCGCCCGCACCATGAACCGACTCCGCTTCTCACCCGATACAGTGTATGAAGAGCATCTCAACGGCTGCGAACATCTAGAGGATATACGTGACAAGATAACGTACGAGAAGGCTTCACCCAAAGTGTTACTAGGACAAGACAACTGGCATCTCATCGTAACCCGTCAGCTGCGCACCGGAAGCCGTAACCAGCCTGTGGCGTCGCTCACTCAACTGGGATGGGTGCTTCACGGATGCAGCAGTTCAGTGACTGCAACAGTGTCATTCTGCGGTAAGTTACAACAGCGCGATAAGGACTCCATTGAAGATGAAGTGAAGAATTACTTCAAGTTGGAATCACTGGGCATCGAACCCCGACGCCCGAGAGAAGATCCCGAACTACGAGCCATGCAGATTCTCGAAGAAAAGAGCCGGCGGCTACCAGATGGAAGATATGAGACCGGACTGCTGTGGAAAGAAGAAAATGCGGACATACTGAATAATTACAAGGAAGCTGAGAAGCGTCTGCTTACGCTCGAACGAAGACTCGATAGGGATGAAGATTTGAAACAGAAATATGAAGAAAGAATGGAAAACCTATTCAAGTCAGGCTATGCAGAACCAGCTCCTATGCCACCGCAGAAGGGAAGGACGTGGTACCTACCTCACTTTCCGGTCATCAACCCCGCCAAGCCGCACAAGCCACCTCGACTGGTACACGACGCAGCCGCCAAGAGCACCGGAGTATGTTTGAACGATATGCTCCACTCCGGTCCTGATCTGCTGCAGTCCCTACCAGGTGTGATCATGAGATTCCGCCAATACCCGTACGCTGTAAGTGCCGACATCAAAGAAATGTTCATGCAAGTGAAGATAAGGACAGAAGATCGAGATGCGCTGCGCTTTCTGTGGAGAGGACGACGCCGTGAAGGTCAACCCGAAGAGTATCGTATGACGTCAGTAATCTTCGGAGCCACCTCGTCGCCGTGTACAGCGCTGTACATCAAGAACAGGAACGCAAGAGACTTCGTCGACACTTACCCGGATGCCGTAAAAGCCATACAAGAAAATCACTACATGGATGACTACTTGCAGAGCTTCCCTACGGTCACAGCGGCACGAGAGACCACTGTACCCCCCCCTTTCTTAAATCCAGCCCCTTTTCTAAACTCTTTTTCCCTACTCCTACTACTCCTATTACTACTCCGAAACCAACTCATTCCCTCCTCTCTTTTCACATTTCCTGTCCTAGATAACTACCTATACCTACCACTCATTCACTCCTCTCTTACAGCTATCCTAATTCCTATTCCACCTACTTGTTATCATGTATGATTCATTCAAATAACTCACCAACCTACTTAAACTCACTGAATAATTGTACTTATTTCTAATAAACTTGGCCTGTGATCAATCTAGTGGTTAAAAGGAACCCTTATCATGATACCTAGTATCCCTAGTTCTATAAAGGTGAAGAATGCTGACTCTTATCTCAAACCTACGATAACCTAATTCCAACTATATGTAATCGCAAATCCCAATTAATTTACCCTTTCACATTAAACTTTAAACCTATTTTGTTCGAAACGTCATCATTTAAATTCATCAATATCCTTTCCTTACAACCTACCTTCCAACCTAACCATTACGTACCTATTTCATTTTTATCTAATTACACAGCTTCTATTGACACTATAATAAACCATGAAATAACCAAATAAGTCTTCCTAAACCCTCTAGTCGTAAGTAGTTCAAAAGCTTACACTACGTGCGCGAACATAAGTACTTCCTTAAATAATCAACAAAGTCTCATTTAAGTAGGTATCCCTAAATTAGAACCTATTCCTTCCATATTTATTAACAATCCTCCAAATTCCATTATACCTACACAAATTCCTTCCGGATTAACCTAATGTCCTTGGTGACCTTGACGGGAGCGGATGAAAACAACCTACACTAATTCATTCGGCCCAACCTAACATGCAACAAACAAAGTCCTTCCTCCATAATCTCCGTAATATCTTTTAGTGACTTTTATAGGAGTGGATGGAAATAACCTATACTAGAAAATATATATTAGGAACCGAAGCATTCCGGTCATTTACCTCGTTTATTTAGATACCTATAACTATTTGCAACTACGTAGGTACCTGCAGTTCGCCGCTTTAATCATTCACTGCTTCTCTCGTATCGATTTTATTAAGTACTTATAGCAATATCAGTTGAATTAGAACCTACTAATTCCTCTTCCTATAATGCTTACTACTTTAACCTAGTACCTTGAACGACAAGAACATGTAGGTTATATCTAGACGTTTTTAATAACTTCATTTAGACCTACTTCTTTATGAATTAGAACTTACTAATTCTTCTTCCTATAATGCTTACTCCCTTAAACTAGTACTTTGAACGACAAGAATATGTAGATTATATCTAGATGTTTTTAATAACTTCATTTAGACTACTTCTTTATTGATTGGAACTTACTAATTCTTCTTCCTATAATGCCTACTTATTCTGAGGTTATCTACCCGAGGTGCTTGCTCATTATAACTATTTCTTTCCTATACAACAGTACCTAGTTATATTGGATTTTCCCCCCGAGGTGGTGGCCCCATATCACGCCAGCCACAGTAGGACCCTTCCACTTGTATTGTTTAAAGGTATATCGTGGTCCTTCCTATGTCTAAATAGGCATTAGAAGATTTTCATACATCTTCCCCCTATTACACCGAGACATCCGGTAAATATAATTCCCCATACTCTATTCAGAGCAAACATGAACCTGACAGAAGAACATACAAATCTTACCGCCATAATGTTTTGATTATATTCCGTAGTAACTTACAGCGCCGCGCTTAAGCTGCTTTAAATATTGTTTACGAATAACATGTATTTTGGTGTGATACTTCACTTGTTTTTAAAATGTAAGACGATAAATTGAGTCAGTACTCAGCTTGGATATTAACACAAACTGTTTCATTATGAAACTAACAAAGGAGTATTCTTTTCCTACTGCTAGCTATTATAGCAAACTACAGCGTCCCTCGCTCAAGCCGCTTTAAATACTATTCACGAATAACATGGATTCTGGTGTGATACTTCACTTGTTTTTAAAATGTAAGACGATAAATTGAGTCAGTACTCAGCTTGGATATTAACACAAACTGTTTCATTATGAAACTAACAAAGGAGTATTCTTTTCCTACTGCTAGCTATTATAGCAAACTACAGCGTCCCTCGCTCAAGCCGCTTTAAATACTATTCACGAATAACATGGATTCTGGTGTGATACTTCACTTGTTTTTAAAATGTAAGACGATAAATTGAGTCAGTACTCAGCTTGGATATTAACACAAACTGTTTTATTATGAAACTAACAAAGGAGTATTCTTTTCCTACTGCTAGCTATTATAGCAAACTACAGCGTCCCTCGCTCAAGCCGCTTTAAATACTATTCACGAATAACATTGATTCTGGTGTGATACTTCACTTGTTTTTAGAATGTTAAACGATAAATTGAATCTGTACACAGCTAGGACTTTAACATATATTGTGTAATCTTATAAAAGGTGCTAGTAACCAATTCATTTCAGAATAATGTGGTTTCAAAGGTTTATTGTAAATTATGATACACTCTCAGATCACATAAACGAATTGGTATAACTGACCCATGATATAGGTTTTTAGTATACAGGAATTACACTCCCAGGGTTTTAGATTCGAGCAGTATCCACTTGGATAAGGTTCCCAACTACCGTGAGATGGCTCTTTGAACCCTGATTCGAACACATGCAAAGAGAGATAATCACTGAATTCAAATATAAAAATCACTCTTGGTCAATCAGTTATTAGCAGATATCGTAGGTGTTATTACCCAAGTTTTAGTGTAATTAATATTTAGTCTTGGGTGTGGTTACTTTTGATTATATATAACCCGGCTTTGTACACAATCAACACTTCTTAAAAGAATCACTAAAATTTCACTGTAGATCTCACTTCCACCATTTTTACACACTGTATCACCACTCTTACGTGAACTACAGCAGTAGTAGCCTACCTATATACCATCGAATAGTTCATATGGCTCTTTTGAACCGACTAAAACCGCACGATCAACCGACATAGAATATGATATTAATAATGGTAATTTACCTACATACCATCGAATAGGTCATATGGCTCTTTTGAACCGACTAAAACCGCACAATCAATCGATATAAAACATGATATTAATAAATTTTACTAAGCAGACTTTGAAATAGACTAGGTTTCCTACGTTCGTTGTGATGCCTAAGATTTTCACTAAACAAATGAGTGTACCTATCTATCTACCTACAGAATCTAATCCCTGTATTTACCTTTCAAAACCCATTGTATTTTACTTAATCGTGTGGTGAGTTGTGTTTTCCTTCTAGCTAACTTTGGGGGCAAGTTCGTGAAACTTGACTTTGTGTAATCCCTACCACGGTGTGATTGCCTCAGTTCACGAGCCGAAGCTCAGGGATGTGAACCGAAACCCTGACGAGATTATAGTTAGTGTATATATAAATAAATACATAAGACTGAACTGTGAGCTCCGTAAGTTCTGATCCTGGCCCGAATTGGACGGCTCCACTTCGACGGTGCCTACCTATCACAGAACGAACAGTCACCCACATCCAGGAAGCTTATCTGATCCTGTTTCCAGGGAAAGTCAGATTGCCGCTCGCTTCAAAAGTTATCGGCTACTAGCGAAATATAGAGGAATATGGAGTCGTTATCACCGTTAGGTATCCCTCCATAACCAAAGCACATCGCCTTGGGTTTCCTACGGGAATGCTAGCTAAGTACGCCGCAGCCCTAATTCCTACTTCTAACATAATAAAAATGATAAAACGACAGCGTTTGCTTTACGTGTGCACCGCCAGACTCAGCGGCACAAGGCAGAGATCAATTCACATGTGTATGCGTGTATTAATCCAGCCCAATGTAAGGTGTCTTCATTCACGTAAAGGTCCTATCCTATGTCGATCGCGTCCCAAAATGTAATTTACCTTTTAATAATTATTATTCAAATATACTACTCCCAACAATCCCATTCTAAACAACCAAACATGAACCAAATTCAATTTCACAAAATGGCGATCCCTCCAATTCACAAATAACTATATGTTAACCACTATTTCAGCGAATTATTACTTCCCAAATCAAAACATCCCCTTAAAACAAGAAAACGCGCGAACCCCAACACATATATCACGACTAAGTCCCACTAAATGCTCTAAAAAACAGTCTCACCAGAAATGTATGACGTCTCCACTAACCCTGACGAGTTCCCCAACAAAAGTGAAAGAGTTATTGGCGCCTTTCGTATTTCTCCCCCGCCAACCGCGCTCCATCCGTGTCTCTATCCAATCAAAAACCTCCCCGTAATGCCAACCGCACAATTCAAACCCCCCCCGAATATTACAAATTCCTATCTTTTTCAACGCCCATGTATACTTTTAAGCATTAAAATCTCTTCACTAAAACTTTCAACAATGAATTTCACCAATTACGCATGACATTCCCAAGTAATTCCTCGTATATCTTATTAAAACTTTTGTCCGCCAAAGCCTAATTAGTTCCTAAATCACCCACACGGAGGCGTTGCAGTCTCCCTTTTTTTCAAAGTACAAAATCTACCTTCCGGCATTTCCGCGTTTCAAATATTACTATCTCATTATTAGAATGTATTACTTACATACATTCCATATAACTATTTGTGATATTATTTGAGTGATTGCTTTTACTTAGATTTTATTGATTAATCTTCGTATTTAATTTTCTCTAAATAAACAATACCTAAACAGTCGTCTTAAACCAAATAATTGCCATGCGGCATTATACAGATAATCAAATTTTTACTATAATCGATTCATTTATAAATATTATTTTTCCCACAACGATTAATATATATATATATATATTTATAAATACATTTTCATATACATTTACGTATATTCACAACTATAATTTACCATTTTATACACTATTTTTAATTAGTTTCTTGTAATTACTTTTTATTTTATTTTTTTCTCGACTGATATTTTTTTCATATAGTTTACTGCCACCTATGTCAAAACTGCTCAACTAATTCAATCCTTTTTCCGTTCAATCGAATTAAGACTTTCGCATCATTGGCCACTAGATGACTCCCTAATATAAATCGTACCGTTATATAATTTATTTATCTTTTTCATTGCTCCGGTAGCTCGTTACACCACGCGAACAGTCGACATGATACACAAAAAAGCAGGCTTCGTGTTGAACGGTTGGACTTCGAACGAAAAAACAATCATAGAAGATTTATCACTGCCCCGAGACAGCAGTGCTACAGTGGAACTCGGCGGCCAAGAGACAGAAAAAACCTTGGGTCTAACATGGCACGTCAACGAAGATCATCTTGGCTTTAACGCGAGCAACTTGAAGATCCCGCGCGAAGTGAAAACAAACACGCGACCTCCAACGAAGCGAGAGGCCTTGAGTGTGATAATGGCCTTATTCGATCCGCTCGGCCTTATTGCACCAATAATAACTCCCGGTAAACGTATTTTTCAGGACACATGGCGCTATAAGGCGCAATGGGACGACCCACTCCCAGCAGAGCTACGGGAACGATGGAACAAATGGTTCGCCCAGCTCAACAACATACACCTGCTGAGAATACCCCGCTGCTACGATCACCTGACGACATCAGTCGCCTCACGCCAACTGCACACTTTCGTCGATGCGAGTGAAGAAGCCTACGCTGCAGCTGTGTACTGGCGTACGCAACACACCGACGGGTCAGTAACCGTGTCATTAGCAGCCGCAAAGAGCAGAGTGACCCCGCTGAAGCCCATCTCCATGCCGAGACTCGAGCTTCAAGCTGCACTACTGGGAGCGCGCCTGGCTCAAACCACCCTGGAAGAACACGACTACGAGTCAACAGAGAAGACCTATTGGAGCGACTCGCGAACCGCACTCACATGGATAAGGTCGGAGCCGCGTGCATACAAGTCATTCGTTGCACATCGCCTCGCCGAGATAGAAGACACCACGAAGAAAAATGAATGGCGTTGGGTGCCTACTCGACTCAACGTGGCAGACGACGCAACTCGGGAAACCCCCGACAACTTCCGGGCCGAACACAGATGGTATAACGGCCCCGATTTCCTGCGCCTGCCAGCAACCGAGTGGCCCACAGAAGAAAAGGTCATTCGTCACGACACGGGCGAAGAAAGACAAGCGTGTCACACATCGCAAGATGTCGAGCAGCCCAGCACAAGTCAACTACTGCGTATAGAGAAGTACTCAAAATGGATGCGACTCATACGAACGACTGCACGAGTACTCCAGTTCATCGATTTGTGCCGGCCGAATAAGTGTAAAACGTCAGCTGCTCGAAAGCGAACTCGTAAGATAGAGAAAGCTAATCCCGATTGGCGTACGAAGAAAGCCATACCAGTGCATAATAAGAATAACACAGTGATACGCGATGAACAGTGCTACATAAATATACCAGGTGAGTACTTGAACCGCGCCGAACACCTGTGTGTAAACGCCAGTCAACGAGATAGTTTCGCGAGTGAAATAGTACGTATGACAAAAGGTCAATCAACTCCTCGCGACAACCGACTGAACAATGTAAGCGTGTACCTGGACTCACACGGCACTATGCGCGTGAGAGAACGCATATCAGCTGCGAAGGAGCTGGGAGAAGACGCATCGGACCCGGTGGTGCTCGACGGCAAACACCCGTACACACGCCTCTACATCAAACATGTTCATGAGAAGCTACGACATGGTGGCACCGAGATCACGGTCAATGAACTCCGGCAGCGGTTATGGATTACCAAGATACGTCCCGCAGTGAAAAATGAGATAAAGAAGTGTGTATTGTGTCGCATAAGAAAGGCGAAACCAGCGTCACCGGTCACAGGCAACTTACCAGCCGCCCGGTTAGCTCACAACACACGCCCCTTCACGTTCACCGGTCTAGACTACTTCGGACCCATAGAAGTTACAGTCGCACGCCATCGAGAGAAGAGATATGGAGCCTTATTTACGTGTATGACCTCTCGAGCTATACATGTAGAGGTCGTTCACTCCTTAAGCGCCGACTCAGCCGTTTCCGCCCTAAGAAGATTCATCGCCAGACGTGGTTGTCCCAAAGAAATATGGAGTGACAACGCTACGTGCTTCAAGGCAGCGGAAAAGGAGCTAGCAGAGGCCGCACTCGACGCGCTCGAAAAAGAAACTACGAGTCAACACATCGTGTGGAAGTACATACCCCCTTCCGCACCCTTCATGGGGGGGGGCATGGGAGCGAATGGTGAAAGCAGTGAAAGAAGTGCTTCGTGTCACCATGATGGAAAAGCATCCCAGCGACGAGATCCTGTTAACCTTATTAGCAGAGGTCGAGAATATCGTCAACTCACGACCCCTCACACATGTTTCGGTTGATAATAACGATCCCGAGGCCCTCACGCCGAACCACATCCTCATCGGGCCCAACTGCCATGTGCCACCACCAGGGCACTTCTCTGCAGACGACGTGACTGCTCGCCAACAATGGAAGCGAGCTCAAGCCCTGGCTGACATCTTCTGGAGGAGGTGGGTGAAGGAGTACCTTCCCCTATTGCAACACCGGCGGGAGCCCACCAGCACCGGCGTCGCCCCGAAGGTCGGGGACGTCGTCATCATCTGCGATTCCAATCTGCCGCGCAACACCTGGCCGCGAGGACGCGTCAGCCGGGTGTTCCCAGGAGCCGACGGCGAGGTACGAGTCGTGGACGTCACCACCAGCAGCGGACACGTGCTGAGGAGGCCTACGAAGAAGATCGTCGTGCTACCAACGGAGCTCGCAGACGAACCAGGGTCAGCGACGGCGGGAGAATGTGCACGACACAAATAGACTATGGACACATGTGCCAGTGACACGTAGATTAGTAAGCGTGAATATAACGAATAAATTATGAAAATGTTAGATTTACGTAAATAAAAACGTAATTATGTAATTACTTTGATATTAAGCTAAGATAAATAGCTTACTACTGTTAGGAGTTAGTTTTCTGAGTAATTAAGTATGTTAGAGCCAAATTTAATAAAGAAAGTACATTCCCCGAAAATCATAATTGCAAATATAATTACGTAAATGCATTACTCAGAATCTAACATAACTTCGTATAAATAGGAAATACGACTTTGTATACTAGTATGTAAGTTTAATTACACCCCGCGACTGCCTCCCACGCCGTAAGAAGCGAATATGCGCTCCCCCGGCTGGTGCCATTTTATTATATAGTAGCTCGCGGGAGGCAGGGCCCATATATAAGTCTGAGGGGTCAATCCGCCCGTCATTCAGTAGCCCGACGTCGCACGGTACAGATGTAAGTACCTATCGTTGTGCAACTCTTATTGCTACCAATGTACATATATGCTATGTGATTAATATGTATAACATAAGTTCTATAAATAAATGGAAATGCGGAGGTGAGGTAATTTGGATCGCGGGCCAGCACTACAAAAGACTATAAAAGCAGGGACCATTTGTTAGAAAATATTGGGCAATTGAGCAATGGAATTGGGCATGGAGCAACAAGTAGACAACAAGAGTCTCTCAAGGAACAAGGAAGCTCAACAGGAAGTAGTAGATCAAGAGTAGTGCTGGGCCAAGTACATCCGATGCCTCACTGACGTCAATGAAGTCCACCCATCCAAGTGTTTCATTCTTCGACTCAACATCCATCAAATACAGTCCACTGAAGGCGACCGCGAAGTAGTGGCAGTCTATTTGGAACCTTATCAGGTCATAGTCTGTTACGAACCACGGTCCTTAACAGAAACGTAAGACGACACCGTGCTGAGAGCGCGAGCGGACTGAGTGTTGTGAGATGACGTCACATCATCACACGCATCAAGTACGAGTCCGCGTCGCGTCGCACGTTTACTTCTATAAATCTACTAATTGACGTATTGAAGTAATTATTTCACTTGTATTTTTTATTTTTGGCTGAGAATATGGTGAGCTCATATTTAAAATTAGTTAACATTCTTCATATCGGTATTTCCATAACATTGTAATGTACCCCCCCCTTTCTACATCCTATACCCCCTTTAATAAATTCTTTTTCCCTACTCCTACTACTCCTATTACTACTCCGAAACCAACTCATTCACTCAATCCTTTTCACATTTCCTGCCCTAGATAACTACCTATATCTACCACTCATTCACTCCTCTCTTACGGCTATCCCAATTCCTATTCCACCTACTTGTTGTCATGTATGATTCATTCAAATAACTCACCAACCTACTTAAACTCACTGAATAATTGTACTTATTTCTAATAAACTTGGCCTGTGATCAATCTAGTGGTTAAAAGGAACCCTTATCATGATACCTAGTATCCCTAGTTCTATAAAGGTGAAGAATGCTGACTCCTATCTTAAACCTACGGTAACCTAATTCCAACTATATATAATCGCAAATCCCAATTAATTTACTCTTTCACATTAAACTTTAAACCTATTTTGTTTGAAACGTTATCATTTAAATTCATCATTAACCTTTCCTTACAACCTACCTTTCAACCTAACCAATACGTACCTATTTCATTTTTATCTAATTACACAGCTTCTATTGACACTATATTAAACCATGAAATAACCAAATAAGTCTTCCTAAACCCTCTAGTCGTAAGTAGTTCAAAAGCTTACACTACGTGCGCGAACATAAGTACTTCCTTAAATAATCAACAAAATCTCATTTAAGTAGGTATCCCAAAATTAGAACCTATTCCTTCCATATTTATTAACAATTCTCCAAATTGCATTATACCTACACAAATTCCTTCCGGATTAACCTAATGTCCTTGGTGACCTTGACGGGAGCGGATGAAACAACCTACACTAATTCATTCGGCCCAACCTAACATGCAACAAACAAAGTCCTTCCTCCATATTCTCCGTAATACTCTTTTGTGGCTTTTATGGGAGCGGATGAAAACAACCTATACTAATTCATTCGCCTCAACCTAACATGTAACCAACAAACTCCTTCCTCCATAATCTCCGTAATATCTTTCAGTGACTTTTATGGGAGCGGATGGAAATAACCTATACTAGAAAATATATATTAGGAACCGAAGCATTCCGGTCATTTACCTCGTTTATTTAGATACCTATAACTATTTGCAACTACGTAGGTACCTGCAGTTCGCCGCTTTAATCATTCACTGCTTCTCTCGTATCGATTTTATTAAGTACTTATAGCAATATCAGTTGAATTAGAACCTACTAATTCCTCTTCCTATAATGCTTACTACTTTAACCTAGTACCTTGAACGACAAGAACATGTAGGTTATATCTAGACGTTTTTAATAACTTCATTTAGACTACTTCTTTATTGATTGGAACTTACTAATTCTTCTTCCTATAATGCCTACTTATTCTGAGGTTATCTACCCGAGGTGCTTGCTCATTATAACTATTTCTTTCCTATACAACAGTACCTAGTTAGGTATTTCCCCCCCCCCCGAGGTGGTGACCCCTAAACAATAGTACCTACCTAATTATATTGGATTTTCCCCCCGAGGTGGTGGCCCCATATCACGCTAGCCACAGTAGGACCCTTCCACTTGTATTGTATATAGATATATCATGGTCCTTCCTATATCTAAATAGGCATTAGAAGATTTTCATACATCTTCCCTCTATTACACCGAGACATCCGGTAAATATAATTCCCCATACTCTACTCAGAGTAAACATGAACCTGACAGAAGAACATACAAATCTTACTGCCATAATGTTTTGATTATAATAGTTTCCGTAGTAACTTACAGCGCCACGCTTAAGCTGCTTTAAATATTGTTCACGAATAACATGTATTTTGGTGTGATACTTCACTTGTTTTTAAAATGTAAGACGATAAATTGAGTCAGTACTCAGCTTGGATATTAACACAAACTGTTTTATTATGAAACTAACAAAGGAGTATTCTTTTCCTACTGCTAACTATTATAGCAAACTACAGCGTCCCTCGCTCAAGCCGCTTTAAATACTATTCACGAATAACATGGATTCTGGTGTGATACTTCACTTGTTTTTAGAATGTTAAACGATAAATTGAACCTGTACACAGCTCGGACTCTAACATATATTGTGTAATCTTATAAAAGGTGCTAGTAACCAATTCACTTCAGAATAATGTGGTTTCAAAGGTTTATTGTAAAGTATAATACACTCTCAGATCACATAAACGAATTGGTATAACTGACCCATGATATAGGGTTTTAGTATACAGGAATTACACTCCCAGGGTTTTAGATTCGAGCAGTATCCACTTGGATAAGGTTCCCAACTACCGTGAGATGGCTCTTTGAACCCTGATTCGAACACATGCAAAGAGAGATAATCACTGAATTCAAATATAAAAATCACTCTTGGTCAATCAGTTATTAGCAGATATCGTAGGTGTTATTACCCAAGTTTTTGTGTAATTAATATTTAGTCTTGGGTGTGGTTACTTTTGATTATTTATAGGTAACCCGGCTTTGTACAAAATCAACACTTCTTAAAAGAATCACTAAAATTTCACTGTAGATCTCACTTCCACCATTTTTACACACTGTATCACCACTCTTACGTGAACTACAGCAGTAGTAGCCTACCTATATACCATCGAATAGTTCATATGGCTCTTTTGAACCGACTAAAACCGCACAATCAATCGATATAGAATATGATATTAATAATGTTAATTTACCTACATACCATCGAATAGTTCATGGCTCTTTTGAACCGACTAAAACCGCACAATCAATCGATATAGAATATGATATTAATAATGGTAGTTTACCTACATACCATCGAATAGTCCCTATGGCTCCTTTTTGAACCGACTAAAACCGCACGATAAATCGATATAAAACAGGATATTAATAAATTTTACTAAGCAGACTTTGAAATAGACTAGGTTTCCTACGTTCGTTGTGATGCCTAAGATTTTCACTAAACAAATGAGTGTACCTACCTATCTACCTACAGAATCTAATGCCTGTATTTACCTTTCAAAACCCATTGTATTTTGCTTAATCGTGTGGTGAGTTGTGTTTTCCTTCTAGCTAACTTTGGGGGCAAGTTCGTGAAACTTGACTTTGTGTAATCCCTACCACGGTGTGATTGCCCCAGTTCACGAGCCGAAGCTCAGGGATGTGAACTGAAACCCTGACGAGATTATAGTTAGTGTATATATAAATAAATACATAAGACTGAACTGTGAGCTCCGTAAGTTCTGATCCTGGCCCGAATTGGACGGCTCCACTTCGACGGTGCCTACCTATCACAGAACGAACAGTCACCCACATCCAGGAAGCTTATCCGATCCTGTTTCCAGGGAAAATCAGATTGCCGCTCGCTTCAAAAGTTATCGGCTACTAGCGAAATATAGAGGAATATGGAGTCGTTATCACCGTTAGGTATCCCTCCATAACCAAAGCACATCGCCTTGGGTTTCCTACGGGAATACTAGCTAAGTACGCCGCAGCCCTAATTCCTACTTCTAACATAATAAAATGATAAAACGACAGCATTTGCTTTACGTGTGCACCGCCAGGCTCAACGGTACAAGGCAGAGATCAATTCACATGTGTATGCGTGTATTAATCCAGCCCAATGTAAGGTGTCTTCATTCACGTAAAGGTCCTATCCTATGTCGATCGCATCCCAAAATGTAATTTACCTTTTAATAATTATTATTCAAATATACTACTCCCAACAATCCCATTCTAAACAACCAAACATGAACCAAATTCAATTTCACAAAATGGCGATCCCTCCAATTCAAATAACTATATGTTAACCACTATTTCAGCGAATTATTACTTCCCAAATCAAAACATCCCCTTAAAACAAGAAAACGCGCGAACCCCAACACATATATCACGACTAAGTCTCACTAAATGCTCTAAAAAACAGTCTCACCAGAAATATACGACGTCTCCACTACCCCTGACGAGTTCCCCTACAAAAGTGCAAAGTTATTGGCGCCTTTCGTATTTCTCCCCCCGCCAACCGCGCTCCACCCGTGTCTGTCTCCAATCAAAAACCTCCCCGTAATGCCAACCGCACAATTCAAACCCCCCCAAATATTACAAATTCCTATCTTTTTCAACGCCCATGTATACTTTTAAGCATTGAAATCTCTTCACTAAAACTTTCAACAATGAATTTCACCAATTACGCATGACATTCCCAAGTAATTCCTCGTATATCTTATTAAAACTTTTGTCCGCCAAAGCCTAATTAGTTCCTAAATCACCCACACGGAGGCGTTGCAGTCTCCCTTCTTCTCAAAGTACAAAATCTACCTTCCGGCATTTCCGCGTTTCAAATATTACTATCTCATTATTAGAATGTATTATTTACATACATTCCATATAACTATTTGTGATATTATTTAAGTGATTGCTTTTACTTCGATTTTATTGATTAATCTTCGTATTGAATTTTCTCTAAATAAACAATACTTAAACAGTCGTCTTAAACCAAATAATTGCCATGCGGCATTATACAGATAATCAAATTTTTACTATAATCGATTCATTTATAAATATTATTTTTCCCACAACGATTAATATATATATATATATTTATAAATACATTTTCATATACATTTACGTATATTCACAACTATAATTTACCATTTTATACACTATTTTTAATTAGTTTCTTGTAATTACTTTTCTATTTATTTATTTTTTTCTCGACTGATAATTTTTTCATATAGTTTACTGCCACCTATGTCAAAACTGCTCAACTAATTCAATCCTTTTTCCGTTCAATCGAATTAAGACTTTCGCATCTTCGGCCACTAGATGACTCCCTAATATAAATCGTACCGTTATATAATTTATTTATCTTTTTTCATTGCTCCGGTAGCTCGTTACAGTAACCTTAACCAGACGCTACAGCATCAGTGGTCTGCGGGATACATTACTCCCCAGTGAGTTAGAGCAGATGTAGCTTGTTTGGGTCCATTATAATGGTCTCAAAAAGTAGTTGTTAGCCAAATGCTAATCATAGTGATTCTACTATTCTATCAAATTCAAAAGTATAAAATAAAATACAGTCCTCTTCTGATAAGGCCGTCAAGCTGAGTGCCACCATTGTTACATGGTATACGTGAATTATTTATTTTCTCTCTCGTTCACCAATAATACATACATACATACATAAAATCACGCCTGTTTCCCACAGGGGTAGGCAGAGATCACGGATCTCCATTTGCCACGATCCTGACATACTTCTCTCGCCTCATTCACTCTCATAACATTCTTCATGCATGCTCGTCGGTTTAGGGTACTCCTGACCTGCCCCTTTTCTAAAACTTCCCCGATTTGGTCCAGGTATGTGCGCCTAGGTCTTCCCCTTCCGACGGTACCATCCACACTCGCCTCATACACCTGTTTCGTTAGTCTTCTTTCATTCATTCTCTCAACATGACCGAACCATCTTAACATACCTTTCTCAATTCTCGTCACTACATCTTCTGTCAATCCACATCGCTCTCTTATCACGCTATTTCTCACTCTATCTCTCAAAGTCAATCCACACATACTTCGCAACGCACGCATTTCTACTGCATTCACTCTACTTTGATGCTTTTTCTGCCACACCCAACTTTCACTACCATACATAAGAGTCGGCACTAATACTCCTCCATGTACAGCCAGTCGTGCCTTTTCGGACACTTTCCGGCTGCTCATAAAGTTGTGTAGTGCCCCATTCACTCTATTTCCAGCTGTCACTCTCCTTTCAACATCTTCTTCATGCTTTCCATCTCTCGTAAACAATGTTCCCAAATATATGAACTCATTCACTTGTTCCACTCTTTCTCCATCTATACAAATCCTACACTCTGTGACGCATTCATCTCTTTCAAAAACCATAACTTTTGTCTTACTAACATTCACTTTCATTCCTCTCCTCTCAAAAGCTCCATGCATAGTTGTTACCATCTCCTGCAACTCATCTGCCGATGACGCAAGTAACACCTGATCATCAGCATAAAGGAAACATTTGACGAGTAACTCATTCATTCTTAAACCACATTCTTTATCTTTCAAATCTTGCAAACAACTGTCCATGAATAAGTTAAACAGCCATGGTGACGCTACACATCCCTGTCTTACACCCTTTTGGATGCTAAACCATTCAGTGTATGACCCATGTATCCTCACGCAAGCACTGGAGTCCTCATAGAGAGACTTCAGAGCTCGAATAAGGTTGCTGCTCACCCCATACATAGACAGTACCGACCAAAGTTCATTCCTCATCACTTTGTCATAGGCCTTTTCCAAATCCACGAATGCGCAATAGACCTTTTGACTCTTGGCCAAAAATTTCTCGGCTATGCTTCGCAAGGAAAAGACCTGATCCGTACATCCCATTCCCTTTCTAAAACCCGCTTGTGCATCCCATATTTTCTCATCGGTTTCTTTCATAACTCTCTCAATCAACACTTTCGCATACAGCTTGCCGACGATGCTGAGTAGGCTAATGCCCCTGTAGTTTTTGCAGTCCTGATGCGAGCCTTTTCCTTTGTAGAGTGGAACTATAACGGCCTTACACCAATCATTTGGTACTCGACCGCTAATCCAACACATGTTGAAAAGGCGGCACAACTGACTTGCTACGAGGCCATGTCCAGCCTTCAGCATCTCGACTGTCACCTTATCATATCCCGCTGCTTTTCCAGCTTTCATACTTCTTAATGCACTCACAACTTCATTCATACTAATACCACTTTCATCATTATCCAACCAATAATAAACTATAATTTATACTAGGTATCAAAAAATAATCAATTATATACACTTCTCTACCCAAATATGACATTTAGTCATGTGAATTTAGGAAGATTAGTACTAAGTACCGTGCCACTGCTTTTAATCAACCATTTCTATTAAGTCGATTAATCGCATAAAACTGTTATCATTGGTTTTTACTATTCTATAAACTGAAGGTTTTACAGCTGAAATTATGGATACATATTTATTTTTATTTATTTATTTAATTTTGAAGCATGGAAGACTTACAGCTAATTACACAAGTTTAAATAATCAGTTTAACATTGGTCAGCCAATTATAAGTCCTCACTTATAGACATAGAATACAAGGATACTTATAAAAAGTGAGCAGAACATTATTTGTTTAAGTTGAAAAAAAAAATAAAAAAAAATTAATACTAGTTCGTACAACACCAGTATTTCAATTCTAACCTAGTACTTACAATAATGTTACAACTACTGTCTATTTAAAGAAGCTAAAGCTTAGACACCTTGCAGAGGGCACACTAATTATAAAGGGGTCAATATCATGCTGTCTACATAAATCATTAAATTTCCTGCTAGCACGCACCAAGTAGCTATTCTGTCTATAATTAGTTTTAGCAGTAGGTATGCAAAGAAGAGGATTAAAGCGTAAAGATTTAGAGGGTACATTAAAACGAATCGAGCTCAAAGGGTCCGAACAGTCAATATCCTGATTGATGATCTTAAGCAGGAAAGTAAAGTCCGCTATTTCACGGCGCTTTGAAAGAGGTAAGAGGTGGTGTTTTTGCAAATTTGGATGTAGTCTTGAGACTGATAATGATTTTTTTCGCGATAACAAAGATACCTGATAAATCGCTTTTGTATATTCTCAATACGTTCAATATATTTTTCATAGTATGGGTTCCATATTTGAGACAAATACTCTAGGTGACTCCGAACAAATGTACAATAGAGAATTTTGAGGCTTTTAATCTCTTTAAAAGTTTTGCCTATTCGCATAATGAAGCCCAGAGATTTGGAAGCTTTCTTCACAATAGCGTCTATATGGTCATCAAAAAGCAGCTTGCTGTCTTGAATTATACCCAGGTCACGGATGGTATCAAGTCTAGGCAAAGTGATACCCCCTAGGTTATAGGACGTATTAATTGAATTTTGCTTCTTCCTCGTGTAAGTAAGTACGGAGCACTTGGCGGGATTGAGGTCAAGCTTATTTCGTTGGCAGTAGTCTTGCAGCCTATTTAAATCATGTTGGAGGTCTCTCGTGTCTTGAATATAAGATATCGATTTGAAGATTTTCATATCGTCTGCAAAGCATAATAACGTGGAATTCTGCAGACACTGATCAATGTCGTTCACATAGACTACAAATAGGAGAGGACCGAGCAAGGAGCCTTGTGGGACGCCACTAGGTACTAAGACCCAGTTAGATCTATAGTTATTTAGTACCACTGCCTGTGATCTATTTTCTATATAAGAAGAAAACCATCTAAGAAGGTCTCCGTGAATTCCAAGATCGAATAACTTCTTGATTAGGATGCTATGGTCAATGCGATCAAATGCCTTGCTGTAATCTGTGTAAACGACATCTGTCTGCATGCCATCGTTCATGGATTTAGTAATAAATTCATTCAATAGCACCAAATTAGTTGCAACCTTTAACAAAGCCATGTTGGGCGGCACTCAATGATTGTGAAATCGCCGAGTAAAGCTGGTCGTAGACGATCCTCTCAAATAATTTGGCTATAAGGCATAGTTTAGAAATTGGCCTATAGTTAGTGATCTCAGTTTTAGAGCCTTTTTTATGCACCGGGGTAATAAACGCCGATTTCCATAGGCTTGGGACCGTACACAAAGATAGAGACTTCGTAAATAATAGTGATATAGGTTTTGCAATAGACACCGCAGATCTCACTAATAGTTGGGCAGATATGTTATCCGGACCAGCACCTTTTGATAAATCAAGTTTCAGGAGTATTTTTATAATGTCCTCATTCCGTACTTCAATACTAAGTATTGATACTAGCGACTGAATTAGATGACAGGGCGTCATGAGGATAAGAAATTGAATCATCACTACCATTATCGGTGCTAAGGAAGTTAGTTTTAAAATAAGACGCAAATGCCTCACATATCGATTCACCGGTAGACAAAGATATATTGTTATAATTAAGTACACTAGGAATAGCATTTGAGGTATATCGATTCTTGATAAAACTCCAGAAACATTTCGGGTCATTTTTTATAGAATTTTCAGTATTTTGAATGTAATTAGTGTAGCAGGTCGACTCCATCAACTTGATTCTATCACGCAATAGCTTAAAGGTATGCCATCAGCTAAATTGCCGTAGTTTTTAAATTTCCTCATATATTTATATTTCTCTTTAAGTGCATTTATTAGCGGCAAACTGTACCATATTGGGTACCTACCCTTATAATCACGTTTTTGTGGAATATACATATTTTTTAAGTTAATTACTGTTTTATTAAAGAAATCTACTGACTCATCCATAGAACGGGATGAGAACTCGGACTCCCAATCAATGGTACAAATCTCGTTATTAAGTGATTGATAGTCACCTTTATTAAATAAATACCTTTCTCGGCGCGCACTTTAGTATAGGTATTTCGATTAAACTAACGTAGATTAATAAAGCTGGATGAAGCGGTTCAATCTTGGGAATTGGCATATTCATACACACTAATACTTTCATTACAGAGCACTAGATCCAATATTCTACCTTGGCTGTTTTTATAACCATTATATTGCCCTAGTCCCATTGTACACAACTCATCTGTAAGTAAGTATTCGTCTGACGTAGAAAGGTTACCTGGCACTAGTGGTAAACTATTATCAGATGCGGTCCAAGAAATACTACTCATGTTAAAGTCACCCAAAACCAGCAGTGCTATTCTCTAAGGACCACAGCCTTGCGCGCAGCGCTGCGCTCGTCGACGAGCTCGCAAAATGCTGCTTTAGATTTATATTTTATTTTATTTTAATTTTGATTTTAATTTATGATTTAGATTTAGATTTAGATTTAGATTTAGATTTAGATTTAGATTTAGATTTAGATTTAGATTTAGATTTAGATTTAGATTTAGATTTAGATTTAGATTTAGATTTAGATTTAGATTTAGATTTAGATTTAGATTTAGATTTAGATTTAGATTTAGATTTAGATTTAGATTTAGATTTAGATTTAGATTTAGATTTAGATTTAGATTTAGATTTAGATTTAGATTTAGATTTAGATTTAGATTTAGATTTAGATTTAGATTTAGATTTAGATTTAGATTTAGATTTAGATTTAGATTTAGATTTAGATTTAGATTTAGATTTAGATTTAGATTTAGATTTAGATTTAGATTTAGATTTAGATTTAGATTTAGATTTAGATTTAGATTTAGATTTAGATTTAGATTTAGATTTAGATTTAGATTTAGATTTAGATTTAGATTTAGATTTAGATTTAGATTTAGATTTAGATTTAGATTTAGATTTAGATTTAGATTTAGATTTAGATTTAGATTTAGATTTAGATTTAGATTTAGATTTAGATTTAGATTTAGATTTAGATTTAGATTTAGATTTAGATTTAGATTTAGATTTAGATTTAGATTTAGATTTAGATTTAGATTTAGATTTAGATTTAGATTTAGATTTAGATTTAGATTTAGATTTAGATTTAGATTTAGATTTAGATTTAGATTTAGATTTAGATTTAGATTTAGATTTAGATTTAGATTTAGATTTAGATTTAGATTTAGATTTAGATTTAGATTTAGATTTAGATTTAGATTTAGATTTAGATTTAGATTTAGATTTAGATTTAGATTTAGATTTAGATTTAGATTTAGATTTAGATTTAGATTTAGATTTAGATTTAGATTTAGATTTAGATTTAGATTTAGATTTAGATTTAGATTTAGATTTAGATTTAGATTTAGATTTAGATTTAGATTTAGATTTAGATTTAGATTTAGATTTAGATTTAGATTTAGATTAGATAAATCAAATCAAGTAATCCTTAAATCATTGTTAAGTGGTAAATTTGGGGTTCTCTTGATTATGTTACCCAGACACAGAATATTCGTGAAGCTGCCATTACATTATGACGTTGGCTCATGAAACTTTGGGTATAAGTAAAACCTTAGGTATAAATACAAGCAACAATTTCAGAACTGTCGTTTAGTACCTAGGTTTCCTAGTTCGGGCACCTGGAGCTAATATCGTTTTTAGCGGTAGGTGTCAAAAAGTTAACAAGTATCTCCAAGTTTAAATATTTAAAATAATTAGTTTTTCACTACTTTTCTAAGTTTTTCCTTCATTTTGGAGTGTAGTACACTATAATAACGTAGTACTTACGTCTGTAGAAGTGTTGATGTGATTTAACATAAAGAACACAGACACCACCTGCTGGCACAATACTACTCAATCACTATATATTACATATAATATATATTAGTCACAATGTCTCAACTGGCTGCTATAGAAACTGCACAGATCAACCTGGAGGAATGCTTCTCCAAGAGAATGGCAGAACTCGAGGCGCAGCTACAACCTGGTGGACAGGCTAAGGACACTGTTGCGAAGGTGGCAGAGGAGTTTCGGACTTTTAGAGAGCTCATGTTTGCCATGCTCGGCTTGCTCAGGAAACAAATTACGGAGTGTTCGAGAGCATTGGACATTTTTTTTTTTGATTTTTTTTTTTAACTTTGTACTATATCTTGCAATCTGCCTTTATACAGGGAGGCATTTAGCTAGAGTTTATGTGCTTATTCGGTCGTTAATGGTATTTGCCCATTGGCAAAACCATAAAATTAAATATCTAGCGTTTTCTTGCTATATTAAGTCTTGAGGGGTTTTTCTTTTTAATCTTTTAAAGATGCAGGTTGTCCTGTTCATCAGATTGCAGGCTAGTTTGTTTGGGTGGTTTGCCACTCGTTTTGCGTATGATTTCAATTTGGTTGTGACTTCTTGCTTGACTATTGGTATATTCAGTTCATGATGTAGCTGGTTGTTTGTAATATACCACGGTGCGTTTGTTATCATGCGCAGCATTTTAGACTGGAATCTTTGTAGGATCTCAATGTTTGAGTTTGCAGCGGTACCCCACAACTCTACTCCGTAGCACCAGATTGGTTTTAATATGCATTTATAGAGCAAAAGTTTGTTATCCAAGGATAATTTAGACTTTCGGGCCAAGAGCCAGTAGAGTTTTCTTAGTTGTTGGCTGAGAGCTTTTCTCTTGGTAAAAATGTGCTTACGCCAAGTAAGTCGTCTGTCCAAATGTATACCTAGGTAGCGTACCTCTTCACTTTGCGGTATTTGGATGCCATTCAGTGCAACAGGCGGACAAGAGCTATGGCGGAGGGTAAACGTGACATGAACGGATTTAGTCTCGTTTGCCTTAATGCGCCAATCTTTTAGCCATGTAGAAATCTTGTCAAGGCTGCTTTGTAGCGTATTAGATGCAATTGTGGGATCACTGTGAGTAGCCATGATGGCAGTATCGTCTGCAAATGTTCCCATGACGACATTTTCAGTTTGAGGTAGGTCTGATGTGTATAATAGGTACAGGATTGGGCCCAGTACGCTACCTTGTGGGACGCCTGCTTCAATGGTATGAAGACCTGTTCTTTCTTCTCCTAGTTTAACATAGAAGTGTCGCTGGTAAAGATAAGACTTCAGCAGTAAGAAGTAGTTTATTGGTAGGGATTTCCTTATTTTATACAATAACCCCTCATGCCAGACGCGGTCAAAGGCCTGAGAAATATCCAAAAACGCCGCTAAGCAGTATGCTTTCTGTTCAAAGGCTATATTAATATTGTTGACAAGACGATGAACTTGCGATTGAACTGATTGTCCCGTGAGATTCACGGAACCCGAATTGATGTGCAGGGATAAGTTGCAACTTTGCAATCTCTGGTGCGAGTCTTCTTATGAGGAGTATTTCGAAGACTTTCGAGGTTATGGGAAGTAGGCTTATTGGGCGATAGGAGGTCACTTTGTCAGCTTCTTTGCCAGGTTTGAGGATCAGGATGATCTCAGCAATTTTGAATTGGGGCGGAACGAATTCTCGTCTTAGGATAGCGTTGTACATTTGTGTCAAATATTTCATTGCAATGTCTGGCAGCTCTTTCATAATCTTTGCTGTAATCAAATCATAGCCTGGAGCTTTATTTACCACCAATTTCTTGATCGCTGTATGCACTTCATTCAAGGTAAACTTTTTAAGAGGGGGAGTTAGTTGGTACGTCGTAGACAGTCCTCTTGCCGTTTCCTCTGTTTTTGCATAGCCCGCATCAGGATTTGGTATGAAGACGCTTGATAAGTGTTCCGCAAATAGTTTTGCCTTATCTATGTTGCTTATTGGACATTATAGAAACGAGGCACCGGCGCAAAGCACTTGTCTTCATGGGAGTTGCGGAGACGGCGGATGAGGACTGCAGAGCCACCATTCTTGAGGTGATCCAGAAGAAGCTGGTGGTAAACAATCTTACTGCAGATAATATAACGTCCTGCTACAGGATTGGAGCCCCCAATAAGGACCATCATCGTCCTATCCTGGTGAAGTTCTCTGGGTTAAATCTCAGGTCGGACGTATGGCGTGCCAAGACAAGGCTGAAGGGCTCTTTTGTCTCCGTCAAAGACTTCTTGACTAGAACTAGGCAGACAGTTTTTGCTAAGGCCCGGCAGCATTTTGGAATGCGAGCATGCTGGACACAAGACGGTGTTATAGTCATCAACGTTGCTGGGAGCCGACACAAGGTAATATCCATAGAGGAGCTGAGCCCGTTGATGAACAAGCATCCCAGGGTGGCGAGTGAGCGAGGTGCTGATCTTTCCCGGGGTGTCGCGGGCAGTGTCGATAATGCGAGGTCAAAGGTGCGAAAAAACTAAATTAATACGTGCGAACTGCACTGTTTGGCATAGTAGGTAATTTCAAAATTCACACGTTTATGCAAAATCTTTGTCAATCATTTTTGCTCATCATGTTGGTTGGTACTTATCACAGCTTGTTTCTGTATTCTATGGTAACTATTTTAAAGTTAAATTGAAGACCTACTCTGTATTTAATATTGATTACCCACAACAAGCAATAAAATTATTGTTTACAAAGTTAGATTATCTGAAGTGACAATCATTTGACTTATTGTACACATGTTGACATGTTTGATGTTACTTACGTACGATAAGGCGCGAGCGCCAACCAATGAGAAACAAGGGAGATTGTGCATTGTACACTGACAAAACTATGCGCGTTCGGAAATAAGATAATACGTTTCGTTACCTGGCTGCAATACTAACTTTGTATTGTATTTCACAAATCGATCGTTAAGTACAAACTTGTTTGCCGTTCTTCTTTAGACTCTTTCATTTTATGTTTTATTAGTTTAATAATGTTTTAATGACTAATTGTTTAAATTAATGTAGTTGCTGGCGGGTGGTGCAGAAACAAAAGTACTGCATTACGTACCTTGCATTATTTAGTGTTAATTAAAAATTGAATCCCACTCTATATCTATAATCTACATTATCTATATATCTATTATAAAACTATATTTATTTATCATATTTTTGGCTATATATATAATATATTATGAATTCTGATGATGATATGTATGTTTCTGCTAATGAATCCTCAACGTTTTCCGGTGATGAAAGTTTTTGCTCAGTCAACGGTACACTCGGTGACTTCACGCGACAACAGTTTAACCACCAATCTCAACACCTAATGAATATCGGCTACCTCAATACGCAAAGTTTACCGTACCATTACAGCGATTTCCTGGAAGCCTTTACGGACACTGACGTTCACGCCATTTTGATTTCTGAGAGCTGGTTCAAACCCCACCATCTTTCTACCACTTATGCTCTCCCTGACTTCGTCCTTATCCGCAATGACCGAGTGGATGAGGGTGAGAGGAGAGGGGGTGGCGTTGCTATATACCTCCGTAGTGATTTACTCTACAAAATTCTCGCATCGTCTCCCTCAACACTATCTTCTACTGCGGAGTTTCTTTTCTTGGAGGTTGGCGTCAAAGGAGAGAAAATGTTACTGTGGGTTGTCTACTGCCCTCCTGCCGTGAATTACTTCTCCAGTATAGAACCAGTCCTGGAAGCTTTGGGGTCGGAGTATGCACACCACATAGTTATAGGCGATCTCAACACTAATCTTCTGGCCCCCCTGTCGTCGCGGTGCCGCCGGTTGCTTGACATTGTCGAGTCTGTTAACTTACAGATCTTGCCCCTTCAAGCTACCCACCATAACCCTGATGTCGAGGATACGTGGCTGGACTTAATTTTTACCTCCAACCCAGCGCTTGTCTCTTGTCACGGCCAACATGCTGCACCTGCTTTTTCGCGACACGATTTTTTGTTCGTGTCATACACCCTTAAACCCCCTAAACCCAAACCTCGCACAATGCTTATACGTAGCTTCGGACGTCTGAACGTTGACCAACTGCGTAAGGATGCCTCGGCAATAGACTGGGAACGCGTGGGTGAGACCACATCAATAGACGAGAAAATCCGCATCTTTAATAATGAGGTCATTAGTCTCTACGATGCCCACGCGCCTATCAGGAGAGTAAAGCTGAAACGTCCTCCTGCGCCTTGGATAACGGAAGAAGTTCGAATGGCGATGCGACGTAGGGATCGGGCCTTCCACAGGTTTCGAAGGGATCGGTGGGATGAAACGTGGTCGCTTTTTAAGACTGCTAGGAATCGGTGTAACCAGGTGATACGTAATACAAAACGCTGTTATATTCACGATAACATCACTTCTTCTTCTTCTTCCGCCAGTATCTGGAAGTTCCTCGGAAGGTTGGGTATAGGTAAGCAGCGGCGTTCTGAAATCCAGGCAACTATTGGTTTGGACGACATAAATCGCCATTTCACCACTGTTACTCTTATGAGTCATCAAACCAAGAGTTGCACAATGGAGTACGTGGCAAACCTGCCCCGTCCAGATATTGGTCCTTTTAACTTTTCTCCGGTCCAACCGTGTGAGATCAAAAAGGTAATGTTCTCTATAAAATCCAACGCCGTGGGCTACGACTGTATTAGTCGTCGTATGATCACTACGATCTTAGACCATCTTTTGGTGTTAATTACCCACATAGTAAACTATTCTCTGTACTCAGGGCAGTTCCCATCTCTATGGCGTAAGGTCTATGTAATACCTCTGCCTAAAACATCAAACCCATCCCTTCCTAATCATTTCCGGCCCATTAGTATTTTACCTTTTCTGTCAAAAGTGCTGGAGGCATGTGTGCACAAACAGCTGTCCCCTTTTATCTACAAGAACCACTTATTAAGTCCCCTACAATCAGGATTTAGGCCCGGGCACAGCACAGTGACCGCACTGTTGAAGGTGACTGGTGACGTGAGGGCTGGCATGGACGACACCAAGCTCACGGTACTGGCACTGGTGGATTTTTCTAACGCTTTTAATGCTGTCAGCCACGACCTTCTAATAGCAATTCTATCTTACTTTATGATCTCACCGGATGCTCTGGAATGGTTCTCAAATTATCTTCAGGGGCGCCGGCAGGCGGTTCGCCTGCATGAAAGTTTTTCGTGCTGGTGCGACACGGATGCTGGTGTTCCTCAAGGCGGTATACTGTCTCCATTATTATTTTCGATATTCATTAACCTAACCTAACTAAAAATCTTCGATGTGCGTATCATTTGTATGCCGATGATCTAGGTCTACGCTCAGGCGGGTGTGGGAGATATACATGATGCCATTAACAGCGTTAATCAGGACCTCGAGCAAATAAACAGCTGGGCGAGCAGATTTGGATTGACCGTGAACTCAAGTAAGTGCCAGGCTATCATCATAGGTAGCCATTGGCTGATTAACCGTGTGGATACACGGTCTCCTCCACCTATCGTTTTCAATGGATCGACCATACAACGAGTACTTCAGTAAAAGACCTCGGTATCTTTATAGACTCGACCTTGAGCTGGCAAAAACAAGTATCTCATGTTAGTCAGAGAGTAACTGGGACGCTTCGGGCATTTTATCCTCTACGGACCCTCCTACCCACCGTGACCAAGACTATGCTCGTTCAAGCTTTACTGTTCCCTATATTAGACTATGGGGATGTATGTTACTTTGACCTCAATGCGGAACAACTCAACAAATTTGATAGGCTTTTAAATAACTGTATTAGGTTCGTCTTTAACCTCCGCAAGTACGACCATGTGTCTGCTTGTCGATCTCAATTAAACTGGTTACCGATTCGTCAACGTCGAAACTTGCGGGCACTTACTACTCTTTTCTCTATACTCACATCTCCTACTACTCCTATTTACTTATCACAGTTCTTTCAGTACCTTCACACCATTCACAACAAAGACCTTCGGTCAAAAAGTAATCTCCTCTTGACTTGTCCTACGCACAAGACTAATTTCGTGCACTCTTCTTTTGCGGTACAATCTGTTTTTCTCTGGAATGCGCTACCTCTGGAAATTAGAAGGGCTCCTAGTCGTCATGTGTTCAAGGTAAAAGTTCGCCAACTACTGTTGGATAAATTGGCAGAATCATCGGAATAATATCGAGTTAGTGTTTGTATAATGTATATAAATATATGTATGTACTATGTAATGTATCTATATAAGTATGTTTATAGTATTTATGATGTGTATGATGTATCGTTATGTATATATTTATATATATATTTAATGTATGTATTCATTAGCATATACATTTATGTACACCTATGTACTTATGTGTATTTTAGTACCTATCTTATTTTACATGCCTCATGGTATTACACACTTCATAAAATTATTGTTCCTGGATATGGTACATTCTCTCTATACGTAATGTTACCTACTTGTAATAATGCACCTACTGAGTCTTTCTCTGCACCACCTTTGGTTGACTGGTAGAGAATGCCTGTGGCATTAAGTCCGCCTATGTACTTGTGCATGAAGTTTTATAAATAAATAAATAAATAATAAATAAATGCCAAGAAAATGGGGTATATAAAGATGCACAAATGATGCTTATATTTACACGAAATTTTAAGTTTATGCCAACTAGTTTCCGAGATCTAGCCATCAGCCAAACGTCACGTCAGCAAAAACTCAAATAACATGGAAAGTATAAGGGTTACAAATGTAAATTTTATATGCACATTTAGCACGAAGTAATAGCTAACTTTTTGCTACCTTTCATCCAGCTGGGCACTTTAATTTTTTTTTCGAAATGTTATCCCAGCAGTATCGAAATTTCGTGAATTACTCTTTAGCGGTTATATGCAAAAATGTAAAAAGTTGGGCTCTTTTGTATGACACAGTGCTATAATTGTCGGTATTATCCAAATCTTTCAAGGATACAAAAATAAAAAAGTTTTGCTGGCGTAACGCACACCTTATTTTCATGAGGTAGTAAGAACCTTTGCATAATTTGTTGATATCATATGTTTGACGTATGTATGCATTGAAATAAAACTATTTTTAACGGATTCTATCGCGATTTATTTGATGTTATTTCATATTTTACATTGATCCCGACGCGACGTTTCGGTTGCTTTTCAGCAGCCTTGGTCACGTGGTCAGTCTCCCCGTAGCCAAATGGCAAAAACGGAACCCTTATAGATTCGTCATATCTGTCTGTCTGTCCGTCCGTAAGTCACAGCCACTTTTTTCCGAAACTATATGAACTATGCTGTTGAAACTTGGTAAGTAGATGTATTCTGTGAATTGCATTAAT
Source organism: Cybosia mesomella (assembly GCA_946251805.1). Lineage (NCBI taxonomy): Eukaryota > Metazoa > Arthropoda > Insecta > Lepidoptera > Erebidae > Cybosia > Cybosia mesomella. The sequence continues at coordinate 21,732,093 of OX276401.1, forward strand.
TTCCACACAAAAATAGAAAATAAACAATACATTTTGGGGGCCCCATACTTAGAACCGAAACTCAAAATTTTTTTTTTCATCAAACCCATGCGTGTGGATTATTTATGGATAGGTCTTCAAAAATTATATTGAGGTTTTGTAATATATATTTGCGCGAGAGACACTTCCAATGTGGTAAAATACTAGTCTCCCCTACCCCTTTGTAACTTCTAAAATAAGAGAATGATAAAACTAAAAAAAAAATATAATGTAGGTACATTACCATGTAAACTTCCACCGAAAATTGGTTTGAATGAGATCTAGTTATCACAAAATAAAAAAATAAAAGGCCCGTTTGGACAGTTCGCGCCCATGAAGTTCTCAATTTTCTACCAATTGAAGTGTTCTGAAGGTAATTACATTTTTCATTGACAGGTGCCGCCCACTTGGCTAAGTGCTGTGCCTATCGATTTTTTCCTTTGTCCACAGACTATTAATAATCAGTTAAGAAAAAAAATTATCGAGCAAGATTTGTTTTTTCAAGCCCGACGCGTACTTTTATTTTTATTTATTTAAATACTAGTGTTTAGAACAAAATTAATTACTGAATTTCACCAGCTGCGTAGTGATCTTTACTAAAAAAATATGTATAATATATAATAATTAAAATTATATATTAATTATAATAATTAAAATTATGTATAATAAACCCTTTTCGCAACGCGCTATAAGGAACTTCGTGCCAAAAGTAAATTGACGTTTCAGAATATTGTATCATTTTAAAATACCTACAATATTAAAGGTTAAGCTAATTTTTCTAAACAGAACTTAATCCAATGCACTATACATACATATTCTAATCGATCAAATCCCTATGCGGATTCGATTCATCGTTTTGTCGTCTCATCGTTTATCATATATTATCGATATTTACTTTTCCCGCCCTATAAAGGTGCAGTGGGTGTACGGGTAAAAAAAAAAAAAAAAATATCGAGCAAGATTTTTTTTTTTTTTTTTTCAAGCCCGACGCGTACGGGGTGTGTGTCGGGTAACCTCCTCGAGTGTCATTCCGATTCCGATCCCGCTGCAGTCCAGGGGGAACGGAATCGGAGCGGCCGGTACACCCTGGGCGGCGGTCAATGGTTTCCCCCTTAATGGGGTTGGCACTGATCGTCGGCCAATACCCGACGTGGCGGGAACACATCGCTCTCCGTACTCCTCTGCTTTCAGAGGAGACAGGATGAGTGATGGTGTTCGTGGCGGAGGCCACCGTGGGATCCTGGGGGATCCAGGGGCGGGTTAGCCCACTGCTAATGCAGGGGCCGACGGGCACTTGTGCCACCGCTGGTGAGAGAGGACTAGCCATCCTCTCGCGTTCCGTAGGTGATCAGCAACGACCTGACTGGTGGCTCCAGAAGGGTACGCTGTGATCTTGCTGACCGGAGGGCTTGCCTTTATTGGCCGGCCCACGACAAGGAAAAGTCTATAACACCCGACAGCGAAGTCGTAAAAACCTATGGATACCAGCCGACCTCCATAGTATATAGGCTTATCCAGGTGCAGGGGGCTCCGCCTGGATGGACCACCTTTCCCCCATACTCGTGGGACATGACATGAATAACTTAAAAAAAATTGTTGACAAACCGGACGGATTTACAAACGACAACACAGGCACGAATAATGGCAACGGAAACGACGGAGTGGTAGTGGTGGGGGCAGAAGAGGTGAGGCCGCGGTCGTGTACGCGGTCGACCAAGGCCGTCTTCGCCAGACCCGCCACTCCACTACCAATTGGAGAGGGAACGGACGCGGAGATTGCGTCCACGGCTGGGACTGACAGCGAGTCAGCTCCCAGCCGAATGGAGACCGAAGGTCTCCGTCGCAAGAGGCCTCGCTCGCGAGGACCCGCTCTAGACCGGAGCAGAAGCTCCTCCGGACAGAGGGCGGTCTCCTCCAGCGAGGACGACCGGCCAGCGAAGGTGCTGGCCACTACGGCGGGTAGAGTGCCGGTGCATGTCCCTCCACTACCGAGTGGCAGGGACCAAGGCGTCCCCGCTGCGAGGGAGCTCCTTGCAGCGCTAGCCCGGATCACGGACACCATCAAGGGTGCCAAAAACGTGGCCGGGAAGAAGAAGACGGTGGCGGAAAACGTCGCCGTCGCCAAGACAGCGTTGGAGGAGCTCCTAGCTAGGAGCGTCTCCGAGGAGGAGGTGAAGCTCAGGGCCCGGGTGACAAGCCTGGAAACTGAGCTCGCCAACTCCTTGGAGCAACAGCGGGTCCTCCGGGAGGAGGTGAGACAACTCACCCTGATGGTCAGGGGTTGCCCGGAGGCCCAGAAGGCCCCAAGAGCCCAGGCGGCGCCGGCGGTGGTCCAGCCGAGGGCTCTTGTGCCGCCAGGGGAGGCGACTAAGTCGGTGGCAAAGTCGGCACCTAAGTCGGCACCTAAGCCGGTGCACAAGCAAGTGCCAGAGCCGCCGACGACATCTGCACCGAGCATGACACAACTGCTGGCGGCAATCGAGAGGCGCCTTGGCGTGCTGGAGGACCGGGCGTACCGTCCTTCACTGGCGCGGCCCGCATCCTACGTAGCTGCCGCCAGCGGAAGTCCCGGTCCCAAGACGGGGACAGCAGTCCCCGCGAACCCAACGCCCGCCAAGGCTAATGGGAAGGGGAAGGGCAAAAAGCGTGGCACCCCCGCACCCGCTGCAGCCGCCGCTGCTCCCGCTGCACCCGAATGTTCCTCCAGAGGGGAGGGATGGATGGTAGCGGGAGCCGCAAAGAAGGCAAAAAAAGCCGCCAAAAAGGTGGCTAAGAAGGCGGCTAAGGCCGCTGCGGCGAAGGCGCCGAAGAGGCTCCGCGCCCCACGCTCCACTGCCGTCATCCTGACGGTGACGACGGAGGGTGTGGAGAAGGGCGTGGGGTACGCCCAGGTCCTAAGGCAGGTGAAAGCCTCTGTGGACCTTAAGGCCCTCGAGATTGAGGGTGGACTCCGGTGCAAGACGACTCGCACCGGAGCTCGCCTCCTCGAGGTCTCCGGCGCCACCAGCGGCCCCAAGGCTGATGCCCTAGCGGCCAGGCTTAGGGAGTCGCTGGACTCGGAAGCCGTCCGCATCACCAGACCCAACAAATGCGCAGGTTTGCGCATTTCGGGTCTGGATGATGCGGCCACGACGGAGGAAATTATCTCCGCCGTCGTGGAGGCGGGCGGCTGCCCCCGTGATCAGGTGAGAGCTGGAGAAATCCGGTTCAGCCCCACCGGTCACGGCACGGCAGTCGTCAACTGCCCCGTCGCAGCGGCGCAGAAGATTGCGGACGGACGGAGCCTCCTCGTTGGGGGCTTCCTTAAGGCGCGGGTGCAACTCCTGCAGCCCCGCGAGACCAGGTGCTTTAGGTGCCTGGCTGTGGGGCATGTGGGAGTGCAGTGCACAGCGGGAGACACCGTGGGGGACCGGTGCTTCCGCTGTAGTCAGCCCGGGCACAAGGCTACCACCTGCGATGCTCCTCCGCGCTGCTTCAAATGCGTAGCGATGGGCAAAGCGGCGGAGCACCGGGCAGACAGCCGATCCTGCGCCGCCTCGAGGCCAAAGCCCCGTTCGTCCGCAGCGGGTAGCGAGGGTGCCGCTCAAGAGCGGCCACATTCGCGGCGGGATGCGGAGATGGACGTCCATTAATGGACACGCCAATCCGCATCCTGCAGGTGAACATAAACCACTGCACCGGTGCTCAGGATCTTCTGTACCAGAGCATCGTGGAGTGGTCTATTAATGTGGTCGTGGTCGCTGAGCCGTACTGGGTCCACCCCGGAAGCCCGGTGGACCTGGACGGCGTAGCGACCGTTTTCGGGGGTTCCGCCGCGGACACCTCGCGCCTTGCAGTCATTGCAAGGGGTCGAGGCTGTGTCGCGGCGGACTATGAGGGGTTAGCTGTCGTGGCCGTCTACTTCTCGCCAAGCCTTGACCAGTATGAGCTTGAGCTATGGCTCGCTGGACTGGACATCGTTCTCGCTGCGTGCCGTCCTCGCCCTGTCTTGGTCCTGGGAGACTTCAACGCCTGGTCTCTGGCTTGGGGCTCCCGGGAAACCAATGCCAAGGGGCGAGTTCTGGAGGACTGGGCCAACACCCGTGGCCTAGAGGTCCTCAACCGGGGGAGTGTCGCCACCTGGGAGCGGCGGGGGCTCAGTTCGGTCGTGGATGTTGCATTCGCGACCCCTGCTCTCGCCCGCCGCGTCCAGGGTTGGCGCGTGGTGGAGGAGGAGGAGACGTCCTCTGACCATAGGTACATTCGGTTCGGGGTGTGTGTTGGGTAACCTCCTCGAGTGTCGCTCCGATTCCGATCCCGCTGCAGTCCGGGGGGAACGGAATCGGAGCGGCCGGTACACCCTGGGCGGCGGTCAATGGCTTCCCCTTCACCCCTTCATAGGGTTGGCATTGATCGTCGGCCAATACCCAACGTGGCGGGAACATATCGCTCTCCGTACTCCTCTGCTTTCAGAGGAGACAGGATGAGCGATGCTGTTAGTGGTGAGATGGCCCAGGGTCAGCCGGGGTGCGAGGGATATGCTCTATGGGTAACCTTACACCCCGGCGTCTGAAGACCCGAGACGGCGTGCGGTTTTAGTCGGTGCAAGCCCGACATAACCGCCCCCGCTGACCGGCGGGGGGGTATCCGAAGGGATTTCCGCACGATAAAAAAAAAAAAAAAAAAAAAGGTACATTCGGTTCAACGTCTCCCCTCCACCCAACCTGCCGCCGCCAATCGCGAATCCCCCGGATTCACGTTGGGCGCTCAGACGCCTGAATCGGGAGGCTCTCCTGGAGGCATCCATAGTGCAGGCCTGGATTCCGTCACCGGCCAGGCCTGCCGATGTCGACGCAGAGGCGGAATGGTTCAGGAGAGCCATGTCGCATATTTGCGATGCGGCGATGCCTAGGGTAAAGCCCGGCCCGGCAAAGAAGCAGGTGTACTGGTGGTCAGCGGAGATTGCACAGCTGCGAGCAGCGTGCGTGACCGCTCGCCGCCAGTACACCAGGTTTCGCCGGAGGCGTCGCCGCCCAGACGATGCGGCAGCCCGAGAGGTGGAGCTATATGAGGCGTACAAGGGGGCCAAGAGGACCCTCCAGGTAGCAATAAAGCAGGCCAAACGGCGGGCCCGCGAAGAGCTGCTGGAGTCTCTGGAGCAGAACCCATGGGGGCGCCCTTACCTTGCGGTCAGGGGCAAAATCCGCCCAAGGGCGCCCCTACTGACCCAGAGCCTCCAGCCAGACCGGCTGGAGGGGATCCTGGGCTCCTTGTTCCCAGCGAGAGCGGAGGAACATGTTCCTCCGCGTATGGCTCCGCCTCAGGCACCTGACGCTGATAATAGCGAGAGCGATGTGCCCGAAGTCAGAGAGAGCGAACTAGGGGTAGCAGTGCTCCGGCTTAAAGCTCGGAAAAGCACTGCCCCCGGACCCGACGGCATTCCAGGCCGAGCATGGGTCCTGGCCCTTGAGGAGCTAGGGCCTCGACTGGTGGCGCTCTTTAGCGCATGCCTCGAAAGGGGCCAGTTTCCAAAGGCGTGGAAGACGGGGAAACTGGTCCTTATCCGGAAGGCGGGGCGGCCGGTGGATCAACCATCCGGTTACCGGCCGATCGTGTTGCTCGACGAGGTGTGCAAGCTCTTTGAGCGGATTATTGCAGAGCGCCTCGTCGAGCATCTCACGAACGTGGGGCCAGACCTGGCGGACAACCAGTTCGGTTTCCGCCGGGGGCGCTCCACCGTGGAAGCGATCATGCGCGTTAGGCGCCTGGCGGAGGAAGTAGTCTCGCGGGGTGGGGTGGTGGTGGCGGTGTCTCTGGACATCGCCAACGCCTTCAACACCCTACCCTGGAGCTGTGTTAGGGAGGCGCTCGCGTATCACGGAGTGCCTCCTTACCTCCGCCGCATTGTCGAGGCATACCTATCCGAGAGGGCCATAGTTTACCCGAGCTGGCTAGGGCCAGGGCGGCGAGAAGTGTCGTGCGGTGTTCCGCAGGGGTCGGTCCTAGGGCCACTCCTGTGGAACATCGGATACGACTGGGTGCTGCGCGGTACGTTGCTCGAGGGTGTCAGCATAGTCTGCTATGCTGACGACACCCTCGTTATGGCGCGGGGAGCAACGTACCGAAGCGCGGCACTGAAGGCCACGGCAGGGGTTGCTCAAGTCGTGGGTCGAATACGGCGGCTGGGACTCGAGGTGGCTCTCCACAAATCCGAGGCTATGTGTTTTCACGGGCCCCGGAGGGGGCCACCTGCGGGAACCAGCATAACCGTAGGGGGCGTGAGCATCGGCATCGAGCCCACGATGAAGTACCTTGGGCTCGTACTCGATAGCCGATGGGCGGCGGTGAGACCGATCATGAAGGAGTGGTTGGAGAGGGACCATGGGGACCTCTCCTACCGGATGTGCCAGATGGTTACCGGACACGGGTGTTTCGGTAAGTATCTGTGGCGCATCCACCGGGAGACAACGCCGCAGTGCCAGCACTGCGAGGATCCTGGCGAAGACACGGCGCTTCACACGTTGGTGGAGTGCCCTGCGTGGGCGAGTCAACGCCGGGATCTCGTTGCGGTCCTGGGCGTGGACGTTCTCTCGTTGGAGACCATGGTGAGGGCCGTGGTCTCCGACGGGAGCAAGTGGCACGCCGCCGCCTCTTTCTGCGAGCAGGTAACGCGCGCGAAAGAGACTGCGGAGAGGGAGCGGGAGAGAACCCTGCCCCCCGAGTTTCGCAGTCTGCGGCGAGGACGCCGCAGACTCATCTAATCCCGGGACTACCGACCTCCATGATCGGGGCCTGAGGACGGCAGTTGGCCGACTCGCCGTCCTTACAGAAACAGGCCGTGGCGGAGGCGTGTCGTGTGTGCCCTACACACGCCTGCCAACTCCCCGAAGCGGGATAAAACCCGACCCCACCTGGCGAGGCCGCGGTGGCGGCCAAAGTCCGCCGGCAACCCTGGGGTTATCCTTTCGAGGGCTTACCCGGGGTGCCCGGCAACGGACACTTGGGGAGGACACCGTGCGGTTTTAGTCGGGACACGACATAACCACCCCCGCTGGCCAGCGGGGGGGTATCCGAAGGGATTCCCGCACGTAAAAAAAAAAAAAAAAAAGCCCGACGCGTACTTTTATTTTTATTTATTTAAATACTAGTGTTTAGAACAAAATTAATTACTGAATTTCACCAGCTGCGTAGTGATCTTTACTGAAAATTATGTATAATAAACCCTTTTCGCAACGCGCTATAAGGAACTTCGTGCCAAAAGTAAATTGACGTTTCAGAATATTGTATCATTTTAAAATACCTACAATATTAAAGGTTAAGCTAATTTTTCTAAACAGAACTTTAATCCAATGCACTTTACATACATATTCTAATCGATCAAATCCCTATGCGGATTCGATTCATCGTTTTGTCGTCTCATCGTTTATCATATATTATCGATATTTACTTTTCCCGCCCTATAAAGGTGCAGTGGGTGTACGGGTAAACCCAAATTCCCCTTGCACCCACCAGTGGGAGAAGTTGGTGGGTGAACGGGTCGCGGTGGGTATCGAGTACCGAGTCGTACATCACTAGTTACGCCACGAAGACCAATGTCAAAGTGGGCCTTTTATTTTATGAAAAGTTTAGTTAGTAGTTTTTTTTAATACGACATAAATCGTAAACCGCTATTTACCTTTCATTCTATCAACACAAATATAAAAAATTTAAAAAAACATTATTATTTTACGTGCTGCTACGGAACCCTTCATGGGCGAGTCCGACTTGCTCTTGGCCGCTTTTTAGTTCGATGAAATCGATCTACCTATTGGTTTCTTGACTACCGTCGAATTTTAAAAAAAATTCTTCATAGGAGGTCTAGTTATGACCCCCTGAGTCCGAAATGACCACTGGTCAAAAAGTTTATATATATATATATATGTATGTATGGTTCCACTTCCGCGCGTCGCAGGCGACTCAGGCGCCGGAGGTCGCTTAACGACCTCCGTCCTCCATGAGCGCAGGCCTCGGGGTGGCAGATGAGGCCGCCTGTCACCCCAGCAGAAGCAGGCCGGGACAGAGGGGCGGCTAGCGCCCCTCCCCCAAACCGGGGCAAGACGGAGACACCGTGGTTCCCAAACCCGAGGAGGCCATCTTGAAACCGGAGATGGCCCAGGGTCAGTCGGAGTGCGAGGGATATGCTCTATGGGTAACCTTACACCCCGGCGTCTGTAGACCCAAGACGGCGTGCGGTTTTAGTCGGTTCAAGCCCGACATAACCGCCCTCGCTGGCCGGCGGGGGGTATCCGAAAGGATTTCCGCACAAAAAAAAAGGTACTTAGGTTCTAAGTCAAATTATGAAAGATTTCCACTTAGTAGATATGTGGTGCGTAGCCAATAATATCCTTTTACATAGTTTCATAATAATTACAAATGAAAATACAAAATAATAACAATAATATTTATGTAAGTACAAATTTTTTGCTGTTTTAAGTTTTAAAATGTTTGTTTAAGGAATAAAAATGCTTATGATTAAAATTACCCTACGAACATAGTTATCTATATCTGAACTCTTCGGCTTAACCTAACTATGACAATACTAATGTTTACTTTCATGTTGCTGATTGGTGCTACTCAATAAAGAAGCTGAACATCTATGGGAAGAGGAATATTTAGTAGTTGATAAGAGAACTATGATAAGTAGAACTGTGCGGATGCTGCGCTCTCCGCAGCGAGTGATGGCCATCAGGGTCATCCGCGGGTACCGCACGATCTCCTTCGAGGCGGCGATTCTCCTTGCCGGAACTCCGCCATGGGACCTGGAGGCGAGAGCCCTTTCGCAACTGTACCAGTGGCGAAAGGAGGCGCGGGAGCAGGGACGGAACCCCGAGCCTCGTGAAATCGAGGCCGTGCAGTCCCAGCTCCGCCAGGCCATTGTGGTGGAGTGGAAGGCACGACTTGGGCGACCAAGCGCAGGGCACGCCGCAATAGCGGCGGTAAGGCCCATCATGGAGGATTGGCTAGAGAGGCAACACGGAAGTCTCTCGTACCGACTGACGCAGGTGATCTCCGGGAAGGGGTGCTTCGGGGACCACCTGCATCGGATCACGAAGGAGCCAACGCCTGAGTGTCATCACTCTGACGCGAGTGAGGACTCAGGGCTGCACACGTTGGCGGACTGCCCGGCGTGGGAGGCGCCGAGGCGAGACCTCGTGGCAGCCATCGGGGTGGGAGTCCTCTCGCTCGGCAGCATGATTGCGGCAATGGTGCGGAGCGCGAGCCCGCCGCTGCCGCCACCTCCTTCTGCGAGCATGTAATCCTCGCGAAGGAGATAGCGGAGCGCGCCCGGGAGAGATTTAGAACTCTCCCGGCCCGCCGAGCCCGCAACTTGCTCGCCGCGCGTCGCAGGCGACTCAGGCGCTGGAGGTCGCTTAACGACCTCCGTCCTCCATTAGCGCAGGCCTGGGGGTGGCAGGTAAGGCCGCCTGTCACCCCAGCAGAAGCAGGCTGGGACGGTGGGGCGACTAGTGCCCCTCCCCCAAACCGGGGCAAGACGGGGACACCGTGGTTCCCAAACCCGAGGGGGCCATCTCGAAACCGGAGATGGCCCAGGGTCAGTCGGGGTGCGAGGGATATGCCCTATGGGCAACCTTACACCCCAGCGTCTGTAGACCCGACACGGCGTGTGGTTTTAGTCGGTTCAAGCCCGACGTAACCGCCCCCGCTGGCCAGCGGGGGGGTATCGGAAAGGATTTCCGCACGGAAAAAAAAAAGGTACCAACTGCAAGTAAGAAATTCAAAAACCAAATTAGTGTCTTTATGAAAAGGTTTATCCTTTTTCAGGTATCGGCGCTAGATTGCCGAAAGATTTCGATTTCCGTCTTCTTTTTGTTACAGACGAATATTTACCAGTTACCATTTTTGCCATTTTCCTTTCTTCACTTTTGGCTATTCTCTTTACATTTACTATAACAAGACCACCAGTAACAATACACGCGCCCGCAAAATAAAATGATACTTCGTATCCCAAACTGTTCTTAAGTATGCCTGCTAAAGGTGTACTTATTAGACTTCCAAAACCTTGAAACATTAATATCATACCAGTTGCATTTGTAAGTTTATCTAATCCATATAAATCAACAAGAACAAGACTTCGTAGACTACCTATGTGAGCACCGGCAAATCCAAACATAACGCAACAAAAATACTGATAATATACATTGAATGATAAATTTGATAACATAAGTCCACTTCCTGCAAATATACATCCTAGGCAATATATTCTTATAGGATTAAATTTGCAAGCCAAAAAGCCTGCCACCAACCGACCTACAGCATTAGAAAACCCAATTATACTCACAAATGAATTGCAGTGCACATCATCAATACCTTCATTTTTATTTCGATCGGGTATAAATATGTAAGGTACAAGTACCCCTAAGAAAATTAGAAAAGACGATATGCATACCATAAAAAATGAATTTCTTTTTAATAATTGTGGATCCAGCATCGTCGCTAAGACCCTTCTAATAGCAGTTGTAAATACGCCTTTACGTTCTTTTAAATCAGCAGCCGCCACTGCTCGTGTGACAGCCATCTGATATTCAAATCCAGTCTGTTTTCTGTCTTTTGTATTCAAAACACTTTTTTGATAGACTGGTAAATTTTGTACTGTTCCATTATAGAAAACGTCATCTCTATACATGGGCCGACTTTCCTTCAAATGCTTTTCCCAGTGACAACATCTCGTCCACCAATGATGCTTTCTTTCTGGTTCTACATTATTCACTGTAATTTTAAATTGTTTTTCATCGTCTACTAGACTTTTACGTGACATCATTGACTTAACTTGTTTCAATTGCCTTTGACTAATGCCACCTTGAGGATGACGAGCCACTAGTGTTAATTTTTGTGTAGATGCCGATGATGGACCTGCCCCATCATTAACTGTATCTGCTTCCACTTCTTCAAACACATTAGCTGCTGTAGGAAAGTGAACATTAGACACGGCACCAAATAGCCTTTCTGTTCGAGTTGTTGTAGGTTTTGATTCTTTCAACTGAGCTCGGCTTGCCTTCAATGCCACTGTGGATAAGCTAGGTAAATAAGTTACAGTTTGTATATCCTCTGTTTCAGTAGTCATGGTTAATGAAAGTAAAGGTCTATATATCATGGCTATGAAATAAATGGTACCAAGTAATCCAGCATGAAATAACGTGGTTGTCCTCCACCCTGTTAATTGCACTAGAGTAGAATTAACTTTATACATAACTGTAACGCCAAAACTTGTACCTAAACCAGTAATTGCCATGGCAAGGGCTCGAAGACGTTCAAAATAAAAGCCTACTATTAATTGAGATGGCATAGAGATAAAACAGCCTCCGATTCCAGATATGACACCATAAAACAGTATGAGAACTACATATTCTTGAGCAAAATAGGCGGTGAAGTATGCTAAAGATACTGTCATAGAACCAACCATTGTAGTTATTCGAAATCCAAATCTATTTATGAATGCAGACACTATCGGACCTGTTACATAATATAATGCAATGTTTACGGAGCTTATTAGTGTTATCGATGAAACATCAGCCGCTAAATCTTCTGACATATCTTTATAAATACTTCCAAATGTGAAATAAATTCCATCAATTATGAAAAGACACATAAAACCGCCTGCAACAACAAACCACCCCCACCCTCCTTCTTCTGGTACGATTATTTCTGTAACTATTTCTGTTTCTGAAGTGACTTCCAAGTCCGCTTTTACACTTGGCTCTTCGTCGTCTATAAATTTTAGAGTTCTTTTTGTTGATTTATCACCAGTGGTGTTATTCATGGTTCATTCTATCTTGAGATGAAAAATGTTACAACTTCCTTGTAATAGTCTGTACGATATTAAAATACGTAGACACAAAATACACAAATTATTGAGACACAAACTATTAAACAAACTCTCAAGATGATGAAAATCTCGATCTCTCTGCGCAGCAGACGCAGATAGTTAGATAAAAAGCTTGCCTTAAAATTTTAAAGTGCTTTACCATATCAAAACACATTGTTATGGAAAATACAAAGCAGCTGTCAACGTTGCTAAGTGATGACAAAAAGGTTTTTAAGTAAAACCGGAATCCAAAAAACGATAAAATAACTTAATACCTAGGATCGAGACTGCAGAAATAAACGTACCTTGATCTATTCCGAACCTAACGACGGCAAAGTCGCGAGCAACAGCTAGTATCCTAATAACATAGAAATTCATGCTGGACATCGTTAATGAGATAGTTGTTTACCTACGTAGTCACTCTGGACAATTTCACCACGTCCTTGACCACGTCATACACTTATACCTCAATCATTTCACATTTTCTATTTGATATTGAGGCGTTTCCTGCTATATCTCCGGAGTTGAAGATCTAACACCAATAATATTTATTTGGGACTTATTGGGAGCCAAACCAAACCTAATGCAAAAACGATGCAAAACGAATTTTTAAATAAACTCAGTTCATAAACGACAAAAATATCGGTGGACATTTGAATGATTGAACCATCTATATATGTCGAATTTTAGTAGTCTGCTAGTAGTCCAATCAAAATAGACGTTAATTAATGTCGAAGCTAAAAATTTATATGAACGTTGGAGATATCATTAAAATGAAATTGTGAAATTATCCTGATCGATCCCTGTTGGGATTTGGAATTGAACATTTTATACACAACGCCAAACTAAGTTAAAAATATAAGAGTTGTAGTAATACTGTTTGTCACTTGTGTCATCGCCTGTCTTGTGTGAAAAATGAAATGTAAAAAAGCCTTTAATTAAAGCTGTATTCTGTAACATCTATATTGCTATTAACATTTAACATACTTTAATTGTATTTCAGGGCATTGGGTTATGATCAGAAACACCTAAGAAGTGGTAGCAGAGCGTGGTTATGTAAGTCTCGAAATATAAGGATGGCCACTCACTATCGAATTGACTCGCTCACGAAAAATAATTATGATGCTTGAAGTATTCAGGCTCAAGCCATATAATTAAAAGTGATATGTGGGAGATTGTCAGCGGCATTGTAAAGCCATCCAAATCGCCTAAAAAAGTAGATAGTGCAGAAAATAAAGGCGACGAAAAAGATGAAAATAATTTCGCGCAGAACTATTAGTACCGTCAGTGATCAAGCAGGTAAAAAATTGTAAAACATCCTACAAACTTTGGAGTAAATTGAAAAATATATACCTGAGTACCGGGCCAGCGCGCAAGGCAACGTTACTGAAGCCACTCATGCTAAAAAAGGTTGAGAATAATGGTAGGTATTTGTGAGCATCTAAAAAATTTCATGGATATCGTAGAAATTATTTGATATAGACGTGGAACTGCATCCAGACCTATTATGTACAATGATGCTCTACAGTCTGCCTGTGAACTATGAAAACTTTAGAATCGTGCGATAAGTTGCCTACGCTAGATGAATTAAAGATAGAAATAATAAAAGAAAGTGAAGTTAGAAATCATACCAAAACAGAAGAAGAAGCTGATACCTTCTATATGAAAAACAAAACGAAGTTTTGAAAAAAAAAGGACACATGACACTAAATCGTATTGGAGTAAAAATAAGTTTTTTAAGGGGGAACAAGGAAATGACAGAAAACGTAAAGAAAAATCCTATAGTCTTATTATATATAAGTTTATCTGTCACCAATCGCAATACATGGTGTCCAGATAGTGGGTGCACATCTCATATGTATGCTAAAGAAGAAAAAATCGTTTCTGTTAATTCTGAAACTGGGTCTTTAAAGCTAGCGTCAGACAGTAACACTGAAAATTGAAGGCAGATTAAAAGTAATAATAATAATAATAAGGTGCGCGCCTTTAACGGTTGGGTCATGCCGGTTTTAATGTTCCTTCGGCATACTCAGGTGGATTCAGACCGAACTAGACACCCTAGATAGGAGAGTCCGTACGCTTCTTACGCATCCCGAATGCATCATCCCAGTTCATCTGTGATGTGGTTGTACATACTGCGGAAATGCGGGGGACGTGGCTTTTTAAATGCCAAATCCCTCCATAACCGTGAGGTGTGCAACCTCAGGGAATACTTCCTACACAATGAAGCTGATATGCATCGTGATATAGTAATGGTGGGAAAACGGACTTACCCCGCTAGCTTTGGCTAAAGAGAACTAGCCCAAACCTGTGGTACTAAGTATTAATGACCGTATGGATGTATGGAAGAGCAAAGAGTTGCATGGACGTTTTTATCGGGCTCTTCATGGGCCTGATATAGATTTACCAGCATCTGTGTCTTGGCTGCGCTTCGGTGACCTACTTGCGGAAATCGAAGGTTTTGTTTTTGCAATTATGAACGTATATTCTAAAGGACGGTACGGTTGACATATGTCGGGCATGCCACCGTCCCGGAGAATCCCTTAGACATATATAATTTCTGGTTGTTCTCGTCTTGTCAACATCGAGTATTTGCATAGCCAGGATTGTTCATCAACAGCTTGATCTAAAGTGCAACCTTGTGGAATCAGAGGTACCGTACTATAGGCATGTGCCCGACGCAGTTCTCGAAAATGGGCATATCACGTTGTACTGGGATCGATCTATCATCACTGACAGAACTACTGTTGCTAATAAACCTGATATAGCGTTAATAGACCGATCAGAGCGCCGCGCAATAATTATCGATATCACCATACCACTTGACGAGAATCTTGTGAAAGCCGAAAAAGAAAAACAAATAAAATATTTGGATTTGGCTCACGAGGTTGTCGACATGTGGATTTGGCAATTATTGTTCTGATAGTTGTATCGGTTCACGGACTCATTGCCAAGAGCCTCGATCAACATCTCTAGAGGCTCGCGTTGAGCAGTTGGGTCAAGGGTCTGATGCAGAAGGCAGTGCTCCTCAACACGGCACGAATTGTGAGGATATTCCTCTCTCTGAAGCCCTAACCACCGGTAGCTTGGTCCCTGTAACAGATACCGGTGGGTCACTGTTTTCTATATTTTTAAATATATTTGTTTTTTAAATAGAATATATTTAAAACTATGATTTATATGTATTTAATAAAGGAAATAACTTAATAACTATATGAGATACAGTCCAGAAACGAAAGGTGGTACACAAATTGTATAAACCCTAACTCCTAAACTAGGTATTCCTGTAACTTAGGACTCCGTGTTCTGCTGTTACCGGTATACAAAAACAACTCTCTATTTCGTGTCTTACAGTATCTGATTATAATAGTGTTATTTTTATAATATATATATATATACATATATATCGTTTTATAATAATTCTATAGGTATATAAGTTGTATGTACAGAGTATATGTGTGTGTGTGTGTAGATCTTCGGTTTGTGCCTTTTTTTTTTACGTGCGGAAATCCCTTCGGATACCCCCCCGCCGGCCAGCGGGGGTGGTTATGTCGTGTATCGACTAAAACCGCACGGTGTCCTCCCCAAGTGTCCGTTGCCGGGCACCCCGGGTAAGCCCTCGAAAGGATAACCCCAGGGTTACTGGCGGACTTCGGCCGCCACCGCGGCCTCGCCTGATGGGGTCGGGTTTTATCCCGCTTCGGTGAGTTGGCAGGCGTGTGTAGGGCACACACGACACGCCTCCGCCATGGCCTGCTTCTGTAAGGACGGGTAGTCGGCCAACTGCCGTCCTCAGGCCCCGATCATGGAGGTCGGTAATCCCGGGCGTAGGTGAGTCTGCGGCGTCTTCGCCGCAGACTGCGAAACTCGAGGGGCAGGGTTCTCTCCGCCGTCTCTTTCGCGCGCATTACCTGCTCGCAGAAAGAGGCGGCGGTGTGCCACTTGCTCTCGTCGGAGACCACGGCCCTCACCATGGTCTCCAACAAGAGAACGTCCACGCCCAGGACCGTATCGAGATCCCAGCGTTGACTCGCCCACGCAGGGCACTCCACCAACGTGTGGAGCGCCGTGTCTTCGCCAGGATCCTCGCAGTGCTGGCACTGCGGCGTTGTCTCCCGGTGGATGCGCCACAGATACTTACCGAAACACCCGTGTTCGAGTAACCATCTTGCACATCCGGTAGGAGAGGTCCCTCTCCAACCACTCCTTCATGATCGGTCTCACCGCCGCAATGGTGGATTCCCCCCACCTTGGGTGCTTGGGTGTGGTGCCGGCCTAGAAGAGAATAGCACCAACCCAAGTCGTCCCGTGGGTGTCGTAATAGGCGACTAAGGGACATATCCGGGGGCGGGCAGCAGCACCCCCGCAGAACAACCCCTCCAACAAACTGCGATCCCCAACCCGCCTGCCCAGCGTGGGGATTATGGGCACTACCCCCAAATGAAGGAAACAGCCAAAAGATGGCCCCCAGTTCCCGGCCGCCTCGCTATCCCTGGTCATGGTAGCGGCCATGGTAACGGCGGGGCAGGGGGTGCTAAGAATCCCCGGGCTACAATAGGCTACCAAACCCTTCACAAACTGACCCTGGCTACTGGCAAACGGACGCACTCTGAGGCTTGACCATCATCTAGCGCAGTTGGAAGTGGAGTTAGAGAACATTAAATGGCATGTTCTCGGGTTATGCGAAGTCCGTAGAGAGGGAGAGGACACCGTAACCCTTGACTCGGGCCATCTTCTCTACTTTCGCGAGGGTGATAAAACATCCCAGGGTGGCGTAGGTTTCCTCGTCAATAGGGCCCTCTCTAACAACGTTCAAGAAATCTCCAGCGTATCGAACAGGGTAGCGTACCTGATCCTTCGGCTATCCAAGCGGTATAGCATGAAGGTTATTCAGGTCTACGCACCGACCTCGGCACACTCGGATGATGAAGTGGATGAATTTGAAGATGAAGATGAAGACATATCCAAAGCCTTGCACAACACCACTAAGGCTCACTTCAACGTTGTTATGGGGGACTTTAACGGCAAGGTGGGTACCCAGTCTGGGTACGAATCCCGTATAGGCCCGCATGGTTATGGAGTTAGGAATCACAGGGGACAAATGCTTGTCAACTTCCTTGAGAAAGAGGGACTATTCTTAATGAATTCCTTCTTTAAGAAACAGCCTCAAAGGAAGTGGACATGGCAAAGCCCCGACGCTGTGACAAAAAATGAGATCGACTTCATCATGACGGATAGCAAGCACATATTCAGAGATGTCTCAGTGATCAACAGGTTTAATACCGGATCTGATCACTGACTGCTCCGAGGATCTCTGAATATCAACCTAAAGCTTGAAAGAAACCGTTTGATGATGTCCACGTTCCGACCTAACCCAACCCAAATCATGGCGGGCACCGAGAAGTTCCAGCAGCTTCTCGGGGAAAGATTTGCCTTGGAACCCACTGATGACGCTGACGAGACCCTACACAATCTGGTCGAAACGCTGAGAGACGAGGGCATCAAGTTCTGCAAAAAACAGCGTACTGGCAGGAAGTCCAAACTCTCGGATGAGACTCTGGGGCTGATGGCAAGAAGACGGGAAACCACCCAAGCGACTTCGTCAGACAGGTCACACCTAAACAAGGAAATTGCGAAGATGGTACGGCGCGACCTTCGGAGTTACAACACACGCCTCATTGAAGAGGCGATAGAGCGAAACCGAGGGTCCAAAGTATTC
Source organism: Cybosia mesomella (assembly GCA_946251805.1). NCBI lineage: Eukaryota > Metazoa > Arthropoda > Insecta > Lepidoptera > Erebidae > Cybosia > Cybosia mesomella. The sequence goes on from OX276401.1 coordinate 21,749,672, forward strand.
ACTCAGCAGCTTGGAAGGAGCCATCTGACGAAGCTCATAACGCATGATGGGAGGACCGTCTTGTCGAAGCCGGAGATCTCCGCCGAGATAGAGGATTTCTATGGCCGTCTGTATACTGCACATGCTCCCCGTCCTCGACGAGACGACCATGATTCCAGAGCCACCCTGACACGCCACTATACCGACGAACTGCCTGATATCAGTCAAGACGAGATCGTGTTAGCTCTGAAGCAGCTTAAAAATGGAAAAGCCCCCGGTGAGGATGGAATTACTTCAGAGCTTCTGAAGGCAGGAGGAGCTCCTGTCATACAGGAGTTACAGAAGCTCTTTAACGCCGTCCTTCACAGTGGGAGAACTCCTAAGGCGTGGAGCGGGAGTTTGGTTGTTCTCTTTTTTAAGAAGGGTGATAAGACCCTCCTTAAAAACTACAGACCCATCACACTCCTGAGCCACGTCTATAAGCTATTTTCACGAGTGGTCACGAATCGTCTCGCCAGGAGACTCGACGAGTTCCAGCCACCGGAACAGGCTGGGTTCCGCGGAGGATATGGCACTATAGACCACATTCACACAGTGAGGCAGATTATACAGAAGTCCGAAGAGTATAATCAGCCCCTGTGTCTCGCTTTTGTAGACTATGAAAAGGCATTTGACTCCGTTGAAACTTGGGCTGTTCTGGAATCCTTACAGCGATGTCAAGTAGACTATCGTTATGTCGAGGTGCTGAGATGCCTTTACGAAGCCGCCACTATGAGTGTCCAAGTACAGGGTCAGCAGTCTAAACCCATCCAATTGCGCAGAGGAGTGAGACAGGGGGATGTCATATCCCCGAAACTGTTCACGAGCGCATTGGAAGATATGTTTAAGACGCTGGACTGGAAAGGTAAGGGCATAAATATAAACGGCGACTACATCTCACACCTGCGATTCGCTGATGACATAGTCTTAATGGCGGAGTCGCTAGAGGAGCTAACCCAGATGCTGGACGGCCTAGCTTCAGCCTCGCGACGCATCGGTCTTGGCATGAATTTGGATAAAACCAAAGTCTTGATCAATGGCCACATTGATCCAGGACCGGTCGTCGTGGATGGCCACCTTCTTGAAATTGTTTCTGAGTACACTTACCTCGGGCAGATTGTGCAGTTGGGTAAAAACAATTTTGAGAAGGAGGCCAAGAGGAGGATCCATCTAGGCTGGGCAGCGTTTGGGAAACTACGTCGGGTTTTCTCGTCATCCATACCGCAGTGTTTGAAAACGAAAGTTTTCAATCAGTGCGTCCTACCCGTAATGACCTACGGAGCTGAGACGTGGACACTCACGGTAGGGCTGGTCCACCAGTTCAAAGTCGCTCAGCGAGCTATGGAAAGAGCTATGCTCGGAGTTTCTCTAAAGGATAGGATTCGTAACGAATACATCCGACAGAGAACCAAGGTTATCGACATAGCTCAAAGAATAAGCAAGCTGAAGTGGCAGTGGGCCGGCCATATCTCGCGAAGAACCGACAACCGCTGGGGTAAACGTGTTCTTGAACGGTGGAGCTGGGACCGCTGAGCCCTGATTTCTCGGGGCTCCGGCCTATGGCCCCGATCCAGCGTCTCCTTGCGCCACTGGTACAGCAGCACTGGGGCTCTCGCTTCCAGGTCCCATGGAGGGGTCCCGGCTAGGAGACATGCCGACTCGACGGAGATCATGCGATACCCCCTGATGACTTCGGTTTGTGCCTAGTTAAAGTTTTGCAGCCAATTCTAAACCTTGGCTTTCAATTCACGGTAGTTTAATTCTGCTAGCGGGATGATCTTTGAAATTTTCTGTATAAAATTGAGCCCATGATATAGTACCTACTGACGTCTTGCAAATGTGGTTCTGTGCCTGATTGCTGTGCATGTGGTTCTAGTTTTACGTTTTGAGTGACCTGATGGGGGAATTTACCTGTGTTTCCTGAGAGTGGTTCTGAGCACGAAGAGCTGTCTCACAGTTAAGACCTTGATGTTAGCATATAATTCGGCCGCAGGAAATCTGAACGGTCTGTTTTGCATAACTTTAAGAACAGCTCTTTGTGCTCGTTCCAAATCGAGGAGCTTGGTTTTGGCTGCTCCTCCTCATACTACGAGGTAGTAAAGTTCGTTTGAACATTAAATACGATATAATTAATCTCCAAGATACCTTATATGTGCCTGTTTTGATAACTAACCTTTTTTCAGTCGCCAAAATCACTGAAAAGGAAAGTGTTGTTTTCAACAAAGATAAAGATCTTATCAAGGATAAAAAGGTAAAACGTCGATGACCGCGCAAAAACAAAATGGCCTTTACAACATTAAAAGTTACAAACAGGCGCATGTTGCCGACGATACTAACGTGTGTACGTATAACGAAAATGACTTAAGTCACGGAAGTTTTTATGAAAGGAATAGAAATGGAAATGGAATTTTACCTGAGTGCGAAACATGTATAAAAGGAAAAATGACACGATTGCCTCTACATACCGTGGAAGAACCGCAGTCTACTCAGCCTTTACAAATAATACATAGGTACTAACGCATGTGGCCCCATACAACCGGTGTTAAGGACCGTTGTTCATGACAGACTATGACCTAATACGGTTCCGAATAGACTGCCACTTCGCGGTCGCCTTCAGTGGACTGTATGTTGAGGATGTTGAGTCGAAGAATGAAACACTTGGATGGGTGGACTTGATTGACGTCAGTGAGGCATTGGATGTACTTGGCCCAGCACTACCCTTGATGTACTACTTCCTGTTGAGCTTCCTTGTTCTGTGAGAGACTCTTGTTGTCTACTTGTTGCCCCATGTCCAATGTCCATTATTTCCTACCAAATGGTCCCTGCTTTTATAGTCTTTTGTAGTGCTGGCCCGCGATCCAAATTACCTCACCTCCGCATTTCCATTTATTTATAAATCTCATGTTATACATATTAATCACATAGCATATATGTATATAGGTAGCAATAAGAGTTGCACGACAATAGGTACTTACACCTGTACCGTGCGACGTCGGGCTACTGAATGACGGGCGGATTGACCCCTCAGACTTATATATGGGCCCTGCCTCCCGCGAGCTACTATATAATAAAATTGCACCAGCCGGGGGAGCGCATATTCGCTTCTTACGGCGTGGGAGGCAGTCGCGGGGTGTAATTAAACTTACATACTAGTATACAAAGTCGTATTTCCTATTTATACGAAGTTATGTTAGATTCTGAGTAATGCATTGTCGTAATTATTTTTGTAATTATGCTTTTCAGGGAGTGTACTTTATTTATCGAATTTGGCTCTAACATACTTAATTACTCAGAAAACTAACTCATAACAGTAGTAAGCTATTTATCTTAGCTTAATATCAAAGTAATTACATAATTACGTTTTTAATTTACGTAAACCTAACATTTTCATAATTCATTCATTATATTCACGCTTACTAATCTACATGTCACTGGCACATGTGTCCATAGTCTATTTGTGTCGTGCACATTCTCCCGCCGTCGCTGACCCTTGTTCGTCTGCGAGCTCCGTTGGTAGCACGACGATCTTCTTCGTAGACCTCCTCAGCACGTGTCCGCTGCTGGTGGTGACGTCCACGACTCGCACCTCGCCGTCGGCTCCTGGGAACACCCGGCTGACGCGTCCTCGCGGCCAGGTGTTGCGCGGCAGATTGGAATCGCAGATGATGACGACGTCCCCGACCTTCGGGGCGACGCCGGTGCTGGTGGGCTCCCGCCGGTGTTGCAATAGGGGAAGGTACTCCTTCACCCACCTCCTCCAGAAGATGTCAGCCAGGGCTTGAGCTCGCTTCCATTGTTGGCGAGCAGTCACGTCGTCTGCAGAGAAGTGCCCTGGTGGTGGCACATGGCAGTTGGGCCCGATGATGATGTGGTTCGGCGTGAGGGCCTCGGGATCGTTAGGATCAACCGAAACATGTGTGAGGGGTCGCGAGCTGGGATGCTTTTCCATCATGGTGACACGAAGCACTTCCTTGACTGCTTTCACCATACGCTCCCATGCCCCTCTCATGAAGGGTGCGGAAGGGGGTATGTACTTCCACACGATGTGTTGACTCGTAGTTTCCTTTTCGAGCGCGTCGAGTGCGGCCTCTGCTAGCTCCTTTTCCGCTGCCTTGAAGCACGTAGCGTTGTCACTCTTTTTCTTCGTGGTGTCTTCTATCTCGGCGAGGCGGTGTGCAACTAAAGACTTATACACACGCGGCTCCGACCTTATCCATGTGAGCGCGGTTCGCGAGTCGCTCCAATAGGTCTTCTCTGTTAACTCGTAGTCGTGTTCTTCCAGGGTGGCTTGAGCCAGGCGCGCTGCCAGTAGTGCAGCTTGATGCTCGAGTCTCGGCATGGAGATGGGCTTCAACGGGGTCGCTCTGCTCTTCGTGGCTACTAGATTGTAGCGGCCGTTGAGCTGCGTGAACCACCTGCACCATCGCTCCCGTAGCTCTGCTGGGAGTGGGTCGTCCCATTTCGTCTTATAGCGCCATGTGTCCTGAAAAATACGTTTACTGGGAATTAATATCGGTGAGATAAAGCCGACCGGATCGAATGAGGCCCTTATCACACTTGAGGCTTCTCGCTTCGTTGGAGGTCGCGTGTTTGTTTCCACTTCGCACTGGATTTTCAAGTTGCTCGCGTTAAAGCCGAGATGATCTTCGTCGGTGTGCCACATTAGACCCAATGTTTTTTCTGTCTTTTGGCCGCCGAGTTCCACTGTAGCACTGCTGTCTCGTGGCAGTGATAACTCTTCGGTGTCGCCGTCGTGTACCAGTTGAGGCGGCTTGTGCGGCTCAGCGGGGTTGATGACCGGAAAGTGAGGTAGGTACCACGTCCTTCCCTTCTGCGGTGGAATAGGGGTTGGTTCTGCATAGCCTGACTTGAGTAGGTTTTCCATTCGTTCTTCATATTTTCGTTTCGAATCTTCTTTCCTATCGAGTCCTCGTTCGAGCGTATGCAGACTTTTCTCAGCTTCCTTGTAGCTTTCATCTTTCCACGGCAGTCCGGTCTCATATCTTCCTTCTGGTAACCGCCGGCCTTTTACTTCCAGAATCTGCAATTCTCGCAGTTCGGGATCTTCTCGGGGGCGTCGGGGTTCGATGCCCAGTGACTCCAACTTGAACCTTCTTCACTGTATCCTCAATGGAGTCCTTTTCGCACTGTTGCAGCGTACCGCAGAATGACACTGTTGCAGTCATTGAACTGCTGCATCCGTGGAGCACCCATCCCAGCTGAGTGAGCGACACCACAGGCTGGTTACGGCTTCCGGTGCGCAGCTGACGGGTTACGATGAGATGCCAGTTGTCTTGTCCTAGTAACACTTTGGGTGAAGCCTTTTTATACGTTATCTTATCGCGTATGTCTTCCAGATGTTCGCAGCCGTTGAGGTGCTCTTCATGCACGGTATTGGGTGAGAGGCGGAGTCGGTCCATGGTGTGGGCGGTTAAGTCGTACTCTTCATCGGCGTACTTCCCTTTGATGAGTAAACTGACTGTCTTGCTCTCGTGCTTCATTTCGCTGTTTACACCTTGGATGCAGATCTCCTGGGTTGGTCCGTCTGCCCCGATGACGTCGGCTATGGTCTCATCTATTAGCGTGATCGTGCTTCCCTCGTCCAATAAGGCGTAGGTATTGACGCTACCGCTTGGTCCTCTTAGTGTCACTGGTGCCATCTTGAGGTAGGCCTTGCGCTGACTGCGGGGAACTGCTGCTGTGGCTACTTCTGCCGTTGAGGTCGTGATCTCTTCTTTCTGTTCTTCACGGTCTCCCGGCGGCATATCGCGATGCAGTAGTTGGTGATGCCTCATCTGGCACCCGTTCTTCCCACAGGCCGGTGCTCTGCATGTGACGCGTCGGTGGCTTCCTCGAAGACAGCGAAAACAGACTCTATTCTTCTTGGCTGTTTCCCATCTCGCGGTGATGTCTAGGGCGATGAACTGCTTGCAGTCAGGTAGCTTATGATCCCTGCTACACTGTGGACATCTCTCTTCTGATGTCTTCTTGTTGATGGTGAGCGTCTGTTCAACTCTTCTGCTTCTTTGAGGACGATAACCGGCTCTTCTGTTGTCTTCTGTGTGGTTCACCTCTGGGAGCGCGTAGGAGCTGCACTTGTCTGCCTCTTCTGACAGGAACACAGATATCTTCTTCAGTTCTGGTATGTCTTCTTTCTTCTTTGCAGCGAAGTCGTACCACTTGTTTCTGAGTATAGGTGTGAGTTTCTCGATGATACTTCTGCACATCTTTCGACTGTGTAGGTAGTGCGGCTTCCTCAAGGCTTCTATGGTTCCCACGATGTTTACTATCTTCCCAGCGAAGATACAGATGTCCTTAGCGTTATCGGTCACTTTGTTGAGAGTCTTGAGCTTCTCTATCTCGACGTGGATGAGTGCTTCTGGTCTACCAAATCTTCTCTCGAGGGCCCTTATGATCACCTCGGGGTCAGGTTGACTCAGCATTAGACACTCGACTGCTTCTTGTGCGAGTCCACGTAAACTTTTTCTAATTCTTGCGATATTTTCGTTCTTCGTGAAGTATATACCTACCCGATTCTTCATACGTTGTCTTGAAGGCGAGCCATTCTCTACTGCTGCCGCTGAAGATCGGTAGTTCCCGTATATACTTGGGCGGCTCCCTGTTGCTTCTCATAGCCTGGGATAGGGCCGCGGTGAGCGTAGCTACGTCGATCACGGAGTTCTTCACTGGGGCACTTCCTTCTGATTTTTCTTGGGTTTGACACTTCTCCACTAGTTGACCCCTATCTAGGCAGGTCTGAGTGTTTTCCTCGATGTCTTGCCCCTTTTCCTTCAGGTCGGGTGCCGCAGCGTCATCCTTCTGTAGCCACGTGTTAATACGTACCGATGCCAGATCTTCCTCAGACCCGTCGTTGCTGCTCTCGTCCTGCAGTAGCCGCTGTAGACGGATCTGCTCTATTTCTGCTTCGGCTTGTATTTGCTTGAGCTTCAGTTCTGCCAAGCGTTGTTTGACCTCCAGTTCCTTCTTCTTTCTTGAACTGGTGGAGCGGCGTGACCTCGTGTCCAAAGGCCGCATGGTGCGCTGTGAGCTAGGCTCCCCATATATAACAGCGCGGGTGTGGGGCGATACTTCTTCCGTCGTCCCTGACTCTTCAGTGGTCACAGTTGTGCTGGACGTGGTCTGCTCGGTGCTGGCTGTGGCTTCCGACGCACCACTGTCCGCATAGCTTCTGGCCTCTTCAGTGGCCGCAGGGTGTAGTACTGATCTTGGTACTGGTGCTGATGCTGATGCCGGTTCCTCTTCCTGACGACGCTTCCCTCCATCCCTGGTGAGAACCATTCTTCTTTCTTCAAGTTTATACTTACCTGGATTTTCGACGGATCGTGGACTTTATTCCTATCCCTTGACCCGATTCCAATGGACCATAGATGTTCGTGACAGCCTACCCCTAATACGGTTCCGAATAGACTGTCACTTCTCCCTTAGTTGAAGAACGATGAAACGTCTATGGCTGGTAGCTTGACTTGAAGTTGACCTGGATCTTCGAAGGACCGTGTACTTTATCCGGCTCCGAAGGACCAATGTTAATGGCTGTTCTTCATGACAGACTATGACCTAATACGGTTCCGAATAGTCTGTCACTTCGTCACTTCTTCGACGAATGATGAACACATTGGATGGGAGGACTTGATTGACGTCAGTGAGGCATTGGATGTACTTGGCCCAGCACTACCCTTGATGTACTACTTCCTGTTGAGCTTCCTTGTTCTGTGAGAGACTCTTGTTGTCTACTTGTTGCCCCATGTCCAATGTCCATTATTTCCTACCAAATGGTCCCTGCTTTTATAGTCTTTTGTAGTGCTGGCCCGCGATCCAAATTACCTCACCTCCGCATTTCCATTTATTTATAAATCTCATGTTATACATATTAATCACATAGCATATATGTATATAGGTAGCAATAAGAGTTGCACGACAATAGGTACTTACACCTGTACATACCGTGCGACGTCGGGCTACTGAATGACGGGCGGATTGACCCCTCAGACTTATATATGGGCCCTGCCTCCCGCGAGCTACTATATAATAAAATGGCACCAGCCGGGGGAGCGCATATTCGCTTCTTACGGCGTGGGAGGCAGTCGCGGGGTGTAATTAAACTTACATACTAGTATACAAAGTCGTATTTCCTATTTATACGAAGTTATGTTAGATTCTGAGTAATTTTTTTTTTTTTTTTTTATACTACTAAGGTGGCAGACAAGCACACGGCCCACCTGATGGGAAGTGGTTACCGCGGCCTATAGACGTGTGCAACACCAGTGGCGTCACACTCGCGCTGCCGACCCTGTAAAGGAAAGGGGATGGGAAAGGAATTTGGGAGGGGATGGGAAAGGAGTATGGGAGGGGATGGGAAAGGAGTTTGGGAGGGGATGGGAAAGGAGTTTGGGCTCCGGCACTCTCACTCACCAAACGGAACGCAACAGTTCAAATACTGTTACTTGGCGTCGATATTCTGTGAGAGGGTGGTGCTTCCCCGGTCGAGTCGGCCCATTCATGCAACGGCCAAAATGACTGTTGCTTGACTCTACCACTAATGCATTGTCGTAATTATTTTTGTAATTATGCTTTTCAGGGAGTGTACTTTCTTTATTGAATTTGGCTCTAACATACTTAATTACTCAGAAAACTAACTCATAACAGTAGTAAGCTATTTATCTTAGCTTAACATAACATAACATAAACTCACGCCTATATCCCCGAAGGGGTAAGCAGAGGTGCTAGCACCCACATTTCGCCAGTTTATGTTTAGGTCCCAATGTAATAGGTGGCGAGCCTATTGCCATTAACCGGGCACTATAAACCTGCGATAAATACACACATAACTTCGAAAAGTCATTGGTGTGTGCCATGGTAATACCTGGAATCGAACCCGAGACCTCGTCTCAGCAGTCCTTTACCCATACCACTAGGCTACCGCGGTCATTAGCTTAGCTTAATATCAAAGTAATTACATAATTATGTTTTTAATTTACGTAAACCTAACATTTTCATAATTCATTCATTATATTCACGCTTACTAATCTACATGTCACTGGCACATGTGTCCATAGTCTATTTGTGTCGTGCACAACCGGAAACTTTGGGTGAAGCCGAATATTTTGATACTTTTAATGACAACTGACGTAACGGACTGCTGAGACGAGGTCTCGAGTTCGAACCCCAGTTGCCCCGGGCACACACCTCTGACTTTTCGTAGTTATGTGTGCATTAATAGATGATAATTATCGCTCGCTTAATAGTGTGCCCGGTAGATGGCAATAGGCTCGCCCCCTATTACATTGGGACCTTAACATAACTGGCGAATCGTGGGTGTGTGATACACCTCTGCCTGCCCCTTCGGGGATACAGGCGTGAAGTTATGTTATGTTAATGTCAATTTTACAAAATACTGCGGCGTATACTTTAGCAAAAATAAAAGCATGATTTTCGAGATTTTTAAGGAATACAAACGTAAACGTTTCATGATGGTTATGAAATAAAGAATTTATAGTCCGACATCGGATCGGAGTACCGAAATTGGGATTTCGACGCTTTCCTAAAACAAAATGGGAATAAACGAAAGCTGACTGCACCGTATACCACCCAGCAAAAAACGCAAAAGGATTTTGCATTTCATGATGATTATGGCGACGAAAACTATAACCATGTTCGTGGCAAACTGGAACAAGAGAGTCCTGAGAAGGAGTAATTTCAAGAGAAGAAAATGTACATACTAACTTTGTATGTTGAGTTTGCGCCCAACCTCATTCAGTAAACTTACACATCTGAGAAACCTTCTACATCTGGAGCCGATATAGTCCCTGAATGCAGTCACAGCGAAAAGAGCATAGAAGAACCTGAGGAAAGAAAAAGAAGATCTCGTAGACATAAAAGAGCCTCTGCCTGGCAAAAAGATTATGTACGTGATGTTTCTCCTACATAACAATCGTCCTCGGATGAATATCATGAGTTCTCAAATATAACTGAAAGAGACTGAGACTGAGACTGAGAGATATAAACGAAATTGCTTATTTGTGCGAAGTAGAAGATAATGAATGAAAAACTTGAATGGTATGAAGCCATAAAGCAGAAATTAGAGCTCATATAAAAAATGGCACCTTTTTTTTTTTATAAAAACTAGTCAAGATGTGACAAATATCGAGGATTTCAAGATGATACCCAAAGAAAAAGCCGATACTATTAAAAAAAAAGCTCGCCTTGACGCAAGGGGATTTAAACAAAGACCTGGCATAGACTATAACGAAACTTATGCGGCAGATGCCAAACTAAACTCAATAAAATTACTGTTGGCTACTGCGTTCCAAGAAAATCTGGAACTTCATCAGTTATATGTAACGACCGCTTATTTGAATGGCGAATTAAACGAACGTATAATAATGAAGAAGCCAGAGTATTTGCAAGAGTACATTACTGAAGTAATGGTGGACGAAAGCTCAAATGTAGACTTAACCATTATTTTAAGGCTCAAAGAATGTTAGAAAAACTTTCTAGAATTAAAGGAAAGAAAGTATGCTTGTTAAAGAAAGCTTTATATGGTTTAAAGCAATCCGGGAGGCAGTGGCATGAAAGATCTTAGTCCAGTGAATGATTTTGTGAAAATTGAGATTAAACAAAGCGAAGGCAAAGTCGAACTGAAACAAGAAAAGTATATTGAAAAATAACTTAACAGATTTAGAATGGAAGACTGCAAGCCGAGCACTACGCCAATAGAACCTCGTCTCATACTAAAAAAAAGAAGCCAAAAGTGAAGAGACCATAGAATATCAAAACTTAATTGGATCGCTCATGTTCTAAGCTGTAGCTACACGAGCAGTTATTACGTTTGCTGTAAGTTACCTCTCGCAGTATAACAACTGTTTTGGAAGCGAACATTACAAGGCTGCTTAAAGGAACCAAATCTGTGAGGATAAATTACCAAAAAACTGGAAACTGTGGAGACGATCAAATATGCCGATGCTGATTGGGCAGCATGTACTGTAGATAGAAAATCCTATACCGGATACTGTTTCGTGCTAGCAGATGAGTTGTAAGCTGGGAATCGACGAAGCAACGAGCAACTGCTATGTCTACTGCTGAAGCAGAGTACATGTCAATCTCAGAAGCTGTCAAAGAAGCCCTACATCTGAGGTTATTACTAAAAGAGATAACTGCATTAAAGCAGGATAAAATAATAAATATAACGATAATCAAGCAGCATTAAAACATGGAGGAAATACTATCATAAACAGTAAAAGCAAATAATGAGTGTGCAGTATACAGATACTTCAAAAAATGTTGGTTGATATTTTAACAAAAGGAGTAACAGGGCTGCGATATATCGTATTGAGGAACCGCTTAGGTTTGTCATTGTGAGGCGGAGTGTTGGGATTTGGAATTGAACCCTTGTAACCGAAATTACTAATATCCCCCCTAACCCCTCCAGCTAAGCTAAATTGCTTGTGTTAGGAGTGGGTTCACGTCGGTAGTGTAATGGCCAGGATTCGAACCCGGGACCTCTCGGTCGTAAGTTGACTCCTTAACCACTAAGCTACCGACGCTTCAAAGTGCCAACCTAAGTTAAGAATATAAGAAAGAATTATACTGTTTGTCACTTGCGTCATCGCTTCTATTGTGTAAATAATTGTATTATTGTTTCTAACATTTATTTTCCTATCAAAAATATTACTATTAACATGTAACATGCTTAAATAGTATTTCTTGGGCCAATGCCAAGGTGTTTCTGATCATAACCCAATGGTTATGATCAGAAACACCTAACAATCCCACGGATGCCATTTTCGTTTTAGTACAAATATTTATTTTAATAAATGCTTGTTTTAAAAAAGTATTAGTTTCATGTGATATCGTGGTTTTTGGCTGCCTGTCCGTTTACCCGTATGTCCGTTTGTCTGTAAAGACACTTTTGTCTCGTCCACGTGTTCCTGAGAAGTCGAAATTCATATTAAACACAAGTCTGTAATCTCTTAAGACTGAAAATATCCAAAACTTCAAGTCAACGCCATCAAAACTTAGGGCTTACTCAACTATAGCTTGGCAAATTTATGCTTGACACTTCAATAAGGCAAGGGGGTTCGCACGGGACGTTGCAGGCCTTACGCCCCTCGTCCCAATTAACCCATGGGAGTGTTACTTTCTTAAAAAAAAATTGCAGGAGTTGGATCGGTGGGGATTATTCATAATTTCGCTATAATGGTGCCCCTAACATTCATGCAAATTTTCAGCTTCTTTGGAATTAATGCAAGGGAACCTAAACGCTTTCACGCTAAAGACTTGCTTTTTATATTAGCAACCATTTTGTCTCTTCAAAATGAGTTTTTAAAAAGTTGTCAAAATATTCGTTACTTATATTAAATATATATATTTAAATGGGCAATTTCTGCAGACTCAATACTAACATGTAAGTATTAAGTTATTTTATTTAACGGGCCGGATGAGGTGATGTAGTACACTCAAAATATAAAATAGAGATATATGTGAGAAATCAATTCTGCCCCATTCCTTAATATAATAGCTTGATGATTATTCATTATAAAATGTTTATACGTCTCTAATCATATATCTTTAATACGGGTGTAACTTTGTGAAGTTTTGACATTTTACATTTAGGACATAGCGTGATGAGTTATAGTCCGGATTTTGACTTTAACTAAACTACAAACTTTCGTAAAGATCTACCTTGTAATAATAAAGTTTTAATCTTAAAGCTTTCACGGCCGGCGTTGCATGTAGAATATACTGATTCCGGGCTGTTTGACCGTGGTCCATCGGAAACTTGAATTCCACACGTTTCGTCGATCACTGCGGTCGACATCTTCAGTGGTACAGCTCGGGACGCCGTCGAGCGCGAAGAACCTTCCTCGAGAAATATTCAAGCATCCCAACAATTTTAATAGAAAAAACGAAGGTTTTCATCTCCAGAAAGATTGGTACCCAGCACTGAGAGCCGCGCGTCATCACAATTCAAACATGACGAAGCCGATGGAGGATCGAGCGCATCGGTTGCGCAGCTCTCAACCAATCACGACCGATCACGTTGTTTCCCCCCTCCAACTGCGCCTATAAATACGCCAGTGACTCGGGCCGCTACATCAGTCGCAGCGAGTTCGCCGCCGAGGAAGGTTGGATGAGCTGGACCACTGAAGATGTCAACCACAGTGATCGACGAAACGTCTGGAATTCAAGTTTCCGATGGACCACGGCCAAACAGCCCGGAATCAGTATATTCTACAAATAATAAAGTTGTCATCAATAATAGTTAAGACCGATTTTATCTATCATAGCTATAATAACGTGATGATAATATATAGCGCAGTTTATGACCATGCCCTAGAAGAATTTTCATGCGAAATTTCCGCCAAATCTGTTCAGCAGTTTTCAAGTGATGCTCGGACAGTCTATAATTAAATGTCGATAAACCGACAAACAGACAAAAATTCTAAGTCACTCAAGATATCGCTCCTTGAACACACATCAACTATTTTTTTGGAAAAATATTGAATGTGCAGTTTTCACCTCGTTACGATTATGTTAAATGTATAGACTATAATTTCTGGACGCTGAATAAATTGGTGAAAGAAAGTAAAACAATGTTTATAACTGTCATTTACTTTTTCGTGGTATAATTGCCTGCTTTGAACTTACTTTCAAATCGTTTTCAAGAAGATGTTTTTCTTTTGCTAATATTTTTTTAACGGGTAACAAAACTAAGCCACTAAGTATAATAGCTGCACCAGCTACATAAAAAGACATAGCGTAACCAAAATTTGCTTTAAGTACACCAGACAAAGGCGAACTTATCAAACTACCGAACCCTTGAGCCATTAACATCATTCCAGTCGCATTGGTTAATTTCTCTAATCCGTAGCAGTTCACAAGTACCATGCTTCGCAGACCCGAAACCGATGCAATAAATATTCCAAATAATACACAGCAAAAATATTGATAGTAAACATTAAATGAAAAGTTATATGCTATAGTACCTAAACCCGATAATATACATGAAAGTTGATATAAATATAAGGGGTTAAACTTTGAAGCCAGTATCCCTGCCATTATTCTACCTAAGGCGTTACAAAAACCAATAACACTAACGAACAAATTACAATGATGCTCATCTATGCCCTCACTCTTATTGCGATCTGGTAGAAACACGTAAGGTGTTAATAAGCCTATGTAAGTAAGAATAGCACTACAACTTAATAATAAAAAAGAAGTACTCTTTAATAGTTGTGGATCCATCATAGTAGCTAGAACTCTTCTTACAGCAGTTGTAAATACACCTTTACGTTCTTCTAAGTCAGCAGTCGTTACTGCTCGCGATACAGCCATCTGATATTCTAAGCCTGTTCTCGCTTCAGGTTCGACTTCAAAAACACTTTTCTGGTAGACTGGTAAATTTTCTATTTTGCCTGCATAAAAAGCATCATCACGATACATCGGTCGCGATTCTTGTACGTGACTCTCCCACTCACAACACAACCTAGCCCACCATTTCCGTTTTGGTTTTGGTTGTTCTTGCTCCACTTCAATTTTTATGTTGTCTTTATTAGTTGATATCATTGATTGTATTTGACTAAGATGCTTTCGACTAACACTTCCTTTACCAGTATGAGCTGATATTGTAAGTTTGGGTAAGGCTTGTCTGGAAGGGCCTGCTTGAACCGGAGTAACCTTTGTAGCTTCTTGAACAACTGAGGCTGTGGTAGGAAATTTAGGGCTAGATACAGCAGAAAACATTCGTTCCGCAGCAGATGACTCTACTCCTTCTTTTTTCGATTTAGAACCCAATGCTGATCGGGTTTGATGTAAACTTGGTAAGAAAGTCACAGTACGTGTAGGGTCGTTCGTGTCTGTAGTTTGGGTTAAGGTGACTACGAGTAATGGTCGATATGCCATTCCTACAAAATAAAGAGTACCGAATAATCCTGCGTGGAGTAAAGTCACTATTCGCCATCCAGCCAAATTTACGAGGTACGAATTAACAGTAAACATAATCATTATCCCTAAACTTGAGCCTAGGCCCGAAATGGCTAAAGCCATTGCTCGATAGCGTTCGAAATAAAACCCTACTACAACTGCGGATGGCACAAGGACTAGGCAGGCTCCAAAACCAGCAATAACTCCATAAAACAGTATAAGTGCTAGGTAACTAGTAGCAAAATAAGAACAAAGGAAAGTAGTGGATAGTACTACTGAACCACACATTGTACATGCGCGAAATCCAAATCTATTTATAAGTGCCGATATTAAAGGGCCACATATGAAATACAAAGCCACTGCAATAGAGTTCACAAGAGCAATTAGAGTGCCTTCCATCTCTAGATCTTCGCTCATATCTTTGAAAATACTACCGAACGTAAAAAATACTCCATCTAGTATGAAAAAGCATGAAAAACTTGCAAACACGACTACCCAACCCCAGCCACCTTCTGAAGGTACTGATATTTCAGCAGTTATTTCTGTTTCTTCGCCACCTTCAGGATGATCAACACCAGTAGGGGCTATTTTGCTTGGGATAACTAGTATACTTCTCGTTGCTTCCTTTTCTTTGTTAGTAGGTTTATTGGGTGGCATTGTATTTTTTGATTAAATACATGGATCCGATCTGATTGTAAACTATTCTTACAGTTAGAAGTAAAAAAGTTAAGTAAGTACATAGTATATTGTTGTATTTGATGTTGTGATGTATGTCAAATTCAGACATTTGTATGAGAAAAAAAAAACGAAACTTGCTTATGCTTATGTTTCATTGTCTGTCTGTCTACATCGCAGATAGACTGAGAATCTAATACACAAATAGTTCCGACCGTGGCCGCATGAAAGACAGAACGAAAAGAGGGGGATGTTGCCATATTAAAACTTTTACCCTGGTTTAAAGTAAGCCCCGATTGTAGGTACCCAGGTACAAAACGACCAAAACGATTGCACCATAATTGACTTAATACCTTGCATGCCTATATGTTTAGACATACCTACACGTGTTTAGACAAAAAATATATTTATACTATTACATACGAACATTCACTTTACTCCTACAGTGACGTACAGTTTTTAACAAATAAATAATAGTTTAAAAAACTAAAAAATACGCTTCTTATACAAAACCGAACTAAATATATATATATATAATATATATATGGTACCCTGCCTCCTGCGAGCTACTATAAAAGGTGTCACAAAATTAGGTGAGATGACTTGGTATCGACAAAATTATGTATTTGAAACAAAAAAAAATCGGGTAAAATAAAAAAATTAAAATACAAAGAATAAAAATGAAAAAAAAAAAACAAATTGTGTATATGTTACATATATATGTATATGAAAATTATGTAGATGATACTGCTTCCGGGCTCTTTGGTCGTGGTCCATAGGAAACTTGTAGTCCAGACGTTTCGTCGATTACTGCTTCATTGATCATTTGATCTTCATTGACGAGTGCGGAGAACTCTTCTCAGCGGCGACTTCTCTGCGACTGATTTAGAGGTCAATTTTTTGTTATGCTTCACTACACCCCAGCTGGGGTGCGTGGACTCGTGATGCAGGCGATGGGCCTCTGCCACGAAGAGATCTTCTCGTCCCCTAAATAAGGGAGGGTCTTTGGCTCGGGTTATTATCCCATTCTGGCTCGTGGGCTAGGACTCCCTCTTCACGCCGTTTCGGCGGATCCCAGCCAGGTGAGATGACCGGTTACCCGGTCAAGGCCCAGCATCCAGAGACAGAAGCGGCGGCTGATCGGGGTCCTGGCGCCACTGGGTGTTCTTCTTCTTGGACGGTCTGCTCGTGCGTCCACCCGCGCTTCCACATAGCGCAGGTATCGCGGGGAGTACCCACGCCTGTCGGTTGCGGAGGATGGACACTGTGAACAGACGGTCTTTGTTATTATAAATATAAATAAGTTTTCTATAAACAAATAATATATTTGGAGATCTGATAATAATTAAATATTTATACATATATATGGTATGGTATTGGGTATGTGGTGAGGCCGCCCGCTCTGCAAACTGGCTAGGTATCGATTTGCAGAGCGCGGCGGGCCCGCTGCTGTTGTCGCGGCGGGACGTGCTCGCGCGTAGCGCGGCCGGCGCTCGGCGCGACGACCGACCAGGCAACACTGGCCCTGGCCCAGTGTTGCCGTTCCACAAAATTTAAAGTACCACTAGTAATCTGAGAAATTTCGCTAGATATGGAAAAAAATATTTTCTTAAAATCCGCTAAATGTCCCTAGACCTCACCTTATATTATGTATATCGCTGTTGCTCAAGTCTAATATAAATTTTTATTTTTCTGATGTAAGCACATAATTTAACTAAAAAAAAATCAACGAAACCGTTTATCAGCATAAAAAGGCAAAATAAAAAAGAAACATATTTATTAAACAAATTCAGTAGGTACAACCACGTGTTTCTTTGAATTAGTTTACCTATATATCAATCATTTTATTTAAAAAAAAATTGGAGCAGGTACTTATAAGCTAGGTACTTGTACCTACATTTCAACATCAAAAGAGATGTCAACCGGATGTTCAGTTAAAATATCACTAGCACTGGAAGTCGAAGCCTCTCCAATGTCTCCACCAGCTTCTTTTGGCCTTGGTTTGCCGACTTGGTTCATGACTTCATCTGTCAGATCATAACTTGAACAATCTTTTTTTTATTTCTTAGTTGGTTTCGGATGAGTATATGGAGTTTATCGTTTTTTCTGAAATTTTATTACGGAGTTTGCTTTTCACTATGTTCATTGTGCTAAAAACTCTTTCTATCTCTGCGTTTGAGTGTGGCAGTGACAAGATTATGATAGCGAAATCACACAGATCCTTGAAGGTATTTATTCCTATTGCATTTTTATATGCGGCTACTTTAGCCCAAAAACTAACAGGATCTCCATTTAAAGGTGTCCAATCTACAAAGTGAATGGTTTGCCACTGCTGAAAGATTTTGTCGATTTTTTCTTCGGAAATGCCCATTTCCTTTGCAAGATCTATTATTGATGTGTCTTTCGATTGTTTCAGTGTCTCTTCCTTGCTCAATAGTGCCATTTTTTTCAGAGGTTCATAGTTAGTTGGAAGTCGTTTTTGTATTTGTTCTCCTAATTTCACTATAAAATCAATACACCGTGATCTTATTAAAGCGATGTTGACATTATGGGTTGCTGGAATTTTCTGTACTTGCGACTCAAAAAGATATCCGAGGTAAGGTACAGGATTGAGGTGATCTTTAATTTTGAGATTTATGAAGTCTTTGTCGGTTGTTGCTGCAGTTGGTAATATAATTCTTTGGCAGACAGAACGTAGCAATGCCATCAAAGAACTTAACAGTTTCACAGAGCTGACTTTTTCGCTTTCGAAAATTTTGATTGTTTGTTGTACTTCACCCAAAATACTTCTCAAAAAGTACATGTATAGTCGATTTTGTTCGTCAGAATACATAGCATATAGCATTTCAGCTGTGAAACAACGGTCGTTAGTTGTAAAAAAATGTAATTATAGTTCGTCCCACTGAGACAAAATTCTTATTATTGCCGGTTCAATCGAGAGCCACCGCGTGTCACAGGCCTTCAAAACTTTTAGTGGTGATTCACCATAATGGATTAATTCAAAAATCTTCTTATACTCAATTTGGCGCTTTGTTGAGTGTGAAAACCAGATGTATGTTACACGAATCAGAAACTCTGTTCCGTGGTAAAGTGTTTTCTGATGCGTGAGTTACAGCCAATTGTAACGAGTGGCAGACACATGGTATCAATATGAGATGTGGAAGATTATACTGCATTTTGAGAATCATATAAACGCTTTGTCTGGATCCAGTCATGACGGCGGCGTTGTCAGTTCCAATACCAATCAAATCTTGTAAGTCCAGATCATGGTCTTTTAAACATTCTACCAGAGCAGTAACTATTCCAACAGCATCAGAACTCTCCAGCTATTGCAGAGCTAAAAACGCAGATACCACTCTGTTTTGTTCTAAACTAAAATACCTCACGACGACTCCGAGGTATTTTGTGACCCTTACATCTGTTGCCTCATCTAATAGTAAACTATATTTTTGATCACCTATGTCGCTCCGGAGTTCCTTTTTGAAATGAGGTGCCAGAATATCATTTATGATTTGTGTGCATTTAGTTCTATGCAATTCCATGTCGCTTGTCGATTTCGAGTCTTTGAAGCATTTTTTACATCATCATGGTCAATATGTCTTATTGAACTATGTTCAGCAATGTATAAAGCTAACGTACATTCAGCTCTTGCACAATGCTTGCACGTTTTTGCTGCTACCGAAGAAAATGACAGTTGTTTATTTTGAGAAATTAATTCGCATTGTTTTTTATGTTTTTTCGTTTCTAAATGCTTTTTAAGATCATTAACTTTCGCGTACATTTCAGAGTAGCAATAACTACAAAATGCTTTACTTGAGTCACCTGGCACTGGTTTCAATCAATGTTTGAAGTCTTCATTTTTTTCCCATTCGCTTCTATAATGCTGAGTGTAATACTTTTTTTTTATTGGGACATCCATAGTTAGGTTAGGTTATCGAGTTTATTGTACGCACAGTAATCACGAACACGAACACTCTTCACACACAATCTTCAATCTTCAAATAATATGGACTCGAAAAGAAAGAAAACTATTGTATTATATAGGTACTTACTAAGTTTGAAAATTTAACTGACTCTACAGTTAGTTTGTTTGTTTATATCAGTGGAATTCCCGTTTAGTCTCATTCTACGTGAGTGCTGCCAGCGGTAGATTTGACAATTAGCTACAAATATGAATAAGTACAATGAATTTACATCATTTGTTTGGAAAAAGTTTGTGAGCCTTTGAGATTTATTTGCTGAAAACGTCGCGTACCCTTCGGTCCAAAAGCCGCTAGAAGTCGCTTAATAATTTTTGTAGCTAACTCATATTTTTTTGCCGCTAACCACTCATGAAATCCGCTAGAAATAGCGACATAGTCGCCAGAACGGCAACACTGCCCCTGCGATGCGGCGCGCTTGGAGGCGGGGCCGTACCGGGGGCTCGCTCGGCGGAGCGGCGCTCCACAGGACTCCGCGGGACGCGTTGTTTACCTTTTTGTGTGCTACTGCAGTAGCACACAAGCGGCGCTTCGTTTTTCCCCCCATATCTCCACTTTTCTCGGGTATTTCGGCGTCCGGTTTTGGGGTTGGGGTCCTTACGTGGTTGTAGGCCCGTCAGTGAGTAGGTCGCGGGGCAGCTTGTGGCGGTCGGGGGGGCGAGCGTGCCACGGCGCCAGTCCGCGGATGTGGCTCCACGCGGATGTGTCGGCGCGCTCGAACATCCTCCGGGTGAGCGACTTCACGAAGTCGTCCAGGCTCTCAACTCGTAGGTCACGTTGGATGACATCGTTCCTCACGTAGCGAGGCGCGTTCACCACCTTCCTAAGGGTGGCCGACTGCTGCTGGTGGAGTAGGGCGCGGCTCGTCTCGCTCGTGAGGGCGAATCAGGCGAGCTGTGTTCGCACGTACAGCTTGTACACGCCGAGCTTCACGCGGAGAGGGAGATTCGAGCAGAGCGCTGCAGTGCTATTCTCTAAGGACACAGCCTTGCGCGCAGCGTTGCGCTCGTCGACGAGCTCGCAAAATGCTGCTTTGGATTTATATTTCATTTTAATTTTGAGTTTAATTTATGATTTAGATTTTAGATTTAGATTTAGATTTAGATTTAGATTTAGATTTAGATTTAGATTTAGATTTAGATTTAGATTTAGATTTAGATTTAGATTTAGATTTAGATTTAGATTTAGATTTGGATTTGGATTTGGATTTGGATTTGGATTTGGATTTGGATTTGGATTTGGATTTAAATTATATATTTAAAAAATAAAAAATAAAAAATAAAAATAAAATATATTTTATTTCGAACACAATGATTCATATTTTGTTAGTAACAATATACTTAGGACTATGTTAGTAAAAACAGATTCATATTATGTTAGTAACAATATACTTAGGACTATGTTAGTAAACAAATTAAAGACATTTAAAGATAAAACTATTTCGAGACCAATTGTACGGCAGACATACATCTACGCGTACAACTGTTCAAAATAGGCGAGTCGTACCTCTCAGCAATCATTCGCAAAATACTGTTGGAGCTGGCCCGAACTCTGCAGAGCAAGGAGGCTGTTTTTTTGCGCCATATAGCAACGAAATCATTTGTACGACTTTGCGCAAACATACCTGATGCACTGCAAAAGCGAGGCAGCCCCATCAGCATTCTATAGCCATTATTATATAGGACACGTAAAGCGCTGATGACACGCTGTGTATAGTTGGTCCACAGGCTGCACGTGTAAAATACTTGGCAGTATGTCTTGAACAAAGTAACTTTAACTGGTTCACTACATCGTGCAAACCTGCGGGCCACCATGTTACATCGCACCGCCAACGCTCTACGTTCCCTCTCGATATCAGCTTGGTCTTTAAGGTCATCAGTAACATAATGCCCAAGGTATTTAAATTGATACACTCGTTTAAGCTCACACTTATTCAATATAATAGGAGGTATTGATTCTGGGCATTTACCACGCCCGGCCTTAAAGACCAAGTACTCACTTTTTTTAACATTATATGCTAAGCCATGGTTTGCAGCATAACGTTCACAAGCTTCCAGTAACTCCCTGAGTGCCTTGATTGTTGGGCTTAGTAACGCCATATCATCAGCATAGCTGATGTTATTAACGCTTATATCGTCAATACGACATCCGATTTCTTTGTTACTGAGCTCAACAATCAAGTCATTTATGTAAACATTGAAGAGCTTTGGAGATGTTATACCCCCTTGCCTTACTCCACAATTCAACCCGAAAGAAACCGAAAGCTTACCGGCCCATCTAACATTATTTACCTGATTGAGGTACCAAAACTGGAAAATGCGCAACAATTCTGCTGGCACTTTCCTCTCCCGTAGTTTTTCCCACAATATATCATAAGATACGAGGTCAAAGGTACGGGAAAGGTCCAGAAAACACGCATAAATAGGTGTTTGACGCTGGGTGTAATATTGTACAGTATGTTTCAAGCTTAGTATTGCTGTTTCAGTGGACAACCCAGGTCGAAACCCAAATTGGGCGTCATGTATCCCGAGTAGGGGTTCCAGCCTAATATCCATCAGGCTATCGAGCACCTTTGCCATGACGGTAGCCAGTGAGATAGGTCGATAATTACACCTGTCAGTAGCATCACCTGTCTTGCTCGCTCCAGATGGCGGGCCAGTATGCCCGCCCGGTCTGCTGCTTGGTATCTGGGTGCCCCGTCCTCGTGTAGGAGAGGGCGCACCGGAGCTGGGATGTTCGTGAGCCGCTGACACAGCTTGTGTATCAACGGCCAATCGTCCCTTATATGATCTATATAATCCTCCCAGCTCTGGGCTTGGTGAATCCGGATCTCTGCCTTCACCCTCACCGTGAGCCGGTTAAGCTCCGCCTTCATCGTAGGGCAGCGGGTCCTTTGCCGCTGCCTCCGTAGGTGATTCTTAGCGGCCATGAGGTTGAGAATGTGTGCCGGCAGTCGCGGTGATCGCTCCTGGGTGCGTGGAGAGGTTCTTGCCGCTTCGAGGGCGCCCCGGATACACGCGGTTAGACCCGCTGCCAGCTCGTCGACGTCAGCTGGGGAGCTGATGGGCCGGGTAGGCGTGGTGGTTTCCAGCGTCCCTGCGAAGAGGGTCCAGTCCGGTTGGGACGTGGCGCTGGAGGGGCGATCTGGGTAGGCTGCTGGTCCAGGGTAACTACAACAGGTCTGTGATCCGTCCCAGCTGCTCGACTAAGACCTGTTGTGTGATCTGGCTATTAAGACTGTCGTTGTAGACTATTACGTCCAGCACGTCGGGGTCTAGTAGCGGGGTGTCCGGGTATCGGGTTGGCACCTTCGGACCCCCGACGTAGTAGCCCCGGGCTTCAGCGTCTGCGTGCAGGCGTACTCCCGCCGGGGTTGTAACGGCGGAGTTCCACGCTGGGTGTTTGCAGTTTAAGTCCCCCGCTATGAATACGGGGGTGGGGGCGGCGAGCAGGTCGTGGAGGTCTGCGACGTCTATGTTGAGGCCTGGCGGCCTGTAGGCCGCGTAGATCTTTGTGTGGGCTCCACCCATATGCAGCTCCACACCCAGCGTGTAGATCGTGTTGAATTCGGCGTTTGGAATAGGCTGGTGCACGATCCTCCGGTGGATCAGAATAGCCAGACCACGGAAGCTAATGGGCCTCCCAGATTGCTCGGAGCGTTCGTCCCTCCTATAAACGAGGAATCCCGGGAAATTTATTTTTTCGGCAGGTCCCAGGAGCGTCTCGCTTATGAGCGCCACGTCTATCCTGTGTGCTTGCAGTAGAGAACGGAGGAGTGCGACCTAACCGCGGAGGCCGCGAGCATTCCAATGGAGTACTCTCAACCCGTATCTATCCATTAGAATGTTTAAGTATTTCTAGGGCGCCTTCGAGCACGATCTGCGCCACATCGTCAGCATTCTCTCCTTTCTGGAGGGCTGCGATGATCTGATAAAGGATTTTCATCGCGGCCGATAAGACGGGGCTTTTACCCGAGCCCTTCGGCTTAGCAGACGTCGTCGGCTTAGCCTGGGGGCCGTCTTCTTCAGGTTGGGCCTTCGCCCTTCTTCCCTGGGGAGCTGGGGCGGCGACCGGTTTAGGGACGGGTTTCGCCTCGCTGGTAAGGTCGGTGCTAGGCTCCGCAATACCTTGCGCCTCTTGAGGACGGGGCCCTTTCCTTCCCCGTTTGCGCTTTCTCCGCCCTCTGCCGGAAGAGGATGTTCCGCGCGCTGTGGGTTCGTTCGCCGCCGCCATCAGCGAAGCACCCTGTGACTTTTCGCCGGTGGGCTGGGCTTTGACGGGAGCCGGACGCGACTCGCTCGTCACGGCGACCGTGCCCGCCTTCCTGTTGCGGGCTTCTTTTTTGTAGATCGGACAGTTCTGGTGATTTGCGGGGTGCTCCCCCCCGCAGTTCGCGCAAGTGGCCGGTTCTTCCCGCGGGCGCGGGCACTCTTTAGCCACGTGGCCGCCTCCGCACCGCACGCAGGCCATCTATCTGTGGCACTGGTGTGAAGAGTGTCGGAACTTTTGGCACCGATGGCACTGCGCGGGTCTTCTTTTCCCCCGCCAGGCTTCAATTTTCACTCCCGGTATGCCGAGCATCTCGGTGACCTCGTAGATCCCGGAAGTGGTCGTGGGAGTCCGCTTTACAATTGCGAGGAGCCCCGGTCGCCGGCTTCTCGCCTGTATGTTACGCACATACTCCGGCTCGAAGCCCAGCTCACGGAGCTCGTCTTCCACCTCTTCGGGCGTCGCGTTGCTCGGCAGTCCCCTTATGGCGACCTTCGAGCTTCTCTCCGCAGGGGGGGAGTAAGAGAACCAAGCGATGTTCTCGACTTTTTCCAACTCCACCAAGTATCTTTGTATGATTCGGTACTCTTCCTCCCCCTGCGGAGAGAAACGGATGCCCTTGCCGAAGGGTCGCGCGTTGCCCTTCCTAGCTTCTCCTTGAGATTACGCATGTGGTAAGCCCAATCCGGTAGACACTCCACAATGAGCGGTGGCTAGCGCGGCTTGGGCGCGCTGGTCGGTGGGGCCTGCCGGGCCGGGTCCGCTAGGGATTCTGGCGCCTGCTCCGAGGAAGTGGGGGCTGCCGGCGTACGCGCTGTCGTCGTGACCTTCGACGCACTCGTACTGGCCTGTGCATAGGTCACCGCGACGGGAGGCGCGTCGGTGTCGCCCCTGTTGAGGCGTGGATCGCGTTGCGACAGCGGCGGCCGTTGCGGCGCGGTCACGCAGTGTCGCTTCTCGCTTTCCTTTTCCTTCCCGTCGGGGCTCCTCGGTTTCTTTGCGCCTCTCTGATGTGGCAGAGACTCAAAAGATTGGGTCCTCTGTAGGGCCTGTTGGTTTTTCGCAAAGAGGTGCACGGCCTCTTACTGGCGAGTCTTCGGGGACGGAGTGATCCCGCGGCTTTCGCTCTCGTACCCCGTGGGGGGAGGGTGTGTGGCCGACTCCGCCGAAGAGAATACGGCGTCCGATGCCAGGTACGAGTGCATCGAAGGAGTCGGTGAGAAAAGGGCGTCCTGGGCCTCCCGCTCGTTGGGGCCCTTCCTGCGGCTCGGCGTGCGCGGCGCGGACGCGTTACTCGACGCTGGCGTGGGCGGAGTGTCGCGGTGCGGCGCGCGCGCGGTGGCAGGGGGCGCGGCGAAGGGCGCGTGCGGGCGCGCGGCTGGCTGGCGCGCGTGACGTGCTCGCGAGCGCGGGCGCAGGCGCCGGGGCAGCGCGGTGTTCGCGCGACCGTCCCGACGAAGTTCGGGAGGGTGCGGACTCACGCGGCGTGGGCGCACTCGCGGGGGCGCTCACCTCCATCGGCTCGACCTCGGAGGGAGCCGACGGGTGGGTACCATGATGATGATGATGGTGGTGAGATGATGGTGGTATATGTGATGACATCGGTGCTTAGCGAGATGACGCGGTGTGGGCACCGCGAGATCCCGCGAAGGGCGCTTGAGGTGGGCTCGGCGACCTCAACAATGGCATGCTGAGGCTCGGCGGGAGCTGCTCCTGCGTCGGTGGTTTTGCCGCTGGAGCAGTAGGTCTACTGCCCTGTCTTATCGAGCTCTGAGAAAGGCTGTTTTCGCGCGGTCCGTAGGGGGTCGAAAATGGACGGGCCAGCTGCGACCGCTCGGAAGAAGACTTCCGGGCGTCTGGAATAACCCGCGGCAAGTATTCCGCGCTCAGTGCGCACGGATACGTCAAAAATTGACGTCTCCGCGAGCACCGAGGCGGAAATACGAAGTGCGTGTAGACTGCAGTCCGTGCGGCTCGGCGATGTTGCGAAGTACGGGTAGATGCAAGTCTGGCCGTCGGTCCGTAGCGATCCGATTTAGAGGTCCGAGTCACTGGCGTATTTATAGGCGCAGTTTGAGGGGGGAAACGTCGTGGTCGATCCTGATAGTTCGAGGCTAAGCAAGGGGGCATGGCCTCCCGATACCGAGGATGGTTTTGGATTCGTCATGTTTGAGCGTTGATGACAAGCAGCTCTCAGTGGTGGGTACCAATCTTTTTGCAGATGAAAACCTTCATTTTTTCTATTAAAGTTGTTAGGATGCTTGAATATTTCGGTGGCTTCTCGAAGTAGCCGTGGACAGAAGTGGGAAGTGGTGGCTAGAACCTTCATGTTCTGAAATTGGATGGTATGATTACCATCCTCCTGGATGTGTTCTGCAACCGCTGACTTGTCGAAGTGGCTGAGGCGGCAATTTCGTTCATGTTCTGAAAGGCGGGTCTTGATGCTACTTTGAGTAGTGCCCACGTATACAGAGTCACATGAGCAGGGGATTCGGTAAACACCAGCTGAAGATAGAGGGTCACGAGGGTCCTTATCGGCACATCCACTCATCCAGTCTCTTAGTATCTCACCGGACTGCTTCAACAATATGTCGGATCCTCCTCGTCATACATCAAGGACGCCACTTCGTGGAGAAACTTGAGAATCTCAAGCTACACCCGGATGATCGTCTAGTCAGCTTCGATGTCGTCTCTCTGTTCACGAAAGTTCCAGTCAGGGAAGCTATGTCACGTATCCGACCGCTGTTCTTCAAGGACATCGCAGAATTGTTCGAGTTCGAGTTGACGACTTCCTACTTCCAGTGGAACAACACTTTCTTTGAACAAGTGGATGGTTTTAGACATGGGAAACCCTATCAGTCCTGTAGTTGCGATCTTTTACATGGAATTCTTTGAAGAAGCGGCTCTTGATAGAGCTTCCAAGAAGCCTAAGGTCTGGTTCCGCTACGTAGACGATACCTTTGTGGTTTGGAGTCATGGAGACACGGAGCTGACTAAGTTCCTGAATCACCTGCACAGCATCCATCCTAATCCAGTTCACAATGAAAATAGAGAAGAACGGTGACCTGCCATTCCTCGGTGTCCTGGTATCCAAAAAAAAAGATGGCAGCCTTGGTCACCGAGTTTATCGAAAGCCCACACACACAGTACCCGTATTATGAATATGCTATATTTCACCGGGACACCATGGCGGCGCAATCAGTCGCGCCATCGTGGTGTCCGAAAGCTACCAAAACTAGACACCATACAGACACCAGAGTAGCCACACCACAATGAGACAGTATCAAAAAGGGCCTCGAAGAGCTAGCACAGACCGTTACTTACACAAGGACTCCAACCATCATCCCAGACAGAAAATGTCAGTCATCAAGACCCTGGTCCACCGAGCTAAGAGCATCTGTCAACACCTTCAAAACGAGTTACGCCACCTGGACTCGGCCTTCCAAGCCAATGGATTCTCTTCCAAGGAGATACGGAGAGCTCTTTATCCGAGGAAATCTTCTATAACGAACCAGGATGAGGAAAAACCTGCCCCTTTATGGAAGGCCTATTTGCCATACATTCGTGGCACATCGGATCGTATCGGAAGACTGCTAGAAGCTTACAACATCAAGCCTATCTTCAAGCCCACGATGCAGTTACGTAATCTTCACCTTTCTGTCAAGGACCCTCGTGACCCACTATCTTCAGCTGGAGTTTACTGAATCCCCTGCTTATGTGGCTCTGTATACGTGGGCACTAATCAAAGAAACATCAAGACCCGCCTTTCGGAACATGAACAAAATTGCCATCTCAGCCACTTCGACAAGTCAGCGGTTGCAGAACACACCCAGGAGGATGGTAATCATACCATCCAATTTCAGAACAGAAGGTTCTAGCCACCACTTCCCACTTCTTTCCACGGCTACTTCGAGAAGCTATCGAAATATTCAAGCATCCCAACAACTTTAATAGAAAAATACGAAGGTTCTCTACATCAATCGCAGAGAAGTCGCCGCCGAGGAGAGTCCTCCGCACTCTTCGGCGCCCGGACCTGTACCAATGAAGATGTCGACCGCAGTGATCGACGAAACGTCTGGAACACAAGTTTCCTATGAACCACGGCCAAACAGCCCGGAAGCAGTATATTCTACATGCAACGCCGGCCGTGAAAGCCTTAAGATTTATAATAAAACATTAATTTGCCCCGCCAACTTAAGCGACAAAAGTCGCTGAACATAGACTAAACAATCTATAATATAAAAAATGAATCGCTGAATGTGTTGCTAAGCGCAAATCTCGAGAGTAGCTGAACCGATTTCGCTAATTCTTTTTTTATAATATTCCTCCACTATATCCACGTGGCGAAGTATGTCACGGGCGAAGCCGCGGGGGACAGCTAGTTGATTATAAAAGCGATAGTTGCAATTGTCGACGTTCTCGAAAACAGAACTCTTTAATAAAAAATGAAATCGAAAAAAAATATCGAACAATAAAGACCAGTTGACGAACAGTTGATTTATCCTTGGTTCGTCAGTCTTAGATTTAAAAAGTCGAGCCAAAAGAGTCACTCTTGGGGCTGCAGAGTCTGAAATTCGAGAATTTTGATCTTGGCGAGAAATATTGCTCGAACATAAAATAACATTACCTTTGAATTCCAATTCTCCCTAAAGAATTAGTGATTCATTTTTTTGTTAAATATGAATATACCTACCTTAGTACCTTGTACCTTTGGCAACACTAACCGAACGATGTGGTGCAAGGTTGCCAACCGTACGAGGATCCTCCTACAAGTATGATGGCGGCTGTACATACTCGACGAGACGCCCCAAAAGAAGCCATTAGCGAGTATGTACATGGTGATCTCGTCTTGTCTCGCTCTCTCTTTCTCGCCTCGGTAGGTCTCGATAGTTTTTCGGTTTTTTGCGCCCGAGTCAAAGGATCTCATTCGTTCTTGCGAGGTCAAGGAGAGAGCGTGTACATACTTGTTCATTTAGCTCCCCGATGACTGTATTTGTGTCAACACGAACTCCCTATGTGGACAAATGAGCATGAATTACAGTTTTTGGAGTACTATTTAGGTTTAAGACTTATCTTTTTATGGTAAACATGAAAAAAATTGTAAAAGCACAAAGACAATTACAGCAGCAGCGATTTCTACATTCATTACGGCAGGAATCTTCAGTACAACTGACAGAAGGAGTGTGTACATGTATGCTCTCATCGAGGGCTTCTTTGGCTGAGAATCTCGTCGAGAGGTTATCGACGAGTGTACAGCCGCCATGAGATTTATGATCTTCTGTACGAGGTATGAGGTTTCAGTATAGGTAGGTATATAAAGTACTCTGTAGTACGAGGACACTAATTAGTCTCGTACAATAAAATTATGAACGAGATTTTGTTATCTAGGAAATAAACATTGTTTTTGTGGCAGACAACATGAAGCATGAAGTAAGTAGATCCAGTAGTATCCAAGTTATTAAAAAATAACATTCCATGATTACTTAGTTAACTCGGGAAATTCGTGTGAAACAAAACATTACATTAGTCATCTGTGTTATATAAAATGATATTGCCACCTTTTCTCGGTGCTTATTGGACTGCATAAGTACTAGCACATTATCATTCTTGGCTTAAAAATCATTTTGATTATACAATAATTTAAAGAAAAATGATACCCAGTGAGTAGGTTTATTCCTTTAAAGTTACACAGAGTATTGTTTCGGTCAAAATCAATTTAAATCCCGTGACAAACAAAGCAAATTACGTTTTCTTGTTCTTTAAAGTAGAAAAAAAAAAAGATTATTTCATAAATATTTTTTTTGTTTTTTTTGTGTTTCAATTATTATCTGCGATCAGCTTTATGCTTTTAGCGGATGTGGTGTAGGTTTTCATTTTTTTTTAAGTGCGTCTTCCATCGAAGACATCAACTCCTTATTTTTAATCAAGAGATAACATCCTTTCTCTTGAGGCGCTTGTTGTAGCTAGGTGTCAATAGCTTTGTTGCCAGTACGTTAGGATGGTTTTTGAGTCTATTTTGATATTGCTCTCTTGTCTTTGAGATCTCCTCCTTCACACTATTCATCCCTAGTTGTTCGTGTACTTCTTTGTTGGTGATATACCATGGAACATTGGCTATTGTGCGGAGTGTTATATTCTGCATTGCTATATTGGAGTTACAAGCACTTCCCTATAGTTGGATGACATATAGCTAAACAGACTTCAATACTTATTTGTAAATCAGGAGCTTATTGTTTAGAGAGAGCTTGCTATTTCTGCCGAGAAGCCACAGTAAGTTGGTGTATCGTATTTTAAGCTCACCTCGCTTCATTTTTACGTGCTGGGTCCATGTCAATCGACGGTCGAGGTGTAGGCCTAAGTATCTGACGGAGTCTTGATGAGGCTACTGCCTCATCAAGACTCCGTCATCTCCGGTATCTCCGAGTCGTACAGGGGGACAATTCGCTCTCCGTAAAGTGAAGGTGATATGAGTAGACTTTGCCGCACTTGCCTTGATTCTCCATTTCTGCAGCCAGTTGGATACTTTATCCAGGCTCTTTTGTAATGTTTCAGTGGCAGTATTGGGGTCTTTATCACTGGCTAGGATAGCGATGTCATCGGCAAATGTGGCAGTCATAGTCCCCTCTGTTTGTGGTAGGTCGGATGTGTAGAGAGTGTATAGAGCAGGTCCCAGCACGGACCCCTGGGGAACACCAGCTCTGATTCCATGGCATGCGGAGATAGTGTCGCCTTCTTTAACTTGAAACAGCCGTCCCATTAGATAGGAAAGTAGCAATTGGCAGTAGCAATGCGGTAGGAGAGTTTTGATTTTGTAAAACAGTCCCTTGTGCCAAACCTGGTCGAAAGCCGGCTGGATATCGAGGAAGGCCGCGGAACAATAGTCTTTTTCTTCCAGACTTTTCCTTATTTTCTCACTCACCCTGTGGACTTGCTCGATTGTGGAGTGATGTCGCCTAAACCCAAATTGATGTTCTGGAATAATCTTGTCTCTTTGCAAAATAGGAGCAATCCTTTGCAATAGCCGTTTTTCAAAGATTTTTGACAGTATTGGTAAAAGGCTGATTGGTCTGTAGGAACTAACATCACCTGGAGATTTTCCTGGCTTGTGTATCATTATAATTTTGGATACTTTCCATTTTTGAGGGTAATGCTGAACTCTAAGGATACCATTATAAAGTGTAGTAAGAAATGTTACCGCCTTTTTCGGCAGATGTTTTAGAATTTCTTTCGTTATGAGTTCAAATCCAGGAGATTTCTTTTCCTTTAGATTTCTTATGGTCCTACAGACTTCTCTAAATGTTCTTAATTCTTTATTGCACACAAAAAATGAAAAAGATATAAATGTATTACAATTAAAATAAATTATGTACAAAGGCGAGCTTAACTCTAAAAGAGATCTCTACCAGCAAACCTTTGAGCAGTAGAGGTAGAAAAAAGAAAATAACAGAGGGAAGCAAAGTGCACAAATAAAAAAAGTATACATAAACGAAAGATGGCAAAAATAAATCAATAGACTTACATAAATTATACATTCAAAAAGTAAATATAATATACTATTTGTAAAATAAAATAATATACCTACATCCATACATTTATATTTTATACATAGTTATACATATATAAAAATACGTTATATACATACATATATACTTTAACATTGTGAGAGGAAATGTTCTTTAGTTCTTCTTTTGAAGATGTCCAGACTGCTACTGTCTCGAATATGGTGCGGTAGTGAGTTCCATAGTCGAACAGCCCGTACAGTGAATGACCCATCATAACAGCTGGAGCTGTGTGCAGGAGTATGAAGTAGAAGTGAGGAGGAAAGACGACAGGG
The DNA here is from genome assembly GCA_946251805.1 of Cybosia mesomella. Taxonomy (NCBI): domain Eukaryota; kingdom Metazoa; phylum Arthropoda; class Insecta; order Lepidoptera; family Erebidae; genus Cybosia; species Cybosia mesomella. Next base: position 21,781,388 of record OX276401.1, read on the forward strand.
TTTGCCCCGAGGTACGAGATACTCAAAACGTTCCCGCAGATAATTTGGAGAATAAGAGCTGTGAAGGATAGTATAGAGAAGAGGTAAGATATGAGTATTACGACGCTGCCGAATAGGGAGCCAGTTCAGTCTTTTCCGAAATTCAGAAACATGATCGAATTTTCGTAGACCGAATACAAACCGAATCCCCAAATTCTGCAAGCGTTCGAGTTTGTTTAGGAGGTCATCCGAAGCATCGAGAAAACAGACATCAGCATAGTCTAATAGTGGGAGAAGAAGACATTGTGCAAGAGTAACTTTAGTTTGAAGAGGAAGGAACTTCTGAAGACGTTTGAGAGATTGAAACGAGTAGTATACCTTCCGGCTCACCTCTGCAATGTGAACATCCCAAGAAGGATTACAGTCGATGAACACGCCCAAGTTTTTAGCACTCTTCGAATAGTTGATGGCCACAGAGTCATAAATTATTGGAGGTATGGAATTGTGATCGAGAAGGCCAAGCATATATCTACCACCAATAATGATCGCTTGTGATTTATGTGGATTTACTAATAATCCAAAAGATTTGGCCCAAGAGTTAATGTTCGCTAGGTCACTGTTGATGGCGGCCACGGCCCCCGGCAATTCATCGGCTCCAAAGTGTCGATATAACTGCAAATCGTCTGCATAGAGATGATAGTGTGAAGTAAGTACCTTAGTAATGGCATTTATAAAAACGGAAAACAGAAGAGGAGAAAGAACGCCACCCTGAAGCACGCCCGCCCCCAAGTCGCACCAATCGGAAGAGTCCTCATTGATACGAACAGATTGCGAGCGTCCCTGAAGATAAGACTTGAACCATGCAGTTGCAGAAGCAGAAACATTAAGAGATGTTAAGATTCCCAAAAGGATGTCAAAATCAACAGAATTGAAGGCACTGCTAAAGTCCAATAAGACCAAAACTGTGAGTTGCTTATTCTCCATGGCCATCCTTATGTCATCAGTTATTTTGACTAGAGCTGTTACAGTACTATGACCACGGCGAAAGCCAGATTGGAATGGAGTTAGCAGGCTATTAGAGGAGAGGTGTCTAGATAGTTGATCGCAGACAACACTTTCGAGAACCTTAGACATGATAGGAAGAATTGAGATAGGTCGGAAGTGGGTAAGCATGGTAGGGTTGGGTATTTTAGGCAGAGGCAAGACAAAGGCCCTCTTCCACGATGAAGGAAAGCAGTTAGAGAATAATGAGTAGTTGATAATGTGGGTAAAGATACAAATGATATGATTCAGGATGGGAAGAAGCATTTGAAGTTGAAGACCATCATCACCTACTGCTTTAGAAGAAATAGATTGTAAATGTCTCTTAACATCTGCCTCCGCAACCGGGTGTAATGAAAAAGTATTATTTAACGGCAGTGGAAGAGAAGAGAGATAGTTTAGTGTCGAAGATTTGACATCACTTGGAATGGTAGTGGGAGAAGTTGAGAAATGAGTATTAAATGTATTGAGGTCCATATCAGTAGGGTTATCATTTACGATCTTCCCAATACCTAAAGATTTCAGAAATTGCCATAGTTGAGAAGTGTTAAGATTCTGAATGGACTCGTGAATGTGGCTTCGTCTCGCATCCCTACACATACGATTGCAGTGATTTCGTCGTTTCTTGTATAGGGCCCAGTTTTCATCAGACGGGCACTTACTATATCTACGTTTGGCCTTATCTCGCCTCGACATGAGAGCTTTGATGGATGGAGAAAGCCACGGTGCTGGAAGATGTCTAACTCTTACTTTTTTAAGAGGGGCATGTACATCATAGATTTTCAACAATGTTCTGGTAAAAATAGACACCTTCCCATCCAGGTCATCACAATTATAAAGAGAAGACCAATCAACATCATCCACGTCGTCTCTCAAACGCTCCAGATCAATGTTTTTGAAACTACGAAGAAATAAGAATTTACTCTTGCGTTTCGGAGGACGAAGTTTATAGGAGAGATATAGAAGGTCGTGGTGTGAGAACGGAGCTGACAGCTGTCCATGAGAAGCCACTTTATGAGAGTTAGATACTAAAATAAGGTCAAGTAAAGACGGCCCTACAATTAGGGGCTTTATGTGTCGCATTTAAGGGAAGAATTTGCATGTTGACAGAAGAGACAATAGAGCAGAGTTCACGGCTGCGTGAGTCTCCCCCAAGAAGGCAGGTGTTGAAGTCCCCGAGGATAATTCTATGTTCATACTTAGACGAAAAATTTTCAAGTAGCGTTTCAAAAGAGGAGAAATAATTAATACTACTTGAAGGGCTGTAAAAACACCCAGTAGTGTTTGAGTATGCTTAAAATTAATCTCAATAAAAAGATATTCTACAAAGTTTGAGTATACACCTGGAGATTGGTCAACAACCTTATAAGAAATATATCCACGAAGATACACAGCAACCCCCCACATGCCTTACCCGTTCTGTCAACACGCACAAGCTTATACCCGGAGAGAGAAAACTGGGTAGAAGGAAGTGCCGGCTTAAGAAAAGTCTCAGAAATTAATATCGCATGAACGTACTCGGAATCAAAAGAAGATAGAAGATCAGAATAATGCGCAGGAATGCTTTGAGCATTAATGTGGACAACATTGAAAAAAAGAGGAAAGGCTGAAAAAATTGAGAATAGTTTGTCACCGAGCTGTACAGAATCGTCATCACTGGACACACTAGCAAAACTATCACTAGACGCAGCAGAAGAAGAACACGATACAAAACTCTCTTCATCAGAATCTATCAACATAAATAAATAAGTATAGTACTATATAATTAAATTAAAATAAATAAAAAGTTTATAATAAAATATAAACTCCAATAATATTTTTCTTCCAATTCTCTATGCACTCGCTGGTTGCACAATGTGGGTGAAAAGACTAATATCCAACCATGCATTCATAGCGTTTCCGAACGAGAGATACAATACGTCAAAGTTAAATTATTTTCAAACAAGTTGAGGTTAGAAGTGAAACTGACCGACAAAAACAATTTATCATAAAAAAGACGACATAGACAAAAAAAAACAACGCTTTATCGAACACGTTACTTCAACAACTTGCGTGGTCTTCGATCCGTAGCCATGCTCACTGCATTAGATGTAGCATCTGACGATTCGGCTACAGGGAATTGTCGCATAAGTTTCTGCAGCTCACCCGCCGACTCGATTCTATGCCGAGAATTATCCGAGACCTGAACAATGATCTTGCCATCAGCCGTCCAACATCGCCTCACACCATAGTGCCTCCTAGCACATACGAACACCTCGTGTCGGGGCTTTGTGAGGAACTCTGATATCGTTAGACCTGTGCCTTTCAACTTTGTCTTGTTTTGCCATATCTCGCTACGAATTCCACGATGTTCAAACCGCACCAACAGTGGGCGAGGTTTACTTGTGTTACTCCTCAACCGATGACAGACCGCTACATCCTTAGATGAGAAATTGGTGATCTTCAGTTTGTCCACAAACACCTTAATAACACTGCCCACAAGATCAGAACTATCATCCTCAGAAAGACCATGTAGCAGCAGAACTTTCGCTCGGGAAGCCATCTCATGCCGATCTAAGCCCTTCACTAGTAGCTCCATCTGGGACTTCAGTGTACCCAGTGTTCTCCATATGAGGCCTTTAAACTCTGTGAAGTCCCGGGAAATACTGGCTACAGATTTATGAATTGTTGACTCACCACCAGCGATCCTCAGATCCTCTTCATATTGGGCCATGCGTGCAGTGAATGTTGCTGATAACTCCTCCATGCAGTTAAATAAGTTGGTATATAGATCCATTTTGTGTATGAAGAATTAAGTGCAGTGAAGTAGCAATCCAGGAGATATTTATAAGTGAGAGGGTGCACTAGAGGATATAGAAGGCTTTTAACTGTAATTTAACATTTAAAGGTAAATTCTGTATTTTTAAAATTTAAAAATATACAAGAGCTTTTAAAATAGGTTTTGACACTTCAACTACCCTCCAACCCTCCAACGTTACTGGTTTAGGTGGAGGAAACATTTGATATTCTTGTAGAAGAAATTCATCAATTTCCCCCTCGAAAGTTTGGTCATTACTGACATTAGGGCTAAATGTTTTGTACAGATGTTCGGCAAACGCGTCGGCTTTTTCTTGGGGTGTTCTCGCCCACCTTTGGTTATTTCTCAGTAGTGGTTTAGAGAGCTCGGATCTTTTGTATGGTTTTGTTAATATCCATAGTGAATAATTGGTTGCCTCGGTTGCAGTTAGAGCTTCTAACTGTGTCTGGAGGGTATCATCCCGCCATTTTCTTAGCATATCTTTCAGCCCTTTACCAGCTCTATTAAACTCAGCTCGGTCTTCGCTACGCCTACTGTGGAGGTTTCATTTGAACGCTCTGGTTATTCTATTATTTTTTTCCTCTTGTCCCCTTGACTTTGTCAGAATTTTATTCCAATTAAATGTAGCTATTTTTTAAAAGTGATTCGAATAAATATATTTACGGTGTGCATCCAAGAAGTCGCCTTTATTTTCAAGCGTCCCCTTAGATTGTGGCGACCGTGCTTAAATAAAAACGAGGATGAAACGTGCGAAAGAGGAAAGACGCGTTGCACGCCGACGTTTCACGACTACAGCAATTAAGCTAGACGAGCTGTTTGTAAAAAACGTAAAGGACCAAGACTCAATACAAGCAGAATTTAGTAACTTGTCTTCATTTTATTCAGAACTACAAACAGTAGAAAATAAGGTATTAAACTTGTGGCTAGACCTTGAGGAGCGTGATCAAAAAACTTTCGATATAGACGTCGACACTGCGGATGAGTATATCGATCGTTGGTTCTCTCTCGAACAGAAAATGAAGAGTTGGTTCGAGAGCAATGGCAGCGTATCACAATCGGCTCATACATGTGTTGAAAAAGAGGCTAGTAGATCGTCATCATCACACGCTCAGAATCGCCATTACAGGCTTCCTAAACTCGAATTGCCTACGTTTAACGGTGAAATAAAAGGTTGGCCACAGTTTAAAAAAAATCACTCCGACGAATCGATCGATGGTGATGATAAGTTCCAATACTTACGGCAATGTATGGAACCTGGATCTATGGCAAAGGAACTTATTGATAGTTTTCCTCCATCGGGCAACAATTATAATAAAGCATTGGAACAGTTGCGACAGAGATTTGCCAGAGAAGAGCTTATAATAGAGTTTTATGTGCGAGAGTTGTTATACTTAGTTCTTGCTCAAGCCAAAGGCACAAACAGTAAAACACCGGTAAGAAGTTTATATGATAAGATTATCACACAAATTTTAGCGTTAGAAAGTTTGGGCGTAACCCAAGATAAGTATGCCGCATTTCTCTTCCCTGTGGTGGAATCATCGCTGCCGGAAGACTTGCTAAGAGCTTGGCATAGAAAAAATTTTCAGTCTAGTGTCAATGTGAATCCTCTGTCTAGATTGCTCGCACAAGTATTGATGATTGGCGGCACGTGCCAGGTGATGCTAATCCAGCGGACTTGCCATCACGTGGTTGTTGTGCGAAAAAACTCCTGGAAAGTCGATGGTGGGAAGGTCCTGCGTGGCTGTACAAACCGCAGAAGGAGTGGCCTATGTGCTCAGGAAAGCCGGACGGAAGTGAGGTACTTAGGGAAGTTAAAAAGAGTTGTTTAACGGCTCTAACTAATAACTTTAAAAAAAATTCTGAGCGATTTACTTATTTCAGCAAGTATTCTAAAATAGTGCGGATGGTAGGGTGGTGCCTCCGCTTTATAAACGATTGCCGTTCTAGAAAGAATAGGATTTTTGGGGACATTTCTGCACAAGAATATATTAAAGCTGAAAAAGTATTACTCCTACTTATTCAACGCGAAAGTAATTTTAAAAATGTCGCAAACTTACAAACTTTCCCTGATAATGATGGTTTTTTGCGCGTTAAAACTCGCCTCACTCTCACTGATAATTCGGAAGATTCTAAAACTCCCATTTTGTTATCAGCCCGGAACGTAATCATTGAAAGGTTAGTTGCTCATAAACATGTTGAACTGTCACACGCTGGTTCGCAAACGATGATCAGTAGCTTGCGCGACTCATACTGGATCGTTGGTATTCGTAGGTTAGCTAAAAAAATTGTTAGAAAATGTATTACCTGTCGTAGATTCAGTGCCAAAGCGTGTGTAGCTCCTCCACCTCCTCTTCCACTAGACCGTGTGAGTTGTTGATCGGTATTCGAAGCCACAGGTGTAGATCTCGCTGGTCCACTACTTCTTAAATCTAAACAGAAGTGCTGGATAATATTATTCACCTGTGCAACTTACCGTGCAATCCACTTGGAACTCACTGCTTCACTGTCCACAGAAGATTTTATGTTAGGCTTGAGAAGATTTTTGGCTAGAAGAGGAAGAATGAGTGTGATGTACAGCGATAACGGAACTAACTTTCGTGGTACCAGTAATGTTATGAGTAACGCTGATTGGCAACAGATAGCAAAAAGAGTCTCCATACAAAAGATTAAATGGCGCTTCTTACCTCCGTCTGCGCCATGGTGGGGAGGGTTCTATGAGAGAATGGTGAGGACATTGAAAGAAATCTTGCGTAGAGTATTGGGGAAATCAGCTCTATATGAAAATGAATTGTATACAGTTTTGTGTGAGACGGAAGCTGTCATAAATTCGAGACCCCTTACCTACGTCGCCGATAACACAGATAACTTGAGACCTCTCACACCTGACATGTTCCTCCGTATCGATGGAACGAGAAACGAGCTTGACTACATAGATCACATTGATGGTAATATCCTAACGTCGCGCTGGAGGTATATAAATAATATTAACGCTCAACTAAAGGCACGTTTTCGAAGCGAGTACTTGTCTCAATTAATACAGTTCGCTAACGATAAGACCAGGCGAGATTTAAAGGAAGGCAACATTGTTCTCGTAGGGTCAGACGAGAAACGCGTGCACTGGCCTTTGGCTTTGGTGCTAGACATATACCCAGGCGTTGATGGTCACGGTAGGGTTGCGCTTGTTAGAAAATCGACAGGCGAACGCGTCAAAGCTCTGCAACGTCTGTTTCCACTCGAGGTCTCACATAATGACGAATTAGTTAATAAGAAAAAGAATGACTTAAACACCAACCCTTTGAGTCCAGTTAACGAGACAGCAAAGGTCACTCGTGCTGGTCGTACGGTCAAGATCCCAGAGAGGCTGGATCTGTAACTGTAAGTACTTATCCGATAGTTGTTTCAATTAATTTAATGTTAACGAATAATTTCTGATAAGTGTTATTCAACTTAAAGAACTTGCGCTTCCCACCTGGAAGCGCAAGGGGGGCAGGATGTGGTGGTTTCATTTGAACTCTCTGGTTATTTTATTATTTTTTTCCTCTTGTCCCCTTGACTTTGTCAGAATTTTCTTCCAATTAAATGTAACTATTTTTTTCAAGTGATTCGAATAAATATATTTACGGTGTGCATCCAAGAAGTCGCCTTTATTTTCAAGCGTCCCCTTACACCTACTTTGATGCCAGATTCGTCGCAGTCGCCGCTTTTCTAGGACAGCATTTTTAATGTCTATCGGGTAGTTAACATGTTCTTTGTGATCATCAAGTGTGGGAGTGCTTTTCCAACATGCTCTTTGTATAAGCGAAGTTATGTTCCGCGTGGCGTCCTCTCCGCTTATGTGAAATTTCGTGACTGCAGTCACTAAAAAAATATTTTACAGTGGCATGCAACTTAGTGACTGTAGTCACTATTTCGCTTGAACGCGACCATCTGCAAATTTATGTCTATTTCTTTCTATCACGCTAGTTATTGATACTTTCGCTCTTTCTAATCGAATATTTACACATTATGTCATGCTTCAAAAGTGATGAAAGTTCGAAATACGTCAAAGTCGATTTAAAAAAAAAAATGCAAATCTGTGTTGCGCTTCCAAAAGTCGCGTGGTGTTTGGTGCAGTTGCATGCGACTTTTTTAAAGTTTAAAAGTGTTGTTTTGCTAAGGAAAACCAGTGAAAAGTGAGTAATAAACCCTGTTTTAAGTGTGTAATATCAGATTTCAACGTAAGGGTAAGCATTATTTCTATTTTTGCATGATTTTATGCGTAAGGGTAACGGCCAACGGTCAGTTCTAGTGTTTCATCACAATAATATAATAATGTGTCACTAGTTATGTGTAAATAATTACTTTTGGGTATAGAATATTTACCCTGAAATAGTTTTTCAACAAAAGATTCTTGAAATACAATAAGATTTCGCAAAGATTAAAAATGTTCGTTGATGTATGCAAAAAAAATGGCGGTTTGCACGCGCAGTGGGTCAGCTGCGCCTTGCTCAGAGGATGATTTTACATTTACGATGGTACAACAAGTGTGATATATCATTGGAAAGGTCGTTATAAGTAGAAAACAGATACATTTACGGTATCTATTGTTTACAAACTTTACTGAACAAATAATAACAAGGTACGTAACTCGCGCTAGCACGAAAGTGGTAGTTACTTCAATTAATTCAATATTTTATTGCAAAAGAAAACCTTATCGAATATAATGTTTACAGTATATGTTAGAACATGAACTTGGCTTTCAATTAGTAGTTATATTTTTGTGTTACGTGTAACCATAAAATTGTAGTAAATTATTTAATCTGACTGTTAAAATTATATCCATAAATTAATCGATATTTTAGTATGTTTCGATAACTTATTACTAATTATCTATGGTTGTGCAAGCGAGATTGGACAACACTAGCCCAGTTATTAACTGACGGCTCTTAAATCGTTCCTTTCCTTGGTAACCTTCACCGAGGAAGTTCACTTTGACCCCGTGGCCAACTGCTGTCGTCTCCGGGTAAGTTTTGAGTTCAACATTTCCTACTTCTTTCTACAGGTGAAGACTTTCCAGCGGTGCAGCTTATTGCCTGCTAAAATGCATGGCTTAATATATTTTATTTTATACTGTGTGCTATTTCAGCCTACCTATTTAGTGCCACGAGGCCGATGACCCGTACGGTCAGAGGTCGCGGCACCAGCTTGTGCTGCCTACCTAAATTCTTTTTATTATAGCTTCTAGCTACGCTGCATTGCCGCTGGGAGATTCTCTTCACCTGCTATTTTAGCGGGTCACTTGGATGTAATTACCTAGTGACAAACTGACCCGAACTTTTTCTATTTCCAGGGTCTTCGCACCGGGCTTCGCACCATAATGGCGGTAGCGAGGCACACCAGCGGAGACCCTGGCACGCCGGCATCACCACTAGCCACGTGTCCACTAGCTAAGTGCATACTACCATCTTTGCACAACGGACCGAACAACGCCACGGCAGAATATTTATTACGAATCCATTCCCTGAGGTTCATTTACTTCAAAACCAAATATAAATTCATGTAACGTTCTCTTACACCGATTATAATCTCTTAATATATTGTAATCAACCTTTTATTTATCTCTGCTCGCCCTAGCCGGTAGTTAGTCTCAACTACATTCATTATTCTTTTTTTTTTATTAGCTACCCATAAAACCCCACCGTTACAAGGATGCCCAATCTGTAAGTCGATTGTACAGTGTTTCTGGTCTTGATATCTGTATTACCCTTGTACTCATGGTTAGCAAGACAGGAGTGTGATCAGAAGAGCCATCATAGCATGATTCTACTTTGAAGTAGTGTTTGGATAATCCTTTTATAACAAAGAAATCTACTAAGTCTGGCATTCTTTTAGGATCAGTGGGCCAGTATGTGGGCTCCGAGCCCTTTTTCCGCTCCGACCAACGAAACTGAACAACTAGTTGTTCCGATCGGAACTTAGTGTGTGTTTTGTGCCTATCGAACCAACTACTCGAGTAAACCATATTAAAGTAATATAAAATTCCTAACGGTACAACGAAACAAAACAAGGATATGTTACTATTTTTTTTTTTAGTTTCTATATTTAATAGTGTTTTGTTTCACTTTACATAAACTAAAATAATAATAATAATACTTTAAAAACTTAAACTTTAAAACTTAAATGTTAACAAAATCTTTATCTGACACAAAAACAAAACTGAGATTGCCTTACTACTTACAGAGTTTACCTTAATTTTTCCAAGGCATGGCCAATTGAGGGAGCGGGAGAGAATCCTGCCCCTCGAGTTTCGCAGTCTGCGGCGAGGACGCCGCAGACTCTTCTACGCCCGGGACTACCGACCTCCATGATCGGGGCCTGAGGACGGCAGTTCGCTAATAATGGAAGAATAGCACAAAGTCCGACAATTCATCTCTCATCTTTACTTTTGTGTTTTGATTGTTTTGCTTTACGCCACATGTTGCAGGTCCAGTGGTAAAAACACTCTTTTACGGTGACATTTGGAAATGCTGCAGTTAAAGCGTTACATAAAGCTATTTCAAAGTCGCAGTGCAAAAGCTCAATTTTTAAATACGGTAATTTTACTTTCAACAATTCAAAAAGGGCGGAGTATGTGTGTGTGTGTGTATGTTAAAAGTTGATAAAATGGCCGCGGGCAACTCTTGAATGTGGCATCTATAAAAAAATCTCTGGTTTATTTTATTAATATTTTTGACTCTTGAGAACAAAGTACCAGAATACGACGACCATCTTCGTTATAATCACATAAAAAAAAATCTTCATGTATTGGAGGCACCTCTTAAAAAAAGCTGAATACCGTTTTTTTAGCTCCAACAGCTTTGTTTCGAGCATCTTAAAGTGCACTCTTTACATTCGAAAATGTGGGCATAGTGGTTACAAAATTAAGGCCTTGATCTTGCATTCCACAAATTGCGTCTTGTAAATACGTGGGGTCGGTTGGTCACTTTTTTCACTTTATCTTTTATCTTACTCTTTTCCAAAATTATTAGGTTTCTCTCATAACTTTGTTCGCAACTGTGTGTTTAATTTATTTTTATTACACTATTGTCCTGAAATTCATAATAATTCGTTAATTATCAAATAAATCGATGGCGAGGTCGAATCAGAGGTCGTTCGTATAGGCGAAGTTAACGGCCAACTGAACTAAACACACGGAAGGATGTCAGTATTTTTTTACCCTCCTTAGAATATAAGAGTCGTCGTATTAACTTACTTTTACGGTTATTCCTGCTTTCCACTTTTCTGCTCTGTAACGAGAACATCTCAAATATTTTTCACCACATTTGTATTGGCGTACATAAACATATTGATAGTTTTGGTATAATTTTTTTTTTCCGACATGTTTAACAAAATAATATAATATTGTGATATGTAAATGAATGATAGGGTAATCAATCTGGGGTGTGATTGGTTGGATCAGCTCCAAGTTTGGTGCACCCTGGGCAACGTGGGCGATGACGCATCATTGATTGCTCCTCTGGAGTAGCTGGCGTCAACGTCAACGGCCAAGAATCTGACCAACCGGCCCTTTTCAGGGCCAGCTGACCTCATTGCACGAGGGGGTCGGGGCATGGCGGGCCTGCAAGGCCCGCGGGGGTGGGGGCTGCTCCAGGTACCCCTCTGCTGTTATCAGAGGGGAAACTGCGAATGGCCCAGGGTCAGTCGGAGTGCGAGGGATATGCTCTATGGGTAACCTTACACCCCGGCGTCTGTAGACCCGAGACAGCGTGCGGTTTTAGTCGGTTCAAGCCCGACATAACCGCCCCCGCTGGCCGGCGGGGGGGTATCCGAAGGGATTTCCGTACAAAAAAAAAAGGGTAATCAATCTGACATAGGTAGGCACTTCATCTTATTAATCCTTTTGCTATTTGAAGTGGCCAGTCACACCACCATATTAAGAAACAACCGTAGACAGCCCTGGACTGGAAGGAGCCATAGTTGTACCGTCAGGAATAAAAATAGTTGATCCGATTATTTCCTAACCGACCAATCAAATAGTTGTGTCGTTAGGAAATAGAATAGTTGATCAGTTTTCAGTTGATCAGTTCAGTTGGTCAGAGTGGAATAAGGGGCTCCGAGGTTGTGATCGTAGTCATGTTGTTACTGTCAACACTTAATTCCAGTTGCCTGCCTTTGGCATTGGTAAGCCTTGATCCCCAGGTTACATGCTTGGCGTTTCAATCGCCGCCCACCACAAACCGATTACGAAGTGTTATGAAGAAATTTGAATACATACTTGCAGTAATTTTGTGCTTCGGAGGAGTATATATTGCGGAGACATAGAGGTATCCAGTTCGATCTTCAACAACTATCGCCGTTGCTTGCAGGTAGTCGTGATTGTATCCCGGAAGCACATGGTGTCTTATTGTTTTTTTTATAATCAAAGCTCCAGCATGCCCTGTTCCGTCTGGGTGTGCTGTGTGGTAACATTGATAGTTCCTACATTTTATAGAACTGGCTAAGGTACAATGGGCTTCAGATACAAGAAGAATGTCGAGTTTGTGTTGGATCATAAAGAGTTCCACTTCTTGTTTGTTGAGTGCTAAACCATTAATGTTCCAAGTCCCTATGTGTAAACATAGACCTATTTTGAGAGCTTGTCAATGAGTTTTACCATGAGACTCATTTGCTCATTTGTTTAGGTTTCAGATACAAGGACAGCATGAATGAGATCAACATCAAAAGAAGAGAGAAAGTCGGAGTAATGGGCAGGAGTACTTTGGGCATTGACATGGACAGCATTGAAAAATTTGGGGAAACAAGAAAAGACAGAAAACAGCTGATCCCGAAGGTGTATAGAATCATCACCATTATCTGCACTAACGAAGCACTCAATGGACGCAGAAGAGGACGAACAAGAAGCAAAACTGTCATCAAAATTATCTGACATGATAACCAGCAATAATGTAAATACAAATAAATATCTAAATATAATACAATATAATATAATATAATATAATACTATGCTAATAAAATATAATAATAAAAAGTATATAATAATAACTATATATCAAACCAAATATTAATTTTTGCTTTTTCTTTCTTTTTTTATAATATATCCACCCGCCAGTTGTGTTACACAAAAATAAAAAATATTTTTTTTTCTTTTTTATGCTTTTACTTAATTACGCATTTTATAAAAAGTATTGCGTATTTTTGGCCTAACTTCTAGTCTTTTCGCTCACTTTGATCATTTCGTTATTTGCGAGCGCCATCCAGGTTACCCAACAGGTAACTTTGATAAGTTACTGAAATTACCAGATTTTGGCAACACTTTTCTTTATTTTCCTTCTTAAAAAATTAAAATAACCTACTTATATTGTACAAACTGTACAGAAAAAATTACCGGTAAAAATACGAACTTTACTTTTTCCATACGGGGCAACATTTACACCAAATGTGAATCTGCGTATCTTGTAATTCTGTAGATGAGTGACCATATTACGAATAGTAGAGGAATAAGTCTACTATGGTAGATTGGAATCTGTTGGAAATTCTTAAAGTTATTTGCTTTTAGCGGAATCGCTCAATGTAGCCTTTTTGGACCCTATATAGGTATTTTTGTCGACGTTTTCTGAAATGAATCCTAGCTAGATCGATTTATCGCTATAATGAATGCCGCAATGAATATCGGTAAAACGTCGCCGCTCGTTGACCTCTCGCGCCGCTTTCAATCAGCTGTACTAACACAATGGAACGTGAAAAATTCAAATAAAAATTTAAAAAAAAAGGCGAACAGGAAGAAAAATCGCTCAATTTTTTTTATCTTGAGTACTTTCACCTGTCTTCGTTTTCGGGTGCGTTTCCCTTACACCCTATATATATACGCATACATACATTCATAATTGAATGTATGTATGCGTAATAGCCTTATACGCGAGATAGCCGCTTACAAACTCGGATACTCCTTTGCAACCACAAATCTGATTTCAACCAAATTTGCCATGGTCATAACGACAATCTAGGGGCATGTTTTGAGCCCATAAAATTAAAAATCAGACATACCATTGAGGAATTATCACCGAAAAACAAATTTACCATTGAAACTAATGGAAAAAGTTCGCACGCGCAAAAATTGAACTTTCAGATTTTGAAATAAAAAAAAAAAGCTCGCTCAGCTGAATTTTCTTGCGATCGGCTAACTGCATCGCATCCCTAGTATATATTGGCTTTAACCTTTAACTCTCAATCACGATATAGTTGCTGACTCGCAAGTCTGTAAGGCCACCCCTGTCCAACAGACAGAAGGAGCTCCACAGGGCGTGGCATGTTGACGGCCTCATCCATAAACTGTCGACGTCCTTCCTTCATTGCAACCATGGTAGCTGTCGAGGTGCAACTTTAGAGGAGACCACCCGGGCCGGAGTTCTCTAAGGTAGCCACACTAACGGTCGTAGAGGATAAATCATCATACATCATTCTACTTTCTCTTTATCTAACTCTTTTAAACATTATAGCATTTCCCTCGCTACGATCATAACTGATGGGTTATTTCAATCAGAAGTCACCTACTGCTGGATTTTAAGGTTTCTGATGTTGTGCTACGTTCACTCATTATAATTTTGTCGGTTAATCGCTCCAAAACTGTTGGTTTTGGTTTTTAATGTTATTCTATAAACTGAAGGTTTTTGACGTGACAACGTCTCATAAATCGATGGAGCCGGCTGAACGCACGAAAATACATGAGGTATGCGGCGCTACCGACGTGTGCGGCGTTACCACATAACGTATGCGGCGTTACCTCGCGTTCTTATGACGTTGTCACGTTCAACTATCGTCAGTAAACCGACTTTCCAGACAACCGATTTTTTTTTTCAGCTGAAATTATGCATTTATATATATTTGATCGACTCTAACTATTGGTACTATTCACGTAATCATTAAATCATCGTTAAATAATATATTTGGAGTTAAGTAGTAAAGTATATCATAAGAAAGTTAGGTAATTAAAAAATAGATGGACTGCATAAAATTAAAATTAAAATTATAAACGGGATATTTACCATGTTTATTATCTTTTTCGAGAATCCGATATTTCGGCACTGTTACAAGTGCCATGATCACGGATGTACTAAAGTTCTGTTTATTATATTAGATATATATATATATAGGATATATAGGTATTAAAGTTGTACTTAGGTTAAGTAAATATGTTTGTAAATAGACCAAAAAAAAAAACAGCCCGCTGAGTTTCTTGCCGGAGTCTTCTCAGGACAGGGCCGCGTTTCGAACCGGTGGTCCATTTGCCAAACATTCGATTATTATTTTTTATGACGTTTTGTAAGTACCGTATTAATGGTCTATACAGAATAAATGGTTTTTGACTTTGACTTTGACTTTGACTCTGCAAGCTAGTTGTTACTCGGCAAACCGTATCGATCTACCCTCTTCCTAACTCGTTTCTGACGCGCGTCACCACTACCACTGTCCGCGTTCTCACTACGCACTCGATCACGTTCACGACACACAACACTCACAGTATCGGCTCGCGCGGTTTTTGGAATTGCAGTTTGTTTGGGCATAAAATTGTTTTGAAAGAAAAGAACAAGAAGCTCGAATGCCGACTACAATAAAGGGGACCCATTAAAAATCTAGACCGGTCCAATTTCATCTGCATTGTATTATTTTTGTTTTATTTTATTTTTTTATTCAGTTTTTTATGCATTCACGTTTTTTGATTTTGACGTAACAACGTCTTATAAATCGATGGAGCCGGCTGCACGCACGAAAAAACATGACGTATGCCGCGTTACCACATGACGTATGCGGCGTTACCGACATATGCGGCGTTACCACGTGACGTATGCGGCGTTACCTCGCGTTCTTATGACGTTGTCACGTTCAACTATCGTCAGTAAACAGACTTTATTTAGTTATCTTTTGTCTAGATCGTCCGAAATCGATAGAGGTTAGGTTAGGCTAGGATAGAGAGGCGGCGGCCCTCACCATGGTCTCCAACGAGAGAACGTCCACGCCCAGGACCGCAACGAGATCCCGGCGTTGACTCGCCCACGAAGGGGTAATGCGAGCAGGTAATGCGCGCGAAAGAGACGGCGGAGAGGGAGCGGGAGAGAACCCTGCCCCCCGAGTTTCGCAGTCTGCGGCGAGGACGCCGCAGACTCATCTACGCCCGGGACTACCGACCTCCATGATCGGGGCCTGAGGACGGCAGTTGGCCGACTCGCCGTCCTTACAGAAGCAGGCCGTGGCGGAGGCGTGTCGTGTGTGCCCTACACACGCCTGCCAACTCACCGAAGCGGGATAAAACCCGACCCCACCAGTCGACGCCGCTGTGGCGGCCAAAGTCCGCCGGCAACCCTGGGGTTATCCTTTCGAGGGCTTACCCAGGGTGCCCGGCAACGGACATTTGGGGAGGACACCGTGCGGTTTTAGTCGAGACACGACATAACCACCCCTGCTGGCCAGCAGGGGGTATCCGAAGGGATTTCCGCACGTAAAAAAAAAAAAAAAGGCTAGGGTAGAGATAAAAAGTTTCAAATAAAATAATTAATAAGAAAAGTTATTTAAAAATATGGCTTTGTTCATAACGGTAGTGCAACTACAGTTAAGCTAAAACGAAAATAATAATTTTATGCAAGGACTGTGCTGATTTCAAAAGTTTGTATCGCGCAAGGTAAGTTCTCTGTTTTCTATTTGCGCTATTTATTTTATTCGTGAATTACTCTTCAGCGGTTATGTGCACAAATTTGAAAAGTTGTGCACTTTTGTACGATATAGTGCTCTAATTATCGGTAATATCCAAATCCATAAAAAATATTAGTACGTAAATAGTAGTAGGTAAAAAAAATTCAACAAAATTATGGAAAAGTGATTGCAGAGATCTGCAATAAAATATAAATAAGAGCGTGGCCTGTAGCCATTTCTTTTAATGTGTTTATTCCAAAAATATTATTCAGGGAATTTGTGGGCATGGAAAATAAAGCGGGGAATTTCAGCGCTGACGCTAGGAATAAAGAATTTTTAATTGGCAGCACTGTTCAACGCTTTAACGGAATTTAGGCACTAAGGACTTTGTATCCAGTTGCCAATAAAATCTATAAAAATAAAAAATGAACTGATTTCAACCAACGTCGAAAAGCGCGGGAACCTTGAAGAGTAAAAGGCGTCAATATTGTTTAAAATTATTATTTTTAGCATATTAGTGTTTTAAGTAACTATTCGCTGTGAAAATGGGCCCCAAAAAAAGGAAAAAAGCTGAAGCCCCTGATGACCGCCTACAACCAGGCTCGGATTCCTCTGATTCCGACAGTGGAGAAAACACTTATCGGGTGTATAAGGTACCAGGGTACTCAAGAAAGTACCCGGAAAATATAAAAAAACAAGAATACATCGTATTTCTTGCCCATCAAGATGATCAAAAGTTCTTCACTGATAAAGACAGGCTTGCTATTTCGCATGCCATTCGAAAATATTGTGTTACAGGCATTCTTCATCTAAAATCAATAAACAAATATAAAATAGGAATCACATTTGACTTGTCCAATAATGCAAATGTGTTTCTACAAAATAAAAAAATGTTAGATGAATTAAGCTTAAAAGCAACCATTCCAGCAGCTGATACCGAGGTCACTGGCGTACTTACTTCAGTCCCTACTGACATATCGAATAAAAGAATTTTTTCGTTGATCGGCAGTTCTAGGAATGTAATTCAGGTAAGACGCTTCATGCGTCGTGTCCGAAGCGAGGGTGGTACGGTTTCGTACCAGCCCACCCAAACCGTCGCCGTCACCTTTGCCTCCACTGAACTCCCACAGTATGTATACCTCGATTCATGGAGATACCAGGTAAGCGTATATGTTCCTCCAGTAAAACAATGTTTGCATTGTTTGAAATTTGGTCATATTGCGAAATTTTGTAGAAATGCTGAAGTTTGTTCAATTTGCACTCTAAAGCATAACTTTAGACAATGCCAAGAAAACCCTGAGAATGCCAAATGTATTAATTGTGGTGGCAATCATGTTGCCATATCCAATAGTTGTCCCATTAAGAAAGCCAAAATTGAAGAAAGTAAAATAAAGTCAAAATCTATTCAATATTCTGATTTATTTAATGAAAATTCTTTTCCACAATTGACTATGTCCTATATTGAATCTCAAATAAAAAATCTTACTAAATCTGAATTTTTCATGAATATTTTAACAAAAACTATAACTAAAATTGTACTTAACCAAAAAGATACTCCTATAAACTCTGCATCCATAAAAGAAACCTTACAACAAACACTTCTGAATAGTTCCTTTTCTCCTCATAATGGATCTTAACATTATGCAGTGGAATGCCCAAAGCATTATAAGTAACAGGATTGTATTTACTAAATTTCTTTACGATCATAATATACACATAGCAATAATATCCGAAACATGGCTAACTCCTCTTAAAGTTTTTAACATAAGGGGATATAATATTGAAAGAAATGATCTTGGCAATAAGCATAATGGCGTAGCGATTTTAATCCATAACAGCATCGATTATAGTAAAATAAATACATATTATGATAACTCGCTACAAAACATTTGCGTAAGAGTTATCGTAAATAATAAAGAAATAAGTGTAGTTAGTTTTTATTGTCCAACAAATTGTACTCCATCTTTTAATAAATATAAATTTGAATCTATACTAAAATCTGTTCCTGAACCTATGATATTTGCAGGTGATTTCAATGCTCATCACACATCATGGGGATGTAATTCTGTTAATTCTAGAGGTCGAGATATTTTGGAGATAGTTGATAATAATAATCTTGTTCTATTAAATACTGGTGATGTGACAACAGTGGGTTCGCTGACATGGCGACCAAATGCTTTAGACTTGACTCTGGTTTCTCCATCTCTGGCTTTTTCTTCTGACTGGTCTGTATGTAAAAATCCTCTTGGAGGCTATCACCTTCCTGTAATCATTAAAATTTTAAATAATGTAAATAGTGGCTCACCCAAAAATAATTGTAACATGCAACTACCCATCTACCCTAACTTTAAAATGGTAGATTGGAAAATGTACACACAATATGTAGATTTAGACTTAACAAATTTTCAGCCATATGACTTTACTCCATTGGATGCATATACTAGGTTTTTGAAAGTTTTACATTCTGCAGTTGATAAATCTCTTCCATATTCTACATCTCAGTCCTCTACAAATTCTCCTTCAAATAGTTTTAGTCAGTTTAAGAAGAGACCCCCTCTTCCATGGTGGAATAAAAAATGTACAGAAGTAGTTCAAAATTCCAAATCTGCTTATCTTAAATTTAAAAACAACCCCTCAGATGAGACTTATATAGAGTTCAAAAGATTACAAGCTTTAAAAAAACTTACACTGAAAATAGAGAGATCAAAAAGTTGGGTTGAATTGTGTAATTCCTTCAATCGATGTACTCCACTTTCACGTATCTGGAATTATATGCGAAGATTTAATAGAACATATTCTTGTAACAATAGTGATGATAGTTGGGTTCATGATTTTCTAAAAAAATATACTCCAGACTATGTAAATATTAATATTAATTTTGCTGATAGTGATAATTCTACAAATAATTTTATAACCAATAAATTTAGCATACAGGAGTTGATTTCTGCTTTATACTCTAGAAAGGACAGTGCTTTTGGTCTGGATGGCGTTCCATACATTATGTTGAAAAAACTCAGTGAAAAAGGACTTCATATCCTCCTACAGATATTAAACAGTTTATGGTTGAATAATGACATACCTAATTCATGGAAATCAGATTGTTTGGTTCCTATTTTGAAACCCGATAAGTTAAGAACAGATCCAAATTCCTATCGTCCCATTGCTCTTACGTCTTGTGTTGGTAAAGTTTTTGAACAACTATTAAAACAAAGGTTAGAATTTTATTTAGAAAAAAATAAAATTTTACCTGCAAATCAATTTGGATTCCGTAGGGGAACGTCGGCACGTGAAAGTATCTGTCAATTACAGCTTAATATTCAAAATAGTCTTAATAATAATAAATTCTTAATGTCTGTATTCTTTGATGTTTCTGGTGCCTTTAATAGTGTTAATAAAGATATCCTTTACTCAGAATTGCTTTCTGTTGGAATACCAAATAAACTAGCTAACTGGGTTCATAATTTCTTAACTGAACGTGAAGTTTATGTCAAATATAACTGTCATCTTTATGGTCCAAGATTTGCTTCTGTTGGTACTTGTCAAGGTGGAATCCTTTCACCTTTATTTTTCATTTTAAACATACGTCGCTTGAATATGATTCTTGGTTCAGAAGTCAAAAATCTTCAGTTTGCTGATGATTTGGTCATATACGCATCTGGAAATAATTTAATTAGTGTTACAAATACTCTCAATAAATCTTTGGAAGGTTTACACAGGTATTTCTCTTACCTGAATCTTGAAGTAAATGCTTTAAAATCAAACTTGGTAGTTTTTGGTAATTCGAGCCTCTCTATTCCCTCTGTGCATTATAATGAAGTACCTATTCCTGTCTCTCGTGAAGTTAAGTTTTTAGGAGTAACATTTACTAATAATGTTTCTTGGAAAAAATATAGCGAACTAATTGCAACAAGAGCTAATAAAGCTTTCAATATTTTAAAAACACTGTGTAGTACATCATGGGGAGCTGATCCCAAAATATTACTGCTTTTATATAAATCTCTAATTCGCAGTCACTTCGAATATGGCTTTTTATGCTTTGCAAAAGATACTAAAATAGTAGATAGTTTGGATAAAATACAAAACAAATGCTTAAGACTTATTACTGGAGCCTTCAAAAGTACTCCTATTAATGTAATGCAAGTTGAGTGTAAACTACCTTCACTAAATATAAGATTTTCATATTTAAAAGAAAGATTTATTTTGAAACTTTACAGCAAAAATAACAATCATTTATTTGTAAACTTAAAACATTCCTCTTTATCACCCTCTTCTAATTCCCCATACATACTGTTGGGATTTTCGCAATATGTACAATATCTTGAATCTTTGCAAATTTATAGGTCATCCATTCTCCCCTGTTATCAGGGAGAATTTGATAGTAAATTTCCTGCAATGAACATCATTATTGATCAGAAACTATCTTCCAAAGAAGATGTATATAGTACACTTTCAGAGTTTAGTGGTTATAAATTCGTGTATACAGACGGGTCCAAAACTGATTCTGCTGTCTCTTTCGCTATTTTTGATGGTCACCTAAATACAGGTACTGGTTATAAAATAAATACAAAATCAAGTATATTCACAGCTGAGGCTGTGGCTATTCTAGCTGCTTTGAAGCACATTAAACATAGAAATAATGGATCTAACAAATGGGTCCTAGTTAGTGATAGCATGAGTGTTTTAGAAAATCTTAAGAATAACAAGTTTCAGGCTGACACGAATCATTATATTCATCTAATTAAAGAACTTTGGTTTGATTTATTTTCTGTACATAAAATTGAAGTATTATTCATATGGGTTCCTCCACATGTTGGTGTATTAGGTAATGAGAAGGCAGATTTTTTGGCCAGAACTATTACAAATTCTTCGATCATTATTCCTGATTCTAGCAGTCGTCTTAATGTCTTAGTGCCATGTACAGATATAATCACCTTATTAAAGAATAGATCCATTCAGTTATGGAGGCGATATTGGAACCGATCTGTGCAAATTAAAAATAAAGGCCTATGGTATACTACTTATAATGTTCCTATTGGATCAATACCCTGGTTTTGCAAAAGCAAATTTTATGCCAACAGGAAATTCTACTCCACTATTCTAAGGCTTCGTTTTGGTCATTGTCGTCTAAACTATCATCTCTCTCGTCTAAACATGGTAACATCTCCTCTCTGTGAGCATTGTAACTCTCAAGAGGAACAGACTTTGTCTCACATATTCTTTGTTTGCACATCCTTTGGCATTCAGCGCCTTGTGCTAATGGATGTGCTAATTGAAATTTATGGTGAATCTGCATTAGTACCGCGCAACATTCAGACTCTTCTTGTAAATAGCTCCACATACGCAGCTATGTATAAATTTATTGTTACTACAGTAGGTCAAATTTAATTAAAATTTTGTATGGTTTCTCTCTATGTAAATTGAAGCTATTAATTTTAAAAAAATAATTAAAAAATAATATTAATATATATTTAATATACACGTATATTATATAAAAAAAACCCAAAAAAAAAAGAAAAAATATAAATAAAAACTTAATAAAAATGTACCATCATTTAAAAAAAAGATATGAACAAGAAGAATAAACTGATGACAAGGCAGCATGGTTATAGAACCTTAGCCTGTTCCGAAAGGAGCAAATATAAAAAAAAAAAAAAAATTCAACCAACGTCATTCAAGTACCTATTTTAATTTTACTGGAGGAGAGCGCGGGAAACTCGTATCGAAAGGGCGCCTTTTTAAAACCTAAAATTTTTAAATCGTTATTTTATTATTTATTAAGTTAGTTTCCTTTTTTTGCTGTGATGGGGAAGAAAGGAAAAGCAAAAAAAAGAAAGAAAGATGAAAATTCGTCCTTGGTGTCCTCTGAAGACGACGGTGGAGCCTCAAGCTCTTCGGAGGAGTCTGTACCACCGGTAGAGAAGGATAAGTATCGGGAGTTCAGGATTCCTGACTACATTAGGTCTTATCCTGAAAACGGAGGCAATTTCGAATATGTAGTGTTTTTGGAAAGTGTCGACTTGGTCCCGATTGGAGATAGAGACATGATGTCCCTTTCATCCAGCATTAAGAAATACAACAAAGGCGTTAAACAATTATTACGCATGAACCGTTACAAAATTGGTGTTATTTTTGAACGTCCTGGCTTAGCCAATGCAGCCTTAACTAATCGGAAATTTTTGGATAATTATAAATTGAAAGCCAGTATTCCTGCAGCTGCTACGGAAAATACAGGTGTCATTATGCATGTTCCAATTGACCTGAGCAACGAATACATTTATAACGCTATAACTAGCACAAAAAATATTATTTCTGTCCGAAGATTCATGCGTCGCACTATTTCAGAAGGAGGAGGGGTGTCCTTTCAGCCTACGAAGACGGTGTCCATCACATTCTCGTGTGCAGCGATACCTGATAGTGTCGACCTGAACAGCTGGCGATTTGAAGTACGTCCATACATTCCACCAGTAAAACAATGCCTGAAGTGTTTAAGGTATGGTCATATAGCTAAATTTTGTAAGAATGCTCAAAGATGTTCCATATGTACAAAGGACCATAATTATAAAGAATGCCAAATACCACAAACTGAGGCAACATGTTGCCATTGTCAAGGCAAACATGTAGCTATTTCGTCACAGTGCCCAGTCAAACAACAAAAAGTGGAAGAAAACAAAAAGAAAATTAATAAAAAATCATATGCTGATTTATTCAGTGAAAAGTCATTTCCATCTCTTTCAAAGTCCAGTCCTGCTAAACAATTACAATCACTAGTTGAAACAGAACCAATTTTAAACATTTTAATACAGACTTTAGTAACATTAATTTCTCAAAATAAAAATAATGAAAAGAGTATTTGCACTCAAAGCATAAAAGATGTTCTGTTATCAAAAATTCAGAATAACATAAATAAACCTTAATTTTATGGATCAGCTAAATATTGTACAGTGGAATGCCCAGAGCTTCAATAGTAACAAACATGCTTTTTCGTATTTTTTACATGAGTATAACATACATGTAGCTTTATTGTGTGAGACTTGGCTCAAGCCTCACATGAGATTAAGTATTAAAGGATATAATATAGTAAGATTAGATTCAGGTAATACACACAATGGTGTAGCTATTTTAATACATAACAGTTTACAATTTAGTAAAATAGATACTATATATGATGATTCTATACAAAATATAGCAATTCGTTTAAAATATGGCAATAATAAAGAAATTTCATTAGTCAGTTTTTATAGTCCCGGAAACGCTTCATTTTCTAAGTATAAGTTGGATAATTTAATTCGCAGTATTCCTGGTCCTCTCTTGGTAGGTGGAGATTTCAATGCACATCATTCGGCTTGGGGATGTCACAGTGTGAACATTCGCGGCCGAGAGGTGCTTGAAATCATTAATGACCGTAATTTGGTTTTATTAAATGATGGAGAAATGACTACTGTAGGCTCTGATAGGTGGCAAAGAAATGCACTTGATTTAACTGTAGTATCAGCTTCAATTTCATCGTCTTGTAACTGGTCTGTTCACGACGATCCTTTAGGTAGTTACCATTTGCCTGTAATTACAAGGGTACTAATTATTAACAATTATAATATCCCACATGATACAGAAACCTCAAATTTACCTAAACATTTTAATTTTAACCTGGTTGATTGGGAAATATATAAGAAGAGTGTTGATAGTTTGTTCATTGATTTTAAAATTAATCAAGATAACCCACTACAGTCATACAATGACTTAGTAGAGTTATTAAATTCTGCTATTGTTAAATCATTACCAACATCTTTAAGACCTGCTACATCTTTTGATACAACGTTAGTAAATAATGTTCGTAAAAAACGCATCCCATTACCATGGTGGAATCTGAAATGTACTAAGGCAGTAGAAGACTCTAGGAATGCCTATAAAGAATTCAAGTACAATCCCACATTAGAAAAGTATATTGAGTTTAAAAAATTACAAGCACTTAAAAAGTTAGTGTTAAAAAGAGAAAGATATTTAAGTTGGATTTCTCTATGTGAGTCATTTAATAGAACTACTCCATTATCTAGAGTTTGGCAAATTTCTAAAAGATTTAATAAATCATTTACACCTCCATGTAACACTATTTCTCCTTGGGTATTCGATTTTCTAAAAAAATATACTCCAGATACAGTTGAAAGGCCATTCCAATCAATTCCTAATGAAATAAAAGTTTCAGGGCATTATGCATATCTAACTAATCCATTTTCTGTTCAGGAATTACAATCTGCAATATCATCTAGACGTGATTCAGCTTTTGGCCTTGATGGAATACCATATAAAATGTTAAAAAATGTATCAATTAAGGCACTTTCTGACATACTAAGTGTTTATAATTTACTCTGGCAGGAAATGATCATCCCCAATGAATGGAAAACAGATTGTCTCATCCCAGTTCTCAAACCTAACAAAGTAAGACACAAAGCAGAATCATATAGGCCAGTAGCATTAACATCATGCATGGGAAAAACCTTTGAACAATTAATTAAACAAAGGCTAGAATTTTATATAGAAAGTAATAGTCTATTACCATCTAATCAATTTGGCTTTCGACGTGGTTGCTCAACTAGAGATAGCATTTCCCATTTGCAATTAGACATATACAATTCTAATAAAATGGACAATCATTTTGTTGGTGTCTTCTTTGATGTAGTGGGTGCATTCAACAACATCAATCTGCACATTTTGTGTGTTCAACTTCGTGCCCTTGGTATTCCTGAAAAAATTATAATATGGATCTTTAACTTTTTACATGGTAGAGAAGTCTATGTTAAGGTGAATAAAAGATTAATAGGCCCACGTTTTTCATACAAAGGGGTATGTCAAGGTGGCATCCTCAGTCCATTGATTTATCTTCTATATATACATAGACTAAACATTGTACTTGGTCTTGAAGTGGCAAATTTGCAGTTTGCAGATGATTTGGTTATCTATGCTTCAGGTTCAGATATAAGTTCTGTTGAAAGTATTCTAAACACAGCTTTAACTCGGCTAAAGAACTATTTTCATTATTTAAACTTAGATATTAGTCCAGAAAAATCTAAAGTTGTAGTCTTTGGAGAGTGCGAAACAGTCCTAAATATTTATTACAATAATTGTGTTCTTCCAATAGTGAATGAAGTGAAGTTTTTGGGTATAATTTTTACAAGCAACCTCTCATGGACTAAGTATGTTGATTATCTGTTAGGTAGAGCTAATAAAGCATTTAATTTCATAAAGTCACTGTCAATTGCAGCTGATCCTAAAATTTTGCTGATGCTTTATAAATCTTTAGTCCGTAGTCATTTTGAACATGGATTTTTATGCTTTGGGTCTGATCAGAGATTGGTTCATAAATTGGAGATCCTTCAAAACCACAATCTTAGATGTGTAACTGGTGCAATGAAGACAACTCCAATTAATTCACTTCAAATTGAGTGTAGCACTCCTCCTATGAATATAAGATTTCAGTTTTTAAAATCCAAATACATTCTCAAACTTTTATCTTTTGAAAATCATCCTTTACTAAAGAAAATGTTATTTTATCACAGAGTATACAGTCCCTCTAATTCCGTAAATGTCCCCTATATATTTCATGACTTTTCTAACGTAATCAGTATTGATGATCAATATCAAATTGAGAAATGTAAAGGCAGATGGCCGTGTTACTCTGGCAATTATATCAGCAAATTCTGGCCCATGGACATATACATTAAACGTGACCTACGGTCTAAAGAAGATGTCTATCAGTTAATTGCAGAGTTCCCTGGGTACAAGCATATATTTACTGACGGATCCAAAAACAATAGAAATGTTTCGCTAGCCATATATCTACCTCATCTTACTGTTGGACATGGAGTTCGGTTACCTGGAGCCATGACTATATTTACAGCAGAATCTCTAGCCATTTTAACAGCTCTGCAGTATATACAAGAAAAGAATCTTGGGCACACAACTTGGCTTGTAGCGACCGACTGCATGAGTGTTCTCATGGCCTTACAACACCCGAAACTGGACGCCAACACCGGAAATATTTTATATGAGATTCGGACTTTATACGCCTATCTTAGTTCTAGAGGATTTATGATAAGTTTAATATGGACACCCTCCCACATTGGAGTAGCAGGAAACGAAAACGCAGATCATCTTGCAAGAGTTATCACTGACATTGACATCCCAAGCCCAGTGACGAGAAATGTTGCCATACCAAGTTCCGACCTGCTTACTAAATTACGTGAACAAAACACCTGTATTTGGCATGAGAACTGGCAAGAAACACTAAGAACTAAAGGAAAATGGTATGCGAAAATAAATCAAACCATTGGTTCTGCGCCCTGGTTCACCAGATCTGTTCTTCCTAAGAGCAGAATATTTTACACTACTATAAATCGTCTTAGACTTGGACATGGAAGATTCAATGCACATTTAGCCAGAATGAAAATTATAACATCGCCTGTTTGTGACAATTGTAACTTAGGAAGTGATCAGACCCTAGATCATATAATTTTTGAATGCCCTGCATATGACTTGCAAAGAATTCCTCTAATTGATAATTTATTGGAAATATTTAGAACGCCAGCAAGCATCCCGCGCGACACTCAAGGTTTGCTGGAAAATTACAGTACTTATGTACCACTGTATAAATTTATTGACAGCACTGGATGGGCAATTTGACCGTTCGGGGCGACTTATTATAAGGATATGAATGACCCGGATGATATGACCTTACTTCACAACATGAATAAGACGAATACACGGATATGACATTAAATTATTATGATTTTGACTAATTATTGAATACTGAAGACGTGGCTCTGGCCTAAAATATAAACTACTACTACTACTATAAACTACTAAGGACGAGGCTGCGGCCTTATTGACGTTTGGACAAGAAAGAAGGAAAAACTGAAGACGAGGCGGTATGGTCCAAGATCGTAGCCTGCCCGACACGGGCGAAGGAAAAAAAAAAAAAAAAAAAATTTAATTTTACTGACAATTTATTTTTGACACAACATCAAGCAATAGTCGTTTTGGAGGGAAAAGTGATTTGGCATCTGTTGGCTTGTGCTGCTGCTTACCTGATTTAAGTGTTATAAAAGTGTTAGTTGCAAAGAATTCAAGTTAAATAACTGGTACAATGTCGCAAAAGACTATCACATCATTTTTTAATAGTAGGAAAAGACCAGCTACTGACGATATTTTAAGTTCTAAAAGTAAAGTTCCACTTATTGACAGAACTTCTGAAGTCAGGTCTACAACTAGCCGCATAGGCGTTATAAAAAAATTGGATATAAATTCTAACGGACTCAAAGAGACTACTCCATGTGAAACTACTAAAGAGCTAACTTTACAGCATGACATAGAAGTTCCGTCAAAAATAAGTTCACCGTTTGCTAAAAAAGTCAATGCTGCAAACACAGTTGAAAGTGCAGTTCCCTCGAAATCTGAAGTAGTTTCGGCGCGGAAAGAGTTGAGCCTTGGTGACATACGGAAGAAGTTGGCTGGTAGTTCTAGGTTAACTGAACTAAAGGCTAGCGCCGAACGACTCAGCAGGGGCATACAGGAGTTGAAAGCGGCCAGTGAAAAACGGAATCTGAAAGAATTCAAGTCTATTGATGTGGAAGTACCTTTAAGGTAATAATTACTTGGTAGATATAGGTTATTGAGCCTTTGTAACTCATGAGGTATTTTAGTAATACCTATGCGAATATTAGATATTTATGGTTGATAAATAGTTTATTCTGAAACTGTTTTGCTTGTTATAGATAATATACCTTTCCATCTGGTCTCCATTATACTCAATGATAATCTCTCTTTGAACAATTTAATTGAGCTGAGCGAAGCGAAGCTCTCATATGTGGCTAAGCCGTTAGGTCGAGACTGTACTCCTCCAGAACCACAATACCGATCTTGAACAAATTTGCCATGGTGATAGTGTAGACACCGCTGAGTGTTTAGAGGGCTCAACTGTTCAAATACAATGAGACCGTAATCTTAGCAATCCATGGATTCTCCGTGCGGGTGCCGGGTCCATCGCGTTGCTGAGTTGGGAACTCGGGACAGTGCCTGGGACTTGCGACCCAAGTGTAGGTTTAGAAGGGGCCCCTTTTGTTGATGTACATCAACACTCACCTTCACTACCCAAGTTCCCCTCCCTGCCTAACCAAATTTGATACGAACCTACTAGTGCCGCTTTAGACATTCGTCCTAGTAATGAGCTTATTGTAGCTCTCGATAGGCCTAGATCTTTAAGTAGGTTATAGAGAGATTTTGCTGGTATACCTCTCGCTCCCACTTCCACTGCATACAAATTAACCACGTAACCGTTTTTGATTAATTCGTTTGTGAGATCATAGTATTTATTTTTCTTTATTGTGTGGTCCTTCGGTATATTTGTTTCCCACGGTACAGTAAGTTCCACAAGAACCACATGTTTTAATCTCTTAGAATATAGGAATATGTCAGGTCTAGATGACGAAACCCCAACATCCTCCGGAATTTTGTAGTGCTTTTCATACGTGTCGATTAGGAGAGTCCAATCTGGGGCAGTATCTAAGATTGAATAAGGTTTGTTCCTGGGTGTTATGGATGAACCTTCAGACACAAAGTTGATATGACGTCTGTTAGTAGTCAATCCTTTTTGGGCTCTAGCTACTGCCAGACTCATTGCTTCACGTATGATGATAAGCACCTTATCGTGGCGGCGTGAGTAATGGCCTCTATCGAGAAGCACCCTACATCCTACTAATATGTGTCTAGCCGTCCCTATTGCCTCACCACAAGTATAACATTGTTTTTCTGTGGCCTTCCCCCACCTTACCAGATTACTCTGGTCTGGGAGGGTCATCTGAAAGGCGTTAAGATAAAATTTTAACAGGGCCGGCGACCAGTCATAGATCAAGGTGCGCCACTTTAAGGCCATCGGTATGCAGAACTCTCCCATTGTCAACCATTCATTTTGGATTTCCAAATTCATCGCGTGCACTCGATATTTATCATTTTCGTCTTGTTTTAGAAAGGACTTAAGTATATCCTGGTCCCTTTCTGGCTCTCGTACTCCCAACCCCACTCTGTTTGACTGGGCCCCTATCATAAATCGTTTATGGAATAGAAGTCTAGATTCAAGCTCGGACGCGTTATTATCTTTCGGGAGTGCCCTGATTGTGACATCTTGGGATTTTCCTAAGATGTGGGCTTTGGTAACTCTAAGATGTTTATAGAGCTCCGATGGTTTCTTAAGTTTCATCCCAAAATTATTTTGATCCCTAAATAGAGCAGAGGAATCAGCAGAGTGCGCTAGTCCAAGCCACGATTTTAGCGATTTTATGACAGTTGCATCTATTTTCGCCAGTAAGGTTTTACCGAATTCATACACCAGAAAAGGCCAAGTCAGACGTGATGTTAAGTAGTTGTCATATATCCAAGCTTTTTTGATATTGTTTAGTGGTATCTGATCTATCTTATTTAGGTCATTTATAAACGTATCGACAACTTCATCTAAGGATGGTGTGCGTCCTTTATAGTCTATCTTTCTCCCAAGAAATTTAAATGGCACCGATTCAGCGACTATGGAAACTGGTTTACCCCCAATGAAGAGTCCCGGGTCGTAAGAGGTAAATTTGGTGTCCCGTCTACCCAGACATAGACAGTGACACTTACTGGGCTTCGTCCTCAGTCCATTTGTCCACGAACAGAACTCATCGACTTCCTTTAATAGTTCCTGACATTGTTTTGGATTGCGCGTCAGTATTGCGAGATCGTCAGCAAAAGCTAAGATGGACTCTGAGTATATGTTATTTACTTTAAACCGATAACCCCATTTCTTTTCGTGACGTATTAACTTGGTAATTAAGATATTAATTACTATGTTAAATGCTATTGGTGACAAGCAGCATCCCTGAAACAGTCCCACATTATACCGTAATGGTCCTGTGTGTACTTCTTGGAAGCTTATAGCAAATTTTAGCTGGGAGTAATACGACTCGATTATCTCTATGACCACGGGCGGAAAGTTATACCATTGAGGAATAATCATCGAAAAACAGTTTCACGAGCGTGCGGCCTTAGCTATGCGCGCGACCGTAGTAAGATGCCTTATTTTTCAAGTAAGAGTCCTGCTTGCTCAGCTCTATTTATTTCATGCGCACCCTGCACTGAATTCCTAGTTGAGCTGAGTGAAGCTCTTATACGTGGCTAAGCTGTTTGGTCGAGATTGTACTCCTCCGGAACCACAATACCAATCTTGACTAAATTTGCCATGGTGATAGTGTAGAGTGCTGAGTGTTTAGAGGGGTCAACTGTTCAAATACAATGTACCATTGAGGAATAATCATCGAAAAACAGTTTCACGAGCGCGCGACCGTAATTAAACTTCTTATCTAATTCCACCACCATAGTGACACTAACAGACATTGAGCCAACCATTAGTTTATTTATTATATGCATTTTAAACAGTTAGAAAATGACTTATACTGGTGTACATGGCCTTACCAACATTCTTGAGGCCCAAGCCAACCTCACCTGCTATGCTCACAATGAATGAGGCTCTGGCACTGGTTTTCCTCTCAGGGTTGGGAAGTCAGATGGCAGTTGCTCCTGGTAAAGTCGACATACCAATCAAAAACAATAAGTGGGCCTCGCGCTCTAAAGTGAAAACTTTGGACACCACTGGGAAATGACTATGAGGATGATGATGACAAAATTACTAATACTAAGATACTTGTACGCCAAAGACTTCTATGGGTATGCATGAGACTACAACTAACATCCAGATAATTTCTAAGCCTTCATAACTTTACTTGTGTATATATGACTTATGTATTAGATTTCCCAACCTATCATTCCTATGTATTTAATATAGACTATTTGATTTTTCAGTCCAAGCAAGAAAGCGGTAAATCGAAGTGATCTATTGTCACCAAAGAAATGTATCTCAACACCTACTTCTCAACAGAGACCCTTTATATCACCAAGAAAAGTCTTTGTCAGTCCTGTCAAAAGTCCACGCAAGGTTAGTATTTGTAATTCATATATCTATACTATTATAAAATTGAAAATTAGATGTGTCTGTACATTAGAGATATTAAAAATAAAATACTTGGATTATGTTAAATGAACAATTCAAAACACAACAATATATTTTTTGTAATTCATGTCTGTTTATCTGTTTGCTCGCAATGGATGCACAAACTATTGTACGAATTTTGGTGTGGGTTTATTACTAGAAAGGTCTTGGTCAGACTTAAATTCTGCTGTATGTTTGATTGCAATTGGTTAAGTAGAACTGGAGATATGACCCAAAACGGGATAATCTACCTCCGCGCAAGTGGAGCCGTCGGCATCACCTAGGTTAAAAATATAATAGACTCAAGTAGGTATGAAATAAATATTAACATACAACAAATAGTACATTCAATTTGCTATTTTAAATTATGAGGTATCTTATAGTTTTACTAGCTGACCCGACAAACTTCGTTCCGTCTTAGAATCAAGTTATGGTGGTTATCTTATCAGCTGAATTTATTTCGTGAATGTCTCCTTGCACCCCGGCATTAAAGACCCCAGACGGCGTGAGGTTACATAACCACCCCGCTAACCAGCGGTGGGGGGTAACCGTGATAATCGCCGCATAAAAAACACCACAAAAAGGCACAGTATAGGCGGAGACAAATCTAAGAATCAAATACCATGAAAATCGGTTCACCCATACTTGAGTTTATTTTTTTTAATAAATATTGTACAGTACACAACTCTATTCTAGACCCAACGTAAGCTTACCTAGCTTGTGTTACTGGTTCTGAAATGCGGATAAACATATTTAGATATTTTTTTTGGTATATACCTATGTATATACCAAAAAAAAAATCTAAGTATGTTTCTATAAACCCAGACCCCAAATATTTGCACTGAGCGGGAATCGAACCCGACAATTTTTTTTTAACAAACATACAGGTGATGTAGGTTCATCAATTAATTAGCCTATTTGCAACCTAATTTTGGATGCAGGCATACAAACATACTATCAATAATTGCAGAGTAGACACTTGGTATTAATGTCAATAAGCTTTATATTATGGTGTTTAGTTTAAGTGGGTATGTGCCGTATTTTGTATGTCACATAATTATTATGTGACATACAAAACATAACTACACTAACTAACATTAACACTAATCTTTAGGCCCACTTGTCCGTATTGACACTTTCTAGTTTTAATATTTTTTTAATGACATTTCGGACTCCAAATATTAAAGCTATTTTGTACTATGCTTACTGTACAAAATAAATATATAATTAAAAAAAAATCATTTTTAATATTATCAATGTACAGACACAACCGGTGACATGACCGGTTTCTAATCCATCAAATATTCAGCAGCTATCATCAAAACCCTTGAGGATGCCGTGAGGCAAAACGGCAATTCGCCACACCATGAAATTGAATTGAATTGAGGCGAAACGGGTCAGGTTTAATAAGTAAATATCGTGTAAAAGTACAAGTAATTTTATTCCTTATACATCTGATGTCTTAGACTGAAGTTTCGGGTATTTGGTACCATGTAACTCATTTATAGCACAATCAGACCTGAAGCAGCATGTGACACTTCATATGGCCAAAACCCTACCCAAAAAAGGTACCTAAATTCACTTTGTGCTGGCCTCCCAGCTTTATTTTTATTATATTTGGCATTTATGGCGGGTATGCTAGTTGTCGATCCTCAAGTTCAGAAATATATGCTGAATCAGATACAAAACATAATAGTGTTTTGTATGCTTTTTGCCTTCATAATAGTCTTTTGTCTCCAGTTTTGCTAAAGTGGGAAGGAGATTTATGACATTTCAAACTCATCTAATTCACTTCTGATTAATTCCATCTGAGACTGCCCAAGTGTCATACTCAGTGTTTTTGTGAGTCATTGCTGTTGATCCTGGTATAGTATCATTAAAAAGAAGATAACAATATACAGGCAACAAACCTGGCTCATTAGCATTACTACTACTGTTTGTATCATTATCGTTAGTGATATTTAATAAATGGTTTTAATATCCAGTCAGATCTTTGCAACATTACATAATTATATTTGTTTTGTTCATAAATTTATTGTTATTTTATGACGCATTAACAGACCGATCCCACGACCATTTAGTAGTTCCATCTAACGTAATAGGGGGAAATGGAAACCTTATTGTCAATCAACCTTTTCAAGGGCTGCATTTTTACTGTCGCAAGGAGAACATCCTGATCTCCCTTTTTTTTATATGCATTAAGCCCCTCGAGCTTCACCTCACCGGAGGAAATGTATATGTCGGACTTAATACGCCAAAACCACACGGTCTTCTCGTGTAGCTGGAGGACCGATACGCTCTATAGGTAGGATATCCATGAGACTCCCGACGCACCGATACCTTTTTTTTATTTTTTATTATACCTTCGGATACCCCCCCCCCCCCGCCGGCCAGCGGGGGCGGTTATGTCGGGCTTGAACCGACTAAAACCGCACGCCGTCTCGGGTCTACAGACGCCGGGGTGTAAGGTTGCCCATAGAGCATATCCCTCGCACCCCAACTGACCCTGGGCATCTCCGGTTTCGAGATGGCCCCCTCGGGTTTGGGAACCACGGTGTCCCCGTCTTGCCCCGGTTTGGGGGAGGGGCGCTAGTCGCCCCACCGTCCCGGCCTGCTTCTGCTGGGGCTCCGCACCTTTACCGCAATCATGCTGCCGAGCGAGAGGACTCCCACCCCGATGGCTGCCACGAGGTCACGCCTCGGCACCTCCCACGCTGGGCAGTCCGCCAGCGTGTGCAGCCCTGAGTCCTCGCTCGCGTCACAGTGATGACACTCAGGCGTTGGCTCCTTCCTGATCCGATGCAGGTGGTCCCCGAAGCACCCCTTCCCGGAGATCACCTGCGTCAGTCGGTACGAGAGGCTTCCGTGTCGCCTCTCTAGCCAATCCTCCATGAAGGGCCTTACCGCCGCTATTGCGGCGGACGCACCGATACCTTTTTTCTTTTTTTTTTTTATCGTGCGGAAATCCCTTCGGATAACCGCCCCCGCTGTATCGTGTTTTTGGGGATCAAATCCAACTCTAATCTTTTTGAACAAGCTTTTATTAACTGTTATGATAATAATATGTTTGTATGTATTGAATGGAATCTTTGAACTTAATTTTGGAGCACTCCAAAACGTTAGGATTGATTTGAACAGTTATCAAGGACCGATGACAATACAATAATTTAAAGAATTTATTTTTATATTAACACGCTTTTATTAGCTTCGCATGTTGTTATGTAACGAAATCTTTGAAATCGACATTTGAGCCCTATTTAAACATCGCATTAATGTAAAATTTGGCTCACTTATCAAATACCGATGACAAACGTAATTAATATAAAAAACAATAACTAAAAAGTCAAAAATAAATAATAGTTTAGAAACTATGATGCTCGATGATGATTGCTGTAAGCACCCCACGCTATTCAACAATTATTTTTTACTTTTTAGCTTGGTCTCCTATTAAAACGTATTTTTTTAGTTTTTAAACTATTATTTTTAGAAATATACTACCCGATAGCTGACCCGGCTTTCTTCGTTCCGCCTTAGAATCAAGTTAACATAACTTGATTGTATAATATATTATCACTAGATATTATAAAGCAAAGTCTGCCTGTCTCCGCCGCGTCTGTCTGACTATTCGCGATAAAGTCAAAAACTACTGCACCGATTTTCATGCTGTTTAAATGGATAGAGTGGTTCTCAAAGAAAGTTTTTGCATATAACTTGTCAAATATTTGTATACATTGTCTAAAATATAATGATATTTGTTGGAGGTGTCGGCAAAATAGGCCTTCTGAGAGCTTTCAAAGAAAACGCTGCCTAAACCCTTTGAGATTTATGATTACGTTTGGTCGCGACAACTGACATCCACGCGGGTGAAGCCGCGGGCATCAGCTAATATTCTATAATTAATTCAGCTTATAACGTAGGCCCTTATCAGCTGAATTTGTTTCGTGAATGTCTCATAGTTTTAAATATCCTAATTGTTAGTATAGCCATAATATCCTGAGAATTACTCGATCCAATCCGTAGATGGCCCAGGGTCAGCTGCGGTGCGAGGGAAATGCCTTATTAGGCCACCTAAAACCCCAGCATTAGAGACCCGAGACGGCGTGCGGTTTTGGTGAGTTTAAGTCCGACATAACTACCCCCACTCTGGCCTCTGGTGGTGCGGTAACCGTGAGGATAACAGAAAAAAAACCACCACAAAATGGCGCAGTATACGCGGAGGCAAATCTGAAAAATCAAACATCATGACAATCGGTCCACCCGTTCTCGAGTCATAAGCGGTCATCACTAACACGATTTTGTTTTATACTCGTATATATAGATTATATAAAATACAAAATTCACTCCAATAAATTGTTTGAATGTACCATTGTTTGTTTATGATTTACAGAAATCTAGTAGGTCTGTTTAAAATTATTATGTCCCTACCAACCGTTTGAATCAGTTATTCTCTAAGTTTCCTTGTAAAGTTGTTACTTACCTCAGTATACATTTCTATTCAGGTTCCAGCATACATCCGACATGCAGCGCTGGCAGCATCATCCAGCAGTTTGCCTTTGCCGCACCACTATAGGTTCCTTGCTGAACTATTTCGTGGAATGGAGACTGTTGTGGCTCTTCTCTATAATCGAAATGAAAAGATAACATTTACTAAACTCAAACCTTCAGTACAAGAAATGCTCAAGAGATCATTCACGCAAAAGCACTTATCTCAGATAAAACATTTGGTGCCTGATTTTTATAATTTTGAAGTGCAAAAAGTCAAGAACTTCAGTGCCTCTGCCCACAAAGAAGAATATGAATTAGTTATCTCTCCAAATTTTCCTAATGATATCAAAAGTATGAATCCTAGTGTACTATTAGAGAGACGCAGATACTTCTACGATACTTTGTTAAAATTGGTAAAGAAACATCATGCACAGTATTTACAGACGCTAGATCCGCCTATGGATATTCCTGATGATAAGTTAACTAGATGGCATCCTGAATTCGAAATTGAAAAAATATCAGAAGTGCAGTGTGCCAAGCTGCCTGAAATGCCGAATATTGAGAAATTCTCTAACGCTCAAGACGTTCTAGCGAAGGCTCGTGAGTTATTCAAATGTAATACAAAAATGGAAAGGGCTTTGCAGAAGTTGGCCGAAGCGAAAGCCCGTGGACTTACCGACGAAGAGAAAGTAGCTACAGGGCTAACTGATAAGCCCAATACAGCATTAAATGGTGTGAAAACTTATGGTACACAAACCAGTCAGCCTTCTACTAGTACTGTTACACTTTTAAATCCAGCACTTCGAAATCTCCCTACTGCTTTGCTGGAGAAAGTGAAAGCAAAACAAGCAGCCAAAGCACTTGAGGCTATGACTAGGTCTACTGACCATGACCAAAAATACTTAATCTATAGTCGCTTGCCTGATCTCGCTCGTACACTTAGAAATATCTTTGTCACAGAACGAAAGAATGTTCTGGCATTGAATATAATTCTTTCCAAACTGGATAGCAGTTTTAAGGCCAATATTTCAGCTAGTGATCTACAAAGAGATATTAAAGTTCTCTCAGAGGAAATGCCGAACTGGATCAAATTGCATGATATAAGAAATAATACTTATCTTAAATTGGATAAGACTGCTGACTTACAAAAAATTATCTCCAAGCTGGAGACTGTAGCCAATAAATATAGAAATGATTAATTTTACAGCTTGCAATAATTTGACATTACAAACTAAGACTGAGTAAATATACAATAATATCTTGTTTAATTTTGAAAACCATGTCTAAATCAGATAGTAATTAAGTTGTTTTTTTTTTCTTGTGTAGGGTTTCATGTGTGTGCAAAAAAGGAAAATTTACAGTCACTGAAATAATGAGCTAGATCGTATTAATGTACTATTTTTTATACTTTATCTAAATATAAAAATATAGCCAATTGACCTCAAATCTAACAGTTATGCCAAAAATATATTGACATAGTGGAATCTTGTAGAATTAAGCTGACATTTTATTATTTAATAATACTTATTGCAGACTTACCATACTTAGCATAATTAAAAATATCAGGACATGAACTGTGTGACTTCGTTTAGTTTGTATTATTTTAGTATTATATAGTATAATTTAATATTATTTGTTCTCTTTCCTTACAGTGTGGTATTGTTTTTATAAATAAAATATGGAAACAGGTTGTATATTTTTCACTTTTGACCCACACTTACAATCTAAGTTCAATTAATTGGTTTTAGATGAGCATACTTACCAAAATATATTACAAAGATTGCAACCAAATAATATAATTTGTATACTGAATTATTTAAAAAAATATGTACATATTGAATCGATTATATTTTCATATATTACGCTACATAGTAAAGTCAACCCCAATGGGTGTATGGGGCCCCACGAAGGTTTCCAGGACACAAGCCCATTGTACCTGTAAGCCGGACTCCTACTGTTTGAAGGACGAGGCTCTGGCGCAATCTTTTCTCTCGCAGTTGGAGAGTCAGACGGAAGTCGCCCAGTTAAATTATAAAAAGGAGTGAACCCGGAATTATCGCTCGGATGAAGAAGTAAAGTAAACTTCCGTGCTGCGCACAAATATTTTATGGAAGTAGGAACAGCTAGCTCGTCAGTGGTTGTATCTGGGTTAGTTCGCTGTCGCTACACTCGCCGCAGGAAAGGGAGAGGCAAGATCATTTGAAATGGCAAGTGGTACATTCTAGGGGTAAGTCGGATTGGAATCGACTAAGACCGCACGGTGTTGTGTGGCCGGGGAACCAGGTGTACCGTGAATAGGATACCGCTGAGATCCAAAACCCACCCTACCTGTACGGTAGTACGGCGCGCCGCCACTGGGCCTGCTGCTAGGGCGACGGCTAGCCCGAACCATTAGCCCCAGGCCCAAACTCATGTAGGACGGAGATCATTCTGTGATCTCCGCCGCCCCAGGCGCCTTTTACGCCACGAGAGAGGCCTAGAGCTTTCGTTCCTTTTTAGCCGCCTTTTGGCGCAACTTTACCCCTAGATATAATTGTAGGTACTACCTTTTTTTTTTTTTTTTTTTTTTTTTTCGTGCGGAAATCCCTTCGGATACCCCCCCGCGTGCCAGCGGGGGCGGTTATGTCGGGCTTGAACCGACTAAAACCGCACGCCGTCTCGGGTCTACAGGCGCCGGGGTGTAAGGTTGCCCATAGAGCATATCCCTCGCACCCCGAGGGATATATATGTAGGTACTACCTATATATACATACAGCTTGGCTAAGGCCAGGTCAATAGTAACTGCAACCGACGAGCATGTATGAAAGTAGAAGAAGGGAAAGGTATGCGTCAGGATCGTAGTAAGTGGAAACCATAAATATAGACATCAACGGTGGAAACGTAGTCTGTCTACTCCGACGGGAAACTTTCGAAATTGGAAACTTTTTTATACATCTATGCCTATTTTTTCTAGAATAGCCAGACGTATAGGTATATAATGTATCAGGGCTGCACACGCTGGGGGACTGCCCGGCGTGGGAGGCGCCGAGGCGTGACCCCGTGACAGCCATCGGGGTGGGAGTCCTCTCGCTCGGCAGCATGATTGCGGCAATGGTGCGGAGCGCGAGCGCGTGGGCCTCCACCACCTCCTGCGAGCATGTATGCAATGCTCGCGAAGGAGAGGGCGGAGCGCGCCCGGGAGAGATTTAGAACTCTCCCGACCCGCCGAGCCCGCAACATGCTCGCCGCCCGTCGCAGGCGACTTAGGCGCCAGAGATCGCTTAGCGACCCCCGTCCTCCAAGAGCGCAGGCCTGGGGGTAGCAGGTGAGGCCGCCTGTCACCCCAGCAGAACCAGGCCGGGACGGCGGGGCGGCTAGCGCCCCTCCCCCAAACCGGGGCAAGACGGGGACACCGTTGTTCCTAAAGCCGAGGGGGCCATCTCGAAACCGGAGATGGCCTAGGGTCAGTCGGGGTGCGAGGGAGCTCTATGGGCATTAAGACCCGAGCCGGCACGAAAAAAAAAAAAAAAAGGTATATTACATTTGAAACCTTTTTTTTCGTGCGGAAATCCCTTCGGATACCCCCCCGCCGGCCAGCGTGGGCGGTTATGTCGGGCTTGCACCGACTAAAACCGCACGCCGTCTCGGGTCTTAAGACGCCGGGGTGTAAGGTTACCCATAGAGCATATCCCTCGCACCCCGACTGACCCTGGGCCATCTCCGGTTTCGAGATAGCCCCCTTACTTGCTCTCCACTGTACCGGACCGTCATGAATTTTATAGTCAATGTGTTTGACCTAAACGAATAAAGATTTACCATCTTTACAATATATTGACGAGCAGATAATATAACAATTCATTCTATAATCTATTCATTTATAGGTAAACCAAAACCTTATCAAAGTATGAAACTTGCATGATGGCAAGCGTTGCGACCGCGCGCCACCTAGACCAGTCGTTGCCACTGTATCAGTGCGATATCGACGTGTAGATATCAATTGCCTGATGTCTATTTTAATATCGTGAAAATCATGATAATTAATGTAATGTATCATCGTGAAGATATATAGCTAACATCGGTATAGTCGATAAATAATAAAGTTAGTGTTTCATCATTTCTGTGATATTGTTACTAGTGACTAGTGAGTGTAGCAGTGATCCTACTCTTCAATCTTGCGTGTTAAGTAAAGCTGGCAACTAAACTTATATTAACAAATAGGTACCTACTTACCATGCACTTAATTAAACGAATATATAGGTAGGTGGTTAGGTAAATCTTAAACTTCTGTATTCTACTTACTAGATATTTCTCGAATACTAATAAAGCAAATTTGATTTGTTTTATATTTAGTAATATCATATATATAATAGTTATGTCGGGCTTGAACCGACTAAAACCGCACGCCGTCTCGGGTCTTAATAGTGGGGGTGTAAGGTTGCCCATAGAGCATATCCCTCGCACCCCGACATGTTCGAGTACCTACAGTAAACGGCGCTTTTGTTGGTATGTCAGGAAGCAGAGAAAGAGTCCGGCTAAGATCGATTTACTTCGGTTCTGTAGAGCATTCTCTCTGTCGTACATCGGACTGACAATAAACGTAGACAGATCAGGAACTATAGACTGGCTATCAGCGTATACAAGAGAGCCTATGAATTTTACCGATAATATAGAAACAAAATCTTATTTCATGATTTATGAGGCGATCGAGGTCTGGGGAGATTCTCTCTAATGCGAACCTAGTTCCCTACCTACACAGGCAGATATGACGAGAAACACCGTGCTGTTAAGGTTAAGAGTCGTCGATTTTTATTAAGGGGATGCTTATGTCGTTCTAGCAGTGGCCGCACCTCACAGCCATGTGAAAGGACAGGCCTATTGATAGTTTTATAGACCTGCCCCTTCAACCTAACTGGCATTTTGGGGTCGCAGATGACACCAGTCATCTCACGCCACTCGACCCATGCAGGCATATTAGGTTTTAATATGTAATCGTTTTTGGAAAATAAGATAAAAAATTACTCCACAAAAACTGCAATAAAATTTAGGTCGATGCGGAAACGTACATGGCAACACAGGAGGGCCACTTTGTGAATAAACCATCTCCAAAAAGGAATTACAAAAAAAAAACAAGAGCGCGCAGCGGTGCAGCGGGTGTTGGTGTTGTGGGCCGCCACTAAACATATATTATTGGATATCTACTATGTGGTGTTGTAACATTCTTAGATTTTGGGGATATATTCAGTAATTATGATCTTTGATCTTGTTGATGAGTACAAGACATTATCATTAATTCTTATATTATTTTTAATTTCATATATGGTTATGTAATGAGGATACCTATGAGCTTCTTCTTGATCGGACATTAGTTTTGTTAGATACTACTGTATAATTTTAAAATGTATGTTGGAACTTTAGTTTTTAAATGCCGAAATTTGGGAAATGTAGCTCTATAATTATGTTATTACTAATTTAAGACGACTCATCATCAAAAACGGCCGTCCCCTACTGAACTATATCCATTCTACATAGTCGAATAGTAGGTACTTATGTGTCAGTTTTTATTTAAGAGTCTTGTCTATATCTATTCTGTGTCTACAACTTTATAATCAAACTGTCAGTCCGATGTTCGGCAGAGAGAACGCTCTACAAAACCGAAGCAAGCCATCTTAGCCGGAAACTCTCAGCTTCCCGACGTGCCAACCAAAGCGTCGTTTACTAAACCGTTTTTTTTTTTCGTGCGGAAATCCCCTCGGATACCCCCTCGCCAGCCAGCGGGGGAGGGTATGGCCGTCTTGAACCGACTAAAACCGCACGCCGCCTCGGGTCTTCAGAGGCCGGGGTGTAAGGTTGCCCATAGGGCATTTCCCTCGCACCCCGACTGACCCTGGGCCATCTCCGGTTTCGAGATGGCCCCATCGGGTATCACCGTCTTGCCCCAGTTTGGGCGCTAGTCGCCCTGTCGTCCCGGCCTGCTCCTGCTGGGGTGACAGGCGGCCTCACCTGCCACCCTCAGGCCTGCGCTCATGGAGGACGGAGGTCGCTAAGCGACCTACGGCGTCTGAGTCGCCTGCGACGCGCGGCGAGCATGTTGCGGGCTCGGTGGGCCGGGAGAGTTCTAAATCTCTCCCGGGCGCGCTCCGCCATCTCCTTCTCGAGCATTACATTCTCGCAGAATGAGGCGGCGGCGGCCCATGCGCTCGCGCTCCGCACTATTGCCGCAATCATGTTGTTTTTACTGTACCTGTGTGGCCACTAAGGCTGGTCGGGATTTCGGAGAGATCTTATTTAGGGTGTACGACAGAGAGAATACTACAAAACCGAAGTAAAATCGATATTAGTTGTCGATATTATAAATGAAACCGATATTCAGTACTTAGATGTGATTATTGCATTTGTTTCATTATCCTTTCATTCATCTGTTCTAAACCAGATGACGCGAGAAAAATGCTGACAAAAATTCTAAAAAAATATTTAAACACTCATAATATTTTTTATCTTCCTGAACTATCGCCTGTCTTTGTTTTCGGGAGCGTTGCCCTAACACACCGGGTGTTAGGGAAACTCTGATTAATTATATTTTTGAGCGCTTTCATCTTGAAAATAGAGGAATGTTTCGGACATAGCTTCAGGGTCAACCATTTTCAAACCTTCCCTTTGATTTCTAAGTATGTATGGACTATAAATATTAAATGAAGGTTAGCAGGTTAGCTAGGAATTGGTGGGGTTTGGATCGGGGTCTGGCTGGCAAACGCTACCTCGACTATATGGCCAGTTCATCACTGGATATGTGATAATAATATAGATACATAGGTACTTAATACACAAATAAATAGAAGGGGAATAACTAGGAGTTCCAAAGAGTAAGTAATGTATTCATAAAATATACTTCTTTACGTGTAAAATTAGACCGTTTCCGTTGGGTTAGATAGATTAAATGATGATTAGATTGATACACATATCTATTTTAGCTATCAACATTTACATTAGCATTATCAAGTACACTCATAATACTATAAGATAAAAAATAAGCCTCAATATCAGTTCTCAGCTGCAAAGATGATATTTCATGTCGTGATGAAATACATGCATTGTTATCATATTATTATTTGGATAAACGTGTTCTGGGTGGGAGAAAAACATGTTTTTCTCACACCCAGAAGAACACGTTTACAGGAATTTCTATCTAGTAGCCACGTATGAATACTGTCGATTCAGCGGATTCAGGTAGGTAAGAGGTACCTACCTACGTTCTTTTTTTATCCATAGATACATCTTTTAGTATTTTGCAAATTAAATTTTGTCTCAATTTGCAAAAAATATAACCACAGCATATATCTATACTTAATAGATACATCCAAGGTATCTAGTACCTTTTTTTTTTTTATCGTGCGGAAATCCCTTCGGATACCCCCGCGCGTGCTAGCGGGGGCGGTTATGTCGGGCTTGAACCGACTAAAACCGCACGCCGTCTCGGGTCTACAGACGCCGGGGTGTAAGGTTGCCCATAGAGCATATCCCTCGCACCCCGACTGACCCTGGGCCATCTCCGGTTTCGAGATGGCCCCCTCGGGTTTGGGAACCACGGTGTCCCCGTCTTGCCCCGGTTTGGGGGAGGGGCGCTAGTCGCCCCACCGTCCCGGCCTGCTTCTGCTGGGGTGACAGGTGGCCTCACCCGCCACCCCAGGCCTGCGCTCATGGAGGACGGAGGTCGTTAAGCGACCTCCGGCGCCTGAGTCGCCTGCAACGCGCAAGGTATCTAGTACCTAGTTTCGGTTTTATATAAGATGTACCAGTTAAACCAAGTTTAATGCATAAAGAAACATGGTTCGCGCGGGATGAGGGGCGTAAGGCAGGGGGGAGGCCGGAGGGGAAACCTGTTCGCAGGACGGATGTCAGGTTCTGTCAGGTTATATCATAATGATATCTTCTAATCTGTGGTGTCATCCCACGCGAACCATGGGAGTGTCACGCATGAGTTTGCCAAGCTATATCTATACCACAGATAATATACTATGTATCTATACCTACATGAAATAGATACAGACGAAAATATTAGAACCTTTTTGAATTTAAAAATAGGGAAAATTTGTGTAGGTAGGATAGGAGAGGAAGTTTTGAATTGTAATTTATTTACCTTGCTTATTTCCTCCCCATTTGCAGTTTCCAGGTTAAATTAAGAATCCGTTAAAAGTGCCATGGAGTCCAAAGTAGTGCTGAGTGAAAAAAATCCACAAGACGCGGCCAACATATTCGGCAAACTATTTCTAACGTAAGTTTCCTTTTATTCCTTGTTTTTAGAGGGCTGTTGAAGAAACAAGAGATGATTGAAATTTTGGAGCGATTAGTATGCTAACTTT
Source organism: Cybosia mesomella (assembly GCA_946251805.1). NCBI lineage: Eukaryota > Metazoa > Arthropoda > Insecta > Lepidoptera > Erebidae > Cybosia > Cybosia mesomella. The sequence continues at coordinate 21,825,753 of OX276401.1, forward strand.
TCCTATAAACTTAAATCGGAAATCGGAAGGCTCAGCTGTTCAGAGCATTACCGCTAGAAAGTGAAGGGACTTTATCACCGGGTTCCAGTCCCGTTCTGTAGGTTGACTTCTTCCGATTTAAATGTGTAGGAGAAGTAAACCTACTAATTGTTTCAAAATTTGAATCATCTATTGTGTCTACAACATTTAATGTGGCGGAGTAATTATAGATGGATTGTTTCCGTTAGTTCGTAAGAATTTACCCTAGGTGGCTCCTACGTAGCCCTAAGATATAAGTAATACATGCAGATGTTTTCATTTACATGTATTGTCTTACTTACGGCTATCTAGGACAGGTTCAGATAGCTCAATTGATCAGAGTATTGAGGGGATACCAGTGCAAGTTACTTTAATGATACCTTTCAGATTGTGTTCCGTTACCCTAAGAACGGATTTCACTTTGATCAAGTCGAAATAAACTGAAATCACGTTTTACTTAATGAATTTCACTGTGTAAAATATGTGGACTGAGTTTTATTGAACATAATCTCCATTATTTTCACTTAGACGTTTAACCTACTTCGTTAGTTCGATAATAAGAAAGAAGAGCGTTGCTTTGCTGAGAATAGTAGTTCCACCCTTATCATAACATAATAAGATTATTTAACAACACTTTATCATTATTTATTCAGCACTAGTATAGCAGATTACCAACCTAATATCTGGCAGTATGCCTGTCATAATAAATAATTTATAACTGAACTAGTTGTTAACTGAAACGATAACGTTTCAGCCTTTTTCCACCTTTTTCCCTCCGGAGTAGGCAGAGACAACAGCCCGCCATCTGCTTCTGTCCTTACATACTTCACGAGCTTCCTTCACTGTCATCAAAACTTTCATGCAAGCCCGTCGGTTTCGAGTGGTTTTGACCTGCCCTTTTTTCAATATCTCATTAATTTGATCAGTGTACCTGACGGCCTCTGTGGCGTAGCGGTAGTGCATTCGACTGCTACGTCAGGGGGCGCGGGTTCGATTCTCGCTCAGTGCAAATATTTGTATGCATGAATATGTCTATTTGTATTGGTCTGGGTGTTTCTATGTATAATATGTATGTATTTACAAAAATAAAGTATATAAGTATGTTTATCCGCATTCTGGAATCCATAACACAAGCTAGTTAAACTATGCTTACTTTGGGTCTAGAAAGCGCTGTGTAGAATGTCGTAGAATATTTATTTATTTATTATTTATTTAGTGTATGTCCTGCGAGGTCGACCCTGGCTTGCCTGCCCACTTACATCTGCCTTATATACTTGGTGCGAGTCATTCGCTCAATACTCATTCGTTCCAAGTGCCCAATCCACCTTAGCATACCCTTTTCAATTCTTATAACAACATTATCTTTCAGGCCACACCATTCTCGTATATCTGTATTCCTCTTCCTATCAGCCAACCTTACTCCACACATACTACGCAATGACCGCATCTCCACTGCATTCACTCTACTTTCATGATTTTTCTGCCACACCCAACTTTCACTTCCATACATTAATGTGGGGACTAGCACGCCGTTATAAACCGCCAGTCGTGCCTATCGTAATTATGAAAGGATTAATTCATAGTCACACCCGTAGGCGATAGCCACTATCACTATCTTGACAATTTTCCAATAAGCTCTATAACGAAAATGATTTCAAATGAAAGCAACTGCAGTGGCCAAATTTAGATGAGTCAAATCCTATCTTTCCTTTCCTATCCAAAACAAAACATGCTGTGCGGTGTCACCCTCATAAATACAAACAAAACCGTGTCGAACCAATCGGTTCAGTTCTTTCTTTCTTCGTCGCACGATAAAGAACTGGAATGCTCTACCCGCATATGTGCTTTCTTCTTCTTAAAATCCCGGGTTCATTAAGCGAAGCGTTAAAAAAACATGTGTGGAGGCTATCGTGATTGAGATTGGGACCACCATTTTAGGATTACCGGCATCTGGAATGATGGCCCGTATCTTCTGAACTTCACCCCAGCTTCTTACTATCTAACTGGGTGCAGTCAATTGACGGAATATTAAAAAAAAAACCGGTCAAGTGCAAACCGGACTCGTGCCTTGATGGTTCCGTACAAAACTAGATTTTATTTTATTTTATTTAGAACACACAAACTAGGCTGACCACATCTGATGGAGTGGAGACCTCGAATAGGTACCTAAACAAAAGGTGGGTCGGGACAGACCCCAACCAGATGACCTGATAATGAGATGCTCTACAGATTTTGATTCCTTTGCAATTCTCTAAATATGCTGCATAAATGACCGTATGTTTTGATGGCGTTGATGTTGATATTTGATTTTTTCACAGCTTCAAGTGGTTGTATCTTGCGTATATAATAATAATTTCAATTTCATATCTCACCGCGTTTCTAAAATAAAGGTCTTCACAGACAGACATATATATGACGGCGTGGCTTATTTAGAGTTCATATATTTATTGTTCATACATTTGATTTTATAATAGAGTGCAAATAATAATAAATACTCTACGACATTCTAGATAGGGCTCTCTAGACCCAAAGTAAGCATACTTTAACTAGCTTGTGTTATGGGTATAGAATACGGATAAACAGACTTATATACTTTTCTTTTTAAGTACATACATATTATACATAGAAAAACCTAGACCAATGCAAATAGACATATTCATTCATACAAATATTTGCAGTGAGCGGGAATCGAACCCGCGCCACCTGTCACCACTACCGCTACGCCACAGAGGCCTATCATAGTCAAGATAGTCTATAGGTGTGAACATTGTTTTATTTCGTAAGTTCCAGCCATTATTACGCTCACAATGGAGAGGGATAAGCAATATTGCTTCGAAGATAATACAACAATACAACTACATAATCTACAGTTTTAGGATTATTCCTTTACTTGTGCTATAAGACCTAGCTTCAAGCCATATTTCATGATTCTAGCTCAACGGGAAGTGGAAATTTGCTACATAAGCGATTGTGTCGTTTGATTGCCTTGACTTAGGAGTTTAATTTTTTCACAGCTTCAAGTCGTTGCAGTTTCAGTTCTGCAACTTGCCTTGAGACTTGTGTAAAAAAATCAAACGAGTATATGGTATAAATTTCAACTTGATGTCTCTACGCGTTCGTGAGAAAAAGATCTTGACAGACAACCGGACAACGAGGTGATTCTATAAGGGTTGAGGTACAGAACCCTAAAAAACAAGTAGAATTCCATCTGTTTTGCAACTAAAACATCAAGAGCTCTATAGAGTAATAGCTGCGTGAACATTCTATCCCAAGAAATCAATTGCAGGTGGAGTTTCAAGCTATTTTGCAGAGGATACAAACATGGCATCACAATGGCAGATCTATTTCTAGCCCGCAGGGGTGACGATTCAGGACGCCTCGGAAATCGCCTTGAAGAGGCCTGGGAAATAGAACTTGGGAATGAACGAAAGTTTGGCGATAAACCATCACTCACGAAAGCTATAGTGCGATCCTTCTGGGTTGAATATATGCTATGTGGTATTGTAGTTGCCTTTTTATTCATCATTGTATGGTAAGTAACAGTAGATACAGGTGTAGATACAAATCAATAATGACTGGTCCAGAAATTTGAGGTAGGATGGCGCTGAGAGGAAACCAGTAAGTACCTACCCAAGTACTGATATCTTCCCTACTCAATCGTACTCCAAATATGCTTAAGAGATTCAAGAGCGTTACTGGCAATATTTAGCCAAATTGGATACTATCTCTAAGGAGAAAAGCGGAAAGGATCACGTTCTTGTCTCTTATACGATAAAATATATATTTAGCCACCCCGGTTACAAATTATAATACAGGTATTATATTATACCGGCGGGGTGGCTAGCGCCCCTCCCCCAAACCGGGGCAAGGCGTCCTCGCCTTGCGTGGTTCTTGCGCCAGCGTGGTTCCCAAAACCGAGGGGGCCATCTCGAAAGCGGAGATGGCCCAGGTTCAGTCGGGGTGCGAGAGATATGCTCTATGGGCAACCTTACACCCCGGCGTCTGAAGACCCGAGACGGCGTGAGGTTTTAGTCGGTTCAAGCCCGACATAACCGCCCCCGCTGGCCGACGCGGCGAGGGATATCCGAAGGGATTTGCGCACGAAAATAATAAGTTATTACATAACATAACATAAACTCACGCCTGTATCCCCGAAGGGGTAGGCAGAGGTGCTAGCACCCACATTTCGCCAGTTTATGTTTAGGTCCCAATGTAATAGGTGGCGAGCCTATTGCCATTAACCGGGCACTTATGAACCTGCGATAAATACACACATAACATTGAAAAGCATCGGAAAGTCATTGGTGTGTGCCATGGTAAAACCTGGGATCGAACCCGAGACCTCGTCTCAGCAGTCCATTACCCATACCACTAGGCTACCGAGGCTGGTTATTAAATAAGTTATTAAATATACTATATACTCTCTATGACGTTGATTTCTTCGAAGTTACCTGGTTTGGGGACTCATATATTCGAAAATCCCCTTCAATTTAGCCATGCGATGGCTACAACCGTGCTGTTTGAGATTATCCTTAACCTACCTGTAACACAATTCCTTACTAGCACGGGATTGGTCTAGGGTTAGTTGTCAATTGTTTATCTTATCTTATCTTATCTTACTTCACTTCCATGATTTATTTTAATTTCCTATACCACATTACTTTTGAAAAACATGCCATAGCAGATTTATTAATAGTAATTTGTTAATAATACTAAATTCCACCAGAATTTTATCATTACCTACTTATTGATAACTCAAGAAAATCGTTAGTTCTCTTCATCCAAGCGTCAATCAATGCTTGCACCCGGAGCCCAGGGTCCGCTCTCTTACCTACTGCTCCTTTACTTGATATGGTTTGGTTAGGGGATTTTTAATTTATATCAACAGCGAGCGTTTACCGTATCAATAGGTATATCTATATATTATAATAGCAGATAACCGCGGCTCCACCCGCTCGGAGGTCGTTTATTAATTTTTGGTCATATCTCCGGTTCTAACTAAACTAATTGCAATCAAACATACGGCAAAATTTAATTCTGACCAATACCTTCCCAATAGAAAAACCCGTATTAAAATCTGTTTAGTAGTTTTTGCATCCATCACGAACAAACAGACAAGAATTCCAAAAAAAAATATTTTTGTGTTCATAATCGTTCATTGAGCGAGCGAAGCTCTTATACCCGGCATAGCCGATTGTTGGTGGCTGAACTCCTCCGTAACCACTCGCGCGATCTAGACCAAATTTACCACTGTGATAGTGTGGACATTGAGGAATGTTTTGAAGCGAGATGGTTCATGTCCGATGTACCATTGAGGAATAATCACCGAAAAACAGTTTCACGACCGTAGTAAGATGTCTTATTTTCAAGTAAGAGTCCTGGTCGCTCAGCTCAATTTATTTCAGTCGCACCCTGCACTGAATTTCTAGTATAATATACCCAAGTTTCTTTTATAATATCTTCAATGTACAGACACAACTAATTAACAATTTTATAATAGTAAACATAGCTATAAATCACTTTCAGGCCAATGATCCCGTTCACTTTAGCAATTTTCATAGAATATTTCTCACAAGATAAAACCACGGAAACATATCGGAGGGCTCACATATATATCTTTTTAATGAATTTATTTAGTACAATGTCATCTGTACTGTACGCACACATACAATTAATTCAAGGTAGAGTCGGAATGAGATTGAGGATAGCTTGTTGCTCCTTAATATACAGAAAGGTGAGTGAAATCATTGTGTTTAGTGTGTGCGACACAGCCAGCTTATTTTTCTTCTACTCTTCTTTCACCTTGTTACGATTTGGCTTACCTCGGCTTTTATGGGAGCGGTTGCCGTCTGACCCCATTCACAAGAGAATAGCCTATGGGCCTCATGTGTTAATTAATATGTCACCTATAAATAAAATCACCTCAGTGGTGAGTAATAAAATCAATTCAGTATCATTATTAGTGATAAAGCTAGCTTATTATCTTTTCAAATCATTAACACTTTTTTTTTCAGATATTGAAACTTAACCGCGATGGGTTAAATAAAACAGAGCCGGGCCAAGTGGTCAATTTAATGTCTAATGACGTCACCCGTTTTGATTTGGTTTCCGTGTACCTAAACTATATATGGGTTATGCCTATAGTTATACCAGTGGTCTCGTATCTTGTATGGCAACATATCGGCGTCGCAACTCTCGCTGCTCTACTAGTTGTTATCTTGCAAACTATCTTTGTACAAGGTAAATTATATTTCGTTAAGGTCAAGCTTGCACTCTTGGGGGCTTCCACACTTTAAAAAAAAGTCAAACTTGCACTGCGATATTTTAACGCGCAATTATTCCTGCAGGATTCTGCGACACACATGAAAATGCTATGAAGCTGCACGCAGTTGCAAGAAAAATGTGTGTTTAATTTGTGTTTTGCCACAGAACCCCGCAGTGCGTTTGAAATTCGGTGTATAGTTACTAGAAACTAACAAAAAAAATATATTACTTATTAAATTTTTATTATACATTATATTTCGTTGTGTAGGCTTTCACTAACTGGTTTCAGATAGTTATCCTTAATTTGTGATATTATACTGCATATCCAACAAGGCTCTTAATCGTTTATCACGTAGATACTTGCCTTTTCATGCTGTGACTTCAAACTAAGCTTGATCATACAAAACGTCATTGCATACTTGAGTCGCTGATATTTAATGAAACTAAAATGAAACAGTAAACAGGTACAAGTAAAGATAATACTATGTATGCAATGATAATAACAACAAGGGGTGTACGGGGGCATCGGGGGCCCCTCAATGTCTTCGGGAGCCCAAGCCAACCTCACCTGGTACCTGGTATACAATACACCTATTGATTAACGGACGAGGCTCTGACGAAGGCTTTCCTTTCGAGGTTGATGACGATGATACCAATTTTTTTTTTTTTTTTTTTTTTTTTTTTTTTTTTTTTTTTTTTTAAAGAATATTAGTAACCGAAATTACTAATATCCCCCCTAACCCCTCCAGCTAAGCTAAATTGCTTGTGTTAGGAGTGGGTTCACGTCGGTAGTGTAATGGCCAGGATTCGAACCCGGGACCTCTCGATCGTAAGGTTGACTCCTTAACCACTAAGCTACCTATACTAGTAAGTACTCATCACCCTGCAGTTATTTGAACCATAACGGCTTTCTTTTTCATTTTCAGTATACTTGAGCCGAATTCAAGGAACCTATCGAGGTAAAATAGCAAAACGTACAGATGAAAGGGTAAGGGTGATGGGTGAACTCGTAAATGGGGCCAGAGTCATCAAAATGTATGCTTGGGAGAAGCCTTTCGAAAAATTAGTCGATAAATTACGAAGGTAAGTAAATACTTTTTCATCTCTCCTGTTCGGAAAGTTTAATTTTCATAGGTAGATAGCCGGGTGGAAAGTAGCTTATTTCATCCCTAGGGTGGAAAGTATTTTTTTTTAATTTTAAGTTTTGCCATGGAGTCCATGATAATTTAATTACGTCATAATGCCTTGATAATTATGACGCTTTTTTCCAACAACTCGATTACAATGTAACCAAACTGATTCGATTTTCAAAACTTTTCTAATGTACTGCCAACATTAGAAAAGTTATGAAAATCGTACGTGAATTACAATTTCTTTTTCAGTATTAAAAAAAAACAATTTAAGTTTGCTAAAGAATTAGCGGGAAAACGAGATTCAATATAAACAAATACCTTGTGTTATTTCTGGTTAAAACTGGTTTCGAAAAGTGATTCCAGTGACATGGATATTAATTTAACTCCCGATGAGATTAAAGAACAGGCAAAAGCTGTTGTTAATAATCTATTTTCAAATTCTTCTAATTTTACTTTTATTTTTAACTGATAATCAATATACATACCTGTTTCATTAAATGTGTGTGTAGTATTTTAAAAGTATTTTAATTTCCTCATATAGTCGAAATGAAAAGTAGAGTGTTTACCTCGGGTGAATGTCACCATTTCACCCTCGAACTGTTGGCGCTCTCACTACGTTCAAGCGCCAGATATATCTCGGGTGAAATGGCTGACTTTCAACCCTTGTGTAATAATCTACTATTTACTTTTAGATAGAGCAAAACACTACTAAGACACTCAAATCAATTTATAATTTAAACCTGCACACACCCACCATTTTGGTAATTCGTGGCATTCAGACCCTTGCGATCACGAACCCGATATGTAGCCTATTCGCTGATACATTTATTTAAATATGGTGTATGTGGCGTATACAAAACTTTCGGGACCCAAACTAACCTCACCTGCTGATTGATGGACGAGGATCTGATGAAAGCTCTGCTGAAAGCCCAGACAGCAGTCGTCCCAGTCAAAAAGAATCGAACCAAAACATTGCTAGGAGTGGGAGAGTGGAACACGGGCTTCAAAGTAAAACAGTAAAAGCTTTGATGGAACCGGGAGTACCGAGACTGAAGATTGGTTTTTTTTTTTTAAATATTTAAATGTTATCTTCCAACAGGCTTGAAGTAAATTTCGTTTTAAGAACCTCATTGGTCAAAGGGTTCTCTACGGCGTTGGCGGTGTTTACAGAACGATTTATCCTATTTGCTGCCGTAGTATCTTTCGTGCTCCTGGGCGGCGAAATAAGGGCTAAGACTACCTTTGCATTAGTTCAGTACTGCAACCTTCTGCAGATATCTTGCAGTATCCTATTACCGATGGGACTGGCGTTCTTAGCTGAAACTATGGTTTCTATTAAAAGGATAGAGGTAAATAGAGAAAATATACACGTACAACAACATACAATTTTTCTTACTTCTTATAAGTTTCGACAAATTATGTGTGAACATGTTCGAAAATCTGATGAATGGTCGTTGGTCATTCTTTTGTGAAAGGACAATTTTGATAGAGTTATATCGTTTTGCCGTCCTTGGTGCTAGATGCTTAAATTTTCACAAAGAGATTCTTATACAAATATAATAATTGCCCTTATTATTTTCTGTGAGGTATAAATACACTGAATTATTACTTATTACTATTATTATATTCAAGTATAATCTTCATCTACTAATGTCTGGTAAATCTCAAAAATGCAATATTCTATTTTACAGGAATTTTTATTGTTAGACGAAAACGACCAAGAAAAGCTGAAAATTTCAAACCTAACTCTTGAGTCAAAAGCTCTACTAGCTAAAGTAGAAGATGAAGAAATAACTTTTCAAGATCCGAAGCCTTCGGGGCTTTCCATTCATAACGTGTCAGCTAGTTGGACTGAAGATGCTGTAGTAGATAATCTGAGAAATATAACTTTAACAGCGGGAACTGGCGACTTTATTGGTGTTGCCGGAGCAGTTGGTTCTGGAAAAGTAAAACATTTTAATTTACTTCTGCTAACTTTCATACATCATACATATAATCATTCCTTTTTTCTTCTTGGTTAGGCAGAGACGACAGGCTGTCATCTGCTTCTGTCCATACACACTTCACGAACTTCCTCTACTAACATTAAAACTACAAGCCCGCCAGTTTCGAGTGGTTTTGACCTGCCCTTTGTCTTTGCCTATTAAGATTCGTACCCTGCTAAAACCCTTTTAATTTTATAGTCATCGCTGCTGCAGCTGATTCTGGGAGAATTGAAACCGAAGCAAGGCACGGTTAGCTTAGGCGGATGGACCGTGTCATATGCTAGCCAGGAGCCCTGGCTGTTCGTCGCCACCGTTAAAGAAAATATTCTGTTTGGTCAGCCGTATAACCGAACCAGGTATAAGAAGGTTAGTAACTTTTTTTCGCAATCGCACGATGTACCGTTACGGATCAGTCTATTTCTGAGTTCCCGGATGTAGTGTAGAAATGTAATCCCCAGCACTAACGTAGCGGTAGTGCATTCGACTGCTATGACAGGGGGCGCGGGTTCGATTCCCGCTCAGTGTAAATATTTGTATGCATGAATATGTCTATTTGCATTGGTCGGGGTGTTCCTATGTATAATATGCATGTATTAACAAAAAAACTATATAGGTAAGTATGTTTATCCGCATTCTGGAACCCATAATACAAGCTAGTTAAACTATGCTTACTTTGTGTCTACAAAACGATTTGTAGAATGTCGCAGAGTATTTATTTATTTATTTATAGGTCGTGAAAGCGTGTGCCTTGCTAAGAGACTTCGAGCTACTGCCACACGGTGACTCTACTTTAGTTGGAGAGAGGGGTGTTAGCCTTAGCGGTGGACAGAGAGCACGTATTAGCCTGGCTCGCGCTTGCTATAGACAAGTAAGTTTATAAGAGCATAGTCTTCAATTATCTATATTATTATTAATGTTAGGGTGGAGCAATCAATTGAATTTTGATATTTTTAATTTAAAAAGTATTAGCAAAGGCCATGAATTTGCTTCGCGATTGTACCGAAACGGTACCTATCATGCCATAAAAGTAGGTACTCCATGTCCGTTTTTTATGAGATACTCTATCTAAATATAGATCTAAAATACAACCTCTGTTTTCTTTAGGCTGACATCTACCTACTCGATGATCCTCTTTCAGCCGTGGACACACACGTCGGCAAGCATTTAGTATCTGAATGCTTTCAAGGTCTACTTAACGATTCCACTAGGATCCTAGTCACGCACCAACTACATCATCTCAAGAATGCCGACAAAGTCCTTATATTGCGACACGTGAGTTACCTTGGCTGGTTTTCAACAATTTATTTAAAAACATTTTACTTGACTTGGTTTTAAATCATATGATAATATTTTATTAGAGAGCATTTGACTGCTGTGTAGCTTCAGGAATGAGCATCGTCTGATCTCCAGCGCCAGCCCTGGGGTAGGTCGAGACGGGCGGTCTCTATAAGCGCCAGGTGGCAAGGAACGCTACAAAGCCAAATGCTAAAAATATTGAAGCATTAAGTAAATAAAATTTTAATGGCTTTTAGAGTATCTACGACCAAAATGCACTGAAAAAAATCTCGCTCTACCCTGGTCTAGGGTCTTTGATCACAGAAAAAGTTGGCATACAAGGTTACAAGGTGACATAGATATTATTCCTCTGATCCGCTTAGGGTTTAACACACAATATACCTCAGTCAGTAAATCATATGAATAAAGAATATGTATATATATATATATATAACGGCGCGTGACATTAATCAATAATGAAAATCAGTTAATTTTGAGATTTATAATTTGTTTTGTTATTTTTTAACGATTAATCGATTTGAATTCGACTAAATGGTAATTTTAATTAAGAGCGGGTAACCCCGAATGGAGTTGCGTCTGCCATGGCGGGCAAACGTCGTGTCATTTCATTCGTTGGTTGACAGGCGTGGCGCGTGGTGGTCATTCGCAAACCCATTGGCTCTAAATCGTTGATTATTATTGCAATCTGTAATTGTTTAAGTAATTTAAGTGTCTGTGTAATTAAAGTAGTGAACAGTCAACGCGCCAGTGTATTTATTTCAACGTTTCCTGAAGTTTGCCGCCCACTATGGATTCCCGTGCTGATGAGGTCACAAATCATCAATCATATGCAACACCCCGGCCTCCCGTTATCAGAAGTGGGATTACCAGGGACTTCCCAGGAACGTGAAACAGGTCAGAGTATTGTTACTAACCTAAATAGTGAATCCGACCGTTGGAAAACGTTGTTTGAAATGCAACAACGCAGCATGATGGAATTAATTCGTGCTATAAAGGACACAAATACGGGCGATTCAAAACTAGCATTCCCCGAATTCAATCCTGATTCTCGAGACGCCGATGCCAGATCTTGGTGTAATACTGTAGACTTATGCATGCAAGGCAAACAATTATCTAGTGGTACTCTGATTATCGCTATGAGCAAAGCACTTAAGGGCGCGGCAGCTACGTGGTTGTCACAAAATAGTTTTGCTGGTATAACCTGGCCTCAGTTAAAAGACTTATTTCTTGCTCGATTTGTCTTCGTGGAGACTCCAGCTGCCACACTGTGTAGACTCTTTAATGAAAGCCCAAAAGACGGAGAGTGCATTTCAGCCTATGCTACTCGATTCCTGAGTACATTAATGAACCAATGGCATTCTTTGTCGATCGAACAAATTGCAATTGCTGTGACTCTGGCTCACGCAGTGAAAATCGAACCACGGTTGCAGAGACTAGCATACACTGAAAAAAATTGACAATAGAGTGAAATTGCAACAAGAATTAATGGCGTGTACCTATCGAAAAAGAGGACCTCCGATGCCTGAAAAGTCCAATAGTTACAGTGAAGCTAAAAAGCCGCGATATGAACCGAAGAAGTGTTATAATTGTGGCAAACTAGGCCACATGGCAAACGAGTGCCTCTCCAAAGACTCGCGTTATACCAATACTAATTCCAAACCTCAGTTTTCAGCAAACAAACACCAAGATACCCAGGACGGCAGGGTACCAAACAAAACATCGTCGTCTACGTGCTACTACTGCAACGAACCAGGTCACATAGCCACTCGCTGCCCGAAAAAGGATACCGAGGCTAGCAGCGGCAACGTAGAGCACCGGGTGAATGCCTGCACTGTGAAGCCAGCCACTGATCACCTAGCAATTGGATCCGGTGAGAAATTTTCATTTTGCTTTGATTCCGGTGCCCAATGCTCTCTAGTCAAAGAAAGTTTAGCAAATAGGCTCCCAGCAAGCGTCATCATACCTTGGTGATATTAATAGGTATAGGCCAATCAAACGTTAAGTGTAATGTTCAAATATTGACAACTGTAACTATACAGGGATATTCAATGCAGTTATTATTGCATGTCGTGCCAGACTATTGTATCTCTGATTCGATTATGATTGGAAGGGACTAGCTATCAATGGGATTTTCGGTTGAAGTTGGTGATAGCCAACTTGTTTTGAGGAAAATTAGAACAGTTTTAGCTTGTGATGTAGGCAAGAAGATCGGTAATTTCAACAATATCAATACTGATATTCCCTCTGAGTATAGACGTCAATTAGTTTCATTGCTCGAAGGTAGTTCGGATTATTTTGTGGAAGGTACGCCGACGAGTAGAGTAACGACGGGGCAGTTAGAGATTCGATTAGCTGATCCAAACCGCACAGTACAACGGCGGCCCTATCGTTTAAGCCCCGAAGAGAGAGAAGCAGTGCGCGATAGAATCAAAGAACTTCTAGAAACTTCTATCATTCGGGAGAGTTGTTCACCCTTTGCGTCGCCAATATTATTAGTTAAAAAGAAAGACGGAACTGATCGTCTTTGCGTCGACTACCGAGAATTGAACAGCAATACAGTACCCGACCGTTACCCATTGCCACTAATTTCTGACCAGATAGGACGTTTGGTAGGGGCAAATTACTTTACCTCGCTTGATATGGCTAGCGGCTATCATCAGATACCGGTTCAAGAAGAGTCCATAGAGCGTACAGCTTTTGTAACGCCGGACGGGCAGTTTGAATATCTGACCATGCCGTTTGGTCTTCGAAACGCCCCTTCGGTGTACCAACGTGCCATAAATAAGGCCCTAGGACCCTTAACTGAGTCATTTGCCGTAGTCTATATTGATGACGTCATAATTCCTTCAGAATCTATGGCAGAAGGCTTAGATCGTTTACGTCAGGTTTTGGAGGCTTTGACGAATGCCGGTTTTACATTGAACCTTCATAAGTGTGGCTTTTTGAAAACTGAGATTGAATTTTTAGGTTATCACGTGTCAGCTGGTAAGATAAGACCAAATCCACGCAAAATCATTGCTTTGACAGAGCTTCCACCGCCTGATACGGTAACACAGTTACGGCAATTTATAGGATTGGCTTCCTACTTTAGACAGTTTATTCAAGGGTTATCACAGAAAACTGCCCCCCTGTACCGACTCACATCCGGTAAAGGAAAAGTTAGTTGGACTCCAGCACTTGAAGTTATTAGGCAGGAAATCATTAACTTACTGACAGACACACCAGTTTTAACTATTTTTGACCCTACTAAGCAGACAGAATTGCATACCGACGCCAGTGCTGAAGGTTATGGCGCTATATTGATGCAGAAAATTGAATGTAAACTGCACGTGATTGAATACTACAGTCGTCGAACCTCCAGCGCTGAGTCCAGATATCACTCTTATGAGTTAGAGACGCTCGCAGTAGTTAATGCTGTAAAACATTTTCGCCATTATCTGCATGGGCGAAAGTTTACAGTAGTGACTGATTGCAATGCAGTCAAAGCGTCTAAGTCAAAAGTAGATCTTACTGCGCGAGTGCATAGATGGTGGTGCTTTCTACAAACTTTTGAGTTTGATATTGAACACCGTCAAGGTAAAAATATGGGGCACGTTGATTTTCTATCACGAAATCCCTTGCCCGTAGCTGATGTCCAACGATCGATCCCAAAGGTAGAGCAAAAGCGAGTCAATTTCACTGAAATCTCTGATACATGGTTACAAGCTGAGCAGGAAAAGGATAGCGAAATAAATTCCATAATAGCTAAACTTCAGCATAATGAACTTGACCTTGACCTTGCTAGGACTTACGAAATAAGACGAGGAGTTCTGCATAGAAAGATAGAGCGTAACAGCAGAAGTATTTGGTTGCCCATAGTACCAAAAGCGTTTCAGTGGTCAATTATAAATCGTGTTCATGAAAGCATAATGCATTTAGGGTGGGAGAAAACATTAGAAAAGACGTATTGTCATTATTGGTTCCCTAACATGAACAAATATGTCAGGAAGTTTGTTGAAAATTGCATCACATGTAGAGTGTCCAAATCCCATTCTGGGAAAGTTCAAGCAGAATTACACCCAATACCGAAAGTAACAGTACCTTGGCATACCATTCATATGGATGCCACAGGAAAGCTTAGCGGTAAGCGAGACTCTAAGGAGTACGTGTTTGTGTCAGTAGATGCTTTTACGAAATACGTACTTCTGCATCATACTATGAACATTGACGCTAATAGTGCTATAAAGGCATTGCAGTCAAGTGTGTCATTGTTTGGCCCCCCTACGCGTGTAATTGCCGACCAAGGTAGATGTTTTGCAGGGAAAGAATTTAAGGACTAGTGCTGCACATAATATTAATCTACACCTCATCGCTACCGGTTCTAGTCGCGCTAATGGTCAGGTAGAACGCGTGATGTCTACACTAAAGAATATGCTCACGGCAGTAGAAACAAGCAACCATAAATCATGGCAAGCTGCATTACCAGAAGTACAGCTGGCATTTAATTGCACAATGAGCCGGACAACTAAAGCAAGTCCCCTTGAGCTATTTATAGGTAAAATTGCTAGACCGCTACAACTTATGACGTTAGATACAGACGAGATAGATTTAGACTTAGATTTGGTTAGAGAGCGCGCGGCGCAGGAAATTGAGGCAAACGCCATTGTAGAAAAGGCTAGATTTGACAAAAATAAAGCAAAAGTAAGAAATTTTAAAGTAGGTGACTATGTGTTATTAGAAAATCATGAGCGCAATAAAACAAAGCTAGAACCCAAATTTAAGGGGCCTTATCTGGTGGCTGAGGTGCTTGACAGTGACAGGTATTTGCTAAAAGCATTGAACTCTAATCGGACGTATAAGTACGCACATGATCGCATACGACCTATGCCAGAGTGCTATGTTCCATTGGAGTTGAATGTAGGTTTGGAGGCACCCACTAATAGTATAGAGTCAGAATGTGCCGATAACGGCGCAGGTGAGTTGTGCAGCTAGATTTACTTGTTTACTGTGTGTGAATACCTTTGCTAATATTAACCATTGGTGACAGAAGCCTGTGTGGCACCAGCCTGTGTGGCGATAGCCTGTGTGGCGAAAGCCTGTGTGCCACCAGCCTGTGTGGCAATAGCCTGTGTGGCGCGAGCCTGTGTGGCACCAGCCTGTGTGGCGATAGCCTGTGTGGCACCAGCCTGTGTGGCAATAGCCTGTGTGGCGCGAGCCTGTGTGGCACCAACCTGTGTGGCGCCAGCCTGTGTGGCACCGTCCTGTGTGGCACCAGCCTGTGTGGCACTAGCCTGTGTGGCAATAGCCTGTGTGGCAATGTAGTATGGCAATAGCCTGTGAGGCACTGACCAGTATAATAATGGCCTATGTGGCCCCAGCCTGTGTGGTAGTAACCTGTGTGGTCATTTAGCGATTGTTTTATGTTATTCGATAACAGCTGTGATCGCTCTTTGTGATATTGTGGTGTTTGATTCAAAACGGTCAGAATGACCGAACGTTAAGTTGTTTATTTGAGTAGCTTTACGATTGTCCACAGATGATGACTGATGAGATAAACTATTCACCCGAGGACGTGTGAGGATGCAGGACGGCCGTAACGGCGCGTGACATTAATCAATAATGAAAATCAGTTAATTTTGAGATTTATAATTTGTTTTGTTATTTTTTAACGATTAATCGATTTGAATTCGACTAAATGGTAATTTTAATTAAGAGCGGATAACCCCGAATGGAGTTGCGTCTGCCATGGCGGGCAAACGTCGTGTCATTTCATTCGTTGGTTGACAGGCGTGGCGCGTGGTGGTCATTCGCAAACCCATTGGCTCTAAATCGTTGATTATTATTGCAATCTGTAATTGTTTAAGTAATTTAAGTGTCTGTGTAATTAAAGTAGTGAACAGTCAACGCGCCAGTGTATTTATTTCAACGTTTCCTGAAGTTTGCCGCCCACTATGGATTCCCGTGCTGATGAGGTCACAAATCATCAATCATATGCAACACCCCGGCCTCCCGATAAATATATATATATATATATATATATATATATATATATATATATATATATATATATATACATAGGCGTGCAGTCCTTCTCCTCGCAGTATTCTCCAAGCGGATGTGTGGGAAATACCTCAATCACGACCAGCGTCACGTGTGCTCGTCGCGTCACATGCCGCTGGTCGAGTTTTTTTTTTCATTTTTTTTTTTTTTACTTTACCCGTTTTTTTTTTGTTTCAAATACATATTTTGTCGATACCAAGTCATCTCACCAAATTCAGAGACCTAATTTTGTGACACCTTATATACAACCGAAATAATAAGTAAGTTCATATTTTAGGGCCAGATAGAAATCGAAGGCAAGTTCGAGGAGGTATCCACCTCACCTCTGTTTGCCGAACTACTAGACGAAGATCTTGAAACTGAAGCAGCGGGTGATGACAACCATATTCAGCAGACTGTTGCTGACAAAGTAATTATTGATACTAGGATCGCCCGATGGTGATCGAAATTTGACCACAATGTCTATACACGCATACACTTTCACCATCTCACTCTAACAAACTCATGTGAAGTCATGTGCGTTCTACTGCAAGTATCGCGATGTAAAATACATGATTATTTTCAGATTTTAAGTTAGTCTTTAACCCAATTAATCTTTATTTCTACATGAAAATGCTGTTGAACTCTTAAGTGGATTCTATTAAAATATTATAATTTTGTTTACTTAAATCAAATTAGGTAGATAATAATTTTCGTTCCAATTTTTTATATAGAAATCTGAAATCATCTACTTTTGACGTTGACTGTACGAGTCGATGACCTCAGGCGGTAGTGCATTCGACTTCTACAAGACATTACGCGGCTTTGATTCTCGCGAAGTGCAAATATTTTGCATGAATCCTACTAATATTATAAACACGAAAGTTGGTGGGTATGTATGTATATGTATCTTTGTTGCTATTTCACGCAAAAACGGCTAAACGGATCTGACTGAAATTTGGCAATGGGATAGATTATAGTTCGGAATAACACTAAGGCTACTTTTTACCCTGTAATACGTTCCCATGGGTTGCGGGAACGGGTTGAGAATTCCACGCGGGCGGAGCCCCGCGCAACAGCTAGTATTCTATATTTGCATTGGTCTGGGTAAAACTGTGACGCGCAGAAAAAGGGTGAAGAGACTTCAAGGCATCGTAGTCGTCAACTTTTTTCGATTGCTTACCGCTCATAGCGTCACAATACATTCACACACACATTGCTCATTATAAGAGAGGTTGCGCCATTTCATTCGTACCTATAAATCATTTTATTTTACTTATTTAATGAATTTTGCCCATTGACATTGGAAACTTATTTTTTAGCCAGTAGTAAGCAGTACTTCAGTAGAACAAGAAAAGCCAGCTGAATCACCAGATGATCAAAAGGAAATTGAAGAAATGGCTGGAACAGGTGTGTACGTAGTTCACTTATCCACAATTAGGGTCTACAGGAGACCAGGAAGATCCCACTAAGACCTTTGGTGAAGCCAACCAACCCAGTAAACAAAAATTGTGTCAGGGTTCCTGGGACGCACAAGCAAGATGAATGAACTATCATAATAGGTGTGAAGTGCCTTTTTGTAAGGTCATCTGTTTGATAGCTACAAAACGTTACGCATTGTTGGTGGTCGATTCATGGCTTTTCGTGATACCAAGCCGGTCTAGTTGTCATTGGAAGAGAATTACATGTTGCACTGTCATTAAATAATTTGGTAAAGGGCAGACAGATGATGATGATGACGATGAAAAAAAAACCATCTAAAACCTTTATTGCAGGACGTGTGCCGCTTGCAGTGTACACCAAATACTTCACTGTTGGCAGCAGTTGGTTCCTTCTAACGTGTTTGGTCATCTCCTTCATCGCTGCACAGGTTATCACTTCCTTTGGTGATCTTTGGCTCACTCACTGGTAATCATATTTGCGATTGCGATTTGTATTAATATAAAACTTGAAATTAATTTTAATTTGCTTAAAATTGTAAAGTTAACGGAAGCTCTCAAAGTCTCTCCATCGTATAAATAAATGATGGATTAACGATAAGTGATGTCCTCCAATACAAAGGAAGGATCCTCTAACCAGGCAAGGTCATCGTGCCTGGCGGGCCGCGGCCCTAACGGTTGACTGTTGTTAGCATCTTGTATCTATACTACTCAGCGCGTGAACTTCATTTTTGCGATCTAGGTTCGGTAGTTGTGATGTAGTGAAGTGGTAGACTGTAGTAGTTCAGCGTACTGTCGCAACGCACCAACACAGTAGCATTGGGCAAGAGAGCAAACGTGGGCAGACAAACATTCAATTGCAGCAGATTTCATCAAAATGGAGCTATAATGTTCGGAATTTGAAGCCTAAGCCAACCTCACCTGTAAGTCGATACACCTGCTGATTGGCGGACGAGGCTTTGGCCAGGAGTAAGCAGACCTCGGGCCCGAGGTGGAAAGCCTCAGATGCAAAAAATGCTCAGTGGAAGACGGGACCAATGCCAAGATGTTGCGCTATATTGACCTGTTACAAGTGCCCTGCCATTGCAGGGTTGAATCCCGGTCCATTTTGCATTTGCTCTCTTGCCCACTGTGCCCCGTCACCTGTACTGTCGAGCTCCTGCGTAGGGTAACGGATGTTGATGTAGACGGGACGCTAGGGACAGTTTGCGTAGGTTCTAGGACCACATTCTTAGCGCAGTCAGCGCGCTTTTGCTCAATCACGAACATTGATGAACGATGAACGAAATAGTGCACTTATAGCGCTAAAAGCCAGCTCTCCGAACATGCCCTTGGAGTGTTCCGCAGTGGGAATTATTCTAAGAACCACTCATGTAATCTTTAATGTAATTCACAGGATGAACGATTTAGAAGTTAAAAGAAGAGAAGAAGAAGAAGTGAGATCTAATTTAACGGTATACAATACCACTGGACGAGGTGTAACAGAAGACGCAGTAACAATAGCTGTAACAGATGTAATTAGTGTGGAAAAAGGAAAAATAAATAATGAATACTATATTTATATTTGGGTTGCTGCGATAGGGGGGTGCATTGTGCTTACAACTATGAGGTACTGATTTATTTCCTTGTTAGTCCAATTACAATGATTTTCTTTAAACCGTATCAACTGTAAACTGCTACAACTAATAAGCCTTATTAAATGTTAAAATTCATAATGGCGTTGGCTTTATCTATAGCCCCACTTACAAATCTATTCAAAGAGTTTCAAGCTCACGGGTATTTGACAGGTGGCTATGGTGGCCACAGTTGGCAGGTCAGGTGGGGTGCTAATAGGCTTCTTTCCTGGGCTATATCCGGGCCCCGGTAACGTGGTTTTAGTCGATTCGATTAGGATACAATCACTGGCACTGGCACTGGTAACAGAGTACCTGTTTTTTTTTTCGTGCAAATATCCCCCTGATACCCCCCGCGAGCCAGCGAGGGTGGTTATGTCGGATACGAACCGACTAAAATCGCACGCCGTCCTGGGTCTTCCGACGCCGGGATGTAAGGTGGCTCATAAGGCATTTCCCTCGCACCCCCGCTGACCCAGGACCATCTCCGGTTTCGAGATGGCCCCCTCAGGTTTGGGAACCACGGTGTCCCCATCTTGCCCCGGAAAGGGGGGCGCTTGTCGCCCCGCCGCCCCAGCCTGCTTCTGCTAGGGTGACAGTCGGCCTCCCCTGCCACCCCCAGGCCTGCGCTCGTGGAGGACGGAGGTCGGGTAACAGAGTACCTACCGCCCTTCTGGCCGTGGGGGAATGCACACGTAAATAAACAATAGTAATAGTGTACAAATTGTATCTATTCTGTTCGCAAAGGCTAAAATCTTTGCGTAAAGAGATGATACAATTTAAGGTGACAAGGCCCTACCAACATCTTTGAGGCCAAAGTCAACCTCACCTGCTAGTCTATGCTAAATAACAGACGAGTCTCTTACTCAGGCTTTTCTCTTTGGGGTCCGACTTTGGAGGAGACGGCTGTACTTCGGACGCTACTGGGAAATCACTACGAGGATGACGATGATGATGACAATTTAATTCGACAGCTGCTTCCTTATAAGCCTTCCTTTTTAATAAAAATCAAATCTTTCAACAGGCATCATAACGCCCAAAATTCAATCGTCAGCTAAACAATCAAGTCCACCTGAGTGAAATTACCTTACTTAATTAATTCTATATTGCAGATCATTTTTGTTCCTATGGGCGTGTATGCGCAGCTCTATAGTACTTCACAACCAGATGTTCAGTAACATTATGAGCGCAACAATGCGGTTCTTCGATACCAATTCGTCAGGTCGAATTCTTAATAGGTTTTCTAAAGACATGGGTGTCATTGACGAGGTTCTGCCCAGGATGTACTTGGATAGTATTCAGGTTGGTGGTCGATTCTATGGGTGCGTTTTAATAGTTTTTCAGCTGATTATCCTACTTCCTACTAATCTTACTATCCTATACTACTAATATTATAAATGTGAAAGTTTGTGAAGATGATTTTTTGTTTGAATGTTTGTTATTCAATCACGGTCTATCGACTGAACGTATCTGGCTGAAATTTGGCACAGGGATAGATTATAACCTGGAATAACACATAGGCTTTTTATCCCTGGAATAGGTTTCCATGGGTTGCGAGAACGGGATCATAATTCCACACGGGCGAAGCCGGAACATGTAGTATATCACATTTTTACCATATTAATACCAGGACCCCCTCCTCGCGAGTTCCACTGAATAGGAAATCGTGACCGGGTTTTTGTCATTGAAATAGTCGCAGCGAGTGCGATCGCTGTACATGAGGTTCTCAGGTTCGGGTTTGACTCCCAGTTCGGGCAACGGGTTATTCGGGTTTTACTGTTAGGTATTTCTCTATACCAGCACGAAGTCTGAAGAATGCTAGGTTAACTACAGTAAATCGCATTATTACATGGGACCGAATAAATGATCTGCCGGCCTCAAGGTCAACAGCGGCTAAGTGAAATCAAATTTCGAGCTAGTGCTGAAAAATGAGGGTATACCTATGGTAGTATTTTCTATAAATGGATACTTTTTTAGCATTTACGAGAATAAAGTTGCTACTGATATATAAAAATATGTCTTTAAAATTAAGATGTGAAAATGGACCATGACACTTAGCCGCCTTTTAGTTTGAGGACGGTAGTGATAGTGAACGAAATGTGAGAGTTAATACGCCTATACGGCCTACACCTTACCTTTCGGGGGTATACATGCTTGAGTATATAGAATTTATATAATTACGAGTCCAGTCCATTCCGGTACACCCCCGGCCGGGATGTACCCACACTGAAAATTTTGCTATCCCGCTACACACCTGGTTGATACTCATCCATTGTAAAACAATCGTCATCACAAGCGTGACTTCAAAATAATATTATTACTTCATTTGTATCAATTGAGTAGGTAACTCAACAAATAATAAAATCTCAATATAGGTTACAATACAGATGTTAATAGGTATTATGCTTTTCGCTTTTTGCTTACCCGGAAGTGTTTAATTAAAATAAATCTTTAACAGATAAGCATGGTCATGGCTGGTATATTAGTGATGGTGGCTATAGTGAATCCGTTTATGTTGGTCACTACTGGAGTATGCGCGGTTTTCATGTATTTCTGGACTTCAGTTTACCTCATTACGGCGCAAGGAATTAAACGGTACGTCTATATACCTTTTTTGTTATGATTATAAGCATGACAGGTACCTATAGGAGGTACCTTCTTAAGATATAGCGATATATTAAATTTAAAAATTTATTATATAGGTATTATACATTATATATAGTATATATAATATATAGTGGGCCGCCGCCACCTCCTTCTGCGAGCATGTAATGCTCGCGAAGGAGATGGCGGAGCGCGCCCGAGAGAGATTTAGAGCTCTCCCGGCCCGCCGAGCCCGCAACATGCTCGCCGCGCGTCGCAGGCGACTCAGGCGCCGGAGGTCGCTTAACGACCTCCGTCCTCCATGAGCGCAGGCCTGGGGGTGGCAGGTGAGGCCGCCTGTCATCCCAGCACAAGTAGGCCGGGACGGTGGGGCGACTAGCGCCCCTCCCCCAAACCGGGGCAGGACGGGGACACCGTGGTTCCCAAAACGCGAGGGGGCCATCTCGAAACCGGAGATGGCCCAGGGTCAGTCGGGGTGCGAGGGATATGCTCTAAGGGCAACCATCAACCCGGCGTCTTAAGACCCGAGACGGCATGCGGTTTTAGTCGGTTCAAGCCCGACATAACCGGCCCCGCTGGCCGGCGGGGGAATATCCGAAGGGATGTCGGCACGAAAGAAAAAAAAGGTATTATATATAGTATGTAGTAACTAGCTAGGAGCTTGTGGGTAAGTGGTTACCGAATAGGTTAGCACATTGCAAGGTTAAACAAGGCATTCTTAGCATGGGTGACACATCTGTAACAATCCTAGCTGTCCCAAGCAATAAATAAAAGACAGCCGGGCGTTCACAAATTTATTAATAATAAAATTAAAGAGTAAGATTTGATAATAAGCAGGGTCGGGGTAGATTCCTCGAGACCGAAGCGAGTTACACAACTGATAGATTCACTGGCCTTAGAGATCCGGACGTTTGGTGGACGCGGAGTGCAGTCTATTCGGATGTAGTCTATGTGGGTAGGTAGGTAGTGCGGCCGCTGCTTATGACTGGCAACACTGGGCGCTAAGTCCCCCTTTATTGAGTACGTGCCAACGAAGTCCTGCAGCTGGTACTGGTGCGGGTGAACCCTGTAAGTTCACATATTCGGGAGCCTTAAGAAATGTCCAGTTTCAATGTTTGACTGCGACATCCGCTGAGGTTGTGCACGGTGAACTAAGTACCAAGTGATATCTAATGCAATGAATAGCATCTAAGATGAGGCAGTCAAACATGTACAAAATACACAGCAACAGTGGCAGCAATAATAATAACAATTAAAGGGCGACGTAAAACAATACACAAGTCATAAAAAACATAGGAAGAACAGATTTAAAATGTAGATGTACTATTTTATGGATAACACATAGTGGGGAATATAACTGAGGAAAGAGACTTACAACTATCTAGGTACATTCCATTAAATTTCGGGAGACTATGAAAATTAACGGTACTTTATTTTAAACGGAGGGTAAGAATATTTTATATTTTAATTTTGTTAGGTTTGTCTTCAACCACAATAAGGAATATAGAATATAATAGAATATATTGATCGTGATAGTGCTCTCAGCACCCGAGTAGTTAATGGGATGTACTCACGTCATGCTTGCTAGCTAGGATTACACTACGAAGTATTTTGCAACACTCACCCAATTTGGGGTAAACACAACACTTATAAGGTCTTTTTATTAATATAAAAGATTAAATAAAGTAATTTTAAATAAAACTCAAGTAGGTATTACGTGAGTAATTAGTGTCCACCTCAATCGTGGCCGTTCGAGAGTGTCCTCGGTGTTCGGCCCCACCGCCGT
Organism: Cybosia mesomella; assembly: GCA_946251805.1. Lineage (NCBI taxonomy): Eukaryota > Metazoa > Arthropoda > Insecta > Lepidoptera > Erebidae > Cybosia > Cybosia mesomella. The sequence goes on from OX276401.1 coordinate 21,849,909, forward strand.
TCAGCCGGTAGCACCCCCCGCGGACCTTTCCTCACCTTGTTGCACGGACTGGATGCGTTCACGCATATTTGTTAATATTTAAGTTTAGAATAGGTAGTTGAAATGTAAATAGATAATGTAAATTATTAATGTAAATAAATAGTAAAATAAGTTATTGATATTTAATTAGGTAAGAACCGTTACATACCCCCCTCTTAAGGTCAGGATTTTTCCTAGGAAAAATCCAATAAGTGCCCTAGGTCAGCTTAAAATCCTTGATATGCCATGTGCCCAAGGCTCGGCCTGACATATCCTCTAGATCATAAACAAGATTTGACTTCTTTGCGGTTATGCGACACTTCACGAACTTAGGGGCCAATTTTTTTGAGAAACTATTATCCCTGTCGCTTTGATAATAAGTTCGCTTCCAAATGGTATCGCCTACGCTAAAATTTATATTTTTACGACGCAAATTATAATGCGAACTGTTGCGGGAGTGTGCTTTAATGAGTGCCAGCTGTACTTTGTCGAAGATTTCCTGTAGTGCACCTAAGTTTTCAGCGTAGTTATCTCGAGGAGCAAACACTATATGGTCACCTAAATCCGCGTCGATGTAGTGGCAACCATCGCTAGGTAACTCGCGTCCAAACACGAGGAACGATGGAGTGAATCCAGTCACCTCATTGACAGCACTATTCAAGGCGAATTGTATTTTGGAGATGTTCAGGTCCCAAGACCTATGATCACTCTCTATGAAGGTAGATACTGCTACCATAATTGTCTTATTGTATCGCTCCACTGTATTGAATTGTGGTGTATAAAGTGGAGTATAGTGGATTTTTGGAATACTGTAATAAGCAAATAGTTCACGAATGACATTGCTAGTAAATTGTTTGCCGTTATCCATGATAATCGTGCTAGGTATTCCATGGATAAGGAAAATGTTGTTCTCTAAGATCTTAGAAATAATATTAGATGTCGCTCGTTTAATGGGGAACAATAAGCAATACTTTGAGAAGCAGCAAGTTACAACAAGGAGAAATGTGTTCTGCTTTCTAGTTGCAGGCAATGGTCCAACCAGATCAACGCTAATTATTTGGAACGGACGGGAGCAGTCCTTAGGTCTACCCATTATTCCCAACGTCGAGTGATTCGGGTGCTTGTAGGAGAGGCAAGTTTCGCAGTTACTAACAAAATTTACAACATCTTTGTGTAAGCTGGGCAAAAATATTTTAAGCTTAAACGCTTATGTGTTTTAAAAATTCCTAGGTGTCCAGATAAAGGTTCTGAATGGTTTTTGAAAATAATGTCCTGACGATACTCTGCGGGAACTACTTCCTTCCATTCGAATTCTCGAGTCAGAGGGTTTAAGGATTTTATGAAACGGTAGAGTGTTCCATAAGTAATACGGTAATTATCAAGGGACATAGGTGAACTCTGGCATCCGTTGAAAATATTAAGGTACCACGAATCGTTCGTCTGTTTAGCAGGCGTGACTGATGTGTCATCAAGAGCTACAATAGGGACAGCCCGGCTCAAACTATCCGGTACCACATTTTCAGTGCCTTTTCGGTGTTTAATGTCGAAGTTATAGGCTGAGAGGCGTACACCCCATCTAGCCAGTCGTCCAGTTGGATTATTCAAGTTCAGGAACCACTTAAGAGACGAGTGATCAGTGTAGATTGTGAATTTGAGACCGTTTTCAAGATAGCAGCGCCAGTGCTCTATAGCCACGAGCACTGCCAGCGCCTCGCGTTCAGTAGCACTGTAGTTACGCTCTGGGTGGGACAAGGATTTACTCATATATGCTATGACTTTCTCTTGCCCAGGAAGTGTCTGAGTAAGGACAGCTCCAATCCCATAGTCACTCGCATCAGTATGGACCTCAAACGGTTTACTGTAATCCGGACAAGAAAGTATCGGTGTAGAAATAAGGCATTGTTTGAGTGATTTGAATGCTTTATCGGCATCAGGGGACCACACAAAAGGTGGTGCATTTTTGCCCTGAGAAGTCAGTTTATTTAAAGGGGATGATAGGTTGCTAAAATTTGGTATAAACCTTCGGTACCAAGAGGCTGTTCCTAAGAAACGTCTGACTTCCTTGCGATTAGAGGGAGTAGGGTATCTCACTATTGACTCTATTTTTTCAGGGTCGGCATGCAACCCATTAGAATCAACAACATATCCAAGATATTTGAGCTGTGACCTGAAAAATTTACTTTTTTCGTAGTTAATAGTGAGATTTGCCATTTTAAGTCTGTTTAGTACACGTGTTAGTAATGAAATGTGCTGTTTGAAGCTTTCAGATACTATGATGACGTCATCAATGAAGACAAACACCCTATGCTCAAACTCAGGTCCGTAAAACAAAGCATCCACAAGCCTTTGTTGTGTTGCCGGTGCGTTAGTTAATCCAAACGGCATGCATTTGAATTGATACGTACCGCGGTTAGGTATGTAGAAAGCAGTCTTCGGTCTGTCCTCGTCGCGGATCAAAATTTGCCAAAAACTTTTAGAAAGATCAATGCTCGTTAAGTACTTGGCATCCCGAAGATTATCAAGGATTTCCGAGATGTAGGGAAGACTGTACGCGTCTTTCTTTGTCACGGAATTAAGTTTTCTGCTATCAAGGCAGAACCGCATCTCTCCATTTTTTTTCGGAGTTAGAAGAACTGGAGATGACCACGGGCTCTCACATGGTTCGACAATATCTTCCTTCAGCATGTCATCCAGTTGTTCAACGAGCATTCGTTGCTTCTCTGGTGACATTCTGTAGTACCGCTGACGAATGGGGGCAGCATCCCCAGTGTCGATAGAGTGGGTAGTTAATGAAGTACGCCCCAATCCACGCTTCTCATAGGATATATCGTGAAATTGGGATATTATGGTATCAGCCACTGATTTCTCGTTGACCGATAGGTTATCGTAGGGACATAGCAGTTTAGGTTTACTGTCAATGTCTGTTGTAAAAACCTCTGACTCTTTATGAAACGCAATGCGATCCAGTTTTTTCGGAAGAAGTTCAAACAACCGCCAGAAGTCCATTCCCAATATTAAATTATGTTTTACCTTGGGAACCACATATGCCTGTATGGTACGTGTCTGGGACTGAAATGTTACTGGGAGTGAAATTATTCCGATCGCGTCCAGTTTCTCACCACCGGCGGCAACAAATCGGGTATTCTCAGTGAGTTCTACCCGATATCCTGCCTCCAACAAGGCCTCATGACTACCGTTACCTAAAATGGTTGAAGAGGAACCCGTATCAAGCAGCCCAGTCAGAGATAGTTTATTTACGAGAACTGACACATAAAGCCTTGATTTATTGACGTTAGTGTTATCTAGGATTGGCGAAACTGTATTGGAAGTAGTAAATTCAGAAACATAGCGCAGCCAAGCCTTCCATTCGGAGGTGGTAGTTTTGTTTTGTGCAGGTGATATTCCAACACTGTTGCGACAATCCTTTCTAATTAGTTTTTTGAATCCGGCGACTGAACCTGGTTGCAATTAGGACAATCAGGAAAGCGAACATCCCTCTTACCACATTTAAAACAAATAATAAAGCGTTCCGCTTTGCAAGTTCTCAACGAGTGATTATCTGACCGGCACCTGGGACAATACATCCGTCTTAGGCCACCACTAGACACGGTAGCGACTTCAATATTCTTATTTTGGTTGGAATCCAACTCCACAACAGGGTCCAGATCCGTTTTAGATATAGCGTCAAGGTGTGAGTTATTATATTTATTTTTAACACTGAAGTATTTATGTGTATTAGATGAGGAGTTATCGGTTTGTTTGTAAGCAAACTCTGGCGCTAGTGTGGAGCTGGATGCCTTGGGAGGTTCAGTAAAGTTCGCGAAACGCTCTTTAATATTCTCGTAATTTCGGCAAATAGACTTCAGCGAATCTATGCTCTGAATTCTGGGTGAGGCAGCTAGTGAATTGGCATAGATAGGACGAATATTATGAAGAAGAATTTCAAGCTTATCTTCTTCAGATAATGGTTTAGTAAGCCGTGAGAACATTCCGTGCATAACTGAAAGATAAATGGTGATATTTTCCTTCTCTCCTTGGGTGCGTGACCGAATTTCAGCAGCAAGTTTATAATCATAGTCACTGCTACTAAAATCTTCCTTAAGTAGTACACATAATTCTTGCCACGTTTGAACCCTATCTTTAGTACACCTATACCAGTGCAAGGCATCGTCCACAAAAATTTCAAAGGCGAGAGAAAATATTTTCTGGTAAGTAATTCCCCTAGCCTGCACGAATTCTTCAACTCTCTGAATAAAAGAGCGTACGCATGTCTTACCAGAGAACTTAAGTTTACCAATATCAGAAGTAAGGTTACGTTCACAAGTGACGGCTATAGCATTTGAGGTCTCTGAAACATTTTCAGGGGTAATAGTGGTGGTGGGAGTCTTAAGTGGAGGTTGGGGTATGTGAGGTTTTAGTGCAGATAATTCTTTAAATTGCTCATTCAAACTATTAGTACACACCTTATATACATCTGCAACCTCCTGGAACACGCTTACTCGGTTAAGCCGATGATAAATATGGTTTAATAAATTTTCAATTCTCGAAAATAAGTTCTTGTCAAATTTTGACTTTAGAGAATTTAAACTTTCTTGTGATTTGATTAGCGATTCTTTAACCCCTTTCAAATCATCCAAGGGTCCTAAGTGGGATTCTAGAATATCCTCAGTTGGCAGTAGTTGACCCAACTTAATTATCTGCTTCCTGAGTTCTTGTACCGAGTCCCCAGTACCCCCACGAAGCTCGACTTCGTACTCTAATTCTGCTTTTTGAAGTGAAAGAAATTTTATCACACGAGTCATGTTTACTTGCGGGAGTGTTCCAAAATTACAATGAAAATAATAAAAATTAGCAGATAATACATAAAAACTTACCAATAATTGCGGAAGCTAATGCAACCAAGTCACCTTAAACTTATATCAGTCAACGAGTGTGCGGTTAGTAGTAAAAATAGAATTATTAGCGATGTCAGGCTTGCAACTCAATGCCACAAAGCTATGGGTATAGCAACCACACACTGGTTGATGTATCACAAAAATTACCTTAAGAGCTAAGCTTTTATAGCCAACACCAAAGAAAACTATTAACAGCAAAAGCAAGAGCAACACACTCCAGTCTCGAGTAAAGCCTAGCCGGGCGCCAATGTAACAATCCTAGCTGTCCCAAGCAATAAATAAAAGACAGCCGGGCGTTCACAAATTTATTAATAATAAAATTAAAGAGTAAGATTTGATAATAAGCAGGGTCGGGGTAGATTCCTCGAGACCGAAGCGAGTTACACAACTGATAGATTCACTGGCCTTAGAGATCCGGACGTTTGGTGGACGCGGAGTGCAGTCTATTCGGATGTAGTCTATGTGGGTAGGTAGGTAGTGCGGCCGCTGCTTATGACTGGCAACACTGGGCGCTAAGTCCCCCTTTATTGAGTACGTGCCAACGAAGTCCTGCAGCTGGTACTGGTGCGGGTGAACCCTGTAAGTTCACATATTCGGGAGCCTTAAGAAATGTCCAGTTTCAATGTTTGACTGCGACATCCGCTGAGGTTGTGCACGGTGAACTAAGTACCAAGTGATATCTAATGCAATGAATAGCATCTAAGATGAGGCAGTCAAACATGTACAAAATACACAGCAACAGTGGCAGCAATAATAATAACAATTAAAGGGCGACGTAAAACAATACACAAGTCATAAAAAACATAGGAAGAACAGATTTAAAATGTAGATGTACTATTTTATGGATAACACATAGTGGGGAATATAACTGAGGAAAGAGACTTACAACTATCTAGGTACATTCCATTAAATTTCGGGAGACTATGAAAATTAACGGTACTTTATTTTAAACGGAGGGTAAGAATATTTTATATTTTAATTTTGTTAGGTTTGTCTTCAACCACAATAAGGAATATAGAATATAATAGAATATATTGATCGTGATAGTGCTCTCAGCACCCGAGTAGTTAATGGGATGTACTCACGTCATGCTTGCTAGCTAGGATTACACTACGAAGTATTTTGCAACACTCACCCAATTTGGGGTAAACACAACACTTATAAGGTCTTTTTATTAATATAAAAGATTAAATAAAGTAATTTTAAATAAAACTCAAGTAGGTATTACGTGAGTAATTAGTGTCCACCTCAATCGTGGCCGTTCGAGAGTGTCCTCGGTGTTCGGCCCCACCGCCGTTCAGCCGGTAGCACCCCCCGCGGACCTTTCCTCACCTTGTTGCACGGACTGGATGCGTTCACGCATATTTGTTAATATTTAAGTTTAGAATAGGTAGTTGAAATGTAAATAGATAATGTAAATTATTAATGTAAATAAATAGTAAAATAAGTTATTGATATTTAATTAGGTAAGAACCGTTACACATCGACACCCTCGGAGGGCAAGTTAAACCGTTGGTCCCGGTTGCCATAAATATATCTGTGGCATTCGTTACGGACCTAAAAAGACCTAAAAAGTCCGACAACCTGTTCAACTACAGTATCTTCGATATCGACAGTGGATTGTGGAGATCAAATGGCAGTCGTTTCACACAATATCGCAGTTTGGCCGTTTCGTAGTTAGACTGGGAGCAACTAAATTGGGTAAAGGCTCAGAAGAGAAGGTGCTACAGCTAATATTGATTAGCAATAATCTTTCCAGATGTTTTATTTTTCTTCTAGAGTTGAGGCAGTGACTCGTAGTCCTGTGTTCTCTCATGTAACCGCGACAATGGCTGGTCTTGGGACGGTGCGTGCCTGTAATGCTCAAAACATGCTGATCAAACAGTTTGATGACAAGCAAGACATTCATACGGCTGCTTGGTGAGAAATCAAATATTTGATCTGTAGTTGCTGATATAATTCAGTAGCTAGTAGAAGATATGGGATGCATTTAAAATTTATTGCGAAATTCAATTTAAGAATGAAATGTAAATTTGCCCATGTTGAAATTTAAATAACTAGCGTCCAATATCAACATTATTTTGAAATTTCGCACTTCTTCCTCACGAAAGAAATAGGGTAGACCGAGGGCAATAGTAACATTTTTTGCTTTTGAGTCTGTAACTCAGAAACTGTAAATTTTACTGTAATAGGTACTAAACATACCACCCGAAACCTTCATCTTTTGGCTTTAATAATTTGTTACACAAGCCGGCCTAAATGATGAAGAACGTATCGAAAATCATACTTGAACACAAGTATGTCGAGTGTTACTATTTATATACCCGGACACGGGTTAATTGTACCAATAATTATTAAGAGAATAAAAAATAAACTAAAGATGTTATGCTTACAAAATTAACATTTATTGATAGTCTCATTATTAAACAAACAGCCTTATTCGTATTAGGAACCATAATCGGTTTTTTTTTCTATTAAAAAAAAATACAAAAACTTAAATAACTAAAATCACTAACTTCTTGTGCTTTGGTAAACAGGCAATGAAATCTCTATGAAAACTCAACGTAACTAGCATAATCTTTGAATGGAAAGCAAGAATTAACTTAATAACAGTTCAAATAGTGATTATTTTCAATTATTAAAATTTGTATGGCGTTACTATTCCCCCCTGGTAAAATTGTACCCGCCATAATTATTTTTAATAATTAAATTTAAATAAATATTCTTAACTAAAAAATAAATAAATTACCTAGTCGACATTTACTCTGAATCTGGATCACAATTGTGACATACGTAATTTAATTCTTGTGGTGAACAAGCTTCGTGAGCCCACATTTTGCATTCTTCATTGAACCCAAGTTTCTTTAGGGCGCGGGCTGGTGGCGAACGACTCCATGCAGACAAGACAGAAACAATCTTCTTCGTTTTCGGAGTCTTCCGTCTTCTTTGGTATTTTGGTATATTTTTTACGGGTTGGGGTTAGTTGTACCATGGGGTTGATTGTAACGTTTCAATTGACCCCGCTGCAGGTGTTACAATTGTCCTTTTCGGCCACATTTTATAAAACACAACACACCTCATAGAAAACGTGGATATCAGCTACAGAAAAAGTGAATTCAACAAGCTTGATAGATGTAGAAACGGTTGAGAGACTTACATTAGCAATAAAATGCATGATATTTCATTGATTAGTCACTAAAAAGATTGATAAAACTTACTTTGATAGTCCGAAATCACAAAATCCTCCCTCAAGACGACCGTTGAGGAGCGTGTGCGCCGGCGACTGGTGGGCCGTTGAGGACCAAGGTCACGAGTATGCTTGCTCACTCACACAAGCGTGCGTTGCTTAGCAACAGAGTTATTCGCTTTGTTACTATTGACCCGTGTTACTATTTCCCTCGGTCTACTGATTTTGCTTTTGCTATTTTTCGGCATGGCTTTTTTTGATTTGGGTGGGTATTCAGCATTATTATATTGTGGATATTACTTAAGTAAATAGGGGTTTATTACTCAGTCTACAGTACGAAGTTATTAACCAGGAGTTCAGAGTTACTCTGTATGTGTCCAACAAAACTGAAGTTTTGTATAAGATTGATGTAGTGAATGTCTGAAAAAATAATCTGTCCGGTCACTAATTTACCAAAGACGCGTTCTTTATCTCTTATTTTCACAGCAAAGATGGAGCGTGCCGCTTTGCAACACAGTGAGACAAGTTACGTATGTCTTCCTGTGGTGTGTGTTTGGCGGCAAGCATTTTAGTTTTCCAACATGGGATCTATGTTGGATGAGCCCAGCATCCGCATTGCCATATACCTTCGGCTAGGTGCGTCAAGCTGGGTGTGCAGGGCTCTACTAACATCCTTGAGGCCCAAGCTAACGTCACCTGCAAGTCAGTGGATCTGCTAAACAACGGACAGACGGCAGTCGCTTCCAAAAACCGTCATACCAATGAAACATAATAAGCGGACCACCAGCTCTGAAGTGCAAACTTCAAACAAACCTTTTCACCGTTTATTCACTTATAAATGGTAATTCTCTGTCCTAGGTATTTAAATCTAGTAACTAACAACGCTTACACAGTCTGGTTGAGTCTCATTTGTGTTGTATATGTGATAGTGGTATCCTATACTTTTCTACTCTTGGATGATGGTAAGTCTTTTAATAATAAAACTTCTCGTAAGCCACTATTAGCACCGTAAGAGATGATACTGACGTTTGTAGTACAAGGCAGCAGATCATAATTCATTAAGACCAGGCAGTTAGTGTAAAACAAATACCTACAATTCTTTGGGCAATAGGTACCGAGGTACACACTATTTTCTTCAAGTAGATTTTTTAGCGTGCCGTTCAGCGCACCAATTTTGAATCGCACCAAAATTGTTCCATGCAGCTATGGGATAATATTGGTATGAATCGATTGCTATTCAAATTGATGTACTCCATGGTATGCCCCTTTTTAGCTATTGCGTACCAATCTAATAATTTACTCAAAAATTTAGAGATTATGCTGTATTATTAACTATAAAGCTTTTTAAGTACCCAAATGTAAATAAATAACACGAAAAATATAGACCTTAAAATGGATCAACTAAATATACACGACCAAAGAGTTACCTGAAAAAACCGCACTAAAAATAATAGGTCTTTACCTATGAAATTGCCGTTTATGTATGAAAAAAATTAACCGATTTTTTTTCATGTACTTATTTGTTTTTGTATTAATCGAAGTAATTACCCATGCAATCAATGCATCTTTGCCAACGCAGCGGCAGTTTATTGATGCCCTTCGTAAAGAAATCAGCTGGATGGGAGGCAAAAAATTCTTCAAAGCATTTTGTACTGCCTCTCGGGTATTGAATTTCTTTCCCGCCAAGAAGTTATCCAAATTCGGGAAAAAGTAGTAGTCTGTAGGCGCAAGGTCTGGTGAGTATGGCGGATGTCGGAGAGCTTCCAACCCCAGTTCTTGCAACTTGGAGACCGTTTGCTGTGCAGTATGAGGTCGCGCATTGTCGTGCAGAAGCAGTGGAGACGAGCAATTGACCAATGCTGGTTGGAGATGTGCCAGCTTCTCCATCATTGTGTTCAGTTCTTCACAGTACACATCTGCAGTAATGCTCACCCCGTTTGGTAAGAAGCTGTGATGATAATTCACCGGCGCTAGACCACCAAACAGTGACCATCACTTTTCTAGGGGTAAGTTTTCGTTTAGGGCATTGTTTAGATGCTGAACCAGGATCCAACCAACTTGCTGAGCGCTTGCGGTTATCAAACAGAATCCATTTTTCATCGCAAATAACAATGCGTTTCAAAATTCCTTCATTTGTGTGTCTGTTGAGCAATGCAAGGCATGTCTCGACGCGTACTTCGCGCTGGCGATCATTGAGTTCGTGGGGCACCCATTTGTCAAGCTTTTTTACCTTGCCAATTTGACGCAAATTTACCAATATTGTTATAACGCTAACGTCGAAAGCTGCTGCTAATTCAGCCGTAGATTGTGTATAATCGGCTTCCACAATCGCCTTTAATTCGTCATTGTCGACCAAAGTCTTCGGACGACCACCGCAATGTTCATTTTTCAGGTCGAAATTTCCAGAACGGAAGCAAGCAAACCAATAACAGGCGGTGCGTTGGTTTGTAATGTTAGCTCCATAAACGTCGTTGATGTTGCGTGCCGCTTGTGCCGCGTTGCTGCCACGGCGATACTCATATTCCAAAATTACTCGAATTTTTAACGTATCCATGAAGACGAAAAAGATGAAATGAAAACGTAACACTAATCAATAAACAAATGACTACTTTTGGAAAATGAATACCATGTTTTTAAAATGAAATTAATTTGAAATTAGAATTCTTAGCCAAACAAAAATTATTTTGATTTGAAATTGCCAGTACTGCAGAACGGCAATTACATAGGTAAAGACCTATTGATCATGTACCTAAACCTGCGCAGTTATTTCTTTAGCCGTGTGTACTTAATAAAGGAAAGGCATAATAGACAAGTTTGCTTACAGGTACAACCAAATCTGGCAATGTAGGTCTTGCCATAAGTCAGAGTCTAATACTCATAACTATGATACAACATGGCATTAAACAGGCTACTGAGGCGATATCACAAATGACCAGTGTTGAGCGAATCATTGAGTTCACGACACTGCCTCAGGAAAATAAAGGAGGCTCAAGTCCTCCCAAGTCTTGGCCAGAAACAGGTCGAATCGTTTTTAAGAATCTTTCAATGAGATATGATGAACAAGCTGACCCTGTATTAAAAAATCTCAACATTGAAATTGAAAGCGGATGGAAAGTAAGTATCATATAGACTGTAACTACTCAAAAAAAACATTCAATTCTGTAAATATCTCAATCAATCAAACAATTAGCCTATTGCAGTCCACTGGATAAAGGCCTCTTACGCGCCATTACGGGTTCTAGTCCAGTCCTAGGTGTTCTCTTTTTCCGATCTAAATCTATAGAAAAAGTAAGCATAGTAACTGCTTAAAAATTTAATTGAATTAATGTGGCGGAGTTATCAAAAAACAATGTTTAAAAATGATTGTAAAGTCTTTCATTGTTTCCGCTGTTCGCAAGAATTACGGTAGATGGCTCCAGCGTCACATTAAGACGTATATAATATATCGGAGAATTTCGAATATCTGGGACGAGGCAAACGTTAGGTTCCAACACCCACCATCCGCCTTACGCCCCTCATCCCCCGCGAACGTGACGTGTCACGCATGAATTTGCCAAGCTATCGTTTCTGCCATGTAGCCCCCTTGGGTAACAGCACAAAACAAGCTAGTTAAGTTATGTTTACTTTGGGTCCAGATAGCGGTGTGTAGAATGTCGTACTGTTGGTGTGCAGATGATTTCCTAACTTCTATTGAAATTATAAATTTAGTTCGGAAAAACTGAATACCTCTGGACCCGACTTTAACCAACAACCAGACCCGTACAGGGGGAATACTCTAACCAACTGAGCTACTTGGACACGTCACAGATATTCGAAATTCTGCGATAAATTATAGGTCTTGAGGCGACGCTGGAGCCTACGGAAACAATAAATGATGTTACAATCATTTTTTAACATTCTTTTTAGATTACTTCGCCACATTAAATCAACCAAACCACAATAATTGTCAATTTTCCGAACTAAATCTATACGAAAACCTGCATAATAATTGTTATAAAATTTAATTGAATTCTATTGTTACGTGCGCGGGGTACAAACAAAGAGGTTTTTCGCTCACCACAAACTAGCCAACTAAATAACCAGCACACACAGTACTCCTCAACAGTTCAAGTCGCTCAGCAGTTCACAGTAGGCCACAGTCGTTGCTTAAGTCGCAGGTATAACTCTCTTGGTTCACTTCGGTAAGATGTGTTCGCTTTCACTTTCGAAAATAAACTGACTCATGTCGATAGCCGGGCGCTTTTATAGCTCTTAATTCGGAGGGTAGAATGTTCCGGAATCATCTACACATTAGGTATTTAACTAGAGGGGGTGTGTGTTGGGTAACCTCCTCGAGTGTCGCTCCAATTCCGATCCCGCTGCAGTCCGGGGGGAACGGAATTGGAGCGGCCGGTACACCCTGGGTGGCGGTAAATGGCTTCCCCTTCACCCCTTCATAGGGTTGGCATTGATCGTCGGCCAATACCCAACGTGGCGGGAACACATCGCTCTCCGTACTCCTCTGCTTTCAGAGGAGACAGAATGAGCGATGCTGTTAGTGGTGAGATGGCCCAGGGTCAGCCGGGGTGCGAGGGATATGCTCTATGGGTAACCTTACACCCCGGCGTCTGAAGACCCGAGACGGCGTGCAGTTTTAGTCGGTGCAAGCCCGACATAACCGCCCCCGCTGGCCGGCGGGGGGGTATCCGAAGGGATTTCCGCACGATAAAAAAAAAAAAAAAAAGGTATTTAACTAGAGCGTCCGAGAAACGTACCTACTACTAAGTAGGTACAGTCATGCCGACGGTCGAGGTGACTGACCTTGTTATCAAGATTCGTAGGTAAAGTAGGTATAGGTATTTAAAGGGCTTGTGATTTTGTATTAACTTTTGTAGATTTTTCTTCACTGTTCGGTAGAATACTTCGACACTAACAATGCGTTTTAATTTCCAGAAGATTCGATCAGTAGTTTCCGAGATATCGACGATCGTTGTAACATTACCCCCCTCGTAGTCATGCTCATCCTGAGCATCAGTTGTTTCATGATATCGCGTCAACCTATCCACATGGACTATCTTTGGTTTTCCCTTAAGCCAATTCTTAATGCGGTCCTTTAACCGAAGCACATGCAGTGCATTTACGGCACCAATCCTCGACATCTTCCCGACAACGAAGCCAGTAAAACCGCTGCGCGCTGTCGCACTTTAACCAGAGTTTACTTGACTCCAATATGCCCGCCAGAAACACGATCGTGGATGTGCCGTAAGAGTGGGGCCACCTTGCTTCGTGGTACCACTACTTGCATGGTTACTTCCTTGCCGTCGTTAGACTCCCATTTCCTATACGGGACATCGTCTACCAGAGCTAAGCTGTCCCACTGGGCCCAATAGCTTTTGGTAGTCGAACTATGAGCAGATACATCACTCCATTGGGGTTTACTTCCAAGCTGTTTCCAATGCAGTATAGGTTGCAGGTCATCATCATCCTCTTGAGCCTTCTTCATACCGCTTCGAGTCCATTCGTCGTCAAGTCCATTCACTTTTAGGACTTTTATCTCTTCTCGGGCTTCGTTCCTCCGACGATGCTTGCGATCTTCGACACACGGCCTTCGTGACAAAGCATCAGCAATGCCAACTTGAGTTATAGTGATGGTTGGGGCCTCATATCGACCAGCCAGCGCACGCCCTGTGGCCCTGGCGACATTTAGTTTTAACGGAACATCTTGATCCACTTGGGTCCAGGAGTCCGTGACCCTTCTCCGTTTCCTCGAAGGACACTCTAACTGGATATAGCCCCTTCCTCTACAGGAATAACACGTTGGGACATACCACGGTTTCCTCTCCTCTGCAACTACTTCCTTGACCTTCCTGACTCCATGGTCCACTTGGGTCCAGGAGTCCGTGACCCTCCTCCATTTCCTCGAAGGGCACTCTAACTGGATATGGCCCCTTCTTCTACAGGAATAACACGTTGGGACATACCGCGGCTTCCTCGCCTCTGCAACTACCTCCTTGACTTCCCTGACCTTACTTATCCCGGCGTTCTGCCGTATAGTTTCCACCTCAAGGGCATAAGCCAGTGCTTCTTTTAAGGTCTGGTGGTGACACAACTGTACACTAGTTCTCACTTCTGCGTCCCGTATACCGTTTAGGAAGGCCTCTAGTAGAGTGGGCTCGATCATCACGGGTGTCGATAAGTAGGCTCGATGGACGAGCCTTTCTACCACTACAGCCCATTCCTGGAGGCTTTCACCAGCTTTCTGTTACCTCTCCCATAGCTGTAGACCTTCTCCAGGTGCCTGTCACCATAGCGTGTGTCTAATGCTTCCATCAGAGACTCTAGTGTCCTACTTTCAGGCTGCAGGGTTTCCAGTATTACTAAGGCATCTCCTCGTAATCCAAGTGTCAAGGCCATAAAGGACTCCTCGTTGCTCCAGGCTTTAGTTTTTGCCAATATCTCCAATTGGTACTTGAAGGCTGTCCACGAGGAAGTTCCATCGAAGTGTGGTAGGTCGAACTTCGCTACTAATGGTGAGGTCACGGCAACAGGTCCGCAGATTTTTTGCCTGACAATCTCTTTCTCAAGCTCTTGCAAGCGGTCTTCCATGGCCCTAGTCTTCAAAGCCACTTCCTTACTCAGCCTTTGCCAGCCTTCTTAAAGGTTCTTCACTATAAATCCCAGTGCATGGATGCCTGCATCGATTTTCCCCATGACAGCTTCCTGGTTGGCCTGTATCATCTGTCGACTAGCCTCTTGGTTGGCCTGCATTTCTTGCAAGGAGGCCTGCATCATCTGCTGCATAGAAGCTAGCAGCGTCATCATGTTGGTTTCTGACGAGGTTCCATCTGGTGCTGCCGTAGTTCCCGCTGAGATAGCAGCATCGGCCTGACACCCATCCTCTTCAAGGTTCCGATGACGTGCAACATCCATTTCCACCTGACATCTGGTCCGTCGAGTACGCCCTTCGTCTTCACGTGGTAATAACGGCATCGCACTTCTGACACCAGTTGTTATGTGCGCGGGGTACAAATTAAATGCCGTTTATACAACAAAGAGGTTTATTCACTCACCACAAACTAGACAACTAAATAACCAGCACACACAGTACTCTTCAACAGTTCAAGTCGCTCAGCAGTTCACAGTAGTCCACAGTCGTTGCTTAAGTCGCAGGTATAACTCGCTTGGGGTGTGTGTTGGGTAACCTCCTCGAGTGTCGCTCCGATTCCGATCCCGCTGCAGTCCGGGGGGAACGGAATCGGAGCGGCCGGTACACCCTGGGCGGCGGTCAATGGCTTCCCCTTCACCCCTTCATAGGGTTGGCATTGATCGTCGGCCAATACCCAACGTGGCGGGAACACATCGCTCTCCGTACTCCTCTGCTTTCAGAGGAGACAGGATGAGCGATGCTGTTAGTGGTGAGATGGCCCAGGGTCAGCCGGGGTGCGAGGGATATGCTCTATGGGTAACCTTACACCCCGGCGTCTGAAGACCCGAGACGGCGTGCGGTTTTAGTCGGTGCAAGCCCGACATAACCACCCCCGCTGGCCGGCGGGGGGGTATCCAAAGGGATTTCCGCACGATAAAAAAAAAAAAAAAAGGTATAACTCACTTGGTTCACTTCGGTAAGATGTGTTCGCTTTCGCTTTCGAAAATAAACTGACTCGTGTCGAAAGCCGGGCGCTTTTATAGCTCTTAATTCGGAGGGTAGAATGTTCCGGAATAAATAAATATTCTACGACATACTACACAGCGCTTTCTGGACCCAAAGTAAGCATAGTTTAACTAGCTTGTGTTATGGGTTCCAGAATGCGGATAAACATACTTATATACTTTATTTTTGTAAATACATACATATTATACATAGAAACACCCAGACCAATGCAAATAGACATATTCATGCATACAAATATTTACACTGAGCGGGAATCGAACCCGCGCCCCCTGTCGTAGCAGTCGAATGCACTACCACTACGCCACAGAGGCCGCCATCATCATCATCAGAATCATCTACACATTAGGTATTTAACTAGAGCGTCCGTGAAACGAACCTACTACTAAGTAGGTACAAAAAGCCGGGGGTGCTTGGTTGGGGACCTCCACGCGGTGCACCCTGGGCAACGGAGACGGCAGCGCCTCTATCCTAGGGTGGGAGAGACGCTGCCGCCTACGGCCAACTCCGACCGAGGCGAGGACGGCCCTGTTGAGGGCTGTTCGGAAGCTTTCCACGTGTCCCTCTGATTAGCAGAGGGCACAGTGGAGAGCAAGTAAGGGGGCCATCTCGAAACCGGAGATGGCCCAGGGTCGGTCGGGGTGCGAGGGATGTGCTCTATGGGTAACCTTACACCCCGGCGTCATAAGACCCGAGACGGCGTGCGGTTTTAGTCGGTGCAAGCCCGACATAACCGCCCCCGCTGGAGACCCCCCGCTCTCCAACGGGGGCGGTATCCGAAGGGATTTCCGCACGAAAAAAAAAAAAAAAAAAAAGGTACAAAAAGCCGACGGTCGAGGTGACTGACCTTGTTATCAAGATTTGTAGGTAAAGTAGGTATAGGTATTTAAAGGGCTTGTGATTTTGTATTGACTTTTGTAGATTTTTCTTCACTGTTCGGTAGAGTACTTCGACACTAACAATGCGTTTTAATTTCCAGAAGATTCGATCAGTAGTTTCCGAGATATCGACGATCGTTGTAACACTTGTAATTTCTTAGGTTGGAGTAGTTGGTCGCACTGGAGCTGGAAAGTCTTCTCTAATATCGGCTCTCTTCCGATTAGCGCCAATTGATGGGACTGTATCTATCGACGATATTGAAACAAACACGCTTACTCTCAAGGTAGGTATCTAAAATGCCTATTAAAATAGTTACACGATATTAAATAACTTCGTGCAGAAGGACGAAGCTATATTCGCTATATGTAGTATATGTGTCTATAATCAGAATCGTAACGTATGTAGTTCTGTCGATTTTTACTGATCAATGTTAAAGACTGAAAGCTGAAGAGAACTGTCGGGTAACTAAGCCACCTACCACGACTTAGCCTTATATAGACGTCTGTCATCCGATCCAATTACCGGTTACGTCTATGAGTTTAAAATAAGTGAGCCTTGCGTCTCTTTGCATGGACTTACTCTCTTACAGTGTAGATACCTAATTTACTTTACTATTGATGTACAAAATGATACAAAAACATCATCTTAGCGTTGTTCCCGGTTGCATCCGGCCTTCGGGTTTGACTTATTCAGGTTTTATGGGAGGGATTACCGTCTAACCTCCTAACCCTGAACGGAAAGCCTGCGCCAGCACCTCGTCGTCGGCCGATCAGCAGGTGTGGTACAGGTGAGGTTAGCTTGGGCCAAGCGATTTTGGTGGCTCGAAAAACACCCATTTTAAGTGTCAATTAATTTGGGACGTGTCCAAGTAGCTCATCTGATCAGAGTATTCCCCCTGTAAGGGACTGGTCGCGGGTTCAAGTCCCGTCCAAGATGTTCACTTTTACCGAGATAAATCTTACTTTACGTCTAGGTTTACCTAAGTTAAGAACTGATTTGGATGTTTTATTCCTATGTTTCTGTGCAGGAATTGAGATGCAAGATCTCCATTATCCCCCAAGAGCCGATTCTATTCTCGGCCAGCTTGCGCTACAACGTGGACCCATTTGAGAAGTATTCAGATGCAGACATTTGGAAAGCTCTAGAACAGGTCATATTTTTATTTGCTAACAAACTACACGTAAAATACTACCTGTGCAACGAACACACGCCCTCGGACACCGCAATTATAATATGAGAGAAGAATTATAAACGTAAAATAATTTCTATAATTTAAAGAAGTTATTTTTTATAATAGTGGTTCTGACTAGAGTCCGGGCACAAATTGTGTATCAGAACAACATTTTAATATGTTATGTGTAGATAACTAGGTTACCAGCTTCGCAATCAACCCAAACTTTCCTATCCAACCTAACCGAGATTTGCCTATCCAACAATAAGTCAACGTGACCGGTCGACTTTTTCCATGGATTTGGTTTTTCGGTGATTATTCCTCGATGGTAAGACCGATCTGGACATTCGACCCCTTACGACACTCAGTAATGTCTACTTGATCACCGTGGCAAATTTGGTCGAGATCGGTCAAACGGTCTCGGAGGAGTTCCATTTGTTTGAAATGCAACTTTGAAACCAAAGACGCTTCGCTCGCCTTCGGCTCGCTACGCTTAATTAGACGACGTAATCAATGTATGTTGAACCTTAAGCTAATTATCAGGTGAAATAGTTCACATTAATAACTTTTCAATTAAAATTAATAGGTAATACTAATAATATGTAATAAGTATTCTGGGGCATATTTACATAGTGCTATCTCGACTACACCCATACTAGGTCTAGGGTATAACCTTGTAATTTCTTCCAGGTGGAGTTAAAGAACAGTGTAGTTTCACTGTCAGCACCGGTTGCTTCTGGTGGCTCAAATTTCAGCGCGGGTGAACGACAACTGTTGTGTCTGGCGCGGGCTGCGCTTGCGCACAACACTCTGCTGGTGTTAGACGAGGCCACGGCTAATGTCGATCCATCGTAAGTTATACTTATTTATTCTTAAAATCAACTAAGTAAACTGGGGGTTCCCATGAAATGTAATTAAATTCCATCCTAAATTTCGGGCTTCGGGGTCGCCCAAAACACGAACGAAAGACTATAGGTTACTAGTGATATTATAGGTTACTTGTGATAACGCACGAAAACACTTTTCGACATCCCTTGATAATTATTATGCTTAGGATAGAAAACTATCTATAGGTACTAGAGGTTTACTTTGAGTAGAGGAAGCATTCAAATTATAAAATCTTGAACAATATCCGAATCCAGATCGTTCGCAACTCTGAATAGTGGAATGGTTTAAAGTAATTTTTTGTTTATTAATGCTTGCTAACCCACTCGCAGATCAGAAGTACTGAAGTTCTGAATACTGAAGGGTTTTCATATAACATAACATAACTTCACGCCTGTATCCCCACTACCCACTATTCGCCAGTTATGTTAAGGTCCCAATGTAATAGGGGGCGAGCCTATTGCCATCTACTGGGCACATTATTAAACAAGCGATAATTAACATTAATTAATGCACACATAACTACGAAAAGTCAGAAGTGTGTGCCCGGGGCGACTGGGGATCGAACTCGAGACCTCGTCTCAGCAGTCCGTTACGTACGTCACTGCACTATCGCCGCTTTTTTCGCGGGTTTTCATATATGCTGCACAATCCACGTCATTATTATGCATTACCCACCAATTGAAATATGACCTGAAATAAAACGCGAATATTTTTTAGGTAGATTTCGATGAAATCGATTTACCTATTGGTTTCTTGACTACTGCCGAATTTTAAAAAAATTTCTTCATAGGAGGTCTAGTTATGACCCCCTGAGTCCGAAATGACCACTGGTCAAAAAGTTTATATATATATATATATGTATGTATGGTTCCACTTCCCAAAATTTGCAGCAATCTCACGGTCGCATTTTTGCCCCGATCGCTTTCAAACTGCGGTCAAAAATTGCTTGGGTGTAAACTTAGTTTAAGTTCGTGAACGGGTGGAATCCGGCCTAAGGGGGACGGTAGGGCCTCACTTTTTGTGAAATCAGTTTTTCCTCAAAATTTCACGTTCCATGAAAGATATTCGAACCGTTGTGATTTTATCCCATAGTATACATGAATACCAACAACTTTTAATTATAAACCTATAAGTTTAAAACTTTAACTAAAAGTGGAGGGGGGAAAAACCAAAATTTTTCGGGAAAAAAATCATAACTTCTAACCGGTGAACATTCTTGGTGTCGGAAACATTTTTAATCGATAGGCCATTTTTAAGTCTAAAATAAATATCTGAAAAGTTTTTCGCTAAAAGTTACCGTTTTCGAGAAAAAAAAATTAAACTGTTTAAAGTCCGTAGTTCTCTATATAAAATAATATTAATTGCTTCACGAAATCTACCTGTGCGTTCCCCCTGCGGGAACGGATTTTTTGAAAACCATTTATTTTCAAAATGAATCAACTTTATGATCAAAATGAAATAATGCGTAGTCTCGTTCCTATCATAACCCGAATTGCGCAGATTGGTAATTCTCTCTAATCTTTCTCAAAATAAAAAGTACATTAGTACCTATTTAATAGTTAGAAGGTACTAGTGGTTCCGGCGATTCGCCAGCCGCTCGGCTCACGCTCTGTTCTAACCTGACCTAACCTAACCCACTTTAGTAGCAATAGTTTTATTTATATTGTTCCTATTAGGGAGTCACAATTCACCAAAATTAAGTTATTTATCATCATGGCAGCTAATAAGCGAGGCAACTGTTTTTTTAGGTAGATTTCGATGAAATCGATCTACCTATTGGTTTCTTGACTACTGTCGAATTTAAAAAAAAATTCTTCATAGGAGGTCTAGTTATGACCCCCTGAGTCCGAAATGACCACTGGTCAAAAAGTTTATATATAAAAAGTGGAACCATACATACATATATATGTATGTATATATGTATGTATGGTTCCACTTCCCAAAATTTGCGGCACTCTCACGGTCGCATTTTTGCCCCGAGCGCTTTCAAACTGCGGTCAAAAATTGCTTGGGTGTAAACTTATTTTAAGTTCGTGAACGGGTGGAATCCGGCCTAAGGGGACGGTAGGGCCTCACTTTTTGTGTAATCAGTTTTTCCTCAAAATTTCACGTTCCATAAAAGATATTCGAACCGTTCTAATTTTATCCCATAGTATACATGAATGCCAACATCTTTTAATTATAAACCTATAAGATTAAAACTTTAACTAAAAGTGGAGGGGGGAAAAACCAAAATTTTTGGGGAAAAAAATCATAACTTCTAACCGGTGAACATTATTGATATCGGAAACATTTTTAATCGATAGGCCATTTTTGAGTCTAAAATAAATGTCTGAAAAGTTCTTCGCTAAAAGTTACCGTTTTCGAGAAAAAAAAATTAAACATGTTAAAAATGCGCTCGGCGTGGGTCATAGAAGAAGCATAGGTCATAGAGGGGGCAAAAAAATATTTCTAACCGATAGGTTATTTTTTGCTCTAAAATAAATGTCCGAAACGTTTTTTGCTCAAATTTACCGTTTTCGAGAAAAAGAAAAAAAATAGTGCGGTACGGAAATTTCCGACTTGTCAATTTGGCAACATCATTTCCGAAACCAGATTTAATTGCTTCACGAAATCTACCTGTGCGTTCCCCCTGCGGGAACGGATTTTTTATCATTCTGCGCTTTTACCATTTTGCTCTTTTAGGTAGATTTCGATGAAATCGATCTACCTATTGGTTTCTTGACTACTGTCGAATTTAAAAAAAAATTCTTCATAGGAGGTCTAGTTATGACCCCCTGAGTCCGAAATGACCACTGGTCAAAAGTTTAAATATATATATATTTGTATGTATGGTTCCACTTCCCAAAATTTGCGGCACTCTCACGGTCGCATTTTTGCCCCGATCGCTTTCAAATTACGGTCAGAAATTGTTTGGGTGTAAACTTAGTTTAAGTTCGTGAACGGGTGGAATCCGGCCTAAGGGGACGGTAGGGCATCACTTTTTGTGAAATCAGTTTTTCCTCAAAATTTCACGTTCCATGAAAGATATTCGAACTGTTCTAATTTTATCCCATAGTATACATGAATACCAACAACTTTTAAATATAAACCTATAAGATTAAAACTTTAACTAAAAGTGGAGGGGGGAAAAACCAAAATTTTTCGGGAAAAAAAATCATAACTTTTAACCGGTGAACATTCTTGGTGTCGGAAACATTTTTAATCGATAGGCCATTTTTAAGTCTAAAATAAATGTCTGAAAAGTTTTTCGCTAAAAGTTTTTTTTTATCGAAAACGGTTTTCGATAAAAAAAAAACATGTTAATAAAATAAAATTAATTGCTTCACGAAATCTACCTGTGCGTTCCCCCTGCGGGAACGGATTTTTAACTTTGTGCGCTTTTACCATTTTGCTCCTTTAACATTTTGCTCTTTTACCACTTTGCGAGTGCTTACCATTTTGCGCTTTGAACGTTATGCGCCCACACCAAAGTAAATTATATTTTTATAAACATAGGTGTAGTGTGAAGTTAGAAGAATCAATGAAAACTTTTCTTACAGCACTGATACCCTGATACAGAAATCCATTCGAAAACACTTCGCTGACTGCACTGTGATAACTGTCGCACATCGCTTACATACTGTTGCCGATTCTGATAGAGTTGTGGTAAGCTTTATATCTGACATCACTTTTTGATAAAGAATTAGATCGGAAAAAGAGGACATCTAGAACGGGACTTGAACCCGCGACCAGTCCCTTACAGTGGGAATGCTCTGACCAGCTGAGTTATCTAGACACGTCCCAGATATTCTAAATCGCGGGTTCAAGTCCCGTTCTAGATGTTCTCTTTTTCCGATCTAAACCTTTATAAAAAGGTAAGCATACAAAATGCTTAAAAATTTAATTGAATTACCTTTTGACTTTGAAATTAATACATATAATTGAGTGGATTATTTATTTTAAAATGTCTCCTAAAATCATAGGTCATGGAAGCTGGTGAGATCATAGAATGTGGACATCCATACGAGCTACTGCAAAACGCGGAGGGCCACTTCAGTAAGATGGTGAAAGAACTAGGAGCAGCCTCGGAAAATAGTTTACGAGAGCTCGCAAGTAGAGCACATTCTGAACTTCTTGCGGCGAGAGAAAATAAGAGTTTATAAAGGAAATAGAACCGATTCCATATAATATTGGGCCATAATTATAATGAGATGAAAATGGTGTGATTTAATAGATTCAGACTTACAACAATCTGAGAGATGAGTTTTAGTAAAAGCAAGGTATGACATTATGGTAAAACAATATCCAGCGGTAAAGTCAATTGTGTGAGTGATATTCGGTGTCAAATTTAAGCAAGCATGTGCGTGCGTGCGATCCTTGCACGAATAGATACCTAAAAATCAAAGCAGTGGTCTTTGAAAATGAGAAAGATGATTCAAGTACTGAAAATGCATGGGAAAACATGAAACGAAGCAATGGAAGCGTTTGGCATCAGTTGTAAATCCGTTACGATTTTTTTTAAATGTCGATCAATTCTAAAAAGATTGAACTGATTTTGCTGATTACTCCATTGAAATGTTACATGAGGCTTTGCATTTTTTAGAGGATGCAATTTTATTTTTGGGAAGGTGTCAGCTGCCCCCTTTCCAAGATGACAGCCGGGGGACAAGGGCGGCAACCCCACAAACTTGGGGTTAAGCTTCTATTGTGTAAGATACATGTCCCAAAATAAAATTGCGTCCTCTAACAAATGCAATATTAGGTCCTATTAGGTAAGGGCACGCCGCAATAGCGGCGGTAAGGCCCATCATGGAGGATTGGCTGGAGAGGCGACACGGAAGCCTCTCCTACCGACTGACGCAGGTGATCTCAGGGAAGGGGTGCTTCGGGGACCACCTGCATCGGATCAGGAAGGAGCCAACGCCTGAGTGTCATCACTGCGACGCGAGCGAGGACTCAGGGCTGCACACGCTGGCGGACTGCCCGGCGTGGGAGGCGCCGAGGCGTGACCTCGTGGCAGCCATCGGGGTGGGAGTCCTCTCGCTCGGCAGCATGATTGCGGCAATGGTGCAGAGCGCGAGCGCGTGGGCCGCCGCCGCCTCCTTCTGCGAGCATGTAATGCTCGCGAAGGAGGTGGCGGAGCGCGCCCGGGAGAGACTTAGAACTCTCCCGGTCCGCCGAGCCCGCAACTTGCTCGCCGCGCGTCGCAGGCAACTCAGGCGCCGGAGGTCGCTTAACGACCTCCGTCCTCCATGAGCGCAGGCCTGGGGGTGGCGGGTGAGGCCACCTGTCACCCCAGCAGAAGCAGGCCGGGACGGTGGGGCGACTAGCGCCCCTCCCCAAACCGGGGCAAGACGGGGACACCGTGGTTCCCAAACCCGAGGGGGCCATCTCGAAACCGGAGATGGCCCAGGGTCAGTCGGGGTGCGAGGGATATGCTCTATGGGCAACCTTACACCCCGGCGTCTGTAGACCCGAGACGGCGTGCGGTTTTAGTCGGTTCAAGCCCGACATAACCGCCCCCGCTGGCACGCGGGGGGGTATCCGAAGGGATTTCCGCACGAAAAAAAAAAAAAAAAAAAAAAAAAAAAAAAGGTCCTATTAGGTAACATTTCAATGGACTAGATGTGGTTTGAATATTTTTATATTGGATGTTCAGTATGTAAATAATTATATGCACTATATCTGCTGTAGGTATACCGTGCATTTAATTACTTTGGGGAAAATACCTACTGCAGTTTTCTATTATGATTATTGTGTAATCGATTACGCAACTTATTGATAATCTCATGAAAACGATATTTTTTCTTTCTCATATTTCTCCACTTTAAGACGCAAGCTTGAGCTACTTTTAGATATTTTACGAAAAAATTCAATTTTTTTAATCACATCTTAACTCTTTACATCTGTGGCCCACAGTTTTCTATCTCCTTTGAAAATGATATATATATGTAATTTTGTTACTTTAATGAATTAAAATTTAACAATACACATTTAACAATAAACAATGAACAGGTTTGGGGCTACGAGTTAGAAAATCTCTATAAAAAATTAACAGTCAAAACATGATGTAATGTAATGTGCACAATGCACAGCAGTAGGTATAAAAACCTTTAAAAAAAACTAGATAATTATTTTTCAGGATGTGAATGTTTTCTAAATAAGAAAAGTTTAGAAACATATGTAATGTAAGTAATTTTATTTGATAGAAATAACTTACGAAATTACCTTATAGATTTAGATCGGAAAAAGAGAACATCTAGGACGGGACTTGAACCCGCGACCAGTCCCTTACAGGGAGAACGCTCTGACCAGCTGAGCCACCTAGATGTTCTCTTTATCCGATCTAAATCTATAAAAATAAGCATATAAAATGTTTAATTTAATTGAATTACGAAATTACCTTTAAAAATACTAAAATAAAATTATTTGCCAAAAACTCTACTAAAAGACTTTTGTTACTGACTGTTCACGTGAGTAGTTAAAGATTTATCTTAGAGTGAAAAACTTGTGTGCTGTAGAGAGATCAGCTCCATACTTTTAAACGTACTTGTGTAATTGCGGTTATTATCACAATAAAATAAAACAGTTTTTATTTGTAGATATACATTTATTTCTTAAAAATTGTACTTGATTTACTAAAAAACTAATCTGGTATAGCAGGGTATGTATAGACTGTACCGTATTTTATAACAGCGATAACTATTTAAATAATTGATTAGTCCTCACGAAGTTGCTCATAATCGGGTTTCTTATTAAGGGTGTAAGCTTCATAGAAACTTTTAAATATATTTTTGGGTACTGCATACTCTTTGATTACTGGGTCTTTATTCAACTCCGCGAAGTACGCCAACTGAAAGGTAAACAAAGTTGAAAATACTGCAATGAATCACAAGGTTTACTTGGCACTAGATACCAAGCAATGACAATTAATATAAAGATGACGTTACTAACCAGTATTTTGTATTTATCCTCGTCTATCTTTCCTCTTTTATCATCCAATGCGGCCAGCCTCTCGAACCAGGGCCAAATCATATAGTCAGCATAGCCAGGTTCCCCTCCGTCTAAGAACTTTGTGCCTTGTTGCTGAAGTCGATTTTGCAGAAAGTCTAATACTTGACGGTAGCCTGCAGCAACATCATCAGGAACTGCGTCTAGAGAACTCACCAGTTTGACAACAAAGGAATGAACCTGGAAATATAAATTGACACAATACCAAATAGACAATAATAATAATGGTTATAAACAAATTTAGGGCCCCCTAGTCAACCTCGCCTGCAAATCGGTGCACTTGCTAAACAACGGCCGAGTCTGTGGCGCAGTCTTTTCCTCTCAGGGTTGTGAAGTTAGACGGAAATCGCTACCAGAAAAGCCAAATTACCAATAAAAAAAATAGGCGGGCCAAGGGCTCCAGTGTAAACTTTGGACGCTACTGAGAAATCGTTATGGGATGATACATAATTGTCACGAATTACGATGACACTTTTATGATACTGAGAATTTATATTATTGCCTGATTCACAATGCAATAGATAGGTGTGTAAAGCCAGGCAAGCAATGTTTAGTTTTATATCTAGATTAAGTGGAGTAGATAACTTAAGCCGTCCGTTCCAACACCAAACTGGTGCAGTACATAACCATTTCGCGCCTTTCCACGTACACGCTCGGTTTTTATACTATGCCTGTGTAACGGCCACTCTTTTCCTATAATTTAGATAAATTTAATTTATAGCTTTGTCTATTTACTGTATGGTTGCCAATCAGTACATTACTGGACGTAGGGCACTTCCAATATGCGCCATAGTACCCAAACCTCCGTCTTCCGCATCCAGTCTGTCGCAGTGCGACAGTGTAACAGTATTAATAGGTACTAAAAAAACAATGTAATCTTACCAGTGGCGTGCAAGCTTCTACAAGAACTTTGTCCAAGGCTTTCTTCACGGGATCCTTTGGCAACAGTGGTCTCTGTGGGTACGCATCGTCTAAGTATTCGACAATGACCAAACTCTCGTAAATTGAAAGCCCGTCTGTGATCTCTAATGCTGGCACCTTTGCTGTAAAACAACAAGGATACTATAGAACACTTTAAATTCACTACTTACCTACAGTTATATTTACAATTCCACTAAAATAGGAACAGATATGAGGGAATTCAAAGAACAACAAAAGTAGATCGACTGAGGACGATTTTTAGGAATTAAAGGAGATAGTATGTTTTTTATCGGGGCCCAAACCTACCTCATTAACCAGTCGGTACACCTGTCGACCAATGGACGAAGCTCTGGCGCAGGCTTTCCTTTTGGGGTTAGGGGGGTCAAACGGCAATCGTAAGCCAAATAAGAATAATTAGAAGGAATAGGAAAGTGGACTCCGGACGAACGGCAGCCCGATGTGGTCTTCCATAAAAGAGATAGAGAATAGAAAAATGAATAGAATTCCGAGTAGGTAATGTTAATCTAATATTTGCACTTACTAAGAAGACTCTTCGAAGCGAACCACTCAGGCTTGTCCCTGGTGTCTATGTTGACGATCTCAGCGTCGATGTTTTTGGCGATGAGCGTCAAGGCAGCGCGCTGGGCAAATGGACAATAACGCATACTGTAAAGCCGCAGTTTGCCATTGAAGGGCGGCAATGGATCACCTGAAAACCATTTCGTATGAGATGAGACAGGTACCTATCTACATCTACACTCACCCAATATAAGATCAAGAGGAATCTTGATCTTGAGGAGGTTGATAGGTACCTTAATATGGAAACTAAACAGTGTGTCCCAGAGCGATGCCACATGAAGGGAAAGTATCTTAAATAATGTAGATAGACAATTTTACTGACAGAAGACCTCATTTTCTGATTTCGAAAACAATATAAGCTGCATTCATAGATTTTAGAAAACTTGAGAAAAACTAGAAAACTTGAATGAGAAGAGTGAGTGTGAGAAGTGGAGACACGAGAAAATTACATCCTGTACTTTTATGGCATCAATCAATAGTGTCAATCATAAAAATCAAATCTCTCTAACAATCATGGTTAATTCATTATAAGGAAATCAATGCAATTAAAACTGTTTAATTCAAAGGGACAAATATCTTACTCAAACCATATTGACAATCTTTTACGTCATTTTAGTTCATTGAAATATTACATTTTTTATGCTTGGCGTAGAAAAGTTAGAGAACGGATTTTATCTTTTTGGATATCAAGAGTAGTGTTAAATCCATGATTGTGGGGTCATTTTGCCGGGCAAACTGCATCGCACAGAAAATTTGTAAAAACAGTTTTGATGTAAATTAAATTTTCTACAAGTTTAGTTGTTTCCGTTGTAGAGCCGAAAATAACAAATTTATTAACAAAAATAGACAGAAATTTGGGAACAATTTTTTCTAACTCTATATTTCATGGATTTCCTTTTATTTCATTTACCATATTAGAGAGATTTGATGTTTATGATTGATCCTATCGATTGATGCCATAAAAGTGCAGGATGTTATTTTTTCGGATTTGGCCGGTTCGATTACCGAGTGCGGCATCGCGTTTTCGAAAATCATTGAACGCAGTTAAATTTTTTTTTAAAGCGGCAAGTGCTAGACTCGCCCATGAAGGGTTCCGTAGGAGCAAGCAATTTATGACTTATTAAAAAAAACTACTAACTAGATTTCGTTCAAACCAATTTTTGTGGAAGTTCACATGTACATCATATATTTTTTTAGTTTTATCATTCTGTTATTTTAAAAGTTACAGAGGGTGACACACATTTTACCACTTTGGAAGTGTCTCTCTCGCAAACTATTCAGTTTAGGAAAAAATTATAGTTTCGGAAAAAGTGGCTGTGACATATGGACGGACAGACAGACAGACATGACGAATCCATAAGGGTTCCGGTTCCATTTGGCTACTGAACCCTAAAAATGTAGTCTATGTCAGTAAATTGTCTATCTACATTATTTAAGACACTTCCCCTCCATGTGGCATCGCCGTGGGACGCCCTGTATACTTAATATCGACAAGCTCACACTATATTCGTTTTATGACGTGATTAGTTATTATTATATACAGAGAACAAGCCTAAAAGTAAACCACAGTTACATCAACAATCGCGTTTGGTATTATGTTGGACATATGTAATGTATATGTATATGTAATGTATATATGTAATGTAGTTCATTGTATTATTTAAAATTAGTACGTATATTTGCATGCCTTGAGGCGGAAATTGGCTGTTCAAAAAAAAAATTCATGTAAACACCTTATGTACCCAATTTCGCAAATAAATGATTATGATTATGATCATCTTTCACAGTATTGTGGAACACAAGCGATATCAATCAATCAATTAGCCTATTGCAGTCCACTTAAGCGATAGCTGTAGGGCAATTCCCCCTTGTTTTTATATTCTGACAAAGAGACACAAGTTTAGTTGTGCTTTGAGTAGAATAGTAATTAATGTTGACCATGTCACCTCCACCGGGACCCGGTATGAGGGATGGTCAAAAGACATGCTAGCTTGGCGTCCTAGATGATGACATGCGTGCCAAAGGTGTCACTATCATGGACGCCCAAGACCGTGCGAAGTGGAGAAGTAAAACCCGTAAAGCGGACTCGAAAGTGAGAGCCTCGGATGCTAGAAGAGTCATTAATGTGGACATTGATGAGGGATCTTATTCTTTTTTTCGTGCGGAAATCCATTCGGATACCCGCCGGCCAGCGGTACGGCGGTTATGTCGGGCTTGAACCGACTAAACCCGCACGCCGTCACGGGTCTACAGACGCCGGGGTGTAAGGTTACCCATAGAGCATATCCCTCGCACCCCGACTGACCCTGGGCCATCTCCGGTTTCGAGATGGCACCCTCGGGTTTGGGAACCATGGTGTCCTCGTCTTGCCCCGGTTAGGGGGAAGGGCCCTAGTTGCCCCACCAGGGACCCCACAGAAGCAGGCCTGCTTCTGCTGGGGTGACAGGCGGCCTCACCTGCCACCCCCAGGCCTGCGCTCATGGAGGACGGAGGTTGTTAAGCGACCTCCGGCGCCTGAGTCGCCTGCGACGCGCGCTGAGCATGTTGCGGGCATTGATGAGGTACCTACTTTCTGATTTGAATTAAGATTTTTACGTAGGCCTATTTTTTCCGTCCACACATCGATAAAAAATCAACTCTGTTAATCTTATCGACGATCAAACAGTCGTAATATTTTATTGCATAGTGTACAGAGATTGTAAATGTACATAACTTTGAAATATGTGGTTAAGTAGATACCTATAGAATTTGAAGTATTATAGGTATTTTCTATCAATACCTACTTAAAAACTAGGTAGGTACTTATTTATATAACTACCTAATAGTCAGTAGATTTAAGTGTCAATTTTCAATGTGTAACTTTGCCCATATTTCAGCAAGTATGTTTTCAGCTCTACGTAATAGAGAACTAGCCTATTGCTGTCAACCGAACACTTTTACCTGACTTATAAGTACCTAATTGAAAACGTACTAACATAAAAACTCAATAATAATGTCCTACACGAAATTCTAGTAACTCTATTCTAGTACCTATATTAGGTATGAAGACTAGTTTCAGACTTTCATCAAATAAAAACATTGCAAAAACAGTTTTCAAGATACCTTACGGTCATTACCAGTTTCTGAGAATACCATTTGGTCTTAAAATGCTCCAGCTACAAGGTGTTTAGGTATATGTAATGTGACATATTGTTTTACTAAATAAAACAAAAGGTTCAGGCTATGCTAAATCATGGTGGTTTGAACATGTGCCCGAGAGCTCATTCCTGTGATTGTGATTTATACTTAAACCTTGAAATGAATTCACAGACGGCGGCGTAACGATTTGCGCCTCTTGGTATTGGATTTGTATAAAGATTTTCCTCACATTACCGATGAGGTCATGTTTCTATGCGGTAAGGTTACCTACACTTATGTTACGTTATAGTTAGTATTCTTTAGTTTCATGTTGGTCGGTTTTTATAGAATGGATTACTTTTCCGATCAATATGCTATCAATTCGAAAGATTAGGGCTTTATATCAAACTACAACTTAATGACGGAATTTTGAATGAGACTAGACCGAAATTCGAAAATGCATCTGGTAACACTAAACAAAGAAATAACGTAAATAAATTATCGATTAACTGTCAAGGTGGTTCAATTGTACTGACGGTCTGATTGTGGTTTGTTTTGTAGTCTCTTGCTAGTTGTAGGTATCCTACTCACCTTTTAATGGCACAAATATTAATATATAGTTAGTAGCAAGTTTATGGTTCCAAAAAAACGATTTCCCAAACTATTTTCTTTCCTTACTAGGTACCTAGTAAGGTAATAATAATACCTAATAATAGGTAGGTACCATTAAAAGCAATAGTTAGGTACAGTCAACAACAAAAGTATTATGATCTTTACAATAGCTGTGGCTCGCTTGGAATTCTGATTCCATTCCCGCTTGCCTGGGAACCTAATCCAGGTATAAAAAGTAGCCTATGTGTTATGACATATCCCTGTACTAAATTTCAGCCAGATCTGTTCAGCCGTTATAGCGTGATTGATTAACAAACATACAAACATTAAACATCTTCACATTTATAATAGCCCCGCTAGGCAGCGGGGGCAGTTATGTCGGGCTTGAACCGACTAAAACCGCACGCCTTCTCGGGTCTTCAGACGCCAGGGTGTAAGGTTGCCCATAAAGCATATCCCTCGCACCCCGGCTGACCCTGGGCCATCTCCGGTTTCGAGATGGCCCCCTCGGGTTTGGGAACCACCGTCCCAGCCTGCTTCTGCTGGGGTGACAGGTGGCCTCACCTACCACTCCCAAGCCTGCGCTCATGGAGGACGGAGGCGCCTGCGACGCGTGGCAAGCATGTTGCGGGTTCGGCGGGCCGGGAGAGGGATAGGACTGTACCTATACCACACCTATAACAAAGTCGCTGTCCCTTCCCTCGCTGTTCCCAATGTCTGTTCGCTAAGGGTGATTGAAGAAGAAGGATAGTATTTATAGTTTGATACTGTTCTGTGTTAATTTGTTAAAATATGACGATAATTATATTGTTCAAGATGACGGAAGAAATCCAGCCGACTGAAAGCTTAAATCGAATACGCTACCTTTTTTTTTATTTTTTTTTTATCGTGCGGAAATCCCTTCGGATACCCCCCCGCCGGCCAGCGGGGGCGGTTATGTCGGGCTTGCACCGACTAAAACCGCACGCCGTCTCGGGTCTTCAGACGCCGGGGTGTAAGGTTACCCATAGAGCATATCCCTCGCACCCCGGCTGACCCTGGGCCATCTCACCACTAACAGCATCGCTCATCCTGCCCCCTCCGAAAGCAGAGGAGTACGGAGAGCGATGTGTTCCCGCCACGTTGGGTATTGGCCGACGATCAATGCCAACCCTATGAAGGGGTGAAGGGGAAGCCATTGACCGCCGCCCAGGGTGTACCGGCCGCTCCGATTCCGTTCCCCCCGGACTGCAGCGGGATCGGAATCGGAGCGACACTCGAGGAGGTTACCCAACACACACCCCAATCGAATACGCTACCTAATCCCTTTCGAGATGTACCAAAACAATATACCTAGTTATGGTGGATTGTTCCTCTTTCATGGGTCTACTAAAAAAGTCCTCGAAAGCATAGTTAGGTTATATAGAATTGCTTGCTATAGAAATTTTAACTTCGAAGCAAATGGTCACAATTTATGTAGTAATTGAAAAGCTATTTAGACTAAAACATTACAACAATCCTTATTTAATGAACTGAGTTACCATAAGCATATCATATAGGTACATAATAATTGCCTATTACGGCACATAATATCACTGAATATCTTCGGAAATATCATACTATTAAAGGTATCACTGCGACGCGAGCGAGGACTCAGGGCTGCACACGCTGGCGGACTGCCCACCGTGGGAGGCGCCGAGGCGTGACCTAGTGGCAGCCATCGCGGTAGGAGTCCTCTCGCTCGAAAGCATGATTGCGGCGGCAATGGTGCGGAGCGCGAGCGCGTGGACCGCCGCCACCTCCTTCTGCGAGCATGTAATGCTCGCGAAGGAGATGGCGGAGCGCGCCCGGGAGAGATTTAGAACTCTCTCGCCGAGCCCGCAACTTGCTCGCCGCGCGTCGCAGGCGACTCAGGCGCCGGAGGTCACTTAACGACCTCCGTCCTCCATGAGCGCAGGCCTGGGGGTAGCGGGTGAGGCCGCCTGTCACCCCAGCAGAAGCAGGCCGGGACGGTGGGGCGACTAGCGCCCCTCCCCCAAACCGGGGCAAGACGGGGACACCGTGGTTCCCAAACCCGAGGGGGTAATCTCGAAACCGGAGATGGCCCAGGGTCAGTCGGGGTGCGAGGGATATGCTCTATGGGCAACCTTACACCCTGCATGGTCTGTAGACCCGAGACGGCGTGCGGTTTGAGTCGGTTCAAGCCCGACATAACCGCTCCCGCTGGTTAGTGGGGGGGTACCCGAAGGGATTTCCGCACGAAAAAAAAAAAGGTACCTAATACCTACATGTATTCCATTATAGAAAAGATTAGGTATAAACATTTTGGGGTGTGTGTTGGGAAACCTCCTCGAGTGTCGCTCCCGATTCCGATCCCGCTGCAGTCCGGGGGGAACGGAATCGGAGCGGCCGGTACACCCTGGGCGGCGGTCAATGGCTTCCCCTTCACCCCTTCATAGGGTTGGCATTGATCGTCGGCCAATACCCAACGTGGCGGGAACACATCGCTCTCCGTACTCCTCTGCTTTCAGAGGAGACAGGATGAGCGATGCTGTTAGTGGTGAGATGGCCCAGGGTCAGCCGGGGTGCGAGGGATATGCTCTATGGGTAACCTTACACCCCGGCGTCTGAAGACCCGAGACGGCGTGCGGTTTTAGTCGGTGCAAGCCCGACATAACCGCCCCCGCTGGCCGGCGGGGGGGTATCCGAAGGGATTTCCGCACGATAATAAAAAAAAAAAAAAAAGGTATAAACATTTTAATATTATATAACTTTTGTCAGTGAATGTACCTACCTACTTGTACTATCATTTGATAATAAAAACAAAATTGCCCCAACCAATTATCTATTTTAAACTACATACCTACACTTATCAGCGTAATCTGCTAAAATGTTTCATCATAACCGAGTGAATAGGTAGGTACTTATCTAATAAAACTAACCTTTTGTCAGATGTTTTGTGTTTATCTTGGCCTTGATCGATGACATGTTTCTCGAAAATGCGTATCCTAACACTTGTGCCAGTGCTCGAATTCCTTGAAATGACACAAATAAATGCATAGTGAAATCGGTTTTTTATTAACACATTACAGAAATTATTTAAAGGTAGTTTAGTTAGGTATAGCAAACAAAAATCTATTTGGACCTACCACTGATTAAAAGGCGCGATAGTTCAAAGCTGTATTCCGTTTTTCCTTCACTTTGGTAACTAGGCTATGCAGCTATGAATTGACTGATACAGCCTTGAAGTAAACTAACAGGATACTTATTTTACTGCAAGGTGAGAAGTACCAAGTACTAACTACGAAGGGCACTAAGCAATTAAATCAAGTGAATGAAAACTTGATGGTAACGTGGTAACGTGGCAAGTGGCAACTAGCAACTCATAGATTATTAAATTAAATAGGTATATACTAGAAATAGCAACTAACAACTTAATAGGGATGGCAAAAACAATCGATTCTATGAGAAAGAATCGATTCTTATACACCATAAAAATTGATTTCTTGCCGAGCCCTCAAAAAATTCTCAATGTTAAGTAATTAATTGATTCAATCAAATCAGCGACTCGGCTAAACCAGCTCAAAATGTCTAATAACAATTAGTCTATTTCTCAATGTTCAAGAATCGTTTTTCTATTTTTTGTGACTTCCAAACACTTCCATTAAGAAACTATATGAAAACAAGGTCACACGTCACACAGCACTGACAGCAACAACACATGGCGATACTGTGTTTAATCTTAACTATTGTAAAATTTTGCATTATTATAGATATTGTACATTTTAACTTAATGTAATGAGCTGCACTGCACTTCACAGGAAAATGGTTACATAAAATCTTTATAAATCTTTTTTTTGAACAGATTGGCAGCAAGAATTTTGTAATAGGGCAAATGCGCCATCTACAATTTTAAATTGATAACTTTAACTTACTTATTCCACGTAGCTTCAATAGATGTCACTTATCTTTGGAATAAAATATTTACTTGTATGTTATTCACATGCTTTGAGTATTAAGAACCTTCATAATACTCAAAGTTCACATACTATACATTACATACACTGGTGCCTGGCGATTTATATGCCTGAAGGGACATGCAGTGACCTATAATATGCACCCAGATTCTGCCAAACGGTTCATGTATTTTTAAATTATTAGCGTGTTAAAACTTAATTACAGTTTCAGTCATAATTCGACTTCAATTAGGTAATTAGCTTTAACTTCCTTTATAAGGATGAAGGATCCGGATTAAGGACCAGGACTTAATTAAATTTATATCTATCGCTATATGCACCCGACCTCCCCCTCCTACGTAGCAAGATTACTTAACTAGTACTTACTTTCAGACTTCTTACAGAGCTCTAGTCCCAAAGGGAAGAAACCCACCATAATTTCTTTATATTTATAGCTCTATGGTGTCGCTATTAATTTTTGAGTATAAAGGGGTTACGTATACAAAATGGTTTATTTAAATCATTGATTAGTCCTCACAAAGTTTTATTGTAATCAGTATTTATTAGTATTTTTCTTCCGCTTTGAATTAATGTTTTCTTTTTCAATTTCGACTAAGGACCGAACCCAGTACAAAATGGTTTATTTAAATCATTAACTTGTCCTCACAAGGTTTTATTGTAATCAGTATTTTTCTTCCGCTTTGAATTATGTTTTCTTTTTCAATTTCGACTAAGGGCCGAACCTAGTACATATGAAATCAATACGGCAATGTTATCGCAGCTGTGGTCAAACCTGGTGGAATTTTCCGTTAGAGCATACAAATCAGTATCGTGCGGCCCATGGCTAATAGTAGAATAATATTATGTAATCGGTGGCTTGTACTATTATTTATTCTGTGTCGGTGGTACTGCTAGAACGCCGTATAACATTTCTTTATTAAATTTCATTTATGCTACCTCGCTCTGTTCCGTAGACTGAGAATATACCTGTATGAGGTTTTATTACCTATATTATCGAAAAATTTCATAGCCTGGCAATAAAAAAAAATACCGCTATTCCTCTCTCGTATACGCTGATAGCCAGTCTATAGCTTTAGCTTGTATTCTCAGTCTACGCTCTGTTCCTTGACCTTGACGACCTCGACAGTTTATGCAAACACCCGTCCAGTGCCCCAAAGCACGGTTGAAATTATTTGAAGTGACGAAAATTTAATAGAATGCCTTTTTGTACAAAATCTGCATGGAGGAAAAATTGTACTAATTTTGCCAGGCCATACATACATGACTTACGGTAGCTTCAATTTTTTTATTCTAGTTCGTGTATCTGTATTAGAATAATATTATGTAATCTGTGCTAATAATAACTACTTACAGTCCTTGTACTTGTAGTCACTATTGAGTTCTGTGCGAAGTTCTAATCTTGTACTTTGGAGTTTCTAGTATATATATAATAATCTATGCTTTGGAGCCTGGGGTCCGCTCTTCGACAACTTCATCATTTGGTTTATTTTGTGTTGTGTATAATTTTGAAGTGCTCAAAAATCGATTTCAAAGATTCCATTATATTACTATACAACGAAGCTAATAAAAGCGTGTTAGGTATAAAGGTAGAAGTGAAAAAGCCCACCGGCATTTAGATTTTTGATTATTTCAATGATATTCTCAGATTGTTGATTTTACATCGATTAAGTATTTAGGTAGTAAAAATTAAATAACAAATTGCCGTTATTTAGTTTTTCACAATGCAACAGCAGTTTAGGTCAGACATTTGAGCTATTGATTACTCAAGAAGTCGATCATAATTCGGTTTCTTGCCAAGAAGGTATTCTTCATGGAGACTTTGAAATGTTTCTTTGGGTACTGCATATTCTTTTACTACTGGGTCTTGCGACATATTCGCAATGTACTCCAACTGAAATTTACAGAAATAAATGCAATTGGGTTCACTGCACCTTATAATTCTTACAGTAAATACTAACACTAAAACAGTGAGTCGGTTAAGGTATGGGTTACTTTCTATTTGAAGCTAAGGAGAACCGTCTATCTACAAAAGGGTCCACGCAAAATTGAGAGCGCCACGATAGCACAAGAGTAACTTTAGAGGTAGCGCAAAAAGTAATAGAATAAATAAAGAAAGAAATTGTTGAATAATTTGATGAAAACCGTTTTATAACAGTAAAGGGGCCATTATTCAAAAATATGCAAATGCGACGGCCCGGGCATTAAATATATCGTAACAGTACCTATTTTTATTCATTATTATTAATAATTTTATTGATATGTGGTTTTCTTTAACAGTAAAGAGAATAAAAAATATTCGTAATTCTTGGTGACAATCTTCTATACGGATAAATAAAATTGAAGAGTGACTGTTCTGGCATATGAGTAAAAGGGTTAGGGTTCCGGCAAAAAAGCAACATAATTGTGAATAGAATCTGATTTACTCTGGAACGGCTGGGCCGATTTTGACGAGACTTTCACTGGCAGATAGGTAATATTACAAGGCGTTACAAAAGCTACTATAATTTCGGAAAAAGAATTAGGGTATCGCGAAAAAAACTAAAATCCACAAAATGTGAATAAAATCCGATTTATTAGTTCGTTTTTTTACATCATACTTATAACTACCATTATAGGTTACCCCAATGCGATAGCTATTATATAATATATTACATATAATAATACCTATGCGAACTCACTCAGATAACCTGTAAATGGATCCACGTTAAAATACACACATACATATTCTCAAGTCTATTTCCCTCTGGTGTAGGCAGAGATAACAACCTGTCATCTGTTCGTATCCTCACACACTTCATAGCTTCCTCTACGATCGCTTAACCTCATGCAAGTCCACCGTTTTCAACATAAGAGTCAGCGCTGGTTCATGTATGTCACGCATGCGAGCCCACACATCGTGCAATTCGCATGAATTTTACGCGATTTTGTGTAAATACTATGGATAATGTTGCACTATTTTGTGCAAATCTTACTAATTTCTTTTGCACAATTTTGTGCAAATTATCTGTACGAAATTAGCTAAGTATTATTTGAACAAAACAGGCACCCCCATGAGTGCACACGTACGATGCAGCGCAGGTCCAAAAAGCTCTAAAGACTTAAATACTTATGTGATAGGAGGTAGTAGCCATACTGATTATTGCCAGAGAGGCATATAATACAATATTTATTTACGTAAATCTCTTCAACATATTAATGCATTGGAAGTAAACCTTTAATTATTATAATTATGCCTAAATACTGCAAGCCATTATCCCGCGCGACCTCCATACACTTGGACTGAACGGAAAGACGCCTCTAACTGCTATATAAGTAGATAGGGGCAAAAATCTTGAAAATATACTCTAGATGCGCAGTTACGATTTTATAGGTCTCTTTGGCAGCAAGCGCGGAGCGCGACGACGGAGGCGCCCCAATCAACCAATCATAGATTAATCTCGGGCTCAAAGGCTCAAGGTTTGGTAACGTTGTTTGTCTTTACCATGTTCGTAATTACTGTGTTTTATCGTGGATTTTTCAGCCAGGAATATGTTCAAATCATTATGAAATGGAAACTGTTATACAATTATAGGTATCCATCATCAAGCTAACTATTTGCCTAGTTACTTCCAGAGTTTACACTTGCGTTTACAGGT
This sequence comes from Cybosia mesomella, assembly GCA_946251805.1. Lineage (NCBI taxonomy): Eukaryota > Metazoa > Arthropoda > Insecta > Lepidoptera > Erebidae > Cybosia > Cybosia mesomella. The sequence goes on from OX276401.1 coordinate 21,888,408, forward strand.
TGAAGAAGAGAGGGAGGGCCTCACTTCACACGATCTTCAGCATCCTTGGCGGCGATACCATTGGCATGCATGTCATCACTCATAACGTCACGCTAGCACTTTTTGGATCTATCTTGGATCTGGCAGAGGCAGCATTTGAATGATAATGATGAATATACATAATACATAATAATAATTGGTAAAAACAAACAAGTAGCATGGTCCCGATTCGCAATTCCCATGATAATATTATTTGTCATCACCATACCTTCAATTTTGGGGCCAGAAGGAGGCCATCAAAATAATTTTCAAAGAAGTTAAGAAAACTTATGATCTGGTAAATAATATAAATAATTTAGATTTAAATTTGCTTATATTAAATAATTACCCAAAGATGTGATGAAAAAGAAACTCCTAAATTCATATAATATCTCTATACTACGCGAGCGCTAAGTGGTTTTATAAACTAGGTATTATTTACTACTAAACGCTGTGCACGCTTAACACCGTATAGGTATATAAGACGGCTCTCCTTACCGCTACCCTCCATAATAATAATAGCAAATTGAAAATAAAAATACAAGCTACTAACCAGCACTTTGTCATCGATCTGTATTCTTTTGTCATTAAAGGTGGGCAGTCTCTCTAACCAAGGCCAAATCATATAATCAGCATAGCCAGGTTCCCCATCGTCTAAGAACTTGGTGCCTCGTTGTTGAAGCTCACTTTGCAGAAAGCCTAATGCTTGATGGCAGCCTGCTACGACATCATCAGTGACTTTCTCTGGGGCCATTACCAATCTTAAAGTCAACCTTTGCATCTAGAAATAATAAATATATAAATTATTGTAATAGAGACGTTTCAAAGACCATGGATATTTTATGATTATGCACCATTGCATGGTGGCAACGAAATCAAAGTGTCTTTTCACACTAGGAAATATTCTATAAGATGTACTAAGTTCTTTTTAACACGTGTTGTTATTTAACTTACCAGTGGCGTACAAATCTCGACAAGAATCTTATCGAAGGCTTTTTTCAGCGGATCCTTTGGAAACAGAGGTCTTTGTGGATATACATCCTCTAAATAATCGACAATCACCAAACTCTCATAAAGAGAAACCCCGTCTGCGATCTCTAAAGCGGGCACCTTCGCTAAGAAACACAAAACATACCTACTTTACCTTTACAAAATTACTGACATAGGATAACTAAGAATTTTAGGAGAAAATTTCACAGATCAAATTGATTCTATGCGCATCCCGATTCTGGAAGCATAAGCTTGAGTTGATGAGATGATGATGATTCGTTACATTATTGTCACGAATCATAATGTCTGAATAAGGATTTAGACAAATTGAATGGTTCATTTTAGTAAAGGTTTACGTTACTTACTAAGGACACTCTTCGAGGCAAGCCACTCGGGTTTGTCTTTGAGGTCTATATTGATAACTTCATAGTCGATATTCTTGACGTTAAGTGCCAAAACAGCGCGTTGGGCGAAAGGACAGTAGCGCATATTATAAAGCCGCAGTTTGCCATTGTAGGGTGGCAACGGATCACCTGGAAGACATTGTACATAAAATAAAAGAGCAATCAAACAGTCTTAACGACATAATTACTACACACAGTAAGTAGGTAAGTTACTAGGAACGATTTGTGGCCATACACATTTAGTTCACAGTAAGCTGCCTTACGGATGTGTGCTCTCCAGTAAACTTGTCATATTATATTTTTGTTAGTATCAGAAGGTTGGTAGGAATAGGGAACTAAGAGTTACTGTAGTATTGTTATCATCATCATCCGAGCGCCAATCTCTGCACTTACACTTTGGAGCAAGGGGTCCACTTTCCTAGTTTTCCTCCTATATTGGTTTATCTTAGCTTTTACGGCAACGACTATATCGAATAACTCTCCAAGAGAAAAGCCTGTGCAAGACCGTCGTCCGTCAATCAGCAGGTGCACGGGCTTGCAGGTGAGGTTGGCTTGGGCCCGAAGATCTTGGTGAAGCTTCATACATCCAAAGCGAATTGATTAAAATTGTAGAATATTTAGTTATTATATTATTTATTTAATGAAGTACCTACAAACTGTACTATGTTGAGTAGATACCTAAAAAAATAAGCCTTGGTTTTTAATTTTCAAATTCGCAGATTCTTCGCAGACTGGTTAATTTGAAGAAGAAAACAATTGAAATAAAACTATTTTTAACGGATTCTATCGTGGTTTATTTGATGTTATTTTATATTTTACATTGACCCCGACGTTTCGGTTGCTTTTTGGCAGCTATGGTCACGGGGAGACCATATAAAATAACGAAGGGAGAAATAACATCAAATAAACCGCGATAGAATCCGTTAAAAATAGTTTTATTTCAATGTGTAACATTCGCGTAAACTTCCGACAATATCATGAAGAAAACAATTTTTATAAATTCATACCTGAAATATTTTATTATTTTTTGGTCATATTTATGTCCAGTTTTACTAACCATTTGCAATCAAACATACGGCAGATTTTACTGATTCTGACTAAGACCTTTATAACAGAAAAAACCGTTTCGCTTCAAAATCCGTGCAGTAGTTTTTGCATCATCCATCCATTTGCATCATTCCATCGCGAACAAACAGACAAACAGAACAAAAATTCAAGAAATCACATTTTTTTATATGTGGTCCGTCAAATTGGCTGCACCCCGCGTGATGGTAAGCTGAGGTGAAGTCCGAAATGTAGAGGCCACCATTTCCAGAGATTGTCCCTAGAATGGTGACCCCTACCTAGACGGCCTCTACAGATGTTTTTTCACGCCCCGCTTAAAGAACCCAGGATTGTAGGAAGAAGGGAACACGTGTGTGGTAAAGCGTTCCAGTTCTTTGTGGTCCGACAAAAAAAGGAGTCACCAGCACCACTTGGTTCGCGATGATATCGATTGCACTGTATGAGTATGACACCTAGGTCCTGCACGTGTTGTTCGGGACAAGAAGGGAGAAGGAGGAATCAATTGGAATAGCTCATTGGAACATTCACCATGTTATATGCGATAGAATACTGCCAAGGAGGCTATATCTCTAAGCAGCTGCAGAGGCTCTAGAGAATTGGTGACCTCAGGACTATCGATGATTCGGGCTGCTCATCGCTGCAATCAGTCGAGAGCGTCTAACAAATACTGAGCGGAGCCATCCCACAGGTGAGAACTGTATTCCACGCAGTGATGAACGTTAGTCTTATATAAAAGATACCACTGCCCCGGCGCGAAAAACCGCCTCTCCCTGTTCAGCACTCCAAGTTTACGTGAAGCTGTTTTATAACGCTCTCGATGTAATTTTTGTTGCTGAGTTTGCAGCGAACATCCATACCGAGCATGTTGATATTGTCCTGTAGTGGTAGTGGTGTGTTCCGAAGAGCTGGAAGGGGAAGGAAAGGAGATAACTTTGCTGTAAACGCGCATGCCTGTGTTTTCTTGGCATTGAACTCAACCAAGTTCTCAGATCCTCATTGACAAATGTGGTCTAGGTCCCGATCGAGCTCAATGACAAGTTGTCGTCTTCTATCCTCAATGTCAGTCTGCTTGGCCGCTGAATGCCGAGATAACGCCCATGCAAAGCATATCATTGATATGCAGAAGAAAGAGACTGGGCGATAAGACGGACCCCTGAGGTACACCAGCATTAACCTGCATGAACTCAGAAGCCCGGCCGTCACAAAGGACTCGGATACTGCACTCATGCAGAAAACTGGCAACCCAGCTGCACAGTCGAGATGGCAGACGATAGGCCGGGAGCTTAGCAAAAAGCGAACTGTGCCAGACCCTATCGAAAGCTTTGGCGATGTCAAGGCTGATAGCCAATGACTCACCATGCTTGTCCATGGCCTGACCCCAGAGATGTGTGACGTACGCCAGAACATCACGCGTTGACCGTTTTGACCTGAAGCTATATTTCCGGTCGTTAATTATGGAGTGATCTTCTAGGTAACGCATATGCGTTAATAATGTGTTCAAACACCTGGCTGAGAACTGAGAAGCAACTACGAACAGCTAAGTAGAACTGAGACCTAACTGACACCTATGGTATATAGTTGCCCGGATCGGACCGATCCCCTTTTTTGGGGACCGGTTGTACGTTCGCCTCTTTCCAAGCCCCCGGGACCAATCCCGAGTAATAAGACAAGCGATACATTCGCGTCAGCGTTGGAGCTAACTCCGCTGCGCATTTTTTAAGAACCACCGCTGGGATACCGTCTGGGCCACTGGCTATCCGGACGTCGAGTGACTGTAGTGCAGCACGAACGTGGCATTGCCTGATACGGATATCAGGCATTGAGTGGCCACAACTGACAGGTGTTAGCGGAAGCAAGCCAAAGTCGTCAATTCGGGAGTTAACCGGCATATCTGCATGCTTGATCTTGCGGCTCGTGAGCCAGTGAACCGTCAGGGTAACGCAGCGGGGGCAGCGAAGGGTGGCAGAAGTTGGATTGCATGGCTTTGGTCAGTAACCAGTACCCACGGCTACCCCCGGGATGTGACATGAGTAATGTTGACCAAGCCGTGCCATGCTATGCGCTGGGCATCCGCTCTGACGCATGCTCTCTTACAGTCCTTAGTGGCCCTGCCCTTATACGCCGCCTTGAGGTGCCTCGCATTCGGATCGTACTCTACTCGTGCCCTAGTCCACGCCCTAGTCCTAGTCCACGAATATTCGTGAACTCCACCTTGAAAAGTAATATGTTGATGGGAGAAGGGTATGCCGCTGTATAACGTGCTCCATTTCTTATTTGCGCTGCCATACTTTGTTTAAGTGGAAGAAGAGAAGGCCTGAAAAAAAAAGAGGAGACAGACGCCACAGCAAAGTTTGACAAAACGCAGGGTTTGGTTTCGCCTATGGATGTATGGCATGGCGGTAGCCGACCCACCGAACAGGAGGGCCCCCGTACACTCTCGGGTAGGATCGCCGGACCCACCATCCGGTCACCAACCAGTACGACGAATCACATCGGGATTATGGTGGGGCAGCCTCCCAGGTTGGTTAGTTCCGGTGGGGCCCCTGTACTATGCTGCGGGCGGCCAGCGGCAAGCGGCACCACCATTTCTAAGGGTCTCCCTGTCAGACGGGTCGACCCCGCTGCTGCTGTGTCGGCTGTGTCCTCATCTCCGCCATTTTCGGCATCGGTATCGCTCCTAGATCAAATATAATTTTATTATTTTTTTGAAAAAATATTCAATGTACAGTTTTCACCTTGTTACTATTTTATTATATGTATAGATATTAGATTATGTATTTTATATTTTCCTTTCCTTTAGTTCGAAATCCATAGTTAGAGGAATAAATTATGATAGAATAATTTATCAATTGTTTACGGCACGTATTCGTTCACGACTTATGGGTTATTAATATAAAAATAGGGAAAAATACACATTGACAGTTTGAAGATAATTCATACATTAGCTTACTCATTAATAACGCGTAATTTGGGCCGTCATTTGCGCAGAATTTGATAGCAATGCTTAGTCTCGATACTTGTATATATAGCGTAGACAGAGAAATATATAGGTACCTAGTCACGATGGGTCACGTAGTCAAAACTTATAATATAATTATGTCTGTGCCAATGTATTATGGAGTTTATAAATGTATATTATTTTACTCTATGGTTACACGTTTCGATTCACGCACGATGACTACTATGACAAGTGGTCTGAGAACGCGGTCTCTACTAATTGTTACTCTATGGCGGTCTCAACAATACAAAATGAATTATTCGACACGCCACGGAGCATAGTATTAATTAATATAGTTACCTACTCACTACTTAATAAATACATAATAACGTCAATAAACTTAAGTTGTTTAGATCCCTGTGATTTAGATAAGTAATATCATTAAATACTTTATAGCTACTATGACGTATTTACGTACTTATATACCTACCTAAATATGTACCGGTCAAAGTAACATAAAATTATGTTTCAAGACATTCTAATTTAGGGACAATTTGATTCTATTATGTACGAACACACATAAATAATACCAGTCCTTCAGCGCACCTTTAAGTTTTAATAACAATAAACGAAAGTAAAACTAACCTTTCGCCAGATGTTTCGTGTTGAAATTTATCTTGGCCTTGAACTTGACCGATGACGACACATTTCTTGTCAATGCATACCCTAAAACTTGTCCCACTACTCGAATCCCTTGAAATGAAGAAGCCATGACACGCATAGCGAAAATCGACGCTGATGTTAACATGTTATGTGTTCCAGTAATTTTGACAGCATTATAAGTATTAGGTATAGTACATAAACAGATAACAATAGATAGGTAGAGTAGATATATTACCTAAACCTCAAGGTAATAAAAGCAATGTTGAAGGCATTATTTAACTACTTATGTTTAATTAAGTACGTCTAAGTGCAGACTGGTTCAGGGAAATCTACTAACTTATCATATCCCACTTACCTATATTATAAATGTCAAGGTTTTTGAAGATGGAAGGATGGATGATTTTTTTTACATAAAATATTTACTTACATATAAACATGTTTGTATAATATATTATACTATTTAGGTACATACTTAAAATTATAATAATATAAATTATTAAGTAATAGTTTTTAAATTTAATTTTATACCTAAATAGGTATATACTTACGTGCCTGTGTACCCATCCATATTTAAATTTGACGAAATGTTGCGAGAAATATCGGGGACGTTACCTATACTTTACATCAACCATTCCTTTAATGATTTAACAACACATAACCACGAAACAAAAACAATGTGACATATATTATAAGTCAATTGGATTGGCAATCAATTCAATTGGGAAGGTTACAGTAGAAAGACTAGAAATGTGAAACGAAACGACAGACCCCGCCCGCTTCAGTCAACAATAATCAATACAATCGTCCACCCTAAATTTAGAATCGTAAATTGTACGATGCAATCGGCAATTTTTGTTGATTCACATGCGGCAGACCCGGTAGTACATTCGTGGCGTTGTTCCTGTACGGTTGTGTTTTTGGATCAGCTGTAATTACAATAGGTATACCAAAATGGCGACAGCAAGAGACCGCAAAGCTTGGATACAGATTTTAGAATTATATCATACGGAATATCCTTATTTATGGGACAAATCGAGTAACATGTACAACAACAAACATATGCGCAATGATGCGTACAAAGTACTTACACAAATCTACAGAGAAAATTTCGACATAGACGCGTCAGTAGATACATTAAAAAAGAAACTGGAAAATATGCGGACTACATATTTTAGAGAACTAAAGAAGGTAAGTAAATTTTATCTTTTTAGTAAGTACATACATAGTTATTTCATATTTATTCAAATAAACAAAATTCTAGTAGGCATCAAATTGTATCTAAAAACGGCCAAGTGCGAGTTGGACACGCGCACGGGGAGTTCCGTAGCATTATCTTTAAAAACGAGCAAAAAAAAACACGTTTGATAAATGGGAGCTCCTTTGTTTTATTTTAATTTCATTATTTATCTTTAAATTGAAGATATAATTAAATATTCTATGAGTATTTCAAGCGTCTACCTGCGGCCTTTGTTAACATCGAGCGAAAAATAACACGTTCGTTGTATGGGAGCCCCCATAAATATTTATTTTATTCTGATTTTAGTATTTGTTGTTGTAGCGGCAACAGAAATACATCATCTGTGAACTTTCATTTCAACTGTCTAACTATTACGGTACATGAGGTACAGCCTGGTGACAGACCGATGGAAAGCGCAGTGCTAGTAATAGGGTCCTGTTTTACCTTTTGGGTATGGAACCCTAAAAACCAGATCGGCGAACAGAAGAAAATCGGCATGTCATGCACGCTTCAATGGCTTGACAGTTGACAGTAGCATGACATGACACATGTCAAAATGTATATGGGTTACCATCTAAAAGATATTTGCACAAAATAGGAATAGCAAAAAAAATGTTGGGTATTATTTTTATTTGATCCATCAACGCAAAACATTTGCATTTACATAAATCCAATATCTCATCCTTATTCTTTATTTACAGGTTAAAGAATCTATTCGTAGCGGTGCTGATGAAATTTATGAACCGTCGCTATGGTATTTTGAGCAATTAAATTTTTTAGCCAATTTATACGAGCCTAATGGTCGATACCATAAGTCAAATCACTCTACTACAGCGGATCCGTTGAAAACAGAGGTAGAGCCGATTTTAATATTATAGTTTGATAGGATTGCTACGTAATCCTTAACGTTTAATTTAATTACCGCCTAATATTACATACCTACCTAATCTGGATGTCAGGAAAACGCTCCCAAAAACGAAGACAGACGATAAGGCGACAAAATAATTGCAAGTGCGATTTTATTCTCGATCGGTTGAAAAAAAAAAATCACATTTTTTTTTGGGAATTTTTATATGCATTAATCACGCTCCATCGTATTAGTACAGCTTAAAAAAAAATTCGAACAATTTTTTCTTCAACTCTTTTATTTTATTTAATCTATCTGTCGCCAGTCTTCGTTTTCAGGAGTGTTTCCCTAACACCCGATATATTGATAAGCAGCAGAAACAAGGTTGGGTTTTGATTTATGTATGACCCAGTAAACTTCGTTCCGCCTTAGAATTAAGTTATGTGGGTTACCTTAACAGCATAATTTATTTCGTGAATGCACCCCTGCATTATAGACCCGAGACGGCGTGAGTCGGTTCGAGTCCGACATAACCGTCCCCGCTGGCTGGCAAGGGGGTCACCGTGGCTATTTCCGCAAAAAAAACACAAAAAGGCACAGTATGGGCGGAGGCAAAATAAACCTAAAAAGTAAAAGATCCACAACCACGTACAAACACACTCATATTAACTTAGCGTATAGGTACAACGGGCACAACACACTAGCCTATACCGACAATTTTATCGTCCATGCACACACACCCGATACTCCTTAACATACCATCAATGTTAATTTTCAGGATACAACTGTAGACACTAGTGATAGTGAGACTGATTATGAGCCATCTACGTCACAAGAAAATACCAGCCAAAGAACAGATTACAAAAAGAAACAAAAAATTACAGTGTTTAAAAAACATGAACATCAGAGTCCTATCTTGAAAGATGTTGCAATGAAAAGTGAAGATTGGGAGGTGATGGGCAGATCTATAGGCTTACAATTGCGAGATATAGGCTCAAAGCAACTAACTATAGCCTCGAAATTAATTTCAGATACCATTTATTTTGCTAAATTAAATCGTTTGTCGGAAGAATCACGAATTGATATTGGTACAGCTATGGGCACATCCTCTCTTTGCTCGATGTGTGCAGCACAAGTAGGTGACTGAAAAGGTTGAAGGGCTTAGATCATCTGGAAAATAAATCAGAACCCCTCAAAATTATGATGTAAAATTAGCACAACTAGTTAAACTATCGTTACGGTTCAACAAACTTCCTAGTGAAATGAAGAATTTACCTCTTCATAAATTTAAAAGCCAAATTAAAAGTAAAGTCTGCCAAAAAGGCTATTATAAAATTCAAGACTAAATAGTCTTGAATTTTATAATAGCCTTACTTAATAGACGACAAACAAGCTTGAATATGAACTGTTTGTTCTCTCACTATGCTACTCAAACGAAATATTGTAATTAGATTAAATAAACATGTTTGTAAATAGACCCAAAAAAAAAAACAGTCCGCTGAGTTTGTTGCCGGAGTCTTCTCAGGACAGGGCCGCGTTTCGAACCGGTGGTCCATTTGCCAAACATTAGTTTATTTTTTTTGACGTTTTGTAAGTGCCGTATTAATGTTCTATACAGCATAAATGGTTTTTGACTTTGACTTTTGGTATGGCACTCAGACTACGTGCTGGTTTGTTATTTTTTGTAAATAAATGTAAAATTCTAAGTTTTTTTTCTATCAAAAATGCTTCATACTGTTGTGCTGCATACACCAACAGCAACAAGTCTTCACTTCCTGTGTGTATAGCCTTTACATTATTTCCAAAAAAATATTACTTAAGGCAAGGGTCCCTGAGCAAGGGTGTTTTCAGCTTAGGATTTTTCGAAAATGAGAAGTCACATATGTTGTTATACAAACTACATAGACTATACAAACTAGTATTTTCGGTTATTCGATACACGATGTCTTTTACTTTCCTCGATAGAATTTACTCTCAAAGATTGGTCTAACCAAAAACGAATTCCGGTTTTATTTGAGTAGTGTTCAATTTAGAAAAATCAAAATGATACCAAAAGGAAGGTAATTGATAGGAGAGTGAAAAACGGTTTTCAAAATATACATAAATTCTGTATTATACCATGAAAATTCAAAATACCAAGTTTTCTACCTGTATGGAGCGTTCAGAGAGTCAATCAGTCCCGAGCGGAACGTGTTCGAGGCAGGACGTGAGTCACTTCATGCTATGTACACAGCCGAGTTATACGTTTTCTAAATGTAGGTACGTAGCACACCCCGGCGTCTGTAGACTCGAGACGGCGTGCGGTTTTAGTCGGTTCAAGCCCGACATAACCGCCCCAAGCGATTTCCGCACGAAAAAAAAAAGGTACGTAGCACATTGGGGTGTGTGTTGGGTAAGGGGTGTGTGTTGGGTAACCTCCTCGAGTGTCGCTCCGATTCTGATCCCGCTGCAGTCCGGGGGGAACGGAATCGGAGCGGCCGGTACACCCTGGGCGGCGGTCAATGGCTTCCCCTTCACCCCTTCATAGGGTTAGCATTGATCGTCGGCCAATACCCAACGTGGCGGGAACACATCGCTCTCCGTACTCCTCTGCTTTCAGAGGAGACAGGATGAGCGATGCTGTTAGTGGTGAGATGGCCCAGGGTCAGCCGGGGTGCGAGGGATATGCTCTATGGGTAACCTTACACCCCGGCGTCTGAAGACCCGAGACGGCGTGCGGTTTTAGTCGGTGCAAGCCCGACATAACCGCCCCCGCTGGCCGGCGGGGGGGTATCCGAAGGGATTTCCGCACGATAAAAAAAAAAAAAAAAAAGGTACGTAGCACATTATGTCATATCGCAGGAAATTTGTCAGTTGTACAAGTCTGTTGCTAAAAAGTTGAGATTCAATATTTATTTGCAACTAGCTGTCCCGCGCAGCTTCGCCCGTGGCATACTTCGCCCCGTGGCACCTATTTATCCTGAACATGCCTGTAATTTTTTTATGCAATTTTTTAAACTTTTCTCTCCGTAAAAACCATCCTTGGACTTCAATGAACATTAAAAAAAAAGAATTGGTCAAGGCGTTGTTGAGTTATGCGCTTACCAACACATTTTGCGATTCATTTGTATATATATAGATTATGGTGATAAAGTACATTATTATTTTCAAATTGTATCAATACATATTAGATAAATGTATATATAATTCTACATTGTGTTTAAATGGCTTTCTAAGTGTATTTTTTATGTTCAGAATTGAAACCGGTAGGCGATGCCGCAGTCGTGTTGTATGGCACATACTATTCGTTTTATTGTTGTAACGTTGAATATTCCGTTTTCACCAATGAAAAGTTGATTACAACGGAAATTAAGGCGAGAGTACCTTTTTTTTTTTTTTTTTTTATCGTGCGGAAATCCCTTCAGATACCCCCCCGCCGGCCAGCGGGGGCGGTTATGTCGGGCTTGCACCGACTAAAACCGCACGCCGTCTCGGGTCTTCAGACGCCGGGGTGTAAGGTTACCCATAGAGCATATCCCTCCCACCCCGACTGACCCTGGGCCATCTCACCACTAAAAGCATCGCTCATCCTGTCTCCTCTGAAAGCAGAGGAGTACGGAGAGCGATGTGTTCCCGCCACGTTGGGTATTGGCCGACGATCAATGCCAACCCTATGAAGGGGTGAAGGGGAAGCCATTGACCGCCGCCCAGGGTGTACCGGCCGCTCCGATTCCGTTCCCCCCGGACTGCAGCGGGATCGGAATCGGAGCGACACTCGAGGAGGTTACCCAACACACACCCCAGGCGAGAGTACTTTATTTATTTTTTTATCGTGCTGAAATCCCTTCGGAGCCAATGCCTGAGTGTCATCACTGCCAGCGGGGGCGGTTATATCGGGCTTGAACCGACTAAAACCGCACGCCGTCTCGAGTCTACAGACGTCGGGGTGTAAGGTTGCCCATAGAGCATATCCCTCGCACCCCGTCTGACCCTGGGCCATCTCCGGTTTCGAGATGGCCCCCTCGGGTTTGGAAACCACGGTGTCCCCGTCTTGTCCCGGTTTGGGGGAGAGGCGCTAGTCGCCCCACCGTCCCGGTCTGCTTCTGCTGGGGTGACAGGCGGCCTCACCTGCCACCCCCAGGCCTGCGCTCATGGAGGACGGAGGTCATTGAGCGACCTCCGGCACCTGAGTCACCTGCGACGCGCGGCGAGCAGTTGCGGGCTCGGCGGGCCGGGAGAGTTCTAAATCTCTCCCGGGCGCGCTCCGCCATCTCCTTCGCGGAGGAGGAGATGGCGGCGGCCCACGCGCTCGCGCTCCGCACCATTGCCGCAATCATGCTGCCGAGCGAGAGGACTCCCACCCCGATGGCTGCCACGAGGTCAAGCCTCGGCGTCTCCCACGTCGGGCAGTCCGCCAGCGTGTGCAGCCCTGAGTCCTCGCTCGCGTCGCAGTGATGACACTCAGGCATTGGCTCCTTTCTGATCCGATGCGGGTAGTCCCCGAAGCACCCCTTCCCGGAGATCACCTGCGTCAGTCGGTACGAGAGGCTTCCGTGTCGCCTCTCTAGCCAATCCTCCATGATGGGCGTTACCGCCGCTATTGCGGCGTGCCCTGCGCTTGGTCGCCCAAGTCGTTCCTTCCACAGGCGAGAGTACCTAAATATAATTATACTTGTCTTCTATGTATTTCTTTCGTTCATCCAATTTGCAATGAAACTTTGGTAAGTATCTAGTTGAAGGAAAAAATAAATATCTATGTAATTAATAGTTATTTAATTATTTTTATTGATAGCAGAATAACAAAAAAGCTTAAGTAACTGTTGTATTTTTCTACACTTTGCCACATGAAACTGGCTGCGGACGGTTTGCGGCATTATCCTGATTACAAAGGATGCTGAAGATCTTGCTTAGTGGAGAAAAAAGGGCAGACAAACAAATTGCTGGCCCCGCAGCACGCGTTGAATGCAATAGAGAAACATTAGGCTGATGATGATGATGTCATTCAGCCAAACCAATTTTTCCGCATAAAAGTGAAGGAGAATAGAAAAAGTAGAATTAAAAACTGAGAACCTCCTTTTGAGTCACATAAAAAGAAAAAAAAAGAAAGTTGAAGTACATAGGTAAAATAAATACTACAGAAATTACCGTTTATATAAATTGTAGGTGTTCTTATAACAGATGTTCATATTTCACTCATTGATTACTCCTCAAGAAGTTGATCATAATCAGGTTTCTTGCCTTGGCCATAGTCTTTATAAAAAGATTGTAATATCTCTTTAGGTACTACATACTGTTTCACTACTGGGTCTTCCCACATGTTCGCGATATATTCTACCTGAAATATATACAAAATATACATAAGTATAATGTAACATAATTTTTATAAAAACGAGGTAGAGAATACGAGTAAATAGGTGCTATAGAACAGGGGTCTCCAAACTACGGCCCGCGGGCCAAATCCGGCCCGCCAGTGTCATCAATCTGGCCCGCGACAACCAATGATTTATTGTCATCAATCTGGCCCGCGACAGCCAATGATTTATTGTTGTTACTATTGCTGTGATAAGTTGAAGAAGAAAACATAGAATGATAATTACTCAGTTTTATTTACTTGCAAGGTAAAACTTAACGACAGAAATGATGACACAGAAAACTTAACTTAAGTATCTAAGTTTAAGCATATTAATAACTAACAAATAATTGAAATGAAAACACTAATGAGATTTATGTAATTGTGATTTTCCACCGACAATAGTTTGTAGTTGTGGATCAATTTTACTTGTAAATTATCAAAAGAGATTTAAGATTCTCATCGGTTAATTGAGATCTGTAAACATTCTTTGTGTACTTCATCTTGGAACACGTTTTCTCACACAAGTAAGTAGTACCAAAAACAGAAAACAACCCACGAGCAAATTTATGCAAATTATCAAATTGTTCCAGTGTAAGACTCTTATAAAATTCCAGCAATGATGAATTTTGATACTTAATCATATCACTGCACTGTAAATCAATAATTTCCATTTGGACTTCCGGAGCCAGGGTTTCAATGTCAGAATCAAAAGGATTTTGAAAAAGCTTAATTTCATTCGCCACGCGACATCAAAATCTGAGAAACGAGTATCAAAATTTATCTTCAAAGCACTCAAAGTTTCGATTGCAAAATCGACGGGAAATTCAGTCTCTGTAGTGTGGCTGAATATTTCTCATGTTTTAAAATGTGTGAATTTTTTTTTACGTAATTGCGATTGAAATAGTATTATTTTCTGCCTGAAGGATTTGATATTGGTGTATAAATCAGGGAGAAGCTGATTTTCTCCTTGCAACCTCAAATTCAGTTCGTTCATATGATTTGTCAAATCGACATAGAATGCTAACTTCCACATTCATTCACTATTTTCTAAATCGGCAAAAAGGGCGCTGCTTCTCATTTAAAAAAAATTTGGATCTCTGCTCGAGGTTCAAAAAAGCGCTTAAGGACTTTTCCGCAACTAAGCCAGCGTACGGCAGTATGATATGGTAAGTCATTTTCTCCAATCTCTTGAATAAACTCGCGGAATTGTCGGTGATTCAGCCCAGTGGATCTGATGAAGTTAACAACTGATGTGACTGGTTTTAGAACTTCAGACATATCCAAACATTTCCCGCACAAGGACTGTTGATGAATGATACAATGTAAGACTAATGGTTTTGAACCACCATCATTATCTACAGCCTTTGACACAAGTGCCACTCCTTTATTTTTACCACACATATTTTTGCCTCCATCAGTTGTTATAGATTTCAAATTTTTCCATCGAAGGTTCTTTTTAATAATGGCATTCTCAACTCCCTTAAAAATATCTGCCCCAGTTGTCGTACCGTGAATACTATCAATATCAAGAAGTTCTTCATACACTTCATAGCTTTTATCTACTCCGCGAATAAAAATCAACACCTGAGCAGTATCTGACGCATCCGTTGACTCATCCAATGCTAGAGAAAACCACTCAAGATGTCCATTTTTGTCAGACAGTTGAGATGATATATTTTCTGCGATGTCTTGCACCCTCCGAGCCACAGTGTTTGCTGACAAACTGATACTTTTAAATAAATTTACCTTTTCGGGGCATATTTCTTCGGCTACTGCAATCAAGGATTTTTTTATCATTTCTCCATCGGTGAATGGTTTGCCACGTTTTCCAATTTCAAGAGCCACACGAAAGCTGGCGCGAGTTGCAGACTCTTGTTCAGTATTCGCTTTGGTAAACAAACATTGCTGCGATTTGAGTCCGCGTTTCAAAGCTGAAAATTTTTCCGTCCGCAAACTTCCTGTATACTTGGAGTCATTTTGAAGATGTTTCGATTCATAGTGTCGTTTAATGTTATATTCTTTGAGAACAGCTATGGTTTCATTACAAATTAAACATATCGCCTTATTACTGGACTCAATCACAAAATACTGAAAGTTCCATTTATCTTGGAACGTTCTGCATTCGATTGTCGATTTTTCGCTTCTTTTCCATACTAACAAATCATACATAAAAACAATAAGTAAAATCAAAATACTTTTAAGCACGGGTGTTACTTTATTTCACAATAGAGATAGACAGTTTCGCTTCCTTCGCCTTTCCTACGCAGACTGACTCGCGGTTGTGCCGCTAGCCTTTTTATATGCAATTACTGCCATCTCGAAGTGAACGGAATACACTAGCCAGAACTAGAACTTTCTCGAACCAACGCGGTAATTCCAAATATTTAATTACGACGAATGCCACCTGTTAGCGGGTAGCTGAAATAGATAGTACATAGTACCACTACTCGCCACTATATGTCGTTAAGTGTCACAATACACAATAATAATTGAAATGCAAAAAAGCGTAAGTTTGCTTAGGTCGCGCACTTTGCGACTATTCTAGTCTAGTCTAGAAATATAGTTAAGGGCAGAAAAATTAAAACTGGTTTGGCCCTTGGAACAAACAGAAAAAATCATTATGGCCCGAAGGCTTCAAAGTTTGGAGACCCCTGCTATAGAAGAATAGATTTTGAGCCAAATGTATTGAATTGACACGCTTGTGATCGTATTCCAAAATTATAGTACCTAGGTTTTATTTAGGAATTATTTATGTTTTTTTACCGGAATTTCGACACGGACTACCTACCGCCTCCATGGCGGCTTTTCAGTCAATGTCGCTAACTAACCATATTGGCCTCTTATACGTAGGTACTCACCATAGTGATTAAGCTATATATAGGTAATAGTAGGGTAACTTGAGGGCAAAATACAATATTGATTATACATGATATATAATAATATACTTATATAGTATAATAATATAATAATAATACTTATCTTTGTTCTAATTTTAAAATAGCGTTAATGTATTTTCTATAAAAAAGGGTAAATTAAAAAAATACAAACCAATAATTTGTATTTTTTCCCATCTATTTGTGCCTTTTTTTCATCGTAGATATTCAGCCTTTCGAACCAAGGCCAAAGCATATAGTCAGCATAACCAGGTTCCGCTCCATCTAGAAACTTGGTGCCTCGCTTCTGAAGTTGACTTTGCAGTAGGTCTAACGCTTGGTGGAAGCCTGCTACTACATCATCAGAGATCTGGTCTGGTGTCTTTACCAGTTTAAAAATAAGGCCAAGGATCTAGAAAATTATAACATATTAATTGATCAACAGCATTTTTGAAACATTGTACTTTGGGTTCTTGGGAAATGCAAAGAAACACAAGTTTATTCGCTTCGTGCCTATTAACACGTCTCAGCTTATGCTTTTCGTATCACCTGCGTCTCATTGTGTGTAGGTACTCTACGTATCGGCGTGCGGTTTTAGTCGGCGTGTGGTTTTAGTCGGTTCAAGCCCGACATAACCGCCCCCGCTGGCCGGCGGGGGGGGGGGTATCCGAAGGGATTTCCGCACGAAAAAAAAAAGGTAGGTACTCTACGTATAAAGTACCTAGGTCATTTTGATAGTTATACCTACAGTACTAAGCAAGGTAAGTATAGTTACCAGTGGTGAGCAGGCTTCGACGAGAACCTTATCGATAGCTTTTTGCAAGGGATCCTTAGGTAACATAGGTCTCTGTGGGTAGGCGTCATCTAAGTATTCAACAATGACTAAACTCTCGTAAATCGATAACCCATCTGAGATCTCCAAAGCAGGCACCTTTGCTGAAAATGCCAAGTAAGATTTTTTTTGAGTATTTAGGGACGTTATAAAATATTACAGGCATCATTCATTTATCAATTCATATTTTAAATTGACTTTAAAATATTAAAAAAAAAAACTTACAACAACTAACAATGTGAGGGGGATCAAAATGATGCTGTGCGGGTCTTGCACCCGGAACTTGTAGCATGTAGTACATCTATTATTATGATCACAGCTAAATTAAGAGGCAGGTACAATAGAGAACTGAACAGCGAGTTAACCACGACACGCTAATAACAATTCAGTTTTGGGCAACGGAGCCGACGGAGAGAGATAGAGCTATCCACGGTGTATAGCTTCATGTGTCTCCCTCAGCGGCGCTGAATTGAACTACATTCCTCAAGCGCGTCGTGGTTAGTATCGTTATATAACGACTATAAAAATGTCATATAAATTAAACGTACTCAGAGGACTTTTCGAAGCAAGCCATTCCGGCTTATCCATAAGGTCTATGTTGATGACTTCATGGTCGATATTCTTGGCGAGGAGCGTCAAGGCAGCGCGTTGAGCAAATGGACAGTAGCGCATGTTGTAAAGCCGCGGCTTCCCATTGTAGGGCGGCAAGGGATCACCTGAAAGGTATTTTATAAAACATATGGGTTACAACTAAGTACTTAACACTTATCTTAACTGGTTAGAGCATCGCAATGGAATTATGGCGGTGCGGTGGAGCGGTAGAGCGTTCGAGTGAAGTCGGTGGTCGCGGGTTCGATTTTATGTCTAATGTGTAATATGCATGTATTTACAAAATAAAGTATCTCTTTTTCACTATTTAACTACAAAGCCACCAAAAAGCTACTAGCTTGCTATCGAAATCCAACTTTCCGGACTAGTGCAACTATTAGGTAATCTGTGCTGGGGTGTGTGTTGGGTAACCTCCTCGAGTGTCGCTCCGATTCCGATCCCGCTGCAGTCCGGGGGGAACGGAATCGGAGCGGCCGGTACACCCTGGGCGGCGGTCAATGGCTTCCCCTTCACCCCTTCATAGGGTTGGCATTGATCGTCGGCCAATACCCAACGTGGCGGGAACACATCGCTCTCCGTACTCCTCTGCTTTCAGAGGAGACAGGATGAGCGATGCTGTTAGTGGTGAGATGGCCCAGGGTCAGCCGGGGTGCGAGGGATATGCTCTATGGGTAACCTTACACCCCGGCGTCTGAAGACCCGAGACGGCGTGCGGTTTTAGTCGGTGCAAGCTCGACATAACCGCCCCCGCTGGCCGGCGGGGGGTATCCGAAGGGATTTCCGCACGATAAAAAAAAAAACCTAACCCAGAACCACTAGTCCGGAAAGTTGGATTTCGAATAATCACGTTACGACTGTTATTAAAACTCGTTCAGACACCATGATTACCTACTTAGGTACCGATTATACGATTACTACAATCCGAACCATATGCTTGTTTGCTCCACTTGTAGTACTTCCTTTTGGATTCATTTGATCTTATCAACTCAACATTCCGTCCATTTGTAGGTAGATAATCTCGAATAACTACCTATCATGACTATCAATTATTTGTAGTTGTGCAATCGATAAAAACCATCCGTAATCAGTTGTTCCAACGTGTGCTCGTATTATTAACGGTGTTAAAGTTACTTATATAAATATATTATTGATACCTACCACTAAATTGCTATCGATATCACAGTACAGGCACAGAATAAATAGTGGCCACTGTTATATAAACAAGCATGGTATTGACGATACTCTAGCTGTAACCAACCGACCCAAGCACATTTTAGGCCACATACCTACATACACACGTAGGTACCTACTTATCATAGACCAATATAATTATTATAATAACCAAAATATATTGGTCTATGCTACTTATATAGAAAAATCGAGTTGGGGCTTTTTATAACTTAGGATGGCAAAGATCGCAGGTGAATCGGCAAACTACTTGCTGCCTATGCAATAATATATCAACGTTTCATCGCAATGAACGAATGAATGATAGGTAGATTATACTCGTATACCTAAACCAAATAGGAACGCAAATAATAATATGGCACAAACATAAAATTAAAGTAGTTTAGCAGGTATTTTATGTATAGATATCTATTGGTAATATTGGTATAGTAGTAATACTAGTAATGAATGTAATGATAAACTCTCCTACGAAACAAATAGGTTAGGTACATCCTTAGCAACAAAAAGTAACAATAACAATGAATGTGTAAACTAACCTTTCGCTAGATGTTTAGTGTTAAAATTAACTTTGGCCTTGACCGCTGACATATTACTTGATAATACGTATCCTAAAACTTGTGCCACTGCTCGGATTCCTTGAAATGATGAAACAAATAATTTCAAAGTAAAAGTGGTCACTGATAATAACATTATTAATGTAATAATCTTGACAGCAAACTAATATACCTTACGTTTGTATTATGACTGTGTTTATGCGTTGCTTAATTATGTAGGTATGGCAAGGCTAAATTTATCAAGTATGAGTGTATGACGCAGCTAAGTTCTACGCCTGACTCGAGTGCTTGATATTTTGGACTAATGCATCCTAAAGTCATAGCTACATATTTATATAAGTACACAGTAAACAATTCGGACAAAAAATTGAATGACGCAGTACGTAATCGTTATCTTTTTACTTTGATTCGTGTGAATAATGGCTACACTATCATATCATATCATTGTCAGATAACTATGTAATCGAAATGGAAATACCTATTATCTACCTACTTCAGTTTTTTTTAAATGTATTATAGTAGTATAGTACCTTTTTTTTTCGTGAAGATAAAATGTCGTAAATGTGTTATATATAGGTAGAAGATCCTAGTAACAAACCAACTCTCTTGCTAGCCGGTATACCTGCTGTTAAACGGACGAGGCTCTGGCAAAGGCTAACCATCGGTATTGGGAGGTCAGATGGCAATCGCTCTCGAAAATGTCGAAATGAGCCAAATAAAAATGGGCAAGAAAGCGGACCCAGGGACCTGAGGTGGTACCACGTCAAAGACTCATCCAAGTCTGTAACCGGGATTGACCGGGATCAGCGCAGAGCTGATGATGATGATGATTACAGGTAGTTTACACATATTTCCTGCTTTCTAATTGACTTAAGACATTTAATAATTAAGTATCTTGTGTCGTATCAAAGCACTCATAGCTGAAATTTGACTATAATGACAATAATAATGACTCTTGTTAATTCAGATAAAATAAAGTTAGAGAGCACGTTAAGCCGTCCGTCCCGGTTGCCATACAAACATCTATGGCAGTCGAACGCGTAGTTGGACCCCAAAGAAGTCCGACAAATGATCTAACTACAGAATTTCGATATCGCCAATGGGTTGTGGAGCTCAGATGGCAGTCGCTTCACGTAAAAAATATCGAAGTTCAGCCACTTCGTAGTTAGTCTGAAAAGCGGACCTCAACTGTCACTGTACAAATTTTGCTCGGTAAGACACAAATAGCAAAAACATAAAGTACCCAGATTTGTCCCTCTGGGCACCCTGATGTTATTAAAAATAGTATAAATTCATACCTACTCAATATGCGCCCATTAGTTGTATTGAATGTGGTTTAATATCCATAACATAACTTCACGCCTGTATCGCCGAAGGGGTAGGCAGAGGTGTATTGCATACCCACGATTTGCCAGTAATGTTTAGATCCCAATGTAATAGGGGGCGAGCCTATTGCCATCTACCGGGAACATTACTAAGCGAAGCGATAATTAACATTTTTAATACACACATTACTACGAAAAGTCAGAGGTCTGTGCCCGGGGCGACTGGGGATCGAACTCGAGACCTCGTCTCGGCAGTCCATTACGTAATTATAATCCACCTTGACTAATTATGGCATGAATAAGCTACCTATCGCATTTATACTTCAGCGTAGATGTCGTATTTATAGATAAGGATTTAATAAATAAAAAACATCATTTAATTTCACCCAAACCTTATAATATTTGAATATTAAAGGTTTTTACTTCCTATAAAAATATATTCACAGTTACCCAAAACTCATGATAACTTTAAATGCCATTTCAATCGTCTGTTTATTGTCGTTTTAAACTTATTTTGAATAATCTGAGCTTCTTAATATAGAAAAGACACAAATAGGATACTATATAATACAAGAAAAGTTAAGTTACCCAAAATTACTTTATTCTAATATTTTATTTATTCGTGAACACCACCATAGATTTCTCTATGGTGGTGTTTACGTTACCTTGTCTGTTGCTCTATGGTTGCTCTGGTAAATCCTCTTTGAATCTGTCATCTGTCATCGATTCATCTGTTTCCAGTTTCTGTGCTCATTCGGATTAACGTAGTGCTTATATTCTCTTTGATTCGGATCTTTCTTTTGTTGGAAACCGGTTTTTTTCCAGTGTGAAGTACTAATAGTAGTAATCGTTTTTCGCTTATACCTAGCTCTAATTTACCTAGTACTAATTTGTATTTACATTTCATTGCCATTTTGTCGAACTCATAAAAATTTTCCTTACAACTTGGATATAAAACTGTTTAAAATGTCTGAAAAGCATTTACAGACCGGTAAGTTGTCTAGATTTCAAGTTATTACTGATTAATTAAAAATAACCATATTTTATTATTTTAAAGGGGATTCTTTGCCGGAATACGGTGGAAAACTGCGTTTATTTTCCATGAGGTTTTGTCCATTTGCTGAAAGAACTACCCTTGTTTTAAACGCGAAAAATTTGCAGTATGATACAGTTTTTATCAACTTGGATCATAAGCCGGAGTGGATTTACGACTTTAGCCCCAAAGGTAATATACAAAATTAATTTAAATGAATAAAATATTATATTTTAAAATAACATACATAGGACAATAAAAATATTAATAGACTGCATCATACACACACTTCTGCTGTTGTTTCTCTTGCATTCAACTGAGATATTCAATGAATTTTCCTTAAGTGATTAATTCAATTTCCAGATATAGTTCCTATTATGTATAAATTACTTAAGTTGGATTCTGATTTTTTTAAGTATTATATAGACACAGTCACGTCTCTCTTCCATTAGGCAGATACAAAATCTTGCAATTTGCTACAGTTCTTTTACTTTCATAACTGTTTTCAAACTTGCTCAACGGTAAAGGGTACTCTTCATTTATGACCTTTAAAATGTGTTAGGAACTGCAATCAAGGCGAACTGAAGTGTGTTACTACTAACTATTGTAGTTTATTTGAATAGATTTTCACTGATAAAATCCAGCCTTGGCACAAGTGTTCATATTTGAATTTAAAGTAACTGCTTTTAATTATTTATTTTATTTTAGTTATAATAGTTCAATCATATTTATCTTCTTCTTCTTCTTCTTCTTTCTTCTTATATATAAAAATGAATTGCTGTTCGTTAGTCTCGCTAAAACTCGGGAACGGCTGGACCGATTTGGCTAATTTTGGTCTTGAATTATATGTGGAGGTCCAGAGAAGGTTTAAAAGGTGAATAAATATGGAAGTTGTTATCGATTGAGGCAGTACGAAGTCTGCCGGGTCAGCTAGTTCAATTAATAAATTCAAATAAAACTGACTGCTTGATCACATTGATACACTTCATGCTGCAATTGAATTGCTTTGCACCTCAAGTAAACATAGACATTAGTAATGTCTTTATTGTCAATGCAACATTTTTTGGGCTTTGATTTTTTAAAGCTCCGAGAGACATCTATCTACAAAGATAAGAAAAGAGAGAGTGGGACCACGAGCCCATACAGCCGATTAGAGTTGAAGTGAGTAAGCTAGACCTGACCTTCCATAGATAATAAGCATATTGAAGTCAGATCCCCAAAAGTTTACAGTTCTAACCAAACATATTACTTGCATTTTCATTGTGGCACTATTCTAGCAGTTAAAGTAGTAGATATATTACAATAACATGATGATAATTTGTGAAGATACGAAATTGTATATTTGGTATCTTCACAAAAATAAATATCACTGTTTATTTAATCTTATTATCAGAGAAATACTGAAATGCCTATTGATATTAAGGTATATACATGTAATATTAGTGTTGATAACTATTTACATATACATATATCATGTTGTGGTTGACGAAACAAACTTATCTTGTAGATAAGTTTGATATCATCAATCTTTTTAATGATCTCAGGATTGCTGTGCCTCGGTTCATTGTCTTAGTTTTTTCTTCCTAATGTAATAAACTATTTTCCAGATAAGTTAGATATCATCAAAACGCTTCAATTGTATCTGAGCCCTGGTTTTATTTGGGCAATCAACCATTGACCAGTTTCTAAGGGTCTTATCAAGATGTTGCATAGCTCATAGTCTTTCCTAAATGTGTCCAGGTAGATCTGTTGGTCAGAGTATTCCCCCTAGAAAGTCAATTTCAAGGTTCAAGTCATGTTGACTTTTCCGATTTAAATTTAAATTTATTATTAATAAAGAGTAGACTGTGTCACCCACAGAACTATTAAAACAATAGAAGTGTTATCGCCTGCGTTTTCTACCATCTATCCCACCATCGTATCTACGATGTCGCCACTTTCTTGCAACTGCGACAAAATTCATACAGGAGTCCATTGCCCGTTCGAGCAACTCGCGGAGTCGCGGGATGCGCGGGAATCTGTACGGGGTCAAGTATCACCCGTTAATGGATGTTTAAATTACACTTGAAGTAAACTATAATTTTATGCAAAATATAAATTTAAAAAACAAAATTGAAGTACTATAATTTGATGATTCTAAATAATGTAATGTAGTAGGTACATGTATGAGTATGGAGCTTATGTTCTGCTTGAACGTAGCCGGCGTCCGGGCGGCGAGATGCGGCCGTACCGCGAGGCAGTCGTAAATGCGATAAAGCATTTATAGTTTTAATTCATCGCGGCTTCTCAGCGGTTCTGTTTACCTTATGCATCGAGCTTCAGAAAAAGCAATCTGTAGTGCATCACATTTCTATACCTAATATTTTTAGTTCTGTGGTGTCACTACCGACTCCTTTTTTATTATACTAGCATCGCCGCGCGGTTCCACCAGCGTTAAAATATATAATAACTAGCTGAACCGGCAGACTTCATACTGCCTCAATCGATAACAACTTCCATATTTATTCACCTTTTAAACCTTCCCTGGACCTCCACAAATAATTCAAGACCAAAATTAACCAAATCGGTCCAGCCGTTCTCGAGTTTTAGCGAGACTAACGAACAGCAAATCATTTTTATATATAAAGAAGACTAGCTGACCCGGCAGACTTCGTACTGCCTCAATCGATAACAACTTCCATATTTATTCAACTTTTAAACCTTCTCTGGACCTCCACAAATAATTCAAGACCAAAATTAGCCAAATCGGTCGAGCCGTTCTCGAGTTTTAGCGAGACTAACGAACAGCAATTCATTTTTATATATAAAAAAAGATAATAATATCGGGATAAAGAGTAGCCTATGTTACTTAGAGATAATATAGCATACTAATGGTGAAATAATTTTTGTAGTCAGTCCAGTTATTTCGGAGCCTATTTAATGCAAACAATCAATTAGTTTCTCTTTATAACATTAGTATAGATGAATTTTTATCAGCAGATGTAATGCAACATACACTTTATTTCTTTTTAATTAAAACCAGGCACTGTACCAGCTCTCGAATATGTACAAAACAAAGCCATATTTGACAGCAACATTATAAATGTGTATTTGGATGAGAAGTACCCTGAGGTGCCCTTGCAATCCGAAGACCCATTGCGCCGGGCTCAGGACAAAATGATTGTTGAAGGGTTTGCTGGGGTTAGTAAAATTTATGGATTATAATATGATATACATAACATTTTAAGACACTTTCGTTGACTCCTTTACTCAACCGTCACTCCTGCAGTAATTACGTACATACCTGTTGGTAATTGTTATTTTTACTTTTAAAAACATCTCCTTTCAACAGTACAAAACTCATTTCAATGTCAATTAAAATTTAGGCCCCATATACCTTTCCATGTCTTTGTGTCCTAGATTGTAGCGAGTGCTCTAACAGGGTACCACTTTTGTATAGAACTTACAACCAGGTCGGTTATAAGTTCTATACAAAAATGTTACATCATTAACACAAAAAAAAATCAGCATCCATGAGAACTTTTGAGACATAAAAAATGTCTAATTTCAGGTTCAGTCTGCATTCTACACTGCTGCATTTAACTCTATAGCTCTCACACCAACTATGGTAGAAACTTACCATAAGGGTCTTGAAATTCTCCAAAAAGAAATTGAGAGCCGCGGCACCAAGTTTTTGAATGGAGACAGCCCTGGATTAGTTGATTTCACTCTGTGGCCATTCTTGGAGCGTTTTGAGGCTCTACCAATCATTGGCAAAACGGAGTTTGCAATTGAGAAGAGTAAATATCCAGCATTGGTGAGTAACAATATTTAATCTATACACACTTACTTTATTATTTCATGAAAATGAATAGACAAAATGTTTACAAAGCTAGAAAACACACTTTAGAGAATGAAAATAACAATTATTAAGTATATAACGAAGACAGGCGGAACTAATAAAAAATTACGGATCTTAAAAAAAACATCGCTCAATCTTTTTTTATCTTCAGTACTATCGTCCCCTTCTTTCGGGAGCATTCCCCTAACACCCGGTATAAAGTGTCGAAAAATAACGCTTTTATTTCCGCTTATCAGGTAACTTATATCGAAGCTATGAAGGTTTTCCCTGCTGTGAAGGCTTACTGCTTAGCACCAGAGACCCACGCCAAGTTTATGGAGTCGCGTGCCAAGGGTGATGCCGACTACAACATGTTAGATACAAGTTCGGTCTGCTGCATGCGCCCGAGGAAGAAGAAAGAATAAAAAGATACAATGTAACTTCAGTGATATTATTTTTGTAAACATTTTGGCATAATATTCTTACTGAGTACAATTCATATAATAATATAAAACACTTAAAATGATGTTGTTTCATTACCCTGAAATCACAATAATGTTGTCGAAAGTTGAAAAGCAGAAGAGTGTAACATCGAATTTTTTTCAAAGAATAAAGGCCAATAACTACATCATAAGCACAACGATTTTCCTCAACTGTACCATTTGCACACTGGCCTTCCAACCGTCTATATTTAGGTAATACATTTATGTCCTGTTAGACTGAATAAAATAATAAGTAGGTAGCTACTGTAGCGGGGTAGGAGTCCTCTCGCTCGGCAGCATGATTGCGGCAATGGTGCGGAGCGCGAGCGCGCCCGGGAGAGATTTAGAACTCTCCCGGCCCGCCGACCCCGCAACATGCGCGTCGAGCTACTCCGGCGCCGGAGGTCGCTTAACGACCTCTGTCCTCCATGAGCGCAGGCCTGGAGGTGGCAGGTGAGGCCGCCTGTCACCCCAGCAGAAGCAGGCCGGGACGGTGGGGCGACTAGCGCCCCTCCCCCAAACCGGGACAAGACGGGGACACCGTGGTTCCCAAACCCGAGGGGGCCATCTCGACAGGGTCAGTCGGGGTGCGAGGGATATGCTCTATGGGCAACCTACACCCCGGGCGTTTTATGACCCGAGACGGCGTGCGGTTTTAGTCGGATAAAGCCCGACATAAAGAAAAAAAAAGGTAGCTACTGTAGATGCACGGTCATGCATTATTCATTATCATAGGGTTCGTAATGTCACTGGTATTCTCGGGATATTTAAATTTTTTAATAGGATTTCTTCACGAATTTATGCCCGGGCGAAGCCGGGACTCGGGCCGCTAGTATATTTACCTAAATAATCAAAGACGGGCACTCATTTTTTTATGTCTAGGAAGAGTATTAATACCGAATATTATACATTATTTCATAATCCTATATTGCAACAGCAATAAAATTTAAATATAACCCATCCTCCATAGTCCGGCTGGTCGGACTACGGAAAATAAGTAATCTCCCCTGGTCCGGTCGACCGTACTACGGAAAAAATTGATTACCCGTGGTCCGGTTGACCGGACCACCGAACCGGGCCACGGAAAAAAACCGAAATTTTCGATGATGCATGATAAATTAGATTACCATGCA
Organism: Cybosia mesomella; assembly: GCA_946251805.1. NCBI lineage: Eukaryota > Metazoa > Arthropoda > Insecta > Lepidoptera > Erebidae > Cybosia > Cybosia mesomella. The sequence goes on from OX276401.1 coordinate 21,915,751, forward strand.
TCATCGAAAATGTAGAGAAACAGTTTGTTTTTAGTTATCCTACACCTATTAAGTTTGTCCAGATTTCTGAGAATTGAAACAAGCAACAAGAATTTTATTTGTTGTTCAGACTAACCCATCTAAATTAATTGGCAGCAATGTAGTAAGATTTTTGAGCGAATTATTTAATAGAAGACTAACTAATTGAGCTGTTCCACTTATCCCTACCACATTGTCCCTCCCGGTGGGGACAAGTGGATTTTTTTTCCACTCTTCCCTACCACACCGTCACTGGTTGGGACGAGTGGAATTACATTTCCACTTATCTCTACTAATACATTCTTGACATATTATTCTACAGTTTCAATAAATATATTATTTTCATAATATTCATATGTATAAGATCTCTTTATTGAATAATGACAGTCATTATGAAAAATAAGGAAATAAGTTACCGTCATTGTCATTACAAAATAATGTGTAAATCATATTGTCGTAATGAATTCAGGATTCGTTATGTCCGACGATGTAATATATATAGAAAGAGGTAGATTGTTTTGCTACAAAATGGTTATCAATATCACTGGAAAAAAAATTAGATTCGATTAGATTTCGGCATAGGAAAATTCGTACAGTATTTTGATAAATGGTGGCTTAAAAATGAAGAATTTCAGAAACAATGGAACGTCTTTGGTCTGCGACACCGCACCAACAATTTTGCCGAAGCATGGCACTTTAAAATAAACAATAAACGTTCCACACATTTAAATTTGCTACAACTATTGACCAAATTGCATAAATATGCAAATGGTATTCTTAGAAATAAATACATTGCAATCACCAATAACCTTCAACAAAAGAAAAGGGAACGAAAATATATAATCGGGACACAGTCGTACAAGATATACAAATGCAGCTAGTAACTGGGGACATTGATGTTGGATTATGCTTGGAAAAATTACGCTAAATTATTATTATTTCATCATGTAAATTATTGGTTAGGTAATTGACATGATATTATTCAAAAATATATATTTTTTTAATAAATATATTTTTCATTAGCATCATTTTATTCTCGACTGTACTTATTAACAAAATCAGCTTGGTAGAGATAAGTAGAAATGTAATTACAGTAGTCCCAACCAGTGACGGTGTGGTAGGGAAGAGTGGAAAAAAATCCACTTGTCCTCACCGGGAGGGACAACGTGGTAGGGATAAGTGGAACAGCTCAACTAATTAACATCCTACCTATATTTAGATTTTTCCGATGAAGTAAGGTTGACTGTATACATGTATGCATATTGATTGGTGTACCTATATAAAGTTTATTTCTACTTTATTCTAAGGTACCTATATGAACCTAAGAAACAGTGCGCAGGGAACGTTTTATGAGTGCATATTGACCAAGGCTAACAAGTTCTAGAGCGAGACTAATTATTACATAATTGAGAAATGATGTCATGATTCTATATAGTATATAACTTCGAATTGTTAATCTGCACACCAGAATAGTTTAGATGCCTAGCAATAGAAGGTAGGTATTTCGGTATGTTTTTGGAACAAAATTTTAGACAAGTTTCGTAACATTTGAATGTGCATACAGAATGACACAAGTGATAATTTAATTCACAATCCTTCCAACAGTGGCCAATTAGTGCCTCATAATGACGCACTAATTGGCATGTCAGGAAGGTGCTTTTTACTATCGTTTTGTGGTTCGTTTCTATTTAACCAATTGTAATCAACAAAAAAAAAAAGAAAAACATTATAATCAAATAGTAATAAAACCGCATCAAAATCCGTTCAGTAATTTTAGTGTCCTTCGCGAACAAACAAACTTCTATAAAAACTATTTCTGTTTAAAATCGTTCATTTAATATAACCCAAGTATTTTAAATGTATCCTATTTACAGACACATTTATCATAGTTTAGAAGTATCTTATTATTATTATAAACTAGATATCGCCCTCGGCTTAGCCCGAGTGGGATTCTGACTGAAAGTGCAGCCGTTTGAGCGTAATTGAGTAACAAATATCTTCACAAACTTTCACATTTATAATACTAGTAGGATGCGAAAGTTTGGATGGAAGATGATGCTGATGCTTTATGGATGATTGTTGCTCAATGACGCCAGTGACTGAATGAATCTAAATTATTCTATCTACTAATTACATCCGCTTCCTGTACCTTTTTTTTTTTTTTTTTTTTTTCGTGCGGAAATCCCCTCGGATACCCCCCCGCCGGCCAGCGGGGGCGGTTATATCGGGCTTGAACCGACTAAAACGTATGTTACAAGCACAGGAAAATGATGTAAGTATGTGTTAAGGATTTCTGACAAGTGTGAAAGGTACGCATGTGATATAAATTATCATTATTAGAGAAAAAGAGAGGATCGTTCATGAACCGATATGCGCGAAGTCACCTTAGAGTACGCGCATGCTGATCGACCACGGTTTTCGGCATATTTCCTGAACTGGGTGGGTAAGGCGCAGGTCCCCTGTTCGTCATTTGAAAAAGCTTCACGGTGTGGCTTGTTCTTTTAAGTAGTATTTTCTTTATCACTACATAGTATAAAACAAAGTCTATTCCCGCTGTCTGTCTGTCCCTATGTATGCTTAGATCTTTAAAATTACGCCAAGGATTTAATGCGTTTCTTAAAATATATGCACATAATATAGAAACACTGTAAATTTGGAGGTTTCTAATGTGATGTCACATGTGATGAACACATTTTTTTGCGTTACATTGCAAACGGTGGCTGAACCCTAGTATTGTACAACCTAAAAAGGTCAGCAAAAAAGTCCGCGATGGTATATATCTATCTCTTAGGGATAACCCAAAAATAATTTTTTTCATCCTTTACTTTCTACGAGAAATAATGGCGTATTTACGAAGCGATTTTAAGTAACATTGTACAACCTAAAAAGGTCAACAAAAAAGTCCGCGGTGGTATATGTCTATCTCTTAGGGATAACCCAAAACAAAAAATTTTTCATCCTTTACTTTCTACGAGAAATAATGGCGTATTTACGAAGCGATTTTAAGTAACACAGCAATAATTCTTATCCAATTAAATAGCTTAAATAAATTGTGCGTTCAATTGTAGATCGATATGGCCCTTTAGAGTATGTAATTACAATGAATATTTTCGGGGATATTATAGATTAAAAATTCAGGGACATAGCGGTTGCGGCGTTACCGGCCGAAAGACCTGGCGGATAGCGCGTCGAAGACCGCGCTTCGCCTTATAGCACTTTATGATCAACAGCAACAATACATCAGCATTGCACCTGTGCGAAGGCGGGGCGGGTCGCTAGTGTATTATAAAACAGGTTAAAAATAAAAAAGTCAATTTTATAAAATAAAATTTATATATTTCACAATATTAACACAACCTCCAATTATGTTTGTGTGCCAATTAAAATGATGTGATCACAAGCACTGGGTCTACAAGTCTAGATAAATTATTATATTTTATGCGGACCATTATTTCTACACTAGTGTCTAGTAAGTACCATTCTATGCTTGAGATTCGTAGATTAGTTACTAATCGAGTATGTACCACTATTAATAGTAAATTTAACAATTAACCTAAACTGCATAAGGTTAAATTTGATATTATAATACAACGTAAAATATAGAGTATTTCATTTACATATTATATCATGAAAGTATAATTAATTCTAATTAAATATCACATGAGTTAGATCATAAATTTGTTGAATTTTACATGCTGAGGGAAATAGCAGGGTTATAAGATGTGAAGTAACAGTTTATGTTGCTGCTTTGAATTAACAAAAAGAAAACACTCATTAATGTTTCAATGATAATATAGGTCGGAAAACAATTGATGTATATCTATGTATAATATGTATAGTTTATATTTACAAAAGAAAATGTATCTAAGCATATTTATCCGCATTTTAGAACCAATATTACAAGCTAGTTAAGCTATGCTTCCTTTGGGTGTAGATAGCACTGCAGTGTGGCGTAGAATATTTTATTATAAAAAGAATAACAAACTTTGACGGATTTCACACATATTTGTCGGAACACTCTACCAGGTAAGTACAGCTACCTTAACTGCCACAGGTATTATTGTTATGTTAATAAACTTTTATCACATTTATATTTTAAGTCTTATTCAGGAACCTTCACGTCCATTGGAGTGTCAGGCATGAATTTTCATGCCTGACACTCCCATGGACCTACGCTCCTCATTCCATGCGATCCATCCACGCATGAATTTTTATATCTGAATTTTGCCTGAATAATACGCGCTTATCACCCAGTTGGTATGCGTAGAGTTAGCAAAATTTAAAAAAGAGATTTGTGGCTTGTACATATATTACTTACATACACAAATGTTCATAAGACATGTATTACTTACATTTTATTTCTTTATTAATTAACGTTCGTGAACAACGATAACCTAAACACAAGGGGGTGTAATTCGATCCAAATGGTGAGTAAATATAACTGCGAATAAGTAGAGGAGTAGAGTAGTATTAGTTTTCAGGACTAGTCACTAAATCATTATTGTTGAATTTTGAAATTAATGTTATTAAGTACTTTGTAAATTAGATAAAAAAGTTAATATCATAACAATTTGTATATTGCACTAATTTGTACTATCCTACACTAAATAAATCACTTGATATAACTAATTAAGTACTTGATAAGTTAATGATAATAATAAAATAATATCATCAGGAATGTCTAACTTCAAACTTAGCGCTCAATCTAATAAAATCTACAAATTTTATTACATGGATTTCGGTTATTATATTTCATAATTTTATACTAAATTATATTATTTATAAATACAATATACTTGTTTATGGCATGGTAAAGATATAACTCTATTGAACATGAGGTTAGGGCCACCCTGACATTATATTCGTTTTAAAAAAATATGCATAATGCTATAGCTTTGTTCATAAAATAATATTTTCTCGATTAGATTTTAAACCCTTCTCTGAGACTTTGCCACCAGAACCCAGGATTTCTTATTATTGAAAACGAATTGAAACTGTCTTACTTCATCGATTGTAAATCCTAAATTGGACGCTATTCTGCATTGTTTAAGGTAATATTCATTCTTTTCCAATAATAAGTTGTATCCTAGCTTCTAGGTAAATATAATTGTTTATTTACATAATTTGCATTTACCTTGCACTGTTGTTGACATTTCACTTATGTACGCTAAGTTTTCTTCTTGAATATGTTTTGTAGATTCATATTAGTTTTAGACTGTTGGAATATCTGAGTTACCCTTCTGCCGACTTCTTGGGCAGTTTGAAGGTTAGTTGTGGGACGCGGTGCTGGGTCTCGAATAATGTCATTGCTTACCATTGTGCCTGCAACATTGTGGATGAGAGCTTCTATCGCCGCTTTGTATTGGGCTAATGTAGGATTCTGCACGCCTTCTTCAAGCTTTCTGGAACAGAAAAGATAAAAATACTAAAAATGGGCATCTCTCCAGCGCAACGCTGTCTGAAGAAGTTTACTGATCCAGAGCGACCGGCTCGCAACCAGCTTTTACTTTACTTAAAAGGGTTCAGTTAGCATTTCTTGTTATAAAAATTCGTAAGGTTCCTCCTTAGGTGTATCCTTAGGGACAGCTAAGTCGCTATAGTGGTGACTGATAATTTAAGGATGTGTAATGCTTTTTCCGCTCAATAATTATTTTGATACTGGAATTCCGCCATATAACGCCTAATTCAATATGTATGTATGTTAAAACTACATACGTCAATATTATCTGGAATGTTTTACAAGAAAATCAGTAAATAATTTCTTAAAGAACATACATTGGAAAACAAAATCGTTTAACGTGTAAATAAAAAATGTGCTCTGAACAAAGTGTTTTTAGGGATTTTCTTTAGAAAAGCCCTATTGCTATCGAGTTGTCGTCGACGTCGTCGTCGTTGCCAATTTTCTATCACGGTTTTGGGTATGAAGGAGATGAGCTATCCAGTTGCTGTTTTCGGTAATAGATTCGTGCTGGGGTGAACCATTGCAAGATAAAGAAAAAATCGCAAAATAAAAACCCAAAGTCGAAAATCCCTTGTATTCGGCTGAACTCGTCTCAGGAATTCAACTTGTTTTTTAATAATATGTATTTAATCCTGACTTGCTAGGCATTTATTCATGAAAATAATCTATATATTAATCAATCAATCTATCATTTATTTGCGAATATGGGTACAAAACAAAGGTGTTAAACATAATATAAATATGACTAACCACATTCCGCCTCAAGGCGTGCAAACATGTATAATGGTACAATTAAATTAAATTAATTACATTATCATAAAAATAGAAAATGTCAAAAACCACAACCACAACCATGTCTCTAATATGAGACCGGTCAAGTGCCGAAGGCTTGGAAGGAAGCCAACGTGCAACCTGTGCCCAAAAAGGGCAGTCGGGCGGACCCTGTCAATTACAGACCAATTTCAGTAACGTCCATACTCTGTAAGACTATGAAACGTGTACTGAACAAAAAGGATGGCATACCTCGAAATGAACGATCTCATCAGTGATCGGCAATATGGCTTTCGCCAAAACCGTTCCACTGGGGACCTTCTTGTGTATGCCACCCACATTTGGAGTGAGGCCATCGAGAGGCACGGCGAGGCACTTGCCATTACTCTCGACATCTCGAAGGCTTTTGACAGGGTCTGGCACGATAGCCTAATTGGCAAGCTTCCGTCCTACGGCCTTCCCGCTGGCTTATGTGTCTGGATCACTGACTTCCTGAGAAATCGGTCTATCCGGGTGGTCGTTGACGGCTGCACATCTGACCGATTAGCGATCAACGCTGGGGTCCCTCAGGGGTCGGTACTCTCGGCTACATTATTCTTGCTGCACATTAACGACCTGCTCAAGCCCGGTACTTTTGGGTACGCAGACGACAGCACAGTAGTCGAGACTCGAGTCCAACCCCCGAGCCAGCGTGGGACAGATCCGATCTCTCCGAGAGGCTATGGTTGAGCGTTTGAATTTGTCCTTGAAGGCGGTCTCCGATTGTGGTGATGCTAACTTGGTCAAGTTCAACGCTACCAAGACCCAGGCGTGTCTCTTCTCTGCAAAGCGAAGTCAATTTCAGTCAAACCCCACATTCCGAAATGCATCCGTGCCGATAACCGACCGCCTCGAGCTTCTAAGCGTTACCCTGACGTCCACCCTCAATTTTGGGTCTTACATTAAGGCTAAAGCTCAAGTGGCTGCTAAAAAGCTGGGTATTCTGTCGAAGGTGCGACAGTACTTCACACTGGAACAGTTGCTCAGCTTGTACCAAGCGCAGGTTCGATCCTGTATGGAGTACTGCTCGTACCTGTGTGATGGCTCAGCTAAATACCACCTGGAAGCGCTTGAGACAATAGAGAGACGGGCCAAGAGGCTCATCAATAACGATGCACTCGTCGAGAAAAGGCTTCAGAGCCTTGAACATCGACGCAAAGTTGCAGGCCTATCGGTTTTTTACCGGATGCATTTCGGAGAGTGTGCACTGGAATTGCACAACTTGATCACTTACGATCAGGTGAGATAGAGGTCAAACGTGAGCCTATCATCCAGAAAAAAAGCCAATAATAATATATGTCACATTGAATAAATCATAAATACCTATTATAATTTATTTTAAATACGTGAAGGGAAAACTTTACATCCATTTTTACGAAAATTGCGCGGTCGGCGGCGTTAGATATTAGGTATAGTTATGGCTTATATGGAGGAGAAGTGCAGAAAGCTAATATTTTTTGCATAAAAAATACATTAAATCAATAAATAAAATATTACACACTGCCATGCATTTGGAACACACACACACACACACAAATGTTACTTAAGTCTGGATACTGCCAATGTCAATCGTATTAGTTGTTGTTACATACATGTTTGTATAATGTTCACAGCCGACGTATATAACATAATTAAAGAGAAATGCAATGGAGTTTTACTTTCTGACAAACTCAAAAAAAGTCGAATTTCGACCATCCCACGGGGTCACTGCATAGTTAAAAATGAATCAAGATTATATTTCCTAAACAAACTTTTTCTACATTGTAAACACTTGTGAAGTTATGAAGTGTTATATATTCTCCTAAGGTACTGTTGATGCCCCGAGAGGGCCATCTCGAAACCGGGGATGGCCCAGGGGCAGTCGGGGTGCGAGGGGGGGGGGGGGTATCCGAAGGAATTTCCGTACGAAAAAAATGTATTACAGTTAGTATGTTAGCGAGTGGGCGGTGGGCGGTGGGCGGTGGGCGGTGTGCAGTGGGCGTACCTGAGGGCGGGCAGCAGGGCGGGGTGGCGGCGGCAGTGGTGCACGGCCAGCTGCAGGCCCGGCGTCAGCGCGCCCAGGCACTCGCCCGACGCCGCCGCGCGGTGGCAGAGCGCGCACAGCAGGGCCACGGCTGGAACCACCGAGTTCGGTCCTCTAGTGTTACGCGTATTAACAATGTCCTGCCACTATTTTGGTAAATAAACTCGACTTGCTTGGCTTACATTACAAATGAGTACGCTTTTAACCGCTTTATAAATATTTATAAAACTGTGCGCTGTGCGATAGAGAGGACGCTTCACAAAAACTAAGTAAGCCGGTCTCGGCAAGACTGTTTAGAGTCCTAAACAGAGTTCTGTTTATCTTGGCTTTCATGGGAGCGACTGCCAACCCAGGGAGGGTTGAGGGTTGAAAGGAAATCCTGCGCCAGTCTAATAATGCGGGTGACGTTGACTTCGGCCCCGAAGATCTAGGTGGCGCCCAGAGATCCAGTCCAATTATAACTAAAGCCGGCACAAGGGCACGAACCACATACGCTGGCCATCCTCACTTCTCGAAATAAACAGGTTTGTAAATCTATAATATTATAAAATTGTAAACTACATGTGTATGGAGTTATTAACATTGGAGATATTTAAAAAAAAACTTGGGTTATGTTCAATGAACGATTCAGATCACAAAAATCTTTTTTTTTGGAATTCTTGTCTGTTTGTTCGTCATGGACGCAAAAATTACTTAACGGATTTTGATGCGGTTTTTATTAGAAAAGTCTTGGTCAGACTTAAAATTTGTCGTATGTTCGATAGCAATTGGTTAAGTAGAACCGGAGATATGACCAAAAACGATAACCGATCTGCGCGCAGACGGACCCCCGAACATCAGCTAATATTGAATAATATTAATTCAAGCTAAAGTTCTATCTTTATTAAGATGTCAATAATACAAACCTTTCTCAGAGACCGCATGATTATCCACAGTTGGAAGTACTAACAACGCAAGCGCCTCCGCGGTTCTAGCAGCTTCCTTGGCCGTGAGAGGCGCGGCGCCGGTCAGTAGGTCGTCCACGGGCGCCCAGCTCTGCGCCTCGCAGCCCAGGCCGCGGATGAGGCAAGTGCGGGTCACGCTGCCCCATGAGATTATTGCTACTTCGCGGACAGACCTTCAAATACAATTCTGAGGTTTAATAAACATAATTTAATAAGGAAAGCTATCAAACTGATTTTCTTTTATACAAATTAGGTGGCAGGGCAGATAAGCAAATTATCGATTATGGCCTATGGACATGTGCAACGCCAGGGGCATCACACTCGCGCTGCCAACTCTGTAAAAACCTTCTTATTTCCTGAAGAAACCTATATTGTATTCGCTTGAGAAAACTAACATTTCACAGTTTGAGCGCGCGCAGAATGAAGTTCCTTTCATACTTCACTGAGCGTACCGTTTCCGGTTGCAACGTGTGAGGATGGATTCCCTGTCTTTGGCGAGCGGCACGATGATAGAATGTGGCCGTGGGCATCATGTCGAACAATTCTTCTGAATACACACAGATGGCGTTAATTTGGTTGGAGTCGGACATACATAAGTCACGTCTCTTGCCCATTGGGTTAGGTATTTCGTTCCGCTTGCTACTATTCTGGCATACGCCTTTTACTTCTTCTACATTCTACTTCTACTTTCATAACTGTTGGAGCCAGATAATCGTTATATTTAACATAGACTTACGTACTCATGCTGTAATGCCCGAAGGTGTAGGCTGAAGTGTATTAACATCCACATTTTGTCAACGTCGCAGTAAAAGATGACAGGTATACATACGCATCTTCATCGTGCAGTAGCGCCATAACAGCTGGCAACATTTGTCTCTCGATACATCGTTCGCTCAACTCCGTTGCATTGAGTAGCTCGGTGATGAGATTTGCGATGTACACTCTTATCGTACTGCCGCTTGAACTTTCACAACTACTGGCCGCAACTGTAAAAAACACAGTATTCTAATAAACAATAAATTTAATTGAAAAGAACATAAATACAGACGAACATAGAACCTCCTCCTTTTTGAAGTCGGTTAAAAAGTGTGTAAGTCGTGAGGACTTAGGTTCTCGAGTCGTCATCATCATCATCATCACAGCGTTAGTCCCGGTTGTATCCAAAGCTTGTACTTCGGAGCCCAGGATCCGCTCTCCTTCTCTTTCTCTTGATTTTGCTTATCTTGACTTTTGTAGGAGAGTGTAGTATGTGTGCCACTCGCGTAAACTTCCCACCATATCATGTAATATGCAGTTACTTCGTATTCCTTTCCCTGTAGTCCCGGAACGGAAATTGCCCAAAACTTCCACCATTAATCTTATATAGTAAGTTAATAGTAGAAATCGAAAGAGTACTCACATTCTCTAAGATGTTGTAAATAGAAGTCGATATCTTCGTGCTTATGTTCCGCCACCCACTTCAAAGGTACTGAGAAAATTTTAACTGGAAGTCCTCGAAGGCTGCTGTACACTATCCATCTAAAATATGCAAATGGCGAAATAATACTCAAATTCTTAAAGCTTTTCCAAATCAAGTCTAAACAATATATAATATCAGAAAACGCCGGCCTAAATAGATTAGTTCAAGAAACATGACATTTAGCAAAAGAGTTCCTAATACAATATAGATGAAGCCTTAATGATTCCGATGGTGATGATGTTCTTCAATCTAGTTTCGGTAGATTGACTCTATCACAAAGACCAAAACCAGTGTGAGTTGGCAGCAATGTCAGAAAATGAAAGATATTTATTTACCACTAGCTGACCCGGCAGACTTCGTACTGCCTAAATCGATAACAATTTCCATATTTATTCACCTTTTAAACCTTCTCTGGACCTCCACAAATAATTCAAGACCAAAATTAGCCAAATCGGTCCAGCCGTTCTCGATTTTTAGCGAGACTAACGAACAGCAAATCATTTTTATATATAAAGAAGATTACCATAAGTATTTTACTTATTGAAATAAAACTATTTTTAACGTATTCTATCGCGGTTTATTTGATGTTATTTTATATTTTACTGATCCCGACGTTTTGAAATTCGTCTCCCCGTGACCATGGCTGCTGAAAAGCAACCGAAACGTCGGGATCAATGTAAAATATATAATAAAACATCAAATAAACCGCGATAGAATCCGTTAAAAATAGTTTTATTTCAATGTGTAACATTCGCGTAAACTTCCGACAATATCATATTTTTTAAATATATTCGCAAGTCGTAATCTGGAATAATTTGTTAAATGGTTTTTGCTTCTTCGCTTAAATTTACTATAGATAAACAGTACGGATAACTATCCTTATTAAAAAGTTTACCAATCCCCACTACTATCGTCTATATAAAATAAAAACAACTATTCCTATCAGTGCAGATAGATCAATACGTGGAATCGGGTGAAATATAGTCTTGTTATAGACTTACTTTTGCAAAAAATCTCCATGCTGTGTCTTGTCGTCGAGTGCAGGTAATATTGTAACCAAATATACACCGACCACTATCGTGCTATCTGCATTTACTGTGTGTAGTTTCTCCATTTTGTGTTCCAATTCCACTATTGTATCCGTGAACAATGGTTTTAGTATACACGACGTAAAATGTATGCCGAAATTATCCACATAGCTATTGAATAGAGAGATTAGAAGTTCGTATATCGCTGAGTGATTTAACACTTTGCTGTTAATTACCACTTCTAGTATTCGTTTTAATCTGTAACAAAAAATACCATTTTACATCTACAATCACGGTAAAAAAGTACATGAGACTGAAATCGATAGTGATATGTAATAGATATGTAAATGAGAAGATAAAACGAGGCCTTTAACATTTTCGCATCTGAGACAGAACTATCCTGGGTCTAATGCTAGATTTCACCTATGTTTTGCTATGAAACTCATTAAGTAAAATGTACTAACACGGTTTACATTGAATTCGGTGAAATTCAGTCTCACATGTTAAAATACACATAATAAGCTGAATACTTAATATTTAAGATCTCATTCATCGAAATCCGTCCAGCCGTTAGGCCTATAGAGGGCACAAAGAAATCTACATACATACGCGCGTAAAACATTACCCTCGAGGCCAGTCGGGTATAAAATACTTACGTGCTAATGAACCAAGACAACTCCGACCATCTGACATCAGGTTTTTCTTTAACTAAATTATTCATAGCCGCCAGCAACATCTTCGCATCGAAGTTGTCCGTGACGTAGCTCTGTAGATCTATGAAATACTCTTGTTCTTCTAACGGCACTTCTTGTAAATTTATAAGTTGCATATCACAGTTTGTGAGGGTAGTGTCCCGAACTATTTGTACATTAATTATATAGGCCAGTTTTGCTAACACTAATACTCGAAGCACTTCTAAATATAACAGCACAGTCTTCCATTCGTTATCACCGTTTGCTTTGTTCAAATTTATCATTATTTTTTTGCATAAATCAGTTGAGAATTTCCCTGGAAGTCAAAAGGGAAAGGTTATAACTATTTGCTGTTTTTATTAAGTACATGCTTTGAAATATTAAGTGTGTTTATCCGTATTCTCGAACCCATATTTCCAACTAATTTAGTTAGTAAATCCTAGAATGAGTAGCTTTCAAATTTAAACACCGAATCGATCTTTTAAATAAAATTCGAAAATTTGGCAAAGGGATACTTAGATTAGAGTTTGAAGTAGCACACAAGTTACTTTTTATCCTGCGAATAGAGCCCTGTGGGTTATGAGAACGGGATTAGTATTTCAGGCGGGTAACATCTATAAATATTATAAAGCTGAAGAGTTCGTTTGGTTGAACGCGTTAATGTCAGGAACTATCCAGTAGTTCCTGACATTAACGCGTTCAGTAATCATAAATGTCAATAAATCGGGTAAATTGCCATACATTATCATAGCATTAATAAATTATGGGTATGTAACAATAAGTAATGTATCAAATAGGATTGTATAGGAGTCCTTAGCGGAGGCGGATGCGGAGCTGACGATTCTCATCTCCGCGGCTGCGAAGACGGAGGTGAAAGTGGATATGGGAAAAATAGTAATTGTAGTTTATTTTTAACCGATTTCCAAAAAGGAGGAATGTATCGATTTTGCTCTGTGACATTCGGCTGTACGGCTGAGTCATCGTCGTCGAGCGTTACTGCACGCGCATTAATGTTCTATGTATGACGTACAAATCTCCGTTACCACTCCGCAAATAATTTGCTGAGGCGGAGGTGAATGTACAATACCTTGCGGAATATCCGCAGTAACGGAGGCGAAGGCGTAGTTCCGTTACAACCCTAGTATGAAATTAGTCACGGGCGAAGCCGCGGAGCACAGCTAGTAATAATATGTAGCTTACCTGCAATCAGAGCATTCCTCGCCAGCACAGGTACAAATATATTAACAGTATCCTTCACACATTTCTCGACTGGATCTTTGAGGAAGGTGAACATTAGATTCTCCAGTTGCGCATACTTATGTTCAGCAACCGGACATATTAAACACGCCGACTTCAAGCCCAACGATCTTATTTCTAGTTCGTTCGATTCGCACATGAGTACTACCAGGCTGAGTAGTAATGACGTGCATAGTTCAATAGGTACGTAGGGAGCGATGGCCATGCATACTTGGCTGGCTAATATCCGCCGTTCGATGGACCGTGATGCTAGTAACTCTGCTATTGAGGATAATACCTCGCCGCTTCCACCCCATTTTACTACTAAACAGGTTGCTGAAACAAAAGATAATATAATAAGGTTATTATTATTATCTAATATTGATACCCGCGGATCCGCTCGCGCGGAGACATTTTTGGACACACCTGCGGTTCTACATCAATTGCAATTTAAACATACGGCAGATTTTAAGTCGGATCAAGACCTTACTAATAAAAAAAAACCAACAGAAAATAATTCAGAAACAAAAATTGTGTTCAGTAACGTCATTGTATTATCAAAGTAATTAATATCTACTCTACTACGTCACTGTCGTAAAAGGCAACTAAGGGATGTGGCTTTTACAACAATTAACATACTTTTTTCATCTATACAGGTGGAGAAGTATTTACCAGCACTAACACCACAGCTAGACCGAGCACGTAAGAGTCTCACACTCAATATCGACCTTAAGTAGTAGTATGCTGTATTCACTTGTCCCTTCATGGAGGAGATTGGATAAAAGGAAGTGAAAACTTTTTTCCAGGCTCCTCTTCATATGCTCCCCGCCTATAGATAGTTATGCGTAAGTGATGTGTAATACAAGCGTTCATGCACAATGGTAACCGCTTATCATCAGATGGGCCGCGAGCCGTTAGCCATCTTGGTGGTATAAAAAATAGTATTTCTAGTTAAAGGCTATTTCCACCATTATAACCAGTTTAGTACTTGAGCTTACCCTTTGTTCCTTGGAGAGCACCTCAAGTCCCGGTTGCCATACGAACATCTATGGCAGTCGTTACGGTAGTTGGAGCTCTAAAAAGTCCGACAACTGGTCTAACTACAGAACTGTGATAACCGCCGTTATCCTCCACAACCGGCGACGGCAAATGATAACAGACGTCAGTCGCTTCACGGAAAATATTGAAGTTTGGCCGCTTCTTAGTTAAAAGTCGACCCCAGCCAAGTTGGGAAAAGGATCGGGGGATAGGCTTACCCTCGCAGATGGCCCTGGTGTCGGCCCGGTCGGGCTTCTTGACGAGCGTGAGCAGAGCGTGCAGGGCGCGGGCCCGCCGCACATCTCCCGGAGCCAGCAATGCCGCCGCTGCCGCCAGTAGTGCCGCCGCCTCACCTCGCCGCGCCACCAACGTGTGCGGCAAGATCTGCACATCATTGGTGGGTTTAGGCTAGACCAGCATTTCCCAAACTTTATTATGCCCTGGTCCAGTTAATTTAATGTTGTCATAGTCCTCATCATCTTTGCGTTGTTCCCGGATGCATCCGAAGCTTGCACCTCGAAGTCCAGGGTCCAGTTACTCCTCAGTTTTTTGGTGTGGCTTTTATGGCAGCGACTGCCGTCTGATCACCCAACCCCAGGGGGAAAGCCTGCGCCAGAACCTTGTCCGTCAATCAGCATGTTTACCGGCTTGTAGAGGGGGGTTAACTTGGCCCCGAAGATTTTGTTGGGGCCCAAACACCCCTGTTCCACAATATTTCCAAATCGTGACCCACTATAGGGTTGTAAACCCTCCGAGCGAATAATATTGTTACGGGAATATTACACATTGAAATAAAACTATTTTTATTTAATTCTATCGCGATTTTCTTTTCTGTTTACTATTTACACTGATCCCGACGTATGAGTTGCTTTTCAGCAGTCATGGTAATGGATGATGTTTCACATATAAATAATATTCTACATCATTCTACATAGCGCTTTCTAGACCCAAAGTAAGCATAGTTTAACTAGCTTGTGTTATGGGTTCCAGAATGCGGATAAACATACTTATATACTTTTTTTTTGTAAATACATACATATTATACATAGAAACACCCAGACCAATGCAAATAGACATATTCATGCATACAAATATTTGCACTGAGCGGGAATCGAACCCGCGCCCCCTGTCGTAGCAGTCTAATGCACTACAGCTACGCCACAGAGGCCGTCTGAACAATGTATATACATGACGAAAATTAAAAACAACGCTCATGTCTGTAGAGAACCAATGTTTCATGCCATGAAAGTTGAAACCTATATACTTACCCTAGGCAAGGTATCTGCGACGAGTGTTAACAGTCCAGGTAATGTGATAGGTTTGTCGCTGCTGATCAGTTCAGCAAGAAGGTCGTTCGAGAGTGGTTCGTTTAAATTTAATGTTTCATAGCACCAGTTCAGAACTGATTCTTTGAGACTGTTCGGTATTGCACTGAAAAATATATAAGAATATGAGTTAAATACTTGCTATACCTTCTTTTTTTTCGTGCGGAAATCCCTTCGGATATCCCCCCGCCGGCCAGCGGGGGCGGTTATGTCGGGCTTGAACCGACTAAAACCGCACGCCGTCTCGGGTCTACAGACCCCTGGGTGTAAGGTTGCCCATAGAGGATATCCCTCGCATTACTTGCTATACCTTTTTTTTTTCGTGCGGAAATCCCTTCGGATACCCCCTCGCCAGCCAGCGGGGGCGGTTATGTCGGGCTTGAACCGACTAAAACCGCACGCTGTCTCGGGTCTACAGACGCCGGGGTGTAAGGTTGCCCATAAAGCATATCGCACCCCGACTGACCCTGGGCCATCTCCGGTTTCGAGATGGCCCCCTCGGGTTTGGAAACCACGGTGTCCCCCTCTTGCCCCGGTTTGGAGGAGGGGCGCTAGTCGCCCCACCGTCCCGGTTACTTGCTACACCTTTTTTTTTTTTTTATCGTGCGGAAATCCCTTCAAATACCCCCCCGCCTGCCAGCGGGGGCGGTTATGTCGGGCTTGCACCGACTAAAACCGCACGCCGTCTCGGGTCTTCAGACGCCGGGGTGTAAGGTTACCCATAGAGCATATCCCTCGCACCCCGGCTGACCCTGGGCCATCTCACCACTAACAGCATCGCTCATCCTGTCTCCTCTGAAAGCAGAGGAGTACGGAGAGCGATGTGTTCCCGCCACGTTGGGTATTGACCGACGATCAATGCCAACCCTATGAAGGGGTGAAGGGGAAGCCATTAACCGCCGCCCAGGGTGTACCGGCCGCTCCGATTCCGTTCCCCCCGGACTGCAGCGGGATCGGAATCGGAGCGACACTCGAGGAGGTTACCCAACACACACCCCGGTTACTTGCTATACCTAATTGGTCATTTGAAATTTGAGAAAGTCGAGGTAATTTTCCGATGTGAATGAGTAGAATTTATAACTACGCGATATCAAGAGCCATGTATCTAACGATATGATGATGGCAGGTAGTACTAGACCACTATTATTTCCGGCCTGGGGATGACGTTTCGGGTTAGCAGGAGCAGGCCCATTTTCGCAGCATGTCGTGATTCCGCGAGTTTTATCTCCAATAACACGCCGGGGTAGTCAACGTTAGCGGTCAAGGCTGGTCACGGTCTTAGGGATATCCTTACCCGTGAAGCCCGAGGAGGATACCGTACGCTAAAAAAAGGCATACTGGGCAGAGATAAATTACGACTCACAATTAAGTATCGGTATTAACTTACCTATCAATCCACATTTCTTTACTATTAGTATCTATAGTATTGTATTCATAGTGCACTCGGGTCCACTCACTGGCGTCGTTCATACTAAGAGTCTCGTCCAGCGTGGTCACGCTACCCCCACGTAAAGGAGAACCTCGTACACTCTGATCTAATGCACCAGCGTCGAACGAACTTATGTTCGAGCCTTTTCGTGTGCTGAAAATTTTCGTTATTTATATATTAATATTCTAACTTCCATACTACACAGCGCTATCCAGACCTAAAAGTAAGCATAGCATGCGGACAAACATACGTTACGGTAGATACATTTTTTTTTTTGTAAATAGAGTATATAATTCTGCTTATAACAATATTATACACAAAAACATCCAGACCATTGCAAATTAACATATTCATGTCCTAGATATTAACATTTCGTATAAAAATTATAGGAATAGTTCATCAATTCATGTAACTTATTATAAACATTCATCTATTTTCCATTAGTAGTGTGCCAACATGAAACTCATAATTGACTCAACTAGCACACTCCAGGTTACATTATCTTATTGTTTTACCAAACGTGAACTAAATTGAATTTGAAATCATTTTAGATAGTGTCATGAATGTCAGGGTTTGTTTACGTTAGGTATCTGAAGGCTGATTGCTAACTAATTTCGTAGGATAACGCGCTTGCGTGATAATAGTATAATTTTGTTTGTTTACTTAAACAACAGATCAAATTTACGGCTGAACACATTAACGACCATAATTTATTATATTATGCAAAAACCGATAGGGTATTTCTTAATTCTATCAGTGTCATAAACTCATAAGCATAACTTTAACACCAATAAATATACCTCGACGCAAAAATCTTGAACAAACGCCAAAAAAAAACAATAAAAGGACTAATCAAGCAATGATGCCCTTTGCGCCTGTTATTAGTTTTATATATCTATGATTGGTTGATTGGCGCGCCTCCGCCGTCGCACCCGGCGCCACCAAAAAAACCCACTAAAAACTCGTTCTACGCATCTAGAATACCTACATTGTCAACATTTTCCCATCGCACTATTCACCATTATTTAATGCACTTACATTGCACTATTCTTTTCACTGTCGATCATTTCAAATTGCTCTGGTGTCGCACTATGTGTTGAGTTTCCACTTCCATAATGGTTTTCTGTTGCTGTACAAGTTATGGGGTTGGTGTCCAAATTTTGCACTACCGTCGCTTGTGTAGACAACAACTTCTCTTCTGGAATTTGAATGTCAAGTCCTTTGTTGTCCGAAGTTGGGCTTGTGAGGGAGTTCAAACTGACAATGGCAGCGTCATAAAGTTTTTGAAAGTTTAATTTTTCCGTCTCTAATCCTATAACTTTTTGTTTCAATAATTCGATTTCTTCAGCTTGGATTAGCAACTGTAAAATTAATGTAAATTCAACATTCTCACGTGAAACTACTACTAAGAGATTTTTTTTACAGAATACTAGCAACCAGATAAGCTAAATTGCTTGTGGTGGTAGTGGGTCTACGTCGGTGGTGAGTGGTGGTGGTGAATGGACAGGGTTCGAACCTGTGATCTAACTATTAAATTTACACTTAGGACATCGCGACATAGATATTACTGTCAAACAGTCGGTGCAGTTGGTGAAATGATTATTCGTGAAGCTTAAAAATATATTTAGAATAAATAAAATGAAAATGCAGTTTTAAAAAAAAATTACCTCATGACTCCAATCAGTTTCCTGTTCCAACGAAGTCTGGCAACTGACACAAACATTGCCCTCTTCGAAATCAGTCTGACATTCGATCTCCTTATACGACCAATCAGTTTCAGTTGCCGCATCTGTCTTGGAAACACTCAAAGTCGCTGTGTTACCTCGAAATAATGACACCAGTCCTGCTGGTCTTGGCATGTTGAGGCCCACATCATCCCAATCTTCGAACTCCTGAAATAAATTTATATATGTAAGGCTGTCTAGACACAAAAGCAAGCGGCACAAGCCGGCGGGTTCCGCCTCCGGGCCGGCGGCGGTCTCGGTGTATAGAGAGCTATTGGCCTTACCCGGCGGCTTCGGAGTGTAGACAGCCTAAGGAAGATTAGAATTGACTTAAAGCACAGGGTTTCTCCGATATCGCCATAATCACGATGTCTATGTTTCCCAATCAAAAGAATCAAGAGGTTAACAAATAGTAAAGTAAATTGGATAACAAAAGGGTTGAAATTATGTAGCGCGAGGAAACGTAAAATGATGTGGCAGTACAGGAGAGCGCCAACACTAGAAAACAAAAATAAATATAAATCTTATGCTAAACGATTAAAAATAATTATAAGATTAACACAAAAAACGAAAAATGATAATCATATTAAACTATCAAAAAATAAGTCTAAGGCGACATGGGATATTATAAATTCAACCAAATCAAAATTGCCTAAGAGTAATATAAGTAATATAAATTTGAATGGTACACAGATAAATGATCCAAAACAAATTTGTAATGCATTTAACAATTATTATGTAGACATGGTAGATATAAAAAATAAAGTAAAATGCAATAATATATTAGATTTTAATAATAACTCAATTTTTATGGCACCAGTAATACCGAACGACATATTAAATATTATTAACTGTTTAAAAAACACCAATAGTACTGGATACGACGATATTAGAACATTGGTAGTAAAAGATCTGGGTCATATCATTGCCCCTGTTTTATGTCACATTATCAATATGTGCATCGAACAGGGAATTTTTCCGGAAAAATTAAAAAAAACTATCGTAAAACCACTATTCAAAAAAGGAGAAAAGCAAGACATGGGAAACTATAGACCAATAGCGTTAATTCCAATATTTGCAAAAATATTTGAAAAGGTAATATTTGAGAGTGTGTATGGTTTCCTTGAGAAAGAAAATATTTTAGTAACTGAACAATATGGATTCAGGAAAAATAAAAATATTAACATGGCCATATATAACTTTCTCAAACCTGTCATGTTTGGTCTTGATAATAGACAGCCAACGATGGGCATGTTTATGGATATGTCCAAAGCGTTTGACTATGTAAGGCACGATTTATTATTAGATAAACTATATCGCTATGGTGTAAGGGGAAATGCCTACAATCTTCTGAAATCATATTTGTCAAACAGAAAACAAGTGGTGCAAATATCTGATATATGTCTAAAAACCAAAACTGAAAATATACATCAGTCAGACTCAAGAACTGTTAAATTTGGTGTTCCACAGGGTAGTGTGCTTGGACCATTGCTTTTTATAACATATATCAATGATCTACCTAAAACTACGACATACAATATGACCTTATTTGCTGACGATACTACTATTCTTTATACTAATAAAAACATGACATCACTCCAAATTGACATCAATAATTCAATAAATTCAATTATGCAATGGCTAGAGGTAAATAATTTAAACATTAATATTAGCAAAACAAAAATATTAAACTTCAAACAAAGAAGGATTGACCCAAATATAAATATAAATTGTAAAGGTCAAACGATCACAGAAGACAGTATAACTAAATTCTTAGGACTAAAGATTGATAATCAAATGAACTGGAGCGCCCACATAGAGTATGTCTGCAACAGGGTCCATCAGTATGCTTTTGGGCTTTATAATTTAAAAAATATAGCATCCATCCCAACAATAATAACAGCATACCACGGAATGGTCACCTCAACTCTACGATATGGAATTATATTTTGGGGAAATGCCACGGACTGGTTACGTGTCTTTAAAGCACAGAAACGTTGTATCAGAGCCATATTCAGTATTGAACGAACAGATTCATGTAGGTCATATTTCCAAAATTATAACTTGCTAACTCTGCCTTGTATATATATATTAGAATGTGCCATATTTACAAAAAAACATTTGGAACAGTTTGAAAAAAGGACAAGGATTCGCCACACTGGAAAACTATGTATTGTACCTTGTAAAACGGCATTAATGCATAAAAGCTTTTATACCATACCTACTCTAAAAAGCTTATTTTATTCACGCAAAACAGTGAATAAAAAGGCCTTTTATTCACTGTTTTGTTTTTATTCACTATTTTGGTGTTTGAATTTGGAACACAAAAATATATCCGGTCTCTATTTCAATGCTTACACAAACTCCTTGCGCTAAGATTCGAAATTCAAAACTCTTTGGTGCAAATAAATTCTCGAGATTTGATTGGTCGATATTTGCGACAAGGAGTTTGGCATTAGATTAATAAATATTGTTTCACAAGTTGACCACTCTAATGATAATAATAAGAAAATTACGCTTAATTTTAGTCATTGCTCTAATTTTAATGTCCATTTCAATTAATGTTACAATTCTTATTTCTTGATTAAATTTCTATTTTCGCTTAAATTATGTCTTTTCTCGTAGTCATGGTATAAAGTATAGTATGCAACTCCTGAATAAAGTACGAATTTATATCGAGGGCCATGAATCACTCGCGTCGTTCAGGATTCTAACAGTTGAATCACTCGCTGCGCTCGTGATTCAATCATTAGAATCCTTCACTTGCTCGTGACTCATCTACGGCCCTCGCTTTAAATCCTTCCTTTATTCACTAGTTGCATAATATACTATTATACCATACCTACTCTAAAAAGCTTATTTTATTCACGCAAAACAGTGAATAAAAAGGCCTTTTATTCACTGTTTTGTTTTTATTCACTATTTTGGTGTTTGAATTTGGAACACAAAAATATATCCGGTCTCTATTTCAATGCTTACACAAACTCCTTGCGCTAAGATTCGAAATTCAAAACTCTTTGGTGCAAATAAATTCTCGAGATTTGATTGGTCGATATTTGCGACAAGGAGTTTGGCATTAGATTAATAAATATTGTTTCACAAGTTGACCACTCTAATGATAATAATAAGAAAATTACGCTTAATTTTAGTCATTGCTCTAATTTTAATGTCCATTTCAATTAATGTTACAATTCTTATTTCTTGATTAAATTTCTATTTTCGCTTAAATTATGTCTTTTCTCGTAGTCATGGTATAAAGTATAGTATGCAACTCCTGAATAAAGTACGAATTTATATCGAGGGCCATGAATCACTCGCGTCGTTCAGGATTCTAACAGTTGAATCACTCGCTGCGCTCGTGATTCAATCATTAGAATCCTTCACTTGCTCGTGACTCATCTACGGCCCTCGCTTTAAATCCTTCCTTTATTCACTAGTTGCATAATATACTATTTTTGTATGGCTCCTCATATATATAATAAATTACCTAAGGAGCTTAAAGATCTGCCAAACATAAACCTCTTTAAAAAAAGGTTGCAACAATTCCTGATCCATAAGTGCTATTATTCACTGCGCGAATATTTAGAGGACAAATGTTGCGAGGACCAATAAGATTATTTAAAATTTATTCGTAGACATTATTAATTGTTGAAATTATTAATCAGACTGTTAAAAACTTGACATTGTTAATTACAAATTTTGATATTTTGACATTATTAATTACATACTATGACGTTATTCAATACGTATTATTGTTAATTTGACATTGGTTTGATAATATTGTTAAGACAACAGTTATAATAAGCTTCTTTAAATGTTATTGTTGCATGCTAACATATAATTTTCAAATTTGCACACCTGTCAGAGGTAAGGCGGAGCACTCATATATATAATTATATAAACCAACTCTATGTACCTGTCTTATGCGAATAAAATGATTTGATTTGATTTGATTTGATTTGAGATAGCGATAACCAGCAGATTCTGGCTACTCATTCTAGTGATCCTGCATATTCGGAGAAGAAATCCCCTCTTCCTCTACCAGTACATTCTGAAGACATGGACAAGTGGGTCATATCTCCGGTTCTACTTAACCAATTGCAATCTAACATAGATTTTTAGTCTGACCAAGACCTTTCGAATAAAAAACTACTACATCAAAAACAGTTCAGTACTTTTTGCATCCATCGCGAACAAACAGACCAGAACTAAAAAAAATATTTTATGTTCAGAATCGTTCAACAGAACAGCACCCATGACCTAAGTATTTTTTTTTCAATAGGTATTTCCAAT
The DNA here is from genome assembly GCA_946251805.1 of Cybosia mesomella. Classification (NCBI taxonomy): domain Eukaryota; kingdom Metazoa; phylum Arthropoda; class Insecta; order Lepidoptera; family Erebidae; genus Cybosia; species Cybosia mesomella. Next base: position 21,939,231 of record OX276401.1, read on the forward strand.
GTACGGACAAAACCAATATTTAGTTTTATAATAGTATAGAAGGCTAATTTACCTAAGCAAGCACGAGTGCGACAGGACATGCACTAATAAGTGAGTGCAAATGAGAACAACGTATACCCTCTGCTGTTTATTTATTGGTCTATGCTTCTGTTATCTACATCGCGGTACACTTTTGACATAGCGATAGTATTGAGATAACATTTATATCTACCTCATTTTAATATTAAATCATTCGTTTAGGTGAGACATAAAATTGTGCAATGACCCATGTAAAACCATAAAAAGCAAGACTCAAAATTGAGTCCGAAGTCGTAGCGAATCTTAAAAGTGGATAATGAAATAAAAATAGATCGGTCGTTGTTAATTGCTTTAATTTTATTTTCAATAATTGCGAAGGACATGATTGTATCGGAAGAAAACAAGAACTTTGGCACATTACATTTTTTACTAAATCGGTTACAAAACAAGGGTCACCTTCGGCAGTTTTTACTTTTTATATACCTTCAAATTACGTACAATTACATATTTCATACATTATACTTACCTATTTATAAATTGTATAAGTAGGTATAACATAATCCTTGCACAGGTCACCTTCTAATGACGTACTTAAAGAGCAGACGTGTTTTTTGTGTTTGCAATTACTCATAGGTATGCAGGTGTATTATATTATCGAGAATCCAAATACAAACGAGTTACATAATATATATTATTTGAAATGAATTTCGTTGATTATACTATCGACGAAATCGCTATCGTTTTATTTCTCACCCCAACCGAGCCTTCTATGAAATGAAGTAGATATTTTATATTTTTATATTAATAACTGTGCCCGCGACTTCGCGTGGATTAAGATTTTAACACTTTGGTACTACATGAAATTCAAGGTCTGAAAATGCAGACAGCAGGTGGTCTGGAACTAAACAAGATAAACTTGTTGTGTTAAGCTCCTTTGGCTGGTCTTGGCAAGCACTCTGATGCTACATGGCATTACTAAAACTAAAAAGTTGCAAATAAAATAAATAGTAATCACTTTTTAAAAACAATCTTTTATTAAAAATCACTTATACCGAATCGAAAATAATAATTTTGTGCAAGAGTTGTGCTGATTTCAAAAGCTTCTAGCGCGCAAGTTTTTTTCTCTGTGTTCTAATTGTGTTTCAGAGCAACTGATTTCTTAAAGCATCCGTGTAGCATCATCTGAGTCGTATCGCATCCGAGGTACACCCCTAGGAGCCCTGGGTCCTCTTGAATCCTCGGAGTCCCGTGTAGTATGTACCTCTTTTTAATATAAGATCATTGGCCAAGCTCCACAGTTCAATCCCTACATTGCTTTCCGTTTATCATTTTTATTCAACACTAGCTGATGCCCGCGGCTCCGCCCGCGCGTTTGTCGGATAGCGTTTTTTGGTATTACCTCCAGTTGTACTTAACCAATTGCAATCAAACATACGGTAGATTATAAGTCTGACTCTCTGAATCGTTCAGTAGTTTAGGCGTCCATTGCAAACAAACAGGCAAGAATTCCACATTCTGAACACAAATAATTTTGTGTGTGTTTCTCAAACCAGAATGCCAAAGCGATTTTGACCTTTAAATTTGAATTTGCTTAGACTTTGGTGTGTAGATTGCATACTTCTACTACTACTACTACGAACACTGTTGCGTAAATATTTAAAATGTGATACATTTCATAATAGCTTGGTTTCTTATTCTTTAGTCAAATGTAATATACTATGTTGCCACATAGAAATTATGGAATTAATCAGTCCACTGTTAACCACAGGCCAAAGTACAACGTAGAAACCGATCCTCAACCCTCCATATCCAGTCTATCTCACATACAGTTTCTAGCCTGTCAGTTCATTTGGCTTTAAATGTAAATTTTAGAATGATACACTCCAAAATTGAGTTAAGATTGTTTTTATAAGTAATCATTATCTGCCAGTTCTCCCCTTTTGTTTATTTATTTTATTTATTTATAGCTTTATTTATCTACACAGCAGTTGGACACAGACTTTTCATCGAACAACAATTGGCCAACATGACAATTCATCGACATACAATTGGTTAAACCCCATTGAGCGACAGGGGTAATTATATACTGCCAGTGGGGACGTTTGACCAGACGGGTGATCAGCCCTTCTATGTGGGGCCATTTCACCCATTTCCCCTATAACCACTGTCATACATATTAGTATGGCAACCGGGACCGACATCTTAACGTGCTCTCCGAGGCACGACCAGACCAATGCAAATACTCATATTCATGCATACAAATATTTGCACTGAGCGGGGATCGAACCCGCGCCTCCTGCGTAGCGGCCGCTTTCAATACCGCCACGCCACGGAGGCTGTCAGACAGGGGTAATTAGTCGACATATAATTGGTCGAAAAGGCAATGGAACGACAACGAATACTAGTCGACAACTCGTGGACACCGCGCGCCTAACTATCGTATAGCTAACCTAACTGGCGAAATGTGGGTGCTAGCACCTCTGCCTACCCCTTCGGGGATATAGGCGTGAGTTTATGTTATGTTTATGTTTTATGTAATTATAATGTCGACCAATTGTCGTGAACCCACAGCATACATAATATTTGTAGTTTTTATTTTGTTCATTTTTGATTATTTATATAGTTTCTGTAATGTAGCCCCCTTGGGTAAAAGCCTCCTCCATTCCTTTCCACCTTTCCCTGTCCTTTGCGGTCTGCATCCATCAAATTTTGGTCTTTACTTTTTCTGTGTGTACCAATGTCTGGCTGGCGCAAAAAATATTTGTTGCAGTAAAAAAAAAATTGGCGGACATATCTACATAAAAAATTAATAAATACAGACCAACATAGAATTTTCACCTTTTTGAGTCGGTTAATAAAAATTAATTTCTGAATGGATGGATGGATAGGTGAAAATAATATTTGACAAACCTGATCTGGATTTTCATCAGAAAATGTAATGGAAGTCAGCTTGTAGTCTTGCAGTAATAAGTACTCATTTATAAGGAAATTAAGCGCTCGCTTCTCATGAGGCTTTAAAGAGCGCTGATCAGATACATCTTTGGTCTTCTTATCTAATGTAGAGTCCTCATCTGAAATCCGAAATTTATGTGTACTTCTACTTTGTATGTTAAATATAAGTTATTCCTCTGAATAAAATTTTATACACTTTTAAAAAAAAAAAGTACAAGCAACTTTTACCTATTTGGATATTGCACCTTTGGTTCTGCATGGATACAATCAATAGAATTTCCTAGAATATTTATTTATTTAAAGAAGAATACGAGAAGGATCTCTATGTAATAAACCACTAACGCCAAATGGTGCAGAACTGACACTTTATTTCCAAAGGTGCACTATTACTTTTTTTAAACCAAAATAATAAAGACCTAAGTAATTACCTGCAAATTGAGTCAGGTTTGCCCGCAATGAATTTATTGTTTCTCTGGCTTTTCGTAATTCAAATTCAAGTACAGCTACATCACCACCACTACCACCACGATCACCGCCACCATCTTCAGAGTACCGCGCAGTATCCAATGAATCAAGAGTGGCTTGACTGGGAGTGCGATCTACCAATGTACATAATTTAGGGAACATTAATTTGGGAAAGTTTTTGGACAATACAAGGATTCTTGACTGTATAATGGCCTCTGCAAAACAAAGCCACCAGCGCAACCCATCTGCCATTCCCAACGGGATTGTTTTGCGTTTGTTGCACTGACAAAAAAACGCAAAACAAGCTGGCAATGGCAGGCGCAAGGGGCTTTAGTGTCCAAATGGATTTTGAAAAACAAAACTTATGTCTTTTTGAAGAATTTGAGGACTTCGAACAGACTTGAGTATTCTTAAATAGATGAGTAATCAAAATATTAAAATTCTGTAAAAAATCGGTAATAAATCTGTATAACACTATAGGCTTTAAATTATATTAAGAGAATGGAAATGGAACTCAGTTTTCTCAGACTTCAGAATTAATAGTCTTAAGTTTCTTTAAATATGTTTTTATAAAAAGAGTTGAGTTTTTGAGACATATTGTGAGGACTTGTAAGTCTTGTCACAGACAAAAAGGCTCAAGCTCTCATTCATTAGGTCCAGTCTCCAAAATTCAAATCCAATCCCTAAATTAACACTTTAAGTATGCAAGTCTTTTCCTTCGCGATCTAAAATTCATCAATTTATTTTCGCTTTTATTTTTCGGACTTTAATTACCTAGCCATTAATATAGATTAACAAATATATTCTATATAGTTTTTACTTTTTGAAGACGGTTACATAATGGAAGTCAGATATTCTGACATAAACTAAATTAAAAAATATATGGAATAAACAAACAAACTTACGCATCGAAGAGAATTCCGATGGCCTGGAAACATGTTGTTCAAAATTTCCAGGGTTTGAGAAGAATTCTCTCAATTGCGGTAATTCTTTGCCACTCTCTACGAGTTCTGTATGTAGTTCCAATGCTGACAGAAAATAACGATCTTTCAGCAGTTTCGTTGCAATATCTTCATAGGCTAAATGAGGTGAAGAAGCGAAAGAATGTTCCTCTATATCTTTATACGGATTCATTCTGAAATGTACAATTATTTACATGCCACATGTAATATTTTTGTAGGTGTATTAAATATTTACACGATCTTGCTAATTCATTCAAGATTAACCGAGTAAATGAATTTACCAAATACTATGTACACAAAATAACAATACAAAGCAAGAAACACGAAATAACATAACAGAAATGTCAACTAGGTGGCTGACAGTTCTGACTAATGAGTTTTTTTTAAAAGTTTTTTGGCTTGGTTACAAGACCTTTAAGCTATGACTTCTGAGTAGTTCTGAGCAGTGTTGCCAACATAATTTTCTAAATTCTAAGGGATCCAACGGGATCGCACAAAACACTAGAAAAAATCGTATTTCACCAAGAAGTAACTTTAAATTACTAAACATAATGAAACACGTATATCAGAACCAATTAATCTCTATTTATATATTATTATCTAGGTATTGTTCGCATGCGAGGCTTGCTCTTCAGAACCCAGGGCCCGTTTACTCCTCCTCCTCTTGATTTGGCTTATATGGCTTTTATGGGAGCGACTGCCGTCTGACCTCCCACCTAACCCCAAGAAGAAAGCCTGCGCCCGAGTCTCATCCGTCAATCATCAGGTGTAAATGTGTACCGGTGTATATGTGTAAGGTGTAAGGTATGTACCGGCTTGCAGGTGTGTTTGGCTTAGGTGCCGAAGATCTTGGTGGGCCCCAGAAGCACTCAAACAGCACCGGTGTTGATCAGAATATCTTACGAAATTGGCGTGGAAAGTTAGTTTCGTTTATACGGAAATTCTTAACAGTAAATCCACTGAGCCACAGTTTCCGTTGAGAACTCGCTCGAAATAGAGGTTTTTTTTTAATATCATTTTTTAACAACGCGACTTGATGTGAAATACTTTCGCACTACCGTGCTTCGCGGTGGAAAACATTCGAAACTATGGGTATCGATGTGGTACACTTTCGCACTACCGTGAGTCGCGTTTCGGTACTTTAGGGCTACAATTCATCGCTATTTTGAACTTCGAAATTGAGTACGACAGTCAAAGGTGTGGCCTAGGTAACTAATACTTTCAACAGAAAAATCACACTTCTCTTTATTGAACTTAATACCTCCCTGTCGCGCTTTATCTTGTAGAACTTTTAACCTCTCATTATATTGGGTGACAGAAGATACCCACACAATAATATCTTTGATGAGTGAGTCAACCTCATCCAGGCCTTCTAGTATTTAATTTTGCCTTACTTTGGCATGAAATACCTCCGATGCGCAATTGACTCCTTAACACATTGATAGACAGTACCGCCTATGGCCGCCACGATAGCCAAAAGTAATACGACAGTACGCCGGTCGACGTTCAAGTTTCTACCTACGTAAAATCAGTACACCTTTAGACTCACAATTTTCTAGGCAATTACATAGAAGAGCATGTTGTACTGTCACCAAAGATTATACTTAGACTTTCTACTGTCACTATAAAATGTTCAAGAATCCTTTCAAATAAGGTACCTCCACACACACATTCACATTTTGATGACTCCTTTTACACGCAGACTACGCCCGTAGACGTTGTATTTCAATACAAACTGTCCAGTACAGCACCACTCGGGGGTGCCTACAAGTCGTTACGTGATTTGCGCGTAGTTATATTTTCGATCGTAAGTATAGTTTGTTTTCAACGTAATTTTATGGTTTTATGGAGACAAAATACTGAAACTAGTAGTTGTATATCCAAATAACTTATTTATGTTGCTAACGTGTGTTTTGAATACGATTTAGTTATTCTAAATTCTAAACCAATATTTATTCACATGGCTTCTCGCGATCCATACGATACAGAACAACAGCGGCCTAAAGGATCTATTTGACGTTGCTACAACTTCTGGATCGAGTCATGACCCTTTTGAAGATGATGGAGAATACACATCTGATCTCGACAATCAACCAATGTTACCAACCAACCTTATGACGGTCACGTCTATATACGTTCTGTCATATCAGGTGTTATAATAATAATCGTGCTGTGACGCTACTCCCATGGGCAATGTTTGAAAAAAAGTACTGTCTCAGCACCCTTAACCTGAGAAAGAGTACTGTCCATCAACGTGTTAAGGTAGTCGCAAGAACTGGTATCTGCCGAACGGTGTTCCAAAAGTGCATAAATCTGCACTCTCATCATCAATTTGGAACATCCAAAATCCAGACCTTGCATCTTATTCACTAAAGTATCGTGTATTCTGTAGGATTCGTAATGAGAACTTCACTAGTGGTAAGGCACTAGCGGTGGGTCATAAAAGCGATGGTTTTACTTTATGGTTGGTTAGATCCGTGAGTAATAAATAACGTGAATGCTAAAAGTATAAAGGCTGTTGTGTGTTGTGTGTTTTATTATTAAAGAAGTCCTCTACATTTATTGGCGACGAGTGAAAATAAGAAAAACTGCATATGGCGGTGCCAGAATATACAGTCGGCGCTGCGGGGCCCAAGTTTGAGCCGTATCTGGAACCCAATTCGGCTAACGAAAGATGGCTCGCTTGGATGCGTAACTTTAACTATTATTTGGAGGGACAAATCGGATTATCCACAAAGCAAAAGGTGGCGCGACTGCTACACCAAGCAGGTCCTGAAGTACAGGAAATTTTCGAGAGTCTGGATGATTGTGAAGAAGATACAGGTAAAGACGAATTTAATAATTATATTTACGGGGATTAACGCGATCACTTATTTAAAGGTATTACATACCTCTGGTTTGCCTGACGTTTCGACCAGGTTGCACTGGCCGTGGTCACAGGCTGACTGGCTCAGCGTTGCACGCCCTCCGTCGTCGAATCCGTGAAGTAGAAGATTCATCTTCCACCCGCACATTTTCGATACCGTCACATACTACACTAACAGTGTCCCTTCTGTAAGCAAACCGATGTGTTCCTATTCTGGTGTTTATCCGACTGCGCAGAAAAGCGAGGTGGTATGTTTTTTAACACTGGATTCCACGCTGTAGATAATTTAAAACCATCTTCCCGATTGAATGTTTTATATTTTTTAATCTCAATCGCTTCACGTACAACTCTTGAGTAAAAGTGACGTTCGGTGGAGAGGACTTGCGTGCGGTGAAATTCAATCCAGTGGTTGATGCCTGCATCGAGTGCATGTTCTGCAATCGCCGATTTGCTCGTCTGTCGGTTCTTAACAGCAGCGATATGTTCTTTGACCCTTTCAGCAATGGTCCGCTTCGTTTGGCCTATGTAGGAACTTCCGCAGCTGCAGTCTATTTTATAAACACCTGGAGTTTCTAGTGGCAATATATCCTTCGGTGTGCCAACGATGTTGTGTACCTTTATGCCTGGTGTGTATACTGTCGGAATAGAGTATTTCTTTAACACGGACCCGATCTTATCCGTAACTCTCTTGACATAAGGCATATAGGCTGGTTGTCTGTTTACTTCTGGATACTTGCGTCTTCTTTTCGGTTGCTTTCGTCCTCCATTCACTTGATATCCGTTACTTTTTAGTACCTCCTGAACATGTTCTAGCTCCCGGTCTAAATGTTCAGGGTCACAGAGATCGTAAGCTCTGTTCTTGAGTGAAGTCATAACAGATTGCAAGTGCCGTGGATGGTGATGAGACGTGGCGTGTAAGTATCTGTCACACTGTGTGTACCGTAAGCCTACTCATACGGATAGATACTTACACGCCTGTTATGTTATGACTTCACTCAAGAACAGAGCTTACGATCTCTGTGACCCTGAACATTTAGACCGGCAGCTAGAACAAGTTCAGGAGGTACTAAAAAGTAACGGATATCAAGTGAATGGAGGACGAAAGCAACCGAAAAGAAGACGCAAGTATCCAGAAGTAAACAGACAACCAGCCTATATGCCTTATGTCAAGGGAGTTACGGATAAGATCGGGTCCGTGTTAAAGAAATACTCTATTCCGACAGTATACACACCAGACATAAAGGTACACAACATCGTTGGCACAACGAAGGATATATTGCCACTACAAACTCCAGGTGTTTATAAAATAGATTGCAGCTGCGGAAGTTCCTACATAGGCCAAACAAAGCGGACCATTGCTGAAAGGGTCAAAGAACATATCGCTGCTGTGAAGAACCGACAGACGAGCAAATCGGCGATTGCAGAACATGCACTCGATGCAGGCATCAACCACTGGATTGAATTTCACCGCACGCAAGTCCTCTCCACCGAACGTCACTTTTACTCAAGAGTTGTACGTGAAGCGATTGAGATTAAAAAACATAAAACATTCAATCGGGAAGATGGTTTTAAATTATCTACAGCGTGGAATCCAGTGTTAAAAAACATACCACCTCGCTTTTCTGCGCAGTCGGATAAACACCAGAATAGGAACACATCGGTTTGCTTACAGAATAGGGACACTGTTAGTGTAGTATGTGACGGTACATGGCGAAACAAAAATCTCAACAATATCGAAAATGTGCGGGTGGAAGAGGAATCTTCTACTTCACGGATTCGACGACGGAGGGCGTGCAACGCTGAGCCAGTCAGCCTGTGACCACGGCCAGTGCAACCTGGTCGAAACGTCAGGCAAACCAGAGGTATGTAATACCTTTAAATAAGTGATCGCGTTAATCCCCGTCAACATAATTATTATATCATGGAACGCGATAGTTTAAAAGTTAGTAAAGACGAATTTGTTTGCGCCTAAAGTGAATATAAAATAAGAAAGACAAATGTTTCGGGGCCTCAACATGGAGGAAGCAGAAACAATTTATAGTTTCACAGTGCGTTTGCGCCGTAAGGCAAAATATTGCAAGTTCGCAAACAAAGAAGAAGCAATTCGAGATCAAATAATTGAAAAATGTAACAATGTGGAACTGAAAAGAATGTGTTTAAAAAAAGAATTAACATTAGACAAATTATTAGAGATTGGAAGAATATTTGAAATGGAAAAACAAATGTCTAGTGTCACACTCAAAGTGAGTGGGTGTCCATCCCAAATTCCTGAAAACAAAGAAATTAATGCTGTGAAGTTGAAAGGAAACCAGAAATGTTTTAGATGTGGATATACAGGACATCTTGCCAAGGATTCCTCATGCCCAGCAGTGGAAAAAAATTGTGAAAAATGTGGTCTTAAAGGACATTTTAAAAGGCAATGTAAGACACAAGATTTGAAGAAGAAAGAACGGAAAGGTAAAAAAAGATATGTAAAAATGTAGTGGAAGAGGAGACAAGTACTGAAAGTGAATCAGACAATGAATGTGACTATGGTGAAGAAAGCTCTGTACAGTCTGTATTTCCAGTGATGAGCACTATGGACAATAAGTGTATTATCAAAGTAGGTGAAAAATATTGCAAATTCATCATAGACTCCGGTGCAATGATCAATATTATTGAGAAAAAACTTTTCAAAGAACTTTAGATATTGGTCTAAAGTGTAATTTAGTAAACAGTAAGTATCAAAGGTATAGCGCATATGGTGGTAGGGAGATTCCAAAATTGGGTATTTTTCAGAGTAATTTGTATTCTCCTGACACAAAAATGGATGTAACAGCTCCTGTTTTGGTATATGATGGCAAGGGGCCAGCTTTGTTGAGCCGAGATACTTCAATTCAGTTAGGTCTTTTGCGAGTAGGACCTGACACCACAATAATGACAGCTTATACACAACCCAACACTTACCTGACTAAAAAAAACATTATTGTGACATATCCTAAGTTGTTCACAGGTGTAGGTAAACTCAAAAATTTTGAACTCAAAATACCTATCAACCCTAAAATACCACTTGTTGCTCAACCTATAAGGGGACAACCGTTTAATGTGAGACAAATAGAAAATAACTTAATTCAGGAACTACTTGACAATGATATTATTGAACCTGTGACAGGACCAACACCTTGTGTTTCACCTTCACATATTGTTCAGAAAAAGGAGAAAGGGCAGTACCGGCTAGTTGTTGACATGAGGATGGCTAATGAACTGTGCTGCGTGAAAGAGTACCTCTTCGCACATTTGAGGAGTTGTTAGACGACCTTAATGGCTGTAAGTACTTTTCAAAAATTGACATTAAGTGGGGCTACCACCAAATATGGCTGTCTGAGGACTCTAGGAACATACCCGTGTTTAGTAGCAGTGTGGGACTCTTTAGGTACAAAAGATTATTTTTTGGAATTCGCTGTGCAAGTGAGATGTTTCAACGAATCATCTCTCAGCTTCTGCAGGGCATAGATGGTGTAGCAAATAGTCAAGATGATATTAGAATTGGTGGCAGAACACATGAAGAGCATGACAAAAGGCTGAAGATGGTCCTAGAAAGGCTCCAAGAAAATGGTATCACACTCAATGAAAACAAATGTGTGTTTGAGGTGCCTGAGATTAATTTTTTAGGACACCATCTATCAGCTATCCTGTTGACTGGTCTGTCAAACCTAGACAGACCAGTCAACAGGTTTTACAAGATTTTAGGGCACCCGGAAATAAAACAGAATTGAGAAGCTTTTTGGGATTAGTAAATTTTTCTGCAAGGTTCATACCCAACTTTAGCACTATCACAGAGCCATTAAGAAATTTAACAAAGAAAGACAAAGAATTTAAATGGCAGGATGAACATCAGCAAGCATTCCAGCAGCTGAAGGAGATAATAGCAAAGGCGCCTGCTTTAGGTTATTATGAAAAAGGATCTGATACCACATTAGTAACTGATGCTAACCCTGTAGGCATTGCAGCAGTGCTAATTCAACATCAAAATGTAAACAACCAAAAGCAACCAGTGCCAATTAAATATAATAATATATAATAATATTTGCTTTTATTTAAATATGTAAGCAGAGCCCTTACACCAACTGAACAAAGGTACTCACAGACTGAGAAAGAAGCTCTAGCTATTGTATGGGCTTGTGAGAACCTATATATGTACTTACTGGGCAAATAATTTAAAATAATATCAGACCACACACCTTTGGAAATAATTTATTCTGCAAAATCAAAGCCAAGCGCTAGGATTCAAAGATGGGTATTGAGGTTCCAGCCATATAAATTTTAAGGTTATCTATAAACCAGGGAAAAATAATATTGCAAGACTAACACTTGCTAGCCACAAACCTCAGAAGATGAATTTAAGAAAATATGAACTCATAAAAACAGAGCTATGTGTTGTGGGAGAAATAATTTTAAGAGGGAGCAGAATCGTAGTACCCAAGGAACTGACTGCCAAAATACTAGAAATAGGACACGAGGGACACATTTCTGCTAATGGAATGAAAAATAAGCTTAGGTCAAAGGTCTGGTGGCGAACAATGGATAAAGATATTGAGTTACCAGTCTACACTTGTGAAGGATGTAGACTGGTAAGGAAGACCATGCCACCAGAGCCCTTGGTATAAACTGAACTTCCAAGCAAAGTATGGGAACAAGTAGATTTGGTCTACAAGACGGTGGGCAAATAGAAATAGAACAACAAGAAAAAGAGAATAGCCTAGAAAATGATTTAAAGAACACCCAAGAAGAAGGAAGAGAACAGAGAAAGCAAAACAAGGAGAGGGAAGAACTTAACCACACAAGTGACAATGTGATTACGACAGATAGACCTATAAGAGACTCTAAGGCTCCTGCTAAATACAAAGATTTCGTTTCAGGCCTTATACGAGTATTAGATTGTAATAGTGACTGATAATAATATGTTTATTTCATACATTATAATTTCATTGTATTAACAACTGATTGATTAATAGTAAGTATTTGATTGTCTACCCAGCATTGTATTGGATTGTATTGTTGGGAATATTTTATCTACACAAGTTTAATACCTAATTGTACATTGTACCTATGATTTTGTTGTAGAGATTAATTAAGTTTTGCTTTTAATTTCAAGACTAAGTATGTTTTGTTTTATTAGTGTAGCTACAAATTGTAATAGCATTGAAAAATCATTAGTGTTCCTTAGTATTAGATTGTCTTATAATTTGAAAAGAAAGGAAGGGATTGTAGGATTCGTAATGAGAACTTCACTAGTGGTAAGGCACATCACTAGCGGTGGGTCATAAAAGCGATGGTTTTACTTTATGGTTGGTTAGATCCGTGAGTAATAAATAACGTGAATGCTAAAAGTATAAAGGCTGTTTTATTATTAAAGAAGTCCTCTACATATTCTAGCTTAGTAGCAATCTCCGTGAGCGTTGGTAACCTTGCTGGTAACCTGCCTTGTTCAATGGGCGAGGATCTAGGCACACACGGATTCTGCCATCTTTCTTAGCCAACAGTACGATAGCATTTACCCACGGTGTAGGGTGCATTTCTTTTCTAATGACTCCCCTATTTTCCATTCGTCCTAATTTGTCATCCCGCAATTTGTCTCGCACACCCATAGGTGTTTTACGTACCGGGTAGAATGACGGTTGCGCGCCCTGCATTTTTGCTATCTTCAATTTACCTTCTAGTTTACCCAATCCGCGAAAAAGATCACTGTATGTACTCATCATGTTTATAGAAAATATGCACATCTAAACCTAATTCCTCACACGCGTACTTGCCGAGTACCTACACTTTGACATTCATTCTCAGCAACAACAAATCGTAATGTATACACCGCATTTTTATATACTTACCCAATCTATAAAACATGAACCAGCCATAAGAATAAAATTGCAACAAAATGATTGAGCTCTGACGTTATTATTATTTAACTTAGATATATCTAACCCTAATGAAATAAACTAATTTGTTAGAAGTAATTTTTAATCATGATCATGACTTATAATATATTTGCATAGACAAGACATTTAAATCAGAACCTGCATCTAATTTAAAAGCTTGTTTCAAACTATTGTGCGATAGGAACAAAGTCTCATACCATATTTTAGAGTCCTTACTACCATCGGGGCCGTCCACTGTAGACACTAAATACAATTCTGTCTCACTCTCCTTTTCTTTTTTTCTTCTTCTTCTTTATTCTTTTAACGGTCCTACGCTTCTGATACTCGAGCTCATTTTAAATTTTTTATTTTCTCATTTACTTACTATTTTTAATAATGCTTCTTCCATTTGCCACTAGATATTCATCTAACCACGCTCTGCTACCACTGATAGGGAGGACTAGCGGCTATAGCAATTAGTTAAAACGTAAATAATACTTGAAAACATTGTGTTTACTTGTATATGAGAAAATATATAATATTATATAATGACACCGCACATCAAAAGTAAAAAAAAAACATACAAATTAAAATGCAGTGCATTATACTCGTAGACAAGTATACGTGGACAGCATCACGACCTTCCAACAATAATGACCTTAGTGAAGTATTTACAAGTATTTCAATAAAAAATATAACAGCGAATACTTATTATTATATACAAGTAGTAAGTTTATGCCCTACATTTGGGCGGAAACTGGATGTTTATTCAATCCGCCGTTATGCCTTGGCGTAAACCTATCACTGGCCTTATAATAATAATAATTAGATTTTTCTTTACTGCTACTATAAAAAAAATGTGTAAATCGGTCATGCAACATTTTCAACCTGTTCTACGGTTTTCAAGTGATGCTCGAACAGCGATAATAACCTACACACCAACAAACAGACAACAATTTATTTGAAACTGCTTGAAAGATAAGAAATAAAAAAAAAACATTATTACCTATTGTACATATATCATATATATATCAAATAAATAAAATAAAACAAAAACCTAACCTGTCAGACACATAGTCACTTTTTAGCTCGCAGTCGTATAAACACCGATGTCCGATATCATAGATTAATAAATAATAGGTATACTAGAAAACTGATATTCAACGGTCAACCGTTGTCGACGGTTGCTTTGGATAATTGTAGTGACATTGTCGTATCGTACCATAGATATACATAGATATAATTCTCCTATATATATCTATGTAGATATAGCGTAGCGTACGCACAGAACACCTGACATCGTACGTTGACATTTGACAAGAAAAACGACAAATTGACAACATAGACAAATCTAAAATCAAATTTGTTTTGTTTGGGTCTAGGAAAATTGGGTTTATTTACAATTAAAAAGGAAACTGTATTACATTTACACGTTTATGTAAAATGTAAGTTTCTTCTCGATATTATCACATATAAAATCGTTTAATTTAAAATAATTTTGAACGAAATGGGAGATCCATACTTTACTTTAAAGCGCAAACTTGAAGATCTCGGTTATAATAACTCTTTACCGATAGAGTCAGTGCCTTTAGTAGAATGTGTTCTAGCAGATCTTTTACAAACCACTCGAAGTCTACAACATTACATGGACTTGTCCAAAGAAGCATTGATGCAGCGCGATTCTTTAATGATGGAAGCAGAGCCCTATAAATGCGACAACGCAAAATTAATACAAGAAAATAATCGTCTTCATAGAGATATCATGAAATTACGGGAAGAAAATTTAAAAATCAACAAAGAATCTAGGCGAAAAATTAAGTCATTGTCTGAAGAAATTATAAAAAAGGATACAATTATTAGCAAATTACAACACGAGGTTAGAGAACTAAGCCTTCGAGGATTGTGTGCCGAAACTTTAAGCTCACGAAATAAAACAAAGAAGAAAGATTGGGAAAGTAATAATATGACTAGAATATGTGTCTGTAATGAAAGGCAAAAACCATTGAGTGGAAAGGATTTAACAGAACTGACAAATAAGATCCACATATTAGAAGGAAAGAATGAAGCCTATTGTGATGAAATAGTGTTGTTGAAGAGTCAAATTGAACATAGAGAAGATGAAATTATCCGACTTAACATGTTGTTAGAGGGTGGTAGACCTTTAACAGCTATAAGTAAAGATTGCTGCAATGTAAGCTCCAGTGAAAGAGTTCAGAAACTGCTGAAAGAAATACATCAATTGGAAACAGCTAATGATAGTTTAAAAAGAGAGATAGATAATGGTTTAGGAAAACAACATGAAGCCATGCTCCGAGCTCTTGAGCTTGCAGATAAAAATAAAAAGTTACAGGAAGAAATTCAGAAAGTTGATTCTTTAGCTCTTAAAGTTGAAGAAGACTGCAACAAAAGATTAGCTGTAATGACTGGTGAAGTACAGTTTTTGCAAACCAGGATTGAGGGGTTGACTATGCAAAATGCTGAATTAGAGAAACAACTATCAAGCAGTGCATCAAAAGTTTACTCATCACAAAAAAATGAACTGCAGGATTCATTGACTAGTGCATTAAAAGAAAATGAAGCTTTACATAAGGAGATCAAAGACTTGGTGGAGTTGAATAAAAGTTTGCAAGATAAAATTTTAACTTTATCACAGATCAGCAAAAGAATTGTGTGTGATGATGATTTTGGTAGAGAAAAATTAAAATATCCTACAAAATCTGAACTAGACATGCTATTAGCCGATGAGAGAAAAAAAAATGAATTACACATGAGAAGTGTTCATGAGAAAATGACTGAAATAATGAATAGTTTTAATAGACATATGTCTAAATGCAAAGATAAAGACAGCCCCCCATTCAAAATTTCAAATGAAAATGCATTTGTGAGAGATTTGCATACTAGATTATGTGAAAGTGAGCAAAAGATTTTAATGTTAAAGAAAGAAAATGATGACTTGAAAGCAAAAACTACTTATTCTCAAGAGAATAATAAACAAAATTATAAAGATGTAATAAGTCAGCTCAATTTAGAAAACACTGAATTGTCAAAAGAGAACATTGCTCTAAGCCAGCAATTGAGCCAATGCAAAAACATAAATTCGGTAAGACATTATGATAGAGGTGACTATCACAAAATTGATGTTCAAAAGCTTAAAGATAAAATAAATGAACTATCTAATGAAATACAGTTATTAAAGAAAGATAAACATGAGTACAATCAAAGGTATAAAGAAACCTTAGAGATATCAGAAAAATTAAAAAGGGATCTAATATTTAAACAAAAAGAAATTGAACATTTAGAGGAAGAAAATTGCTCATACAAAATGACAAGCAGAAATGGAAAAGCTTCTAAAGAACACTTAAAGGGGGAATGTGAGTTTTTAAGAGACCAATTAAAGAAGATGCAGTCAGATGTTATAAGAGAGAAAACTCTTGCAAGCCAAATGAAAAATATTCAAATAGAAACTGAAAGAAGTAGTAATGAGTTACAAAATGAATTGTTGAGTGCTCAAAAAAAGTTGAGTCTATCTAAAGACACAATTGAGTCTTTTGAAAGAAAATTTAATGAACTGCAATCTGAAATTGGAACTTTACGGAATGAAAAATCCAATTTGATAGACAACATAAGAAAAGTTGATCAAGAAAGAGATAAACTAGTCATAGAGCTGGACCATAAGACTGAAAATATAAGCATGCTTGAACAAAAGCTAAAATCTCAGGTTTATGATTGTAATAAGTTAGAAAATGAAAATTCAGATCTGAAAAGGAAATTGAATATGAACAAAGTCAGTGAACACAAATTAGCAGATTATGAAACTCAAATAAGTTTCTTGAATGGTGAAATTTTAAGACTCACTCAGCAATTAGATTCTGCCATCATTGAAAATAAACATTTACAAAACAGTTTAGCAGATACTAATGGCACCTTAAAACTTACAAGGATTGAATATGACAAATCAAGAAAAGAAGTAGATAGTTTAAAACAGCAATTGCAACATTATGTTGCTGAAATTCGAAGAATTGAAGAATTATTATCACAGAAAGAGGCTGAGAGATCAGATATGTTAGATCATTTTGCTAGTCTTTCTGTGGAGGCCAATATTTTGGAAAATACTAATCATTCATTAGAAAGTGAATCAGCCTCGAAATCAGTACAATTGCAAACATATGTAACAAAGATTCAAAATTTAGAAGAGAAATTAATAGATAAAGAAAATTACATTGAAACCCAAGCATCTCGTATTGCAGCGATGACATGTAAAATTAATGCACTGGAAAGTGAAATCAAGCTAATGTCAGAAGAAAAAGTAATTCTTGAACAAAACATTTCATATTTGAAGCAGATGTGTAATAACTTACATTCAGACCATTCAAATACAGTTAAAAGTATGGGTGATGTTGATTCAGAGTTAAAACTTTATGAAAATAGAATTAAAAGTCTTTTAAATGCTAAGTCTAAATTAGAAACAGATAAAGAGACAATGAAAGATAAGCTGGCTACTACAGAAAGGCTGCTCTCAAATTCTAGAAAGGAAATTGTGGAGTTGAAATTAGCTTTACAAGATGCCACATCTGAGACAAAGTCTTTGCAAGAGAGTGTTGAAAGACTAAGTAGAGTTGAGGTTCATGAGGTAAGATTTTAATAAGCCAAAACATAATTTATAGATAACTTATGCTAAGGCTTGATTTCACCAATAGGAACTGCAATTTAGGTGACCTAAACTGCAGTGCCACATTTTATTCAATATATTTCATTACGTAAAATATGAGAATCAGTTTTAGTTGAACAGATTTTCAATGAAGACATCTAGCTTAAGATATAAGCTTGTAAATTATGGTTAATTTCCACTAATATAACTATATTTTGTTTGAATTTCAGGAAACATTAACTAATCAAGATTTTGTTCTGCCTCTCACACTGGAGGAGATTCATGAGGCTAGTCATGAGGAAGACAATGACAGTTCCCTTTACCGCAGGGCTCGTTCGCATTATTCTAAATATGGGCACAGTGGAACTATATAAGATTTAGTCTATGCTGCTCTACAAAAAAAAACAAATAATTACAGGGTTACATTATATAATATAGGGCTTCACTATAAAGTGCATTAATAAGTATTAATCATGTTGATTCTGATTTTATTGTAGTTTACCTGTTGCGAGCGTCCCTGGAAAGGATATGATCTGTTGAACAACTGTTTTGACTAAATATTAGCCATAATGATTTGTGATAATATAATATATATATATATATTTTTTATGGATGATAGGCTCACGATTGACCTCTATCTCACCTGGTCATAAGTGACGATGTGGTCTACGATGGATCATGTTTGCCTAGAAGGAACCTATTCACTCGAGATTTGAAGATTCCGAGGTTATAGCTTTCCGGAAGCACAATATGTGAATTTATTCATGAAACAATGTTATATTCTATTAAAAGAGGTCCTGAAACAGATGAGTTTAACTGAGGGATGTATATAACAGTTATATAATTAAAGAAGATAGAATATCCAAAAAGTTTATTTTTCTTGGAATAATATATTAAAATGTGGAAAAAGACAGTTTTCCTATGTTTGTCTACAATACATTTATTCACAATATAATCATTAATCACACTAGCTTTACAGTTTTAAAATATTTTGCACTTGAATATACAGAGTTTAGTACCTACCATGTAATTTTATTTGAGGAAACATCATACATAATTACACTTTACTATGACTAAAAAAGCTTCTTTTTGTGAGAAACCAGATGTGAATTTCTTTAATTTATGGGTAGCTCAGTGAGCTGGTAGATACCTCTTGACAATTATAATTGTCAATAAATAATTATTTATTACTAACAATGCTATGATTCACACACCCTTTCTTAAAATAAATAATTATGAGACATTTTTAGGGAATTACCTAAATATGAATTACCGATTATGTCAACACGTTATTGCTATAACATACATTATTTATTTTAACAACACATGGATTTTCCAAATAATTAAAACAAATATGTCACTTACATAATGAACAATTAATTAAAAAATTGATAGATAGCAGTTTATTTTGCAAAGTAGTTGAAATTTAATGAAAAATTTATAAACATGTAGGGATGGATACACATTTAAAAAATGTTGGTAAATACAAAATTAGATATTGAATTGCACTATAAATGACTTGTTTGAAAAATTTAGAGAATATGGGCAAAATAAATCCATTCCTATATTTGTGCACATAACATTAGACAGCCATACAATATTGTACATGAAGTGAATAATAATAGGTAAAATTTCGAGTCGGTGGGCATAATAAGTCTCATTTAAGTAATAAGCAACAAAATTTATGTAGGTATGCCTTATATATATTTAAGACAAAACTGAATTTCAATGCCCTTTAGCTTACTTCTCTGTTCTCTCCGTCAAATATTTAACCCATCAAGCCTGACAGCTTGACAAACTGACGTACTCGCGGTGCCCGGGCACCGGTTGGGTGTCAATGAGTTAATAATTTGCTGAGATGTTATATTAAGTGGCAACCACACTAAAACTGGGTTAAGTGCCTGCAATCCCTGTCTTGCTCAAATATACATTTTAGAATGTCAAACTCATAAAGATATACTGTAAGGTAAAGAGATTCTAACTAATTCTAATCTGAATTCAACTTGTGATATTTTTCTTCTCAAGTTCTAAGCTGGCAACTAAATTATAAGATTTTAAGGTATGGATATAGAGTAAATATAGATTTTTGATATATGCTAGGGTACAAATCCATAATACTAAAACAAGTTTTCCAACCATAAATTTGTAGATACAAAAGAAATGGTTTAGAAATCTCTGCACAAAAGTAGTGTAAACTAATTTTTCAGTTTTTATCCCTTTTTTTTTTTTTTTTTTCGTGCGGAAATCCCTTCGGATACCCCCCGCCGGTAAGCGGGGGCGGTTATGTCGGGCTTGCACCGACTAAAACCGCACGCCGTCTCGGGTCTTCATACGCCGGGGTGTAAGGTTAATCATTACTTGAGAACATAATGTATATCTCTATAATGCTTTCAGTGTGACTGATTCTTAAATAATATTCTATGAGGCACTGAAGTTTTCATAATTATACTAAAACTGTCATATTTCAGAATTACTAACTCTACATACTCGATTCTGAAAGCCAAGACCTACTTTATAGCAAATTGAATATAGAAAGGATGTTTGACTGAAACCACATAATGACTGGACATTTAAATAGAAAAACTAATCTAGCTCTATAATTTTGCAAAACATCAGTCATTATAATATTTTATGGTATACAATATCAATTAATGAATACATTTACATCTAATTATTTACATTTATGCTAATTGGAATAAAAAAATTAAGCACTTTGTGTATTACATAGGACTACATACCAGGTATCTAGTGTGTTTTAATATTTTGGAGTACATGTCTTTACTATCATAGGGAAATAATGCATCCACATTCAGCACCTATTCTTAAACTAGTTTATTACAATAATCTATATTAATTGACTCTGACCTTATTTGATTTACAATTTCGATATATACCTGATTAATGCATTAATTACAAGGTGGCCAATATTCTTGTGAAACCCATACCAGCACCTAGTAGTGTTTGTCCAATGCCCCATATCATAGCATGTATAGGTGGCATAGATAAGTTAGCAGCTCGATATATAAAAGCGACGGCAGCACTAGTGGCGACTCCCGAAGTCACTGGACTCACTACACCCACCACTATCAATAATACAGGAAAGAACTTTCCGTATTTGTGTTTTCTTAAAGTTCCAAAGGCGACAAGAGCCGCACAAGTATGCACGAAAACTGATGAAAATAGAGACCACAGAAACACAGGGTACCACATTTCACCAAAAGTATCCAAAGGATCACCAGGAGTCAACTTGAATATATCTACGAAGGAATCGAATTCTGATACTCGGAACTCAGACAACATGTCATACATGTTGTCTTTCGGTGTTCAAAGCTCACAGGCATCGGGGCAGTTTTTGTTATCGAGAATATTTTTACAATATATCACAATGTTAACTGGTTTAATTTACTTGTCGTAGTTGTATATCGTATTAATATGTCGAATATGAGTTGTAATCATCAATTATAGAGGCATTTGTGATATTTATTTGACAAAAATACGCTGTTCGTTTTCGTCGAAACTATGTAGTGACATTTTGATTTAGTTTGACAATAATTGACACTGACCACAGACTACACTGACGTTTAGCCATAGATATAGGAAGAATAGAAGATAGGCCCTAAGTTGCATACCTACATAATTCTTGGTTATGCAAATATGATTCAAATATGAACCTCAGTAACAGAAACATATCTGTCTCATTCTAACACGCCATGATTTACGTACGCAAAGCAAATACAATGTATGTCATCACTCTCAAAATTCTGGTGACATTACTCTGTGACGTCACCAAGCTCCGCCTTGAAGCCATAGATATTTAATAGAAGATACGAAATAAGGTCACGTGACCTGAAGCCAACTGTTTCCCTAAAATGGCGTCGCCCCGCCTACTGCAAATAGTGTTGTTACTGTATGGATGATGGTGCCCATATCGATAAAAAAGCTATACTGGCACATTTGTATGTAAAGGTTATACATTTTTTTTTCTGTTATTAATGTTTTGTTTCAAACATAATTCGTATAACATATCTACTTTTTGTTTATCATTCATCTAACTACGACGAATATCGGACTAAACTACTCAAACAACACATTAATCCTTCACACGTCGGTCAGTTTAGGGCACGCAGAGGTACAACCTTCATTGCATTCATTGCATTAGAGGCACGGAAGAAAGCTAGTATTTTATATAATTCATACGACATAGCTGACTTCAGGCAAATCACTCACATCGAATTTATTTTTTGTGAAGATCTCTATAAAGACAATTGAAAATTTACTAGAATTTTAGAAAACTTCAACAAAAATAAATGTGTGCCGACTAAGCTCACAATTTTCTGAACATCGTTTGTTATCCTACTAATATTATAAAAGTGAAAGTTTGTGAGTGTTTATTACTGTTATTATGTTATTAATGTTTATATATTTAATCAGGCAGGCAGTTGCTACAACTAACAGTTGGCTGTATCCTGTGTTTCTACGTAATGTTGTCTTTTCTATTACTTAATAAAGTAATTATTAAAAAACATCGGTTGTACTAAAACGAAAGAAATGATATAATGCTTGCAACCCTGGCTAACGCTTGGGTTGTGCTGATTCCAAAAGCTTCTATCTCGCTAATTTTTAATTGCGATTAAAGCTTCAGAAATGAGCACAACCCAAGCCAAGCTAGGGTTGAAAGCATTTGTAAATCGATATCCAGTTTTTTTTTGAATTGGTTAACAGTTTGTGCCGATATGATGTCATCAGGAAGCTTTTTCCACTCTCTAACCAAAATGCTTCTTCAAGATAAAAGTACTGAACAGATTTTGATTGGTGGGTCTGGGTTTCGAGCTAAGAAATAAACAATAGCAAAATAAAACAATGATTACTCATTAGGAATTAATAATTTTATTTATTAAGGAATAATATCAATTTGGTTAGCAAATGTTTCGGCCACATGTTTCGAATGTTTTTTTTTCGTAGACCTTATATCTTGAATCCAAATAACTTATCATCACAGCTTTTATTAATAATTATTAATTTATCGTGATTTTCAAAGATTTTTCTCCATTAAAAATTTGAATATATAAATATAATAATTCTCGGGCTTAACTTTATGGATTAAATTTTGTTGAATTTTTGCTGTATTCCTGATAATTTAAATTAAGCTGAGGACGGCGATTTAAATTAAGCTACCTATTTTTTTTTCAATTATACTGAATGTGTATTGCTGCCTTGAACCATGTAAAAGTCCATTACACTCATCACATTTTAAAGTTTTTTTTTTTTATTTAGGACACGTCAATTTGACTTCACCTCGCCTGATGGTAAGCTGAAGGTAAAGTCTCAGGAAAGAGGGTCACCATTACATACACGTACCATGTTAACAATGGTGGCACTCAGCTTGACGGTCTCATCAGAAGACGATTGTCGTCGCAGCACCGCGTGAACCCCACCGGTCCCACTAGTGCTGCGACCACAATCCCCCTGCCCGGCTATGCACTTGCTGACCCCTGAAAGCAATCAAACCGAAATTGGATTACTATGGAGGGTTTTTCGCAATCGTGCATGGTGGTACCTACCCGGCCAAATTGTGTGACAAATTTGTGTCATCAAATTTCTACCACCAGTGAAATTAGTTTAAGTTTGCGATGATACTAGTATATTTGTTAATAGTTCTTTTTATTTGTGCTTTTATTTTATTTAGAGACATGCATATTATACCTCTTCACTCGGGTAGATAAAAATGAAAACAAAATTAACACACAATTATTTATACCTTAAGATAAATTATTGCAAATTTTTAAAGCAATCGCCAATTTAAAAAATAGTTTTCATTCGTCATATTATACTTATAAATATAATGTTATATTACTTTCAGGTGTTAGCTGCTAAAACAAAAGAAAAAATGCGGCAGTTATCGAGGCAAGTGAAGATACAGCAAAGAAAATTAAAGGTCCTCAATCAAAGCCGCAGGTTAAAGCAGAAAGATCTTACATTCCAAAATATAATTGAATATTTGAAGAAACAAAATTTAGTTGCTAATGAAGGTGCTATTGGAGATTATTGGAGAATGTGCTGGGTTTACAGAATTTCTTTCTCGGCAAGTTTTGAAGCATAGGGGCGAAACTGTCTGCACATAGCAGGCTTCCTAGCCACGAAATTGACAAGGTCTTTAAAATGTGATGAGTGTAATGGACTTTTACATGGTTCAAGGCAGCAATACACATTCAGTATAATTGAAAAAAAAAACAGGTGGCTTAATTTAAATCGCCGTCCTCAGCTTAATTCAAATTATCAGGATTACAGCAAAAATTCAACAAAATTTAATCCATAAAGTTGAGCCCGAGAATTATTATATTTATATATTCAAATTTTTAATGGAGAAAAATCTTTGAAAATCACGATAAATTAATAATTATTAATAAAAGCTGTGATGTTAAGTTATTTGGATTCAAGATATAAGGTCTACAAAAAAAAATCATTCGAGAAATGTGTCCGAAACATTTGCTAACCAAATTAATATTATTCCTTAATGAATAAATTATTAATTCCTAATGAGTAATCATTGTTTTATTTTGCTATTGTTTATTTCTTATCTTGAAACCCAGACTCATTCATGACTAATGATTAAAATGTCCGTTATCGCTGCAAAAAGTACCCTATACACCAATCAAAATCTGTTCAGTACTTTTATCTTGAAGAAGCATTTTGGTTAGAGAGTGGAAAAAGCTTCCTGATGACATCATATCGGCACAAACTTAACCAATTCAAGAAAAAACTGGATATCTATTTACAAATGCTTTCAACACTTGCTTGGCTTGGGTTGTGCTCATTTCTTAAGCTTTAATCGCAATTAAAAATTAGCGGGATACAAGCTTTTGGAATCAGCACAACCCAGGCGTATATCATTATATCATTACTTTCGTTTTAGTACAACCGATGTATTTTCATAATTACTTTATTAAGTAATAGATAATCACAACATTACGTAGAAACACAGGATACAGCCATCTGTTAGTTGTAGCAACTGCCTGCCTTATTAAATATATAAACATTAATAACATAATAACAGTAACAAACACTCACAAACTTTCACCTTTATAATATTAGTAGGATAACAAACGATGTTCAGAAAATTGTGAGCTTAGTCGGCACACATTTATTTTTGTTGAAGTTTTCTAAAATTCTAGTAAATTTTCAATTGTCTTTATAGAGTAGAGAATTCGATGTGAGTGATTTGCCCGAAGTCAGCTATGTCATATGAATTATATAAAATACTAGCTTTCTTCCGTGGCTCTAATGCAATGAATGCAATGTAGTTTGTACCTCTGCGTGCCCTAAACTGACCGGCGTGTGAAGGATTAATGTGTTGTTTGAGTATTTATGTCCGATATTAGTCGTACCCAAGTAGCAAACTGACGTCGGCGACGAAAAATGTACGTCGTTCTAAGGTCAATTTAGGGTCAGTACGGCATTCGTCGAAAAAGTACGTAGATTTGACGTGATTTTTCCGTCATCTTTATTACGTCTACATATTTTCGACGTGAATGGTATGTCCACGGTACGTCACTGAAACGTCCCACGATCTGTCGCAAAGTAGATCAAAATGGGACCTTTTATTACGCCATCGAAGGAGGCGTCTACGTGTAGCAAATCAGTATAAATAAATTATGAACATACTTAAATATTTAAATCAAATACTCTTTTTTTATACATCTACAAAAGTAAAAATTACAGTATACACGGCCACATAAACTAACCTAACCCGAGAAGGAGACATGAAGACACCTAGTCTCTGAAATGAAATGTTTCTAAAGTGGCCCTGCCCTAACTATTGTTATACCTACATAGTCGCACTGTATTATGCAACTTGGCTGTATGCTATTTATTTTTGCTCCGTGGCTGTATCTCTGACTGAATGTTGCCTAATAATAAAAAAAAAACATTTTGACAGAACACCTTTTCCCACCGTCTCTTTCTATTTTTTTCTTCGAAGGCGCGCGCGGTAACTGTGGTTGTTTGAATGGCGCTTAGATTATTAGATCCAGTAACATTTTCTAAGATTAATCGATTGACTTTCTGTTTGTTAAATAAAATGTACTCAGTGGTGCAATTTAAAAATAACGACGGCGGGACGATTTCCGTTGTGAACAGTCAGTGGCTCACAGGCTCACACCTAGAAAATGCGAGGTCTATTGGCCTCCAGTTAAAAACTCAAAGACATTTGAACGTTCACTACCAAGTGTATCAGATACAAATTGGCGTGTACGGCGTGCAGCGCGTTTTTTATGAGACTGGTACGTAAGTATGTTTATTTATTGAGCCTACAGAGCTAGCTACAGATGACACAGTCACAGTGTAACTAACAACTCGGTCGGGCAGATACAGTATTTTACATGTTTGTATAACTGATTCCGTGTTTGGATGGTGATTGGTTTAATGGTATAAGGTTATGGTGCCAAATTTTAAAAAAATCTGTTCAAGGGTCTTGAAAAGGTACTTCCCTTAAGTAAGGGAAAAGTAACCACAGTCTTTAGTTTGTTAACAAGCAGGCCCCTAAGAGGACTCTGATGGTTCTTGAATGTTATGTATTTTTTTTGGATTTGCACGTTATTGTTATACATGAGTGCTTTTATTTTCTACAGACAGCTTAGAAAAAGCAAAACAAAAAGCAAAGTTGGCCGAGGTAACTTCTGATTTGCAGACAGAAGAGGAAACTGAAATTCAACGACCTAAGCGTAGAGCCATTAGAACAAATCGTTACATTTCTAGTGATGAAGAGGATTACTATGATAACTATATCCGTCCACCACCATTGAAGAAATAATTTATCAATTGTAAGCCAATATTTAAAGTTTTAGATTGGGATGTAAACATTTTAGTATTTAAAAGTACTTAATATGGCATACAAGGCATTTTAGTCCAGAAAGGATGGAAAATGTTCGCCGTAAACATACAGTCTGTCCATCAAATTACCATAGAACACTTTCTCACAAATTCTTGTGCTTTCTGGGGTTGTTTGTGTATAATAAGTGCAATTGCCTCCAAGTGCAATGTCTAATCACTCACTATCATCCACACACTACATACACACCGCCAACCCTTACACTCACACTCAAACTTCACATGACCTCCCGCTCATTGTAATCTCATGACCCCAGAGCTTTTAGAGTTAAATATACTATCAACACTATTATGTCATAGGTCAATACCAGGGTGTGCACATTCTGCCGACTGGCCTTTCTAACTTTCTTCTTGTGTTCTATGATATTATTATTTATTAAATGCTCTTGTCTTTGCAGTAATACCACCACAAACCAAAGAAACTGGATCAAATAATCTAAGCGCCATTCAAACAAATCATTACAATGTCAGTGATGCAGAGGATGACAATGATAAAATATGTGCCATGAGGAAAAAAATCATCAACTGTAAGCTTTAGTATATGAAGTTCTAGATTAGGATGTATAAATTTAAGTACTACTCTAGTAATAGAATATCTGTGGTACATTATTATTATTTATGTTCTTGTCTTTGCAGCACAAACTGAAGAAATTGGGTCATCCACATCAACACTGAAATGTGAGTAATATAATAAAATAGGTTTTCTATTGGTTATCAGATCATTTTTATGAAATAAGCTTTAAGTAATAAGTTAGTTTACTCTTGTAGGTATAGTCAAACCATTGGTCAATCTGTAATTGCTAGTACAAAAAGTAACACTGCACAGAAACAGTATAGGAATCATACTACTAAGTAACATTCAAAGTACATAAGTATTTTTTTATTATATTACAAAAAACCTAATTGTGAATATTTTCAGATGTAGAACAAGATTTCACAAGTGCAGAATATTCAAGGTTGGAAAAAGACAATTTAAAATTAACAGGTATATATATTATTTAGTAGTTTTTTATTTTGCTTCTCAACAAATAAAGATGTTTGTCATAAGTTTGAATCCTGTATGTGAACCCCAAAACAGCTGGATCGATTATGATTGTAGTTTTTAATCTTAAGTTATTATTTGTGAGAACAAAATACTACTCTAGTCCAACAATCTAATCCCCTACCCCACAAACTACCAACAATGGCAACTAATGCTTGCTATGCTTTTTGTCTATAACTATGATATCTCAAATGTGTACTATATTCCACTGATAATTTCTATGTAGATAACATGTTCAGGCTACCAAGAAAAGGTGGTGTCATTATTGTCATTAATTAAAATTCAAAATGACCAAATACTATCCATCCTCAAACAGAAAAAAATGGGAGTAATTTTAAAACCCGATTACAAATTTCCACTTATATCATATCACAAGGCTGATTGTTATTGCCTTACTAAAAGTAGAAAGGTTTTTAAAATATATAATATCTTAAGAAATTCAGATGGAAACCTGTTTCTTTACGGACGTGAGTTTTAAGTTATGAATCATTCTTTGATTATCCATTTTGATCGACAACTATCGATATTGTCAATGTATAAGATTTATCCCAATTCAAACTTTTGCCTGTAAATGTTATACTGACTAAATATTTCGTAATTCCCAATGAAAATAATTCTGGCTTTGTCAGTTTTCCACTGCTTCATGCTTATTGAGATAAATTTTATGAAGGCTATTTTTACTTGTTTAAATAATAAGTTTTTATTTCTCAAAAGTAGTTTGTGGGATTTACATTGTTTTTTTTTGGAAGCACTACTTTTACTAGGTTACATAGTACGTACTAGGTATGTAGTATGTATTATGTAACCTAAGTATCGCCTCCAGCTCCCACAAAAACTACTTTTTCTGTATGTTTAGTTTTTGTTTGTGAACCTTGTAAATTTTTTGTGGGAACTGGAGTCTACACTTGGTTTTACATAGTACTATTTACTATGTAACCTAGTATAGAATCTAGCTCTCACAAATACTATTTTATCTGTATATTTAGTTTTAAGATTATGGACCGTGTTAATTTTTTGTACATGTGTTAAGAAGTCCAGGCCCACAGCCTCTCATCTTATATAACATAATTTGCTACTTAAATAAATAAACTATCATAAATAAACTATGCTTTTATATTGGTGTCCACGTCAGCAACGCGATTTCAGCGATACTTAACTGCGGATGCGAAGGCGCTTTAATCCGCGCCCGGAAAACGAGACACAATAGATTTTCCATTGTTCTCTGGCCCCATTCGGCCGCTTCGGTGTCGAAACGGGTCCTAAAGGACAACAGAAGTAGGTACTGCAGTCGTCTTAACTGACGTCTGCAGAATGGACCACAAAGCAATCCTCAAGACGTCATAATAACGTCTTACTCTCACTCCTTTTTCTGTCCTTTTCTGACGTCTTGAGGATGTCCTGAGATGACGTCTTGAGGATGTCCTGAGATGACGTCCTGAGGCTGTGACAAATTGAGGTACTTTTCAGGACCACCCGACGTCATAATATGACATCAATCACGTCACAAAATGACTGTATTAGGACGTCATTATAACGTAAATTTGCTACCTGGGTAGTTAGATGAATGATAAACAAAAATTAGATATGTTATACGAATTATGTTTGAAACAAAACATTAATAACAGAAAAAAATTATGTATAACCTTTACATACAAATGTGCCAGTATAGCTTTTTTATCGATTTGGGCACCATCCTCCATACAGTAACAACACTATTTGCCTAGTGTAGTAGGCTGGGCGACGCCATTTTAGGGAAACATTTGGCTTCAGGTCACGTGACCTTATTTCGTATCTTCTATTATATATCTATGCGTACTGTGGTTAGTGTGGTAACTAATCGATGGTGGTAACCAAGTGGTAACTTTGATTCGCGCAATGTCAAATTATCATTAGTTGATTCATAGATTGTTATTGATTAGATTACAATTGATTCCTTATCCGTACTACCTCGTGCTACGATGTCGAGTATTAGAAATAATCAGACTACGTTAGTGAGTTATTCATTTCGTTTCGATACAATATAAAAAATAATTGAGCTATTAATATATAAAGGTCAATGTAAAAATACAAGGGATTGCCTGCCTAGTGGTTTGATTCTTGTGTCGTTGAGAATATTCAAAGACAAGTAAGCAGGGCTTCAACTAACTTTAAAAATAATTAACGTTACCTTCTCTGGACTGCTGTTAACGTTAACATAAAACTAACGTTAGTAAATTAAACGTTAATTTATTTACGCCTTAACGGTAGCCTTTACTAACATTAATGGTAAACTAACGTTAATTTAAATGGTACTTAGGTAACGTTAGTTTTGAATACGTGCAGTGCAGTGGGTGTGGGGGTCTTGTCATTGCAATGGTTGATGTTTAATACAAAAGTTGTGTGGATTGAATATAATATTCAGTTCGTTAATAATTGCAAAATGAGTGAAAATGAAAATTGTTATCAAGGTAAGTGATTTTCATTTATATTTCAAAGCTTAACGCTTAGAATTTTATGCGTTATGAATTTATAATTGTAAAAGTAGGTGCTGTAAAAGTAGGTACCTATTACTTTACTATCGTGTGATTTGTGTAAAAGTAGATGTCCGTATGGGCGTGCTATGCAGACTGTGCACATTATATGCATATTATACATAGTTTATAACATATCGTTTGAATGTAAATGTATGTATATGATAGTTTCAGATGACGACAGTGTTAATTATGATGAATGTAGTCAACCTTTATTTACCGAGGAAAATAAAAATGCAAGTCCGACAAATAGCGTTGAAAGCATTGATGGTGAGATTTTGAAGTCATTTTGTAGGTAGGTACAGTCGAACGCAAAGTATCATACCGCACAGTGCGCACCATCTCAGGTCGCAATGTATGAGGATGAATTCCCTGCCTATGGCGAGCGGTGCCATGATAGAATGTAGCTGTGGGCATCATGTTGAACAAATCATCTGAGCACAAGCCATTGTATAAGCGGTAGAACACACACAGCGAGGCAAAGTCCCTCCTCAGGGTGAGAGGTTCCAAATCACCCACCGCGAGTATGGGATTATTGACCAGCCTCAACACCCGTCTTTGTACCAAGTCGAAGGTTTGTACTTAATTTGAGTTAGGTGGCACTATGTACTTAATATATGCTCAAATATTTGGGAAATCAAAAATTTGCTATCATAATCATATAATTTATTTATCCATTAAATTTTTCCGGTGGGCTGTGGGGTTTCCTACTGTTTATGTTTTTAATTATGCTTACATCGAAAGTTGATTGTTGATGATTACATTCAGAACCTGAAGAGGACCTACCACGTAAGATTCCTAATAAGGGCATAAAAAATCGATTTAGAGTTGAAAAATTACATATTTACCTTATATTTCAGGCTTTGACGACGAAAATATTGGCACTGCCGATTACAATATGTCCCAATCGATCTTACAACCACAAAATTATAACAAAGGGAAAGATGCTCACATGAAAAGTGAGAAGAAGAAAGTTGCGCATAATGATCTACAAGATCACAACATTAAGAGGAAAAGGAACGATGATTCAGAGAGTAATGTTAATGATAGTAACAACAATTGTATACATTGCACTTTCGACAGAGAACTCGATAAAAGAAATTATTATTTTGGTAACTTATTGATAGGAGAATTGCAGTTTTTACCCCCATGTATCAGATCTGAAGCGTACATTAATATATTAAAATATGTACAAATGCTCAAACATAAGCATGTAAAAGAAAATAAGTAAAACACATTCGTAAAAAGTAATCTTTTGGTTTATTAATTTTTTTTTTGGCTCCACTTAATTTTTTAAACAATAATTAATAAAGATACAAATTTGACAATATCGATTAACTTTTCGTAAGTATTTGTAAATCAAATTAAAGTAAAGTATTGTGATAATTTTGACTACGATTGATTGATTGCTTATAATTAAGATGATTTTCACGATCTTGGTTTAAATTAAGCCTAGCTATTGCTTTTCATTATAAAGTTTTAAGATACTATTTAAATAATTATGACTTAATAAATGAAAAGCAATAGCTAAGTATGATATTAAACGAAGATCATGATAAAGATTACGATCAAAAATTGCTATATATATATATATATATATACATAGGAAAATATATAAAGGAAAAGGAACTCCTATATATATAGGAAAAGGAACGAACATTCCGAGAATAATGTTAATGATAGTGACAAGAATTGTATACATTGTACCCCCATGTACAAATGCTCAAACATAAGCATGTAAAAACAAAAATTTTAAAAAACATTCGTAATAAGTAATCATTTGGTTTATTAATTAGTGTTTAGGCTCCACTTAATCTTTTTAACAATAATTAATAAAGATACAAATTTGACCATATCGATTAACTTTTGGTAGGTATTTGTATAATATAATTTTGATTAGGATTGATTATAATTAAGATGACTTTCACGATCTTGGTTTAAAGAACAACAAACAATACAACAGATACAATACAACAACAAACCAATAGCTAAGTATAATTTAAACAAAGATCGTGATAAAGATCACGATCAAAAATTGTATAGATCAAAAATATATAACTATATATATATATAGTTATATATGTATTATATATTTTTGATCTATACATTTTTTGATCTGTCAAATTTACAATATATATATGTTTATTTCTGGTTATAAAGTTTATTAGAACGAATAAATAGCAAATCTTCAATAATGTTGTCTTTCATTGATAATCTATTACTAGACAGTACAAATTTCAGGGAGGAAAATAGCCTTTCGACGCTTACTTGCGTCATTGGCGCAGCTAGAATTACTGTAGAAAGTTTGTACAAATTTGGAAATTGTTGTTTACATTTTTCCCAGTACGTAAGTATATTTTCCGTGGACTTTAATAAGGGCTCATTTAAAAAATTATTCACTTGTTCTAGAAAGTCAGGAGTGGTTGATTGTCTTCTTAATATTACATTAACGTCATGTTTTGCTATGTATTTAGAATTTAAAAAGTCTTCAAGGTCGTTCTGTGCTTCAGATGTTCCTTCGCTTATCATTGTAGTTAACGAATTATTGGTATTAATATTTTCTTTATTTGCTTCTTCCAATATAAAATGTTCTACATATAATTTAATACAATTATCTTTTGCTTTATTTACCTGGTCTGGTGTCAAAATACTGTTTAATCTTGGGTCTAAAAGGATGCCATTTAGAAAAGTATCATTTTCAAAAAGATTTTTTTCTCTATTTTTCATAGATGTTGCTAAATTATTGGCAATCCTTGTATTAATTTTACTGATTTTTATAAGGCATAACATCCATGCGATATAGAAATCTCCGGCAGTAAGCTGTTCGGCTTGAAGTTTTTTTATTAACTCTCTGGCGGGTGTTAAACTGGTAACTAATTCACTTAAGTCATCCCAAGTTGAAATAGGCAAATATAATTGTTCTTCCGTATTACATATTTCTCGTAAAGATAACACGCTCTCTACCATGTCTATGGTAGAATGCCATCTTGTAGCACAGTCCAGTTTAGGCACATTTTTTTTACTATCCCTTAATAGTCTGACATAATAGGGTGTTCGAAGTCGTCGAACAACTTCTCGACAGCTTAAAATTAGGTTAGAAGTATATATTTCTTTACATACGTCTTGCAGTGCTAACTGAGCTGTATGTGCAGCGCATCTTACAATTCCGATCTCATGTCTGTCGTCTGCTACTTCACTGGTTATAAATTGTTCTCTTAAAACATTTGTTACTTGAGTCGTGTAGGTATAATCAAGTTCATTATCACTGAACTCAATACTGTCATAATCGGTATCGGAATCTTCACTCTGATGAGCAGCTTCGTTTATTTCTCCTGAAGTGGAAGTTGAGGGTATTTCTACATTTGAACTATTTTCGTTTATAAGTTTGCTCATTTTAATCATATTCGCTCCGTTATCGGTTGTTATGCAGTAAATTTTTTTATGGAGTTCTGTGTCTATGCGGTATCGGTGCAGATTATAAATTAATGTGTCCTTTAGATGTTCTGATGTATGTCGCCTAAAAATTTCTACAGTTCCCAAGTTCCTTAAAATTATGACACCATCTTGCAAATATTGGCAATTGATGCCCATGAAACTTCTGGTACCTAGAGAAGCAATATCCACCTTAATAGATATAACTTTATTAGAAAGCGTAATAGCTAGATCATCTCTCATTTTTGTAGCCATTAACCTTACATTTTCTCGAATTTTAAAAGTATTTATAGTTGCAGTATTTCCTGGAATGAGAGACAGTAGGGTTTTGAATGCCTCGTCATTCATCATTGAAAACGGACGCCCGTGGACAGCTACTAACTTAGTACATTCCTCAAGTACTGTCGCTGAAACTGCATTTTGGCGGTTGGTAGTTGTTGTCAAATGTCGACTATTATTAAGATCCGAAACTTCTTTATATAATTCGTTATGAACATGTTGTAAATGTTTAATTAAATTGCCACTATGTTGAGTCTAAAATAAAAAAAAAGCAAGATAGTGTTATTTTATCATGCTCGTATTAGATTCCCAAGCATATGCATGAAAGAATGATTAGTGATTAGTCACACACTGTCACGTCGAGATAACACAGAATTGTAGTTGCCTTCCTACAATTCTGTGTGCGGTAACTGCTTCCCATCAGGTAGGCTGTATGATTGTTTGCCGCCCTATCAGTATAAAACACAAGAGTCTTACTTCAGTACACTAGTACCTACAACAGCAACGTAGAGAAAAAGCAGAATTGTAGGTAGGCTGCGGTAACCACATCCCAATTCCCATCACGTCGGCCGTATGCTTGTTTGTCACCTTAAAGTCAGCAAGTCAGCACAAACCAGGCGGCAAACTGCTCGAGCTTATTACATTCCATGCCAGCGTGCAATATAGCCTAATCTTTTTTTGAAATTCGATTAATCTATACAAATTTCATAGTCGAAATTCGTATAATAGGTACCTACTCACCTGTGCGAGGGATATGCTCTATGGGTAACCTTACACCC
Source organism: Cybosia mesomella (assembly GCA_946251805.1). Lineage (NCBI taxonomy): Eukaryota > Metazoa > Arthropoda > Insecta > Lepidoptera > Erebidae > Cybosia > Cybosia mesomella. The sequence continues at coordinate 21,973,964 of OX276401.1, forward strand.
CGGCGTCTGCAGACCCGAGACGGCGTGCGGTTTTAGTCGGTTCAAGCCCGACATAACCGCCCCCGCTGGCCGACGGGGGGGTATCCGAGCGGATTTCCGCACGAAAAAAAAAAAAAAGGTACCTACTCACCTGCAATATTTTTCCACACATTGGAACTAAACAAGTTGATGTTTTATTTTCATTTAGTTCAAAATATCTATACACCATATTTTTTTTACGTCCCATTTTAACTTTGTGTACCCTGGTATTTGGAAATTAATAATATGAATAAGAAACACTCGAAACGAATTGAAAATATTGAAATTAAAACATGTCAGTCTATACCTACACGCGGTTGTGGTTTGGCTTTGACTAGCGGCGGTGACTGGCGGTGGCGGCCTGAGTACGTCGCTCTCGTCGCACGCAGCGCAGGTGAACGGAATGGCAACAGCCAAATTATAAAGGCAAGAAGCGCGCGCGCGGCGACTCGCTCCATACATAGTACGCGGAATGGCAACGTCACCAACTAACGTTAAAATTCACTTAAAACTAACGTTAATTCTTAACGTTAAAAAATATAACGTTAATTACTAACGTTATATATTTTCTAACGTTAGTTAGGTATCATTTTGAAATTAACGTTAATTAACGTTAAATTTTATGTTAATTGCTAACGTTATCAAGCCCTGCAAGTAAGATAACTGTTAATGTTAATTATGTTGGCAGCACTCCGTTCATTCATTGATTGATGTTTGATGTGATGTGAAGTTGGTTACGAGTTACGGTTCTTTCGTTAGCTTTACAGGTTTTGTGAATAATAAAAGTTCAAAAACTTCTGTTTAAAGCAAACTGAAAAGTGCATTGTCGTCGAAGTAAAAGTTTCATATTTATATCAGTTAATTGTGGACATAATTCAGTGCTCTAATTAATGTAAGTATGAATAACATTGCTGATATTCAATTAACCTGAAGTTGTTGACGTATTATTTGACAGAACCGTATATTTCCGCGAGTACTGTTGATTACGGTATTGTCGATAACCTAAAATTTAGCCTGCCTCGCGTGATTATTATAAATTTATTAATTATTTCATACTATCAGTGATATCTTAATTAACCGCGATGGGAAAAGTACGGTCTGCCCCCGGGGCGCCCCGAAAACAAGGGTTCAATAAAGGAGCACACTCTATGAACCCAGACCGTCCAGTAGAAGGGTTAAAAGGTGTTGCTAAGCCTAGGACTAAAGGAACTATCAAAAGGCTGCAAATGTACAGAAATTTTAAGGCTAAGCGAGATAAGACTGGTAAAATTTTAACCCCAGCGCCATTTCAAGGTTGGCTGCCTTCGGGCACCCAAGCTCGCGTTGAACCTAACCAAAAGTGGTTTGGAAACTCTCGTGTTATTTCACAAAATGCACTTCAAAAATTTCAAGATGAATTCGGGGCTGCTGTGAAAAATCCTTATCAAGTTATTATGAAACCTACTAATTTACCAATCACATTACTCAATGAAAAAGCTAAAAATGCCAGAGTACACTTATTGGACACAGAAGGCTTTGACAAAACCTTTGGGCCAAAGAAACAGCGAAAGCGAGTTAATTTAAAGTTTGGCGATCTTCAAACTCTATCTAAAGCTGTTGAGGAGAATACTGAAAATTATGATGAGAGTAAGGACATAGACAGAGTGCGTGAAGATACTGGTGTTAAAGAAGGTCAAAGAGATTGGATCTTTGGTGCTGGAATGAGTAGAAGAATATGGAATGAGTTATATAAAGTCATTGATTCATCTGATGTTCTTTTACAAGTGTTGGATGCCCGAGACCCAATGGGTACTAGATGCCCATATGTAGAAAAATTTCTTAGAGAAGAAAAAAGGCATAAACATCTCATATTTATTTTAAATAAAGTGGATTTAGTACCAAACTGGGTGACACAGCGCTGGGTGGCAATTCTTAGTTCTGAATACCCAACTATAGCTTTTCATGCTTCCATGACACATCCTTTTGGTAAAGGCTCCTTAATCAACCTATTGCGCCAGTTTGCAAAGCTACATATTGATAAGAAACAAATCAGTGTTGGATTGATTGGATATCCAAATGTGGGAAAGTCATCTGTTGTCAACACCCTTAGGTCTAAAAAGGTTTGCAAAGTAGCTCCGATTGCTGGTGAAACCAAAGTATGGCAATATATTACTTTAATGAGAAGAATATTCCTCATTGATTGCCCTGGTATTGTGTATCCATCTGCAGAGACTGATACAGAAAAAGTTCTCAAAGGAGTGGTAAGAGTTGAAATGGTTCAAAATCCTGAAGACTATATTGAAGAAGTAATCAAAAGAGTTCGTAAAGAGTATTTACTTAAAACATACAAAGTTGATGCATGGGACACTGCAACAGAGTTCCTAGAAAAACTTGCTGCTCGCACAGGTAAATTACTTAAGAAAGGGGAGCCAGATGTTAGCCAAGTTGCTAGAATGGTTCTTAATGATTGGCAAAGAGGAAAGCTTCCATTCTATGTAGCCCCAGAAGGCTTCGAAATCCCACTATCAAAACAACAGAATGAGGAATTGCCTAAAGAAACTGAAATTGATAATGAAAATAATAAGGAGGATAATGTAGTTGACGAGACTAAGTCAGATTCTGATAAAGATAAAAATAATAAGTCCAACAAACCCATTTACATTAATAAGTTGATTGTAGCACAAGATTTTGCAAAAATTAGAGTTGGTTTACAGTTTGACAATGATGATGATGTGAAACCTCTTGAAAAATTAAATATACCAAAAGAGCTTCAAGGAATTGATGATGAGAGTGCAGAAAATGATGAATCCAAGAGTATTAATAATGATGACAATGCTGATGAAGACCCTGATTCTTCAGATATTAGTGACTTTTATAGTGAAGATGAGAATAAATGTAGTGATGTGGAAGATTACTTAACAAATGATGCAGAAACTGTGAAAGAGCTTAAGCGCAAAAGGCTTGAAGCAGCAAGTGGAGAGTTTACTGTTGAAGAAGTTGAACATGGTAATAAGAAACATAAAGCCTCTACTGAGAAGAAGCTAACAGCTAAACAAAGAAGGGCTATTGAAAGAGCTCAAAAACGCACTAAAACAGGAAGTAACTTTTATGAAGTGTCCAATGTTAAAAATAGAAATAGAAGTAAGAAACCTGTTTAAAAGTGTTTTATATTATAAATTTTATAATATTAAAATTCTGGTAATATTTGATTCCTTATATTTATTTAATATGCAACCTAAAGTCAGTGATGCCACATCTGGTAATATTGTAGATTAACAGTTTACAAAATATTTATGCATAAAATCTAAGTAAAAAATTAGCTTCAACTATTTCTGGTTCCTCAGAAGAAGGTAAAGTACATTGTTTCTGTAGTTGTTTATGTGAATCTGGCCTTCTTACTCGTCAAGTTTAAATTTTTTTAAATTTACTTATGGTTGAGCAGAACTCTACTTGGGTGTGAGCTTTGGATGCAATCAGGATTGAGGCGGATAAATCTATCGTAAGATTGTTTTTTTTATATTTTCCGTAAATAGGTAGGTGCCTGTTTTTTTTTCGTGCGGAAATCCCTTCGGATCCCTCCCCGCCGGCCAGCGGGCTTGAACCGACTAAAACCGCACGCCATCTCGGGTCTAAAGGCGCCAGGGTGTAATGTTGCACATAGATCATATCCCTCACACCCCGACAATAGGTCCTATACCTCTCTGCATAAAACCGAGGCCCTGTACTTTCATGGGCCTCGGAGCAAACCACCCGAGGGATCCCGTCTCATCGTGGGAGGAAATCGCATCGGCATCAAGCCCCAAATGAAATATTTGGGGCTCGTGCTCGACGGCCGATGGGACTTCGGAGAGCACATCCGAAGTTTGGCCCCCAAACTGAAGGGCACAGCTCTCGCTCTGGCGCGGCTGCTGCCCAACATGAGGGGGCCCGATGACTCCTGCAGGAGACTCTACTAGGGAATCGTGCGGTCCATGGCCCTGTATGGGTGCCCAATATGGGCGGAGGCCCTGAAGGACAGAAGTGTGCGGATGCTGCGCGCTCCGCAGCGGGTGATGGCCATCAGGGTCATCCGCGGGTACCGCACGATCTCCGAGGCGGCAAGTCTCCTTGCCGGAACTCCGCAATGGGACCTGGAGGCGAGAGCCCTTTCGCAACTGTACCAATGGCGAAAGGAGGCGCGGGAGCAGGGACGGAACGCCGAGCCTCGAGAAATCGAGGCCGTGCAATCCCAGCTCCGCCAGGCCATCGTGCTGGAGTGGAAGGAACGACTTGGGTGACCAAGCCCAGGGCACGTCGCAATAGCGGCGGTAAGGCCCATCATGGAGGATTGGCTAGATAGGCGACACGAAGGCTGCACAAGCTGGCGGACTGCCCGGCGTGGGAGGCGCCGAGGCATGACCTCGTGGCAGCCATCGGGGTGGGAGTCCTCTCGCTCGGCAGCATGATTGCGGCAATGGTGCGGAGCGCGAGCGCGTGGGTCGCCGCCACCTTGGAAGGAGATGGTGGAGCGCGCCCGGGAGAGATTTAGAACTCTCCCGGCCCGCCGGGCCCGCAACATGCTCGCCGCGCCTCGCATATAGGTTGTGGTATGTGAATATTAATGTCATTTATGATTTTATAGATGTCGTCAGGAAGTGAGAGTGATGAAGATTACGTACCCGGTGAACCAGAAAAACTGTCAGAAGAGGAGTCTGCCAACGAAGAGATTGACCAGCAGTTCGAAAATGAGTTAGACCAGAAAATAAAGAAACGTAAACTAGCAAAAGAGAGTACAGTTAAGAAGAAACGAAAGACTAGAAATGGTATTACTAAAGATATTGAACCAGATTCTCCAGAAAAACAAGTAATTGAAGTACCGGCAAATCCTGAAGAAGAAAAGAAAAAGGAAGATGATTTGTGGGCAATGTTTCTGGAAGGGACTGATTCTAAACCCAAATCTACTGTTAAAGAAAATAATTCAGTAATTGAGACACCCAAACCTGTAGCTAATAAAGGGATGCCAGAAAAGGCGACAGTCGCAGCAAATGACGATAAAGCGAGGGAACAAAGGATTTTCGAGTTTGCCGGCGAAACTATTGTTGTAGAAAATAATACGATCAAAGAGAAAATAAATGTAGCGGATAGTCTGGCTACGAGTAAGTATTTCTCAAATTCTATTTTGAATTGAAATTAAAATAAATTAAAAGAACGGGTGGATTCTTTAATTACAAATAGCTACAAGTTTTATTCCGAGACGGCGTGCGGTTTTAGTCGGTTCAAGCCCGACACAACCGCCCCCGCTGGCACGCGGGGGGGGGGGGGTATCCGAAGGGATTTCCGCACGATAAAAAAAAAAAAGTTTTATTGTATTCGAATTAACATGAAAAGCTTAAAACATAAATCAATAAGTATTCAGACTTTTTACGTTTATGAAATGAATTAAATGTGTAAATACTATTACATTTTTATTGGGGACTAGCTGACCCGGCAGACTTCGTACTGCCTCAATCGATAACAACTTTCATATTTATTCACCTTTTAAACCTTCTCTGGACCTCCACAAATAATTCAAGACCAAAATTAGTCTAATCGGTCCAGCCGTTCTCGAGTTTTAGCGAGACTAACGAACAGCAATTCATTTTTATATATAAAGATTATCATCATCATTTCAGCGTTGTGTCCCGATTGCATCCGAGGTCCACATCTCGGAGCCCGGGATGGGCTTTACTGCTTTTCCTTCAGTTTTATAGACCTGCCCCTTCAATCTAACTGGCATTTTGGGGTCTCAGATGACACCAGTTATCTCACGCCACTTGGCCCATCCAGCGGCCATACGAGTCTTGACGTCGCAATCGATGTCACCAGTCGCGTGAAGTATAGATCCCAAATACTTAACTTGGTCCGTGCGCTGAACCATGTCATCGCCTATGAGAACGGGTATTGGAGCTGTTGAGTTCTACGCCAAGTATTCAGTTGAGGATTATCATTTACAATTTGATCTAAGAAATAATTTCAGTTTTAATTTAATAACGCTATGTTCACATAAATACCCAGCTCCCTCTTTATAGTGACTTCGTACCCTCGCGCTCATATGTATGTATTTTTTTATTGAATCTGTATCTGACGTCTCTTTGTAATATATTTTTCAGGTAGCAAAGTAGTTACACCGTCTCGTAGTCGGCCAGGCGCTGCTGGTGGCCTCTCTAACGTCTTAGGACAGTTAAACAAAAAGAACAAACTGTCGACTTTGGAGAAATCTAAGCTTGACTGGTCTACGTACAAGCAAGAAGAGGGCATCGAAGAGGAGATTCAGAGTCATAATAAAGGAAGAAATGGGTAAGATATATTTTTTAATTATTATTATTATTCTCTTTACGTCCTAAATAAACATGTAAATTACATTTTTAAATATATCTAAAACATAAACAAGAGTGTTTCTTCCACTGGCATCGGGTACAGTGACCAAGCAGGTGTCAATGAAATAAGGTAATTGTATATCGTCCGTCTGACAGAGTAGCGAAGCCCGAAATATAGCATTTGTCCTATCCCAAGATCTAGTCTATTTTGTGCCAAATTTCATCAAATCGGTTCCGATTTGTTCTCCTTTCTACAACATTTACGAAAATAGGCTTGAAATGGTACAGAAAAAAATCTAAAATTAAGGCGAGGGTATTCGACGACTTTAGATATTTTTGGCATAGTATAGTTGCCACTTTACGCCACAGTGAGGCGCTGGCGCTCCGCGTCCTGTGTTTCGCGCCAATCTACAGAAAAACAACCAAGGGTAACTTAAGTTTGTGTTGTAGTATCAAAAAAATTAATGACGCAACTGTTCTTTACATAAAATATCTTCTAGTTGCAGTTTAGATAAAGGGAATAAAGTATATAATTATTGTAACATATCTATCAGAAAGTAGCTCTCGTGAAAGCTTATGTTCCTATCAAACTGTGAAAAAGAGCAATAGAAGAGTCGACCCCGGGCGCCAAGCTGAAAGATCTTGATGGGGCTCCATATACCCCAGGTCCCATTCACCAATAGGTTCCATATACCCATGGGCACCATTAAGATACGTAGAGCATCTGGGCCCAAGCAAGATGTGAGGTGGCAGTCGCTTCCGTGAAAGTCACAATGAAACAGGTTATGGAAAGGAGAAGTAGAAGAGGGTACCCTTTTTTTTTTTTTTTATCGTGCGGAAATCCCTTCGGATACCCCCCCGCCGGCCAGCGGGGGCGGTTATGTCGGGCTTGCGCCGACTAAAACTGCACGCCGTCTCGGGTCTTCTGACGCCGGGGTGTAAGGTTACCCATAGAGCATATCCCTCGCACCCCGGCTGATCCTGGGCCATCTCACCACTAACAGCATCGCTCATCCTGTCTCCTCTGAAAGCAGAGGAGTACGGAGACCGATGTGTTCCCGCCACGTTGGGTATTGGCCGACGATCAATGCCAACCCTATGAAGGGGTGAAGGGGAAGCCATTGACCGCCGCCCAGGGTGTACCGGCCGCTCCGATTCCGTTCCCCCCGGACTGCAGCGGCATCGGAGTCGGAGCGACACTCGAGGAGGTTACCCAACACACACCCCAGAAGAGGGTACCCTGGGGTCCAAATTGTAAACTTTGGATGTAACCGGGCGCTCGAATTCATGAGGTTAGGCCCCAAAGCAAAAGCTTTATCAGCGTTGAAAACATTATATATAGATACTCAGAAACAGGTAGTAGTAGTATTTGGTATTTAGTAGTGTTGAAGGTCCATGTCAGTTAAATTATGTCGCTGGTAACTAGTACCACCATTCGATATACGTCTATTAATATCAATGTAAATCATTACAAATGCTTGTATTGAATGGTATTGAAATGTTATATAATGCTATAATGCTATATAATGCCGATACAGGACTTAGTTTTAATATTTGTACAGTGAGTAGGTAACTACTTACTTATTTACACAACTTGTTAAGGACCGTGGTTCGTAACAGACTATGACCTGATAAGGTTCCAAATAGACTGCCACTACTTCGCGGTCGCCTTCAGTGGACTGTATTTGATGGATGTTGAGTCGAAGAATGAAACACTTGGATGGGTGGACTTCATTGACGTCAGTGAGGCATCGGATGTACTTGGCCCAGCACTACTCTTGATCTACTACTTCCTGTTGAGCTTCCTTGTTCCTTGAGAGACTCTTGTTGTCTACTTGTTGCCCAATGCCCAATATTTTCCTAACAAATGGTCCCTGCTTTTATAGTCTTTTGTAGTGCTGGCCCGCGATCCAAATTACCTCACCTCCGCATTTCCATTTATTTATAGAACTTATGTTTTACATATTAATCACATAGCATATATGTACATTGGTAGCAATAAGACTTGCACGACGATAGGTACTTACATCTGTACCGTGCGACGTCGGGCTACTGAATGACGGGCGGATTGACCCCTCAGACTTATATATGGGCCCTGCCTCCCGCGAGCTACTATATAATAAAATGGCACCAGCCGGGGGAGCGCATATTCGCTTCTTACGGCGTGGGAGGCAGTCGCGGGGTGTAATTAAACTTACATACTAATATACAAAGTCGTATTTCCTATTTATACGAAGTTATGTTAGATTCTGAGTAATGCATTTACGTAATTATATTTGCAATTATGCTTTTCGGGGAATGTACTTTCTTTATTAAATTTGGCTCTAACATACTTAATTACTCAGAAAACTAACTCCTAACAGTAGTAAGCTATTTATCTTAGCTTAATATCAAAGTTATTACATAATTACGTTTTAATTTACGTAAATCTAACATTTTCATAATTTATTCGTTATATTCACGCTTACTTAATCTACGTGTCACTGGCACATGTGTCTATAGTCTATTTGTGTCGTGCACATTCTCCCGCCGTCGCTGACCCTGGTTCGTCTGCGAGCTCCGTTGGTAGCACGACGATCTTCTTCGTAGGCCTCCTCAGCACGTGTCCGCTGCTGGTGGTGACGTCCACGACTCGTACCTCGCCGTCGGCTCCTGGGAACACCCGGCTGACGCGTCCTCGCGGCCAGGTGTTGCGCGGCAGATTGGAATCGCAGATGATGACGACGTCCCCGACCTTCGGGGCGACGCCGGTGCTGGTGGGCTCCCGCCGGTGTTGCAATAGGGGAAGGTACTCCTTCACCCACCTCCTCCAGAAGATGTCAGCCAGGGCTTGAGCTCGCTTCCATTGTTGGCGAGCAGTCACGTCGTCTGCAGAGAAGTGCCCTGGTGGTGGCACATGGCAGTTGGGCCCGATGAGGATGTGGTTCGGCGTGAGGGCCTCGGGATCGTTAGGATCAACCGAAACATGTGTGAGGGGTCGTGAGTTGACGATATTCTCGACCTCTGTTAATAAGGTTAACAGGATCTCGTCGCTGGGATGCTTTTCCATCATGGTGACACGAAGCACTTCTTTCACTGCTTTCACCATTCGCTCCCATGCCCCCCCCATGAAGGGTGCGGAAGGGGGTATGTACTTCCACACGATGTGTTGACTCGTAGTCGTGTTCTTCCAGGGTGGCTTGAGCCAGGCGCGCTGCCAGTAGTGCAGCTTGATGCTCGAGGCTCGGCATGGAGATGGGCTTCAGCGGGGTCACTCTGCTCTTCGTGGCTGCTAGATGGTAGCGGCCGTTGAGCTGTGTGAACCACCTGCACCATCGCTCCCGTAGCTCTGCTGGGAGTATGTTCTTCCAGGGTGGCTTGAGCCAGGCGCGCTGCCAGTAGTGCAGCTTGATGCTCGAGGCTCGGCATGGAGATGGGCTTCAGCGGGGTCACTCTGCTCTTCGTGGCTGCTAGATGGTAGCGGCCGTTGAGCTGTGTGAACCACCTGCACCATCGCTCCCGTAGCTCTGCTGGGAGTGGGTTCTCCCATTCCATCTTATAGCGCCATGTGTTCTGAAAAATACGTTTACTGGGTATTAATATCGGTGAGATAAAGCCGACCGGATCGAATGAGGCTTCTCGCTTCGTTGGAGGTCGCGTGTTTGTTTCCACTTCGCGCTGGATCTTCAAGTTGCTTGCGTTACAGCCGAGATGATCTTCGTTGGCGTGCCACATTAGACCCAATGTTTTGGCTGTCTCTTGGCCGCCGAGTTCCACCGTAGCACTGCTGTCTTGTGGCAGTGATAAGTTTTCTATCTCGGTGTCGCCGTCGTGTATCAGTTGAGGCGGCTGGTGCGGCTCGGCGGGGTTGACGACCGGAAAGTGAGGTAGGTACCACGTCCTTCCCTTCTGCGGTGGCATAGGAGCTGGTTCTGCATAGCCTGACTTGAGTAGGTTTTCCAAATCTTCATCCCTATCGAGTCTTCGTTCGAGCGTAAGCAGACTCTTCTCAGCTTCCTTGTAGCTTTCTTCTTTCCACGGCAGTCCGGTCTCATATCTTCCATCTGGTAACCGCCGGCCTTTTACTTCCAGAATCTGCAATTCACGCAGTTCGGGATCTTCTCGGGGGCGTCGGGGTTCGATGCCCGGTGACTTCAACTTGAGGTCCTTCTTCACTGTGTCCTCAATGGAGTCCTTTACGCACTGTTGCAGCGTACCGCAGAATGACACTGTTGCAGTCACTGAACTGCTGCATCCGTGAAGCACCCATCCCAGCTTAGTGAGCGACGCCACAGGCTGGTTACGGCTTCCGGTGCGCAGCTGACGGGTTACGCTGAGATGCCAGTTGTCTTGTCCCAATAACACTTTAGGTGAAGCCTTTTTATACGTTATCTTGTCACGTATGTCTTCCAGATGTCCACAGCCGTTGAGGTGCTCTTCATGCACGGTATTGGGTGAGAGGCGGAGTCGGTCCATGGTGTGGGCGGTTAAATCGTACTCTTCATCGGCGTACTTCCCTTTGATGCGTAAACTCACTGTCTTGCTCTCGTGCTTCATGTCGCTGTTGACACCTTGGATCCACGTCTCCTTGGTTGGTCCATCTGCCCCGATGACGTCGGCTATGGTCTCATCTATCAGCGTGATCGCGCTTCCCTCGTCCAATAAGGCGTAGGTATCGACGCTACCGCTTGGTCCTCTTAGTGTCACTGGTGCCATCTTGAGGTAGGCCTTGCGCTGACTGCGGGGAACTGCTGCTGTGGCTACTTCTGCCGTTGAGGTCGTGATGTCTTCCTTCTGTTCTTCACGGTCCCTTGGCGGCGTATCGCGATGCAGTAGTTGGTGATGCATTATCTGGCACCCGTTCTTCCCACAGGCTGGTGCTCTGCATGTGGCGCGTCGGTGGTTACTTCGAAGACAGCGAAAACAGACTCTATTCTTCTTGGCTGTTTCCCATCTCGCGGTGTTGTCTAGGGCGATGAACTGCTTGCAGTCAGGTAGCTTATGATCCTTGCTACACTGTGGACATCTCTCTTCTGATGTCTTCTTGTTGATGGTGAGTGTCTGTTCAACTCTTCTGCTTCTTTGAGGACGATAACCGGTTCTTCTGTTGTCTTCTGTGTGGTTCACCTCTGGGAGCGCGTAGGAGCTGCACTTGTCTGCCTCTTCTGACAGAAACACAGATATCTTCTTCAGTTCTGGTATGTCTTCTTTCTTCTTTGCAGCGAAGTCGTACCACTTGTTTCGGAGTATAGGTGTGAGTTTCTCGATGATACTTCTGCACATCTCTGGACTGTGTAGGTAGTGCGGCTTCCTCAAGGCTTCTATGGTTCCCACGATGTTTGCTATCTTCCCAGCGAAGATACAGATGTCCTTGGCGTTATCGGTCACTTTGTTAAGAGTCTTGAGCTTCTCCATCTCGACGTGGATGAGTGCTTCTGGTCTACCAAATCTTCTCTCGAGGGCCCTTATGATCACCTCGGGGTCAGGTTGACTCAGCATTAGGCACTCGACTGCTTCTTGTGCGAGTCCACGTAAACTTTTCCTTATTCTTGCGATATTTTCGTTCTTCGTGAAGTATATACCCGATTCTTCATACGTAGTCTTGAAGGCGAGCCATTCTGTGCTGCTGCCGCTGAAGATCGGTAGTTCTCGTATATACTTGGGCGGCTCCCTGTTGCATCTCATAGCCTGGGATAGGGCCGCGGTGAGCGTAGCTACATCGATCACGGAGTTCTTCACTGGGGCACTTCCTTCTGATTTTTCCTGGGTTTGACACTTCTCCACTAGTTGACCCCTATCTAGGCAGGTCTGAGTGTTTTCCTCGATGTCTTGCCCCTTTTCCTTCAGGTTGGGTGCCGCAGCGTCATCCTTCTGTAGCCACGTGTTAATACGTACCTATGCCAGATCTTCCTCAGACCCGTCGTCGCTGCTCTCGTCCTGCAGTAGCCGCTGTAGACGGATCTGTTCTATCTCTGCTTCGGCTTGTATTTGCTTGAGCTTCAGTTCTGCCAAGCGTTGTTTGACCTCCAGTTCCTTCTTCTTTCTTGAACTGGTGGAGCGGCGTGACCTCGTGTCCAAAGGCCGCATGGTGCGCTGTGAGCTAGGCTCTCCATATACAACAGCGCGGGTGTGGGGCGATCCTTCTTCCGTCGTCCCTGACTCTTCAGTAGTCACAGTTGTGCTGGACGTGGTCTGCTCGGTGCTGGCTGTGGCTTCCGACGCACCACTGTCCGCATAACTTCTGGCCTCTTCCGTGGCCGCAGGGTGTAGTACTGATCTTGGTACTGGTGCTGATGCTGATGCCGGTTCCTCTTCCTGACGACGCTTCCCTCCATCCCTGGTGAGAACCATTCTTCTTTCTTCAAGTTTATACTTACCTGGAATTCCGACGGATCGTGGACTTTATTCCTATCCTTCGACCCGGTTCCAATGGACCATAGACGTTCGTGACAGACTATGACCTGATAAGGTTCCGAATAGACTGTCACTTCTCCCTTAGTTGAAGAACGATGAAACGTCTACGGCTGGCAGTTTGACTTGAAGTTGACCTGGATCTTCGAAGGACCGTGTACTTTATTCGGCTCCGAAGGACCAATGTTAAGGACCGTGGTTCGTAACAGACTATGACCTGATAAGGTTCCAAATAGACTGCCACTACTTCGCGGTCGCCTTCAGTGGACTGTATTTGATGGATGTTGAGTCGAAGAATGAAACACTTGGATGGGTGGACTTCATTGACGTCAGTGAGGCATCGGATGTATTTGGCCCAGCACTACTCTTGATCTACTACTGCCTGTTGAGCTTCCTTGTTCCTTGAGAGACTCTTGTTGTCTACTTGTTGCCCAATGCCCAATATTTTCCTAACAAATGGTCCCTGCTTTTATAGTCTTTTGTAGTGCTGGCCCGCGATCCAAATTACCTCACCTCCGCATTTCCATTTATTTATAGAACTTATGTTTTACATATTAATCACATAGCATATATGTACATTGGTAGCAATAAGACTTGCACGACGATAGGTACTTACATCTGTACCGTGCGACGTCGGGCTACTGAATGACGGGCGGATTGACCCCTCAGACTTATATATGGGCCCTGCCTCCCGCGAGCTACTATATAATAAAATGGCACCAGCCGGGGGAGCGCATATTCGCTTCTTACGGCGTGGGAGGCAGTCGCGGGGTGTAATTAAACTTACATACTAATATACAAAGTCGTATTTCCTATTTATACGAAGTTATGTTAGATTCTGAGTAATGCATTTACGTAATTATATTTGCAATTATGCTTTTCGGGGAATGTACTTTCTTTATTAAATTTGGCTCTAACATACTTAATTACTCAGAAAACTAACTCCTAACAGTAGTAAGCTATTTATCTTAGCTTAATATCAAAGTTATTACATAATTACGTTTTAATTTACGTAAATCTAACATTTTCATAATTTATTCGTTATATTCACGCTTACTTAATCTACGTGTCACTGGCACAAGTGTCTATAGTCTATTTGTGTCGTGCACACAACTTATACTTTACAGAAAACAGTGTACTAATACTAGCATAGTATTCGCAAAATTCGAGTCTCAGCTTTTTATGATTGGCTTTGTTCATCTGACACATTCTCTACGATGTGGCATTGACGCTAAGTGCCTTCATTTTAAAATCGTACTATTTCGCTGTGCATATGCTGGTGGTAGAAATTTGATGACACAAATTTGTCACAAAATTCGGCCGGGTAGGTACCACCGTGCACGATTGCGAAAAACCCTCCATAGTAATCCAATTTCGGTTTGATTGCGTTCAGGGGTCAGCAAGTGCATAGCCGGGCAGGGGGATTGTGGTCGCAGCACTAGTGGGACCGGTGGGTGTCACGCGGTGCTGCGACGACAATCCTCTTCTGATGAGGCTGTCAAGCTGAGTGCCACCATTGTTAACATGGTACGTGTATGTAATGGTGACCCTCTTTCCTGAGACTTTACCTACAGCTTACCATCAGGCGAGGTGAAGTCAAATTGACGTGTCCTAAATATAAAAAAAAAAAAAATGCAACAAACTGACATACGTCCTGCCTCTAACACGTTCCGCTCCGGACTGATTGACTCTCCGAACGCGTCATATAGGTAGGAAACATAGGTATTTTGAATTTTCATGGTATATTTCAGAATTTATGTGAATTTTAATAAGAGTCTTTTATTCTCCTATCAATGACTTTCATTTCAGTATCTTTTTTATTTTTCTAACCTGAACACAACTCAAATAAAACTGGAATGCGTTTTGGGTTAGACCAATCTTGAGAGCAAATTCTATCGAAGAAAGTAAAAGTCACACGATGAGATTCACTTTCCAAACTAGTATTATCGGATTACCAAAAATACTAGTTTCAATAGCCTTTTTTTTATTTATTTTTTTTACGTGCGGAAATCCCTTCGGATACCCCCCGCCGGCCAGCGGGGGTGGTTATGTCGTGCATCGACTAACACCGCACGGTGTCCTGCCCAAGTGTCCATTGCGGGGCACCCCGGGTAAGCCCTCGAAAGGATAACCCCAGGGAGTTTCAATAGCCTAGAATAACATATATAATTTTCGGATTACCGGGACTTCTCATTTTCGAAAAATCTTAATCTAAAAACACCCTTCATCAGGGACCCTCGCCTTAATGCATTATGGATGTTACTGCTCTAGTTTGAGACAGACGTACCCTGAGATCCTTAAAGAACTTAAGCTGATCAGCCTGGAGTCTGGACGTAGTCTTCTGAAAGTTATGATGCCACATGGAATGAGTAACAATAGATTTGAATGTTCTAATAAGTATTTTTTATTATATAAGCTGTCACAAAATTAGGTCTCTGAATTTGGTGAGATGACTTGGTATCGACAAAATATGGGTTTGAAACAAACAAAAAAATCGGGTAAAATTATAAAAAAAAGTTAAAAAAAAACACCACCAGGGACCAGCGTCACGTGACGCGACGAGCCCGTGACGCACGTGGTAGGCGTGCAGTCCTTCTCGCAGTATTCTCCAAGCGGATGTGTGGGAAATACCTAAATCGCGACCAGCGTTACGTGTGCTCGTCGCGTCACGTGACGCTGGTGATGCTTTTTTTTCATTTTTATATTTTTTTTTATTTTATTTTACCCCATATTTTTTTTTGTTTCAAATACATATTTTGTCGATACCAAGTCATCTCACCAAATTCAGAGACCTAATTTTGTGACACCTTATATTATGCTATATTGTACCAAGGAATGTCAACCGGCGAGAGACGCGTGTAGCCAGGCTTTTTCATACTGCGAAGTGTTGAACTAATGCAGGGGCAAGCGCACCTCTGCGTTGCCTTTTAGATAATTATAACACGCACTTTGTTCATTTGGATATTTTCGCACTTTCGCACAATGAATTTAAAAAGCAAGCTATTTCTTTATGTCGCTAATTTGCAAATTACATTTAGGCACAGGATTAGCACAACTTAACTCTTTCCAACTTGTAACCCCCCCCCTAACGATCCAACTACGCGGGCTCCTAAATATAACGATAATCCTGGTCACCGGGACAAACTTATACTGTTAATCCAGGGTCACGGCACCAACTTGTACCGCAACCCTACCTCCTATCCTACACCTATACGCCTACTGGCACCGCACCCTAGCTCGCCTCACCTGCCTACCCACATACTAATTATATCGTCTATATTACTAATTCTGCTTTGGACAATGATCGTATAGTGGTCTGAGATGACCCTTGATGTGCTCCGTATATCCCGGACTCTATAGGATCTAGGAATGCTGGTATTCATTTAAAGAGAACAAATACTAATACAATTACTTAATTCTAGCCCCGCTTACCCTACCTGCTTTCTCGAACAATGATTTCTCATCAAATGAATCTCTCACGAATAATTCTCTCATAAACTAACCTCAACCGTACTAAATTCTATCCTTGCGCGATCCCTAGCGTTGCCCTAATTACTACTATTGTTACTAACTCTAGTGATCTAACTTCTTACATTGCCGAATTAGACATACAAACTGCATACTTCAGTTAGTGATTATCTTACTTTAGAACTTATAAGGTTTCCCCCGTTTGGCACAAGCCCCGCCAATCGCCGTGTGCAGTAGGATACTACCAATTTTGTATATCCTCCCTCTATCTTTTAGTAGGCCACGTACTTTTAATTGGATATTCCGTGCCTTATGAGAGTCAAGATAGCCGACTCGTATTTTTCCCACCCCATAATGTCTAAATCCAGACAAATGTTGTTACCTATTAATTAAGTTCCTGTTCGATATGATTAAACAGCATTATTTTAATTTCACTAGGCGCTTTTATTAAGCTAAGTCATTGATGACGTTTTTATTCACTCGCCATTATAACTCTGTACAACCAACCTATCTCAGTGTATTCATTTCACGAAATTAAATCCCTACCGGCCCGCACATTGGTCCATCGGAGCCAGATTATTCAAGGATTAGCGTTATCAGACCTGGATTTTACCGAAATACGGGAATAATCATCGTATATGTGAAGACCGGTCGGAAGGCACGCGGTGCATTGGAATGTGCATTGGAATGCGCTTGATTTTGTGGTGTTGTGTTAATATTTGTTTTATATTTTATCAACCAGCACTCTTAAAGGTATAGTTAATCAATATTAATAACAAATCAACGCAATTAAGGTTAGTAAAAAGCAATTTCAAACTTTTAGTAAAGTTGTTAAAGTTATTACACAATTGTTTTTATTGTCAGTTTTATTGCGAGATTATTAAACCGTAACAACGAAGTTATTAGTGAATATATAATTATTCTTGTGATTTATTTACTCTTGAAGTACATAGTATATTTTGTGTAACTAGCTACCTACTTAACGAAAAATTATATACCTTTCAGCTGATATTTAAAGATTTTGTTCTTCGTTAAGTATTTTATTTACGTAGTTTTATAGTAAGCAGATAGGTAGTCACGTTAGGTAGATAGATTACAACAGTAGGTTTATAGGTATTTGTGCCATTGTATTTGGAGCTTGTATAAATTCCAGGTGATCGCGTGTGCTTTCCAGAATGCCTACAACTGATTCAATTAAGGAATTAACTAAGAAAAGAGGCAGTTTTAAGGGTCAATTAACACATTTTATTAATTATTGTGTTGAATTAAAGCAGCCGTTGACCTCTATTGTTGCCAGGGAGTTGCAGTTGCGTTTAACTAGGATTGAAGGTTTGTATGACCGATTTGACGAGGTGCAGTTACAAATTGAGTGTTTAGTTGACGATGATGCCGCGCAGGTACAGTCTGCCGCTCGTGCGGATTTTAATTCACAATACTTTAAAGCGATAGTAGATGCGCAGGAGATGTTAAGTGTGTAGTGTCCCGCTGTCGAGTAGTAAGAGTGAAGTAGGTAATCGTCAACTCGTCCAACTGCCAAATATTCAATTACCTAAATTTGATGGTTCGTACGAGAATTGGATAGAATTTCGGAATACCTTTGCCAGTCTTATACTTTCGAATGATGACATGGACGACATAAATAAATTCCATTATTTACGTACTAGCTTGGAGTCTTCTGCAAAGGTAGTAGTTCAATTTATGGGATTTTCAACTGCTAATTACAATGTGGCGTGGAGGTTGTTGTGCGAAAGCTTCGATAACAAAACATTATTACTACAAAATCATATTGCATCTTTATTTACTATTGTAAAGATAAGTAAAGAATCTTTTGTTAGTTTAAAAGGTGCAATTGATCATGTAAAAAAGAATTTACAAGCATTAACTGCTTTAGGCGAGCCTGTTAACGCTTGGGACTCGCTGTTAATCTACATAGTAAGTGGGAAATTGGACCAAAAGACTAATAGGGAGTGGGAAGAATATAAAGGTCGTTTAGATGATGATAAATTTAACAAATTTAGCGAATTTATGAAATTCTTACGTACCCATGCTAATTTTTTAGAAAGTTTGGAACTTGCTCACTCTCATCATACCCAAACACAATCAAATCCTAAGGTCAAGTCTATGGTTTCGATTCAGCAAAATAATAATAAACTTAGTTCATCTACTACAACTTGAAGTAAGATATTATGTCCCAAATCTAAGGGTGATCATATTTTATCTAGCTGCTCACAGTTTCTTGCGTTTAGTAATGATACTCGACATAAGCTGTTGCCCACATTAAAGGCTTGTTTCAACTGCTTGAAATTAGGTCATTTCAAACCCGGTTGTAGTATTTGTAAACGACGTCACAACAGCCTTGTTCACGAATTTGAGCATAAACCTGCAGTTATTAGTAATACACAGAATGATAACGTACCCTTGCCCGAGAATGTACCTTCTGCGTTGCCCAGCGCTGGGCATAGTGGTCAAACTTTGGGGGCAAAGGTAACTTGTTCTGAACAACTCAGTGTGCTTCTACCGCATTTGTAAAGATCCAGGAACATGTTGTAAGGGTAGTCCTAGACAGTGGTAGTACGTCATGTATAATCACGGAACGTTTATGTTCGCAATTAAATTTAACACCGCATCGCATAGATAGGTCAATATTGGGTATCAACAACATTACCTCACACGTAGGTAAAACTTGTCGGGTTAATATAAAATCATTAAATGAAAACTGTACCTTTGACTTTTATTGTTTTGTTTTACCGTGCATAACCAGTAATGTACCCAGTCATGAGATTGACATTAGTGACCTTAAAATACCCTCAGATATTTGTTTTGCTGATCCTACATTTTATAAGCCTTCAGCTATTGATATGTTGCTAGGTGCTGATCTCTTTTGGGATTTGTTAGGGTCGCAGAGAATAAAATTAGGTGATAAAAAACCAATGCTCTGTGAAACAAAATTTGGTTGGATCATATCAGGACCTGTTTCTGGTAGTCATATCTCTTTGTTGACATCTAATACATGGTTTTATTTAGTTAAAACCCCTGATGACTGTGACATGTCAAAATCTGATTGTGAAATTGATTTAACACGATTTTGGCAATTAGAGGAAATTAATTCCTCATCGTCATGTCATTACTCACCTGAGGAAAAATTATGTGAGGAACATTTTGTTGAAAATACGACTCGTCTTGATGATGGTCGGTTCTATGTGAGGATTTCTCTAAAACGGAGTCCTGATCTTTTAGGTAACTCATTGAAAAGAGCAAATCAGTGTCCTCTTTCTCTTGAGCGTAGATTAAAAACTAAGCCTGACTTATGTGAGATGTATCGCAACTTCATGTCAGAATATGAATCCTTGGGTTAAGTTGGGGTAAGTCCTTAGGTTAAGTTTGATTGACTTTCCAGGTGAACTGCGTGACTGTTGCGATGACATGTGTAGTGATCCGAATCATAAAATTGTGATTAATAAATTATATGATGAAATTGTAGATGCGTTGAGTCAGTCAGCTATACTGGGTCGTCAAACTAGGAGACCTGTAAGGAAACAGGTGGTGGGCTGGAACAGGCACGTGGCTGGGGTTCACGACGAGGCTAGACATAAGTTTCGTCAGTGGGTGTGGCATGGTAAACCCACTACAGGAACTGTGTATAACGACATGTGTGAGGCTAGGCGACGTTTTAAATCTCGACTGAAATGGTGTCAGAACCATGAGACACAAATACAAATGGATAAACTGGCCTCATATCATGCCCAAAACGATTTCCGGTCTTTTTGGAAACACACAAGGGGATTGCAGTGTAGGCCTAGTCTGCCCGTGAGCGTTGGAGGAAAAACAGAGTCAGATGAAATTGCTGACATGTTTAAAGACCATTTTATTGTTAGGTCTCCTTTGGGACCCTCCCAAGATATGCTGGATACTGAATCACTCGTGGAAAGGAAAACCCACATCACAGCCAGAGACATTTCTCTTATAATAAATTCGATGTCTAGAGGGAAGTCCCCTGGCCACGATGGACTCAGTTTTGAGCATTTAAAGTTTGCGGGCCCACACTTGCCCAGGGTCTTGTATATGCTGTATAATTTTTGTATAGGTCATGGTCATTTACCGGACAAGATGTTGCAAACCGTGGTGGTGCCTATAGTAAAAAACAAAACAGGAGATCTCTCTGATAAGGCTAACTATAGGCCTATCTCGCTGGCAACTGTTATAGGTAAGGTACTTGATGGCGTGCTTAATGCACAACTAAACAGGTACATCGAACATCACGACAACCAATTTGGGTTCAGACAGGGAATGTCAACTGAGGTGGCTGTTCTGTCTGTTAAGCACGCTATCACTTACTACATTAATCGTAAGACACCAGTGGTGGGTTGCTTCCTGGACCTGTCTAGGGCATTTGACCTGGTTTCGTACGATCTACTGTGGCAGAAACTTGAAAAATCACAACTACCACGAGAGCTTTTAAATATCTTTAAGTATTGGTACAGAAATCAGGTCAATAATGTTCGATGGGACGGGTGTATGTCGCAACCGTATGGGTTGGAGTGTGGGGTGAGGCAGGGGGGATTGAGCTCGCCAACGCTCTTCAACCTCTATATGAATGATCTGATAGGTGAGCTTGGTGACACCAGGGTCGGATGTCACATCGATGGCGTTTGTGTAAACAATATAAGCTACGCGGACGACATGGTGTTGCTAAGTGCATCTGTATGTGGCCTGAGAAAACTCATGGCAATATGTGAGGCATATGCGGAATCTCATGGACTGATGTATAACGTTCAGAAGAGTCAATTTATGATCTTTGAGGAGGGGCGTCGGACTTCTAATAATGTGCCAGATATATTTTTAAATGGTTGCGCATTACAGCGAGTGAACAAAATTAAATATTTAGGCCACTTGTTAACCCCCGATCTCAGGGATGGTGATGATGTTGAAAGGGAACGCAGAGCGCTGTCGGTTAGGGCGAATATGTTGGCTCGCAGGTTTACACGTTGCTCAAAAAATGTAAAAATTACTCTCTTCAGAGCTTATTGCACGAACTTTTACACGTGCAGCCTGTGGGCCGACTGTCCCCATACATCGTACAGCGCGCTGCGGGTCCAGTACAACAACGCCTTCAGGGTGCTGATGGGGCTGCTCAGGTACTGCAGTGCATCGGGGATGTTTGCAGAAGCGCGGGTAGACTGCTTTTACGCGACTATGCGAAAGCGGTGCGCCTCCCTGGTGCGCAGGGTGCGGGGCAGCTCCAACAGTATTCTGTCAATGATAGCGAGTAGGTTAGACTGCCGCTATATTAATCATTGTTGCATGATTTCTGCTGGAGTTGTGAAGGCTGAGTAATAAATATACTGCCAAATGTACTAACGTAGGATAAGTCTTTTATAACTAACAAAATGAGACATTGTTTCTTAAATAAATAAATACATTATTATTATTATATGTCTGTATGTGATCAACCTATTTCAAGCACAAGTGGGTATTTTATTCCACATCATGGCGTGCGTCGTGATCAAAGCACGACAACTAAGTTAAGGGTTGTATTTAACGCGAGTAGTTCCACTTCGTCAGGAATTTCATTCAATGACCTTCAGATGGTTGGTCCGACCTTTCAGGACGATTTGCTGTCTATCTTGCTTCGGTTTCGACAACACTAATACATTTTGTCAGCCGATGTGGAAAAAATGTATAGATTGATTGTTGTTCATCCATCTGATAGGTCCTTGCAACAAATACTCTGGCGGAATAACGCGGATGAACCCATAAAGGTGTTTCAGTTAAATACCGTTACGTACGGAACCGCAAGTGCGCCATATCTAGCTACTTAGATGTTTAAAGCAGATAAGTATAGACTGCAATGATGATAAAATCGCAGAAATCATCGAGCATGATTTTTATGTGGAGGATTTGCTCACTAGTGGGGATGATCTGGCTGAAGTATTAAATATACGCAGGCAGGTAACTGCTGCGCTCGCTTCAGCTGGCATGCCGCTAAGAAAATGGCAATCTAATGAGCCACAATTGGTGTCGGACTGCTCTTGTACACCTCTTGATTTAAATATCGGATCTTATGAATCCAGCAAGCTTCTAGGTCTTGGCTGGTACGCAGATTCAGATGAACTCTGTTTTCCGATAGGCTTAGTGCTACCAAAAGGCAATACCAAGCGAGATTTATTATCAGCCATTGCGCAAATATTTGACCCAATTGGTCTACTAGCTCCTGCAGTAGTTAGTATGAAAATTTTATTACAAAAATTATGGTTACAAAAGCTCTCATGGGATGAATCCTTAAGCCCAAAGATTTATAAGCATTGGAATGATATTTTAAAAACAATACCATTAATTAATAGTATTCGGATTCCTAGAATTGTAGTTTTTGACTCATATAAAATGGTTCAATTACATATATGTACAGACGCGTCTGAGCTCGCGTATGGAGCATGTGCGTATGTTCGCAGTACAAACGATAACGGAGAGGTTATGGTTCGCTTGTTGTTGGCTAAGAGTCGTGTTGCTCCAATCAAACCTACTACAATTCCAAGGTTGGAGTTATGTGGGGCGTTAGTAGGCACTCGCCAATATGAAAAGATTATCAAATGTTTAAGAATGCCCATTAGTGAGATTTGTTTCTGGACCGATTCCACCATTGTGTTGGGTTGGTTGCGAATGCCCCCTTCTAAGCTTCAGCCATTTGTGCGTAATCGCGTCGCTGAAGTGTTAGATAAGGCGGGTAGTTGTACTTGGCGACACATCCCAACCGAGCTTAATCCTGCAGACCTACTATCCCGAGGTATGGATATTAGTTCCCTGCAAACTTCAAAGTTATGGTGGATCGGTCCCGAATTTCTCAGTCACGAACCCATTCAGATTCCTTCTCAGCCAAAATCTGTGGCAATTCAACCCGAGACCAGGCTTAACGTTTCATTAACTACTGTAATCGGTGAAATTAAAGACAAGTTCATAGATATAAGTCGTTTTTCTAATCATCTCAGACTTATTCTTACCGTAGCTTATGTTCTCAGATGGATAGATAGTTGCAAAAAGCAATCTGCAACATCTTTATTTTTAACTGAAAGTGAACTGAGACGTGCACTGTGTTTATTAGTCAGACAGTGTCAATAGGAATCATTTCCAGAATATAATATTTTATTGAGTAACCAAGAATTACAAAAAAAAGAGTCATTTGCTTAAATTAAATATATATTTAGATGAAGATAAAATATTACGCGTTGGTGGTCGACTCGAAAATTCTGATTATAATTATGATAAAAAACATCCTATTTTACTACAGTCCTCTCATATTTTTACACATTTATTATGCTGGCTGATGCATGCTGGTCCTCAGCTGCTCCTCGCTTCTATCAGGGAGACTTATGGGCCCATAGGAGGTCGAAATTTGGCAAGACACTGCTATCGTAAATGCGTTCGATGTAGTCGTATGGCAGGTAAAATTGTCACTCCTCTGATGGGAAACTTACCCCGGCAAAGAGTTTAATCTACCGGGTTCCCATTTGAAAACGTAGGTGTAGATTATGCAGGGCCAATTATGTCTGCTACTTGTCAAGGTCGAGGTTGTAGATTGGCAAAGGTATACATCGCGATTTTTGCGTGTTTTAGTACTAAAGCTATCCATCTCGAATTAGTTGGTGATTTGACGAGCAACATATTTTTAATGGCATTGCATCGGTCCATTCCGCGAAGAGGCAAGCCTCTTAACCTCTACTCTGATAACGGCACCGCGTTTGTCGGTGCTTATAATGATTTAGCCAAGTTTTTAAAGCAAAACTGCAATTCTTTAGGCGAAAGTGTGGCCAACGAAGGCATTACCTTTCACTTTATTCCGGCTTATAGTCCTCACATGGGAGGTCTCTGGGAAGCAGGCGTCAAATCTACCAAGTATCATTTACAAAGAGTGTTGGGAAATTGCAATTTGACGTATGAAGAGCTCAACACCACTTTGACGCAAATTGAAGGAATTGTTAATTCCCGACCGTTGACTGCATTATCTGCCGATCCAGCTGATTGTACCCCGTTAACGCCAGGTCATTTTATCATTGGGCGACCCTTGACATGTTTACCACAGCCAAATTATGAAGATCGAAATACCAGCAACTTATCCAGATTCCAGCGCATCGAACAGCTCCGTCAACTCTTCTGGGTAAGATGGAGCAAGGAGTACATTGCGGAGTTGCAACTCAGAGCGAAGTGGCGATCCTGCAAGGACAGTTTGAAACTGGATACCTTAGTGGTAGTCAAGGATAATCACCTTCCACCGCTGAAGTGGAAACTAGGACGGATAGTGGCTGTGCATCCAGGTTCCGATGGCATCGCACGGGTAGCTGATATACGGATATCAACAGGGGTAATTCGACGTTCATTTAGCAAGATTTGCCCTTTACCAGTATCTGGGCAAAAACAACGTTTTTACGGCCGCCTGAATGTTACGCCTATTAATTAAGTTCCTGTTCCATATGACTAAACAGCATTATGTTAATTGCACTAGGCGCTTTTATTAATCTAAGTCATTGATGACGTTTTTATTCACTCGCCATTATAACTCTGTACAACCAACCTATCTCAGTGTATTCATTTCACGAAATTAAATCCCTACCGGCTCGAAGGACCACTGGTGGACCACCAGCGACCTATGGATGGTGGGGAAACCCCTGACAATGTGCGGGGTATTTGGGCCGGTAGGGATTTAATTTCGTGAAATGAATACACTGAGATAGGTTGGTTGTACAGAGTTATAATGGCGAGTGAATAAAAACGTCATCAATGACTTAGATTAATAAAAGCGCCTAGTGCAATTAACATAATGCTGTTTAGTCATATGGAACAGGAACTTAATTAATAGGCGTAACAAATGTACACGTCCAATTAGACTCATTCTCGCGATGTTACCGCTAAAGGGTATGGTTTGTTAGATTCGAGATCAGATTACTTCTTTCTCAATATTGTCAAATTATATGACTAGTACGGATTCAATGACTAGTTTCATGCCATAACGCGGTCCGATGACCAATTCATTTAATGAATTTCAGTGTCCTCAAAATAGGATCTTTTAATATATGTCAGAACTGACTTATACTTGTCACGTACATAAGTGAGTTCGATACAGTGTCCCTGGTGTAGAAGACATCCATATCTAGGGTCAAATGCCCAAATCAATTAAGGTTCGATACGAGTTCCAAATTAGGAGGGCGCTCAGCTATCGTGAGCTAGATGTATCTCGCCAAAATGATTCCCCGATTACGACGCTCCGAGTAATAGGTATTAATAGCATAGTACTTTATTTAAAGTCGATTGGTAAATCAGTCAAAGAAACTTCTTAATTCGGAATAATTTCCATTACGAATTTAATTAATTATAATGTAGGTACCATACTAAGTCAGTTGCTAAGCAAATAGAGTTTTCATTTTGCCCTCGACCGATAACATTAGCGTAGTAATTTAACGATGGCTCTGTCTACTAAGCTACTCAACGCGATAGCTCGAATACAATATACTCCAATCACGATTCCACTACGGCATTAATGTACTTAAGCACTAACTAAATAAATCACAAACATCACCAAGGAGTGATATGATGCTAAGCACGGGTTTGGTTAGCTTAGAATCGTTACAATACTAATCCTAACTAACTCAATTCTCAACCTATCCCCATTGTGTGAGCACCTGGGTCTACCCCCAACTTAGAACTTCTGTTCAATCAAAACTAGGTGTACGCCCTCATTTATATTTAAACGTGTGGTGTGTAATGGGCCTATAACGCATTGATGGTTTCCATCGACGCTTCCTACTCTGATATGGGTGCAAGCTAGTTAGGCTTGACTTGGCCTACCCTCATAACTGTGTGCTTGTCCCTGTCCACGAGCCGAGGCTAAGGGATGTGAACTGAAACCCTAACGAGATAATAGTCAGTGTATATATAAATAAATATATAAGACTGAACTGCGAGCTCCGTAAGTTCTGATCCAGGCCCAATAGGACGGTTCCACTTCGACGGTACCTACCCATCACAGAACGAACAGTCACCCACATTCAGGAAGCTTATCCGATCCTGTTTCCCCAGGTAAAATCGGAATGCCGCCCACTTCAAAGGTTATCGGCTTCTAGCGAATTATCAGAGGGATATGGAGTCGTTGCCACCGTTAGGTATCCCTCCATAACCAAAGCACATCGCCTTGGGTTTCCTACGCGAAACTAGCCAACATGCCGCAGTACTACCCTCAACTTCTAACATAATAAAAGATGATAAAACGACAGCAATGGCTTTACGAATGCACTGCCAGACTCAACAGCACAAGACAGTAGTAATACGCATGCATTCACACGTACTATAACCCTGCCCAATGTAAGGTGTCTTCATTTTCGTAAAGTTCCTATAACCTACTCCGAAAGCGACCCAGCCCCATTATTCGACACGAAAATAACCACCAATCGAAACAAATATGTTATAAACGGTCAATGAATAACTAATTGTACGCATATATCTTAATCGCGCTCCTTTGTACGTAACTGCGTGCCCCGAACACACCAAACCAAGATTTACAATTAATTTCAACGATCTATAATTTTTACGCAATTATAAATCACCCGACGGTACATTGAAAACACTCTAAACCGTTCCCGTTAAGCAGAGTTATAAAGTTATAAGGTAATACTCGTTTATTTCACAACCCCGGCAACAACTTGATGTAATTCGCTAAAAGGAATTTAACACTATTTCTTCACACCGATAGAAATATATAATAAATAGAGACAGCCTGCGGGTGAGGCTCCAAAGAACAGCCAACCAGCCGTATCCCAAGTTAAAGATCGAATCCCCAGCTGTGCCCCGTGTCGAACTAGCAAGAAGCGAAAGAATAATCCTTCACCTCCAGAAAAACTACTCCCCAGGCTCCGTTCTCCCCCCCAAAAGTAATATCGCAGTTTCTAAAACCTACCTACATCCTTCGTCCAATTGCGATACAGTTCCGGTGTGCGCCCGAGTAAAATATCGTTCCCTTTATATAACTACTCCTTAATTTATACGATTAGGTTAAAAATACTCCAAGAAAATGTCTAACTAATTTTCTAATTAATTATTCTTATTCTAATATTTAGAATTCGCGTCAAACATAGTAACACAGCACATGCGGCCAATTAAGATCTCCGCTACCGCCAATATTAGAATCAGCTACAATACTTGTTCATTAGAACAGAGTTGGAATTAAATCTTATTTCAATTTTTAACGGATAACCTTACGTTATTCGCTTCCAATAAAATGTAAACATAGAATTTTGCTTCATTTATGTTAACGGAAATGGCTCAACAGTGGTGCTATCTACCAGCCCTTTAAGTACTACACACGCCTTTTTGAATTTAAATTTTCTAACCCCATCTACTCATGCAGTTGCGAACTACTTCATACAATAGTTACGTTTCGTTACAAACTACTACATTATTCTGCGGACATATGTGTGGGTTATATATTTACCAAGTTTGTTACATTAACCTTTTTATTGTATGATAGAAAGTGGTTCTGTTATGTATGCCAAAAAAAAACACCCCTATTTCATCCCGACTAGGTCGAAAATTCAAAAACGCTTTGCTACATATTGTATGACAATGCTTATTCCTCCTCCTCCTTCTTCAAGCCTTTTCCCAAATCAGTTGGGGTCGACTTCCAGTCTAGCTTCGAAACGGCCGAACTTCGATATTACCCATAACCTCTGTGCTAAAAAAAGCCAGCCTTTTGGTCACGCGAGGAGTTTGAAAAGATTGCGAGCACTCGGACCCCATTACCCTAACGTTTCGACTCAAGCAGCACAAATTCATAAGCACCAATAAGATTCGAGTATTTGCGGCGTTTGAGAATCTCTGCAGAAGCAGCAGCAGCGGCACCACAGCAGCCAGCCGTGCTGGCCATATGGGACGGAGATATGGTGTCGAAGCCTGTTGCGTGCCACAGTCCTACCGATTTCGCCATGTCAAACGATGGCAAGAGACCATGTGCGATCTCTTGCCATCTTCCCGCGCCATACCGTTCGGATCAAGAAGAGTTGGCGCATTGAAAAAAAAATAGAAATCCAATACGATATTAATAGGATATATACATCGTGTATCGATACAATTAGTTGCGATACATTACGCTGACAGACCTAAGCGCGGGTATACGAAGGACCACTGCATAATCACTTACCAGCTAGCTGGGTCAAGGGTTAAATACAGAAGGCAGTACTCCTCGACACGGTACGCATTGTAAGGAGATTCCTCTCTTTGGACCCCTAATCACTGCAGGCTTCCTCCTCCAGGCTCCTTATAAGCCGATGTCGGTGGAGCACAATTTTTTATACTCATTTGCCTTCAATTCAGACGTACAGAGACTTATATTTAAAGTGAACTGTATTATGTAGCCACACCAGGGAATCCCCAAATTGCATCGACGTGGAGGGTCAGACAGGAAATAACCTGGAGTCTAAGGTGAAAAGGTTGCTTCTAGGCAAGCGTGTTCCATCCTCGACTACATCATCACTTACCAACACGTGAGATAGAACTCAAACGCAGGCCTATTAATAAATAAATAGTGGTAGATTAGATAGTACAAATTCAACCATAACTCATAAAAAAAATGTGAATATATCAATAATTGTGGAAAAAATAAAAAGAAAGAAAGAAATAAGTGTTTGATATTGGCAGTATGAACGTAAATAATGAACCTTAGTTTTATCGTAATGTATTGTACTCATATTCTGTATACATTTTAGAATTTTGCACTTATTCTCCATATAAGCCAAACTAACTAACACACACCTACCTAAATATTTTAGTTTTGAAATAGAATTATTTATTTTGGTTTCAGTTACTTGGAGCGCCGCGATTTCTTGGAACGAGCGGATGTTCGCCAGTATGAGATCGAAAGAGACTTGCGACTGAACCGCCGCAGTAACCGATAAATTGTTAGGATAGTATGCATGAGATTCTATTCCTCCTCATTATAATAGTAATAAAGTACTGCAGTGATTCTTAATGAAGCGTTTTATTATTCCTTGGTATATTGTTCCTCCGGCCAGGTGGGATGACGATCTGCGAAAGACTGCGGGCAGATGCTAGATGCGGCAAGCTGAAGATAGGGCGCTATGGCGCTCATTGGGGGAGACCTATGTCCAGCAGTGGACTAGAATAGGTTGATGATGATGATATTGTTTTCGAATGTTTGTTGTAGTAATCAAAGTGTATGTGATAATATGTCTATTAACTGCTTATGCACAGCACTGAAAAGTTAGTTTTTTTATTCCCCTTGTGATATTGGCGAAAATTTTCCGCGAATGGAAACTAAATAAAAATTTTATTAACGGATTTGATGGCCACGGGGAGATTGTCTCCCCGTTACAAAGGTTGCCGAAAAGCAACCAAAACGTCGGGATCAGAGTAAATAATAAAATAACAACAAATAGGTAAGTCACGACAGAATCCATTAAAAATAGTTTTATTTCAATATTCCACTATTTTATGTAAACACCTCAAAATGCAATTTCGGGACTTAAATGTATAACAATATAATGGAAAGCATTGATTTAGGATAGGCCTTTAACATATATACATAATAACGGCTGCCTTTTTGACTTTGTTTCCGTGCGAGCGTAGGCGTTCAATTTCTGGGTCGAGCATAATATTATTGGGTTTTTCTTATAGAAAATACTGCCCTATTTCCATAATAACTATCGTTCAGATAGAGATTGGCTCAACGATAGTTTTATCTAGTTTTAAATATTACACGTCGAAAATATCATAGTTTTCCAAAAACCGTGACATGAAAGCTAGGGCGCACAGTTTATTATACACATATGTATCTTTAGATTATAATGTATGTGGAGGAACGGGGCGTGATGTTCCTCCAATACAAAGGGAGAATCCTCCGACCAGGCAAGGTGATCACGCCTGGCGGAGTGTGGCGTAACCCAACGGTAAGGCCTAACCCCGGTTTGCGGGGGCAAGACGGGTACTCCGTGGTTCGTAAACCCGAGGGGGACATCTCGCAACCTGAGATGGCCCTGGGTCAGCCGGGGTGCGAGGGAAATGTCTTAGGGCCACCAATCGGCCATGTCGGTCTTCAGACTCGGGCTTAAACCCGGGTCTGAAGAACAACCGTTCGTTGTTTCGAATTCGACAAAACCACCCCCGCTGGCCGGCGGGGTGTCCGTTATGTTAGCGTACACAAGAGCTATATCGAGTTGGTTACTATGCCATTAAACTCTGTGTAAATACTGCCTAATTAGTGTAAAAATAAAAAAAACTCTTCCTATTTATTCTAGGAAATAAACACCATTTTCACTGTACACATGGCCGTACTCGAAAACTGCTAATTGTAAAGCAACAGAATTTACACTCAAAAATAGTGCTCTAATACTTCTCCCGCTATGCAAAATTTCATAACTATTGCTCTTGTAGGAACAGAGATATTGAACAAGACTTTTCAATGACATTCGGAGCTGGCGTTATGGCAGCGTACACATAATAGTTCTTATAGAAAGGAAACTTTTCTTTTAATAAATGCTATATGTATAAATAGTGCGTGAAATTCTGCCTCTATTAGTGTAAATACTTTATGCGAATTCGCAGTGGAATAATGCCGAATGTGAAATCATTTATGTAATAAGTTATATTAAGTACTAGCTATCACATTGGGGTAACCTATAATGCCATTACAGGTTACCCCAATGTGATTTTTTTACTTTTTAAGTAAGAAAAATAAATAAATGTTGTGCCGAACCCACCTAGCATGGGATAAGGGCAGGAGGAATTTATTTATTCTACTTACGATACGTATTAATTTTTTTAAAATTAATTATTTGTACCTAGTTCACTTAAGGAAGGAAGGCCCACAGGGGAAGATTGCTTAGGACCTCAAGCTACGTTAATCCGGCACTGTATACAGAAAAGGCATATTAAGGCGTTAGGCATAATCAGAGCAAAACCCAAGCTCGTTTGATTATGCCTTATCTGTATAATTCACGAGCTTTATATGCAACCGGGATTGGCGCTCGAATGAAGATGATTCACATATTGACTGTCATCTGAACAAGAAATAGGTACCTTTTTTTTTTTTTTTTTATCGTGCGGAAATCCCTTCGGATACCCCCCCGCCGGCCAGCGGGGGTGGTTATGTCGGGCTTGCACCGACTAAAACCGCACGCCGTCTCGGGTCTTCAGACGCCGGGGTGTAAGGTTACCCATAGAGCATATCCCTCGCACCCCGGCTGACCCTGGGCCATCTCACCACTAACAGCATCGCTCATCCTGTCTCCTCTGAAAGCAGAGGAGTACGGAGAGCGATGTGTTCCCGCCACGGTGGGTATTGGCCGACGATCAATGCCAACCCTATGAAGGGGTGAAGGGGAAGCCATTGACCGCCGCCCAGGGTGTACCGGCCGCTCCGATACCGTTCCCCCCGGACTGCAGCGGGATCGGAATCGGAGCGACACTCGAGGAGGTTACCCAACACACACCCCAAGAAATAGGTACCTACCTAACTCTGAATATTAGAACCCTGCTGAGCCTGAGAGTATTAAATACATAGGGATGTGGATGAGAATTACCTACCTACCTGATTTGCAAATTACTTGCATTCCAAACCAGTTTTGTAAGGTGTATTTAAAATAATAACATTTAATAATTGCTTGATACTTGGATGCTATTAGCAAGAGCAACCAGCAATCACGAATTTAAATGTAGAATAACGACATTTTTCAAAGGTAAAAATGTCCTGCTGAAGCCCGCGGCTCCGCCCGCGGTTATAGCGACTTTTGGTAATATCTGCGGTTCTATTCAACCAATTGCGATCAAAAATGCGGTAAATTACAAGTCTAATAAAACCTTTCTAATAATAAAAACCGAATGAAAATCCATTAAGTAATTTTTGTATAATGCCGATACATGACGTACCTTTATTTATTTTTTTCGTGTGGAAATCTCTTCGGATATCCCCCCCCCGGTCAGCGGGGGCGGTTATGTCGGGCTTGAACCGACTAAAACCGCACGCCGTCTCGGGTCTTAACACGCCGGGGTGTAAGGTTGCCCATAGAGCATATCCCTCGCACCCCGACTGACCCTGGGCCCTACATTTAAAATGGCACGTCCTTCCTCTGACACGTTCCTTGACTTTCAGAACGCTTCTAGGTAGAAAACGTAGGAATTTGGAATTTCATGGTATAGTTAAGAATTTATGATAATTTTGATAACCGCTTTTCATTCCACGTTCTACGACCTTCATATTGGTATAATTTTCATTTTCCTAACTTAAACACATCTCAAATAAAACCATAAACCGCTTTAAGTTAGACCAACCTTTGCGAGCAAATTCTATCGAAAGTAAAAGTCATCGTGTATCGAATAACTCAAAGAACTAGTTCAAGAACTAATTCATAGAATAACTTAGTATTTTCAGAATCATCGGACGTCTCCAACACATCTTAACACACCATTTCTCAGACATCGCACCCTTGCTTTAATTAATAGCTCCAAATCAGATAGCCTGATAACGGAATATCGCAGAAGGGATTAGGTAGGTATCTCGAAGTTACTTTTAACAGTAAACATTGGAAATCAATTGAAGACTGATTTCTTTAATTCAAGAAGTGCGAACCCATTGCAAACATGGTTCTTAATAGTAGCAAACAACCTCACAAGGTCCATTTCATCCATTCTACTCAATCACATCAATGAACGCGCCTCTCGAGCGAACAATCAATTTCAATTTCAACGAGAGCGTCGTTCCAGACGTCGAATGATTTGCGCACGTTGTGCTAATCAAGCAGTAAATAGTGTCGGCGAGGCTACGGTGTCACATAGCTGAGGCATAGTGGCACTAGCCAGTGAAACAGTAGTGACAGTAGTGAATTTGCATTCGTGCTGTGTTCATGATCATAGGTATTGCTTGAAATATAGATATTCATTCTGCTGGTGTTGCGTAAAACTAGTGTTAGAGTTTATTTTAGAACGTATGTGACTTGCTAAACATGACCACATATGGAAGATGGACCATGTACGAAGGGAATATGCAAGGAGTCCAGGTAATACTAGATGTTAATGTAGATATATACTTAAATATTTGGCGAAGATCAATAAGCAAGGAAATTTTCAGTATTTTGTTTCTTAATGAAGCAATTGCGCAATTGAGAATATTCTAACATATAAGTAGCATACTTATCTACTTGTCACATTACAAAAGTGTGTCAACTCAAAACAACATTTCATTTTAATTGCGGCGAGTTTATTAGTCAGCAGTAGGTAGTATCCTTTCGAGGGCTTACCCGGGGTGCCCGGCAATGGACACTTGGGCAGGACACCGTGCGGTTTTAGTCGGTTCATGCACGACAACCGCCCCCACTGGCCGGCGGGGGGGTATCCGAAGGGATTTCCGCACGTAAAAAAAAGCAGTAGGTAGTAATGGCTTGACCCATACACCCACCGGTTCCTCGGGCCTACCTGGGAAACCGCGCTGGATGGGTCGGCGGCACTGGTGCACAACCCTGCCGCCGGCAGCCCCCCTCTTGCCGTCGTTGCAAGGGGACCCGGCTGCGTGGCGGCGGCGGTTGGGGATATAGCGGTCGTGGCCGCTTATATCACGCCGAACCGAGACCAAGCTGCATATGAGCAGTGGCTCCGTCAGCTGGCCGTCGTCGTCAATGCCTGCCAGCCCCGTCCGGTCCTTGTGCTCGGGGACTTCAACGCCTGGTCGTATGCCTGGGGTTCCCGACACGAAAGGGGCGCGACGGGGCATAGAGGCAGGGCACTGGTGGACTGGGCCGCACGACTCGGCCTAGTCCTCCTAAATCGGGGAGCCGTGGACACGTTCGTGACCTCGAGGGGTAGCTCCATCGTGGACCTATCGTTCGCGAGCCCCTCGTTGGCGCAACGTGTTCAGGGCTGGCGCGTCGTTTTGGGGGAGGACACAAGTTCGGATCACCGATACATTCGGTTTGACGTGTCCCCCCCTGCGAGCGACGCGCCGGCTGCACCGGCTCCACCCGAGCCACGTTGGGCGCTTAAGCGACTTGATCGGGAGCTCCTCCTGGAAGCCGCCATCGTACAGGCCTGGGCCCCTGCGCCGGACAGGCCTGTCTGCATAGACGATGAGGCGGAGTGGTTCCGGGAGGCCATGACCCGTGTCTGTGACGCGGCGATGCCTAGGGCTCCGCCCTATAATCCGAGGGGTCAGGTCTACTGGTGGTCGTCGGAGATCGCGCAGCTCAGACGGGGCTGCGTGATCACGCACCGCCGGTGGGCCCGATTCCGCAGGAGGCGTCGCCGCCCCGCAGATGCGGAGGCCCGAGAGGCGGAGTTGTACGAGGGATACAGGGAGGCCAGACGAGCCCTCCGAGCGGAGATAAGGCGTTCCAAACGGGACGCCTTCCGCGAGCTGCTGGAGACGCTGGAGCGGGACCCTTGGGGGCGGCCCTACCGGATGGTGAGGGGCAAGCTGCGCCCCAAGGCCCCGCCGTTAACCCGGTGTCTCCAGCCGGATCTGCTCGGAGGAGTTGTTGGCTCCCTGTTCCCAGCGCGGGCGGTGGAACATGTTCCACCGCGGATGACTCCGCCTCGGTTGCGCATGGCGCCCGACGTGGAAGACGACGACGTGCCCGAGGTCACTTGGGTAGAACTAGAGCTGGCGGTGAGAAGGCTAAGAGCCAAACACACCGCCCCGGGACCCGACGGCATTCCAGGCCGAGCGTGGGTCCTAGCTCTAGTCGACGACGCTCTCGAGCCCCGACTGAGAGGGCTTCTCAGCGCATGTTTGGAGCGGGGCCAGTTTCCGAAATTGTGGAAGACGGGGAAACTGGTCCTCATCCGAAAGGAGGGGCGCCCGGCGGACTCGCCGTCCGCCTACCGGCCCATAGTGTTGCTCGACGAGGTGTGCAAGCTCTTTGAAAGAGTAATTGCGAAGCGCCTCGTCGAGCACCTCTCAAGAGTGGGGCCGGACCTGGCGGATGGCCAATATGGCTTCCGCCAGAGGCGCTCCACCGTGGATGCCATCATGCGCGTGAGGGCTCTGGCGGAGGATGCAGTAGCCCGGGGTGAGGTGATGTTGGCGGTGTCCCTGGACATCGCCAACGCGTTCAACACCTTGCCCTGGAGTTGCATTAGGGAGGCGCTCGTGTATCACGAAGTGCCTCTCTACCTCCGCCGCATAGTCGGGGCGTATTTGACGGAGAGAGCCGTCATCTACCCAACAGTGACCGGTCTCGGTCGGCGTGAAATGTCGTGCGGTGTTCCACAGGGATCGGTCCTGGGGCCGCTCCTGTGGAACATCGGATACGACTGGGTGCTTCGCGGTGAGCTCGTAGGCGGTGCCGCCGTCACGTGCTACGCGGACGACACGCTCGTGACGGCGTGCGGGGCGACGTACCGCGAAGCGACCCGAAAGGCCACGACCGCGGTTGCCCAAGTCGTTAGGCGGATCCGGCGGCTGGGTCTCGAGGTGGCCCTGCATAAAACCGAGGCCCTGTTCTTCCATGGGCCTCGGAGCAAGCCACCCGAGGGATCCAGTCTCATCGTGGGAGGAAATCGCATCGGCATCAAGCCCCAAATGAAATATTTGGGGCTCGTGCTCGACGGCCGATGGGACTTCGGAGAGCACATCCGAAGTCTGGCCCCCAAATTGAAGGGCACAGCTCTTGCTCTGGCTCGGCTGTTGCCCAACATGAGGGGGCCCGATGACTCCTGCAGGAGACTCTACGCGGGGATCGTGCGGTCCATGGCCCTGTATGGGTGCCCAATATGGGCGGAGGCCCTGAGGACCAGAACTGTGCAGATGCTGCGCGCTCCGCAGCGAGTTCTGGCCATCAGGGTCATCCGAGGGTACCGCACGATCTCCTTCGAGGCGGCGAGTCTCCTTGCCGGAACTCCGCCATGGGACCTGGAAGCGAGAGCCCTTTCGCAACTGTACCAGTGGCGAAAGGAGGCGCGGGAGCAGGGATGGAACCCCGAGCCTCGAGAAATCGAGGCCGTGCAGTCCCAGCTCCGCCAGGCCATCGTGGTGGAGTGGAAGGAACGACTTGGGCAACCAAGCGCAGGGCACGCCGCAATAGCGGCGGTAAGGCCCATCATGGAGGATTGGCTGGAGAGGCGACACGGAAGCCTCTCCTACCGACTGACGCAGGTGATCTCAGGGAAGGGGTGCTTCGGGGACCACCTGCATCGGATCAGGAAGGAGCCAACGCCTGAGTGTCATCACTGCGACGCGAGCGAGGACTCAGGGCTGCACACGCTGGCGGACTGCCCGGCGTGGGAGGCGCCGAGGCGTGACCTCGTGGCAGCCATCGGGGTGGGAGTCCTCTCGCTCGGCAGCATGATTGCGGCAATGGTGCGGAGCGCGAGCGCGTGGGCCGCCGCCGCCTCCTTCTGCGAGCATGTAATGCTCGCGAAGGAGGTGGCGGAGCGCGCCCGGGAGAGACTTAGAACTCTCCCGGTCCGCCGAGCCCGCAACTTGCTCGCCGCGCGTCGCAGGCAACTCAGGCGCCGGAGGTCGCTTAACGACCTCCGTCCTCCATGAGCGCAGGCCTGGGGGTGGCGGGTGAGGCCACCTGTCACCCCAGCAGAAGCAGGCCGGGACGGTGGGGCGACTAGCGCCCCTCCCCCAAACCGGGGCAAGACGGGGACACCGTGGTTCCCAAACCCGAGGGGGCCATCTCGAAACCGGAGATGGCCCAGGGTCAGTCGGGGTGCGAGGGATATGCTCTATGGGCAACCTTACACCCCGGCGTCTGTAGACCCGAGACGGCGTGCGGTTTTAGTCGGTTCAAGCCCGACATAACCGCCCCCGCTGGCACGCGGGGGGGTATCCGAAGGGATTTC
This sequence comes from Cybosia mesomella, assembly GCA_946251805.1. NCBI lineage: Eukaryota > Metazoa > Arthropoda > Insecta > Lepidoptera > Erebidae > Cybosia > Cybosia mesomella. The sequence continues at coordinate 22,010,986 of OX276401.1, forward strand.
CGCACGAAAAAAAAAAAAAAAAAAAAGGTAGTAATGGCTTATCGTACCAGAGATTATAATAGTATTCAACACAGGAACGAACCTGTGTCTTATACTAAAGACACCGCTGCTCCGGAGTGACAAACCATCTCACCTTGTGCGGTAGTGTACCCAAGTTTATTGGTGAAATTTAGTCCATTGATAAAATAAATTTCCCGAATAACTACCTTTTTTTTTTTTTCATGCGGAAATCCCTTCGGATACCCCCCTTCGGTTATGTCGGGCTTGAACCGACTAAAACCGCACGCCGTCTCGGGTCTACAGACGCCGGGGTGTAAGGTTGCCCATAGAGCATATCCCTCGCACCCCGACTGACACCGTGGTTCCCAAACGGTGTCCCCGTCTTGCCCCGGTTTTTTATTTTTTTTTCCTACCCCCGCTTTGGAGCGGGGCCTGTTTTTACTTTGAAAAATGAATACTATGCCTATTCTAAACCTAAACTTTCCTCTTACATTCCGAGCCTCTTTGTCATACCAGTTCTCGCATTTATTCTTCTCGGACTTTCATTCAAACCTTTCATTCTCTGTGGGGATATGGGGGCATCTGGGATTTGTGTACCTATTCTACTATTCTATTTATTTCTCTTCTTTATTTATTTAATCCAATAAGCTTTTTACATTATATCTTATAACTAGTTACTGTCTAATACATCAGACTTATTTGGTAGGCAAAATACTTTTTTTTTTTTTTTTTTTAAAACATGCTTATATTATGACACTTAACTACATATACAGCTATTACTTTAAAACTATGTTTTAATTATGGTATGCCACATTATGTTCATCATGATGGGCTAACATAATATTATTACTCCTTGTTCCTTTTATTTACAATCCTAACTATTTTGGTTACAAATTTTATAGTAAGCTCGGTGTGTTTGCTTATTAGTGTGTTAATGCCGTGTCTGTCTAATGTGATACCTGTGGCGGATTCCAGCTCGAGCCTATCTTTTGCGTGGATTGGACAGACAGTCAGGAGGTGAACCACCGATTCCGAGACCCCCGGCTCACAGGCGCACGATGGGTCCGCCTTACACTTGAATCTCGTCAAGTATTCGGCGAACCCACCGTGCCCTGTGAGGATTTGGGTTATAGGACCCTCGATGGCAATCCTCCCGACCGTCTTATACGCCTCCACCGCGCAAGGGAAGAAAAACTTGGTGGTTGAGGCGGTCTCACCTTCCCGATAGCGCCTATTCCACTCGTCAAGAGAGCCCTTTCTTAGGACTCTCTTGACGAATGAGACAGGACACTGGTCGTAGACCGGTTTTTTCTTGAGCCTCAGGGCGGCCTCCTTGGCGAGGCAATCCGCCCTCTCGTTCCCCTCTACACCAACATGTGCCTTGATCCAGTAAAGAGAGACGCTCTTGCCCTGCCGCTTGCACCGACCAAGAGCGTCTCTAGTTTCCACTGAGAGGGGATGCAGGGAGTGCGGATTGACTACGCTGAGGAGCGCCGCCTTGCTGTCACTAAACACCCCGAACGCGGCAACATCATGTCGCTCGACCTCGCATACCGCTTTGCGCAACGCCAGGAGTTCCGCCTGGTCGACGGTGCCAGTGAGCTGCGAGAGCAAACTTGCGGGCCAAAGTCTCGGACTGACTGTTCCACATAGAAACAGCAGCCCCGACCCGACCCTCAAGCTTGCTCCCGTCAGTATATATTCTGATGTCATGTTGTTGTAAGTTACGAAGTTGTACCTCGTCTACCACGCTGTCGAAATCCAGGCGCACACGCTCCGCGGGATGCGGGGCGGCCAAAACGGGTGCCAATCGCTCGATCTCTCTGTCCCCTAGCCATGGCTGGGACACTCCTCTCTGAGGTCCAGAGGGAGTATCCCAGCCAGCAGCAATGACGAGTGCAGGGAGACCGTGCGGTAGGCTTTAGTTAACTTTTGGGCGAACACACGTTGAACCGCGTTCAGTCGTTTCCTGACGCATGCTTTGTTGGTCGCCTCGTACCAGGCTGGAGCCCCGTATAGGATGACTGGCTCAATGACAGCAGTGTAGATGGTCCGGATCACCTCGGGGTGTAACCCCCAGGAAATCCGGGCCGTCCTTGCCAATTTTTTGTAGATGCGAATCGCCTTGACACAAAAATTCTTAACGTGGCTGTTAAAATTTAAGTTGCAGTCCACTGTGAGTCCCAGAATTTTAATTTCTTTGGACAGGACAATGTCGACCCCGCTCATGGTCAGACGTGGGTGGTCGTACTTCCTTTTCCTGGTGATGACCATTGCACAGGTTTTATGAGGGGCGAACTTTAGCTTGTTTCTGACCCCCCACGCCCGAACACACTCGAGGGCGACATTGGCCTGTCGTTCAATTTCTAAGGCGGTGTTACCGTCGAAGACGAGAACCACGTCGTCGGCGAAAGCCTGCACGTAGCTCCCGTCCCCTTCGAGTAGCCTAAGTAGAGGGTCCAATAGCAGGTTCCACAGCAAGGGGCCCGTTACTGAACCTTGGACACACCCTTTTTGGGTTCCTCGTTTGCTCCTTCGCGAGCATTACATGCTCGCAGAAGGAGGTGACGGCGGCCCACGCGCTCGCGCTCCGCACCATTGCCGCAATCATGCTGCCGAGCGAGAGGACTCCCACCCCGATGGCTGCCACGAGGTCACGCCTCGGCGCCTCCCACGCCGGGCAGTCCGCCAGCGTGTGCAGCCCTGAGTCCTCGCTCGCGTCGCAGTGATGACACTCAGGCGTTGGCTCCTTCCTGATCCGATGCAGGTGGTCCCCGGAGATCACCTGCGTCAGTCGGTACGAGAGGCTTCCGTGTCGCCTCTCTAGCCAATCCTCCATGATGGGCCTTACCGCCGCTATTGCGGCGTGCCCTATCCGAATAACTACCTAATAACAGGAATTACTATTCTGTGAATGTCCTAGAACGGGATATGTATTTAACATGCTTTTCAAAAGAAATTTCTTTTGATGTTATTAGCAAACGTGCTATGGCAGAGTTGATTACAAAAACCATTTATTACATAAGTAACTTAAAATTGAATTAGTTTTTTCTACTTCATCGGATTTCCTAAAGTGCGACACCTATTCTTTATTTGTAAGCATCACTGCGACTCTTTTGTCATTGAGGTTCACAGTCGGCTCTCTTTTGTAGCAGCTTTTATCACCATCATCATCTCATCAAATGTCTCGGAAGTGCTTCCTAAACACGGGGTCCCACGATTTTCAGCATTCTTGACGGTGACACAATGGTACGACTTGTCATCCCTTGCGATGTCAATGAAGTGTTTCCTTCTCAGGCAGCTACTATTAGGGTGCAGATTATTATGGGCGTCTTCAATAAAACAACACAACGTGGTCTGTAACTTCGTGTATACCATACTATATGTGTTCATGTAGAGACTGGGTGGTTCTACCATCGAAAATATTTCATAGAATAATTCCTTGGAAATTCATTCCTTGGGTTGTTTTAGCACTAGCTTTTCAATCAAGCTAGTATAATTACTATTTAATGCTCAGATTTGCAATTAAAATTGAGAGGTTGTAGATTCGAACTCTACCTATTTAGGAACATTACCGGTGTGAATACACTCTTAAATCAAGCAATTTAGGTTAGTTGAGGGGGTTAACGAGAACACTAGTAATATTGTGACCCCACTTTGCTGCTTGTTTGCAGGTAGGTACAGTTAACGACAAGAGTTGCAAAACACTAAAATATATACAAACCTTTTACACATTGGAATACATGTATGAATATTGATGTATTAGTAGTTTTATAATCCTTAGAGACATATTTTATATTGTTATTTTCTAAAAAGTTTAAGAACAAAGGGCTCTATAAATTAGAACGTGTTAAGCTACTTTTGTCGTTGACTGTGCTTCTTAATTACAGTATCCGGCTTTTGATTTACCACTTCGGGAAGAAGAGTGAGAGTCTGGCTAAGATCATCTTGCTTCAGTTTTAGGAGCGTTCTGTTGACAGTTTAAAACGGTTTGAAACCTTATTATCAAATTGTCAGTCTGCTGTGTGATAGAGAAACCGCTCTATTACATGGAAGCAAGTCGATCTAAGTCGGACTCTCACTCTTCTTATCGACGTGCCTAGTCTGGTATCTACTTTAAATACATGTCTATCGTCTAAGCAATTGCTAGACGTTTTAGTTGGTCATTATACCAAGTGCTACTGCATCAATTATTGTGGATTTGATCTCCACGAATATTTGTAATTATGAATTGAGTACAGGTTGCAATTCTGTCTTATGTAAGAGATTCCTCTAAGGTTTTCGGGGCCCGAACGAACCTTACTTATTTAATAATGAATGTGGTCCTTTGTTTAGTAACATATTCCATTCTATAACACTACTGCTACTTACCTACTTTACAATACAACTCAATTTCCGAGTAGTGAATTCAGAGAACCTTATAGCCACTAGAATTTGTAAACATATCGTCCATTTGATCCCATATGTTATAAAATATTATGTAACTCATACATACGTTACATTCATACCGGCTAGGGTAAGTTCGAGTTATATTGAGTAGAACTTTTATGCATTTGACCCACAGAATTTAAAGTCAAGAGGAAGTGCCCTTAAGCATTGTTAGTATGGAAATAACCGCCAAACGTTTAAAATATTATGAACAATCACATTGCTTAAAACTGTGACTATTATTATTTTATTATGTCGATGTAGACTGATGGTAAGAAATTAAGTTACTGGTTTGGCCAACGGCTTAGAAAATCGTTTTAGCTAGATATAGAGTTTTACAATATATAGAGTCATGGCTTCTTATCTATAGGCTCTTACTCTACATTTTGTGATTGGTTCTTAACTTCTAATCATTTTAGCCAAGATAAAGAGTTGTACAAGACTTAGAGTCATGACTTCCTATCTATAAGTGTGTTATAGGCCATAACTCTACATTTTTTGCTTCTTAACAGTGAACGAGTTCCGAACTTGTGACTTCTGGCAAGCTACTTTAAATTTTCGATGGGATTAAGTTTTTTTATAACGGTCACATCACTCTAACTTCACCTCGCCTATTGGTAAGTTAAATCTCAGGAATGAGGGTCATTATTACTAATACCAGTAATGCTACAATGGTGGCCCTCAGCTTGACGGCTTCATCAGATGCTTTTTCACGCTCTAATCTGCTAAAGGACCCGGGATTGTAGGAAGAAGAAAACATTTTTCAATAATTTAATTTAGATAGAGTTATGGTAGAGTAGATACATGACCAGTTTTCCTATATTTTATAAGAAACTTATTACTCCTAATACTCCTATGGCAGAGGTGACTACTGCAGTGTATAGGCGCGCTTCTAACAAGAACAATGTCTCGGAAGAGAACCTAATAATGAGTTAAGCTTGTCTTTGTAAGTACATCAAATTTATATTTGTACTGTTTAATGTACTGTGTGTGAGATAGAGAGATATCATCTCAGATTAACTTACTTAACTCCGTTTTTGCGTTAAGTTGTAAGTATGACAAGTTCATATAACTTTGCGCAAATACTGAGGATACCTTGTGCAACAACCATCTGACACCTTATATATTATGACAGTGGAAATGTATAAACTATTTATTTAGAACATTTAACAGCCACTTATCTACCTCCTACAACGGGCTAGGCACCGAGGAGCCATGTAAATGGATATCTAATATAAATAATGACGTAATCTGGAACAGTGAACGTGGTAGAAAGGAAAAGTGGGCGAACTGCCGATTACCTATACAGCCTCGAGCTGCGCCTACGCCTATCCACTCCTTACGCTTTACATCCTTCAAAGAATTTACATCAATACCGATTTTTGTCTTTAATATTTTAAATTACCATGCAATTCTGAAAAATATGCATCTACATGACGGAATTGAAATATGGCGTATGGCATTACGGTCATATTTCAAAAGAGGACTTTTTGTTCTCTGTACAGACTTGAGCATACAATAAATATTCTTATTTGGCATTAACTTAATAAACTTAAAATATGATAACCGAACTTACATAAAGTTCACGTTCAAATTAACGACAAGTTAAAAGGTCTTTTATTTTCTATATATCTTGCAGGAACGCATGGGTCTTCATTTTTCCGTTTTACTCGTAGTTTCCAAAACTAATAGAACGATGTGCATTAATAAACCGCATTATTAAAGTGACGGCAATTTATTGTCGATTTAATTAAAATACAAAAATAAACGAATGAACGTCTATAATTGCTTGCGTTGCTCCTGTAATTGAACGTTTCAAAACAACGGAGCTATTGTTGTCCAAGTACCATAATATTTGCTCAGGTGTGCGCTATTCGAGGTGAGACCCGTACAAATGAAATGAATGAGCCATGAGCCACGGTGGTAATAGTGGCGCACAGTGCGCATGTGTACTCGCGCTCGATAACCGCACTACGCCCGTGTTCGCGGCACGTGTCCATATGATCACCCGTAAGGATTCTGTGCGTATTACCGACCGAGAGACCGAGATGAAGGAGGCTGTGCCGCGACGCCATACAACCGCGTACCGAGCCGATCGGCGGCGCGCGAAGTCCTAGGCGTTCGGGCGCGGGGTGAGCCGTGATCGTGAACGATGCGCGCGACGGCCGGTGGCGGCGCGCCAGTCGCACACTCGCGCCTGACGGGGTAGGCGCTAGTCTGCTGTATCGAATAAAACGCGCTTTTTAACACTGCCGTGTTCTGATTATACATATGCATCGAATTTTTTTTTTATAAGTGCGCCTGTAAATTCTGAATGAGGATTTGATGGTAACGTGTGTAATCGACTCGGAAAGAAAGAGCTGCGGTGCTGGAATTGGATAAACTGGTGAAAATCGCTTTGTCGGGAAAGTGTTTTTCTTGTTTGTGCACGGCGTCGGTGGGACCGACAGCGGGCGGGTGCGCGGCCCTTGTGGCGGGTCGGTGGATGGTGGCGCGCGGGTGGGCGCCGGGGTGCGGCCGGCGCCGCTAGCAAAATGTCGATACCCCTGGGCCGGGAGACTGTGCTCCCCACACAGGTGAGTCTACATCGCTTCTTGTGGCGTCACTGACACACGCGACTTAAATCTATTCAAATCATTATAAATCAATTAAACCAATCATAATCAATAAACATAATAATTTTATGAGACTTTTCGCCCATGCTACTTTTCAACTACGACTATAAATAATTAGGTTCTATTGCAAAATTTCTAAAGATATTTTTTAAAATTTAAAATTAATATTCTAATCTGCAGACTACAAAATCCTTCGTTGCTGTAAAACTAATTAGGTACATATATAAAATTAAAATAACTACCTACATTTATCTACTTGACATCGTAGATAAACAGGTGACTAAAAACAGAATAATTGCTTTACTTATCAAGATAACATACGTAAATGCAAAATTAATCTATCATGTTCTAATAATACGATATTGATTGTAATTCAGGGCCTCGTACGTACCTCGGAGTAGTACTTGCGCATTCATTTTAGCAAAATTTTCGTGTTATATAACTGGTTGTCTCAATAGCGCAGCGGTAGCAAATGCGAATACTTTGCATAAGGTCTCGGGTCCGATTCACAAGTCAGGTAAAATTTTATACGATTCTTCTATCCGGCATAGAGTCTGCAAAACGTGCCTGGTGATGTCAATTATCTCGCTCTTTATTACGCGAGTCCCGTGGATCCTAAGACATAATTAGTGAAATTTTAGCGTATATTCTTACTATATTACTATTACTTATTCCTCTGTTCCTTCTTCAGGGATCAACAGGCGTGATAGGGTTTATAAAAAAACATTATCGCAGTGATATACACCTAGTTAGAATGTATAGATACAATATTACCTATAGATTATACAATGTCTACACTATAAATTCTCAGCTATGATATGGGTTGATAAGCATTGGTTTGGTTGCGTAGTGCGTAAATACGTGATGAACTGTTGACTGATCACGATGAACGATTGTCTATATAACGGTTTACAGAAATAATAGTTACACAAGAACAGATATGTATATAGACGCAGAATACGTTCGGTTTAAATGTCATCGAATAAGTTATTCAATATCTATTAATAAATTAGGTTAAGGTCGAGAAGAATTGTTATCTTGAATTAGCTCTTGATTCAAAATCACTGCTTCTGCGGGTTCGGGTCGGTTATTGTTTTTTGGTCATAGGTATCTCTGGTTCTACTTAACCAATTGCAATCAAACATACGGCAGATTTTTACGATATACGATACGGCTGACCAAGACTTTAATAGAAAAAACCTCAAAGCTCAATGTAAGCAACCTCAAGCATCAAAATCCGTTCAGTGCTTTTTGCGTCCATCGTGAACAAACAGATAAATAGACAAACAGACAATAATTACAAAAAATATATTTTGTGTACATATTCGTTCATCTAAAATAACCTAAGATTTTTTTTTAATATCTCCAAGATTCACACACAACTTATATATAATTTCATGTTGTCAATGTTGTACGACTAGCTTTTGGCTGCCGTGCCCAACAGTATTATAATTGACGCCTGATGGCGTCTATCAGTGAAGTCCTCGGTCACGGTCCTCTTTTCGGCGTTCATGGACGTATTAGAAATTATTAGTGATCACTTGTTTTATCGGTGAAGCGTAAATACTTTGCTTTTACATTTATTTCCTAATGATCTGATCCTCAGCTTTTGAGTCTTGTCAAGCTGTACCCAATCCTAGAGTAGTGGACTATCGTTTCACCCTCGTACTGAGAGGATGCCTGTACCCTACGGGACAATTTGTAAATCAGGGCTATCCAATACGAGAAAACCTTCATTTTAGGTTAGCTCTATCAAACTGACTCTGAGGTTTAGTTTATTAACGTTTTCTGACCCACTGACCGACGTTTGCGATGGCGTAATGGGCAAACCGCGGACTTGCAACTGTATACCCGGTAACCCGGTATACCACTGACGTAAACCCTTCCTAGCACTGAGAGTACCTGTAATGAGTGGCCGACTTTTCTAGGATGCTTAACTTAAACTGACAATTGTTTTTTTTAAATAAAATTGGCTATCAATTGAAATTGAATTAGAAGTAGACATAGTCATTGTTAATACATCTAATAATATTAAAATAATTAAAATTTCTTTTAATTTATCATAAACAAACTTTTCAAATAGGTAGGTACCTAATGTACCAATGATGATTCATTGGCGATTATGGTCACAAGGAATGTTACCCACTATTGCTTAGAGAAATTAAAAATCCAACAGAAATGAGTGTGCACGAATCCTAACGGTGCTTACAAGTTCTACTAATCGTAAACTTGTCGGTGACAGCAGGATTGGCCCAAGGTAGATGAATGTGGTACAAATCGGTACTACTTCACATTAGGCTACGATTACACTTGACCTAACTTAGTTGTTGACCTGCGGCACGAAGTATCTGATCCAATGTTGAAATGTTTCACTGAGTTTCACTGTGTTTCACTATGTTTAAATGTCACTTTGATAATTTTTTTATGGGAATGTGGATGATGTTGTGCTACAATTCAGTTCTGGTTTAATCGTGATTGATTTCTTTTCTCATGCACGTAGTGCACTCATGTACTTTGATTATTTTTTTATGGGAATGTGGATGATATTGTGCTACAATTCAGTTCTGGTTTAATCGTGATTGATTTCTTTTCTCATGCACGTACTGTCACATCCTTTCGAGGGCGTACCCGGGGTGCCCGGCAATGGACGCTTGGGAAGGACATTGTGTGGTTTTAGTCGATTCGATTCTGACATACCCACCTCATCGCTGGCACCGATGGGTTGAAGTCCGTGGGAGTTTCCATACGTAAAAAAAAGGCCTCAGCTCCACGAGACGGTTTCTGACCGGCGCTAAGCGAACCGGCAAGTCGTGCCTGAACGTCGTGGAATGACGCGACATCAAAGTCGGCGTAAGCTCCTGTTAACTGCGGTACACTGCGAAACCGGACCACGCAAAAACCGCCCCGTAAATGCAGCTTATGTGACCATCAAACAAGTACTTTAATCACACTGATCACGGTATCTAAACGAAAGCCGGCGATAATAGGGTTATATAAACAAGAAGCTGTATACATCCCTATCTAGTACAATACCCCTAGTTGTTATACAATTAATACTAATTACATAGTTGGCATGTGTTAGTGACTTAGCTAATAGAAATGCCTACATAATCTAAATTTCTAATAAAGTCACGTTTCATTGTAACCATTCTTAGAAAATCATACACATTGTGTATGCTTGACGTTCTTAGACGGCATGGATGGCGAAATGGTTTATTGGTATCAACCAGTCACGGTATGGAAGTAGTATGAGAAGAGAGTATTAAAGAATTCCTCCCCATCGATTTCGACTGGCGTGCCCAGAAAGCAGGCGGTATTGTCAATTCTTTGAGCTAAACAATAAATAAAATAGATAATAATACCTACCTATATAATTCTAATAAATAATATTATTATCTTCTATTTATATCATTCTCTAAACATTTATTGAGTTAAATCCAACTCGAGACTTCACTTACCCATTCACTGCATTACGTAACGTGTTTCTAACACTTACTTTGATACTTCATCTGTTATAATCCGTATTCTTGAACTACCTTAGGTTCATGCGATACAAAGTTCAAGGGTGTATTAATCCACCAGCCAGGGTGTAAGGTTGTCGACTATTTCCAACATTATTTTCACATTTCTTAACTCACGGTACTGGGAAACGCTACGCTCGTTAAACATTATAATTATGTAATTACCAATTTTAGAGTATATTATGTTGAACTAGTCTTCAGGTCAGTAGATACCTATTATACGTGTAGACTGCAGTATTGTTATTTAAATATTAACGAAAATAATAAACGACTTGGAATTTTCCTAGAGTGCAATGGTAGTGTCGTAGGACATTAGGAACCTATAGGTTTCAACTTATACGAAACAGAAATAACACAATGAAATCGCCCGATTCTTTTTACAATAATGTGTCTAAAATAGAAAAAATAATAATTATACATATAGTTCACTACTTATTACACACACACATACATCAGACAGAAACGACTCTACTTTTTATTCATGTAAATGTCTTATAAAACTGGTTGATCTATTCCTAAACAGAAACGGTGATCATGACAACCGGCAAAGGAAACATCACTTATAGGTAATAATAATATATGCGATAGCATTAATGGACAGTGGTGGACAATTTAATAGAAATTTTTGCTTAAGTCCCTAATATATTATTTTATCTGTGGTACTGCTAAGATTATATTGTAAAGATATTGATTATTGTTTTATGCAAATTTTAAACTTTCTCGTCTTTTGCAAGTGATGAAATCTCAAGTGATGAATTCTCGGCAATGAGCTTATCATAAATCAGTTAGATAAATAAACTAGGACGGTTGCCAGCTTGGCAATCAACCCAAACTTAAGCGTAGCGAGATTTGCCTATCCAACAATAGGTCAACGTGACCGGTCGACTTTTTCCATTGATTTGGTTTTTCGGTGATTATTCCTCGATGGTAAGACCGATCTGGACATTCGACCCCTTACGACACTCAGTAATGTCTACTTGATCACCGTGGCAAATTTGGTCGAGATCGGTCAAACGGTCTCGGAGGAGTTTCATTTGTTTGAAATGCAACTTTGAAACCAAAGACGCTTCGCTCGCCTTCGGCTCGCTACGCTTAATAATTGGTAGGAAGGTAAATGCCTACTGATAAATCTACTATTTCTAATTAGTCTGATTTATATAAAGTTGATAGGATTTTCAACGAGCTTTCCTTGGTGAGATGGATGTCAGATGTCTTCACTTGATATTTCACACTTGACAGTCTAACTTTTTCGAATGTAATATATTTGGTAGTCAAGTGAAGTGAACAATCAATCATGTGTTCTTTAGATATTAGAAAAAACAGAGGACCTACACTAACAGTATAGATTACCCCTCCAGCTAAGCTAAATTGCTTATGTTAGGAGTGGGTACATATCGGTAGTTTGATAGGCAGGATTTGAACCCCTTTGACCACTATGCTACTGCATTTCTCGTAGATTTATCTCTGAAATAAATATTTATTTGATGCTCAATTTATATTTATAAGTAATCGGAAAAAGGTACCTAATTGCGAAACGTTATAGGTACCTACATTTCTGTCCTTAATACCCATTCACCCGTTGGATTTATAGGGTAAACACGATGCCTTTGATAATTTATATTGCAGGCCTCAATAGAGGCTATAACTTTGTATATACCTACTCGACACTTACGGTTTGAAAAACCGCTTGCTGGTTTCCGCATTTGCGAATTACAAAAAAATCGTATCTAAACACTGCTATAGCTGGAATAATAAAATATTACACAACGCTATCTAGACACAAAGTACACATAGTCTATATATAGGTTCAAGTATGCAGATAAACATGCTTAGATACATTATTTTTGTAAATACATACATAGAAACAATGCCAATGCAAACTTTTGCACTGAGCGTGAATCGAAACCGAATTTTACTGCTATGCAATACGCAACAGAGCGTCTTATAAACCTATTGTGAAAAAACACACTACCGTCTAAGGAGGTATAAACTGTCAACATTCCTATGTTTATAAGTTTATCCTAATATTGCAGAAACCTTTACTTAAGGGCTAAATAAAAATCTAGTGGGGCGGAAATCACACACAAAACTTATTTTTAGGGACAATTTGTATGGTAGGTACCCGAAACCTTGAACGTACAAACCCCAAAATCTAATCAGTTCTTCCCATTAACCAAACAAGATGATTGGCGAAAGAATTTTTTAAATCGGATAAGTGGTTCTTGAGTTATTGCGTAAACAGACATCCAGACCAACAGACAGACCAACACAAAATTTTTTTTTGCTTAATTAGAATCATGTGAAACGTCGAGAAAAGTGATAAAAAGTGACTAAGATTTTGATTTTTTTTGCGTGATTTTAAGACTTCGGTGTCCCTAAGTAAAAAACATAATCTTAATCCGATTTTAGATATAAAGACGCTTCGTATAGATAAGTCGATAGGCGTCATGATGAATCATATGTAAATAAGGTCACATTGGACCTCATACTTTGTGGTAGTCAGTTCAGTGTCCGTCTAGGTACACTCTCATGGTTGCAACATGACTCACCATTTCTGCGAACCATCGCGTTTATCTGTAAAAGTTACCTTTATGTGTTTCAAATGTTGTATCTGTAGTGATCCTGATTTGGTAGGTAGGTTCTCTTTGTTACTTTTTACAAACAGCTGTTCATTTAATTTACATTGAATTCCAGAATATGAAACTCTTAATTGATTCATTCATCATCAAACGTACAATTTAGTAAACAATATCGATGCAATACGTATCAAAATAATAGGTAGCTATCGATTTTTTATCAGAACCAATAACAGAGAGAAATTTAGTGCTCGCACAACCAGTATATTAGCACCCTACATTCAATTGTCAATAGAATGTAGGGACCAGTAATGAAAATTTTTCTATACAAACAAATTGAAGTGTCTGTTTGTACCTTTTTTTTCTTTTTTCGTGCGGAAATCCCTTCGGATACCCCAATGTTAAAAACAGCTTTTCAATTAATGCGTATTAATGTACACGCTGGGCCGATTTTGACGGGACTTCCACTGGCAGATAAGTAATATTACAATTCGTAACTACTACTTTCACTTCACAAAAAGAATAGGAATAGGGTACCAACCAAAAAAAAACAGTAGCACTCCGGGAGTGCCGACAGAAGTGAAATCTTTAACAATTACGTGTGTATATTTTTAATCGTCATCATACATACCTTAGTCCCTCCCTTCCTCCATCCATCCATCAATTTTTAAATATGGAAACCGTGACAGGGCGTGACGATGACGCGAGTTCCATGATTTTTGTTCACTCAAAAAGTGCTCAACGCGCCTAAAGAAGTTTTCACTTCAAATATTAAAACCCAGATATTAGTGCACGCAGACGAAGTCGGGGACACAGCTAGTATCTAATAAATAAAAATGATAGACTGTTTCCCTTGATCACGGCACAATTTGATTTCATTATTTTTGAAGTTTCTATTTCCATGTAGAAGGTTCTTACGGAAAGAAAAGTTAGGAATCGGAAACCCCCCCGCCGGCCAACGGGGGCGGTTATGTCGGGATTGAACCGACTAAAACCGCACGCCATCTCGGGTCTTAAAACGCCGGGGTGTAAGGTTGCCCATTGAGCATATCTCTCGCACCCCGACTGACCCTGGGCCATCTCCGGTTTCGAGATGGCCCCCTCGGGTTTAGGAACCACGGTGACGGTGTCCCCGTCTTGCCCCGGTTTGGGGGAGAGGCGCTAGCCGTCCCACCGTCCCAGCCTGCTTCTGCTGGGGTGACAGGCGGCCTCACCGGCCACCCCCTGGCCTGCGCTCATGGAGGACGGAGGTCGTTAAGCGACCTCCGGCGCCTGAGTCACCTGCGACGCGCGGCGAGCATGTTGCGGGCTCGGCGGGCCGGGACAGTTCTAAATCTCTCCCGGGCGCGCTCCGCCATCTCCTTCGCGAGCATGTAATGATTGCGGCAATGGAGCGGCTCACGCGCACGCGCTCCGAACCATTGCCGCAATCATGCTGCCGAGCGAGAGGACTCCCACCCCGATGGCTGCCACGAGGTCACGCCTCGGCGCCTCCCACGCCGGGCAGTCCGCCAGCGTGTGCCGCCCCGAGTCCTCGCTCGCATCGCGGTGATGGCACTCAGGCGTTGACTCCTTCCTGATCCGATGCAGGTGGTCCCCGGAGCTCCCCTTACCCCTTACCTGCGTCAGTCGGTAAGAGAGGTTTCCGTATCGCCTCTCTAGCCAATCCTCCATGATGGCACTGGGCACGCCGCTATTGCGGCGTGCCCAGCGCTGAGTGAGGTATACCTTTCAAACTTCCGGTTTTTTAATGTAGTAGGTATACGGTTCCGTAACATTTTTCTCGACCTGTATCATCTTTTAGGTTAACTTTCCAGGTTTATTCGTGTGTTACAGAACAAGGAACTAGTTACGGCTTGAACTAAAAACTTTTACGATATGATTAAAACTTTATGTAGAATAATACTCCGTTTATTGTAGTAATCTGTTTGTTTCTCTGTCAAATCACGGTTTAGAGCTCATTTCTTTCTTCACTGTTCTCAAAACTGTGACTAATACAGACTAGTGTATAAGGCATAGTCTTGAGGAAAGTGAAGCAAAAATAGACGCGGAAATTTGTATTATCCACTACAATGAACGGCCGTTTGAGTGTGCTTTTATAGGACATACTGTACACCCCCTTTTTTAAATCCTAAACCCCTTTTCTAAACTCTTTTTCCCTACTCCTACTACTCCTATTACTACTCCGAAACCAACTCATTCCCTCCTCTCTTTTCACATTTCCTGTCCTAGATAACTACCTATACCTACCACTCATTCACTCCTCTCTTACAGCTATCCTAATTCCTATTCCACCTACTTGTTATCATGTATGATTCATTCAAATAACTCACCAACCTACTTAAACTCACTGAATAATTGTACTTATTTCTAATAAACTTGGCCTGTGATCAATCTAGTGGTTAAAAGGAACCCTTATCATGATACCTAGTATCCCTAGTTCTATAAAGGTGAAGAATGCTGACTCCTATCTTAAACCTACGGTAACCTAATTCCAACTATATATAATCGCAAATCCCAATTAATTTACTCTTTCACATTAAACTTTAAACCTATTTTGTTTGAAACGTTATCATTTAAATTCATCATTAACCTTTCCTTACAACCCACCTTTCAACCCAACCAATACGTACCTATTTCATTTTTATCTAATTACACAGCTTCTATTGACACTATATTAAACCATGAAATAACCAAATAAGTCTTCCTAAACCCTCTAGTCGTAAGTAGTTCAAAAGCTTACACTACGTGCGCGAACATAAGTACTTCCTTAAATAATCAACAAAGTCTCATTTAAGTAGGTATCCCAAAATTAGAACCTATTCCTTCCATATTTATTAACAATCCTCCAAATTCCATTATACCTACACAAATTTCTTCCGGATTAACCTAATGTCCTTGGTGACCTTGACGGGAGCGGATGAAAACAACCTACACTAATTCATTCGGCCCAACCTAACATGCATCAACCGAAGTCCTTCCCCGTATTCTCCGTAGTATCCCCTTGTGGCTTTTATGAGAGCGGATGAAAACAACCTATACTAGAAAATATCTATTAGGAACTGAAGCATTCCGGTCATTTACCTCGTTCATCTAGATACCTATAACTATCTACAGCCACGCAGATATCTGCCGTTCACCGCCTCAATCATTCACTACCTCCTTCGTAACAATGTTATTAGAATAATATCAATTGGATTAGAACCTACTAATTCTTCCTTTCACAACGCTTACTACTACAACTAGTACTTCGAACGACAAAAATATACATAGGTTATATTTAGATGTTTATTATAACTTCACGTAGACTACTTCTTTATTGATTAGAACCTACTAATTCTTCTTCCTATATTGCCTACTCCCTTAAACTAGTACTTTGAACGACAAGAATGTATAGGTTATATCTAGATGTTTTTAATAACTTCATTTAGACTACTACTTTATTGACGCTCCCTTTCCCACACAAAGGTACCTGCTTATTCTGAGGTTTCCTCCCCAAGGTGTTTGCTCACTATTATTTTCCTTCACAAAAGTACCTAGTTATATTGAATTTTCCCCCCGAGGTGGTGACCCCTATACAGTAGTACCTAGTTCTATTGGATTTTCCCCCCGAGGTGGTGGCCCCATATCACGCCAGCCACAGTAGGACCCTTCCACTTGTATTGTGTATAGGTATATCATGGTCCTTCCTATGTCTAAATAGGCATTAGAAGATTTTCATACATCTTCCCCCTATTATACCGAGACATCCGGTAAATATAATTTCCCATACTCTATTCAGAGTAAACATGAACCTGACAGAAGAACATACAAATCTTACTGCCATAATGTTTTGATTATAATAGTTTCCGTAGTAACTTACAGCGCCACGCTTAAGCTGCTTTAAATATCGTTCACGAATAACATGTATTTTGGTGTGATACTTCACTTGTTTTTAA
This sequence comes from Cybosia mesomella, assembly GCA_946251805.1. Taxonomy (NCBI): domain Eukaryota; kingdom Metazoa; phylum Arthropoda; class Insecta; order Lepidoptera; family Erebidae; genus Cybosia; species Cybosia mesomella. The sequence continues at coordinate 22,028,064 of OX276401.1, forward strand.
AATGTAAGACGATAAATTGAGTCAGTACTCAGCTTGGATATTAACACAAACTGTTTTATTATGAAACTAACAAAGGAGTATTCTTTTCCTACTGCTAGCTATTATAGCAAACTACAGCGTCCCTCGCTCAAGCCGCTTTAAATACTATTCACGAATAACATTGATTCCGGTGTGATACTTCACTTGTTTTTAGAATGTTAAACGATAAATTGAATCTGTACACAGCTAGGACTTTAACATATATTGTGTAATCTTATAAAAGGTGCTAGTAACCAATTCACTTCAGAATAATGTGGTTTCAAAGGTTTATTGTAAAGTATAATACACTCTCAGATCACATAAACGAATTGGTATAACTGACCCATGATATAGGGTTTTAGTATACAGGAATTACACTCCCGGGGTTCTAGATTCGAGCAGTATCCACTTGGATAAGGTTCCCAACTACCGTGAGATGGCTCTTTGAACCCTGATTCGAACACATGCAAAGAGAGATAATCACTGAATTCAAATATAAAAATCACTCTTGGTCAATCAGTTATTAGCAGATATCGTAGGCGTTATTACCCAAGTTTTAGTGTAATTAATATTTAGTCTTGGGTGTGGTTACTTTTGATTATATATAACCCGGCTTTGTACACAATCAACACTTCTTAAAAGAATCACTAAAATTTCACTGTAGATCTCACTTCCACCATTTTTACACACTGTATCACCACTCTTACGTGAACTACAGCAGTAGTAGCCTACCTATATACCATCGAATAGTTCATATGGCTCTTTTGAACCGACTAAAACCGCACGATCAACCGACATAGAATATGATATTAATAATGGTAATTTACCTACATACCATCGAATAGGTCATATGGCTCTTTTGAACCGACTAAAACCGCACAATCAATCGATATAGAATATGATATTAATAATGGTAGTTTACCTACCTACCATCGAATATTCCCTATGGCTCCTTTTTGAACCGACTAAAACCGCACGATAAATCGATATAAAACATGATATTAATAAATTTTACTAAGCAGACTTTGAAATAGACTAGGTTTCCTACGTTCGTTGTGATGCCTAAGATTTTCACTAAACAAATGAGTGTACCTATCTATCTACCTACAGAATCTAATCCCTGTATTTACCTTTCAAAACCCATTGTATTTTACTTAATCGTGTGGTGAGTTGTGTTTTCCTTCTAGCTAACTTTGGGGGCAAGTTCGTGAAACTTGACTTTGTGTAATCCCTACCACGGTGTGATTGCCTCAGTTCACGAGCCGAAGCTCAGGGATGTGAACCGAAACCCTGACGAGATTATAGTTAGTGTATATATAAATAAATACATAAGACTGAACTGTGAGCTCCGTAAGTTCTGATCCTGGCCCGAATTGGACGGCTCCACTTCGACGGTGCCTACCTATCACAGAACGAACAGTCACCCACATCCAGGAAGCTTATCTGATCCTGTTTCCAGGGAAAATCAGATTGCCGCTCGCTTCAAAAGTTATCGGCTACTAGCGAAATATAGAGGAATATGGAGTCGTTATCACCGTTAGGTATCCCTCCATAACCAAAGCACATCGCCTTGGGTTTCCTACGGGAATACTAGCTAAGTACGCCACAGCCCTAATTCCTACTTCTAACATAATAAAAATGATAAAACGACAGCGTTTGCTTTACGTGTGCACCGCCAGGCTCAACGGTACAAGGCAGAGATCAATTCACATGTGTATGCGTGTATTAATCCAGCCCAATGTAAGGTGTCTTCATTCACGTAAAGGTCCTATCCTATGTCGATCGCGTCCCAAAATGTAATTTACCTTTTACTAATTATTATTCAAATATACTACTCCCAACAATCCCATTCTAAACAACCAAACATGAACCAAATTCAATTTCACAAAATGGCGATCCCTCCAATTCAAATAACTATATGTTAACCACTATTTCTGCGAATTATTACTTCCCAAATCAAAACATCCCCTTAAAACAAGAAAACGCGCGAACCCCAACACATATATCACGACTAAGTCCCACTAAATGCTCTAAAAAAACAGTCTCACCAGAAATGTACGACGTCTCCACTACCCCCGACGAGTTCCCCAACAAAAGTGAAAGAGTTATTGGCGCCTTCGTATTTCTCCCCCGCCAACCGCGCTCCACTCGTGTCTCTATCCAATCAAAAACTTCCCCGTAATGCCAACCGCACAATTCAAACCCCCCCAAATATCACAAATTCCTATCTTTTTCAACGCCCATGTATACTTTTAAGCATTGAATCCTCTTCACTAAAACTTTCAACAATGAATTTCAACAATTACGCATGACATTCCCAAGTAATTCCTCGTATATCTTATTAAAACTTTTGTCCGCCAAAGCCTAATTAGTTCCTAAATCACCCACACGGAGGCGTTGCAGTTCCCTTCTTTTCAAAGTACAAAATCTACCTTCCGGCATTTCCGCGTTTCAAATATTACTATCTCATCATTAGAATGTATTACTTACATACATTCCATATAACTATTTGTGATATTATTTAAGTGATTGCTTTTACTTAGATTTTATTGATTAATCTTCATATTGAATTTTCTCTAAATAAACAATACCTAAACAGTCGTCTTAAACCAAATAATTGCCATGCGGCATTATACAGATAATCAAATTTTTACTATAATCGATTCATTTATAAATATTATTTTTCCCACAACGATTAATATATATATATATTTATAAATACATTTTCATATACATTTACGTATATTCACAACTATAATTTACCATTTTATACACTATTTTTAATTAGTTTCTTGTAATTACTTTTTTATTTTATTTTTTTTCTCGACTGATAATTTTTTCATATAGTTTACTGCCACCTATGTCAAAACTGCTCAACTAATTCAATCCTTTTTCCGTTCAATCGAATTAAGACTTTCGCATCATTGGCCACTAGATGACTCCCTAATATAAATCGTACCGTTATATAATTTATTTATCTTTTTCATTGCTCCGGTAGCTCGTTACAATACCAATAATATTCTTAACAATTTTATGAGTTTTATCTATGCATCACCTATTGAGAGTCACAATATTCCTTAGGCACATTACCGATGATCTTGTCTGCCTCCCAGACCGTCGCAAGGGGCTCGAGAGCTGCGCTCATGCCGTTAGTTGGTAACCCAGTTGCACAAACCAGGAGGCAGATGTATTCGATATAATTAAAGTACCAGACGTATTACGTAGTACAGATACGTAAAGCTTACTACTCTTAAGGCACTGTCCGCTGCCTCATGCGTGTCATGCACCCGGATACCCGCATTTCCTACAAATCGTTTTTTTTTTTGCACGAAATTCGCACCATATTACTTTCATGAAACAGGCGCCCACATGCGTGACACGTATGGGGCAGCAGAAAGCCTTAAGAGTGGTAAGCTCTATGTAACTGCTTTCAACACGACGCGACGGTTTGTTATATTTTGTTATATTTACACTGCATTAGTACACATATAACATACCTAAGTACAGTAACAAGCTTTTGATTTGGCACATCCGGAAAGAAGAGATAATTCGGATAAGATCGGCCTGCTACGGTTATGTAGAGCGTTCTCTTTATAGCACATCGGACTAACAGTTTGATATACCTTTATGGAACAGTTAAAACCGTTTGTGTTTATAAGATATTAAAACTATAACTGTACTTTTAACTACTCCAAAAATATAGATATATTATCAAGCGGTAGACGTGCGCTGTGCGGTTAAACGAACACACTATCAAACCGAAGCAAGTCGTCTTACAGACTCTCATTCTTCTTTCCGACGACGCGACGGGCCAAATCAAAAGCCGGGTAGGTACTGTAGAGTTCTGGGGACTCTAGGAAATATAACAAGAAACTGATACGTTTCAATACTGTTTATTGACAGACCCAGCAATGACTTCATCTTCTGTTGTTTTACACGTTCTATCAAATCTTTTGAATATACTTTGCGCGATAATACAAACCTCTACAGTAGCTACTGCAGGGTATATAATGCAATTGATAGGTGACATAAGTTGACATCACCGCGAAGACCGGTTCAATAAGTCATCAGTAAGAACCCAGTACAGACTTATTATTTTTCAGCCGATTGATCGAAGGAAGCGCACGATTGTTTTGATTTATAATTCTCATTTATAGGCAATGTAATTGCGACAATTCGTCACCAGGTTTTCTAAGACATGTCTACTGTTGTCGATTATAGTCTGTCACAGCAATGTCTTCTACTTACTGATACCTATTATTAGACAAGCTGTTTAGAATTAAAATTGCGCCGCGGTTTGGGGCGAGGCGGAAATGGCAGAGGAGTACGAGACGCAGAGACTGGATAAATGAGTAAATGATTTATTGCGCCTATCTGTATACCTAGGCATAGCGTGTCTTTCAATAGTCTCATCTGTATAACAGCTACAAAAAGTGGAGCGTTAGTTGATAGCACGATACTATTTTTTTGTTTCGCACGGTCAGTCTAGTAGTGTACCTACATAAATTTATTGGTCACAGTCGTTAATTCTTTTTTAAGTTTACCTAAAATTCTACACATGCAATGTTATTTTGTATTCTACTGTCCGTTTAGAAATAAATGCAATACGAGTTTAGAATTGTTATTCTAGGTTCTCACGGGTGTCACTGAGTGAATTGTAAATAGAATGCAAAACAACTTTGTACGAAATACGAAATAAAAAAATCCGTTCCCGCAGGGGGAATGCACAGGTAGATTTCGTGAAGCAATTAATATTATTTTATTAACATGTTTAATTTTTTTTTCTCGAAAACGGTGTCTTTTAGCGAAAAACTTTTCAGACATTTATTTTTATTTTAGACTTAAAAATGGCCTATCGATTAAAAATGTTTCCGACAGCAAGAATGTTCACCGGTTAGAAGTTATGATTTTTTTTCCCGAAAAAATTTGGTTTTTCCCCCCTCCACTTTTAGTTAAAGTTTTAATCTAGGTTTAAATAGGTTTATAATTAAAAGTTGTTGGTATTCATGTATCCTATGGGATAAACTTAGAACGGTTCGAATATCTTTCATGGAACGTGAAATTTTGAGGAAAAACTGATTTCACAAAAAGTGAGGCCCTACCGTCCCCTTAGAGTAACTATTTAGTAATCTGTGCCTTAGGCCGGATTCCACCCGTTCACGAACTTAAACTAAATTTACACCCAAGCAATTTTTGACCGCAGTTTGAAAGCGATCGGGGCAAAAATGCGACCGTGAGAGTGCCGCAAATTTTGGGAAGTGGAACCATACATACATATATATATATATAAACTTTTTGACCAGTGGTCATTTCGGACTCAGGGGGTCATAACTAGACCTCCTATGAAGAAATTTTCTTAAAATTCGACAGTAGTCAAGAAACCAATAGGTAGATCGATTTCATCGAAATCTACCTAAAAAGGTATTTTGTAAAGACTTAGACTAAAATACAGCAATTTCTGAAGGTTATCCGAAACAAAATGTCGGCGGCCTGAATTTGATTAGTGCGTGATCAATAACTTCTAAATTTCATTAGCCTAAAAGTATCTTGACATCCAGACATTTTTCTGATGGTATCAATCGTATTCACTAGTTTCTTTTGTATGTGATTCTCTGACCAATTTAAACGAATACCTAGTTACTATCAATTCTGACTGCACTTATTGAAATTTCGCTTTCCTATGTCTAGTTGATATAATTTCTATTAAGATAACCAAAAAGAGGGCTTTAGTGGTTTTATCACAATAATGAAAAGTTTTGTTTTTCAATTAATATACCTAATGAAACCGTAAAACATCTTATCCAGAAAAAACTGCAGTGCATGAAGAAGTACTTTTGTTATACTACAGAATAGTTCAATGTTCCCGTTGTCATTATTTGTCACTTCAGATAATGGCGAATGTTGTAATCTTTCGAGGAATTGTTTACAAAAACCACATAGGTACAGTAATCTATCGGGGTGCGAGGGATATGCTCTATGGGCAACCTTACACTCCGGCGTCTGTAGACCCGAGACGGCGTGCGGTTTTAGTCGGTTCAAGCCCGACATAACCGCCCCCGCTGGCACGCGGGGGGGTATCCGAAGGGATTTCCGCACGATAAAAAAAAAAAAAAAAAAAAAGGTACAGTAATCTAGATATCGCAAACCAACCTATAGTAAACTTTCCGTTTCGTATGATCCGGATAAGCCTTATATGTGTCAATACACTGAAATACACTGGCAATGTATAAAACATAACAACAAAAAAAATACACTCATGATCATGAAAAAAGAGAGTGGATAGCAAATTAAGTAATATGAATTTGTTGCTTGAAAGAACAATTTTACTTGTTTTTATTTTAATTCCAGTGACCTACCTAATAATTTGGATAGTAAAATGTTTAATTCTTGCCTATCTTAATCAATTTTATGAACATATGCAATTACGCAGTTATTCGTGGCCGGGACGGTGGGGCGACTAGCGCCCCTCCCCCAAACCGGACAAGACGGGGACACCGTGGTTCCCAAACCCGAGGGGCCAATCTCGAAACCAGAGATGGCCCAGGGTCAGTCGGGGTGCGAGGGATATGCTCTATGGGCAACCTTACACCCCGGCGTTTTAAGACCCGAGACGGCGTGCGGTTTTAGTCGGTTCAAGCCCGACATAACCGCCCCCGCGGGTCGGCGGGGGGGGGGGGTGTCCGAAGGGATTTCCGCACGAAAAAAAAAATGTAGTCAGACTTAGTTCGGCCGCGTCTGAGCTACATTGCTTGTGGTTGTGTTGTGTGGTTAATTTGACAACAAAATGTTTCGGAAATATTCGATCTGTATGTCTTAAGTCTGTGCGCTAACCATTTTTTTTTACGTTTGGAAACCCCCACGGGCTTCATCCCATCGGTGCCAACGATGGGATGGGCGTGTCGGAATCGAACCGACAAAAACCACGCGGTGTCCATACCGGGCACCCAAAAGATAACCCCAGGGTGTGCGCTAACCGCTCACCTAATCTATCCAAGTCTATTTTCCTACTGTTTCACTTAAACATTATTTGGTGAGCTTTTATCCATTTTGAAGAGCATTTATATTTTTTGGTGAACATGTAAATTGTTATATTTTGAATTTAACATCTTATTAGCTTTTGCCCACGACTTCGTCGGTGCAAATGTCAGTAAGTTATTCATAATACAAAACGTGTTAAAACGAAGACACTTTTAAAATTTTATGTTTATTCATAGTTATAATTGGTCTAACACGGGATACAATGAATCTCTATAACCGTATTACCTACATTCTTTATATAGTCTAGATGTTGATGGTTGATCACCCCCATTGGAAATGGCGTCCCCATTGGAAATAATAATAATACATCGTATCTATTTGAACTTGCAATTACCAAATTTGCTAACGCTATTTTTTAACCTCCCTCTCGCACCGCGTCCTAATTCCCCGTCTATGTTTCTCTTCGGATAGTTAGAATGATTAGCTTCATTGATTTATAACCCCTTATTGGATCTGGGTTGACAGAACAAGATTAGCGCAGCAGAAATCGCAAGAACCACATCTGATTAATTGACCCGTCACATAAAACCGCTTTAACGTTTATTAGCTAAGTCAAGATCGTCTTCAGATCTGAGATCTAGGTTAAGAAAGTGATACTATCTAAGGCGATCAGCGATCTTCCGTGTGTGGGTACTGTTAGCAACAAAACTTGTCCAAATATAGTTTCACAAATATTGTCTTTAACACACATTATGCTCCTTAATTTTGCGGTTTAGATAAAGAATTATCAATTTCCAGGTGAAGTTTAGAACTGTATACCTTCGCAAAAACTATTGTGGTACTCTCTTTCGGTAACGTCAATAGGATAATGAAAGAGTTCAAGAAATTATACCACGTGTCTCTTGTAGGACTTATAAATCTCTCCGATCCGACTGTCAAGAATTTTGGGCCGAAGTATCCTGATACCTTTTTTTATCATAAAATGTCGAAATCATTTTGAGATGTAAGGATCAGGCAGGCTGACTAATATGACAGTCAGCTTAAAGCTGTTAGAGGTAAAACCTACCGGATAATGCGTTTACATTTATTTAAGAGTATAACCGTGTGCTATAATTTCGACAGCAAAATTAATCTTTCTTTCTGATGTTAAGTCTTTTACATTGCCAGTTCGTTCGCAATCAGTGAAAGCGTTGTATTGTTTTCATTTTAAAATGATCTCCATTTAAATGTTTGGGAGGATAACGTTTCTAGTATGTATGCAGATGTCCCCTTTAATTAAAGCCAAATATGTAGTGCCCCGTATTTCACGAATAGTTTTCCATATAAATTCTAACGCAAGTTATTACTACCACATTGTTTAAGAGATTCAAGTGTGTGGTTAGACATGTTCTTTGTAAAATATTAGGTACTTAATGTCAGCATTTCTATGCGCGGTGTTCTTGCAGAGTGTAGCGAAATTATACCTTTTTAGGTAGATTTCGATGAAATCGATCTACCTATTGGTTTCTTGACTACTGTCGAATTTAAAAAAAAATTCTTCATAGGAGGTCTAGTTATGACCCCCTGAGTCCGAAATGACCACTGGTCAAAAAGTTTATATTTATATATATATGTATGTATGGTTCCACTTCCCAAAATTTGCGGTACTCTCACGGTCGCATTTTTGCCCCGATCGCTTTCAAACTGCGGTCAAAAATTGCTTGGGTGTAAACTTAGCTTAAGTTCGCGAACGGGTGGAATCCGGCCTAAGGGGATGGTAGGGCCTCACTTTTTGTGAAATCAGTTTTTCCTCAAAATTTCACGTTCCATGAAAGATATTCGAACCGTTCTAATTTCATCCCATAGTATACATGAATACCAACAACTTTTAATTATAAACCTATAAGATTCAAACTTTAACTAAAAGTGGAGGGGGGAAAAACCAAAATTTTTCGGGAAAAAAATCATAACTTCTAACCGGTGAACATTCTTGCCGTCGGAAACATTTTTAATCGATGGGCCATTTTTAAGTCTAAAATAAATGTCTGAAAAGTTTTTCGGTAAAAGTTGCCGTTTTCGAGAAAAAAAATTAAACATGTTAAAAATGCGCTTGGCGTGGGTCATTTATTTTATTTATTTATTTATTTAGGTCCACCAACAACTGTTTACATTCACACCAGTATACATGACAATATAAATAGAGGACAAGTCTTAATGTAACAGTTACTTAAAGGTAGACACAACATGCAAAAAAGTGACATTGAAAGAGAAGCTTACCTACATTGCAAAGTCAGTAACAAAGGTTTTCAGAACAAAAATAGTTATGACAGGATTCTTTTTTGTACATATTCAGTGGTATCAGAAATAAATTAAGCCAGTTCTGGCAAGGAGCCGTAAACTGACTTTTGCAAGCGATATGAGTGGAAGTGGATATCAACAAGATGGCTGCAAGTATTTATCACCCTGCACAACCTAGCATAAGGAGAATTAGCACCAAGAACAGTTCTTCTCAATGGTGGACACAGTGGTGTGACTGGCTTGCGTGGAATCCTCGAAGGTACGCGAAATTTGAAGAGGCCTAGTAGTGGGGAGCAGTCAAATTTGTGATTGAGAACTTTAGAAGCAAACACTGCATCGTTGAATTTGAACCTATTAGAAAGAGGTTTGATATTGAAGTGTTTTAGTCTGCTATCGTAGGAGCGGATATTCTTCGCCACGCCATTTGAAAACGCAAGGTGATAGAGAAAACGCTTTTGTACACGTTCTAATCTTAATGAGTGGGTGGCATAGTGTGGCCGCCAAACCACACTGCAGTATTCCAGGATGCTCCTAATAAGAGTGTTGTACAGTAACAATTTGGTTGAATTGTTGTGAAAGCTCTTGCAAGTTCTTAAAACGAAACCAAGCATCTTAGAAGCTTTTTTAATAATGTGGTCAATATGCGGCGTGAATGTTAATTTTGTATCAAAAATCACTCCAAGGTCTCTAATGGTGTCTAGTTCATCGATTTTGGTAGTTTTTATGTAGTAATCGAAGCTAACAGATTTATGGTTTCTAGTGTATTTTATGTGCTTGCATTTATCTGTATTTAATTGCATTCTGTTACATTCACACCATTCGACAAGTCTATTTAGATCAGTCTGAAGATGTCTAGCGTCATCAATAGACCGGATAGTCTTTGAAAATTTTAGATCATCAGCATACAAATAAACTTGGGAGTACTGGAAACAATTAGGAATGTCGTTAATGAAAAAATTAAACATAATTGGCCCCAAATGGGACCCTTGGGGCACCCCAGATGTGATGTGTTTTAAAATAGATTGATAGCCATTAACTACCACGAAAAATTCTCTGTCAGACAAGTACGATGCCAGCCAATTTAGCAAAGATCCGCATATACCATAGGCTTGTAATTTAGCGATTAATATCTTATGTGGGACCTTATCGAAAGCTTTGCTAAAGTCAGTGTAGATGACATCAGCTTGATGGCCTGAGTCGATAGCACTGATCAAGGTCTCCGTGAAAGGCACCAAGTTCGTACTGGAGGATCGGTTTTTAACAAATCCATGCTGATTGACGCTTAAATATAATTTTAGATGATTCTGCATGTAAGGGCAGATCAGAGTTTCAAATATTTTAGCAAACGATGATAAAATGGCAATGGGTCTGTAATTGGATATTAAGTCAACAGCGCTTGATTTATGTATTGGGACCACTTTAGCCATCTTCCACTCTGAGGGAAATACACCGCTCCGCAATGACGCGTTATAAATAGTCAAAAGTGGACGGACTAACTCATCGGCACACGCTGCGATGAAGAGGGGTGGAACTCCATCAGGACCGGCTCCCTTTGTAATATCTAAGTCTTTCAGAATTTTAATAAGAAAAGCATGTGTAATAGGTGGACTACTTAAGGACACACTGTGCTTTTGTAATGACTGTATATACTCCGTTTGATACTCAGCATCAGTGTCTTGGTCAGAATTGTAAACTGAGGCAAAGTATAAGTCATAGAAGAAGCATAGGTCATAGAGGGGCAAAAAAATAAATATTAATTGCTTCACGAAATCTACCTGTGCGTTCCCCCTGCGGGAACGGATTTTTTTTTATTTTCACTGTTGCTAATAAAGTTTATGTATGCGTGCACTGTCTAAAATTATTTACCTTAAAACACTCACATTTCTTTTTATATTTTACACAAACATTATGTTAAATATGCAACATACAGTTTGCAACAACTAATTCTAAGAAGCTTGTTACAGAGCGTGGGCCATTCACCTCCAACAGTAACATTTTGACATAAGAACGAATAGCATAATGAAAAAATATAGTCCTATAAGCCACAACACGGCAAGCCGTAACAAGCGTCTTTATGATGACATTAAAATAAGCTCTCATGGAAGGAATCCCAACTCATGTGCAATTGCCACTTACCGGTATTAGCTCTCAATGTTATAGCAGCCACCAAGTTGACATTAGAATAAAAGACGGTGACCTGGTTGTCGGAGGCTAGCCTTTAGTCGTTATACTGAGTATTTGCTCCGGTTTACCCATTGTGTCTTATATGTTCTAGTTGTCGCGTTCCATATTATCTCCCAGACCAATAAACACGAGTAAGTACCAACATAAATGATACGAATCAGTGCCGATGACAGATACGATTTTTTCTCAATATTTAAATAACCTACTAAAATGTGTGATAAATAAACAGTTCGATAACAGTATTCGCAGTTACAACAAACTTAATATTAACTTCCTACTGCCCTACAATTAAGAGATTGTTATCTCGAATCGTTGTAATTGAAGTTAAAATTATGGTCTCTTAGATCACGAAGAAGTTTAAAGGTTAACAAATTATAAAGTTATTGGTCTTGAGGAGGATGTCCTCAAGCCCTCTTGGTTCTCGGTCCTTGGTTCATTAGGTGAGGTGCCTGGAGAGGGCTAAGACGGCCGGCCTCGATGTACGGCCTCCTTATATGGCGCTGGCGGCCGACGAGCTACGCCGACTTGCGACAGGGCAGTCAGGTATTTTAGGCTCAGGCCCTAAATTGTTTACGTGCAGCAGCGCGTTCGAGCTTAATTTCATTTAAAATGTCATGGCACTGGTTAACAAGCGTTACACTTGTTATAATGTCGCAAGGTGCTGCACAGATCTTAATTACTCTTATATTTTAGTAAAATATTACTGATACTCGGTCGTCGGTGTTTTGCAAATTCTATTATCAAACTTGATTTGGTCATAATCCAATTATTCAAGACTTTTTATCATTAAATTCTACATTCTACAGTCAACAACAAAAACCAGTATAATAGATCTGATGGAGATTATTGTCATTAAGCATAAATAAAAACGTTTCTGTATAAACAAAAATGTCCACGGTTTCCAAACTGGGTCGAACAATCGAAGATTGAGAAGAGACAGGCTCGCTAGGTTATTATGTAGCCTAATAAGGTTGTGGTGAGCATTCCCAGCGTGGCCCAAAGGACGCCGCCGAGGATGCAATGTAAGAAGCCGCCCGAATACTTGTTTCGTCCTGGATATTTAAGGAACGGTTCCGCGAAATCACGCACGCGATGTCCGTATAGTAATCGTAACATTCGACGCTTTTGCTTTTTTGGTTTTCTCAAACTGGCTCCTTTGGATTGTGGTAGGAAATGCATAAGTACTAACGAATTGTATGCGTATACGTAACTAAGAAATTGAATTAAATACTCAATTAACGTGATCAGAATTAAAATATTTGTCAAGCCTGTTTACATTACGTTTTTAATTATTACGAAATGGTATGTGACATTAAGTTAAGTCACTTTATTACACTTGCAAACATTATGAAATGCTCATGTTCTCATCCGAGTGCGGTGAAGCTTACAAGTTCCTACCTATGTTTATTTATAATTTAATAACTATTTGTCGTTAGATAGCGCGAGTGTTGCTGGGTATTAAAATTATAATTTTAGGGCGTTTTTGAAATTGTGAAATTTATGGGTTTAAAAAATGCTTTTCAGTTTTATTTTCATTTGCAAATATTAGTGTGGTTTATTTTTCTTAAAGTAAAGCGTAATAGTGAGTATGATCTACATCTACACATTACAAATTCAACGTATACCCAAAACAGTACCACGATATCGCTTTATCGCAGTATTATCAGCATCGATAAAGGCACCGTACTAAGTGCGGATATCTACGAATCGAACAAGATAAGCGTGCATTGTAGAGGTAAAATGTATGAAGTGAACGCATTCGATATATCGCACTGCAACCTAAATAAGACCGCGGTCAGTAAGGTTTTAGTCACTTCTGCTATTAGCAATTGTTCCAAATGCATTACGATGTACGTAAACACGAATAAGATCATTTTTTTTAAATAATATAAGTAGGATGGTTCTGAAAAAAATAATGTTAACGGGAATTAACGCGATCATCTATAGGTATATGCATACCTAGGGCACGCCGCAATAGCGGCGGTAAGGCCCATCATGGAGGATTGGCTGGAGAGGCGACACGGAAGCCTCTCCTACCGACTGACGCAGGTGATCTCAGGGAAGGGGTGCTTCGGGGACCACCTGCATCGGATCAGGAAGGAGCCAACGCCTGAGTGTCATCACTGCGACGCGAGCGAGGACTCAGGGCTGCACACGCTGGCGGACTGCCCGGCGTGGGAGGCGCCGAGGCGTGACCTCGTGGCAGCCATCGGGGGGGGAGTCCTCTCGCTCGGCAGCATGATTGCGGCAATGGTGCGGAGCGCGAGCGCGTGGGCCGCCGCCGCCTCCTTCTGCGAGCATGTAATGCTCGCGAAGGAGGTGGCGGAGCGCGCCCGGGAGAGACTTAGAACTCTCCCGGTCCGCCGAGCCCGCAACTTGCTCGCCGCGCGTCGCAGGCAACTCAGGCGCCGGAGGTCGCTTAACGACCTCCGTCCTCCATGAGCGCAGGCCTGGGGGTGGCGGGTGAGGCCACCTGTCACCCCAGCAGAAGCAGGCCGGGACGGTGGGGCGACTAGCGCCCCTCCCCCAAACCGGGGCAAGACGGGGACACCGTGGTTCCTAAACCCGAGGGGGCCATCTCGAAACCGGAGATGGCCCAGGGTCAGTCGGGGTGCGAGGGATATGCTCTATGGGCAACCTTACACCCCGGCGTCTGTAGACTCGAGACGGCGTGCGGTTTTAGTCGGTTCAAGCCCGACATAACCGCCCCCGCTGGCACGCGGGGGGGTATCCGAAGGGATTTCCGCACGATAAAAAAAAAAAAAAAAAGGTATATGCATACCTTTGGATGGCCATATCTATACATGATCGCGTTTAAAAATTAGTAAAATTATAAAGAGTCCGAATGCGATGTGGTCAAAAATGTAGCCGGTGGTGTTCGAACGGGCAAATTAACGTTTGCAAATCGCAAGTCCAACGCTTCAGCTACTGCAGTTTTCTGGTTGCTTTTAACGTTTATTCGTAACATTTATTCGTTATAAACATTATAGTTAATCTGTTTTGACTACTGAATACCTTTCCTTTTTTTTTTCTTTCGGCTTGCGGAAATCGTATACCCCCCCGCCGGCCAGCGGGGGCGGTTATGTCGGGCTTGAACCGACTAAAACCGCACGTCGTCTCGGGTCTTAATACGCCGGGGTGTAAGGTGGCCCATAGAGCATATCCCTCGCACCCCGACTGACCCTGGGCTATCTCCGGTGTCGAGATGGCCCCCTCGGGTTTGGGAACCACGGTGTCCCCGTCTTGCCCCGGTTTAGGGGAGGGGCGCTAGTCGCCCCACCGTCCCGGCCTGCTTCTGCTGGGGTGACAAGCGGCCTTACCTGCCACCCCCAGGCCTGCGCTCATGGAGGACGGAGGTCGTTAAGCGACCTCTGGCGTGACTACTGAATACCTATCCCCAACATTATATACTCGTACAATAAAAATCAATTTACAATAGCAGGAACGAAATGTACTGAATAATATTTGGCCCTTCTGAGTGGGTAATTTTCCTAAAATAAAATCCTATAACCCGACTGTAGTGCGACATGGCGGGTCCAATAATAATTGTAGTTTAGGACCTGCTATACTTATAAACTTTGCACAAATGAAATAAATTGACAAAGTTTTATTGCAATCGATGAACGGTACGTTTCATACCAACGTTGCGGTACAGAACATTGATTTTCTATCTATCTATCTATCTGGAGAGTGTTACCACCTCCAGTACCATTGCCTAGTTGACTGGGCAATGATACTGGTGACATATATGTTTTGTTTTTTTTTTGTTGTTTTATTTTTGCTGTTTTACTTTTTAATGGGAACGATTTTAATTAATTAGTGTATTATTATTATGAATCTATTTATTATTATTATTTCTGACATTTATAGTTTTGATATTTTTGACATTGTTTAATTATTATTTTTATTTTTGACATCCGTAGTTTTGACATTGCATAGTTATTATAACATGTGGTAAATAAGAAGATAATGTATGTGACCTATAACTTATATGTATGGATTGCCGTCAGTATAAGTTGGTTAAATAAATAAATAAAATAAATTTTCATCATGTTAGATACCTACTGTGTTATTTAAGCAATATCTTTTTAAACATAGATCGACATACTAAAACTAACGCATTTTCCCTACAAAATGGCGATGGAATCCACCTTACAACCAATTTTAACTAAGTGGCTATAATTTAAATGTATATTCAGTGCCATTTATGTGTATCTCGTAATGGAAACGTATCAATAATTGCTACAATGCGTTGCTGTAGTCCAGTATGATTGCCTAACCAAAGTGGACGTACACTAACTATACTTAGCTATAGTTAATAGCTACTCGCAGGATCCATTATCGTAATGGGGGCAGCTAAGATGCAGACAATGTACCTACGATAAGGATACTGCCGCGGGATAACCTAGTTAGCAGTTAGTAAAAGACTGCGTATGTTCAGATAGAACCTGTATGCATACATACCTTAGCATTGTCTAGGCTTAATAAGTCACAAATAAATATTTCTGAAGCTGTCAGACTTTCCTGTTTAAGTCTGTGCCAAGTGCAAAGAGGTATTATGAATATTATGTAGAAATGTATCGGGTGGTCCACTCGCGTAGTCCTGCCACATCATAAGTCTCCCCGTGGCATTAAATGCAATGTGTAACCTTACTTATTGTGTAACAATTGTGTACTGACACAATGCATGTGGGTTGACGTCTCCATAGATTTGTATCGACTTCAACAGGAAAGTCTTATGAGCGTTTTTGTCTTTAAAATTAAATATATAATTCAGTTATTTTTCACTTTTAGTCATTTCTTGGTTTTTGAAGTCGTATCTATTTTTAATAAAAATACAATGAACTAGAAGACCATACGACAACATATTGTTAAAAAACCGTGGACATACCTCCTTTTTAAAATCCGTTAAGTATAAGTACTAAAACCTTTTCCAGAATGTAACAAATAAGTTATTGATGAAAACCGCATTAAAATCGTTTCAACTAAAGCACGATATCTAATTATGGCCAAACATACCTCCTTTTCCAAAATCTTCTCCAGAATATAAAACATACTTTTCTGAAAACCGCATTAAAATCGATTCAACAAAAATCGCGGACAAACATACAGGTCAAACAGTAAACCTTCTTTCGAAGTCGGTTAAAAAGAAACATGTTATATTTTTAAATAATCACTGTAAATATATGAATCATCGGTGCCAACGATGGGGTGGGCGTGTCGGAATCGAACCGACTAAAACCACACGATGTCCTCCCCAAGTGTCCATTGCCGGGCACCCCGGGTAAGCCCTCGAAAGGATAACTCCAGGGTTACCGGCGGACTTTGGCCGCCACCGCGGCCTCGCCTGGTGGGGCGGGTTTTATCCCGCGTCTGTGAGTTTGCAGGCGTGTGTAGGACACATACGACACGCCTCCGTCTTGGCCTGCTTTAGAAGTCATATCGATCCGGGAGATTCACTTTGATGTTTCGAATGATAATGACTACAGTATTCACGCAGAAAGTGGAAATGACACAAAATCGTCAACTCTAAAATATAGAGCGCTGCACTTATTTACGAGAGTTTTAAAATCATAGAAGCTTGGCCTAAATGCACGAAATCTACCAGTATGTTCTGATGACTACCAATTTCAAGTAATTCATAATTAACAACTAATCTTCTGTGGTTATCATTTACGGTGCGAAATGTTAAGAATTGTTTAGAGTTTAACAAAATAATGGAAATAGGAGATCGGACCCCGGCTTCAAGGTGCAGACTTTGAATGCAACCGGGATTGACGCCCGGCAGACGAAGAATCAATCAATAAATTAGATTAAATTATTGCAGTCCAGTCCGCTGCTGGACATAGGCCTCTCCTTAATTGCGCCATAATATTGGATTCTTCGCCTTCCGGAGCCAATCTTAGAGTTATCAGTTTTTGCTTTTGAAAGCTGAGCATAATATTAAGAGTTCAATGGAACATGACACTCAAAGTATAAGCAAACTCCATGTTGATAACCATTCTTCACTGTCGTTATTAAGTGTTTTACGCTTCCTTGTTTCAGTTATTACTTATTAGATTAGAATTAACGGGTTATTTACCATGTTAATTGTTATTATAGTAATGTATTATAGCATTTAAATTGAAAATACTTCATGAATCATGAGTGTAATAGAAACAAATGTGCCGTGCTCTGCAGTTTCGATCTTACTCAAAAAGGCTTGACCGCATTAACACAACTTTGAACGGCTTTTCCAAGTTCCAACAATAATTAACGTGCCTCTGTCTGTTAGTGACAGGTATTTAATATTCAAACAAGGTCATTTGAGTCCTCGTAACACCAATCTTAAGGCACGCACATGTGGGGTCAATATACCTGCACTGAAAACTTACCTAGATTCATTGAAGTTTATTGAAGTAACTGCCTAGTTTTAATATGTAATTTGATAAGTATTTGCCATTACCTACGTAAGGAAGCATGGAAAATTGAGTCTCAATTATAATTGAGTTCACCGGAAACGATTACAACCAATTTTGGGCCTGAATATAACGAGGTGAATCTGAATTAATATATTCAGACTTCTCAGTCGCTGAAATTTCAGTAAATTTTAACTATCTGATTTATGTTTATTATATATATAATAATAATAATAAATAATAAATATTCTACGACATTCTACACGCTTACGCTTTCTAGACCCAAATTAAGCATAGTTTAACTAGCTTGTGTTATGGGTTCCAGAATGCGGATATACATACTTATATACTTTTTTTTTTGTAAATACATACATATTATACATAGAAACACCCAGACAAATAGACATATTCATGCATACAAATATTTGCACTGAGCGGGAATCGAACCCGCGCCCCCTGTCGTAGCAGTCGAATTCACTACCGCTACGCCACAGAGGCCGTCGAATTTTCGAAGTTTCGATATTTTTATTACATATTATAGTTTTTAAATTGTTATCGTTAGAATCTTGAACTATTGACTGAATCCTGAACTTCAAAAGATGTTCTTTAGGTACATGGTTTTTTTTGACCATCCGATTACGGAAATATCAATCGATGAACAACAGAATACGAAATTTCATCCAGTACTTCGAAACAATACCTAATCGTAACGAAGGTCAAGTGTTATTTCCTGGTGCATCGACACATTGTAATAATACCGTGTTGTTTAGGCCGAGTCAATGACCTCGTTGTTATAAAAAGTAACTTGAACCTGCCCGCTGCATTACTGCAAATTGACGCCATATCTGACGACATGCTGCTACCTACAGCAGTACCGTCCACTTAGTATATTGGAAGTGGGTTCGCAATCTTCATATGTCAAGTTATAGTAAGTTTATGGTTATATTACTTTGAGCAGGACTCGTTCAGGACTTGAAAGTTTATCGCAAAATGCCCAAAGGTATATCGTTACACACACACAAAATATAGACCATACCTGAATGCATAGGTACCCTCCAAAAATATCGAAACGGAATAAACTGCTACCACCTGCTATTTTGCTGTGAAGGGGGTCGAACAAAACTAATTTACTCAATTAGTATGTAGGCGGAGATACATGCGACGGAATTATATTTTATAAATTGCTTTTATATTCTAATTATTATAACTGCGAATATTTCCAGGTCCCGCTGGATTTAAAGCGAAAAAACACTTGCAACAGTAAAGTTCTCATGTACATACCCTACTATCCCCAGTAACTCAACTTCAAACTCTTTAAATGCTAACAGGAAAATAGTTTAAATTTCTTCTGTAAATCACACTCCGGGGAAGGTAGAGATGATTTTTATTTCGCTTTTAGCCCTAACTAACTAGCCCACTTACATTGCCTTATATCCTTGTATTCCTTTAGTATCCTCGTGACCTGAAAATTCTAAAATTCTCATTTAAAATACCACATATTATTAGGTATTTAATACCACACATTAGGTATTTCTTGGATATTTTGAATGAAGTTCGCAGTTTTACATATTTATTTTAATAGAAAATGACATAGTTACCAATAAAATTATGATCGCAATTTATCCGGAAACATTTGAGTGTAATTTGGGTAACGGTTTAGATTTGAGTATTATCAGTTAATTTGAGTGTAATTTGGGTACCGGTTTAGATTTGAGTATTATCAGTGAATACGTCTAGAGTTTTTCATAAAGTTACTTATAAAGAGATACTTAATTACAGATTTGTAGACGTCACGTTAAAAATTTGAATTTTTCGTACAGGAACTTCTACCAGAATAATAAAGTACCTGTTTTTTTATTTATTTTTTTCGTGCGGAAATCCCTTCGGATACCCCCCCGCCGGCCAGCGGGGGTGGTTATGTCGGGCTTGAACCGATTAAAACCGCACGCCGTCTTGGGTCTTAAAATGCCGGGGTGTAAGGTTGCCCATAGAGCATATCCCTCGCGCCCCGACTGACCCTGGGCCATCTCCGGTTTCGAGATGGCCCCCTCGGGTTTGGGAACCACGGTGTCCCCGTCTTGCCCCGGTCTGGGGGAGGGGCGCTAGTCGCCCCACCGTCCCGGCCTGCTTCTGCTGGGGTGACAGGCGGCCTCACCTGCCACCTCCAGGCCTGCGCTCATGGAGGACGGAGGTCGTTAAGCGATAATAAAGTACCTATGCATCTCATGTCTATCAGCTCGCTAATTCCAGCCAAATGCATCACCGTTTTTTCAAAGAAAACATATTTATCAACTTTCACTTTTAAAACATTAGTACGATTACCAGTGCAATATCGTAAAGATTACTCATCGTATCCCACAAGGGTATGCTTAGACGTATAAACGCCATTTGCAGACATAACCTAAATAGGAGTTATTAATAAAAATATATCATGCAAATTTTGATAGACACTGACACTAGATAAGATACCAATGAAATTATTATTGCAACGTATTGCGTTGAGCAAGGAACATTTTGAGAATAGTTTTCACCGCGAATGTCCGCATGAAATTTAACGACGTAGAGAAACGTTTCCCAATTGGTGGCTAGCCACCGGCCCACAAAAATTAAATAGAATGGAGGAAAAGAGATCAAAAACAAAAAACCAGTGGATCTTTACCTTTATTGCAAAATAAAATAAAGAGAAAACATAATAGCTCTCAATCTCATCGCCATCTGACAAGTCCAGCGAAGATACTGTCTTGTATTCTTGTCCTTTCGGCAGAGATACGTGGACATAAATTACAGTTGTTACGTCTACAGTTATTGCTCCAGTGAAATATCGTGTGGCCTACTGAAGCGGCCGAAGACGAAATACAAATTATACTTTTGTTAATTAAATGACGTCATTAAAGAAAAGAAAGGGGAGTGACCACGCTGCGAGCCCATTAATTTATGCTAAGGAAAATCAACGAACAAACAAATTTTGTCATAATAGGCTATTTAAAGCGGATGGAACTTACAGAAGCAGGTGAGGCCGCCTGTCACCCCAGCAGAAGCAGGCCGGGACGGTGGGGCGACTAGCGCCCCCCAAACCGGGGCAAGACGGGGACACCGTGGTTCCCAAACCCGAGGGGGCCATCTCGAAACCGGAGATGGCCCAGGGTCAGTCGGGGTGCGAGGGATATGCTCTATGGGCAACCTTACACCCCGGCGTCTGCAGACCCGAGACGGCGTGCGGTTTTAGTCGGTTCAAGCCCGACATAACCGCCCCCGCTGGCCGGCGGGGGGGTATCCGAGGGGATTTCCGCACGAAAAAAAAAAAAAAAAAAAAAAAAGGTATGCGATATATCTTACAGAAGATCGTGGGTATGAATAAAATAAATAAGTAAATTTTCAAGGATATATTGTACAGCGCCATATAGACTCTTACTAAGAATAACTTAAAATATACTATGGGTTCTAGAAGGAAATAAAATGAATGAATAAATAAATGGGGATGAACAATCTCATAATTTTTTTTTGGAATACATACCTACATACATATTTAAAATTTTAGTGGTAACGTGGATCGCTTTTTCTAGGCCCTTCAATTTTGACTAACTAGCCTTTTTTTTTTTTTTACGTGGGGAAATCCCTTCGGATACCCCCCGCCGGCCAGCGGGGGTGGTTATGTCGTGTCTCGACTAAAACCACACGGTGTCCTCCCCAAGTGTCCGTAGCCGGGCACCCCGGGTAAGCCCTCGAAAGGATAACCCCAGGGTTGCCGGCGGACTTTGGCCGCCACCGCGGCCTCGCCTGGTGGGGTCGGGTTTTATCCCGCTTCGGTGAGTTGGCAGGCGTGTGTAGGGCACACACGACATGCCTCCGCCACGGCCTGCTTCTGTAAGGACGGCGAGTCGGCCAACTTCCGTCCTCAGGCCCCGATCATGGAGGTCGGTAGTCCCGGGCGTAGATGAGTCTGCGGCGTCCTCGCCGCAAACTGCGAAACTCGGGGGGCAGGGTTCTCTCCCGCTCCCTCTCCGCCGTCTCTTTCGCGCGCATTACCTGCTCGCAGAAAGAGGCGGCGGCGTGCCACTTGCTCCCGTCGGAGACCACGGCCCTCACCATGGTCTCCAACGAGAGAACGTCCACGTCCAGGACCGCAACGAGATCCCGGCGTTGACTTGCCCACGCAGGGCACTCCACCAACGTGTGGAGCGCCGTGTCTTCGCCAGGATCCTCGCAGTGCTGGCACTGCGGCGTTGTCTCCCGGTGGATGCGCCACAGATACTTACCGAAACACCCGTGTCCGGTAACCATCTGGCACACCCGGTAGGAGAGGTCCCCATGGTCCCTCTCCAACCACTCCTTCATGATCGGTCTCACCGCCGCTATGGTGGATTCCCCCCACCTTGGGTGCTCAAGTCGCACCCTCCATGTCTCCATGAGTTCCTGGCGGAGCAGGGACCGCTGAGCCCTGATTTCTCGGGGCTCCGGCCTATGGCCCCGCTCCAGCGCCTCCTTGCGCCACTGGTACAGCAGCGCAAGGGCTCTCGCTTCCAGGTCCCATGGAGGGGTCCCGGCTAGGAGACATGCCGCCTCGACGGAGATCGTGCGATACCACATAATAAAATAATAGTAGCGATACCCCCTGATGACTCTGACGGCCATCGCTTTTAACGGGCTGTTTAATACAGCCACGTTGCGGGCCGCCAGAGTCTCCGCCCATACTGGGGCCCCGTACAGGGCCATGCTTCGCACGATCCCCAGGTACAGTCTCCTAGTGGGGGCGTTGGGTCCCTTAACGTTGGGCATCAGCCGCGATAGCGCGGCCGCAGCCCCGCTCAGTTTCGGGACCAGACTTCGGAGATGAGGTCCGAAGTCCCATCGGCTATCGAGAACGAGCCCAAGGTACTTCATCGTGGGCTCGATGCCGATGCTTACGCCCCCTACGGTTATGCTGGTTCCCGCAGGTGGCCCCTTCCTGACTAACTAGCCTTGTCTATATTTAACACCTAGTACTTTCAGTATTTCGGTATTTTTTTAAACTATGGGCACAGCCTTGGTTATCTAGCCGCAGTGTGCCAATAGTTTAAAAAAATACTAATATCAATAAATTGATATACTTAACGGAATTCTTGATTGAATTCCGTTAAGTAGGTATATCATCACCCTGGGGTGTGTGTTGGGTAACCTCCTCGAGTGTCGCTCCGATTCCGATCCCGCTGCAGACCGGGGGGAACGGAATCGGAGCGGCCGGTACACCCTGGGCGGCGGTCAATGGCTTCCCCTTCACCCCTTCATAGGGTTGGCATTGATCGTCGGCCAATACCCAACGTGGCGGGAACACATCGCTCTCCGTACTCCTCTGCTTTCAGAGGAGACAGGATGAGCGATGCTGTTAGTGGTGAGATGGCCCAGGGTCAGCCGGGGTGCGAGGGATATGCTCTATGGGTAACCTTACACCCCGGCGTCTGAAGACCCGAGACGGCGTGCGGTTTTAGTCGGTGCAAGCCCGACATAACCGCCCCCGCTGGCCGGCGGGGGGGTATCCGAAGGGATTTCCGCACGTTAAAAAAAAAAAAAAAAAAAAAAAAAGGTATATCATCACCCTTGTTTTTCCAGTTAAAACAGTTTTCCTCTTTCATATAATATATGTAGGTTGTAAGAGGGAGACTAAAACGTTTATGGTGTTCTTAGTGTGTGTGTGAGTATTCGTTATAAAGGGCGAATTCGATTTCGTGCAATTATTTCAAGCCAACGTGATCTACTGTTGATAAACAAGAGACTGACGACGGCATTCAGCGGGCCTGACTGACGTTTTGATAAATTGTTTCGCCTATAGTGAAAAATGTTACCAAATTGTTTTTGGTTATTTTTGTTCATTAATGTGTGTAACATTTGGATTAATAAGAAGGGAAACTGACGTAAATTAGGACCCAATTTTAAAAAACAATAATTGGGAGGTTATTTGCAGCTTACGTGATGTTGACAAAACACCGGCTTTTGATGCCTTTATTTCCATGGTGTCATATATGTTTATCTCAATTTACAAAAACAACTATACCTAACTATAATAAATTATAAAATTCAATACATTTACTCCAATAAGGATGCACCCATAATACTTGAATTTAACGCGGTGGCGTTGGCGAGGCCAGGTCTTATCCATTCTGCCATTCAGATAAAGTTAATGTAAACGATTTTAACCAGTCATAAGTCTAAAAATTAAATGCGATGTCTTTATTACATGACAATCTTTCATCTAGTGGAACTATCGATTAAATTAATGTACACTCAAGTCCCCGTGCGGCATCGCACTGTGCTCGCATTTGACTTTCACTGATCAAATTTTTGCTAA
The DNA here is from genome assembly GCA_946251805.1 of Cybosia mesomella. Classification (NCBI taxonomy): domain Eukaryota; kingdom Metazoa; phylum Arthropoda; class Insecta; order Lepidoptera; family Erebidae; genus Cybosia; species Cybosia mesomella. The sequence goes on from OX276401.1 coordinate 22,052,241, forward strand.
AAGCCGGTCCACGATTCGCGAAAGTGGTTGGTCTGGTGCTTTTATGTTTGTGGTTAGGGAATGGATAGACACGACGCGCGACGCTTCGTCTCGACGAGCTCCTTTTAAATATCCTGTTACAATTAAGTACTGTTAGTAACCCACGATGCGATACTCCAAGCGTGAAGCTGAACGAAAGTAAAAACATTGTAAGCGTTGAACTGCGATAATATTCTTTTGTTTTTATTGTTTTTATTTATTTTTACATTTCGTTTTATCTTTAACTAGACATACCAGTGACTCCCCGTGTGAAATAATAATCTTGATTCCGCTATAATCTGTTCCGCTGTTTTCCATAAGTTCATAGTTCCAGACTATAATAATCTATCTCTGTGCTGAATTTCTTCCAGATCCGTTCAGCCATTCTGGCGTGAATACGTAACTCATCCATCCAAACAAACTGTTGCATTCGTAATACATAGTAGTAAGATTGATCACAAAGGAATTACTTTTTTTTTAGAAAATTAAAAGTTTTAAATAATACTGCGAGATGCAAGTTGAGCGCAATGAAGTCACTAGATAAGTAATACTCAAGTTACAAGATAATGAATACCCCAGCGCGGCAGCGTGGTAATCATTCAGTCCCGGTCCTGGTTATCATAGGATTTCACTGCAATGGAAATAAGGAATTATTATTCGCAAAGTGAGACTAGAAAGCAAAAGGATGAGGTAAATTCAATGAAAATTATGCTGTAAGAGTCGAAGCATATGCAAGTCCCACGTCTTTCTGGTTAGGGTTTTTGTGTATGGGGCTCCACCAATATCATTCTATCTATCTATCTAACCCAAGCCAACCTCACGGACGAGGCTCTGGCGCAAGCTTTCCTCTCGGGTTTGGGGGGTTAGAAGGCAGAGAGCGTAGCCAAGGTAAGCGAAAGAGTAGCAGACCCTACCGTACCGTACGTATAAGCGGATTTTCAAAAATTTTAAAAAAGAGTATGTTCTAACCCAACTTATTATTATTCCTGCTAAACCCTCCAGCTAACCTAAATTGCTTGTATTAGTAGTTGTATTAGGTAGTTTAATGGTCCGGGGTTCGAACTCAGCAGCTCTTGATCATAAGGCCGACTCCTTAACCGCTAAGCTACCGACGGTTTATTACGACTCTGTCTACTCCTTCGGTGGTATTCAGTCATTTATATGTATTGTATGTATGTATATATTTCTATTTATACTATTATAAAATTGTAAATTAGTTGTGTCTGTACATTTTAAAAAATAAAAAAAAGAAATTGGGTTATGGTAAATGAACGACTGTGAAAACAAAAATATGTTTTTTTGGATTTCTTGTCTGTTTGTCTGTTTGTTCTCGATGGACAAAAACTAGTGAACGGATTTTGATGCGGCTTTTTCTATTATAAAGTTCTTGGTCAGACTTTAAATTTACCGTATGTTTGATTGCATTTGGTTAAGTAGAACCGGAGATATGACCAATAAACGATAGGTCGGTGACCTCCGAGCGGGCGAAGCAGCGGGCATCAGCTAGTTTACAAAAAAAAAATCCGTACGGACTTTGGTGTGTATGCAAACAATCGCTGTCAACCCACCCTTGGGTGTGTCCCGGCCGCTAACTTTTCCGTTTATTGTACCGGACAATACCCCACCGACCGCTTCAACCAGTAACCATGTTACAGATAATTGAATTTCCTCCGTGCCAAAGGAGCTTTTTTTTTATTTTTATCCTTGTTTAAAGCAGTGAATAAGGTTTTTCTTTCGCGGTTTTATCTTGTTTATTGTGTCCTTTTGTAATGAGCCCGTTTGCAATAATGAATATTAAGTTTTTAATTTGTGATTACATGGAGTATTATTTTCAAATGTAAATAGTTACCATTGTAAATATTGTTGGTGTATAGTGATGAAATATTTGAAATTATTATCATTTTGTGAATCTTACAATACTATCAATTCTATTTGACGACCTCTGTGGAGTAGCGGTAGAGCATTTGGCATAAGGCAGAGGTCGAGGGTTCGATTCACGCTCATTGCCAATATGTACATTTGCATTGGTCTGGGTGTTTCTATGTATGATATGTATTTATTTACAAAAAAAGTATTTAAGTATGTTTATCCGCATTCTAGAACCCTTATGACAAGCTCTGCTTAGTCTGGGTCTAGATGGCGCTGTATAATATGTCCTAGAATATTTATTTATTCATTAATTACGGATTATATTTATATAAATTGGTTGATACTTTTATTTATAATTTTAATGAAATTATACATTTCTTCACGTGGCTCGCAGTAGCACAATTTTAATGTTCAGCATTTGCACTTTGCCATTATAGCAATTTTTTTTTTGCAATAGGTAGAGCGCGTGTGGGGTGTGTGTTGGGTAACCTCCTCGAGTGTCGCTCCGATTTCGATCCCGCTGCAGTCCGGGGGGAACGGAATCGGAGCGGCCGGTACACCCTGGGCGGCGGTCAATGGCTTCCCCTTCACCCCTTCATAGGGTTGGCATTGATCGTCGGCCAATACCCAACGTGGCGGGAACACATCGCTCTCCGTACTCCTCTGCTTTCAGAGGAGACAGGATGAGCGATGCTGTTAGTGGTGAGATGGCCCAGGGTCAGTCGGGGTGCGAGGGATATGCTCTATGGGTAACCTTACACCCCGGCGTCTGAAGACCCGAGACGGCGAGCGGTTTTAGTCGGTGCGAGCCCGACATAACCGCCCCCGCTGGCGGGCGGGGGGGTATCCGTAGGGATTTCCGCACGAAAAAAAAAAAAAAAAAAAAAAAAAAGGTAGAGCGCGTGTAAAAAGGTTAACCCGTCATTATTAACAATTTTAATGAAATTAAATCATTTCATCAAATGCATCGCATCGAAACAATTTTGATGATCAGCATTTGCACATTGCACTTATACCAAATTTTTTTTGCAAACTCGGGGCCACATAGTCAAATTACAATGTTAAATTTTTACAAATCAGACAAATCAAGTAGTTAGGTACAACCAATACTTAGGTGTGTGTGAGTATTGAGCATCGAAATAATGCCAGTAAGACATCAAGTTCTTATACGTTACCTACCAATAGTGTAGTGAGAGCATCTATTTACAAAAGAGTAAAAGTAAAAAAATTAAAATATGGTTCATAAATGTATGGTTTTCTCTAAAATATTAAAGTTTCTTTAAACGACTAGGTACTACTTACCTCTACTTCCTAGATACCATTTATTATTACTGGTAATCTCGTTAACCTTTCCAGCTAAGCTAAATGACTTGTGTCAGGAGTGGGTTGGGTTGCGTCTGTGGTGCCTATAACGGGTGATGTTTGACCCCATAATCAAGTCAAAAATCCCACGCATTAGCTTATTACATAACCACCCGAGGTGGAGAATAAATCCCTAGTTTGGTATCGGACCGATTCATGGTTCGACAGAATATTGGATTGCGCATTAGTATTAAAATGATACAATAAAAACGAATTTTATAACGAGGAGTATTATAATTAAACTGGTCTATGATACAAAAATGTCTTTAAAGCCATGACTACAAAATAATCCTATTATTACTTAAACACAGGCCTCTTCTCAGTATGAGAAGGGTTAGGTCATAGTCCTCGACGCTGACCTTGTGCACAAACAGATTTTAAAAACATACAAGAACATATTGAAGTACTTTCAGATATACAGGTTTCCTTCCTCGCGACGTTTTTCTTTACAGATCGAGAGAGTAATGTTTAATTTTACTTGAACTTGAACTTTAAAAAGTCAGAGGGCGACCGGGGATCGAACTTGTCTACGTAAGACGTTTATGGTCAGACAACTTGGCTACTAGTTCCATTTTGAATATAACTTTATATTCAACTCATAAAATTGACCACTTGGTTACCACCGTCCCCGGTGAAGAAAGCGATACCATCTCTTCCTGTGGGTTTGTAAGGCTTGAACTACATCTGGAAGCACCGAACTGCACTTTTCTTTGCTTCAATTCTTTTCTATCACTTATAATCGTCATTTACCAGAGCGAGAAAGAGCAGGAGGGCGTCGTCGGTTCTAACTAATGTTTTGTATGATAAGTATGTCCCTCTTTCTTCGAGCCTTTTACCAATTCAGTCACGGCGAGTGTTCTGATGAGCTATTTCAACTTATTCCACCGTCTCCCTTCCGATCCAAGAACAACACGTACTTGACTGTGATGCCACCCGTACATGATGGAAACAATACCATACCGAACTCAGCGGTTCGATGCTTCCGTTCTTTTTCGACCGATGAAGAGCTGGAATGCTCTCACATGTGTTTTCTTTCTTCTTCCAACCTCGGGTTCTTCAACCGAAGCGTGAAAAAGCATCTGTTGAGGCCGTCAAGGTAGGGACCTCCATTTTAGGATTGTCAGAATCTGGGATGGTGGCCCGTATCTTCTGGACTTCACTCCAGCTTCTCACCATCCAGCGGGGTGCAGTGAAATGACGGACTGAATATAAAATAAAATAAAGATAGGTCCGTGAGTGCCTTTAGGAAGTACAGTACCGTACATCTATTATATATGCCCGACAGCAGGATAACAGTGGCAACTGGCACGAGCCGCACTCGGGTTATCAGACATTCATTCTAGTCACGTGCCAACAAATTGATATAAGCGCACAATTTTAGGAAACGACGTGTATAAGAATACGTTTTACTGACTCCATTAGCATTCGTGTACGCCCTAAAATGATATAATATCGACACACGTGGAATGCATAATGTGAATCTGAACCGAAGTGAAATGATACCATACTTACTTGTGAATCATAACCTTTGCAATACGGTGGAGACTCAATTCATCATCATCATCTTCTTCTTAGTGTTGTTCCCGGTTGCATCCGATGGTTTCACCCGGAGGATTCCACTTACCTTCTCCTTCTACTCCTTTTCATATAGATTACACGTCTTCTATGAGAGCGACTATCGCCTGATCTCCCAACCCCAAGAGGAACATCTGTGCGAGTGAGGTTATCTCGGCCCTGAAATAACCATTAATATCAACCAAATTTGCTTGTAGTTGACAAACCCACGCGTTCAAATAAAATGCGTCATAGTGTTGGGGTGACATACAGTCCCAGTCCTGTGAGAAACTATTCTTTTTTAATTTCATTGTTTTATTTTTATATGATATAAAATCTATAGAGCTAAGTTTATTTTATGTGGACCTAAAAATAATGATTATTATAATCTCGAATCCGAATAAACGAAGACGTCAGGATGATTGGGTTTCGACATCTACTTCTCGTTGAGCGCCAATAAAAATGCTGTTTATCTTATTGTCGTTTCAATATTAATGAGTAATAGTCAATTAATTTAGCTCTCAAACGTAATTAGATGTTAAACAATTACTTATGTCTGTAAAGTAATAAAACAGTAACCATTTCCTGATTCGTTTTCACGAAGAAATAACGTTTCGCATAAACCTTATATTAGGACAGTAATTGATTTTCGTCATTGATAATATCGTTAAGTACGTACACTACAATACCTTAAGTACTACTATTATTGTGAATATATACCAAACACGTATAACTATAAATAGCGACCCGTTCCAACCGATCTTTTTCGAATTTTTCTTACGAATTAAATTCGTAAAAGATCCTATAATCCGATTGTAGAGTCAGCAACCACTTACCTACAAACAAACTATACAAGTCTAATTTTCAAGTGCAAGTCAAATTTTGAAAAATAAAATCCCTTATTTTATCAATTTAAAAAAAAATGAATATTAGTAACCGAAATAACTAATATTCTCCCTAACCCCTCCAGCTAAGCTAAATTGCTTGTGTTAGGAGTGGTTTCACTTCGGTAGTGTAATTGCCAGGATTCGAACCCGGGACCTCTCGATCGTCAGGTCGACTCCTTAACCAGTAAACTACCGACGCCTTAGAGGTGAAATATCCGTATTCGTTCTTTTCATATTCTAAAATGCAAGTTTATCAGTCAGGAAAAGTAATAAAATTATGGTTACATTTTATTTAGATATAATATGTAGTACTATCAGATGGTTAAAGTTGAGTGAACGGAATTGTGACTCTCGGCGACAAGAGACACATGTTATGATGGCTACCGTTACGTTAACATAACATTTATCGTATTCAGCTTCCGTACGTGTGTAGGTACACTATACGAAACACCTATACTATTTATCAACAGGTGCTATAATAATAATCTCTGACTATAAAGTCTAGTGAAAGATTTATCTTTTACGATAAGCTTCCTTTTGTAGTCAGCAATAAAAGTAAGTGAACACAGTACAGTTCATCTTAGTTCTAAAACTTTATATGAAATAAAACAGAAATCTTGAAATATATTAGTTACCCTTGTGCTCTGATGACTACAAAAACAGTAATTATCCTACTAATATCATAGATGTGAAAGTTTGTGAAGATGTTTGAGAATGTTTGAACTTAATACAGGGATAGATTATAGTCTGTATTAACACGTATGCTACTATTTATCCCCGGAATAGATTCCCATAAGTTGCGGGAAAGGGATCAGAATTCCACGCGGACAGAGCAAATATTAATTCTATTGCCCGCGGCTCAAAATCCGCATGGAATTCTGATTCCGTTCCCTATTCCTATGGGAACCTATTTCAGGGATAAAAAGTAGCCTATGTGTTATTCCAGCCTATAATCTATCCCCGTACCAAATTTCAGCCAGATCAGTTTAGCGGTTTTTGCGTGAAAGAGTAAAAAACTTCCATACATCCATACTCACGAACTTTAGCGTTTATAATATTAGTGGGAAGTAGGATAGGATGTATGTACTCGTAAAGATCGATTGTAAATTTGTTGGTGCTAAAAGCGTTCATTGACCACGGTAACCGCTTTCGATCAGGTGCCATCATTACCTTGAATTTTTTTGCCATGAAACATTTATCAGGTCCAAGAACTTTTGAAATATCCTGAACATAATAAACTTGAGTAAGTATCCTTTCTTATTAAAATAAGTAAATGTATCGACATATAGCTGGTACCAGAATATATCTGATATGCAAATAGAGCACCGGCATCATGTCGGTACTTTGATATAACCTTTTAATTCAATCTACGCTCCAACCCAAAGGTTCCTAACGTTTGGGTACAAGTACCCGTGGAGAGCATTGGATTAATTATCATAGCTCTATATGGATTTTTTTATGTAAAGCACGTGATATGATTTCACCTCGCCTGATGGTAGCTGAAGTCTTATGAATGAAAGTCACCATTATAGATACCAATAATGCTACATTATTAGCTTGCAGCTCGACGGCTCCTAGTTTTTCGCACTACTCTGAAATGACCCAGGAAGTCTTTATCTTGTGGCAAAGAAAAGAGGTGTCGAATCGTTTGGTCACATCAGTATTAGAGAATCCTATGGGGAGCTAGGAAACTATAAATTCTATAATTTATTAATATCTGAGTATATATATATTAAAATGTTAAGGTGAGTGAGCTAAAACTTTGAAATTGGTAAAATAACATAGTAACATAAACTCACGCCTATATCCCCGAAGGGGTAGGCAGAGGTGCTAGCACCCACATTTCGCCAGTTTATGTTTAGGTCCCAATGTAATAGGTGGCGAGCCTATTGGTTCATCTCAAAAAAAAGTCGTGTCGGTAAGTAGATGGCACTGCAATCGCGAAATAGCATTTTTTTTCGAATTTATTCTCGTGCCGAGACTCGAGTCGCTAGTCAGTAATACATTGTAAGCTAAAAGACAGTTCAATACAGTAATTAAAAAATTCGGTTCAATCTACTATCAACGTTTTGTCATAATTCCGGGATGGCTTAGGTGAAGGTCAATATTGTCTTTAAACAATAAATAAGATTACTCAGTTTGTCAGTATAATACAAAAACACTTATTTATAAATTGTGATAATATTGAAAAAAATATTGCACTAAAAACAGCTTTGTGTTAGGTCAAGCAAGGTTTCTAGAGCTCCTTAAGCGGTTACTGAACTTCCAGCAGTGTATAAATTTTGCTTAACAAACAGGCTTCTCAACTTAACAGTGCCACAAGTATTACGGCTGACTTCATAATGTACAAGAACCACTTACCCATCTGTGAGTTGTAAAAATAAATAAAATATAATCATGTATAGATAGTGTCAAAAGTAGATGGTCATATTAATATTTTAAGAATTCGTTTTTGAGCAGACATCTATATTTCTAACCGCAAAATGCTGTTTAACTACTTACCTAGTGGGCTTTATTAAAATATTTAAAGCTTTGATTAAAATACATGTGTATTAATAACTTTCATTCAAATTTTCAAATTTGAAATCTGTGCAAACATCAATCTACTATTGACGCTGACTGTACATACATTATTGTTAAATGTAGACATCACTTAACAAAAGTGCACATTACACTATCTTTTGCAACAATGACTGGGGTTTATAACCATTAAAGATTGAGAAACATTTCTTCAGCGATGAATTATTCAACACTTGTCCGACTGCCGACAAATTTTTAATGTCATGCAAAGTCATCGATGAAAGCGTCGATGTTATCTAATGCAAGTCGAACATAAAAATATTGTAAAATAAATCAATAAAAGTCTTTATTCACTTACGAGAGCAGAGTGGATATGATTCAGTCGAACAAAGTTAGCGTTATCAGCACCACATAAAACTAGGGGATACTTCAGTGCGTAAGCCGTTACATCTAATTTTGTTTCTTCGAACACCTTTCATCGACTTGCTTGCTACTGCGATGTGTCATTACATCGGAAAAATGTACTGCGTTGCCTTGTGCAATCGATGTCTTTTCTTTTCAAATTTCATTTTAAGTATTAGAAATCTTGAATGAGCGCAGGCCTGGAACTTTCAGGTGAAGCCACCTGACACCCTAGCAGAAACAGGCCAGCGCGGCGGCGCGATGCACTCCTCCCTTTTTTCGGGGGCTAGACGGGAACACCGTGGTTCCCAAACCCGAGGGGGCCATTTCGAACTCGGATATAGCCCTGGGTCAGTCGTATTGTGAGGGAAATGCCTTATGGGCCCACCTTACACACTGGCATCTGCAGATCCGAGATGGCGCGCGGCGTTAGTCAGTTCGAGTCCGACATAACCTCCCCCGCTGGCCGGTGGGGGGTATCCGAGGGGCTTGAACCGACTAAAACCGCACGCCGTCTCGGGTCTTAAGACGCCGGGGTTTAAGATTGCCCATAGAGCATATCCCTCGCACCCCGACTGACCCTGGGCCATCTCCGGTTTCGAGATGGCCCCCTCGGATTTGGGAACCACGGTGTCCCCGTCTTGACCCGGTTTGGGGGAGGGGCGCTAGTCGCCCCGCCGTGCCGGCCTGCTTCTGCTGGGGTAACAGGCGGCCTCACCTGTCACCCCCAGGCCTGCGCTCATGGAGGACGGAGGTCGTTAAGCGACCTAGGCGGCCTGTTTGTCACGCCTTATCTCCGGTCGGAGGGCTCCTCTGGCCTCCCTGTATCCCTCGCACAACTCCGCCTTTCGGGCCTCCGCATCGCCGCGTCACAGACACGGGTCATGGCCTCCCGGAACCACTCCGCCTCATCGTCTATGCTGACAGGCCTGTCCGGCGCAGGAGCCCAGGCCTGTACGATGGCGGCTTCCAGGAGGAGCTATTTGCTTAAGCACCCAATGTGGCGGTTCGGCCGGTGCGTTGCTCGCGGAGGGGGAGACGACAAACCGAATATATCGGTGATCCGAACTTGTCTCCTCCCCCAATACGATGCGCCAGCCCTGAACAGCCCGCGCCATCGAGGGGCTCGCGAACGAAATGTCCACGATGGAGCTAGCCCTCGAGTTCACGTACGTGTCCACGGCTCCCCGATTTAGGAGGACTAGGCCGAGTTGTTCGGCCCAGTCCTCCAGTGCCCTGCACCTATGCCCCGTCGCGCCCCTTAAGTGTCGGGAACCCCACGCCAACGACCAGAGAGCGATGTGTTCCCAAGGCAATATACCTTTTTTTTTTTTATCGTGCGGAAATCCCTTCGGATACCCCCCCGCGTGCCAGCGGGGGCGGTTATGTCGGGCTTGAACCGACTAAAACCGCACGCCGTCTCGGGTCTACAGACGCCGGGGTGTAAGGTTGCCCATAGAGCTGATGTAATATTTTACTTTTTACTTTTGTAACTTTTAATATTATTTTTTTTTGAGGTTACTGCTATTTCATTTTCAACGCTGCAAAACATTCTAATGATTCTGAAGTCAAATTTGACTATGTATAACTCCTCGTGGGTAAATGTGATAATTCATTATTTTATACATTCCCTATATATGTAGAGTATATATTGTATAAAATACCGAAGCCTTCTATACAATACCTGAAATATGTAATCTAGATTGCTGTAAACAGGTATTAACATAAAAATGTTCCATATTTGAATTTGCCTCCACATTATAAGTATGTCTAAAGAAAAGGTAAAAAAATTAAAACAACCATTACTTAAATTCTAGTCCCTATGGAATATCCCCACAATGTAAATAATCTTTTTTGATATATAGTTTATTCCGAGAACCGTCCTGTTTCGTCTTATTTAAATTACAGACATTTCAGAGACAATTCATATTTTATTTTCGTATCGTGTAGACGGACAGTTTTGTTATACAATAATAGCTGAGAATAAATGACTACACATGGCGCCGGCGGGTTAGCTTATCGTCTTAATAGTGGGACACATGTCCTGGATATCTGTAACATTATATAGTCGATAATTATACCTATAAATACCAGTGCAGTTGATAGCTGTATCTGCCTGTTCCATTCACGTACAGCGCAGACATTCGTAGTCATTCATTTCGATTAAATTCTGTTCAAAAATATCTATGTTCGTAGTATCTTAAACATTTTAGAGTTTTATATAAAGAATAACAGAATTGAAACTGGATTGTCTGGTTTGCAAACAGATCGGTAATTTAGAATTACCTAACCTTAAGGAACATTAAAAAAACTTGGCAAAACATAATTGACTATCGCGCTGAGAAGACAAGTCATTAGACTTTTGTAAAGACAACAGGTGACATGCAAGTTTAGGACATGGACATAACAGACATATGAAACAATAATTATTAGATTGATTGTTCAGTATCTACATCGTTCCGCCGAATTAACAAAGAGGTTTCCTCATCCCTTTGGACGTATAAATACAGCGCTGCTTTTTTTTAGTAGTTACTGTAACCTTTTCTTCAAAGTAACTAACCACTGATCAAGATAGGATTATTGACACCAATAAGAATTATAGGACATTTAAATTTTACAAATTTTTTTTCTTTTTTTTTTAAATTTTACAATCCAGTAAGGTATGATTCAAGTGTAGATTTGATAAATCAGGATTACTCCATTTTTAGGTGTCTGTGTGGGGTTCTATACCCTACAGAAAACCGCGGTGGTATTCCTTAAGCCCGAAACAGGTACAGTAAATTTGGAAAAAAGCTAGCAAGCTAACACATAGAAATTACGCTTTTGTTTAAACAATATAAATAAAATATAAATATTTATTACTCCTTACAAAAAAAAACATAAGAGGCACAGTAAATACAATGATAAACGCGAAAGTAATGCTCCTAATTCTTGATGCATTTTTCTTTTGTAAGGAGCTGGTGTCCGATTTAGGTTATAAAAACCTGCGCTACAGATCACCAGTTCCCCACCCCACAAATTGAATATATTGACAGAATACAAGGATCCTGAGTATAGATAACTTACTCATTTTAAAAAGGTCGTAAAAATGTAACGAGCAAATTATGTGGATGTAAGTGCGTGTGTATATGTGTGAGGGGTGTGGGTTTGTGTGTGTATATGGAGGAAATTGTGTATGCGTAATAAATCATAATATACTTAAATATTCGCGAAGGTTAAAAAGCGATCTCTCCTAGCCAAAGCCTCGGTATGTCCTTAGATTAACATCCGTAAAGGTATAATCTATTTTTTTTTTACCAATCTCTGACAGCAGACTTACATTGTTGTATTGACTCTGTATAACTACGTAATACCCTATGTAGTTTGTTATATAAATAACAGTTTTGGTAGCCAAAGAACCGATGGGAAAAGCTTGTATTAAGCAATCATGCATTTGAAGTTGTAATCCAATAAAATTCCTAAATCCAACGGTAAATTACCTACTCAACGATTGCAGGTAAATAACTTTATTTACATTTTACATACCCTTCAAGTTAAAAGCTAAAGTTAAAAGCTGTAGTAAACGGTGTTGGTAAATAAATTAATTTTTTTGCTTGCCCCGATCGCCGGCGCCGGCACTTTGCTGTCATAAACTCGTGGGAGTTGTAACTTTGTACAGATGAACTTGTTAAACTACATCAGATGAGTTTCTAATTGAACATCTTTAAATCTGTTTTACCATTTCATATATGCGTATATATGTGGTATTTACATTTGGTGATAGAATTTATTTATTTTCTTATTAACTGAAAGTTCACGGACCTACTAGTTGGTTTAAGAAGGTCTGCTAGGCTAGTTTATTTTAATTCGAACGTGGAACTAGTTTCTTTATACCAGATTCGTTTTTTTTTGCAGTGCGGTAAAGATTTTCTTACTCATAACTAAATGTTATCTAAGAATGCAGTGAGACACTTGAAAAGTTTACTTTAATGCTGTCAAATAGCATTTCAGGAGAAGATCCTTCCCAATTCCTTTAAGAGATATTTGAAATTTTATAAACTCACACTACTATAATAAGTAGTTACTAAGTACATAATATACAGAGGGTTCTATAACGGTTTCCTTTTATTTAATTTACTAATTTTGTTAGAGAGATTTGATCCTTATGATTGACCCTATCGATTGATGTTATAAAAGTGCAGGCTGTTATTTTTTCGGATTTAAGTCGATTCGATTACCCAGTGTAGTAATCGGCTTTTGAAAAACTTTGAAGGCAATTTAAATTATTTTTAAATTAAAATGAAGTCTTCTTTCAGTAAAATTGTCTATCTACATTATTCCACATAGTTTTCCTCCATGTGGCATCGTCCTGTACATAAATTCGTAGGCTTTCCGTTCACCTCTTACACACATTTTACATCTTTTCCGTAAATACAAGTTTATATTTCCAAAATTCAATGACATATAACAACGTTGGACGGGAAATGAGATAACATCTGTAGTTATAATAAAAAAAGAAGTTTATTGCAACAAACGCAGCGGACATTGTACAACGGAGTCTGCAATTATATTTAAAATAGCAACCGCCATGCCGCCAGCCCGCCCAAGTAGGCTGGCGGCAAACCCGGTAGCTGACAGCGCTAGCTTGTTTCTGTGTAGTGTAAAAAGTTCTGTTCTATGAATAAAATTGATATGAATTTAAACGCTTCATTTTACATAGAAATTTAAATCGGAAAAAGTCGACATCCAGGATGGAACTTGAACCCGCGGCGAACTTTGCGCTTTACGTTCTCATATTGAAGAAAAACCATATTATTAATTTGTGGGTAGGTAGTTGGTGTTTTCAACATGTAATGTAGTATTCGTGTAAGTATGCATGTCAGTACCTTTTTTTTTTCTGTGCGGAAATCCCTTCGGATACCCCCCCGCCGGCCAGCGGGGGCGGATATGTCGGGCTTGAACCGACTAAAACCGCACGCCGTCTCGGGTCTACAGACGCCGGGGTGTAAGGTTACCCATAGAGCGTATCCCTCGCGCTCCGACTGACCCTGGGCCATCTCACCACTAACAGCATCGCTCATCCTGTCTCCTCTGAAAGCAGAGGAATACGGAGAGCGATGTGTTCCCGCCACGTTGGGTATTGGCCGACGATCAATGCCAACCCTATGAAGGGGTGAAGGGGAAGCCATTGACCGCCGCCCAGGGTGTACCGGCCGCTCCGATTCCGTTCCCCCCGGACTGCAGCGGGATCGGAATCGGAGCGACACTCGAGGAGGTTACCCAACACACACCCCTGACACATCGTACCTTATTTTGATTCTTGCGACAATCCCCTCGGATACCCCCCCGCCGGTCAGCGGGGGTGGTTATATCGGGCTTGAACCGACTAAAACCGCACACCGTCTCGGGTCTTCAGACGCCAGGGTGTAAGGAGGCCCGGCCCATAAGGCATTTCCCTCACACGCCGAACACATCGTACCTTCGATCACTTAGGCTTTTACGATCGAAGATCGAATCATCTTACCTACGTAGGTAGAAATAAATAGTTAATTAAAAGAATATACTAATTTTATATGATTGTAAAAGCACTGTACTTAACACTCAAAAATATCTGTAAATGACATAAATAATGGTCCTAAGAAGATACTTACGATTATGTGGGGAATTAAGCCATTATGTGAGGCTATATTTATTCTCATTCTAGAACAAGCTAGTTGAGCAATGATTACTTTGGGTCTAGATAGCGCTGTATAGAGTGTTCAATATTTGAATCTAAGCCTCAAAACTAAATATTAAAAGAAATTCAATCTGACTTAAAACCAAGTACACTTCAGAATTGAATCTATTCTTAGTTGCGATAATAAGTCTATCATCAACTGCGTAACGAAGTTCTTTAGCGAGCCGTGGGTGATTTTAGTACTTGTTATGCATCCAGAGTTTCTATTACTCCCAAAGCCAACGTGAACGTTGTGAAACTTGAACATATTACAAGCAGTTTAAACTGGATAAGTTTAGGTACTAAGCCGTTCAAGTATATGAATAATAAACATCTATGAATAGGCAATGACTTCTATGTATATTTCTAGCCTGGCAGAACAAAAATATTTCAATATAATATCACAATCGCCAACTACCAACCATGCATATAAGTACTATGCGCAACATTTTCTAGAAACAGAACTACAGATGATACTACAAACAGGCGTCCCTACAGAATGGTGTCAAAATTGATTAAAGTAACTCATTTATCTAGTCTCTGTGTTCTTTACCCCTACCCTATTTAAACACATCCCCGGTTTTTTTTCTAAATAGCTTGTCTAGTAGAATAGCATAGGAGTCATTGTCAATAGGCGTCAGATTAATATTTGGTATACAAAACTTTTAAACTTACCGTCCAGGAAACTGAAGGATCACCTTTTTTTTTTTTTTTTTATCGTGCGGAAATCCCTTCGGGTACCCCCCCGCCGGGGCGGTTATGTCGGGCTTGCACCGACTAAAACCGCACGCCGTCTCGGGTCTTTAGACGCCGGGGTGTAAGGTTACCCATAGAGCATATCCCTCGCACCCCGGCTGACCCTGGGCCATCTCACCACTAACAGCATCGCTCATCCTGTCTCCTCTGAAAGCAGAGGAGTACGGAGAGCGATGTGTTCCCGCCACGTTGGGTATTGGCCGACGATCAATGCCAACCTAATGAAGGGGTGAAGGGGAAGCCATTGACCCCCGCCCAGGGTGTACCGGCCGCTCCGATTCCGTTCCCCCCGGACTGCAGCGGGATCCCGTTCCCCCCGGACTGCAGCGGGACTGAAGGATCACCTAAAATTATACAAACCGGCAACAACTTCAATATTCTTATATAGTTTACTAGCGACCCGCCCCGGCTTCGCACGGGTGCAATGGATGTTATTATACATATAACCCTTCCTCTTCATCACTCTATCTATTAAAAAAACCGCATCAATATCCGTTGCGTAGTTTTAAAGATTTAAGCATACATAGGGATATAGGGACAGAGAAAGCGACTATATTTTATACCATTTAGTGAAGGATAATAACTTAAATAATGTATGGTGATAGCGGCCTGGATACTATCTCGACGATCAGAAACTGCCAAAAAAGTGACGGGATTTGTTTTAATTTAATTTATAACGATTGCGCAGTCCTGTCATTATATCTTATGAGTTATTGCAAAAAGCTGTCGTGTTCTGGTTTTACAAGTCTCTTTGATTCGCTCGTATAGTCCCAGACTTATTGCTGTATGCAAATTTAACGATACCATAATTACTTACAGGCATAACAATTTAAAACTGAAAGTTCTTAATTATTATTCCAAAAAAATAATAGTCTTAAGGGTAAGATTAAGATTTATGTTATTAAAAAAATTATAACTGATCCATTTTTGTGTTGTTTTATGTTACCATTAACTACCATAAACATTACTGATTAAGAAAAAGACCTAAAAAGGAAATGAGATACTCATCGGGAGCACAAACAGTCTCTCGGCATTGCAAGTTATCTCGGCTTCCTACAGGAGCCAGTAGCGGGGTCAACGCCCCACGGAAGTCACGATTTTGTACAAAAAATCAATGTCATCTGATCTAGCCCCCGACCACCAGTGACCAGTCGCCACCCTGCGATGTTTATATTATATATATTAAGGCTTACTGTCCCAGAAGAACCGTTCTTTATTGAGGCTTTTATCGTACTCGACCGTGGCTAAACTTGCCTTCTGTGAGCCGATATTTTATTACTGTTATTATGTATATTGATAGACTTTTTCATCTTTGTTCCAGGTACGTGCTTGATAAAATGCTTCAATCAGATAACTTGACTGATGATGACTAATTTCGACAGTCAAGGTAAGCTAATTGATAAATTATGTGAAAGATCAGTTGCATGTTTATGAATTATAAAGGAGATTCAATTAAATTGAGAATATAATGTTCCTGTGCAGATATTTTAGTATTTTTAACTAACTCTAAAATGTTACTTCTAAATTTAATCTCAAAACCACTCCAATTTATCTTTCAAAGCTTCTTGTCTGATGGCAACAACAAGGCTATGCAATACATATCTGTCTATCTATGAACTACGATAATGCTAGTTATTTGTGAAGTACAAGTTATGTTAGATAAATACTAGTTTGAGTTCAAATATGGTTAAGTTTACGTATATTATATGTCTTATGTAAATATATATATATATATACTGTATATTTAATTAAATATGGGTAACTTAAATAAATAAAAATAGAAACCTATGTAACTTTTCCTGCTAGAAATTAAAATTTTATATGAAAATCTCTGTCATCTACCTGAAATATATAGTAGTACACAATATACGCACAGTTTGGGATCGAAATGTGTACACGATAAATAGTCTCATGAGACCAATTACATATTACCACTTTCTGTAACTGTACTGTACTTGTAAGTTTTGTTAAACATTTCGAAAACATTGTTCTCAGTCGCACATATCAGTTACGCTTCATGCCTTCCTCATCTTTATGAAGCTCACTGACTCTGTATCGCGTACATTACTAGTAACCTCTGAGCCGACAAAGTGCGCGTCGGAGCGAACAATCGAATCAGTCGCGACAACTTCGCCAGCGACTGTTTTTTTGAGCCCTTCTTGTGCTCCAAACGTTACGGCATTTTCATGCCACATATTTGTGGCGTTGTCCACAAAATCTTTAGTCACACTGCGTGTTGAGTACTGACAGCTTAACGGTTTTCTTCATACTTGAATAATTATCATGTCATTCGCTGCAGACAGTTAAGAAGATTCTAAATCTCACATTAAAGAAGGATGTGTTAATTTATCATTATATTATAAATAAATAAATATAAATTCTAGAACAAATTACACAACGCCATAATAAAAAATAATCTATACTTCAATCTAGACAGCATTTGATATGGAAATTTTCATAAGCTTAATGCCAAGACTTCATCTATTCGTTTAATAATATAATCAACAATCTTGTGGACTAAGTAAGGAGTAAGAGGTAATGATAAAAAAATGACCAGAATAGCAGAAATGTTTAATTTCAGATATTTCACTGCGTGCGCACCAAGTTTGCATTATTCCATACATCAACGGGATGATTTTGGAACGATTCGATTTAACGCTAGGTATTCTAATAGGTGCGCTAAATGCCCTCTTACATTAAATTTCACTACTAGACCAAAATATTAGTCGAACTAGTTTTAGAAATGCTACTACTGAGTAAAAATGAATGAGTGTAATGTTGGCCTCTACCAATAACAGTGTCGGTTGCATTGCACCATATGGCGATGAATATGCATTTATGTTTGTTTGTACGTCATTCCGTTCCACCGGGATTCTGGGTCACTTCCACACAGTATAATCCTATCGATTTCGAAAGGTCGTTAAATCCTATTACTGGTAACTGTTCACTGATCACTAATCGAATCGGGTCGGGTTGCGCATATTTGTGTAACCCTTATCTCCGCTATAAAAAGCAGGTAGTTGCATTCCCAGAAGTTTTGCCCACTTGACGAAGCAGTGGTACGAACATTTTAATGGTTTCGTTTGAACTCACTGACTTTGTGGTTTTTGTGCAAAAGTATATCGAGAATTGGAGAGAAAAAACAAGCGTTTGGACACCATGTGTGTTTTTTTTAAATCACTTCAGTTAAAACCATCGTAGCTTTGGTTAAGCGAGCTTCAAACGATCCCCATTGAATGAAAATGGTGTGTTACTTATAGTAAGTCCTTATATCCATTCAATTTTTTTTCAATAATTTTCTGCCGACATCCGTACTCGAAGATAAAACAAATGAAGCGACGAGCGAGCGGTGTCTGTTTTGAAATGTGATGCACGATGGGTCCGATGAATTCCTTAGTTGGTGGCCACAGTAATACGAGCTGTTTTGATGTCATCGTCAATTTTATGGTACCATGTGTTCAACAAACGATTACGAACTAGAAATATTAAAGGAAAGACTGACTCTGGTTATTCAGACTAATATAGTATTCTGTTAAACGAGGTTGAGTGATGATTTCTTTACAATTATCTGGTTACAGTTAAAATAATTGCAAAAAGTAAATTGTATTTTTTGTAGGTATGTAATCCATATCTGCTATTGGTGTGTTAATGTTCATTGTATGGATATATACTGTAGGTAACATATCTGTCAGATTTCCATTGTACATTGTTCTCCATTTTATCTACATAAATTTCAAATTCTTCTTCTTTTCAATTTACCTATGTATTTCAGTCAACCACCAACCAACCACCAACAACAAAGGTCTCTTCCAATGTGTGCGTCAGCAAGCATGCGAGAGTTCCGCTTTCCACATTCAGTCCATGTTAGCTACTTTCATCAGGTATTTAATCCATCTGGCTTCTCGAAACCGGAGATGGCCCGGGTCAGCCGGGGTGCGAGGTAAATGACTTATGGGCACCTTACACCCCGGCGTCTGAAGACCTCGGACGTTATGCGGTTTGAGTTGATTCGAATCTGTACGAAAAAAAAGGGTTTGGTTCCACCTTCCGCTAGCCGAATCGTAGTCTCCTCCACTCCAGGACTTGATTGCTACAATGGGCATCCATCCTTCATAAGATGACCTGGTTTTTGCTACTGCGGTTTGCTTATTCTGCGAGCTATGTCGGTAACTTTAGTTCGTTTTCGGATGGGTTCCCTATTAGAACGCATAAAATTTAGTATGGCATACTTTCATTCCTCTAACGATCATAACGCATAACAATCAGTCGGTTTAAATTGTAAGGCATATTTTTTTTACCATAATTACTATTCGTATAACTATTTAAAAGCATAACATTATAATCGCATAACGATATGAACGCATAATTAGACTGTAAAGTTTTGTGTTGATGGACATTATGCATGTCCATTAACATAAATTACTTTAAGACTTGGCTCCTATTTCTGTGTGGTTAAAAAAAAGCACTAAGGTTAAGGCGGGCGCTTCGCTTCGCCCCCACCTTATCCTTCTAACCTAATCTATCCGAGTGGACTGCTCTTAGTCAGGGTGTTAATCTTGATATCAACAGTCTTTAATAACATATCCTTGTGTTGCTCTAACCAAATATATATGCATTTTACACTGTGGTAGATGCCATTTTGTTTTTATAATTTTTAGCGAAGGTATCACACAAATGTTTAGGATATTAGAAAAAATGGCGGTGCCACTACACGGGGCTGCTATTTCTACGCGGTTAAAAAAAACCTAAACTTTCCAAGCAGGGGTGTTAATCCTGATGCTCATAGCAACAGTCATTAATAAGGTAGTAAATAAAAATAGTGACTATATCCGATCAAACCTTTTGATATTTACATGTTGCAAACTGTTATGTGAAAAAAGAATATTATGCTTTATAAGTTTATGCGATTTAATCAGGCCAAAATATATTAAAAGAATCAGAATGCAATAAAATCCTTATGCCAAAGTATTGTTATGCCTTTAAATTGTATGCCAAACCTTTTTAGCTAAAATAAATTAGGACAAAAAGCAATGCGTTCGAAGGGGTTCCCTTTCGGATGACCTCATAACAATTGAATTAATCTTTTAAATAACTTCAAGTACATCCCGCTCCATAATCCACTTTTAGTACATCCCGCTCCATAACCCACTTTTAGTTTGTAGACCCGCTCCATCATCGATGTCCACGTTTCTTAGTAATATGACCAGTATACACAGTGTGGGTGTGTTGGAAGCTATTTCTGTCTTCTCTTGTTTTCCTTTTCCCTTTCTCCTCTTTCTTTTTCATTCTCTGGTACTGATATCGCATACGAGGGTCAAACTGAAAGTTCTTAGAACTGGCCACTTATAAACAATATAATAAAAAAATAATTCTAAAATTTGAAAATAGAACTCTTTGCCAATATTACTGAGTATATATTTCATTCATTTATCATTTGTTTTACGATTTGGCGGCAAATTGAAAATTGACTGTGTCACGTTAACATGAATTTAACACGAGAAAATTTTCGTGCAATGATTTTTTATGACTTTCGATGTCATTTAAGTCAACAAGAAAGTTATGATAGACTACGATTGGCCTTTCACGATGAAGCCCCATCTCGTGCGACTGTTTACAACTGGTTTAATGAGTTTAAACGTGGTCGCACTAATCTCACTGATGATTTACGTGAGGGACGGCCTTCTACGGCGACGACTGAAAATAACATCTGTGTTGTGCGGCGTATGATAGAGACTGACAAAAGAGTGACCTATCAGCAGATTCGGACAAGCTTAGGCATCGGTATGAGTCAAGTGCACAAAATCCTCCACGAACATTTAGCGGTCAGGAAGCTTTGCGCCCGGTGGATACCTCATAATTTGACTGAGGCTCAAAAACTCCATCGTGTGGATTGGTGCCGTAAAATGATTGAAAGATTTAACGGAGGTGACTCTAATGCTGTGTTCGACATACTAACAGGTGACGAAAGCTGGATTTACTGTTATGATCCTGAAACCAAAAGACAGCTCTGCTCAGTGGGTGTTTCCTTTCGAGGAGTTGCCAACTAAAGTGAAGAGAGATCGAAGTGCGGGAAAAAAAATGGTGGCCTCGTTCTTTGGAAGGATAGGTCATTTCGTAACAATTATGTTAGAGGATCAAAAAACAGTTTCTGCAGAATGGTACACTACCAATTGTTTGCCACTTGTCTTGGAAAAAGTTCGAGAGAAACGACCTCGCAGTAGGATCCTCCTTAACCACGACAACGCCTCGTCGCACACCGCCAAGCGAACGATCGACTATTTGGCGACATCAAACGTTGAATTACTGGGTCACCCGCCGTATAGCCCCGACCTCGCGCCTTGTGATTTTTATTTATTTCCAAAAATTAAAGAAAAACTTAAAGGAAAGCGGTTTATGAATGCTGAAGAAGCGGTGGCTGCGTATCGCGATGCCATTGAAGAGACCCCTAAGGACGAGTTGGCAAAGTGCTTTTCCCAGTGGTTCCATCGCATGCAGCGGTGTATTGACGTGAATGGACAATATTTTGAAAAGATATAATAAAACTAATAACTGGCTAATGTAATCAGTTTTTGATTTTCTAAGAACTTTCAGTTTGACCCTCGTATCATATATCATTCTTCTTGAACTAGTACTAATAAAGAAACGCTTACTTCTATAGTTGTGGGTAATGAATCTGCATCCAGGGCAGGTTGTAATGGCGCTATTTATTATCTCAATCTAATCTGATTGTCATTGATGTAAGGGTCTCCTGCCGTGTGTAATGTTACGTTAAGAACAAGAGATCAATATGTTAATATTACATCAGATGCAAGGTTATCAGGCGTGAGTCAGTTGGTCGAACTTACAACATTAACAACCCTTGTAGGGCTGTCTAACATTCTGTTTTATTTGCATTCTTGAAGATATTATGTGGAATATTGTGATGATCACTTTCTTTATTAGTACAGGTAGTGGTTCTAAAATACTTTCAATTTATTATGTGGGAGCTGTTTGTATAATTGTAAGTGCCTTAAGTTAAATCTGCTCAATAATAGCCAGGTATTCATAACCAGATATTACAGCCTGTTATGGGAACTCAAATTACTGTCCATAAATTGTAAATGTTGTTAAATATAAATCATATCCGCTGAAATATGTTTGTGTATACTAGTTGTAGCCAGCGAATTCCCCGGCATGAAATATTGATCCCGTTCGCGCACACCTATTCCCGGGGTAGCCTTTGTTATTCCTGACTATAATCTATTTTTGTGCCAACTTTCGTCTATATCCGTTCAGCCATTCTGGCGATATTGAGTAACAAATAGTTTGTATTATTGAAGGTCTTGTGGTTATTTGAATAAATGTTTTATTTATTTCTGCGTCTTTTATTCGAATTTGGAGCAACCCTACACGTAAGTTCCCTGCGGCAAGGCTGACAAAACTGTCGCCACATTAAACCTCGTTTATGAAAGGTCACTGAGATTTTAAATGAAAACTCTCATTTTCATGTCGATGACATAATTATGTTAACGATACAAGCGTTTAGTGACGACACGGAGATGCCTTGTAGATTGTGAACCGAAGTGATTTTATAAGTATTGATGGAGTTGTAAATATACTTAGTAAAGTTTGTTTTATTTTGTCTTAAATAGTGAAATGTAAGGCTGTCTCCACACCAAAGCCGGCGACATTGCGGCTTGTGCCCCCGTGCTTGTTTTGCGTTTAATCGTACGGGAACAAAACGCAGTACAAGCCCGGTGGTACATACATGCCGGCGGGTTCCGCCTCCGGGCCGGCGCGGCGGCTTTGTTGTGTTAGTTGTCTAGATAACTGTAGAAGTTACCCGGCGGGTTAATCCAGTGGGCCGGCGGCTTTGGCGTATAGACAGCCTAACGTGACTTCTTGTATACTGCAAATTCTACAAATTATGCTAAAATTGTAAATAAATAAAGTTTCGCACCAAATAGGCTGAACGGAAATGGGTGAAAATAATTACCTACCTAGGTACATTATAGTATGGAATGGCACATAGGCTGGTTTTTATCCTGGGAATAGGATCATGTGGGTTGCGGGATCGTGACCAGTATTAAGCGGGAGTAGCAAAGCCGCTTTGGAAAAAAAATAAAATAAAAAAACCACATTTTCATTAAAACATCACTATTTAGTATATATTAGTATATATAATTTTCCAATAAAAATACCATAACTATGACTCGATTGTCGTGATGACTAAACTTTTACTTATATACCTACAGGTTTGTACGGAACCCTCGGTGTGTGAGTCCGACTCGCACTTGGCCGCTTGTTTCATTGAATTGAGATGGGTTCCAGGGCCCGTTTTAAGTTTATTTCTTTACGATTTCCAGGTATCGTTTGATCCAACGGTGACTCTTCTGCAAGTTAAATCGGGAGTTGTAGTTCTTCATAGTACCTAAGACAGTTTTTAAAATATCAGACAAACCTTATAATGCAACACGAGATTATTTTTAAATTGTAAACATGACCACGCAGCAAGGGCATTAGCAACCGCTTGTTATTTAGTATTTGTACTTGTGTTAGTCCTAAGCCAAGCCATCTTTGGTGTAGTAGGTTTTGTATACAAACAAGCAAACTGCAAACAACATGAAATCTGTAACAATAAAAATAAAAGCACGAACTGCATGGCAAAGTTTCTAAAAACTGGAACTTCATTTCAAGAATTTCGAACGATCGGGCGACCGTAGAAAGAGTATACCATTCTTCGTGAACTAGTATACTTACATTCCTTAGTGAGTGAACTAGTACACATTACACAAACAAAAAACTTCAGTCCCACTTGCATAAATCAAAGCTAATTCGTCACGCACCATGTGCAAATTCGTTCCGGCCACGAATGCCACGATTCCACGAGTCAATCAGCTAATCATCAACTATTGATAAGGGCGCACTTCGCGCCCCGCTCCTACGCTTGCTAAATAATTCGCAATTTGTATGTAGGTCGAATGATAATGGGCTATTTTATATGCCAAACTTGACTAGTTGAACGTGATTATAATACATAACTATTTAAACTAGGCAGTAGGACTAAGTCTAGTTTGTCGGCAATTCGACCATAAGGAAGGCATAGTAGATATATATGTTCGAAGAAACGCGGTTAAGAATGATGAAGAGGAGTAGGAATGGCTAACATACGATGGTGCATTTTTCTATAGCACTCAGTTTCTCTGTACTTTTTTTTTTTTTTTATCGTGCGGAAATCCCTTCGGATACCCCCCCGCGTGCCAGCGGGGGTGGTTATGTCGGGCTTGAACCGACTAAAACCGCACGCCGTCTCGGGTCTACAGACGCCGGGGTGTAAGGTTGCCCATAGAGCATCTCGCACCCCGAAGTTTCTCTGTACCTAATGATAATGATGTATGGACTACGGTTTTTCTAATGGTGGTGGCGAATGGACGTAGAATGTATCATGGTATGCCGTCAGTTCTGCAACTTCAACTTACCGTACATCTAGTAAAAATGGTGTATTGGGCTACACCAAGGTTTTCGGGGACCAAGCCAAACTCAGCCGGTACTCTAAAAAGCAAGCTTTGAATGCAACCGGGGTTTGAGCGACTTAGCCTATAACGGTATCGTAGTAGCAGTCGAAACGGCTGCATAATGGAAGTAGAATTTGTAAAAATCTACCAACATGAAGAACAGACTACGAATCGCGTCGAATATGCCACATACAAAGGAAGCCGATATAGTAATTTATAATTTACCACAGGGGGTAAACACTTAAGTAGAATAGGTATAGATGATCCGAGATAATTTATCTACTAGTGCTGTTAGTCTAATTCCTATATGAATCGTACGAATTGAAGCTTTTAATGAAGCCAGAGATTAATATATTGATGAATCAAACCATATTCTAGGTAGTATGATTGGAATGCCACATCGGACCAAAACGATCTTTATACATATGCCCAATGCATCTTAAATGATGATCACTGATTCACTGACAAAGAATCGGCGTGTGAATTTCACATCTTTAAAACCGCAGAATCTTAATGTTTGGAAAGAATAAATTTTAACTAAATTTGTTATGTTACAAAGATCTGTTGAGGAAGTCAATAGCTGCATAACGGGATATTTTGCTCATTTTTTATCCGTAGGAGTATATGCACTGTACTGTCGACGTGTGAAAATATGATATTTTCAGTTTTCGGTATACTCTAGATTTAATTTTGAACTGGTTCTAGAAGTATAAATGAATAAATTTAAGAATATTAAACCTGGTGCAGAAATCATAAACCTTGCTTTAATAAGGTGTTATAACAATAAACAATTTTGCCAAATGCCGATTAGTAGGACGTTTAACCTGGAGGTTAAAATGTATTTTCCTAACAAATTCGCATATGGAACAATGAGAGTAAAAGTATAAAAGTTTCAGTTCCATAACGATATCTTACGCGTCGTTTGGATCACATCATATTTGTGGGGACTTGGCTACATGCGGGCTGGCTACATTGAATTTTGATGATTTTTTGTCCCTAACTGGTAGCAGTGAAATAAAGTTTATAATTTAGAGTTCGCACTTTACGCCATTAAAATATTTCTTCTTCCTTTTTTAATATGTTTGCGATAAAAGTTGAATAATATGGTGCTATATTTTTTATATTATGGCTTATATTGTTTTAGGGATGTCTAGAGAGGGGCCGTGTAAAGTTAAATCCAAGTTTGTGGGATCTTGAAAAAGAAGTGCGGTTTATACTATATTGGGCAAACCATTCGTCGCACGGAGAAATTATAAAAGCAGTTTGGTTGCAAATTAAATTATCTATAACTTTGATTCCGTAACTTTTACTCGTAGAACCAAAGGTAACAAAGTAAGTTATTATCGAAAACAGAAATTGGGAATAAATTTTCTTTCAACCAAATCAAATATTTTCATATTTTATTTATTAGTTGGGTTTTCTAAGGTGCCCCATACCTTTTTTTTTTTTTTTTATCGTGCGGAAATCCCTTCGGGTACCCCCCCGCGTGCCAGCGGGGACGGTTATGTCGGGCTTGAACCGACTAAAACCGCACGCCGTCTCGGGTCTACAGACGCCGGGGTGTAAGGTTGCCCATAGAGCATATCCCTCGCACCCCGACTGACCCTGGGCCATCTCCGGTTTCGAGATGGCCGAGATGGTTTGGGAACCACGGTGTCCCCGTCTTGCCCCGGTTTGGGGGAGGGGCGCTAGTCGCCCCACCGTCATCGAAATAATTGGGGCTCAAATCAGGTGGCAGGTGAGGATACTGCAAGGTTTTTTACAAAAGGTTATTAACAGCATACCGTGCACACGTGACCTCAATATTGCGATATAGGATTATATTCTGGAGCAATTCAATTGACAGAGAAAGGGTGTTTAAAGCACAGAAAAGATGTTTATGAGCCGTGTGTAAATTACAACAGACAGATACCGGCAAACCACACTCTTGTCTGTATATATATGAAGTTGTAAATTTTGTAAAAAGTAACATGAACCGCTTCACTACATATCACCGTGTCCGCAACCACTTCAAAATATGTATGCCTCAACATAGAACAGCGCTATATGATAAGAGTGTCTTCTGTATGGCTCCTCGTTTGTATAATAAATTACCAAAATGTATTTAGAAAAAATGTCCTTCACTTACTTGTTACAAAGGCATACTACACTATAGACATCAAACCTTAAAGACAATTTGTAATTAATGCGACTAGTACTTACCCTTATTATTATTCTGCAATTATTTATTATTTAATTTCAATTTGACATATTTTTATACATTGACATTCCTTCTTTTGAATTTCTTTTCAATATTTAATTAGTTGTGCTACTTGGTTTTTTTTTGTTTTAGCGTGTGGAAAACCAGCGGGTGCGGCGGGTGGGCGAGTGATATCTCCGGTTCTAGTCAACCAATTGCAATAAAAAATACGGCAGATTTTAAATCTGACCAAAACCTTTTGAAGTGAAACTTCTTTATCGGCGTTGGAAAAAAAATTACTGTCACAATATGTAACGTTTTTCGGTTACGCGCCATCTTAATTTCTACATTTTTCCGTTACGCGCCATCTTTTAAAAAAAAGTTGATTTATTAGACTGATAGTGATCAGCAAAATGAAAGGGTTTATTTTAATTCTAATTTCAGTGAATTTCTAAAAAAAGTAAGTAATTATATCTCTTTTTCTAACACGTGGGTGTGATTATGGTTTTTTTTTTCAAGTTATTTAAGGTTAACCTCAGTTTTTGATTGTAACTATCGTCGTCAATGTATATAATTCCATTAAAACTAGTTATTATTAACTAATACGACTGTTTTGTACTTTAATCAAATGCTGTAATAATCTTAGTAGTAATAAGGTAAAATGAAATAATTGTATTATTTGTATTCATTGTTAAACTTTAATATAACTTAATAAGGTCATAAAGAAGTTTCACTTCTTACCTGTGTACACTAGTACACGTACACATTTTTTTTTTAACTACGACGCGTACTAACCTAACCTAACCAAGAAACCCAAGGTATTTTTTTCTAATAAAAAAAACCGCATCAAAATCCATTGACTGTAGTCTTTGCGCGTCCATTGCGAACAAACAGACAAACAGACAAGAACTCCGAATAAATATTTTTGTGTGGGGTTAACTTGGATTATGTTGAAATTAACGATTCTATCGTTCATTTTAAAATAAGTTTTTTAAATATATCTCCAAAGTACAGACACAACCAATTTACAACTTTATGATAGTACCTATAGATGTTTTGTTTATTATTTTAAGAAAGGTTTAAGATAAATTAGAATTTGTTAAGCCACTTGTGTCGATGATTGTACGTACATTACATTTGATTTATTAGCCATTTTGAACGAGCTGCAAACAATTACGTGTATAACATTTGACGGATTTGAAAATATCTAAATTCAAACAACCTACTACCTATTCATCGTAGGTGGGTTAACAAATATTTCTATGAATTATGACTAAAACCAGTTATCAATGAATCGGACAAAGCAATCGACAAGAAGTAGGGTGTAGGTATTTGTGAAGCAAAATTTTTCAATAACCGATGTATCTTTGGATGTATCTTTGATCCTACCAAACACAATTCCATTTTGTGGTGTAGGTATATTTCAGTATTTCAGTATTTGTGTTTCAAATGATTAGATTTGTTAATAAGATATGACTAGGATAGAACTACCCACTTACTTAACTTTTTATTTATTTAGGAGTTCTGACGTATTTACCAGGCTACACTGGCCATAGTCGTATGCTGATTCCCGTTAACAGTATTATATATCGTGGTACGCAAAGGTTTAAAAGTTAGTACCTACGGAAAATAAAATATGTGACTGAATGAATGTTCCAAGCGTCGGTAGCTTAGTGGTTAAGGAGTCGACCCTACGATCGAGAGGTCCCGGGTTCGAATCCTAGCCATTACACTACCGAGGTGAACCCACTCCTAACACAAGCAAATAAGCTTAGCTGGAGGGATTAGGGAGAATATTAGTAATTTCGGTTACAAATATTCTTTATAAAAAAAAGCGGCCAAGTGCGAGTCGTACTCGCACATGAAGGGTTCCGTAGCAGCAAGTAACATAATAATGTATTTTTTTTAAATTTTGTTATTTGAGTTCATTGAATGAAGGGATTTCCGCACGAAAAAAAACAAAAAAAAAAGGTAAATTGCGTTTTACGATTTATGACGTATTAAAAAAAACTACTTACTAGATCTTGTTCAAACCAATTTTCGGTGGAAGTTTACATGGTAATGGACATCATATATTTTTTTAGTTTTATCATTCTCTTATTTTAGAAGTTACACGGGGGGGGGGGGACACTCATTTTACCACTTTGGAAGTATCTCTCGCGCAAACTATTCAATTTAGAGAAAAATTATATTAGAAGTCTCAATATCATTTTTGAAGACCTATCCATAGATACCGTAGGGGTTAGATGACAAAAAAAATTTAGTTTCAGTTCTAGGTATGGGGAGCCCCCTAACTTTATCGTATTTTTCTATTTTTGTGTGAAAATCTTAATGCGGTTCACAGAATACATCTACTTACCAAGTTTCAATAGCATAGTTCTTATAGTTTCGGAAAAAAGTGGCTGTGGCATACGGACGAACAGACAGACAGACATGACGAATCTATAAGGGTTCCGTTTTTTGCCATTTGGCAACGGAACCCTAAAAAGGATCACTCTGTATAGTAACACTTTATCATTGTCAGAGTCCTTGAATACCTACGTCACTATCGCATAATCATTTATTTTATCGCACATTCAAGTATGTTGTGATCTTTTTGCACATCGTCATTCAGTCTACAGGCCATCTGTCAGTATTCGAATTTAATAGTGAACATAAATACGAACCTTTCGTCATTTGTTGATTATCCTCTCTGATTTCAAAATACGAATCTTTAGCTAAGTATTTAGCCTTTACTAGCCCCAATAGCACGGCGCTGTAGTAGCGTATAGCGTGTCTCTCGAGTCATCATCTGCGTCAATCCGCTTTCCTGCTTTTCATTCTCCATTTTGCATGGCCTTCGCCATCCCTGGTAGTAAGTCATCTTTTATGATGTCAGCACGTCTTATGACTACTCCTACGGCCGGGGTAGCTTCCCGCTACCCGCTTCCGCCAAAGCTGGTAGGCATGTACTTGACTCTTAAAAAAATTATCTCGTTTTATAGCCGCTTGGCTAGCAGGATTATGCCTATATCTACTTTTTAACTTCCTTGCATAAGCAGGGGGTTCACCCTCAAACTTTAACGAACGAGTGCTGTGCACTTGAAGAGAACTATTCGTTTGCGGGCGCTCGAGTGATCTCTTGCCATGGTTTTCATTCATACTCTAACAAGGAGTGTGAAGTTGAAGGTTTTTAGGACAGATAAAGAAAGAATAAAAGGGTTTTTCTAGGTCCAATACTGGTTTTGCAAACATCCTTGGCAATGGGCTATGGTAACTGTTTGGCATTATGTGGGTTGTATATGCTTGTCAGTCATTGTAATGATATAAAAAGACCAAGAAAGTAGTGAACGGTACGGTTTTCATTAAGTTGAGGACTTGAGGTACTACCCCGGTCGGTAGTCGAAGAAGCCTGCTAGTTTTACCTTCCTTATAAAATCTAATTTTGTACAATCAACAATGTGGTTTAGAACCTATATACCGAATATTGTATGTGGTACGAAATTTATATTGTTGGTGTATGTAACATGTTATTCTGAGTACTTAAGATTTTGTAACTTATTGAAATAATCAGTTTTCGCAACCAAATTATAAGATTAATTCCGAATAGTCCTACTAGTAGTTCCATGATCTAACTGTTTGTACAAAAATTAGTCTAACTAGTTACATTTTACTTGATTATGTAATTGTTGGGTTATGAATGTTCAAATTAGTTAGACTGAAGTTAGTGACTAAAATTTCGAACATGATATGGTACGGCGGCGGTGTAGTCAAACTTTCAATATTCTATAATATTGATCTCAATAAAAATCGTTTAAAAATCGAAGCATTGTTCTGATTCTCAATGACTTTTTAATTTAAAATATTTGCATGCGTACAAAAGGTTTAAAGAAACATCTTTGTCAAAGTTGCTTGACCTCTCCTTTGTTAAATGAAACGCACACAAAGGGATCGTTTCTTTCAACTGAAAATAAGAAGTCTTTATGATCATCTTTTCTGTTATCTGTGTTGATAGGGGATCATTCTTCTTGTGAAAATGAGCTACTAACAGTGTGTTGATTATTATGGGTTGCTTTTGAATTAAATTTGTTATATTAAGTCATTTCGTTTCTAATTCGTAAATAAACAATGGTAAAACTTACATGTTAACAGTTAAAAACAATTACGTCACTATCGCATAATCTTAAATTAAGAATTCAAGATTTTTTTTACACGCTTCATGTCGCGTGACGCTTCGGTAGTGAGACTCATCTTCCCAATATAGAAGTAGTTACGCTAAGTCGTATAATGTGAAGGGCAGCCTTTCTAATAGTATATTGTCATCTAGGTATTATCTATTCTGTGAACTAGGGTTTGTTGTTTCCGTAAAAAGCAGCGACGCAAATAATACTCAATTTCAGACCAAAAGAACGTGATTCCTTATTTTGTCTGCGTATATACCCAATGTTCAAGTTGTCTTAAAATCCCAATATGACATTTAGTATATAGTCCATTGAAATGTTACAATTTAAGCACCTAATATTGCATGTGTTAGAGGACGCAATTTTATTTTTGGGATATGTGTAGGGGGTCAATAGAAACTTAACCCCAAGTTTGTGGGGTTGGCGCCCTTATCCCCCGGCCGCCATCTTGGAAAAAGGGGTGCAAACACCTTTTTCGCGATATTTCGGAAACTTTGCGCCCTACAAAACATTCGAATAGACATAATTCGTAGCAAATCGCTTTGCCTACAAATATGTTCAAAAATGATTTGCCCTGAATTAAAAATTAAAGAAGTTATAAGCAAAAAAGTGAGAAATCACTGTATCGCTGCATCACTGTATCGCTGCATCACTGCCTCGCAAAAGAAGGCGGCACCGTTCCACGCACTCTCGCTGCCGACCATCGCCAGTACTAGGATCTGCAGCGTGAGGCTTCCCGCTCCGACGGCTGCTTCAAGGACATGGCGCTGCCCCATCCACTCTGGACTCTCTATCAGTGTGTGCAGCGGCGTGTCCACGGAACAGCCCCGGCAATGGTGGCACTAGGGCGTCGGCTCCCGGCGTATACGATTCAGGTACTCACCGAAACAGCCATGTCCGGTGGGCACCTGCGTCAGCCGGTAGGAGAAGCTTCCGTGGCGCCTCTGCAGCCATTCCTCCATGACGGGTCTTACCGTCACAATCATGGCATGCCCTGCGCTTGGTTCCCCAAGTCGTTCTTTCCATTCCTCCATAAGCACCTGGCAGAGTTGGGATCGCTACCCCTCGATTTCTCGTGGGGCCGGCCTCAGATCTCGCTCCAGCGCTTCCTCGCGCCACTGGTACAGTGCCGCAAGGGCCTTCGCTTCTAGGTCCCATGGAGACGTCCCGGAAAGGAGACTCGCCACCTCAAAGGAGACCGTGCGGTATCCCCATTGTGACCCTGACGGCCAGCAGATTGCGACGTTGCTAGCCGTCAGGTTCAGCGTCCATACGGCCTTTACTACCTGCTTAACATTCTCGAAAATGTACACTCGATCACTCTGTCTAGAAATTACTATAAGAAACACTAATTTGGTTAGTTCTAAGGAAAACAGGAATGAATAAGTAACGTTGTACGGATTTAACAAAAAAAATTAAGATTGTATTTACAATAAAAAAAAATCATAAAATTAAGTTTTCTTTTTGACCGGATTCTCATAAGCATTGACGAGACGAACCCAGTCAACTTTGGAGCGCTGTAACAGCGTTATAATGAATAAAATTAAAAAATAATAATAGAGAAAAAATTCCTCGAAAGATCATCTACAAGATTGGTCCGAGGTAATTTATGTGTAAAATGTATAAAAAGAAGTTATAGAGCAAAACTAAATTTTTCATAGAAATGTTCTCACTTTTTTGCTTATAACTTCTTTAATTTTAAATTTAGGGCAAAAAGTTACTGAAAATATTTGTAAGCAAAGCGATTGGCTACATACAAATTATGGCTTTACGAATTTTTTGTAGGACGCATAGTTTCCGAGATATCGCGAAAAGGTGTTAGCACCCCTTTTTCCAAGATGGCGGCCAGGGGACAAGGGCGGCAACCCCACAAACTAAAATTGTCCCATAAAAAAAATTGCGTCCTCTAAAAAATACAAAGCTCATGTAACATTTCAATGGACTAATACTAGTTCCGGTATTCTTAACTTATTACTATGTAAAGGCCCCATGATTAAGTAAAATTTATAGGCCGCATAAATAAACAAGAGAAATGGAATGAATTGCGGAAATAAAATGTTTTCTACCCAAGTGACATTTTCGTAGACATTACAAAGTGTTGTAATGTATTACTGAGGGCGAAGGGCGCTATCTCCGTCGGCCAGTCGTGCGTGACCGCTCATCTCGTTAACCCTAGCGCCGCCGCCCAACTCACCCACCCTCGCTGCACGCTTCCACATATTATTAATTTAACTTAATTATTGAAACTGTTGTCACCTTGCATTAGAAGGGTTATTGCATAAGGCGTAGAATATAATGTACTTATAGTAAAATTTAATGATGAGTGACATCTTAGGTAAACACATTACACACATTAGGTACCTATTTGTCTTACTATAGATACTATTATCAATGCGAAATTTTGTATGAATGAATGAATGTATGTTTGGTTCGTGGGAACGGGATCAGTATTTGGAGCGGGTGGAGCCGCGTGCAAGAGCTAGTTGGTTATATAATTACCTCTACTCTAGGTACCTAGTTAAATTTTGCAAACAGACTTGTTCTGAACTTATTATTTTCGTGTTACTTTTAATTTTTTTTTTTTGACATTCTACACAGCGCTTTCTAGACCCAAATTAAGCATAGTTTAACTAGCTTGTGTTATGGGTTCCAGAATGCGGATAAACATACTTATGTACTTTTTTTTGTTTGTAAATACATACATATTATACAAAGAAACACCCAGACCAATGCAAATAGACATATTCATGCATACAAATATTTGCACCGAGCGGGAATCGAACCCGCGCCCCCTGTCGTAGCAGTCGAATGCACTACCGCTACGCCACAGAGGCCGGTTTTCTTATTATATACTTAATAGGTGACCCGGCAAACTTCGTTCCGCCTTAGAATCCAGGTATGTTGATTACCTGAATTTATTACATGAATGTCCCATATTTTTCATTATCCTAATTGCTAGTATAGGCACAGTAAGGCCACCTTACACCCTTACACACTTAGAGACCGATTAGGATTAGAGAGGCTTGCGGTTTTGGTTGGTTCGTGTCCGACATAACTACCTTTTTTTTTTTTTTTTTCGTGCGGAAATCCCCTCGGATACCGCCCCCGCTGGAGAGCGGGGGTCTCCAGCGGGGGTGGTTATGTCGGGCTTGAACCGACTAAAACCGCACGCCGTCTCGGGTCTTAAGACGCCGGGGTGTAAGGTTACCCATAGAGCATATCCCTCGCACCCCGACTGACCCTGGGCCATCTCCGGTTTCGAGATGGCCCCCTTACTTGCTCTCCACTGTGCCATCTGCTAATCAGAGGGACACGTGGAAAGGTTCTGAACAGCCCTCAACAGGGCCGTCCTCGCCTCGGTCGGAGTTGGCCGCAGGCGGCAGCGTCTCTCCCACCCTAGGAGAGAGGCGCTGCTGTCTCCGTTGCCCAGGGTGCACCGCGTGGAGGTCCCCAACCTAGCACCCCCGACATAACTA
The DNA here is from genome assembly GCA_946251805.1 of Cybosia mesomella. Taxonomy (NCBI): domain Eukaryota; kingdom Metazoa; phylum Arthropoda; class Insecta; order Lepidoptera; family Erebidae; genus Cybosia; species Cybosia mesomella. The sequence continues at coordinate 22,086,613 of OX276401.1, forward strand.
CCTCCAATGAAATAAATCAATAATAATAATAATAATAAATCTTTATTTGTCTGAATATGGTGGTACAATACAGGTCTTATATTAAAGGGTAGGTTCAGCATATTCTACCATTACTGGTGTACAAATTTTTTAAGCACATGCAAGTCACTCAAAAACGCAAAATATAATAACAAAAGTCAATAATACCTATTAAATGATTATTACATTACTAAATTAATTCTTAAAAAATAGTTTCTATAATTTACCATTACACTTTTCGAATTCATCTACCGTATAAAAACATTTCTGAATGAGCCATTCTTTCAACTTCCTCAGAAACACAGAGGTTTGAAATTGCTTTAAGCTGTTTGGGACTGCATTATAAATACGACCACACATCGCAAAACAGTTTTTTTGGTAGAGAGTCGTTTTTGGTACTCGTGGTAGTACAATTCTATCCGGGTTTCTAGTGCTCCTCGGATAAACCTCACGTGCCTTCGAAAAGAAACTAGGATATTGCCTAACAAATTTCGCAACTTCATAAATGTACATGCTGGGGAGCGTTAACAGATTCAACTTTTCAAATATAGGTCTACACGAGTGCCATGGTGCAGCACCACACATTGCTCGGAGAGATTTTTTTTGGGCAATAAAGGCTCTATGCACGTCCGTAGAGTTACCCCAAATTACTAGACCATAATTTAGAACTGAGGCAACGTAGCCATTGTAGGCCATGATGACTGATTCAGGGTTTGAGGTCTTTCTTAGTTTAGCCAGAACATAGACAAATTTATTTATTTTATTGCAAACCTTTTCTACGTGTGCCTTCCAGTTAAGGTTGTTATCAATAATTATGCCCAAAAAGGGTGTTTTGTCTACTTTTATTAAGTTTTCAGTCAAATATTTGATATCCAAATTTTGCATCTTCTTACCGTAAGTACCAAATTGAATGTATTGAGTTTTAGTCATATTAACTTGCAAATTGTTATCATGTAGCCATTGAATTATAGAGTCAATTGAATTATTTATGTCATTAGTGTAATTTATATCGGAATAATTAGATGTCATGATAAGAGAAATATCGTCAGCGTATAAAATACAAGGGTTTGGGGTCACATTTGGCAAATCGTTTATATATATCAAGAACAGCAAAGGCCCAAGGATACTCCCTTGGGGCACCCCAGAGTTAATGACCCTTTATGAGGATCTATGTGCCCTTAGCTCCTTGTTATTATCTATATACATAACTTCAACACATTGTTCCCTATCCTTTAGGTATGAGTCAAGCCATTTGTAGGCAGGGCCCCTAATTCCATACTTTTCTAATTTGTTTAGTAAAAATTTATGCGAAACCAGATCAAAGGCGCTTTTCATATCAAAGAAAATACCAGTCGTTTGCATCTTCAGATCCAGGCTTTCAGAAATCCTAGTAACGAGATTAAAGCACGCCAGAGTTGTAGACTTGCCTTTCTGAAACCCATATTGCTCGTTTCGCAATAATTCGTGTTTAGTAAGAAAATCATACATTCGCCTATGCATGGCCATCTCGAATATCCCACTGAATTTGTATTATTCAGCGATAGGATGATTCTCAGAACCTCAGAACAGTCACAAGGCTCAAGATAGATACTGTTACATATACTACGTATGTCTAAATTTTTTGAGCTTTGATTGTTTGTACTTTGTTTCGCATGCATGTCCACCAAACGATCGTTGAATGCTTGTGCTATTGCTGTTGGGTCTGTAAGAAGGTAGTCATCGTGGTTTATTTCACTTATAAAATCAGTTGTTTTTATGCCTTCAGACTCCTTTTTAATCAATTGCCATGATGTTTTACAAACATTTTTGCAGTTGCTGATTTTACTCTGATTGTAGTTTTTCATAGAGTTAAAAATACATTTGCGTAGTAATTTAGAGTATGACTTGAATTTTTCTTTATTTGTTTCAGATTTGTGTTTGTAGTATTTTAGCCGTAGTAGTCGTTTTGTTTTACAACTTACTCTTAATCCTTTACTAATCCAAGCACTCTTTTTAGGCTTGTGTAAAATTTTTCGTTTTATTGTAGGAAAACACAGATTGAAGAATAATGAAACTAGTTCGTGGAATTTGGAAAATGCCAAACCTAGGTTTGACTCTGCATATACCTCACTAAATGAAAGACTTGCCATATACTCTTTTAATCTGAATAAATTTTCACTAGAAAAAGTTCTTTTGTATACTGAATAGCTTGTAAGCGTAATTTTCTTATTAGTTATAGGAACCTAAGTAATTGGACTGTTTCGTGGTCCGATATTCTAAGGTGAAGGATTTCGCCATTGGCTGTACTGATATTACTAATAATATGATCAATACAGGATTATTGCTGTCGTGTTGGCTGAGTTATGTGTAATGTTAAGTTGAAATTTTTGGCCAAGTCAAATAACTCAGCTGATTCTTGGCTTGCTTTTAATGTATTTATATTTACGTCTCCAGCAATTACAATTTGGCCGGCAGTGGGGTAATCATGACTAAGGTTACCCCACTGCCAACCATTTCCGTAATAAGAAAAAAAAATCATTCATTCAGGTCAGTCATTCACTTAATTAATTCCAAGAAAAATCTAAATATAACAAGACTGTGAGCTCATTCTACGTAAATAGTAACACCAACAATGCAACATAGTTCGGGTACTTTGAGATAACTTACACTTCAAACTACAAGACAACAACCATCTTTAGTCTCCCCGTGACCATGGCTGCCGAAAAGCAACCGAAACCTCGGGATCAATGTAAAATATAAAATAACATCAAATAAATCGCGATAGAATCCGTTAAAAATAGTAGTATAGGCGGAGACAAATCTAAAAATCAAAGATCTTGAATATCGAGTGAAGTACACAACCACGTGCACTAAGAAAGGATTTTTGAAAATTCAACCACTAAGGGGTTGTAAAGTTTGTATGGAACAACGTGTTTTCTTGGTCTGATCAACTTTAAACTTGGCATTTATATTCTTCAAAAGATTTAAATAAACACATGTTTCATTGATTTTTAATATTTAAACCCCAAAAATGATAAAAGGTGGTTGCAAAATATTATTCTTCAGATTCAATTCGAAATCGGTATTAAAACTCTTCAGTGCAATCAATTTTTTTTAATAATATTATTTTTTCTTTACCTTTGAGGCCTTTGAGTGTCAATATGCCAATTTTTTATTTTGACAGGTTGTCTGTATTTTTTAATCTATGATGTAAATCGATAGGTTAGGCTTCTATAATAGTTATTTATGCAACTGTGGTATAATGAGGGGTATTAAAACATGAATGTGGGTTTATCACACGAAGCGAAGCTGAGTGTGATAATAGTATCACATGAGTGTTTTAATACCTAATTATACAGTTGCGTACAAGACTTTATCTACACCCATGATAAACTAATAATACATGTTCAGAGAATGATGTACTGCCCTTTGTTATTTTACAATTCATGAAATCTTGGTACGCCTTTTCATACTGTTTTCTAGATTTTTCCGGTAGTAATTTGTTAGATATGTCCTTTGCTGCATTCGAAATGTCTGGAGGTGTGTTATCAAAACTTGAATCGCTCATTTTCGTAAGTAAACAAAACAATTTGCAAAAATAATAGCGAAGAAAAATAGCGGGAATTCGAATTCGAACGAATAAGCCTAAATTTTTTTTTTTTACGGCGCGCCGCCTCCGCTGTGGTAGTGCAATGCAACGCGCGTGAATGACAGTTCTTTTTTTGAAACTCATACAGATTCCACGCATCGAGCGGTAAGAATTTGGCTGTCTGATGAGTAACCCTTTGCGCGGAAGAGATTGAAAAAGCGAAAGGAGTGTTATTATGAAATTTCATACAACATTATAACACCCGTTCGGATGATATTATGGTTATTAGGACATTGGATGTATTAATGTTGGCAATAAGCTAACTGTTTCAGAATCTTTTATAGAGGATTTAAAGCATGGGTGTAGATAAAGTTCATAATTAAATAGTAACCAGGTGAAAACTCTACATTTAATATGATTCAAAAAGTGGTTGCGATACCAATGCCGAAAATGTGATTTGTAGCATTTTTGTCGGTTTGTCTGTTTGTCTGCTTTTTATCATCGATGTTCGAGCATCACCGGATAATCGCTGAACAGATTCAGCTGAAATTTTGCATGAACATTCTTATTGGGTATGGTCATAAACTTCGCTATATGTTATCACGCTATTATGGGTGTGATAGGAACAGCAGAGTTAAATCGGTCTACACTATTACTGATCATAAATGTATTATTACAAGGCAGATCATCACGAAATTTTGCACTTTCGTAGAACTCAAAAATTCACATCTGAACTATAAATCATCATGCTATATCTAAAAGGTTTAGCATACAGAAAATTCACAATCTACCTATGTTCGTAAACTAATATTGTAAGACAACTAAATTCTAACAGTCTTATTCATAAAAAGTTATGGGAGGTTTATAAGACTGCTATAAGGTGATCGTCGAAAATTTGTATTCATAACAGCATTTTAGCCCTAATATGCTCTATAAACCCTCGATAAACTTCATATAAGTTATGGAAGGCAGGAACCTACTATAGCCGTGCCATGAAGCAATATTAAGAGAAAAGATGGCCGACCTGCGCAACAGCTGATGTGTTTGACAGCTCTGACTAGCATCGTTGCTTTGTTCGCATTAGTTTGGTGAATTATTGAATATATCTCTAATATCTCTGATTTGTTTCCAGACAAGCACAAGCCTTTATTATTATTATTACTTATCAAGGTCAGTTACTTTGTGGAGTTTGTGGTAAATTTATTGCGGCAGAGTGTTTATCAGTGTCTTCCACCATGCAAGCTTTACAAAGCCTAGATGTACTTGAAGCTATTGAAAATATTGGGAATCCGCGACCAAAAGTTTATCGACTATAAATTCATTGCCGGCAACCCTGGGGTTATCCTTTCGAGGGCTTACCCGGGGTGCCCGGCAACGGACACTTGGGGAGGACACCGTGCGGTTTTAGTCGAGACACGACATAACCACCCCCGCTGGCCGGCGGGGGGGTATCCGAAGGGATTTCCGCACGTTAAAAAAAAAAAAAAAAAAAGGGAGCCATGAACTTATGTTTTCACTGTCTATTTTGGTAGGAGGTGGTGGACCTAGTTTTGCATAATAAACAGGCACATCAAATAACACGGCAGAAAGGACTTAATAATTTTAATTTCAGTTAAATTTTGATAGTCTACAACTTTTAGTATTATTATTATTATTTCCAACTTTTAGTAACTATGAAAAGTAACGTACCTTATCCTCGTCTAAACAATTTTCACTTCTTTGCCTTTTTTTGGCACTCGTCGCATGTTCCTTTCCTTCCATTTTTATTTATGCTTGGAAAAAATTGCAATAGGTACGAAAGAATTTTGAATACATAAACCAGGGGCGGGAATCGGTGTGACGTTAACGAAATAGTGACATATGACAATGACAACAAATCTATTGTCAATTTGAGTATGTACATTTTTCCTATGATTTTTACCCTGCATGCACAGCATGCAGGATGATATCTGGATTTTTTAACCAAGTGGCAACATTTTCATCTATTAATCTCTTATAGCGATACTATAGTTATCGAAGGTTTATAGAGCAGTTATGAATACAATATTTTAAAATACGTATGATAGCGTTATGAGACGTTTTAACTAATGTACGCTATAAACCTTCGATAAGCATTTTTTATGAATAAGACTGTAAGTCCTGAATCGATTTGCAATTTTGCAATTAACTATGTGACGCCAATCGGATGATATTCATACATTAAGATGAAAGAATACTATAGTTTTGACACATAAAATTCAAAAAGTGGCGCTTGTGGCTTGAGCCTATTAACTAATGAATTCGAAGACGCCTTCCCTTACTTATGCATTTTGATTTATTATCTTGAGGTGACTAGTCTATGGTTTAGACTTCAAGTCATTGGATAATCGACTAACTAATCGTCCAGTGATGTTTTGACAGACCCTCCCGAAGTTACTAATGAGTAAATTCTTAAATGGTTACGTAACAGGTTAGCTCCCACTTTTAGGATTTCACCGGCCAACGAACAACACCCCATTTTTAATATTCGGAAGAGTAATTAGCATGGAGCCTATTACACAGCCTTTGGGCTTGAATATGTGGTATGCCCTAATTATGTATCTTGGTACCAGCTATTTTTAACAGTGCACAATTCACGTGCTTCATTAAGCCCCTTTTATCATCTACATCGGAACTATTTACGCTTGTTTAAAAATATTGGTTTGTGGTTTTAAAAAGGTTTATAGTATTTTTGTTCAGGTCGTCGAACAGAATGAAAAGGTTAAAAAAATAAAATTCGTACATTAACTTCAGAACACAAAATACACAAATGAAAAAGCCAATAGTTATTATGAACTGTACTCCTTAAACTTAACTCTGTTTGCACATTTTTAATTATGTTGTAGGTACGTTTCCTTGTTAAATAATTACCCGTGAAGTGAAATCACTACATGGTAATATTCGAGTAAACTAAGATGAGCTTAGTGAGAAAATATGATCGTGTGTTAACTGCTAAGCTTCTCACAAGACATGAAGAAGTTTCAGCACTTCTCTACATAAAGTTTTCTCGCGGCAGACTAGGAAGTCTTCGCGTCGTACTCTCACAAGTTGCGTAAAAATCTTGATTCATTTCTCTTCACTACCGACGCCCCGACGACGGCTGTAAAGCTGAGTGTTGACCCAGCACCCAGACTCCGTTGCATTTTGCAAGGAAATGTTCTCTGTGAATGAAAATTATTTTAGCCTTTTAATTACCTACCGTTCCAGCTTTATTGTTCGTTTGTAACGTAAACACCGCTTTTTATACGATTATGAAACAAAGGAGTATTTTTTTAAATATATGCATGTTTTACTTCCAGATTAAATGTTTCGTAAGCAGCAATCCTAAAGTAAGTTTTTTCGATTACTTCTAAACGATTCGTGTTATTCCATAACCTTGTATAAATACACTTCTCATTCCCGATTCGTTTTGCCTTTAGATAATTTCTACATACCTATTATATCAAGTAAAACTTTTTTTTTATTTTTATCGTGCGGAAATCTCTTCGGATACCCCCCCGCCAGCCAGCGGGGGCGGCTATGTCGGGCGTGCACCGACTAAAACCGCACGCCGTCTCGGGTCTTCAGACGCCGGGGTGTAAGGTTACCCATAGAGCATATCCCTCGCACCCCGGCTGACCCTGGGCCATCTCACCACTAACAGCATCGCTCATCCTGTCTCCTCTGAAAGCAGAGGAGTACGGAGAGCGATGTGTTCCCGCCACGTTGGGTATTGGCCGACGATCAATGCCAACCCTATGAAGGGGTGAAGGGGAAGCCATTGACCGCCGCCCAGGGTGTACCGGCCGCTCCGATTCCGTTCCCCCCGGACTGCAGCGGGATCGGAATCGGAGCGACACTCGAGGAGGTTACCCAACACACACCCCACTTGAAAGGTACCTATCGGTTTGCGAAAACAAATTGGTAGGTAATTGTTCGCGTGTAAGGCTGTATTTATTGATCAACGATACGATTGGCTATTGTAGGTCTACAAAATTGAAAGCTTCGTGTGCGAAAATAAAGTACGGCTAGATGGAGACCATAAATTCATACACTTTCTAAAATAAAACTGTATGTAGGAGGCGTCTGGGTACGTTAGATTCGTACACAGATTGTGTTTATAATCTAGTCAATGTATCTTGTCAGCAGTATTAACTAAGGACCCTTCTGCAGAAGCTGAGGGTTAAAAATAATCTTGTAATTAAAGTGCCTGAAGGTGTATTTTCTTTTTCTTTATCTGTGATTGTGTCCTGTGCTACTTCACCGTAATGTGGATCTTGTTCCTAGCAATTTTGGATCAATTTCAGCTTGTTGCTTGTTAATACAAAATCGATTAGACTTTATTGTTTACGGGGTGAATTTTGTATCAGACATTGTAATCTCAGCTTAAGCTTTGGTTTGTTTGTATCAATCCGCCTTGAAGGTATTGAGCATTGTTTTAAAATGTAAGCATGCCATGAGAATGTAGTATTCCTATAACAATACATTTTTATGAGTTCCATAATTTTCAACGTTCACACTTTACTTATCTGTACCTACCGTGTTGACATACTCTTACAAGGATCAGTATTTGTATTGAATGTACAGTTTGATTCGACATTTCTTCGTTTTTAACTGTTGCGGTTTCTCTGGCATACAATGGCATGCTTGACATGTTTGTATGGACAGTTGGCGCTAGTCTCGGCGCCTTGGAGCCGGCGTAGGCGCCGGGTGTCTTAGTATTCCGCGTATCGCGCGTCGTTAGTTCAGTTAGTTGTTGGACTATTGCTTTTACGCACAGCCGACGACCGACGCACGCGCAAGGTCATCGGGTGCGCATCTATCTCTGACGGGCGCCCCAATCCTGACACAGTCCTTTGTCTATGTATTTATTTCCTGTATCGAAGTCAGCCTGGTTCTGTATTTATATAGATTTGTACAATAACATATCAAGTTCACTTTCGTTCTATTTTCGTAACAGGATTCGCATGCATTAATGACGCTGGCAGTTCCTGCCTGCTTCAGACTCGTAGCTATTTTGATCATGCTATTGAACTAGCTGGTTGCTATTTTTAGAGCATTTCTGCATATCCTTTTTTTGACTATTGAGCAGTATGAGTTAAATGCGAAAAGCTTTGCTGTATTGCACGAGGACGTTGACTCACGAGCGGCGCACCTACCCTACCTTATTTGTCATACGGATAAGGATAGGTTGGGGTCGCATCGAGAGTTGTTTCATGGTCAACACTCGTTATTGTTGGGCAATACGTTTTGACTTTTAAAATGGTTTACTAAGGTCGGTGGATGTCACCAGTGAAGATTCAGCATTCAAGTTCTAATAAACTGGCTTCTCACGTTTTACGCAATGAAATTGATTGTGTAAAATGCTTCTAATAACGTCATTTAGTTCGACTTAAACGACCACTCTTAGTTGACGTACAAATTTCTACGATTTCAACTTGTCAATTTGTATCATTCAAAATAAATGTACATGCAAGTAATCCACTAATAAATGTGGAATCAATAACTGTCACGTCCAGTGTTTGCAATGGATATATGGATTACTGGGGCGTCGTCGTGTTGATACATTGCATGTTTAATTGTTTGTTTCCATAGATAAGCAATTTTAGTATCTTTGACCACGTACCTAATTGTGGTGTGTTTGCATATTATTTAATTGTATCCAATAGGTATTATCAAATCAGAGTTTTCTATTGGTTGTTGTAAATTACCGTTTTTCTTTATGTATCCCTAGGTGAGTCTGACAGGTAGGTAGACACATTCCGTACATTCGACTGATTTCTTGGTCAAACGCGCCGGGCCTAATAGTGGTCTACTCGTGCTTATAAATAATAATACTATTCATTTTTACTAATTCTTTTTCAATATATTTAAAAATGTAATTTATATGATATTTCAATTACATTTTTAAGCATTTTGTATGCTTACTTTTTTCTAAAGATTTAGATCGGAAAAAGAGAACATCTAGAACGGGACTTGAACCCGCGACCAGTCCCCAGTCCAGCGTCGCCTTAAGACGTATATAATATATCGGAGAATTTCGAATATCTGGGACGTATCTAGATAGCTCAGCTGGTCAGAGCATTCCCCCTGTAAGGGACTGGTCGCGGGTTCAAATCCCGTTCTAGATGTTCTCTTTTTCCAATGTAAATTATTGAAATTAAGGAAATAATAATTTAAAAGAGTATATATTTGAAGAGTATGTAAAACAAATTACTAAGTTAAATCCGAAAGAAAGTGTCACTATATCCGCATCAAAATATAATAAAAAGGTTACGCTCAACAAATTCCAAAGCTATTAATTTACGTCGACTTTCCCAAATGACAGTCAGTTTTTATACCCAGTTTTGGGGTTAAAACCTCCTATCAATCGGGCGACGCGTGCTTCTAGTAAGCCTGCCGAGATTACAGCGACCTGCCAACAACAGGCGCTCTGAATGAGCATATGCGACCCCTCTGTTTGCCATGACGAGGGAAAATTGTGATTACATTCCCGTTTATTGCATTATTTCGATCCATTAGGGTACTGTTTTTATGGAGAAAGCTTCATAAAATAATGTATAAGGGGAAGTGGTTTACTTTTGTTTACTTTCTACCCATCTGAATATAATAGAGTTTAATATACCTAGGTGTTTTAATTTAGGAATTGAGTAAATTATCTTCTACTACTTCGTTTTACACATCAAAGAGTTTATCAAGATAAAACGAATGAGCTCAAATTCAATAGGTCTATCTTGTTTAAGTTAGGAGTTCCTATGGCCACCTTCTTACTCCATAATTAGACCCGCTTCATGGTACCATATTATTATATTGTCATCCAAACTAAACGTACATGTAAAATTTCATCCCAATCGGTTGAAGACAACTCCCTTAAAAACTCGGTTGCAAGATTTGACCCGAACTAGCAAACATACCTACATATTTACATACAAAGCAAATTAAATAAAAGCTTGTAAAAATTTATTATTCCCATCATCGTCTTAGTGTTGTTACCAGTTGCTTTTATCACTTCTGAACCTGGGGTCTGTAAACTGTTTCTCCGCCTTTTGATTTGGCTTATCTTGGCATTCATGGGCGCGACTGCCGCCTGACCACCAACCCTAAAAGGAAAGCCTGCGCCACAGCCTCATCCATTATTCAGGACGTGAAATGGCTAGCAGGTTAGGTTGACTTGGGCCCCCTAACACCCATGACCCCACCATGATCAGTGTAAATAATAAAATAACAAGTGAATCGCATTAGAATCCGCCAGAAACTGTTTATTTCAATGTGTAATATTCGCGTAAACTTCCAATAATAATTATGATTCATGGTGATTTGATTTCAATTTAACTAAAATCACTACAATAAATTCAATTATAGAACGTAAAACTATCGACATACGGACGTCAAACAAAACAATAGCTTGTAAAATATGAATAGTAAATTTGTACGTTTGCATAAGTAATATTCGTATACACAATGCCATCATTTCCTACGTGGTGTGGCTATCGGCGTTATCGAACGTTTACTTATGAGGTTCAAGCCATAAACAGTACGTGAGGTCTTAACCAAAATGATCCCAATCGTTATACATAGATAGAGCTAAGATTTTATGACTCTGGTGAGGAGGTTAATTATTTTTAGAGTTTGGGCGTCAATCAAAAGTTCATTCGTACATCGAACTCTACGATGCTGCAGCTGTGCGATATGTAGGTATATGGATACGAATATGTATCGCAAACAAAATGTGGTAAAAGTAATAACTGAAGTAGTACTTACTACTAGTTTACTACGAGCTTATACTTGTGCTACTCCAGCACCATGTTGTAAATAAAATACTACCTATAATAATTAAAAAATAATGTTCTAGATTTTGTCGGAAGTTTATGCGAATGTCACACATTGAAATAAAACTATTTTTAACGGATTCTATCGCGTCTCCTCGTGACCATGGCTGCTGAAAAGCAACCGAAACGTCGAGATCAATGTAAAATATAAAATAACATCAAATAAATCGCGACAGAATCCGTTAAAAATAGTTTTATTTCAAATAATGCTCTTATCATCATCATCATCACAGTGTTTGTGCTTGTTACATTCAACCCTAAACGATAATACTAAACTTTATGAACAATGATCCATATAGTTTAGTAGAGTTTTTGTAATGTTCCAGCTTGAACATAAAGCGTTTTATTTTTGTGACTGGAGAATGTTTTTCGCATGAGGTGACCTTTGGTTCATCGACCTCATCCATTATCCTTTACCTTTTGTGGAGCCTTAGTTCATCTATCTCATTAATTATCTATATCTTTGGTATGAGCTATACTAACAATATCTTTTAGCATTTTTTCAAGATATTGTTTGAGTCACTTTCTCGAACATTGGCACATTTCGGCAACTAACAAACTTATAGGTTAAGTTAAGCTCATTACTCAACTTGAAAGTGTTTGAACTCATATATTTTTTTAAGAGTTTTCTTCTTCATTCTATTACATGAATTTAAAATTTGCCCAGTCATGAAAAACAGTAGTTAATAATGCTTCTCATTAATTATTATTTATTGTACCTAATCCTCAAGAATGCCGGTAGATCTATTTTCATCAAATTTCGGCATATTCAAGACGCTGAGCTGAGCTGTAACATCCGAAAGTATCGCGGGTTCGGGTTCCTAGAAGTTGACTTTTCGCATTATATATATCGATTTACAAGAAACGTTTACTTAATAAAAGCTTCTTAATTAATTGATTTGCATCCAAGCCTAGTCATTGAGATTGCTAACAACATTAACTAAGCGGCGAAATTTAAAATCGATTGGTACGAGCCATCTTCTCTGCACACCGAAATATTCCCCTTTTCATCTTCGAAGGTTTATAAAAGGGGGATTTCGGCAAGGAGCGAGCGAAGTGATTTTTAATCTCCATCTACACCCGTAACCGTCGATTAGCTGATCCTCTTGGTGATTTGCGGATCTGTATTGCGGTTTAAGTGGTTTGAGCAGATAGGACGAAGCCTTATATCTGAGAAACGATTCAGTGAACACCGTTTTGATTGTTTTTCACATTGAAAAATAAAAGATTCTATGCTTTTTATTGTACGGTTGCCATGCTTTTTATTGAACGGTACGGTCAGTAAGCGCAAGGGCAGATGCAAAACCAGTGGACATCGACTGACTGATATAATTATTATGTTAACTGATAGGCACACATAGATCTGTTATAAATGTGGTTCCGATTAGAACTAATGTTTTGACAGCTTTACTAGGTAAAAGATAGGACAAAAGACTTCTGCACAATATGAACCATTGTCTTCCTATTCATCAAATTAGTTGCTAAAATTCCTATCCATCTATTTTTTTTTAATATTTAGGACACGTCAATTTGACTTCACCTCGCCAGATGGTAAGCTGAAGGTAAAGTCTTAGCAAAGAGGGTCACCATTACATACACGTATCATGTTAACAATGGTGGCACTCAGCTTGACGGCCTCATCACAAGAGGATTGTCGTCGCAGCACCGCGTGACACCCACCGGTCCCACTAGTGCTGCGACCACAATCCCCCTGCCCGGCTATGCACTTGCTGACCCCTGACCGCAATCAAACCGAAATTGGATGACTATGGAGGGTTTTTCGCAATCGTGCACGGTGGTACCTACCCGGCCGAATTATGTGACAAATTTGTGTCATCAAATTTCTACCACCAGTATTAGTTGTAGTTGTAGTATTAATTGTATTTTAGTTGAGTCTGTACACTGGATATATTAAAAAAATGTGTTGCGTTCAATGAATGATTTTTATGGAATTCTTGTCTGTTTGTTCGCGGTGGACGCAAAAACTACTGAACGGATTTTGATACGGTTTTTAGGGTTCCGTTGCCAAATGGCAAAAATCGGAACCCTTATAGATTCGTAATGTATGTCTGTCTGTCCGTCCGTATGTCACAGCCACTTTTTTCCGAAACTATAAGAACTATGCTGTTGAAACTTGGTAAGTAGATCTATTCTGTGAACCGCATTAAGATTTTCACACAAAAATAAAAAAAAACAATAAATTTTGGGGGCTATCCATACTTAGAACTGAAACTCAAAAAAAAATTTTTATCAAACCATACGTGTAGGGTATCTATGGATAGGTCTTCAAAAATGATATTGAGGTTTCTAATATGATTTTTCTCTAAACTGAATAGTTTGCGCGAGAGACACTTACAAAGTGGTAAAATGTGTGTAACTTCTAAACTAAGTAACTTCTAAACTAACTTCTAAACTAACTTCTAAACTAAGAGAATGATAAATCTAAAAAAAAAATGTGAAGTACATTACCATATAAACTTCCACCGAAAATTGGTTTGAACGAGATCTAGTAAGTAGTTTTTTTTAATACGTCATAAATCGTAAACCGCTATTTACGTTTCATTCAATCAACTCAAATATAAAATTTAAAGAAACGCATTATTATGTTACTTGGTGCTACGGAACCCTTCATGGGCGAGTCCGACTCGCACTTGGCCGCTGTTTTCGATTAGAAAGGTCTTGATTAGACCTTTATTAGATTAGATTAAAATCTGCTGTATATCTGATTGCAATTGGTTAAGTAGAACCAGAGATATGTCCAAAAAACGATAGCTGATATCCGCGCGGGCGGAGCTGCAGGCATCAGCTAGTAGAATACAAAAGTATTAAGCATATATATTACATATTAGTTTTAAAATGTTTATCGGTTTAAATAGAGGGCTTGCAAACCAGTCACTGATAAGTGACTGCATACTCTTAACTACGAAAAGCTATAAATTGTGGCTCAACCATGTTTCTATGAATAGTTCTTACCCTTCTCCAAATTTCTTCACTATCTCACAAGTCACACAATCTTACAGTGATACAATGATTTCACTCACATTAACATATAACATGACACACTTCATCACCTACACACCTCAAACACACATACACACACACACACTAACATAATGTAGAATATTAAGCGTTTTGTTCTATTTAAATATTGTAATTAATTATTAGCAATTTTTTTTCAACTTTCAAATTTATACTATATCTACTTGGTTTAAAATAGAACTCTGGTGCCTCAGCCTGGCCTGGAGGTGGCGTTAGTGTCTGCGACACAGTTCTCAACTAATTCAGACACTATAAGTGTTATTATTCCTGTGTTTTTGGTTCTAATAAGGATTATTTATTTTAGACACATCTTATCAATATACATGTAATTTGCTTCGGTGGATTACAGATTGAAGGATATATATTTAATTTATAAAACATTTATCGTTATAATAATTCATATCATATCTAATTCTTCGTGACAAGCCTCACGAGATATCTAGCTTAGCTAAATTGTTTTAACATTGGAACGGGAAAGTTAGGAGCTAATAAACTAGGTATTGCGCCACGCTCCATTGAACTCTATTTATAACTTAAAATTGTTCGTAACCTCAGTTTTAGTTAGTCAATGTTTCTTTTAGATCTGACCACATTACCACAATGACTTGTATACATATTATACACAGTGATATCATAGTTTAATGCCGTTATAATTCTCTCAAACAGCAGTAGACCTCAATAATGTAACAAACATCCGAAGTTTTGGACCGAAGTTTCAGGCTTGGTGAGAATCAAATAAATGCGACTATCAATAAAGCAAGCAAACACATAGTAACTTAGTCGAAGGAGTAATAAAAACAATAATATATAAATAATGTTTAATAACTTGCTGTTAGTTTATTCTCAGTGCCGGATTAAGGCACAGTATATTATACTACTTATTATTATACTGTGATTAAGGTAACTTGATGCCCTAATCAATCTTTCCTTGTGGGCTCTCCCTATCCGAAAGTGACTTAAATAATGTAGAATAACTGGGTGAGCTTTACTCGGTTTTTTCCTCGACGTTTTCTAAAAACGAAGCCTAGCCAGATCTTCTATGTATATATATATATATATATATATATATATATAATATATATATATAATATATATATATATATATATGTATATATATATATATATATATATATTTTTTTTTTTCGGATTTAAGCCAGTTCGATTACCAGTGCGAGCTAGCTTTATAATTTTAAAATCAAAATGAAGTCGAAGTGGCTTAATCCGAAAAAATAACATCCGCATATCGTCGAGCATATCAGATTCGATATATTATATAATAAAGACAATACATCTAATCTTTTTTGAACCATGGTCGTTCTTTTCTCATTTTTGTATTTTGAAAAATATATTTCTACAGTCCACTTGGTGATTAACCCCACTTTTTCAAGGGCATCCCACGGTATGCCACATGAAGGGAAAGTATGGTATATAATGTAGATAGACAATTTTATCGAAAGCAGATTTCATCTTAATTTCAACACAATTTAAATGGATTTCTAATATTTTTAATTAATATATATTAATTAAGTGTCTATCACTTTCCCTTAATGTGGCATAGCCGTGGGACGGCCTGTATACTATTTTATTTACCAGTACTTTATTTAAAAATATAAATAGTTCTGATACACCTTTACAAATATTCTCGGCATCTCGGAATTTAATTTATCTATGATATAAAACACCACATCTGCCGAAGGACCGATGGCCGATGGAGCAAACGAGTCCTAGAGTGGAGACCACGAATCGGTAATCGGAAGGTAGGACGTCCCCCAGTAAGATGGACGGACGACCTGAAAAAGGTAGCTGGGATAGACTGGATGCGCAAGGCGGAGGAAATCTTCTTAATCTCTAAATCTTCTTCTAGTTACTCATTGGGCTTTTTTTTTTCTTTGCCGAATATCTTTAAATCTTCTTTTCCACGTCGGGTATCTTTTGCCTGTGTTTCTATTCTATCGGAGTGTCCTACCACCTGCGAGCGACCGGAAGTGAGGTCATGGCTGCGACCGAACCGAACGTCAACGACAATTTAAAACGCGCGGAGTTTGAAATTACTTTAAGTTTCGTGTACTCGTTTCTTTTTCTGATACACCTTTACAAATATTCTCGGCATCTCGGAATTTAATTTATCTATGATATAAAACACCACATCTGCCGAAGGACCGATGGCCGATGGAGCAAACGAGTCCTAGAGTGGAGACCACGAATCGGTAATCGGAAGGTAGGACGTCCCCCAGTAAGATGGACGGACGACCTGAAAAAGGTAGCTGGGATAGACTGGATGCGCAAGGCGGAGGAAATCTTCTTAATCTCTAAATCTTCTTCTAGTTACTCATTGGGCTTTTTTTTTCTTTGCCGAATATCTTTAAATCTTCTTTTCCACGTCGGGTATCTTTTGCCTGTGTTTCTATTCTATCGGAGTCTCCTACCACCTGCGAGCGACCGGAAGTGAGGTCATGGCTGCGACCGAACCGAACGTCAACGACAATTTAAAACGCGCGGAGTTTGAAATTACTTTAAGTTTCGTGTACTCGTTTCTTTTTCTCGGTCGTATCTGGTGTCCTTCTAAACGGTATGCCTTAAGCAATTACGTAAATACCTTATAGGCTTATAGGTTTATTCTATAACAGAAGCTAAAGCTAAACGAGCCTTGGTTTACAATTAAGTGTAAAATAAATCATTCATAAACTCAGTATTCAATTTTTTTATTATAATGAGCAAAAAGTCTAATAATTACATAGATACATATAGGCAGTCAATTCTAACAAGTAATTCATTTGAGCGTTGCCTATTTTTTGCGAGATACCGACGCGCGTCGCGTCGCGTCTCGTCGTTCGTCCATATCGGCGAGTGTCGAGTCGGTGACGCACTTGAGTGCGTATCGCAGATTGGAGTGGCTGTCGCTGTCACCTCAGACAGATGTGTACGAGGGACGCTGTCCGGCTCCATCCCCCTGATGTTCTATATCATTCTATCAATATTTATGTCGTGTACAGAGTTTAGCATTGTGGGTATTGATGGTTAGAAAGATTATATTGATAGGTGTATTCTCGGCAGATTAGTGCCTTTGTCCGTGGGTAACAAAGATTCTGTATAGGTGGGTACTACATACAGAGCAGTCGTAGACTGATCTATATTATTAGTAACAGAGATTTTTATTTTTGGTCTTATATACTTATAGGTACAGTGAAGGACGACCTCCGTCCTCCATGAGCGCAGGCCTGGGGGTGGCAGGTGAGGCCGCCTGTCACCCCAGCAGAAGCAGGCCGGGACGGTGGGGCGACTAGCGCCCCTCCCCCAAACCGGGGCAAGACGGGGACACCGTGGTTCCCAAACCCGAGGGGGCCATCTCGAAACCGGAGATGGCCCAGGGTCAGTCGGGGTGCGAGGGATATGCTCTATGGGCAACCTTACACCCCGGCGTCTGCAGACCCGAGACGGCGTGCGGTTTTAGTCGGTTCGAGCCCGACATAACCGCCCCCGCTGGCCGGCGGGGGGGTATCCGAGGGGATTTCCGCACGAAAAAAAAAAAAAAAAAGGTACAGTGAAGGAAGCTCCTTTTATTCTTGTCTGTTATCATCATCTTGGCGTTGTTACCAGGTGCATCTAAAGCTTGCACTTTAGAGCCCGACGTCCGCTCTCCTACTCTTTCTATTGATTTGGCTTATCTTTGCTTTTATGAGAGCGACTACCGTCTGACCTCCCAACCTCGGAAGTAAAGCCTGCGTCAGAGCCTCATCCGTTAACAGCAGATGTACGGGCTCGGAATAGCAATTGAGGTTAATTTGGGATCCGAAGATCTAGGTGGGGTACACACCAGATCTATCACGAAAAATAATATTTTGGTCGGCACGCAACAAACATTACCTTGTTTAGGCAAACAAATTGCCTCAAATTATTTCGAGTTACAACTGAATCATGCGATCGTTTAATTTTGTTTCTCGTTTATGTCATTATAGAGCCAGCGTTGATTGCTGTTTAATATTGGATTGGAATACTAACTATTTTAGATCAATTTTAGTTCACTGTGAATGCTATATGGCTATATTGTTAGTATTTTATCTCTTTCTAATAATGACAATATAAAGAGATAACTGATGATTTGAATACTTAAGTACCTTTTTTTTTCTAGCGGAAATCCCCTCGGATACCCCCCCGCCGGCCATCGGGGGCGGTTATGTCGGGCTTGAACCGACTAAAACCACACGCCGTCTCGGGTCTGTAGTACCTATGGCACTTCAAGATTTTTTTTTTTAGAAAATTCACCTTTCTTTCAGAGAAATTGCAACATTTTGCGACTCTATTGCCATTTTGAGAATTAGGGCTTTTGCGCCTTTAGGGTTTACCCTACGTACAAAAAAGCAACAATAAGGTTAATTTACAAACCTGTCTATAGATGTTCAATTAGATATTCAATATACGTGAATCTACTTCTTTTTATAACATACGACTACATTCGGGAACACTCCGAAATGTTATCCGTTTCACTATTCGTCAAGAGATATGGCGCTCCCGCTTCTATACAATATGTAACAAAAATAGTGTCTGATATCCTTGAAGGTGTATTTAGATATCAATATTAGGTGCTGTCTATGTAATATGTATATGTTATCCTTTTTGAAAAATAAGTTAAAGAAATTACCCCACAGAAACTGTAATAAAATGTAGTTCGATGCGGCAACTTACATGGTAACATATGAGGCCACTTTGTGAACAAAACCTCTCCGAAAAAAAATACGTGTGGGCCGTCGCTAAATATAATTGAATATTTACTATGTGGTGTTGTGACATACTTGTATTTTGGAGAGATATTGGATAATATTAAGATATAAGAAATGGCATTTAAAATTCCAATATAACTTTTATTTCCATTAATATATGGTGATGTATTTAGGATACCTATGTATCCCTTATTGATCGGACACTAGTTTTGTTACATACCTACTGTATAGATTTGCCAGTTCCGCTCCTACGTTCATAGATATGATATATATGATATGACTACACGATGAAGAAGAACAAGTAAGAGTTTACTTTACGGTTTACAGTAACTCACTCACCCGCAAGGTTAGTTTTCATTATATCATTGAAAATTGCATCTAAATTTTTCGGAACCACTGCACTTATTGGAGAAGTTCTTTCAGCAGTCGAAAGATATAGACTATTATATGAGATATAGATATAGACTACCTGTTGTAATAAATTGAAATGGCTTGAGTAAAAAAACAATCATGTAAACCGAAGCGAGGCGAGGCCGCGGTGGCGGCCAAAGTCCGCCGGCAACCCTGGGGTTATCACTTGGGGAGGACACCGTGCGGTTTTAGTCGAGACACGACATAACCACCCCCGCTGGCCGGCGGGGGGGTATCCGAAGGAATTTCCACACGTTAAAAAAAAAAAAAAAGCGAGGTCGGGTTGCTAGTACAATAATCTAAAACTTTTGTTATAAATAGCTTGCCTAGTAGTACCTACCTATACATAAAAGTCGTTGATGAAACTACAGTTTTAGCAGGAGCTATTCAACATTATCGAGACCCCCTAAGATGTAGAAATAGGTACGTCAATGTGCGGGAAGAACAAATACACAAAAACTCGTATGTCTGCAACTGGTGTTTTGATTGACGTACAGAAGCGACAATACGACAGGCTATATATCAATACGTCACTGACTATAGACGAACGGGTCAGGATTGAAGACCCAAACATTTTACCGGCGAGTTATCACTCCAATAGATCTTACTAAGAGATCCCACTAGAAAACTTATCTATTATCTATCAATATGTTTATGTTATGATCAACAGATATTTACTATTACGAAACGGAATAATTTATGGTAGAATAAAACTATGAAAACTACATACTTTTCATTGCATACGCGAGAGTAAAGGAAGGATAGTTAGAATACCGTTGGTATTTTTACATAAATTAATAACCCCTTCTCGGTTTTTCTGTTCACAAAAACTGTTCCGTCGTGATAGAAAGAGAATATAGAATAAAAGAAAGAGATAGAAACGCAGAACTACTTTTGAAGAAATATTAGAGTGATGGGTACATGTTCATACCTACGTGACGTGAACCCTGAACTTACACACAAACAACAAATATAGGGAAATTGAGGATATCATTAGTCTCGTCCGCAATTTCCTTTTCAGCAGGCTCTTAGCTTTATACTAACTGTAAAATCCATAATGAATCATTCAATTTATTTAATAATTTATACTATTTATACTGTTGATTGATGGCACTGGCACATGGTGGATCTTGCTACACATATTGAAACAAATGTATCACTTGTACTTTTCCACAATTATATTTAATAATTACACCTGACCGGTTTCGCCTCACGGCATTCTCAAAGGTTTTTATATAATATTTATTTACATGTTACAGTCACCGTCTAATCTCATAAAGTATGTACACTATACTTGGTGACTGTAACATGGGCCGATTTGAGATTCTCTCTAGGATTAACTTTATTAATTGTAATTACAAAAGTTCCATTTTCTTCTAATTAAACTATTTCATTTCTGTAATAACAGCTTTAAAGCTGTTACGTAAACATGTTACACATGCTGATCCGTCCCTATCTAGAAAACTAGTTAGTTTTGTAGAGAGGGACTGGATCAGCATGTGCATCTGCCATTTCTCATCCAATCTAAAATTACTTGATGGGTCATTTGGTTTTGTATCTTGTACATTGATAGTGAGAAAGTATTGCTTTATTTTAAGTACCTAACCGACTAAAACCGCACGCCGTCTCGGGTCTACAGACGCCGGGGTGTATGGTTGCCCATAGAGCATATCCCTCACACCCCGACTGACCCTGGCCATCTCCGGTTTCGAGATGGCCCCCTCTGGTTTGGGAACCACGAACGAAAATAAGTCGCTTGCCCAGAATATAATGGTAGGTATCCCAAATGTGCTGCCTTTACTTGCCAACCATGTTATAACTACCTACATTATCATATTTTTACAAGTAAAACCGAAATAATGTAGTTGATAGGATATACACTTTCCTAGCATACTTTATATGAACTCAATAAGAAAGTTTCTGACCTCAATTACAGAAAAAAAAGACTCTCAGTAAATAAGCCTACCTACTTAGAACTTTTTACTGGTAAGTTTCGAGGAACCTTCATTAGAACTCGTGAGCAAGCAACAAAATGGAATTTGGTTTACGATTGTGTTATGGATCGGGAGGATCACAGCAGTCCATTTAGAGTGTTAAAACAAAAGAAAGTAGTTAATAAAACACAGAGGATTAAGTGTGCCTTTGTGGTGATGGATAAGTGTAATTTACTACCGCAAATAATTAATTAATTGGTTGAAAGACGGGAAGAGTGGTAGGCAACGTAATCCACTTATATTATTAGTAGCAGGTATTCTTGCTCATCCCTCTAAGTAAGCTAGTCTTAAATTAGCTTAAATTACTCGTAATTTGTGTATGGAAGCCACACCAAGATCTAGGCGGCTAATCCAACCTCACCGGCTGATTAAAGGACGAGGCTCTGGCGCAGTTTTTGGGGTTGGGAGCTCAACCAGCAGTCGCTGTCATAAAACCAAAGCAAACCAATAAAAGGAGGAGCAGGGTAGCGGCTTCAAATTCCGAGCTTTGGATGCGACTAGGATTGGACTGGCATTGGGATGAAGAAGCAGCTTATAGAAGTGAATTCCACTCTGTAGTGAACCTGCAACTTCTTAATTTAAAGGTAACCGTTTTGGGTATAGAGGCACTGCCGTTCCTTACATTTCAGTAAACAAGCTAACGATTCACAAAAGTTTAAAAATTTCTTTGGATTTTACGGCAATATATACCATGGTAAGAGGGATTTACATGAATTTAACTAATTAGAATGCAAAATAATATTTCAGGGCTTTGTTTGCATGATAGTTGCATATATTATAGCCCGAAAATCCCGCTGAAAATGAAGACGTCAGTCTGAGGAGGTACTTACACTTTACCAAAAAAAAAACTAGCTATTATTATTTGTATTTTACTATGATACGACGTCACCCGCAAGTATTGTGTTGTGTAACGGCCTA
This sequence comes from Cybosia mesomella, assembly GCA_946251805.1. Classification (NCBI taxonomy): domain Eukaryota; kingdom Metazoa; phylum Arthropoda; class Insecta; order Lepidoptera; family Erebidae; genus Cybosia; species Cybosia mesomella. The sequence continues at coordinate 22,109,105 of OX276401.1, forward strand.
ATGGAAACCCGGAAGCTCCCTTTTACTTAGTTTATTTATTGTAGTGTTTCAGGTTACGAAAACAATCAATCATTGAGCGTTACTAGATTCATTACCTATAACAGTACAAAATATATCTATGATGTTGATACTTTTATAAAAAAAGAAAACTTTTTTACAAATAAGCTCTTGTACATTTTGAATTTTTACTAGTCAATCCTGTCTTATTAATAAAAATCTATTCCCTACAATTTTATTCTTACTCCCTTTTAACATGTTTTAAAGAATATATCCCTTGAAATGCAAAAAAGTAATTTTATGTGACTTCTATGTTTTAGTATACTTAGATATTTTATTGCTTGTATCCTCTAGGGAAAGAAATGGTATAGTAATGAGAGTACTTCATAACGGTTGCTCTCCATCACAAAAAATGGGGAGGGTGCAAAGACTTTTATCCCTTAGGGAGACGACGCACGACGCACCAAGGCAGGGCGTTAAACGTCTACCCGGCATGTTTCCAATGACGCCTACAAAGATTCAGACAAGGTTTATTATATTATTTGTAGTAAAACCAGACATAAACAGATGAAGCACGTTATTCTAATAATAAAATACTTGATTCCATACGTGCTAATTCTAAGTATGAAATTGTGCTAACAGATGAATGTATCAAGCAACGCTTCTTGTTAAATCAAATCTAAATATAGAGGTACCTTTTTTTTTTCGTGCGGAAATCCCTTCGGATACCCCCTCGCCGGCCAGCGGGGGTGGTTATGTCGAGCTTGAACCGACTAAAACCGCACGCCGTCTCGGGTCTATATAGAGGTACCTATAAAACAGGCAATACATATTTACTAATAGTCATTACTGTCGACTACAGACTCAATAGTAGTCGGTATTGACAGGTTAAAATTTCGATTAGAACTAGAAAGCGAGCTACTGAACCGAGATAATGATTTTTTATCGTTAGCATAATAATAAAATTGTGGAGGGTGTCTCAGCTTGTACTAGGGACATTACAGGCCACCATGATTGTCAATTAGTAAAAAATATTTCAAAAATAGACTAAGTATATAATTTAAGTTTTTTTTAAACAGCTTTTTGTAAATCTAAGGTATATAAGTAACTCATTGAAATTCATTGAGTAAAGATGTCAACTCAGTTTAGTTCACCTTTAATGGTGCTATCTTTGTTGAAATCCAGCCTCAGTCATCCCCAGATGTAAAGTAGAAAAAGAAGGATATCGACGATCGTTGTAACAATATATTCACTAGCGGCTCGGATTACTCAATAACAATATTAAATTTATATACCTAGTTGTATAGTTGCATCAAAACTAGCAGAAATTAATTTGTAAATTTTGAAGTCATTAAAGTTAAATAAACTATTATATTAATATACTATTATATTAATTAAAGAAGTAATTACATTACGGACCGTTGCAGCCACAAAACGGATCGTGCGGGGTTCTCGTTCCTATGTTTGAATACGAACAGAGTTACTATGCTGAAAAACTTTAAACAACCCGGAAACACAATCTAACTTAGCCGTCGTAAATATCTGTACAAAAAACTTACTTGTATAAGGTTTTTGCATACCTAGTATACTATAGATAATTATATCAGGTATAGGTACAGAACGTTTAGTAACAAAATATATAAGATCCGTCACGGTGATGGATTCAGTCGTGATTATCTGTGGGCTTTGTTCAAAATTCCTTCTACTTAGACTCGACGTCATCAATCTTTACTTAGGCCAAAGAAGCTACTTACCATTGAAGCGACTTTAGTTGTCTTTCACACTTTATCTAGAAATCCTTTGAAGCTTTGTTAGTTTGTAGATTAGTAGTTAGTTTACTTTGTGTCAAAACTAGTTCTTCACTGGATAATGCAACTCACCCAGTTCATTGTAAGATTCTTCACTTAGTACACCAATTTAGTTAGTGAAATTTTACGTTGAAATTTTTTTGTTGAAGTGAATGAAGTAGCTTCTACGTCTTTCCTTCCAACGAATCTCTAAATTTATGAATTTAATGTTATGCTTTCTTTAAACTTAGACCGGTACATGCTTTCTGAACATCAGGAGAACATTCAAAGATAGTGGAATCTTTGTATAGATGTAGGTAGGTACCTACATTCATAAAATTTGGCTAGAATCCTTCAAATCGCACCCAGAAGTACACTACAAAGATTAAGTACACGCCTTAACTCGTGACCTCGTGGCAGCCATCGGGGTGGGAGTCCTCTCGCTCGGCAGCATGATTGCGGCAATGGTGCGGAGCGCGAGCGCGTGGGCCGCCGCCACCTCCTTCTGCGAGCATGTGATGCTCGCGAAGGAGATGGCGGAGCCCGCCCGGGAGAGGTTCAGAACCCTCCCGGCCCGCCGAGCCCGCAACATGCTCGCCTCGCGTCGCAGGCGACTCAGGCGCCGGAGGTCGCTTAACGACCTCCGTCCTCCATGAGCGCAGGCCTGGGGGTGGTAGGTGAGGCCGCCTGTCACCCCAGCAGAAGCAGGCCGGGACGGTGGGGCGACTAGCGCCCCTCCCCCAAACCGGGGCAAGACGGGGACACCGTGGTTCCCAAACCCGAGGGGGCCATCTCGAAACCGGAGATGGCCCAGGGTCAGTCGGGGTGCGAGGGATATGCCCTAAGGGCAACCTTACACCCCGGCGTCTGCAGACCCGAGACGGCGTGCGGTTTTGGTCGGTTCAAGCCCAACATAACCGCCCCCGCTGGCCGGCGGGGGGGTATCCGAGGGGATTTCCGCACGAAAAAAAAAAAAAAAAAAAAAAAAAGGTACACGCCTTAACTTTGATGAAAATACAAAGACAACATTACCGCTAGAGTGATCGTCAAGATGTAATGAAGTATATATAACTTCTCTCTGGAGAGTCGTTCAATCGTCTGCGAACAGCGGTGGCCAAACTTTGCCAATATTTGTACCGGCACTCACTATCTACAAGCAGAAACTCGGAGTATGTGGCACAGCTTTTGTTTCAGATTAAGTGAGGAACTATCTGTTCACTGATAAGTACGAGCTTGAAACCCTACCCAATAAATTCTTGCGTTTGCGTTACGTACATTTATTAGTTTTCAGATTTCATTCATTAGAGGAAAAAGTAAATACAAATAAAAAATTTTTGCATAGCATAATAACCTACATCAATATCCTACAAACCTTTTATTTATATGTTTACTCTATGAATAGGATAGGATTAAACCCAAAATGCAGAATTATAAACCAGTTTTAATATTTAACGTGTAACTCGTTATAGTAGTGAAGCAAGTTGTAAATTATTGCGAACTTTCTAGGCTTGTGCTCGTTCACAGAAACTTACGAGTGTTTCTGAGCTTAGAAAGTTAATTTCTTCGCTTAAATCTTAGTTAATATTTTGAATCATTTGCATTTTACTTGCAATAAGACCTTGTTTTGTAAACATCATAGACCTTAAGGTCAAGGTGTTGGATGAATTATACTGCAATAGACTGTATTAAGTTACGCGGTGTTTTGTAAACTGCCAATTAGACTCACATTGTTTCAAATTACAATTCATCTGCTTAGATCTTGATGCATTTTTGAAGAAAGATTTTTAAGCTTACTTTTACACAACATTCTCAAGCATAATAATCTTACAATTCACCTGATGAATTACTCGAATTCTTAGGCATATTCTTATAACATTCTTAAAAAAATATCCGGGGCTCAGATCTCAATCAGATCATGCGTATTCTCCTAATTCGCTAAATTCGTAACATGGTAAATACTATTAATTTATAATTTATAGTAGGTATTTTGTGTTCGTAGTTTTCAGCGCTACAAACGCAAAGTATTAACTCAACATTGTAAATATCTAACAAAAAAGTAAGTAAGTTGTACCTAAGTCAAAGAGGTGAGAAGGTTCTGTAGAGTTCCAGTGAATTTATAGACATTGGTAACCCCTTTTGTGCTTTTTGCACGCAATTTAGTAGTACAAAAAGATAATTAATTTCATTAATGAATAATTTTAATTTTAATTTATTTAAAATAGTAAAAAATTGGTATAGTGTAAAATACTTTGTACGTCAAAACTTTCAGATTATTTTTTACTCTATTTGAGTAACACTGAGATAGTTAGTGCGAACCTTCTAGTGAATAATTCAACGTGGCTGCCAGTCTAATGCCACATTAACGCCCTACTTCACGTTAATCTACATTAAAACTTTGTGATGTTATTGCAGTTAAAATTTTGATTTTTTCATAGTCATGAAATTAATCGAATTAGAAGTGTCAATTCAGAAACCCATATAAGTAATATGTACTTATAGCCAAATAATACATTTAGCTATACATGCGCAATTATCTATGATAATTATGCAATTGGTGGCAATACCTTTGGGGCACAAGCCAAACTTATCTGTTAATCGGTGCACCTGCTAAACCACGGACTCTGGCGCACGCTTTACTCCCGGGGTTGGGAAGTCAGTCAGGAATCGTTCCAGGTAAAGCCGACAAACCAATCAAAACAACAAGCTAACATGCAAACTTGGGCTCCAAAGTGCAAACATTGGACGCAATTGGGAAATCGATATAATAATAGTATAATAATAATGTCGTTATTTAATTCACAAGCATACATTTTCAAAGTTGTGAGAATGCCCCAGAAAGTTATTTTTATAATTGTGTTGGGGGCTATCTCGCTTCTACACAATTTACAAACCATATGTGTCAAATTACAACACAGAAATTTGAACACTAAGAAAAGTAAATGATAAAATTAAAAATTAAGAGGAACAAATAAAGTGGCAAATTTAAAACTAAAAATCTAGTGGGGTGGAAATCACACAGTGATTGTCAAACTTCGGGCTAAACTTAGATATTTTTGTTGCAGTATTTTTATTCAAAATTACAGACCTTAGGCTTTATGCATATTATTCGACGCGTCTTTATATATTGAGCAATAAACATGAAGAAAATGAAATCAAATCAAACGTCTTCGACGTCAAAAACACAAAAAAATGATTTTTTAGGGACAATTTGTATGGTAGGTACCCGAAACCCTCCGGGAAGGGGTGCTTCGGGGACCACCTGCATCGGATCAGGAAGGAGCCAACGCCTGAGTGTCATCACTGCGACGCGAGCGAGGACTCAGGACTGCACACGCTGGCGGACTGCCCGGCGTGGGAGGCGCCGAGGCGTGTCCTCGTGGCAGCCATCGGGGTGGGAATCCTCTCGCTCGGCAGCATGATTGTGGCAATGATGCGGAGCGCGAGGGCCGCCGCCACTTCCTTCTGCAAGCATGTAATGCTCGCGAAGGAGATGGCGGAGCGCACCCGGGAGAGATTTAGAACTCTCCCGGCCCGCCGAGCCCGCAACTTGCTCGCCGCGCGTCGCAGGCGACTCAGGCGCCGGAGGTCACTTAATGACATCCGTCCTCCATGAGCGCAGGCCTGGGGTGGCGGGTGCGGCCGCCTGTCACCCCAGCAGAAGCAGGCCGGGACGGTGGGGCGACTAGCGCCCCTCCCCCAAACCGGGGCAAGACAGGTACACCGTGGTTCCCAAACCCGAGGGGGTCATCACGAAACCGGAGATGGCCCAGGATCAGTCGGGGTGCGAGGGATATGCTCTATGGGCAACATTACACCCCGGCGTCTGTAGACCCGAGACGGTGTGCGGTTTTAGTCGGTTCAAGCCCGACATAACCGCCCCCGCTGGCCGGCGGGGGGGTATCCGAAGGGATTTACGCACGAAAAAAAAAATAAGCAAAGGTACCCGAAACCTTGAACGTACAAACCCCAAAACCTAATCAGTTCTTCCCATTAACCAAACAAGATGATTGGCGAAAGAATTTTTTAAATCGGATAAGTGGTTCTTGAGTTATTGCGTAAACAGATATCTAGACATCCAGACATCCAGACCAAAAGACAGACCGACACAAACATTTGTTTTTGCTTAATTAGACTTAGAATCATGTGAAACGTCGAGAAAAGTGATAAAAAGTGGGTGTAAGATTTTCATATATTTTTTTGCGTGATTTTAAGACTTCGGTGTCCACCTGGTTGGTGGCCCGAAGTAGGTACTTGCAAAGATTCTGAAACAGTTATTGTCACTGACAGCTCTAATTATAATGTGTTTCAGGTTGTATGTGTGTGTGTCTGTGAGGATGTATGTACGTGTGAGAAGTGGATTTAAGGAAGATAATGATGAAATATGTAATTATAGTTGCCTATTTAGGAGAAAAAGCCGGCAAGCCAGGCCACGGCTCCGGGGTGAGAGCTGTGCAGCCAAATTTCCTTAAGTTTAATTTTTTGTTCAATTTTATATTTTAGCGAGAAAAAATAAAAATCAGAGAGCTCAGACAAAATAGCATTCATGATGTTATATTCCATTTTTCTATATGTAAAAATTACACCACTCACCAAAAACCAGTTCCCATCATTAGTTCGTCTTTAATCAAAAGACACTTGACACCACTGGTGGTCATTGTAGGACGACGAAATTCAAAGGACACTAATACATTATTCGCTAGAACGAAATGGAATAAACCATTACTAAACTAAAGCTAGGTGCACACAAAGTGCATTAAAGTACGTCAAGCTCTCACCATTCAGTAGCAAGATTCTACAGTTATTTAAAATAGCTTCGAGGATTTTAATGAAACTGTGAACAAATAAAGCAAAGCCCGCTCGACGCCGAAGTTTAATCAGAGGCGGTGCTCTTGTTTCGAGTGCACAGTTGTGCATCAGACAAAATTGTTTGAAGTCGGCTCGAGTACACCACACTTCAACTGAGGCAAGCTGATGAAACGTCGTCCGCAAATCGTTACATTAATTTATTAAAACACAAAGCCCGTCCCGTTTTGTTTCCACGATCACGATTTACAAACGTGAAACTAAAAGTTACTTCACAAAACTAAGTGCCGAGTGCAGTTACAAAATACCTTTAAGTATCCGAATATTCACAAACTATTATCCAAATAATAATTTATTTGAATGTTCTTATCGCTTTATATACCTATAATTGTGTATAAAGTAGTAGGGAGGTGTAGATTTACCAATTAGCCGTATAATTATTTACTCGATGTGTTAGATATCTTGATGAAATTTATCACCTACTCGATTTGGAAGTAGGAGCTCTTGTTTCACGATTAAATATTCTATGGGAAATCTGTTGAATTCTAAATATCCAGTCTAATGTGTAATGTATTTTTAATATTTGAAAAGTGGAGTTGTATCATATAAACTATGCTTACTTTGGGTCTAGAAAGCGCTGTGTAGAATGTCGCAGAATATTTATATTTATAAATATTTATTTTGTTATACGGATACCTCGATTTTCGATATTAAAAAAATACTTAAATATTACTTTATTGGAGGAAACTTCGTGATATTTTTCTACCATAAGTCGCAAAAATAATTGTATTCTTAAATGCATAGATAATATCTAGAGTCGCAAACATTTACGAACTTTTCATAACATATAGGTATATTATGAGTATATTCATGGCATGTCACCGTTGTTTCATAGTAGCCTAGCATTGTCTGCATGAGTTGTTAAAATGTAGCGTTTGGGTGTCTGCCAAATTTTATCGTCTACACAAGCTACAAGTGTCAGCCGCACGCATACAAATACTCAGCAGCCGACGGTTCTTCACGACAGATGCATTAATTGTGTAGGAATGAGAACACGATTAAAACATTACATTGATTTCCTGTGAATGGGTGCACAGGCCCAGGCCAATCTCACCTGCTACCTAGTCGGTGCACCTGCTAAATAACGGACAAGGCTCTGGTGCAGGCTTTCCTCTTGGGGTTGGGAGGTCAGGTGGCAGTTGTTCCTGGAAAACCCGACATACTAATCAGGACCAATAATGGACCTTGGACTCCAAAGTGCGGACTTTTGACGTAACCAGGAAATCGCTAAGAGGATGAATGGTTTCCAGTGAATAAAACTACCACAAAGTACTGTTTAAAATAACCATTGTTTCTGTGTGGCTAAAAAATAGTAAAAAGTTCCCCTCTGTTTGGTGGTTTCATATCTATAAAATGCACTGCGAATTGCATCACCCATCCCTTCGTTGCACTTCACCCTCTTGTTGGGAGGGAGATCTTTTCAATTCGTCCCTCCGAAGTTTGCAGCGCAATTTGCCTGTTCTTGCATTGTTATTTTCAATTCGTAAAATGAATAACGTAAACTTACTTATTCTAATATGTATTTCAAACGCTTCATAGTTATCTATTACAAGCATGTTCAAATTTTATGTAAAATTAATGGCTATAACATATCACGTTATACAAAGCGTAAATAAGACAACAATTTAACACGTATTTCTAAGTAATAAATATCATAATTATTATTGACGTAAATACTTCTACTTATTCAATCCATGACTTCTAATGTCTAGAATAGTAGCTAGTTTCAAAAGTTTTAAACAGCGCCGGCGCTGTAACCCTATGCTGGGGTAGAGTGGGGTCGTTTAGCGCCCTTCGATTAAGGTCTCACTGCCCACGCATTTCAAAAATAACCATCATAATTTTATTTTGCGCTGGGAGTTGTTTATCTCATTTAACTTTATGGTGTGCCACCTAGCGCTTAGTAGAGGGCTCGCACTTTTTGCTCTACCACGGTGTCGGTGTTGGTTTTAATGTTATTCTCAGGGCTGTCTTAACCATGTCTGTCGCCAGAGTGCAAAAATCAACTTGTGCTCTCCCATTTCTTTTAGGGAAATACGTGCAGAAACTCCCTCGGTACCATATCGCGGTTAACGATGAGGTACCCACCTCACTCGGACTCGAACCGACTAAAACTGCACGGTGTTGTATCACATTTTCCGATGTGGCTGGGGAACCAGGTATGTCTTGGTGCAGTGCCAAAAAGGCCCTGGCTTCCAGGTCCAATTAAAGCGCCCCGCTAAGAGACTCACCGAGGGTATTCTTAAAAAAGTTTAGATAAGTGGTATCATAATATAATGTTATCGGCGAGTGTTACTGTTGTGTCATGTATCTAAACAATGTTTACCATGTTCGTCCTGCCTTGTACATCACATATCATGTCAAATGACGCACCGCTGGGAATATCAACAGTGGTGTGTTTGTATGTCGTCACACTAGCAATGGACAATGTTCACATGGAACGATGGAACATTACTTTCAATTACTTGGAGAACCTATTTCATAATGGGCAAGTAAAATTAATCTGTGAGAGAAGTTCATGCTGTGTTTTTCCCATAATCAACTTCATTTAAGAGCATTTATGTTTGTTTGTAAGTTAAATGGCGCCGGTGGATATTTACTAAGCATAAAGATTATATAATTAGTAACATTTAACACTAAAAAGGAACAAGTTTTCAAATCGTGATTCCAATAACTATAAAACTGTTATCTGTTTAGTAATTAACGGTTCTAAGTATGCACTTACATGAAAAAATATTTTGGGGGATTGTAAAAATATGCGATACTTAGATCTGAGTTTGGGTAGGATACTTTGTATTAATGATTTGAATTGATACCGTAGGATACAGGTTCACCAAAACTTAATATAATAGTTAGCAGGCACTAAAGCTATAATACTAGAAGTGGAGTTAAGAGGAGCTGGAGAAGATGTAACTAATGACACAGATAATGTAGTCAAAGATACTAAAAGCTCAAAACAGAATTAGGAGGTGAAATGGAATCGAATTACTTTCTAGATAACATAATAATTTTATTCCTGGACTAAACAAGACAAACTCTGGAAAACGACACACTTCAGAAAAGTTAAACATTACTTAACATTAATCTATTATTGAAATATCTGTTAGGGAATCACAATCCTGCTTAATATTGTTTTTCTTTTACCTGTGAAATTGGTATACAATTTGACAAACGAAAAAAAGCCGTCCCTAAATTGTAGGTTTTACGAAGAGTAGAGATAGAATAGAAATGTAACATCGTATCTACTAAATAAATGTGTTAGGTATACTGTGGCATTCTGTTACCCACGTAAGTTTTTATTATCATTCATTTCGAAAAGGGACTAAAATGCTAAGTTCTCTGCGGCCTCCCGCTGGATAACATGGTGAAACACCTCAATCTAAACAATATTATTATAATTCGTTTCGTTAACAAGTAAGTAGTTTCGGCCGTGCGTGGGCTGTATCTCTTGGGATAGGTCGTTGACAAGGAGCGCCAGCAGGCAGACAGATGATAAACATTACACTTTGCAGCAAAGCCGACACGTGCTATGAGAGAATAAATGTTCTGAAATAAGTACTTTCTTCCGTAATGCGAATGAGCTACAACAGTTCTAATTTAAGTTATTATAATTATAAAGTATCTGATAAATTTTAATTAAAGTCAAAGTCAAAAACCATTTATTCTGCATAGACCATTAATACGGAACTTACAAAACGTCATAAAAAAAATAATAATCTAATGTTTGGCAAATGGACCACCGGCTATTAACAGCTTTTTATATATACATGGTTCTACATAAGTTCTGTATTTATATTTTTTTATTTTTCTATGTGTCCTAATATCTGGGAAAAACGACAACGCACCGGCGCTCCTGTCTGCTTCTGCTAGGGTGACAGGCGGCTCTACCTGTCACCCCCAGGCTTGCGCTCATGGAGTGCTGAGGTCGTTAAGCGACCTCCGACGTCTGAGCCCCCAATGCGCATCGCATGCTCTGCGCCCGCCTCGCTGCCTCCTTCTCGTGCATTACTTGCTCGCAGCAGAAGGCAAGACGCCGAGCAAAGGGACTCCAACTCATAGGGCTGCCACAAGAGCCCGCGTTGGCGCCTCCCACGTCAGGCACTCCGACAGCGTGTGCAGCCCTGAGTCCTCGCTTGCACCTCAGTGATGTCTTTCAGTCGTTGACTCCTTCCTGATCTGACACAGGTGGTCTCCGAACCTCCCCTTCCCAGAGATCACCTGCGTTAGCCGGTACGAGAGGCTCCCATGTCACCTCTCTTGCCAGTCCTCCATGATGGGATCTTACCGCCGCTATTACGGCGTGTCCTATGCTTGGTCGCCCAAGTCGTTCCCTCCACTCCACCACGATAGCCAAAAGCTGGGCCGATTCTGACAAAGTTTTCAGTAACAAACAGATATTATAAGGCATAACTTGGGTACTTTTATTTTAGAAAAAAAAACAATAAACCTATGAAATTCTAAATAAAAGAAAATCAACGCAACGAAGTCGTGGATAGCAGCTAGTGTAAGATAGAATTTAAAAAAACTCGTCTACATTTCGCTTGCATTTGCAGTTATAATCTCATACGTTTATCGTGTCGGATTCCAAAAGGTTGGAGTGTCTATTGGCATGGCTATTTATAATACGTGTCAACTGTAAAAGCTTCTCGAGACTATCTGCACTATAGTGATCGCTATCTCCGATGTATCTCGCGAGCGTACCAGCTTACTTATTTAAATGGATCTTCAAGTGCCTTTTTTTAACATCACATGTGTTAGTAAATTACCTGAAAGATATTCATCTGTTTTTAAATTATTTCCAGGAAATTATGCTTAACATATTAGGTTGGTTGAAGACACATACAAGTGGATTACATTGTGTCTTCCCATTCCATCTTCAAGCAAAATCGTGAAAGCAACAAGACAAATACAAACTGTTGTAAAGTTTGTGTCGTTTCACGAGGGCCTCGTTCAGATTTTAAAAGGTAACCAACTTTTACCCGGGACCCCTCCATGTTACCTGGAAGCGAGGGCCCTTGAGTCATTGTCCAATGGCGCAAGAGGCGCTGGAGCATTGCCATAGAGCGAAGCCCTAGAGATCAGGCCTCAGCGGCCCGCCAGGAACTCATGGAGACATGGAGGGTGCGACTTGAGCAAACAAGGTGGGGGGAATCCACGAGGGGGAGGAGTGGCTGGAGAGGCACCATGGTGAACGCTCCTACCGGATGTCTCAGATAATTACCGGACACGGGTGCTTCGGTAAGTATCTGTGGCGCATCCACCGGTAGACAACGCCGCAGTGCCAGCACTGCGAGGGTCCTGGCGAAGATTCGGCGCTTCACACGTTGGTGGAGTGCCCAGCGTGGGAGAGTCAACGCCGGAATCTCGTTGCAGTCCTGGGCGTGGACGTTCTCTCGCTGGACACTATGGTGAGAGCCGTGGACCCGGCGGGAGCAAGTGTCACGCCGCCGCCTCTTTCTGCGAGCAGGTAATGCGCGCGAAAGAGGCTGTGGAGAGGGAACAGCAAAGAACCCTGGCCCCAGAGTACCGCAGTCTGCGGCGAGGACGCCGTAGACTCGTCTACGCTCGGGACTACTGACCTCCATCATCGGGGCCTGAGGACGGCAGTTGGCCGACTCGCCGTCCTTACAAAAGCAGGCCAAGACGGAGGCGTGTCGTATGTGTCCTACACACGCCTGCCACTACAGGCGAGGCCGCGGTGGCGGCCAAAGTCCGCCGGTAACCCTGGGGTTATCCTTTCGAGGGCTTACCCGGATGCCTGGCAATGGACACTTGGGGAGGACACCGTGTGGTTATGCTCGGTCCGATTCCGACAAGCCCAACCCATATCGTTGGCACCGATGGGGTGAAGCCCGTGAGAGTTTTCACACGTTAAAAAAAAAGGTAACCAACTTTATAATGCTGTGTGGCCAAATGGAACTCGTAGGTAGGTACGTAATATGTAGAGATTCTGTAATTATTTTGTGGGTAAGTCTGTTTTTCAAGCTTTTTTCAATACGCTTAGTTTTAAAGGTATTTGAACGGCACATTAGGTACCGTACTTAAAGGCTTGCTATAAGAAAATAATAACTGGTCTCACCATGATTCATGATATGACCATACAAATAATGCCATCTCATAATAGGTACCTAGTTCAGTTACTTTAGGTGTAGGTATTGTAGGGGAAATATATACCTACTGAAGACTGCATATCGTCGACTGCTGCCCATTGGGCACCGGCAGCATGTCCACGTTCAGACTCAAACATAGAACTTTTCTGAAAATTCGATGTTAGTACGTAAATGCTACGTCTTTCTTTCGTGTTTCGTGCGAGATCAAAGTTTCGGTTGTATGACTCATGGTAACCCCCTACCTTAGGCATACGGTGTTAAATTCAGTATAGGAAACACCTATATGATTAATATGTTAAGGTGCATTTTATACGACAAGATAGCTCAGTACTCATAAAACTAAAACAACTTAGTTAGTTGTAGTTATAAAAAGTGAATTAATAAAGCCGGCAAGGAAAGTAGTTTCGCCCCAAGTATCTGATTTCGTAGAATTTATTGCTAGTTTAAGCATAGATTAGGGTTGATTACTTTTTGTTTTATACCAACATCTTCAGAGTGCCAATCACCGATGCATCCAAACCTTGCACTTTGCAACACGAATAGCATTCTCTCAGTCATCCTTTCCTTACGGATTGGTTTATATTGACTTTTACGTGAGCGACTGCCATCTGATCCCCCCAACCCCCAGAAAAAAAACCGAGTCAGAGCCTCATCTCATCAATAGGTGTACCGGCTTGCAGGTGAGGTTGGCGTGGACAACGAAGTTGATCCTTCAGGATTTACAAGGTGGAGCCACATACATACATAATGATATTATTTAAATGTCTACCTAAAGACTACCTACTACTAAATAATAGTACCTATTCGTAGATTGAATGTTATGGGTAATCTTTTGGGTATTATATTTTCAAAAGACCACAACAAATAATATTTACTTAATTAAAAAAATAAGAGTAATCTGGACGCGCGACGGGCGCCAGACGCGAGACCGACACGTAGGCGTTATAATGACGCAAGATTACCACAGTAGGTTGGTATTAAGACTCAAGACTATTTTAAGTGGACAACTTGCTTCCTGATCCATATATTTATTGTGACTATCATGTTACTAGCTGTCGAAGGAAAAATGGTTACAAATGGGCTTGGCTACTTTTAAAATGTTTATATTTTTCCTTTTATTGCAGCGAATATTTAAAAGGGATAGAAAATTGAGATCAGCTGTATTATTGAACGTATTAAGTAGTATAATAAGTAAGTACTTTTTATAATAACGGATCCGTTACGTTATACCTTGAAGGTCCCTTTAGTCTTTAGTCTAAATTTCTGAGAGATGAAATATAACCTTGATATTACATATCTTATCACCTAGACAACGTATTTAACAAAAAAACTGTATGATAACCATAGAGAAATTACGTTTTGTGTTTGGTGATTTGCAAGCCTACCATAAACCCTACTTATCCAATTGCGAATGAAACGCACTTACCTCGCAATTGGGCTCGAAGATGGCCCTTGACTGTTCATTCGGCCTAAACCCTACCACAAAATTCCGGAACTATAACAGCCCGCCAAAATAAAACATGATACTATACCTACGATTAATTCAAAAGGTGGACAGGTTATCATAATCAAATACAAAGGTATGTATTTTTAGTATGGTGATTTATAATAGTTCATCCTACTAATATTATAAACGCGAAAGTTTGTCAGTATGGATGGATGTTTGTTTGTTGCTCTTTCACACAAAAACGGCTGAATGGATCTGGCTGAAATTTGGTACAAGGATAGACTATAGTCGCTTAACGACCTCCGTCCTCCATGAGCGCAGGCCTGGGGGTAGCAGATGCGGCCGCCTGTCACCCCTGCAGAAGCAGGCTGGGACGGTGGGGCGACTAGCGCCCCTCCCCCAAACCGGGGCAAGACGGGGACACCGTGGTTCCCAAACCCGAGGGGGCCATCTCGAAACCGGAGATGGCCCAGCGTCAGTCGGGGTGCGAGGGATATGCTCAATGGGCAACCTTACACCTCGGCGTTTTAAGACCCGAGACGGCGTGCGGTTTTAGTCGGTTCAAGCCCGACATAACAACCCCCGCTGGCTGGCGGGAGGGTATCCGAAGGGATTTCCGCACGAAAAACAAAAAAAAGGGATAGACTATAGTCCGGAATAACACATAGGCTACTATTCATCCCGGTAATAGGTTCCCATGGGTAGCGGGAACGTGATCAGAATTTCACGCGGGCGGAGCTGAGGGCAACAGCTAGTTTTAATATAAATATATTGTAAACGAAAACCTCCTGGATATGTTTGATTCAGTCCTGAACATACTTTATAGTCCCGACCGAAAGAACGTAATCCAAAGTAACTTCATGGTCCCTAAATGAAACTTTTTTCGTTCGTGTTTCGTGCGGGCCCCCAAATGCGAATGTACATTTCATGGTATGCCTACAGTTCCTCGGTCGGTCGGTAGCGCACGAAGAACCTATGGTGCTTTATCATTTATAGGCACATTACGAGTATTACCTACTTCCGTACAAGAAAAAAAAAGGTAAAGGAAAAGAGGTTTACGGCAAAAGAAAACCGGAGAATGGGAAATACGAAATGCAGCATACTGCTTCGGAGTGCTAAGTCCATCCTAATTTAGAGGGTAATATTTGCCCGACCGAGTCTACATAACTTTAATATAACAATTAACTTTTTTACATAACATAACATAACTCTACGCCTGTATCCCCGAAGGGGTAGGCAGAGGTGTATTGCACACCCACGATTCAACCTTTTTTTATAACAATTTAAAGGAACACAGAATTGTTCCTTTTAATTGTTACATAAAAAGGTTTTTAAATCTAATTAATACATCGCTTCGTTCTAATACTACATCGCATTAGAACCAAAATTAATGCCCAGGCAAAAATACTTAAACTTATTTCCTTGTTGTCACTACAACAATGCATTTTTTAATAGTAAAGTGGCGCATGCGTGATATCCCCTCGCGTACTACGGGAGCGGGCCGACCTTCCTAGGTCGGCGCCCCGCCATTCAGTCCCCTGCCGGTCTTCATTGATTTTCAACCCACTGTCACATGGTGAGGTCTACTCGAGCGCGAGGACCATCCACAGTTGATTTGGCAATATTTGTCGCACGTGCTATTTTCATATTTCATCTGTGAAGGAACACTCGTTAAGGGAGGTGAGGTGATTAATAAGTTAAAGTTTCCTTTATAGATCTCCAGGAACTTTTTTTTTTATAGTTATAAGGATATGTGTAGGTACGTTTCGGATGAAGTGACCCCTTTGAAGAAAATATTGTTGGTGTTGTTTCTGACTCACAATGTTATTTAAAATTCTAGTATAATATTATTTATTTACTTGTATTTCATTCAAGAGAACTAACTTAGTTAATTCCATCTCATTGAGGGACTTGTTTACCGCAAACAACATCTTTATTTTAGTGATTGTGTCATTTTGTGGTTTTCACAGTATGGTCTTGTTCTTTTACCTATTTATTTAATATTTCCCTAGAATATAAGAAGGATTATATTTTATTGTGATTCGTTTGTAGCGAGTGATGTAAGAATAACAATTCTATCATCCTGTAATGTGTAGGTGTTCTGGATCTTACATTTATGGAAGTCGGAAAGTGCAACATTAAAGGAAATATAAAATAGTCACGGACAGTTATTACATTCATTTGGGTGCTCGGATCGAGTCGACAAGTTGAAAATGGTCTAAAATAGAGATACTGCTCTTAAAATTACGTGGGATACCTTTTTTTTTCTTTTTTTTTCGTGCGGCAATCCCTTCGGATCTCCCCCCCCCCCCCGGCGGCCAGCGGGGGCGGTTATGTCGGGCTTGATCACATTGGATTCGAAATGACGCCTAGGAAAATGTGCCAAAAACTTGTATTAGCACATAAACAATTGCTAAATTATATATAAGCTTAAGTTATAAAGAATTAAAGATGAAAAAAGGCATTTTGTTTTTCGTCAATAATTCATAGTATTATATTGATGAAATTTCAAAAAAATATTCTTAAAGAGGAGGAAATTTCCAATTAAAAACTCTCAGCTTCCGGAACTCTATGTCCATTATTTATAATACCCTGCTACTTCTATCACACTTAAAATACCGTGATGATATATAGCGCAGTTTATGACCATACCCTAGAAGAATATTCGTACAAAATTTCAGCTGAACAGATGTTTTCAAGCGGTTCCCAGCAGTTTTCAAGTGATGGTCGAATATCGATACTAAAAACCAGACAAACAGATGAACAGATAAACAGACAAAAATTCTAAAATTCACATTTTGGCATCGGTATCGTTCATAGAATGCATAGTATTTTTTTTTAAATATTCAATGTACAGTTTTCACCTCGTTACAATTTTAATGTATAGATAAGGTTCATGTATTCTAATGTAAAAAAGGTTTGCAAATATTTAAGCGTGAATTTACTTTTATCGTTGACTGTACATATAAAGTAATCTGCGCTTCTTTCTTAAAAAAAATAAACTCAGTATTGACATTAGCAACTGCATAAACAAGCGAACCTGAGACAGCTCTGCGAATTCCATTAATGTTGCCGTTATTCGCCTGTCCTAGACGCTGGGTTGAGGAAAATAAATTCATTGCGTTTTATATTTATTGGTTTAGGATCCACGTATTAAAAGGTCAAGCCAATGAACTCATCGACCTCGTCAGCAAACTCAGCACTCACGGTTTACGTGCTCGTTTTATGCCTACCTACTCTAGGCGCCGTGCAAGAAATTCTGCGAACCTACCTAATAGTCATGATTCATTTACAAACTTCCGGTTCTTCAGCATCTTTGTCATCCGTTCAGTCAATGGCGTTCATTAATGGAATTAAAGGC
This sequence comes from Cybosia mesomella, assembly GCA_946251805.1. Taxonomy (NCBI): domain Eukaryota; kingdom Metazoa; phylum Arthropoda; class Insecta; order Lepidoptera; family Erebidae; genus Cybosia; species Cybosia mesomella. Next base: position 22,126,670 of record OX276401.1, read on the forward strand.
AATGTTTCGACTAACACAATGGATTTTGATAATACGATCTAACCGTTATTGATAGGTATTTCTTTTTTTAATATACAGTACTTATTAATAACTCTAAGTCCTCTCTCGGTAATTCTAATGAACTGATAGTCTAACGGGTTGTTTAGGAAAAGACTTTTAATAAGTATTTAAATTGATAAGTATGCTTTTAGAATTCCGTACCTCAAAAGGTAAAAAAAAACCCTTATAAGATCACTCTCTTGTCCTGTCTTGTCTGTCCGTCGTTGCAAGCTGCAGGCACATCTCGCCGCACTCATTACACATCAATGTTCAATGAGACAAAAACCTTTTTCCTTAATTTACTTATCATACTTACCTGTATATTCCCGAAGGAGTAGACAGAGCCTCTATCCTTTCTACGTGAAGTAGAGAAGGAAAAGTCGGAAGAAAGAACCCGGGTTCCGCGGTGAAAGCCTCAGAGGCAACCAGGAATAACGCTAAGATAATGATGATAATTTTATTTTAACCACATTTAAAACGAGGTGGGGAAATGTAATTTAGAAATAAAAATTACTCGCTAGTACAGCAAAATGGTATTGCTTGATACGAAATTCCGAAAGAAACAACTGATTAGTTGGACGACCAGTAGCTAAATTAAGTACAAGGACTTATTTTTATTAATTATAATGGCACACAAATCTATTCTATGACTAAACACGGCTTTACTGCCTTCCGCATCCAATCTATCCCAGCTACATTTACAAGGCGCGGTTATGTCGGGCTTGCACCGACTAAAACCGCACGCCGTCTCGGGTCTTCAGACGCCGGGGTGTAAGGTTACCCATAGAGCATATCCCTCGCACCCCGGCTGACCCTGGGCCATCTCACCACTAACAGCATCGCTCAACCTGTCTCCTCTGAAAGCAGAGGAGTACGGAGAGCGATGTGTTCCCAAGGCAATATACCTTTTTTTTTTTTTTTTTTTTATCGTGCGGAAATCCCTTCGGATACCCCCCCGCGTGCCAGCGGGGGCGGTTATGTCGGGCTTGAACCGACTAAAACCGCACGCCGTCTTGGGTCTACAGACGCCGGGGTGTAAGGTTGCCCATAGAGCATATCCCTCGCACCCCGACTGACCCTGGGCCATCTCCGGTTTCGAGATGGCCCCCTCGGGTTTGGGAACCACGGTGTCCCCGTCTTGCCCCGGTTTGGGGGAGGGGCGCTAGGCGCCCCACCGTCCCGGCCTGCTTCTGCTGGGGTGACAGGTGGCCTCACCCGCCACCCCCAGGCCTGCGCTCATGGAGGACGGAGGTCGTTAAGCGACCTCCGGCGCCTGAGTTGCCTGCGACGCGCGGCGAGCAAGTTGCGGGCTCGGCGGACCGGGAGAGTTCTAAGTCTCTCCCGGGCGCGCTCCGCCACCTCCTTCGCGAGCATTACGTGCTCGCAGAAGGAGGCGGCGGCGGCCCACGCGCTCGCGCTCCGCACCATTGCCGCAATCATGCTGCCGAGCGAGAGGACTCCCACCCCGATGGCTGCCACGAGGTCACGCCTCGGCACCTCCCACGCCGGGCAGTCCGCCAGCGTGTGCAGCCCTGAGTCCTCGCTCGCGTCGCAGTGATGACACTCAGGCGTTGGCTCCTTCCTGATCCGATGCAGGTGGTCCCCGAAGCACCCCTTCCCTGAGATCACCTGCGTCAGTCGGTAGGAGAGGCTTCCGTGTCGCCTCTCCAGCCAATCCTCCATGATGGGCCTTACCGCCGCTATTGCGGCGTGAAGATGAATTCACGCGATAAACGAAAGAAACATAATCTTTTATTATTATTTATTATTAACAACTATGCTGAAGCTAAATGAGACGAATGTTACGTGCAAGCAGTAAGAAATTGAAAACAATTGCGCCAAAATTATAATACAATTATACTATTTGTCCAGCAGTGAGCAGCTACGGGCTAATGGAATTGGCACTAAACCTTAGTATATTCCGTCTGACTATCAAGATAAGTTTGATAAATTACTTCATTAATTATAAACTACTATCATTAAGTCTTAAACGCGTAACAGCGATGATTCAAAATGTCAAACTAGGAAATATTAATGGGATCCTACGTAAAGAAAATTGGCCGAAGATAAAGAGTCTTGTGGTTCAATGCATCATTATGGCTACGTCTGACGCACGCGTCAGTAGCAGTACAAGTAGATCTAATAACTTCAATTCAATGTTTATATTTAACTTGTTTTGATTCCAACAAGCATAAATTCGATCATTGTGTTGAGACTCATCGGACCGAGTACTAGTGCAAAGGGCTCCGCTCATAAGAAACGAATTCTTAATCATTTCTGGACTGTGAATCAGTGAAGAGTGTTAAATTAAAAAAATGTGTAACTGCAAGAGATATATTATTGCAAGAAAGATTACAGCAATTTGGACTAACCCGGTAGATACCTATATGTTTATATAAGTATATTTAATTTAAATTAAGAAGTTAGTCTTCTGAAAATTTTCAAAGAAACTTCAATATTTTTAGAGACTGCTAATACAGTAAGCTTTACCTACTAGTATTGTTGCTAATCTGTCTAATTTAAATATGTGAATTGGGAGTGCGTTGACGTCGGTGGTGTATTGAGTGATTTGGGGTTTAATCCTGCAACCTGTTATTCGCAAGTCCGATACAATAGCCATTACAATGCCAGGGGTTATCATAGCTAATGAGGAATATTTTTCACTTATATTTTTTACCTTTTTTTATTTTCAAATTTTACACTTGTAAGAAACCATTAGATTTTTATTATGTTTGAATGTTATTGACGTTTTGCGTTTTACATGTATAGTCAGTGTGTCTGTACAGCTTTTTTTTTAAATTTAGTTGTACTCGTACGTCATCTGCTATTATGAATAAGAAACAATTTTACTTCTTGCACTCCTTCTCCACATAAACTATACCTAGTACCTATGCCAAATCCAATAGCACCCCCCCTTTAGCTCATTTTTTAAAACAGATCCTATAAAGTTTTCTATTGACGTATACGTCGATACAAATAATATATCTACGGTCGCAATAATCTAAGAAGCTAACACTAAAGACATTAAACTAAATCATATTAGCCAAAACACAATTTAAAAATTTTGAATCGCGAAATAGCAAGCATATGCGCACAATAGCCATACCGTCCATTCCATTGTCAGACACCCTCCTTATCGGTTGCATAAACGATTGCGCTGATCGGAAACGGACATGGCCTGCCTCAACACGCGCCCACAGCTCGTTGCACAATGCAATCCATCATTATCGGCTGATTTAGGACGCGCCCGTTCCGCTGCAACATGCAGCTGCGCCGGCGCACCACATGCGGCAAAACATACCTACTTATGTGGGCGACACTGGAGAACATTAATACGATAATTTGAGAAGGGTGTTGCTTTACTGTTGCTTAGTTAATACAATTATGCTTTGACACCGGGTAAGCAAGTGCAAAATACCCGTTAAAAATATAAATATTTATCTTTATGTTACAAAATTCGAATCATACATACATCGGTCCGTACGTACAACCTCCTGTATTAAATCTATTTTTAAACGATCGTTAATTTTTACTATAATTGTAATATTCAATAGAAGTAATGAACATAACACTATAATATATATATATATATATATATATATATAACACATAACATAACATAACTTCACGCCTGTATCCCCGAAGGGGTAGGCAGAGGTGTATTACACACCCACGATTCGCCAGTTATGTTAAGGTCCCAATGTAATAGGGGGCGAGCCTATTGCCATCTACCGGGCACATTGTTAAGCGAGCGATAATTAACATTTATTAATGCACACATAACTACGAAAAGTCAGACGTGTGTGCCCGGGGCGGCTGGGGATCGAACTCGAGAGCTCGTCTCAGCAGTCCGTTACGTACGCCACCGGGCTATCGCTGCTATTAGATATATAATAGGTCGGCATATATGTATAATAGGTCGGCTATTGCACACTTTCAGACGCAAGTATGTAATTTCTAATTGCCCTTCGCGTCAACATTTGAATGTTTTTTTTGACCAGAACATAGTTTTAGTGTGTGTTATGTTCATTACTTCTATTGCCCAGATAGCTCGGCACTTATCATCCTCTGAGCCTTTCCTCAACTAAGTTGGGGTCGCCTTTAGTCTGACTATCGATATTTTCCATGAAGCGACTGCCATACCTCCACACCTCCACATCACAGATGTTTGTATTACCTATCTGGGACGAACGTAACGTACTGTAGAGTCATATCTCTATAGTAATTTTGACCAATGGCATGACAAAAAAGTATAACATGACCGAAACGACACATTTCATTGGTTGAAGAGACTATGACATGAGTCTACAATGCCGAACTACAGGCGCAGGTACTTTATGACGAGGCAACTTATGACTGCATACCTGATGTCTCTTTTGTTTTCCCCTTTAACGTAGCATTGTCAGTGACACTAGACTTTGCACTATGATGCTTGTTGGAAAAAACAGAACGATGACTTATTTTTGATGTTTTGTTTACAGTGTATGGCGCGTGCGTTATACGACAATATCGCCGAGTCGCCGGACGAGTTGGCGTTCCGTCGCGGCGACGTGTTGACCGTATTGGAGCAGAACACAGGGGGGAGTGAAGGCTGGTGGCTATGCTCGCTCAGAGGACGACAGGTAATTTGAGTACTAAACCTAAGGGTTTTTTTTGCATGAATGAGGGAGTAAATGCCGTGAGACTCTATCATCTTAAAGTGGAGACCGCAGATCTGAGTAGGTAAGTATCAAGATCAAATAACATAACTGCGTTAAGTATTACGTCTTACTGAATGAATTTAATTTAGTAAAGCGAGAGAAGTGTAAGAACCCAGTTTAGTCGAATGTATTTTCATTGGAGAAATCAAGCCTGAGCATACAATAAGATTAAATAAGTTAGGATAACGCTCCGTGACGAACATAAAGAGCAATCATAAGGTAGGTACTTGGCAAGACTAGTACTTAGGATGTGTCATGCGGTGATTTAGTTCCTTGTAACAAAAGTGACTTAGACTAAAGTTCAGATGAATCTTGAAGCGAAGGTAACACGTCCAAGGTGTGACATCTTAGCAAAGGAATTCATACGGTAAAATTAAAATCGGAAAAAGTCAACATCCAGGACGGGACAGTCCTCTTCTAGGATGAATACTCTGCCAACTGAGCTATCTGGAGCTGTACTGAGTAGCTGAAATTCTCGTCTCCATACGTCTTAGGGTGTTTTTGGGACCCTCACCTGCAAATCGATAAACCTGCTGATTGACGGACGAGCCACTAGCGCAGGCTTTCTTCTCGGGCTTGGGAGTTCAGATGGCAGTCGCTCTCGCAATAACCAAGATAAGCCAAATCAAGAGAAAGAGTAGAAGAGCGGACCGTGGGCTCCAAAGTGCAAGCTTTGGACGCAAACAGACGTAGCGGTTACACCTCGAAACCAGACGGTTTAAAAAAAAAAGAAGGTGATGTAGAGATAGACCGAAATTCTTAGGAGCTACGGAAACAGTGAATGTTGATATCGAAATAAACAATGACTTCCAAATTCTAACTAAGAATTAGGTAATCTGTGGTACCTTTTTTTTCGTGCGGAAATCCTTTCGGATACTCCCCGCCGGCCAGCGGGGGTGGTTATGTCGGGCTTGAATCGACTAAAACCGCAAGCCGTCTCGGGTCTGAAAACGCCGGGGTGTAAGGTGGCCCATAGAGCATATCCCTCGCACTCCGACTGACCCTGGGCCATCTCCGGTTTCGAGATGGCCCCCTCGGGTTTGGGAACCACGGTGTCCCCGTCTTGCCCCGATTTGGGGGAGGGGCGCTAGTTGCCCCACTGTTCCGGCCTGCTTCTGCTGGGGTGACAGGCGGCCTTACCTGCCACCCCCAGGCCTGCGCTCATGGAGGACAGAGGTCGTTAAGCGACTTCCGGCGCTTGAGTCGCCTGCGACGCGCGGCGAGAGTTCGGAATCTCTCCCGGGCGCGCTCCGATTCTGTGGTACCTATATGGCTAGAATGCATACAAATTAAGGTTTTTTTGCATTCTAACCCAGTCTTATACCCATTGTAAACATCGTTGAAATACCAATAACTATACGTAGTTTATTTGTGGCTGCCATTGAAGAAAACCCATACAGTACCCGGCGTTTGGGTGGGCACTTCGGGAAGAAGAGTGAGAGTCCAGCTTAGATCGACATGCTTCGGTTTTGTAGACCATTGTCTCTATTGCACATCAGCCTGACAGTTCCATTATATCAAACTGTCCGTCCAATAGACAAGAAAGAAAACACTCTACAAAACCGAACCAAGCCGATTTTAGCCGGACTCTCACTCTCTTTCCAGACGCACGTGCCAACCCAAACACCGATTACTGTAATTAAGTACCTACACTCATTCAATATCCCTCACGTAGGCGCCTACGTAAAAGACAATCATATTATTTTCCTCGTGTACTATCGCTACGTAACGTCACTTTATATCAGCTGTTTGTTTACCCGTTCTCATTGATGAATGATGGAGGGGTGACACATTCATTGTAGGTATTATAAATTTACAGTTTATAATAAAACTGTTGCTGTTTTCAGGGAATATGTCCTGGGAACAGACTGAGGATTGTGGCAGGCGTATTCGATGCAAGCAATGCGATGCAAAGGAGGCGGGCGCGGCCGCCTCCGCCGGTCGCCCATCAGCCTTTACCTTCACAACAGTCTCCCGCTTTTACCAAGGTGAGTTTTATGGTTTATCACTTTTGAATTTCTTCATGGTGTATGGGGCCCCACCAGCCTCTGAGCCAAGCCACCACCTGCAAGCCCGTGCACCTGTTGATAAACGGACGAGACCCTGGCTCGGGCTTTACTTCCATAAAAATCGTATATACCAAATCTAAAGCAGAAGAGTAAGCGGACCCCAGGTTCTAAGGTGAAAGCCTCGGGAACCGCGACCCACGCTAAGATGATAATGATTTAACCTCATGTAATAACTGCGCTACCGCTATATAGACATTTACTCATTTGATCTGTTTATATTCCATAGATTGAGGAGTTTTCACACTACGATGTGCCACGCGCTCCAATGCCCGTTCAGCGTCTGGGGATGTACGATTGTCCTAGACCCCTAGCGGACTGGTACGACGCACCCCGAGCTCCCCGGCCAGCAAGCGCAGATTCTGCATGTAGCGGAACAGGATCACTGGCTTCAGCCACATCAAGTGCTTCGGCTAACTCCGGCAGTTCTGCTCATTCTGCCGCCTCCGCGTCAAGCACCTATGACGTTCCCAGATCACGGGCCTTACCTCTGCCCTGTGACGCTGCATTAGAAGCCCTCGATAGACTACAGGTTGGTGAAGTTAATATTTAAAATGTCATAACAGTCCTGATTCCTGCTGTCTACACCCATGCCTATGAGTAGGTATGCCTGCGGGGTCGGGGATGAAAACTCACAAGAAACAAACAGCACGGAAATCTTTACCCATGCTCTACTGGCCGTTCCCCAGAAGGAGGCGTCAGTCACGGTGTCCCAGCTGTTGTCGCCCTATATTTTCACCTTTCATTCCAAAGTGCCCAGTAAACACTGTAACTGTAAATAGGCTCGATGAATTGGCTTTATAATTGGTCCGCTTTTATAGTGCACATGCATGAACTTTCTAACTTTTGTGTAAAATGTTTTTCGGTATCTGTACCTACCCCATTGGGTAGGTACAGATACCGAAACAACACGGACTACTTTAACCATGGCCTCATTCCCATCCGCAGGAGGAAGCGTCAGCGGCGGTGTCGCGGCTGCTAGGGCACGTGTCGCCGGGCTGGCGGCGGCGCGGCGCGCTGCGCGGGCGCGTTCTTGACGTGCGCGTGGCGGGCGCGCGCCTGCGCGCCGCTCTTCACGACCTTGCTGTCTTCGCCGACGCCACGCTCGCCAACGCGCACGATGCTCAAGATAAAGGTACCTACAATTTGAATTAATATAAGTTTTTTGTATACATTGGCTAAACTATAATAATATTTGTTTGAGGTGTCGAAAAAAAATAAGTCGTCTGGGAGCTTTCAACGAAAAACTACCAAAACCCATTGAGATATACCTTTTTTTTTTTTTTTTATCGTGCGGAAATCCCTTCGGATACCCCCCCGCCAGCCAGCGGGGGCGGTTATGTCGGGCTTGCACCGACTAAAACCGCACGCCGTCTCGGGTCTTCAGACGCCGGGGTGTAAGGTTACCCATAGAGCATATCCCTCGCACCCCGGCTGACCCTGGGTCATCTCACCACTAACAGCATCGCTCATCCTGTCTCCTCTGAAAGCAGAGGAGTACGGAGAGCGATGTGTTCCCGCCACGTTGGGTATTGGCCGACGATCAATGCCAACCCTATGAAGGGGGGAAGGGGAAGCCATTGACCGCCGCCCAGGGTGTACCGGCCGCTCCGATTCCGTTCCCCCCGGACTGCAGCGGAATCGGAATCGGAGCGACACTCGAGGAGGTCACCCAACACACACCCCCCATTGAGATATACCTTTTTTTTTTTTTTTTTTTTTTTTTTTTTATCGTGCGGAAATCCCGATATACCTAACAAAATAATGTAAGGTGGAATTGTGTATCTTATATAGGTTGTGGTGGTGGAATAGGGTCCCATTTGTAGTGGGAACGGGATCAGAATTCCAGAAAACCGCGGGCAACGCGGGTAAGAATAAATAAAATAGTAACTACCTACTGACGTACTCGTATGACCGTAGCACTGACCATAGCATCCAGTCTTCCATACAAAATTGCAATGCAATATGGACTCATTGAAGTCAGGTGACACAGTCAATAATCACACACATTCTAATAATAATGTTTCTTACAGGTATCGCGGTAAAATTACGACCACTAGTAAAAGCACTGAAAGACGCAGAGCGGATCACGCATGAAGCCACAAGTGCGTTAGACGCAGGCGATTGGGCCCCGGAGAGGTTAGAGCGGGACAGAGAACCGACGGATGGTACCGAGGATGCGCTGGACCAGCTCGTGTCATGTGCAAGGTCACTTACTGAAGATGTCAGAAGAGCTGCCTCGTTTATTAACGGCAATGCATCATTGTTGTTTCGGTGAGTAGTCTCGGTTATTCCAGTAAATTGAGGGTAATAATAATTGTATTTATTTTCGGATAACAAAAATGATCCATTGTATAGTACCTACTAAAACCGCACGCCGTCTCGGGTCTTCAGACGCCGGGGTGTAAGGTTGCCCATAGAGCATATCCCTCGCACCCCCACTGACCCTGGGCCATCTCCGGTTTCAAGATGGCCCCCTCGGGTTTGGAAACCACGGTCTCCCCGTCTTGCCCCGGTCTGGGGGAGGGGCGCTAGTCGCCCCACCGTCCCGGCCTGCTTCTGCTGGGGTGACAGTAAAAAAAGTGTAATACCGGTTACTGGGAAATTGGTCGACGCTGTCAAATTGATCACCTAAAATCGTGGTCTTCTCTGAAATTCAGTAAAGCTTTAACATGAGGCAGAGTGAAGTTAACCAGACTATATAATTGTAAAAAAGTTATAGCTATATGTTCTCATGTTGCAAATTAATTACTACAAGTATAATTCTTGTAGCTCCGATTAGTACCTTTTAGAGATCAACGCTAACATTACATTAGGAGAATCTTAGAAGAATCACACCATCAGAATAGAAATTATGAAAATTTACAACATACAACGCGGTCAATATTCAAAAAAAAATCTTAGCTACGACTACTATTAATTTATTAACAGAACTGTTCAGGCTACTTTTAATGTGGATGTCGTAGTAATTTACCCATGAGAACAATCATTGACCTATTATAAAATGTTTTTTTTATTTATTTTATAGACGGTCAGCAACAGTTCCAGTGCCAGAACACGAATGGACAGAAGAGTACGACTACGTGAGGTTAGAATCACGGACAGCAGTCGGCCATCGAAATGCAGAGATTCGCGCTGCACTACCTGATAAACTAAGGGCTTCCTTCGACGCTCTCGTCAGAGACGCTGATCATGCTGGCGAGGTATGACAATGCGACACTTTATAGAGACTTATTAGCTTTATTCACCGTTGTTTTTAGTTAAGAGGAAGGGTAAGTGGTAACCGAGTAGGTTAGCACATTGCAAAGGTAAAGCAATACTAGCCAGGTCAGTCTTAAGGTGGGTTACAATGACCTCTCCGTCCGGTCTAATTGCAGAACTTCGATATCGCCAAGGGGTTTGGAAGTCAAATGGCAGTCGCTTCACGGAAAATATCGAGGTTCGGCCGTTACGTAGTTTTATTGGAAGCCGACCCAAACTCCGTTTGATAAGATCACGGAGGAGGAGGAGGACAGTTATATTCCTTAAAAACATCGCCCTCTTAAAGATAGCTATTGTTGTTGGAGCAATAACTACGCCACTGCACTTTGTTTCCTCTGCTGACCTTCCTCTTATGACCCGAGACGGCGTGCGGTTTTAACCGGTTCAAGCCCGACATAACCGACCCCGCTGGCCGGCGAGGGGGGGGGGCGGGGGTTTATCCGAAGTGATTTCCGCACGAAAAAACAAAAACGTAAATCGATTAGGAAGCGACTTTTTTTAAATAATGGAACGGATGGATGACTTTACCTCGCCTGATGGAAAGCAAAAGGTAACCTCTCAAGAATGGGAATTACCATTACAGACACCAATTATGTTACAATTGTGGCCCTCAGCTTGACGGCGTCATCAGATGCTTTTTAACGCCTCGCTTAAAATACTTTGCACATACCCATTTAACCTAAAATTTGTTTTCCACAGGTCAGCGCAGTAGCAGCAGCGACCCGTCTCCCCGCCGACGACCAGCAACTGACGGCGTTCTACGCGGCGCAGGCGGCCACGTACGGCGCGCACCTGTCCACGGCCGTGGAGGCCTTCCTGCGCACCGTGGAGATGGGCCAGCCGCCTGACGTGTTCCTCGCACACGGCAAGTTCGTGGTGCTCAGCGCGCATCGGATCGTGCATGTTGGCGACACAGTTCACAGGTAATAATTAACTATTGTTATTGATATAAATTTAAATCGGAAGTCAACATCAAGGACGAGCTGCACCTATTGTGGACAGAAATACCAGATTTTCTATATTTTGATTCAGGATCGCAGACCGGATCAAAATTCATCATCCTAAATATTATTACGTACTATGAGTATTCAGTAAAATAATAAAAAATAAAACCCTATGATTTTAATTTACCTTGGTGTGAAGGACAGGCCGATTAAAAAGTTACGAAGCCATATCCACCCGTCGTTCGTACATTTTGGCACCAACCTATTCAAACGCACTACTTACATTTTTTTAAAGACTAATTATCCATTTTCTTTTAATAGGAGCGCCCAACATACTGGTCTGAAAACCCAAGCGCTGAGATGCTCGGATGCACTATCGGATGCGTTGGCCACGACTGTGGCAAAAACAAAGGCAGCGGCCCAGCAGTTCCCTTGTGCCAGTGCTGTAGCGGACATGGCTGAAGCTGCAAGAGCCCTCGCTACTCGTGCACAAGAGCTTCGAAGAGTATTAGTTCGTGCAGCCGATCCACCGCCTCCGCCTGATACGCTGCTAACTCCTGCCACAGCAGTGCCACCTTCTGTCCCTACTACGCCACTCACCCCGCTCACACCGCACAATTCCGCCACACCATCATTAGCTGCCCTCCAGATATAGGAGCCATGAATCGATTAACGGAATTTATAATCGGTGCTTCGACTCGCTGGACGAGTGTTTAGATGCGCTAGGCCCTGGCGTCCGCTTCGCCCGAGATTCCCTAAGGCTGGACTATTCGGGCCTAGTAGACGCCCTTGTGGCACCCCCCCTTTGAGTGTAGCATAACCAAAGAAGCTATCGAGATAGGACGTACGATACTTACATACCTGCCTAGGTCGATGTAGACTGCTGATATGATGACGAAGTGAAAACAGTTTCTATTTAAATTTTAGTATTTATACATGTAATATAAATCAAAGGCTGCTATTAGGTCTTTATTATTTGTTAAAGTTGTTCGCCGCGGAATAGCAGATATCAAAATTGCTGGATGCTCATTTTACCGTAGTGAGTTGAGTTGTCCGTCCAATTATATACAATTTTGAATCAGTGTCGTAACTATTTGTAGAAGGAGTTAGCGAAATATTAAATATTCATTATTATTTATGTTATTATTTCATTGGTCGTTTGAATAATCAAATTGTATAATAAATAATTCCATAATCCTGTACATTTATTTTTGGTGGATTCACACAAATGTAAGCAGAGATAGATAGTTCCTGTGGTTGAACTAAGAATAAATCAGTGTAGTTGTGATTGAAAAAATCTTATTCTATTTTTATTCCAATTTTATAGACTTTTATTTCCAACTTTATTTAATTAACAGGCCTGAAGCGGTCTTGATTGGCTCCTGCCTTTCTTGGTTGCGCTTGCACACTTGCCGTAATAATGGCATCTAGTACGACGCATAAATGAATTTAACAGTGACAATAGTCTAACTATATACGATTTAACATGTTGTTTGAATGTTCCTTGAAATGGCTCAAGTTGAAAACGAGTGTTATCTGAAGTACATGCTTATAGTTCTTGCAATACACCAACACTCTTGTGTATGCGTATATCTAGAATCGGCTTTCAGTGTTGTAACGAATTTGAAATTACTGTAAGGTTTAACTACACACACATACGATAAACAACATTTAAGTATTCAGAATAATACTGCAGATATAGATTTATTACATAAGAGGTAGGTGTACTTGTAAATTGTAAGAACTATACAGACAAGTATATAATCAAATATGTTTGCAAATGTTTTCTTTTGACATGGCCGTTGTGACTGACTTAATAATGCAATATGCTCAATTATACTAACTAAATTATGTTAAATCTCACCTTTTGTGGCTTGTCATAAACTACTTACTGCAATAGTTACTGTATGTATGTACCTACGTACCTACATTTTGTACTTTATACGAGGGTCAAACTGAAAGTTCTTAGAAAATCAAAAACTGATTACATTAGCCAGTTATTAGTTTTATTATATCTTTTCAAAATATTGTCCATTCACGTCAATACACCGCTGCATGCGATGGAACCACTGGGAAAAGCACTTTGCCCACTCGTCCTTAGGGGTCTCTTCAATGGCATCGCGATACGCAGCCACCGCTTCTTCAGCATTCATAAACCGATTTCCTTTAAGTTTTTCTTTAATTTTTGGAAATAAATAAAAATCACAAGGCGCGAGGTCGGGGCTATACGGCGGGTGACCCAGTAATTCAACGTTTGATGTCGCCAAATAGTCGATCGTTCGCTTGGCGGTGTGCGACGAGGCGTTGTCGTGGTGAAGGAGGATCCTACTGCGAGGTCGTTTCTCTCGAGCTTTTTCCAAGACAAGTGGCATACAATTGGTAGTGTACCATTCTGCAGAAACTGTTTTTTGATCCTCTAACACAATTGTTACGAAATGACCTATCCTTCCAAAGAACGAGGCCACCAATTTTTCCCGCACTTCGATCTCTCTTCACTTTAGTTGGCAACTCCTCGAAAGGAAACACCCACTGAGCAGATTGTCTTTTGGTTTCAGGATCATAACAGTAAATCCAGCTTTCGTCACCTGTTAGTATGTCGAACACAGCATTAGAGTCACCTCCGTTAAATCTTTCAATCATTTTACGGCACCAATCCACACGATGGAGTTTTTGAGCCTCAGTCAAATTATGAGGTATCCACCGGGCGCAAAGCTTCCTGACCGCTAAATATTCATGGAGGATTTTGTGCACTTGACTCATACCGATGCCTAAGCTTGTCCGAATCTGCTGATAGGTCACTCTTTTGTCAGTCTCTATCATACGCCGCACAACACAGATGTTATTTTCAGTCGTCGCCGTAGAAGGCCGTCCCTCACGTAAATCATCAGTGAGATTAGTGCGACCACGTTTAAACTCATTAAACCAGTTGTAAACAGTCGCACGAGATGGGGCTTCATCGTGAAAGGCCAATCGTAGTCTATCATAACTTTCTTGTTGACTTAAATGACATCGAAAGTCATAAAAAATCATTGCACGAAAATTTTCTCGTGTTAAATTCATGTTAACGTGACACAGACAATTTTCAATTTGCCGCCAAATCGTAAAACAAATGATAAATGAATGAAATATATACTCAGTAATATTGGCAAAGAGTTCTATTTTCAAATTTTAGAATTATTTTTTTATTATATTGTTTATAAGTGGCCAGTTCTAAGAACTTTCAGTTTGACCCTCGTACATATTAGCAGAAAGACGTAGGATAATTATGATATCAATGTAAAAAGCATGTTGTATATTAGTGATGTGTAATATATTTTATGTGTTGTAGTTTAGTTAGGTATAGATGAAATTGTACAAATGCATATTGATAATTTTAATATTGAAATAAAATTTAATCATCTTGTAAAACGCAATCAAGTAAAATATACAAAATTTTCGTATGTAACATTTTTATTTTTATTTTAATACCTATATCCTATTGCACAGTACTTAATATTAAAAATACGTGTTACAAAATCTTAACACTAGGGCAACTTGGTCATTATTAAGTTGTTTTTCATGTTTTATCATGACAGAAACCTAAACCTACGAATTAGGAAGGACAAAGTTTTGCCGAGAAGCACACTATATATATTCGTATTTGTGTTCGTGAATTTCCGAGGAAAAAAGTATGATCTTACCAGGTTTTGACAATATTGGACCAGTAGATAATGGTAATAATTTTACACAATTTATCAATAGGTATATTTTTTATAGTATGACCGTGCTTTTGGAGAATGATATAATTCAACTGTGTCTAAGAATTGCAAAAATATAGATACGCGAATTACACTAAATTTATCGTTGACATCGTTGTTGTCTAATATCTAATGTGTAATAAATATCGCGATCCAGTATCACGCGCTCGCAAATCAATAGTATGTCAGCATTATCAATATAATCAAAATATACTGACATGATCGTGATACATATTGACTGTCTAAGCGTGTCCAATTATGCGAAACATCTCAGCAAGTTTCGTCAAATTTGCACCGATTGGCATGACATGACATGGAAGTGCATCTAATAGAGAGATCTAAAAGAACATCTCTTTTTACTTATAGATTAGGTTCAACTCGCATGGTATTGGTGAATGTAATGCTGCGCTCGCGCCTCTTCCGCGTTGTATGATAGCGCAGGATGCGTTTGGGGTAGCTTCATTTCTGCGGCAACTGCCTCTAACCTCGCAGTACGAAGTCTCAAAGACGTCTCTATGGCTTTTGCTTCACGATTAGCTGCTTCGGCTTGAATTGAATCTTCTATTAGTTTTCTTTTTAACTGTAAGATAATGGTAAATGATGTAATGATATTAGTACATATGAGGGCAATTGATCTTTGGACTACTTTTTCTTCATCCAAGCACCAATCCCAGTTTTTTTTCCATGAGAACCTTACTTTATGATTCCTTGAATCGGAGACCTCGGACCATGAATCCTTGAATCTTCCACTAAAGAACTGAAAAAGAATCCACCTTCACAGAAATTCAATCATTGTATCACTTACTTTTGCAGTTTCCATTTTGTAATGTAATAGATCTGTTTTTAATTTGACTATCTCTTTGTTTTCATTGTTACTCATAGAACCTGTAAAAGACAATTTATTATCAGACATCTTTTATAAGGTCGTGTTATTACTGAATAGATGAAAAGGTAAAAAATTAGAGTGGGGCAGATAATTGAGTTTACGAGAAGCCGTTACACTATCAATGAAATGAAAATAACTATGTATTTATATACCTATAGTGAAATCACTGCTTAGGACAGTATGTAAAGGATCCAGTGAAGAACTGACGTGGTTGTTTAGTTCTAGATCAGGCTCATGAATATTTTCCACCTCAGCCGCATCCACACTACTTCGGTGGTCGAAAATTGGTTCCGATTTAATATCCTGAAACGGAAAATACATAAGATTTTTAATTTGACGGCAATAGGCTCAATAGGCATATCACGTGTAGACCAAATTAAAAAGAACATTTAGTCAAATTGAGAATCTTCTCTTATTTGAAGGTGGTTAAAAACAATAGGTGAAATGCGGCATTTTCGTGTAAGAAATATCCAGAAATTGTTAATTGTTTTTCAGTTGCTACGTACTGTATTAAACACTCACATTGCAACAGGAGTTTTCGGTCTGAAGGATTCTTAGTACCGTCGTTAGAATTCTTAGGGAAATAGGAAACCAATTCAATTAGATTGAACAATAGTGACGGACTGAAGTCTTACAACATATACCTAATAGATTGTGTAGTCCTTGTAGTCCTGTATTGCGAAACGTAAGTCCTCTTATCGCTCACTAGGTAGATATAGCCCTTGATTTGAAGTAGTTTTGTTTATTAAATAAAGGTGACACTAATTGTAGCAAAAATACCATACTGTAATATTATTCCTTTGGTACCTATCCTATATTACCTTATCAGCATAATATAATTCGTACACAAGAAAATCTCTTGTGTTGTGTGTATTACAACTTAATTTACTTACATTCCTTAGTTTACTGCTGTCTTCTAACTTCTCATGCTTCTTCCTAAAGTCTTTCAGATAATCTTTTAAGCTAACATTTTTGGCCAATCTCTTCATGTTAGTAAATTTTGTCCTTAGCACCTTCGTCGACCGTTTTTGTGGACTCAATTTGTTGTATGAATTTGTTATCTATAAAAATAAAACAACAGGGTCGACATCTTCAGTGGTACACGCACTCAGTCGCACCGAGTTCGCCGCCGAGGAAGGTTCTCCGCACTCGACGGCGTCCCGACGTGTACCACTGAAGATGTCGACCGCAGTGATCGACGAAACGTCTGGAATACAAGTTTCCGATGGATCACGGCCAAACAGCCCGGAAGCAGTATATTCTTCATGCAACGCCGGCCGTGAAAGCCTTAAGATTTAGATCTTTATTCTAAATTGAATAAAATAACATATTATAATTACCCGCGTCCAAGCCCTGTTTTTAACTTTATTAGCATTAGCTGTGTTCGTTTTAGATAGTATGACGTTCTTTTCTCGTCGAACACATTGAAGTAGCAGATTGCACTCTTTAGGTGTAAAATTCAGTGAACGGTTTACAAGCCTGTAAAAAAAAAGAAAATCTTATTATTGTGAAAGTTTGTGAAGATGTTTGGATGTTTGTTATTCAATCACGCTCTGAATGGATCTGGCTGAAATTTGGTACAGATATAGATTATAGTCTGGAATAACATATAGGCTTTTTATTCCTGGAAAAGGTTCCCATGGGAAGGGGGAACGAGAACAGAATTCCAAGTGGGCGAAGCCGCAGGCATTAGGTAGTAATATATAAATGTGTAATTAAAGCAATCCTAGCAAAAACTTACTATAAAGTCAACATATAAGAAATTTTCCAATGGTTGCCATCATCATCGTAGCGCTGAGTCACGGTTGCATCCGTCCGTTTTCCGGATTATCCTCCTCCACTATGTGCTATTTTCGGTATCCCTGGCAGTGAGGACCATAGACACGCATGGCATCTTCTACAACATCGAGCCACATTACGCTGCAGACGCCACATCTTCACATTTAGTACCAATTTGCCTTATCAGCATAGCCAGTGTGACATCGTCACCATACATGAGCAACCATGGCGGCCGGTCATGTGAGTTTTGGATGCTGTCCAACAAAACGTCATAACACACTGCACAGCACTGGATGAATTTTCGAATGGTTGTATGGATTCAATGGAGTAGGGTTTATAAAAAATTATACTCACCGGCTTCGCTTTACCTCAGCAAAAGAATAATTATGTTGCTAAAAAACCTGTCCCCAGGTGTTTTTAAAATATGCAGCCTTCACCACAATTTGGATTCTTAAGATTAAACTACAACTCACCTTCCATTTTCATCGCCATCTGCAAGTATAGGAATATATTGCTTAAATAAAAAATTTCACCCAAATTTATTGCTATTTTATTAATATTTTTGAGATACTAATGTATAAATGACAATACAGAAATTGTTTCTTTTAGATATTACTAGATAGATTAACCCTAATAAGTGAAAAAAAAAAACTATAAGCTAGTGTAGTTACCTAGAGTATCATCTGAGTCCTTATCTTCATCACCATTACAAAGTACTTCATTCGAAATTTGATTCTCCTGTTCAGTTTCTGTGAAGACAAATTTGCAGTTTTATATTTTTACTTTCAAACTGGCAGCTGTTACAGTAATTGGAGCCCTAAAAAGTCCAGCGACTGGTCTAACTACGGTCTAACCAGCTTAAATATTGCTAGTGGGTTGTGGAGCAGGTGGCACTCATTTCACAAGCAATCTGAAATTTGGGTGCTCTGTAGTTAGACTGAAAAGCCCAATTGAGTTATAAAGTTAGAAAAATTATCAAAAATAAAAAATTACGAAGATCTTGGTAGGGCCTCAAATATACAATAAAATCAATGAATCTTCATAAAGAGAATATTAGTAGTTATTCCATAAAAAATAATAATTCATCCTAAAATCCGATATAGTTAATCTTATCATGTGAATATTATAGTGTGGATATTTTCATCTCAGAATTAATTACCATTCAATTGTTCATCAGATTCCGCAAGCTCCTCAATGACATTGGCATTGGTCGCAACATCACATATCATAACAACCATCTGATTAGTCACATCATCAAAGTCGGTACACTTCACATCCATCAAATTCTTTGACAGTTTCCTGGCCTCCTTCTTCAAGTTATCCCATTTTGTTTTTAAACAATCAGCACTTCTTACATGTGAGAAACCTTGCCTGTTAAATATTTTTGCTATCTTTACCCAAGCAGCTTCTTTTGCATAATTTGCTGCTGCACTGGTGGATTTATTTAAAACTATTGTTTTATGTTTTTCAACTATATTTAGCAGTGCTTTGACTTCTTCTTTACTGAAAGTGGGACTTCTGTGCCTGCTGTAATTAAAACTATATATTATTCACCGAGTTAACTTTGTAAACTACGTCAGGAAAAATCCACTTCTAACGAATAACTTGAGGGGTAACTTAAAATATTCATAGGCTGATTTTGACTTACCCACATATTTTAAATTTTACTTACAAAAAGGCAGAAGCTGAAGGTTTTTCGTATTGATCGTCTTCTTCCATTTTCTACTATGAGGCAGCGTTAATCGTGAATTTATACATTCATAAATTTAAAAACTAAATCAATGAATATGCTTTTTATATAAGCAAATCAGTTAATTTTACTGACACTTATTGTTTTGTTGTTGATAATTTTGATTGACGGTATAATTTGAGTGAGTGACCACCACAGAGTTAGTAATACTACGTAAGGGTGACCACATTCTAATTAGACATCCTGCCACCGTCAAGCAAGAAATCAGACAACTCTCGCCAAAGTGTTACTGACAAATTAAATAAAGTTAATAATATATTACAATCATTGAGTTAAATATTTAAGTGACAAATTATTCGTATTGAATTGAAAACAGTCTTTGTAATCCATCATCATCATTTTAAAGGCAATTCCGGTTGCGAACTTGATATCCACTTTCCTCCTCCATACATTTGTAATATAATTGTAAAAATGTTGTGCAGAACAACTAGTATATAAGGTTAATTTAGTTAGTACATAAGTGATAATGTATTTAATTAAACTGATTTACAAAACACTGTAGGAATAATCGTGTATAATAGTTGCGACGAAGAAGATAAGTGTCAATTGTATCTTATTTCGTGTCACCTGATTTATACTCTCTATTAGAATACATGATATGGTATATAAATCATTGTAAATAGAAAATAAACGCATATTGGTAAGATTGACCGATCGACCATTAGGGTACATCCGCGAAAAGTCATTAAGCCGCGGTGTCGCAGGCGCGATAGTTCGATCGGTCAATCAGAAAAATCGAATTAATTGAATTGAGAGTATAAAAAGCCGCTATATTTTGACTCGATACCTCAGTTGGCAAAACAGAACAATATACTCAGAGGAGGTTGGCAACTAGAAAATCAAGCGAGAAGTGCTCTCTCCTCTTCACAAAGAATTTCATTCTGGAAAAATCAAGTACTCTTCGAAGCTACCCATAATAGTTATTCCACTGAAGACCAGCACTACACGGTGACATTTACAACCCAGCAAACCCCCCAAGGTACTGTAGTGTTCCGACCTCGTTCGAGCACTACAGTTCGTTGACCCGGCCATCATGTGTCAGAGATTAAAAATAAATGTTTTTGATTTGAATTTAGTTTAGGGAAGAAAAACAATCGCTTGGCGGACAAGCGACTGACAGCGGGCGTCTGGGGCTCCGGCCTCGTCCCGCTGTCCGAAGAGAAGTCCCAAGTATACTGATTGTAGGCTCAGTCCTTGAGCAGAATCCGCGATTCCCTACAGTTCGTTTTAAACATAAATATATTCGTGTAAAACCTCCCTAAACTCGATATAGGAAGCTTTATTTGTGCAAATAAATGCCCATATAAAAATTAATCCTTGTGTTTTATCTTTTCGTCAACACGAGGTATTGTGGCGTCAGCCCCGACGCTACAGGTGGTGGCGGCGCCGGTTTCCGCTACAGGTGGTGGAGGCGCTGGTTTCCACAGGAGTTGGTGGAGCGCTAGTTTCCACAGGAGTTGGAAACGCCAACATTCTGCAGTTGGCAGTGGATTGATCGATCCCGTACCATAAGAAGGAAGACGTCGTGCGACATTGGAGCGACGCAATTAACAGTATCGTTGTGTTTATTTGCTTTTATGTGCTTTTATGTGCCCAACTAGAAGGTAGCTGAGATAAAGAGGTGCAATGGCTATGATGGTGGCTTGTTCCAGAGTGTCTCAAGAGATTTCTGTGTTATTTTCGCCATTGATAGATGTCTGCGGGTCAATAGGGCCAATAAGGACTTTAAGTCGCAATAGAATTATAATCCATGTAGTAAATAATGTGTTGTGTAATATGTATTATTAATATTATGTTTTCTCTGTTTATTCTATGTGGTGCGCTGTCGAAGATAAATAGTTTTTTGTTTTTGTTATATTCATAATGTTCTAGCGTAGGAGTTAGGCAATTATTTTTTCGTCTAATGTTGAGAGTGGGGATCTAAGCTTTGTAAGAGACTCAAATCGCTTTGGACATGGGTGCCTGCGATGGTTGAAAGTGAGTTTTCACCAGACTCCTCATTATGGGGCGAAGTTCTCTTTCTCTTTAATGTTGATTAAAAAGTAATTTAGTAATTCGTAGGCGATGTAAGAGGTTTATAATTACATATGCATAATGTGTAAGGATAAGTCACTTTATGTCATCTTTTGTTTTTTGGTAGGTCTTAAAAGTACTCTGTACTTTAAGTCCCTTCAGGACAAACCTTAAAATGTGTCGACAAGAAACACCAAATGAATTTATTTAGATAGGCCGATTGTGGCCAGGCTTCTTTTATTCTGGGTTTTTGCCTGGCCAAGAATGAAGGAATTTTTCTTTGTTCGTGTTTTTCAGTATTTATTGCAGTTTAATTGGTATAATTTGAGATTATACTAACGATTACTAATTATTACAAAGATTGCTTCGTTTCGAAATATAATAGAAATAGAAAAGAAATAAAAAGAAATAGAATAGAAACAGAGAGTAGAGATATAATAGAGATAGAATAAAAATAGAGAGTAGTGAAAATAAAAAATGGATCCAATCCGTCAAGACTATTTTTAACAGGAAACAAAACAGAACATAACTTCGCGTCTGTATCCCCGAAGGGGTAGGCAGAGGTGTATTACACACCCATTCACAGGTAAATGTATAGTTATCAAGTTGGTAATCAGAAAAATTTGTAATTACGTCACAAAAAGTGAGAATAGAATGGAAATAGAATAGAAATAGATTAGAAATAGAATAGAAATGGAATAGAAATAGAATAGAAATAGAATAGAAATAGAATAGAAATAGAATAGAAATAGAATAGAAATAGAATAGAAATAGAACAGAAATAGAATAGAAATAGAATAGAAATAGAATAGAAATAGAATAGAAATAGAATAGAAATAGAATAGAAATAGAATAGAAATAGAATAGAAATAGAATAGAAATAGAATAGAAATAGAATAGAAATAGAATAGAAATAGAATAGAAATAGAATAGAAATAGAATAGAAATAGAATAGAAATAGAATAGAAATAGAATAGAAATAGAATAGAAATAGAATAGAAATAGAATAGAAATAGAATAGAAATAGAATAGAAATAGAATAGAAATAGAATAGAAATAGAATAGAAATAGAATAGAAATAGAATAGAAATAGAATAGAAATAGAATAGAAATAGAATAGAAATAGAATAGAAATAGAATAGAAATAGAATAGAAATAGAATAGAAATAGTCCCCACCCGTCTCACTAGTGGCTTTATACCTTTCCACTAACCGAGACAATGCGTCCGCCGTGTTCGAGTTTGTATTTACATATTCAATTTTAAAATCGTAAGCCGATAGTATTAACGCCCATCTCTGTAACCTACTGGCAGTCATACTTGGAATGCCTAATTTTGCCCCAAATATACTAACCAAAGGTTTATGATCTGTTTTTAAAAGAAATGGTCTACCATATAAATATTGATGAATTTTTTTCACTGCAAAAACTATAGCTAATGCCTCCTTATGTATCTGACTATAATGATATTCCGCCTGTGTGAGCGTCCGCGATGCGTACGCGACCGGCCGCTCGCAGCCGTCTGGCTGCCGCTGCGCCAGCACGGCACCGATGCCGCGAGAGCTCGCGTCGCACGTGACGGTCACGGGCCAGGACTCGTCATAGTGTGCTACCACTTCGGAACTAGTTAATAAAGTCTTTACCCTATTGAATGCCTGCGCATGTGACTGGAGCCATACCCAGTGTTTACCCTTTTTCAGCAACTCATGAAAAGGTGATAAATAAAAACTTAAGTTTTTAATAAATTTTCCATAGAAGTTCACCATACCTAGAAACGATTTCAATTCGGATACATTAGTTGGAGCGGTAAGTCTAATAATCGGCTGAATTTTATCTGGATCTACCCTCACCCCCTCTCTGCTAATTATAAAACCTAAGTATTTAACTTCACTACTCATAAAATCACAGTTCTCCCTTTTTATTTTTAAACCCTTTCTTTGTAAAATTTTAAGCACTCTGTCTATTGTTTCTAAATGAATGTCCCTAGAATTTCCCGAAATTAAAATATCCTCCAAGAAATTTGTAACATTGGGTATCTTATCGAATAACTGAGTCATTATTCTTTGAAAAATGCCAGGACTCGAAGCGAGGCCATACACTAACCGGTTGTACCTAAACAGACCTTTATGTGTATTAATAACCGTCAAACTTTTTGACTCATCTAATAATATTTGATTATACGCGAGTGATAAATCTAGTTTTGTAAAATACCTACTACCACTTAATTGAGTAAGTAAATCCTCTATTTTTGGCACGGGATATTTATCAACCCTCAACATACGATTCAACGTGACTTTATAATCAGCACATAAGCGTAAAGAACCATCCGGCTTGTGTACAATTACCAGTGGTGTGGCCCAGTCGGAGGTGTCAACCGGCTCGATGATGCCGGCGCTCTACATGGCCTCCAGCAGTGCTATTCTCTAAGGACCACAGCCTTGCGCGCAGCGCTGCGCTCGTCGACGAGCTCGCAAAATGCTGCTTTGGATTTATATTTTATTTTATTTTAATTTATGATTTTAGATTTAGATTTAGATTTAGATTTCATCATCAATCAAAAATCTAATCTAAATCTAAATCTAAATCTAAAGCTAAATCTAAATCTAAATCTAAATCATAAATTAAAAATAAAATAAAATATAAATCCAAAGCAGCATTTTGCGAGCTCGTCGACGAGCGCAGCGCTGCGCGCAAGGCTGTGGTCCTTAGAGAATAGCACTGCAGCTCGTTGTCGACGCGCGCGCTGAGCGCGTACGGCAACGGGCGGGCGCGGCAGAACACCGGTACGGCGCCCTCGCGCCAATGTAGTGTAGCCCGACCGCCCGTGAAGCACCCCAAACTGCCATCAAATAGCTCACTGTACCTAGACAAAATATTACATAACATTTTATTATTTTGTTCAACACTTATGCCTTTTGTAACATTTACATTATTTATAGTTAATGGAGGGACACTAATATTCAATTCTGATAACCATTGTCTGCCTAATAGTGTAGTATTTACTGTTTTAAAGACATACAAATCTAATTTCTTTTTCCGATTATTATAAGTTACTTCTACCTCCAAATACCCCGCCGGCTGAACTTTACTCCCATTGTAAAATTTAACCGATAAATTACTCGGTAATAGGGGCAGGTCACAGAAATATTGTTGATAGGTATGATTGGAAATACACGATAACGGAGACCCTGTGTCAATTTCCATCGGCAGTAATACATTATTTATTAAAATTTTCATGCTCACCGGCCGATAACGGCTTAACGACATCTGATACATTGGTTCTTCCACCCCCGCATCTTCTTCCGTGTGCTCACCGCTATCCGCCGCCCAGGTGTGCATCGTTTGAGTGCTTGACCCTGACCATGCTTTTCTCGTTTGCCCGTTGTTGCGGCTGGTACCATAGAAACTATTAGGTTTGGCTCCGCCCTCTCCACGTTTCACGCCCCCTCGGGTCGCAGCACGAAATTGGGTGTGGCTCCCATTCTCCTGACACATCCGACGCAAATGTCCAACTTCCTTGCATCTGCTACACTGATACTTCGCAAATTTACACTCCCTTTTGTTATGTCGGTAGTCTCCGTATGCGCCGCAACCGCCAACCTGCATGCGGTGTACCTCTCCCGATTGGTCAAACATATTTCAACTTCGTCTCGATGCTGTATTCGTTGCCGAACCTTCTAGTGTCTTCCCGACTATACCCGTAGCGGACGCCGTCGCCGACCCGCTGCCGTCACCGCGGCCATCTACAGCGGCAGCATCCCGCTCTGCCGCCTCTAAAGCGATCGCCAATGATACTGCTTTAACAAATTGTATGTTTCCCTCCGCGAACAAACGTTGCCTAATCACCTCGCTCCGTATACCGCACACAAATTGGTCTCTCAAGTTGGCGTCCAAGCTTGCACCGAACTCACAATACCGCGTTAACTTTTTCAGTTCCGCCACATAATCCGCTATTTTTTCTTCCGCTTGTTGTCGCCTTTGTCGAAATTTATAGCGTTCCGCCAAAATAGATGGACTTGGCTGTAAATGTTCCCGCATAACTTTGACCGCCTCGATAAAGGTCAAAGTCGACGGTTTCCGCGGACTACATAAATTAACTAATAATTCATATGCCGCTTCTCCCATATGAGCTATTAACGTCGGTAATTTGAGTTCATCTTTTACTTCATTCACTAAAAATTGCATTTCCAATCTTTCACAGTACGACTGCCAATTCCCGGTCTTCATACTCGTATCGAATTCACCGAATTTATTCATCCTCGTCGCCATTGTGATATTTGGGAGGTAAATAGGAAACAACCGAGTAGTTCGCACGGTACACGACATCACTGATATAGTAATAACTATAAACTAAATGTATAAAAACTTTTTTTTTTTTTTTTATCGTGCGGAAATCCCTTCGGATACCCCCCCGCCGGGCAGCGGGGGCGGTTATGTCGGGCTTGCACCGACTAAAACCGCACGCCGTCTCGAGTCTTCAGACGCCGGGGTGTAAGGTTACCCATAGAGCATATCCCTCGCACCCCGGCTGACCCTGGGCCATCTCACCACTAACAGCATCGCTCATCCTGTCTCCTCTGAAAGCAGAGGAGTACGGAGAGCGATGTGTTCCCGCCACGTTGGGTATTGGCCAACGATCAATGCCAACCCTATGAAGGGGTGAAGGGGAAGCCATTGACCGCCGCCCAGGGTGTATCGGCCGCTCCGATTCCGTTCCCCCCGGACTGCAGCGGGATCGGAATCGGAGCGACACTCGAGGAGGTTACCCAACACACACCCCAATGTATAAATACCTACATTACAGTATCAAGTTGGTAATCCGAAAAATTTGTAATTACGTCACAAAAAGTGAGAATAGAATAGAAATAGAATAGAAATAGAATAGAAATAGAATAGAAATAGAATAGAAATAGAATAGAAATAGAATAGAAATAGAATAGAAATAGAATAGAAATAGAATAGAAATAGAATAGAAATAGAATAGAAATAGAATAGAAATAGAATAGAAATAGAATAGAAATAGAATAGAAATAGAATAGAAATAGAATAGAAATAGAATAGAAATAGAATAGAAATAGAATAGAAATAGAATAGAAATAGAATAGAAATAGAATAGAAATAGAATAGAAATAGAATAGAAATAGAATAGAAATAGAATAGAAATAGAATAGAAATAGAATAGAAATAGAATAGAAATAGAATAGAAATAGAATAGAAATAGAATAGAAATAGAATAGAAATAGAATAGAAATAGAATAGAAATAGAATAGAAATAGAATAGAAATAGAATAGAAATAGAATAGAAATAGAATAGAAATAGAATAGAAATAGAATAGAAATAGAATAGAAATAGAATAGAAATAGAATAGAAATAGAATAGAAATAGAATAGAAATAGAATAGAAATAGAATAGAAATAGAATAGAAATAGAATAGAAATAGAATAGAAATAGAATAGAAATAGAATAGTCTACTAACGATTACTAATTATTACAAAGATTGCTTCGTTATTCCCATTGTAAAGGACAGTTCGCTTAAACTTTTTTTTTGTGTCCCAAATTAGTATACCTAGGGCTTCAGTTTAGCTGTCACATGACATGGCCATGGGGCGTAGCTGGATGCAGTGTTCCGACTTCGTTCGAGCACTACAGTTCGTTGACCTGGCCATCATGTGTCAGAGATTAAAAATAAATGTTTTTGATTTGAATTTAGTTTAGGGAAGAAAAACAATCGCTTGGCGGACAAGCGGCTGACAGCGGGTGTCTGGGGCTCCGGCCTCGTCCCGCCGTCCGAAGAGATGTACCAAGTATACTGATTGTAGGCTCAGTCCTTGAGCAGAATCCGAGATTCCCTACAGTTCGTTTTAAACATAAATATATTCGTGTAAAACCTCCCTAAACTCGATATAGGAAGCTTTATTTGTGCAAATAAATGCCCATATAAAAATTAATCCTTGTGTTTTATCTTTTCGTCAACACGAGGTATTGTGGCGTCATCCCCGACGCTACAGTACACACCCATTGCGGTCAAGTCTTGCTTATGAGCAGACAAAGTCTCATCGACGGAATAGGCTTTAGGTTTTGTACAAATGTAAAAGCTAAAATAAGCCAAATTTTTGTATTTGGCTTATTTCATCTATAACATCACAGTACAGGCTTTGACTAGATAAACAAAAAATGCTTCTTTAGCCCAACACTGAACAAGCTTTTGGGCGGACAAATTTTAAGATAAAAACTTTTTTGGTATACCTAAAATTATTTTGTTGTTGATGTTTCAATAACGCGAAGCGAAGCAAATGCCCAGTCTCAAATCATCACCATAGCGTTTGTCCTCATCTAAAACTTGCATTTTGGAGCCTGAGCTCCGCTCTCATATTCTTTCTTTTGATGTTGGTTTATCTTGGCTTTTACGGAAGCGACTGCCATCTGACCCTCAACTGCGAGAGGAAAGCCTACGCCAGCGCCTTATGCATCTCAATCAGCAGGTGTACCGGCATGCAGGTGAGTTTGATTTGGGGATCGAAGATCTTGTGATACACACTTGAAAGATCCTAGTTAGGTATTTAGCCTTCCAGTTTTATTACACTCACATACCCGGCTGCCATAATAAGAATTACGTTTGGTACGGTTACTATTTTTTGTTCAGGTTAAAAATAATAAGCCACTTCATTCTTTAAATCTCATAAAAATTAAAATTTGGATTTTTGAACGAAACACATGGTGTCGAAAATTAAAGGTTAATGCACCCAGCATTATTTTGAAATTTCAGAGATATTTCAGGTAAATAATTGTATATGAATCACTATTATTAATACACCTCTGAAAAATCTGCATATTTGAATCGCCCAAGTCTTGTCACTACATAATTATAATGTTTAACTTATAAAATTAACATCATAATTTTATGACTCAAAATGGCGCTGTGGAAATCACAGACATAAACATCACTGTGTTGAAACATTTTACACGTTTCTTACGACTGATAATTTGTATTTTTAGAGATAGTGACTGTTCTGGTAAAGTGAATGCATTTACCTCGTGTTCTTAATTATTAACCTATGCTTAGTGAGATATGAAGGAAGTGATATTAGCTGTTTTAACCTTCGTATGTAGCGTATTTTTAGTTTTTGTCTTTGTGTTGTTTTGTAAGTAGCCCAATAAGCTTGTAATTTCTAAAAGTTTGTAACTTATATAAGTAATTGTAATTTATGAAATATTTTTGATCTGATTTGGTTGTCAAATAATGTCAATGTTATTGGTCTTTGTTCTCAGGTTGGTACATAGTTTGGAAGTGTTGTTTGTCGAAATTTCGTTTTGTGCGCGAACTTCTGGGTGGAATGCAAGATAGTCCTCCGACCTCAGAAACTAGGCAGCCAAATAAAATAAAGAAAGTACGAAGAGAATAAGACCGCAATAAAGTAAATAATTTAATTTCCTGAGTGTTGTACATTTAAAATTAGAATATTCTATTGTAACAAAAAAGCTACATACAAAGAGCAATTACATAATTTAATATCCTGAATTTCCATTAGTTTTGCTAAGGCATGCTGTTAAGTGTTATAATAAAACCTTTGTATCCGGAGCACTCATGCTTGAAATATTTGGTTCAAAGAAATGGCATAGTAAGACAGGCTGGCTGGTATTCAATAATTTTAAAATCTCAAAATATTAGCTTCTGTCTGTAAGTAGGATTGGTGTACACAATTGGAAATGTAAAAGTAAATATTGAACTTTCCAGATAATTAAAGATGAATATACGGTGTGCACGGCCTAGCGATCTGATGAACATGCAACACTGCAACCTACTGTGCTTGCCAGAAAACTATCAGATGAAATACTACTTCTATCATGGACTCTCTTGGCCTCAGCTTAGCTATGTAGCTGAAGATGAAAAAGGCCATATTGTTGGTAAGTGTTATTCTCAGTAAAAGTCTCACTACCATGGATGAATCATGTAAAGTGGAGAAGGAAAAGCAGGCAAGCGGATCCTTGGCTCCAAGGTACAATCCTCAGATGCAATTGGGACTCACTAAAGATAAAATGAAAGTGAACAAATTCTTTCAACAATCTCTTAGTTCTGAAGTTTTCAAAGATGTGATATCTCTGTTATTTTATTGTATATGTTTGTGCAGGTTATGTGCTGGCCAAAATGGAAGAAGATGGGGAAGATAATCGTCATGGACACATCACATCATTGGCAGTGAAAAGATCCCATCGTCGCCTTGGACTTGCACAGAAGCTCATGAACCAAGCCTCACTTGCAATGGTTGAGTGTTTTCAGGTATAGATTTTACCAAATACACATATTGTTTATTTTATATTTCAATTTGACGGTGAAAATTTCATACATTTTACAAAAAAATAACTTCAGACCAATGTTATAGATGGTATTTTGAGGAAAAGCTTCTAAGGTGGCCAGATTCGTCAATGCTCATGAGAATCCGAGAAATGTTTAACTTAGTTTTATGATCTTTTTTGATTGTAAATACATTCTTAAAAAATTTTTTTTGTTAAATCCCTACCTACAACTTTAGTTATTCATTGCTCTTTTCCCCGCCAACTATGAGGTTATTAGCTGGATATTCTATTCTACTTTTCTTCTATGGTCCAGGCTGTGGCTCAGAATGTAATCCAACGTCGAATATGAAGGTTTGGGGAATGATTTGATTAAACTGAAAATAATTTCCACAATTTTCAATATGTCTGTACACTTGGCAAAATATGTAGCACAACTAAAAGAATAAAATGAGGTAGGAGAACCAGCTGAACCTTCGAGGGCTACGTATAATAATAATAGTTGTAGCAGGCAGATGGTCATTTGTCCCCAAACAGTAACTCGGACCTTTTCTGGCTTTTACCTGCTTAACATTCTCGAAAATGTACACTCCTCTTAAAAATTACTATAAGAAACAATAATTTGGTAAGTTCTAAATTCTAAAGTAAGGAAAACAGTTAGGAATTAATAAGTAAAGTTGTACAGATTTAACAAAAAAAATTTAAGAATCTTTTTTTTTTAATAGATATAAGTTCGTACTAACACAATGGATCATTTTTGTGATCCGAAAATAAATACAATTATTATTATAAGACCATCTACAAGATTGGTATGAGGTAATTTTTTGTAAAATGTATTAAAAAAAAGTTATAGAGCAATAAAATATTTTATAGAAATTTTCTCACTTTTTTGCTTACAACTTTTGAAATTTTAAATTTAGGGCAAAAAGTTAAATGAAAATATTTGTAGGCAAAGCGATTTGCTACAAATTATGTCTTTACGAATGTTTTTGTAGGACGCATAGTTTCTGAGATATCGCGAAAAAAGTGTTAACACCCCTTTTTCCAAGATGGCGGCCGGGGGACAAGGGCGGCAACCCCACAAACTTGGGGTTAAGCTTCTATTGACATGTCCCAAAAATAAAGTTGCGTCCTCCAAAAAATGTAAGGCTCATGTAACATTTCAATGGACTACATGTAATGAAAATAATTTGAATATGTTCTATGGTAATACTATCCACAAAACATGCCAAAATATGTTGGTACAAAGTTCAATCAATAATGCACATACTCTATTTGGAATTGACGGAGCTAGAGTAATAGCTCAAATATGTTGCTTTGTCTTCTTAGGTGGAATAGGTCACTGCAGAGGCCAGGTGCCATTTATTGCATTTCACTATTTACTCAAAGAACATCAAGTCAGAAGAAGGATTAGTCAAAAGAATAATTATTTGTTTTATTTTCAGGCTAAATATGTTTCACTACATGTAAGAAAAAGCAATAGAGCTGCTCTCAATCTCTACACTAATTCATTGGGTTTTAAAATCTTGGAGATTGAACCGAAGTACTATGCTGATGGTGAAGACGCTTACTCCATGATGCGAGACCTTAGTGCCTTTGCAGCGGAAAGTAACCAACAGTCAGAAAATATGGAAATTAAGTCAGATTCAGCTATTATCTCACAGTGTTGATATTATATACATAATATTATGTAAATAAAGCTTTTAACTATAATTTCATATGATCTATTTTATTATAGGTTAAATCCTTAAGAATCTAGTACACAAAAACCAGAGCTATATGATCATTCTGGAAGTCTTATAAATTATCAATAACAGTATTTCTGGCTAGCTAGCTGTGTAGTTGTATACTCAGTTATTCAGCTAGCACTTAGGAAGTTTTAACATATGTATGTGAATGGCCTCACTGCCAATGCCGAAGACCAGGTTAAGTTGTGGACAAGGCAAAGTAAAAACCTTGTGGACTCGGGTCTCTGAGATGGAAGCCACAGATGCAACCAGAATTCTACTCTTAAGACAAT
Source organism: Cybosia mesomella (assembly GCA_946251805.1). Classification (NCBI taxonomy): domain Eukaryota; kingdom Metazoa; phylum Arthropoda; class Insecta; order Lepidoptera; family Erebidae; genus Cybosia; species Cybosia mesomella. The sequence goes on from OX276401.1 coordinate 22,158,155, forward strand.
GATGATGATGATTTAAGGAATTTCAAGTCTTGTTAGGACTAAGTGCTCACTCAGTATACATTTGTTAACTTGGTATCAAATAGTAAATTTTTTTTTTATGAAGAATATTAGTAACCAAAATTACTAATATTTCCTTTAGGAGTAGGTTCACGTCGGTAGTGTAATGGCCAGGATTCGAACCCGGGACCTCCCGATCGTAGGGTTGACTCTCACTAAGCTACCGACGCTTAACTAATTTTGGAATTAAATTGGAATAAAATAGATTTCTAGGCTAGATTAGCAAACCCTGTATGCTGTTTTAATTTTATAATATGTAAAAGTAAAGTGATATGGAATCTTTCAACATAGTGTGTTATTTAAAAATCTAAAAACAAAGGTAAACATTTATTATACAAGATCCTAACCCAAGGCCAATCACATGTATAGAAACATCTGAAATGCAAGATAAATATGACCAATATTTTCTTAACTATAATCAAAGTGTGATGCGTATATATTATCCACCTATTCATATTTCCTCGATCTCGAATTGCTAAAATAGGTATTTATTTATAGTACTGATTTCCCTGTGGTGAACTAAGACCTGCCATGAATGGCGGTAAAAGGTTAGCACTTATAGTTGCAAGTTGAAGTTTTCTAATCTGTGGCTTTGAGTAGTCATAGCCACAAACTAGTAAGACCCTGCGGTTTTGTTGGTCTTTGAAAGGTCCCATTAATTGAAATAATAATAAGGATAGTGTAATGTAAAGACATGTTTATTTATATAATAAAATTATATCCTAATACTTATAGTGTAATAAGAGTAATAATATATTAATCTATTCATCCTCTTCAAAAAGATGATCTAACTTCAGGTCTGCATTTTTTTCACAATTTTTAGGTGTCTTCTTTTTCAACGCAATGTTTTTTTTCTCAATTTTCTTTGTTACACCTACCACATACTCTGGCATTACCACTTTACTGCTTTTAAATACAACTTTATTGTCTGTACTAGTGACTGGAGTCTTTTTAATGACAGAGGAAACTCTAAATCTTGGCTTCTTGAATAAGCCTGTTTCATCAAAATCACATTCCATTTCGGGCTGTGGTACCACTTTTTCTTCCATTTCACGAATAAGTGCTAAAGCTGTGGCCGTATTTGTGGCATCTGACAACTGATCTTGTGTGACATCTTCTAAGGAATAATAAACCCACTTGTTTGGATTTTTAATGTGATCAGGGATGGTTTTAGCTTTTAAGCATTCACGAATGTTTGCCTGAGTTCTCTTATATATACTCTCTCTACCTCTGAACTGTTTCATTTCATGTTTTAACTTCCTGTATGTGCGTCTGTCGATTGAGCCATAATCATCAGGTTCTGTTTTTTTGTTTGTCTTCGAAAAACCGCATTGTTCTTCGGCATCTTTTAACTGATTGAAAAGCGATTTTTGCCTTTCATGAAAAGACGACATCTTGAGAATATGTGAATTGAGTTACACTGTGAATAAAATAATTCAATCAAACAAATTGCTGGTCATTATGAATCTAGGAATAAGTTCGTTATAAAATTTGATGAATAAGTATAATTAATCATGTTAATTTGCAACAAAATATAAAGGACAAACAGCATTACTCTATTTATTAAATATTTAACAACATTACAGTGTTACAACCTAAATCGTAAACAGTATTTCGAAGTGTTTGGTATTGTATTTTGTATTTTTGATAAAGTATGAAAATGTGACAACTGACAATAGCATCATAGTCTAGAAGTCATCATAGAAGAAACAGTGACAGACAGATACAGTAGAGTCGAATTAAAATTGTCTGTGATATTATCGATTACTATTTTTTTTGGAGGTCGCCTTTTTAGTTACCCGTTGAACGTACAGAGATAATAATATAAACATTTAATCTCAGTGGCTAAACGACACTTAAAGTTTAAATAAGTACCGTGGACGTGGACCGTCGATAAATATCGCTTTATAATTCCATTATGTTGTAGACAGTGTTGCCGTTTTAGATATTTTATATAGCCTTTAGAGACTTATTTTTTCGATTTGCTTTAAAATATAATAATTGACTTTTAGAGAATTTCTTTATAATATGAGTTTAGCTGAGTTTCTTATGTTTTAAGCGGTCACACAGCATAGCTGACTTTAATATAAAGAGTAAAGGCAAGTCAGAAGCAGCAGATACCGACTTACATGAATGGTAGAGGCACTTTCCTATACCCATCAAATCAAATCAAATCTATAATATCTCTGCGGCTGCGCAGGCGAAAGAAGCGTCGGTAGCTTAGTGGCTAAGGAGTCGACCCTACGATCGAAAGGTCCCAGGTTCGAATCCTGGCCATTACACTACCGACGTGAACCCACTCCTAACACAAGCAATTTAGCCTAGCTGGAAGGGGTTAGGGGGAATATTAGTAATTTCGGTTACTAATATTCTTTAAAAAAAAAGGCGCTGATGATTTAGGTGACCAACCATTTGTATCCAGTGCCACTAACGTGCAACCACACCTAACATAATATTAGTAATTCCGGTTACTACTTAGTATCCTTATAATAAAACTAATTAATACAAAAACTTAAAAAAAGCTTTTATAAAAAAAAAACAGTCGTACCTGCTAAAACGATAATAATAATTTTACCTAAAGGTTGTGCAGATTTCAAAAGCTTGTATCGCGCATACAATTACGCTACAAGCTTTTGAAATCAGTACAATAATTATTTTAGTACAAGTGATTTTTTTAATAATAGCTTGTTTATAATTTTTAAGTATTTTTTTTAGCTTTTTAATATTATTAATGTCATAGATTTTTAAAGTTAGTAATTATTTATATAAAGAGCAAGTTAAATAAAAGCTTATAAATAATAAATAAAAGCTTGTAAAAATTTGAAAATCACTCGTATTATATGCAGCGATAACTAAGTACCTACCTTTTTTTTTTTTTTTTATCGTGCGGAAATCCCTTCGGATACCCCCCGCCGGTCAGCGGGGGCGGTTATGTCGGGCTTGCACCGACTAAAACCGCACGCCGTCTCGGGTCTTCAGACGCCGGGGTGTAAGGTTACCCATAGAGCATATCCCTCGCACCCCGGCTGACCCTGGGCCATCTCACCACTAACAGCATCGCTCATCCTGTCTCCTCTGAAAGCAGAGGAGTACGGAGAACGATGTGTTCCCGCCACGTTGGGTATTGGCCGACGATCAATGCCAACCTTATGAAGGGGTGAAGGGGAAGCCATTGACCGCCGCCCAGGGTGTACCGGCCGCTCCGATTCCGTTCCCCCCGGACTGCAGCGGGATCGGAATCGGAGCGACACTCGAGGAGGTTACCCAACACACACCCCGATAACTAAGTACCTACTTATTTATGGGAAAAATCTTGAACAAACGTCAAAGAGTTCGCGCATGTGCACTACTGGCCAACCAAAAAACCAATAAGGCTGATTTTAGAGTCGCGCTGACTGCACGCTGACCATCAGCGCTGACCGCTCAGCGCGTAGATTGTCATCGCTGACGATCAGCGCGAGTTTCAGTATCGTGCTGATCGCTTTGGAGTACAGACGACAAACAAAATGCGAAGTGTATTAATTATTGCTGCTTTGTACTATCTATCCCAAAAAAAATAAAAACCGGCGACGACGAAGACTCCATGTTCATCCGTTAATTGAGCAGAGAGCAGTTGCAGGGGACTGTGTCTTGTTATATGGCACTTTGAGGGCAGACGAAAGTAAATTCTTTAATTATTTTCGAATGTCAGCTAGAACTTTTGACGAATTACTTGCAAAGAGATACAGGTTAAACTGGTCCATTGCAGCTTACGACGTGTGCCTATACCACCGATTGAACGACTAATGGTGACTTTAAGGTAAGAAAGAAACAGATTTATTCGTTTTATCATTATGTTTAATCATAGTAAAGTATAGGTAAGAAAACAGCATATTTATTATTATAATGTTTCATATTATAGATAAGACAAAAAACAACAAATTATATGTTATTACAATTACACAATATAACTCTTCATCGGTACGTATCGCTGTTTGATAACCAGAGTAACCTGCATTCGCATCATTGGTTTCGTACTCTGCGTAAGCTGGAGTCTGATAATTGTATGATGGTGCATACGTGTCGCGTGTAGACCTTGCATCTTTGGAATAAGAGCTATTTGAGCTATTTGATCTGTTGTAATTTCGAATATCCATGGCTTCGCGCAGCACTCTCGATCTAAACTCCAGCTTTTGGTCTACATCAGTTTTTTTTTAAATTGGACCTAAAGAAGCGAAAAAAGACAGGTCGTCAGCGGCAAGATCTGGGGTTTGGTTACTTAATAAAGTTAATAATTCTTTTTCAAATGGAGAACTTTCTGGATTTGTTTTCGGGGCCCTTCTTTTTCTCTTTTCCAGCCAAGGTTTTTGTGATGATGCTGAATCAACACCACGGTCATTTTGCTCACCTTGTTCAGTGTTTGGAAAAACTTGCTGCATTAATATATCAGAATCTTGAGTATTTTCCGAAGATACCATACTATCCACATCTATATTTACTGGGGGCGAGGGAAGGGAAGGGTCATTCATTGATTCATCAACTTCATTATCTACTGTTGGAGCTAGGAAGCTTAATTCGTCATAATAGATGTACTTCTTGTATTTTGGTGCAGCACTTCCAGAAGGCGTTTTTTTAATTGCGTTCTTTGTTCTAAAAAACGCATCCCTGGCTGTTTTCCACCTTTGTTGTACCACTTTTCCTGAAATAATAAAAACTTTTTTTTTTAGATTTCTTGCTACAGGTCGAACATATACAGATTTGCAGTATTCATTTAGGATGGGAATCGCAACAATCAGTAAGATCGTGGACGAAGTGTGTACAGTAATATGGGAAACGCTACACAATCAATACATACCATCAAATACACCTCATATGTGGCAAAATATTGCTAACGGTTTTCTACAAAAGACTAACTTTCCAAATAGCATCGGAGCTATTTGATGGCAAGCACATCCGAATCGTAAATCCAACCGGTGGTGGATCAATATTCTACAACTATAAATTTTTTTACTCCATAGTTCTGTTAGCTATGTGCGATGCAGATTATTGTTTTACATATGTAAACATTGGAACATATGGGAAAAACTCGGACTCGACTATATTCCAAAACAGTACACTATACAGGAGCATTGAACAAAACACTTTAAATATTCCAGGACCGAAGCCACTGCCTGGAACAAATACTCCAGTTGAACATGTAATTGTGGGTGATGGTGCTTTTGGAATATCAAATAAAATTCTGAAGCCTTATGCGAGATCCAATATGACCCACAAGAATAAAATATTTAATTATAGACTGAGCCGCAGTAGACGATACATAGAATCAACATTTGGTATAATGTCAAACAAGTTCAGAGTGTTTCATACACCTATTAACGTGAGTTTTGATGTTACAAAGAATATAGTTAAAGCATGCTGCGTATTGCATAACTTTATAAGAATTCGCGACGGTTATCGTATTGAAGACACGCTTACAATTGAGGGTATGGTAGACTTGCCAACTATGCCTACAAACAGGTCTGGACACGCTCTGCGAGAACATTTTGCTGAGTACTTTGTGAGCCCTATTGGAAGCGTGCCCTGGCAGGATTCGTGTATTTTTTAAGTTGAAAAGGCTTTGTCGTGTAGTGTAGGTATTCAGATAATAAAATAAGAAAGTAAACAAACCTTTTTTTTTTTTTTTTTTTATCGTGCGGAAATCCCTTCGGATACCCCCCCGCGTGCCAGCGGGGGCGGTTATGTCGGGCTTGAACCGACTAAAACCGCACGCCGTCTCGGGTCTACATACGCCAGGGTGTAAGGTTGCCCATAGAGCATATCCCTCGCACCCCGACTGACCCTGGGCCATCTCCGGTTTCGAGATGGCCCCCTCGGGTTTGGGAACCACGGTGTCCCCGTCTTGCCCCGGTTTGGGGGAGGGGCGCTAGTCGCCCCACCGTCCCGGCCTGCTTCTGCTGGGGTGACAGGTGGCCTCACCCGCCACCCCCAGGCCTGCGCTCATGGAGGACGGTGGTCGGTAATCGACCTCCGGCGCCTGAGTCGCCTGCGACGCGCGGCGAGCAAGTTGCGGGCTCGGCGGACCGGGAGAGTTCTAAGTCTCTCCCGGGCGCGCTCCGCCACCTCCTTCGCGAGCATTACATGCTCGCAGAAGGAGGTGGCGGCGGCCCACGCGCTCGCGCTCCGCACCATTGCCGCAATGATGCTGCCGAGCGAGAGGACTCCCACCCCGATGGCTGCCACGAGGTCACGCCTCGGCGCCTCCCACGCCGGGCAGTCCGCAAGCGTGTGCAGCCCTGAGTCCTCGCTCGCGTCGCAGTGATGACACTCAGGCGTTGGCTCCTTCCTGATCCTATGCAGGTGGTCCCCGAAGCACCCCTTCCCGGAGATCACCTGCGTCAGTCGGTACGAGAGGCTTCCGTGTCGCCTCTCCAGCCAATCCTCCATGATGGGCCTTACCGCCGCTATTGCGGCGTGCCCTGCGCTTGGTCGCCCAAGTCGTTCCTTCCACTCCACCACTATGGCCTGGCGGAGCTGGGACTGCACGGCCTCGATTTCTCGAGGCTCGGGGTTCCATCCCTGCTCCCGCGCCTCCTTTCGCCACGGGTACAGTTGCGAAAGGGCTCTCGCTTCCAGGTCCCATGGCGGAGTTCCGGCAAGGAGACTCGCCGCCTCGAAGGAGATCGTGCGGTACCCGCGGATGACCCTGATGGCCATAACTCGCTGCGGAGCGCGCAGCATCTGCACAGTTCTGGTCTTCAGGGCCTCCGCCCATATTGGGCACCCATACAGGGCCATGGACCGCACGATCCCCGCGTAGAGTCTCCTGCAGGAGTCATCGGGCCCCCTCATGTTGGGCAACAGCCGAGCCAGAGCAAGAGCTGTGCCCTTCAATTTGGGGGCCAGACTTCGGATGTGCTCTCCGAAGTCCCATCGGCCGTCGAGCACGAGCCCCAAATATTTCATTTGGGGCTTGATGCCGATGCGATTTCCTCCCACGATGAGACTGGATCCCTCGGCTGGCTTGCTCCGAGGCCCATGGAAGAACAGGGCCGCGGTTTTATGCAGTAAACAAACCTAGTTGTTGTTTTTCAACTCGTGAAATATTTTTGTACAATGTGTCCACAATATCCTCCCAGGCTTTGTTTCTTGCATCTTTATTTTTGTAGAGTGGATCGGATGCATCCCACAATTTCTTCCTCAGGCGTACCTCATCGATAACTCGACCTGTATCCACTTCGCGATTTGACATGACTGTACGCGCTGACGACGTCCGTTCCGCTCGATACTAGAACGGTCACTGAAAGCAGAGGCGCTCGTGCGATCGTCAGCGCCGACAGCTACGCGGGGCCGACGCGCGACGCGTACGGCCGCGTAGCTATCAGCGCTGACCACCGTGAGCGCTGATAGCTACGCGTCATTCACAAACGCTTCCTAGATGTGTGTCCGTTATGTTAGCGTACACAAGAGCTGTATCGAGTTGGTTACTATGCCATTAAACTCTGTGTAAATACTGCCTAATTAGTGTAAAAATAAAAAAAACTCTTCCTCTTTAGTCTAGGAAATAAACACCAATTTCACTGTGTACGCTGGCGTCACGATCAAGCTAGCGTACACATGGCCGTACTCGAAAACTGCTAATTGTAAAGTAACAGAGTATACACACAAAAATAGTGCTCTAATACTTCCCCCACTGCGCAAAATTTCATAACGATTGCTCTTGTAGGAACAGAGATATTGAACAAGACTCTTCAATGACATTCGGAGCTGCCGTTATGGCAGCGTACACATAATAGTTCTTATAGAATGGAACTTTTCTTTTAATAAATGCTATATGTATAAATAGTGCGTGAAATTCTGCCTCTATTAGTGTCAATGCTTTATGCAAATTCTCAGTGGAATAATTAAAAAATGTATGTTAAGTTCTAGGAACAAATGTATTGACGTACAGTCGCGAACAAAATGAATTATTAGTGAAATTTTATACAGAGATATAGCGTTATTTTCTAATATAAGTTAGCATGATGTGTTTTGACATAAATCAAATTAAAATGATTACCTATTTATGTGCTTGACTGTAAAAAGTTGGTTTGCGTGGAATGGAACATTTTTAAATGCTAATGTGAAATAGACTATAATACTTTCTCCCTCGCGCTTGCACGTCTTATGGCAGCTCTCATGGTCGTTCACTTTCAATTTTCACGTTTCAGTTTTAGTTCTGTATTTCAAAAAACTTGACAAATCACTTTTCAGCATATCTGTACCTGTACTATGAAAAGAAATTAACATGGATTTTTTAATTATTACACTGCGAATTCACATAAAGTATTTACACTAATAGAGGCAGAATTTCACGCACTATTTATATATATAGCATTTATTAAAAGAAAAGTTTCCTTTCTATAAGAACTATTATGTGTACGCTGCCATAACGCCAGCTCCGAATGTCATTGAAAAGTCTTGTTCAATATCTCTGTTTCTACAAGAGCAATCGTTATGATATTTTGCATAGCGGGAGAAGTATTAGAGCACTATTTTTAAGTGTAAACTCTGTTGCTTTACAATTAGCCGTTTTCGAGTACGGCCATGTGTACGCTAGCTTGATCGTGACGCCAGCGTACACAGTGAAAATGGTGTTTATTTCCTAGAATAAAGAGGAAGAGTTTTTTTTATTTTTACACTAATTAGGCAGTATTTACACAGAGTTTAATGGCATAGTAACCAACTCGATATAGCTCTTGTGTACGCTAACATAACGGACACCCTAGATGTTCATATATCTCGGCCATCAGCGCTGACGGTCAGCGTGCGGTCAGCGCGACTCTAAAATCAGCCTAAAAGGACTGATCAACCAATGACGCGAGCCCCTTGAGTTTGTGATTAGTTTAAAATAATCTATGATTGGTTGATTAGCGCGTCTCAGCCCGTCGCACCCCGTGTGCGGTCTCTTTGATGGTAAACCAAAGAGACCTAAAAATGAGAATTGCGCATTTTTAAAGATTTATGCGCTTAGTTTTACCAAGAAGCACAAAACGACGTCGGTCTATATCTAGTCTATACATATAATATCGCCAGTCTGACCGAGGCCGACCAATGCGCGAGTATACGAAGTTTGAGAAATTAGGAATGAAAGCAAATGAACCCTCCATTTGTCTCCAGATGACTCTTCAGTGTTGGTATTTATTAATAATTTAATTTAATTGGTGAGTGTAGGGTGGGTTCAGGACCCAAGACAACCTAGCTTGCTAGCCGGTATCTCATAACGGACTAGGCTCTGGCGCTAGTTTTTCTCTCGGGGTTGGAAGGTCAGACGGCACTTAGTCCCGCAAAATCTAAGATAAATCAAATCAAGAGAAAAAGAATGGATGCATCGGGGACTATCGCTATGATGATGATGATGAATAAATCTAAAATAAAATAAAAAAAGAGAGACGCCGCGTTTTGTAATGGTTTATATTGTCTGGAGTAATCTTCGGAACCAGTGAACTTATTAGCAAAATTCTTTCAACATTTGAAAGGTAGGTAGGTACATTATCTGCACAGGGCACGCCGCAATAGCGGCGGTAAGGCCCATCATGGAGGATTGGCTAGAGACACGGAAGCCTCTCGTACCGACTGACACAGGGATCTCCGGTAAGGGGAGCTTCGGACTACCTGCATCGGATCAGGAAGGAGCCAACGCCTGAGTACCATCACTGCGACGCGAGCGAGGACTCAGGGCTGTACACGCTGGCAGCCATCGGGGTGGGAGTCTCCTCGCTTGGCAGCAACATTGCGGCAATGGTGCGGAGCGCGAGCGCATAAGCCGCCGCCACCTCCTTCTCCGAGCATGTAGTGCTCGCGAAGGAGATGGCGGAGCAAACCCGGGAGAGATTTAGAACTCTCCCGGCCCGCCGAGCCCGCAACATGCTCACCGCGCGTCGCAGGCGACTCTGGCGCCGGAGGTCACTTAACGACCTCCGTCCTCCAGGAGCGCAGGCCTGGGGGTAGCAGGTGAGGCCGCCTGTCACCCCAGCAGAAGCAGGCCGGGACGGTGGGGCGACTAGCGCCCCTCCCCCAAACTGGGGCAAGACGGGGACACCGTGGAGATGGCCCAGGCTCAGTCGGGGTGCGAGGGATATGCTCTATGGGCAACCTTACACCCCGGCGTCCTTAAGACCCGAGACGGCGTGCGGTTTTAGTCGGTTCAAGCCCGACGTAACCGCCCCCGCTGGCCGGCAGGGAACGAGGGGATTTCCGCACCAAAAAATAAATAAAAAAGTTGTACATTATCTGCGATGGACGTAGGCTATATAAGTAGTACGTGTAAACTACGATCGCATGAGTTTAAAAAAAACCATATAAACAGAAGTAAAGCGCCGGCGGGTTACTAGTCGGTAATAAAATATTTGCTTCAGAAATAAACGGCCTTGACCGATTTCAATCCTTATTAACTCACAGATATACTTACGTCTGCGGTAAGTTGGGATTAAACTAAAACTGTTTGCGATGTAATTATACCTACATATAGTGGTAGGTAGTAGGTACCTGATTAGATAACACAGTTGTGTACCTAATAATACGATGAAGTATTTGAAACACTGCACAGTTGACTTAGATTAATTCAGATCTAAATATTTAACAATATTGAGGTCATATGGCCGTATGGCTTAAGCTTACCCTTGAGGATTAGCAAGTCGAAAAGGCTATGATGTTATGATGAAATATATGAAGGAGGAGGTAGGGTCGACTGGATTATTAGTTCGAATATGGAGTGGCCCGCCTGGGGGATTGAGTGGATAGGTTCACTTGAGTTCCTTGAGGAAATACCTATATAGGTTAGCAACGCATCAGTGCCACCTTTGGTATTGCTAGTGTTCATACTATAGCTACTGGTAACCGCTTACCATCAAACGAGCTGAGAGCTTCCTTCATCTGAGACGCAATCCCGGTTGCGTCCAAACTTTGCATTTTGGAGCTCAGGATCCGCTCTCCCACTTCTCCTTTCCATTTTTGGATATTTTGGCTTCTACGAGAGCGATTGCCACCTGACCCTCTAACCCCGACTGGAAATATTGGCTAGCGCCCCGAAGATGGCGCTGGAGCGGGGCCATAGGCCGGAGCCCCGAGAATTCAGGGCTCGTCGGTCCCAGCTCCGCCGGGAACTCGGGAACTTTCTGCGAGCAGTTAATGCGCGCGAAAGATACGGCGGAGAGGGAGCAGGAGAGAACCCTACCCCCCGAGTTCCGCAGTCTGCGGCTAGGACGCCGCAGACTGCTTACTCGTCTACGCCCGGGACTACCGACCTCCATGATCGGGGCCTGAGGACGGCAGTTGGCCGACTTACCGTCCTTACAGAAGCAGGCCGTGGCGGAGGCGTGTCATGTGTGTCCTACACACGCCTGCCAACTCACTGACGCGGAATAAAACCCGACCCAATCAGGCAAGCCGCGGTGGTGGCCAAAGTCCTGCCGATAACCTTGGGGTTATCCTTTCGAGGGCTTACCCAGGGTGCCCGGCAATGGAAACTTGGGGAGGACACCGTGTGGTTTTAGTCAGTCCGATTCCGACACGCCTACCCCACCGTTGGCACCGATGGGGTGAAGCCCGTGGGGGTTTCCACACGTAAAACAAAAAAAGGGCTCCGAAGATCTTGGTGCCCCAAACACCACGCTAAAAAAATAATAGAAATAAGACAATCTTGATACAAACTTGCATTTTTGACTACGGACTTCAATGTAACCACATGTGAAAGGTGATAATGAGATACAGATTACTGTGGCCGTAATAAAATACAATAGGACTAGGTCTGCAAGGCGAACCGCTGCTTGCAATGTTGAGCTGAGTGAGACATCGTGATTTGAATTTATTCAGGAGTTTTGGACGACTGTTTTGGCGCCAAAACTAACGTCCAATAGATTTGACCGCTATTGCGGAATCAGACTTTGAAAATTTTGAACAGTGATCATTGGAAATTCTTTTTGAAAGTCACTACTCTGGACATGCTTTCTGAGCGTGTAAAGTTTGGTCACAGTGTCTCGAGCGGTTATTATGTAATTCCATCTGCAATTTTTTTAAGGGTGATCATTCCTCAGTGGTGCATTAATTTTTTCAAAATATATCCATCAACCTTCCTCTTATTGCCCTCTTTAATCATGCCAAATTTGGTTCTGATTGGATTAGTAGTTTAGGAGGAGACCTGTGACAAAGAAAATCCTGAAGTCTGGTATGAGGAGCTTTCGCTCGACTTCGTCTCACTCAGCTCAACTATAATATTCTAGTAGAGTAGAAATAACTGGAATATAACTTATATTGTTTGTTGTCAGGACAATGACCAAAAAATGTATGGAATAAAAACCTTGAATCTATCAGAATATTTCATGTACCTACCATGATACAAAGATCGTAGGTTCTAACAGATATTATGAATAAATAAAAATAAACATTTTCATGCTACAACGCTAAAGTTTTTTTTGACAGATTGATAGCCTAACATCATCATGAATTAATATACAGTAATAAATCAAAACTAAAACCAAGGGTAGTCCCTGACGTCCACCCTCAATTTTGGGTCTTACATTGAGGCTAAAGCTCAAGTGGCTGCTAAAAAGCTGGGTATTCTGTCGAAGGTGCGACAGTACTTCACACCGGAACAGTTGCTCAACTTGTACCAAGCGCAGGTTCGATCCTGTATCGGAGTACTGCTCGTACCTGTGTGATGACTCAGCTAAATACCACCTGGAAGCGCTTGAGACAATAGAGAGACGGGCCAAGAGGCTCATCAATAACGATGCACTCGTCGAGAAAAGGCTTCAGAGCCTTGAACATTGACGCAAAGTTGCAGGCCTATCGGTTTTTTACAGGATTAATTTCGGAGAGTATGCGCTGGAATTGCACAACTTGATACCTCCAAGCCCTTTCCACCAACGAACTGTTACATATGGGGTTCTCCTATAAAAGTGCTGACACTTTGCCTGAATCAGCGCTATCACTCCTGTGACTTGAAGAGGGCTAGCGGATCGGACAGTTCACCGCCAGCCTCCTTCCAGAGCACTTGTTCTTTTCTTTATTCTATTTCATTTTATTTCTAATTCTCATTTATTCTAAAAGTGCTTCAATTTTGTAAAACTTAAATTCAATAAATCCGGTGGACTCAAAATTTGTTTTTTAAAAACTCGCGAGCTCGCTCCCGTGTAACATTGGTGGCAGCGTGAAGGGATTCCTCGAAAAACGGAATCCGGGACATTCCAGTCGTGAAAATTGTGAAAGTGAAAACGTGAAAAAGAAAAAGTGTTTTATAATACTATATCTTCACGAGTGCCGCGAGTGACTCTTTCTTCTGTGACTCTACAACTCTTTGTCAAGCCGCGACGAGGACATCACCGAGGTCAAAAAAAAATAATAATATATATATACAAAGGTCAAGCTGCAGAGCCCAGTATCCAGTTTTCCTGAGTTCCAGAATCTAGTATCCAGTTCCAGAGTCTCGTATCCAGTTTCCAGTGTCTAGTATCCTGTGACGGATACCTAACTCACCCGAAAAAGTGTTTTAAGTTTGCGGAATTCCCAGTGCGTAAAGAAATCGTAAAATTTTCCAGTGTTCCTCGAAACCCTTCGTATATTTTCCGACATTTTCGGTTCAGTGCAGTGTTCCCAGTGTTTTCAAGACTTCAATATCCAAATGCAGTTACTTCTGTAAGTCTAAAAATAACTTTTGCATTGTTAAACTATTTGTAACTATTTATTCTCAGTACAGTAATCGGAGAATCAAGCGCAGGTGTGCCTATCTTTTGCGTGGGACGGCTTAGCAATAGCGTTCTGGACGCTCTTATCAGACATATTCCCAGTAATGCCTAAGGACGAGAACACACTAACGATGTCTGAAATCAGTATGAATATTTTAATTAAATTCATTAATAAGTATGATGGAAATAGGGAAAAATTAAATGCATTTTTAAATAACTGCAGGAATGCAGTCAGAGACGGTCAACCAGTTTGCCCTCAGGATTGAATCTTGCCTTTCTAAACTACTAACAGAAATTAATATATCGATGCCAACTAAGAAAAAGGGCGAACTGGCAGGTCGTGTCGCTGCAATGCAAGACCTAGCTCTGCACACATTTGTCATCGGGCTCAAACCTGGACTTTCTACTTTTGTGCGATGTCGTGACCCCGAAACACTTAATGACGCAATTAATTTTGCTGTGTCCGAGGAAAAAAATTTCTTAGCTTCTATTAAGCGCAATACTACGCCACAGACTAGCAGTTTCCAGAATTCTAATAAAAATTTACGCCAATCTCCGCCACAAGGTAATTTCAGTCGACCACAGTATAACAATAATGTGGCATCGTCATCACATAGGTCTAATCCCGTAGTGTGCCGGTACTGCAAGGATTTAGGTCATACCATAGAAGAATGCCGTAAAAGGGAATACAATAATAGGCGTTTTGGTAATTCACAAAATCAAAACTATTCTCGCCCAGCCCCTAACTCAGCATTCCAAAACCGTAATCAACCTATTCACACTATCTCCTCGCCTGAGAATGACGGGAATGGCATCGATGAAATCGATCATTTAAACGAGGAAGCTTTCCCGGCCGGTGTCGTGCGGGAAAATTAAATAACAAAATCGATGCCAAGCCTAATATATCCACTGTATCCGCTGTATCCACTGTATCCGCTGTATCTACTGTACCCACTGTATCCGCTGTATCCACTGTATCCGCTGTATCAACCGCATCCGCTGTATCCACTGTATCCGCTGTATCCACTGTGTCTACTGTTCCCGCTAAACCCACTGTATCCGCTGTATCCACCGCAACCGCTGTCTCCACTGCGTCCCCTATGTCCGCTGTACCTGCTGTTACTGTACTGCTGTACATCTACTAGCTCCATCATATCTTCTAAATCCCGTACAATAACCTCATCCTCTGTATCCACTACGTCACTCAGAAATACATGCACTCAACCCAAACCTAAACTAAAAGACGTCATTTCTTCAAGGTCTCAATCCCATGCTTCGGCTCCTAAACTACCTGAAAAAGAAAAAAAGCGCATTAAAATTCATAACATTACATCCAATCCATCAAGAAAGTACTTACCTTTTATCGAAGCCCAAACTTCTGTGTCAACCAAACCACTGAGATTGCTCGTAGATAGTGGCGCTTCGATAAGTCTCATTAAGTTATCATGCATTGAGAAACTACCGGACGTGAATAAAGAAATTATAAGCTTCACCGGAATAGGTACCACAAATAATCCCATACAATCTCTTGGGCATATCTCTTTAAAATTCAATTCTTTCGAGCATAATTTCCATGTAATCGGTGACTTACATTTTCCTTATGACGGAATTATAGGAAATGACTTCCTGTCAGAATCTCATTCTAACATTAATTATAATGACGATACTCTTACAGTAAACAAAATAAAATTAACATTAAAATTTAATGATCCTATATATACTATTGAACCTCGCACAGAGACAATAATAGAATGCTCTGTCCTAAATCCTGGAATAAGAGAAGGTCTCATTCTAGATCAACATCCTATGGAGTCCCTTCTAGTAGCCAATTGCATAGTCAAGGTGAAACCTAACTCACGGGTTAACGTAACTGTCGTGAATATCTCTGAATCTCCTATATCAATCAGCTCCGACATGAAATTAAGAATTCTACCCTTAGAGAAGGATCATAGTCATCACATTCTTTATAATACTCACTCGAATAACTCTTCAAATGACACGTTCAATCGGACTGAAGAAGTATTAAGCCTTTTAAGAGCATCACACTTAAATAATGAAGAGAAGGACGCTCTTTTTGATCTTTGTGCTACTTACTCTGACATATTTCATCTCCCTAATGATAAATTAACAAGTACCGATGTTCTTCAACATGAAATACCTACTTCTTCTTCTGTACCTATAAATACTAAATCTTATAGATTCCCTGAGGTGCACAAACAAGAAGTCCAATCTCAAATAGATAAAATGCTTGATGATGGGATAATAAAGCCCTCTACTTCTCCATGGTCTTCCCCAATATGGGTAGTCCCCAAGAAAGCAGATGCTTCCGGTCTGCGCAAATGGCGTGTAGTAATAGATTACCGCAGACTGAATGATATCACCATTGGTGACTCCTATCCTATTCCAAACATCACAGAAATTCTAGACCAACTGGGCAAATGCAAATATTTCAGCACACTTGATCTGGCATCTGGTTTCCATCAGATAAAGATGGCAGAGCAAGATTCCTCTAAAACAGCCTTCTCTGTGCCTCAAGGTCACTTTGAATTCACCCGTATGCCGTTCGGGCTCAAAAATGCTCCCTCTACCTTCCAAAGGGTGATGAACACGGTGTTGTCAGGACTACAAGGCATTCAATGCTTTGTTTACCTCGACGATATCGTAATCTACTCATTTGATCTCTTCACACACATGAAAAACCTATCCAATATCTTCGACAGGCTTAGGCATGCCAACCTTAAACTTCAGCCGGATAAGTGCGAGTTTCTCCGTAAGGAAGTCTCTTATCTCGGTCATATGATAACTGACCAAGGAGTCAAACCAAACCCAGAGAAAGTTAAGGCTGTACAACAATTCCCTAAGCCCAAATGCCCAAAAGACATAAAATCCTTCCTAGGGCTAGTTTCTTATTATCGCCAATTTATACCTAACCTCTCCAAAATTGCTAAGCCTTTGATAAACCTCCTTAAGAAAGATATCCCATTTTTATGGCAAAATGAGCAGCAGCTAGCTTTCGAAACCCTTAAAACATGCCTCACCTCTGCTCCAGTATTGGCATATCCCGATTTCTCACAACCCTTTGTCCTAACTTGTGATGCATCCAATTTTGCCGTCTCAGCCATTTTATCTCAAGGCCCAATAGGGAAAGACAGACCAATTGCCTATAGCTCCAGAACTCTTAATAAGGCTGAAGCCAATTATAGCGTAACTGAGAAGGAATGCCTTGCCATCCTTCATGGTACCCAAGCTTTCAGACCTTACCTTTACGGCCGTCGCTTTAAAATCATCACTGACCATCAGCCACTCAAATGGCTTTTTAAGTGCAAAGACCCTGGCTCCAAACTTGTAAGATGGCGATTAAAATTAGAAGAGTTCGACTACGAGGTAGAATATAAAAGAGGTAAGACGAATAGTAATGCAGATGCATTATCCCGTTACCCCGTGAACCCTGTTGTCCAAAGGGAAAATGACCCTCAACCTTCTACTTCTAGAGATCCTGTCGACCCAATCTCCGAACAAAATTCCAACTCATCAGGAAACTCTGATATCCCACAAGAGGTTCTGAAGGACCTCGAAGACTTAGGTGCATTTGATATTAGTCCCACGGAAAACCGCGACGAAGACCTAAGTCCTTCAAATCTCCCATCTCTATTAGGTACCCCTAATACCAGTCCTAATCCTATCCCATCTCCTTCTAATTCTAACGAAGATTATAATAATTTTTTACAATCCTTCTCTAACAAAGATAAAATATTCAACACCTATATAAAGGAACATAACGAAAATCTTCTTAAAAGCAGTTGTAAAACCATCTTATTTCCAGTTTCAATCGATTTTGATGACTCAAACCCATATCTCCAAGATATTCTTTCTGAACTCGATGACTCTTCTATTATTCTCGATGAAGAACGCGAACTTCACTCATTCAAAAGGCTTGAAATAAAAGGAAAAACATTCTACCTACTATTCACTAAGTTATACTATTTTGATAATACCTCATATCCCGAAATATTCAAAACCATTAAATCTGCTCGTGATGATATACTGCTAGCTGGAGATATCAGTGAAATAGCGGTATCAGATTTCAAGAACTTATTTGAGCAACGATCTTTTGTTAAAATCTACGGCATGTTCATGTATCTCTTTGATACTACTAATATTACAATAAATATTCATCACAACACTATTATATATCCAGTCCCAACAGAAATCGCAAAAATACTTAAAGAAAACCATGATATTCCGATAGCGGGGCATGTAGGCTCAAATAGAATGTATAATAGAATTAAAGAGCGCTATTATTGGAAAAATATGCGGTCAGACATAGAGAACTATGTAAAAAATTGTAAACTATGTCAATCCAACAAAGCTCTAAGAAGAATAAATAGATCCCCTATGCAAATTACTACTTCTTCTACCCGACCTTTTGAGAGAATTGGCTTAGATATTGTTGGTCCCCTTCCAGAAGCTGGTCTTCACAAATTTAGGTTCATCCTCACTTTACAGGACGACCTCACTAAATTCTCTTTAGCATACCCTATCTCAAATTGCACTGCAGAGGAATCCTGTGAATGTTTAATACATTTCATATCTGTGTTCGGGATTCCAAAATCTGTATTAACTGATCAAGGGCCAAACTTTACTGCAGAACTGTTTAAGCGTAGTTGCGAATTCCTTAAGGTGAAGCAGATTTGGAGCTCTCCTTATCATCCGCAGACACAAGGAGCACTCGAGAGGAGCCACTCAACTCTAAAAGAGTATCTCAAATCATATGTAAATGATTATAGAACCAATTGGCATAAGTATGTCTACACTGCCATGTTAATATACAACAGCAGCGTCCACACCACTACCCAATTTACTCCCTATGAACTCGTGTTCGGTCATAAACCTTATCTCCCAGACTCTGTTTTTGACTCTAGAATAGATATAACCTATCCTGAATATACGAAAATGCTCCAGCATCGTTTAAAAGTATCCCGCGAAAAGGCTCTACAAAATATTAACGCGTCGAAAGAGAGATCTAAATCGTATTATGACAAGCACTCACGTATTGTACAATATAATGTGGGTGACTACGTATATTTAAAAAATCATGTTAGGCTAGGTAAAGCTCTGTCCCCTGTGTGGAAAGGCCCTTACAAGGTCATGAAAATCCATGGTAATAACAACTTATCCCTTTTAATTAATCGACGCCATATCAAACATCATTACGATGAAATAAAGCCAGCTCATGGAGCTGAATGATATTAAGTAATTAAACTTACCAAATGTAATCACTAGTAATCTAAGTATTCTTTTATATGATGTTTAAGAAGAAAATATATTCTATAGGTTTTACATTACGATACCCTAATTACTAACGGTTTATTTACAGAATTGCTGTCTATACAGTATTCTGCAATGCAGTCTCGACAGAGGAACAAAATTACGAATATATTGAATATATTAATAAAAGCCCTGGCATATTCTTCGACGTTATCGGTACACTAAGGATTATTAATGATCAACTCCATATAGTTGTTCCAATCGAAGTTCTCCCCTTTCAACACCACCTTGGGAACATTCATAAGGTACTGAATAATATCCGAATTCAGTGTCGTGAAACCGACGAAATTGATTATGATCAGTGTGAAAATATGTTACAACCTTTAGAATCATTATATAATGATATTTTACGTGATTTTAAATCAGTATCTCACATAATCTCAAACGGCGTCTCCAAAAGATCTGCTTGGTTCTCTGGCGTAGGTGTTGTTTTTAAGCACATATTCGGTACATTGGACGAAGATGATGCTAAAGCTTATAATGATGCTGTTCAAGCTCTTTATAACAATGATAAAATGTTAGCAAACTCCATTTCTAGAAGTATCATGATATCTCAGTCGGCCATTTCTAACATCAATGAATCCCTACATGAAATTAGTGTAAATGAAGCTAAATTAACCGACGTCATTGAGCAATTATCTCTTAATATAACAGGAGTGATTAGAATTGTAAATTTTAAAATTAAGCTTAGTAATGCACTTAATATTTTGCAATCAAACTTATTGACGATTTCTTTCAAGGTCGAAGATTTATTAAACTCTATATTATTTGTAAAGAGTAACACTCTACATCCGTCTATACTTACACCCAAACAAATGTATAACGATATTTTAAGTAATCTTAAAATTATACCTAAATTTAGAGATTTTCCTGTAAACCTAGACATAAGTAACATACATACGCTAATCAATATAGCTGATTTAACGTGTTACTATTTAGATAATAAGTTAATGTTTATTATAAAACTCCCTCTAGTTAGTTTACTAGAATATAACATATATAAAAACATACCGTTGCCGACGCCCCACATCGCTGAAAATAAACCAAACTCTTTCATTATGATTCTTCCTTCTGAAGAATATCTAGCTATTAGTGAAGATAAATCTACATATACTTACCTAAAAACCTTAAATAGTTGTAAAAAGATACTTACCGAGACTTACCTTTGTGAAATTTCCGAGGTTTACGCGGTTTTGAATAATCCTTCCTGTGAAATTGAAATAATAACAAAAACCTTACCTTCCCTTCCTGAAAAATGTCCTATTAAGTTTATATCCGGTGATGTGGATGTCTGGCATAAATTAAAAAATAATAAGTGGATTTTTGTACAATCAAGTAAAACTAAATTAAGTATACAATGTAATAGTAATGTTTTAGAAAAGAGTATATCCGGTACAGGTGTACTGAACATTCCATTAGAATGTATAGCTTTCCATAATAATTTAAAATTGGTTCCTAAATTATATCCGAAATTGTACATACCATATATATATTCTGATTTTAATATTATTAACGATAGTTGCTGTAATTTAAAGACTTTCAAAACATTTCACTTTAATGTATCCTTACCTAAAATTAAAACTCTTAATTTATATGAATTGAAATCGTTTAAACCGGGAACTGATAGAATTATAAATAGTTTAAATAAAATAGAGTCAACTAAATTTGAGAATCATATCAGTTTCCCAATATTAACTATAATCTCCATAATTATGATTATCATTTTGATTATAATACTAATTTGTAAAAAGAACAAGTCTTTTGGAAAATTCAACATTAAATCAAAAAGATCAGTAACTCGGAAAGACAGTAATTCAGAAATAGAATTAAAACAGGTGGCGCCCCGGTTGCGCGTAGAATAATACGGAAACTTATCACAACAACCCTAAGTTTCCTCTTAACGGGGGGGTTGTTACATATGGGGTTCTCCTATAAAAGTGCTGACACTTTGCCTGAATCAGCGCTATCACTCCTGTGAGTTGAAGAGGGCTAGCGGATCGGACAGTTCACCGCCAGCCTCCTTCCAGAGCACTTGTTCTTTTCTTTATTCTATTTCATTTTATTTCTAATTCTCATTTATTCTAAAAGTGCTTCAATTTTGTAAAACTTAAATTCAATAAATCCGGTGTACTCAAAATTTGTTTTTTAAAAACTCGCGAGCCCGCTCCCGTGTAACAGAACGACCAGACGCACAGCGACGCGCCACCGCTACATGGTGGATATTCCACTCATACGCACGAAACGTTTCGGCGACACATTTATTATGCGTAAAGCTAAGGAGTGGAATTGCCTGCCTGAGTCTGTATTTCTGGAAAGCTATAACCTGGGAATCTTCAAGTCTCGAGTGAATAGGTTCCTTCTAGGCAAACGTGATCCATCGTAGACCACATCGTCACTTACGATCAGGTGAGATAGAGGTCAAACGTGAGCCTATCATCCATAAAAAAAAATGTAGGACACATATCTTGGATTCGTATAAAGAAGCTTCTAACACTAACCTTTGGGCCTACCACCCAAGTGTCGTCGATATCACAGCCGTCGAAATGTTGCGTTGGTCAAGGTCGACGGCCATTTTGTACCGTCCCATTGATAATCGATGCCGTCGCGGCGTAAGAATGAATGAAACGCTGTTTTTGACAGTTAAATAGCTGCCGCCTAAAAAAATTCAAATCGACGGCGTCGCTTTGAAGTGTCATTTCATTACGGCACCTCATGAGCTGTCGTTTTGAATATTATTTTCTTTTCCGACGGTTGATTACGATGCCGATTGCATCTAACACTGGGCTACTATGGCTTTTATGGGTGCGACTGCCGACGAGTGGGTTCTGCCGTCCTATTGCACTTAACACTGGGCTACTATGGCTTTTATGGGGGCGACTGGGTTCTGCCCTCCTATTGCACCTAACACTGGGCTACTATATGGCTTTTATGGGGGCGACTGCCGACGAGTGGGTTCTGCCCTCCTATTGTACCTAACACTGGGCTACTATGGCTTTTATGGGGGCGACTGCCGACGAGTGGGTTCTGCCGTCCTATTGCACTTAACACTGGGCTACTATGGCTTTTATGGGGGCGACTGGGTTCTGCCCTCCTATTGCACCTAACACTGGGCTACTATATGGCTTTTATGGGGGCGACTGCCGACGAGTGGGTTCTGCCCTCCTATTGTACCTAACACTGGGCTACTATGGCTTTTATGGGGGCGACTGCCGACGAGTGGGTTCTGCCCTCCTATTGCACCTAACACTGGGCTACTATGACTTTTATGGGGGCGACTGGGTTCTGCTCTCCTATTGCACCTAACGCTGGGCTACTATGGCTTTTATGGGGGCGACTGCCGACGAGTGGGTTCTGCCCTCCTATTGTACCTAACACTGGGCTACTAAGGCTTTTATGGGGAAGACTGGGTTCTGCCCTCTTTAGAAGAAGAGCCACCTTAAACCCCAGCCGCCGTATTCGACCCACGACTTGAGCAACACATCTGCCGTGGCCTTTAGTGCCGCACTTCAGTGCGTTGCTCCTCGCGCCATTACGAGGGTGTCGTCAGCATAACATGTTATGCTGACACCCTCGAGCAACGGACCGCGCAGCACCCAATCGTATCCGATGATCAGCACATCCCTTGCATACGAGTAAAAATATTATTTTCGTTGTTGTACAACCGACTTTTTAAATAAATACTTGTTTTTAAAAAGTTTTTTTTAATTATTTTATATTCAACTTTTTAGGTATAGTAATGTCATGGTATGAAGCACCAGAGTACAGAGGTGCTCCAAACTCGAGAGGTTTAACTTGTTTAGCTTGGGTGTTCTTATGGTCACCTACACTATAACATCAGACCCTAAATACCATGTGACACCAGAGACTTTGTCAAGACAAAACAAATGAGCACAACCTCGCTAAGTTTATCTTGTTTAGCTTAAGGGTCCCAATGGCCACCTTCCGACTCTATCATCGGACTAGCTCCATATTGTCGAAAAATTATCATCTTTATTACCAACGTATAAAGAGATAAAAAAACGCGCCTGAACATTTTCGCTTATAACTTTTTTATTTATAGTTCTACGACAAAAAGTTTCTGGACCAAAGTTGTAGAGAATTTAATTTGCAACAAAAAATGTTGACATTTTTTTTTTATCAGATAAATAGTTTAAGAGATATATCGTAAAAACCGTTTCAACCCCTATTTTCAAGATGGCGGCCGTGGGAGAAGGGTGGCGACCCCACAAACTTTGTTTTAGCTTTACATACTACACATCAAAAAAAAAACCGGCCAAGTGCGAGTCGGACTCGCACACCGAGGGTTCCGTACAAACCTGTAGGTATATAAGTAAAAGTTCACCCATCACGACAATCGAGTCATAGTTATTGTATTTTTATTGCAAAATTCAAAAATATTTTTTATTATATAATGTAACTAAAAATTTACGGTTTTCGCAATTTTTCCTTTATCTGTACTATAAGACGTTACTTCGTACCAAATTTCAAGATTCTAAGTTCACGGGAAGTACCCTGTAGGTTTTGATTCCCGTGCGAGTTTCGAAAATTTGCGACATAAACGGCTGTATCTTTTGATTGCTTTGGCTTAGAAGTTTGATTTTTTCACAGCTCCAAGGGACAGTAGAACTGAGTATTAGATATAAATTTCAGTTTGATACCTCCACGCGTTCTTGAGAAAAACGGTCTTGACAGACGGACGGACGGACAACGAAGTGATCCTATAAGGGTTCCGTACTTCAAAAGGAAAAAACGGAACCCTTATAGGATCACTTCGTTGTCCGTCCGTCCGTCTGTCAAGACCGTTTTTCTCAAGAACGCGTGGAGGTATCAAACTAAAAATAAAATTGCGTCCTCTAAAAAACGCAAGGTAAGGCCTAAAAAATTTAACATTTCAATGGACTAGTTTGGGAGTGACATTATTGGTTACACGTGAGTCACGTGACATGTCGACAAATAATATCACTCTCATACATTTCGAACTATTCCACTGGCGTGATAGCCAATAGATTGTGACTTTGTCTAGGTCCCGTTAGAAATTGCTTCAAGCGATAGTGATGTTGCATTTTAATGCTTCCGTGTTCTCTAAGATTTTAATTAAGTATATTTGTTTACCTGGTCTACAATAAAGAGTATAAATAAATAAAATATTTAAATAGTGAAGTAATTTTATATCCCTGAAGGTGAATGTTATTTAAACGCACAGGCATGTGTAATTCAAAACATGTTTGTGACGGTGCCTATCAATTTTTAATTAAGTAGAATAGATAGGAACATAAACTATTTAACTTCACGGTGTAACTTAAGATAATGATTTTGAATAAAATTAACAGGTTCTTCAGTTGCCGAAAATAAGCATTTTGCCATGCCCTTCGAGGTCGTATATCTTTACAGTTCACTTTTCGCTTATCAAATACACAGTAAACACAACCTCATCATAAAATAATAGTAATAGTGACACAGAACATTATACACATCCATTAGTATATATTAGTTCCACATGTTTTCCCACTTCTGTAGCTTCTACTAATTTCTCACATTACCCTGGACTCTACATAAATAATCTGGAATATGAAGTCCACATAAAATTATTTTTCGATGGCTTTACAGTCTCTCCCCCTTTTTTATTTTGCTTATTTTAGTTTTGTATATAATTTATAATTAGTTTTACAAGCCCCAAAATGTATTTCTTTCAATATCCAATAAAAATATTAATTAGAAGATACTTGATAAAAATATTGATAGAGAAACATGAAGATCCGTATCCACTGTTTGCTACTACTAGATGCCGCACGAATGCTGGTAAATGTTCGCCTGTGTTTAGTATCTTATTGTCTTATAACTAGAACTTCAATTCTGTTGCTAATTGTATAGCTGCAACGCGTCCAGTTACATCAGGATTAATATTGGAGCACTTAAGTACCTTTTCTTTTTTCGTGCGGAAGTCTCTTCGTATACCCCCCCGCCAGCCAGCGGGGGCGGTTATGTCAAGTTAAGCGACCTCCGGCGCCTGAGTCGCCTGCGACGCGCGGCGAGCAAGTTGCGGGCTCGGCGGTCCGGGAGAGTTCTAAGTCTCTCCCGGGCGCGCTCCGCAACCTCCTTCGCGAGCATTACATGCTCGCAGAAGGAGGTGACGGCGGCCCACGCGCTCGCGCTCCGCACCATTGCCGCAATCATGCTGCCGAGCGAGAGGACTCCCACCCCGATGGCTGCCACGAGGTCACGCCTCGGCGCCTCCCACGCCGGGCAGTCTGCCAGCGTGTGCAGCCCTGAGTCCTCGCTCGCGTCGCAGTGATGACACTCAGGCGTTGGCTCCTTCGATCCGATGCAGGTGGTCCCCGAAGCACTCCTTCCCGGAGATCACCTGCGTCAGTCGGTACGAGAGGCTTCCGTGTCGCCTCTCCAGCCAATCCTCCATGATCATAGCTCATATTATGCGTAAGTAAATTAAATATCCTAAGAATGTTATTAAAAACCATAATATTTCATTTTATTGTCAGATATACAAGTAATTATACATAAACTAGATATAAATTACCTTACATACAATAAGTATTCGTGCCTACTAAGAATCTACCTGTCAATCTTGTACCGGAACGACCTTAGGCAAATAACAACCGGAATCATTTAGCGGTATTAGAACGTATTGAACAATGCGTAAACGAAGTAAATCAACTCGAGATAATAAGCTTGTAGATCAAACCTCGCTCGTACACACAAGCAGGTACAATGTGAACGTCCTACAATGTTATTATTATAATTTAAAATTGCGCGTGAGTCAGTACATTGCGCACGCGGTCTCCACGGTGCTACGTTGTTAGGGCGCAGACAGACTGTGATGACTCGCACTGCAACAGAAAATGTTTTATTAATATTCGAGCACTCATTTAATACATAACAGTTTAAGCAGCAGAGCTTAAAATTTCACTGAACTTTATTATTTTTTAATGTATTTCCTTTGTTTTCTATAAAATACTAATAAATATTTTAACAGCTGAAGCTGCTGCTGGCGCAAAAGCAAAAAAGGGAGCATGTTTCATTGGTTTCGTGTCTAGACATATTACAATTTGCGTTCATTGTATTCTACTTATGCGGTCACTTGGATTTGAAGTTCAATAGTATTTTTAACGCGGTGATTAACCTAAGTCATTGCAATTAAATTTTAAAATAGAACATGAAGCGTTATATTAGTTTGCCTTTTGCAGAAGGTTCTTAAGAAGGCATTTAGCTCGGTGCTAATAACACTTTATTATGTATCTAAAAACCAATAACATAATTATTACAAAATACCTACGTGTCTAGGTGCCTCAGTTGGTCAGAGCATTCCCCCTGTAAGGAACTGGTCGCGGGTTCAAGTCCCGTCCTAGATGTTATCTTTTTCCGATCTAAATCTTTAGATACAAAATACCTACTACTACTTAACAGGATACTTTGGGAGTTTTGGATGGGATACCCTGTACCTTATGTACACAACTCCTGCGGCCCAAAATGTGGAGCTAAGTAATACTAGTTTTATGCTTCGAAGGAATCTGCAGGATGGACTCCAGATGCTGCAGTTTTCAGTTTCTTTAATGCTGCTCTATCAGCACGGACTGTGCTTCGACTCCTTTTTATCATATATTAAGACAGACGTTTCTCTCCCGGGTACGGCATGCTTTTTTTCAATTGTGGAGCCTGTTGCGCGTTAGTTCTGATTGTGCTGAGTTCGGTTCTTTTTCAGTGTCTCGAGTGTAATAAAGCTGTCCACTCTACAATATGCTCAGCACTCTAGAAGTCTAGACTGCTATCAGTGTGCAAAAGTCCTTATGTGTAATTGATTTAATTACTTACTGTACGACAAACAATATGTTAACCTTATACGTGTCAGAAGTATTATCTCGACAAGTGATACAGTTATTGTAGTCAATAGTGTGTATAGTTGCCTTTATACTACGTGATCAAATACTACAGTAGCTCACAATAAGCTCCATTCACCATAAGCACTAAACAATATATTTGTAACGGCGTCATTTACAAATATCAACAAGGAAACCATTCACCAGGTCATCAGAATATAAGTAGGTGCCAAGGTTCCATTTTTGTATGAAATTGATTTACGTTTTAGGTAGGCGATAATTAGCATGTTCGTATTACATATTTGTTGGTGTTTAACTAAAAGTAATTGAATCATTTTTTAAAGGTTACGGTGTAGTATATGCAATTTGTATAATAATAGGTCTTTACCTATGAAATTGCCGAAAATTTCTTACAAATTCATGAGTTCGTTATTCCTGTAATATAATAGCTATTTCCATTATTTATATTTTGTTTGAAAGTTGATTTCAAGATTTTACAACTCTGTATTAAATTATGTTTTTATTGGCCGCTTGATAAATTAATTCGATCTTCAAAAACAGCACTTCCTAAATGCTATCCATTTTGATGATTAATTTCGTATTACTTAACAGCTGTCACTTTTCAAAAATGTAATAAAAGTTGCTGTTTGTTAGCTTTTAATGTTGTCTCAGTCATACACAAAAAAAATCATAAAATTTGGATTTGTCATTCCTAAAAAAAAATCAAAAATGTTAGTACTGAAAATTGGGTTTCCTCCAATTTCTTCAAGAAAAAGGGCAAATTTCATATGTAACGACCTAATATAAGTTTGAATACATGAATGAAGGTAAAAGTATCCTGTATTTGAAAAAAATGTTTTAATACTTTTGAGATAAGAGTTTATGATAGTTTGAATGCAGCTTATTTCTGAATTTGGAAACACATACCGTCTGACCTCCTAACCCCGAGTGGAAAGTCAACACCAGAGCCATCAATCAGCCGGTGTACCAGATTGCAGGTAAGGTTGGCTAGGGCTCAAAGATTTTGATGGCGAAAACATCTCATCTCTATTGCCTGTCATGTAGTATCTGACTTTCATAAGTGTGGGTTGGTACTTTGTGACTCGTATCTATTTTCTTCTAGCTATCACTACATATTATATAACAAAGTCCTTCGCCGCGTCTGTCTGTTCTAGATAAACTCAAAAACTACTGCTTCGATTTTCATGCTGGTTTTATCAATGGATAGAGGGGTTCTTGAGGAGGTTTTAGTATATAATTTTCCAAGGGTTTGTATACATTGGTTAAAATATAATGATATTTGTTGGAGGTGTCCGCAAAAAAATAAGCCATCTGGGATCTTTCAACGAATACGCTGCCTTTGAGATATAAGGGGTTCCAGAGCGCGGATAAACATACTTATGTACTTTTTTTTGTAAATATATACATATCATACATAGAAACACCAAGACCAATGCAAATAGACATATACATGCATACAAATATTTGCACTGAGCGGGAATCGAACCCGCACCCCTGTCGTAGCAGTCGAATGCACTACCGCTACGCCACAGAGGCCGTCAATGGGTTCTGTAATGCGTATAAACATACTTGGTTACCTTTTTTCCTAAATAAATATGTATTATATAGAGACACCCAAACCAATGCTATTGATGCACAAAAATATTTGCCCACAGCGGGAATCGAACCCGTGACCTCTTTCCTGGCAGTCGAAAGCCCTAAGGCTAAGCTACAGAGGTCGCAAAAATTTTAAAAATTATAGGTGTTCAATTTTTAAATTCGACAGAGTATGGTAGAAATTCTTAAATTAACAATTTTTATTGATAGTATAATATTATTTATTGATAGGCTAAATACCATAGATACCAATGCTGTATACAGCATTGGTATCTATGGTATTTAGCCTGTATTTTTTACTATTCTATATTATTATATTCTTTTTTGTAGGTCTAGTCAAGGTCTAGAACTAGACTGTGGTCAGACTTTTTCCCTGCATGCAATCATAAATGTATGTAAGCAAAAACATATGATTTACAAACAATATAACATGGATATCTAACCAATGAAACTAGACTATGGTAGTTGGCAAGGTGACCACATAATTGCTTTGTAATATTATCTCTCAGGCGATGTATAAAATTTTAAAATTATTCACACTTTATGTATTTAAATATATATCAAACTCAACTTCAAGAAGACTTTCAAGGTTCTCAATGAGTTGGATTCCTAAGCCTTCATACATTAAATTTCTTGGTATATACAAGTATTTATAGTAATTTGATGAAATATGGCTATCGGGAAATCAAGTTAATCATAAAGGATGATTTTATAAGCGTTTGGTTTTTAATTTACAAAAAAGAATAGGACAATGTTAAACATGATTTTACTTCGGGCCACTAACCAGGTGAATCTTACACCCACTTTTTATCATTTTTCTCGACGTTTCACATGATTCTAAGTCTAATTAAGCCAAAAAAATTTTTGTGTCGGTCTGTCTGTTGGTCTGGAGGTCTGGATGTCTGTTTACGCAATAACTCAAGAACCACTTATCCGATTTAAAAAATTCTTTCGCCAATCATCTTGTTTGGTTAATGGGAAGAACTGATTAGATTTTGGGGTTTGTACGTTCAAGGTTTCGGGTACCTACCATACAAATTGTCCCTAAAAATAAGTTTGGCCCGAAGTTTGACTATCACTGTGTGATTTCCGCCCCACTACTTTTTTTTATTGACGGTTCAAAACCAATCCATGCTATTTATGTTTTAAAGATTATTTAATGTAAATGTTGGTTACGTTTTAGGTGATCTATACGTGAAGTCCAATTTTGCAATTCAATATTGAATAAGTTACTTTTTTTCGAGCATATTGGCTGGCATAATGTTGTCTTCTAGTACTTAAATCGATGGCGATGCTAGGTTATCGGCATAAACAAGAGATTTGATGTACCTCCACAAAAAAAATCCAACGGAGTCAAATCGCACGATCTAGGTGGCCAATTGACTGGTCCAAAACGAGAGAACCAATAAATTCCAATTTGAACTTCACGTATGGATCACCCAAAATGTAGTCGTGGCTATCATTTACATGAAATGATCTTTCCTGTGTTTTTTTTTTAAATTAAAAACCAAACGCGTAACAGTCATCATTATAATAATAATAATAATGTCGAACGACTTCGACTGACTATGACCAATAAAACATTATTATTATTATTATAATGTAGGTATATATGTATAATGTCGAACGACTTCGACTGACTATGACCAATAAAACATTATTATTATTATTATAATGTAGGTATATATGTATAATGTCGAACGACTTCGACTGACTATGACCAATAAAACGTTATTATTATAATGATGACTGTAAACGAATACGGAAAATCACGAGGTGTGAACCGACGAACTCAGGACGAAACAAGACGAACAAGTGTCACTTTTGATGTCATTTGATTTTTTCTGTACCTACCTAATATACCACGCTCAATCCCACCTCATTCAATGTATTCAATTTCAGTTTTAGCTGAAGAGATAGTACCAATTTTAGTGATTTCTTTTAGAAAAATATATTTGAGAATATTTTATAAGAAAATAAGAAATCCACGAAAAAAGAATTAAGATTGAATTTGCAATATACATGGGGGGAGATATCCCATTAAATGTTCTCCTTCACTTACCTTGTTAATCTTTATTAATTATGAAATTTCATGACCTAATCCTACCTACATTTTCAATAAGTAGGTATTGTAACTTCTATATTGATGCTGGAACTTAAACTACACTTTAAGTCTCAGTAATAATTAAAATAGTGAATAACTTCGATATTTTCTTTTTAAACCTCGAAAATAAATAGAAATCAAGGTAACCGGTGTGGCATTGCGGTAGACCGTTCGGCTGCTAAGTCAGAGGTCGCGGGCTTGATTCCCGCTCAGTGCAAAGAATTGTTTACAGGATATATTCAATTACAATGGCACTGTCAAGTGTTTAAAAATGTATCGGTTTACATTTTACACCACCCATTTACTAAGCTACTAAAATATACCCACCAAGAAAATGAAGGCGAAATGAATTTTTATTCATGGAATTAAGGGTTGAAGATATTACTACAGATTCCTACAGAACTTACCGTTTTGCCGTTTGACAAAAAAGCACACAAATTTATTTGAATTAATTAATAACGAAATATGGTACAACGTGTTGAACAATAGAAGATATAAGTCCAATATATCACATCGAAACAACAAACACAACATAAAACGAGAACGCTGGAAGTTTCCAGGTAAAGCTCCACAACGATCTTATAAGAGCTTATGTAGAGCTTTATTCATTTAGTCAATAAAACCTTTGTTACCATGAAAGTTTGAGCGGCTACTGTTTGTTGTGATGTGTGCGCAGCGCATGCGCCGGCCTCCGCTCGTCGCTCCGTACGACTATACCGGCCAACGACCACTTATCATCGAAGGTTTGGTGTGAGCGCGCCTCCTTGCAGCTGTGCGCGAAATTCAGCTGCTAATATTAGCATGCGAGTCGCTCGCTCGGCTGTGTACCACGTCGGCTGAACGCGAACGCTCAGCGCCGCACAGCGGTGGTTTTCCGGGCGAGGTCGCGCAGGGCGGGCGGCGCGCGCCGACGCGCCCTGTGTACCCTACCTCTTAATACAATATCTACCACACCGACAACAGGACGTTTCACATCTGGATATTATAATTCCATTAAACATTATTAGATTGTGTTCGGTAAAGTGCGGTATCGTAATCAGGACAATCTTGAACTGTGAGGCGCTCTTGATATGTGAAGCGGAATTCTTCTGTTGACGGATCAGTGCTGTGTATCACAACAGGTAATAAATTTGTTTTGTTGTGGTTCCATTTTTATTTGCTTTTGTTATGACAGTGTATGGTTGAAATCAAAAGTGAAAAGCAACTATTTGTAAACTAAAACAGTATGTTATGTGTTGTTTGAAATAAAAGTATCTGACTTCATGTATAAGTGATTACTTAGGTATATGTACATAGGTGATATGCACAGTTAAGTACACGCAGAAGCGTAAAGTGTTTATTTATCATACTACTTATTGTTTCATGATGGTACGCCTTTGAAGTTCTGTTTGGTGATATTATAGTATATGAAGTTAGCTAAATATGGATAACCACATTGACTTTGGCCAATAATCAAATGAAGGTTTTTTTATTATTTGAATTATTCTGTAACTTATTTGGCAATTACTAAAATTAATTAAACACGGACCGGGGGCCATCAGGGGGTCATCAGGATCATCATCTCAGCGCTAGTCCCGGTTGCATCCAGAGCTTGTACTTTGGAGCCCAAGGTCCGCTCTTCTACTCTTTCTTTTGATTTGGCTTCTTTTTGCAGTTGAGACTGCCATCTGGTCTTCCAACCCCGAGAGGAAAGCCTGCGCCTCGCCGGGGCCTCGTCCGTTAATCAGCATGTGTAGGTGGTTGGTGGGTGGAGGTTGACTTAGACCCCGAAGATCTTGAGGAGCCACTAAACACCTTAGGCAGTACTACAGTACAGTAGTGTATTGTACTGAATTGTACACGAGTTTGGAAAGGGATTCGAGTTAGCGTATCAAACCCATGCGGTTTTATTACGCTAACTCCCTTTTCAAACTCGTGTTCAATTCAAGGCACCTGTCCTCAAATCGCGGCCAGGTTCTAAACACGTGTTCAAGGCGATGCATGGAATAGACATGTAGTGCGGTTTAGGTAGGCATCTTAAGCAATTTTGAGTCGCAAAAACGTGTAAGATAAGCATTATTTGTGTGACAGTCCTTAATGATGTGATACCAACATCAGGGTTAACGCCCCGACTTGCATACATTAGGTTGGGAGACAGGTTTAAAATAAGTAGGTAGCCTTAACCTTCCGCCTTAACTTGTGTAATATTTTTTAGAACCACGCAATATAAGTAGTTCAAATTAACCTTGCCCTTGAGGTATTTTAAAGGTTGTCTGGCAGGCACTGACTGAAGCCTACTGAACACGGGAAAGTAAATACGCAGACGCATGCTCCTTGCAAACCCGTGCGCGAGTGGAGGGCATTGGGAGGGCACGTGTCTTTGGACAAGGTTTTAAGGGGAGTTAGCGTCATATTTATATACCTATTCCCAACTAGATATAGGAGCCCGACATAACCGCCCCCGCTGGCCGGCGGGGGGGGGGGTATCCGAAGGGATTTACACACGAAAAAAAAAAAAGGTATATACACCTACTTACAATATGACACAACTGATGATAGTGAAGAATACTTGTACAAATTAAAGACCAATACCCTATTCCATGATACATGTCATAATAATGACATGATACTGTCAGCTACAGTAGCATTACAAAAGAAGAAAAAAAGCGGTCAAGTGCGAGACGGACTCGCCCATGAAGGGTAGCAGCAAGTAACATAATAATGCTTTTTTTTAAATTTTATATTTGAGTTGATTGAATGAAAGGTAAATTGCGGTTTACGATTTATGACGTATTAAAAAAAAATACTAGAACTCGTTCAAACCAATTTTCGGTGGAAGTTTGCATGGTAATGTACATCATATATTATTTTAGTTTTATCATTCTCTTAGTTTAGAGGTTACAGGGGGGGGGGGGAGGGCACATTTTACCACTTTGGAAGTGTCTTTCACGCAAACTATTCAGCTTAGTAAAAAATTATATTAGAAACCTCAATATCATTATTGAAGACCTATCCATAGATACTCTACACGTATGAGTTTGATGAAAAAAAATTTTTTTTCTATTTTTGTGTGAAAATCTTAATGCGGTTCACAGAATACATCTACTTACCAAGTTTCAACAGCATAGTTCTTATAGTTTCGGAAAAAAGTGGCTGTCACAGCCACTTTTTTTACGGACGGACAGACAGACAGACAGGACGAATCTATACGGGTTCCGTTTTTTGCCATTTGGCAACGGAACCCTAAAAACGGCGTGTATTATTTTTGTTATTCTAGTATTATTGTAAATATAATAAAATGAGTATCAATGAAATTCTTTTTCAAATACTGTAACAGTCAATTTAACCCGTGACATTTACGAGATGACCATCAGTCGCGGTTGCTACCGCTGCGGTCTTTATATTAAGTTTAGTAGAAATATATTTCTCATAAACTTACTAAGAAAGTAATGAATCTGCAGGACTTTAATATACCTGAAGCATGGGTTGGCTTCTTAATGCGTATTACTGGAGCAGATACAATGGAAAAGTTCAAAGAATACTCTAAATGAAAGGTACATTACATATCTACACAGGATACTTTGATAAAAATAAGTAGGTACTTACTCGGACATGTTGGATAATGATTATTTATATACAGACGGCTCGAACCTCCAAGGATTCTGGTCACACTTCAATATGAAATGAGAACATTTTATTTTAAGTATCAGACGTCCAAAGCGGGTAACCTCCTAAAAAGTACTTAACATTAGGCACAAAATTATGAATATGCATTACAAGTAGTTACCTATTGCAGCGCTAATTATTTCGTATACAAATAACTAAAATTATATGTTTTCTCACAGTAAAAAATCGAATCGATTAAAATATTGTCAGGTATATTTCTGTTAGTGTTTCAAGTGGGCACAGATAGAATATTGAATATCATTTTATAAATTTGCTTTACGGAACCTGGACATAACTATTTAGTTCAACCTATTAAGTACTTAATATATGCTTCTGATTCACACGTGCCTTGTTCCTGGTACGACCTCAAAAACCAAAAGAGCCGGCAGCCATCCTGTTACTATATTCACTTTTCGCTTAAATCTGAATGTTTCTACTACCGATAAGACAAATAAGAAAAAGTAACCAAAATATTAAAAGAAAACGTCATCATTATGTTTGTAAGAGATGACAAGTTATCATTCTATACTAATATTATAAAGCCGAAGAGTTTGTTTATTTGGTTGAATGCGCTAATCTCAGGAACTAATTGGAAAACGAATTGGAAAATTCATTTTGTGATGGATATCCTATCTATCGAGGAAGCCTATGGGCTATATATCATCACGCTACTATCCAGAGGAGCGGAACAGTAATCATATATGTCAACAATTCGGGCAAATTTCTATACATTATTGTAAAACTAATAAGTTACAGGCATATACTCTTAGGTATGGGTTAAATAGGTGCCACGGGGGATCGAAGTATGTCACGGGCGAATCCGCGGGGGACAGCTAGTAATTTAAATTTCTAAAGTCATGGAGTCATGTCTCGTATACTTACTGGTCCACAGAGTCTTGAGAAAAACTTTAAAAGTATATTGGTAAGCATTCTAAATATTGCATTTATAATATGTATTGTGCTGCAATCTTTACACGTCAGATTACATTAATAATTAATTGTAGTTATAGTTAATTAGATTAAAATAGCTACATACATTGGAGTCGATTCTGTTGTGCATTTTCACTAAATTAAACTAAAAATTTTATGTGTTTTACGTGTTGTCTTTCTAGCCAATTCAGTTGTTGTTTTGTTTTCAAAAATTTCAAAAACTATCAACTACAAACCGTAATGATATTGAATAGTTTAAGAAAAGTTCTGGAACAAGCAAAACGAGATTAAATCGAAATATATATTTAGAGACTTTAGTCTAGTTTAGTGAAAATGTACAACAGAATTGACACCAATTATGTCTATATTAATCTCAATGGCTACATACTATGAAAATATTGCCATCTACAGCTAAAATAAAAATTAAGATTAGGTTTTTTACATTTTCAACCGACGACGTCTAGTTATGGCAGTTTCATCAAATTATGTTTTACATCAACTGCCACTGTTAGTTCATATCTTAGAGAAACACTGATTTAATCAATTTGTTGATGAAATGACGTGATATTTATTTATACACAGTGTGTAACAACATTCCCATTATTCATATTTTCAAGCGATTGCTCTTATTGGCATATCTCCAACAATTTGAATCACCGCGGGGAATCGTTCAGACGTTCCACGAATGCGTAATTACCTAAACACCTGAATATTATGATGATAGACTGCATTCTTCTCATGTTCATACTGTATATTTCCGCGAAAACAAACGCGTCTGGCACAGAGTGGTTAAGTTAGGTTCTATGCTCTTTTGTCTCTTGAAAAGTAAACTTAAGAGTTTTGCCTGTATCGCAGGGACTGTCACCTGTGCTAAATAGTTCAATTAACTTTGAAATTATGTAATTCTCAACCCTGAATATATTGTTCTGTATCGGGGACAATAAAGTGGAATTCCTTTTATTTAAGACTCCTCCTTCCCCTAACTGCCAAAGTGATCACAGTTACGTACTGTGTGAAGCATTTTTGGGTGGGCTATCGAAATCGTTCCGGTTTCAGCCTACCTCTTATTTTAGGCGTAGAGTAATGATAATACCTAATGACTTCAATTTATATACTACTTACTAAACTGGCTGAACAGAACAAAAAAATTGGTATTGCGAAACATCACAACCCGACCACTAATTTTTTGTTTTTTTTTTTTCAGCAGAGTAGTGTGACTAAACCAGCGCACTCGAAGGGCCTTTTATTGTACGATTTTCATGAAACGGCTGTTTTAAAAACTCTTTTACTTTACGATTTATTGAAAGGCACTATTTTACTGTAAAATAAATTGGTGATATACGTGTAATATATATATATGTATATATTATTGGATATCTACTATGTGGTGTTGTCACATTTTAAGATTTTGGGGAGATATTGGGTCTAGGAAATGGCATTTAAAATTCCAATAGTACTTTATTTTCATTAATATATTATTTTTAATCTCATATGGTTATGTATTTACGATAGTTATGTGTCCCTTATTGATCGGACACTAGTTTTGTTACATACTGTATATCCAGTCCACGGAGTGAGGAAATATCTTTCCTCACTTCCTCAAGTCCTAGTTTTAGTTAGGATAAGGCAGGCACAAACAACAAATAGCCCGAGGGGATGATATATCCAGGTCGTCTACAGGTCATGTCTAAGTAAAGAATGACGCATAAAATAGTACCTAGGTACTTATTTGTTATTGTGTTATTTAATACAACGTCATTATTAAGGCGTGGCTCTGTAACAAAAATTCGCCGTGAAAGTAACAAACGATTACAGCTGATACGATGAAGGCTGCATTATAAATTATAATTTTCATTAACCACTTTACTCGTTCGAAACAAAATCATTTTGTACATGACTAGATAATGTAGCAAACAAGTAGATACAATGGGAGTTGAGCTGTTACCGGTGGCTATAGACACTTGCAACACCAGAGGTATTGATGTCTCCCGTTACCGACCTCCAGCCTACTCCCCAAAGTCCAAGGAAGTTAGTCAGCTACCCTGTTCATCAACAGAATCAACACTATACAAGTGCTGTTTACTTGTGTTTACACACATGTTCCCTTCTGTGTACAATCCCCGGTTCTTTAAGCGGGGTGTGAAAAAGTATCTGTCGAGGCCATCAAGGTAGGGGCTACCCTTTTAGGGACAGCATCTACTATTTGCATTTCACCTCAGCTTACCATCAGGGGTGCAGTCAAATTGACGGATCAAACACAATAAGAATGAAAATAAACCAATACTAACAACCAAATGTTTGGTCCTGTACAACCGATCTAGTTGAAAATTATCCTTGAGACGTCTGGTATGCTTTGAGAACAATGGCCATCATTTCGAACAATTGATTAGTAATGGCTTAATTGGTATAAGAAAAATAGAACGGCATTTCTACTTCATTGTCAAGTTTAACTTGTAACTTCGCTGGCATCAACTTAATTAAATCACGTCTCTTGTTGCTACCATAGTTGGGATGAGTTCGTTCGACAGTGGTAGGTACTACTTTAGGTTCTAAAGATGCGTATTTTCATGGAGCATAATCAATAAGCACTTAGAAGCATATTTTTGAGAACATTGACAACATTTTCTTTGTAATGGGAGACTTTAATTGGACATTATTACAGGTGGATCACAGAATATCGACGCCAAGTAACAGTATTTGAACTGTTGCGTTCCGTTTGGTGAGTGAGAGTGCCGGAGCCCAAATTCCTTTCCCATCCCCTCCCAAACTCCTTTCCCATCCCTTCCCAAACTCCTTTCCCATCCCTTTTCCTTTACAGGGTCGGCAGCGCGAGTGTAACGCCACTGGTATTGCACACGTTCATAGGCCGCGGTAACCGCTTCCCATCAGGTGGGCCGTGTGCCTGTCTGCCACCTTAGTGGTATAAAAAAAAAAAGGTGGGTCTTTCCCTGTAAGCCATGGGAACCTGTTCGAGGGTTAAAAAGTCTATGTGTTTTTCCAGACTATAATCGATCCGTGTACCAATTTCAGCCAGATCCGTCCCAGCCGTTTGAGCGTGATTTAGTAACAAACATCTTCACAAATTTTCACATTTATAATATTAGTAGGATTAACAAATCCAGTAGAGCCCCACTAAGATTTGTAGGATTTCTTGAGACAGTAATGGCCTATTCGTCGAATAAAATCTAAAAATCTTCAGACGAATGGAGAGCTCTGTGTCAATGAAATATTTTCAACGAAATTCGAAACAATTCTTCATTCGACTTATGTTATTTTCGATGTGTTTTATCTGCATAATCTGACATTATGTAGTAGCGGATGTTTCGGAATTCAGAAGTTTTCAGCTGTAAAGTCGGTTGACTTGTAAGTCTAATTGGATTTTACCGATTTCAGTAACATGAAGAGATAGCAAGATTGAATTTAATTTTATTTTTGAGTTTGGTTGTGGTTGTTTATTTAGTAAATGTAACAATTCTTGAGCTCATACATATATTTTATTAAATTTATTATTTTGATGATGGCTATGACTTTATTACGATTATTGTGTACCAACAAGGTTAAATGTAAGCTTCTTGTTGTATACACCCTAATATAAGCATCTAATGCCTGTGGTGTACACTCTTTAATAATGAGATATTTTTAAATGCAAATCTGTATGCTTTTTCATCACACTAGATAACTCAACTAGTTAACTGAATGAATACCAGAAAAAATAATGCTGTGCAAAGAAAACCTATTGATTAACTAAACATACTACAAAAATAAATGAAAAATCACACAAAATGAAGTTACCTTTTTTATCGAATACACATCAAAAATGTGATTCGTACATCGGATATATGATTTTGAAAACGAAAATACGAATTGTTTATCAAAAATACTAACTTGCACTCTAAATTGTACAATCTTACAACGGAATTTCTAAAACTGATATCTAAAGGTCGCTGCGGGCACCACACGCCGCGGGAGCGAGCGAATCGAGCTCGTGGACACCGCGCGCCCCGACACGGATAGATATAGGTTAGAAGGCACTTAGAATGATGATAAACGATGTTCCTAGAAGTAACTTAGGTGATCGTTTTCCTTAAAAAAGTTTCAATGTTTATTTGTTCAGTAGAACGGTTCCGCAAATACCATTAAACAGTATACTAATTAGATTCATTTTGTTTGCATAATTCGTGTGCAAGTCAGTATTTTTGGTTCGAAAAAAAGGAATACACAGATTTCGATTTAAATAGATGCCTTTAATAATTACACGACGCGACGCGGCATAAAAAAAATGACGTCCTGAAATTTATTTTATGATGAATTCCGAACAAGGGGAATCAGGGTCATTACTACGAAATATATTGGGTGACTGTTCTCCTGAAAGCAAACTATTTCAGGCCATATATTTATTTTTTGTCTAAAGTATCGAAAAATCTATCAAATTTTACCAACAAGATTTGACATAGATTTTATTTCTTTTGTTTTGCAATTGAAATAATTGACTACGTACGGTGTAGGTCCATACTGTCTGCTAATTTGCCATCCAAGTAATATAAAAATAATTATAGTGTAGCTAGTTTTTAGGGTTCCGTACCTTCAAAAGGAAAATGAAACCCTTATAGGATCACCCAATTGTACGGCTAATCCGTCTGTTAAGACCTTTTGCTCAGTAACAGTATAAAGTTGAAGTTCAAATCACCTCTTGAAGTTGTGAACACATCAAACTACTAAGTCAACGTAATAAAAAAATACAGACATTATTATTATTCAGCATATTTATTCTCTCGCAAAGGAATCAAAACATATTGGGTACTTCCCGTTGAGCTATAATCATGAATTTTGGCAAGAAGCATGGTCTTATAGCTCAAGTACCTAAAGAGAAATGTTCGAAAACTGTAAATTTGTAAATCTATCACACAAATAAAAACCACAATTTAAACTTATTTCAATCAATCAAATTTTGCCTATTGTAGTCTACTGTTGGCCATAGGCCTGCTCTCTGGCATTCGATTCTTCGCCATCCGCATCAGGTCAATCCCAGCTACCTTATCCAAGTCGTTGTTTCTTCTGACTGGGAGCGTTCCACTATATCTTAACCGATTCACGGTCTCCACTGTACTCTGACTCTGATGCTGGCCACATCTTCTGAAGAACTGATGGCTATAAACGCTTCCCATTGCCCACTTCAGTTTGCTATATTTCTTACCCCAGTTTTCCAAAAGCAACGTTAAGTTTGTCCCTTAAACCAGTTGTATACAGAACCACTTTGACCGACGACGCGACGGTTTTTATTGTAATGAGGCTATCATTAAAATACATGTTATGCAGTTCAGTAGAGTAATTTCTACGGTCTGCGTTTTATAAAACCAAGTATTCCGCCAAGTCTGTCTGTCTGATCGCGATAAACTCAAAAACTACTGCACTGATTTTCATAATGTTTTCATCAATAGTTAAGGTGGTTCTCGAGGAAAGTTTCAGTATATAATTTGTCAAGTTTTTGTATACATTGACTATAATTTAATGATATTGGTTGGAGGTGTCGGAAAAAAATAAACCATCTTGGAGTTTCCAACGAAAACGCTGTCTAACTCTTTGAGATATAACAAAATGATATATGGTGAAATTGTGTATCTTGGTTGTGGTGGTGGAATAGGGTCCCATGGATAGCCGGAACGGGATCAGAATTCCACGCGGGTGAGTCCGCGGGCAACATCTAGTTATACAATAAATAAACCAACATGAGTAATACCATTTAGGTATAAATAATCACTAATCAGATATTTATTATGTAGCTTTGAATCATTTCATTACGTGATGGCGGTAGCGGGGATGGAACGTGACCTCTGGGGTCCATGGACCCACTTCTAGGTCACTTCACAAACACTGCAGATATCATATCAATAAAAGGTTATGGTTTTGTAAATTTTAATCTTACGATACTCGTATTATCAGTTTCATAACGGGGTGTGTGTGTGTGTGGTCGGTGGGACATGTCGTGCGGTGTTCCGCATGGGTCGGTGTTAGGGCCGCTCCTGTGGAACATCAGTTACGACTGGGTACTTCGTAGTGCTCTTTTAGAGGGTGTTGCCGTGACGTGCTACACCGACGACACCCACGTGACGGCGCAAGGCCAGACGCACCGTGTTGCATCCATGAAGGCCACGGCCAGAGTTGCCCAAGTCGTTGGATGTATTCGGCGGCTGGGTCTCGAAATATCCCTCCACAAGTCCAAGACTCTTTTTTCTATGGGCCCCGGGGTCGGAATCCGCCACCGGAGCCCTCGATGAGGTATTTGGGGCTCGTACTTGATGGGCGGTGGGACTTCGGATATCATTTCCGAATCTGACTCCCAAGCTCAAGAGGGTAGCGGTTGCTCTCGCGCAGCTGCAGGAGGCTCTACACTAGGGTCGTTTGGACCATGACCTTTAATGGGGCCCCAGTATGGGCAGCTAGGCTGACGGCTAGTAATGTAGCAATTCTACGATTGTGAGTGCTGGTCGTCAAGATCATAAGAGGATACCGCACGGTATTCTTTGAGGCGGCGAGTCTCGTAGTCGAGATGCCTCCATGGGACCTGGAAGCGAGAGCAAGATTTGATCTTTGATCGAGGGGCAGCGATCTCAGCTCCGCCAGGTGCTCATGGAGGAATGGAAAGCACGACTTGGGCAACCAAATGCAGGGTCTACCACGATTTTGGCGGTAAGACCTGTCATGGAGTATTCGTTGGAGAGGCGCCACGGTAGCCTCTCCTACCGGCTGATGCAGGTGCTCACCGGACATGGCTGACGGTGATTTCCTACATCGTATAGGCCGGGAGCCGACGTCCGAGTGCCATTATTGTCGGGGCTGCTCCGTGGACAACCCGCTTCACACACTTACAGAGTACCCTGAGTGTATGGAGCGTCGCCATGTCCTTGAACCAGCCGTCGGAGCATGAAACCTTACGCTGTAGACCCTGGTGCTGGGCATGGTCGGCAGCGAGAGTATGTGGAATGCCTCCACCTTCAATTGCGCGCCGGGAAGGGCTCTCCCTTGCCGTAGAAGGTGAACCGAGCGGCGGAGATCGCAGAACGATTTTCGTCCTACATGAGCGCGGGTCTAGGGATGATGGTCGCGGCTAGCCGTCACCCTAGCAGAAGAAGGCCCATGGTGGCGGCGTGTTGTTTCCGCGCGCGCTTCTCTTTAGGTAAGTGGAGGATTTAGATGCCCAACATAACGTCGGGGTCGCCAGTACTAGCCGATGTGATGAAACACCGTGCGGTTTAAGTCAGTTTGAGTCCGACACGCCCACCTCACCGTTAGCTCCGGAGAGGTGAAGCACGACCCCTCGTGCTTCAACACCGCACTAAAAAAAAGGGGTGTATTATATACACCCCTTATTATAATATTCTGAGCCCAAGAGCCAGGGTGGCTGAAGAGAGGGTGGCCCAAGGCTGTGGCGCAGGCCAGCTAAATGCTGATGACGCTGTAGTCGAGCAATTCCCTCGGGATTTCGTCATGGAAAACTATTAATTAATCATCACTTCAGTTATAACAAAAACCAATTTAATCTTAGATTGGTTATTCATTGAATAAAATAGCAACAAACAGCTTTAATTAATTTCGCGTAACATAATTACATGCCAAATCATTGAATAAGTATTCTAATAGATCACTTGGAATGACGAGGATGACTGTACTACAAGTACATTTGTACCAAGAGACTTCGACGTCACTATACAGCGATTTAAGGAAACTTGCCATGGAAATATTTGACCTACGTATGTATGTGAATTGTATCCCATAAAGTTTCCTTTCTATATATATATGATTGGTTTATGGGTTTATAAGTCCCTGGCAGTTCAAAACCCTGGTTAGTGTATTGTCTGATGACGTATTGCAACAGTCGTTGTGTCCTGAACTTTTTGAGTGAGTACCTTCTTTTTTTGTTTTTTATTCGTGCGGAAATCCCCTCGGATAACCAGCCCCCCCCCCACTGGTCAGTGGGGGCGGTTATGTCGGGCTTGAACCAACTAAAACCGCATGCCGTCTCGGGTCTACAGACGCCGGGGTGTAAGGTTGCCCATAGGGCATTTCCCTCGCACTCTGACTGATCCTGGGCCATCTCCGGTTTCGAGATGGCCCCTCGGGCTTAGGAACCACGGTGTTCCCGTCTTGCCCTAGTTGGGGGGGGGGGGGGGGCGCTAGTCACCCCGTCGTCCCGGCCTGCTTCTGCTGATGACAGGTAGCCTCACCTGCCACCCCCAGGCCTATTGTTTTTAGATTTCGGCACAAAAATGACTTTGTTACGATTAAACGTAACGATAATATTATTTGCACATATTATCGTCGTTCAGCAAGTTCATCGTTTGACAAAAACTCACGAATTTATAAAACACAAGTTTAATCCCGTGGTTTCTTCAGTTGCACTTAGTTCAAGATGAGCGGTCGCCCACCCGAGTCTTTCTGACTATTCACTTTTCCCGAAAATTGAACTATCAAACATTAACATTTTTGCAAATCGCAATCGTAGTTTCAGAGATACTAGGGCGTTCAAACAAACAGCTATAACGTAAAATGGTTATTATCATTTGCATAAAGTCACAGCCCGCCGTGCTCCGCAGAGCACGTAAATACGTCGAACCTAATGGACCCTATCGTCTTAAACTTGTATGCCTTGTAGTACCTACCAATTAAATACAGTGAACAATGACACATATGGACCATAAAATGGTTATAAGTTTTTTCTTCGACACCTAAGAAATAGTACAGATCTAAATACTTGCAAATTATCGAATACTTTACTAGGCGATAAACATTTAAAACTAAACGAAAATCACAATGAAATCGTAAATGAATGAAAGTTGAAAGATACTTTCATGCTCAGATGGTACTGTAGTACCCTGGGGTTTGGGTACCACGTGTGTATAAGGCGACGAAATTATATGACTTCTTTGAAGGAAAAGATATTCTTTATTTATCACCACGCGCACTTCCTACTTATATTATCAGGGATTTACGCGGGGTCGGACTGGGAAGTATAACGCGGACTCGGCCCAAGGATAGGGCTTAAAGCGAGATTCTCCTCAGGATACTTTGCGAAGCTTCAGTCGGAACGGCTCCTCCAGATCCGTCCAGACTCCAACTGTCGAGGCCGCGATTGTTTTACCCCGTTCCTCATTCAAAA
Organism: Cybosia mesomella; assembly: GCA_946251805.1. Classification (NCBI taxonomy): domain Eukaryota; kingdom Metazoa; phylum Arthropoda; class Insecta; order Lepidoptera; family Erebidae; genus Cybosia; species Cybosia mesomella. Next base: position 22,202,522 of record OX276401.1, read on the forward strand.
TCTTTTAAACTCGTAGAATAGTTTTATTTAATCTCTGACACATGATGGCCAGGTCAACGAACTGTAGTGATCGAACGAGGTCCGAACACTACAGTACTGAGAGTAAATGACCGCAGACTTAAGACCTGTTGCTTGATCTCGAGGGGGGTGGGACACGCGGAAATTAATTCACTGGTGTAAACGTGGCACTTTTTGAATTTCGTGGAAATCTTGACATAGGCGTCTCCGATATTAATAGTTCTAAAATCATTTTTTTCTTGAGATTGGCGAAATTGTGGTGATTGTTTTGACAGAAGCCATTAATTGAAAGAAAAAGAAGGCCTTGAAACAAATCGTCCGCTAGCAAAAATAATGTATCTACTTGATAACACAGATAGAATCTATATTAATTTATTCTTCAGTACCTTATTTTCATTTACCTTCATAGGCGAGGACGTATCCCAGAAATTAATTGAAAACACATCAAACCAATTCGGAAATGCTCGACGTAGCCATTCAATATTTTATTTACATTTCGTTTTAATAGCTTTGATCTATGTAAAATAATGGCTACCGCCTTTCTGTTACGTATCAAATGGATGATTAAAAACGCGCATTCGGGAATATCGATATAATTACTTCATTGTTACGGATAGGCAATATTTATTCGGAAGTCCGTATCATTTATCACGTTATGTTATTACTTTTAAGTCATTAGATATTGAAACCAATTTACTGAAGTTCGCAGATACATAATAGTGCAGTATGCAAGGAGTGTTTATATTAAACGCAAATGTTTCCGAATTTTGAATGTTAATAGTCATGATGGGAACTTGATCCCGTGGTGGTCCCGGGAGTTGACTACCAAATGAGCTACTTGGATCCGTCCTGGATAGTGGGTTCATTTTCTGGAAATCGTTCAGAGGGCATACCATGACGAGCTATATATACTTAGCGAGTAAAACATTGCTTAAACATTGTAGTTTAAACATTATAAATTGAAATCCGGAGAATTCGGACCTCTTTTTTAATGGACTGACGCATAGTGAAGTAATGGAGTTGTGGAATTTCGCTATTACCTTTTCAGTTGAACTATGTACGCAATTTTTTTTCTGTTTAATTATTAAGAAAAATCAAGAAAAAGGTGCACGAAATTACATTATTATTTATGTGAAAAATGACAGATGGTTAATTTGCAGGACGGAATTTCGGGGGAGGGAGGGGATTTGGACCTTTGCTTTACTCATGCTGCTGTAATTGAATATTTTGAATCGAAGGTGTTTTGTGCTGATGAACGCATGCTACTTCGAATGATTCATGTAATGTTTATAGGCAATACGTGAATTAATGCTGTTCACAGATCTATATCAGAACTTCAGAATATTGACCTTGTCGTTTTATTACTATTTTTACGCCCAAGTAGATGTTCTAGCTACATCGAAAACTAGCATAAATTGGATTTACGAGTCATAAGCTCTCATGAGACGAATATCAACGAATTCGTTATTTATCATGGCACAAAGAAATGACTAACAAAATGATACATCGTTCTAAAACATGTAAAGTACTTAATTTAAAAATCTACGTATTTTATGCTCGCTTTATCAGTTCTCGTTAGTATCTGTGGTGGACTCGTCAAGGTTCACTCTCTGAATATGGTCAAGTGTAATATTACTGCATTGGCATCGTTAAACGTTAACGTCATATACATTTGTATTACAGAGTGCGAATGAATTTTCAAGAAAGCCAAATTTTTCTTTTGTCATCATTGTGTTAGTCCCGATTGCATCCAAATATTGATCTTTGAAGCCTGAGGTCCGTTCTTCTACTATTTAGCTTGATTTGTTTATCTTGGCTTTTACGGGAATGACTGCCACCTAACCCCGAGACGAAAACCTGCGCTAGAACCTCGTCCTTCAGGTGTAGATACCGGCTTGCAGGTGAGATTGGCTTGGGCTCGGAAGATCTTGATGTGGCGCTCATACAGCCTGGTGGGGTTCCTATACACTCAACTTTCTTAGTTCTATAGTTCATTAAATGTTAACCCGTCATTATGGGCAATGTAAATAATTCATCACATTCCGAGCCTTTTCCCAACTTGTTTAGGGTCGGCTTTCAGTAAATAAATATTTGACATAGCTACTTATGTTTATACTGGAGATTGATGGCACTTGGTGGAACTTGCTACACATATTGAATAAATCACTTGTACTTTTCCACAATTATTTATTTATTTGAACCTTACCGGTTTCACCTTACGGCATTATCAAAGGTCTACAATGTTTTAAACTAAAAAACTACCATATTTTATGTGTGGGTACTTTTAAAAAAGAGAGTATACCAGCTTCAACTTTTTTCCCCAAAATTTGGGGAAATTTAAATTTTCATAAACGTAATTATGTTTTGTAAAATAATTTATACATTATAAAATTAATTGTATTACAGTGAAATGTCAAATATAAAATGTCAAGGAATTATAATTAAATTAAATTAAAGTAATTGTCAAATCAATGATGTCAAATGGATTACATACTTAGATTACAATATATAAAAATGTCAGTTACAACAATAAATTAAGATTACAACGAATTAATATCAAATAAATAGGTATGTATATGTCATCATTATTGTAATAGAGGTGAACGGCTCAGATCTAACTGTTGGTTAATTATATTGTTTCTGTCCGTGTTTGTCAGTCTGTTTATTTCCAATGCTTCTAGGGCGTTCATTTTCCTGCCTTTGTCACATAGACGCAGAGCTTTAAAACCAACTTTTGGGTCAAAAGTGTGGTTTTCCAGAAGCAGGTGTTCTGCAAAATTGGACTCAGTTTTTTTGAGTCTCCAGCCTCTAGCGTGTTCAGCGACTCTAATTTCAAAGGATCGTCCAGTTTGGCCAACGTATTTTCTGTTGCAGGTGGAACATGTCAACTCGTATATACCACTCCTCTGTGGAATTGGGGTTGCATCCTTATTATTACAGATTAGGTTTTTTAAATTGTGAGTGGTATAAAAAGCTGCTTTGCATTCAGATAGATTTCTGGCACATTTGTACGAAATATGACCAATATACGGTATACGAGCCCATCGTTTTTTGGGTGTTTCCACGGTCATGGATGTATCTCCCTTGTACGCCAGACCTGCGACAGTCCTGTATCTTCCGCGTGTAACTAGCCTATCTATTAGTTGGGATAGGTAACCATTATTGGTCGCTATGGCCTTAATCACTGTCAATTCATCCTCAAAATCTGAGTGTGACATCGGGATCGACAGTAGTCGGTGCACCATCGAGTGGAACGCGGCGTGTTTATGACTTATTGGGTGCCTAGAATTTACGTGTATTACATTATCGGCGAAGGTGGGCTTTCGGTAAATTTTAAATATATGTCTGTTGTCAATTAATTTAATAGTGATGTCAAGAAAATTAATTTTGTCCTGTCCTATTTCTATAGTGAATTGTATTTTGGAATTAATTGTATTAATAAATGTCAAAAAATTATTTAGGGTCTCTATATTTCCGGGGTGTGTGTTGGTGGGGTGTGTGTTGGGTAACCTCCTCGAGTGTCGCTCCGATTCCGATCCCGCTGCAGTCCGGGGGGAACGGAATCGGAGCGGCCGGTACACCCTGGGCGGCGGTCAATGGCTTCCCCTTCACCCCTTCATAGGGTTGGCATTGATCGTCGGCCAATACCCAACGTGGCGGGAACACATCGCTCTCCGTACTCCTCTGCTTTCAGAGGAGACAGGATGAGCGATGCTGTTAGTGGTGAGATGGCCCAGGGTCAGCCGGGGTGCGAGGGATATGCTCTATGGGTAACCTTACACCCCGGCGTCTGAAGACCCGGACGGCGTGCGGTTTTAGTCGGTGCAAGCCCGACATAACCGCCCCCGCTGGCCGGCGGGGGGGTATCCGAAGGGATTTCCGCACGATAAAAAAAAAAAAAAAAGGGTCTCTATATTTCCGGTCCATAAACAAATAATGTCATCGACATACCTATACCAGTAAGCAATAAATGGTTTATACATACTGTTCGTTAGAATTTGCTTTTCGATACAATTCATAAAAACATCTGCACAAAGTGGTGAGAGGGGGCTACCCATAGAGATAGAGACCCTAAATAATTTTTTGACATTTATTAATACAATTAATTCCAAAATACAATTCACTATAGAAATAGGACAGGACAAAATTAATTTTCTTGACATCACTATTAAATTAATTGACAACAGACATATATTTAAAATTTACCGAAAGCCCACCTTCGCCGATAATGTAATACACGTAAATTCTAGGCACCCAATAAGTCATAAACACGCCGCGTTCCACTCGATGGTGCACCGACTACTGTCGATCCCGATGTCACACTCAGATTTTGAGGATGAATTGACAGTGATTAAGGCCATAGCGACCAATAATGGTTACCCATCCCAACTAATAGATAGGCTAGTTACACGCGGAAGATACAGGACTGTCGCAGGTCTGGCGTACAAGGGAGATGCATCCATGACCGTGGAAACACCCAAAAAACGATGGGCTCGTATACCGTATATTGGTCATATTTCGTACAAATGTGCCAGAAATCTATCTGAATGCAAAGCAACTTTTTATACCACTCACAATTTAAAAAACCTAATCTGTAATAATAAGGATGCAACCCCAATTCCACAGAGGAGTGGTATATACGAGTTGACATGTTCCACCTGCAACAGAAAATACGTTGGCCAAACTGGACGATCCTTTGAAATTAGAGTCGCTGAACACGCTAGAGGCTGGAGACTCAAAAAAACTGAGTCCAATTTTGCAGAACACCTGCTTCTGGAAAACCACACTTTTGACCCAAAAGTTGGTTTTAAAGCTCTGCGTCTATGTGACAAAGGCAGGAAAATGAACGCCCTAGAATCATTGGAAATAAACAGACTGACAAACACGGACAGAAACAATATAATTAACCAACAGTTAGATCTGAGCCGTTCACCTCTATTACAATAATGATGACATATACATACCTATTTATTTGATATTAATTCGTTGTAATCTTAATTTATTGTTGTAACTGACATTTTTATATATTGTAATCTAAGTATGTAATCCATTTGACATCATTGATGTGACAATTACTTTAATTTAATTTAATTATAATTCCTTGACATTTTATATTTGACATTTCACTGTAATACAATTAATTTTATAATGTATAAATTATTTTACAAAACATAATTACGTTTATGAAAATTTAAATTTCCCCAAATTTTGGGGAAAAAAGTTGAAGCTGGTATACTCTCTTTTTTAAAAGTACCCACACATAAAATATGGTAGTTTTTTAGTTTAAAACATTGTAGACCTTTGATAATGCCGTAAGGTGAAACCGGTAAGGTTCAAATAAATAAATAATTGTGGAAAAGTACAAGCGATTTATTCAATATGTATAGCTACTTATATAACTTTACGAATTACTGGGCGGATTAAGTAACCTTGAATCCACCCAGTAATTCGTAAATCGTCAATTCGTCGTTTTCTACAAGTTTAACCTGGGTGAATGAACTAGGTAGGTGTTACACGGGTATGTAGGCACCTACCCTAATATTCTACATAACTGGGTACTTTCCTATAGTGGGAATAAATATTCAGAGCTTATTAAATAAAGAATAACAAAATAACGGTAAAAGTTACGCCCTTTCTAATTATATCGATTTTATTTACTTTAATCATTCACCCAACCACTACAATAATTATATTTGATGACAAAGAAGTTTGACATGAGTTCTTCATTTCATGCAAGTTTCTGTGGAAGGAATTTACCGTTTTGACGTTTAATGATATATAAAGAAACTAATTCGACATTCTGTCAAGTTTCTACCTACTTATTATACAAACAATTCATAAACTACTTACTGCCTACATAAAAGTACCAACTATTAGGTAATCTGTGATAAAAGTTCACACAAAGACGAGATAATTTTTTAGACAGATTGTGAAGTTCATATATTTCTATACAGTTCTATGCCTACCATGCATATTATGCACGCGGAACAAACATTAAAAGATATATATATAAACGTACACATTTCCTGTATATGACCTGTCTAATGTTTAAATAAATACGACATGAGATTCCTTATGTTTCATTTAAATAATTACCAAACCAATCATATTTAAGTACCTATCATACTATATAGATAACTACTAAGCTATTAACTTTTAAAATACATAAATAAACACAAACATTTAAGTAAATCGTGTCGTTCATTACTACTAATTATTACAAATACTAAGCTCGTGAGTTAATACATAGACAGCTACATCGTAACTAAAATAATCTCATCTCATCTCATCTCATAAAGTCACGCCTATATCCCCGAAGGGGTAGGCAGAGGTGCTAGCACCCACATTTCGCCAGTTTATGTTTAGGTCAAAATGTAATAGGGGTGTGTGTTGGGTAACCTCCTCGAGTGTCGCTCCGATTCCGATCCCGCTGCAGTCCGGGGGGAACGGAATCGGAGCGGCCGGTACACCCTGGGCGGCGGTCAATGGCTTCCCCTTCACCCCTTCATAGGGTTGGCATTGATCGTCGGCCAATACCCAACGTGGCGGGAACACATCGCTCTCCGTACTCCTCTGCTTTCAGAGGAGACAGGATGAGCGATGCTGTTAGTGGTGAGATGGCCCAGGGTCAGCCGGGGTGCGAGGGATATGCTCTATGGGTAACCTTACACCCCGGCGTCTGAAGACCCGGACGGCGTGCGGTTTTAGTCGGTGCAAGCCCGACATAACCGCCCCCGCTGGCCGGCGGGGGGGTATCCGAAGGGATTTCCGCACGATAAAAAAAAAAAAAAAAAGGTCAAAATGTAATAGGTGGCGAGCCTATTGCCATCAACCGGGCACTTATAAACCTGCGATAAATACACACATAACTTCGAAAAGCATCGAAAAGTCATTGGTGTGTGCCATGGTAAAACCTGGGATCGAACCCGAGACCTCGTCTCAGCAGTCCATTACCCATACCACTAGGCTACCGCGGCTTGAGAACTAAAATAAGTATGGAATATATTCTAAACCCATTCTATATTTTTCTAGCTTCTACTAAATGTTATTTGAATAACATACAGTAAACGTCAAGAAAATAAAGAAAGAAGAATATTTATTAACTCTCTAATATTACATTGATACACTTTAGTTACAATATTTGTTATGGAGAGAATGTCAAAGGGACAACAACTCAGCATAATATTGGATTGCATCCAACGCTGACAAGTACAAAATACAAAAACCAACGTTTAATAAATCAACAATAAAAAATAGCAACAAAAATTGTACTAATTATAAAAACATTATATATATACAAAATTGGACATAATAAATGAATTAATTAAATTATGAAATTAAAACATGAATTAAATTTGAAATTAAAAAGATTACTAATAAATAACATTAACATTGAGCCAAAACATACAACAAAACAAAATTACATATTATTTGAATTGCAAGCAGCGTTCCAGCTCTAACTTCCACCAAACCATTACAGACACCAATTTAGCGTCACATTTGCTCAAACACACTCAAATTGATTTTGATGTTCGAGCAAAAATATCCACAGTTATTTTTTAAATTAACGCTATTCTTAGAAAAGAATAAGAGTTAGTAATTGATATAACAGACTGGAATCAAATATATTCTACAACCTACAACCTGCCTTCTCATATTTTTCTAGTTTCTACTAAATGCTATTCAAATTGACTACAGTAGAAGATAAAAAGGAATAAGAGTTAGTATTTATTAATAACAGACTGCAATCAAAATTCCCAATTGATTACAGCGAGGCGGTATACTCTTGACCTAGTTAGCTGAAACTGGGGCGATACGAGCTTGTCCGGGGCCGAGTTGCCCTGAAACAGACCCAGTTGTCAGTTCTGCTATTTCGTACACGTGATTAACGTGAGTTCACATTTTGAATATACTTTGTCAACATTTTTTTATAAAGGAAATTGAAATGCTTGGACCCCACAATTACAGTACAGTTGACATAGTTAAACAATTTTTCTAAAGAAAATCACTAAATATGGTACTAAAACTGAAAATATTTTGGTAATTCCTCAGAGTGTCTTCTCCTTGTTAATCGAATTAACATTATGTACCTTTTTTTTTCGTGCGGAAATCCCCTCGGATACCCCCCCGCCGGCCAGCGGGGGTGGTTATGTCAGGCTTGAACCGACTTAAACCGCACGCCGTCTCGGATGTACAGACGCCGGGGAGTAAGGTGGACATTTTCCTCGCACTCCGACTGATCCTGGGCCATCTCCGGTTTCGATATGGCCCCTCGGACTTAGGAACCACGGTGTCCTCGTCTTGCCCCAGTTTGGGCGCTAGTCACCCCACCGTCCCGGCTTGCTCCTGCTGGGGTGACAGGCGGCCTCACCTGCCACCCCCAGGCCTGCGCTCATGGAGGACGCGCGGTGAGCATGTTGCGGGCTCGGCGGGCCGGGAGAATTCTAAATCTCTCCCGGGCGCGCTCCGCCATCTCCTTCGCGAGCATTACGTGCTCGCAGAAGGAGGTGGCGGCGGCCCACGCGCTCGCACTCCGCACCATTGCCGCAATCATGCTGCCGAGCGCGAGGACTCCCACCCCGATGGCTGCCACGAGTTCACGTCTCAGCGCCTCCCTGCACGTATATCCCACATTTTAGGTACAGAAAAAAGAGACAGATGACAGTAAAACTGAAATAAATGGCACTCACACATGTCATGGTTAAAATGGCTATGGTATTTTTGTAGACCTATAAAGGAGGAACAATCCCATCATACATTTTTTTGATGTATACCTATTATGTATTTATATATCCTCTCGCTCGGCATCTTGCTCACGGTGATGGTGCGGAGTGTGAGGGCGTGGGCTGCCGCTGCCTCCTTCAGCGGGCAAGTAATCCTTGAGAAGGAGGTGGCGGAGCGGATCCGCGAAGCCCGCGAGGCGCGGCGTCGTTCAACGACCTCCGTCCTTAATAAGCGCATGCCTGGGGATGACAGGTGGTGCCGCCTGTCACCGTAGCAGAAGCAGACCGGGGTGGCGGTGCGTTGCGCGCCCCCCTTTTACCATTATAAAGGGATAACCGTGGTTCCCAAACCCAAGGGGGCCATCTCGAAACCGGTGATGGCCTATGGTCAGCCGGGGTGCGAGAGAAATTCCGTATGGGCCCACCACCTCACACTCGGCATCTGAAGATTCGAGACGGCTGGCGGGGGTTATCCAGGGGATGATGAAAAAAAAAGAAGGCAAGCGTATTCGATTAAAGCTTTCAGTTTGCTTGATTTTTTTGTTTTTTTTTATCGTCATATTTCAATAAAAGGAAACAAAACAAGATTTAACTAGATATAAAACTTTCCTCTTGAATCACGCTTTCTATTAATGAAAACCACATTGAAATACGTTGCGTAATTAAGAAAATAGTCTGAGCATGCAAATCGGCAGGGACTTTATTTTATACTAGCAATCCGCCCTTGCTTCGCTTGGGTTTATATAAGTATTTTTAATTTACCCACAATATATAGCCTATGTCCATCGAGGATAATGTACCTTTCAAATGGTGAAAGAATATTCCCGATAAGTCATTGGTTCCGAAGATTTCCCCAAATATATAAACAAACTCACAAAATTTGGCCTCTCTCTTTATAATATTAGTATAGACTATGTAAAGATCGGATGCAACCGGGATCGTCATTAAGAAGATGACGAGTCATATAAAAAAAAAATTACATCTCATAAGAAAAAAATAAAAGCCTTTTTTTAGCCAGTTTTCCGTGAATCATTTCGAAGCGCTAACAAAATTTTTCAATGCTCCGCGTGCCTCATTGACCTGGAACAATGAAAAATAAAGATACAGTTTAACATGTTCTTTGTGATCTTAACTTGTTCTTCCTATTTAGCAATCACATTAGGACAGTACAATGGTTAAGTTAGCGCAACGCGTTCTGTTGACAGGTGTCATCTATAATTTCAATGTCAGTTACCGTAAAAATGTGCTATTACGAAATCTACAGCATTGAACAGCACTAATATTCGGTCATACTGAAAATAGAGTTTGTTTGTTATGCTTTGTGTTATACAATCGAGTAAATATTATGTTAACTGTTTTATTTTATTTTTATACACACCTTTATTCGATAATGTTGCCAAGGTCAAATTAAAGGCATTTTTGAAAGACTTAAAGTAACTCAAAAGTTTATATAACTTTCTCTTCACACAAAATTATGAATGCGGAAGTAAATAGTTCGTTTGTTTGTTACCTTTTAACGATTAAACCACTGAATCAATTATAGTGAAATTTAACAAACAGGTACTTAATCTGGGACCTAAAGAAGGAAAAAAACTACCTTTATATGAACTTGACCTCAAATCAAATCCACATGTACAGCACCCAACTGTTGTCTTGGCACGTTGGGAAGAAGCGTGAGATTCCGACTAAGATCTGTTTTGTAGAGCGTTCTCTCTACCTCAAAGGGCACTTCTAAAGCTTGATATCTTTTAAGAGTTTTTAAAACTGAAGCTATACTTTTATTATTTTATAAAACTGTTTTAACTACCCTATGTAGATATCAAACTGTCAGTCTGATGTGCGATAGATAGAACGCTCTACAAAATGGAAGTAAGTCGATATTAGCCAGACTCTCACTCGTCTTTGAAACGACATGAAAATTAAAAGCCCGGTACTGTAAGTACCTTTTTTTCCGTTTTTCGTGCGGAAATCCCCTCGGATGCCCAGCCGGCCGACCGGCCAGCGGGGGCGGTTATGTCAGTACTAATGCATTTTGAAAAACCATGCTTCCCCTGTGAGTAACACGATATTGCTGAATTGTGCATTTACTTTCAAAGTTTTTCTGAAAGTTCTCAAGGCAAAGTAATTTTTTTTATATATTTGTAACGTCAATATGACTTTACCTCGTCTGATAAGGACTTTACCTCGTAAGCTAAAGGGGTAAAAATTAGGGTCACCATTACAGAAACCGATAATGTTACAACGGTGGCTCTCAGCTTGAAGGCCTCATCAGATGCTTTTTCACGCCCCGCTTAAAGGATTCGGGACTGTAGGAAGAAGGAACACGTGCGCTGGTACAGAATTTCAAATCTTGAGGGAGCGGCAAAGAAAAGAGATGCCGAACCGCTTGGTTCTTGACGGAATTGTTTGCACCGTGTGAGGGTGATACCTCAGCCTTGCACGTGTTGTCTTGTATAGGAAAGGAGAGGGTGGAATTGGTACACTCGCCATGGTAGAGGCGGAAAAATACTGCCAAAGAGACAATATCTCTACGCAACTGCAAGTGCTCAAGGGCGTTGGTGACCTCAGGACTAATAAATTACATTCCATTACAGTTTGATTAAAGCGACGTTTTAGGGTTAGCGGTAGGATTTCCACCCGTACTTCAATATAAAGTATTGTACGTCATTTCAGGTAATTGTCTTGCGACTAAAATTATGTACATACGCATAAATACTTTATTTCGCCTAAGCCTCGTTTTTCAATCAGCTTGGTGGTTAGTCGGCCTTACGATTGAGAGGTCCCGGGTTTGAATCCTGGCAAATACACTACCGACGTGAATTCCCTCCAAACACAAGCAATTTAGCTTAGCTGGAGGGCTTAGGGTGAATACTAGTAATTTCGGTTACTTTTTTACGGTTTTCTTAGAAAAAAAAAATCATCGACCCTGAAGATATTGGTGAGGCCTCATACACCTTTCTTGAAAGTTGCTAACAAATACTACCAAATATGTTTTAAACAAGAAGATAGAGAAAATAAATTGTAAATACTTTATTTTGACACAATTTACTTTTTCTTTGTCTTGAATAGCCTGTGTAAGTACTTTATTTGCACAAAAAAGTGGCAACGGTATTGGTGGTGATCACATATATGGTGACTAATTTCCATCAAGCGCGGGATTTCTTGTCGTCTTACTAGTATAAAAGAACTTCTCAAAGGTCACCTTGTTATTTCCAAAGCGGAACTATCAGTAGTGTATCCCTCCTTTACAGTTATAATCCCTACTAATATTATAAATGCGAAACTAACTCTGTCTGTCTGTCGCGCTTTCAAACCTATACTACTGAACCGAATTTGATGAAATTTGGTACAGAGATAGGCTAGAACTAGTCCCTTATGAATAAGATTTGACAAAATTAATATTGGGCACTGAATGAGTCGTATGCAATACTAAAAAAACGTGATTGTCGTTTAAATAAGCTTATTCATGAGTGTACCGTATAGTGCGCAAGCGCATGATGCGTTGATTCACTGAATATTCATTTCCGCATGTCCCGGCTTACACCGAGTTCTATTTCAGAGATACTCCTTAAATCTACCATATGTCTTCGATGTTGTATCACTCGAATTGAATAAAAAATAACTCGGTTTTAATATTTTATACCAATCATATTAAAAGTGTGAAATGTCCTCAGTTACGCAAAAACTACTGGAAGGATTTCGAAAAGGTTTTCCAGACTATGTTATATCTTTAGTTTTAGTTATCACTGTGAGAAAACAATATGCGAATTATATATACTTTGACTTATTTTATAACCTTAGACGGGTGTATGGGACCAAGATCTTCGAGGTACAAGCCATCTCATCAGCAAGGTGGTTCATTTGCTAATTGACGGACGAGGTTCTGGCGCAGGCTTTCCTCTCGGGGTTAGGGAGTGAGACGGCAGTTGCTGCCGTAAAAGCCAAGATAAAGAAATCCATAAAGAAAGGAGATGTAGGACAACGGACGCTGGGCTTCAGAGATGAAGCTTTGGTTGCAACCGGTATTGACACATGGATATTGATGATACGTAACATAAAGTTAAAATGAAAAAAGTTGCGGGAATAGCTAGCATTACAAAAAATTACCATCACTCTGTTTATAGTTCTTGTTCACTAGCAGAAACAACAATAGTAAAAACATATAATATTTTTAAATCCAGTTGTCAAATTGGTTGGAGTTAGTCAGCGCCAAGAGAAGATGATCATTATCAAATGTTAAAAATTATTTTTTGAGCAAAGTATATATTCCTTAGTAAAAATACTGTTTAACCGCTTGATGGACTCTGTTAAAACATTTTTAAGTTTTGGTTAATATGTAATTCATCATTTTTCATTTTTTTTCATCCAGATTTTTAATTGAAATCTGCGTTATCATCTACTTTTATGGCGGAATGTGCCTGTCCATCATGGCTTTACCTTCACCTCGAGAGAGGTTTACCTATGACAGAAAAGCTTGGTGGAAAAGGTACCATTTTTTCGTGCGGAAACCCTTTGAATACCCCCCGCCGGCCAGCGGGGGCGGTTATGTCGGGTTTGAACCGACTAAAACCGCACGCCGTCTCGGGTCATATAGATCTATAGAGCAGGTCTATAGAGCATATCCCTCGCACCCCGACTGACCCTGGGCCATCTCCGGTTTCGAGATGGCCCCCTCGGGTTTGGGAACCACGGCGTCCCCGTCTTGCCCCGGTTTGGGGGAGGGGCGCTAGTCGCCCCACCGGCCCGGCCTGCTTCTGCTGGGGTGACAGGCGGCCTTACCTGCCACCCCCAGGCCTACGCTCACGGAGGACGGAGGTCGTTAAGCGACCTCCGGCGCCTGAGTCGCCTGCGACGCGCGGCGAGCAAGTTGCGGGCTCGGCGGGCCGGGAGAGTTCTAAATCTCTCCCGGGCTCGCGCTCGCGCTCCGCACCATTGACGCAATCATGCTGCCGAGCGAGAGGATTCCCACCCCGATGGCTGCCACGAGGTCACACCTCGGCGCCTCACACGCCGGGCAGTCCGCCAGCGTGTGCAGCCCTGAGTCCTCGCTCGCGTCGCATCAGTGATGACACTCAGGCGTTGGCTCCTTCCTGATCCGATGCAGGTTGTCCCCGAAGCACCCCTTCCCGGAGATATCCTGCTTCAGTCGGTACGAGAGGCTTCCGTGTCGCCTCTCTAGCCAATCCTCCATGATGGGCCTTACCGCCGCTATTGCGGCGGTGGAAAAGCTACCTACGCAGTTAATATCGATTTTATGTCATAAGAAAGAGATTTCTATATGTAACAACTCTCTTAGTCTCAGTTACAATTCGCGTCTACAAATAGCTCACGAAGCAACATTCAAGATCATTGTTTTAAATTTGTAAGATTTAATTACGAAACCTTCAGTCCGGTACAAGGTTTATGTACACTCTCTAACATTCACTAGGTTTATCGTATTAAGTCATAATTTGTATCTAAATTGCTCAATCCGTAGGATCCACGCATGGCCGCTAGTAAGGGCGTTACCCAAGCGTATCAATAACTTGCTTTTTTGTATATTAGCAAGAAGAGTTAAACTACACTTTACAACTTGATTATTACATATGTATACACGGTACTTCTAACAAACTTTTTTTTTACTTTCGTATTTCTAGCTGTTTTTTTTTTTACCGGAATTTTCACTAGTTAATAGCTGATATAATACGATGTAACGTAGATTATTTGAATTTTAGAAAATGAATGATAGTTCCGCATAAAAAAATAAAAAGCATATCTTTTCTGTGCCCAAATCTATTCCACGCGGACGAAGTCGCGGGCAGCGGTAGTCTTTAATATTCAATATAAAATTTGTATGATAATGCAAAGTCAAATAGATAGGTACATCTTTGTTGACTTCGATGTAAGAATTCTTCACAAAAGAAGCTTAAAAACAAGAAGCTTACGCTGAAGAACCTTATCGTTGAAAGCTTTTTTGCTTTGTATTTTATTTTCCCTGCTTCAATATCTTTTATCTTTAGTATGAAATTTCCCGAGCGAAGGTTAGGACTTAGTTACTTTGTTTATTTATAAAAGTCTACACACAGTGTCGGTATCTAATTTATCAGTAAAACTTTTGAGACTTACAACAGAAAAATTTTACTTGACTTGACTTGTGAAATGTTGGTGTTTATTAGTTTCGATAAATTATGTGTAATATGTAAATCAAAGCTGCTATCGCGTAACATTCAAAGTAAAGTTCTGCTATTTATAATTCTTTTAATGAAAACTGTTAATCATTATAATTTTGACGGTAGTTTATGAAGTAGGTAGGTACCTATAACCTGTAGAAAAGTTTCATAAGCTCGCGCGAATGGATTACTGTCTCTAAATTTAGGGCAAAACCAGCCCAGCGTCGTAAAGCTATGCGAATGTATGTAGGTTAGCGAGAGCATCACAAATAACCTCTATCGTAAAATGTCCCTACAGTTTCAACATTAACTGCATTATATTTCGAAGTAGGAAGCCGATCCGGGAATTTCATTGCGCAAGCACTGCGAAATAGATTGTGGAATATATATAAATGAAATATTTTGTGGAGACGAACCTTTTCGGAAACCAGAGAGCGTTTTTATTAATTCGTTGATTAGCAACTCGGATAAACATACTCAGATACAAACGTTTCGTAAATACATACATATTTCTACACATGAATAGATTACAAGTGTCATAATATATTCAGTGATATTATATACATATAGGAACACTAAGATCAAATATTCATCACAAGTATTTGCACTGAGCGGGTCTCGAACCCGTGTCTCTTACTTAGGAGTCGATACTCAATCGTTACCGCGCTTACCCTCTTGCGAATCCTTCAAACTCAATGTTTATTTTCAATGTTAATACTTTCTATGAAAGAGTGAGGTCAACTGGCACAGGCATTGTTATACCTAAAAGATGGCCTCAACATAATCTTAAAAAAAATACTGTATGTTACCGAAATAAAGAATTTTTGATTTGATTTGATTTTCTAAGTCAAAGTCAAAGTCAAAAACCATTTATTCTGCATAGACCATTAATACGGCACTTACAAAACGTCATAAAAAAATAAATAATCTAATGTTTGGCAAATGGACCACCGGTTCGAAACGCGGCCCTGTCCTGAGAAGACTCCGGCAAGAAACTCAGCGGGCTGTTTTTTTTTGGTCTATTTACAATAGTCTAGTACAATATTCCATTTGAGTAGCATAGAGAGAGAGCAAACAGTTCATATCCAAGCTTGTTTATCGTCTAAATAGTCTTGAATTTTATAGTAGCCTTTTTGGCAGAGTTTACTTTTAATTTGGCTTTTAAATTTATGAAGAGGTAGATTCTTCATTTCACTAGGAAGCTTGTTGTAGAAGCGTATACAGTTACCCTGAAAGGAATTACTAATCTTGTGGAGTCGACTATTACAAACCACAAGATTGTTTTTATGTCTAGTATTTACGTTATGTATATCACAAAGCCTTAAAAAATTGGAAATGTTTCTCCTAACATACAAAAGATTTTCAAAAATATATTGGGAAACTACAGTTAGCAACACATTATTGTATATATAAAAATACAATATGTGTTGCAAAGTTAGAAAATCAAATCAAATATCAGGTAATCTTGGTAATCAATCAAATCTTGGTAGGTAATCTTTGTTCAGGACTTCACCTACCTGAACTAGGTTAAAAGGCATGGACGCTTTTGATTTTGTTTTAAAACAATGGTTTGTATAATTTGTTATAATTAAGTAATTACATAAGAATTTGTTTGATTAGGTAATTGAGGTATTATATAAGGTTATCTATCGATTGATTTCTAACATTTAATAGTCATGCCTTAGAGTGCCTATTTTTTACATTATAATGTGAACAAAGTCAATACGGCTAAATATTTTAGGTGACAAAGCTTGATATTTTATAACCCAAAATGGCAGCTACATAATACGCATAATAAACAAGTAAATTTTAGGAAACATCGGAATCGCCACAAATAAAAAAAAAGTAAATTTTATGCATCTAATAAAGTATTGTGAATAATCTATTATAGTGACGTAAGCTGAAAGCTCATTTTGTTTCAATAGATAAATAGCGTATGATAGAACACGTTTCGCTTGTGTTACAATAAGTGTTAATAAAGTCAGATAAAATAATATATATGATGATATGAGATCCTTTGATGTAAGAGAACCACGCGTAATAACGGGTCATGGAACTAATAAGTATAGTACTAATTAGTTCCATGTAACGGGTACATAACTATTACATAAACATAACATAAAACATAAACTCACGCCTATATCCCCGAAGGGGTAGGCAGAGGTGCTAAGCACCCACATTTCGCCAGTTTATGTTTAGGTCCCAATGTAATAGGTGGCGAGCCTATTGCCATTAACCGGGCACTTATAAACCTGCGATAAATACACACATAACTTCGAAAAGCATCGATAAGTCATTGGTGTGTGCTATGGTAAAACCTGGTATCGAACCCGAGACCTCGTCTCAGCAGTCCATTACCCATACCACTAGGCTACCGCGGCTTTTATACATAACTATTACATGACCTAAAAATATCTATCATCTATGATGCGAAAGTTGTGTGCATGTTTGTTGTTCTTGCACGTCCAAAACATGGAGCCAAATGTGGGAATCGAACCAAACTAAATATGAAAATGACTACCCTTTTTTTTACGTGCGGAAATCCCTCCGTCGGCCAGCGGGGGTGGTTATGTCGTGTATCGACTAAAACCGCGCAGTGTCCTCCCCAAGTGTCCGTTGCCGGGCAACCCGGGAAAGCCCTCGAAAGCATAACCCCAGGGTACAAGAAATTCAAGTAGTTACAGTATTTAAATATGTAAGTAATGCAAGCAAGTATGCCTCATAAACAAGTGTATAACGCGAATATGTGTTTATTTACCAAGTACTTGTGCGAAGCGTGAACGTGTTCAGAAGCATTTCAATGTGTATTTTTGTTTATGCTTTAGGGAATGCAGGCGGTGACGCATATTGCCCCGTTTACGCACGTTTCGCAAAACGGACGTGACTTCGTCCGGCTCGTCCTGTTACAATTCGCTTTAGAACATCAATTTAATTGTTCCATGATTCAGCTAAGATATTTAATAACTATCAGGATATACCCGAGTTACCCCCGACCCGAGTGAATTTTCCCACTTGCTACGATCCTGGCACACGCCTTTCGCGTCTTCTACTTTCAATCATCATCTTAGCCCTTGGTCACGCCATAACTTTTTTTTTCGTGCTGAAATCACCTCAGATACCCCCCGCGCGCCCAGTGGGAGAGGTTATGTCAGGCTGGAACCGACTAAAACTGCACGCCGTCTCGGGTCTTCAGACGCCGGGGTGTAAGGCCCATCTCGGCCCTCGGGTTTGGGAATTACTCTGATTACGAAGTCACGCCTTGGCACCTCCCACGCCGGGCACTCTGCCAGCGTGTGCAGCCCTGAGTCCTCGCTCGCGTCGCAGTAATGGCACTCAGACATTGGTTCCTTCCTGATCCGAAGCAGGTGGTCCCCGAAGCTCCCCTTACCGGAGATCACCTGCGTGAGTCGGTTTGCGAGGCTTCCGTGTCGCCTCTCTAGCCAATACTCCATGATGCGCCTTACCGCCGCTATTACGGCGTGTGCCCTGGTCACGACGCCGTACCTAAGACGTTGTAGAAGGGTGAAAGAAAAATTAAGAAAATTGCGCAGTCAAAGCGGCGGGCAATAATGACTAGATAATAAATAAATGTCTCAGAGTAATAAATCTGAGCCTAAAGAGTTCTATAAATGATGCATGTTCTGTATAGAACTTCTACTGCAGTTCATACAAACGCTCCATGTGTATTCAATATAGCTATACCTAGTTAGGTCGCCGTTGACGGGAGAAAATCGATACAGCTTTCCTTTGCAGCCATTATGAAATATATTCTATGAATAGTCAGGGGAACTTACGTGAGAGTGTTCAGATCTAGAAATTATTATAAGTTACATTATCACTTAGTGGTTCAAACAAATCTTTACAGCGATAAGTAATAATAAATTTACGTTGTCGGTACATAATGGAATTTAAATCACAAAATATTGTTGTCTTTTGTTACTCTCACAATAATATTATGTAATCTGTGCTGTCACTCATAAATTATTGTAACAAGGTGAAACAGCTGTAATAAAAGATCAAATACGCTAACTACAATTCAGTTTGTATTTACAGTTATGTACAAAACTGAGTGTGTATATTCATAGTATACCATATTTGTGAAAACCAGACTCAACTGCCCTTGGTAGTATATTTAACACTTAAGATGATTCGAAGTACAAACTGAGTAATAACGATTCTTTATGGCTCCGATATGTTCATATAGGATATAATAAGCAACGCTAACTGTATGTTAACTAGCGCTACTTAGCATCGCGCATAAAGAAGGATTTAAAAGGATTATTAAAAATATAATATAGTGTACACCTAGTCTGTTTGAAAGAGGCTTCTTTACTGAT
This sequence comes from Cybosia mesomella, assembly GCA_946251805.1. NCBI lineage: Eukaryota > Metazoa > Arthropoda > Insecta > Lepidoptera > Erebidae > Cybosia > Cybosia mesomella. The sequence goes on from OX276401.1 coordinate 22,221,749, forward strand.
AATACAAAAATATAAACATTACGTGTGAGATAATATTTTGAGTGTAAAAGGATAAAATATTAAAAGAAATCAATACGTCATGTGACAGAAATTACATTTACAATTTATGTAATTGCAAATAAGGGGGTTTGCAATGCAGTCAGTGAGAATGGCAAACTTTTTAAATCAATAATTTCAAAAAAACGGCTACTTTGAGGTAATTTTACACTATAAACTTACATCATGTTGGTTCAAAGATTTCTAATACCCTGTGTTTACAATATACCTTTTTTTTTTTCGTGCGGAAATCCCTTCCGATACCCCCCGCCGGCCAGCGGGGGCGGTTATGTCGGGCTTGAACCGACTAAAACCGCACGCCGTCTCGGGTCTACAGACGCCGGGGTGTAAGGTTGCCCATAGAGCATATCCCTCGCACCCCGATGTTTACAATATACTTTTTTTTTTTTTTTCGTGCACAATATACCTATTGTCTTTTTCACATGAATAAAAATGACATTTCGTTTTTTTATAATACTCACGTCAATATAACTTCACTTCGCCTGATGGCAAGCTAATGCTAAAGTCTCACGAATGAATAAGTCTACAATGAGTGTGGAACCTAAGATAGAAACAAGTTTGCTTAGCTTCCATTCTGGTCTACAATGGTGGCCCTCAGTTTCATTTTGTTTACTGACGAATCGTGGGTGTGTAATACACTTCTGCCTACCCCTTCGGGGATACAGGCGTGAAGTTATGTTATGTTATGTTGTTAGTCCAGTCTTTAATATCATATTATTTTGGCTTCTGTTTTATACACTGTAACTAACAAAATAATACTTACATGTAGTTCCACTGATAGTACCCTTACTCTTTTAAATTCCAGAGCTCTGCTAGAATGTTAAAAATCATCCATACCTGGTTTAGGGTTTTAAACTCTACTCATTCTGTGGCATTTCTGCTAAATGATGATATGATTAACCAATTTCTTTATGTTTTTCAGGTAGTGCAATCCAAGAAACACAACCATGACGATAGTTACAAATCCAGCACGTGTCAACTCTGATGATGAGATCGGAGTTGAGCTGCCGCCGCAAGAAAATGAAAGTGCATTGGACTATAATAGTGAAGATAACGAGGTTGTTGAGGATAACGCCGGGCTATATGATGATGAAAAGCAAAGTGACATCGTCTTCGAAGTCGGCATTAATGGTGACACTTGGCGCTATCCAGGGCACCGCCGGGTGCTCGCCGCTACGAGCCCTGTATTCGCGGCCCTACTTAACTGTAAAACTGACGTCATAATAGTCGACTATGTTGATAGAAGGGGTTTCGAGCAATTACTGCGTTATCATTATTGTGAGCCAACACAACTCAATTCCGTGGCCACTGCGCGTTGTGCAATGGATGCTGCCTACAAGTTTCTATGCCCTCCACTTGCGGAGCGCTGTGCTCGCAGACTTGACGAGATGCTTGACGCTGGAGTCGCGCTAGAAATATTACGTGACTTACGCTTTTTGTGTGCAAGACTACCGGGTGCTGCTTCTGCACCACCTCTGCCGGCACTTACAGATGATACAGCCGCTCGCTCGCTGGCTCAGTGCTCGCGTTGGTGCGACTCTTTAGCTCACAACGCTCTTTTAGTATTGGATGAGAACGCAGATGCAGCTTTGTGTGATGAACGAATTGAGGATTTAGCTTATGAGGACTTACTGCTTATTGTGAGACGTGATACGCTTCGAGTGTCAAGTGAGATGGTATTAGTTGAAGCTCTATCGCGATGGAGTACAGCTATTTGCAAACGTACCAAGCGAGAGTTGACTCCGGCTAATAAGAGAGCAGCACTTGGGGAATTATCATATTGTCCGCGATATTTGCTGTTATCAGGTGCAGAACTTGACCGCGCTCTGGCAATGGAATTACTTGAACCGATGGAGCGCACCTTAGTATTGGCACGCGCTCGCAAACTATCGGCGCCGGTGCCGGTGGGTCACGAGCAGGAGTCACTTCTTCGACACTGGGCTCGCCCCCGGCCAACTGAGCCGGCGGCACTGCCTGTGCATCTAAGCCCGCGTTCTGAACCACCAGTTGAGGAGCCCGTACCTAGCAAATTATGTGCGCGTCGCCAGAAGCGCCCCAAACAGCCCAGCTTTGCGCCTGACGACAAACAGGGAAAACGTGGTTGTTGCGCTTGCTTCGGCGAAGCCCTCCTACGAGCGATCATATGTTTATTCGACTGAGATACGGTGCCCGCTACCCATGTGTAAGGTAGCTGTGGCGTATTGTATAAAGACCTAGAGATCTTTACCTTGTTTAAGGACTTGTAACTGACTGGTATCTACGAAAGTGAACAAAAGTGTAAATAAAAAGATCTAGCATTCTTTCTTGTATATCGAACTTCCTTGTAATTCAATATGAAAATAAGTGTCAACAACTTCTGCAAGTACATATTATACTGAAATCTATTTATCAGTTGTATCTAAACATTACGATAGAAGTGAAGAGCTAAAAGGAAAGAAAGGATGCCTTATTTTGTATTTTTTTACGAATCTAAATGATAACTATTCGTATTAAATCTACTTAGTGTTTTAACACAGTAGTACTGATTAATAATTTATTAATTTAATATTTGCTCGCAGCTGATAAAATACATTTTTAGCTAATATCCACTTTGAGTCTGTGTTCATTTTATTGTTTTTATATAATATAGGTGGTTTGTTATTTTGCTTAATATGAGCAGGATTCTTTATCAAATTGATTTTTCCGCATCTTATCTGAATCAATGTAGTAGACTATTTTGTAATTTGTGATATTTATATTAAATAATTAGTTTTATTATGATATTGTTTATTTAGTAAATATATGAAATTGTTTGACAATTTGCATTTATAAATGTTTAAGTAAAAAATAATTGGTGCATAAAATGGCGTCGTTCGATTATACCTATCATCTGTACTGTACTGTATCTCTACGTGCATGTTTGTATAACTTGTTGAATTATTTTGTTGCATTTATTAATAATTGTGGGAGAGAAACAATGACAGGTTATGCTTGTACTTCATATTAAATTTACTTAATTGACTGTATGAGAATTTCTGACTGTAAGGTGGTACGTCATTACTCATTACCTAGTGAAAGTACGTTCATATTACCCTCTTATACATAACACGTAGCCTTTTTTTTTTTTTTTTTTTTCGTGCGGAAATCCCCTCGGATACCCCCCCGCCGGCCAGCGGGGGCGGTTATGTCGGGCTCGAACCGACTAAAACCGCACGCCGTCTTGGGTCTGCAGACGCCGGGGTGTAAGGTTGCCCATAGAGCATATCCCTCGCACCCCGACTGACCCTGGGCCATCTCCGGTTTCGAGATGGCCCCCTCGGGTTTGGGAACCACGGTGTCCCCGTCTTGCCCCGGTTTGGGGGAGGGGCGCTAGTCGCCCCACCGTCCCGGCCTGCTTCTGCTGGGGTGACAGGCGGCCTCACCTGCCACCCCCAGGCCTGCGCTCATGGAGGACGGAGGTCGTTAAGCGACCTCCGGCGCCTGAGTCGCCTGCGACGCGAGGCGAGCGTGTTGCGGGCTCGGCGGGCCGGGAGGGTTCTGAACCTCTCCCGGGCGCGCTCCGCCATCTCCTTCGCGAGCATCACATGCTCGCAGAAGGAGGTGGCGGCGGCCCACGCGCTCGCGCTCCGCACCATTGCCGCAATCATGCTGCCGAGCGAGAGGACTCCCACCCCGATGGCTGCCACGAGGTCACGCCTCGGCACCTCCCACATAACACGTAGCCTATAAGTAAAAATGTATATTCCTACTTTACACTCCTCACTTATGTACATACATCAAGACCTATGAACTAAACGTGCTGTAGGTAAGTTGTTTATGGATAAGAGGGGTAGATTATAAAGATCTCTTGTACAGAATAAAATGCAATAGGCACTTATAAGGTTATGGGCTGCACAAGAGATATTTTAATCTTTTTTTCATTAATAAAAATATTTTAGATAATCTTGTTGTTTAGTCAGTATTTTTGTTTAATTGATTGTAGACGAATTGTTTAGTAGAATTCTTCCTTAGTTTAGTGAGATAGTTACCTAAATATTCCCTAGTCGTAATCAAGTACATTTTCATAGATTACATATGTGTACAGTCGTTCGGAGAACGGATTATTGCAAAAAATGGAAAATTATGTATTTTAAATTATTATCACTATGAAGAGGGTGCCATATTGAATGTGGCTACTTATACGAAAATCATATTTTTTTCGAATCCCTAATAAAATTATATTAAATGTGGAGAGGTACTCTCATTATTCAAATCATGTTTAGCAAATTTTAATAAAAGCTTTTTATGTAATAAAATTACTTATTCAAGATATATGTATGTCCGTGCGTTTAAAACGGTTTTAAAGGTCAAATGAAATAAATGTATTAGAAATTTATTCGCTCATGTACGTAAACTTAATTTATTGTAATCATGAATTAGATTGTGTTCAGCTTAGAGCTGGGAATACAATAATCCTGAAACAAATATATGTTGTTAAATGTATACAGTTTTTCATTACCTACATTCCATTCTGCAATGTGCCCACAAATGAAAATTCGCCGCTTCGGTAAGCGATAATAGGCAGGCAAGGCAAGGCATATCAATATGTGGAATGTTCTTTCATGATACTTAGATATTGATTTTCGGCAATATACCTACTGAACTATACTACTTATATACAGTTGGTACGAAAATGTCATTGGGTAATATATGAGATGAAGTTCATGTAGTCAAAATGAGTGTGTGCATGAGATCCCTGCTTCGATGCCCTGGTAGGTACGACAAAATATTATTAGGGTTTCCTGTTAAGATATTAAGCGTAACAAGGGTGTGTAGGGCCTCAACAAAAGCATGGAGGCCAAACTAACTTCACCTGTCAGCTGGTCCTAGCCGGGACCCCTCCATGGGACCTGGAAGCGAGAGCCCTTGCGCTGCTGTACCAGTGGCGCAAGGAGGCGCTGGAGCGGGGCCATAGGCCGGAGCCCCGAGAAATCAGGGCTCAGCGGTTCCTGCTCCGCCAGGAACTCATGGAGACATGGAGGGTGCGACTTGAGCACCCAAGGTGGGGGGAATCCACCATTGCGGCGGTCAGACCGATCATGAAGGAGTGGTTGGAGAGGGACCATGGGGACCTCTCCTACCGGATGTGCCAGATGGTTACCGGACACGGGTGTTTCGGTAAGTATCTGTGGCGCATCCACCGGGAGACAACGCCGCAGTGCCAGCACTGCGAGGATCCTGGCGAAGACACGGCGCTCCACACGTTGGTGGAGTGCCCTGCGTGGGCGAATCAACGCCGGGATCTCGTTGCGGTCCTGGGCGTGGACGTTTGCTCGTTGGAGACCATGGTAAGGGCCGTGGTCTCTGACGGCAGCAAGTGGCACGCCGCCGCCTCTTTCTGCGAGCAGGTAATGCGCGCGAAAGAGACGGCGGAGAGGGAGCGGGAGAGAATCCTGCCCCCCGAGTTTCGCAGTCTGCGGTGAGGACGCCGCAGACTCATCTACGCCCGGGACTACCGACCTCCATGATCGGGGCCTGAGGACGGCAGTTGGCCGACTCGCCGTCCTTACAGAAGCAGGCCGTGGCGGAGGCGTGTCGTGTGTGCCCTACACACGCCTGCCAACTCACCGAAGCGGGATAAAACCCGACCCCACCAGGCGAGGCCGCGGTGGCGGCCGAAGTCCGCCGGCAACCCTGGGGTTATCCTTTCGAGGGCTTACCCGGGGTACCCGGCAACGGACACTTGGGGAGGACACCGTGCGGTTTTAGTCGAGACACGACATAACCACCCCCGCTGGCCAGCGGGGGGGTATCCGAAGGGATTTCCGCACGTAAAAAAAAAAAAAAAAACCTGTTAGCTGGTACATCTGCTGTTTGACGGATGAAGCTCTGGCTCAGGCTTTCTTCTGAGTTATTGGGAAGTCAGGACTTTTTAAGGCGCCAACCATCCATCACACAGGCCACAGATTCGTGTGAAAACAGCCGGTTTAATGTGCTCGTCGAGGCACGGTCTCTCTGTATTAAAAAACTTCCAGCTAATGTTCTGCTGAAGCAGGAGTGACCCATGTTTTTGGTTTCTCCGTCTGTCCCTCTGATTAGTAGAGGGCACTGTGGAGAGGCAATAAGAGGGCGGGCGGGTACACCGTCTCTGTGTTCTTACAAAATGCTTACCCTAAGATCTGGCTGAGATCATCGCTTGGCCCAGCTATAACCCTGACAGGTAATAGACAGGAATGGTAGATCTTCATAGATCATCATACATGCGTATACTCAAGCCGTTTCTCTCCGGGGAAGGCAGAGATATCAGTCCGCTATCTGCTTCTGTTCTTCCAGTCAAAAAACCCCTTTAAAAATTATTCCAAGTGGCGCGGAGAGATTTAGTGTGATACAGCTTATCGTACGGCCAAGCTAAAACCCTGACCAGCGACGGAAAGGAACGGTGGCTCTACGGTCTAGGCTGGATATATCTCGTGCCGAAGGTACAACGGCCCATCAAGGACACGCAGACAGATACATCTAACCTCTGTGTTAATAAATTTATTTAGTGTATTGCTACCAGTAATTCATCATCCAGCTCGCCAAGCTCATGGTCTTTTGTAGATTTCATAGTCCTCCGGGATTGAAAACTGTTCACCGTTGAGATGGCATCCATCCTATCTACTTTTTCTAATAATCCCATCAGTGTAAATCCGGCATTATTTAGGTCTTGCCGTAGTGACATTACTGTATTTTGCAGCTCCAGCATCGAGTCAACTTTCGCATCGATTTTAGCAATTTTTTCATTCATTGCATCGCGAACTTTGTGGGCAAGTACAGATTCATTGTCCACTTTAGTGAGGATGGCATTTTTGAGTTCTCCCATTTTTCTGTCCCATATGCTGACATTCTTAGGCTCTCCTTTTATTCTGAGGTCCCCAAATTTGGTGTGCGTGTTAGTGGATAGGGTTCTGTATTTATATCCAGCACTTCGCGTTGTATAGAATCTTTTGTGAAAAACTTCTGACATGACTTCTAAATATGTTTATACATGTTTTTAATATTTTTTTTAAACTTTACGTTTTTAGCGTTATAAAAACATAATTAATAGTCAAAACTAGAAATTTGATATTGATTTATGGATGTATTATTTTATTAAAAGCACAGAGTATAAACAAAATTATATCAATGTCAATATTATACCAAAAAGCATTATGTATTTAGTACTCTGTAAAGGATTTATATTTTTTTAATGAGCGTGCTAGTGATTTCAGCGCCATCTGAAGTTAGTATGTTTAATTAGTTCGTCCGTTGGTTGGCTTCCATTGAATCGGGCTTCATAATAAGGTTGAAGTAAATTGTTTAAGTTGTTCAGTTTTCCGCTAGAGGGCACTAAAAGCAGTTTCATTCATGGTATGTGTAGTTGGAACAAGTTTTTATTTTGTCATCTAAAGTTTCAATAGGCAACATTAATGTCCTTGGTTTACAGAATATAAGATTATATTATGTTTAGTTACGTATTTCCTGGAGTAGTAAACAGTTGTATTTTTCTACATTTTCACCGTCACACCGTCAACATAGTCGCGATCACATAAGTACAACTTACATTTTACTCACCAACATAAATTAAACGCCAATGCATTTTTTTTGCGGAATATAAGCTATTATGTAAAATAAATAAATATTCTACGTTCTACAATATACCTACTGACTACAACATACCTTTTTTTTTTTTTTTTCATGCGGAAATCCCTTCGGATACCCCTCCGCGTGCCAGCGGGGGTGGTTATGTCGGGCTTGAACCGACTAAAACCGCACGCCGTCTCGGGTCTACAGATGTAAGGTTGCCCATAGAGCATATCCCTCGCACCCCGACTGACCCTGGGCCATCTCCGGTTTCGAGATGGCCCCCTCGGGTGACTTCAACATACCTACCATACTATCGTTATCTAGACCTGGATAGGGTGGAAGACCTGAATACCAGCATACTATTGGACTTTTTCTCTTAAAAAAATCGTTCCTTTATTTTTCCGCCCCCGCCGTACCTTTTTTTTTTTTTTTTTTTTTTTTATCGTGCGGAAATCCCTTCGGATACCCCCCCGCCGGCCAGCGGGGGCGGTTATGTCGGGCTTGCACCGACTAAAACCGCACGCCGTCTCGGGTCTTCAGACGCCGGGGTGTAAGGTTACCCATAGAGCATATCCCTCGCACCCCGGCTGACCCTGGGCCATCTCACCACTAACAGCATCGCTCATCCTGTCTCCTCTGAAAGCAGAGGAGTACGGAGAGCGATGTGTTCCCGCCACGTTGGGTATTGGCCGACGATCAATGCCAACCCTATGAAGGGGTGAAGGGGAAGCCATTGACCGCCGCCCAGGGTGTACCGGCCGCTCCGATTCCGTTCCCCCCGGACTGCAGCGGGATCGGAATCGGTGCGACACTCGAGGAGGTTACCCAACACACACCCCCCCCCGCCGTACCTGTCGATATCTAAGCAGTATAAGAACGATTTATTTGTTAATGAATGATTAATATATTCAAGAACTTTATGAGAAATCAATCACTTTGATAATGTAATTTAAAAAAAGAATGATCCGCAATATACCATATGTGCGTATTTGAAGCCACCCTGTGTCTAGTGCCATCCTTTTGTGATTTAATACCAGCCTAGCCTTGGTTCATGTCATTAGAGTTTTTGCATTTCGAATATATAATGTACCTTTTTTTTTATTTTTTTTTTTTTCGTGCGGAAATCCCTTCGGATACCCCCCCGCGTGCCAGCGGGGGCGGTTATGTCGGGCTTGAACCGACTAAAACCGCACGCCGTCTCGGGTCTACAGACGCCGGGGTGTAAGGTTGCCCATAGAGCATATCCCTCGCACCCCGACTGACCCTGGGCCATCTCCGGTTTCGAGATGGCCCCCTCGGGTTTGGGAACCACGGTGTCCCCGTCTTGCCCCGGTTTGGGGGAGGGGCGCTAGTCGCCCCACCGTCCCGGCCTGCTTCTGCTGGGGTGACAGGTGGCCTCACCCGCCACCCCCAGGCCTGCGCTCATGGAGGACGGAGGTCGTTAAGCGACCTCCGACGCCTGAGTTGCCTGCGACGCGCGGCGAGCAAGTTGCGGGCTCGGCGGACCGGGAGAGTTCTAAGTCTCTCCCGGGCGCGCTCCGCCACCTCCTTCGCGAGCATTACATGCTCGCAGAAGGAGGCGGCGGCGGCCCACGCGCTCGCGCTCCGCACCATTGCCGCAATCATGCTGCCGAGCGAGAGGACTCCCACCCCGATGGCTGCCACGAGGTCACGCCTCGGCGCCTCCCACGCCGGGCAGTCCGCCAGCGTGTGCAGCCCTGAGTCCTCGCTCGCGTCGCAGTGATGACACTCAGGCGTTGGCTCCTTCCTGATCCGATGCAGGTGGTCCCCGAAGCACCCCTTCCCTGAGATCACCTGCGTCAGTCGGTAGGAGAGGCTTCCGTGTCGCCTCTCCAGCCAATCCTCCATGATGGGCCTTACCGCCGCTATTGCGGCGTGCCCTAATATATAATGTACCTACACACTAACCTATACACACATGGCTATTATATTACTTATCTATTATGTTCAAATAGAGATTTATTGACATCTTTATAATATGAGTTTCACAATATTTTTAATCAATATTCATTAATAAATGCAGTTAGTTCTAAATTATATTTTAGTTGTAAACGTAATGTTTTATACGTAAATTTTTAAAATATTTTTTCATTAATATTTTTGCTTATCTCAATAATTTATTCCTTTAAATTGTCCAACCCTGATTGTTATGAAACGGCTGTAACTAGAAAATTTACTAAATCAATTACTAGCCTACCTGGCTGATACTGGATTAGCCCCATCAATTCCCACTAATATGAGAGAAGAAAATTGTAAATGGATTCAAAAAATCATAATATACATTAGCCAAAGTAATATGCACTCGACTCACTAAGTGTGGAAAGGAAATTATTCCAAATAAAGCTTGTTACCTGTAGGTCTAAAGGCCGAAATTTAGAATATGGCCGACTTTCTCGTTATCTGTTACTTTGAATCATGATTAAAGCTCTCACGTTAACGCTAGTGTACGTGAATTTTACATACTTTTATATATATTTGTTAAAAATTTAGAATTTTTAGGGTGGCCCATTAAAGTTATTCTTCTTATTAAACAAAATTGGTGAAAAGGCTGGTATTAGGGCTCGGGCTGGTATTCGGGTCTTCCACTAGATGTCAGCCTTCTGCCGATATTGTGGAGGTGATGAAACAAAACTACTTTATCTGGGTGTGATGAAGCATGAAGTACGATGAAATTTTCTTGCCACCGTAATGACAGATAGACAGAGTTACTTTCACATTTATAATATTAGTATGGATAATGCGCAAAGTGTTGATCATATCATAACTAATGAATACGCACAAAACCTTACGCTGACCTTAAATTGTTTATTTCTCATTAAAAACTTATTAGCTTTGCAATAGAAGTAAGTACATAGTAGGTTGTACCTAACTAGTAGAAAAAATGCGTGCGACAAGAAGATAATGTGGTATTTTCAATTGAGCAGGCAAACAATGAAACGGTCATTTTAAATAGAATCTATTCACGGACCACTTGAAATTATCGCATAAAAACTTTGTTAAAAACAATAATTCAGCTTAGTCCAAATCTTACAATGGGACGCGGAACCCCTGCTCAGCTATTTTTTGCAATGCTTTGTGTAAAAATTGAGAAAAAGGGACGACAGGTTGGGACTGTATTATTTAGAGATAAATTTATTTTTGATGAAGTGCAAAAGTCGGTGTTCGTCTTTTGACAGTATTTCGGTAACATTTTTGATTTGAGCACAATTTGGACACAATCGTCCATGAAGGGCTCAGCACACATGGGCTCAATATGTCCATTGTGCTTTGTGAACGACGTCTAATGATTGTCGGTGTGAGAATCTGTTCTTATTTTTTTTTATTGTAACTTATTTTTATGGCGTTCACATGGACGATGAATCGACTAAAATATTATACCTATTCACCATAGTATCATACTAGGACTGAACTAAACTAAATAATAATTACCTACTTGAACTAAAATAACAACTGATATTATATCATAAAGGGGTAGTCATAGTAATAGTGCTTTAAGTCACTCATAACTGCTCAGATTAGGTAGTCTCCAAGGACAACCATTCTTATCTCTTGTTGGTCAGGTTTACGCGGTGACCGGACACGACGAGCGATGGTTAGATAGTTAGATAGGTAGGTTCTCTTTATTGCACACCAAACATAGGACATAAACAATGGATACTATGTGACAGTTAGTGGTACAATGGGCGGTCTTATCGCAGTCTGCGATCTCTTACAAACAACCTTTGTATGTACTGTATTGTGTGATGTACCTACTTTAATTAGTGGCCAGTCCTGTATTCGGTCGAATCCGCAATCTTTATCAAATTAATCAGATGAAAATACCGTCGAACACATTTGGAGTGATTTTTAGGCAGGTTGTCTTTCTCACAGCCCTGAAGTGCTATCTTTTTCCTTCGTATTATGTGGGCCTTTGCATATATTCCTTAGACAAGAAAAAAAACAAGTACCTATACAAATTCTTAGACTTCAAAGCCAATATTAGAAGGAATCTTGAATTGTGAATTCTTGATAGGAAATTGGTTATGGAAGGTCTTTTTTTACCTAGTGTGGTAAAAAAAGACCTTCCATAATCAATTTCCTATCAAGAATTGTGGCAACGCAGATCATACTAGAAATGTCTTACAACTTCAGTTCAGCGAGAACGTTACAGGAAAGAGAGGACCCACCATCTCCCCGGGGCTGGTGGGTGAGGTGTCAGAATCTAACAGACTAAAATCACATGGTACTTTGTTACGGGGATCTATAGTTGAAAACCCACGTGTAACCTGAAAACGAAATCTAATCCTGTCTTTTAGTAGGTGATCTTAACGTGGAAGGCCGTTTGACTAGATGTGAGATATATTTCTCCCGTTCTGTCACATCAACGTTAAACGCTTTTGACGTCATGTTTGAAGTTAAATCACATTATAAATATTTATTCAACTATCTAGTTGATTTAAATCTCTTAGCCTTAGTTCTGACAGTTTCTGTCTGATCTCTAAACATTTAACAGCTTCTACTATACCTATCAATCCTATCATGTACATTTATATTCGAGTATTAAAACACTCGAAACATTTAAAAACAACATTTAACAATTTAAAAAGAAAGAGGAAGTTCATGAGGGCTGTAAGGACAGGAGCAGATGTCGGGCTGTTACCTCTGCCTACCTCAGAAGGAAAATGGCATGCGTATTCGTATGTATATATATTCGGTTCATAATGCAATAAGCTATGTAGTATTATGCAGGTATATATGCATATCTTACGGTTGAACTTTAACAATAGATTGAAATAATAGAGTTGTACTAACGTCATCGATTTATTAATTGCCGCCACTATACTCGTATGCATTATAATTTCTGTAATGCTCATACAATATACTGTATAGTATAAAACTGTTCGATAGCAATTACCCGTAGCTATTTATGGGGCACACCCACAGCGATCGAGTAAAGCGTATTGTCGCCGACAGCAAATTTAACGGGCCGCCAGCTACGCAGGTACCTGGCGACCAACGTAGCCTTGTGTACAAGGTTCATAATAGCCAAATAGTGTAGTTCTCAAGCCACTCCAACTATTATACTCAACACAATAACTTGTTCATTATTCCACAACTAAGCGCCACCTTTAAATATTGTCATTTTTTTGTCGCATAGCGTAGTTTCGTAGTAAGAGGTAACTATTCTTTTTTGACGCCAACGCGCACAGGTAACATTTTTTTTGATGGGTCTTCCCCAAGTCAAATTTGGGAGTCAGGTAAGTTAACTTAGATTGATTTGCATATAGCTTGTGTGTACAGGTTTACAAGAAAGTGAATATACTAAATATGAAGAACTATTTATTAGCTAGAAGTAGAATTAAACAGGTACGGGGTCGTTACATATGAAATTGCCGTTTTTCTTGAAGAAATTGGAGGAAACCCAATTTTCAGTACTAACATTTTTGCATTTTTTTTTAAGAATGACAAGTCCAAATTTATTTAAATTTCGGCAATTTCATAGGTAAAGACCTATTATAATAACATTGGCTACGGGCCATATCAAAATCAGTCTGTAAGCTTTTGTATTACTAAAAATATGGATCTAGTCCGATATAAAAATATATTATTATTATATTACAAGTTAGTTATTATATTACATAGGGAAAAGTTCTAAAACTGTAAATATGTAGCTAAGTACCTTTTTAGGTAGATTTCGATGAAATCGATCTACCTATTGGTTTCTTGACTACTGTCGAACTTTAAAAAAAATTCTTCAAGTTATGACCCCCTGAGTCCGAAATGACCACTGGTCAAAAAGTTTATATATATATATATATGTATGTATGGTTCCACTTCCCAAAATTTGCGGCATTCTCACGGTCGCATTTTTGCCCCGATCGTTTTCAAACTGCGGTCAAAAATTGCTTGGGTGTAAACTTAGTTTAAGTTCGTGAACGGGTGGAATCCGGCCTAAGGAAGGAAATCAGTTTTTCCTCAAAATTTCACGTTCCATGAAAGATATTCGAACCGTTCTAATTTTATCCCATAGTATACATGAATACAAACAACTTTTAATTATAAACCTATAAGATTAAAACTTTAACTAGGAGTGGAGGGGGGAAAAACCAAAATTTTTCGGGAAAAAAATCATAACTTCTAACCGGTGAACATTCTTGGTGTCGGATACATTTTTAATCGATAGGCCATTTTTAAGTCTAAAATAAATGTCTGAAAAGTTTTTCGTTAAAAGTTACCGTTTTCGAGAAAAAAATAATTAAACATGTTAATAAAATAATATTCATTGCTTCACGAAATTTACCTGTGCGTTCCCCCTGCGGGAACGGATTTTTTTTTTGCGGAAATCCCTAGTACCTACATTACAAAAATGCGATTAAAACTTATTTCAATTTAATAAATCATCAATGAATCAATCAGCCTATCGCTGTTTACTTAGGCCTACGCCACATCATCCAGTCCTCTGCCATCCGCATCCTGTCTGAACTATCTTTTTCAGGTCATCAGTTTAGGCTTGAGGGCGACCCCAACATCTGTTTACCGGTTCTTGGTCTACACTCTAGGACTCGTTTGCGGCCATCGGGCCTTCGGCATATGTGGTCAGCCTATTGTCACTTCAGTTTGCTGTGAGTTATATTGGTACCTCAGTTATCCAAAAGCAATGTTAAGTTTGTGCCTTAATCCAGTTGTGTGCAACCCTCAGTACTTAACCGATTTTTTTTGGGTTTTTAGCAAAGGCGATTATGTCCTTGTAATGATTTCTCTAAACTATAAAATTGGAAATTAGTTAAAAGAGAGCACAATGGAGAAATAATGCTACGGTGGCTGCGTGTAGCCACTTTCAGCACAGACCTTCACCTTTTTAATCACGTTAGTACCATCAAAAACAAGGTACAAGCTGAAGAATTTTAGAGAAGAATTTGTCTTGACCCAAATAACACAAAATAAATCAACGCAGATTAGAATCGAGCTTAAATTAGAGCTACCTGTCAGTCTGCCGAATGCTTAGTTATTCTCCCTAAAAACTTTTTTTAAGATTACCTAGAGAGAGAGAGAGAGAGAGTGTAAAAGGGGCTCCACCAAGATCTTTTTAGGCCTAAACCAAACTCACCTGCTGGAGGTGCACCTGCTGACCGATGGCAGTCGCTCTAACAATGTATTGACCAAATTAGCCAAATTTTAAAGCTTTTAAGCGGATGCAACCGGGTTCAATGATTAGATGATGTTGAATAATGATGAGGAGAAGAGAGGAGACAACACTAGAGGAGAGGCGTAAATGAGACTTAAGGTAAGCATCATAAAGGTTCTTATGCATCGTTGTTAACTCGGAAGCAAAAAAAAGGTATACGAGTACAGTAATGATATATAACTCTCTGGCGAATTTAAGATGCACATTCCTAACCGGCGTATCTAGTGTCAGACTCCACTAAACATTCCGAGATTGTAATTCGAAACCATTTGGCCACAGAATGAAAAAAAAAATGTAAATAATGTTGATGGTGCACCCCGGGAGTTACCTTTTTGTGATGCCTGCCTTACGCTCAGTGAGTTACCAGAGTCCGCATTTTAAAATTCGACAAAAACAGACGTGTTCTTTTTTTAAATTTTATTTGTATGTGTTAATTGTAAAATCTACTATTCCATCGACACCAAAATTAAACCGCTGAACTATATTAACACAGTCTCAAAATTTTAAGAGTTTATTCCCTTAATGCTTTCCTTTTTTATAATTATAACCTTTAGATTTAAGAATGATAGCAGATTGGTCACGCAATATTTGGTAAGATTTTTATTTACAAATTATCGACGGGTGGATCATCAATATCAATATGATCTTGAAGGAAATCTATTTCTTGAAGGAAAATAATGTCTAGACGAATTCCAGTATTATGTGTTTATCCACGCCATTCATCATCTACGCTTGCGATAAAGATTTATTGTATCTGCAATCTCTCAAATATTTCTTGTGTGCGTGTGTATGTCACTGAACTTCTCGTAGACGGCTGGATCGATTTTGATGAAATTTTTTGTGTGAGTTCAAGGGAGTTCGAGGATGGTTTAGATTCACAATTTGGTCCACAAAAAAATAGGGTTCCGCGCAAAAGAACTAAAACCATAAAAATCGAAATCCACGCGGACGAAGTCGCGGGCACAGCTAGTAAATTATATTATTTTTGTGAATGTACACATGTTTGAATTGTATGTTTATTGTATGGTTGTAAATGTATACAAGTTTTGTTGGAGACTTTGAAAATATCTACTTCAGATAACATTATTTGTGGGTAAATTAAAATGACGGCAACACTTTTCTGCGTTGATCGGTTTTTATAGGCGTCAGTGTTCGAGTGCCACGTACGCTCGTAAAACGGTTTTCTTTTTATTTTTTATTTAACACAATGTTGGACACTAGGCCCCGAGATTAAAACGACTCGAAGTGACTAATCAAAAGAACCCAACATTAGAATGCATGTGTTTTTTATGACAATGTTAGTCGTCGTCATTCATCGATGTTGTATATAAGATTTACTTTGGTATGTTCAGAATTAGATTCTCGATAGATAGGTGTATGGGGCCCATGTCAACCTCACCTACAAGCCGGACTTGCTGCTGTTTGACGGACGATGCTCCAGCCAGCGCCAGGCTTTTCTGATCGAGGGCGGTTGAGGGGCCTCGTGGCAGTCGCTCCCGCTGGTACAGGTAGTTTTGGGCTAATGCTAAAACAAACCAAAAAATAAGAAGGATGATAATGGGAATTTGGAAGCAAACGGGATTGGCACTAGAATGAACACGGAATTGGATCCATATCCTATTTTCTTTTGATTGAATATATTCATTGAATCATTCAGGTAATTCAAAATCCGAATATGAATTCCACAGGTATTTAAGTATATAGGAAAGTACGTTAATATTACCTTAATATTTGAAAGTTTATTTTTTTTGTCAAATACTAGCCTTTTAAGGTATGGTTTTATTTATCGATTTTAGAATTTGAAAGGTAGGTATCCGGTAAGTGCTAAAAGGTTTTCCACTCCAATAAGTGTCATGTAAGCGACGACTGCGTTCCTCGGCGGGTAAACAATAGCGACGGATCGCCACTACGGCGCCACAGCTATTACCTCACATCAATGGGAACATCTTCTTTCAGATAAACGAACACAAACATGCATATTTCAGACTATGTATTTGTTTTTCTGTAAGCGCTACCAAGATCCAAGTATTCATTGCGAGATAAAATTAAGTAGTTATAGGGCTAGAGTATTCCGGCAGTTGTTGGCGACCGTCTGCGTCGCATTCACTCGGGCGAAACCGCGCTGTAGCCGACAATGCGCGATGTTAATTCCTGCCGTAAAAGCTCTAATTGGTCGTTTTTCAAAAGCGAAAAGGACGGCGAACAGCCGAGGGCGAGCAAAAAGTGGAGCCGCCGCGGAATGCGCCCGGTTGAATAACCAGCCGTCTGTTGGACGACGCGACGTTACTAGTTATAAACAAAGAGCTTGTTGCGTAAAAAACGTTATCCCGAGCGTACCATACCAGCGTGATTTATTTTTCTTGTCGCCGCTTCGCTATGTGGATGCGCACTTTCAACTCAGTGGGTGTATTTACGTTGGTGCTCGTTTATTTTTTTCTCAGATTATCGGAGCTGCGCCAAGAATGTTGATATCATTCAGGCCAGTAAGTGGGCAGAGGAATTCGCCATTCATATAGACGATGCTTTTAGAATGACATATAATTTCAGTACTTACTATAAATTTAATTCGGAAAAAGTCAAAATCCAGGACGAGATTTGAACCTCTTTTTAGGGTGAATTACTAGGTTAACTAAGCTACTTAACCCTACGCTGGTTAGCTGGCATTCTAGTTTACATAAGTCTTGTCACTCAGATGGAGGGCATTTTAAGGAAAGGCCAGGTTCAGATTACCCGCAATCGGCGTGCATATATATGTGTGTATATATATGAAAACAATTATTATAGGTAGGTATACACCAGGATTTCAGCAAGTGGAAACAAGTAGTTTCTGCCGGGTAGGCATTTGGAAGGAGGCGTGACTAAATCTATGTTAAATATGTCTTAGGGCAACATTCGAACTACTCAACATCTTCTCATCATTTCAAACATTATTTGTTGATTACTCCGCCTCAATAACTAATGAAGTTTGAAGCCACCGAAGATATTTTCCGAATTGGTATTGTAAATTAGAAAATGAATATAACGAAGGAAGGTTAGTAAATTAAATAAGAAATGAAATCGGTTCGTATCCACCGTCATACCGCGAACCATTTTATCGTATTTGATCTTGACGGGTATAAATATACCACGATCCATGAGCACCGGAAACGAAACAATGTTTCACGTCATTACATCTATACCTGTCTACTCACTCAACGACATCGAGATATATATTCTGAGTTCTAGATAAGATGTGTAGTTCTTACCTACGCACAACTACGCATCACATAGGTACAGTAGGTATGTACCCGGCTTTTGATTTGACACGTCATCGTCGCGCAGTAAAGAGGCTCATGGCTAAGTGGTAACCAAGTAGGTTAGTACATTGCAAAGCTAAGCAGAACTAGCCAGGTCAATCTTAACATGGGTGACCATTCTTAACACATTAATACCCCTATGTCTCGTAGAGCACGTTAAACCAAGAGTCACATTTTATTGAATAGTCAACGACAAAAGTAGCTTTACAAATTCCTTTATCACCTTAGCTCTTAAACCTTAAATAATAAACAAACCATGAAATATAATAACTTTGTCCTCTGGGGATGATAAAACTACTTATATATCAATGGTCGCATGTAATATGATGTAAAAAAAGGTTTGTAAATATTTTCGTGTTAATCAACTTTCTATCCTATCTGTCACCGTCATCCATTTTCCGAAGCTACGCATCTAATAATAAAGCAGTGTCGTCAGCTTCCTCCAAACCTTTTCCCCAACTCAGTTGGGGTCAAATTTTCAGTATAACTACGACATTTTCCGTAAAGCGACTGTCATCTGTCCTCCACAACCTATTGGCGATACGCCCTCCACCCTCTAGCAATTGAGGCTAGAGTCAACATCAAGCGGGGCTTGGCCCAGGGTAAGGAAATATCCTTATTCTGGGTCAAGGCCCACGCAGGGCTGGAGGGTAACGAGCGGGCCGACTAGCTCGCCAAGGAGGCGGCTCTGAGGTCGAACATAGCGCCGCATTTCAGCCTGTGCCCCATTTCATTCCTGAAGCGAGGTCTGTGTCAGATCTCGCTTGGCGAATGGAATGAAAGGTACAGACTGGGCGAAACCGCTTCTGTAACCAAGCTTTTCTTCCCATGCGCGTTGACTGCATACAGCATCGTCCGCAAGATGGCGATCGCCGGCACTACGACCCAGCTCCTAACAGGACATGGTGAGTTCTCCGCATACTTGACCCGCTTCAAGTGTAAGAAGGAGCCATCATGCGCCTGAGAGCCGGGCGTCGAGGAGACGGTTGCACACCTCATCGCGGACTGCCCCATTTTTGCACAGGACAGACACAACCTAGAACAAAATACAGGATTAAAGTTGTTATAGAAAATTTACCAATATTAATATCGCAACACAGAAAAGATCTTTTAAGTTTTGGAGAAAAAATGGTGAATAAAGTGAAAAAGAGGAACAGCACATAAAACTCTTGAGCTGGTATAGTTGAATACCAAATGGTAGATAAAAAAAAATTGTTGAAATTTATTAGTATCTCAACCATAAGAGGAATAGTGACTAAGAAAGAAGTAATGTTTATATAAACAAGTAAAAATATTAAATATATATACAATAAATAAATAAAACCAAAAAACCATCTACAATTATGAGAGGTACAGAAAGAAAGTATGAGAGGAAGAATACTAAAAGGATTTAGAATGAAAGCGTGATATTAGATTAAATATAATATAGTAGATGAAATGTGTATAATAAAAAAGAGCGACAAAAATGAACTAAGCGGGTTTTAGAATACATGTAAAAAGATAAGACAAGCGTAATAACCTCCTGAGATGAGAATAGGCTCTGGCTTAAGCCGAGAGGTATAAGAATTTAAAAAAAAACCTATTGGCGACATCGAACTCTGTAGTTAGACCAGTTGTCGGACTTTTTAGGGTCGTAACGACTGCCGTAGGTGTTCGTATGGCAATCAGGACCGACGGCTTAATGTGCTCTCCGCAGTACAGAGGGGTCTCAATGTGTTAAGAACGGCCACCCATCTTAAGACAGACTTATCTAATATTGCTTAACTTTGCGATGTGTTAACCTACTGGTTTACTATACTTAGCCACGAGCCCCTATATATATAAAGCAGTGTGTTCATAGCTAATAGGTAGGTGCTTAACGCTTTAATGGTGTCTAAAATTTCACAGTTTATATCCCCATGGCACAAGTGTGTCTACACAAACACCATAAAAATAAACAGTCTATCTGTGGTCAGCATACGGTTATTTACTTAGAAGTGGTTTTTCCTGTTACATAATATCTTCACGTTATTTTTATTTTCTACTATTAGCTGGTACCCTCATCATCTATCCACAGGAAGGTGTTCCCTTTATTCATATTTCTGGCCCCTATTAGTCCCTTTTTTTATTTATTTTAATTATTTTTTTATTATCGTGAGTCTTATTACTCGTCGTACTATACTTGTTTAACTCCAGCCGAATCCATCCAGCCGTTTTTGTGTGAATGACTAATAAACAAACTTACTTTAACATTTATAATATTAGTCAGGGTTAATATGGATATGGATAGTCTGGTTAAAAACATAAAAGTTAACAAATGGTAAGCCGAACTGCGATGAAATTAAAGTAGATATACCTCCGAGCCCATGAGCCAATACACCTGCTGATTGATGAATCAGCTCTGGCGCTGGCTTTCCTCTCGAAGTTAAGTGGACAGTCACTCCCGTAAAAGCCAAGATAAGCTACATATTTTAACTACAGATAGCTGATTATTATAGGGTGTAACTAAGGCTAATTTTATCTTAAAAGAGGTAGGTATTAGGGTTCCACGTAAAAAAAAAAACAAAAAAAAAAAGATCTGAGTACACGCGGACGAATTCGGGGGCACAGCTGGTCTATAATAACCACGTAATTTTGTTAGAATCCATAATATAAAACTATGTTCATCTTAGGTGTAGATATTTTAGAATTCATTATACTTCAAAGTAAACCAATCAATGGTATATTTTATTAATGTCTATATTTTAAAATATAGTAAGTTTTATAGGTACTTAAACGTAAACGGATCTATTTAGAACGTTGCATGGCGTTACTATTGTAATGCCGTAAACACGTTACTTCATGTTATTGATAATAACGCCAGTTGTTAAACGGTTTAAAATCCTGCTATTCTACTAATATTACAAACTAGCTTATGCCCGCGGTTCCGTTCGCATGAATTATTGATCCCGTCTCCACGATCCTCATGAAATTATTCCCGGGATAAAAATAGCCTATTCATTATTCCAGAATATATACTATTTTCTTTTTTGAAGACCCCTCGGGTACCCCCTCGCCGGCCAGCGGGAGCGGTTATGTTGGGCATGAACTGACTAAAACCGCACGCCGTCTCGGGTCTTCAGATGCCGGGGTGTAAGGTTGCCCATAAAGAATATCCCTCGCACCCTAACTGACCCTGGGCCATCTCCGGTTTCGAGATGCCCCCCTCGGGTTTGGGAACCACGGTGTCCCCGTCTTGCCCCGGTTTGGGGTAGGGACGCTAGTCGCTCCGCCTGCTTCTGCTGGGGTGACAGGCGACCTCATCTGCCACCTCCAGGCCTGCGCTCATAGAGGACGGAGGTCGTTAAGCGACGTCCGGCGCCTGTGTATCTCTGTGCCAAATTTCATCTACTTCGGATCATCGCTTTTTGCGCGAAAAAGTATGAGTACTTTATATTGTTCGAGTAGCGGTATGTTTTGAAGATTTGGGAGAGGAAGGAAGAAGGCATGAAGGCACATTGGCTGTTTAATACGCATACCTCTGTTTTCTAGGCATTGAACTAGACCAAGTTCTCGGAACCCCATTGGGAAATGCGAGCCAGGTCCTGGTCGAGTTCAGTGACAAGTTGCCGTCTGTTTTCCTCAATGTCAGTCCACTTCACCGCGGAATATTCATAGGGTGCAGGTTGATCGTCGGCATAGTAATGTATGCTGCCAGCGGACAGCATGTCATTAATATACAGAAGAAAGAGAGTGGGCGATAGGACGGACCACTGAGGTATGCCAGGATTAACCAGAATAAATTCTGAAGCCCCGCGTTACAGAGGGCTCGGATGTAGCATGTAGCTGGCAATCCAGTTGTACAATCGAGTATGCAGACCGTACGCTAAAAGTTCGGAAAAAACGAATTGTGCCAGACTAACGAAAGCTTTGGTGATAACAAGGCTAATAGCCAATGCCTCGTCATGCCCGTCCAAAGCTTCACTCTAGAGATATGTGACGTACGCTAGAAGATTTAATACGTTTAACATTTACTTCGTTGATGCAGCAGAAGCCAGTGCATACTGCTGTGCAAAAGGTTCCAGAGTCGTTTCCCAGGTCAGCAAAAATGTTATTGTGGTTTCTGTTAGTAATTTTTTCAGTACACCATTGATGGCAATAGGCTGACACTGTTACATGGGGACAAACAAAAAACGATAGGTTAATAATTGTGTGATATTGTTGGTTTTGTCCTACTACTCACAAATGGCGTTTAAAAATTATGTTGTATGTAAAGGTTGCATTTTGGTGTATGTGCAGCATTTATTAAAGTTATGAATGGAATACAATGGCCAGGCGGAAAAGAGGTCTGTACCTTACCTTAAATTACTTAATCACCGAGTAAACCAAACGTAGGATGGCTTCTCAATGACCAAAACAAATGCTTGTTTATAAGTATTCAGTCACACATTGGTACAAAACGAGAAGTGATATCATATTTAATTTCCTCATTTAAATCAACCTGGATTTTCCATCACCACATGTATAGTGAACAATGGACAACCACAAAATGGTAATGCCAAGATAAATATGTTCATACACTTTATGATTACGAAACATTATTATGAATTAACCCAAATGTTCAAACTGGCTTTAGACTATAAATCTACGCGTTTTATGATCTATAGCAATGTTAAGTATGAACATAACTGTGAATTGTCTAACTTTTTGACCAGGTTACACTAGGCATGGACACAGGCTGACTTGTGACAATGATCACTGCTATGGGTCATGATATTATATCAATACCCTAAAAACGTACTTTTAATTCATGAGTGTCACTGTTTACAGCCTAAATCTCAGACAATATGCATTATATCAAATTAAGTACATACAAAAAAACTTACACACCTGTATCTCCTTAAGGGGTGGGCAGAGGTGTATCATCAACTCGTATTTCACTAATTTTGGTCCTAGCTTCTAAGTAATGAGGTGGTCACACAATACCCTTTTGCGTTTACCTTTTCAAATATTTTTATCAGCGTAATTGACGAGGTTTTTAATACTTCCCTCTCAAGTTTTTAAGTATCCAAGACTTAATAGATCCGACCAGGCATGTTTTGTTATTCTATTCGGTATCAATACTAATAGGTGCCTGAACGAGAAAGTACATTGAATGTAAGTCTCAATGCAGAGGCTGTAGAGCTGGCATGGTGTCTATACGAAGATCTTAACACCAGTACGTATATGAGAGCTGTTTATTCATATATTGACCAAAACTACGTACGTTGGAAGAAGCTGCAAGGTTTATACGTAAGTTCAAAGACCAATCGGACGATATAAATTAACTTCAATAATATTAAAAAGTCGTATACATTTTTTCTGTGCTACATAACAATGTATAATGTCAACAGTTCTATAGAATCCACAGATCAGTTACATAAATATGTATAGCTATAAATGTAGTAACAAAATGTAAGTGGGTATTGTTTGATGTTTGTAGTACAAATACTGCGTGGTATTGTAAGCATCGGGCACGGAGCACTGGTGCGGCGCGGGCGCAAGTTCTAAGGTCATTATCCTTCGACTCTCCTGCGACCATAGTGGCTACGTAGGTACTAAGCGTAGTGTGTGTATTTACGCTTGCGTCCCTGCAGTTCGTCGAGTACAATGAGTACTACACAATACCGTGTTTACAACTTATTCGAGTAAAGCATTGGAGCTTAACTTACTGGGAATTGATTAGGTACACAGAGAATACTAACATTGTTATTGTTATGATTGTACATATACCTATGTGATTTGGTCTTATTGGACGGCTCTGTGTTTTTGCATAAACGAAGCATTGTTACAAAATTTTACTAATCCCACTATATTTAATGTTCTAAATATGAAAATTTGGATGGATGGACGGATGGTTGTTTGTTACTCTTTCACGCAAAAACGGCTGAACAAATCCGACTGAAATTTGGTACAAGGATAGATTATATATTATATTATTATAGTCTGGAATAACACATAGGCTACTTTTCATCCCTGGAATAAATTCCCATAGGAAGCGGGACAGGGATCCAAACCAAACAAAAGCTAGTAAATCAAAGCAACAGCTAGTATAATTTTAAGTAGCAATAGTTTTATTTTATTCCTGGCTTGGGCAGAACAAATATGTGGTCAAATATTATTTTATATTATATGCTCGCTGTGCCTGCGACTTCGCCCGCGTGGACTTAAGATCTGGGTTTTAACTTTTTTGCGCGGAACCCTAATTCCTTTTCTTATATTAAAGTGCTATAAAATATTGGCTATCTACCATTGTAAGGCTCGTCAAAATCAGCTCAGTCGTTCCAGAGATTACCTAATATTCAAAGAGACAGACAGACAAGAGTTTAAAGACATATTGTTTTTGTTGTAACGTACCGGATATATATTCATATGCATTAATTGAAAAACTGTAATTTTAACGTTACAAACAGACACTACATGATATTGTCGGAAGTTTAAGCGAATATCACACATTGAAATTAAACTATTTTTAACGAATTCTATCGTGATTTATTTGAAGTTATTTTACGAGTATTATTTACAGTGAATCCGAAGTATCTTTTTAGGTTTCGGTTGTCTTATAAGTAGTATAAGTTACCTTGAGTAGTATACTTTGAGATAACTTACGCTACAAAGTACATAGTAGCGTAAGTTATCTCAAAGTATAGTATAAGTAGTATAGTCGTGTAAATTATCTCATAGTACTCGATCCGAACTATGTTGAATTGTTGTTGTTGCTATTTACGCATAATGAGCTCACAGTGTCATGAAGCCTTGTTGTATTTTGATTTTTCCAAGGTAGTGGTACATTGCAACCATGTTCTCTATTAAAATTAGGATGTTTTTTGCTTTCAATAGCGTCGCGGAGCATCCTAGGTAGGAATCGATTTTCTTTAGCGAGTATCTGAGGTTACCTTGATCCCCTGTTGCACGTGCATATACAGCAGACGTTGTTGAGCTTTGGTGTTTTATATCAGCTATGTATTTTTTGACGCGAGTACAATGCTTCGCTTGGTTTCAAGTTTAATTTCATTTATTTGTATAGATAATGTACTTATTTTTACATATTCAATAATAAGTATAATTCTTTTGCATAACATATTTTCTGCGACCTTAAGTTTTTTTTTTATCTCGGAAACGGTATTTTACTCTTTTTGACTCCCGTGAGGTCCTTGGATTATCCTCCATATTTGACCATTTATATGCTAAAAAATCACTAAAAATCACTAATCAGGTACTTACAATTATATTTTTCATGACTTGAGAGGGACCCTCGTCTATCAGTCTAAAATAACATACTGTTAGCGCCGCACTGATAAACTATCAACGAGAAAAGATGACGTCAGCAGTAGTGGGAGCGTCTAGTGGAAAAAAGATTACCTATATATATAGCTTCGGCATTCCCCATCCGACAGACATTATTCGTTGAATTAACTTGATATATAAGCTAAATCTTTGCCCATTCGTAGTGTTAATACACATAACCTGGTTTATTGTTTATAATTTGGGTGGGATCTTCAGGGCCCAACTTACAGCCTTACTTGCTGATTGATGGATGAGGCTTTAACGAACGCGTTCCTCGGGGTTGGAGGGTCAGATGGCAGCCGGCGTCGTGATAGAAGTACTTATGGAAAGGAGGAGTTGGACAGCAGACTCCCGGCTTCAAAGTGCATCCTAGGGTATACACAGGGTCCCTGGTAAAAGACTCGCGTGGAAGGAGCAGTGTGTGGTTTTAGTTGATTCGATCTTGACATAGCTTCACTCTACTGCCACTGGCTAACCCTACTGAGTTGGGACCAGTTGGTACCGTTGGGAGTTTCCATACGTACAACAAAAAATAAGACGTCAAAGTGAAAGCTTTGGACGCAACCGGAATACACGAAAACTTCGGATTTCAGTCACAGTGAATGGATTTTAAAAATTCAAACTGGAATGGGTAGCTAATAATAGGATCCGGAGATGGCCCAGGGTCAGTCCGGGTGCGAGGGATATGCTCTATGGGCAACCTTACACCCCAACGTCTGCAGACCCGAGACGGCGTGCGGTTTTAGTCGGTTCAAGCCCGACATAACCGCCCCCGCTGGCCGGCGGGGGGGGGTATCCGAGGGGATTTCCGCACGAAAAAAAAAAAGGGAGGGGCACATTGAGAAATTTTCGCTTTATCACCTTCTTATTCCATGATGGTTTGCATTAGAAATATGATACCTGCTTTGATTGTTAGGTTATTCATCTGGGAATAAATGACGCCTGAGTGTTTTTTTTTACTGTGTATAGTTTAGCAGAAAACTGCTCTGAAGAGACCAAAGTCACATATGCTCAACTTGCCTCGATAGTGAGGCAAGTTGTGCAAGGTTTGAATTGCACAAATAAAAATTAAATTATCATATTAATTAATTATAATTATTTATTAATAGCAAATACCAACACTCAGTCTTATAATTGAACATATTCACAGATATTCATGAAGTTCTTGACCTGCGAATCACGTGTTATAGTCGGTGTCTGTTATTTTCGGTGTTAAATAATGTCTGCTTTACCTTTTTTTTTTCGTGCAGAAATCCCTTCGGATACCCCCCCGCCGGCCAGCGGGCGGTTATGTCAGGTTTGAACCGACTAAAACCGCACGCCGTCTCGGGTCTTCAGACGCCGGGGTGTAAGGTTGCCCATAGAGCATATCCCTCACACCCCGACTGACCCTGGGCCATCTCCGGTTTCGAGATGGCCCCCTCGGGTTTAGCAACCACGGTGTCCCCGTCTTGCCCCGGTTTGGGGGAGGGGCGCCAGTCGCCCCATCGTCCCGGCCTGCTTCTGCTGGGTGACAGGCGGCCTCGCCGGCCACCCCCAGGCCTGCGCTCATGGAGGACGGAGGTCGTTAAGCGACCTCCGGCGCCTGAGTCGCCTGCGACGCGCGGCGAGTATGTTGCGGGCTCGGCGGGCCGGGAGAGTTCTGAACCTCTCCCGGGCGCGCTCCGCCACCTCCTTCGCGAGCATTACATGCTCGCGCGGATGTCTGCTTTACCTATGCTCATTAGTTCAGACTTTCTGATCAACAATTCGGAGTTTTCTTTTCAAGAAAACTGTTAGTCATTCTTTTCCGGCTATTTTTTTAGCCTACAGCTATCTGGTATTTTTAGTTCGAATTTCAGTGCACATTGCTATGCTCAACTAGCCCCGTTAAAATCTGACCAACTAGCCCCTGCTACATTTTTTTAGTAAAAAATTGTTAGTATACCACTCAGGTGGCAGACATGTACACGACCCACCTGATGGGAAGCGGTTACCACGGCCAATTGACGTGTGCAACATCAAGGGCATCATACTCGCGCTGCCGACCCTGTGAAAACCCTATAATGCTCTTCTTGAAGAACCACATTTTGTAGTCATTTAGGGAATCCACAGCAGGAAGATAATTCTACAGCCTGAGGGTGTGCGGAATAAAGTGCTTTTCATACCTCACTATACGCACCGTTTTCGGTCGCAACCCATGAGGATTTATTCCGTTTGTGGCGAGCGGTGCAATGATAGAATGTGGCCGTGGGCATCATATCAAAACAATTCTTCCAAACACACCCCATTGTATAGGCGGTAGAAAATGGACAGAGAGCTATGCCTGAGAGTTTCTACTCTGCCTGTAAGTATGGGATGGGATGTTCTAGGAGCAATACGAGCAATGTGATTCAATTTTTGATTTTCATACATTTGTTTGGTCAAAAAATTAAAAAGCTGCTAAGTTTGATCTTAAGCACAAAAATAAATAGCTAAAATTTGCAATTTATACCCTAAGAACAAGATCCTATCTCAATCATATAAAGTCCATTCACCGTTACAGAAGTCTGAGGTCGCAAGCCCCAAGGACTCCACTATACTATTATTTATTATTTTACTATCTTTGAAGGAGGAAAGACATAACAGGAACTAAGTGTCTTCTTTGTATAGAAAACCGCAGAAATCTGCACTTGTGTTGTGGTTTTACTAATGACTTGGTCATCAGACCACTTTGATGATGAAAACGCGTGTTGCAACCACTAATCAACCTACCAACTTCCATCAGTAACTTGATCCCATCAAGTGGATTAAGTAGGTACTTGTTTAGATCTGATGAGGTAAGAAAACATTAATCCGCTTATATCAATGGAAAGGTAAAAGGTAAATATCGCCCTAGCACGCAAAAGCAATTTAGCTTAGCTGGAGGGGTTAGAGGAATACTAGTAATTTAGGTTAGGTTAGTTAGGTACCTACTAATATTCTTTTAAAAATCTGGTCAAATGCGAGTCAGACTTCCGTACAAAACTGAGTGGAGGGGCAAAATTAACGTTGCTGTAGAGCTTCTAGACTCGGCTAACAGACATTTTTTTTGATGTGGCCAACTATATATTTACGGTTTTCGGACATTTCCCTTTACTTGTGCTATAAGATTTTACTTTCTGCAAAATATGATTCTAAATCAACGGGAAGTGCCCTATAGGTT
Organism: Cybosia mesomella; assembly: GCA_946251805.1. Lineage (NCBI taxonomy): Eukaryota > Metazoa > Arthropoda > Insecta > Lepidoptera > Erebidae > Cybosia > Cybosia mesomella. The sequence continues at coordinate 22,250,298 of OX276401.1, forward strand.
TTGATTCCCTTGCGATTGTCTAAATATGCTGCATAAACGGCAACATCTTTTGATTGCGTTGACGTAGAATATATTTTTTTCACAGTTTCAAGACGTTACGGCCTAATTATTTCCCATTAATTTCAACTTGATGCCTCCATGCGTTTCTGAGAATAAGGTCTCGACAGACAGACAGACTGACAACGAATTCAAACAATTGTCATACTTTTGAAGTGTCGGAATCACATACACCCCGGCGTCTGTAGACCCGAGACGGCGTGCGGTTTTAGTCGGTTCAAGCCGGACATAGCCGCCCCCGCTGGCCGGTGGGGGGTATCCGAAGGGATTTTCGCACGAAAAAATAAATAAATAAAAGGTACTAATGTTCTTTGGGCAATTAGTAAAATGCTCCGATTTTACTAATTGTCCACCTCTACATCTGCCCACGTCTTTAAAAAAATTATGATCAGATGCGATAAAATAAATAAAGAAATTAGGGAGCATTTAAATTTAAAAAATATATGAACTGTAGGTTACTAAATGCTTAATTTGCATAGCAACTTTTATTTTATAATTTTATAATAAAAAATTATCTCGATAATTATCTACCTACACTTGAAAATTTAATTTAATTTTGGTACTTGCATATCCCATACCCCACTGACCTACCAGTATTAACCCCACATGTCACTATGTTTTCTAGAGCTCATTGTAATGAGTGATTGTAGAAGAGTGTAAACAAATAAATATCTTACCTTATCTTAAAAAAAATTGTGGCGCAAAATATCTACCTCTTTTTCAAGGAAGCTTTGTTGGTGCTTTTTACAGACTCAATGGTCCTCAATGATCTCATATTAAAAAGACGTACACTTTCTTGGCTTTTACTGGAGCAACTGCAAAGCCTATGCCAGAGGGTCAATCAGCAGTTGTACCGGCTTGCAGGTCATGTTGGCTAGGCCCCGAAGAAATACACTATGTAAGGACATTGAGAAGGGTTCCAGGGGAGAAAGTTAGGACCAGAAGCTGTGGGAATCATCAGAAGAGCATTCTTGAAAACAAATACCAACGTACAGATAGGAGGATTGAGAGGACAATGAACTTTTTGCGTCATAGAATCACACAGATAAACAAGTGACTGGTCATTGACATGGGAGGGGTCAGCCGAGTTCCTCCTTAAGCCAACACTGAGCATGACCAATCTAGTGGCTGATCCGTATGTCTGCCGTCTGACATCCCAACCTCGAGAGGAAAGCCAGCGCCAGGGCGTCGTCAGTCAATCAGCAGGTGTACCAATTTGCATGCGAGGTTGGATTTGGTCCCGAAGATCTTGGTGCACCCGTCACGGCCATGTGAATGTTTGCTACTAATGTAAAAATACTAGTTATATCGCCAGGCCTGTTCCTACCTGTTTAGTGCATTCGGTTGAAACCCATTTGGAATCTGGACCTCCATTTGAGGAGTGATCACTAGTATCTAACACTGGGTCATGGGACTGATATAATTTTTTCAAATCAGTTGCAGATACTGTGTGTTATATATCATTTTACTCGTACGGCCGAGCCTTACACGAATCAAATATTGTAGCCACGATTTTCGTTGGAAAATCTAAAATTTTCATTCTTTTTCTGTTTTTCGTATTGACATTTTGCAACAATCTGCATATTTTTGTGTGTTTTATATAGGTACCTGGAATTTTTACATCACAGCAGGATTCACAACAATGCCCCGCGTCTTTAAACACCACACATGCGTATACAGGACCAACATATTGGTGTGGAGCGCGAGCGCGTGGGCCGCCGCCACGTCCTTCCGCGAGCATGTAATGCTCGCGAAGGAAATGGCGGGGCGCGCCCGGGAGTGATTTAGAACTCTTCCGGCCCGCCGAGCCCGCAACATCGCTTAACGACCTCCGTCCTCCATGAGCGCAGGCCTGGGGGTGGCAGGTGAGGCCGTCTTTCACCCCAGCGGAAGCAGGCCGGGACGACAGGGTGACTAGCACCCCTCCCCCAAACCGGGGCAAGACCGGGACATCATGGTTCCCAAACCTGAGGGGGCCATCTCGAAACCGGAGATGGCCCAGGGTCAGTCGGAGTGCGAGGGATATGCTCAATGGGCAACCTTACACCCCGGCGTCTTTAGACCCGAGACGGTGTGCGAAGAGAGAGGAGAGCAGTATTAATATAAAATATAAAAGGAAGACCAGAGACCCACAACTTCAACACGTTGTAATCAGTGTGTCATCGTGGGTCAGGAGGGCGACGGAGGCGAAGCGACTCTACATTGATTTTCAACGTGTCGTAGTAGAAGACCAATCGCCCCTCATCTAGTGCACTCGGTGCCTGGGTTACGGCAACGGCAGGAGATACTGTACCAGCGGGGAAACAGCAGACCTCTGCAAGAACTGTGGTACGCACGATAAAGATGATCCCTGCCTCCTGGATAGAACCGAGATCAGCTGCTTAAACTGTCAACGAGATCTCAAAAAGTTCGAAAACCACGATGTCTTTGACAAATGTTGCCCAGTAAGGAAGAAATGGGAAGTAATAGCGAAATCGTTCGTGGCACTGAGCCGTAAAGAGAACAAATAATATTATACAAAATTATTCAAAAACCATTTAATCAACTAAACTTAATTTAGTTATTTTGTAATAACTAAATATAATATTATTAATATTTTGGAAATATTATCTATTGCATAGAAACAGTGATATTTGAAGCATTAACAAAAATAAAATGTAAATAGTACTCCATCAAACACTTAAAAAATACTTATCAGACTAACTGAAACACTACACACAAAAATTCACTTTAAACAGTACACACAACCATTATAATACACATATTTATATTATACTAGCTGTCCCCCGCGGCTTCGCCCGTGGCATACTTCGCCCGTGGCACCTATTTATCCCAAACATGCCTGTAATTGTTTTTATGCATTTTTTTTACCCTTTCTCTCCGTAAAAACCATCCTTGGACTTCAACGAACATTTAAAAAAAAGAATTGGTCAAATTGGTCCAGCCGTTGTTGAGTTATGCGCTTACCAACACATTTTGCGATTCATTTTTATATATATAGATTAAGCACATCGCAGTCTACACCAAAATTAACATAACAACATATCGGGCATTCTGTACTTTATAACCAGATAAAATGCAGAATAAAAAATTAAATAATAAGAACATGAGAACACTTACACACGCAAACAACAAAACATTACGGCCTCTGTGGCGTAGCGGTAGTGCATTCGACTGCTACGACAGGGGGCGCGGGTTCGATTACCGCTCAGTGCAAATATTCGTATGCATGAATATGTCTATTTGCATTGGTCTGGGTATTTCTATGTATAATATGTATGTAATTACAAAAAAAAAGTATATAAGTATGTTTATCCGCATTCTGGAAGCCATAACACAAACTAGTTAAACTATGCTTACTTTGGGTCTAGAAAGCGCTGTGTAGAGTGTTGTAGAATATTTATTTATTTATTTATTATTAAAACCATATACGTGGATCAATAAAAAATGAACAAATTCGAAAAAAACTAAAATAAAACAGTAATTGAATATAATAATAAAACAATATGAACAAAAATAACAAAAATAACAACCATAATTCTTAGAAACACTTCGGAATACCAAATTAACAAGTATCTCTTAAAACTTAAGTTAAAAGTAATCAATGCAAAGACACACATAAAAAAGTTTTGGCAGATTAATAGATTTAAAAAAACCAGAACTAAAATTCAACACATTATTAAAACTCTTGGTACATAATAACAAAACCACCTATCAGTAAAAATCAAAAATAGTCAAATAGTCCGGTAAAAACGAAATAAATTAAAATAAAAGTAACTATATAAAATCTAAATAAGTAAATAAATAATATACATCACTATAAATAAATATCTTTCACCAATTCTTTTAGTAACTATACTACGTATATAAGTCTCTATTATATTGTAATATAAACACTTGAAATAATTTTCTGCTGAAAATTAGGCCAAGTTGAGAACTTTAAACTCCCTCTTCTCCTTCTTTATAAATATATATCACGATCACAATATACTAAATTAGTATCTAAGTATCTATCATTATTAATACTACAGTTAAACAATCACTAATATATATCAAAATTCTACACAACTCCTAATGCAATAAATACCAATAATACCATATTATTTACATATCATTTATATTTTGATCAGACTATGGCTGCCAAGTGGCTAACTGGTCTGGAACTAGCAGTCGCTTTGCAGTCATAGTAACCTAACGAATCAACAGATTGTGATTATAGCACCTGTAAAAACGTCCATGCCGACTATAGGTATGGGAAAAAATAAAGAGTTCTACTAAAATATTATATTTTAGTGGGACTTCACAAAAACAAAGAAAACGAAAAATACGGGTCATGATTCAACCTTCCCAAGTTGCGTTGCGAAACTTGGCATATGAAACACACAAGACTTCAGGATTAATAAATCAATGTTCACAATTGTAAATATTATTCAAGAGACTGGGAGACAAATATACATAAATATACTACGCGACTTAACGGGATGAAGCGCTTAAATACAGTAATGTTTAATAACTACCACAAAATAGGTATTACTAAGTAACTAAGTACTAATAACTATTTAAGTTATCTTCATCTATTGCCAGCAATACTCCACGGGTCCCTGCGTAATCTCCGATCCCGTGACCATTTCGGGATAAAAAGTAGCTTATGTATATTCTATAGAATCTATAGATGAAAGATGAAACATGTCAAACCCTTCAGCTAACTAACTTACTTCTATTAAGACTATGTCAGGTTCATGTGAGTGTTCTGGCTGGAGTTCAAAGTCACGACCACTCATCGCAAGTCCAACGCCTTAGCCTGCGCAATAATCGACGATAAGATAAGATAAGATAGATTAATCTTAGCCTTTCTTATCTCATGATAAGTAAGGGTAAGATAAATTATTTACTTAAACACATGCATACATAGGCTCCCTTAGCCTATATTATATGCAAGCTATCTCTAGTCCAATTTTCACTCAATTCCGTTGGGCTATTTGCACCGTGATTGTAATAAATATACACATTCACACACAAACTTTCGCATTTAATGATATTAGTAGGATGACGTTCTCAGCTTTCATTCATCGTTCATTATAAATAACTGCTCGATACTCACAGTGACGTAATGAAAGTCATCTTTTTAAATCTCATTTGTGGTTTCATTGCTAAAAGTACTAATGGTAGTTTCCAACGCTTACTAACTGACAAGAAAAATATACATTACGATTGTTATGATATCGTTGACTAGTTAAGTCATATATTTCATTATAAAACACAACATAATCGAAAATGCTGACACATATTTTCTAAGAGTTTGTATGGAGCCCTCCAAGATCTTCGGGGTCTAAGCCAAGCTCACCTGTAAGCTTACCTACTGATTGACGGATGAGGCTCTGGCGCAGGCCTTCTTCTCTGGATCGGGGTGGTAGTCGCTCCGTTAAAAGTCAAGATATGGCATGGAGGAGAAGGAGCTCGTACCCCAGGCTCCAAAGTACAAGCTTTGAATGCAACCGCGATTGGTACACAATAATAGTGATGAATCACATTTACGAAACCGGACTAACCCTAACAACTAGACTTTAGAAATCAAATAAATCATAACTAAAGACATTAAAATTACCGTTACAGAAAAATACCGATATGATCTCATCTCATCAAATCGATAATAAACTTGCAAACACCGGAAGCTGGAGCCAATTTTATCTCCGTTTCATCAAGAGATAATTATTGTGTAATATAGTAGATAGACAGTTATCTGTAATATAGTAGATAATTTTATCTGTATAATAGTGAGTAAGAAAACATTGTTGAAATTAATTGGCATAACCAAGGTTGCTCGGGTCGATGTCCTTGTTGTGTGCGCAAACGCAGCGCCGGCATCGTCACCACAGGCGAGGTAAGTTCAGTGGGAGAACTGCATATTATCGTAGCATTTATATGTTGATTTAAGCAATTTTTTTTTTTAAAAGATTATGACTGACCGAAATTATTAGTAGATATTTCCCTTAAGCTAAATTGCTTGTGTTAGGAGTGCGTTCACGTTGGTAGTGTAATGGCGAGGATTTGAACCCGCGATCTCGTCTCTATCTCAATTCCTTAACGACTAAGCTACCGACTCTTAAAAATGAGGCAGATATGTTATCTCATATCATTGCGATTTCAAAAATGTACCGCGTTGTATGATAGAATTTAAGTTTTCTCGCTCTAATTCACTGAAAGTTATATGTATATGAAAAGTGTTGTACTCGTGCTGGCTTTGAGTGGGGCGATTTAACCTCGTTTTGACTTTTGTGTCATTGTTATGTGCTAGTGCCTTATCTATGTCTTTTTAATATAAAGTCACTGTGTATACATAAGACTCTCGTATACATGGTGATCATTCTGTCCGTAGTATACTTGTATTGGCTTGATATAATAAATAATAATTGTACGGTATAGTAAGTATGGTCATTCATAAACTGTTTTCGCATTCAGTAGGATGTATCTATCGCTAAACATATAATTACAATCACAAACATACATATTGTTACATGTTGGTACTTTGACTCATGTAAGTCAAAGTAGTAAATAATATTACAATAGCTGATGTAAGTATGTATGTATATATGTTCCCCGCAGCTCCCTTCCGTACGACACGGGTAGGTTAAAAAAAAAAGTTTAAAGTTTAAAGTTTTGTTAGTTAATTATTACCTTATTAATTATTAGCTACCTATTACCGGGATATTTATAATCTAGACCATTATCCAATTTTTTTTTAGATTTATCTTTAGGTTTGGCGTGATTAATTTCCAAACATGTAACTTTTTTTATCACTTAGGTGCGGATAAGCGAATGACCCACATTATGGGAAGCGGTTACCGTGGCCTATGGACGTGTGCATCACCAGGGAAGTTTAAGTGAAGGTCATAAAATACAAAGGCGACCTGCGGGCTCCAAAGTGAAAGCTTTGGAAGCAACTAGGAAATAATAAACTAGATACAGCCCGTGCGCCGCCCGCGTGGATGTCGGTTATCGTGACTTTTGGTCCACGTAACCAATTGCAATCAACCATACGGCAGATTTTAAGCTTAACCTTTGTAATAGAAAAAGACGCATCAAAATTCGTTCAGTAGTTTTTGCGTTCATCGCGAACATACAGACAAACTGCTAAACAGACCTGAGTTCCAAAAAATATTGTTGTGTTTAGAATCGTTGATTTAACATTATCTAAGTTTTTTTGACAAATATCTCTAATGTACAGACACAACTAATTAACAATTTTAAAATAGTATTTAGATTCAAATCTTACTATTAACGGTAAATGCGAAAGCTTAGATGCACGGATGGATGGTTGAATGATTGTTACTTAATCATCCCAGGACGGCAGAATGGATCTGGACAAAATTTCTCCCTGCTTTGGTTTTCCCAAACGACTGCAATATGGAACCCCATATAATGTGATTTATCGGCTCAACTAATGTCAGAGAAAGGAGTAGCAGCCTTTGTGTACCTACGTCATTAATTTACTTCAAGAAATTACTTTCCATGAAACCAATACAAATGAGACGTTAATCACAGACAGGGTCAGAAGGCCTCCCCCCTGGCCGGCGGGGGGATATACGAGAGGATATCCGTAGGAATAAAAAGGGGTCAGAAGGCAGCACTGGCTTCCGTAAAACTCAATACAGATTAAACTGTGAAAAGGAGGAGTGGTAGAGCGAACCCCGGGCACAAAAGTATAAGCTTTGAATGCCAGCGGGGCCAAATAAAAAAGAAGCTTGCTATGCCTACTACTCAATAATTGGTGACATAGCAGATACTTGGTTAAAATGCCATCAGATGATAATCATCCAATATCGATTTAATTAAGTAGCAACTTTTTAATAGATACTTGGCTTATTTATTATGTACTACGGCTGTTAATGGTCTTGTATTGAGGTGTATATGTTATCTCAATACTATCGTAATGTTAAAAGTGTACCGCGTTGTATGACAGAAGTAGAAACGATGTTCACGTTCGCACCCACTAATTAGTGCCTATCCTTTGCACTGGTACTAGCCTAGTTTAGATTGGTCGTTTTTAGGCGCCTTTGCCGTGTGTGCCAGTTTTCAATATAAGATCATTGACGTCTAAGAGTATGGAGCGAGTTATTTTATTATTTCACAAATAGGTACTTAAGTATATCGGGGTGCAAGGGATATGCTCTATGGGCAACCTTACACCCCGGCGTCTGTAGACGCGAGACGGCGTGCGGTTTTGGTCGATTCAAGCCCGACATAACCGCCCCCGCTGGCCGGCGGGGGGGTATCCGAAGGGATTTCCGCACGAAAAAAAAAAGGTACTTAAGTACGAGGGTTGTTTGATAACTACCCGTTTATGAATAAAACAATCAGTCGTTTTTGTAAATATGCATTTATTTTTCTAATTAGTCTCCTTTTACCTCTATACATTTATTCCACCTATACTCAAGCTTCAATAAACCATCTAAAAAGTATGATTTCGGAAAGTCATTAAAATAGGCCTCTGTGGCGGCAATGACTTCGTCATTTGATCTAAATCGCTTACCACCGAGCCATTTTTTCAGGTTGGGAAACAAAAAGAAATCGCATGGGGCCAAATCTGGAGAATACGGGGGGTGAGGCAATAGTTCGTATCGTAATTGTTTAATTTTGGCTATCACGACTCTGGATGAATGAGCTGGGGCGTTATCGTGATGAAACAGTACTTTTTTCTTCTTTAAATGGGGTCGTTTTTCCTTCAACACAGCTTCAAATTCATCCAATAAATTGGCATAGAACGGCCCTGTTATCGTTCTTCCCTTTTCTAAGTAGTCAATATGTATAATACCCTGCGAATCCCAGAAAACGGTGGCCATGGCCTTTCCAGCCGATGGGACGGTTTTTGCTTTCTTTGGAGCAGGTTCACCCGGTAAAATCCACTGCTTTGACTGCTCTTTCATTTCCGGGGTATAGTGGTGAACCCACGTTTCGTCTACGGTCACAAAACGACGCAGAAACTCCTTCGGGTTACGTTTGAACACTGCTAAACACTGCTCCGAAGTAGTCAGTCGGTTCCGTTTTTGCTCCTCCGTGAGTAAACGCGGCACCCACCTCGCCGATACTTTCTTCATACCCAATTTTTTCTAATATGTTTTGTACTCGCTCAATTGAAACGTTTACAGCATCAACGATTTCTCGAAGTTTAATTCGGCGGTCGGCTAGAACGATATTTTTAATTTTTTTAACCATATCGTCTGTAGTCACCTCAATTGGGCGGCCTGGGCGATCCTCGTCAAAGACGGTTGTTCTCCCTCGCTTGAATTCGTTGTACCAGTATCTAACGGTTGTCATAGAAGGAGCATATTCATGGTAAACCGCTTGCATTCTTACTTTTATCTCATCACATGTTTTCCCTTCCAAAAACAAAAACCTAATTACAGACCGATACTGTTCTTTCTCCATTTTATCAATTTTACATTCACGCTTCCACTGAATCGCTGTCAAATGAGAAAAAAAAACAAAAGACTGCGGTTTTTTTTTAATTTTCCCGCCTCTGAAGAATGGCTTAAAAAGGTGGTATACATATTTTCGGCCAGTGATATTAGTACATTTAGAAAACGGCTACATATCAAACAGCCTAGGTATATAGCATAGTTGTGTCAATCACGAACGGTCTTAACTACTTTGTAAAGGTATAAACCGATGTACGATAGAGAGAACGCTCTACCGAACCGAAACCGAAGCAAGCCGATCTTAGCTGTACTCTCACTCTTCTTCCCGACGACGAGTCAAATCAAAAGCCTACTGTACAACAATATTTATAGCCCATAATATTCAACTAAAATCACCTATTAGCACTTTTTGATAGAAATATAAATCGATTATTGATATCGACACTGACGACCGAAGAGAGGACGGTGCGGGCGGGGTTTGTCGGCTACCGCGCTACGCTACGAGCTGCACCCGCGCTACTCGCCTCGCAATAATTGTCAGCATTGTTTATTAGCGCTTAAGCTTCATCATTTCGCACTAAACTCATTAAGGATGCTATTTTAAGAAAGCCCAGTCTATTTGTCTGTCCTACTTAGCTGTTAGTGATATAACTGTGAGTTAGGTAAATATAGAACAATTTAATAAACGACGACCTCTTTTTCGGATTCAAATATTTGGCCGCGTAAATTGTGACGGGAACGAGCCACGTTATTTTAAATATTTTATTTATGTCACAAAGATACTTTTATGAGTACAATATTTTAACATTCTTTTGTCCACGTGCTTACAAGCGGATCAAATACTTTAATCGTTCCGATCCTCGGTTGATTATGATCAATAGCGTTAATCAAATATTGACAATAGAAATATATTGCATAGTATTCGACAAAAATGATAAGAAAGACATTTTATTCACAATATTTTAACATTCTTTTGTCCATGTGTACGGTGATAAAAAAAAGTTGTACTTAATTACCTAAGGTCAATTCTATATCAATAAACGGTGGTAGCGCGTACCTTTGTTTTTTTTCGTGCGGAAATCCCTTCGGATACCCCCGCCGGCCAGCGGGGGCGGTTATGTCGGGCTTGAACCGACTAATACCACCTACCTGATAAGCGGATCAAATATTATAACCGTTTGATCATTATCAATAAAGTTAGTAAAGTCAACAATAGAAATAGATAGCTTCGTATAATACAAAAAAATGTTAAATAAATGTTACTAAAGAGTTAATATAACAGATAGCAGTCGGATAACCACTGCAAAAATACCTATATTGTGCACTAGGCTATTCGTGAACTAAGAAAACGTTTGGTGAATGACCGTTCGCCGACCCGGAAGTAATAGTTATTAATAAAAGAAAAGGAGTTTCTTGCGAAGGTTCTATGTTGTTTGATCATGTTATTGACATTCGAATATGTCAAGTAGGTACTACAAGTACGTACGTAAGTAGTTTTGTTGATTAAAATACTCCGTAGATTGGAAACGTATAATAACTAAAAAGAGTACTGTGATTTATTTGTATGTCATATTCACGGCAAAACAACTGAATGAAACTGGATGAAATTTGCCAAAGTCAAAGTCAAAGTCAAAAACCATTTATTCTGCATAGACCATTAATACGGCACTTACAAAACGTCATAAAAAAATAAATAATCTAATGTTTGGCAAATGGACCACCGGTTCGAAACGCGGCCCTGTCCTGAGAAGACTCCGGCAAGAAACTCATCGGGCTGTTTTTTTTTGGTCTATTTACAAACATATTTACTTAACCTAAGTACAATATTTCATTTGAGTAGCATAGAGACAGAGCAAACAGTTCATATCCAAGCTTGTTTGTCGTCTAAATAGTCTTGAATTTTATAGTAGCCTTTTTGGCAGAGTTTACTTTTAATTTGGCTTTTAAATTTATGAAGATGTAGATTCTTCATTTCACTAGGAAGCTTGTTGTAGAAGCGTATACAGTTACCCTGAAAGGAATTACTAATCTTGTGGAGTCGACTATTACAAACCACAAGATTGTTTTTATGTCTAGTATTTACGTTATGTATATCACAAAGCCTTAAAAAATTGGAAATGTTTCTTTTAACATACAAGCCCCGGAGAAAGTTTATAATCTGTAGTTCCTCCGGCGCAGCCGCGGACAATATCTAGTCATCTATAAGATCAAATGAAGCATTGTTTTATAATAAAACTATACGTAATTGTTACATACTTAATATTGTTCTAGTTATGTAAAAGTTTATGTTACAAAATTAGTAATGTCATTCATCTGTTCCACCATTTTAATTTAGCCGTTTAGTCTCCATTTGGTATCAAGCTTCGTGTAAAAAATTTGCCACGTCGTTACGTGTAGAGTGCACGTGATTCTCTCAATTCTAGTGGGCAGAACAAAGACTATAGGTACAGTACCCAACATTTAATTTAGCACCTCGGAAACAAGAGTTAAAAGCCGGCTAAAATCGGCTTGCTTCGGTTTGTAGAGCGTTCTCTTTATCGCACAGCGTACGTCAACAGCTTGATATCTTTTTAAAGTAGTTAAAACCTAAGCTATAAGTAGTTTTATTATTTTATAAACATAATTTGTTTTATGAGCTGCCAGAACGTATCTATGGGAACCTTATGGTTTGGTGGAAGATGTCGTGACAAAGATTATGATCCGTACGCTTACGTACGCATATCCATCATATCGAGGACGTATTTAGGAAAGGCCAGGTCAAAAGTACCCGCAACGAGCGTGCATGCCTGAAAGCAAAAAACTAGAAGTAAAACTAGAAGAAGGGAAAGGAGTATGCCAGAATCGTTGCAAATGGATAACAAGCGGCCAAGTGCGAGTCGGACTCGCCCATGAAGGGTTCCGTAGCAGCAAGTAACATAATAATGTTTTTTTTTTTAATTTTTGTATTTGAGTTGATTGAATGAAAGAAGAAGAAATGAAATGAAATGAAAAGAAGAGATGAAAGAATTGAATGAGCAACAGGGTGGTGGAGGCTTGGAACAAATTGCCAGAAGATGTTGTAAATGCTAAATCCACAAACCAATTTAAAAACAAACTTGATAAACTTATAACTGATAAAAAAACCAACAATGGATAACTGGATACAGGCAACTAACAGTTGTCTCAACTGCCTGCCTGCTAATAAATAATAATAATAATAATAAATTGCGGTTTACGAATTATGACGTTTTAAAAAAAACTACTTACTAGATCTCGTTCAAACCAATTTTTGGTGGTAGTTTACATGGTAATGTACATCATATATTTTTTTTCACACATTTATATAAACATTTTACCACTTTGGAAGTGTCTCTCGCGCAAACTATCCAGTTTAGAAAAAAATGATATTAGAAACCTCAATATCATTTTTGAAGACCTATCCATAGATACCACACCACACACGCATGTGTTTGATGAAAAAAAATGTTTTGAGTTTCAGTTCTAAGTATGTTCTAAGTATAAGGAAACCCCCAAAATTTGTTGTTTTTTTTCTATTTTTGTGTGAAAATCCTAATACGGTTCACATAATACATCTACTTACCAAGTTTCAACAGCATAGTTCTTATAGTTTCGGAAAAATGTGGCTGTGACATACGGACGGACAGACAGACAGACATGACGAATCTATAAGGGTTCCGTTTTTTGCTATTTGGCAACGGAACCCTAAAAATCAAAGATGTACGTAAACAGTTTTAACTACTATATAAAGGTGTCAATTCAATGTACGATAAAAAAACACTAAACCGAAGCAAGCCGATCTTAGCCGGACGCTCACTCCTCTTTCTGACGTGATAAAACATAAACCGGGTACTGTACTTGTATATTGTGATGTGACCCGCTAAACGAACAAACACAGCCAACCTGTTTGTGTCGATACTCGTACCGCCGCACTTTGCACATGAACACACAGACGTACAAATGATCAACACAAATTGGTCTTGTAACTTGTCGTAATTTCCGATATAAGCAGATTTCTTCTAAGAAACCTTAATATTACGCTTCCTACGGTCATGAACTGTTATAACGAGATGGAGTTCTGGTTTATGTAACAAGTTTTAATTGTTGAGCAACATGAACTTGTAAAGAGATTACATCAAATTTTACGTAGGCACTTTTGTTACTCACTAGCTTTTGAATCGAATTCTGATCCCAATTTCGCTTCCGCTACCCATGGGAACGTATTCCAGGGATAGAATAGCCTATCTGTTATTCCAGATCCGTATATATATAGCAGAAAGTAGGACTAGCGATTACCCGCTTCTGCACCCGCGTCTAATACTGAAATATTCGCTAAATTGCCTGAAATTTGCCATTTATTCTTAGTTATTAATTCCTTAAGAACCTTCTACAATGTATTACTTAGATAAATTAAATAAAAAGGATAACTCCGGTGAATTCGTTCTCAAGTTATGGCTTGAGCAAGGGAACATATTCATTTTTATAAATAGAGATAGCAGTATCATTTTTAAAAACAATTTTAACTCACTATTAAGGAATGTTGAATAAATTTAAACGAGGTACTTTTACGGAGATTCACACGCGGATTGAGCGCGGGTGAGCATCGCGTGATCGCGCATATGAGGCTTCCCAACGATCCCATGGGAAATCGCAACGTTCAGTAATAATAGCATCAGTGCTAGTAGTATCTCTTTAAATAGGTAATCAAATTAGTTATCATGTTGAAGTGCTGTTTGAGTTGGTGCATCGATTTAGGTAAATTGTATACAGTGGTGAAGGCTGAATAATTTTAAACGTGGCGGTCACGCACTTCGCACGTTCGAAATTTAAGTACGTAATAAAAATATTTTTTTAACTTGGTTTAGCAGCGAACGTTGAGAGTAAACCTCCATCGCTCCATTTAACGACAAAAGTAGCTTAACATAATCCCAATTTGCAGATCAACTATGTTCTAAAACCTTTATTAACAGATTAATAGTAACATTGATAGATTAATAATAATAACTTTATTGAAATACTATATGTGTATCTTAAAAAAATATGGCACTGATCTCCACACTAGGATACCCTGTGTTGTGAAGAGCAGTCACTTCCACTAGATACTGGACACAAAAATAAAGATTGGCTTTAGACTTAAACTTTAGATTTTATTTATAGATTGCGAAAATGCAGTCTTCTTCATCGGAGCGCCGATACCGGTTGTATTCAAAGCTTGTAATATGGAGCCCGGGGTCCGCTCTCCTTCCATTTATTATTTGATCTCTCTTGGCGTCTTGCACCAGATCTTCATTTGTCAATCAGCAGATGTACAGTCGACGACAAAAGTAGCTTAGCATATTTTAATTTATTGATCACCTTTCATAAAAAATTAAAAACAAAATATGAATTATATTAAGTTTGTCTTTTATGGATTATAAAACTAACTATACTTACGTCAATTATTGATACATGTATTCCAATGAAAAAAAAAAGGTTTGTAAATATTTTAGTGTATATCAACTTTTATCGTTGGCTGTACTATTAAGTACAGAAATTATAAATGTTTTATCTATATCTGGGGTGTACGAGACCCTGCCAAGATCTTCATAACCCAAGCCAACCTCGTTTGCTTAAAAACCTGGTTTCTAGATGAGGTTGAGTTTTGAAGATCTTGTTGGGGCTATATACACAACCTTTTTATTGATGTATGTATTTCAATGTAAAGATCGTTTGTAAATTTGTTAGTGTATAGTATTTTTCATCACTGACTGTCGGTAAGCGTTCTTTAAAATTTTATAGAATAATAAACTTGTAAAGTCCTACCCGCACCCGCCAAAGAGGTGAACTATTACTTGACCCTTCTCATACAGACAGGAGGCCCGTGTTCTGTTGTTAGACATATGTGTTTCTCGGAGGATTGTTCTAAATTTGTGTTTACTTTGTCTATTAATTGGGATTTTATATACGAGTATTATTTAGTCTCCTGGGACGGTCTCTATCATACCTGTCTGTCTAATCATTCCAGCGTTATGAGCGGATTTGGAATGGGTCTTATGAAGAGGAAAGCCTGCAACAGAATGTACAAAACAATCACACAGTCTTCCGTATAGCATTATCTTAGTCTTATAGTAGATTTACGGCGTCTGAAGCTACGCACATACTTAAATAGACTCCGTAGCACACATAAATGTATAGATAACTATACACCACCGCCCGGCATTCGCAACATGCTCGACCAAACCATAAATAGAAGTCGTTTTGTCATCACACAATAAAACAAGCAAGGATCGCAGACGAAAAAAAAAGGAATGGCACAAACGCCGGCGGCGCGTTCAGTGCTGTTTTTATTACTTCACGAGCAAGGCGTTTTCTTTTAAAGTTTCAATGAAAAATCATACGTATTGCGGTTGCATTCCACTGTGCCTTAAAAGATGCATGTTACCAGAAAATGAGCGTCTGGAATGCAGTTATACACTGCTTCATTATTAAACCGTGGGCAAAGAAACATGCCTTCACTGCGCATTAGTATTTAAATGTACTGTTAATTCAATGGTCCATCAACGTCACTCCCTACAACACAAAACTGGTAAAATAAGGCTTCAAGAATCTTACAATAATACTAAGGGTTAATGCTGTCTTTCTGACAGTCAACCATTCAATACTTAGACGTTAGACCCGACTCCTATGTTGTGGAACTGAAAAAAAAGATGAAACGGTGATCTAAATACACCTCTGCCTATTCCTATGTCTACGATCTACGCTTGTTTAATTATGTATATTTTTATATAAAATATCTTCCTAACATATTTTTTACCAATCAATTACACCTTACACCTCTTGCATATTTACATTTTATATTTATAGTCTGGGTATGCATTTAAGTCTAGTTGTAGGTGGTCTGATCAGTGTAGCTGCCACAGGAATATGCTCCGTGATCCGTCAGATGACCACGTTTCCCACGACTCAGACATACGAAATTATATTCAGTTTACCTCAGCGCGTTATCGCTATAATCTCGCTCTACATTGAGGATCAAAGGTTGATTCATCCAGGAACCAGTCGTAACGTGTCGCTTATATATTTTGTAGAAATATTTATGTATAAGGTTTTATCGTCAAGCTAAATATCGACGCTTGTGTGGAAAAAAATGATAGATCAGTTTATAGGTATAAATTTCAAACTGCAGCTCTACATTAATTGCAGCTCAACATTAATTGACAAAAATCGCGTTACAATATTTTTCTATGCAGTTATCGATAATGGTAATGTAACAACCTCAGACCTCAGACTATATAAGAATAACAATTATTTTTAGTCTCAGGTAACAATATGGTTACACTAATACTTAGATATATTATATTTATCATCTACTGACTGGATTCATATGAATAATAATATCATTCATGGCATAAAATATACGTCTTGATTCTTTCTAGTACGTATTATGTAATGTAATGCCCACACAGAGATATTTATGTAATAACATTTAACAAATTCCACCATGTATGGTTTGGGTAGTATCAAGCAAAACAAAAAGTAATTGAGTCGAATAATTCATGTTGTGTGCGCTCAGCTTTACATTGAATGCTTTCAAATTGCACAAACAATTGAGTGTACGCATCGACTACCTTTTTCAAATATTTCTTTTTCTCATTGCGCCGTTTCCTTTCCTGGCTTAGTGCAACATGTTTTATTGATGGCCAGTTCATTGATATGGCTGACTCGTTCAGGCGGTAGGTGAGTGGCCACTTATATGAGCCATAAAAGGCCCAGCCTTGGCCATATGGGGAAGCCTTCACACAACGAATGCATTCATGCGCGCGCCTATCAGATCAACGGGTTACAAAACAAAGTGACTGGTGAATTTGTTTTACAGATAACTTACGTGATGTTTCGTTACATTCTTTCTTGGATTCCCTGGATAGCGCTACTACTGTAGCGCTATCCCAGAGGCATCCAAATTATTATTTCATTAGGGAAACCAGATCTAAGCCTAATATTTATTTATTGATTTATTAAAACTTCATGCACATTATGTACACAAGCGGACTTCTCTATCATTTCTCTACCAGTCAACCGTATAGGTAATGCAGAGAATATAAAAGTAGGTGCCATAAGGAAAGTAAAATAATTGAATTATATATACAAATTGAAATACTTTACGATTTATGGAATTTATTTCTGATGTAGGATCACGTAGGTAGCTGGTATTGCAACTAATTACACTTCTACCAGTTATCCTGGTTAGGAGTCCCTCTTCTGGATTCGAGCGCCAATCCCAGTTGCAAACCAAAGCTCGCATAGCAAAATCCCATTCTTTCGAACCTTAAAAGCCGTACTCAGAGACCGATGTACGATGACTTCTGAGTTAAAGACGGGAATATAATTGTGTACCTACAACTTTGTTCACTATCCAATACGTAAGCCCCTACGTGTTGCTGCATACATGTGTTTCCGGTCTTAGACGACGGTATTATATGTGGTTTTGGAGGGTTGTATTCTAACTTGACTACTTTGCCTGTGTTTTAATTTGTCTATAGACGTATGTATATAAACTTCACATCCGACTGTAATTATAATAATAGGTATCTTTGACGAGGGACGGTGGGGTGACTAGCGCCCCTCCCCCAAACCGGGGCAAGACGGGGACACCGTGGTTCCTAAAACCAAGGGGGCCATCTCGAAACCGGAGATGGCCCAGGGTCAGTCGGGGTGCGAGGGATATGCTCTATGGGCAACCTTACAACCCGACGTCTAAAGACCCGAGACGGCGTGCGGTTTTAGTCGGTTATAATAATAATAACCACCCCCGGTGGCCGGCGGGATTTCCGCACGAAAAATAAAAAAAGGTATTTTTGACGAGATGAGAAATGACAGATTTTGCTTCTCAATCGGCTTATTTGAACTAAGAAAAGCATGACTCTACCCACCTTTAGATCTTCAGTATTATGTTTGAAGGTACCTGTTCGGTGACAAGTTTCATACTGTAAGTGTCACTTAAAAGTGAAATTTAGTGACAAATATATAAAAAGTAGAGTTACGTTTGAGTATTGAGGGGTTAGAGTTGTGTCAAAAACCTTAAATTCAGTTTTAGCTATAGAATATGTATGTACTTAGCGTGAATACTGCGGGTACACTTGCGAGTTAACCGGACAAGAAATTCGTTTGTACCTTTTTTTTTGTGCGGAAATCCCTTCGGATACCCCCCCGCCGGCCAGCGGGGGCGGTTAAGTCGGGCTTGAACCGACTAAAACCGCACGCCGTCTCGGGTCTACAGACGCCGGGGTGTAAGGTTACCCATAGAGCGTATCCCTCGCACTCCGACTGACCCTGGGCCATTCGCAGTGTCCCCTCTGATAACAGCAGAGGGGTACCTGGAGCGACTACCACCGCGGGCCTTGCAGGCCCGCCATACACCGATCCCCTCGTGCAATGGGATCAGCTGGCCATGAAAAGGGCCGGTTGGTCAGACTCTTGGCCGTTGACGTTGACGCCAGCTACTCCAGAGGTGCAATCAATGATGCGTCATCGCCCACGTTGCCCAGGGTGCACCAAACTTGGAGGTGATCTAACCAGTCGCACCCCCCAACCAGACGCATCCCAATTCGTTTGGATCTCAGAATTGTTTTTGACGTACGAATGTATTTCTGATCGTTCCTACTCGTAGTTTAGTATGCACTAAACCAGGAGGTTAGTCTACAATAGTCGAAGCTGAGTCTCATAGAAAACCGGCCAAGTGGGCGTAACAAGTAAAATATTTTTATATTTGTGTTGATTGAATGAAAGGTAAATTGCAGTTGACGATTTATGCCGTATTAAAAAAAAAACTACTTACTAGATCTCATTCAAACCACTTTTCGGTGGAAGTTTACATGTACATCATATATTTTTTTTTGTTTTATCATTCTCTTATTTTGAGGTTACCGGGGGGGGGGGGGGGCAAACTATTCAGTTTAGAAAAAAATGATATTAGAAACCTCAATATCATTTTTGAAGACCTATTCATAGATACCACGTAGGGGCTTGATGAAAAAAAAATCGAGTTTCAGTTCAAAGTACCCCCAAAATTTCTTGTTTTTTTTTCTATTTTTGTGTGAAAATCTTAATGCGGTTTTTTTTTATATTTAGGACACGTCAATTTGAGTTCACGTCGCCTGATGGTAAGCTGAAGGTAAAGTCTCAGGAAAGAGGTTCACAGAATACATCTACTTACCAACTTCCAACAGCATAGTTCCTATAGTTTCGGAAAAAAGTGGCTGTGACATACGGACGAACAGACAGACAGACATGAGGAATCGATAAGGGTTCCGTTTTTTGCCATTTGGCTACGGAACCGAGATCTCCAAATATACCCGAAATGAGCTCTCTCGTCTTTGTGAGACTCGATCTTGAATTTAGATGTATTAAAATAGCAGTGGCGGTCTGAGTCAAGCATTACAAACGTAGTCTAAACCAAGTAACTGAAATAATGCCGATAACTGTAGGACTAAAGTAAAAGATTCAGTACGCACTCAGTACTGGCTAACTGAGTACAATTTGTACCTACTGGGTACACCACTACTAAAGAGCAATGAAAGTGTGTGTTCAATATAATTTATGATAGGAATGAGTGTTTTTCCTTCTTACTTATTTCAAATACTTACAGGTAAAAAAAAAGGTACGTAATTAACCTCTACATCGTAACTAATATCTATTTCAAACGTACAAGTCATCCAACTCAATTTTTTATAACTCCATTTCTAGAATTTATACGGTAAGCTTTTATGCAGGGCTGTCACCCATCCGGGTTTGCCGTCCGGAGACGTCCTGCAGTGTTGAGCGAAAAGTTGAGTTGTGTCTCAATCATTTATTTTATTTTTAAATTTCAGCCTTTGTTTTATTAGAAAATTAGCGTCATGTGGTTGTTTAGGTAAAATTTATAGCTTTACCCAAATGTTCGGGGAGGGAAATATGGAAAACGTTAACATTCGCACTCGAATCCGCGCCATTCTCAAGACTGTCAGGATGCTCTGCCGACTGAGCAACTACTACTCCCAGGTAGTAGAGCACTATGGTGGTTTTGAAATTGCTCTAGGATTGAGATCCACCTTGAGCGTTGGTTTATTTAAAATGGGTATATAAATAATAATTTCAAAGTAATACCTCTAAATACTGCAAGAATTTCCACAGTTTTTATTTAAAGGCTGGCTAGCTGTAGCGTTGTAATACCTCTATTTTTAGGCTTATTTAACTTGGGCCCCGAAGATCTTGTCCCCATACAAAAAATAAAACAGACCAGAACGCTACCTTCTATTCTTAGCATTATGGTCGCGATGAAAACAAATCCCGCTTAAAATCTCCTTGCATTATATTTGCACATAAATAATTCTCTCTCAGCGCCGCAGAAACGTAGGTTTACGAATTCAGAATTTATAGAACGTCTGAGTTAGACGTGTTTATGTATTACTAATGTTTCCCAAATGGAACTTATCTATTTACATAACATAGAAACCAGTACGTGCGCGTTATGGCTGTAGTGTAAGCTTTGGCTGCTAACCCGTAGTATCCGGGCTAAGTGAGCTGCTCGAAGTGTACAAGTGAAGAGTACACTAGACGAAATAGTATAGTCGGTGCGACGCACGTGTCGCTCAGCTGATAGAGTGAGAGGAAAGAGGGGGAACACACCCTCCGCCCGGCCGACGCCCGTTCCAGGACCTAGGGAGGAGAAAATAGTTTATCGATATGTGGTTTGAATTTATATTATTAATATCATGATTATTTTTGTTTAATATACTTTCTGCTGCTGATTATTTTTCAGACTGGGATTAGGAGGCTCCACAGAACACGGACCCTGGGTAGTTACTTGCCCAGAGTGTCCAATGGGAGAGGGAGTCCAAGCAATATGAAGTCAAATCATTTTAAAGTAACGTTGTACGTAGTGTAAAAACATATACCAAATAAATAAAATAATATTATTGGCATAGGATTCGGAAGCATACATTGCGGTAGCCTAGTGGTATGGGTAATGAACTGCTGAGACGAGGTCTCGGGTTCGATCCCAGGTTTTACCATGGCACATACCAATGACTTTTCGATGCTTTTCGAAGTTATGTGTGTATTTATCGCAGGTTTATAAGTGCCCGGTTAATGGCAATAGACTCGCCACCTATTACATTGGGACCTCAAACATAAACTGGCGAAATTTGGGTGCTAGCACCTCTGCCTACCCCTTCGGGGATATAGGCGTGAGTTTATGTTTATATTATATATTCGGAAGCTAGTCTAGAATGGTAAAGTGTGTGGAATGTGATATTATTCATTTAACACCGGAAACTAAGACCTGGTATCATAATATAAATTTTGTTGTATATTTTACCATTACTTGTAAAATCATATAAATACATATTTTAAACGAATGTAAGAGTAAAATACAAAAAAAGAGAGAATTACTGAAGATCGAAGTCGAGTAAGTTCATATAACCTTGTAGTATGCAAAATGAAGTGAATTGGAGCGTTAGTAGCAATAATTAAACCTTTAACTACTTATTTATAAACGCGTTATCATAATTGCGGTTGGATTAACCATTTTACATGATATGAGTCTATCAGGAGAGGAAAAGACAAACGTTTAATAGCTCTGTGTTCTGTTTTTCGTATGTTAGCTGTTCACTTTATGCAATAAAAAAAGATCATCTAAATAAAATTGGATTCAAGACCCACATAATGAAATAGTAATATATTTTTACTACAAAATACTATGGTTCTTTATTGTGTTCTTAATGATCACGGCACACTATTAAATGTTAAAAATGTTTCAAGACCTAAATTCAATTATAATTTTATTGTTTAATTCTGCTTACTTAAAGTGAATATAATGCGTGACAGCTAGCTTTCAAGTGACTTATTGATAAGTTATTATGATTATGAAATATTTTTAGAAGGGTATTCACCGAGGATGTAAAGGTGTGAGTACATGAGTTAAATTCTAAAAGATAAACCAAAATCTTTTTCTTTGTTGTTGTTGCACTGACAATATAAATAAGACGCTACAATGTTGCAGATGAAAATACAGTATCCATAAAATCAACAATATAGGCGATAAAGAGTTTAAAAACAATATCTTACTCATCTAAATACGTTATTATTACAACGTCAATAGTTAAAATATCGATAGTAGAATCATTCATAGGGTAAGCTCGTGCACCTCCCTACTGACGCACGTGTCTCGCGGCCAAGGCTGCGTCGTGAAAGCTCTGTGTGTATACACCGCCCACACTCCACACAAACGTAATCGCTGTGCCTTCGCACTTACACAGCAATACACAACCAGTGTGTGTGCACAGCACAGCCTTTACCGACTCCGTTGCCAGGCTTCTTCGCTTACACTCACTGTATAATCACAGCGCTAATCATCAATGTGTGTGTGAAGTATTGGATTGTTAACATGTGTTTGTTCTTGGAGCTTCGTAACTTGTTTAAACAAATTCTTAGAATCACTCTAATACCAGTGCGGTTTATCAGGCTTGAATTTCGTTGATCGGTCTTCCTTGTCGCACTGGACATCGGTCAGCTACAGAGTACCAATTACTAATGCAGGCTATGAATAAGAATATCTTGCCTACTAAGTTACGTTGGTAGATGGTTAGATGGTTAGCAACAGAATAATGACACTTAAATTATTTATTTGTTTGTTACGTACCTAACTCAGTAGAAAAAATAATTTTATACAATGCTTTTCAATATTCGTTAGATTAGAAGAAATAAGTAATTTATTTTTCAGTAATATTTATTTTTCAATCATTATTTTTAATCAATCTGGGTTGCATCCAAAGCTTGCACTTTGGAACCGGGGTCCACTCTCCTACTCCTCCTTTGTATAATCTGTTTGGGAACGACTGCCGTCTCTTTACCCCAAATTCGAGAGAAAGGAAGGTTACGCCAGAGCCTGTTCCGTTTGTCAGGAGATGTAGGTACTGGCCCGGCTTAAGCCACGAAAATCGTACTTTTTTTTATTATTAAAAACAAGTAAATAAATACGTAATACTACGACTTAATTTAAATCAAAGAATATCTACTTAGATAAAATTCATAAGAACTTCCGTTGGGCCCGTATAATGGTATAATCAAGAAAGATACCTAACGATTTCTCCAACTATTATTTTAATGACAAAAATGTGAAGCTCTTTAACTATAGGCTTGTTCCCGCCGACAACAATGCAACCAACATTTCTTGAAAAGGTTCGGAGGATGGTGAAGATGATGATAATATATGAACATCAATCAATCATCCTCCAAAATTTTCCCAACTAAGTTGGGATCGGCTTTTAGTCTAACTGCGAAACGGTGGAACTTCGATATTTTCCGTGAAGAACTGACATCTGACCTCCACAACACACTGGTGATAACGAAGCTCTGTAGTTAGACTAGGGTGTTGGACTTTTTGGGCTCCATTTACCCGTAACGAATGCCACAGATGTTCGTATGGTAATTATTCTTGACTCATATATAGTGATCTCATATTTATACACATCGTTACCCATCGGTTAATATTAATAGTTGATTGTTTCTAGGTATTGAGCATTACATTTTGAGTTCAATAATTCCTTCTAGTCATATAATATTATAACCCAGTTTTTGGAGCAAGCATAAGTACTTTATGCTTACGTTTACCAATTAGTACTTATGCTAACTTTTATGTTCCTTTTTTCCTAAAAACAATGTTTAAAAATGATTGTGACATCATTCATTGTGTCTGTTAGTTCGTTAGAATTTTCGGTAGATAGCTCCAGCGTTTATGTAATGAAAAAGGAAATAATTGTTTCGCATTATTACCATTGAAATAATATTACTAGCGTACATACTAGTTATAATGTACATAACTCAATGATTATTACCAAAGAGTTTTTCAGTTGCCTTTTTATATATTCTCTTGTAACTTTGTTTTCATCTGCATCCGAGCGACAATCGCAGTCGCATCCAAAGCTCGCCATTTGAAACCCGCAGTCCACTCCCCTGCTGCTCCTTGGTTTCTATTGACTACTACAAAAGCGACTGATGTCTGACCTTCCAATCACCAGAGGAAACCAAACCCTTGCAAGTTAATCGCAGATGTACCGGTTTGCAGGTGAGGTTGGCTTGGGCTCCGTAGAGAATAGGACTTAAAACCACATAATACATTTGAATTAAAAAGGAATGAAACAAAAGATAAATGTCAACCAATAAAAAAATAGGTACCGGCTTGCAAGTCGCAACAATGTGGCCTGCGGTATCCACTTTTTTTACTAACAACCAATCTGACAAAAGAGCTTGCCACTTTGAAGGAATTACACAGATTCAAACTCACTCTGTATAATGTAATAAAAGTAGAAAAGTATACAAAATGAAATCGTTATTCATTTTTGTTTGATATTTAGCAGACCTTGGCAGGGTCTTAGTCAGAATTAGGACCTTTTAAGTTAAATAAAGAAAAACAAGTAGGTATAGAATGATCTGTATTTCACGCAACTGGTGACATCGATTGCGACCTTAAGGCACGCATTGCCGCTGCATGGGCCAAGTGGTGTGGGTTGAAGGGATAGGTCTATAAAACATCATTAGTATGTCCTTTTACACGGCTGCGAAGCGTGGCCTTTTGCTAGAGCGACACAAGCCGGAGCTGCATGTCACGTAGATGAATATGCTGCGGTGGATGTGTGGAGTCACGCGTACGGATCGCGTAAGGAACTCTAGCTTCCGCGGCAGCCTTCATGTCCGTCACATCGCGGACAAAATGCAGGATTGTCACCTTCACTGGTGCAGCTACATTCTGCGGTGACTGCCAGGATACGTGGGTAACAAATGTCTGGCCATGCCACCTCCGCCAGGCCCCGGTAGGAGGGGTAGACAAAACAAGTGCAGGCTTGACGTCGTAGAAAATGACATGCGTGTCAATGGTCTCACTACCATGGATGCCCAAGGCCGTGCGAAGTGGAGAAGCAATTATTTGTATGCAATAATATGTATGCAAATAACAAATAGTATGCAATTGGTCTGGATATTTTTATGTATATTATGTACGTATTTATAAAAACTTGTATCTAAGTATGTTTATCCGCCTACTAGAACTTATAATACATTGCTTTGGGTCTAGATAGCGCTGTGCATATGTATACCTGATGATATAAATAAAATTGATATCACTATATGTACTCCGTATATGTATTTATGTATGTGGTATAAAATCCAGGGACAATAGATATTATAGTTAAATAATAGAAAACTAACAAGTATTTGTTTAGAGCCAAAATTGATATTACATGATAGTTATTATGTAGTTCCGCTCTGGTTATATAACAGTATTTATTACACTAATAAAATGTGTATTCAAGTTATGTTATATAATCTTATATCGAATATTTATTCATTCTTCACAAAGAAACAGAAAACTTTGCTTTAGTGATAAATATAATATTTGTGGTAAAGGGCACATCGCTCACGTGGTTTAAATTTTAGTTGCCAAAGAAAAGTAGTTGTAGAAAGGTTTTTAACTGTTTCAGCTGATATCCAGGGAAGTTTTCTCATCTCATCTATACTGATAATATAGCTAAAGACTTTGTTTGTTTGTTTGAACTTACTAATCTCTGGAAATACGCGTGGGATTAGAAAAATATTTTTGTATTTGATAACTCAGTTCGTAGGGCCAGTTAAAGCCTAGGAGCCGAGCAATAGGAACAAAGAGAGCGGGCGCTGGGAAGAAGTGGAATAGAAACGAGTACGGTGGGTGAAACCGTGGAATACAGCAAGTATAGGACAAAAACTTTCGAAATATGGACAAGTTCAGGTATAATTGTTACTAGTTTATTTTTTTTATAATTACATATTATATACTAGCTGATGCCTGCGGCCCCGCCCGTGCGGAGGTCGGTTATCGTTTTATGGTCATATCTTTGGTTCTACTTACCAATTGCAATCAAACATCCAGCAGATTTTAAGTCTAATAGAAAATATCGCATCATATCCGTTCAGTAGTTTTTGCGTCCATCGAATTAAACAGACAAACATACAAGAATTCTATAAAAATATTTTTGTTTTCAGTTTTGTTTCGTTATTAGATATATATAACCAAGATTGTAGATATATGTAACCAAGTCTTTCTTTAAATATCTCCAATGTACAGACGCAACTAATTTACAATTTTATAATAATTATATAATATAATATGTAATAATAATATACCTATAGATGCCCTTAGTGGGTTTTCCAACAAACACATTTTAATCTTTTAATTAATAAAACTTTCTTCATAATCTTTTCATATAGTTTCTATCTCCCAAAATAATGAACTCTTTGCAGAATCTCTCACAATGAGATTAAAGGTTCCGGAACATTTCTCTCAGGACTGCCATTAGTAATTGAAGTACGTTGTCTCTTAGATACACAACCAGCATAACTTAATCCTCCTCACACTCACGAAGTTCTCTTCGTTGCATACAAACGGGTGGTTTTGTAAGAGTACTGTGTAAAATGGTCCTTTTCTGGTAAGAGGGTGAGTGTGCCCTTGGAACTTGCATCTAGGTTACCAGGGCAACGTTGCATCCAGCCCCTGCCGCGGGATCTCGCGACCTGACCTATATTTTCGACGAGGTATGCGAATAGCAACTCTAGGTTGTTATTAAATATTTGAATAAATTATACCGTCGTATTTTGTCCTCATTTTAGTAGATAAATATTTTGATGACAGTATTATTCAACTTGTTCTTAGCTAGGTTGTTTTTTTTTTAAATTATAGCTACTTACTTAGATACATAGGTAGTAGGTAACATTGGACAGCATCTGAAACACAAATTAGATCATTTCAGAAACAAGACATTAAAAGTTACTTTTGATAACAAAAATAAGTAAATTAAGCTTACAGCGAAATAAGCAACGACTCTCAATTTTCAAGCTTTCGCGTTCGATGGTTGTGTTTTCCGAATGTTTGTATATTTCCGGGAATTTACATGATCGTGGTATACACTAGCGGTGGTTGATGGTTGACTGGTTGAAACATCAGGCCATTCAAAGCTATGTATATACTACCTATACCATTACGCATACACTGTACATACAACACTGTGTGTAGATATATATAATCAGGGCAAACTGTACGTAACCGTACCTCGCCCCATATCGGAGGTCTCAGAAGGCGTACTGGCGTACGCACTACTGGGCTCTGTGGAGACTGAACCAATGAATGAATTTACTGCAATATAAGTATAACACAGCCTCAACTAGTGCCTGCTAAACTAAATAGGTAAGTAAAGCCTAATTGCAAAGCAAATTGTTATTTTATGTGCGTTAATAGATGATCCGGTCAATCAGGTGGACTATGCGCAATCTTAGTGGTATATAAAAAGTGAATACTGTGAATAACTAAGTAACTCTATCTGTTTGTTGCCTTTTACGCCAATTTTTTAATCCAATCCTTATAGAACTTGGTAGTTAGATAACCTAGAAATATCACTTAAGAGGATGGACGTTTTCTTACATTAATCTATGAATTAATTAACACTTATGTGAAAAAACTTGTGGACAAAAGTAATCTATAATGAAATTCTAATAGTGACTTATTACTGACTTTCATTGAAAGTAATGAACAAAAGAACATTTCCCAATCGCTCTTATGACCCAATTCCTGGCTATGAATGATACCCCGGCGGCTATAAAGGGGAGGGTGATGCCCCTCCCGCGAGGGGACGGCGCGGAGTATGGCCAGAGAGACGGCTCGGAACGTAATGTGCCCCTGAAAGTACCTACACGCTTTATCTGAAAGCCGTTTTAGCCGTAAAGTATCGTTAGCTTTTGTTTACATATTAAGCATACTGCTCCTACACAATGAAAAGACTGAATTATATGAGTCACTTGAGTTACCATAAAAAATACATCCGCAATTTCGTCTTCGGTCTCTTTTGCGGGATAAATGTTTTACATGGTACCTACTTATATTGTTCGCAACTTCGATCCGCAACTACAGATCTTCTTCTAATGTCGTGTCTTTGTTTACCCAGTGTGCCGCTACCTTAATTGCGTCCTCAGAGGCGCTCATGAATTCCTCAGGTGTACATGTATTATGGGCATGTAGCACACGTTTGTAGGTGGGCCATGGTCTGTAGAGTAACTTCACACTCACACTGCATGTCCGCCCCATCTAGGAAACCCCACGTAGACCGGTTTTGTTGCTTCGACCGACCTGTGTCCGAAGTCTGTTTAAAGACTTCCACTTGATCCAGGTATGGTCATTTCCAGGGTAAAGTCCAATCATCATTAAATTTAGCATACACGTTGTCAGTGGAACAGTAAGTTTGTTCCTTAGGGATAGATTAACCAAATCTACAT
Organism: Cybosia mesomella; assembly: GCA_946251805.1. Lineage (NCBI taxonomy): Eukaryota > Metazoa > Arthropoda > Insecta > Lepidoptera > Erebidae > Cybosia > Cybosia mesomella. The sequence goes on from OX276401.1 coordinate 22,279,079, forward strand.
TACTTAACGCGAACGAAGCCGTGGGCAAACCAATATATAAGTAGCTAAGATTAGTTCCTAAATCTTGTTCAGCAGTGTTTCAACCTATAGAAGTTAGATAATCCTACCAGCAGTAATCAAATCCAATATTTATTTAGAAAATAGTATGCGTAATAGAAGCCATTTATACAGCTCTCCATCAAATACTAAGATTGATTAGTGCAAGTGTCACGACACCTGCGGCAGTTAATAGGCAATTCGCAGTAATGTCAATAGGGCGGTTGAAACAACCGTGACAGCGGAACATTAGAGGTGTCCATCACGATTCACGATACTAATAAAACGTTCGCTGGCCATCAACTCGGGACACAAGCTAAATTTAACTATGTCGTTTTTGTTGTTTATCTCTTTAATACTATCAATGCTATATATGCCATGCTTTACACAGCACAGAAGGGCCGACTCGACGCTAGAAGTACAATCGTCTATGACAAAAGTAGCTTAACACTAAAATATTTACAAACCTTCAAGCAATAATAATTATGTGTGGAGTCACATGTAAGGATCGCGTGAGGAATTCCCGCATCCGCGAAAGCTATTACGTACGTGATATTTATCACAGATGATAAAATGCAGGAGAGTCGTCTTCACTGGTGCGGCCACGTTATGCGGTGACCGCCTGACTACGTGGGTAATTGAAGCGTCGGTAGCTTAGTGGTTCAGAAGTCGACCCTACGATTGAGAGGACCCGGGTTCGAATCCCGGCCATTATACTACCGACGTTAACCCACTCCTAACACAAGCAATTAAGCTTAGCTGGAGGGATTAGTGGGAATACTGTCATTTCGGTTACTAATATCCTAATTATAAAAAAAAAGAAAAATGTCTGTCCATGCCGACTCCACTGGGCCCCGGTAGGAGGGATAAACCCAAGAAGCACTGGCATGACGTCCTAGAAGATGACATGCGTGCCAATGCTTTCATTACCACGGATGCCCAACACCGTGCGAAGTGGGAGAGTAACAGCTGGAAGGGTGACCCCGGACACTCGTCTCTCGTGAGAGCCTTGGATGATGATTATCTATCAATTATGCACCTAAAAGTAGTTTCATAAGCTCCAGAAGACAAAATTAATATTTCTACACATTTTTTTGTTTATTAACTTATGAAAGGTTCAAGAGCTTAGGTGATCAATAATTTAGAATTGGTTAAGCTACTTTTGCTGTGGAATCTACCCCTCATGCATTTATTATCGACTTTATGTCGTAGTATGCTGCATTTCAATCGCTTTACGAGACTGTCGGAAGCCAAGCCTGGTTTTTTGTCCTTTTTATCAAAATTCCATTTATTGCACAAATTAATAACAGTTTGATTTTCCATTTTCTAGAAATACATATAACATAGGTATTCCGAAGTACATTTTTATCATTAGATTGATTACAGTAACATGATTACACAAATATCTTTCAGTCTGATGATGATGAGGGACGATGACATTTTCTTCTATACTTTTGAAACTGATCTAACTACTGAATCAACTCATCACAGATAGGCATAGATCAGATAAATCTGTCTAAACTCCTCCTAAGCTGAATAGATTTTTGGAGTTCTTTTATTAGGTACCCTATTTCCACGATATAAGCTATAATTTTGAACCTAAAAGTGCTTGCAAGTTTCCAACACCAGACTCCACCAACTGACCACTCCGCCCTCCCACTACCAACAAAGAGTTGTTTAAACTCTGTCCTGTGTCTAGTCGGGTCAATACAAAACCAAACAGAAACTACCTACACCCTAAAACACTTTGCAGGGACGTTTCCATGAAGGAATCAATTCTTTAGTGCTATTTTTAATGTTCAACTAAGCGTGTGAAACTGTATCTATAAATTAAGACCACCTACGCTAATCGGTATTTTGCTCATCGACCCGTAAAAGCAACCAAAATAAAAAGTAATATTTAGATCACCCTTTCATCCAAGTCATTGTAGGCTGCCGAAATTAGTAAAAAAGGAAAGTTGCAGATGCTTTAGGAATTTTAAATGATAACTCTGTGAGCGGCCAAGTGCGAGTCGGACTCGCCCATTAAGGGTTCCGTAGCAGCGAGTAACATAATAATGTTTTTTTTTTAATTTAATAAAAAAAAACTACTTGCTAGATCTCGTTCAAACCAATTTTCGTTGGAAGTTTACATGGTAATGTACATATATATTTTTTTAGTTTTATCATTCTCTTATTTTAGAAGTTACAGGGGGGGGGGGGGCGGTACACATTTTACCACTGAAAAAAATGATATTAGAAACCTCAATGTCATTTTTGAAGAGCTATCCATAGATACCTCACACATATGGGTTTGATGAAAAAAAAAATTGTAATTAAGTAAGTATGGGTAGTAAAAACAAGTTGAATTCCTGAGACGAGCTCAGCCGAATCCCTTGGATTTTCGATTTTGCGTTTTTTTTTTGCGATTTTTTCTTTATCTTGCAATGGTTCACCCCAGCACGAATCTATTACCGAAAACAGCAACTCGATAACTCATCTCCTTCATACCCAAAACCGTGACAGAAAATTGGCAACGACGACGTCGACGACAACTCGATAGCAATAGGGCTTTTCTAAAGAAAATCCCTAAAAAATTATGCAGAGGGTAGAAAATTATCGAAATGTCAACCCCTCAATTTTATTTGTGATTTTCGATACTGAATACCGTGTCGGGTTTAGAATTAGGGTCAAATTTAAAAAAAACTTTGTTTCGAGGCGTTTTAACTATGTTCTGGTTCGAAACTTCTCGAAGCGATAATTTTTGGAATATCTCGTTTTAGAAATGCGAAAATATCAATAAAAATCCAAAAAGAAAACATATATATAAGTATATGAAGGCGATTATGATTCATCGCTAATATTATTTGCACTAATCGTCAATGTTCATAAACAGTTCATATCACTTAATGAAGATAACTTATTCATATATATATATTTGTATTGTGACGGTGCTTACCTACTCATATTAATGTCAATATTACATCATTTTTACCAATAACTTCTATACAATGCTATTCAGTGGAAACTAGAATAGATAATGATGTCTAAATAAATGTAAAACATTGCCACAACTGGGATTCCTGAATGCCAAGATCAGGAACTCCTATCATTATTATCACCATAACGGAGCTCGGGGCCCGAAGTCCGCTTTTTCCTTCTTCTCCTTTTGATTTGACTAGGATTAGACAAGTAACTAGATTTTTTTATTAATATGATAAATCATCCCAACGGTTATTCCGGTCGCTTCCAAAGCTTGCACTTTAGTGTCTGGGGTCGATTCTCCTCCGTTTTTTCATCCTAATGCACTATATCTTCGCTTTTACGGAAACGACCACCGTCGATCCCTTCAACCTCTTTTTTTTTTTTTTTTATACTAGGACACGGCAATTTGACTTCACCTCGCCTGATGGTAAGCTGAAGGTAAAGTCATGTTAACAATGGTGGCACTCAGCTCGACGGCCTCCTCAGAAGAGGATTGTCTTCGCAGCACCACGTGACACCCACCGGTCCCACTAGTGCTGCGACCACAATCCCCCTGCCCGGTTATGCACTTGCTGGCCCCTGAACGCAATCAAACCGAAATTGGATTACTATGGAGGGTTTTTCGAAATCGTGCACGGTGGTACCTACCTAGCTGAATTTTGTGACAAATTTGTGTCATCAAATTTCTACCACCAGTGTCGTGTAGTCTAGTGGAATGCCTGCGGCAGAGCATCGTCCGTTAATCAGCAGGTGTACAGGTTCGCAAGTGAGTTTTGTTTGGGCCCGATCATTTGATTACTACGATTAGTTATTCTCTTTCCAAACTTTACACTTTTTGGACATTGCCATTGAAAGCTAAAGGAGTTGAAGATTATGTCAAAGGTCTGAATTGAGTAAACTTGCCCTTTATACTGTTCACAAAGCTACTGAAAAATTCAGTTTCAACCTGCCTTGTAATATTCATCAGCTGGTTTAACCTTTAGCATATATTTTACTAAATTTCTGACTGTGTTGCTTGTGATGTTTACTTTGCATTAATCTGAAGTTCAGATAATTATTCTGGACACCTTTAGTTCACCTTTAACTTTGTTATTCTTGTGTACTTGCGATCGCTTTAAATAGTTTAAAATTGTATATTCTTATAATTTGTAAAACGTTAAGTTTAAGAGCTTTGGTATTGTGCCACTTGTGAGTCTGTGTTATGCACATTCGCTCGCTCAGTTGTGCTATATTCTATCTCTTTTCAATGCTTTTATAAAGCAATAAAATAGGTGTTTACAACTGAATATACTTGTAGTGAAACTGTATACGTTTCGGACATGTTGATAAACGGCTGGTAGAAGAAATTGAAGTCGGTAGGTTTTCATTCATGCAGTTCATCACAGCTTTAGTTCCAGTAGCATCCAAAGCTTGCACTTTAGAGCCCGGGGTCCACCCTCCTATTCTTTCTCTTGAAATGGGATCTCTTTTAGGGAAGCGACTACTGTCAAACCCCCCAACCCCCGGAGGCAAGCCTGTACCAGATCCTCATTGGTTATTCAGCAGGTGTACTGGCTAGCAGGTGAAGCTGCCTTGGACCCCGAAGATAAATGTAAAATTATGCAAATGCATGAACCATTTCTGTGGTTTGTATGCATTTGCATACATTTTCTACAAGAAGATTTGCCATGGTTTTGCTTAGATTTTACACGCTTTTGAATAATTCGGCTTACTATACTCGAAAGAACTTCGTGCGTAAACACGCGCAATAACGTTATGTTTTATTCATTAGTTAGAGGAAGCGGCTATGCCATCTCACCTCAGAGCTGTTAATATAAATATGCAGCTATTCCTTATGAGCAGCGGTGCATTTATGATGACTAATAGTAACTTGAAGTACTGACGTGATTAAGAATTCGTTACTTAAATCTCTGAGAAGTAAATTTGCTACCACTTAAATTTCTTTCTCGAAAGACTTAGAACTAAGTATAGGCATGTTTTGTAGTTGAGAAAAAAGATCATTATCCCTTTTTTTTCGATAGCCGTTAGACCTCCCAACCCTGAGAGGAAAGCTTGCGCCAGAGCCTCATCCATTGTTTAGAAGGTACACCGACTTGCAGGTGAGTTTGGCTTGGGCCTAAAGGATGTTAGTAGGGCCCTGGACACCCGTTACTCACTTATGCGTTACTTAAATCTCTGAAAAGAAAATTAACTTACTTGAAAATGCCACTTAAAGTTCTCTCTTGCAAGAGCTAATACCAAGCATATCTATTGTAGTTAAGAAAAAAGGGTTAGTTTAAAATTGGATCAATTAAAAAAGATTTTAAACTGGAATGTGTAACTGCACTTTAGTTGCAAGTCAAAACCCGTGTGAGGTGGAAGAGTGAAAGTAGGAAAAGTAAACCCGGATCCAACGGTCCCAGGTTATATTTTCGAAGAACAACATGTGAGGTAAATCCTTTGCCTCTGCTATTAAGGCTTCTCACGTATACCTAATAATGTCTGTCTTTGCGGCATATTTATACTTAACAGTACATCTATTTAATACACGTAAACAAGTAACGGGTATTCAGATAATATGAAATAGCCCTGTGTTCAAATTGTGCCATGGAATCTATTGACATCAAACTGGCATTAATGTCTGCATAAAATCTATGTATGTTAATGTTCGGCGGTGATGTGTGTAGTGTGATGCAGTGCGATAAACTGTGATGCGGTGTGATGAGGTACGATGAGTTGTGATATTAGATGTCAGTTTCATTAGTGTCTTCCTTACCTATTGTTTGGGACGACATACATGGACAATTAGGTGGACATATCCATATATGTCCACCTAATTGTCTTAAAAAGTCTTAAAAAGTCTTAAAAAATCTTAAAAAGTCTTAAAAAGTCTTAAAAAGTCTTAAAAAGTTTTAAAAAGTCTTAAAAAGTCTTAAAAAGTCGTTAAAAGTTGAAAGGCCACGAAGCCAAAAAAAGAGGGGAACGTATTTGACCGGTATGTATATGTATATATTTATGTAAGTCCGCCTGTCCGTCCCTATGTATCTCAAACCGATTTAGATAAAAGCCAAGGGGTCAGGTTAACCCGACGGCATTCCAGGCCGAGCATGGGTCCTGGCCCTGGAGGAACTAGGGCCTCAACTGGTGGCGCTCTTTAGCGCATGCCTCGAAAGGGGCCAGTTTCCAAAGGCTTGGAAGACGGGGAAACTGGTCCTTATCCGGAAGGCGGGGCGGCCGGCGGACCAGCCATCCGGATACCGGCCGATCGTGTTGCTCGACGAGGTGTGCAAGCTCTTTGAGCGGATTATTGCAGAGCGCCTCGTCGAGCATTTCACGAACGTGGGGTCTGGCGGACAACCAGTTTGGTTTCCGCCGGGGGCGCTCCACCGTGGAAGCGATCATGCGCGTTAGGCGCCTGGCGGAGGAAGTAGTCTCGCGGGGTGGGGTGGTGGTGGCGGTGTCTCTCGACATCGCCAACGCCTTCAACACTCTACCCTGGAGCTGCGTTAGGGAGGCGCTCGTGTATCACGGAGTGCCTCCTTACCTCCGCCGCATTGTCGAGGCATACCTATCCGAGAGGGCCATAGTTTACCCGAGCTGGCTAGGGCCAGGGCGGCGAGAAGTGTCGTGCGGTGTTCCGCAGGGGTCGGTCCTAGGGCCACTCCTGTGGAACATCGGATACGACTGGGTGCTGCGCGGTACGTTGCTCGAGGGTGTCAGCATAGTGTGCTATGCTGACGACACCCTCGTTATGGCGCGGGGAGCAGCGTACCGAAGCGCGGCACTAAAGGCCACGGCAGGGGTTGCTCAAGTCGTGGGTCGAATACGGCGGCTGGGACTCGAGGTGGCTCTCCACAAATCCGAGGCTATGTGTTTTCACGGGCCTCGGAGGGGGCCACCTGCGGGAACCAGCATAACCGTAGGGGGTGTAAGCATCGGCATCGAGCCCACGATGAAGTACCTTGGGCTCGTACTCGATAGCCGATGGGACTTCGGACCTCATCTCCGAAGTCTGGTCCCGAAACTGAGGGGGGCTGCGGCCGCGCTATCGCGTCTGATGCCCAACGTCAAGGGACCCAACGCCCCCACTAGGAGACTGTACCTGGGGATCGTGCGAAGCATGGCCCTGTACGGGGCCCCAGTATGGGCGGAGACTCTGGCGGCCCGCAACGTGGCTGTATTAAACAGCCCGTTAAAAGCGATGGCCGTCAGAGTCATCAGGGGGTATCGCACAATCTCCGTTGAGGCGGCATGTCTCCTAGCCGGGACCCCTCCATGGGACCTGGAAGCGAGAGCCCTTGCGCTGCTGTACCAGTGGCGCAAGGAGGCGCTGGAGCGGGGCCATAGGCCGGAGCGCCGAGAAATCAGGGCTCAGCGGTCCCTGCTCCGCCAGGAACTCATGGAGACATGGAGGGTGCGACTTGAGCACCCAAGGCCAAGGGGGGAATCCACCATTGCGGCGGTGAGACCGATCATGAAGGAGTTGTTGGAGAGGGACCATGGGGACCTCTTCTACCGGATGTGCCAGATGGTTACCGGACACGGGTGTTTCGGTAAGTATCTGTGGCGCATCCACCGGGAGACAACGCCGCAGTGCCACCACTGCGAATATCCTGGCGAAGATACGGCGCTCCACACGTTGGTGGAGTGCCCTGCGTGGGTGAGTCAATGCCGGGATCTCGTTGCGGTCCTGGGCGTGGACGTTCTCTCGTTGGAGACCATGGTGAGGGCCGTGGTCTCCGACGGGAGCAAGTGGCACGCCGCCGCCTCTTTCTGCGAGCAGGTAATGCGCGCGAAAGAGACGGCGGAGAGGGAGCGGGAGAGAACCCTGCCCCCCCGGCGAGGACGCCGCAGACTCATCTACGCCCGGGACTACCGACCTCCATGATCGGGGCCTGAGGACGGCAGTTGGCCGACTCGCCGTCCTTACAGAAGCAGGCCGTGGCGGAGGCGTGTCGTGTGTGCCCTACACACGCCTGCCAACTCACCGAAGCGGGATAAAACCCGACCCCACCAGGCGAGGCCGCTTTGGCGGCCAAAGTCCGCCGGCAACCCTGGGGTTATCCTTTCGAGGGCTTACCCGGGGTGCCCGGCAACGGACATTTGGGGAGGACACCATTCGGTTTTAGTCGAGACACGACATAACCACCCCCGCTGGCCAGCGGGGGGGTATCCGAAGGGATTTCCGCACGGAAAAAAAAAAGGGGTCAGGTTAGGTATGAATTTTAATAAAATTTTACTTTTCCTTATATAGGTTAGGAATAAACCATTAGAATTATCAAAAACCAAAGTGATGGATATATCCACGGATTATATGGATATATATTAATATAATTAACATCAATGTATAATTCTATAGTTGTATCCACTCCATTCCAAGTTATAGTCCTATTTCCCAATAATATTACAAATGTGAAAGTTTGTGAAGATGTTTGGATGTTTGTTAATCAATCACGCTCAAACGGCTTGACGGATCTGGCTGAAATTTGGTACAGTGTTATAATATGTTACATTATGGTCTGAAATAACATATTGGCTGCTTTTTATCCATGGAATAGGTTCCCATCCACCTTACGCTATTTAATACAACAGCCAGAAACAGAACACTATTTTAATTCTCTGGCTTAATTTATTATTTAAAAGAATAATTTAATTATTACATTAAAAAAAAAATTGATATCTAAACTGTGTTGTTTGAAAAGGCAACAAAAAAATTTAACAAATGAACTATTCGCTGAATCGCTGAATGAAGTGTTAATCTGATTTATTTTTGTAGACGTTTGACACAGTTGGCGTTGGAAGCGAATGAAGCGATGACTTCTATGTGTACTACTATTGTAAAAAAAAGTGTTCAGAATAAAAATTGTGTTACGTTTCCGGGGGTGAGGCGGAAATAGGGGACGAAGAGACTAGATTAACATTTCAACAACATTCACCTTTTTATCAAGTCAAACACTTAGGATATTGCAACATTGTTTCATGATTAACTCATTCATTGCATCAGAACAGACAAGTTAAGACTTGCCAGTTGTTTTATTTTTAGACTTGATATTTGTTACTAAATTGAGGGGTATATGAGTAGTGAGGCCCTATCAAGACGTTCGGAGTTTTTTTTTGCCCATATTAAAAGTACAGATATAGAAATACAAGTTCAACAAAATATGATATTGTCGGAAGTTTATGCGAATGTCACACATTGAAATAAAACTATTTTTAACGGATTCTAACATAACATAACATAACGTCACGCCTGTATCCCCGCTGCCATGGTCATGTATGGGTATGTAAAATATAAAATAACATCAAATAAATCGCGATAGAATCCGTTCAAAATAGTTTCATTTAACAAAATACTTAGCCTCTAAACTTAATTAAGTTGTACGGTGCCCGGGCTGTATCTGATATCGGATCAGCCAGACTTTCGGAGTTAAGCGAATTTCACCTTCAAGCCGATACACTTGCATATTGACTGACGGAACTCTGGTATAGACTTTCCTCTAGGGGTTGGGAAGTCAGTCATCGTGGTGACCTGGGTGAATTTGGTTTTTTCAACGTTTATCGATCGATTTATCGCCCCTGAAGGGTTCCAGGGTCTGTATACTAAATTTCAGTTCGTTTGAGCCGTTTCCGAGATCAGATTACATATATATACATACATATATATATTGGACGCAACTGGGAAATTGCTGTGAGGATGAAGATGAGTCCCCCTTTGAACAGTAAATAAATTATTATCACATTTCTACAATGTATGCATTTTTGTGGTACCTACACTTTACTGAGAAACTATTAGGTATACTTTCATGTTTGGGGTTTGACATAATAATTTATATTCATGTCTAGATTTGTTATCATACTTATCATTTATCATTCATCAAATAATACAAGCATTATGTGTGTATTTATCGCAGGCTTATAAGTGCTCGGTTAATGGCAATAGGCTTGCCACCTATTACATTGGGACCTAAACATAAACTGGCTAAATGTGGGTGCTAGCACCTCTGCCTACCCCTTCGGGGATATAGGCGTGAGTTTATTGTATGTTCTGATAAAAAAAACTGCGTTCCAAATTATGACTAGATAGAAAACTTCGCGAGCACTCCTAAATCATCGCTTTTAGCTAATTAATATAATTTAAATATGGTTTATTGAAATACAAACGATTTAACCAGTTGCTCAGGCGTATTTAGTGTGCGTCCCATATAATACCGAAACATTTAAGTACTTACAAGTTTCGCACAATGGGCATCACGTACTCACTAACTCATATAAATAACCTTTTATTAAACTGTTCACTAAGTGAGTCATGTACTTTAATTTCGGTCACATTGCTGCTATATATGTATACCTTTTTTGTGCGATTAGGTATGCATATTTCAAAAGCATGCGCATTAAGGTGCCATTCGGAGACCGACCGCAGTCTGCTACCGCAGGCGGCATTGCCGTCGGCCCCTACGATCGACCGCAGCGACACTACTGGTTTTCATGTATTTGCACTGAACCTATTCCAAGAGCGGTGACACAGCCACTTGCAGTGCAATGCGCCGCGACCACAGTCCGCAGCAACAGTAGTGTCGCTAACACTGACTGCAAAGCATCAACACGTCACCATCACGTTGGGTTGACGAGATCAAAAATTAGCTTTTCGGAAGAAAATGAAGAAAAGTTGATTAACATTATCAAATTATATTTCAAAAATTTTGTAATACGATTTGATACTATTATTTAAAACTATTATTAGCATTAAACAAAGGTTCCTTAAATCAATGTCAAGGTTCTAGATGTTCTCCTTCTCCGATTTAAATCTATAGCATCATCTACTGAGTTATTTTGCCACAAGAGAAGCGACTGCTCGGAATGCCAAATGTCGCTACCACAGGCGGCACTGCGGTCGACTGCATCCGCAGGCAGGTCGGTCTCGGAATCGAACCTAATGCGCATCTCCAGTACATTATCTAATCTTCGCCTAACTGTTCCACTTCTACCACTCACAAGTATAATGTAGTGAAAAATAGCTTTTATATATTTCATGAAATTTCGAAAATATTTTTATTCTTTCGCTTTGGATTCCTTGGAGATAGATTTGGCTCAGAAAAAGTGAACATCCAGAACGGGACTTGAACCCTAGAACTGGAAATTTTAGGAACCTTTATTTTTAGGGTTCCGTACCTTTTTTTTTTTTTATTTTTTTTTTCGTGCGGAATCCCTTCATCCCTTCGGATACCCCCCCGCCGGCCAGCGGGGGTGGTTATGTCGGGCTTGCACCGACTAAAACCGCACGCCGTCTCGGGTCTTCAGACGCCGGGGTGTAAGGTTACCCATAGAGCATATCCCTCGCACCCCGACTGACCCTGGGCCATCTCACCACTAACAGCATCGCTCATCCTGTCTCCTCTGAAAGCAGAGGAGTACGGAGAGCGATGTGTTCCCGCCACGTTGGGTATTGGCCGACGATCAATGCCAACCCTATGAAGAGGAAGCCATTGACCGCCGCCCAGGGTGTACTGGCCGCTCCGATTCCGTTCCCCCCGGACTGCAGCGGGATCGGAATCGGAGCGACACTCGAGGAGGTTACCCACCACACACCCCAGGGTTCCGTACCTCAAAAGGAAAAAACGGAACACTTATAGGATCACTTCGTTGTCCGTCAGTCCGTCCGTCCGTCCGTTCGTCAAGACCGTTTTTCTCAGGAACGCGTGGAGGTAACAAACTGAAATTTATATAAAAAACTCAGGTCTACTGTCCCTTGGAGCTGTGAAAAAATTCAAACTTCTAAGCCAAAGCAATCAAAAGATACAGCCATTTATGCCGCAAATTTCCGCAAATTTTCGAAACTCGCACGGGAATCAAAACCTACAGGGTACTTCCCGTGAACTTAGAATCTTGAAATTTGATACGAAGTAACGTCTTATAGTACAGATAAAGGAAAAATTGCGAAAACCGTAAATTTTTAGTTACACTACATAATAAAAAATTTTTTTTAAAATTTTAAAGTTACTACTTCTTTTCTCATGAACGCATAGAGGTATTAAATTGAAATTCATATCAAATACTCAGGTCTACCTTTAAGCTGTAACAAAATCGAACTTTTATGTCAACGCAATCAAAAGAAATAGCAATTTAAGCCGCATATTTTCAAACTCGCAACTGCTCGCGAGGGAATTAAAACCTAAAGGGTACTTCAAGTCGATCTAGAATCTTGAAATTTGGCATGAAGCAATGTTTAATAGCACATGTAAAGGAAAAATTTCGAAAACCTTAAATTTTTAGGTACACTAATTTTTTTTTAAATAATTGTAAACTTATTACCCTTTTCCTCATGAACGCGTGGAGTTTGTTTGAGAGTCAGGTTTGTACGGAACCCTCGGTGTGCGAGTCCGACTCGCACTTGGCCGGTTTTTTTTAACGGTAATCTGCCTGGGCCTAAAAAAACAGTAATAATCAACTCGCTTAAAAGGCACTAAGCTCTTAAAAATTATTTCAATTCATTAATTACTTATAGTATTGCGGTCCAAAGCTATATCATTCTGCATTCAGTCTATCCTAGCTACCTTAAAATAATGTCATCATCATCCGAGCGCCAATTCCGGTTACATCCAAAGCCTGTACCTTAGAGCCCAGGATATGGTTGAAGGGGTTACTGCCGTCTGATCTCCTCAACCCTGAGAAGAAAACCTGCGCCAGAAACTCGTCCGTCAGTCAGCAAGTGTACCGGCTTGCAGGTAAAGTCAGCTTGAGCCTTGAAGAAATTGGCGGGCCCCATACACCCCTATATGTATGGTGGAGAAGAGCCCCATGATAGGTATAGGTATATACCTAAAAATAATGTATTCTTGTATAACTTCAGACCTCTTAGTAAAGATTATAATAGCACTTCAATTTTAGGTGTACAGTTGCTTGCTGAAATAAACGAGCATCCTTTTGATTAACGACCCTTTATAAATTACGGAACGAATTCCGACAAGTTGGCGTTTGGGAACCTGCTACCCATTGTTATATATGCGAGTACTTCACTCCTAACAGATCTCTAACAGTTATACAACAATGGTTACTGTTACTTTTTCAAAATATCCTTTCTTGTAATATTGCCATAAACATTTTATGAAAATTCTCATCTTTAAATAAACTTAATCGCTTCGAACACAATGTGACATTCTAATCCGTGCTTGTTCACATACTATAGTGTCGGTTGTTAGCTCTTACGAGAACTCTTCCGTTTGAACATAGGTACGTTGACGGTAATTAAAATAACTGGTAATGAGTGGCGCGCGTATTTAGTCGTGGACACGACAGTGATGTATAATACTGGTACTTGTACATTCTCCGGCACCCTTGTGGTCGTGAATTAAATTATTTTAACGCGATACATGGAATGCCGTGGGTGGCCGGCGACCTGTCGACATACCAACCTGGCTGTGAATAAGGAAGTACACGTAATGTGCACACAAACAACACGATCTTGTTCCTAATGAGTTGGCACGTCGCTTTGAACTCGTACCTATTTCAGTCAAAGAACAATGTTGCTTCGTCGTTCTGGGAAAAATATATCTTCACACGGTTGGTGGCGTCGCCGTGTTTACTATGAAAACTTGCGGCTCGTGTTTCTTTCATTACAACACGTAGGTTTTGCAGTACTGCTATTGTTGCGTATTTCAGTTGACATTAAAGACTGGCATTACATGCTCAGTTTACAAGTTATTGGCAATACGCGAAATGTTAACGGTTATTAACTATTCAGGATCGTCATCTTGGCGTTTTGCCCAGTTGCACTCGAGGCCTTCACCTCAGGAGCAAGATTCCGCTAACTTCTTTTCCTCCAATTGGTTTGGCTTCTCAACCCTGAGAGGAAAGCCTGTGCCACAGTCTCGTCCGTCAATCAGCAGATACCGACTTGCAGGTGAGGTTGATTTGACACTTGGTCTTTGGGGTAGGTCTTGGTGGGGCAATTATGCCCCATACACCCTATTAGGCAGTAAATGCAATGTTGATAGTTATTTACTATTATCTTAAGGTATAATATGTATATAGTCTCTGTTTCCATGGTAGAGACTATCTCTATCCTTCATCTGCTGCTGTCCTTGCACACTTCATTAGCTTCCTCTGCTGTCATAAAACCTTCTCAGTCGGTTTCGAGTGCTTTTGACCTGCCCATTTGTTAATACATCGTTAATTTTCTCAGTTTTTTTTTAAAAAGAATATTAGTAACTGAAATTACTAATATTCCCCCTAACCCCTCCAGCTAAGCTAAATTGCTTGTGTTTGCCAGGATTCGAACCCGGGACCTCTCGATCGTAAGGTCGACGCCTTAACCACTAAGCTACCGTTTATATCCTACGAGGTCGACCCCGGCCTGCCTGCCCGCTTACATGTGTATTCCATACTTGGTGTGTCATTCACTCAGTGGTACTTATTCGCTCTACATGCCTCTATATGCTACTGGATTCTAAATACTACAAAATATACTAACGAATAAACTTGGCACATAATATTGTATACGTAGACGAGGTAACCAATAAATGTTTACGCATGGTTCGTTTGTAAGACCTTGATAAAAAAATCAAACGCTAATAATAAACCGTCTAACAAATAGTGAAACAGTGTTTATCTTAACACTCCGCTCGCCGCGTCGTTAAAAATATATCGTGGCACGCACCAGACTGTAGTGCGAATGAAACGATAGCAATTTATATGGCAAATAAATAGAAACTAGACGGCGATGCGTAGGTTTCGTCGGAAATAGCTTAGCGGCTGCCTAGACTGACTGAACGCCCTCGCCGAGCGTGCCAGCTAAATAAGAAGAACCGTCAGCAGCCGCACTGACTGCCGTCTGATTAATTCTATCATAATTTATACCAGCATGTAGCTAATAACTATTCAAGCTTCTAGACACGACGGTGCACATTTCTCTACATTTAATGATTTATCTTACTACTATGATAAATGCAAAAGTTTGAATGGATGGATGTAGGTATGTTTGTTACTCAATCATGATAGAATGATAGTCTGTAATAAGACATAGGCGTCCGTCATGGTATGGGATCAGATTTCCATGCATTCAGAGCTGCTGGCAACAGCTTGTTCATACTAATTTCAGTTCGAGACATAAGTGCACTGTTTTATTTTTCAAGCAAAAATTCTGATTCATATAAACATAGTGAATCAATTATCACAATTTATACAATTTTTTAATGTAAAACAATTGTTTGACTTTATATTTCACACAGTAGTACTGAAGTAAGATGGTAAGATAATAGATAAAAAAGAAATTGTTGCAGACGGTATAAAATAAAATTTCAGTAACAGCCTGCTTTAGAAGCAAGCAAGACAAAGCGCATGCGTTTCACCGTGTCGAAAACAACCTGAAAGAGTTGCTAGTCCGTGGAAATTAATGAAAGGCATTATAGTTACTTTTCAAAAGGCATATAAATGCATATTTTCATAAATTGAGTTACGGTTGAGCCGCAAGGCAGTGAAGCGAAACTTGTTTCGGAAACAATTTACTTAATTTTCAGCCACACCAAAATGTGTTCTAAAAAAAACTAGCTAACTAAAAATATTTCGATAAATATCTTTTCTTTGGAAAAAATACATAACATTGCACATGTAGAAAAATCTATATGTGCATGTAATAGTTATCATGCGGTGTATGGGGTCCAAGCCAAACTCACCTATCTGGAATTCAGGATGTTAAGACGAAGTGGTAAGTCCAGAAGCGTAAAAGAGGTGTCTTAGAAACAGTTTTTGGGTATCAAATGCTAAAATACATGAAATGATATTCCTACCGTCGTAAAGGTAAAGAAATGCTTTGTATTATTATACAATTCGAAACACGATTAGAGTGATTTGCCTCGATAAAAAAAATTGTGAATATCGTAAAAAATGGTAATTTTATTAGAATTTTACAATTTTACGGCAATTGTAAAGAAAAAACAAGTGCAAAATTTATATTTTCATAAACCTTACATCAAGTCCCATATGGTAGTACAGATGGTTTTAAGAATTACTTTTCTTTTGTAAATTACATACTTATAATACATATAGAAACGTGTGTCAAAGACCAGAAACAAATATTTGTGATCCACACAAACATTTGGTCCCAGCGGGAATCGTACCCGTAACCTCCTGCATCGTAAGCTGACGCTCGCCCGACCACGCTACAGAGGCTGTTACGTACGTACAAATATACGGTGACTATTTCACTTCTACTCATACTGGTGAAAAATAAATTGGTATTGATACATAACAAAACCGATATTACCGATAGCCGGTCAAATGTACGTTGACCCTCAATTTCACGTCAACTAATCATACTGATGAAAAAAAAAATTGGTATTCGTAAAAGACAATACCGATAGCCGGTCAAGTGTACGGTGACCCTTATGGTCCGCGAACATATAGCGCGGGGTGAAGATGGTTCCCCCGCGCATGCTCCCGCCGCACTTCATACTTCACCCCCTCACAAACGCGATGCGCGTGTTCCCACTTCATCTTAAGTCAAACACCCGTGCCTCGGAGAACACGTCGTCAGTCCCGGTAGTCGTATGAAACTCTGTGCTGTGACATTTATTACGAGTCGCTGGAGCTCTAGAAAGTCCGGAAACCTGGTCTAACTACAGAACTTCGATATCGCCAGTGGTTTGTAGTAGTCAAATGGCCAGTAACTGCACGGAAAATATCGAAGAAATTTTGAAGTTAGACTGAAAACTTAGCAAAGGCTCAGTGGATCATGATGATTCACGTTGACGAGGGCTACCAGATCTGTTCCCATGCTTGTCATGCAGGGCAGCTTAAGGATAGGGGTGTTCTACCTACAACGGCTTGTTTAAAGCTAATAGAAAAGTGTCCTGGTAACAGCAATAGACTCTCTCCCTATCTCGCTCTATAATGGGGCCGAAAAATATGTCAAAATGTATATACTGATATACCTACTCCTTTAGGGATACACTGGCGTGAATTCTGTACTTGTATATGTATACAAAATTCTATCCAAATAAACATTACCCGAAGTGAGCTAATAAAACTAGGTAAAAGAAATAAAATAGTACAGGAATCTGGAGATTGCTTTTAAATGTTGTTAATTTTACTTGTTAACGATGATCAGAACAGACAAATCTACAATTTGCAAGTTTCTTGAATCTTATTTCAGAATATGCTAATCGGTATAATTTATTTAGAAATAGATCGAGCACGCCGTCTCTACGAGACAAATACAGGTTATTGGTGTCATATAAAATGATAAACGCTGTGAGCTGTTCAACGTTCTTATTGGTTCTTTATATATTACAGAATGATGGCTGACTATTAGATTATTATGAGAAAACATTTATATATCTGGTCTGTAGGTGTATGGGCCCCATCAAGATCGCCACCCAAATCAACCTTAACTGGCAGCTGGTACACCTGCTGATTTACGGGTGAGACTCTGTCGCAGACTTTCCTCTCGTGGTTGGGCAGTCATACGGAAGTCAATACCATAAAAGACGTATAAGAACCAAATTAAACGCGAAGAAATAGTCAGCGGCCCCCGGGCTACGAGGTGGAAGCCTCGGATGCAACCAAGAAAAACGGTAAGATAATGATGACATCGAAATAATTTTGCATGCATGATAATTTAAATTTCAGCATCGTAGGTAATTGGCTTCCGAATCTAAAAAAAATAAATTACAAGCTTTTATTTAACTTGCTCTGTACTATGTATTTATATTCCTCATCATCAACCTATTCTAGTCCACTGCTGGACATCGGTCTCCCCTAATGAGCGCCATAGCGCCCTGTCTTCAGCTTGCCGCATCCAGCATCTTCCCGCAGTCTTTCGCAGATCGTCATCCCACCTGGCCGGATATATTAGTTCGGGTCAAATCTTTTGACTGAACTTTGAGGCAGTTCTCCTCATCCGATTAAGATGAATTTTGCACACGCGTTTAGTTTAGACGACAATGCATTAACATGGTACCATGGAGCTGGTCTGATGATGAAGTAGAAAGGTGGCTATACGAACTCCTAAATTAAACAAGATAAAGTTATCGAATTTGGGCTCATTTGTTTGGTCTCTGATGGATATGGTATTCAGTTTCTGATGATGGAGTAGCAAGGTCGCCATAGGAACTCGTAAACTAAAAAGATAACCTAACGAGTTTGGGCACATTTGTTTTGTCTTAAAAAACTCTTTGATGGGACATGGAATTTTATTTTTTTAATAAAAGCATACTTTAAAAAAGTTATGTGATGAATATTTTATCTATACATTTTAAAACTTAATTATGTATAATTAATGATAGTTGATGCGAAAAACGGTAAAAAAAAAATTATAAGCAATTAAATATGATATAATTTTTTTAAAAAAATCACGTGACTACAAACCCACTACGACTGGTTTGTGACGTCAAAATATTAAAGAAGTTTCACGGTAGTATAGTTAATATAATGATAAAGGATTCATATAGGCAAATTCTGATAACATACCCAATTTGGATATATTTATGATAACCGATTGTACTTTGGTACTAAGGAGAAATTAAAATTGAGACGTCACACGCACCCGGGTTAGTTCGGGTACTGTCGACGTGTTATCGGTACTCAGTTCAGAAATTAATTTTTGTATTTTATTTAACTTTTTATTTATAAAAGTAAAAATAGTTTTGTTATAGAACTTGTCTACATAGGCGTGAATGGCAAAATCCGAAACTATGAGTTTTAGCGAAAAATCCTCAAAGGACTCTCGAGCCCAATTTCAATGAAAACTAAAACAGCATCAGTGATTTAAAAAAAAACAATTCTCCTAGCCAGGAATCGAACCCATTGGTTTTGAAAAAAGAACACACCCCGTACTAATGCTGTAGTATCGAATATTGTATTATTAGAGAATTCTATAGTACCGCTAATAAGGAACGAATTCTGGGAAGTAATTATATACTACCGTATATAATTACTTCCCAGAATTCGTATTTCTTAAGGAAAGATCTCATTTCTAACAAAGTTTTTTGTTTTTCTCAGATTTTCCTTAGAATATTTCTCTAGGGGCTGTCATTATCATCATCTTAACATTATTCACTGTAGCATCTGAAACTTCCACCTCGGAGCAAGGGGGCTGCTTACTCTTTCTCCTCTTTTCGATTTGGCTAATCTTGCCTTTTATGGTAACGACTGCGTTATAACCTCTCAACCTCGAGAGGAACGCCTGCATCAGAATCTCGTTCGTTCATCAGCAAACGTACTGCCTAATACGTGAGGTTAGGCTCCCAATATTTTGGGCCCCTCCCCCCATATATCTCAATGAGGACTACTTGTTTTCTACAAACAAAGACGCGTATAACCAATGATATTGTATCTTTTTTTTTTTTTTTTCGTGCGGAAATCCCTTCGGAAATGATATTGTACCTTTTTTTTTTTTTCGTGCGGAAATCCCTTCGGATACCCCCCCCCGCGTGCTAGCGGGGGCGGTTATGTCGGGCTTGAACCGACTAAAACCGCACGCCGTCTCGGGTCTACAGACGCCGGGGTGTAAGGTTGCCCATAGAGCATATCCCTCGCACCCTGACTGACCCTGGGCCATCTCCGGTTTCGAGATGGCCCCCTCGGGTTTGGGAACCACGGTGTCCCCGTCTTGCCCCGGTTTGGGGGAGGGGCGCTAGTCGCCCCACCGTCCCGGCCTGCTTCTGCTGGGGTGACAGGTGGCCTCACCCGCCACCCCCAGGCCTGCGCTCATGGAGGACGGAGGTCGTTAAGCGACCTCCGGCGCCTGAGTTGCCTGCGACGCGCGGCGAGCAAGTTGCGGGCTCGGCGGACCGGGAGAGTTCTAAGTCTCTCCCGGGCGCGCTCCGCCACCTCCTTCGCGAGCATTACATGCTCGCAGAAGGAGGCGGCGGCGGCCCACGCGCTCGCGCTCCGCACCATTGCCGCAATCATGCTGCCGAGCGAGAGGACTCCCACCCCGATGGCTGCCACGAGGTCACGCCTCGGCGCCTCCCACGCCGGGCAGTCCGCCAGCGTGTGCAGCCCTGAGTCCTCGCTCGCGTCGCAGTGATGACACTCAGGCGTTGGCTCCTTCCTGATCCGATGCAGGTGGTTCCCGAAGCACCCCTTCCCGGAGATCACCTGCGTCAGTCGGTAGGAGAGGCTTCCGTGTCGCCTCTCCAGCCAATCCTCCATGATGGGCCTTACCGCCGCTATTGCGGCGTGCCCTGCGCTTGGTTGCCCAAGTCGTTCCTTCCACTCCACCACGATGGCCTGGCGGAGCTGGGACTGCACGGCCTCGATTTCTCGAGGCTCGGGGTTCCATCCCTGCTCCCGAGCCTCCTTTCGCCACTGGTACAGTTGCGAAAGGGCTCTCGCTTCTAGGTCCCATGGCGGAGTTCCGGCAAGGAGACTCGCCGCCTCGAAGGAAATCGTGCGGTACCCTCGGATGACCCTGATGGCCAGAACTCGCTGCGGAGCGCGCAGCATCCGCACAGTTCTGGTCCTCAGGGCCCCCGCCCATATTGGGCACCCATACAGGGCCATGGACCGCACGATCCCCGCGTAGAGTCTCCTGCAGGAGTCATCGGGCCCCCTCATGTTGGGCAACAGCCGAGCCAGAGCAAGAGCTGTGCCCTTCAATTTGGGGGCCAGACTTCGGATGTGCTCTCCGAAGTCCCATCGGCCGTCGAGCACGAGCCCCAAATATTTCATTTGGGGCTTGATGCCGATGCGATTTCCTCCCACGATGAGACTGGATCCCTCGGGTGGCTTGCTCCGAGGCCCATGGAAGAACAGGGCCTCGGTTTTATGCAGGGCCACCTCGAGACCCAGCCGCCGGATCCGCCTAACGACTTGGGCAACCGCGGTCGTGGCCTTTCGGGTCGCTTCGCGGTACGTCGCCCCGCACGCCGTCACGAGCGTGTCGTCCGCGTAGCACGTGACGGCGGCACCGCCTACGAGCTCACCGCGAAGCACCGAGTCGTATCCGATGTTCCACAGGAGCGGCCCCAGGACCGATCCCTGTGGAACACCGCACGACATTTCACGCCGACCGAGACCGGTCACGGTTGGGTAGATGACGGCTCTCTCCGTCAAATACGCCCCGACTATGCGGCGGAGGTAGAGAGGCACTTCGTGATACACGAGCGCCTCCCTAATGCAACTCCAGGGCAAGGTGTTGAACGCGTTGCAAACACCTCACCCCGGGCTACTGCATCCTCCGCCAGAGCCCTCACGCGCATGATGGCATCCACGGTGGAGCGCCTCTGGCGGAAGCCATATTGGCCATCCGCCAGGTCCGGCCCCACTCTTGAGAGGTGCTCGACGAGGCGCTTGGCAATTACTCTTTCAAAGAGCTTGCACACCTCGTCGAGCAACACTACGGGCCGGTAGGCGGACGGCGAGTCCGCCGGGCGCCCCTCCTTTCGGATGAGGACCAGTTTCCCCGTCTTCCACAATTTCGGAAACTGGCCCCGCTCCAAACATGCGCTGAGAAGCCCTCTCAGTCGGGGCTCGAGAGCGTCGTCGACTAGAGAATGATATTGTACCTACTGCTGAATGCAGTACAATCCTTGAGACGTAGAATCCAGCTATGTATTGTAAACAATGGCCATCATTTTGAACAATTCTAATCAGTTAAGGTGGAATAGATAGGTAATAAGGGGTATCTTTTTCATATTCCTGGCTAGGAGAAATGTTTTTTTTTTAATTTAATAATGCAGTTTTACTTTTTATTAAAATCGGGCCCGGGACTCCTTTGAGCATTGTTCCTCCTCAAAGTTTCGGATTTGGTCATCCACGCACAGTTGAAAAATTTACCCTGTATATGATCTTTTCATGTAAGTATTACATAAAAAAAATCCAAGAAGCCAATAGTAAAGTCCATTAAAAATGTATTTTGTTAAAAAATAACGTAAAACTTAATCTGTACATTCACAACCGATTTAATTGTGACCATTGTTAATTGTTGTGAAATTTCAATTTTGTATCATCGTCAAGTCCATGTTTGTATAGGAATTGGGGTTCTTCTTTAACCCACTAGTACAGTCGCCGTCAGAAGTTGCTGAACACTACCAAATTTAAAACGGTGGGGGGGTATCCGAAGGGATTTCCGTCTTCTTGATCGGTACACTCTTGTCAGAGTGGTCGTGGTCGCCACGCAGTTGTAGTAGTGTAGGGGGCAGATTGACCGCGCCTCACGATGCTCCGCCATTTTTCCCTGCTGGAAGTCATCCTACTGCACTCGTTCAAGGACTCGCCCACAAAGGACTTGATTTGATCGGTCCAACGTGTAGGAGACCTCCCGCGCGGTCTAGTGCCTTCTACCTTCCCCTGAATAACTAGACGCTCTATGGACAGGTTATCACGCCTTGTAACGTGGCCAAAGAAAGCTAATATGCGAGACTGTACTGTCTGAAGAATGGAGACATTTGTGCGGAACTCTGTCCATGAAACTCCTAGCATTCTTCTCCAGCACCACATCTCCAGAGCGTTTATTCTTTGTCTCTCCACTTCTCGCAACGTCCACGTTTCAGCTGCGTAAAGAAATATGGGGAAAATGAGTGTTCGCACGAGTCTCGTTTTCGTGGTTTTAGTGATGTTCCTGTTCCGCCATATTTTCTTCATCCTATCCATAGATGTCCTCGTGATAGCCATTCGTCGCTTTATCTCATCTATGCATCCACCGTTATGGGTTATCAACGATCCCAAGTATACATAGGATGGAACCACGTCACAGTTCGCGATTTGTGTAACTTCGGGCGACTTACTGTTGGCGCGATCTACGATCATCATTTTAGTTTTGCTACGATTGATCTTTAATCCAAAATGTAAGCTTGTGCGTTCCATTTTCAGTAACAGTTCCTCCATACGCTGCGCACTGGATGCAAACAGAGTCGTATCATCAGCATAACGTAAATTAGCAATTTTATATCCACCGATAGTCACACCGTCTACCCAATCCTCTAGAGTTATGCGCATAATCAACTCAGTGTATACATTGAACAGAAGCGGCGATATAATACATCCTTGGCGGACTCCAGCGCTTGGATGAAAATTGCCAGATAGAACGTCTTCCGTACGAACTGATGCTGTGCCATCCTCATAAAGACGTCTCAATAGATGGACAAGATGTTTTGGGGTACCCATTTCTAGTAAAGTTTTCCACAGAACCGGCCATTTCACCGTGTCAAACGCCTCAGAAAAATCAACAAAACAAATGTAAGTCGGTTTATTGAACTCCCTTGGCTTCTCGATGACCTGGCGTACAATGAGAATCTGTTCCCAAGTGCCTTTCCCTTTCACAAATCCAGCTTGTTCTGGAGCGATCTCACTGAACAAGTACGTCTTTAATCGCTCATTAAGTATATGTAACAATATCTTGCTTGAGTGTGATATAAGTGCAATAAGACGGTAATTGTTACATTTCTTCGTAGAACCTTTTTTGTGAAGGGGGGTGAAAACTGTATGCGTCCAATCTGAAGGCCATACTCCTGTCTGCCACACTTTGTTACATATTGTGTGGAAAATGTGATATCCGCGTTCACCAAGGGCTTTAATTGTTTCGATTGGAATAGCGTCTCTCCCGGTCGCCTTCCTATTTTTGAGGTGTTGAATAGCAGCCTTAACTTCAGACAGGAGTATATCCGGTTCCAACTCTTCATTGTTTGGATCTGTACATGGATGTTGACGTGATTCTGGATCTTGGAATAGAGATCGACAATAATTCTTCCTTGTTACCTTTACTGGAAAGAGCCAGTCCGAGTTACAGAAACACAACCCTGAGTTCTTGAGCAATCCCATAATCATCATCATAGCGATGATCCCGGTTTCATTCGAGGCTTTCACCTCAGAGCCCAGCGTCGGCTTTCCATTAATGATTGGCTTATTTTGGCTATTACAGCAGTGACTGCAGTCTAACCTCTCGAACCCAAGTGAAAAGCCTGTGCCCGAGAATCGTTCATTAATCGGCAGGTGTACCAGTTGGCAGGTGGGGTTGGACATACACCTTCTCGAGCACTCCCGGACTTCTGTAAAGTCGATATCCAACTTTTTACCTTAAATTTACAATATTCTGATTCAAATTTTTCCAACTTTTAATACCCTAAGTGCTCAACTAACTGCAGTAGGTTCACCCACTGTTATGTGTGACTAAAAATATACCGGGCAACCTGTGGGTGTCTCGTACACCCATGAATTTAATACGCCTCTGCTCTTGGGGATGTAGGAACGTGAGTAAGTAAATATTATAGTATATTATATTAGGTACGTTTATTAGAGACAAATTAACTTGTAATTATTGGAGAATACGTCTTCAGGCAGACGTCTGTGATCTTAGTCTGCCGTAAACACAAGTCAACAAACTCCTTTCAAAGTAATAGGCTACCTTTATACTGAGAACACGTGCGAGGAACTAAGCGGACTATGAAATTAGTTTATGCCAATATTACACATTGAAATAAAATTATTTTTTACAGATTCTATCGCGATTTATTGGGTGTTATTTTTTTTCCATGGTCACGGGAAGATTAAAGGCCGTGGTTGTCTCATAGTTTGCCTAGTGAGTTATCTCAAAGGCTAAAATGGTGTAATAAGTCATTACCCCATGAACGCTTGCAATTCCAGAGGTATCATACGTATCTTGTCACCTGTATAGGTGAAAGGGGAAAAAAGAGGAAGAGATAGAGAACGAAAAGGAAGCAAAGGCTTCTTACAGTCTCACTAACTGTACGGATACAGTATGATACTGGTAGGTGACATAAGTACATCTCCTGTCGATCTGGCCTATTCATGCCGTTCATATTATCGGATAGTCTGGATGCTGTACAGCTTAGTTAAGTTTACAGGTTGAATATAATATACCGCTATGCATTGTCAATTTTATTGTTTATAATATGGGTAGCATCGTTACTCTAGTGACAAGGACCTTCAATAAAGATAAAAAAATACGTGTATAGATTGAACCATTTTCCTCTAGAGCACAGAATAGTAATAGTACTACAAGAACGAAGTTTGACTATGAATATGTAACAATTATTTTGCTTAATTTATTAGCTTAGCATAACTCTAGTAGACAGTAGACAGGCAGCCGAAACATACAAGTTATCACAGCTTTGACTCTCGATCTTTGTCACGCATTATGCATTCTATACCACGAGCTATTGTTTATTGTTTGTAATAAAATGCTTAAACTGCTTTTTGAATATTTTTGTCTCTTTTCCTCTTGACAGAAAGTGAACTAGATAAGTAAATACGATATCGTAATAACGAATAAGGGGTATGGTTTATATTCAGATTAAGTCTATGGTTCATAAATTATTGGGTTTAATGATAGTATAGCTCTTGGAATATGTAAGGACAGAAGTAGATGGTAGGCTGCAGCAATAATCGTCCTTGTGAGTTTTGATCCAAATGGAAAAAAAATATTGGATTTTGAATTTGTCAAAGGATTTGTGATTTGTGAAAGTGAGTAGTGGTTTGAACCCTGACCATTATACTACCGACGTGAACCCACTCGTAATACAAGTAATGTTACTGTTGCTCTCCTACTCTTTCTCATGAATTGTTTTATTTTGGGTCTTACGGGAGTGATTGCCATCTGACTCCACAACCCCGATAGGAAAGCGTGTACCAGAACCAGTAACCGTCAATCAGCAGGTCCACTGGCTAGGTGAGGTTAGCTTGGGCAACCAACATCTTGATGGGCGCCATAAACCCTAAACAAAGCTACACAATCTCAAAATAATTTTAAATTAGACTGGTAATTAATTCCACTTGTGCCGGTAAATAAACACACTTCGTTTGTTTCTCGTGTTATTAATATACAATATAATTATCATCATTATCCGTTTCAGTTTTCGTAATAATTCATTCGAGAGATAAAACGAAATTAAAAACCTACCCAACCAAATTTCTATGAACTGTTGTAGAGAAAACCACGATATCTGATATTTTTTTGATGTTACCCCTTTCTGAGTATCCGATTTCTATAAAATCTTTCAGATTTAGATTAAACTAGTGGTTGTGAGCAGGTCGTCCGGTGGGGATAATTTTTATGAGTAACCTAACCATACCAATGGGGACCACAAGTTTTATTTTATTTTTTGATATTCATTAAATGAACATAACTTTTGGTAGCCTATGGCCGTCAAACGAGCACATGCGATTAAAATTGGGAATATATTGAAAGGGTAAGGTAAGAAAGGGATATCGGCAGGAGGCCAGAGACTCGTCCGTCTATCAGCAGGTGTACCGGCTTGGAGGCGAGGTTGATTTCGGCTCCGAAGGTGTTTGTGGAACTCTATTGGCATGAGATTCTTGTACCTGTGTCTATATTTTGTGACGCACTCAAATTTCCTACAATTGTTAACAATTAGGAGAACCGAGCTTTTTCTCATTACTTCAAATAGGTATCTGAATTCATTCTCTTCTGGCTTACTGTGAAATGCAACGGACCATACATTTCATGAAACGAGGAAAAAAACTTCCACCTATTTTCATTATATTTATAGTTTAAAGTTAGGTTGGAGGGGATAACACAGTTAAAATTCTAACCCTTCTGGCAATACTATTCTGTGCTTCTGCACTGGTGTGCAGAAGCACACCTAGGCACCTAAGCATTATATGATTATACAGATTTTGATTTACACTCCATGCCTAAAATCATTAGACATCAGCGGCAATCGCCGAGCTCCTACAATTGACCGTCTTGATTATCTTTTCCTTCGTGAGGTTTCCCCCGGGTAAAAACAAAATAAACCAAGTTATGGAAGATTATGAGAGCGGACCCCGGGCTCCTCGGTCCGCTTTCGTACTCCAGACTTTGGATGCAACCATAATTGATGTTTGGAGCAATAATTCAGCACGTGAGGGGGTATGACTGTGTAGTTCTTGTGAAAACATACGCCGGCTTTGGCATAAGTCAAACGAATAATCCGTATGAGTTTGGCCTCGCATACAAAATGCCTATTTCTAAACATAAAAATCGTTAGTAAAAAGTTTAATAGACAGCAACTTGCTGCTTTATTTGAATGAGTACACGATCTTAATTAAACTCATAGTTATAACAAGAACATTAAGACCCTGTCTTTTTTATATATTTTCCAGCTATTGTCGTGAGACTGTGCCGACTTCTTGGCATAAAAATGTTTTTTTATTGACTCTTGTCTAATCTTTCAAATTGTAATGTTAATTCAAACAATTATTGATAAGCAGAAGTACGTATAGTTGTTGATAATTATGATACGTTAGTATACTTGAACACGAATGCACCTGCGTCACCGTCACGCACTATGTGCTACACAGCATGAACATTGTACATTGTAAAGACAAAGCGATCACGCACGGTGTAACCCACGTTTTATTTAGTGAACTGACCACAGCTCTGTAAGGTTCATGGCTGAATTATACGGACTTTTACACTTTAAATTCCGTTCACACTTAATTTTAACATCTTCTTACATTTTGTTCACTTAGAACGTAGTTTAGACAACATAGACGGATAAACTGATAGACAGAGTTTTTTTAATTTGAATCACCTGCGAGCCGGTACACCTGTTGATTAACGGTCCAGGCTCTGGTGCAGACTTTCCTCTCAAGGCAGGGTGGTCAGATGGCAGTTGATCCTGTAAAAACTAAGATAAACCAATTCATAAGGAATGTAGGAGAAGCAAAGTGTACCTCGGGCCCCAAAGTGCGAATTTTGGATGCTACCGGGATTGGCGCTCAGATGATAATGATGATTGATGTCAATAAACGAGTAATAGAGGCGCTCTTTTCACAGCACGGAAAGGTCCAAGCGGGGAAGTAGGTAGCACCAATCTTCCCATTCTCCGAACCTTTTCCAACGCCAGTTAGGGTCGGTTTTCACCCGAGGGCGCTATCTCAAAACCGAAGATGGCCCTGGATCAGCCGGGGTGCGAGAGAAATGTCTTATCGAGATGCCCGAGACAGCGTGCGGTTTTAATCGGTTCGAGTGCGGCATAGCCACCCCCCCTGACCAGCGATCCGAAAGAGAGATCCGAGAAAGATCTGAAATTAGACATTTTTCGTGAAGCGACAGCAATCTGACCTCCACAACCCACTGGCGATGTCAAAGTTAGACCAGCTTGTCGGTTTTAAGGTTCTAAACACCCGTAACGAATGCCATAGATGTTCGTATGGCCACCAGGACTGATGGCTTAACGTGCTCTACGAGGCACGGGGCAGTAGACAATGCCCTTGATCTTAATATTGACGTCAAATAGCATTATATTCGTTACGTTGTTGAGACTGCTGGAGGCATTGTCTCTCTTCCTTGTTTTCATTCCAGTTTCCTCTCCTTCTCTTTTTGTGCTCAGTCCACACCTTGCTAGTGCTTGTTTGCTACCATTATAGTATAATACTGCAATGTCTGTAGACACAAAGTGTACAGGGCTCCACCAATGCCTACGGGGCTGTGCCAACTTCACCTGCAAGCCGGTACACCTGCTAATTTGCGGACAAGGTTCTGGCGCAGGCTTTACTTTCGGGGTTGAAAGGTCAGACGGTAAGCGCTCCCATAAAAGCCATATAAGCCAAATCAAAGGAGAGATGAAAGTCTCGGATGCAACCGGAAACAACGCTAAGATGATAACTGTAATGTCAACTGAGAGGTAGGTACCTGCACTCAGTTAAAATAACAGTTATTAGGAGGTCCTAAGTCCTAAAAACGAGAAAAATGATAACATCAATATTTAATTATTATGTAAGTTAATTACAGGATATTAGATTTCCGAGGTGACAATGGTGATAACCATGGAGCAATATAACCATGATAACACATCAATTTGTTATGATAAGTCAAGATAACCTCCTTTATCTGTTTTATCGCGCTGCAGAATGATTGACAAATGATTAAGTAACTTCCGAAATACAAAACAAATTCATTTTTTTTGTCATCCACACGTACCAACCACTAACAGTAAATTAGTCGGGGTGCGAGGGATATGCTCTATAGGCAACCTTACACCCCGGCGTCTGTAGAACCGAGACGGCGTGCGGTTTTAGTCGGTTCAACCCCGACATAACCGCCCCCGCTGGCCGGCGGGGGGGGGGTATCGGAAGGGATTTCCGCACGAAAAAAAAAAAAAAAGGTATATGACAATAATAAAGTGTAACATCATACTTCTTTATGTGATACAAGTTTCCATATAACTCACTATTTTGACGTTTAAGCGCCAAACTAAGCACAGTTTGTCATGTGCGTTCTAGAATGCGAGTAAACATACTTAGATACATACTTCACAGTCATAACTTCAGGGTCTTCACACATTAACTCACTATAGACCCAAAAGTAATAACAAATGTATTCGATTACAGAGTTTAATATGCATTAAAAGATTTCCATCAACGTAGAGTTGTCGGAGCCAAAAAACGCGTTTGATAGTCTCCTGCGCTTGAGCGTGTCCAATCGATCGATGGCCCTTGTGAAGAGTTCAACGCGACGGTGGCTCTACAACTTTAACTTAAACTACATTTGACACACTCTGGTGCACTTTTTATGTTACGTTCATTAATTTCGAACAAATTCTGGAATGCGTATAATCGTTTTGAATCATTTGTTATGTATGTTCTTTAAAGAATATGTAGAGCGGAATATTGTAGAGATTTTTTAGAGCACGTGGTCGAGCCGTTCAACCCAAACCTTGCCTTGCCAGGAAATTAATAATCTATTCTAAACTGTCCATACCCCGTAAGTATTTCTATTTCCTAATACATATAATCCTACCTATCGACAATCGAAATAAAAATACGAATGAAATTATGAATTATGTTATAATTAAAAGTTTAAAAACAAATTAGTAGAGCCTACTACGAGTTTAATATAATTTTCAATAAGAAATAAAAGTGACTTTGCTCAACAACAAATTTTTAAACTCTGAAAATTATAATCTACTTTTGACAGTGATTGTACGGATTGAAAGTACGTGTCTTAAAAGTCCTATGTTATCGAAGCAGCAGCTATAGCGATTTTCGACCTTTACTTACCTATGGTATCGCTGACTGGCACCAGTTGTTTATTTGGTACATTAGCCATGTTTCAGAGGTACACGAGTGATATTTTTAATAATAATAATAATATATTTATTTATCAGACAACATTAATCCATTTTGTTAGTAACAATTTAATTCTTAACCTATGTTAGTAAAATAGAAATCATAGTAACATTACATTGAATTATTTAATTATCTGTCCCACCCAATGTCTCAATATGGGACAGTCTATTTTTGCAACAATTACCTTAAGGACACTGTTAGAGCTAGCCCGCGTCCTGTGCAACAATGAAGAGATTCTTTTACGCCGTATAGCGTAAAAGTCATCTGTGCGTTCCTGTGCAAACATCGTCGACGCGCCACAGTATCGGGGCAGCCCCAACAATGCCCTGAAGGTATTGTTGTACTGAACTCGGAGAGCATTGTAAGATTTCTGAGTATAGCTGACCCACAGGGCGCTCGTGTAGAAGACCTGGCAAAAAGCTTTGAACAAGGTTATTTTCACTTGTTTCGTACATCGAGCAAACCTGCGGGCCAACATATTACCTCTCACTGCCAATGCCCGCCTTTTTCGTTCCATATCCGCATCATCTCTCATAGAGCTTGTGATAATGTGGCCCAGGTATTTGAACTGATTGACTACTTTAAGAGTTTGCCCAGCTAGTGAAACAGGAGGTACATAATAAAGTTTTTTATTTCCTGGTGTAAACACCACGATCACACTTTTACTAGAATTATATACTAAACCGTGTCTTAAGGCATATGAGTCACACACAGCTATTAATTTTCTTAAGGCACCGATTGAGGGGCTCAGCAGCACCATGTCGTCTGCATAACTGATGCTGCTTACACTAAACCCATCAATATAGCACCCAGCATGCATGCCACTGAGCTTCTCAATCAAGCCATTCACATATAGGCTGAAAAGGTTCGGTGAGGTCAGTCCACCCTGCCTCACTCCACATTGCAGTTGGTACGAGTCAGACAGACCGTCCCTCCACCTCACTTGATTATGTTGCTTACTGTACCAATACTTAAGAGCCTCTATTAAGTCTCGGGGTACGTTAGTGCTTTCTAGTTTTTCCCATAAGATGTCATAGGAAACCATATCAAAAGCTTTACTTAGATCAAGAAAGACAGCCTCCGTGGTGTGGCGGTATTGAAAGCGGCCGCTACGCAGGAGGCGCGGGTTCGATCCCCGCTCAGTGCAAATATTTGTATGCATGAATATGAGTATTTGCATTGGTCTGGTCGTGCCTCGGAGAGCACGTTAAGATGTCGGTCCCGGTTGCCATACGAATATGTATGACAGTCGTTATAGGGGAAATGGGTGAAATAGCCCCACATAGAAGGGCTGATCACCCGTCTGGTCAAACGGCGTCCCCACTGGCAGTATATATATAGATCAAGAAAGCAAGCGTATACGGGCGTGGATCTATCTGTGTAGTACTTGACGGTATGCTTGAGACACAAAATGGCAGACTCGGTAGACACCCCCCGTCTGAAACCAAACTGTAAATCATGCAACTTTAAATACCTTCCAAGTTGCGAATCAAGCAGCCCGTCAAACACCTTTGCTGTTATTGTAGCCAGTGATATGGGCCTGTAGTTTCCCCTATCCGACATATCTCCCATTCGGTTCTTAACTATTGGTACAACAACTGTTTTCAACATATTCTGTGGAAGGTAAGTGTGCCTAATACAAAATGTGTACAGCATCGCGAGCACTCTCGCTAAGTGAACCCCAGCCGCCTGAAAATGTTCGATGCTGAGGCTGTCATGTCCGGGAGACTTGCCCCTTTTCATATTGTGTAAATACTCCATACCTCCCCTGCTGTGAATTTAGTTATCGGACAACTCTCAGCGGGGACACCACAGGCTGACTGTGAAGGACCCAGCGTTGATGTTATTCTAAAATGCTCTTTGAACACATTTGCAATTTGCTTACAATCGCTAATTCCATCTACACTTTCAGGAACACTGGGACCACCTTTCAAACTATTAGTGGCTCTCCAAAACCCACCGAAGTTGTTATTAGAGCGATGGAGTGCTAGTGTGTCCATCTTAATCTGGTCTTGGTTATTAAGACACCATTTTAGTCTGCCTTTAAAGACCTTACGTAAGTTAACTTCTACTCTGAAAATCTCTGGAAGGTTTCCGTGGGTAGCGGGTACGAAATTTGAATTTCGTGCAGGCGGAGCCGCTGGCAACACCTAGTTAATAATATTTTTATTTATATATACTTGTTCTTTCGAACTTTGTTAAACAAAGTTGATTTTAACTTACTTCTAAATATCGTATATATATTTCGAACTTTGTAAATAAAAGACACCCAGATGACAACACATTAATTTGACATGAGTGAACTAGGGTCTGATTAAATAACTCCACTTTTCAAAACGTTCAATTCAATTATAAAGAAAAACAAAAAAACTTAGATATTCAGTAGAATCTGTAAAACAAAAGCTACTTTTAAGTTTTCGTGAGGTTTATTAAACCTTCAGAATAACTATACTTGATAGCGTTTTGAATTTATATTAATTTTATAAGTTTCACACGCTGAAATCACACTTCTTAACAATGTTATTTACTGAATCGTGACCCAGTTTGTGCTCATTTATTTTGTTTTAACGAGATACGTGATAAAGAGTTCCCCTATCCATAATAGAGGCACTTGCTGCTGGAGAGTTTCCAGAACCTCTAGCGTAGGCTTTCCTCTCGAGCTTTGAGGGTCCAACGGCAGTCGCTCGGGTAAATTCAAGTAAACTAAATTATTGCAGAGTAGGAGAGCGAACGCTGCGCTTGGGCAGGTGCAAATGTAAACAGGGACTAACGCTGTGACGATGATAAATAGTTTACACACCATCACAGTTAAGAAACATTATGATATGATAGAAGATGTGGAGATCAAGATAGAGAAAGAGACGGATACGTAGATAGGATGGGCAAAAGAAGATTGGCAACGGATATATGAGGGTAATTGGGCAACCCAGTAAGGGGCGATCGTGGCTTATGTCGAACAGATCGTAGACATTTTAAGGAAATGTCAGATCATAAGCGACAAACCCCTTCCGTTATCAGAGCTCGGATGAAGAAAACTTACTTCGAATGTATAACTTAATAAGAAAATAGGTTTCAGAGAGGAAAGCCTGCGCCAGAGCATCGTCCGTCAATCAGTAGGTATATCAGACAGCAGGAGTGGTTGACTTGGGCCCCATATACATATATAAACTATTTTTCTCCACTTTTAATCATCAATGAATCCAAAAAGGATTATCTGAATAACCATTTGTAAACACAATGGAAGTTGACCAGGATTATATTCAAGTACTGCTACCGACAATTGTACTACAATTTAAACGTTTTAGCCTTTTTTGTCCACTTCAAATACAAGTTACAACAAAGTGTAGCTTTATACCTGAGTTTGTTTTATTACCGGCGCAAGATACGGCAGAGTTTTATACAATGAACTTATTCTGGGAACACGAAAATGAATTTATTTTATTTTTAAGCAGGTAGCCATTGAAGCAGAACTGTCGTGTTACTCGAATTCACTCTCTGTTTTGAGCATTAATTCCAGATTCAAATTCAAAGAGGAGAAAAATGGTAAAAAATACGGGACTAGGCACGTATCCGATCAAAACGCTATATTCGAACAACATTGCTATATCACCTAAAGTTTATCAAGAAATGCATGAAAGTGGGTTTTGCAGGGTGTATTATGTATGATTGAGTGACATTTCCTAGTAACAGGCCTCAAACTTGCTATCCCTAATATTGGTATAAACAGAAAAAACATAAACAGAAATATTGAATATAACTGCACGGATGAATACATTAAATATAAGCAGAATGTGTATAAAAAGTAGAAAGGTTTCAAAGGTATCATGAGCTCGAGGCATGCTATGACGTCAGCGACATAGAGTTATAGAACCGGTTACAAAACCTTTCCACTGAAGATGTGTGTGGGAAATACCTGTTGTAGAGAGTTGATGCAATTACACACAAGAACCTTGTTGCAAATGGAATCGATCGCCAAGTGGTAGGTCAAGAAACCAGTGTATGAGAATATTATCTATAGGTAAACAGCATAGTCGCGGAAGTAAACTTTCATATAAATGTTAAAACGACCACATAACAGCTTCTCAAGCTGATTGATAACTTGGAAGCAGTTTAACACTCGTATTGCATCACAAATTTACGTGGCGGAGTGCGATGCTCCAACTGACCCGACCAACATTCGGTGGCAACGGCCAACACTCACACAAGAATTCATTTCGCCTGAGAAGTGTCCGGTTACAGTCTGGCACGACGAGCGCTCATATTGCATTTAGTATTTATTTATGTATCGGTGGAGCGCAGGTTCTATCGGTGGCGGCGGCGCCGCAGGCAGGCGGGGAGACAGGGGGGCATACTTACTACGTGATTAATCCGCGTCCCCCCGCACCGCGGCGGTGGGCCACGGGCCGGGCGCTCCGTACTCGCGCCGGGTTTCCTCGTCCCCGCGCCTCACGGCCACTCACTACGCACGGGCTCCGCGTAGTGCCGCCGTCCCGTCAGTCGCGCTGCGACCCGCGCAGACGTCGCACTCAATCTGCGTCCGCTTTGTCGTTACATCGACCCATGATATCATTCATGCTGATCTCCGCCCGTTGATTTTCCTGCCGAGTGACCGCAGTGAAACCGGCGCGCTACCGCGAGTGCCGAATGTTCGTGGACGTAACGCCCGTGTAGTTTTCCATCGGAATCCGAACGTACCAAACCAGTTCGTAGTGGCGGACGACGGCACCTTCCCTCGGATGAGATCTGACCGGCGAATGTTGCTGTGACTCGCGGCCTGCGATGCTGCGCCCGTGACCGTCTTGCGACAGTGCCACGAAACGTAAGGATCTGTTAGTTGATTTGGCGACTCGAGTGTTCGGACCGCCTTCCTATTTGCATGGCGCATACGAGTGGATTTTATTTTCGTCTGGGGACTGTTGTGTGCGTGGAGCACGAGTGTGTGAGATGGCGCGGGTGTGTGGGTGTACGCGTGCGTGTGTGTTGCGTTCCGCGTCCGCCGAGACGGCTACTCCCTGCTGGCCTGCTTTATTTAGGTTGTTTCTGAGCGTGTCGCCTGCGAGAACTCCGCCTGGCGCCTATACTATACTACTATCACCTACCCTCGCATTATCTGAATGTTTCATTGGAAAACAACGTAACCAGACTCCTTGGGCTGTAATTGACGTCTATGAAATCGTGTAGGACGATAGTTAGCTCTACAGCTCTATTATGAAGGCACGGTAATTGCTAATTCAACCGCAAAAGTGGAACGTTTAAACATTGTAACACTTGAATTCTGATAATGTATCGACACTTAGACCAAACGTGAGCATCGTGATGTGAAAAGCAATAAACCGGTTTTACGTTATATCACAATGTTGGCAAGCATTATCATTATCCACAATTCATTACATGTCAATGATCTCACGACAATGCCACTGAATACCTCGATGTATGCAACTATTTGTTCTGATAACTCGTTTTTTTACATAAGGTGGGTACCTGTTGATCCAAAGACAATATATTTTACAATTTGCTTGGTAATGATTATAAAATATTTAAAGTTTTATTAATGTTAAATTATTTTTCTATGCTGTTTCGTCAATGGGATTTCCGCACGAAAAAAAAAAGGTACCCACATGACGTCTCTCCAAATGAACGTTTTACGGTCATTTATAATTACGTAGTTTCAACAACTAGGTATGTGCTAATACTTGACAGTGGATAACACACATACAATTTATACTCATACCTTTCTCCCTCCGGAGTTAACAGAAACAGCAACCCGCCATCTGCTTCTTTCCTTACTCACTTCATGAATTTCATGAGCATCCTCTACTGTTATTAGACCGTAGCGCCGGTTTAGGATAGAATAATAGACATTTATGAATTCACACGACCCATTTTTCTCAATAATAATTCTTAAATATAAGATAAATCGACTACTCGATTGAAGTAACAAATAAGGACACAATAATTATAGTAGAAATAGGAAGTTATATGATCATAAATATTACACTAAATACGACAATACGCATCTCTTATCATCGTTACTACTATGCAACATTTTCAATAATTTATGAGTTGAAATTAAAACAAAATACTCAGGGGTTTAAGGGGCCCACCAAAACCTCCGGGGCTGAGCCACCCTCACCTGCTATTAGTACAAATGCTGATTAACAGAGGAGACTCTGGCAGTTTCTCACATAAAAGTCATATAAACCAAACCACAAAGAGGAAAAAGAGCAAGCGGGAGGCAAGAGCCCGGGCTCTGCGATAAAAGCCTCGGATTCAACCGGGAACAATTAATTTAAAAAATATTAAATTAGACGAGGAAAAGTTCCTACTTGGGCAATTAGGTTGGCTTGGTTAGTAACTACAATACGCATCCCTTATCAGCGTTACAATAATGCAACATTGTGAATAATTGATGAGTTAAAATTAGAACAAATAGGAAAACTACTTGGGCAGTTAGGTCGCGCGATAAACTGTGACCCGACGTTACATGCCGATGTACACGCAACGCTATCTACTACCGCTTATTAAAATATCATTGTTCAAACATAAACATGTCAAACAAACAAATTAATTATTAAACACCCACTTATGTAGATACACAACTATGTATAATATAAATGATTATTGCAATAGATAATTATAATCCTTAGAAGCCTGATAATTATTAAAAAGTACTGTTAAATTTACCAACTTAAGGTATATACACGTTGATCACTACTGTAATTGTGAAGTCTTTTAATTTCTTTCATAATAATATCTGTTTGAAATATAACGCCTTATTATATAACTCTAGATTTATGAAAAGAGATAATAGATGCAAATATTATTATTTTCAAAGTACAATAACAATGTTTGTAATTTGTCATTATGATCAAGAATATGAGCTCAAACCTAACCACAGTTTGGTGATATCTATATTATAAAATTGTAAATTAGTCGTGTCTATTTTATATAACTTGGGTTATGTTAAATGACCGATTCTGAACACAATAATGTTTTTTTTTGGAATTCTTATCTGTTTCTCTGTTTATCTGTTTGTCTGTTTATTCGCGATGGACGCAAATACTACTAAACGGATTTTGATGCGTTTTTTTTTCTACTAGAAAGTTCTTGGTCAGACTTAAAACCTGCTGTGTGTTTTATTGCAATTGGTTAACTAGAACCGGATACATGACCAAAAAACGATAACCGACCTCCCCGCGGGCGGAGCCGTGGGCATCAGCTAGCTTGAAATAAGTTGAATCAGTCTTTTGGCTTAATGGTGTTATTTAGTAATGTGATATTTTGTAATGTGCGCTAAAAAAACCTTTCATAACATAGTAGGTATAGTCTCAATAATTTGACTCATAACGCTTTCAATGTTAAAAAGTTATTAGATCTCAATTAGAGCTAAACCCCTAACTCTATCACCCCTACTACTATCAAGAATGGTAGGTATGATAGAGAAGAGGTTTAGCTCAGGGGTCAGTACAAAGCCTACCATGAATCCGATTATCATGAATTTTACCCTTGATTGAACCAAAAAAAAGCTTGATTTATTATTTACGTAGTTGTTTACTTTGCAATCTCACCAGAAATGTCCACATATAATTGGGGGAATGATAAGGGCCATATAGAGAGTCAAGAAAGGTCAATATAATTTTTCTTTTCAATAGCCATCAAATTGAATCTAAGAGTAGGTAAAAGAATGCAAAAAATAAGTATATAGTACAAAATAAATATATTTTAGAACAAGTTTCCATTTGACTGTATTACATAATACATAATAAATAAGAAATCTAAATAAATAAAAGAGAAACTTATACATGCTTTTTAAAAAGTTGTGTCTATCAATCTTTCATGAATTCTAAAAGGTATTTATATAGGTCTATATAAATACCTAGGGCATAAGTGTTATTACTATCTATCTTTATAACATGATTCGGACAGCCTAACGTGTTGGGCACAAAGTATGTCGTATTGCGTATTTCATTAGCGCTCTATCTAAACCAAGTCGTCTAGTTGAGGCATACAATCCTGCTAAAGTGGAAAAATTAGGCTTTGTACATAATGTACATACGGTCACGCCTCTTTTCCAATGCGGTAGTAAGAGACCACATGTTTCAATTTGCTACAATCTTGACAAACATGCTCTCACTGTTTCTTCCATAGCTTTCCATCCGCTTCTTCCAATTTCTTAATTGCTTTTATACATGCTCTCACTGGTTGTAGATACACTTGACCTGGCCTTGCCTTAAAATGTCCTCGATCAGCGACCCAGTTTGTTTTTCCTTTACTTTACCTCCCATCTCCGAGAGAAAAAGCTGCACCAGACCCTCGTCCGTCAATCAGCAGGTGTGGCGGCTAGCAGGTGAGGTTGGCTTGGATGTGAAGATCTTGGTACACCCATAGACCCCCCAATTACCAAAAAATATCTGGTGTATGAAATAATATTACAAAACAGCTCTCCTGCGAAATATAAAACGTGAATGTTTCAACACCAGTCCTAGATAAAAACTGAACTTACATATCCACGTGAGTAGCATGACAAACAAAATAATAAATAACGGATTTAGAATATAAACAGTTTTACATTGACGCAAATCATTTACGCTACACTGATATGGAGGAAATCTTTTGATAAGAAATAACGTATTTAGAGAGCTATAAATGAATCCAATGAGGATATCTAAAATACACTACCGTTCTCACGATTGAATTTAACACTTCAAATGAATTATAAAATACTAGTTGACCCGTCCCCGTTTTTCCTTGGAAAAAAGTATAGTTGAACAATAACTGGAGTATTAATATACCTCTGCTAAACCCTTCGGGATGAATTCAGATATGATTTTATAAAAGAAAATTGTATGAATGATAATGAAACACAGGTAAATACATGAAATAGAGAGAGAGACATTACATTGATCTATAAATAACAGTAGGAAAATTTCTTGCGGTTTCACATGTAGTATAATAAATGGGACTTAGGAGGATACACTGAACATACATAGAAACAGATAGATACTTACATAAATAAAAAGCCACAACACAATAAAGCACATATTAGTTCACACAGCAACGAATGCACATAATATCATTAGCCTATCGTTAGAACGCGCTGTTTTTATGTGCCATATCATTATATATGCGAGAGATTCTTTTGTGCGCGGGTTGTAATCACGACCTACGGGGTATCATTTAATAATTCTACGAATGAATATGTGCCGAAGAATTTAAACAAAATGATTATTAACACAATACCATCTCAAACCAAGCGGTACGGGACTTCATTTCTTTGTCCGCACGCTAAAGAACTGGCATGCTCTACCCGCACATGTGTTTCCTTCTTATTACAATCTGGGATTCCTGAAGCGCAGCATGAAAAAGCTTGCTACATCCGTCCTTAAAAATACCCGATTTTCCGATTAGTTCGAGTCAGTTCGAGGTCTACCGACGGATAGCGAACAGTAGACAGACCTGAATAGAGATACTTTGCTCAGTTAAGTTGAAGTTGTTGGATTCAAATTATTTAGAATCATTGTTTCTTGTACTCTGGTTTTTTGCAGCCTAGTTAAATATTTACGAGTATTTCAGCGAACTAAAGAATGTGTTAGCGTGTGTGAGTGTGTGGTAGGTTGCAAAAGAATACACAATCGCATGACTGAAACAGAGCTAGTTTAGAGCTGTTAATCTATGTATTTTATTAACGTGTGCGTATCAGTACATTTTTGGCCGATGACTATTCCTATTTTTTTTTCGTTAAGACATTGAAAGAACATCTAATTTCATTAAGCCCTACTAGTTGCTCTGGGTGATTAATTTTTAGTTGAAACTTATATAATTTATATACATTTAGTTTGAACTGTTTTCCGATATAGTTAGAAATATATGTAAAAGATTACATAATAAATTACATACTTCCAATTTAAACGCAAGTGGTATTGGTATTTACTTAATTAGTACAAGCCTTCCAAATATTACCACAGTCCCCCTCTACAAACGAGAATTGAAATACATATATCAATCAAATTTCCTTTATTGCCCGTGGTCCGATCACGGAGTTCTACTGATCGATCCATGGGCAATTTTTTTTGGCAGTGGTTCGTTCAATCGATCCACGGGAAATTTTGATTTACCATAATCCTATCGATAGGACTAAGGGTAACTTTGTTTGCCCGTAGTCCTACCAACTAAAATGAGTAGGTAATGATTATCTTTGTATGTAAACTACACACAGGAAAATTGGTTGATAAAGAAAAGACTGATTAATCATTGTTATTTCCCTGTTTTGATTTTCATTATTCTTGGATTATCCTATTCATAGGATCCTTGTGAATTAGTTTTCTCTATCCTAGACCAGTGTAGCCTGTGTTTTTTTCAATGGAAGTCGATTTAGATAGTGATATTTGTTTCATTAATAGAAAAGGCGGAACAATACTTTTATTTGACGATTGCCAATATTGAAATAAAACTATTTTTAACGGATTCTATCGCGATTTATTTTGGATTATACGGGGAGACTGTCTCCCCGTGACCATGGCTGCTGAAAAGCAACCGAAACGTCGGGATCAATGTAAAATATAAAATAACATCAAAATAAATCGGGATAGAGTCCGTTAAAAATAGTTTTATTTCAATGTGTGTCATTCGCGTAAACTTCCGAAAAGATTGCCAATTATTATAAAATACAACAGTAAAAAAATTGTTCAGCTGTGTGGCGTTGTGCAGAAATGCTCGGGTACAATAACGCTTAATAAGGTAATTTTTCTTGCTGGTTGTTTCATAAAAAAAAGAAGAAGTGCACTTGAAACGAGATGTATATATATGTATATGATATATGTATAAACTTTCCATTTTCAGGAAAATATTGTACTTAAACATGAAACCCACCAGTGTCCACCTAACAAGGCCAAACATATCATTGATAAAACTTTATCTAATTTAAAAGCAACTGTTATAAATTCCGATCGCCCAATGCCTCAGTTGTCTAATGAAGCGATTGCAAAACTGGAAGATTCAGGTCTTAATTTTATTCAAAATATACCTTCTCTATCTAGTATTCAACATTGTCTGTATAATGAAAGGAATAAGTTTATAAATTGCTCAAAGAAAGTATAAAAACCTAGAAGGAGTACAAATCCCTGAAAATAGTTCATCTTTCATTATAGCGGACTATCGTTATGAGGGTAAGCGTATACTTGTTTTCAGCTCTCCAAAAGCTAGAGAGTTGATTCCAACAATTAAAGAATATTTCACAGACGCTACATTTAAATCTTGTCCAAAGCCCTTTGCTGAATTATACAATATACTTGGAGATATAGACAGTACATCAAAACATACGAAAGTTGTGCCGTTGATCTTTGCGTTGTTGCCTGATAAAAAAGAGAAAACTTACATAACTTTATTTAATCTTATCAGATCGCAATTGCCGTATTTTCAACCTCTGAAAGTACATTGCAACTATGAGGTAGCCGCAATAAATGCCATTTCAGAAGTATTTCCATAATCTAAAATTAGATATTGGATGCTATTATCATTGAACCCGGGCAAAAAGCAAAATCATTAAAAGTTACAAAAAATAAACCACAAAAGCGAATAATTTCGTTAACCGCAGCGTTACCGTTATTACCGTCTGTAGTCATTTCTGAAGGATGGGAATATATAAAACATGAAAGTGAAACTGTTAATATTGAAACATTTGTGAATTATACAGATAGACATTGGTTCAAAAAAGAAATAGTAAAATTTATAAGTGTTTTCGGACAACGCAATCGGACAAATAGCGTTATCGAAGGATGGCATGCAAAATTAAATAGATCATTAAATAAAAATACGGTAACATTGCAACGACTTCTAACAATTTTACAAAAATACGGCAAGGAAGCAATTACAAATTTAAAGTACAGAATAAACAAGAAAAGTAGGTCCAAAATATCGATTACAAATGACGATTTTATTATGCAAATCCAAATGGAGCTACTTAATGCCGATATAAATGTTGGGCATGCATTAGAGAAGTTGCGTTAATACATAAGATAATTATGTACTTAGAATCTATTTTTTGTTGGAGGTTTTCACTGTTTAAGTTTTAAAAAGATTACAATAAATTTGATTTATGTATTGTTGTTGTTCGGTTTCTTTTATAATATTTATAGTCGGTCCATAGGAAAAAATATTCATCTTGGTCATACTCAATCAGTAGATCTAGTACCAATGAAATTTAATATTAGTAGAAGAATGGTTCGACTGAAAGAACCACTGCCAAAAAAAATTGCCCATGGATCGATCAGTACAACTCCGTGATCGGACCACGGGCAATAAAGGTCAAATTTAATCAGAGCTCAAATTTAGCCATTTTAAATTTTTGTTCATTATTTTATGTAAAGTTTTAAAACTAAGTGGTTGATCACTTGGAATGTGTTAGGCAAAATCTTAATGATAATATTAAATACTCTTTACATGAATGTTAATAGCACAGAAAAGTCTTCGTAAATTGACTCCTCATAAATATGCTGATGCTGCCTTCTTGGAAATGAAGGTCTTATCGTCGTATTTATTGTATCACATCGCACATAAAAAAATCTCTCAAAATTCAGTCCCTTACCAGGTAAACAAATTGCAAATCAGGTATCCACGCTGACATTGAAGGCAGATAATGTTTAAAAACCAACGGGTTGGTTTACGGATAAACTGTATAATTGCGCTCTTTAGGTAGTATAATCGAGGTTCGAATACCAATAACTACTAGTAATTTAAATCACAATCTAGTGAAGTAAGATTGTTGCTCACTGTACATATGTAAACAGAATGATTATTTACTTATTGGGTAGTTGGGTAACACTTTATTCATTATTACCGATTATTACAAAGATAGCAAACTTTTCGATTGTTTTTTATAAATTTTCTTATGATCTAAAAATTTGAAACTTGACTTAAACACACCTCTGAAATCTGAGAACTGGATATAGTGATTGAATTTTTGATTAAGCATGTAGTGAAAAAGAGTCCAGCAAAGTTGTGCGATATTGAGAACGCTCTACGGAATCAAAGCAAGCCAAACCAATCTTAGCCGAACTCTCACTTTTCTTGCCGATGCGATGTGCGAAATTAGAAACCGGGTACTATATCAATCAATCAATTAGCCTATTGCAGTTCACTGCTGGACATAGGCCTCTCCCATTTTACGCCATAGCACCCGGGTACTATACATTTTTAAGAATTCCTATGTGCGCACCGTTTTTAAAAGTAACCAGAGAGGATACAATAATTTCTCCCAGCTCTAACGTGATGTGTATAATGTAAGTGCATGTGAGCTACTCATTGTAGAATGCACCGTCGACTGCATGTGAACTGTGCTCATAGATCAATTATATTATCTATTGCATGTGCCCTACATTTTTAGATGCATACTTAGGTACATTTTAAAATCGTTTCAATATATTTAAACACTTTTTATCGTTAATATATTGATACATAAGGCATATCGTGCTTTGTTATGTATGATTGTATTTCGTTTCCAAATGTTACAATTGTATACAAATTTATCTGTTTATATTAATAAATGACTAATATTAACAGTTTTGGAGTAATGAGAGGATAATAAACAAACATTTAAATGGTAGCAATAATACCTAGTTTACAATGATATTATGTAATGATAACTTGCGAAGGATAAAATCATTTATATATTATTCATTTACTATATTTTCAACATAAACATATAATGTCAACGACGAAAGTGAATTAACACTTAAATATTTACAAACTTATGTACATTAGAATATGAATACTTTATAATGAATATGCATGTAGTTTAATAATTCCCAATGCACAAAGTTAATATATTTCATGTTTTGTTTATTATTGATTATGATTCATAAATTAAAATTTGTTTAACCTCTTTTGTCGTTGACTGTACACATACAGATAAGCAAGTATAATGGAAAACATGATGTATAATTGATTAAT
Source organism: Cybosia mesomella (assembly GCA_946251805.1). Lineage (NCBI taxonomy): Eukaryota > Metazoa > Arthropoda > Insecta > Lepidoptera > Erebidae > Cybosia > Cybosia mesomella. Next base: position 22,323,035 of record OX276401.1, read on the forward strand.
TTTAAGCAAGTAAAAATCAGGAAGGCGAAGGATAGTATGCTTTGGCGCACATTAGGAGAGGCCTATATCCAGCAGTGGATTGCGATACGCTTATTGATTAATTGAAAAAATTAGAATTCTAACACTAAGTTGAAAAAGTGACCATATATATAACTGACTATCCCTAGCATGACATTTTACGCCACTGACTCCGCCCACTGCCTTCTGACTACTTTGACCTGAGTGCCTACTGTGTGTTCCATAAAACTATAATAAGACTTCACCATGGCGTTATCCAGTAAAAGGCTTTAATAAAAAGTTTCATATCTTTATCGAAAGTTTACTTCAATGGCTAACGATCTAATAATCGGTAATTATAAAATATATTTCGATATAGTTTGATATACTAAATATTTAGTGAGATGTAATGAGGGCTTAACGAATACTGTAGCATAGAGGTAGAGCGTTCTGCTGCTACGTTGTAGGTCGCGGATGCGATTCCCGCTCAGTACAACAATTTATATTATAACCATGAATTATGTCTACATTGGTCAATCGTACATGTATAAAAAAAAAATCGGGAAATCACCCAAATATTTCCTTCTATCTATCTATTGTACATACGTACACAAGGAAGTGAAATATAAAAATATTTAAAAATACGAACATTCACATACTATATATTAGCGCACACAAATACAATGAATTGAAGAACTGTAGGTAATTCAACTTCGCAAAGGGAGCATAATAGTTATTAAATAAACGAGAACCATTTGTCAGATAACAAGCTGCGGCGGTTGCAAAGAAAACAAAGACATATCATAGCTTGTGTCACTGATAGTGTTACAGTCACACACACAGCACACACACACACACACACACACACACACACACACACACACTTGCAAATCGACACTCCCAACGTATAATATTGTAACTGCATTTGACCAACTTCACAAATTTTAGATTGCGTCTTTCTAGTTACATTTAAGAACATATTAGAGCATTAAATATTTCTTTCTCTGTTTTTAATAGAGCGCTACATAGCGACACCATCCACATAATTATGTATTGTAACTGCATTTGAGCAACTTTACAACCTTTTTTTTGAATGCGTCTTCTTAGTCACATTCTTAATATAATCTGTCTACCTCTTTTCTTGATAGAGCGCTACATAGCGACACCTTGTACATATAGTATCGTAACTGCATTTGACTAACTCTGCCAAATAGTTGGTCAAATACAGTTACAATGTTATACGTAGGGATTGACGATTTATTCCGAACGTACGCTTCAACAAGTGTACATGTGTGTGTTATCAGCCAGTGAGCTACCGTGGCCGCCTATGTCGCGATATCTGACGCTATCAGCTGTATTAGCCGCGATAATATTTCACATACCTGCATTATACGTATACATACATTGTTTTTGCACATGTATGTATAGATAGGCTCTCAATAGACATGAATGAATGTTGAAATCTAAGTACATTAAACCGGTTAGCAAACAGCTGGAGATATATTGTTTGCGGAAAAGGTTTAAGTATTATGATCTTGCCAAGGGTATGATTTAACAAGAGATGTAATGTATGCACTCTACTATTATAAAGATGACAATAATTGTTTTAAATGCTACCAGTGCATACTAATGAAAGACCAGAAGTACCTACATAAAAACTCTTTTTAACCAATGATTTCTTTGCCAAATGAGATCTCGTGGATAAACTAAACAAGATAAGAAGTTACTAAATTAGATAAAAATGAGAATTAATAGATGTACACATGTCATGCAAGTTTTAATTCGTGTGTATGTACACGAATAAAAACTTATCTGTCAATTAACTGGTCAATTATCAAGGTCCTGCAGATGATAATTTTGTACCATGCAACCACACTACTATTGACAGTCCGGTAGAAGATGTTACTGTCTCCTATTGAGATTGAAAAAAAAATAGGTATTATTTATCTCAAAAAGTATTTTCACTTGAAAAAAATATTACATTTCGTTAAAAAACAAAGTCTAGTGAGATAAGTCTTTGTTCTAGCTTTGTCATATTAAAGCAGACTTGAAAACAATGACATTACATGAATATAGAATCCACAGGTTCCGCAGAAAAATGAACCTTATGTTTCTAGCAAAATGGAATGTCATTTTATATACAGGAAATATATATTTAAGCGTTATCCTCCTGTTACACACAAAGGCAATTAAATATATTTTACACTCACATATTTTTAACAAAATACAATATGACTATATAAAAGCTTGATTTGTAAAATAGAAGAGGAAAATATAAAATTATTTCACGCTACTTATATGGTAAAAATTTCCAGTCTGTATAAAATACATAAACATATATAACTTCACGCCTGTATCCCTGCAGGGGGGTAGCAGAGGTGTATTACACACCCACGATTCGCCAATTATGTTAAAGTCCCAATGTAATAGGGGGCGAGCCTATTGCCATCTACCGGGCACATTATTAAGCGAACGATAATTAACATTTACTAATGCTCACATAACTAAGAAAAGTCAGAGGTGTGTGCCCGGGGCAGTGACTGGCCCGGGGCAACTGGGGATCGAACTCGAGACCTCGTCTCAGCAATAGCGGTAATTAAATGTATTGTATGATATAGCTATATTGTTAATATAGTATATATTCACACTAACTATATAATCACAATAATAATTATTACTTTTTAGACTTCATTTGTGGCTACCTATTAATAATCAAAACTGTGGTGGGTTGACTTGAACTACGGTTTAAGTAAAAATAATAATGAAAAATGGAGACCACATTACCTTGGTATCATCATAATTAATTTGCATTTGTGTCAATTTTTAACCACAAGTATTATAATTACTTGCCTTCTATTGTATCATCGAATACACACACAATTGCATATAGAGACGAGTGTAAAGTACACTAACTGCAAGGTTCTCTTAATCATATAACTCTACTCGTATAAGACCGCATCGAAGGTATTATTTTAATGTATTTCTTAATTCATTTTTGTATTCTCTTATCTTATCAGCAGCAATACAATATCTTAAAATATGTAGCGTTACATTCAAATATAAATACATATATAACCGCAAATGAAAATTATAAAAAATAATACAAATATGTTTTAATACTATACCTAGTTATGTCCCTGAGCCCTAAAACATCGTTAGCATGGTAACTATTGTTGCCATAATTTCGTATTTATGTATATATGATTGGTCACACATAAAAGTGCGCCTTAAAGTAAATTACAATAAATAGACAATCGCATGTGAGTTATGTTGAACATCTTCAGCGCATTGTCGCATCAAAAGCAATAGCTTCAGGGCACTTCCACTTCTTTTTATATTCCATGTTAATAAGTATACCACTTACACGTAGTAACAGACAACACAGCTCAAGTTAACGCGACGAAGTTCTCACGATTGTAAGAAGCCAGTATCTTATTCCGATGTGTAAACAATCGAAGTTATTAGTTTAACGTTACACTTGCCTGCCCGTCTTTGTTATCAAATGTGCAATAAGACCTCTCACAGATACACCACGATCTGTACCTAACCACTGTAGCCGGCGTACACATTGGCCCAACATGCGCCTATGTTGTCGCCAGAATGTCTATATTACAATGCGAAGTTTACGCAAACGACGGTAGTTCAATATTCTAATAATGATTTTAATATAATGTGGCATATTTTGGCCAACTTTGGCTCAACCTGTACAGTTCATATTACGACGGTGGAGAAGACGTGTACAGTACCTGGGTTTTTAATTTGGGACGACTATCGGAAATAAGTGTGAGAGTTCAGCTAAAAAGGTCAGGTCGCTTCAGTTCTGTAGACCTTAATAGAATTATTAAAACCACTTGTGTTCATAGAATGTTAATACTTTCAAAAATTCAATAAATATAAAAAAATTGCTTCGGTTTTAACTACTCTGAAAAGTTATCAAGCTGTGGATACCGAATATAGAAAGAACACTTCACAAAACCGAAGCAAGCCGATCGTAGCTATACCTACTCTTTTTTCCAACATTTCAAATCAAAATCTGAGTATCTAGTTTCGAAACGAAAAAAAAGAAACTATTTCCAACTCGCACAAATACAAAGTTTTTAGTTTTCGGCGTTTAAAACAGGTGGTTGTGTGCTATTGCTCACGGTTGCTATGGGCCTTTGGTCAAAATTTCGAATCAAATATCTAATCTGAGATAATAATTTAATGAAATAATAGAGATAATCTGATACAAAAATGATGGACGTTAAGAGAAGGTCAAAGGTTATCAGATTATTATGTTTTTGCTGAAATATCAAGTAATGTCGCTTTGCAAGCCGGCTCTACCTAAAAATCCGGGTCCGAATTCAAATGGCATCGATCCAAACTGATTTGAAAAGCTATCTAAATTAATAATCGTTTAGGTAGATATTAACTAAATAATTATTCTATATTTAAAACGCATTGCGTGTCGGTCGACGCCTTCTGCATATCTACAAAAACCAGTTGAAGATAAGTGGTGAAATATCCAAAATAAACCGATTGCTATTAGAAAAATATAAATAAGTTCTTTGACAATTGAAGTGAGCAAAATTTACATATTAAATATAACCATTCTTTGTACTATATCGCTGCTACTCGCGGCTCCGCCCGCGTAAAGAATCACAACGAATCAACAACATCAACACAAATAATCTTTTTCCGGGATGAAAAGTAGCCTATATCTTATTCTAAATTATAAACTATCTCTTTGCCAAATTTCATCCAGATCCGTTCTGTCAATTTTGCGTGAAATAGTAACCATCACACACACATACGTCATGCATCATCACAAACTTTCATATTTATAATATTAGTATAAAAGCCATAATCTTCCCCAGGAACTGGGCTATCAGAGTGTAAAAAGAGTTTTTCAACCCGCACAAGTAGTTGCAGAGATTAGCGCGTTCAAACAAACAAACTCTTTGGCTTTATTATTAGTAGATATTTAGATAAACATAAATGAAGATAGCAGTTTATATTATATTAGTTTAACAAAAGTTTAAAGTCCACTTTTAATCACAGTGTATTTCAGGTTCGACTGAAACAATGAAAATCGTGAAACAATTTGCATTTAAATAATATTCATTACAAACATACATTGTTGGAGGATAAACAATGATTATATTAAAGGGTGTTGTTTGTCAACACGGCCCTTGTGCCGATGAATGTTTGTGCTGTTACTTTTGGTCTCATGGGCTAATGTATACATCTACTATTAAACAATGCAACCAGCTATTATTTTAGTTTTTTAATTACTGGTTGGCTGTATAAGGTGAAAGATCTAATTCGGGAAAACTTCCCGATGAATATTGTGATATAAACGCGTTTAATTCAATTTAAACTACGTTAGAAGAATATTTATTTAATTAATTTCATTAAGTCAAACGTGAAAATTACATTTAGTTAAACAAATCTTTACTAGTGCAATCAAGCTTTTGTGATACATTAGCTGCTTTTAAAGAAATAGATAAAAACTTTTTAGCCTAATAATGTTCATGTAAAATTATCAATTCTCTAGATAAAAAAAGTTACAGCATGTAGAATTTTGCAGAAGTATCTACAGGTCGCTTTATTGAATTATTGCCTGTTACCTGTTGCACTGTGCTACCAATACGGAATTTCCAAGATGATAATACTTAATATAGGTATTGTTTGTATTAACAAAAGCTTGATTGGTAATCCCAAATATAAAGCAGACATAATAATTAATTAGATAATTCATTGGGTAACTTTGTACACGCAAATAAATGAGAAAATAACCACAGACAATATTAACGATAGTTGTATTACGTAAGATGAGGAAGGAAAATGTTTTACGGCCACTAATATTAATTCAAGTTATTATCATATCCACAGTTATTGTTCCATTCAATATAATATAAAGTTTATAATTATTATTCTTTTTGTTCCATCCTTACTTATGTAAATATTATAAATCTGGTGTACAACCATGGTATTATAAACCTGATATATAACCATACAAAATTAGCCTTGCCACACTATATAACTCCATGCTAAATTTCGTTTAGATCTGTCTATCAGTTTCTGCGTAAAAGAGACAACAAACATTCGCACATCCATCCATACACAAACTTTCACATTTAAAATATTTGTAGGAATAGAATAGAATAGAGTATTCTAGACTTTGGCTTTGAAATCCGGCAATATAAAACAGGATCTCACGATTGCACGAAAATATGTCAGGATCAACAAGACACCTCATTATTTAAACAAGGTACGCCATAACGGGAGTTTGGCGAATTGGGAGATCACTTCCGTCCTACAGAAAATAAGGCTTCAGCAATACTCCTTGACTAGTCTTGTATATCTGGGAGGGGAAGGGTTGTCAGAGTTCATTGGAGAACACATTTTATTTACTTTTATTTAACGGACATAAAAGTTGCCCTTAGTGTTGCAAGTGTTTATGATAACCGTTATAAGGCAGACTGTGTGCCTGTTTGCCGACTTACGCTGGATTTCAAGAGTGCAAATCCGTTCGACTAAACTGAGTCTCACATTTTACTAAATGAAATGTATTGAATAAAATGTGGTAACGTAGTTTAGTTTGCCTTGATCGCTGTGGTAAAATCACCTATTAGTAGTATATCTAGTAAATCCTTTTGAAATATTGCCCGAAACTAGCAAAAATATAAATTAGTGTACCTTTTAGGTTAGGAAATTGAAAATACTAAAATTCAGTAATTTATCAAAATGATTTCTACCTAATGTGTTCACTGCGGTGTCCCCCGTGGTCAGAATTCGCGTTGTTGTGTAAATACAGTCAATAATCCCTTGCCTTATTTAATACTAGCTAATGCACGCATGGAAGTCGGTTAACGTTTTTGGTCATATCACCGGTTCCACTTAACCAATTGCAATCAAACCTACGGCAGATTTTAAGTCTCACCCAAGACCTTGAATTACTTAATGTAAAAAAAAACCGACCAACAGGTATGTTTGTATGTTGCTGTCTGACAAACAGACAGATATTCTGAAAAACATATTTTTGTGTTCAGAATCGTTCATTTCACATAATCCAAGGTTTTTTAAATATTTTCTATGTACAAACATAACTCATTTTCAATTTTATCAGAGTATAGATAGATAGACATACCTAAAACATACCTGGCGGCGATAGCCCAGTGGCGTACGTAACGGACTGCTGAGACGAGGTCTCGAGTTCACTCCCCAGTCGCCCCGGGCACACACCTCTGACTTTTCGTAGTTATGTGTGTATTAAAAATGTTAATTATCGCTCGCTTAGCAATGAGCTCGGTAGGTGGCAATAGGCTCGCCCCCTATTACATTGGGACCTAAACATAACTGGCGAATCGTAGGTGAGTAATACACCTCTGCCTACCACTTCGGGGATACAGGCGTGAAGTTATGTTATGTTAAAAAATTCCTGCGTAGTAGCAGAAGTCCTATCTATAAATCTATGTATTACACAAATGTTTAAACGTTTCGCCACGTCATTAACTGAGTTGCCCGAGGCAATAATTCAAGTACAAAGTGGACAAAGTTACCTTTACGGTATTCAAATCTATATAGCTCTTCAAAGGCGTATTTGTATATTAGGAGGATAATATAAATCTGGACCTTCTATTTCATTGTTTGGTTTCTTGTTTTTCATTGTTCCTTTCTACATTTATAATTTCTGTTTAAATGAAGTTATTTCGTGCATATAAGAGGAGAAACGTAAAAACATTTTAAATAAACGATCACAACACTAGACACTCGTGCATTGCTTATCCCTAACTCTAAGATCTACTGACTACACACATAATACCATTTTATAGAGGCGTATATAATATTTTTTAAAACTAAATGTATCACAAAGGCAAATTTGGAATTACTCAGATGGCCACACCAGTACAGCACAAAGGCGAAACCTGGCATAGTATTACCTAATATCTTGGGCCTAATAAAAATAACTAAAAGTTGCAATGCAAAAATCGATCAATCTGCCATCCTATTGTGCGCAACTTGTAGCAAAAAAAATTACTACACTGCCTGGCACCTAGCAATTAATTTATGTATAACCTCAAAAATATATTATTACTAGACGTTACGGTTTTATGTACTACTTATTAACTTAGAATTAAGGATTAAGTAACTGGTTACATTCACAAGTCGGTATAATCAATGGGCAGTCGACAGCGCCGGCGCAAGTTACGTCACAGCTTTCGCGGCTACACTGTAGTAAGATATTGCGAAATACGCCACTTATGCAAGCAGTACGCGATACGCAAATACGCCAACTGAGCGAATGTTGCATGTACGCTGTGAAAATGTTATTGCATCGTTGCACCCGTATAACTTTATTAAACATCTAGTGAAACTATAAGGCTATAATTCATCTGTGACCATTCGTTCGACTAAACTGAGTTCGCACGTTTTATGCAATGAAGTTTATTAAGCAGCACTAATCGCGGTTCCTTCATGAAATCCATCCATCATAATCATCCATCGTTCATGAAATCCACTAATAACTGGCTGCTCCTTGCAGCTCGTCCCGTTTGAATACCCCTATAACCAGAAAATTGGTATAATAATATATGTTCTTCTTCAGCCAGTAGAATCTACCTATCTATTTGCCAAATTTTACCAAACTTGGTTTAGCGGTCTGGGCGTGAAAATGTAATAAACAGAGTTACATTTTAATGACATAAATAATAGTTTGAATTAATACGTATGGTAACACAGGCAAGAACAGGGTAGATGGAACATTATTTATTTTGGAGATATAAATAGTGTATAAAGGTTTTCTTCCATAAAAACTATGTGTCCATTTTGAAAGCGTTTATATTTAAAATAAACTTGGATCGAAGATCAGTGTTTTATTTCTTATTATCTTGAACGTGGTGCGAGATATCTACTGTTCCTATCTTATAACAACCGAAGTATAAGTGTACTTAGGTTGTTTTAAGATTATATAAAGATTAAGTTATCTTTTATTATGTTTTGCACTTAAATAACTTATGTACGGAAGTTGAAAAAAGTGTAGGTAATAGTTACATAAGCTTAACGATGACGTCGTGACACTGATGACGTATTACTAAATGTTGGGGTGGGTCGTGGGGTTTTTCTAGTAGCAGTTAAGTTTTAGAAATTGTAGTTTTTTAGATTTACAGTTGACATCTACAATACATCTACGTACAAATTTGTTGCAATTAAGATCGATGCTTTTCACCCATCCGTGAAAGCTATTATAAACTAAATAATGGAAAGGAGTAGGAGAAAGGCTCTCTGGCTCCTAATTGCAGGCATTGGATGCAACGGATTGGAGCTTGGGTGAAGAACAGACCATAATCACATTTGTACTGACCACTAACACGGTTCAAATTTGATTGGATGTTAAAAGCTTTGGAAGCCTCTACGCTCTACGCCATTAGTTGTGATCGAAAATTTGAATTTATTACAACACTACAAAAGCACTCGTTCGGTCATCATCGACATTATGTTACATCCAAAATATGCTTTAAATTCCGTAAGATTTAGTTGCGGTTTAGTTTAGTCACGGTAATAGCGATGCCGGAGACTCTACCTAAAGTTTCAAGTTAGTAAGGTAAGTTTTGGATTTGGCACTTTCGGATGGAGGAGTGTGAGTCCGGCTAAGATCGACTTATTGCTATTTTGTAGAGCGTTCTCTCTACCGCACAGCGCATTTCCACAACTTGATATCTTTTTAGAGTTACCGATGTGTTTGTTTGTAGCACAAACTGTTTTAACTAATCTACAAAGACGTCAAACTGTCAGTCCGATATACGCTTGAGAGAACGCTCTACAAAACCGAAGTAACCCCTCTATCCAAGGCCGATTCTCACTCTCCTTCCCGGGTACTGTATTTTACTGTTTTTTTTAGTTTACGGTATAAATAGTACATTTAGGTACATTACATATTAAGGTTAAGAACTGAGGCCATTTTTATTATTTATTATTTTATTAATTTACCATTTTACAAAACCATTACAATTTCTTATCTATAGTGCTATTGAACTAAGGTTTGTAAAAAATGCAACAGATGCTACATCAAGCGAAGTCGATAAAAACAAGTTATATACAGTCAACATAAAATGGTACAAAATACAATCATGTCTATGTAGGCAGGTAGTTCATTTAGTTTATCTAAGTGTACGGGCGTAGTGTACTGCGAGTCAAGCAAGTAAAGGAGGACGGACTACTAACAAAACATGACCATATTATTTTCTCAGATTGACTACAAAGCCCTTTTCTAACGACTTCAAAATTTGAGTAGTTTCTCAATTCTTTATTATTCTCAGTTACTATTACCGAGTTCTTGTTTCGTTTTAAAGTTCATGTTTCATAATCAAAACTTATTTTTAAATTACCTAGTGTTTGGATATAGCCCTTTTTGAATTAAACATGTGCGTTCAAATCGATGTACCTACATCATAGACCAACCCATCCGTTCTCATTTGTGGAAGTAAATTAAACGAGACAGATGCAATCATGTGTATCCATATTATGAAAGTTAAATGAGTTTCTAACGATACATTGCGACATGTAGTAGTAATATATATTCAACTATGAACTTAAAAAGCTTTTTTACGTAATGCATATTTCGTACAGTGAAGTTTTTTTCACCTTAACTAGATTAATCATAATTTAGCTCTTTACTGTTTCTGCCTACTACTTACGTCTATAAAACGGCACGACTGTAGGTCTCGTATGTAGACTTGAGTGGGGAGGTCACAAGGAGGACTAGTTATTTATTTCAAAGCTGTTTAAGGCTTAACAGGAGGATATTATAATCTTTATTGGTACTCATATATTTACATATTTTATGTTTGATTGATCACAAGTAATATAGAAGATATTTCTTGCACTATAGGTACTAATTATTATTCTTATGCTTAGGTCCTACATAATATATATATATATATATACATCTCTTAATTGTATGTACACAAGAATACGCATACAGAACATATTATGTATCTATATTAGGCAGCTACGTTCATTTTTACATTTGTCACAAATTCTCGGTAATTGACCAAATTATTTTATACTAAAAATAAAGAACGCTCTGCCCATACCCTCGGTCTTCTTCCCGACGTGCTTAATAAATAGCCGGGTACTGTACTTGTGTTATACTCGTAGTATGATAGTGAGCTGAGTGAGCTGTGATCGACCTTTGAGACCTCACGTAAATAAGTCTTAAACTCCGATTTTATTTATCAACAAAGTGATTGATCTGATAACCTTAGCATTGATTTATATTTTATTTTATTTTTTTTATAAACTCACGCCTATATCCCCGAAGGGGTAGGCAGAGGTGCTAGCACCCACGTTTCGCCAGTTTCGCCTTAGCATTGATACCTGTGGCAATATCGATTTATCTGTTACCTATAAATAGTTTTCATCGTATGTCACAACTAGTTGCTACCCATGACATTCAGAAACATAAAAATATAAATATGGGACAAATAATCTTGGCTAGTTTGAAATATAAGTACTGTGTTTTTATGCTGACATTATAATAATCAAGATGGTTCTCAACGAACGAGGCTCTGGTGTAGGCTTTCATCTCTGTACAAATTATCAAGTAATTAATTTTGAATGGTATTACAGACTGACATACTTTAGGTTTATATAAAAAAATAATATATATAGCTAATATTACTACCTTTTTTTTTTTTTTTTTTCGTGCGGAAATCCCTTCGGATACCCCCCCGCCGGGTCGGTTATGTCGGGCTTGAACCGACTAAAACCGCACGCCCGCCGTCTCGGGTCTACAGACGCCGGGGTGTAAGGTTGCCCATAGAGCATATCCCTCGCACTCCGACTGACCCTGGGCCATCTCCGGTTTCGAGATGGCCCCCTCGGGTTTGGGAACCACGGTGTCCCCGTCTTGCCCCGGTTTGGGGGAGGGGCGCTAGTCGCCCCACCGTCTGCTTCTGCTGGGGTGACAGGCGGCCTCACCTGCCACCCCCAGGCCTCCGCTCATGGAGCACGGAGGTCGTTGAGCGACCTCCGGCGCCTGAGTCGCCTGCGACGCGCGGCGAGCATGTTGCGGGCTCGGCGGGCCGGGAGAGTTCTGAGCCTCTCCCGGGCGCGCTCCGCCATCTCCTTCGCGAGCATCACATGCTCGCAGAGCTAATATTACTACCTACTCTAAACTTTTCGATAAAAGTAATATTTTATTGTATCAGTTATTCGCTTATCCATTAACACGTTGGTGGACAGTATCGCCTATGGCCGCCAAGACAGCCAAAAGTAATACGACAGTACGCCGGTCGACGTTCAAGTTTCTAGGCACATAAAATCAGTACGCCTCTAGACGCACAATTATCTATGCAATTACGTAGAAGAGCATATTGTACTGTCACCAAAGACTTAATTTAGACTTTTTACTGTCACTATAAAGTGATCAAAAATCCGGTCAAATAAGGTACCTACATACACACATTCGCATTTTGATGACTCCTTTTACACGCACACTACGCCCGTGACCGTCGTATTTCAATAGAAACTGTGCAGTACTGCGCCAGCGCGGACGCCGACAGGTCGAAACGTGATTTCGCGCGCAATCAAATTTTTCAACGTAAGTATTGTTTGTTTTCAACGTAATATTACTGTTTTATGCATACAAACTACTACATGTAGTATAATTTGTAATCGAAATAACTTATTTTTGTTGATCACGTATGTTTTGAACATGATTTACTGTAATAAATTATAAACAAATATTTTTGCAGATGGCTTCTCGCGACCCATACGATTCTGAACAAAAGCGGCTTCAGGATCTCTTTGATGTGGCTTCTTCGGGATCCTCTCATCATGATCCTTATGAAGACGATGGAGAGTATGCATCCGATGCCGACTATCAACCATCTGGTGAAATAACATCGAGTTCTGAGGATGAAGCTCAGGCGTCACAAATAAGGTACAAACAAGTTAGTACAGCTGCAGTATCCTCTGGTGAGTCTACATCTTCTTCATGTAGTGACACAGATGAATCTAGTAATGAGGTTATACAAAGTTCCGATATCCCAGTAACCCATGAACCGGTCCCATTGGTACCTGGTGCATTTGCAAATGATGAGGAACATTCTAATGTGTCTCAAGTCACCTCTGATCCTGTCATTACAAGGCCTACGGCATCAAACATAAATATTACTGATGAATCATGGTCTCACACGATTACTGAAATACCAGATTTCAATTTTGATAGCTCCCAATGTGGTATAACCGTCAATGTAGATGAAATGAACGGAGTTCTTGATTTTTTCCACCTTGTATTCCCGCAAAATTATATAGAACATCTGGTAAACTGTACTAACAGTTATGGGAACGCTTTATGCAACAGTAATAGACCTCACACTAGACACAGTCGTAAAATGTTGTATCGAGAAGTCACATCCGAAGAGTTTATGAAATTTTTTGGACTTAGCTTACTCAAAGGTCATATAAAATGTCCTAAACAAAGAAAGTTGTTTTCATTATCTGATCCACTATATTATCACCCTATATTTACCTACATAATGTCAGGACGAAGATATGAGCAAATTTTACGTTGCCTCTATGCATCAGAGTTGGAAGCAAAAGGAGAAAACAAGATTGTGCAATTTATTGATATGATGACACTACAATTTCGTAAAAGTTACAATGCTGGAGAAGAACTCTCACTGGATGAGTCGCTTCTTCTGTTTCGAGGTCGTTTACACTTTCGCCAATATATCAAATCAAAAAAGGCTCGCTATGGAATCAAATTTTATGAACTTACTACTTCTGATGGCTATGTGCTAAATGTAAAAATGTACTCGGGTAAAGAAGCTCCGCAAAATATGGGTGAAAATGGGTCTAAGACTGAAAAACTAGTATTGAGATTAATGCGTCCATATCTACTACGTGGTCATCACCTTTTCATGGACAATTACTATAATTCTGTCCAGTTATCAGAGAAATTGATCAACTTGAAAACCCACTGCACTGGAACCTTGCGTGCAAATCGTAAAGAGAATCCTGTATACATTACTAAGAAAAAGCTGAAGAGAGGTGAGCACGTATGGGCACGCAAGAATAAAGTGTATGTGTCAAAGTGGAAGGATAAACGTCCAGTACTGATGATTACCACTGGCCAACAACCTTCGATTGTGGAGGTGAGGAACAGATTTGGGAAGACGAGACTGAAACCTGCAGAAGTGGCACTTTATAACACGTACATGTCTGGCATTGATAGGTCCGATCAAATGATATCTTACTACTCGTGCCCCCGTAAAACCATTAGATGGTATAAAAAGGTATTGTTTCACTTGCTGGATATGGCGGTCTGGAATGCTTACTTCCTTTTTAAAAAATACAAGAAAAACAATGCCCCCTCATATCAATATATTCACTTCAGAGACGAATTGATCAAGGTGATGATTGGAATCAATGATCTAAATATCAAAGGAAAAGACTTGATCAACCAAGGCAGCATTCATGATAATAGACGATTCCGACCTAGTACATCGTCTGCTACTCAGCCGGTCAATAATTCTGTTTTTGAAAATGTTATGACTGGTCACTGGCCAGAACAAATGTTATCTCGACCTGGTACTGCCAAAAAGTTTGCCTTCTTGAAGTGCAAAGTTTGTACAAAAAATAATATCCGAAAGGAAACGAGCTATCGCTGTAAAGGATGCCCGGATAAACCGCCCTTGTGCCCATCATGTTTCGAATCTTACCATAACAGTCTTCGTCTTGGTAATAATTAATAATTGTAGTGATTTTTTTAGATTATGAATCTGATTGTGATACCAAGTTCCTTACTTACAAAGTGTAAGACTGATTAAAATATAATTATGTTGATTATTGAGAAGATTATAATACATTTAGTATATAAAAATTATGTGCCATTGAAATGATTAAGTACCTATAACCTGTAATTATTTTTATATCGATATTCAAATAAAACCTAATTTTGACTGATTAAAGTTTCTTTCATTAATTAACTATCACATCGACACTGACGTCTGAGGGCGTAAGTGCATAACGCTTATTCTTTTAGAGCATAAAATATGACACAACGGATAAAGACGTTTACGGCTTAAAACGTACTGTCATATCCAATCCCAAATTCATAACATATGTGACAGAACGCCTTATGACGTTCACGTCTATACACGTTCTGTCATATCATGTGATATAATAATAATTGTGCTGTGACACTACGCCCCTGGGCAATGTATGAAAAAAAGTAGTGTCTCAGCAACAACAATCTGAGAGAGGGTACTGTCCACCAACGTGTTAATACAATGCTGATAAGTTGATAATACATGCATAGA
The DNA here is from genome assembly GCA_946251805.1 of Cybosia mesomella. Lineage (NCBI taxonomy): Eukaryota > Metazoa > Arthropoda > Insecta > Lepidoptera > Erebidae > Cybosia > Cybosia mesomella. The sequence continues at coordinate 22,338,343 of OX276401.1, forward strand.
TAAGCATGCAAAACTTATGAAATTGTACTTTGGCACCTTATTAATAATACTGAAAAAGAATTTTATCTTGCATAAGGTAACACTAAAATCTAAGGTGCACAACCAAAAGCGTAAGGCGTACTGCATAATCAAAGCAAAATCGTATGTATCGACACGATTCTGCTTTGCAATCGCATCATTTTGCTTTGATTATGACTTGCGCCTTATGTCTGTACAATTCACGCCTAAAGTTGCTCACATGACCAATCATTCGAACAATTGTCAATATCAATAACTCAAACAACGTACATACCCGGCTTTCTTTTTGGCGCGTCGTCGGTCGGAAAGAAGAGTGGGAGTTTGGATAAGATCCACTTGCTACGGCTTTTTAAAGCGTTCTTTCTCTCTATCGTACATCGAACTGACAGTTTGATACTGTTTGTGTTTGTAAAATATAAGTAAAAAAATATCTAAAATATATTGTAAAAGATAGCAAGCTGTAGACATGCGCAGTGCGATAGAGAGAATGCAAAACCGTAGCAAGCCGATTTCAGCCGGATTATCACTGTTCTTGCCGACCAAAATGCGAGTAGACACTGTGTAGTATCTTCATTGAAATAGACAGTTCTTGGCTATTCTTGGAAAAGGAGCATATCAATTTTCAAAAGGTCTATTAAATTCAACATTTAAATTGTCTATTTATGACGGCCTCTGTGGCGTAGCGGTAGTGCATTCGACTGCTACGTCAGGGGGCGCGGGTTCGATTCCCGCTCAGTGCAAATATTTGTATGCATGAATATGTCTATTTGCATTGGTCTGGGTGTTTCTATGTATAATATGTATGTATTTACAAAAAAAAAGTATTTAAATATGTTTATCCGCAGTCTGGAACCCATAATACAAGCGAGTTAAACTATGCTTACTTTGGGTCTAGAATGCGCTGTGTAAAATGTCGTAGAATATTTATAAAAAAATTTATAAAAAAAAAAAAATTAGTTTTAATGTAAAATTAAACTAATTCAATAATTTCAATAAATAACGTACTTATCACTTATAGCCTTCGTATTTCCATTTTTATTGGATTTTGAAAGTATGTGGGCATGCAAGCCGGGGTCGACCTCGCAGGACATACACTGATCAAATTAATGAAATATAGAAAAAAGGGCAGGTCAAAAGCGCTCGAAACCGGCGGGCTTGCATGAAAGGTTTAATGACAGTGAAGGAAGCTCGTGAAGTATGCAAGGACAGAAGCAGATGGCGGGCTGTTGTCTCTGCCTACCCCGGAGAGAAAAAGGCGTGAACAAATGTATGTATGTATAATATAATGTTTTCTGGCGTGCGTGTGTTCACATCAATCCCATAATTTTATTACACACAGATCTAAGATCGGCTTTTACTTGTAAAAAATATTGCGATCACGTTGAACTAAACTAGGTTTAGTTTCAAATGATTACAGTTCGTGCCGTTACGTAATCCGCTCTAAATGGTTTTAGTACAATGTTTCGCGAATTTAGTTGTAATATACCTATATCAATGATATCTTTATTTGATTTATATTTTATTCAACGTATTACCGATTCAGAAAGCAAAAAAGGAAGGTTAAGCCTCATGTTGTATTTAAGATGATTTCCTTTGACTTGTTAATATTTCTGAAGCCATCTCTCGTATTTACATCGAGGAGGACGTCTGAAGCTAGCATGTATAACATATATATGAATGTGTATGTATATGTGATAGTGTTGACTGTACAATCTATACATGTGAGGCTGTGTTCACGGTTAGTTAAGCACGCACGGCGCACGGTGGCGATGTGGTTGGTGCGATAGGCCACAGCGGCGGCCGCGACAAGGCCGAATGTTGCGACGAGCGCCGACCACGTGTATACACGAGCTATGACGTCACCCTCACTAACCGTTCAAGTTCAATGTTGCCTATTAATTTTACCGTGCCTTACCACCAACTAAAACTAGCAATTGCTGCCGCACCAACCATCGAGCCTTCAAGGACGTCTAATTAGGTTGGTGTGTCGTATCTAAAAAGGAGAAAACTTATAACAACGTGTCTTTAATATGAACTACAATATGAATCGATAATTTCCTGAGTTTGTTTACCAACTCGTTTATGTCGTCACATACTAACTAGTATTTGCGATTCTGTGAAGTTTTGAAAACATAAAGCTGCATCTTCCTCGTCCATTCAGAGAGTTCTTCCTTGAAGAACGAGCGCGTGCGCATATCTGTCAACAAGCGCATAGCATTGGCCAGTACCGGCCGGGCGCGTGTCTCCATTGTGATGTGTTCATACATCCGCGTGTCGCTCTTACTTCCAAATATTTATTATTTATACTTACGTACTTGTTCTGTTTCTAGGTAGACCTCAGACAAACGTCTGTTTATAATTCGAATTAAAACACTTTTTGTTAGTTAATTGCATCTATTTGTGGAACGTAAAAAGTGATAAAAAAACGACTTATTTCTTGTATAATTCCTCATCCGTGTTACTTGTCAATGCTATCGTTGCACCTGTCTGAAAGACTAATAACTTCGGTTTTATCTTTCACTAGCTATTACCCGCGTCTACGCACGAATAGAATACACTGAGATAGCCATCAACGTTTTTCGAAATATAAAATTTTCTGCGCATTTTCCGTGAGAATCTGCCACAAAGTATGAGAAAACTGAAAAAATAAGATTAAGGAAATCGATAATGTCGTTTTCAAGTTATAGCATGACCAAGGGAAACGGATTTTTATACATTTATATAGGTAAACAAGTTGGTAGACAATTATCCGTTTAACCAAGAGCATGATCTGCAGTTATTCTTATTATTCTCAATATTATTTGTGTGTGTATGTTGGCAAGTGTGTACGTGACCAACGGTATCGAATGGCACAAGTTTATCGGTGGAATATTTAATTACAATATATATGTTGAGTGGAAGTCTAAATACACGAATACCTAAAGTTTAATGCTTGTTGAAGTTTAGATGGAAGTTAGATAGCATTTTAGGATTTACGTGTTATATTTTGGGGTTATGACTTATGAGGTGGCTCATTGTATAACGTTACCGGCTAGACTTTATATGAAAAAAAAATGAAAACCTAACTCAGAGGCTAATTTTTTTTAATGATCAATGATATCAATTTAAATGACTGAATCTATATATGTAATAATATAGATATTTTGATAATTCTAATGAAATCCGACACAATACACAACTATAGCTTAACAAGTTCAAAAAATAGAGAATAAACTACTAATTAGCTATTCTTAGTGGTTGGGCTATTGCAATAAGCTGCTACGATCGTGAACTAGAATATAAACATGAACCAACAATACTACAAAACATCAAAAGCAGTAAAACAAAACAAACAGAGATTATAAAAAATATTGTATTGTTGTCGAGGAACCCTGGCTACTCGGTCACCTCATCTCTATATACTCCCTTGTTAACACGGGTCATTTGATAGTATGCACCTAGCAACACTAATTTATCTTATCTGTCTGTGGCAGTTTATGAAAACATTTCACAGATATGTACCTATATAATAACCGAATTCTGAAGAATTAACCCGGGAAGTGCAATATAAACATGATAAGAAATGAACTTACCAAATACGAAGACATACAAACATGTTCGTATTTTGATGGCAAACATTGGATATCGGAATACCGAATACGTATAATAATAACTTATTGCTGGCGAAATGTAGAACGTTAAAATGAAAAGAAAAATCGGAATACAATGACCCTTTTCATGTGCCGACTTTTCGACGGAAATCATAATTTCTCAATGCTGTTATGGATTCCTCCAATGTAGAGCACGGCACGGCACAGCGCAGGCTTTCCCTAGAGGGGAGGGGAGGGGGGTCAGACAGTAGTCGTTCCCATGAAGGCAGCTGAGGCAGGTGAGGCCGCCTGTCACCCCTGCAGCAGAATCAGGCCCTGGCTTTGGGGCGACTAGTACCCCCTCCGAATTTCGGGGCAGGATAGGGACACCGTGATTCCCAAACTCGAAGGGGGCCATCTCGAAACCGGAGATGGCTCAGGGTCAGTCGGGGTGCGAGGGATATGCTCTATGGGCAACCTTACACCCCGGCGCGGCGTCTAAAGACCCGAGACGGCGGCGTGGGGTTTTATTCGGTTCAAGCCCGACATAACCGCCCCCGCTGGCCGGCGGGGGTTATCCGAAGGGATTTCCGCACGAAAAAAAAAGGTATGGTTATAGAATACTATCCCTTACTTGTACCGGTTACTTTATTACTTTGTAATAACAATAAATCTAAAAACCTTTACAACGGTAGGTAGATATAAGTATACATTTAGTATTACTGTAGTCACAATCAATATTATTAAAACATAAGTGGAACTTGTTTCCAGATCCAGACAGATAGATACACGTGCTCCAACACGTTCTATTTTAATAAAAATGAACTCGTAAACACTGATAAGAACTATTTGTTTTGGCTTTAGTTACTTAACGACACTTGTAATCGAATGTAAAAATAGTTAAAGTTAGTTACATCAGCGTGTTATTTATAATATACACTTTTTATTTTCTTTTTATCGATATACATAAATTATTGTATCGTTTGTTTGTGATCGTGTAATAGGGTAGGTAGCTGTCTAGGCAAATAAGTTTTGTTTTAAACATCAGAACGTCAAATTCAGTAGAAACTTGTATGAAATAGCAAGGTATGTCGCCATAACGTGTCATTATAATTCTTTACTATTAATAAAATCGAGAAAATCCAATAGGCCATGTTATTACTACTATAAAAAACTAACCTTGAATTATTTCACTTATTGTGGACGTTGAACAGTTTTCTCGAGACCCTGGTACATTGTTATTAACATACATATAGTTACGCCTCTTACCATTGGGGGAGGTAGAGACATCTTTCCACTTGCCAAGATTCTGGCATACACGTTTCGCTTCTACTTTCATAATTGTTTTCATAAATACACGTCGGTTGCAGGTACTCTTGACATGACCTTTTCTTAAAACGTCCTCAATCTGATTAACATACGCCCACCTAGGTGATCAGCTCTCTATTATATATGGATTTTTCTTTCTAGCCCAAGCAGAATGGCAAATTGAACAGATTTTTAAAAACGCATTATGTAGTACGTTAAAAAAGAAATGACTTAACAAATTTGTCCATATTTGGTGTTAAATGTTTGGCTAACTGATTTGCAAAGTCGATTAGTCGTTAATTCTGCCGCTTATGTATGAATGGCACATACGTCATACCTATTCCAAGATTTCCTATTAATTAAAAAACATAGGTTGGTAAAAGTGTAGCTGGTATGATATAAGAATTGTCCTCGGTATTGTCATTCATCATCATCTAATTGATGGATCCGAGGCTTGCAGTTGCTTGCCTGTGTTTTTATACATACATACAATCACTTCGCTTCTTCATTGGAGTCGACAGAGACAATATATTACCACTTGCCAAGGTCCTTGTATATGCCTTTTGTTTCTTTTACTTTCATTAGAGTTGTCTTACATGTTCGCGGGAAGTCTTGACCTGGCCTTTCCTTAAAACGTCTTTAATCCAATTAACGTAAGTACGCCTGGGTCGACCTTTATAGGGTTGCCTATTCACCCGCGCCTCATATACCTATTTCATCAATCATAATCATACAGTGCAATAGTTGTCTATAAAAAAACTAAAAGATTACTCGATAATTGGCATTAATGACCTCCACGAAATTTATGCTACTAATCATGGCACCAACAACTACTAAGCAAGCTCTATCTTATAATAACTGAAAGAAATATGTGTGAGTGTGGTGTCCCAGTAACTGTCACATTGATTGAACTCATTCAATCACGTTTCAGGAGCCTGATTTACAATTTAAATCACTTACATAATTTACGATATAATCGAACATACATTATTCAAATATGTGAGTTGCGTCGCAATTTATAATATTATCGTTGGAAGTTACTTATTGGAAAGCAAGGAAGAGTAACAAGATCCCTGCCGGTATTTTCTTATAATTTATTGATAACGATGACTAATTTATTAATAATGAGGTCAAGTCTACCATAAATTTTGTTCGCTGACCATCAGTTGAAGAGGTTAACAAGATAATAATAATATAGAGTATATGAGGTCCTAAGGTACACTAACCTCATCTGCAAGTCGAAGAAGGCGTAGGAAAGCGGACACCGGGCTCCAAAGAGCAAAGTTTGAATGCAATAGAGATAGCCGCTCGAATGAAGAAGAAGATTTTAATAGCCCCAAATAGACCCAGTTCGTTTTTGTAGATACCTACACAATATATTTTTGTAGATACATATAGAGTTCAGCACTATATATCTAGAAAAACATCAAGGACCTATCTGTGTTGGACCCATGGCAATGTAAACCAAAGGAACCTCCTATATGGCGATTACTTTTATTTTATTTACAAAAAGGGGAGTGCCTGAGATAAAGAGAGTTACAATAATAATATAGTCTGTTAATAGTTGTGCGTTCACTAGTTCCATTCTTTAATCATAAATGGCAAGAGTGCAATCCTTTTACAGTGACAAGGCCAATATTATTGAATTTGACATTTAATAATCATGGCAGCTTCGTGCTGTTGTCAGTGAGATTCAATGGTCGGTCGGACGTACTAGCCACTTAGCATACAATCGTTGATAATTCCTCGGACAGACGCCCGATTCAGTAATGCCGCGTTTCCAAAACGCGTTATTTCAATTCCATTAGAAAGAAAATGCGCAGAATAGCTTTGATGTTCCTATACAAAATCTACTTACGTTTTCGTGCGGTTATTAAACCAAAATCACTCAGTTTGATTAGTTTTGAATGAGACTTTACAATTTTGACAACGTCTTATAAATCGATGGAGCCGGCTGCACGCACGAAAAAACATGACGTATGCGGCGTTACCACATGACGTATGCGGCGTTACCACATGACGTATGCGGCGTTACCACATGACCTATGCGGCGTTACCTCGCGTTCTTATGACGTTGTCACGTTCAACTATCGTCAGTAAACCGACTTTACAGACAACCGATTTTTTTCGAATTTATGGTAAGTTTGAAGACGTGTTATACGTTTTAAAAACTTAACTTCACTTGAATCGGATCCTTGGTTAGTCAATTGTAGTTAGTCACGCGGTACTAAGATCTACTCTTTATATTCAAGGGACGATGGCGTTTGCCTACGCGTGTACAATCACGAAAGGAATCTAAATAGAGACGCGATAACTGTTCACACGAGGTCAGCATCGATATGTTTGCAAATATGTTGTAAAATAGGACACGCAGTTTATAAAGCGTGCTTTAACAGCTTACTTTCTGATACATCGATTTGCAGTAGATATTTATGTGAAATCTAATCTATGTACTATTTTAAAAATTTAACTATGACATATGGATTGTGTTTTTAACAATTATCAAATGATTCGAAACTTCTCACATCTTGCCTACACACTTTTCAACAGGTCTCTACTTTTTAAGCTCTTTAATTTAAAAAATCTTGCATAATTAATTTAAGCTTCGAATGTCACCGAATCGTGTCATTAGTAATAAACGTCACATTTTAAATTATAAGTAGAATTTAATTTACAATTTTAATAATTTCTGCAAGTTCAGCTTGGTTGTCCTCCTATGGCTGAGATGATCAAATATGATGAGATCAATGATTACCTGGCGAGGATGAAAACCATTACCTGCGACAGGAGACCTACCTACCCGGAAACAGTGCGCTATGATGATGATGTTATCAATCTAGAAATTTAATTGTTAGAGCCACGAAAGACTTTAGATGAAAAATCTAGTGGGACGGAAATCACACAGTGATTTTCAAACTTCGGGCCATACTTAGTTATTTTTGTTGCAGTATTTTTATTCAAAATTATAGACCTTAGGCTTTATGCATATTATTCGACGCGTTTATGTTCCAGTTTCTTTCAGAGTCTGGTTGTTTTATGTAAATATACAATATACGTATTGTCATTGTCACTCAAATGTCAAAGTCAAATACGCGTTACTCTGATAACTCGAAGGAAACTCACTTGTAAAAGTTTTTTAGGGACAATTTGTATGGTAGGTACCCGAAACCTTGAACGTACAAACCCCAAAATCTAATCAGTTCTTCCCATTAACCAAACAAGATGATTGGCGAAAGAATTTTTTAAATCGGATAAGTGGTTCTTGAGTTATTGCGTAAACAGACATCCAGACATCCAGACCAACAGACAGACCGACACAAAAATTTTTTTTGCTTAATTAGACTTAGAATCATGTGAAACGTCGAGAAAAGTGATAAAAAGTGGGTGTAAGATTTTGATTTTTTTTGCGTGATTTTAAGACTTCGGTGTCCACTTGGTTGGTGGCCCGAAGTAAAACTGTTTTAATTTTTTTTTTAAGACGGTATGTTTGGGTTATACCCAGTTCACAACAAGTATATACAAGATTAATTCAAAACGTTCCTCTTGATAAAAAGTCAAGGTAATTTGCTCTTGTTGATATGGACATATATTTGACATTTCATGATACGCTAATAAAACAAATATCAAACAACTAAAAACGTCTTTAGTTTCTTAAAAATAAACAACAAAAATAGACAAACTACTTACGAGTAGAACATAAATTGTGTCACAGTGAATTTTGAATTTTGAATTTCGACTTTGGAACAGAACGTACAACCTACATAAATCAATTAATGAATTTCGACATCTAGGCATAGCGCACATTTTTGTAATGTCATCTGTATGATAGCCACCAAAAGTTGAGCATTGTTGTTGGTATATTAGTAGTCTTTCGTAATACCATTTTTTTGTTCCGTATAAGTCATTGCGAAAAACTAGGCCATTATTGTTTCAAAATGTGAATGTATCGTTCTAAACGGAAATAATAACAATTGAAGCAGAATTAATTGTTTCGTAGAGATCTAAGTAGTTGAATTGACAACAGTAATCACCTTCGTAGATAACTAGGTGACCTTTGGAGAATCAATAATTATCATTAAATTATCAAGGCTCATTATTTGCACACAGAACTATTAAGAATTATGACTCTAACTGTTTTGGTGTTTTCTGATGTGATTCTACACAACTTCAGAAGCACGGTGATTTTGCTGTCAACTGTCATTGTCGCTTGCACCTTTTTACTTTTTAACTGTCGATGTGTTGTACAAAATACACGTTAACAGATTTATTTTGCAGGTGTGTCTATCAATGGAAGGGATTTGAATGTGTATGTAGTCTGGTCGTCCCGCGTGGCTGCCAAGTCAAGGGAAAGCTCTTGGCAGTTTGGCAAAAACAACATTAATTGAAAATTGGCGCGATACATTGATCACCCATCGTTTATTGTTCGGGGCTAAATTGTGCTCATTAACTGAAAGTGTTTGCCAACTGAATAGATTTTACATACATACAATATATTCACGGCTCTTTCACATAAAAACACCATTTCCTTTAAAAAAAACGTATTCTCATAACCAAATTTTCAATATTTTCTACAAAATTTTGTTACGAGAAGAGAAGAGTTTTAGGGTTCCGTTGCCAAATGGCAATTTTTTTTTTCATCGAAACCATATGCGTGAGGCATCTATGGATAGCTCTTCAAAAAAGATATTGAGGTTTCTAATATCATTTTTTTCTAAACTGAATAGTTTGCGCGGGAGACACTCCCAAAGTTGTAAAATGTGCCCCCCCCCCCCCCCCTGTAACTTCTAAAATAAGACAATGATAAAACTAAAAAAAATATATGAGGTACATTACAATGTAAACTTCCAACAATAATTGCTTTGAACGAGATCTAGTAAGTAGTTTTTTTTAATACGTCATAAATCGTAAATCGCAATTTACCTTTCATTCAATCAACTCAAATATAAAAATTAAAAAAAAACATTATTATGTTACTTGCTGCTACGGAACCCTTAATGGGCGAGTCCGACTCGCACTTGGCCGCTTTTTTGACATTCAGGAGATCGAGACTAGATTGAGAATGAATCTTGAACGTCTTTTTATTACGAGAATTGGCCTTCTGAGCGACATACGTACGTAAATTTGTATCGTCAATTTTCTTTCCTCCATCCTCTCTATGTGTCCGAACCACCTCAGCATACCTTTCTCTATCTTGGTCACTACATCTTCTACCATAAGGTACGGTAAGCGTGGGGTGTGTGTTGGGTAACCTCCTCGAGTGTCGCTCCGATTCCGATCCCGCTGCAGTCCGGGGGGAACGGAATCGGAGCGGCCGGTACACCCTGGGCGGCGGTCAATGGCTTCCCCTTCACCCCTTCATAGGGTTGGCATTGATCGTCGGCCAATACCCAACGTGGCGGGAACACATCGCTCTCCGTACTCCTCTGCTTTCAGAGGAGACAGGATGAGCGATGCTGTTAGTGGTGAATTGGCCCAGGGTCAGCCGGGGTGCGAGGGATATGCTCTATGGGTAACCTTACACCCCGGCGTCTGAAGACCCGAGACGGCGTGCGGTTTTAGTCGGTGCAAGCCCGACATAACCGCCCCCGCTGGCCGGCGGGGGGGTATCCGAAGGGATTTACGCACGATAAAAAAAAAAAAAAAGGTACGGTAAGCGTGATACGGAACATTGCGATAACGCAATGTTCCGTATCACGCTGTAAATTTTGATTAAACTATAAGTTGATCACGATACATACTATATTGTAACAAATAAAATTGTTTAAATTTATCTAACAACGTTTTTGGTTGCGAAATATAAATTATATAGTTATATAGTTCTACATAGTTAAATCGTATACGCCCAGATGAGAGAGATAGAGACAGAGATGACAGAAAGCCTAATACACTATCCTGAGATCGATCACGGCATCAATGCCATCAATTCTCAAAAGCTTCATTTTTAAATTTAAATTCTACTTATACATGGTAGTAAATGGTTTCCAGTTCTATTTTTTCCTGGGTCACTGTGGATAACCCTAAAATCTAACTATTCCTATAAAATAAACTGAAAAAGAGTTCTGCGCTATGGATTTGAACAAACATATACTTAAAGAACCACTGCGTATATACTAGTTGACATATAAGTGAAGTAATAGTTAGACAAGATAAAACAAATATGTTTTACGTAACTAATCTCAATCTAAAATTAAACAATTATCGATATTTTTATCAAGATCCGTAGGTACAACGGCCCGAATTGTTGCCTCAAGTTCAGCCATTCATTCTTTGATGTATGGATATGATAAACTATGTAATTTCGACTTACGATTTAAGGGCTATTTTGATACATTCATAAAGACTGATAACTTTATCGATTTATGAATGTAGGTATATAGATGCAGAACGGAAAAGTGTAATTGTATATAGTTTTTATTGAATGGCAAGAATCTCTTTGAGCCGCTATAAAATAAGTTTTAGGTTATAAGGCATGATAAAATTGAAGAAGTATGAAATCTATTTCATTTCTGCCTTGATTTGTAATGAAAAGGCGTTAGACAGTGTAGGTTAGTCTAGGAAGCCGTTCAAATATAATTCTGAATCTGTTCCGGGATGCATTTAGGCTAGTTTCAAGAGCCTTATACCTACTTAGCTGAACCAAAGTCCCCAATTCAAAGCTAGAAACGCGGAAGAGATTGATGGCATTTGAAGTTCCATTTCGATTAGTTTTGTGATACTATATAACTAAAATCGTTGGACCGATATGGAAGTATGTACGTGACTTAGGACTGCACGTATGCCAAAGTACTATAAACGGTCGATCAACCATTCGGGAAGGCAGACAGGAGAGCGCCGATTACGTCACTTCTATCCACATGATAGATTACGTTGATTTTAACCCTGAACAACACACGAAATGAATCAAATTTATTTTAATTACATCGTATTTAGCGGCCTTCACATTGTCCTCTAACGTGTCTTTTAATTTTGCACCCACGTTTCCGAACATTATTTCAGATTATGAACGACCTTTACAATTTCATTGCTTCAAATCGTTGCATGTTACAGATAAGATAATTTAAAAATAAAATTACGTGACTTTTGATAGTATATAACATCCATATGTACACATAATACACTGCATTAATTACGTCAGTTTATCATATGGCTTACGACGAAGTTGCATAAATTATTACGGTGAATGGATTGCAAAATTTGATATTCTAATAGAATTAAGAAAAAAGATAAAGAAACAAATATGATAAGTAAATATCAAGCAAATTGTTTGTTTCTAACATACTATATTAAAGATTTTACAATCAATGTTCACCAACGTACGAGTACTTATAACGTTAAAGTTATTCCAAGTATCCAATTCAGCCAACTGCAAAACATACAAGACCTTCACGGTTCAGATTTAATTTTCACTGATATAGAGAATCCTCGACCTATTTTGGATATACCAGTAGCAATAAGAATTCTTCCTGCATATATAAGTAAATACAACGAAGAATTATTACCAATTTCTGAACAACCTTATTCAAAAGTTCTTGGTGAGACCCCATGCATGATTAGATGTCATTTTGTGGACAATTCTATTGGTACACAAATCAATACTGACGTAAACACGTTTTCAACATAAATCATTTCTAAATAAGAGACAAAATAGTATGGACAAAAGTGTAACCAGAAATATTACAACATGGAGAAGTAACCAAATTCAACGAAGATCAATAACATAACCAATACGTCAACATAAACGAAATAGGGAAGAGAAGTCAAAATTAGAATATGTGTCCTGAACGTCAACAGCCTGTTAACCCATTATTACAGGCTAAAATAAAATGATAGGATTCGTAACGAATACATCCGACAGAGAACTAAGGTTATCGACATAGCTCAAAGAATTAGCAAGCTGAAGTGGCAGTGGGCCGGTCATCTCTCGTGAAGAACCGACAACCGCTGAGGCAAACGTGTTCGTGAGTGGAGACCGCGACTCGGCAAATGTAGTGTAGGACGCCCTTCGGCCAGGTGGGATGACGATCTGCGAAAGACTGCGGGCAGATGCTGGATGCGGCAATTAGGGGAGACCGATATCCAACAGTGGACTAAAATAGGTTGATGATGATGATGATGATGATGATGATAAAAATAAAATGAGATGAGTGGTTGCTAGCAATGTAAAATAGTACACATTGGCCCAATATGCACCTATATTGTACACATAACTGCTATTTTATTTAAATTTACTTAAGTTCCAATGATATCCATTTCTAGCAAGACACAGTTCTAATCTTGATTTTAGGCTGACATCACTTACTTTACGGAATGTACAACAGGTTAAATAAACTATAATTTAAATTCATTGGAATTGCCGCAGTAAATACATATGTACCCAGTGTGTCACTCCTACTTAATAGAATAATTCACATAGCTAGACTCGAATTAATTGAATGAATATAATCACCATCCACCTAGTTCATATTTTTAAGGGAAGTAGTAGGTTCTATACACTTAACTGTTGCTTGCAACTTATTGTTAAGAACAAGATAAGCATGTTATGTCATGCCTTGATTCAAGAGAAAGAGTAGGGCTCTCCTACTCTTTCTGTCACTCTCGAGTCGAGCTCCATAGTGCAAGCTTTAGCAGCAACCGGGACTAATACAATGTTATGACCAGATAAATGAAAACTAAAAATAAGTATTTTTAAATTACGAATGAGCACTGAGTTCATATTGCGATACAATCCGACATGAAAACCAGTCGAAGAAATAACCTGTTTTGAAACATAAAATGACTGTTACCTCTCAGACTCGTACTTTCCTTATACAACATTTTATAATGAGGTTCAATATAAAGGTTGATACCCACACATAGTCCGTAATTAAATATAAAATACCTAACTTTATAAACCGGCTAAGGTTAAACTTTTCACAAAATAATGAAGCGAAGTAAAATTTAGATTTATCAGTAATTTTGGACTTTACCATTTTACAGGCGTATTCTAATTAGTCTATACATTTATTTGTTTGTTTTTTGTTTGCATTGAATAGGCTCCGGAACTACTGGAACGATTTCAAAAATTCTTTCACAATTAGAATGCTACATTAACATAGGTTACTTTTTATTTCCATTTTCCCAAGGGATCAGGAATTACGGCGGTGAAATTACTTACGCGATGCTAGTTCAACATTGCTTTAATACAAAAGGAATTATAGCCAACTTAATTTAAAATACATCCTTAAAATGTGTATAGTTTGAAAATATAGAAAACTTTAATGTAGGTACATCAACTAATTCTGTATAAACTAAACATGTTAGGTCTTTCAAATCAGCATAAAAGTTCTATGATAAAGAGGTTACTGCAGAAGCCTTATAATATTCTTTATGGTAAAGGTTTTTAGTGGACCTCCGATTTTAGCGGAAATCTAGTCAAATAAATTCAATCGTTAATATCAATAAAATCGTCCTTGTCTTAATTCTTAATCTGAAAAGTATTGTCGAAAAACTTTACCCAAACCTAGTTGTTATTGCGAAACTCAAGTTACTTTAGTTAAAGTTGAAAGGGCAGGGAACGAAAATCATTAAACTCGTCGATATTTAAATTCGTCATAACTAACGCGTATATCGCGAATATTTATAGGAATCCAAGTTGCATTTCTACGGGTTTACCTTGTCGAGATACATTGATGATTGAACAAGTGAGCGACGGAAATGTTATTCGGTTTGATAGAAACGTGGGCGAACCACCAGCCCAATGCGGCAAGTCACGTCATATTAAAATTCAAATAGTTGAAACTTACAAAGTCATTGCGATAAGACCATATCGTTTTTTATCCACAAATATTATTTTCTCAGCCTTATTTGTAAATTAAGTCGGAGATCTCCATTCCTTACCATTTTCTCTCTAGTTACAAGTGTTAATAGCCTACAGAGACCACTTCCCCCAGGAAGTGGTCTCTGAAGCCCCCAGCAAGGCATGAAGACTCAGGACTTGAAGAATTTTATTTGACCAATGAAAAGCAGAAAAAAAATACAACCTATAGCAGAAAAAATAGTTCCATACGATGAACTTCCCTTTGCGTTGTGATTTTAATTACATTTACACCGTTTTCACTATTTTTATTAAGGAACAGCAAACAACAATAATGTTAATTATTCACAATGTGGTAAAGCCGTTACAATAAGAGCAAGAGTTGATAAAATGTTAAATAATAATTCAACATCAGTCAACGACCTCACTAATTAATGCTAATGCAGTAACAAATTGATTCGGTTTTACATGAAATACTTACTTTGAAATTCAAATGAATTGTTCACAATTTCGCTATTTTAGGCTGTTATAACAAGCTCTGACTCAGCTTACAGCCCTCGCAAGACTATACATTAATTTATATATTATACTTTTTTTGTTGAAAAGAGGGCTAGTAACAATCGTTGTCCTAGTAGTAATGTAGTATGCTAGTAATTTAAGAGACTGGTAGATGGGAATTTCAACCTGGTTACGGGTTAAAGTCCTATTGTGGATGTTAACTTTTTTTCGATATTTTATTTATTGTTTATTTATATTTTTTATTTAGGTATAGAAAGGAAAATGACAATAAGTTTATAGTTATAATTTGAAAGTACCGATGAAACTATTTAATATTTTACTCAAGATACTAGTAGAAATGTGTTAAACAAATCTTATATCTGACTAAATTATTATAAAGAACTAAAATTAACCTAAAAAAAATATTTGAAAGAAATCTAAACCTAAAACGCATCGTGGGATTCCACCGCATCGCATGCCTCTTGTGGTAGCGTGTCCAGAAGACTGGTAAGCATTACCACGCTGTACTTATTCTCTGTGCTAAAAAGAAGCCAGCCTTCTGGGCACGAGAAGCGTGGATCATACTCGTACATGTCGACATGTCGTACATCTCCCTGAAGAGATTGCGAGCACTCAGACGCCATGCCCCTAACCTTTCGACTCCAAACGGCACACATTCATAAACCCCCAATAAGATTCGAGTATTTGCGCCATTTGAGTATCCGCAAAAGCAAAGTAAGCCGTGCTGGCTATATGGGTAGAAGCAATGCAACGCATGTTGTGTCCCAAACAAGAGACCTACCTTACCTACCTTATTTTCCATGGCATTAATGAGATACCGTCCGGTCTCTTGCCATCGTCCCGCACCAAACCATTTGTTTCAAGTACAGCTGGCACTCCGGCGGTGACAAGAGCGTCGGATTATGTCTTTGAGGCTGAAGTGCCGTTGTATTCACCCAGCATTACTGCAGCACCATAAGCCATGGTGTACAAATCTGTCAAAGGCTTCTCCACAGCGGCAACGATGCGGAGAAACATACGGGGCACATAAATGACGGCAGAGCTTGTAACCAAAGACCCGACTCCCACACTCCTACCGGGCACGCCATACAGCATTAGCACATTCATTAAATGTTGTATTACTAAGCTGCGAAGCGGCCCGTCCCACTGTCGCTGTGAGTAAGGTTCTTTGGGAAATCGGTGTTCCGGCATGCAATTTTCTAAGCATTCACTGCATCAGTCTTACACAGTACTTTAGAGTTAATTCTTCCGTACTGTGGACCGAGGAAAGGAACACTGGTAAGCTTATATCCGATATCTATCTTATAACACCGAGCCCACCCAAGAGAATCGGTAGAGACGCTTGTAATGAAGCTCGATCTAGATCTATGTTTTGTATAATATTTTCCATTTTTTCTAAATGTGTTAAATGTTTGAAAAATTGGGAAGATCTTAGGGCATGGATGAATTGTGGCATTGATGACATCTGATCGCCTACACACAATTCATACAATTAAATGTATTAATTGTGAGCAGGCGATCTGAAATGTCACAAAATGGTTGAATTTTCTCTCTATAAAGGAGTTGTAACTGAAAACATCATATAAAAATACTTAAAATTAAATGTTTTTTTTCAAGCAATTCGCACGACGACATCATGACGCTTTGCACACAACACAGTTGGCGCACATATAAACACGTTGTTGGTGTATTGCCGCGTGGGCGACCATGGCTGCAACTTAGCACTAATGAGCGCAGGGTTGACGCACTTTCATAAATATTTCTACAACTCGTGACGATCAAACGTAATCTAGGCGCCACTACGCACACGTTTGACAACAACACGATAATTATAAATATGTATAACACTATTAATGAGAGTCCTAGCATCTTTCGGCACTATTCAAGAAACTGATAACCCTGATGTGTATGTAAATAGAAGTGTCCATGTACCGTCGGAGTGTAGGCGGGGTTGTTTGCCTAGACTCTCCTATTGCGTGATATACTCAATAAAAGTGTTGTTGGACTCCAAATTGGTCGTTTAAACGAATACGCCGTCTCCTTGTAGGTTCGACGCAAACTGTGGCCGTCGAACCGGCAATTACGCGGGATAATTTACTTTACCACATTATCATGACTAAAACTGGCGATCACGTACGATAATTACACTTTTCTATTTAAAAAAAAAACTAAATAGTCTGTTCGGCAAAAAAATGATTATGTTAAAACTACATTGACTTGAAACATTTTACTTAATTTGTGTCTCGTTATCGCCGCATATACCTAATATGTGTGTATAAGTGTGTGATCGAAGCGAAACGATAGGAATCAAAATGTAACTTCAAATTATAATTAGCAATACTGCAATGCTATTAACACGTCAGTTGCCTTTTTACCGCAAACAAGTAAGCTAAGTAAAAATTGTAGAAACTTGGGTTTACGTAACTGGCCTTGCGTGACTAGCTCCGTTCATTCAGCCTCGCTATCGCTATCCGAAGCTCAACTTCACGTAGATATATAGATTATTACTTTTTATCTCTACAAAACTGATTATTTTTAAGTCATTATAAAACTTCTTCAAAATTTTATTCGATTACTCAATCAAAAAGTTTATTGCATTCCACTGCTTGGCGCTGGCTTCTTCTAATGTTAACACCCAAATTTTATTACAGTCACTTAAACTTAATTCATTTAAAATTTGAATAATATTTAAATCTCTTTTTTTTAAACTGCTCAATATGAAACATACGGTTCACTTGATGTTGAACGGAAACCGTAGTCTATTGGATGCATATCAACGCCAGGGATGTCACAGAAGATATATTTTTGTATCAATAACTCTGAACTTTTATAATCGGTAATATTATATTTATACTTCTTAAACATTATGTGCGTGTTGTTATAGGTAAACATATTGTGTTATCTCTTATCTACTGAACATAAAACGGAACTGTTTGTTTAAATTTCGTGTTTCTTTGCGCAAATTCGGCAGTCTCCTATTTAATCAAACAATAATCGTTTTGTTAAATTTAAGTTCACGGTAGATGGAATATTTAAAAAAAAAATTATAATGCTAATAGAATGTGCTGTGAGTAGCCAGATTTCCAGCTGAATTAAATTTCATTTTGTGTAGTTAAACCAAATGCTGTTGTTACGAAAACTAAATACTTCAACAAAAAGTGTATGATATACGAAATCATACACTTTTTGTTGAAATAATGGACACTATTTTATGAACAAGGCACGGATACGGTTCAAGGCGTGAAATCAAAGACAGATCTTTTGAAATTGCACTCTGAAGTTCAACTAGACTATCATAATTCAGGTAAATAGGTAGGTATATTTGGTATACAAAAGTCATATTGACGTCACTCTAGAGTATTATTTAAGTAAATAGCTTAACTAATGGATGATAATGTTGTACATAATTCTGAATATATCACGTAAATTATTGGATTATTATGATAAAATTCCTACATGGCTAGAGTGTCAGTGAAAGGAGGTTGAGTAGAGAACTAAGTACTTTTATATCATGTTGACCACTAGGAAACTAACTAATGCCCTAACTGGAGATAGTTGGTGAATACTACAAATTTCAGTAACTTCTCTTATCAAAGTGTTAATAGGAGTAAACTTAATAATTCAATGTGGTTCATAGTTGACTGTAGGTACCTCTAAATGTTCCCGGCCCGCCGAGCCCGCAACATGCTCGACGCGCGTCGCAGGCGACTCAGGCGCCGGAGGTCGCTTAACGACCTTCGTCCTCCATGAGCGTAGGCCTGGGGGTGGCAGGTGAGGCCACCTTTCATCCCAGCAGAAGCAAGCCGGGACGGCGCGGCGGGGCGACTAGCGCCCCCGCCCCCAAACCGGGGCAAGACGGGGACACCGTGGTTCCCAAACCCGAGGGGGCCGTTTTGAAACCGGAGATGGCCAAGAGTCAGCCGGGGTGCGAAGGAAATGCCTTATGGGCAACCTTACATCCCGGCGTCAAAAAAAAGGTCCTCTAAATGTTGTCAGTAGAAATTTGAAAAATATTTAAGCTTTCGCTACTGGTAACTTAATAATATTCTTTAATTTCTCAGCCCACTTCGTAATTTGACCACTAAGTTATTTACCGCCGTTATTTAGCACCTTTACAGCAGCTCTGGATGCATGCCCATCAATATCTTTGGCGCCCAAGCAAACCTCACCTGCAAGCCGGTACACCTACTGATTGACAAACGAGGCTCTGGCGCAGGCTTTCTTCTCGGGAATGTGAGGTCAGAAGGCAGTCACTCTAATTGGTCCAAGCTTCCCCTGGGCTCCAAAGTGCAAGCTTAGGATGCGGCCTGAATTGGGCTATTAAAACCAAATACCACACAAAAAAGAAATACGTATTTAATTTTGATTGGTTTGAAAGCATTTGTTCTAATTAATTATTTAAATAGTATTCTGACGTAAATGTAATAATATCAAGCTGATATCTGTTTTATATTCCGCATGCGCGGTTAATTTCACGTCGTTTTGTGCAACCACTATTAGTTTGCTTATAATAATATACGTAATTAGCGATTATGTATACAATCATAACCAACAGCAGGAAAACACCAACAGGCATGCACGCGCTAATATTTCGTTACCATCTCCTCCAGTAGATTCGATTATCGACCAGGAATCTTTAAAGGTTTCAATTCTTTGTTTGCCTGACTGATAATCCGGACCAAATGTATAACGTAATCATCTGTCTGACAACACTGGTTATAAAGTCTGTGACAGCTGGATGGAACAGGTGTGTACCATCGTATCATGTTTACAGTGTTGCCAGTATTGGAACGCCACTCCTACACAGTTAGTTTTAATACCTAATGCAAACACACATTATCTGTGATGACAAAATATTACCTACTCAGGAGCAGATAAAAAATTGTTTCCAAAAATAAACATGCAGCTACGTATAAGTCATCGGTTATTTTGCTGCACACATTTCTTGTAATGATATTAGTGTCAAACGGTTGTTAGTTAAAGCAATAAACTTAAATATCATATTATTACATCACAGCTACCCACTAAAGTATTAAAGTATGTAACTAATGTTAGCAATTAGCAGCAAATTGATTACTATTTGTATATTTGAAACCAGTTATTAAGTAATCGTGCAAATCATATCACGCAGCATCCACTTCACGAAGGTAAAACCATCCAACCAGGGTGTTTATTTTGTTGACCATAAGATGGTCGGTTAAATGGAAACTAACTTGATGTAAACAGATCTTTATTAAACACTGAGCTGTTGATGTAGCTTTAAAGTCGAAATAATACGAGCATTTGTGAATTCCCGTGGGAATTTAATCGCGACGATGGGTGTGGGGGATGTAGCGAGGCAGGAGTAGGGGGAAAAGAGGGGTTGTTGGTGGGGAGAACGGTTGGAGCTGTAAGACGCGGCGTGAATGGCGGCGGCAAGGTCAGGGGCGTCGGAAGTGGGTTACGGGCGGCGCCATATCGACCGCCTGGCAGCCGCCCGCCCCACGTCAGCTCGCGCGCCCGACACGCCGCCTAATAACACCATTGTATCATAGTACTGCTTATAAACGATGCTGGAAACTTCTAACGCATGTCGTTTCAAAAATAATGTAGGTAATACAAATTATTACTAGTGCGTATCGCCCAATAGTTTTACATGGATATACTAAATTAAATTTATTTTGAAAGAAGTTTAAATCACAAATAGAAATCAATACTTACAAGATATTACCCATATGCCTACAAAATATTTTTAGTTACAACTAAAATAATAAGGTAAATAACGTTAGACTGCTAAAAAATAATTTGGCAAATAACATTCTGTTTTGGGCTGAAACTGCGGCCATATTGGTGGTCTGAGCTCGTGATGTAAGCGCTTCCGTCGAGTCGTGAATTTGGCTTGCCATTCATACGTGGTTTTAACAGCGCGGCCGCCGAACTCGCGGCCTTGTTTCTTGCGCCTACGCTAACTGCCACACATACTAGCAGAGTCGATAGACAGCGTTGCACATTAAAATTATTTATTCAAAATTAGAACACCTCTATTTATATTTTTAGAATTTCTATTACAAAATATAACATACTACGAACTTACGCTAGAAGGAAAATGTAAGTACCTATTAGAAATAGAATTTCATTTATTTTTGTCAGTTATTTCACGTAGTTTAATTTTGATAGTTTATTTATTTTTTTACCTCAAAACGAAAAAACCTTTGTACCTCATCCGAAAGCCACCTTAAGTTTGTCCCTCAATCCAATTGTATACGGTACCCTGATACGAGACCGACTCGCACTTGGCCGGTCTTATAGGTTGTATTTTCTGTACATGTAACCAATAGTCTAAATTCAATTTTTTATGTTCCTTTAAAATTGCCAAAGTTCCGTACAAGCTTTCATCCCCCTTTTTTTAAGGGGTGAGGTCAAAATTTATTTTTTGGTTGTATTTGTATTTGCATACCAAATTTCAACTCTCTACGACTTCAGGAAGTAACCTAACAGTTTTGCTGATCGCAAGTCAGTGAGTGACGAAATCTCCGTATTTTAGACATTAATAATGTCTAAAGTATAATAGCCATATATTTGAACCTTGGTATATTTAATAGATACTCTATTGTCATCATATCCTAAGAATTTGGACTTTCTAGCATTGTCCAGACTGAATCTATGAGGGTACAAAATTACGGCGAAACACTTCGCGAAAAGGTAGGTAGTGCCCTGGGGCTCCACTGACTCTTTAGATTTTATTGATAGTATATTGACATCATATTGGTTTAAAGTAGCATTTAATTTTGAATTTTGCAATGATTTTCTATTAAAATGAAATGATAGAATGATAAAATGATAGATAATGTTCCATAAATACTATCACAATGTTAAAAGTGAACCGCTACGCGTTGTATGATAGATTTGTACTCTTTCGCACTCAGTGCATTCGTGCTTGCGTTGAAGCAGGCGAATTAGCATCAATTTGAGTTTCATTTTAAGCGCCAGTGCATCTCATGCATATTTTACTTCAAAATTGTCGTCAAAATGTTGCAAACTGAAAATATTATAGCTGAGATCACAGTGACAAATCATCTTATTAGCTATCCATATCTATCAAAACCAATACAGTGTCACTTTGTATTTCGTCTGTAAAATTGTATTTTAGAAATAAAATATGAATTAGTGAATGCGCAACCGAACGTTTAATAACACAGAGTTATTAAACGTTCGGTTGCGCATTCGCTGTATTCAACTGAGAGCTAGTTAATTGGCTTGAATTTTTAAAAGCTTAGTCACGACACACCATCTTTCGTTGTTTTTATGACTCACAATGGCAAACAATGTTAGCGGTCTTGCTTCCTCATTCGCGAAATTTTGTATTACACTCACACATGTTTGAAACTAAACACTTTTGTCTATTGCATAATTACGTATGTGTGCAATATCGGTCTTTTAAATACGAAATCGTGTTGATTGTGCTCATTCAGATTGTTTTATTGGGTTAAATCACAGTTTATTCTTATTGTTACATGATTTTCCATGAAACTAGAATAATTATAATCTTACTTTATACTTTTTCTGTTGAAGACTTAATATTTCTTACAAAAAAAATCCGTTCCCGCAGGGAAAACGCACAGAGAGATTACGTGAAGCAATTAATATTATTTTATTAAGATGTTTAATTATTTTTTCTCGAAAACGGTAAGTTTTAGCGAAAAACTTTTCAGACATTTATTTTAGACTTAAAAATGGCCTATCGATTAAAAATGTTTCCGACGGCAAGAATGTTCACCGGTTAGAAGTTATGATTTTTTTCCCGAAAAATTTTGGTTTTTCCCCCCTCCACTTTTAGTTAAAGTTTTAATCTTATAGGTTATAATTAAAAGTTGTTGGTATTCATGTATACTATGGGATAAAATTAGAACGGTTCGAATATCTTTCATGGAACGTGAAATTTTGAGGAAAAACTGATTTCACAAAAAGTGAGGCCCTACCGTCCCCTTAGGCCGGATTCCACCCGTTCACGAACTTAAACTAAGTTTACACCCAAGCAATTTTTGACCGCAGTTTGAAAGCGATCGGGGCAAAAATGCAACCATACATACATATATATATATATATATAAATTTTTTGACCAGTGGTCATTTCGGACTCAGGGGGTCATAACTAGACCTCCTATGAAGGATTTTTTTTTAAATTCGGCAGTAGTCAAGAAACCAATAGATAGATCGATTTCATCGAAATCTACCTAAAAGCTAGCAAGCATGCATGCTAGCTAACTACATGGTAGAGATTTTCCTAGCACGAAAAGTCTAGTTAAATACAACACTACGTATTGCTACTAAGTATTTTACGGATGAGACTACACTGTCCTTTTTCCATTCTGTTGCTATTTAAAACCCTTTTCCTCTCTTCAAGTAGCAAACCGCAAGTGATACCTAGAAGTTATTCACAGTAGTTAGATGTAGTTACTCCAAGAATAGAATATCTAAGGAATAACTCTACTGTCATTAAACCTTTCGTTCCTGTCATCAAACCGAATTTCGAATGCTTTTTACCTACGCTTTTTTCAAGGCGTTAATTAGAAACAGGATAACTTTTGAAACGCATGCTGATATCATCAAAGTTACAAGAGTTAACATGCTACGGTAACCGCTTACCTTCGTTACTATAAAAATGTTCAAGTTCTAAGTTTACATACCGCTCTTATCATGGGTACCAGTGTTTAACATGACACTAACTTGTAATTTTTTCTTATTAATGTATGCAAACTGTATTCAAATATGAAATACCTAACTTATAAATAAAATCCTCTTTGTTGTTCCCTTGTTAGGACTGTAGACTTGGAAAAAGAAACCACATATATTTCTGGTAAACAAACACCGAATACGGCTTGGAGTCCCTCTAAATTTATCCGTTATTATAACAATGTTATTAGTAATTCTCGCTTGAGTAACTACTTATTTATTATAAACTAGGTGTTGCCCGCGGCTCCACCCGCGTGATAGGTATTCTGTGCCCGTTCCTGCTTCCTAGCCTGGTGTTATTCCAGACTACACGTTTAACTACACTAAACATTTCAGCCAGATCCGTTCAACCGTACCTATTTCCATACTCACAAACTTTCGCGTTTATAATATTAGTATGCCAGACTATAATCTATCCCTGTACCAAATTTCAGCTAGATCCGTTCAGCCATTTTTGCGGGAAAAAGAGTAACAAATTTCCATATATCCATACTCACAAACTTTCGCGTTTATAATATTAGTAGGAATAGTAGGCCTCTCTTATTATCTAGTTCTAGTATCTCTGTCTTTTTCTATTTATATTAGGCATTAACGAGAATTTGTCTTGAAACTAGACTTCTTTTAAGATGAAATTTCTGTTATACAAGGTCACAAAAGGATCGTGACTAAGTCTAGAAAGCCTAGCTGTTATGAAATGGTTTCAATGGCTATCGAGTTTCAAATATTTCAACGACTTCTATCTAGCAAGTAATATTTAAGAAAGATTACAATAGAACATATTTAACAGGCCCTCAATCTTTCTAGTATCTTTAGAATACAATGACAAACGACTAGTGTTCTCAAGTTTGAAATTTATAAAATAGGTACCTAACTATTACTAAGGCGAATTATATTATATTACGAGTAAAGGCTCATTGGATTGTTCAAGATACAAAAGTTTTAAACAATTGCAGAAGTTATGAACTCACACACAAAGAAAAGAGATCTTAATTTATGCTTTCATTGATATATATATATATATATATCAATGAAAATTTAAGGGACATCTGCTATTTTATTTTATTTTATTCTTTATAGATTCTGATTTTCATGACATATAATTATGACAATTAATCTATTGTACTCATTTAGTCATTATTTTTATGAAAATTTACTCAATCAATCAATCATTTATTTTGCTAAACATGGGTACATAGTAGAGTGTTAGAACTATGGTTGTCCAATCCATGTTTTACCATGTTGGTGTGCAAAAGTGTTATGGTTAGTGTCTTAATTATGGTTACTTATACAAAATTAATTAAAATTATCATACTCCCGATGTTTAGAATAAGTTAGACTATAGTAACATTTCAACACAATGTAAGGATTGTTAAGAAAGTAAATAAATGAAATGAAATAACTGAAAAATTGCTATGCAAAGTTTTATAGCAAAAACATTTTTGAAAAGACGCACTGTGGCTCCACTATCGGGTTGAATTCATATTAGCGGTATCAATATTTAACATAGATTTCTTTTCTTGACAAAAACTTAATTAACTTTCCTTACCCAGGTGGCCAGGGCTACAGGTATCAGTAGATATTATTCTTCATATAAAAATTAATAACTATAATTTTTATATGAAGAATATATATATATATATATATATATATATAATTTCCTCATTTTAAGAGTGATTTAATGAATGTTCGTGATATTGATTCCAGTAATAAGCTTTTGAGAGTCTATGTACAGAGTCGTATATAAATCATCCCCTAGCTGGAGAGCTATACTAACACGCAAAGAGCTTATTGTTTGCGCAGGTGCGCCGGCGCGGCGGGCGCCTTCTTTGTTCTCCAAATTATCGCCTGCAACACCAACGTGCACAGGAATGCTGTCCAGTCTTTTTAGTTATTTTCCTTCAAGTATTGTGCTGTGTAGTCAAGGTCCACATGGGTTTACATGAGTGCCCAGTCACGGTTTCTAGTCGAAAATGCGGCTAATAGGAAAATATTGACATTTTCGAATGTTTTAGTACATAAATACAGTTTTGCGCAGATTCTTTAACAATACGCTGGAGATATGAGATGTGTGGAACACAGGATGATGTCCAACACTTGCTGACGAATTGTGACAAGTTTTGAAACCAGAGGGAAGCGGTGGTGCAATCGAACATCGGTTTATTATTATATGTGTATATATATATATATATATATATATATATATATATCATAATAAACGTACATGATGTTGGTGTATTTTTAGTAGGTACATTGGGAAACCAAACCTCTGATGCGGCATGTTATACGTTTGAGTTGTTTTCACACCAACGACTATGTCCATTTTCTCTAACGTAAGTGAAGTGTGGTAGGTATGTGTTAACCCTAACAAAGAGGGCAATTACATAATTACCGAGTTGTTACAATACACTCATTGAAAACGAATCGTGCGCAGACAATTAAACATGCTTAACGCAACACATTAGTGGAATGATATTTATGTTTTTAAAGCAGTAGACACAATGCTATCGAATAACGATTGGATCGAACAGATAAAACGAAAACTACGCACGTAAGGGGAGACAACGAAATAAAAGGACTAAAGAATTTCTCAAAAATAATGGCGCCTGTGTCGCCTGCGACGCTGTAAGCACCTATCTCGCTTTTTTGAGGAAATTAAGACGATGGAATTTCCACCTTAGAGGTGACTATTAAGTATTCGTCAGAACAAAAATTATACACACATATAACAGACCGTACCTTTTTTTTTCTGTGCGGAAATCCCTTCGGATACTCCCCCGCCGGCCAGTGGGGGCGGTTATGTCGGGCTTGAACCGACTAAAACCGCACGCCGTCTCGGGTCTTCAGACGCCCGGGTGTAAGGTTGCCCATAGAGCATATCCCTCGCATAGTGTAAAAATTCAAGGAGAAAAATGTTTATCCGCATTCACACGTGTTTCATGTAACGGTGATAGCATCTAAACACTAGTTGAATAAATTCTAACGACATCTCATATTTTCCCAACTAAGTTGGGGTTGACTTTTAACCTAACTTCGGAACGGTTCCCGGTTCCATTCGAAGTTTTCACTTCAGAGCCCGCGGTTCACTTACTCCTTCTCCTCGTTTTGGTTTGGTGCCAGAGCCTTGTCCGTCAATCAGTAGGTAAATTTATACCATCTTCCAATTGGAATGCTTTGGTTTTGGTACTAAGGGTCTTGGTGGGGCCCCATACACACGATACCACCTAAACATCGAATTAATCAATCAAACGAGAAAGTGGGCAAATAAATTATAACGAGATAATAACATAAATATTTATCAACTTACATTGTAACATACACCTTGTGTGGTTAGGTGCAATGATATATAATAACGCTATTGAGCTTGTAAGAGTCGACTGCTTACGTCACAATCCAATTGGTTTTTATTCATTTATTATCTTTATCCACGGCCCGAAGCGATCCATTGACTACAGTCTTTGTCAATGCCATTTCATTATCTTCCTGTGTTATTCACGACAAAGTATAATTCAAGTTGATGATGTTCATACAATGTATTGCTATTATTAGAATGTAAGGGTAGTATGGTTGTATGGGAGCCTGACCAAGATCTTCAAGGCCCTAGCCCAGCTCACGTGCAAACTAGTACATCTGATTGCCGAACGAGGCTCTGGCGCAGGCTTTCCTCTCGGAATCGGGCGGAGGGGAGGGGGGTTAGATGGCAGTAAACCCGGAACCCGGACTATGTAGTGCAAGCCTTGGATGTAACTGGGTTTCTGTGTACATGTGCAATGTATTGTACATTAAAATTAAATGATATCGAACAGAATTCTTGAAACACTCACACTAAGCTACTGATTGTCCAAATTTATATTTTTATTTACCTACTGTTTTAACACACTTAAGCCTACGATTACAACTAAGCAGCCTAAACGCGACCATAAAAACTGGCTCACTTTCAAAAACAGATATACTTTAACCTTGTACATCTGTTTAAAAATAGAATAATAAATAATTATTTCATCATTATTATATCAGCCACACACACTATTCCCGTAAGGCTTGAAATATACAGAGAAGGCAAGAGGCATAATCAAAGCAAAATCATACGTATCGACGCGATTTTGCTCAGCAATCAGTATAAATCGGATTAAAAAAAATACCGAACCTGCTACCTACTTGTTTCACAGTTATTAAAAATTAAAAGCGAGACAATGCTTTTTAGAAGAAAAAATTGAGAGATGTCGTATATCCAGTTCCTGTTTAAGATTCGTAACGAAGTTGTAAAAGATATGATTACAAATAATTGAAGAACTCTACATCCGCCTTTTGTTCCGAAATCAATATCAAATATTTATATAAGTATTAACAATATAATCTGTGGGTTAAATACACACGTCTCTCATTATACTATCTTAGCAATAATGATTAATTGTACCGTGGAACATCCGAAGTTTCGGTACTATGAAACGCAATTATCCCGCAATCTGAGCCATGATCGGGGCCGAAGATGACACGTGCTAATACTGTGCGAAGTGGAGGACGAAAAGCTGGAAAGCGGACCCCAAGTTCCGAGGTATGAGCCTCAAATGCAACTCATGCACCTGGGACTACGTTACGTTAAGCGGTGTGTCTTAAAAGATAATAAATAAATAAATAATAAATAAATAATCTACGACATTCTACACAGCGCTTTCTAGACCCAAAGTAAGCATAGTTTAACTAGCATAATGTAGAGACGAGAGTTTAAATAAGGTATACTGAGGTAATTTGGTCATGCACAGGAACGAATGAGTACGTAGATTAGATATGTTCGAGTTAGAGTAATGTAGAGTTGGAATTGTTGGTAATATTTTGATAAAAGGCAGACAAGAGCGGCATTGAAACCAGCTTGTATGGCATGTTTAATCACGAAAGAGAACGCTCGTGAGATATTTAAGGACAAAAGCAAAGGGATAACTGTTTTCTGTTTATTCTGGGGGGAGAACGGCTTAAGGAAGTGTATGTACCTATGTGTATTTATTTCACTCTACACATTCACGCTACTAAACGCCGCTCGATGTACAGCTGGACGATAAAGCAACAAAGATCGTTTTATGTGTTAATGGTAGACCTACAGTATCCTAAAAATAGAACAAAAGCAGTGTTTATACGACAGACTACTACACGTCATGTGGCGTGCACATTGAATTACTAACTTTTATGTATATGTGAATATAATCTATTTATAATGTTGACGTCGGCCGCTCCACATTCTTATCTCGTCGCGATATTAAACTCGAGTCGAGTAATCTTAAGCAGATGCTGGCTACCTACTTACTACTGAGAAGCAGTATAGGCACTTCTTCTGGCCGTCATCGAATTTTAATCGGTATAATAATATAACTCTGCATTCAAACTTCAGCTACTAACATACCGATTTAAAAAGCATTTGAATAAAATCTTTACCACCTACATCTTAGTATAATAAATGCGAATGTTTGATTGGGTATGCAGGAACGACATTAAGCATAGAGATAGAGAATAGTCTGAAATAGCACATATAGGATTGTTAATCCTGGGATTAGATTGCTGTGGGTCGCAGGATCAGGATCAGACTTTTAGTATTTTTACGCCACGCGGGCAATATCTAGTACCTAGTCTAGTATAGATAGGTACTCACTCCTGTAATATTTTCTAGATCAATAAATAGTTCGACAAATGTTTATGAATACACAGCGACGAACTTTAACGTAGCTCCTCTTGGTACTATTCTTGCTAAACTAATGCACTTACTATGTTCAATTCTATGTTAAAAATATGCCAGATATACGGCATTAAATGGAAATTTACAGATAATATACAAATACAATTAAATTACGAACAATAAATGGCTTCATGCTAAAATGTAATTCGTATTTTAGGGGGCATTCATCATACAATGCCTGGGCTAAGAATAGGCATATTAATTTACGCAGAATTACTATGATTCACTCAAATAATATACTTATTAGGCATAAATGCGAGCTATACCCGTAAGACATAAAGTCAATGATCATTATGGTAAGTGTGAATAGGTACGATTAGGTACATTATATTTGCCACCACAGCTGCGACATATTATTTATTTTTCTCTAAGTAATAAATTTCCAATTAATGAGCAAAAATGGGAGGGCGTCGTTGTCTGTCACACAGTTTAAACTAGCACAGACAATGTCGTTTACTCTATCTTATATTGTTATTTTATCAATTAGATTTTGTTCCTATAATCCTGTAAAAAATTGTACATCATAACTGTATAGGTTAGAAAATATGTACTGAATCATTGTTAACAATAATAATAAAAAAAATAAAAATTTCGTGTTTTCAAAACTATAATATTTGCATGGAATTAAATGTGTAATGATATAATTATTTTGATTAGATTAGATTGACGGGTGAGGCACTGGCGCAGGCTTTTCTCTTGGAATTAGGGAGGTCAAACCCCTGTCACTACCGTTGAAGTCAAGATAAACCAATCCATAAGGAAAGGAGTAGGAGAGCAAACCCTGGGCATGATAAGCGCAAGCTTTGGATGAAACAGGGATTGGCACTCGAATGAAAAACAAATTATTGACTGCATATCTATAAAACCATAACGTGTATTTATGTTACACCGAGGTGACTAGTCGTATCGGTGTTTTAATAATGAAAGGGTAGTTGCCATCTCTGGTAATTCTCTGAATGATTATGACTTATGACATCATTTGCCTTTTGTGTGATATAAATTTATATTAAAATACGTATACATTTGTCAACAGCCCGTCCGATGATCTCAGCGAGCCTCCCCGGCGAGGCGCTGGCCCAGCTGGGGCAGTTAGGGCAGCTGAGCCACCTGTACCCGCCGCCACCGCAGGCCGGTATGACGCCTGAGTTCCTGGCGCCACCACCGCGGCCCTACCCTCGGTACGCACCGCGGCGGCCTCGCGACGGCATGGCTACCCCGCAGGCGCCAGCGGCACCACCCTTCCCTTCAGTTGCTGGAGCGTATGCGCCGTTCCTTCATCACCCCTCCTACGCGTATCTGTACCGGCAGCGACCGCCACCTCAAGCGCCGCCATCTAACTACCACCCGCGGCCTCGCGCTACCTCAGGCTTCGTGCCACCTGCGCCGGCGCCGCATTCTCCGCCCGTGTCTGCGCCAGTGCCTGCTCCACCACCAAGAGAGGTAAATATCACTTTTGATTTTAAAAGCGTATTTACTGCTGAATATAGGTTACATTTACTATAATATAGGTACATTTTATTTGTTTTTTTTAAGGAGGTTACTTTTGTATTATAGAGTATCCAGGGTTCGAACCAGCGACCTGTCGATTGCTAATCCGATGCCAATGCCATAGGGCTACCGCCGCCACGGTTCAAACTTTAAATGGTACCGGTATCATTTAAACTGTACTGAACTGGGGTTCTATTCAAAAATAAAATATTGAATATTTTTGTTAGATTTTTTTTAGTAGCCGCTGGAATTCTTAGTAGTAGTCATCAGAAAAAGAGCCCTGATTGACATCTATAAGCTCACCCCCTTTTATGTTGGACCTACCTTTCATCTGCCTATTTATTCGGGTAGGTATTGAACCTCGTGACTGTATATCATAAAGGTTCTGATTTTAGTATCGTGCTACATACACGCAGAGCAAATTACCATTTTACCTAAACTTATAATTTTTCCCGTAATTTCAGGAACCGCCGACGTCCCCTGAAAGAGGTGCACCGGCGCCATACTTTTGTCGTGGTGCGCTAATCCGCCTGGAGGACGGCTCCCTACGGCGCGTCGAAGAGATGCGTACGGAAGACTTTGTCATGAGTGCTGACAGGAGCGGTGACCTTGCGCTCACGCAGTGCACCCTACTGCGGCTTGATGAGCGAGGTGACCGTCTCGCGCTCACCCTCACGTACGACAGAAACCGTTCACAGGTATATCACCATTATATCATCATACTGTTTAAGGTCGGTGTTTGGGCCAAGCCAACCTCATCTGCAGGCCAGTACCTACACCTGCTGATTGACGGACGAGGGTCGGACGCATTGGCGTTAGGACGTCCGATGGCACTCGCTTCCATAAAACCCAAATCAAAAGGAGAAAGAGTAAGAGGAACCCGGGATTCGAACTGAAATCCTCGGATGCAACCGGGACCAACGCTAAGATGATGATGATGACTAGTTAAGATTATGTGAAATATTCAAATAATAGCTCTGTGCTATTAAACCCGGATAACTTAAACATATAGTAGGCTCCCGTGAAGGCACACTGTGTGGTCTCTGGTATGGGTTTCGATATGTATGTACCTATTAGTATTTGGGCAACGATGGGCTACTTTGCTTTGAAATAAAAATTTATACTTACTGAAGAAACTTCTTACTGTTTTTTAATAAGTACCTAAACTTGTGTTTGTGGTGCTTACAGGTGGAGCTGGAATCTACGGTGGAGCATCCGTTCTTCGTGTACGGCAGAGGGTGGGCGTCATGCAAGCCGGAACGTACGATGGCACAGTACGGGCTTCGCGTGCAGAGGCTGCAGGTCGGCGACGTGTGCGTGTCGCTGGTCCCGCGTAAGCACGCGGCGGGGTCAGGCGCAGGCGTACCCACGTCCGCACCCCCGCAGACGCAGCCTGAGAACCTCAGCGTAAAAGAAGACGCGCGCAAACGGCGGTGGTCTGCCTCTGATCTGTGCGAAGACGACCACCCCCCGTTAAAGAAACGCTGAACTCTACCAATCGTCATTATTCGGACTGTAGAGGACAACTATCTTGATCCTGTTGTGATTTGATCGCCCTCGTTGCAATTCCCTGCACGTTCTTACTTTTATTGTTTCTGTGTCGAATCGGCTTTATTTGACAAGTGATGGACTAGTGCTTATGAATGGCCTCCCTGGTGGAGGGGACTTGTAGATAAATAAATTAATCGGCCCCAGTGAGTTCGGTCGCGTGTCGCGGTAATATACACTATTTATGTTTAGTTGCGCGGTTTCTGCAGCGATCGGCAGTCCATAATAGTACGCTTATGAAATTCTATTCGGGAACTCTAGGTGCTTTTTACTGTGGGGTGCTTCTGTACGCGTTCGTGTACCTACGATGTTGTAAATATGTATGTAACTTAGGGCAGAGTTGAACGTTATGCTCCATGACTAACCTGATGTGTCACAAATAAAAGGGTAAACAGTGTCACAGGACGCCGTGAGTTTAGAGAATTCACAATTTTATAAAGCACACGAATGATATAATAATACAGATACGGCATACAAAGTAAAACGCTTTAGACATTCTTACACGAGAAACATTAAAAATATAATTATTTTGTAATCTACAACCATGGAGTAAACAATTTTTAAGAATAATGAGCACAAAAATAACAATGTGTAAATTTGTACCAGATCTTAAAGTAGGTTAGATATTGTGATAACCAATGAGATTTTAAACGCCAGTCTAAGTGGACACGTGGCAATGCATATAAAGGAAACAAAACTAAAGGTACAATGAATGTTAGCTAGTAAATAGTAGTAAAGGGCTGACGTGTGCTTAAACCTCGACTGATTTCTTTCTACACGAGTATTCTGAATGATTATGTTTGTTTACGAAGACGAAGCAGTCATGTACGAGTCGCATTCTCCTCCGATGGTTGTGACTGCAGACATATCCATGACGATGTAATTGTCATAATTCGTGGCCGTACTAGGCAGCCGCGGCGTAGAGCACCGGTTCACCGGACTGTGGTGGCTAACTCTTCTGACAAATAAATTGGTAATGTCGAATATAAATGTTGATAGATAGTTATATATTGTAAACATAAAATATGTATAATGATCATGGTTTATATACTAGATGTCATCTCTATTGCTTTTTTGACGTCCATGTGTGATACACATAAACTTTTCTAAGAGAAGATGTATACATAATAAACACACAGTCTGTGATATTTTGTAGTTATTGGTCAAAGTAGGGATGAAGTAATGCTTGAATAAAAGAAATATAATGTTTTAGACTAATAAGTGCGTTATTGGTAAGAAACTGTACAGTTGTTGTATACTCAAAATCAAAACGCTGAAAAAAAAAAACAAAAGTGGAAACAAAAAACAAACTTAAATAGCATCTGTGATTGATATACATATATCGTTATAAGCGTAACGACAAATGCATGGCCATATCAAATTCAAATTTATTTTATATAATTACTAAGTCAAATAATCGTGTTTGGTTCTAAAATCAACTCTATATTGTTTGCATAATAGATTTATCTCGAACAATTACTTTTGTCAGACGTTAACGAGTCATGGATCTTGTACGCACTTGGCAAATATGACAATAGACAGTCGTCGTGGCAAGTGTCCACTCAACGCGGCAGGGGCAAGTGCTCGCTGAACGATGAACAGGAAACAGACAGGCTTGCTAAGGATTAGTTTCATTGTACCGTAAAATGCTACGTGCTATTAATCATTAATGTGTTAACTGATAACCGACAACCATTGAATTCTGACACCGACTACGACAGATGGTGTTGTACAAAAGTTAATAATTTGTTGTATAATGTATGTAATTCTAGTTTTATCGTCTTTATATTAATATTTGTAATTGTAATGAAAGATCTCATTTTATTAATCGGTATTTTCTAACAAGGCGCTTTCATTAGATCATGACTAAGCCTACCTCACAAACTATAAGACTAGTGTCTCGCGACGGCGACTTCCGCGTCGCGTGCGTGGCGTGCGCATGCGCCGGTGACGTCATGCGCGAGCCTGTCGCAATCAAGTCTAAACAAGATCTCAATTTGATGAAAATAAACTTTTGAAAAGACTGGGACGCTTTACTGAATGTTGTGGGATAGTAGTTTCTTTGAAGATATTACTTACATTATGAGATAGGAGCATTCATTTATTTGTGGGAGCGAGCTCGTTCCGTCGTAATTAAGAAGCTCCGCCTGAACGCTGGACAATCATTTAGTACAAAATTCGTTACAAAAAGTATTATTTCCAATATCCAAATTCAGAAAGTATTAACTTAATTTCAAAAAGGTGCTATATTATTTTTGTGAACGTAATCCAGATACATTCATGATTGATATTACTAATAAAGAAAAATTTGTTAAGGAACACTTTGTTGTATGTAATATATGCCAATTATTTGTATGATAATGGCACAATCGATGTTCTTCCGCGCCTCATAGATTTAGTGAGTCAATTATACGCTAAAATAACGTTACGTATAGGTACATATTCAAGTCAGCACTTGTTACTTC
Organism: Cybosia mesomella; assembly: GCA_946251805.1. Lineage (NCBI taxonomy): Eukaryota > Metazoa > Arthropoda > Insecta > Lepidoptera > Erebidae > Cybosia > Cybosia mesomella. Next base: position 22,373,484 of record OX276401.1, read on the forward strand.
ATTGTTATGTACTACATTGTAAGGTATATAATAATAATTTATGTAGATCTTACGATTCACGAAATCACTTAACTTCTGTATGTAGTGAAATGTACGTGGATTAACGATTACATCATGCGTAGGAGCTCACAAAAATATCTACATCGAACAAACTGACATTTTACCACACACAAGGACACAAATCCTGTGCGCATTCATGAATCGTAAGAACTTACCACCAATTTAATCACAGAATATATAAATCGAGAGAAAGAGATCTCGATAGAATGGGAGCTAGTGTCTTCAAATAGTGATATTATGACCAATCAAGTCGGCGTTAAGGTCAACTGAGTCAACTCAGCCCACTTGCTCAGTTGACCACTGCCAGTTTTTTTAGTGGTTGACTCGACTCGCCCGTGGGTTCAGTTACCCCCTGTCAACCCCTTAAGAGCAATTTAACCCGCGGGCTGAGTGGGTAGTAAATTGAAGTGGTCAACTGAGCCCACGTGCCAGATTGGTAGTGGGCTTAGTTCACCATGGGTCGACCTAACTACTAAAAACCTGACAGTGGTTTACAGAGCCTTGACCGAAAAATCCAACAAAGTGATCAAGTCACACAAAGCAGTACCTTGAATGATTATAATTTGTTACAAAGAACAAGTAACTAAATGTTAGTTTTAACTAACCTCGTTTCAAATTGTGTTGAACATTTTCAGCATTGTGGCATACAATCAATAGCTACCGAGCACTTTCTCTTGATTTGATATGTCGTGAACTTAACAAATAATCTGTGTTTGTTGTAAAGTGTATTAAGAAGACAATATGCAAAACATTTTGCAATACGCTTGATTCCGTCAATATTCTTTATACGTAAACATGAGGCAGACCAAAAATAATTGTTTACTATATCAGCAAACTAAATAAAATACCTTACTAAATATATTATAACTGATGTCTGATTATTAACAAATCTAGTATAACTGATGTCGTCCAATGGCTCACTAATAGGAAAACTAAACGAGTTTTAATTATCATAAGCAACCACTAAAAGAAAAAATAATGACTTGACGTATATAGTAACTACACAAAGACTGATATCAGCTATACTTTTAACCTATATGGTAAACAATTATTGCTTCAAATGACACGTTTACACATGGTTACCAGTTTGAAATACAAGGAACATTAATTTTAGCAGTTGGTACACTGCTGGACATAGGTGTCTCTCAAAGTGCGCCAAAGCACCTGATCTTCTGCCTTCCGCATTCATCTTTTCCCAGCTGCCTTTTTTAGGTCGCCAGAAGGAATGGCGTGGCGATTTAAATTCTCAATGATGTGCCAATCATTCTACTATTGTTAAGAATCAAATTTGTGTCATCGTCCATCCCAAATCTCATCAAAAAGACAAGCGGCAATTCCGTTTGCGTGCCGTTTGATGAGGTTTAAGGTGTTCACTGTCCTACTCCTACTCGAAATAATAGATATTTCGATTTACGGAAAGACTGCTGTTTGACCCCCAACCTCGAGAGGAAAGCCTGCGCTAGAGCCTCGTTGGTCAAGCAGCACTGCCGTCCTCAAGATAAAAGGCGGTAAAGTGACTTCTGGTCAATTTTTACATCTTAACTTTAAACATATATTTATATATTTCATAACAACTTTATCCTCGTAAATGCACTAAAAGATCACTGTTAAATGACAACGTAATTGCAGACTGCAGGTTATAGCAAATACTAGCATATGCCCTAATTTTTCAGCTCTAGCTCGAAATTTGCTTTTTCAGTTAGCCGCTTTCTAGTTTGAGGCGGCAGACTTGCAGATGACGTAGGCTTATTAGGGCTCCATAGAACACACCCAACTTTTTAAAGTTAATAACCATGAGTAAACGTGTTCCTAAAATAAATTTCATCCGGTTACAAACCTTGATGTTTAAAAAAAAATCTTGCGTATACAAACTTTTAATTATATCTAAATATCACCTTAAATTTTATCAAGTCTATATGGTGTTTAATTTGGTGCAAGACTTGTCTCTTAAATGTGATTGAACGATATACTAGATGTTGATGTTAATATGAATAGTGACAATAGATTCATAACGCATGAGAAATACTTAATGTTATGTTAATGTTGTCATCTTTCGGCAAGGCCAGTAGAATGTTCGTCTAGACACTAACGTTAGGACAGTGCCCTCAATATCACTGTTCACTGACAAAATCATAGTGCCATCCTTAACAGATTTTCAATATTTTAGTATTCCACAGATTATAAATATAACTTAGATAGCAAAAAGATTCCCCGTAACGAATACAATAGATTATTTTATATAGAAGACAAATGATTGGGAACATAGGTTAACATAGTAACATGGATTTTCCAGAACCAACTTGTATGTACACTTTCCATTAAAAATAGCGTACGATAACAGGAAATGTTGTGTCATTTAAATTAATAGATAACTATAAAATTGTTATTATATGACAAATATCGCAAATATATATATATATGTATATTTTATTGTATAGCGGAACGACTACTATTCAGATTTATTGTAAATGGAAAATGTTATAGATCGAAATATGTTAAATAAGTTAACTGTTTGTAAAAAGAAGAGAAAATATTATGTATAATTGAATATTTGCTACACGTTTGTTTCATTTCATCAACCTGCCTATGCCTAAGTACCACAGGGTAGTGTGTTAGGTCTGACACAAGTGATATCTGACATAATAGGTTTGGGAAAAATACTTTTCGCATTTTATATGAATAATCAAAACATTTTTTAATATAGTTTATTTACATTTAACTAAAGTATGTAGGTACCATTTTGTTCGATAACTTTTTGCCATCTTATAGGTAGGGACATGATCCGGGGTGTGTGTTGGGTAACCTCCCCGAGTGTCGCTCCGATTCCGATCCCGCTGCAGTCCGGGGGGAACGGAATCGCAGCGGCCGGTACACCCTGGGCGGCGGTCAATGGCTTCCCCTTCACCCCTTCATAGGGTTGGCATTGATCGTCGGCCAATACCCAACGTGGCGGGAACACATCGCTCTCCGTACTCCTCTGCTTTCAGAGGAGACAGGATGAGCGATGCTGTTAGTGGTGAGATGGCCCAGGGTCAGCCGGGGTGCGAGGGATATGCTCTATGGGTAACCTTACACCCCGGCGTCTGAAGACCCGAGACGGCGTGCGGTTTTAGTCGGTGCAATCCCGACATAACCGCCCCCGCTGGCCGGCGGGGGGGTATACGAAGGGATATCCGCACGATAAAAAAAAAAAAAGGGACATGATCCCATTGCTATAGAAATTTTGGGGCTTCTGATCAAAAAACTGCGTCAAGTTGTTTTGGCAGTCCTCTCGTGATGTTAACCTGAGACTGCCTAAAGAATTCTGAAGAGACCGACACAGGTGGAAATCTGAAGGTGCCAGGTCAGGGCTATACGGCGGATGCATTAACACCTGCCAGCCAAACTCTCTTAAGAGCTTGTCCAGAAAGGGCGAATTCGTCGCGATTCTCTCGCGCGTATTACGTGCGACCGTTGCGTCCACAAGGTGCGTACCAACGCGCGAGCATTTGGGGAGGAATTCAGTCAGTACAACATGGAGTTGAACGAAGCGGTCTCGTTGTGGTTAGTTTACCGTCGCTGGAAGAGACAGAAACGGAGGGAAAATAGAATGTATTTAGTACATCCAATTCTTAATGATAGAATGACACATAGTATGTTTGAAACTTTGTACCCGAAATTAAGACAACATGAGAAGAAATTTTTTAACTACTTTCGTATGTCCGTGAAATCATTTGATGATTTACTTTTATTAATTGAAGAAGATTTATCGCCACGTGCAAATTATGTTCCCCGCGAGGATGTTGTTTCAGCGGAACAAAAACTCGTGATAACTTTAAGGTAAGTATTGTTTTATTCATAATCTCTTATAATACTAATACAGTCTTCTAGGATACAAAATCAGGTTTACTAATAAAAACGAATTAAATGTAGTATCAGATTAAATATAATAATTAAACAATGTCATGGTTTTGGAAGAGGTCAAGACATTCACTATCCTGAGAATCTCTTGATGACGTTGATGGAGAATTTACGTATAAGGCTGCCTGTGAAGATCTTGGCACTGAAATAGAATTTCGGCCTTGCCATGCTGTTATGGATGGCGTTTCTGGGTCATATTCTTGAAAAGTAAATTCATTTGGTCTTGAAGGTTGTGTATGGTATCGAGGTCGAACCGGAATTGAAGTTGAAGATGAAGCCGAACTGTTAGAAAAGTACGAATACGAATTGTTTGAATACACAGATGATTGCGAAGATTGTTGAGCCGCTTGCAAAATTTTCATTAATTCAACTTTTACTGCTATACGATTGGCCTCAGGTACCTTAAGTAGCACCCGAGGGGGCCATCTCGAAACCGGAGATGGCCCAGGGTCAGTCGGGGTGCGAGGGATATGCTCTATGGGCAACCTTACACCCCGGCGTCTGTAGACCCGAGACGGCGTGCGGTTTTAGTCGGTTCAAGCCCGACATAACCGCCCCCGCTGGCACGCGGGGGGGTATCCGAAGGGATTTCCGCACGAAAAAAAAAAAAAAAAAAAAAAAAGGTACCTTAAGTAATTCTTTGTGTAAAGATAAACAGAACAGTTTGTCATCATCACCTTCCGTTACGCTGGAAACCAGTGGTTGTTGTTGATTCCTAGTGCTTATATTGTTTTTAATTATGTTCAGGAATTCAGCATCAGCGGCAGTCATTTTCTTTCTTTTAATATTTTGATTCGGCGGCCTCATTATGTCTTCCCTTGCATCCGCTGTAGACTCTTCGTTACCTGTCTCTGAGTTTTCAGAGGTGTCTTGAATATTGCTTTCTGTTTTTTTATTACGTACTGACCTTTCGAGAAACATAAGACGTTGAAAATATATATATTGAATCTTCGAAGCTCCAGAGCCTGATGGTGCATTCTTTGTTTTTTTTCATTTCACGAACAAATGTGTCGCGAAGGTTTTTCCACTTTTTTTTTAAGAGTATTACCTGAAATTAAGAATTAAACCATAATTTTTCAATTTTGTTTCAGGTATTTAGCAACTGGGGTGCTTGGTTGGGGACCTCCACGCGGTGCACCCTGGGCAACGGAGACGGCAGCGCCTCTCTCCTAGGGCGGGAGAGACGCTGCCACCTACGGCCAACTCCAACCGAGGCGAGGACGGCCCTGTTGAGGGCTGTTCGAAAGCTTTCCACGTGTCCCTCTGATTAGCAGATGGCACAGTGGAGAGCAAGTAAGGGGGCCATCTCGAAACCGGAGATGGCCCAGGGTCAGTCGGGGTGCGAGGGATATGCTCTATGGGTAACCTTACACCCCGGCGTCTTAAGACCCGCGACGGCGTGCGGTTTTAGTCGGTTCAAGCCCGACATAACCGCCCCCGCTGGAGACCCCCCGCTCTCCAGCGGGGGCGGTATCCGAAGGGATTTCCGCACGAAAAAAAAAAAAAAAAAAAGGTATTTAGCAACTGGCTGTTATTTTGCTGACTTGCATTATGCCTATAGATTAGGGAAATCAACTGTAATTGACATCGTTCAAAAAACTGTATATGTTATTTGGGATAAGTTAAAAGACAGAGTAATGAAAGAACCTTCGACAGAAGAGTGGATGGAAATTGCAAGAGGATTCGAAAAATATACAAATTTTCCTAATTGCATTGGAGCAGTTGATGGCAAACATATTAGAAATATAAAACCTTTAGATTCCGGCTCTATGTTCTACAATTATAAACATTTTTTTTTCGACTGTGCTGCTTGCCGTATGTGATGCAAATTATTGTTTTATCTGTATAGATGTTGGAGCATGTGGGAAGAGCAATGATTCAACGATTTTTAAAAACTCCACATTCTTCAAAAAAACTCACGGAAAAATCTTTGAACATTCCGGGACCAAAACCAGTATCAGAAATTCGTACAACACGTTTACCTCATGTTATAGTTGGAGATGAGGCATTTAGCTTATCAGAAAATATTATGCGACCATATTGCGGCAAGAATTTAACCAATGAAAAACGAATATTTAATTACCGCCTCTCTAGAGCAAGACGTTATATTGAGTGTTGTTTTGGAATCCTGGTAAACAAATGGCGAATATTTCACAAACGATATTGCGCAAAACATAATTAAAGCTTGTTGTGTTCTTCACAATTACGTCAGGTTAAGAGATGGATACAGATACGAAGACACATGGTCTGAGTACGACTACAATTCGACCTGGTGTAAGGTCTCGAAACACGAGGGATATATTCGCTGATTATTTCATGAAGGAAGGTCGACTGCCGTGGCAAGACAAAATGATCTAATTTTCTTTGTTTGTTACTAATCAATAAAATAATAATAATTACTTACCTAAATCTTTCATTTTTTCCTCGGAGTCTTCTTTATCAGAAAATATTAACACCAATTCTTCCCAAGACCTACGTTTTAAAATCCTATTGGCATAATCAGGTGATTCCAAATCCCATATCGCCGGTCTTTTTTCTATTTCGTCTATAAACAATTCCGTGTCAAAATTTTGGCGCTCCATTTCCCTCGATACGTGCACTCGCTCTAGAGTTCGCGCGTTAACTGGACGCAACAAGGAGTCCTTAATATCTCGACTCGCGCGCAATACGCAAGAATCAAGCGCGAGTCGAGAGTCTGGCGTAGTGCACGCGATTTACGCGCGTATTTTGAATTCGCGCGATGCTTCTGGACGCGATGTATCGGTGCCTAGTATCTCACTAACGCGCGTATGAATTCGCGCGATACGAGTACGATTCGCGACGAATTCGCCCTTTCTGGACAAGGTATAATTTTTGCTGAGTGGTTAAAGATGTGTGAGGTCTAGCGTTATCATGATGTAAAACCACACCCCTTCTGTTGATAAATTCCGGCCGCTTTCTCTGAACTTCTTGCTTTAATCTTATCAGTTGTTCGCAATAGAGTTCTGAATCGATGGTCCTGCCTGGTGGTAACAGCTCATAATGAATAATGCCCTTTCAATCCCACCACACACACAGCATCACCTTGTTGCGAGTTAACCCGGGTTTCGCTACAGTCTGTGAAGCCTGGGCGGTCTTTGACCATTACCTTTTTCGCACGTTCTTGTCATACGTGATCCACTTTTCATCACCAGTTATCAATATGGTTCGGTTTCATTACGTCGTTATAAAGAATCACAAATGAGTACACGGTTCATTAGGTTTCTTTCAGAGAGCTCATGAGGTACCCAAATATCGAGCTTTTTAAAACTGTTTTGTGGTCAATTCCCAGTTCTTCAGCTACGTCGTAACTACTGATATGCCGATATTGCTCCACTTTTTCAACAATAGCATCCATTTTATCCGTAACAGAGCGACGTGTCTTGGACATCAAAATTTCCGGATTAAAAACGCTTAATTCAAATTTGTGCTACTCTCACAGACTTACACTGACAGACTTACTCTCGCAGACCAACTGCACTAGGTCCATAAACATTGCAAATTTTTTTCGCGGCTTGCGTTACTTTTTTACCTTTTTTGTAGTAAAATTTTAAAATGTATCTAATTTCTTCATTAGATTCACTCATCTTGACGGTAAGAAAAACAAATGAAAATCACGCATTTTCCTAATTTGAATTTGGAATTATCTTCTTTAAAATTTTAAGTGATACCAAAACCAGCCAGGTACAAATAGTATAGTCAAAGAGGTTTTATTACAAGTTCATACATACCCCAACCATTATTGGTCTATGATAGTGGTAAGAAAGCGTGTAAACAATGCAAGTAGGTACCTACAGGATTTACGAGATGGCGTTACAAAATACAAACGCAACTAAATTTTAAACGCTAAGTCTAATGGCCGGTTTCTGAATTGAGAAACTATCAATGGTACGACAATCGCATCACATTCGTTACAATATCGGCTCTAACGAGTTGAATCAAATTTCGGTTAGAATTAATAGCCAGTTTCTGATTCCAAGACTTGAAGTTGTGTCTTGTCAACACCTACTTACGTACAAATGTACAATGCGTAGTACAAAACTGTGTGTAAGTAGGCAATATACAGCATCCGGTTTTTGATTGGGCACGTCGAGAAGAGTGAGAGTTCAGCTATTTGCTTTTGATTTGCTTGCTTGAGTTTTGTAGAGCATTATCTCTATCATACATCAGAGAGGTGGGCTAAATAACTGTGTACTGTGATTCACAACAAGATCCTGACGAAATGACAATAGGCGTGTCCTGAATCAGTGTAATGTCAGCGTTCGTCCTTTGACCGAGTCCTTTGAACTTAGCCTCAGTATCTCCAAATATAATACAATTCTGAACGATCCTAATAGCGACACTATATATATACTTACCTATATAGATATACTTACATCGACATAGAATGAAGTGATTGAAAATAAAGAATTCGCGGGATCTTACCCCTCTTCACCACAGCTTAACCAACGGAAAGCGTCACACGTTTTTTCGAAATCAAATAGCAACATCTGTCTGTATTTACTTAATGGGACTAACAGTTTGATACCTTCATAGAGTAGTGTTTACAAAATATTCAACCTATACGGTTGAATTATAATTAGGGTTGGATGAAGTTCAATGAAAATTAAAATATGTATGATTGGAGAAATCAGGAGGACCATTTTTATTTCTAACTAGGCGCGTTCGCGAATTAGCCCGCGTGGACTTAGATCTTAATAGGTTTTAATTCTTTTGCACGGAACTCTATTCTTAGAAACAAAATAGCATATTTTACACCTAGCTATCTATCAGTGAGAATCCCGTCAAAATCGGCCCAGGCGTTCCAGATGTTATCTTATTCAAACAGACAGAAAGACAGATTTAAAAATTGTTTTTTTTTGTTGAAGGTAAGTACCGCGTATACTCATTGAAAAGCTGTTATTTTAACATTCAATTTCAATTTTATTTATTTGTACAGATTTATATAAATGACCTCCCCTGCTACGTAAGGGACAAAATAGTATTGTTTTGTTTCCGGTTTCCTCGTGTTATACTAATTTGTCATACCGGTATGACCACGATGATATAGATATCCTTATGGTCCTACTCTCATTTCGGCACATGAGGAAAACAAATGATACATTACTAGAAAGAAAATGAAGAGCTATAATAAATTAGACATAATTTTGTATTTAATTACATTTACCAAAGAAAATCTAAGTATTTTCTGCAAAATTAAGTCAACACGCAGAAAATTATTAATATTAAATTAGGGAGAAACCACAGACATTTGATTGAGATTCATACGGAACATATCCGACATTCTCTGAGGACAAATTTATCACATACGCAATGTAGCTCATACGAAGTCGAGCGTTGGTTCATGAGGAAAACGCGGAACTTAAGGCTGTCAACCTCTACGAATAACTGCGTAACTGCATACGTTCACAAAATTGATTGAGAAATGCTACAATTAAACATTTTATTATCCATGCAGATAACTGGAATTAGAATAGGATCGAGTAGAATTGTTGTTATATATTTATTTTAAACAATATTATTCTTTTTGAGTAACAAAATTAATTTTAGCACTGGATCCGACCCTGTCTAATAAAAATACATCAGAAAAGTTATATTTCTTACTCGATACCATGGCGACGAGTGACCACTAGGTTGAAAATGTGCTTCAACGCCATATGTATACCTACTTGTGCGAGTTATGTGTATCTACAGAGAAAAGAAAAGGATAGCGCATATTACCAAGTGACTAGAAAGAAAGATAACGTGCGTCATAGATAAAATTACGTGTTCAGTCTGTATCTGTTAAGTCTGTGGGAGAATCCTATTTCTTTTTTTTTATACCACTCAGTTGGCAGACAAGCTCAATCAATCATTTATTATGTTGATCTTAGATTATTAATATGTCTAAATAGACAGTCAAAGCGTTGAAAGCGGCCAAAAAAATAGGGCCCAACTATTGGGCCCAAAACGATTTTCCTGCTTTCAGTGTCAGGCGCACTGTCAGTGGGCACGGACAATAATTAGTGATTTTGAAAATGACGGTTTGTGTGGTAAAAGTGTGCAGAAATTATAAAGGACATACTAAATCAATAAAAAAATCCTATCATCGGTAAATACCATTGTATCGTACCAATATTAACAAAATAAGCCATTAGCTTTTTTCTAATTTAATTTAATATTGTCGTCGCCATTTTATACTTAACGGGTGTGTTGCTAGTTACTCAAGTCAAAACTCCCATAAAAACGTTGCCTAGCGGGTATATTATGCAATATAATGTGCAATATAATATGAGTATCGTATGAGGGGTATTTCGGCTTGCTGAGTACGAATTTGATGTCATTTTTGCAAGACAAAATATTACCACTAAGTCGGAGTTATGAAATTTCAGAATGGACTTGTTATCATGTATTTTCGGTTATATTTTTTCAGAACACCAAGCGATCCAGTACTAAGAAACCGATGGATACAGATAATACGAAAAAGTCGTAAAGAGGTATTCTGGCAACCGACGAAAAACTCAGTTGTTGCTCTGACCATTTCAATAGAAAAGAGTAATATTTGGTCAATGAGCAGCGACACCTAAGATTAAAGAAGGGAACGGTGCCTCGTAAGGCAAGTTTATAAAATAATAATAAAAATATTCCACAAAAACGGGTACAATTATTACCTATTGTAATTTTATTTCCTTGGACGCTTTTACAGTCTCCTAATACATACAGAGTTTAAATGTAAAATTTAAGCGGGATTTGCCCGACGTTTCGCGTAATATCCTTATCATGCAATGTAATTTTCTAAAAGTTAATATTACAAATAAAGTTGGTAATGATTTGGCTTAACCTAAATAATTTAAAAGACAACACCAATTGTACTAATTTATCAAGCAAGCAAGCTCATGCAGCAAGATAAAAATATATCAATAATTTTCTTTATTTTTGACATCATTAGTTTTATTTATTTATTTCACAGGTCCCGCTCCGTGCAAATATTTGTAGGTATGTATGAATATTTGAATAGTATATTTGCATTGGTCTGGGCATTCATCTCAATCGGTTAATACTTATTCAATATTAATAGCTTCAAAATTCAGTTGCAAAATTTGACCCGAACATACATACAAACAGCCAAGTTGAATAAAATTTGTAAGATAAGTTATGCGTCATATCACAAAAATAATCAAAATAATAGTAGTCCAAAATACTTCAAGTATGTACTAGCTTTCACTAAACCAGTCTATAATTAACATTACGATAATTCGACCAACGAAACATGTTGTTAATGTTGTATCAATATTATTCATTAATACATAAAATATTCCCTATTTTTAAGGCAGTTTTTAGCAACTGGTATCTATTTATACACGCACACTAAAAATGCAAACTGATATGACGCGAGTGTAAGACGAAGCTGTCACGCACACTATTATGGAAAATTCGTCCCATTTCTTTTTGTTCTTTTGCAGCGTGATGCTCTATCTAGACATATTAATAATCTAAGATGTTGATAATATGTATAATTACTTAATATAAAATATGTTGTTATCAGGGCGTGCGAAGTGAGCCCTATCACTATTCCACTATCTACTCATTTTTATGGTACGCTTTACTGAGAAACTATCGCACTTTCAGGTTTGGGCTTTTGTTTCGTTCTATCAATCATGAAAATATTATTTTATCTATATTTTTCAGAAATACAAATATAACAATTTTTATTAATTAAATCTTACTGTATTATTAACGCCATATGTTGAAATTTATAAAATTAAATAAGACATGTGTATTAGACACGAGACTGTTACTAGTAACGCCACATCGGTTAGAAAACTAAAGAATAAATGTTTAGATAAAAATACCATAATAGACGATTTTTTGGTAAAAAACTGACTTCAAAACTTCGGTGACATCGTTGGCAAAATGCAGAAGTGCTGCCTTACCGCTACACCACAGAGGTCGTCATGCGTAATGTTGGTATGAGCTCGTAATTAGGTACTTTTTGGATCATATAACAACATGTTTAATATTTGGTTGGGTTTCATGGCCAAGGGCACAGGTATGAAAATTTATTTTCCACTGTACTATCAAGGGAACTGCTAAGGGTACTCAGGAAAAGGAGTTTTTATGGTTTTTCGTTATTGCTTCGTGCTACTATCGTAACACTCCGTTATTGAATCATGGACTCGATACTTTTATGATACGAATTCCGTAATTTTTTCGTGCTCACACATTTAGGTCTGTCACAACAAGGCAACATACCAACATAAATAATATAAACAAATAGGTCATCTTTTTTATTGAAAGCGGTCACAACCTAACTAATACTTAATAACTGGAGAATCATAAATAATTATTAAAAATAAAAGTAGATCGTTCATATATCGGACTTCAGTTCAAGCATCACTTTTTCACCAGGCTTGAAGGCTGGCATCCCGAGGTACGGACACGTAGCACAGCGGAATGCATCGCCGAGATAACACTGGAATAATTCAAAATATTCGCATGACCTTATTCGTAAAATCTATATAAATAAAAATGAATCACCGAAATGTATGTATGCGCATAACTTCTGAACGACTGCACGAAATTGGATAGTTCTTTATTTTTTGTGTTCGTTATTGTCAGAACGAGGTTTGTTTGAAATAAATTAAAAAAGAAAACGAAGAAATAAAAAAATAATGTTTGGAAAGTCCACGGGCAAGGTGCTATAATTGCACCGGGCGTAGCCAGGGCGCGCAGCTAGTAATAATTGAGCTGAGTGAGACGAAGTCGAGCGAAAGCTCCTCATACCTGACTTCAGGATTTTCTTTGTCAGGTCTCCTCCTAAACTAGTAATCCAATCAGAACCAAATTTGGCATGATTAAAGAGGTCAATCAGAGGAAGGTTTATGGATATATTTTGAAAAAAATAATGCTACCACAGAGGAATGATCACCGTTACAAAAATTCCAGATGGAATTACATAATAACCGCTCGAGACACTGTGACCAAACTTTACACGCTCAGAAAGCATGTCCAGAGTTGTGACTTTCAAAAAGAATTTTCAAAATCGGACTTGCCACGGAGGAATGATCACTGTTCAAAATGTTCAAAATCTGATTCACGATGTCTCACTCAGCACAACATTGCAAGCAGCGATTCGCCTTGCAGACCTAGTATAATATGGGTTTATGGGCCAGTCTCGACAGGGGTAGGACGAGTACCACATTCAGTCATTCACACACGTGTGTGTGTGTGTGTGTCGTGTGTGTGTGTGTGTGTGTGTGTGTGTGTGTGTGTGTGTGTGTGTGAGAATGAATGAATTCATTCATTAGAAATTCACTCATTTCACATCGATGTTAACTTGTTTTTGGGGCCCCACCAAAACCTTCGGAGCCCGAGGCAACTGGGAAGCCCGAGGCACTGCGAACCGGTACCCCAGCTGATTGACGGACTGCTCTAGCGCAGGCTTTCCTCTCGAGTGCGGGAGGTCAGACGGCCGTCGCTATCATGAAAGCCGTATGAGCCAAAGCAAACCAAGGATAAAGAATCAGAAAGATCCTTAATAGACTAAATGTGACTGAAAATGACTTAATACTTAAAAGCAGATTATCAGAAAATAGTTATATGTGCCACTCATTTATGCTTTTTCCAACTGACTACATTGAAGTTGATAATATTATTCTTAAATTAAAAAGGAAAAGTGCACCTGGTTTTGACACAATTTCTAGTGAGTTTCTTAAAAAGTTTCATACCGCTTTATGTTATCCGATTGCCCATATTTGCAATTTAAGTCTCAGCCAAGGTATCTTTCCAGCCTCATTTAAAAAAGCAGTAGTTGTTCCAATTTATAAGGATGGAGATGGGGACACTGTATCGAACTACAGACCAATATCCCTGCTCAGCACGCTGACCAAGATATTAGAGAAAATTGTGAATCACAGGCTTACAAAGTATCTTGAAGAGAATCAACTGTTGTCCAATAATCAGTATGGATTCAGGTCTGCTAAATCCACCACTGATGCTGTTCTTGCATTCTCTAATATGGTAGCGGAATATGTAGACAAGAAACTGAAATGTGTAGGAGTGTTTCTTGATCTAAAAAAAGCGTTCGATACAGTGTCATTATCACTCCTCTTGAACAGACTGGAAATGTTGGGAGTGCGTGGATTAGCCTTGGATTGGTTCCGTGACTATTTAAACAATAGAGAACAGGTGATCCGGGTGGATGGTACTTTTAGTAATACAACTTACACAACATATGGCATACCGCAGGGGAGCACGTTGGGACCTACTCTGTTCCTTGCATACGTCAACAGTCTTGCTAATATTAAACTACCGAATGGACATATCTTTGCGTTCGCTGACGACACCGCGATTCTATTTCATGGAAAAACGTGGGAAGATGCAAATAAATACGCAGAAGCAGGGTTAAGAGAAGTTACTCGGTGGCTTGAAGATAATCTACTTACAATTAATGTGGCAAAAACTAAATACATTTGCTTCCATAACACCATACGCACAAAGTCAAAGTCAAAGTCAAAAACCATTTATTCTGCATAGACCATTAATACGGCACTTACAAAACGTCATAAAAAAATAAATAATCTAGTGTTTGGCAAATGGACCACCGGTTCGAAACGCGGCCCTGTCCTGAGAAGACTCCGGCAAGAAACTCAGCGGGCTGTTTTTTTTTTTGGTCTATTTACAAACATATTTACTTAACCTAAGTACAATATTCCATTTGAGTAGCATAGAGAGAGAGCAAACAGTTCATATCCAAGCTTGTTTGTCGTCTAAATAGTCTTGAATTTTATAGTAGCCTTTTTGGCAGAGTTTACTTTTAATTTGGCTTTTAAATTTATGAAGAGGTAGATTCTTCATTTCACTAGGAAGCTTGTTGTAGAAGCGTATACAGTTACCCTGAAAGGAATTACTAATCTTGTGGAGTCGACTATTACAAACCACAAGATTGTTTTTATGTCTAGTATTTACGTTATGTATATCACAAAGCCTTAAAAAATTGGACCTCCTGATAGCTTTTCTTTATCAATGCACAACTTTCCTTGTAACAGGCTAGATAGACCACCCAATAATTGTGTTTGTGATAAACTTGAGGCAACGCAAACCATTAGGTACTTAGGAGTAATAATAGACACCAATTTAAGATGGAAACCCCACATTTCTACACTAACAAAAAGAGTAAGGAAGCTTATACCGATCTTTAGAAATCTAAAGGATGTAGCAGACCATGCCATACTTACTACTGTGTACACGGCACTATGTCAATCGCTCCTAACGTATTGCTTGCCTGCCTGGGGAGGAGCAGCAATGACTCATATGCTTGAGATAGAGAGAGCACAGCGTGCAGTTATAAAAGTAATGTTGAAGAGACCACGTCGATACCCAACAGAATCTCAATACAATGAGGCCGAAATGCTATCCGTCCGGCAGTTATACATTCGTGAAACAATTCTGAGATTCCATACCACGACTTCTGCAACACACGATGATACTAATCGAAGGAGACCAATGATCCAAAATAAACGCATATATACAACATTTGCACAACACCAATACCCCTTTCTTAGTTCCTTTCTATACATAAAGATCAACAAGATGAAAAAAATATAGTAGGTAAAAATAGGCACACCTTGAAAAAGTCACTATTTAATAAACTTATTAAACTGGATTACACAAAAACTGAAAATTATCTCAAACCTATATACTAAACACGAGCTAACACTAGCAAACACACACAAACACACACTCATACACTCACACACACACACACACACGCACACACACACACACACACACACACACACACACACACACACACACACACACACACACAATATACATAATATATATATCTACAATTAAGTCTAGTTTCTTATGTATGAGATTTCTATAGTTGTTGTTTGTTTTTCTCTCTTTTTTATTTTTATTGTTTATAACTATGATCAAGGATCATGCAGGAAGAGACTGACTCCCAAGATACAGTTCACACTAGTTTGGGAGTCAGAGGTTTTGTAAACTAGATCTAAGTTACTGAACAATAAATTATTATTATTATTATTATTATTATTCAGAGCTGTGGGTGAAAGAGTCGAATGCAACCGGCAACAACGCAATGATGATAAACTACTCACACTTCCACAGGAGGATTTCGGCGTGTCCTTGGTCTCGCCGCGGAGTTCCTCTGCTAAACCACAAGAACAATCTGCGCACGCCTTTCTTTTACCAGTTGTTGCACAAACTGGAAACAATAAATTAGCAACCTTGAAAACACAGAAACGGACTTTCTTTATGAAAATTCTACTAATATTATAAACGTTAATGTTTGTGGGGATGGATGTATGTTTGTTACTCTTTCACGCAAAAAGGGATCAACGAATCTGTATGTTATTTGGCACAGAGACAGATTATAGTCTGAAATAGCTAGTACAGGCTTTTTATCCCGGGAATAGGTCATTGAGTGGCAGGAACAGGATCAGTTTTCACGCGAGAGAGCCAGCGTTAGCTGGTAGGCTAAAATTTCGCGACGAAAATATGGCGGTTCACCATTATATTTACAAATCCATACACACCTCGCGACCTTAATTAATTTTCAATGAATGTAAAGTGTAAAGTTTCGGGTGATCCCTCAAAGAAATCGCCATTGTTCTACGTGTCCAAGCAGCACTACTCATGCTTATTTCAAGTTTCGTTACTAATGCTCTTAGCTTTTTTTTGCGTGGCACAATCCCCTCGGGTCACCCACCTCCCGCAGTTGATGGACTCGAACCAACCAAAACCACACGCCGTCTTAGGTCTCTATAACGGGGGTGTAGAATCGAAAGCCTTTTTGCAATAACAAACATACATGCATCCAGGTATCCTCACAAACTTTCACGTTTATTATATCAGCATAAAGAATTATAAGTAACACTCGAAACTGGCGGGCTTGCATGAAATGTTTAATGTCAGTAGAGGACGCTCGTGAAGTATGTAAGCCATGTTAGGACAGAAGCAGATTACAGGTTCAGGTCTCTGCTTACCCCAGAGGGAAAAAGGCGTGAGTTAACGTATGTATGATTATAAGTACGGCGAAATAATGTAATACCATTCTTTACTAAGCGCAATAAGAATGTACAAAACAAACGTATAAATGAAACAGCTCCACTACACACAGTAGAGACGTTGACCTTCTATGAATGGAATCATTGAAACGACTCGTAACACAAAACCTCAACTTACGCGACCGATTTGGAACACAAAACTTCAACCAGCGATGTTATTTTGCTATCAAGATAACACGTTACGTGACGTGCTCGTACAATGAATGATAGCTTGTCCTTCTTCATGTATAGGTAACATTAAAAAATACTTACTAAATTTATAATTAATGTTGGTAGGGAGTGATTGTTATGAATATTGCAAACCTTGATTTTTTTTAAGGAAAACACTACCTGTTGTCTTTTTGACTCATAATTTAGTTACTAATGTTACAAATAAATATTATATCGCTACTCACTACTAAGCGCTACACTTTTTTCCATTATTGAAGATAGTCCCAGAATGGTCACGACCGTTAAGCCGACGGATGAAAGACGGCTGATTACGAATAACAAGTACCCATTTCAAAAATTTAAAAGCGGCACCACAGAGAAGTTACGAGGAAATTGTTTGTGTTGTCTAAAAGTCAAAATTAATTAATTCTGTATAGACTATTAATACAGCACAAACAAAACGTCAAAAAAAATTGGACTAATGTTTACAAACATGTTTACTTTTTTTTCTGCAGTGGCTTCCATAAAAGTCAAGATAAGGTAGGAGAGCAGGCTCCAGACTCCAAAGCAAGCTTTGGACGCAACTGGGACTAACGCTGTGATTGCCTGTATCCCCGAAGGAGTAAGCAGAGGTGTATTACACACCCACGATTCACTAGTTATATTTAGGTCCCAATGTAATAGGGGGCGAGTCTTTTACTATCTACCGGGCACATTATTAAGCGAGCGATAATTTACATTTATTATTGCACACAATTACGAACAGTCAGATGTGTGTGCCCGGGGCGACTGGGGATCGAACTCGAAACCTCGTCTCAGCAGTCCGTTACGTACGCCACTGGGCTATCACCGATTTTGATGCTGCGATGATGATGAAAAATATCCACAAACCTCTTAAAGATTGCTGGTCTGGTTTCTTCAAGTCATCCTCATCTAGGAGCTGGTTGTCATCAATTGTCTCATCATCACCCCCACCTCCCCATGCTGCTTCTACATCACTATCATCTAATTTCCATACTGCAGGTTTATTATTCAGTTTTAATGAGGCTTTTGAACCAACCTGAAAATGTTGTTCATCAGAGCCTTATTCAAGTACAAATATTACATGCATATTTTATTAAAATGATAATTTTTTTAATGTGACTCGTAGCTAAAGATTGGATTTCTGGTTATGAATTCTTCTTTTATCATATTTGCATTTGAAACATTTTATGCTATTCATTAAAAGATTTTTCTGTTTTGGGCAAAAACAATTACCAACAGTTGGCTTAATTGGTGGCAGCTATTTGATACAAACTTAAAATACATGTACCTACTCTAATCGAAATATTAACAGAAAGGGTGAATGCACTATATGTATAAATATTCTAATTTATTATTATTATAAATTGGAATTCAAATATATTCAGATGTCTAGAGCTGCATAAGCATGCATTTTTGCTAATATAAACACAGTTGACCCCAGTGGGGCGTAACTGTGGGGGTCTTCACACATACAAAAAAATATCTATCAAACTACACTTACTTCAAACTTAGGCTTCTCAGCAACATATAAATAATCTGAAGACTTTGTAACATTTACAAATCCATTTATTTTGAGGACACTACTTATATCTATCTCATCTTTAAGCACAACTTTGCCACTGGGTTTGAGAAGTTTTACTATTAATGCTAAGATACTATCTGTATGTTTGACTGTGTATGGCGACAGCCAGTTGGATATTACAACTTCATATGATGAATGTGGACGTGAGGCTGAAAAGAAAAGATTTAATTATAAAAAAAAAAAAAAAAAAAATTATTATGCTAATGTCTAGAATAAGCAACCTGGAGTGGCAATAGGTTAGTCACATCCACAGAAGAACTGGTGGCTGTTGGAGCTTACAAGTCCTAAGGTGGAGACTGTAGATTGAGTGAGGTCTATGTCCAAAAGTAGACTGATTGATGTACATTGTCTTGTGAGCTTGCATAATATATTAGCCAAAACATATTTGAAGACTATATATACTATATATACTATGGTTCACAATTTAATAATTGTTTATGTTTGAATTTGGTATTTGAAATAAAAAATATACATATTATTATAATCTTCTTATATATAAAAATGAATTGCTGTTCGTTAGTCACGCTAAAACCCGAGAACGGCTGGACCGATTTGGCTAATTTTGGTCTTGAATGATTTGAGGAGGTCCAGAGAAGGTTTAAAAGGTTTGTCATCGATTGAGGCAGTACGAAGTCTGCCGGGTCAGCTAGTGAAAAATAATACCATAAAATTATAAACCATTGTGGAGGGAGGTTGAGGCTGAATTTCACCATTGAATATAAACATGTTCAATTCAACTTAACTGTGTTAGCACATTTGACTCAATAAAAGTGAGTAAAAGTGAATACTCAGTTTAGTTAAACGGATTTTCACTGGTATGTATGTGGTTCCGTGTACAGGTTTTATTATAAGATATATTTTTAGTAAATTAAATCAAATCATACTACAATGCTTCAGTGCTTCCAGTACAGTATCAGTACAGAAGTACAGTCTGTACATGGAACCCAATTAGGTGGCAATCAATTATAGTTTGACCGGTATTGCTGTGCCGCTCCCTAGGAATGCATGCAGTACAAACTAGGGGTACAGTGGTGCCGGTCAAATTATAATAACCTATGTAAATATACAAAACAATGATTATTATGATACATACAGTATGTTAGTATGTGCTTGTTTAGTTTTTATTGAAGTAGCTACATAATTTTTTGTTTGGCAGCTTTTCCTACAAAACTACTACAATATTATGTATTTAATTAGACCATTAGAGGTTGGAAACAGAAAAAGAAGGTCAGTAACAATTTTACAAAATAGTACTATTGAAGTTAGTGCATTCCTCATCTACAAAAATCCTTACAGAGATCAGTAAATAAAATACTTACATTCAGTAATCATTTCCGAGTTTTCTAAAACAACTGTTCCATGTTCAACTTTCCCTCTGACCTCTTCTACCAAGTTGCTGATAGAACTCTGGTCATCCTTGTTCCAGATAACTAGCACATTATCACCAGCTTTAATATTCTCCATTTTAAATGATTATCTGGTCGTTTGCACACTGATCAGTAAATATTGTCTAAAATCTTAAAAGAAATAGTTGTGGAAAAGCAACAATATAATAGTAATTGTAAGAAATAATTGTAGATCCGTTCGTGTTTTGTTACTGTAAATTGCAGGCCAGTAAGAATAATTTTGTATCACTTTATGAATAGTTTTCAGTTAACCAAATAGGTTTCATTGACGTTGTACCAAGAACACTATTTTATCTCTGCGCCTTCATTGATTTGTCAACACTACAGAAGTTTGAACGCAATACAATTTTTTACTACTGGGTAGTACTTATTCAGTTATATTGTAATAGTAAGTTAGCAGGATGAGCTGATTCGCTATATAATTTGCTAATTGCGTGATTGCTGACTGCGTGAGTGCTGACTTCTGACTTGACCCAAGTCACCCAAATAAGTCTTGACAACTTGACATTTTATTTGCCAAAGTGTGAGTCAGCTATTTTGACGTATTTTGACAATTATAGGTATGTCCAATATCAATAATGCTCTTTGTGATAATTGTTTGTGTATGTATTATGTGTATAAATATGTTTGTATTTGTAGCTGTAGATCACACTTCAACTCTGCTTGAGAACCAAGTTTATTGATTCTTTTTTTTGACCGTACAATTTCATTCAACATTACAATCTCTCAGTTACGAATGACTTTTCACAACACTCTGACATTGGCAAGTTGTGGCATCACACAGAAGCCATCAATCAAGAATTGAATTGAATAATGCTCTTATGAAACTTTTCGATTCTTGAAAGAAAATTTTATAACTGCCACAGCAGAATCACTTTCATCTTGCATATTATACAATACAAGGTGGAAACGTTAAGTGTATCCCGACGATAATTTCGTCAATATCAAAGATATTGCAAAACTTGTGCATAATCCGTGCCATAGTAGACGATTATAAATATGTGATAGCAATAATACGAATTGTGAATTGTCAAATAGCGATATTTGTTTTAGGTAATTTTATGCGTGAAGCGATGCAAATTTTTCATATCAGTTTAAAGTCTTTAAAATTGGCGAATTGATCGTAAAGACATACTTACTTAACTTTCTCAACTTTAGATATAGGTAAGTCTAATAAGTTCATTAACGCATGGAAAAAAAAAAATAGGTATACCAAATAACTTTTGCTATAAGATCACTATTGAAATACATATTTCGAAGCTATTCGATGTAGGTATTATAAAATATCTTCATATTGTCAATCATCTTCACAGAACAATATACTCAGAGGAGATCATCTTCTAATTGTCTGTATATAGTTATTTTCAAAATTATTTTATTAAAAGTTGCCAGCAGTTTTGTCATTCACCTACGCCAATTTTAGAAAAAAAATGTAATTAAATAGGGTAGACTTTCTATTTAACTTGCAGGCCAGTCTGATTTATTGGCATTCTTGGTTGATACATTTTATTTCTTTGTACCCCAGGTGACTTCTATTATGGTTTTTTTTTATATATTTAGTCCGTCCAATTGACTGCACCCCGCCTGATGGTAAGCTGAGGTGAAGTCCAAAAAGTAGGGGCCACCAATTCTAGAGATTGTCCCTAGAATGGTGGCCCCTACCTAGACGGGCTCAACAGATGTTTCTTCACGCCCCATTTGAAGAGCCCAGGATTGTAGATAGAAGGGAACACGTGTGTGGGTAAAGTGTTCTAGTGCTTTATGGTCCGACAAAAAAAGGAGTCACCAAACCGCTAGGTTCGCGATGGTATCGATTGCACTGTATGAGGATGACACCTAAGTCCTGCACGTGTTGTTCGGGACAAGAAGGGAGAAGGAGGAATCAATTGGAATAACTCATCGGAACATTCACCATGGTATATGCGGTAGAATACTGCCAAGGAGGCTATATCTCTACGCAGCTGCAGAGGCTCTAGAGAACTGGTGACTTATGGACTATCAATGATCCGGACTGCTCGTCGCTGCAATCTATCGAGAGCGTCTAGTAAGTACTGAGCGGAGCCATCCCACAGGTGAGAACAGTATTCCACGCAGGGACGAATCTGAGTCTTATATAAAAGACACCGCTGCCCCGGCGTGAAAAACCGCCTCACCCTGTTCAGCACTCCGAGTTTACGAGAAGCTGTTTTAATAACGCTCTAAATGTAATTTTTGTTATTAAGTTTGCAGCGAACATCCATACCGAGCATGTTAATACCGTCCTGCAGTGGTAGTGGTGTGTTCCGAAGAGTTGGGAGGGGAAGGAAAGGAGATACCTTTGCTGTAAACGCGCATGCCTGTGTTTTCTTGGCATTGAACTCGACCAGGTTCTCAGATCCCCATTGGGAAATGTGGTCTAGGTCCTGATCGAGCTCAATGACAAGTTGCTGTCTTCTCTCCTCGATGTCAGTCCGCTTGGCCGCTGAATGTCCGAGATAGCGCCCATGCAAAGTACTGTCATCTGCATAGCAATGTATGCTGCCCACGGACAGCATATCATTGATATGCAGAAGAAAGAGAGTAGGCGATAAGACGGACCCCTGAGGCACGCCAGCATTAACCTGCATGAACTCAGAAGCCCGGCCGTCACAAAGGACTCAGATGCTGCGCTCATGCAGAAAACTGGCAACCCAGCTGCACAGTCGAGATGGCAGACCGTAGGCCGGGAGCTTGGCAAGAAGCGAACTGTGCTAGACCCTATCGAAAGCTTTGGCGATGTCAAGGCTGATAGCCAGTGACTCGCCATGCTTGTGACATACGCCAGAAGATCACCCGTTGACCGTTTTAGCCTAAAACCATATTGCCGGTCGTTAATTATGGAGTGATCTTCTAGGTAACGCATGAGCTGTGCGTTAATAATGTGTTCAAACACCTTGCTGAGAACTGAGGTGACAGCTATGGGTTGAAAGTTACCCGGATCGGACCGATCTCCTTTTTTGGGGACCGGTTGTACGTTTGCCTCTTTCCAAGCCCCCGGGACCAATCCCGAGGAATAAGACAGGCGATACAGTCGCGTCAGCGTTGGAGCTAGTTAGCTATGCTCGTTGGAGCTAGTTAGCTATGCGCAGCGGAGTTCCGCTGCGCATTTTTTAAGAACCACCGCTGGGATACCATCAGGGCCACTGGCTTTCCGGACCTCGAGTGACTGTAGTGCAGCGCGAACGTCGCATTGCCTGATACGAATATCAGGCATTGAGTGGTCACAAGTGAACGGTGTTGGCGGCTGCAAGCCAAAGTCGTCGATTCTGGAGTTAGCCGCAAAGAGGTTAACCAGCATATCTGCTTGCTCTTGCGGCTCGTGAGGCCAGTGAACCGTCAGGGTAACGCAGCGGGGGCAGCGAAGGCTGGCAGAAGTTGGATGCACGGCTTTGGCCAGTCGCCAGAACCCACGGCTACCCGCGGGATGTGACATGAGTTGCTGACCAAGCCGTGCTATGCGCTGGGCATCCGCTCTGACGTATGCCCTCTTGCAGTCCTTAGTGGCCCTGTTATACACCGCCTTGAGGTGCCCTGCATTCGGATCGCACTCGACTCGTTTCCTAGTCCACGCGCGGTACGCCGACTGTTTCCCTTGAACAGCATCAGCGCACTCGCTCCCAAACCAAGGCCGAGTTCTGCGGGCGCTGGTGACCTCAGTATGTGGAATATAATATTCCATACCCAAGCTGATTTCACCAGCGACGGCAGAAGCACAATCCGATGGGTCCTTTCCATCAAAGCAGCGCTCAGACCACGGAACGGATGCGAAATAATCTCCCATGCCGTCCCAATCCGCTGACGAGTAATGCCATAGCCGTCGCTTTATCACCACAGGTTGTGGAGGTGCAGTAACTGGCACGTTGGCGCAGATCAGACAGTGGTCGGAGGAACCCAGTGGGGTTCGTACCGAAACACTGTACTGGTCTGGGTGGGTCGTCAGTAGAAGGTCTAGCAAAGAGGGCTCATGACTTGATATGTCTGGTATCCGGGTGGTCTGTTGTACCAGTTGAGTCAAGTCATGCGTCAGTGCGAATACGTAGGCGGCCCGTCCGGCATGGTCAGTTTTGAGAGAGCCCAGCCAGGTCTCATGGTGGGCGTTGAAGTCTCCCAAAAATACCATTTCGGCGGTCGGAAACCGCTCCTGCGCAACATCTGCCGCCTGACTCAGGTGGTCGAAGAGTCGAATTCTCGGTATCCCCGTGATGCGAGCGGTATAGGCACATGTAAACCTGGCTAGAAGAGCCATGGTCCACGTGTAGCCAGAGGACTGAAAAGGATGGGTCCTCTAGGCAGCGCAAGCGGCGACAACAAACATCCGCCCTGATATACACGCACACCCCGGCTTTTGCAAGGAAATTTTCCTCTATCATATAGCCGGGGTAGAGTAAGTAAGACGTATCATCAGGGCGGCGTATTTGCGTCTCAGTAAGAAAAAACAGTGCCGGCCGTGCCGTCTCAAGGTGGTGATGGACGGCTTGAAGGTTTGTATGGAGTCCACGAATATTCATGAACTCCACTTCAAAAAGTGCTGTGTTGGTGGGAGAAGGGTGTGCCGCTGTATTACGTGCTCCATTTCGTATTTGCGCTGCCATAGTGTGTTTATGTGAAAGTGAAGGCGTGAAAAAAAAGAGGAGACAGACGCCACAGCAGAGTTTGACAAAGCGCAGGGTTTGGTTTCCCTATGGATGCATGGCATGGCGGTAGCCGATCCGCCGAACGGAAGGGCCCCCGTACCCCCCCGAGTGTGATCGCCGGACCCACCATCCGGTCACCAAGCGGTACGACGAATCACATCGGGATTATGCGCGACCTGGTGGGGCAGCCTCCCGGGTTGGTTAGTCCCGTTTGGGCCCCTGTACTATGCCACGGGCGGCCAGCGGCACCACCGTTTCTACGGGCTACAGGCGGGTCGACCCACGCCATCCACACTAGACTCCGCCAATACCCCACAGGTCCTACAACTGCTGTGTCGGCTGGGTCCACATCCCCGGCTGTGCAGCTGCTGAACCCTGAACCCTGAACACAACCCAACCAATGTTGGGCTATTTTGAGGGTTTTCCGCAGCTGCATGGTGGTACCAACCCGGACCATAATTGTGCCACCAGTTTCCAGAGCCATGTTGGCCGCGCCAGTGATTGCTAGGTTGCGTGTCCGCTCTCCACGTGGGTCAGATGTTCGACCCGGACGTATGGTTGGATTATAGAGAGCACTCAGTTGGAACCAATAGGCTACTCCTCCATAGGGGGACGAAGAAATAAAAAAACTAGCAACAGTGTGCATGTATACAGTATAATCCACTTTTAATGCTAAACATTAACAGTCTTATTCATAAAAAGTTATGGGAGGTTTATAAGACTGCTATAAGGTGATCGTCCAAAATTTGTATTCATAACAGCATTTTAGCACTAATATGCTCTATAAACTCTCGATAAACTTCATATAAGTTATGGAAGGCAGGAACCTACTATAGCCGTGCCATAAAGCAATATTAGGAGAAAAGATGGCCGACCTGCGCAACAGCTGATGTGTTTGACAGCTCTGATTAGCATCGTTAGATACTTTGTTCGCATTAGTTTGGTGAATTATTGAATATATCTCTAATATCTCTGATTTGTTTCCAGACAATCACAAGCCTTTATTATTATTATTATTACTTATCTAGGTTAGTTACTTTGTGGAGTTTGTAAATTTATTGCGGCAGAGTGTTTATCAGTGTCTAGTGCCTAGATGTACTTGAAGCTATTGAAAATATTGGGAATCCGCGACCAAAAGTTTATCGACTATAAATTTATTAGGGAGCCATGAACTTATGTCTTCACTGTCTATTTTGGTAGGAGGTGGTGGACCACCACCCGTTTTAATTGGGTAAGGGTGCGTGGGGCCCCAAGCCCAACACATTTTCGTCTATTAATCTCTTATAGCGACACTATAGTTATCGAAGGCTTATAGAACAGCTAAGAATACAATATTTTAAAATACGTATGATAGCGTTATGAGACGTTTTAACTAAAGTACGCTATAAACCTTCGATAAGCATTTTTTATGAATAAGACTGTAAATTTGTAAATTATCTAAAACCCTTTTATACGTTAAATATGTTATTGATTGTGAATATCTAGAAGACTGTAAATAACTGTGATTGTGATTACTGCCTAGTGTGCTACACCTATGTAATCTATCACATCACTATTAAAGTCACTTTGACGTATAATAGTTTGGTTTCGTTGCAAACAGACTTTTATATTATTTAATACGAATGGAAAACGTTTTACATTTTAGCGTTTACCCAGCTACATACTGCAGATAATGTTTTTTTTTTGTGTCCATGCAATATTGTATTTTTTGCTAAAGTTCATGGTGGTCAGATGGTCCGGAGGGGTTTTTTCGTACCTTAGGTAGTAGCTACAGAAACGTTTATCTGTAAAATGAGTAGGTTTTTATTATTGTTTTAATTTCATTCCCTTTATAATATAAATAGATGTAATAGTTCCTATTGTATTCTCCTTACCTCTGTATATTACAATGAATATTTGCAAGTATATAAAAGTAGAGTACTGTGCTGCGTGTAACTAACCGCATTGAAAACAAAACAGAATAATATTATTTCAAGTACATAACCTATAAAATAGGTATTCCGTATTTACTATTGTAAAAATATGTTTTACGAAGCTTTTCTAGCAGGTATATGGGCGTCTGTAGGAAGTACGCTGGGAAAATTGACAGGAACTGTTGGCGTTGTAGTAAGTCTTTATTTTTGTTTTTGTTTAGAGGTATTATTATACATTGTATATTTTTTCATAACGTATAGCGCCATCTTATGACGCGCTATTGCAACTAAACGTACAGCGCCCGTAAGTGGCGCTGATGGATCACTTTGATCAAACGTACAAATTAAGGTAGGTAGGTACTTAATTTATATAATCAAAGCATACTTATAGTTAGGGATAAAAATATTGATAGATCCTACTCTGTACCTACTCTAGATGCGCAGTAGGGCTTTTTTGGGTGTCTTTGGCCGCAAGCGCGGGGCGAGTTTTTTTGGTTGGCCAGTTAGTGCAAATGCGCGAACTTTTGGCTTTTGTTCAAAATTGATGCCTTGGGTTATACCTACCTAATACAATTAAAAGTAAGTATACAATTTTATATCAACTTAAACATCATCACAGACAGGGCATCCTACCTGTACGGTACCCTTCCAAAGTCGAAACGTGGACACTGACGCTGGGGCACAATCTAAAAAGTCAGGCAGCTGGCTATGGAGCGAGCTATGCTTAAGGTTTTTTTAAGCATAAAATTTGTAATGAGGTCATCTGACGATGTACTAAAATTACCTACATAGCTCACAGAATAAGTAAGCTGAAGTGCTCTGAGTGGTAATGAGCTGACCACAACTGCCGAAGGACCGATGGCCGTTGGAACAAACGGTAAACGAATCGGTAAACGTAAGGTGAGACGCCCCAGCGAGATGAACGAAAGACCTGAAAAAGGTAGCTGGGATATACTAGATGTGAAAGGTAGAAGACAGGTGCTAGTTGCTTGTTGGGAGAGGCTTATGTCCAACAGTAGGGTATACTGTAATAGGCTAATTGATTGATATGTACATATTTATACCATTGAATACCTACTTGGCTCTAGCATTGTTAGTGCCTTTATTGCAGCCGAACCTGACTAAAACCTATCTCTGATGTCTGGGAGCCGAGATAGGCCTCGGAAAGGCCTGGCCACCATGTTTTATTCATTTGATAGACAGTAAACTCTTTTCCACTTTCTTAAACCCTACGTGTTAATCGGGTAATAAATTGCTCTTCCTGCTACCAAAGCCATCTCAAATTAGTTGTACAGAGATTCTTAACGGTTCGGCCTACGTGCCTCGGAGAGCATGTTAAGTCTTCGATCCTGGTTGTGATACGAACACCTGTGGCATTCGTTACGGGTAGTTGGAGCCCGAAAACTCCAACAAACTTTTTTTTTTTTTTTTTTTACGTGGTGAATGCTGTCTACCTGATATAACTACAAAACTTCGATTTCGCCAGTGGGTTGTGGAGGTGAGATGGCAGTAGCTTCAAGGAAAATATGGAAGTTCGGCCGTTTCGTAGTTAGACTAAAAGTCGACACTGAAAATTGGGAAAATGCTCGGAGGATGCTGAGCTTCGGCCAGACCCTGGCCCTATCTGACTGCCAGTAACGAGACTTTTTGGGGGAACTTTTGGTCGTGGATGACGATTGTACCCTCTCTGAATAAGAGTCATGGCGAGTAACAAAGTGAACCTGTAACGTGACTCATTCTGTGGGTCCGTGGCCTCTGCAGTATGTGGATCGGATGCAACAACGCCTTGTCTGGAGAAAAAAAGGAATCGAGAGACGAGAGCTTTTGTAGCACTTTACCAACATAAAAGTAATTTTGTATACCGTCTTCACATGTATTTCAAATATCTACTCTCAAATAAAGCTTTTATATAATAAATAGTATAACCCAAGACAAGTATACGCAATGCTTTTCCCTTTTCTTTGCTATTTTTTGTTCCCAGAATGAATAGGGATCATACGAGATTACATTATATCTCCAGTATGTGATATGTAGGTAGATGTACCTATTTTCGACGTACGTAAACAAGAATGAGATCTGCCAAAAATAAAGCCGTATCGTAAAAGGACCAGGTGCGGCGAGCGTAGTTTTTAGATTGGTTTTGAAATATTACTACAGGGCACATGTAGCCCAAGAAAAGCAATGTAATTATATTTTTATACATCTATAGATACTCATGCTTTTATTTGCATTTTAACTTGGGAATTAAATCAAGTTTAAAATAAATATAAGACTAGGGACCTAAATAGTAATGGAGGTTCCATCTATTAACAAAACAAGCCTAATTGGACATGGACTGATCAGTGAGTGCGTACGCGAACGAGCTATGACTTCTATCATACAACCTAATATACTTTATTAACATCGTGATAGTATCATAATCTAAGTACCTTTTTTTTTTGTGCGGAAATCCCTTCGGATACCCCCTAAATCTAAGTACCTCATTTTAAAAGAGCATTAGGTACCTAAAACCATTTCACATGACTTAACCTGTTAATGCTTGCAATACGAGGTACTCACGCATTGCTCAGTTTAGTCATTATCAAACATTTGGAACCTTTGGAAAAGCGTTTTAATATATATTTACATATAGGGCGTCCCACGGCGATGCCCCATAGAGCAAAAGTATCTTAGATAATGTAGATAGACAATTTTACTGAAGTGAGACTTCATCTTGATTTTCAAAAGAATTTAAACTGCATTGATATATTTTTAAATTTGAATTGAAATATTTGAAAATGTTTAAATACAGTTTGAATTGTTTTGAAAATCAAAAGGTAGTCTCTTTTCAGTGAAATTGTCTATCTACATTATTTAAGATACTTTCCCTCCATCTAGCATCGCGCCGTGGGACGTGGGCGAAGTGCGAGTCGGACTCGCCCATGAAGGGTTCCGTAGCAACAAGTAACAAGTAACAATTCATTCATTATTAATGAATGAATTGATTGATTTGAATTGAATTGTTTTTTTTAATTGTATGATTTTTTTTTTAAATTTTTATATTCTAGTTTTTGGATGAAAGGTAAATTGCGGTTTACGATTTATGACGTATTAAATGCCCTATGTAAAGTCCCGGCCTGCTTCTGCTGGGGTGACAGGCGGCCTCACCTGCCACCCCCAGGCCTGCGCTCATGGAGGACGAAGGTCGTTAAGCGACCTCCGGCGCCTGAGTCGCCTGCGACGTGCGGCGAGCATGTTGCGGGCTCGGCGGGCCGGGAGAGTTCTGCACCTACCGGGCGCGCTCCGCCATCTCCTTCGCGAGCATTACATGCTTGCAGAAGGAGGTGGCGGCGGCCCACGCGCTCGCGCTTCGCACCATTGCCGCAATCATGCTGCCGAGCGAGGGGACTCCCACCCCGATAGCTGCCACGAGGTCACGCCTCGGTGCCTCCCACGCCGGGCAGTCTGCCAGCATGTGCAGCCCTGAGTCCTCGCTCGCGTCGCAGTGATGACACTCAGGCGTTGGCTCCTTCCTGATCCGATGCAGGTGGTCCCCGAAGCACCCCTTCCCGGAGACCACCTGCGTCAGTCGGTACGAGAGGCTTCCGTGTCGCCTCTCTAGCCAATCCTCCATGATGGGCCTTACCACCGCTATTGCGGCGTGCCCTTGGTAATGGTAATGTACATGGTAATGTACCTATATCATATATTTTTATTAGTTTTATCATTCTCTTATTGTAGAAGTTACAGGGGAGGGGGAGGGGACATTTTACCATTTTGGAAGAGTCTCTCGCGCAAACTATTCAGTTTAGAAAAAATGATATTGGATACCTCAATATCATTTTTGAAGACCTATCCATAGATATGGGTTTAATGAAAAAAAATTTTTAAGTTTCAGTTGCAGGTAAGTATGGGGATCCCCCAAAATTTATTGGTATTTTTTTTATTTTTGTATGAAAATCTTAATGCGGTTCACAGAATACATCTACTTGCCAAGTTTCAACAGCATAGTTCTTATAGTTTCGGAAAAAAGTGGCTGTGATATACGGACGGACAGACACAGACATGACGAATCGATGAGGGTTCCGTTTTTTGCCATTTGGCTACGGAACCCTAAAAACAGCGTAACATGTAAATCTAATCTACCAATTTCACTCTCGGGATACCTACAACACTTCTCTCCAAATGTTCAATAAGCGACAGAGCTTGATTTCATTTTTGCAATCTGATCTTTATGAAAATAATCAACAGGGTGACAACTACTTGATATGGGGCGGCTTGCTGGTGGCGATGGTGATGGTCAACACTTGGGGCTGCAGACATTATCTGCGCTCTCTGGACGCTGCATCCAACTCTGCAGCGCCTACCGTCATATCAGCGGCCTCGAGTTACGTTCTTTCCGTAAGTGAATCTTTATTTCATTACATTTCTGCTCTCATCATCACAGCGTTAGTCCCGGTTACATCCAAAGCTTATACTTCAGTGCCCAGAGCCCGCTCTCCTACTCATTCTCTTGATTTGGCTTATCTTGGCTTTTGGAGAAGCGATTACCGTCTGATCCCTCCAGAGGAAAGCCTGTGCCAGATCCTCGTTCGTCTATCTTGGTAGGTCCCCATATACCCCTAATTCGCATTTAAAATACAATAATAAAATGATTTCTGACTTTAATATTTGTTCTATTAACGTAAGGATATCAACACATTCGATGAAGTCTGCCGTTTGAGTTGTTATTTCCGAGTTGCTTTTAAATATAATATAATCTCATTGCTTGAAAATTAATTAACAGCCAAAAGCACAGTAATAATATTTATACAGTATTATGACTCGGCCATGTCCTTGAAGTAAACACCTATAGTATTTTAATTTCATCTACTTGAGTTTCTATCTAGTTTAGTAATTGTACATATTATACTTTTTATTTAAAAATATGAAATTCGTTGTGACAGTGTTCAATAAAAGTCATGTTTTTTGATTAGTAGATATAATAAAAACACCCTTATAAATTTGAGACTGAAAAATATTTGCGGCTCGACTGATGACTGAGTAGTATTAAAATAAAATAATAAAAATCCTCATTCGTATAAAAAGTTTAAAAAAAATACTTTTGGGAAACATGGACAAGGAGAAAAAGGAATGTGTGTAAGATACCTTACAATTGCGATATATGTATTTTAAATGATCACTCCGTCGCCACTGCTACCTACTCAACCGAAATGCAAGATACAGCTCTTTTTTCATCTCAGCTTATTAACGTCCGATAGTTTTAGTCGGTTCAAGCCCGACATAACCGCCCCCGCTGGCCGGCGTGGGGGTATCCGAGGGGATTTCCGCACGAAAAAAAAAAAAAAGAAAGGTACGTACAGCACGACAAGCGCAGGGCACGCCGCAATAGCGGCGGTAAGACCCATCATGGAGGATTGACTAGAGAGGCGACACGGAAGCCTCTCGTACCGACTGACGCAGGTGGTCTCCGGGAAGGGGTGCTTCGGGGACCACCTGCATCAGATCAGGAAGGAGCCAACGCCTGAGTGTCATCACTGCGACGCGAGCGAGGACTCAGGGCTGCACACGCTGGCGTACTGCCCGGCGTGGGAGGCGCCGGGGCGTGTACTCGTGGCAGCCATCGGGGTGGGAGTCCTCTCGCTCGGCAGCATGATTGCGGCAATGATGCGAGCGCGAGCGCGTGGGCCGCCGCCACCTCCTTCTGCGAGCATGTAATGCTCGCGAAGGAGATGGCGGAGCGCGCCCGGGAGAGGTTTAGAACTCTCCCGGCCCGCCGAGCCCGCATCTTGCTCGCCGAGCGTCGCAGGTGACTCAGGCGCCGAAGGTCACTTAACGACCTCCGTCTTCCATGAGCGCAGGCCTGGGGGTGGCAGGTGAGGCCGCCTGTCACCCCAGCAGAAGCAGGCCGGGACGGTGGGGCGACTAGCGCCCCTCCCCCAAACCGGGGCAAGACGGGGACACCGTGGTTCCCAAGCCCAAGGGGGCCATCTCGATACCGGAGATGGCCCAGGGTCAGTCGGGGTGCGAGGGATATGCTCTATGGGCAACCTTACACCCCGAAGAAGACCTCTGAAGACCCGAGACGGCGTGCGGTTTTAGTCGGTTCAAGCCCGGCATAACCGCCCCCGCTGGCCGGCGAATCCGAAGGGATTTCCGCACGAAAAAAAAAAAGGTACCTACCATTTGTTACTCTGATAATCATTTTATAAAGATATTTCGTCTAATTTAATAATATATAATAAGTAGCTATGTACATAAGTAGATAGCCGAGCCACAGCGCCACTTTGCCATAATTATTATGTAAGTGCATGTACTTATTCCAATCAAATATTGATAAATTGCACGCTCACTGTCGCAGTGCAGTCGCTACTGGTTGTGTACTGAGTGTGTACCAAACTCGGGGCGCGTAGGTATGACCCGCGTTGGGGTGCGACTGGTTGGAACACCTCCGCGTTTGGTGCACCCTGGGCAACGTGGGCGATGACGCATCATTGATTGCTCCTCTGGAGTAGCTGGCGTCAACGTCAACGGCCAAGAGTCCGACCGACCGGCCCTTCTCAGGGCCAGCTGACCCCATTGCACGAGGGGGTCGGGGTATGGCGGGCCTGCAAGGCCCGCGGTGGTGGTCGCTCCAGGTACCCCTCTGCTGTTATCAGAGGAGACACTGCGAGCGACGTGTTGATCCGAGGGGATCAGGGGACGGGTCGGCCCACTGCTCGCGCAGGGGCCGACGGGCACTTGTGCCGCCGCCGGTGAGAGAGGACTAGCCATCCTCTCGCGTTCCGTAATCGGTGGGTGATCAGCAACGACCTAACTGGTGGCTCCAGAAGGGTACGCTGTGATCTTGCTGACCGGAGGGCTTGCCTTTATTGGCCGGCCCACGACAAGGAAAAGTCTATAACACCCGACAGCAAAGTCGTAAAAACCTATGGATACCAGCCGACCTCCATAGTATATAGGCTTATCCAGGTGCAGGGGGCACCGCCTGGATGGACCACCTTTCCCCCATACTCGTGGGATAAGCTATGGACACAAACATACATATCACAAAAAAATACAACGATCGACTCAACAAAAACAAAAACGGCACGAAAACGGACATCGAGAATGACGGAGTCTGCGCGGAAGTCGCGCAGCACTCAGGCGTGGAGGGGACGCCAAACACCTCGGCGGTGTCGGAGAAATTCGACACCGCCAACGAGCGTAGCCGGGCGAGCAGCCCGGCGGGTCTTGCTGTAAAGCGGACCCGTAAGCGCAGACGGCGCGCAAAGGCCCGGTTGGGGGAGGACGTGTCGGATGAGGAATGCACCCTCACCGGGACGACCTCCTCCAGCAGTGACGAGGCGTCAAAGCCTGCGTCAAAGGTGGCAGCAGGCCGCCGAGGGGCGCGAGGTGGAACGAGGGCTGGGCAATCCACCCGAGTCCCCTCGGCCCCTGAGAGGGCCGCGGGCAAGTCACCGCCGAGGCCTTCCACCTCGGCGGTGTCGGAACCAGGTGGGAAGACGCGGTCTCTGATGGAGAAACTCCAGCAAGTGACCGCGTCTTTCCGGGGGTCTCCGAACCCCGATCAGGAGGCGATGCTGCACATTGTGCTCGGCATCGCCTCCGAAAATGAGGCTCTCGCGGCGCAGCTGGCCGAGTCCCGTCGGGAGACGGCTCGACTAGCTGCAGCCGTCGAGGAGCTGAGGAGGGGGATGGCGAGCCCGACTCAACCAGCGCAACCGGTGCAGCGAACGCAACCGGCGGAGCGCGTGACTCGCTCGTCCGCGAGGCAGTCGGCGCAGCAGGCGCTGTCGGTGCAGCTGGAGCGGCCGGTGCAACCGGTGCAGCAGCCGGCACAGCCGGCTCGCCCACCGGCACCGCAGAGAGTACCACCGGCGGAGCCTTGGTTCGCGTACATGGAGGCGCTAGAGGAGCGTATGATGAGTCGGATGGAGGCCCTAATGGACTCCATCCGCCGTCCGCCTCTGGCGCCACCGGTGGCCGGCTACGCGACTGCAGCCCGGAAGGGTAATACCCGCCCGGCTGCAGTGGAGGCTCTGCCGGAGCCGGCTCGTCGCCCCGCTCCCGCTCAGGGCCCCGCTCCCACTCAAGGGAAGGGAAAGGGGAAGGGCAAGGGCAAGGGGAAGACGTCCCCAGCCCAGGCCCCAGCCCCAGCCCCAGTCGCGGCTCCGGTAACCCCCACTAGAACCCCCTTGGAAGGGGGTTGGGAGGTGGCTGGAGCCAACAAGAAGAGGCGGAAGGCCGCCAAGAAGGCCGCCAAGAAGGCCAGGAAGGCCGCGGCCGCCGCGAAGACAGCGCCGGGGAAGCTCCGTGCCCCTCGTACCACGGCCGTCGTCGTCACCCTGACGGCGGAGGCAGCGGGTAGGGGCATGGGGTATGCCGAGGTGTTGGCCAAAGTTAAGGCCAACGTCGATTTAAAGGCCCTCGAGATCCCGGGTGTCCGGTGCAAGAGCACACGGACGGGAGCCCGGCTTCTCGAGGTCCCTGGCGCCGCCAGTGGCCCCAAGGCCGACGCCCTAGCGGCTCGGCTGAGGGAGTCGCTGGACGCAGCCGACGTCCGGGTGTCCAGGCCCATTAAATGCGCAGAAGTGCGCATTACGGGCCTGGACGACTCTGTCACGGCAGAAGAGCTCAGGCTCGCCGTGGCGGAGGCCGGGGACTGCTCCCCGGACACAATTAAGGCCGGAGCTATACGCTTCGGCCGCGGTGGACAGGGGGCAGCAGTTGTCGGCTGCCCTATCGCGGCGGCCCAAAAGGTCGCTGACGGGCGGAGCCTCCTGGTAGGAGGCTTCCTGAGGGCGCAGGCACGGCTCCTGCAGGCCCGACCGGCCAGGTGCTTCAGGTGCCTGTCGGTGGGCCATGTGGGGGTGCACTGCACAGCGGAGGTAACGGCGGGTGACCGTTGCTTCCGCTGTGGCCAGCCCGGTCATAAGGCCGGCACGTGTAGCGCCCCGTTGCACTGCTTCAGATGTGCAGCGGGGGGCAAGCCGGCTGACCATAGGGTTGGCAGCAAGGTCTGCGCCGGAGGGGAGCCGAAGCCGGGAGGCCGGCCTTCCGCCCCTAGTTCGCAGCGGGATGCGGAGATGGGGGTTCCATAATGGATCCTCAACTCCGCATTCTGCAGGTGAACGTTGGCCACGGTGCCCATGCTCAGGATCTTCTGCGCCAGAGCATGGCACAGTGGGCCATAAATGTCGCCGCTGTCGCCGACCCATACACCCACCGGTTCCTCGGGCCTACCTGGGAAACCGCGCTGGATGGGTCGGCGGCACTGGTGCACAACCCTGCCGCCGGCAGCCCCCCTCTTGCCGTCGTTGCAAGGGGACCCGGCTGCGTGGCGGCGGCGGTTGGGGATATAGCGGTCGTGGCCGCTTATATCACGCCGAACCGAGACCAAGCTGCATATGAGCAATGGCTCCGTCAGCTGGCCGTCGTCGTCAATGCCTGCCAGCCCCGTCCGGTCCTTGTGCTCGGGGACTTCAACGCCTGGTCTTATGCCTGGGGTTCCCGACACGAAATGGGCGCGACGGGGCATAGAGGCAGGGCACTGGTGGACTGGGCCGCACGACTCGGCCTAGTCCTCCTAAATCGGGGAGCCGTGGACACGTTCGTGACCTCGAGGGGTAGCTCCATTGTGGACCTATCGTTCGCGAGCCCCTCGTTGGCGCGACGTGTTCAGGGCTGGCGCGTCGTTTTGGGGGAGGACACAAGTTCGGATCACCGATACATTCGGTTTGACGTGTCCCCCCCTGCGAGCGACGCGCCGGCTGCACCGGCTCCACCCGAGCCACGTTGGGCGCTTAAGCGACTTGATCGGGAGCTCCTCCTGGAAGCCGCCATCGTACAGGCCTGGGCCCCTGCGCCGGACAGGCCTGTCTGCATAGACGATGAGGCGGTGTGGTTCCGGGAGGCCATGACCCGTGTCTGTGACGCGGCGATGCCTAGGGCTCCGCCCTATAATCCGAGGGGTCAGGTCTACTGGTGGTCGTCGGAGATCGCGCAGCTCAGACGGGGCTGCGTGATCACGCACCGCCGGTGGGCCCGATTCCGTAGGAGGCGTCGCCGCCCCGCAGATGCGGAGGCCCGAGAGGCGGAGTTGTACGAGGGATACAGGGAGGCCAGACGAGCCCTCCGAGCGGAGATAAGGCGTTCCAAACGGGACGCCTTCCGCGAGCTGCTGGAGACGCTGGAGCGGGACCCTTGGGGGCGGCCCTACCGGATGGTGAGGGGCAAGCTGCGCCCCAAGGCCCCGCCGTTAACCCGGTGTCTCCAGCCGGATCTGCTCGGAGGAGTTGTTGGCTCCCTGTTCCCAGCGCGGGCGGTGGAACATGTTCCACCGCAGATGACTCCGCCTCGGTTGCGCATGGCGCCCGACGTGGAAGACGACGACGTGCCCGAGGTCACTTGGGTAGAACTAGAGCTGGCGGTGAGAAGGCTAAGAGCCAAACACACCGCCCCGGGACCCGACGGCATTCCAGGCCGAGCGTGGGTCCTAGCTCTAGTCGACGACGCTCTCGAGCCCCGACTGAGAGGGCTTCTCAGCGCATGTTTGGAGCGGGGCCAGTTTCCGAAATTGTGGAAGACGGGGAAACTGGTCCTCATCCGAAAGGAGGGGCGCCCGGCGGACTCGCCGTCCGCCTACCGGCCCATAGTGTTGCTCGACGAGGTGTGCAAGCTCTTTGAAAGAGTAATTGCGAAGCGCCTCGTCGAGCACCTCTCAAGAGTGGGGCCGGACCTGGCGGATGGCCAATATGGCTTCCGCCAGAGGCGCTCCACCGTGGATGCCATCATGCGCGTGAGGGCTCTGGCGGAGGATGCAGTAGCCCGGGGTGAGGTGATGTTGGCGGTGTCCCTGGACATCGCCAACGCGTTCAACACCTTGCCCTGGAGTTGCATTAGGGAGGCGCTCGTGTATCACGAAGTGCCTCTCTACCTCCGCCGCATAGTCGGGGCGTATTTGACGGAGAGAGCCGTCATCTACCCAACCGTGACCGGTCTCGGTCGGCGTGAAATGTCGTGCGGTGTTCCACAGGGATCGGTCCTGGGGCCGCTCCTGTGGAACATCGGATACGACTGGGTGCTTCGCGATGAGCTCGTAGGCGGTGCCGCCGTCACGTGCTACGCGGACGACACGCTCGTGACGGCGTGCGGGGCGACGTACCGCGAAGCGACCCGAAAGGCCACGACCGCGGTTGCCCAAGTCGTTAGGCGGATCCGGCGGCTGGGTCTCGAGGTGGCCCTGCATAAAACCGAGGCCCTGTTCTTCCATGGGCCTCGGAGCAAGCCACCCGAGGGATCCAGTCTCATCGTGGGAGGAAATCGCATCGGCATCAAGCCCCAAATGAAATATTTGGGGCTCGTGCTCGACGGCCGATGGGACTTCGGAGAGCACATCCGAAGTCTGGCCCCTAAATTGAAGGGCACAGCTCTTGCTCTGGCTCGGCTGTTGCCCAACATGAGGGGGCCCGATGACTCCTGCAGGAGACTCTACGCGGGGATCGTGCGGTCCATGGCCCTGTATGGGTGCCCAATATGGGCGGAGGCCCTAAGGACCAGAACTGTGCGGATGCTACGCGCTCCGCAGCGGGTTCTGGCCATCAGGGTCATCCGAGGGTACCGCACGATCTCCTTCGAGGCGGCGAGTCTCCTTGCCGGAACTCCGCCATGGGACCTGGAAGCGAGAGCCCTTTCGCAACTGTATCAGTGGCGAAAGGAGGCGCGGGAGCAGGGATGGAACCCCGAGCCTCGAGAAATCGAGGCCGTGCAGTCCCAGCTCCGCCAGGCCATCGTGGTGGAGTGGAAGGAACGACTTGGGCAACCAAGCGCAGGGCACGCCGCAATAGCGGCGGTAAGGCCCATCATGGAGGATTGGCTGGAGAGGCGACACGGAAGCCTCTCCTACCGACTGACGCAGGTGATCTCAGGGAAGGGGTGCTTCGGGGACCACCTGCATCGGATCAGGAAGGAGCCAACGCCTGAGTGTCATCACTGCGACGCGAGCGAGGACTCAGGGCTGCACACGCTGGCGGACTGCCCGGCGTGGGAGGCGCCGAGGCGTGACCTCGTGGCAGCCATCGGGGTGGGAGTCCTCTCGCTCGGCAGCATGATTGCGGCAATGGTGCGGAGCGCGAGCGCGTGGGCCGCCGCCGCCTCCTTCTGCGAGCATGTAATGCTCGCGAAGGAGGTGGCGGAGCGCGCCCGGGAGAGACTTAGAACTCTCCCGGTCCGCCGAGCCCGCAACTTGCTCGCCGCGCGTCGCAGGCAACTCAGGCGCCGGAGGTCGCTTAACGACCTCCGTCCTCCATGAGCGCAGGCCTGGGGGTGGCGGGTGAGGCCACCTGTCACCCCAGCAGAAGCAGGCCGGGACGGTGGGGCGACTAGCGCCCCTCCCCCAAACCGGGGCAAGACGGGGACACCGTGGTTCCCAAACCCGAGGGGGCCATCTCGAAACCGGAGATGGCCCAGGGTCAGTCGGGGTGCGAGGGATATGCTCTATGGGCAACCTTACACCCCGGCGTCTGTAGACCCGAGACGGCGTGCGGTTTTAGTCGGTTCAAGCCCGACATAACCGCCCCCGCTGGCACGCGGGGGGGTATCCGAAGGGATTTCCGCACGAAAAAAAAAAAAAAAAAAAAAAGGTATGACCCGCGTTCCGACCGTTTGTATGAAGATAGAATACTGTGGCCGAGCCTAGGAAAACTACCTACTAGCACAGATTACATAATATTATTCTAATACTACTAGCTATTTTTAACACGAGCGTAGGTACTCGTTTGTCACTTTTTTAACCCTATCCACTTATTTATTTATTAGTCCAGGTATTTTACTCGGTGGAAAATATGAAATCATCATCATCATATCAGCCGTAGGAAGTCCACTGCTGAACATAGGCCTCCCCCATTGACTTCCATTTTGACCGGTCTGTAGCGGCCTGCATCCACCGAGTCCCTGCGCTCTTTACCAGGTCGTCTGTCCACCTTGCGGGAGGCCTTCTTACGCTGCGCTTGCCGTCACGTGGTCTCCACTCAAGAACCTTTCTGCCCCATCCGCTATCGGTTCTCCGAGCTATGTGCCCTGCCCACTGCCACTTCAGCTTGCTGACTCGCTCTGCTATGTTCGTAACTCTAGTTCGTCTACGGATCTCCTCATTGGTGATTTGATCTCGTAGAGAAACGCCAAGTAGTGGCATAGCCCGTTCCATAGCTCGCTGTGTGACCCCGAGCTTCCTTATAAGGCCCATAGTGAGAGACCACGTCTCGGCACCGTAGAAAATATAAAATGTGAAATAACTACATAAAAAAAAGAATCAAATTACGTACTAGTAGGTAAATCAATATTATGTTATTGTCTTACCTTTTGAAGTTTCAGGTAATTTAAAAAATGCGTTCTCTAGGTGCGCTATTGAAGACAACGCTATTCAAGCAACTATTAACAGCACAATATAATCTACATTTGCACTTTGCCATTATTATTAAGTAGTATTAGTAAGTATTATTAGCAAGTACTTGTACTTATTTCAATCAAATATTCACAAATCGCTTACTGTTTACAAAACGGCCACACCATCCGTTCGTCACTGCAGCGCACTTGCGACTGGCTGTATACTGAGTGTATACCAAATTCGAGGCGCGTTGGTATGACCCGCGTTCCGACCATTTGTTTGAAGATAGAATACTGAATAGATATTATTACCGTGCTAAAAGCCTTGTACCTTGTACCTTGATTGGCCGAAAGCTCATAGATACAACTGGTGATTCTCGATGTAGATTGTTCTTGGTGTAGAGGCTGGCCATCGCAATTCAGTGTGAAAACGCGGCGAGTGTGATGGGCATTTTTGTACCGGGAACGGTCCGGGCCCACCCCTGACCGTTCCTGGTACAAACGTTGCAAAAGGTGCAAAAGTTTTGACTAGTTTAGTAAGTTAAATTTAACGTAAAAAAAACTATGAAATTCCCCGTCCTAGATGTTTTCTTTTTCCGATCTAAATCTATTTGAAATTAATACTCTAAAGATATAAAGTTCAAGGAATACTTACCTACTGAAGCTAATTAAACTGTAAACTGTATAGTTACGTAACTGTTAATGACTACATAAAGTCAGTTGAAATTATATGGGGGTTATTATACTGATTCCGTACTCAGGTGAATCACTGTAAGTTCTGCATAGCTACACAAACATATTTAATACTAGACGGCAGACACTAAAACTTATTATGGATGTTCACTGTGGACAGATAACTGCAATTTTTTTTTATACCACTAAGGTGGCAGACAAACACACGGCCCACCTGATGGGAAGCGGTTACCGCGGCCTATGGACGTGTGCAATACCAGTGGCGTCACACTCGCGCTGCCGACCCTGTAAAGGAAAGGGGATGGGAAAGGAGTTTGGGAGGGGGAAAGGATTTTGGGAGGGGATGGGAAAGGAGTTTGGGCTCCGGCACTCTCACTCACCAAACGGAACGCAACAGTTCAAATACTATTACTTGGCGTCGATATTCTGTGAGAGGGTGGTGCTTCCCCGGTCGAGTCGGCCCATTCATGCAACGGCCAAAATGACTGTTGCTTGACTCTACCACTCTTATGCAATATGACAGTACTATAAATGTGGCAAAATACTGGATATCTACCTTTTTTTTTTTTTTTTTATCATGCGGATATCCCTTCGGATACCCCCCCGCCGGCCAGCGGGGGCGGTTATGTCGGGCTTGCACCGACTTAAACCGCACGCCGTCTCGGGTCTTCAGACGCCGGGGTGTAAGGTTACCCATAGAGCATATCCCTCGCACCCCGGCTGACCCTGGGCCATCTCACCACTAACAGCATCGCTCATCCTGTCTCCTCTGAAAGCAGAGGAGTACGGAGAGCGATGTGTTCCCGCCACGTTGGGTATTGGCCGACGATCAATGCCAACCCTATGAAGGGGTGAAGGGGAAGCCATTGACCGCCGCCCAGGGTGTACCGGCCGCTCCGATTCCGTTCCCCCCGGACTGCAGCGGGATCGGAATCGGAGCGACACTCGAGGAGGTTACCCAACACACACCCCACTGGATATCTACCTAAACTCGTAACTCATTATATAATTTGTCATTTATATATGTAGAAGTGTGTCACTTAAAAAGTGACGGATTTAGGATTTCAAGGGATAATTTTGCGTGATCCGTTTATAGGATGAGGGTGATACCCCATGCGGTGCAAGCATGTGCGTTCTGGACAGGAATGGAAAGGGTGGGATTAATCAGAAAAGCTCCTCGGAACACTTCCCATGATAGGTTATGGGATCCATGAGAACTTTCTTTTTTTTTTTTTTTTATTCATATAATATATACATATACATGTTTTTAACTTATAATCTAGTACAATGTCCCACAAAACCGTACAAACGGTTTGACTCTTATATTTGACTTATAATATAATATTCTACACACACTACACAGCGCTAAACACTACACAGACCCAAAGTTACCATAAATTAACTGGCTTGGAATATGGGGTCCTGGAATGCGGATAAACATACTTAGATAAATAAATACACATTAAAATAGAAACATCCGTACCAATGCAAATATACATGTTCATACATACAAATATTTGCACTGTTAGACCGCTTTAATTCCACTTTTTATTAGCAGTAGATGAACAAGGAATAAATCGTGATTAGGCGTAGCCTTCCTATTTCATAGCACTCAATGGTGCTGACTAAACAATTTTAGAACTAGCAAAAGCTCAAGTAGGAAAACGTGTGAAACCGCCCGATGTCCATTTGAAGGAAACAGTTTATAGTATCTTAAATTGCATCGGAAAGAGATGGAAAGATATACAATGTCCCGATATGTTACTTTATATTAGTTTCAGTGTAAGATATTTATTAGAGGCAAGTAAGTTTTTCGATAAGTATTTCGAGTGCAACACGTGTTTTTAACGAGCATTTCGTAGCGTCTTGGTACTATATGTATAACATATGCCTACCTACACTCTCAAATAATCTTGTAAATTATACAGGACAGGAACCTGTATAACACCTGTATAATTTAATTAAATCAAGGTTCATTTCACCTCCTTAGTGGCGAAATTTCCAAAAACCCTTCCTCTTAGTGGATGCTTACAGGATGAAAGGCATCGAATGCTAAAATGTCAAGCTTGTAGCCCCAGCGGTTTAGGGCAGAGCTAGCAATTAAATAGATAATCGACTGCTAAGTCGCAGGTCGCGGGTTCGTTTCCCGCTCATTGCAAATATCTGTATGCATGAATATATCTATTTGCATTGATCTGGGTGTTTCTATGTATAATATGTATCTAGTATATGTATGTATGTATAATATGTATTTATTGTGTATATATGTATTCGTTTATCCGCATTCTAGAACCCATAACATAAGCTAGTTAAGCGATGCTTACTTTTTTTTATTTTTTTTATTTAAACCATAAGATACTTTGGGTCTTGATAGCGCTGCGTAAAATGTCGTACAGTATTCATTTATTGATTTATTTATTTATAATACAATTCCCCAG
Organism: Cybosia mesomella; assembly: GCA_946251805.1. NCBI lineage: Eukaryota > Metazoa > Arthropoda > Insecta > Lepidoptera > Erebidae > Cybosia > Cybosia mesomella. The sequence goes on from OX276401.1 coordinate 22,416,761, forward strand.
TAGCAAACAGTTCCTATAAGAATGGGGTTTGAATACGTAATCAGCAGTATACATATATCACTAACCAGGAGAGGAGGAGAACTTGGAACCTATTCCAGGGATAAAAGTAGCCCATGTGTTATTCTAGACTATAATAAATTTATCCCTGTACCAAATTTCAGACAGATCCGTTCAGCCGTTTCAGCGTGATTGAGTAACAAACATCCACACATCTTCACAAACATTCACATTTAGATGCGATTCTAAATATAAAATTGCATATTAGGTGTGTCTGTACATTGAAGATATTAAAAAAAAACTTGGGTTATGGTAAATGAAAGATTCTGAACACAAAATATTTTTTTTTAATTTCTTGTCTGTTTATCTGTTTGTCTACTTGTTCGCGATGGACGAAAAAACGACTGACCGGATTTTAAATCGGGTTTCTTTTAAAAAGATCTTGGTCAGATTTAAAATCTGCCGTATGTTTGATTGCAATTGGTTAAGTAGAACCGGAGATATGACCTAAACGGTAACCGACCTCCGCGTGGACGGAGCCGCGGGCATCAGCTAGTTTATAATATTAGGAGGAAAAAGGATAGTAAGATAGGATAAACTGTACTTAGGTGCTATGGATTTCTATTTTGTACTATTAATTTTAATTCCCTTAATTCCATCCCACAAATACCCCACTAACTTCTATATAACCAATCTTCATACTAATTTATTCGTTTTCTTCCAGGGAGTAATTGGTATATTGCTGTTTGAAGAGGCTTCATCGGTTCGGTGGTGGGCAGGTGCCATGCTGATTGTGTTTGGCCTGGCTTTAGTAGCGCAGCCCCGGTCTAAGGTGAAGGCTGAATAAATAGCGAAGTCACTCACAAAAGCCATATTCTATGCAAAAAATCAGATATCGGTCAAGAATGTATTAGATGAAGAATTGAAAAAGGAACACTAAAAAATCTACGTGCGTCCATACTTCACTAGTACACTACGGAATGCGGAAGATCCGTGACGGCAATTCCGTCAAGTGTAGCCTAATTACTCTGTTAGCTTGGTTTATTATTGCCTTTGTTATTTATAATAGGGAGATACCAGAATACCTCGACATAATTAAGTTTTAAATAAGTTATTTTATTCACTAACATTCTATTTGAGATAAACTTGAATTTAGGAGGTTCAAACTTAAACATTCCATGAAATACAATTATAAATCTCCCGATCATGGGTGGTAGGTTTTACCCTAACTGATATGTAATTTTGATAATTTATTTAAACTCATCACCGTTAGGCTGCTTTTTATATTTAAGATACAGATCGTTTCACTACTTAGTAAAAAAAAATATATTAAGAAGACAAAAAAATCGTTTTATTTGACACGTAAGTAGTAGTTTTATCTGTACCTTCCGACATCGTAAAGCGATAAAATGAAATTTTGCTTATATTGTAATATAAGGTTTTGAACTCAAAAAATCCACGCTCAATAAATGACTTCTATGTAACGTGTTTTCCAATAAGAGGTGTTATTTTAGTATTCAAAGAAAAATGCAATTTTTAAGATAAATAATCGACTATTATATTATATTATATTATATATTTTTATAATAAAGAGGAACGTATGCCGTTAATAATGGAAGATAACATCAGCCAAATGGCCACCACGACCACGCTTATCTTTCACGTGGCCCCAAAGGAAGAAGTCGCAAGGTGTTAAATCACAAGATCTCGGTGGCCAATTGTGATCACCTCTTCGAGAGATAACACGGTCAGGAAACTTTTCCCGTAAAAGAGCAATGGTTTCGTTGCTTGTGTGGCACGGAGCGCCGTAAGACCCGGGCAAAACCGGGCTCGGCCGGTTTGTTTGCCGGGTTTATAGTAATGGCGTAGTTTCGACTTGTCAAATATCAAAAAATAAAAGCTTCAAAAGTGACAGCTACCGAAATACCGGGTGATTCAAAATAACACATCTTGTTGGAAAACCCTATACATACTACGAGTACTAGACCGGCTATATAGAATAAAAAAAGACGGGTGGCACTCCGGGAGTGCCAGCAGAAGTGAAAACTTGAATATTAGGTAACGTTGTGCATTTTTGATATTTTGGAATGGTTTTTTTTTTATACCACTCAGGTGGCAGACAAGCTCACGGCCCACCTGATGGGAGGCGGTTAGGGAACAATTTCGCACGAATTGCTGTAATTATCAGTATAAAAGTACCTTTTTTTTTGTGCAGAAATCCCTTCGGATACCCCCCCCCGCCGGCCAGGGGGGGGCGATTATTTCGGGCTTGAACCGACTAAAACCGCACGCCGTCTCGGGTCTACAGACGCCGGGGTGTAAGGTTACCCATAGAGCATATCCCTCGCACTCCGACTGACCCTGGGCCATTCGCAGTGTCCCCTCTGATAAGAGCAGAGGGGTACCTGGAGCGACCCCCCCCCGCGGGCCTTGCAGGCCCGCCATACCCCGACCCCCTCGTGCAATGGGGTCAGCTGGCCCTGAAAAGGGCCGGTTGGTCAGACTCTTGGCCGTTGACGTTGACGCCAGCTACTCCAGAGGAGCAACCAATGATGCATCATCGCCCACGTTGCCCAGGGTGCACCAAACTTGGAGGTGATCCAACCAGTCACACCCCAGTATACTATCATTTATGTGGTAACATACAATATTCATTTATTGCGCTATCGTACACAAACATCTCAATTTATATTACATTAAAAATTTAACACTTCAGAACTATTACAATTATTTTACATTAAAAAGTTTATCTCTCAGAAAAATCAACTTCCATCCATAATTTCAACGACTTTTTCACCATCATTATTACCAGAACCATCATCGCCAATATATTTATAAAGTACTCACTCATTTTCTTTCGCTATTTCTTCTTCACTTTTTTCATTAATAGATGCACTTTGTTTAATTTCCATTTTATATCAATAGATTTATGGCACAAAATAGAATAGATTTGTAATATACAAAAAGTTATATGATGACTAAAAGTGTTTCTTGGGCCTCGGTCGGAATTCATCTCAGCCTTGATGAAGTCAACGACCACTCTTTAGACGAACGCGCCACCAAGGTTGTTAAGTACAGTGTGAAAATATTTGTCTGTAAACGTCTTACGAATTTTCGAATCAGGACACGCGTGTCCTGACGCGAGTTTAACGTTTTCTACCCATTACAAAAAAAGTGCACAACGCCGCTAAAGAAGTTTTCACTTCAAAAATTAGTATCGTGAAAGGTAAATGTAGATAGTGAAAGTAGAAATAGAAGTCATTGGCTATAACATTAAAATACCTGAAGAGATTTCTATGTATGAGTATCGTAAATTTTTTTACAGCATTTCGAGTTACGTCATTTAGGTTTCGACAGCACTCGTGTTTTTGTTATATCAAAAAACTATGTACTACAAGTAAAATTAATAATAATTCAGATTATAACTGATTCTGTTATCTGTGTTATTAGATCTCAGCTGACACTTCACAAAAGTTAAATAGTCTAATGTGGCTAGGTGGCTCAGTTGGTCAGAGCATTGCCGATGTAAGGGACTGGTCGCGGGTTCAAGTCCCTTCCTAAATGTTGTTTTTTTCCGATCTAAGTATATAGGAAAAGTTAAATAGTTAATAGATTTTCGAGGATCGTCAGTGTCACTGTGTATTTCGCCCGCCTGCTGCCCATCAGCACGGCACTCACCAAGCGCTACGAGCTGCTACGAGTGCGAGGGATGACAGCATATCGATAAAATGTATCGATTGGTTGACTTTTATCTTATTCTAATTAAGAAACTGTGGAGTGCAATGATAGAGGCTTGATATAAGTAAGTCACCGGTTACATATACTGTCACGAATAACAACCAGTTAATGTGGACATCTACAGTTTCATACAAGCGTAAGCTTAATGGAAGTAAAAGATATAAACTATCCCTCTCATATTGCCTAGTAATGGATATGAAAACCAGGGCTGCTTTGGAAGATAAATAATGATAATATTAACGAAAACTGAAGCATATCAGTATTTGTAAACTGATATCACAATGCATATTTCAGGCTAAGATCACAAAACTAAATTCTTTAAGTAACATCGATACAATTTAATCGACTTATAAACCTCTCTACGCAGCTTTTATAGACGCAATGACGCCTGCTGAGTCGTCGAGCGGTCGACACGGCAGTGGCGCGCAACGGGCCGGGGACGCCGCACGCGTCATCTTATGCTCTCTCACACGAATTCGCCGTATCCAAACACCTCGACTCACTTGAAACAAACACGATCGATAGCACAGATCGCGATATAAACATACAACGTGTATCAACTCACGGATTAAAACGTCCCGTGCTCATCCAAATTATCACGTTTGACATTTTTATGTAACCGATTTTAGATGACAACGTCGATATCGCGTGGCGCACCGCCGGCGTCAACAATGTAGTCATAGTGACGCTCGTGTTGACAGTTTGACAGTTAAATGTGATACGAAAATGCCGTTGATTTTTAAATACTCGTGATTTTATGTGTATTGGTTGTTATGTATTGTTAAGATGACGACAATAATTTATGTGGTCTGAATACTTTGTATAATCTATGAAAATGGGAAACGGAATGAATAAGGTAAGGAATTTATTTTAATGAGAAGACTGTTTAGGTTGTTTGAGGTTAGGAATGCCTTTGGTCTGAATTCTATGAAAGCCACGAAAGTTACGTAACGTCAACGTAGAGGCTCGTAGCACTTGTAGCCGTAGCGTCGATCTACGTTATGTACGATGTATCGCTGAGATTTTAAAAGTTCCTCTATTTCAGTATTATTATTATATAAAGCAATACTTTGTTTTACTCGTAATTTTTTTATCTTTTTTGTCAATAATAAGACATTATGAGAACTTAGCCTTGTTAAGGTGTTATTGTATATCTACATTCAAATATTTAATAAGCAAAACTAAAATATTTAGTAGATAAGTAAAAATATACATACTCACGTCTGTAAAATCCCAAAGGGATAGGCAGAAATTTACTAACACCCACAATTCAAGTCTGTTGCCTCTAGCCGTGCGCTTTTTTCTGACTCCGAGCTGCTACTTAGAATTTCTTAACAGGAAAACCCAAAACACTTTTCCGCCCCGGGAATCATAACAAGGCACATATTGTAGTCACACTCGTTTGTTTGTAGCCACTGCATCACTGACAATAAAATTGTAGGTTGTATAAGCTCTGGACTACCACAAATTACTCAGATTATATTCCTTAAATAACTGTGTTCCGCGCTTTCACCTGCCGTATTCGGTTCTATTCGCCCAGCTCCTAACTGAACTGGGCTATATTTAAGTAGATTTTCAAATTGTACAGGTAGTTATAGAGATTAGCGTCTATAAACAAACGTTTCGTTTATGACAGAAAATGTATTATGTACCTTATACGTAAGACACTATCCCAGTGTGCTGAGTGAGGCACATTTCTCAGTCACCCAAAATTTGAATAAAACACCCATTATGTCTTGGTTTGGGTACACTTTTCTGTTTTATAAGCCTAGCCAGCAGTTTCTATGACAATCGACATTTGTATAATGTATTTGATAAAAGCTAGAATTCTCAGGGTCAAGAACAAACTATACGTAATATAAAAATTTAATTTAAAAAAGGACATGTTATTGGCGATGAAACATTTCACAGATCGTATGCAAATATTTATATTTTGGTGGAACCTCGTAAATTGGCATTACGCCTACAATCAATAAGTTTGATTATACTACGACTGTTGGGGCCCCGATGTTAGTTTAAATTAGATTTATTCTTCCTATCCTATCCTACTTCCCACTAATTTATAATTCTGCAAGTTTCTTGTGCAGAATGGAACTGCCAGATTACCACATGTGCTACTTTTTATCCCTGGAATACGATCCCATGGGCTGCGGCAACGGGATCAGAATTTCACATGGGTGGAGCCGCCGGCAACAGTTAGTATGCAATATTAGTATGATAATAAAAATATAGGCATACTATGTGTTAGTCGGGGCGTATTTGACGGAGAGAGCCGTCATCTACCCAACCGTGACCGGTCTCGGTCGGCGTGAAATGTCGTGCGGTGTTCCACAGGGATCGGTCCTGGGGCCGCTCCTGTGGAACATCGGATACGACTGGGTGCTTCGCGGTGAGCTCGTAGGCGGTGCCGCCGTCACGTGCTACGCGGACGACACGCTCGTGACGGCGTGCGGGGCGACGTACCGCGAAGCGACCCGAAAGGCCACGACCGCGGTTGCCCAAGTCGTTAGACGGATCCGGCGGCTGGGTCTCGAGGTGGCCCTGCATAAAACCGAGGCCCTGTTCTTCCATGGGCCTCGGAGCAAGCCACCTGCGGGATCCAGTCTCATCGTGGGAGGAAATCGCATCGGCATCAAGCCCCAAATGAAATATTTGGGGCTCGTGCTCGACGGCCGATGGGACTTCGGAGAGCACATCCGAAGTCTGGCCCCCAAATTGAAGGGCACAGCTCTCGCTCTGGCTCGGCTGTTGCCCAACATGAGGGGGCCCGATGACTCCTGCAGGAGACTCTACGCGGGGATCGTGCGGTCCATGGCCCTGTATGTGTGCCCAATATGGGCGGAGGCCCTGAGGACCAGAACTGTGCAGATGCTGCGCGCTCCGCAGCGAGTTCTGGCCATCAGGGTCATCCGAGGGTACCGCACGATCTCCTTCGAGGCGGCGAGTCTCCTTGCCAGAACTCCGCCATGGGACCTGGAAGCGAGAGCCCTTTCGCAACTGTACCAGTGGCGAAAGGAGGCGCGGGAGCAGGGATGGAACCCCGAGCCTCGAGAAATCGAGGCCGTGCAGTCCCAGCTCCGCCAGGCCATCGTGGTGGAGTGGAAGGAACGACTTGGGCAACCAAGCGCAGGGCACGCCGCAATAGCGGCGGTAAGGCCCATCATGGAGGATTGGCTGGAGAGGCGACACGGAAGCCTCTCCTACCGACTGACGCAGGTGATCTCCGGAAAGGGGTGCTTCGGGGACCACCTGCATCGGATCAGGAAGGAGCCAACGCCTGAGTGTCATCACTGCGACGCGAGCGAGGACTCAGGGCTGCACACGCTGGCGGACTGCCCGGCGTGGGAGGCGCCGAGGCGTGACCTCGTGGCAGCCATCGGGGTGGGAGTCCTCTCGCTCGGCAGCATGATTGCGGCAATGGTGCGGATCGCGAGCGCGTGGGCCGCCGCCGCCTCCTTCTGCGAGCATGTAATGCTCGCGAAGGAGGTGGCGGGGCGCGCCCGGGAGAGACTTAGAACTCTCCCGGTCCGCCGAGCCCGCAACTTGCTCGCCGCGCGTCGCAGGCAACTCAGGCGCCGGAGGTCGCTTAACGACCTCCGTCCTCCATGAGCGCAGGCCTGGGGGTGGCGGGTGAGGCCACCTGTCACCCCAGCAGAAGCAGGCCGGGACGGTGGGGCGACTAGCGCCCCTCCCCCAAACCGGGGCAAGACGGGGACACCGTGGTTCCCAAACCCGAGGGGGCCATCTCGAAACCGGAGATGGCCCAGCGTCAGTCGGGGTGCGAGGGATATGCTCTATGGGCAACCTTACACCCCGGCGTCTGTAGACCCGAGACGGCGTGCGGTTTTAGTCGGTTCAAGCCCGACATAACCGCCCCCGCTGGCACGCGGGGGGGTATCCCAAGGGATTTCCGCACGATAAAAAAAAAAAAAGGCATACTATGTGTTTTTATGCATCACTGCTGTTGAATATGGTATACCTACAGGTGAAAATTTTGATGTGGGAAATATCTGACTCGGAAACGCTAACGAACATCCGTACATAATACATTTTTTTCTGTCTAAGAGTTGTTATCGATGCTCAATAATTAGGTACGTAGCAATATTTATAATGACTAGGCATTGATATTATAATGAACATAGTACGATTTGGCTTGTCATTATTCATACCGTTCAGCCATTGTAAATGATGGATCATAAACATTAATCATTTGGTTCTGTTCTTAACATATATATAAATATGTAGATACTTATATAAATGTAATAGGTTTGGGTCTCCATGCTAACCGTGTCAAACTTTATAGCGGTGGACATGGTCTCGTATGGATTCTGATTTACATAAAAAAATATAGGTATGTAAAAAGTAAGAAATTGTACGCTAATTAAAAACGTGAAGATTTACGAGAAAAGTATGTTCGAGAAATATACGTTCAGGTTTTAAAGTGTTTTTATAAGTTTTTAGTTTCATTTGTCCCATTGTCTGTCTGTCTCAAATCAAATCTTGCTCGTTAAATTTGACACACTGTCCGGCTTCCGATCGAGCTGAAATTTTGCACGCATGTGTACATCACGTGACAAAGAACAACACAAACAATTTCGTACAATTTTATGCATTTTTTAGATGTACCTAAGGCTGGATTCCATACGAGACCATGTCACCGCTAGAAAGTATGACACCGCAAACCTATTTTGGTTGGTAACTTATAATTTAATTAGGTACTCATAAAACCGATAATATCGCCCTCTTCTAATGAAGTATGGAAGGCCCTTGTCTGATACAGAATGTACAGTCTAGATTAACCTTTACACTCCGTTCTGAAGGGCCATAACACTGATTTTTTAAGGATAGTCCTTATTCATTTGAGCTCAGAGAGAATTTGTTTTGACGACAGATAAATAAAGGGCAATTCTTACAAAAATACTTTACTATTTGTCAGGCTTCCTTTTAACAAGCCAGTACGATTCTTAATGCGGGTAGAAAAATAAATATTAAGCGCTAAATAATTTCTTATAGTCAATTTAACATTTTGTTATAACCTGTTAACCCAGCAGGTGTAGATACGGGCTTGAGATTGGCTTAGTCCCCGAAGACCTCGGTGGGGCCCCATACAACGCCCGGTGGACTGGACATGGATTTGAGTATATTAAAAAATAATAAATGCCAAAGGTAACTATTAAATAAATAAGATTCTGAATAGCCTTTTTTATCATACAAATGTGATTTCCAGAAATACGCAAAAGACTTTTCGATGCTATCAAATCCAATTTGTCTTACTAGAGATTAGATTTTCGCTCCACGCTACGCACGTACGTAGTTTATTTGGCTATATTATTAGTTACTCGCTTCACGTAAGCACACAGATCTAGTTAAACGGAGAAGGCTTTGGCATGACTTGAATGGCATTGACAACGATTGAGATATTTTACGCCAAATCCATAATAATATTAATATATCTCTTTATTGTATGTACACAAGAACAGTATTACAGAAGCATAAAGTTGGCACAGTTTTGCGGCATATACAATTGGCGGCCTTATCGCACAAGGCAATCTTTTACAGGCAACCATTGGATAGAGAGAATCAGTGAACAGAACTAGGGCAGTTTGCGGTGTACATATTAAATTAATTTATATTTTTAATTTATACTCTGATATACTATTTATATGAAATTATGAATGCATATTAAACTTGCTATACATATAATTTACATCCATTCAACTGTTTACGAGTTATAGAATAAAAACAAACTGGAAAACTTTCGTATTTATAATATTAGTAGGTGGCTATAAGGGGCACTCTGAAGACACCTTAGAGAGGATATTGCGGTGAACATAAAATTTGCTATCTCTAATCCGAGCACCAATTCAGATTTGTTTCTAAAGTTTATTCTGTATATAAAAATATTCTAGAACTTTTCATTTAACACTGCGAATTTTTAAGTAGAAGTAGCAAGAAAAAGTATTTTCGTAACTCTTTAGGCATAATGAATATGTATTACCAGTGCCCGTATAGTGCTAACAGTCGCCAACCCCAATAACCCCAATAGCTATTTAAGTTTTAAAACGATAACCCTACCCACGTTAAATACAAAGGAGGGCAATAAAACATATAGCAACTAATGTACTAACTAAAGCCTCTAAGCCTCTCACCACAACAATAGCCTAGCTACCTCTAATCTAAGCCCACAAGTTACATAAACAAGATTACATCCATTGAACTATTACTATATACACCTGAATGGTATAGAGGTGAACGTCTGATAAATTATAGTACGTATTTTAAGTGATGTTGCGTGTTCGGTATGAATTATGTTTGGTTTTCTGCGTGAGGTTCAAGACTATGTCGGTACTTGCCGTTGCCCGCAACTTCACCCGCGTGGAAATCGAAATCGAAACCTATTCTATGGATAATAGTACCCTTTTACGTGATAAAACCCCCACGTGTGCCACCTCACCGGGACTAGCGATGACGTGGCTATGTTGGATCGAACCGATTAAACCCACACGGTGTTCCGCCAAGGTACCTTTTGTAGAGGGGACCCCGACTATACCCTAAGAAAGGAATTCCCCAGGATTCCCTGCCAGGCATTTGCTGCCTACCATGAACAGAAAGCCTCACCGTGGAATGCAGAGGGCGTTTGTCTCCTTCATTGTGAAAGGCACGCGCGGAACACGAAGCGCCACCGTCTCAGTTCCGCTTCTGCTACGGCGACGGGTAGACCATCCCTTCGCCTCCAGACCTGGGCTCATGGAGGACAGAGATCGTTTAACGCTCTGTGGTCTTCTCCCGTACCATTTCCGCTGCTTCTTTTGCGTTCACATCCTCACAAAATGAAGCGGTAGAATCCCATGCTCTCTCGCTCCGTACCATGGATGAAACATAATGGTCTCAAGCGAGAGGCTTCCCGCACCGATGGTTGTCACGAGGCTGTGGCGCTGCTGCGCCCACGCTGGGCACTCCAATACCGTGTGAAGGGATAAAAGTACCATACGTATTATTCCAGACTATAGATTTCAACCAGGTCCTTTCTGCCGTTTGAGCGTGATTGAGTAAAAACATCTAAACATCTTCACATACTTCACCTTAATATTCCTAGGATGATATTTAGTCCTCCATAATTTATAATATATCGCAGATAAAATGCAGGAGAGTCGCTTTCACTGGTATGGTCACGTATTTGCGGCGACCACTAGGCTATGTGTGCAACAAATACCTGGACCTTCGCCGGGCTTCGGTAGGAGGGGTAGACCCAAGAAGTGCTGGCTTGACGTCATAGAAGATGATATGTGCGACCAAATGGTCTCACTGTCAGAGATGCCATAGACCGTGCGTAGTGGAAAGTAAAAGCCGGAAAGCGGATCACGGGCTCCGAAGTGAGAGCCTGTAACTGGGACTCAATGTTATAGGGAGAGAGACGATAGAGGTGAATGTAGGACAAAATATAGTACGAAAGTTAGCGATATAGCGTGTTCTGTTCAAATCATGTTTGGGTGTGCTGCGTGAGGTTCAACACTTTGTACTGTGTATTATATCTTATGATATTTAGTTATATTCCCAGTAGTTATATCTATTGTTGAATGATACATAACCTTGACGAAAGCAGGATAATTAAAACCTGCACTTTGATATAGAATGATTCCACAGAGTAAAATGATATGCTTTAAATTCCGAATTCATACTCAAGCAGGGAGTAGTCATACAAATGAGTCTTGATAGAGCCTTCACACAAAATTGTTCTAAAATATAAAGAATAATTCATTTCAACATTTCATTACCTAAGTAAATACATTTTAATTTTTTTTATTTATTAGGTTTTTTTTTTTTTATATTTAGGACACGTCAATTTGACTTCACCTCGCCTAATCGTAAGCTGAAGGTAAAGTCTCAGGAAAGAGGGTCACCATTACCTACACGTACCATGTTGACAATGGTGGCACTCTGCTTGACGGCCTCATCAGAAGAGGATTGTCGTCGCAGCACCGCTTGACACCCACCGCTCCCACTAGTGCTGCGACCACAATCCCCCTACCCGGCTATGCACTTGCTGACCCCTGAACGCAATCAAACCGAAATTTGATTACTATGGAGGGTTTTTTAGGCACATTGTTATTACGATTCTGCAATATGAGTCATCATGACAAACAAATAACCAAGGTCAGAACCATATCAATGTATCAAACCCGAGCTATATTTATAGGTACCGATAAAATGCGATGGCTTATTGTGGTGCCTAAACAGCTTTTAAAGTAAGTAATTGCACTGAGGTTTAACCGACAATGGACTGGATGGCATCATTTTCAAGAAAAAGAAATGTGTTATCATGTAGACAGGTAATTAACTGAGTTACCTCGTCATGCAATGTGAACATTTAAACTAACTGTGACTAAGTAAAATGCACAAAGAAATATTCAATTAAGCTAATAACTGATTATTTTCTTTGAATTCTATGTCGCTTTTTCGAACGAAAGTGACAAATAACTTAAAAGAATATCTTAATTTTACTATATTCTTAACTAGCTAGCAATCCTGCGGAACCTATTACATAGATAAAAAGCCTATGTGTTATTCCAAACTATAATCTATCCCTGTATCGAATTTCAACCAGATGAGCTCAGCCGTTTATGCATGGAGTAACCAACATTTTCACAAACTGTTACATTTATAATATTAGTAGGATAATTAAATTTTTAAGCATTTTGTATGCTGGACGATATGTATGATATCCAGGACGGGACTTGAACCCGCGACCAGTCCCTTACAGGGGGAATGCTCTGACCAACTGAGCCACCTAGACACGTCCCAGATATTCGAAATTCTCCGATATATAATATACGTCTTTAAGGCGACGTTGGATCATCAAAAAACAATGTTTAAAAATGACTGTAAAGTTATTCATTGTTTCCGTAGTTCGCAAGAATTACGGTAGATGGCTCCAACGTCGCCTTAAAGACGTATATTATATATCGGAGAATTTCGAATATCTGGGACGTGTCTAGGTGGCTCAGTTGGTCAGAGCATTCCCCCTGTAAGGGACTGGTCGCGGGTTCAAGTCCCGTCCTAGATGTTCTCTTTTTTTTTTTTTTTTTTTTTTTTCGTGCGGAAATCCCTTCGGATACCGATAGTATTTCAACTATTATTTCTTTAAGTGTATTAAACTATCCCAGTTACGCCATTGTGGTACAACGTTCCAGGGATTTTCGCTTACGAACTCCAATAATATTAAGTGAGTAGGTATATTATATTTTAGAATATACTACTTCCGGGTTGTTTGGCCGTGGTCCATTGGAAACTTGTATTCCAGACGTTTCGTCGACATCTTCAGTGTTACTGGTCGGGACGCCGTCGAGTGCGGAGAACCTTCCTCGGCGGCGACTTCGCTGCTAATGATGTAGATTGTAGAGGCCCGTGTCACTGGCGTATTTATAGGCGCAGTTGGAGCGGGGAAACGACGTGATCGATCCTGATTGGTTGAGAGCTGCGGAACCGATGCGCTCGATCCTCATTGGTCGAGGCTAAGCAAGGGGGTGTGGCCTCCCGATACCGGGGATGGTGTTTTTTTTTTATATTTAGGACAAGTCAATTTGACTTCACCTCGCCTGATGGTAAGCTGAAGGTGAAGTCTCAGGAAAGAGGGTCACCATTACATACACGTACCATGTCAGCAATGGTGGCATTCAGCTTGACGGCCTCATAAGAAGAGGATTGTCGTCGCAGCACCGCGTGACACCCATCGGTCCCACTAGTGCTTCGACCACAAAGCGACGTGTTGGCTTCGTCATGTTTGAATTGTGATGACGCGCGGCTCTCAGTGCTGGGTACCAATCTTTTTGGAGATGAAAACCCTCGCTTTTTCTATTAAAATTGTTGGAATGCTTAAATATTTCGATGGCTTCTCGACATAGCTAAACAGCCCGGAAGCAGTATATTCTACATGCAACGCCGGCGTGAAAGCCTTAAGATTTATATATTATATTTGTTAGGTACGTAATACGGATTCAATAAAAAGCTTCTTGCGTGACCATAAATGGCGTGGAACCATAAGCCACCACATTAGTCATCCAATCGAAATATTCCAAGTTCCATTGTTGCAAAGTGAATTCTGTTGCCAAAAAACTACGGTACGTACTGAAAAAACCTAATTTTAGTCTCTATAGTTCTATTCGCGATGTTTAGCAACGGTATATAACATCGAGTACAGTGTAACACAACCTCAAAACTTTCTCAGGATATTTTATAGTTTTACAAATAACTAAAAATCTACATAATACTTTTTGCTTAAGATGTCGTTGTGTCCAACAATATCACGCATGCCTACCTATGTATACAATATCATAGATTACTAGCTGTCCCCCGCGGCTTCGCCCGTGTCATACTTCGATCGCGAGTGGCGCGTTAAATAGGTTTAACCCATATATGCATTAATTTTGCAATAATGTAGGGAAATTTGCCAGATTTGTTGATATATATGATTACTGCTCCGCTCCCCTGGATAGTAGCGTGATGACCCTCCTCGATAAATAGGCTATCAAACACAAAAATAATTTTTCAATTCGAACCAGTACCGCTTGAGATTAGATGGTTCAACCAAATAAATAATGTTAGTATAGGAACGTATGCTGAAATATATTTAAAGCAGCTAAATAATCATGCAATGATCTAACAAGTAAGTAACTTAGCGCTGGGGTGTGTGTTGGGTAACCTCCTCGAGTGTCGCTCCGATTCCGATCCCGCTGCAGTCCGGGGGGAACGGAATCGGAGCGGCCGGTACACCCTGGGCGGCGGTCAATGGCTTCCCCTTCACCCCTTCATAGGGTTGGCATTGATCGTCGGCCAATACCCAACGTGGTGGGAACACATCGCTCTCTGTAATCCTCTGCTTTCAGAGGAGACAGGATGAGCGATGCTGTTAGTGGTGAGATGGCCCAGGGTCAGCCGGGGTGCGAGGGATATGCTCTATGGGTAACCTTACACCCCGGCGTCTGAAGACCCGAGACGGCGTGCGGTTTTGGTCGGTGCAAGCCCGACATAACCGCCCCCGCTGGCCGGCGGGGGGGTATCCGAAGGGATTTCCGCACGATAAAAAAAAAAAAAGAAAAAGGTACTTAGCGCAATTTTGTGTATGAATATGGCCTAGATGAGATTATGTATAATCAACTTGTCGGTGAATATCTTTAGAATTTATTCACGTTCTTTTTTATTCGTATATGACACCTACCATTCCAGATGTTGTCGATCCTAAAATGGTAAAATGGTTCCTATCTCAAGCTAGTTCCTACGTCAACGGCCTTAACAGATGCATTTTCATGCCCCGCTTATAGAACCCGGGATTTTGGAAGAAATACGTGTGTAGGTAGATAGATCATTCCAGTTCTTTATCGTGCGACAAAGAAAGGAAGTTTCTTAACTGTACTAGTTAGAAAAAGAGGTGGGAATGCATTTTAGTCGTGTTAACCTAGTTTAGTTATTATTATTCAGCATAAAATAATATCTCCCACTACAGTGGATTAAGTATTTTTGCCCAAATTGAACTGCGACTACAGGAATGATAAATGGCACAGTAGTGAGGTGGATTGCTATTAATATGTGTATTTAAAGTGAAATCCGATCTTAACATATCTACTTAAACTTAATATACAGCTCTTAGATTAAAATGTTTAACATTTACTGCGAGTAATAATTCCTTCTTCATATACTGGCGGTGTGCGGTTTAGCATTGTTAGCAACCGAACCGCTGAAACCATTCAAATTTATGATACACTTGAGACTTAAAATCTTTATTCTAACAGATACAAAAGTAGAAAATATAATACTCTTGTTATTACTAAATCGTTGTCAAGCAGTAGGTAGAAGCTTTAATAATTAGGCTAAGTGCTGTTTTATGCAATTAAAAACTTTTATTTTACAATCACTAAGCTTGTAATGAATCACGCAGTGAAAGCCTGTAGTGGATGACGTAGGGATAATCAAATTAAGTGATCAACGCCATTAAAGTTGCTACGGTCAGAACTATAGATGAGTTGTCCAAATCTTATTACTACTTATTATAAATGCGAAAGTTAAGATGAATGTGACATCACAGGTTATATGCAGGAGAGTCGCCTTCGCGTGACCGCAACACCACATTTTACGGTGACCAGGCTCACTAATTGTCTCGAATCATTTAGTAATTTATGAATACTAAAAAGTTCTCTTATTCAATGAAATAAAATATAAAAGTAGATATATGTAGTTCAGGAGAACCTGAAGTGTCTGAGAGTCCTGTGGTGGAAACATGCGAACATTCACACCTGTTACTCACACTAACATACATTTCTGCTAACACATTCTGTTGTGACAATGATAACACACTTTCGCTATAATGATCGTGGGACCTGTCTCTTACGGAACATCAGCATTAATCAATTCTTAAGCTAGTAAGTCGCAAATTTGGCGCAGCAAAAAAAAATATCTCTGCATCACCCCAAGGTACAGTTACCATCGGTATTAGCTAAACACATTCTAAGTTAAAATAATGAAAAAAAATTAATAAATATTAAATGCATCGTCTGAAGAATACGAAAATAATTATACATCAATTATTTAACCGCACCCGAGACGGCGTGCGGTTTTAGTCGGTTCAAGCCCGACATAACCACCCCCGCTGGGAAGCGGGGGGGGGGGGTATCCGAAGGGATTTCCGCACGAAAAAAAAAAAAGAGGTATTTCTTTTCAATGTAAAGATCGTTTGTAAATTTGTTAATATTCAGCAACTTATGAGGGCGACTGTACACTGGTAGATAATGCATTTGACAATTAGCGTTTGTATATTTTCTTGCGCATAAAAGTAGTGGTTAAATAAAAAATATTTCGCTTAGGATTTTGATGTTAAATCATCAGGATAGAGACTTCCTCCTGAGGTTAGGAATAAATAAATAAATAAATATTGTACGACAAAGTACACAACGCCATCTAGACCCAAACTAAGCAGAGCTTGTCATATGGGTTCTAGAATGCGGATAAACATACTTAAATACTTTTTTTTTTGTAAATAAATACATATTATACATAGAAACACCCAGACCAATGCAGATATACATATTTGCACTGAGCGGGAATCGAACCCGCGACCTTTGGCTTAGCAGTCGAATGCACTACCGCTACGCCACAGAGGTCGTCAAAGATTAAAAGTACGGCGTTCGCTCGCCAACTAAATGAATAAGTATAGGTACTCGTACTACTACTGATATACAACTATTGATATATACGTAAATAAAGTTCCTCGATGTACTAACTTGAGTAATTATGGAGTAATGCTTCTATCTTCAAAAGTGACGAACTAACCATATAAATTTACAATCCCTATTTCACACTCATAGGGGTAAAATATTGAAAACCGCTGGTACACGTGTACATTCATTTTTAATCAGAAGTAGCTAAGAATATCAAATTTCGCGATTCTTACTTCTAAAATCCTTTGCTTAAACCATAAAAGCCACCAATTTTATTGTCAAAGTTCAAGTGTGTACCTAGTCTCAACGGTTTAGGCACTGCGTTATTGATGAATCAGTCAATCGGTATCTAATACCTCCAAACGAGCAATTCTTATATACAGGGGGTGTCCCTGTGGCGATAACTCGATCTAGCTAGGTTTCATTTTTAGAAAACGTCAAAACGAAAACCGAGCAAAGCGAAGGTCACCCAGGCAATCATATTATAATAAATACATTACTGCCTACTGCAATGGTTTTTATATTTTGATGATCTAACTAAACCTACTACCTTGAGGTATCCTTCCAGTTTGGGGATCCTAGAATGTGCAGTCTGGTACAAGTGAAAGTGCTTTAGAAGATTAGAATTTTAACTTGATACACTTGCATAGTAAACAAGTTCGTAAAATTTATTGGCATGTGTAATATCAATTTAGATAAGAAAAAATATTAGATACATATTTTACGACTGCCCCTATAATTTTATAATGATATTACCTTTTTATGATATACCATAACCAAATACTAATGTTGAAATAGCCAGGACAAAAATACGGGTTCAATAAAACGGAACGCCTCCTAAAGAATCAGTATCTTGCACAATATCATGGGATAGGGTGTTTTTAGGGCTCCACCAAGATCTTCGGAGCCCAAACTAACCTCACCTGCAAGCCGGTACACCTACTGATTGAAGGACGAGGCTCTGGTTCCGGTTTTCCTCTTAGGGTTGGGAGGTTAGACGGCAGTCGCTCCTTTCAAAGCCAAATACGTCAAACCAAGAGAATGAGTAGGTGAGCGGACCCAGGGTTGGAAAGTCGATTTATCGCCACAGGGACACCTCCTGTATATAAGAATTGCTCATTTGAAGGTATTAGATACCGATTGATTCATCAACGCAGTACCTAAACCGTTGAGACTAGGTACACACTTGAACTTTGGCAATAAAATTGGTGGCTTTTATGGTTTAAGCAAAGGATTTTAGAAATAAGAATCGCGTCTTAGCTACTTCTGATTAAAAATGAATGTACACGTGTACCAGCGGTTTTCAATATTTTACCCCTATGAGTGTGAAATAGGGATTGTAAATTTATATGGGAAGTTCGTCACTTTTGAAGATAGAAGCATTACTCCATAACTACTCAAGTTAGTACATCGAGGAACTTAATTTCTATAAGTATATAACCTTTGGATGTAACTGGGATTCACACTCACAAGATAAAATAAATTACACCTTATAGGGGTGGAGATCTACAGTAAATGCGTGAAGTTAATAATCACGCTTCATATCACTATGCCTTTTTACAATGAAAGCTTGACTCTGCTTACTCTTGTGCTAAGTCGCTTACCTATGTCACTGACTAAAGGCGAAATTTAATAAAGAATTAGATATTGATACTTTTCCCTTTTTGATCTGCGGAAGCCCCTCTAGGGATCACTTCACCAGTAATTCCACCTCACTTAGTAAAATTGCAACTAGACGGGTAACAAATGAGTTCTACAAAAATATAATGATAATGGCACAAAAGGTTTGTTAGTTGATAATAAATCGCGTCTTTTATTAACGGTGTTAGGGCTGTTTACGTCATCGTGTCGTCGTCACACACCCGTTGATCGATTGGTTTGAAAGTTCTAGAAAAAACGTCCAACACATTCTATGCCAGTCAGTACTAGCTTTGTATACTTCTAAAGTAGTAGAAAAGCTCAACTCAGGTATTTGGTTTTTGGTGCTTATAACGTATGCGTTGCTGACCCCTAATGTTTCTGGTATCCCCCTTCCCAAGAAGATAAACGCACCACCTCCTCTTTAAAGAAAATGTAAAAAGATATTCCTAATAAAATTCTTGATTCGTGTTTAATTAGATGGTGAAATATGAATTAATTTTTTCTCAAGTTTTGATATCACACGTCGATTTCGAATTCAATTTTCTAGAATAATTATACATAGTAAATTATAGTAAGACGTCAAAGTACGTGACTTGTACGGTAAATAAATTAGCTCTGCGGTTTTAGCAAACAGTTGAGTTAGCTGAAGGACATAAGACCAGTAACCATAAGACAGCCTTATTTAATTTATTTTCACAGTGTCGCGTCGCCGTCGTGTCCAATGGGATTCTACTATATGGCAAATTCAAACAATTTTTTAGGGTTCCGTAGCCAAATGGCTAAAAACGGAACCCTTATAGATTCGTCATGTTTGTCTGTCTGTCCGTCCGTATGTCACAGCCACTTTTTTCCGAAACTATAAGAACTATGCTGATGAAACTTGGTAAGTAGATGTATTCTGTGAACCGCATTATGATTTTCACACAAAAATAGAAAAAGCAATAAATTTTGGGGGTCCCCATACTTACAACTGAAACTGAAAATTTTTTTTTTCACGAAACCCATACTCGTATGTATCGATAGGTCTTCAAAAATGATATTGAGGTTTCTAATATCATTTTTTTCTAAACTGAATAGATTGCGCGAGAAACACTTCCAAAGTAGTAAAATGTGTCCGTCCGTCCCTGTCACTTCTAAAATAAGAGAATGATAAAACTAAAAAAAATATATGATATACATTACCATGTAAACCTCCACCGCAAATTGGTTTGAACGAGATTTAGTAAGTAGTTTTTTTTAATACGACATAAATCCTAAACCTCAATTTACCTTTCATTCAATGAACTCGGACTCAAGAATGCGGAACCCTTCATGGGCGAGTCCGACTCGCACTTGGCCGGTTTTTTTATTTCATACACGAGCATTATAATTTAAACTAGCTGATGCCAACCAATAGCAATCAAACAAAGGACAGATTTTAAGTCTGACCAAGACCTGTCTAATAGAAAAAAAATCCGTTCCCGCAGGGGGAACGCACAGGTAGATTTCGTGAAGCATTTAATATTATTTTATATAGAGAACTACGGACTTTAAACCATATTTCGTGAAGTAATTAATATTATTTTTTTCTTTTTCTCGAAAACGGTAAATTTGAGCAAAAAACGTTTCGGACATTTATTTTAGAGCAAAAAATAACCTATCGGTTAGAAATATTTTTTTGCCCCTCTATGACCTATGCTTCTTCTATGACCCACGCCGAGCGCATTTTTTAATTATATGTTTAATTTTTTTTTCTCGAAAACGGTAACTTTTAGCGAAAAACTTTTCAAATATTTATTTTAGACTTAAAAATGGCCTATCGAATAAAAATGTTTCCGACACCAAGAATGTTCACCGGTTAGAAGTTATGATTTTTTTCCCGAAAAATTTTGGTTTTTCCCCCCTCCACTTTTAGTTAAAGTTTTAATCTTATAGGTTTATAATTAAAAGTTGTTGGTATTTATGTATACTATGGGATAAAATAGAACGGTTCGAATATCTTTCATGGAACGTGAAATTTTGAGGAAAAACTGATTTCACAAAAAGTGAGGCCCTACCGTCCCCTTAGGCCGGATTCCACCCGTTCACAAACTTAAACTAAGTTTACACCCAAGCAATTTTTGACCGCAGTTTGAAAGCGATCGGGGCAAAAATGCGACCGTGAGAGTGCCGCAAATTTTGGGAAGTGGAACCATACATACATATATATAAATATATAAACTTTTTGACCAGTGGTCATTTCGGACTCAGGGGGTCATAACTAGACCTATGAAGAATTTTTTTTTAAATTCGACAGTAGTCAAGAAACCAATAGGTAGATCGATTTCATCGAAATCTACCTAAAAACCGCATGAAAATCCGTTCAGTGGTTTATGGCATCCATCGTGAACAATTTTTGTGCTCGGAATTGTTCATTTAATATAACTCAAGTATTGTTTTACAAATATCTCGAATGTACAGAGAGAACTGATTAACAATTTTATAATAGTACCAATAGATGATCAAGTTTCCCGTATAGAACGATTTTATTTACCTTTTTGCGGTTGGATCCCATTATTTTTTTCTAAGAACTACTAATAACGTGGGTACACATTACTTGCGATGCGAGCGAGGACTCAGGGCTGCACACGCTGGCGGACTGCCCGGCGTGGGAGGCGCCGAGGCGTGACCTCGTGGCAGCCATCGGGGTGGGAGTCCTCTCGCTCGGCAGCATGATTGCGGCAATGGTGCGGAGCGCGAGTGCGTGGGCCGCCGCCACCTCCTTGTGCGAGCATGTAATGCTCGCGAAGGAGATGGCGGAGCGCGCCCGGGAGAGATTTAGAACTCTCCCGGCCCGCCGAGCCCGCAACTTGCTCGCCGCGCGTCGCAGGCGACTCAGGCGCCGGAGGTCACTTAACGACCTCCGTCCTCCATGAGCGCAGGCCTGGGGGTGACAGGTGAGGCCGCCTGTCACCCCAGCAGAAGCAGGCCGGTACGGTGGGGCGACTAGCGCCCCTCCCCCAAACCGGGGCAAGACGGGGACACCGTGGTTCCCAAACCCGAGGGGGCCATCTCGAAACCGGAGATTTTTTTTTTTTTTTTTTTTTTATTATTATTATTTATTTATAGCAAGTACATGTATATCTTACGAACTAACACGTTGTCCCACAAAACCGTACAAACAGTTTGACTGTGAGATCAGGGAAAATATCTAAGTATAATCTAATGACAATATTTACCTAATTATTTTATGGAATATACATTATAGTGTTACATTATGGTAGCGAATCTATTAGGTGTTTCTTTAATTTAATTTTAAACAACATTTTTTGGCCCAGGCCCATGGCCCAGGGTCAGTCGGGGTGCGAGGGATATGCTCTATGGGCAACCTTACACCCCGGCGTCTGGAGACCCGAGACGGCGTGCGGTTTTAGTCGGTTAAAGCCCGACATAACCGCCCCCGCTATTTCCGCACGAAAAAAAAAAAAAAAAAGGGTACACATTACTAGTATTTTTGTTAACCCCTCCAGCTGAGTTAATTTGCTTGTTTTGGGTTGGGGTTTGAATCCGCAACCTCTAAATTGCAAGTCCAATCTTCATCTGAGCAACCATCCCGGTTGCATCCAAAGCTTGTACTTCGAAACCCAACTCCTCTTTTCCATAATTTGGTTTGTTTTGTCTATTACGGCAGCGACTGCCGTCTGGCCACCCGATTCTAGGACGAAAACCTGCGCCAGAGATCTTGGTGGGCCCAAATTGCAAGTCCAATGCCTGAACTATTACGCCAAAAAGATGATTGTGAATTTAAACATCCATCTCACCATTTACTACATTATCACATTAGTGCAACAACTCGAACACGGCGGGCTGATATGAAAGGTTTAATGACAGTAGAGGAAGCTCGTGTAGTGTTTAAAGGCAGAAGCAGATGGCGGACTGTTTTGTCTCTGCCCACCCCGAAGTATGTATGCAACAAAAGTCTCAGTAGCTTATTCAAAAATTTCTTGCAATCGGTCTTTTCGTAACACGATTTAGTTTATCAATTTACAAAAAGGAATAATGATGTATGATTGTACGGTTTCGTTGTCGTATCCGTTTTGAGTCAAAGTACTCCATTTATAAGAAAACTGTGTAAGAATATGTACCTACTGATTCGTTCCAAATTTGATTTGGCTTCGTGTCATGTAAACAGGTGACACCGGAGGGTATGATATGAAGTCTGTGTAAAACTGACGTGCGCCGTTGGAAAACAATTTTGCTTGTGAGCCTTTCCTATTTGTCTGAAGGGGACCGAAATTAGGTTAGTATAGTCTCATTTTGACTAATTATGTGTGCTTGGTTGCTATCTAGGTAATGTTATATTTTATTCTTATTCTTCTTACAACAGAATTTCTTAACGATATATAGCATGAATATCTCTGTGATATGTGGCCGATGCAATCACATCTCCCGAAATAAGAGAGGCGTTGCCACTTTAGTTATTCAAGGTAAACTATATTTTCTGGCGCAGTAACCCTGTTTCACTTGCCTTCATTTTAGTAAATAAAATTGAAAAATTAGAATCTCCTTGCAAGAAAGTCTAAACAAATAAAGGAATAATACTAAAAGTTTAAGCCATTACCGTCCTCTAGCGTAGCCATTTATTGGCTGCAGGCCAAATACTTGGATTTTCCTACGATCACTGTATGTATGTATAGTAGAGATCACTTGTTGTCGACTTAGCTGTTTATATAGATATAACCTAACTATATACCGTGTATATAGAGATTGGAATTAATTTGACTATTAAAAGAAGCAACTGCCATCAGACCCCCCACTTCGATAGGAAAGCCTGCACTCAACTCACATGTGGAGTGAAGATGTGCTTCACTCCACTTATGAGTTGAATCGTAACACAGACGCAACATGCAACAGATGAACAACTATAGCGTTTGATTTAAAAGTCTTGATCGATAAACATTATACACACAATCATTTTCTACCTCACAGACTATCTCACAAGTCCCAGTTGGCTTCAACCTTGCATTATAAACCGGACGTAGTCGAACTCGCAATAACGTTTGGTCAATAACTGTTTCCTCGGCTTTTGTGCTTGAGCTTTATACCAACGCGGAATGAATTTTAGAGTTCTCTATTCCTTTGTGAGATAACTTGAACACTATCAAGGGACTGCTATCTACCTCCAACAAACGATTGACCTTTTCATTAATTGATCTAAAAAAGACTCTGTTCTTTTTTAAATAAGCGTCGTAATCTTTGTGTATTATGTTTTGAGAAATTCCACAGCAAAAATGGTTTCTTATGGATAATATAATTTACTGATATATTTTTATATTACGGAGGGGGCAAACAGATATATACGGACCGCCTGATGTCATCGTGATTTACGGACAATTGCAACAACACAGCGCGCGTTACCGACCCTATGAAGACGTTCTTATGCATTCTTTATTCTACGACTAGCTATTGCCCGCGGTTGCATTTGTGTGCAATTGTGATTCCGTTCCCGCAACCTATGGGAACCTATGCCATCCAGATATAAAAAGTGGTCTATATGCTATTCCGGACTATAATTATTTGGGCTAGTAAAGGGCTGAACGAATCTAGCCGAAATTTGATACCGGGTTACCAAATTTCAGCTAGATCCATTCCGCCCTTTGAGCATATTTAATTAAGCAACAAACACCAACATCAAAATATCCAAACATCGTCTAGGATATATTATTAATATTAGTAGGATACAATGATAAACAATATCTAGATTTAAGATTTATCAAAATAACAATAGTACTAGGTATAGCTATTCAGAAATCTTGAAGCATTTTCACTCAGTTTTCACAAAATTCACAGCCGCTTCTTAACCTATTAGAGACTTTAGATCAGGATTTCAAGAAATTTCAGTTGTGAGAACATCTGCAGTAACATTGATTAAATTCATTTTTAGATCTAGAAACTTTTAATCTTATTCGTCAGTTTTTACAAATTGCACAGCTATGATCAGGATTAAGTACCGCAGTTGATAGAATGGGTAACTATTGACAATAAGTACCTACTTACATTAAGCTTTAAAAATTTCAATACAGTTTGGTTTCCCAAAATACACACAGAGAAGGTACAATCAAGTACACTCGTGTATTTAGTAATTATGCCAATTACTCACGGTAATTGTTAGTAAAAAATCATAACGAGTTGTCCCGGTTGCTATCAAAGCTCGGGATCCGCTTTCCTACTTTTGTTTCTCCACTTTGCACGATGTTCAGCGTCCCCGACAGTGAGATAGTGGAGACAAACCTTCATTTTACACATTTAAAGTACACAAGTCAATGAAATGCAGAGCAATAAAGCCGGAATTAGATATAATAGAATTTAAATCAGTTTACACACAACAAGAAACTTTAAAGCAGTATTATCAGTGTAGCGCTGTGGTATCAATTTCAGTTACTACGTACCGTTGCAATCTTGGCACGGATTCTTGTTTATGAGACAATTAATTTATCGCTCCAATACTGAAGGAATAGGGTTGGAATAGGGTTTCTCGCAAATTGAGTTGATTGTCCTCGTTATATCGGATTGGTTACGATATAAAAATGAAAAGAAAATTGGAAATATGTATATTTAAGAGTTACGTTTTCTGAGGCGTTTTGTTACGCATTTAGAATTCTTAAAAGCACATCGTTCTGTAAATTACCTGTTAAGTGGTATAGAACTTTCATTTTTCTAGACGTGGAATGAATTTTCGGATAATGAATTTCATTCGTACTCATAGATACGTGTTTGATTGTGAAATGTTTTGATTGCTCCAATCAAACAATTAAAAATATCAATTAAGTCATTGTTTAGTTTTAATCTTTGTTTTATTTTGTTTTGATGTTGGTACTGCGTATTGATAGGACCAACACCAATCATATTAGGTAGATTTCGATGAAATCGATCTACCTATTGGTTTCTTGACTACTGTCGAATTTAAAAAAAAAATCTTCATAGGAGGTCTAGTTATGACCCCCTGAGTCCGAAATGACCACTGGTCAAAAAGTTTATATATATATATATATATATATATATATATATATATATATATATGGTTCCACTTCCCAAAATTTGCGGCACTCTCACGGTCGCATTTTTGCCCCGATCGCTTTCAAACTGCGGTTAAAAATTGCTTGGGTGTAAACTTAGTTTAAGTTCGTGAACGGGTGGAATCCGGCCTAAGGGGACGGTAGGGCCTCACTTTTTGTGAAATCAGTTTTTCCTCAAAATTTCACGTTCCATGAAAGATATTCGAACCGTTCTAATTTTATCCCATAGTATACATGAATACCAACAACTTTTAACTACAAACCTATAAGATTAAAACTTTAACTAAAAGTGGAGGGGGGAAAAACCAAAATTTTTCGGGAAAAAAATCATAACTTCTAACCGGTGAACATTCTTGCCGTCGGAAACATTTTTAATCGATAGGCCATTTTTAAGTCTAAAATAAATGTCTGAAAAGTTTTTCGCAAAAAGTTACCGTTTTCGAAAAAAAAATTAAACATGTTAAAAATGTTACTGTGTTTACTTGTGTGTGTAAGTTCGTAGTTCTCTATATAAAATAATATTAATTGCTTCACGAAATCTACCTGTGCGTTCCCCCCCCTGCGGGAACGGATTTTTTTTTACATACCCGCGTTTAATTTACGTAAACTATGACGCCTGTACATGGCCAGTTGAGCGCGGAGTAAAGCGAGTCGCGCGCCGTGAAAAATTTGTTTGGACATTTTGATATTCGAAGTTTTGGATTTTGATGCGCCAGGGGTTCGCTCGTTGGTATACGACCTCGCGCAGTGTTGTTTTGTGAAGAATTTTGGTTTGGAACTTTAAACGGTTTTTTATGGGGGGCGTCTGAAGATTGGACCGCCGTTACCGATTTAAAGGGAAGTGAAATACTTTATAATTTTTGTAATCTATTGTATAATACATTCTCAACATACCTTAGACTAGGATTAGATTAGGTACATTATCACTGGGCCATTTGTTCCGAATACGGGGCCGTCATGAAAAAGGTTAGTTAACAACCTACTTATATATATTTCCTTTTCTTGATATTTTATTTATTTGTTTGCTTGTGTAATCGTGGTATTTTGTTTGAAATCGATCGATCTTTTATCTCGATGGAAATACCACGATTTCGGTTGTAATAATTGTAAACGTGGGGACGTCGCGGGAGTCCATTTTGATCACCCGATTTGTAATTAAAATATTTCCTGGTCGATGTCCATCGGGTATCAATTGCGGCTTAATTTGATTATTGAAACTACTACGTGTTAAAATCTGTTTAACTTTGAATTGTTGTTTATTCATGTTTGATTTGACCCGCCGGGAGGTCTGAATAAATATTTCTTTGTGTTTGCTTGCTATAAAATTGAAAGTACTGTATGATTTGATTTGTTTGTACCCGTGAGGTTTTGGTCGGTTCAATTAACCGGTTATTCTAAAATTGCGGTATTTTGCAGTTTGAACCGTTGTATATTCGTGCCGAATTCCTTTGTTTGATAATTCGTGCGGTTTTGGTCGGTTCAATTAACCGGTTTGTATAAAATTGCGGTATTTTGTTATTGTTGTTTGATTAATGATTTTGTACCGTTTGTTGACTGCACCTTTGTGTAGATCCGGATCATTGGACACTTTGTTTTAGTTAAATATTAAGTTTTAGTTTTATTTGCGTTTCCACTGTCGGCTTTCGATCACGCTACGGAACGAAGTAGTGATTGCGTGAAAATGAGTGGTGGGGCTACGGCTTGAATACTACCTGCTCGTGGTCTTACTCCTCACCCTTGTCTCCGGGTAAAGGAGACTGGTAGCAGAGCTGTTAATTGTTTTTTTTTATTACTGCGCTCGCTACGTTCACGTACAGTCATTATCGCAATATTAGTCCCGCTTGCATTTAATATGGTGCAATCAATTCCATCCAGGACCATACGGCCCAGCACCTATCTTCTTTGCCGTATCATAAAAACTGAGAATTCTTTACCGGCACACGTGTTTCCTTCTCCTTACCAACCCGAACCGTTTAAGCGGGCCGCGAAAAAGCATCTGATGAGGCCGTCAAACTGAGTACCATCATTACAGCATTACTTAAATCTGCAATGGTGATCCTCATTCCTCATTCCAGACAGCCTAGGCTAAAGCTTCGTCCGTTAGTCGGGTATACCGACTAGAAGTTGAGATTGGATTGGTCCCCAAATCAGTTGAAATAATAATAAAAATAGGTGAAAGGGACCTAAAGGGTGTAAACACCTGGCGGCAAAATGTGTTATGTAGTTATTTGGGGTCTCAGATATAGGAATCCGGTCATAGTTGCCGGTACTATTGGGTGATTACAATATACATATAATAACATTTTAGAATACACTTCTTAGGATTTTGCACATTGAAAGATCTGTGCGCCTGCACAGACCAACAAAACAAATAATGGAGTAGGAGAGCGAACATTGGCCTTCAAAGTGCAAACCTTAGGTGCCACCAGGATTGGCGCTCAGATGATGATGATATTAGTTTAACGAGCTATATCGTTAACTAGCTGATGTCCGCGGCTCCGCCCGCGCGGAACATCAAAATCCGTTTAGAAGTGTTTGCATCCATCGCGGGCAAAATCGCGAATCTTTCATTTAACATAAACCAAGTTTTTTTTTAATATCTTCAAGGTTCAAACAACTAATTTACAATTTTATTATAGTATGGCCTTTCGTTTCAATTGTGTCTCGAGTTTTGGTGTATAAAAGTAATTCAGCGCTATTAGAATCTTCTTATTTTATCTGTATTCCATTATGTACCTTAATTATAACGTTACTACCGTTTCTATAAAGTGATAATTGTAGTATTCTTTGTCAGAAATTAATTAGATTCGGTTGGATTAATTTAGACGTTTTAAGTACCTTTTTTTTTCGTGCGGAAATCCCTTCGGATACCCCCCGTCGGCCAGCGGGGGCGGTTATGTCGGGCTTGAACCGACTAAAACCGCACGCCGTCTCGGGTCTGCAGACGCCGGGGTGTAAGGTTGGTATGCGTAGAGCATATCCCTCGCACCCCAACTGACCCTGGGCCATCTCCGGTTTCGAGATGGCCCCCTCGGGTTTGGGAACCACGGTGTCCCCGTCTTGCCCCGGTTTGGGGGAGGGGCGCTAGCCGCCCCACCGTCCCGGCCTGCTTCTGCTGGGGTGACAGGCGGCCTCACCTGCCACCCCCAGGCCTGCGCTCATGGAGGACGGAGGTCGTTGAGTGACCTCCGGCGCCTGATTCGCCTGCGACGCGCGGCGAGCATGTTGCGGGCTCGGCGGGCCGGGAGAGTTCTGAACCTCTCCCGGGCGCGCGGTCCCCTCGTACCCATATGTGGGTAAAAAAGTTATGTGTATAAAGCCGATTATTTCGTCATTTTTAAATATACTGCGAAACTCTAAACTTTCATAAAATCTGCATTACTTAATCAATAACTGGGATCCATCAGTCAGCAATCAATTTCCATGGGAAGCGAGAACGAGATCAGAATTCCACGTAGGGGGCAACAGCTAATAGTATTATTGAGCTGAGCGAGACGAAGTCACGCGAAAGCTCCTCATACCAGACTTCAGGATTTTCTTTGTCACAGGTCTACTCATAAACTACTAATCCAATCAGAACCAAATTTGGCGTGATTAAAGAGGTCAATCAGAGGAAGGTTTATGGATATATTTTGAAAAAATTAATGCTACCACAAAGGAATGATCACCGTTAAAAAAATTCCAGATGGAATTACATAATAACCGCTCGAGACACTGTGACCAAACTTTACACGCTCAGAAAGCATATCCAGAGTTTAAGAAAGAATTTTCTAAATCGGACTTGCCACGGAGGAATGATCACTGTTCAAAATTTTCAAAATCTGATTCACGATGTCTCACTCAGCTCAACATTGCAAGCAGTGATTCGCCTTGCAGACCTAGTAAATAAGAAAGTTTGTGAGGAAGGATGGATGTTTATTACTCTTTAACGCAAAAATGGCTGACCGCATCTGGATGAAATTTGGCATTGAGATAGATTTATAGTCTGGAGTAGCACAGTAGTTAATATTTTTGTAATGAGGCACACATAAACTAATCAATTACCTACTTACGTAGCGTAACAATGAATTCTGCGGGAAACCCTCGGATTGGCACTGAATAGAACGATAAATCCAACCTTTTTTATTACTGGTTAAGTAACCGAATGTGATTTATGACCCGACAAGTCCCATAAAAATATACACAGTGTAGCGCAACCCCTCTAGTATAATCTATTAAATAATAACCTATTTAACATTCCTTATGTACCACCTATTTAATGTAACTTGCTCCAAATTTTCGAATGTCAGCTTTGGTGAAATACTCTCACCTGCTTTGTGCCATATTTCGTGCAAATAAATTATCATTTATGACGATGGAATTTGACAGATCAAAAAATCTTAGTCTCCAACACATGCCAATTTTGGTTGCATCCATAGATCGCTCTCCTTCTTCGCTAAAATAAATCGATTAAAAAAGGGATCTGATAATCGATTTATTTAGACTCTTGTGAGAGTAACTGCTATCTGACCCCCAACCCCGAGAGTAAAGACTGTGCCAGAGCCCCATCCGTCACTCACCAGGTGCACTGGCTTGCCAGTGTGGTTGGCTTGGGCCCCGAAGAATATCTGTGGGGGCACCCTATCTTAGTATGAACTTCCAACCATAATATATCCAAGTCATTTTTCTGTTTAGTTTGTTTCACGTTGGAACCAAATTAATGTTGTTTTACACTCTGTTATTAAGTATGTACGTAAAATATTAAATCATTTTTCCTCATTCACAGGTGCTCCCCGGTCTGTACGTGGGGAACTACCGGGACTCGAAAGACCCTGTCCAGTTGGAAAAGTATAAGATTACTCACATATTATCCATTCACGATGCAGCTAGAAGATTACATTCTGTAAGTCTTAATTTTATTGCAATTATTATAAGTTTGATAATACAAAGTGTGCTAGAAATGTACCACATTGTAACTAAAATTGTACTACCAGTGTACCAAGAGTGTACTAAGAGTGTACCAAGGATGTACCAAGAGTGTACTAAGAGTGTACCAAGAGTGTACTAAGGGTGTGCCAAGAGTATACTAAGAGTGCACTAAGATTGTACCAAGAGTGTACCAAAACTAAACAAAAAGAGTAGCGCTTGTAGTCAGAAAGTATCATTCCTTCGCAACAGTGACGTATCACCATGTATATTTTAATTACACTGTGCTTCGCAAGCATGTAGGTGACACTTTGGTATGTATTATATTAAGTATATCGATAAATAAATATAATCCTGACCTTCCTGAGTACTGCCAAAAAGACCACTGGAGGACACCACAAAGACAACGTGTGTAATTTGAGGCACCTAATCACGTAGGCCATTTAGTTTTTAATTAACACTGGCACGGGAATTATTCTTACCAAAGAATATTACAGAATATGAAAGAAGATTTTTTAGAAATATCGGGTAAACAAGTAATGTAATGTACCTAATGCGGAATTAGCTGAAAGTTTTTAAGCAGCGGCGGGCCATGTTTAAATAGTTACTATTTTTACGCATTTTTCTTATATTCGAGTGTCGAGTGTTAGTGGTTGCCCGAGGCTCCGCCAGCGTAGAATTCTGATCCCATTCCCGCAACCCATGGGAACCTATTCCCGTGATAAAAAAGTCTATGTGTTATTCTATATGATATAATCTATCCCTGTGCCAAATTTAAGCCAGATCCGTTCAGCTGTTTTTGCGTGAAAGGGCAACAAAGATACACACATACACACATACATACACACAAACTTTCGCGTTTATAATATTAGTAGGATTAATATTCCCTTTGTGGACAAACACATATTCAGCGGAAGATATAAGTTTATTCTAGAATAATTTGACCCTGTTATACTTAAATACAAAAAGTGCGACTAAGAAATCAACTATAAGTAATTAAGCCTTACCGCGTTGTTAACCTCGCAGCCTAATATGAATAGGCGGGCTTCACGAACTTATTAATTTAAAATATTATAATAAGTAACACAGGCTTCCACATAATGTTTTCCCTGCCATTAAAGTAAACAAATTTATTTCTAACTAGATGTGAGTACCCTGCTTCACCCGGGGGCCGGCCTTTGCCTTGACTTTTCAAGAATATTTTTTCAATAAACCTTATCCTGCTATTTACAGATACATCAAAAAATAAATCATTTAAATCCGTCAAGCCATTCCCAAGTTTTACACTTAGCAAATTACACTTCTCATCATAAAAATCGAAACACTTTAGTTTTTATGATTTGTTCTAATTTAACACAAAAGAGTTTTCATTCCATGAAAAAAATCACATGATTATATATAGCTGGCAGTTTGGCCATTACAGTTGTAAGCGAAAATTCAAAATTCAAAATTAGAATTTCATTTGTTTATCCTAAAAAAGAAATGAATCATTGTTTTGAGACAAATGTTTTTTAGGAGTTACGCTAATTATACGCTAATTTTTAGTTTCAAAAATTGAAAAAAAAAAAAAGATGTACTCCAATCTTTTTCTTTTTTTTTTCAATTTTTGAAACTAAAAATTAGCGTTTATCTTGAAACTTTTTCTTCTTTATTTGTTTACTGTGACTTTGGGACGTCTGAAAAAAGTATTTTCTCCTAAAACATATGGATACTTCGCCCGCAGAAGCCGCCCAAGTGGTGGCATTGCTGGATACTGGACTTAGGCAGCGTGTTGTGGCTGAAAGATTGCATCTAAGTCTGACCTCTGTTCATAGAGTCTATAAACGCTATCGAGAGACAGGTTTGTTCACCCGCCGTTCAGGATCTGGCAGAAATCGGGTCACTGAGCGAGATGATAGATTTATTGACGGCCTCTGTGGCGTAGCGGTAGTGCATTCGACTGCTACGACAGGGGACGCGGGTTCGATTCCCGTTCAGTGCAAATATTTGTATGCATGAATATGTCTATTTGCATTGGTCTAGGTGTTTCTATGTATAATATGTATGTATTTAGAAAAAAAAAGTACTTACATAAGTATGTTTATCCGCATTCTAGAACCCATAACACAAGCTAGTTAAACTATGCTTACTTTGGGTCTAGAAAGCGCTGTGTGGAATGTCGTAGAATATTTATTATTATTATTATTATTTATTGTAACAACTTCCTTATGAAATCGACGCCTTAATGCTTCTCAACTGCAGCAGCAGCTTCATGTTGTACGTTGAGTGGCTGTAAGTGACTCAATCATTAGAAGAAGGTTGAAGGAACGTGGACTGGTACCGCACAAGCCAGCAAATGGGCCGAAATTAACTGCAGACCATCGAAGAGCGCGCTTTAACTTTGCACGTGAACACCTAAATTGGTCATATCTCCAGTGGAGCAAAGTTCTCTTTTCTGATGAGTGTAAAATTATGCGGTATGGTAACGACGGAAGGAACAAGGTATAAAGAAGAGATGGAGAACGCTTTGCACAATGATGCATTGAAGAAAAGTTTGGCTATGGTGGCGGTTCGTGGACGGTTTGGGGAGAAATCAGCGCTGATGGTAAGACAGAGCTTGTCTTCGTGTCTGGGCAATGTCTACCTACACTAAACTCTCATCGGTACATCGAACAGTGTCTTGAGCCTCACGTTGAGCCCCATGCACATTTTATTGGCAACGACTTCATATTCATCCACGACAATGCTTACACCGCGGGCGTCGTACGAAACTAACTTACCTAAGTCGGTATCTCCATTATAGAATGGCCAGCAAGAAGCCCAGACATGAATCCCATTGAACATCTATGGGATGCGTTAAAGAGTTAATTCGTGCAAGAGATCCGGCCCCAGGAACACTTAACCAGCTGCAAAATGCAATCCAAGAGGAATGGAATGGAATGCCACAACATGTGATCGTGACTCTCATCCGATCGAAGAAAACCCGTATGGAAGCAGTAATAAGAGCTGGGGTAGGGAATACAAGTTATTAAATAAACGCTTTTTATTTCATTTAGGTGTTGTTTTATCCACTTTCTTCACACTCCATACAGGGTAAATATGGGTCATTAATAAATACGAAATCTATGAAAATTTAATCTGAATTTAGAACAATAACATTAAAATTTGAAAACCTCATATTTTTCACTATTAAACAACATTGTATATTCCTAAATATACACATTTTTCTGATAATCCTTAGAAAACATAAACTTGCAAGGTGTTTAGATTTTTCTTATGAGAAGTGTATTTAAGGCTTCACTTTTTGTTATATAGACAAGCAGGCTGTGCCCGCGACTACGTCCTCTGGGTTTTAATTTCTTTGCGTGGAACACTAATACTTTTGCTAAAATCAAAGTAACGCCTTATAACATTAGCTACCTGCAGTAAAAATCCCGTGAAAATCTACCCAGCCTCTTTGGATATTACCCGGAACAAACATGATGAAAGAAGGACCAAAATTTCAAAACATGGTGTCTTTGATACACTCAAATGCATTTCTTAAAAAGCTTTTATTGTAACATTACAAACAGACACTTCAATTTTATTTATTTACTAGCTGTCCCCCGCGACTTCGCCCGTGGTATATTTCGCCCCGTGGCACCTATTTATCCCAAACATGCCAGTAAACTTTTATCCAGGCAATTTTTTAAATTTTTCTTTCCGTAAGAACCATCCTCGTACTTCAAGGAATATTATAAAAAAAAGAATTAGCTTTCGCTAATTCTCGGTTCAGCTGCTCTCGAGATTTGCGCTTAGTAACACATTCAGCGATTCATTTTTATATTATAGAAGAAGATGTAGAATGGCAACTAGAATGGATCATATAAACATGACAGTTCGAGTTGACCGATATGTATGGTTAGACCACTCGAAATCCCTGTTAATATCAATTAATATAAGTATAAATGCAAATTGAAAATTGGAAGTCGGGAAAACTTCAGTGCCAAATTTCCTTCATTCAATTTATTCACGCGTTAAAGGATTTGCGATTTGCAGACGTTTCATTGGTTTTGTGGAAGATTGAAATACTTTAAGTAAATTGATTTATTAGGTAGCTGGTGAAATGTCTCGAAAGTTCAATATTATGAAATGAATACTCATATATAGATATGTACTGTACAGTTCTCAGGTTTAGATTTGGCATGTCACGGATCGGGAAAATTTAAATGTTACACATCGATGTATATAACAAATTATTGTGGCTTAAAGGTATCCAAGGTGTACTAGGCATGTAAAAACTATAGTTGTGGCCACTCCATGCCTTGTGTAAAATGTTATTTATAAAGTAGTGTAAAGGAAGATTTAGGGTTAAGTTTGACCAAAAATATCAAGGAAGTCAATTCTATTAGCGCCGAAAGTAATTTACTTTCGGATATTCACGTAATTAAGCTTCATAATTATTTTAAACGACTATTTCATAAAAACGATTTTTTGAAAGTGGAAATAAAATGGTTCTTGTTGAGGATTTACCACAAGTTTAAGGCTC
Source organism: Cybosia mesomella (assembly GCA_946251805.1). NCBI lineage: Eukaryota > Metazoa > Arthropoda > Insecta > Lepidoptera > Erebidae > Cybosia > Cybosia mesomella. The sequence goes on from OX276401.1 coordinate 22,451,791, forward strand.
GTTAAGCATTCAATTAAAAAGCCTAATTTATAAATCTTAAAAGGGAAACCAAATTAGTTGTCTTATTATAATCAAGATATATACGATTCATGATAGAATCAGATTAGAGAAACAGATGGTGCTCAAGTTAGTCCTTTTGTAAAATATAAAATAAATAAATAAATATTCTACGACATTGTACACAACGCTATGCAAGCATAGCTTAACTAGCTTGTGTTATGGGTTCTAGAATGCGGATAAACATACTTAGATACATTTTCTTTTGTAAATACGTACATATTATACTTAGGACCCAGACCAAAGCAAATAGAAATATTCATGCATACAAATATTTGCACTGAGCGGTAATCGAACCCGCGACCTCTGAATTAGCCTATGAACGCCCTACCGTTCGCCAAAGGTCATCATATACAGTAGTAAAACACAACAACCTGACTGCAGTACCTTTTTTTTCGTGCGGAAATCCCTTCGGATGCCCCCCGCCGGCCAGCGGGGGCGGTGATGTCGGGCTTGAACCGACTAAAACCGCACGTCGTCTCGTGTCTTCAAACGCCGGGGTGTAAGGTTGCCCATAAAGCATATCCCTCGCACCCCGACAACCTGACTGCAGTACCTACCAACTACCGGGTTCTATAAACTATCGTTCTTGTTATTAAAAAAGAACTAAGAATTTAAAATCAAGCAAGCCGAAAATCGATGGGCTTGCGTCGTTTCATTACAGAGTTCCTATAACCGTCTGCCAGCTCTGTCATCAGACCCTGGTTACCATTGAAAGATAAAATACTCGTTATGACGATTCAAAAGAGTCCAAACTCGAAAAGGTTGTGTCGTTTCATTGCGAAGTTCCTATGGCCACCTTCCAGCTTCATCATCAGATCAGCCCCATTTCATTGCATTGTCACGCGATTTACACATGTATGCAAAATTTCAGCTCAATCGGTAACCGGGAAGTGATCAAACTTAATTTGCACGATTTAATGACAAACATCGGGACAGGCGAAGCTAAATAAATGCTAATAAAAATGATTATAATTACAATACATTTTTACCAATTATTGAGCTACTTAGGCCCATCGTTCATAGCTAAAATTTTTGTCCAGAGTATTCCTGTGGACAGCGGGATTTTCAATTTAAATTACACATACCGTAATCAATTTGGTTAAGTGGTCAGGTGGTCGTGGAGGCGGGCGGCTGCCCCCGTGATCAGGTGAGAGCTGGAGAAATCCGCTTCAGCTCCACCGGTCACGGCACAGCAGTCGTCAACTGCCCCGTCGCAGCGGCGCAGAAAATTGCGGACGAACGGAGCCTCCTCGTTGGGGGCTTCCTAAAGGCGCGGGTGCAACTCCTGCAGCCTCGCGAGACCAGGTGCTTCAGTTGCCTGGCCGTGGGGCATGTGGGAGTGCAGTGCACAGCGGGAGACACCGTGATCGGATCGGATCGGTGCTTCCGCTGCAGTCAGCCCGGGCACAAGGCCAGTGCTTGTGATGCTCCGCCGCGCTGCTACAAATGCGTAGCGAAGGGCAAAGCGGCGTAGCACCGGGCGGTTGAGCTAAGGCTCGCTGAACTGGACATTGTTCTCGCTGCGTGCCGTCCTCGTCCTGTCTTGGTCCTGGGAGACTTCAACTCCTGGTCTCAGGCCTGGGGCTCCCGGGAAACCAATGACAAGGGGCGAGTACTGGAGGACTGGGCCAACACCCGTGGTGTAGAGGTCCTCAACCGAATGTCGCCACCTGGGAGCGGCGGGGGCTCAGTTCAGTCGTGGATGTCACGTTCGCGACCCCTGCTCTCGCCCGCTGCGTGCAGGGTTGGCGCGTGGTGGAGGAGGAGGAGACGGATTCCGACCATAAGTACATTCGGTTCAACGTCTCCCCTCCAACTAACCTGCCGCTGACAATCGCGAATCCCCCGAATCCACGTTGGGCGCTCAGACGCCTGGATCGGGAGGCTCTCCTGGAGGCATCCATAGTGCAGGCCTGGATTCCGTCACCGGCCAGGCCTGCCGATGTCGACGCAGAGGTGGAATGGTTCAGGAGAGCCATGTCGCATATCTGCCATGCTATAGGGTTAAGCCCGGCCCGGCCAAGAAACAGGTGTACTGGTGGTTCGTTGCTCGAGGGTGTCAGCATAACGTGTTATGCTGACGACACCCTCGTTATGGCGCGGGGAGCAACGCACCGAAGCGCGGCACTAAAGGCCACGGCAGGGGTTGCTCAAGTCGTGGGTCGAATACGGCGGCTGGGACTCGAGGTGGCTCTCCACAAATCCGAGGCTATGTGTTTCCACGGGCCTCGGAGGGGGCCACCTGCGGGAACCAGCATAACCGTAGGGGGCGTAAGCATCGGCATCGAGCCCACGATGAAGTACCTTGGGCTCGTACTCGATAGCCGATGGGACTTCGGACCTCATCTCCGAAGTCTGGTCCCGAAACTTAGGGGGGCTGCGGCCGCGCTATCGCAGCTGATGTCCAGATACAGACTCCACTAGGAGACTGTACCTGGGGATCGTGCGAAGCATGGCCCTGTACGGGGCCCCAGTATGGGCGGAGACTCTGGCGGCCCGCAACGTGGCTGTATTAAACAGACCGTTAAAAGCGATGGCCGTCAGAGTCATCGGGGGTATCGCACGATCTCCGTCGAGGTGGTATGTCTCCTAGCCGGGACCCCTCCATGGGACCTGGAAGCGAGAGCCCTTGCGCTGCTGTACCAGTGGCGCAAGGAGGCGCTGGAGTGAGGCCATAAGCCGGAGCCCCGAGAAATCAGGGCTCAGCGGTCCCTGCTCCGCCAGGAACTCATGGAGACATGGAGGGTGCGACTTGAGCACCCAAGGTGGGGGGAATCCACCATTGCGGCGGTGAGACCGATCATGGATCCTGGGCGTGGACGTTCTCTCGTTGGAGACCATGGTGAGGGCCGTGGTCTCCGACGGGAGCAAGTGGCACGCCGCCGCCCCTTTCTGCGAGCAGGTAATGCGCGAAAGAGACGGCGGAGAGGGAGCGGGAGAGAACCCTGCCCCCCGAGTTTCGCAGTCTGCGGCGCGGACGCCGCAGACTCATCTACGCCCGGGACTACCGACCTCCATGATCGGGGCCTGAGGACGGCAGTTGGCCGACTCGCCGTCCTTACAGAAGCAGGCCGTGGCGGAGGCGTGTCGTGTGGCCCTACACACGCCTGCCAACTCACCGAAGCGGGATAAAACCCGACCCCACCAGGCGAGGCCGCGGTGGCGGCCAAAGTCCGCCGGCAACCCTGGGGTTATCCTTTCGAGGGCTTACCCGGGGTGCCCGGCAACGGACACTTGGGGAGGACACCGTGCGGTTTTAGTCGAGACACGACATAACGACCCCCGCTGGCCAGCGGGGGGGTATCCGAAGGGATTTCCGCACGTAAAAAAAAAGAAAGTGGTCATGTGGGTCGAGGGGTGTATGGGGGCCCCACCAAGATCTACGGAGCCCAAACCCTCACCTGCTAGCTGGTACACTTGCCACTTAACGGACGAGGCTCTGACGCAGACTTTCCTCTCGGGGTTCCGGGGTTGGGAGGTCAGACGGCTGTCGCCTGCGCAAAAGCCAAGATGAGCCAAATCAAAAGAATAATTATTACATAATCAATATCGATTGTTAACTGTCTATATTACTACTTTGTATTCAGTTATAAATATTTCACACCAATAAGGGCTTCCCCTGTAGGTTAGGCTTAGATGATATGACCTCCGTTCTCCATGAGCGCAGGCCTAACAACAGGTTGAGCCTCCTGTCACCCTAGCAGATGCAGGTCGGGGCGAAAGCACGTTGTGCAGCCCCCTCTTCCCGGGGGTGAAATGAGGACACCGTGGTGCCCAAACCCGAGGGCATCTTGAAACCGCAGTTGGCCCTGGGTCAGCCGGGGGTGCGTGAGTAATGCCTTATGGACCATCTTACACCCCGGCGTCTGAACACCCGAGACAGCGTGCGGTCTTAGTCTGTTCGAATCCGACATCACCACCCCGCTTGCCGGCGGGATTCCCGCACGAAAAACAAAAGGCTTAGATGGCCTGATTTTTTCAAAACAAAGGAAGGATGCTCTTCTTAGATTAGTGAAACAGTTCTCGAGAATGCTACAGTACAATGGAACAATTCCTTGGAAGTTATACAAAGAAAAGCTGCTAAATAAGAAATTAATCTATTCTTGGCGTTAACTCTCAGTCGAGTCGAGCTTGATTGGAAATTTCTTACTCGCTAAGTACGAAACAATATTCACATTTTTTTTATTTTTTACTAATGGATGCCATACAAAGAAGAAACAAGTTGAATTCCTGAGACGAGCTCAGCCGAATAAAAGGGATTTTCGATTTTGCGATTATTATTTTTTTTGCGATTTTTTGCGATTTTTTTTGTCTTGCAATGGTTCACACCAGCACGAATCTATTACCGAAAACAGCAACTCGATAGCTCATCTCCATCATACCCAAAACCGTGACAGAAAATTGGCAACGACGACGACGACGACGTCACGAAACGACGTAAAGAAAAAAAAAAAATATTTTTTTTGGATAGGTCTTCAAAAATGATATTGAGCTTACTAATATCATTTTTTTTCCATCTATATATTTTTTGGATAGGTCTTCAAAAATGATATTGAGCTTACTAATATCATTTTTTAGGGATTTTCTTTAGAAAAGCCCTATTGCTATCGAGTTGTCGTCGACGTCGTCGTTGCCAATTTTCTGTCACGGTTTTGGGTATGAAGGAGATGAGCTATCGAGTTGCTGTTTTCGGTAATAGATTCGTGCTGGGGTGAACCATTGCAAGATAAAGAAAAAAAAAATCCCTTGTATTCGGCTGAGCTCGTCTCAGGAATTCAACTTGTTAAAAGAGAGTACGTGCTAGCAACCGAAATTGATAGTATTCTCCTCCAGCTACAATAACTTCAACTTAGGAAACAGTGCATGTTTCTTTAAAATGGGTTTAGTAGTTTTTAGGGATTTTCTTTGGAAAAGCCATATTGCTATCGAGTTGTCGTCGACGTCGTCGTTGCCAATTTTCTGTCACGGTTTTGGGTATGAAGGAGATGAGCTATCGAGTTGCTGTTTTCGGTAATAGATTCGTGCTGGGGTGAACCATTGCAAAATAAAGAAAAACGTTTTTTTTTTTAGTATTAAATGATATTGCTCTGCCTATGCTCGTAAGTTCAGACTTTCTAATAGACAATTCGGTGCTTTATTTCAAGAAGGTTGTTAGTCATTCTTTTCCTACTGACTTTTTGGGGATTTTCTTTAGAAAAGCCCTATTGCTATCGAGTTGTCGTCGACGTCGTCGTTGCCAATTTTCTGTCACGGTTTTGGGTATGAAGGAGATGAGCTATCGAGTTGCTGTTTTCGGTAATAGATTCGTGCTGGGGTGAACCATTGCAAGATAAAGAAAAAAAAAACCTTGTATTCGGCTGAGCTCGTCTCAGGAATTCAACTTGTTGCGATTATTTCAAGATAATTCATACGAACTCCGGACTTGATCAGTTTCAGGGATTATACTACATGACGCTAACTGGATTAGATCTAAGCATAGCTTGTACCATGGGTTCTAGACTGTGGTTAAACATACTTAGATATTAAGTTTTTTGTAAATACAAACATATTGTACATAGAAACACCCAGACATGGCATATCTAATGCCTATTAGCAGCTAATGACATAGCCCGAAGGAATAACTTGATATCAATTTCATTCTGATATAGATACACTCTGTGAATACGCTACATTTTGTAAGACGTTGTAAGTAGTGAACTAAATATAACATTAAGTTTAGCGGAAAGCAATTGACCAATCATATTATTATGGATTAAAATAGGTTTTTTATTCTAGATAGATTTAGGAGTTTTTATGCCTGAATATGCCAATGCCGGAATATGCCAACCCCACTGCGCCCTTAATCATCTTTTTCTTTAAACGGGAAAGACAGTCACAGTCGCAATTAGTTGACTCTTACACATCGTCTCGCCGCTTCATTCGCCGCATCTGTGGAAACCAACCCCTATACTCTCATTTTTATTTGAATCCTTCACATACACATTATAACCTCAAAGCCAATTTTATTTTTACGTGGATGCGAATAGTGTGGCAAAACACGTTTTGTGCATTAGTACTTTTTTTTCTCAAGCTAAGAAAATAAAATTATATCGTAAATACTCGCTACGGCTACGCTGTGCTACCTTTATGCTACGAAAATCGATAGTAACAATGTTAAGTATAGTAGTATCATAGTTGAATGTCTGATTGTAGCATTGTTGTATTTTATTGTCTTATCAACGATTTCGATGGTATTTATATAACATAACGGAGTCAGACATCGGATTAGCAATTAATTGATTATGGATCTGAGCTCCAATAAATGTACTATTTTTAAGCTCACACCTGTACTGTAAACGTTAAACTACAAAAAGTTGCTCTTAGTTGATGGTTAGTTGAAGGCCCTTACTATACCAAATTTTGTTCCGTATAGTCAGTCCACATTCTACATAGAAGTCATTGCTCTGAGCTACTACCGACAGATATATAATAACATTGTAATTGCGGGTGATTTCAACATTGATGTGATGAAAAGTAATGAGGTAACCTTGAGGTTTAGCTGTCTACTTCTAAATTACAATCTGAAACTTGCTGTAAAACAACCAACGCGGCTTAAAAGCCGGACTTGTATAGACAACTTTGCACACAATTATAAAAAACATTGTAAGACTGAAGTGTTAGAATTTGGTTTGTCGGATCATACGGCACAATTAATTCATTGCCCTTTGATTAAAACATCTTGCCTTAAGCATTGGCGTAGAAAGCAGCGGATATATGCAGCGGAGAATATTTCTAAATTCAAGTCTTGCATCGAAAGCCTTACATTTTCTGAGATGTACTCTGCTGATGACCCTAATACACAGCGTATGACATTTTTTTTGAACAATTTTTTTTTTTTATGACTTATGCTTTCCATTTCAGCTTGTTACCAAGCGCATGTGTAAAAAACCTCGTTGAATATAACGAGGTATTAAAATGTGTAGTAAAAGAAAAAGATCACTTTTATGGACCTATAGAAAAAGTCCTAGTGAGAAAAATAAACCAAACTTCAGCAAAAGATTAAAAAAATAAAGAAAGTTTACTTAACGGGCACAAAACAATCACAAAATTAAAACATTCGAAAATATATCGAAAGCAGCATGGCAAATCATTAATGGTAGTAAATTGGGTAAACCCATAGATGATATACGTCATATTCGTGTCAACAATGATGTCATTACTGATCCATAAACAATAGCCACACATTTTAACAATTATTTCATTGATAAAGTCAGTTTGGGGCAGGATACGGGTCAAAAGGTAACCAGTTTGATTACAAGTAGAAGGGATTCAATATTCATGTCACCCAGTAATCCTGCGGATATTTTGCATATTATCAACAACTTGAGGAATACTAGTAGTGTAGGTAGCGATGGCATTTCAACTAAAATAATAAAATCTGTAGGTGGTAGCATTTCTGTTTACCTAAGTCACCTCATTAACCTAAGTATCAGTGCTGGAATTTTACCCAATAGCTTAAAGACATCTATTGTGAAACCACTGCATAAAAAACAAAGCAAAGATAACATAGAAAACTACAGACCAATAGCACTTATTCCAATAATGTCTAAGATATTTGAAAAATATATATTTAATCAACTGTACCCATACTTGGAAACAAAAAATATTATTTGCAAGGAACAAAAGGGTTTCCGGAAAAAGGCAACCAGTAACCTAGCACTCTACGATTTTTTACGTACAATAATGTTAAACGTTGATAGTAATACACCTGTCTGTGCACTGTACTGCGATATGACGCAGGCTTTCGATTTCGTTGCTCACAATAGCCTAATCAGTAAGTTAGAAGCCTACGGAATACGTGGCAATATATTGAATCTATTCAAAACATATTTGAGTGGCAGAAGGCAAATAACAACTATTTCCAGAATAAATAGTCAAAACCTTAAAACAAATTATTATTCTGAGGAACGCACAGTTAAACAAGAAGTTCCACAAGGTAGCGTTCTGGGTCCTTTATTGTTTATTTTATACATCAATGACCTACCTAAAATAATCAAGTACCTACTACCCTATTTGCGGATGATAGTACTGTAGCGTTCGGACCTCGTTCGATCACTACAGTTCATTGACCTGGCCATCATGTGTCAGAGTTTAAATAAAACTATTGTATCAGTTTAAATATTTTAAATGAGGAACGGAATAAAACAATCGCGACCTGGTCAGTTGGGGTCTGGACGGATCGAGAGGAGCCGTTCCGACTGAAGTTTCGCAAAGTATCCCGAGAAGAATCTCGCTTTAAGCCCTATCCTTGGGCCGAGTCCGCGTTATACTTCCCAGTCCGCTATTTAAAGTTAAAACAACCCCGCGTAAATCCCTGATAATATGGGTAGGAAGTGCGCGTGGTGATAAATAAATAATATTTTTCCCTTCGAAGAAGTCGTATAATTTCGTCGCCTTATACACACGTGGTACTCAAACCCCCGAGTACCACAGTACCGTAGTTAAACCATCGAATAATCCTGACCTATATGAATCTGACATAAATCAAACCTTGACATCTGTTATATCCTGGCTCGACAGTAATAATTTAAAAATTAATTTAAATCAGACAGAAATAATGCATTTCAGTCAACGCCAACCACATTCTCAAAATATGGTCATAAGCGGAAATGGTCAGCAAATATCAGTTGTAGATGCGGCAAAGTTTCTTGGCGTAATCATTGACAGGAGGCTAAATTGGAAGGCTCACATTGAGGAGATTTGTAAAAAAGTTAGCAGTTCGGCATGTGCATTGTTTAAGCTCTCCCCAATCACTAATACAGATTGCCTACTTACCGCCTACCACGGCTTGGTAGCATCCGTCCTGCGTTATGGCATAATTTTCTGGGGCAATTCCACCGACAAGGAAATTATATTTAAAGCACAAAAACGCTGTATTAGGTCTATACCTTAAAAAGACAGATGTTGCAGAGAATATTTTGTGACGTATAATATTCTTACACTCCCGTCATTATATATATATGAAACTGCCATATTTGTGAAATATAATCCAGAGCTGTTTCTCCGATTGGCTGATGGTTCTACACGCAGTTAAAGAGACAGCAGTAGACTGCGAATACAAAGTGCTAAAACGACGCTCATGAACAAGAGCATCTTCTGCCTAGCCCCTAAGATATATAACAAATTACCTAGAACCATTAAGAATTTACCCATTAATCCCTTTAAAAAGGCCTTGAAGGACATACTAAGTGTAGTGTCGTAAGTGTTACTACGACATAATGGATTTCCTTAATGATAATTTTTAAAACATTGTTATGCATGATATTCTTAGCTACTTTTTTGTTTTTCATTTAATGTACAATTTATTTTTGAGAACTTGACATTTTTTGTATTGACATTTTTAAAATATTGACATGAACTAGTTAATTTCCTATTTATGCTGTTGACTATGTTTAATGTTATTATGATTTACTATTTAATGTTCTTAATTGTGACATAACATAACTTATAATTTATTTAAAATAATTGTTCAACTATCAATAATTTTTGTACGCCTCTGTCTGGGCAAAACATGTTGGCACTGTAACAAACGACAATTATATGTTTATGGTAACTAAAGCACCAGTTTTTTTTCGTAATACTTTTACTTTTTGATCGTTATTTGCATCATACTTTAATGGTTTTAATAATTATGTGATTGAACTGCGACTGAACATGAAAGGCTGTTTTGCTTTTATAAACTTATAAATTGTGAAAAGGAATGTGGAATGTATCAAAGTTTTCGATTTTTCCTGTTAACCAATGAGCTAGCATGACCTCTGTCGAAATATGTGAATTATGAACGTGAACATTCACTAGATTCCATTTAATACTGCCACACAGTTTTGAGATTTCTGAAAAAATATAACTACTTCAAACCTCAGACCAAGGCATCCAAGGCTTTTAGCTCGTAGCCCGAATTCCACTTATTCCTTTTCCTCCTTTTGATTTCATTTATATGGCTTTGATGGCTGACTACCATAACTTCGAAGCAAAAGCCTGTGTCAGAACCTCACCTTGCAAGTGAATGGTATAAAAAACGTACACTCAGCACTCTGATTAGTAGCGGGGACAGTAGACCATATACTCCTCCGTGGTAGCGGGGTATATGGGCCCCATTAAGATCTTAAGGCCGCAGCCAACCTCACCTGCAAGACCGTACATCTAATGATTGACAAACGAGGCTCTGGTACGGGTTCTTTTTTTTTTTTTTTTTTTTTATATTTAGTCCGTCCAATTGACTGTACCCCGCCTGATGGTAAGCTGAGGTAAAGTCCAAAAGTAGTGGCCACCATTTCTAGAGATTGCCCCTAGAATGGTGGCCCCTACCTAGACGGCCTCAACAGATGTTTTTTCACGCCCCGCTTAAAGAGCCCAGGATTGTAGGTAGAAGGGAACACGTGAGTGGGTAAAGCGTTCCAGTGCTTTATGGTCCGACAAAAAAAGGAGTCACCAAACCGCTTGGTTCTGAGGTCAGGCGGGAATCGCTCCTAACAATAGAGCAGAAGTGTGGACTCCAGTCTCCAAGGTGAGGACTTTGGATGCGACTGAGAAAGATCAGTGGAAACACCGCAAAGGGTGAGCTTGTCAAACCCGAGGGGGCCTTCTCGAAACCAGAGAAGGCCTTGGGTTAGCCGGGGATGCGAGGGAAATACCTTACACCCCAGCGTTTGAAGACCCGAGACGGCGTGCGGTTTTAGTCGGTTCGAATCCGACATAATCAACCCCGCTGGCCGGCGGGGGAGTATCCGGGGCGATTTCCTCACGAAAAAAGAAGCGTGAGCTTGTGCATTATTTTGAACGGCGACCGACCCGTAACCTTGACACGTGCATCTCGAAAGGGGAGGCGGGCATGCAAACGCCACATATATCTTAACGATTTTAGCCACCAGTGGCTAAACTATGTCAGCAGTGGGTCGGTGACCTCACACAATTAATATTCTGGGTAACCTACTTTTGTTTGCCTTACTTTTTTTTACCTTTAATTTATCACAAATTTTCCGATTTTGTAAACATTATTTTTGTGGTATGTGAGACTCTAAAAATGCAAACTGTAGTGCTACGGGGACTAACGTTAGAAAAAAAAGCGGCCAAGTGCGAGTCGGACTCGCCCATTAAGGGTTCCGTAGCAGCAAGTAACGTAATAATGTTGTTCAATTAAATTTTTAAGCATTTTGTATGCTTACTTCTTTTTCCGATCTAAATCTTTAGTAATAATGTTGTTTTTTTAATTTTTATATTTGAGTTCTATGAATGAAAGGTAAATTGCAGTTTACGATTTATGACGTATTAAAAAAAAACTACTTACTAGATCTCATTCAAACCAATTATCGTTGGAAGTTTATATGGTAATGTACATCATATATTTTTTTTAGTTTTATCATTCTCTTATTTTAGAAGTTACAGGGGGGGGGGGCACACATTTTACCACTTTGGAAGTGTCTCTCGCGCAAACTATTCAGTTTAGAAAAAAATGATATTAGAAACCTCAATATCATTTTTGAAGACCTATCCATAGATACCATACATGTATGGGTTTGATGAAAAATTTTTTTTTGAGTTTCAGTTCCAAGTATGGGGAGCCCCAAAATTTATTGTTTTTTTTCTATTTTTGTATAAAAATCTTAATGCGGTTCACAGAATACATCTACTTACCAAGTTTCAACAGCATAGATCTTATAGTTTAGGAAAAAAGTGGCTGTGACATACGGACGGACAGACAGACATGACGAATCTATAAGGGTTCCGTTTTTTGCCATTTGGCAACGGAACCCTAAAAACGACCGCTACCGTTACCGTTGTGAACAAAAATAGTCAAATATATAACATAACATAACTTCACGCCTGTATCTCCGAAGGAGTAGTTAGAGGTGTATTACACACCCACGATTCGCCAGTTATATTTAGGTCCCAATGTAATAGGGGGTGAGCCTATTGCCATCTACTGGGCACATTACTAGGCGAACGATAATTAACTTTTTTTAATGCACACATTACTACAAAAAGTCAGCCCGGGGCGACTGGGGATGGAACTCGAGACCTCTCGTCTCGACAGTCCGTTACGTACGCCACTGGGCTATCGCCGCTTGGCGATATATAAATATTAATTATTATGTTTTAATTATGATTTTTAGCGTTGAGAAGGTGCTTAGTTAAAATAATAGTGTAATACATAAAACAATCGTAATCGTACGCAACTTTAGACGAGCAGAAGAAGCATACCAAAGCAATAAAAACTCGAATCTTACACAAATATATCACTACTGTTTTATTATTTACGTCGATTTTCCGGCACAAAACTCACAATACCTTTTATTTCTTTTACTTTTTTTTTATTATCGTCGAACGCAACCATCGCCTTTCGCCGTAGCGCTGCAAGACATAAAGTGTATCGTTAATAACAGTTCGTTTTCATTGTTCGCACGAAGGGGCGGACGCCTTATTCATCCCATACCATAACCTGCCTGCTTATTTTTATAGAACAGATGTTTTACGACAGGTTATTATTTTTCTTGCGATTTCCTCAGTAAAAGGTCTGGTTGAAAGTTGTGAACAATGTTTCAAAAAAAAAAGAATAATATTACGATAAACTGGGGATACACTGTACACTGGGATACAGTGCCCTAGCGAATTTCACCTGCCAAACAACGGACGAAGCTCCTTACATGCTTTCCACTCAGGGTTTAGGGGTCAGATGGAAGCCGCTCCCATAAAGGCCAATACACCAAATCAAAGTGCAGAAGTAGGAAAACGGACCCCGGGCCCAAGTGGAGGATTTGGAGGCAACCGGGACAATGCTAGGATGGAGAAGAGAAAATTAACTAGGAAATAAAAATTGTTTAAATAAATAAAATCGACTTTTAAGGAAATAACTCAAAATTATGAAATTAATTAGAGGTCTACCTTGCCGGACAAGTTGGTCTTTCATCAATATATCTGTGTATAGGCCACTACCATCTCCTCATCAATAAAAGGCAGTAAGGAGTATTTAAAAGAAAAGATGATATGCTTGTCCTATTCCGTTTCATAGCTCTACTAAGAACTTTTGTAGAGAACTGATAAATACCTCCCAGGAGGAAAATAAATAAAAGACGGAGACACGGCGTCTACTACACTTTAAACACGCTTTTTACTAGCTTCACTTGTAACCAAGTTTGCAACAGTGTAAGTTAATCCTTGGAAGTAGATTTAAACTAACGTCTTAAAAATGTTTTGATAACAAAGATAATAACTTTTATTTAGTTACTTACACTAATCCCGATGTGTTGATTGCTTTTCAACAGCCATGGTCAGGGGCGACTAAGATAGTGGATGTCTCGTATCTGTCAATCTGCATAAGGCCCACACCTAGTTCCGTAATAGACATTGAAACCATCCAATCGATGTGGCTCACACCGGCTTCATTAGAAAGGCAATAATGCAGATATGGTTGTAGACCACTAAAATAGAGACTAGTGTTTTTCAGTTCAGTTTGCTTCGATTTTACAAAGCTTTCACTCTATCGTACATCGAACAGACAGCTTGACACCTTTATAGAGTAGTTGAAACCGTTAGTGTTTAAAAAAAAAATTAAAACTATAGCTTCGGTTTGAACTACTCTAAAATATACAAAGCTGTAGACATACCCTGCGACGTGGAGAGAACGCTCTACAAAACCAAATTAAACCGATCTTAACCACTTTCACTCTACTTATCAACATGCCAAATACAGCTGGGTACGGTATACTACAGTACTACTATATACTGTACATGTTAGTATTTAATTGTACTATACCATACCCTTCTTACACTGGAAAGAGCTCATAAACTATTTTTTGATTTGACGTTTACACTTGAGAATGGCCTGAGACACTATACCTGTGTATGACCTTTAGTTCCAGAAATTCTGAAGAGCAGGTTGATAATACTGGCAAACGATGAATAAAACGACAAGTCGAATTTAGAATCTCCCTATTTAATCATAGGGGAACTTATAACGGTATTTGGCCATCGCCCACTCGAGGCGAGCTCTCTGAATATTCTATGTGAAGCTCGACACAGTTTAAGTATGCAAATTAATGCTTCTAGCTCCGCATGCGAACTGACAGCTTTGATGGTATAACTACCCGCAATATTAAATGAAAACTTGACACTTTTTACTTACGGAATTAAAATTGTATTTGTCAGTTGTGTTCACAATGTGATTATTGTTCGCTTGTATGCTTGAAGTTCGAGCGTCTCATGAAAACTACTAGATAGTTTTTGGTTATTTGTATTTTTATGCATTTATTGTGATTTGGCTTAAGACGGGTTTATACCTTAAACTTCGCGCAAATGCAAGCCAATTTGATTGCGTAATCGAATGAACGGTTAACACACAATGCGAAGAAACATTCAAAAAAATGTATTTATCATAAGATTAGCTCTTTACAATTTGTGAATGAATCGGACGCTTTTGTTACCTCTTTTTTTTTTTTTTGCTACCCTTTGTTACCTCATACGATATATACTACTAAAATAGAGCTGAAGAGTTTCTTGCTTTTTTGTTTGAATGCGTTGGACTAATTAGTAATACGCTGTGGCCCTTGTCTCACTCAGCTCAACATTGCAAGCAGCGATTCGCCTTGCAGACCTAGTATTTCAATGAGCAATATTCGCTTTCGACAAGAAGTTCGGATTCAAAACTCTACTACTACGTCAATCTTTTAGAAACTTTTAACTTCTAGAGGAATAAAATATGAAGCATAATAAAAATATGGCACATCACCATTTTAACAACGGAATATAAAATACGAGTTCGTAATCAAGTTTTTATGAACCCACATTGAGACTGAGTTGAAATCCCACAATATCCGTTATGTAATGAGATATATATAATTTGTGTAGCGCGTTTCACCTCGCGGTCGGACGAGTCTGTAAGGCCTCAATTATTTAAGCGACCGACAAAGTCTGTTCAACTTATTCCGTTCACTGCTAACGTGATACATCATTTTTTAAGCGTTTTTCGGTCGGTTGGGTCCGTGAAGCTCCAATTATTAAAGCGACTGAAAAATTCTCTTTGTTTTTAAAAACCAACAATGAATTACTAATCGTCGGGCTTTGAATAAGTCTATCTTTTGATCCTATTTTACGTGTTAACCTCGTTGTTTTGTGTGAAAGTTGCTTTTTTCATTTATTTTCTGGGATATTAAGTAAGTACATTATTATATTTGCGGGAATTAATCCGATTATTGTATTACCTCCACAGTATAGTTAGTGGCAAAATACCTGAAAACATAATAAACCTATCATGAAATAACAACATTATGCCGATAATTATCCTTGTCCTCTGCGGATTATGAACATTACCTACTAGGAATATTCTAACAGCCTGAGTAGAAAATGTCAAATAGACTTCACCCTTACACTAATTCCATAGAAGCTGAAAATTGAATTCAACGAAAAATGCGCACTACCTATTTGCACGCATTTTTGAAGTGAAAACTTCTTTAGCGGCGTTGTGCACTTTTTTAGTAATCTTCTTTATATATAAAAATGAATTGCTGTTCGTTAGTCTCGCTAAAACTCGAGAACGGCGTGACCGATTTGGCTAATTTTGGTCTTGAATTATTTGTGGAGGTCCAGAGAAGGTTTAAAAGGTGAATAAATATGGAAGTTGTTATCGATTGAGGCAGTACGAAGTCTGCCGGGTCAGCTAGTGGGTAATAAAGGTAAAACTCGCTTCAGTAAACACGTGACCTTTTCGAAAAAATTCATATGACAACAAATATAGAAGCGCTAATTTCACACTGTACTTAACAACCTTAGTGGCGCGTTCGTCTAATGAGTGTTCGTTGACTTCGTCAAGACTGAGATCGATTCCGACCGAGGCCCATGAAACACTTTTTGTCATCATATAACTTTTTGTAATATTTATTCTATTTTGTGCCATAAATCTATTGATATAAAATGGAAATTAAACAAACTGCATCTATTAATTAATAAAGTGACGAAGAAATAGTGAAAGAAAGTGAGTGAGTCCTTTATAAATATGTTGACGATGATGGTTCTGGTAATAATGATGGTGAAAAAGTCGTTGAAATTATGGATGGAAGTTGATTTTTCTGAGAGCTAAACTGTTTAATGTAAAATAATTGTAATAGTTCTGAAGTGTAAAATTTTTAATGTAATATAAATTGTCATGTTTGTGTACGATAGCGCAATAAATGAATATTGTGTGTTACCACATAAATTATAGTACTTTTATACTGATAATTATAGCAATTCGTGCAAAATTATTCCTTAACCATTCCAAAATATCAAAAATGCACAACGTTAATATTCAAGTTTTCACTACTGCCGGCACTCCCGGAGTGCAACCTGTAATTTTTTTTAACGTAGTTTTTTTATTATTTATTATTATTATTAACAATGATTACACACACAGATACAATGATAGAACAATACGAAAAATCAATGAAATATGGCCACATTTATAAGTGATACATTTATCATTAAAAAAAAAAAAAAACAAAAAAATAGTATATTATACAACTAGTGAATAAAGGACGGATTTAAAGCGAGGGCCGTAGATGAGTCACGAGCAAGTGAAGGATTATAATGATTGAATCACGAGCGCAGCGAGTGATTCAACTGTTAGAATCCTGAACGACGCGAGTGATTCATGGCCCTCGATATAAATTCGTACTTTATTCAGGAGTTGCATACTATACTTTATACCATGACTACGAGAAAAGACATCATACAATTCACAGTAAGTATTATAAATGGCGCTAATTCACTATTTTTTTTCTATAAAGGCAGCAAACACAAAACAGTTTTTAATCTAATGCCAAACTCCTTGTCGCAAATATCGACCAATCAAATCTCGAGAATTTATTTGCACCAAAGAGTTTTGAATTTCGAATCTTAGCGCAAGGAGTTTGTGTAAGCATTGAAATAGAGACCGGATATATTTTTGTGTTCCAAATTCAAACACCAAAATAGTGAATAAAAACAAAACAGTGAATAAAAGGCCTTTTTATTCACTGTTTTGCGTGAATAAAATAAGCTTTTTAGAGTAGGTATGGTATAAAGAACATTATAACATGCAACATGTGAGCTTGTATGTGAGTGTGTGTGAACGTGTATGTGTATGCATGAGAGTGTGTGCGTGTGCGTGTAAGCGCGCTTGTGTGCGAGCGTGTGCGTATGTGAATGATAATGTTTGAATGTTGATTCAAACAAATATGATTCATGATCATAGTTTCATGTGGTATCGTGATTTTTGGCGTTCTGTATCTCAAAAGGAAAATATAGAACCCATATGGGATCACGGCATTGTCTGTCTGTTCGTTTACCCATATGTTCATTTGCCTGTGAAGATTAACTAAATTAACATTGAAAAATATGACTCAATATTTAAAACAAATGTTTGAATGTTGATTCAAGCAAATATGATTCATGATCATAGTTTCATGTGGTATCGTGATTTTTGGCGTTCTGTATCTCAAAAGGAAAATATAGAACCCATATGGGATCACGGCATTGTCTGTCTGTTCGTTTACCCATATGTTCATTTGCCTGTGAAGATTAACTAAATTAACATTGAAAAATATGACTCAATATTTAAAACAATTTAGGTTTTCTTTATGTTATAGTCTTATGGGCTCGTTTTTGATCGCAAATGGAGTCGAACTCTGTGGCAATTTTGCTCAATTTCCAACTTAATTAAGTTTCGTTGTTCAGTCCATCCCTGTATTTTGCCATCATCATAACGAGGTGTCCCACTCACGTGTTTGTCGTCACGAAGAGTAAAGTATTAATAAATAAATAAATACTCCACGACATTCTATACAACGCTATCTAGACCCAAATTAAGCATAGGTTAACTAGCTTTTGTTATGGGTTCTAGAATGCTGATAAACATACTATTAGCGACGCGAAAAGGAAATAAAATATTGGGCAAACTAGGATTTAACGTAAATGTATCAAGCATAGCCCGGGTTCGAATGTTAAGATGACGATGACCGCTCTACGTGTAAGCTACCTATGCTTCTTACCTTGCTAAGCAAAATCTATTTAAAATCGCCGCCATTCTGTTATTTTTGTAGCCTCCTACGATCAACTAGCAGACCCAGGGGTTCGCGCACCAACTTCACTTTGAGAAACCCTGTTGTAGAAGATTATAACGTATAAATCCATTTGGCATTGTGTGCGTAGTATGTTTGCTATCTTACTAAGAGCATAGTTACTCATGTAGAGTGCAAATGTTAAGTGCTATGTAAAATATTTCTTACGGAGTGCATTCTGACTTCTGACAGTAACCAAATAATAGACTAATAGTGATGTGGAACTATCGATATTCATATCGATTTAATGTATACAACTTATTCCCCTTCTTCATCCTTGTGCCAATCTCATCCGCCGCTCTCCTCCTTTCAATTATTTGTTTTGGTTAGCTTTTATGGTAGTGATTGCTGCCTAGCCTCTCAACCCTGAGAAGAAAGCCTTCGCCAGAGCATCGTACTCGGTAATCAGCAGGTGTACCGACTAACAGGTGATGTTGAAGAACTTGGTGGCCCCCACACACCCCACCACTTAAGTAAATAATGTTACTAATTGGTAACTTAGGCCAAATCCTTAATCAAAAATAAATTCAGGCCAAGGATGAGGAAGCCATGGTACAAGTTACTTCTAAAAGAACAGTCATCAATTATTTAATGACTATGTAATCTAGGCCACAAAGTTGAACGACCCCATGAGTATATAGTTTATCGTTATATGAATAAAGTACCACTGATAAGAAGATAAGGCTATTTTCGACTTTTAGACATAGCTTCATTAAAATAGTCATCATTATACTTCTAGAGTGTGTTTGCATTCGAGGCGTCGATTTCAGAGCCCGGAGTCCGTTTGCCTCCACACGGTCAGACAATGAGATCCGTACCATGCTTTTCATCCTTTACGAAACCAACATTTCTTAGGTCACTACAACCGGGGTCCGAAGAAAGAGCCTTGCCCAGGCATTTGTCACCATAGCCAAGTGGTTGCTCCAAAACGTGGCCGAACCAGCGTAGGTGACTCTCCTGTAGTTTATTGACAATATCACGAAGGCTGCCACGGATACGGGAGTTCTTTACACGTGATTCCGCACATCCACTACCGCATATATTCATGTCCAGATTTCTGCTTTGTTATTTTTCGTGTCCAACTCGTACTCCAGCTTGATAAATATAGTATTAGGTGAAGGTAAGCCGGTCGTCGATCAATCCTTATGAAATGCCACCCGAAATAATTGTTGTAACTAATTTGGGCTTTTTACATGGGATTGAAGTACTTCTAGTGGAGTGAGTGAAATCACACGACGGTAAGGAAATAGTGACGCCAAGTGTAACTATAAATACTCGGGAAAAATAAGTGGATCGTTTATCTGACAAGTGTTTCACTGACAAGAACAGAAATTGCGCTTTGTTTTATACCTTTTTAGATAGTGGTGACGTAATCCATCTATACTATTACAAAATTGAAAATTAGTTGTATGTAATGTAGTACATTGGAGATATTTAAAAAACTAGAGTTATGTTGAATGAACTATTCTGAATAACAAAATATTTTTTTTGGAATTCTTGTCTGTTAGTCTGTTTGTCTATTTCTCTGTTTGTTCGTTTATCTGTTTGTCTGTTTCTATTAGAAAGGTCTTGGTCAGATTTAAAATCTGCGGTATGTTCGATTGCAATTGGTTAAGTAGAATCGGAAATATGACAAAAAACCGATAACCGACCTTACCTAACCGCGGGCAGCTAGTGTAAATAATAAAACTTTTAAAGATTTGAGTAGGTACATTAAAGTAATTGAACTGGCCGAAGTCTAGTGACTAACGTGTTGGGCTTGTGTTCAAGAGGTCGTACGTTGTAAACCCGACCATTAAACTATCGGCTTCCGGGACTCACTCCTCATACAAGTAATTTAGATTAGCCGGTGGGATTAACGAGAATCCTTAGTATTTTTAATGTAAAACAAAAACCAATTATTACAAAAATGTTTTAGCTTGAAGGCTTCACATAAAACAGTTATTAATGTTATCATTTAATTCTAGCTATTGCCCGCGGCTTCGCCCGCGTGGAATTCTGATCCCGTTTCCGCTTCCCATGAAAATCTACTCCAATAGCCTAAGTGTTATTCCAGACTATAATCTATCCCTATACCAAATTTCAGCTAGACCCGTTCAGCGGTTAGAGCGTAATTGAGTCACAAACATCCAAAAAAACAAACAAACAGGTAGTAAGAAAAAAAA
Source organism: Cybosia mesomella (assembly GCA_946251805.1). Lineage (NCBI taxonomy): Eukaryota > Metazoa > Arthropoda > Insecta > Lepidoptera > Erebidae > Cybosia > Cybosia mesomella. The sequence goes on from OX276401.1 coordinate 22,472,123, forward strand.
GACAGAAAAAATATATATGTACATATAAAAGAAGGGTGTGCGAGCCTCAATAGGTCGCCATGTCAGCATAGTTGCTTCCCATCAAATAGTAAAGATATGGTGTGCAGCGCTGGTATTCTGATGGCACCTTTGTAATGACGCTATTTGATTGCAGCGAATGATTCATAATATTAGGAGGACAGTAGGAAGTAGAGTTGCTACGGCTGGCACTCGTGAAATGAGATTGCCAGCTCTCAGGTGGGATTATTTTCGTTTATAATACTTTTTTCAGGACTCACCAATAATATAAGGATAGCGATCCACGGATATATCACTTACATAGCAATTGAACTGAGTTTGAATGACTTAAACATGCTTACTACTTCATCGCACCAACAGTAACCTACCCTGACGTTATCACATGGAATGAATTAGTCAAAATTGAAACCCGAGAGCAAGTTTAATGTTTAATCTGTAGCGCTAATGAACTTCTCAAACCTCGTAACCACACAGGTAGTCCTGGAAACCACACAGGTAGTTAAGTGCATATCAAATAAACTCGACGGCTTAACTATTCATCTCCCGGAGCCCCCAGTCTCATCGAAACGTCTATAAATTTTGTAATAGTGAGCTTGAAAATATTATCTACTAGCAAACTGCCCTAGCTTCGCTTCGGTTCATATGATTTCTTTATAACACATGCCTTAGTTCACTAATATCGTCATAACTTTAGGTGATTAGCGTAACTCACGCATACTGTATAAGCTTATGTCCATCGGGGATAATGCACCTTATAAATGGTAAAAGACTTTTTTCAACAAGTGCAGTGAAGATTACCCCAGACATATATTACAGGTAAACAAACTCACAAAATTTGGCCTGTCTCTTTATAATATTAATATAGATTTACTTTTTGAAAGCTTACGAAACATAGCGTGCCTGATTGTAGTCTTTGACAACCAACTATAAATCTCTCAGAATATAGCTTTGTCTTATCTAGACTATTACCGATTTTTATGATAACTTTTCATTTTGATGGATGAGTTGTATTTTACTTACTTTATACTTATTTACTTAACCCAAACCTGACTGATGTATTCAGGGGTTACGCGGTTACATCATTCCTCTTTTTACTTAGATATTTTGTCCTCTACGAAACCGAAGCAAGCCAATTTTTTAACCTTTCACTTTTCTGCCCGATGGCGACGTGCCAAAGGAATAGCCGTAACTTATTTCATGATTTAGTCAAGTTTCATATAGGTACTTAGTCTGTTCGTCCTTCAGAGGTTATAAATAAGCTTTACTGTGAAAATTCTGATCTCATTAGTAGATCAATGTCATTAGCTATTTAGGATGTCACGGAACTAAACGCTTCACCAAGTAAATGTACTTTAAGTCAGATTAGCCCTCATCTTATAAATGGATCTTCTGGAGCAAGTAATATCAATTTATTATCAGGCTTCGTCATTAATCTTGTTGAGCGTTGTTTTCTTTTGAAATTACTAATCGCCTGCACCTTTATTAAAAAAAGTAAAATTTTCTATGAAACTTTTTTTTACAACCTGTCTATGAATATCTGCGAAACAGAAAATGTTTTAAGTTATTACCTACAAAATTTACTGAACTGCGAATAAATTGATATTAGGAGATTTGAAATTCTATACTAATCAACACTAGTAATAAAGCTGAAAAGTTTGAACGCGCTAATATCTGGAATCAAACGTGTGATTAAAACAGCATTGTATTTGATAGCCCTCGATTTGTATCACGCTGTAACGCTTAGGAGCCGAGCAATAAGAAAAAAGTTGAGAGAGACGCGGGCGGGCGGGCGGCGCGATGGTGTTAACCGAGTACGACGGGTGAAACCGTAGGGTACAGCTAGTTATATGATAATGTGAATACATAACTCACCTCTTATTCTATCCAACATCTTCGTGGATGGTTATAAAATTATTATGAACAAAAATTAGGAGATTCACGCAACATTCCATTGAATTCAATGAAAGAATTTGGTCTCATCTTATTGGCAAACAGACCGTTAAATTTAAAGTTGCTAACTACGGTAACTTTTAATGCTCATAGATTTTCGCTTTGCCATCCGTCAGATACGTAAATAGAATACGTATTGGTACAAATTCATCAACATTACCCTACAACCCGCCGTAGAGATGAGTGGTGACTCACACTATAACAAGTTTATGTAATACTAGCTATGCCCACGACCTCCTCCGCGTGGATTCAGATCCGTGTTTTAATTTTTCGCAGGAGCCTTCTTTCGGGAGCGGGAGAATTCTTTTCCAAAATATAAGTAGCCTTATAAAATCAGCATATATGCACTATATGCAGTGAAAATCCAGTCAAAATCGGCCCAGCCACTTCAGAGATTACCCAAAACATACAGACAACTTTTTTAAGAATTTATATTTTTCTTTTATGTATACTTTCTATACATGTATGAAATGTATATGATGTATAGAAAGTATAGGTACATAAAAGAAATATATGTATGTATCTATTTATACATTATTATGCAATCATTAAATGGCTGTTATTTTAACATTACAAATAGACATTACAATTTTATTTATTTGTACCTTCTTTTCGTACGGATATCCCCTCGAATACCCCCTCACCGGCCAGCGGGGGTTATGTCGGGTTTGAACCAACTAAAACCGCCCGTCATCTACGGTCTTCAGACCCAGAGGTATAAGGCATTTCCCTCGCACCCCTAACTTGCTCTCTGTACTGCTCTCAGCTCTAACTTTTCAAACTGCTGCATTCAATAGAATAGTATTTGAGTTATACTTTAAGCTCTTTAAGCTCACATCGACCGGTTCCTACTATCCAGTTTGTGCAGTTGTACGGATTCGGAGGTCGGAGGAAGGTGCTCCTGTAGGTTTCAGATAGCCGCATATTTCATATTGTAAGCTTGTGAGCTCACGCTGTTAGTTAAGTATATATCGAGTTTATGTTATAGTTAAAAGTAGCTAAAATAAATAAATTTGAATATTTGAAATATTGTCATCAGTGAAAAATGAATAACACCAAAACATTTTTTCTAGAGTAGACTAGACTGTTTGTCAAAATTTGTTTGTTTGTATTTTATGCAGTGCCGTACCGTTCATCTGATTGTGTTAAAACTTTGTCAACAAAAATCTTATAAAGTCATCCGATTGTATTAAGACTTTGTAAAATTATAGCGCGAAAGTTATAATATATTTACTGGATATCGGAGTATCCTGATTGCGAGCCCAACTATCAGGTATAATTTGGATTAGATTGAATTGAACATTGTTTGCTTCAGTCTCAATTGATATTCTTCTTCTTGTTATTATTCCTTCTTGGTCTTATATCTCGGTTTCGCATGGGAAAGACTCGTTAAGAAAATCCTATAAGTCAACCGCACCTCCACCTACTGGATCGGCAGAATTTCAAGTTGGCGAGTACATTCCGATTTCAAATCACTTTACTGAAGTTTCCATAAGACTCACGACATCCGTAATAAAATAAATTCAGCCGTAAAATAACATCAATGTCTGGCTAAGTCGAACGAAATTACCGCGACCGTACGACATACGTACTTTATGGGTACATACCTATTTACATGAACACAATGTGTGGGACAGTGAGGATATAACGACATTATAAGGAGTTCTGTAGCGCGGTGGAACTGAAAAATTTAATCAACATCTCTCTATATATTTGGAAGGATAAACTGTCTTGTAAAATAAATCCTCCTGATAAAGCAGTGAGGATTCTTAGTCAATTGTTAACAGTACCCTTTCTATGAGTGCGTGAATAAATAATGACTATAGTCGAAATTGACAAACAAAATGTGGAGTTTATAACGTATTGCTTATTATTCTTTTTGATGGCATTTTCCTCAAAACCTCCTGCAATACTGCAATACCACTTTTTTTACTCTTATGTGTATCCTGTGACATAGCAATCTGTTTTCGTCGAAACAATGAGCTATTTCCTTAGCTGATCACTGTGCGATGTGTCATGTGTCGGAGTCCAGTGTCCAGTGACGCTTTCGTCTTTTACAGGGCGACTTGGAATCTGGTCTCTAACTTTGGAACACTGTGTCTCTTTAGTTTGGTCAACTGCAACCCTCCTGTGCCCCCTAGATTTGATGCCAGTTCTTTGACATGTGTTGATAACCTATATTGGTACTTCCTACTGTAAGCTGCTAGCTCATCTTTCACTATGGTGATAATCATATCCATTTGTATAAACCGATTGCTTATATATTGTGGTATATTTAACATTGTTCTCATTGTTTCATTTTGAAATCTTCCAAGGATCTCAATATTGCTATTGATGGCAGTTCCCCAGACCTATAAACCATACAATAACTATGTATGTAATAACCTTATAAATATATATATTATGTTTTAAAATTGTTTTATAGACGGTAATTTTACTTTTTGGTGATATCTGAGATTTTCGTCCTATCAACCAGTACATATTTCTTAGTCGTGTATCTAACTGTTTTTGCTTAGACCAGATGTGTTTTTGTCAACACAATCGTCGGTCTAGGTGCATACCAAGGTATTTTGCATCATCTGCCTGAGGTATGGATATGCTCTATGGGCAACCTTACACCCCGGCGTCTGTAGACCCAAGACGGCGTGCGGTTTTAGTCGGTTCAAGCCCGACATAACCGCCCCCGCTGGCCGGCGGGGGGGTAACCGAAGGGATTTCCGCACAAAAAAAAAACAAGTTGAATTCCTGAGACGAGCTCAGCCGAATACAAGGGATTCTCGATTTTGCGTTTTTTTTTGCGATTTTTTCTTTATCTTGCAATGGTTCACCCCAGCACGAATCTATTACCGAAAACAGCAACTCGATAGCTCATCTCTTTCATACCCAAAACCGTGACAGAAAATTGGCAACGACGACGTCGACAACGTCTACGACGACGACAACTCGATAGCAATAGGGCTTTTCTAAAGAAAATCCCTAAAAAAAAAGGTATATTCATATTGTACAGGGTGACTGGCTGACACATTTGTCGTCTGAGACAATACCACTCGCAATTTATCTTGTTTAACAAATTTGTTATATATTATGGGCCAGAAAAAGTTCTATAACCCAATGCGAGCTATGCCAACTCGGGCAGTAATAAAAACTTGTCCCAATGACGGTACACTTAACAAATAAACTGAATAAAGGTCTAGCCATACACGATACTTTAGTGCTGCTGCTGACTTTAAGTGCTGGTTGATAGCAGCTAGCTGATTCTGTTCTAAACATCTTACTGCTCACCAAAAGAAAAGCACTTATATAATCTCTATTTCTCGTTAAAATTAGGGACCACCCCACTGTAACCAGTATTACATACCATAACATAACATAACGTAAACATAAATTTATTAACACTCATTCGAAGTAATACGCATATATCAAGGACTGCTCGAAGCGTGTCAGGACGAAATGGTAAGAAATCAATATTTCGTTAACCATGTGTATTTTGCGGCATAAATTGCTGTACAGGGAACTAAATATCGAGGTGATTCTGTGATAATATATAACATTCAAAATTAAATTAACACATAAAAATTCTCAATTGCTCTATCAAAGTTCGTAGCTCATTTCGATGTTTATAGCAACGAATGTGGTAACAGTCTAACAACCACATCGTCGCATTCTATAGCTTTATTACGCTCGGGAAAATTAACTCCAATGTGAAGTTACGCTACCACCTCCCTAGAGACTTCATCCGTATACCGTGCGATACGTTGAAGCCATTATAGTTTTGCTGGGTTTACACCGCACTAAAATAACCTGTCGCGTGCAATCTCTGCCTGAAGTGAGTGAACCCTCCGTGCTACTTTAAAGTTACATCGGGGGTCCCACTCAATACAAGCTACTCTACTAACTAAGCTATTTACTTACATACACACGGAAATATAGTATGAAAGAAAGTTACGCTTCTGCAAGAGAGCCGACTAAAATTAAAAATAAGTGGAGGAACCAGGTATTCAGTATGGTACCAGACTGATGGACTCCAGGTGCAACTACGCCTCCCGGCATTTCTAAGTAGATACCTTGTTTACGTCACTCCAACTAACTCGATGAAATCGTGGTATATAAGGAGGTCAAGGGAACCTTCCGCTTGGAAAAGTTAACACCATAATAATAACCACTTCAAACGGACTGTGATGTTGACTTGCCAGGCAATCTGGCCACTTTAATGACGAAATTTTTGTCCAAATATTATCTTCCTGTGTTACTATCTATAGGTATTGCTTAGGCCCAGGGTCAGTCGGGGTGCTAGGGATATGCTCTATGGGCAACCTTACACCCCGGCGTCTGAAGACCCGAGACGGCGTGCGGTTTTAGTAGCTATTGCTTACGAAGTTAACCGGCTGTATCGTGATACATCGTGTCGTTATATAGACGGATTTCCAATATTTCATTTTATTACAAAGAGGTTTATTCAGAAATGGACCCATTTAAATTTTACAAAGATCTGATGATGAATAGAGACGTGACAGAACGGATCGGTCATTCGGTATACCTACTGCTGTTTATATATACTTATATATATTATTTAATAATTTATATACTCTATTATCATAGTTATTCCTCATAATAATGAATTGGCACAGCTAGTTTCCGATTGATAAAATATTGCAGCATTTATAAGTCAATATTTAACTAAGGAATCCCACAATATTTTACGACAACCCTTCGCTATTTGAAAAGCAACGAAGGAAAATCATTCATCATTGTAATTTATGTATAGCATTAAAAGTTATAGACTATTAAGTCAGCATAATCGATCTGGTTTATTTTGTACCACAGATTATATTAATAGTTTCTGAGTTTGACGTTTGCTTATGTTATGTTCGGGAATTTATTGATAGTGTTAAGTTTAAGGTAAACAAGTTTCGCTTGAAGTTATCAGCAAACTAACTAAATCTGTAACACGTCTTTATTATGCAGTAATCTGTATGTACAGTATAGGCTACCTGTAACATGTATGTACAGTTAAAGACAAAAATAGCTTAACAAATTTTAATTTATTTATCGCCTTACCTCTCAAATCGTGCATAAAACAACAAATTGACAAAGTTTATTTAGTTAAACAATTTTTTTTACTTATTTTATTTTCAAGTCCTTATTTGGTCAGCCATATTGGATTTGCATTTTTTCTCGTATTGTATTCTACTACTACTAGTCAAGCCCTTACTTTTGATACGCATATTGAGGGATTTGTAAAAAAGACTGTAGTCTGCTATTTTATAGCGTCGGCCATCTTGAATTTACAATGATATCTACTGAATAAACAAAACTGTATCCGAACTAAAGATCTGTACCAAATATCAGGTCAATCGTCAGGGTGAGATTTCAATTACTAAATTTTACCCAAACAAACAAATAAACAAACAGACCTAGCTAAATAAGACCATTTAATAATCGACACTAATATTATAAAGAGGAAAGATTTGTTTTTTTGTTTGTTTGTTTGTAACGAATAGGCTGCGAAACTACTGGACCGATTTCAATAATTCTTTCACATATAGAAAGCTACAATATCTAGGAGTAAAATATGCTACAATTTATTTTCAAAAAAAAATTAGAGATTCGTAAGAAAATCGCAATATTGTAAAAAAGTATAGAGAAATGAAAATCTTTTTAGGCTAATAATAATTATTATGATGTACTACAGGTTTATATATAGGTCTTTTTAATGTCTACAAAAAAGTCCGCGAGGCGATTTATGCAACCGTAATATTTGTTCCACTACAACAGGTTTTGTGTTCTCAAAATTTAATTATTTCATATATTTTTGATCCCATCACAACGCGGGCAACAGCAGTGCGAGTGGGAGTGGGAGTGGTAGTGGGAGTGGGAGTGGGAGTGGGAGTGGGAGTGGGAGTGGGAGTGGGAGTGGGAGTGGGAGTGGGAGTGGGAGTGGGAGTGGGAGTGGGAGTGGGAGTGGGAGCGGGAGCGGGAGTGGGAGTGGGAGTGGCAGTGGCAGTGGCAGTGGGAGTGGGGGTGGGAGTGGGAGTGGGAGTGGGGGTGGGAGTGAGAGTGGGAGTGTTAGTGGGAGTGGGAGCGGGAGTGGAAGTGGACGCAATAAGCGACTTCCACGCGAGCGGAGCCGCGGGCAACAGCTAGTAAATAATATAACAAAACATGAAATATGTTATCCTCTGGTGATTATAAAACTAAGTATATCATCATTAACCTTCTATCGATTACGCGGTTGCGTCTAAAGTTTACATTATGGAGCCCGGGGACCGCTTATTACCTATTTTTGATTCCTTTGTTGACTTTTATGAGAGCGACCTCCTAACCTCAAGAGTGAAGCCTGTGCCCTTGCCTCGTCCATTACTTAGATGTTGTAAGCACCTGCTATCAAGTTAGGTTAACATGGGCCCGAAGGTGTTGGTACCCAGGTTGGCCCTGTGTGTACGCCCAATTATTGATACAATTGTATTCTTATGTATAAGAAGATTTGTAATAATCAAATAATAAAGTTGAGCCACTTTTCTCGTTGACTGTAGATATTTCAATCCGTACTGAATAAAAAATTATAAAAAATATTTGCAGGAAACCTCACTATCATGAACTAAAATCTTCAAAAATCTTACCGATTTCCGTAATATCACCTACATGCATCACGTAGATGTGCCCATCTATATGCCCACCTATTTCGTCCGATACCTTTTCTATCTGAGGAGAGGACACAGGCGACATCTGCGACATACATAATTTCTCAAATGCTTGAATAAAATATTGTTCAAGGTTTTGTCCATAGTTTTACTAGATCAGAGAATAAAAATCATATATAATTTTCTTTGTTTGCAGGATAAACACTATCTGTGTATAATGGCGTCCGACTCACCGGAACAGAATTTGACGCAATACTTCAGCTTGTGCAACGACTTTATTCACGCGGCCCGACTGAGAGATGGCAACGTTCTAATACATTGGTAAGTGTTAATGTAATTTAAAACGATATAGGTAACCAATGGATGCATTTATGTATGTGAAATGTGAATGATTCATACATAAATGACCGAATCTCGGATCTAGAGTGAATAGGTTGCTTTCTTGGCAACTGTGCTCCATCGTCGATCACAACATCACTTACCAACAGGTCAGATAGTGTCCAAACGCGAGCCTATCGACTATAAAAAAACGAGAACGCCACGATCGACGATTTGCGAACTTTGTATTCATAGTGCTTACTGTCATCAAATTATTTATCGGTAATCCATAACAATGAATCGATCACTACACTACGCACTGCTACATCGCGTAGCAGTCCACGCTTTTCGCCTTCGAAGTTTCCATTGAAGCGTAGCGGGAAGGTATTTTGGATTTCAGCCTATTTGATTTATCAATTCTGGCACGTCTTTGCGTCGCTATACTCCACCTCAAAGAACTCGTATCACCAGCTTCAATCGAAGCCATAGTAACGTGCTAAAAAGCAATGCTTAGCGTTATCCCAACCACTTTAAGGATTGTTATCTTGGGTTAAAATATCACACACTAATTTACTATCGCCGAGCTACCCTTCTTTATAAGACCACCATTCCTGATTGCATCCAAATGCTAACTCTTTGAAGCCTGGCATCCTCTCTCTTACTCCTCATTTTACGGGAGTTTTACGGGAGTGACTGCCGTCTGACCCCCTAATCCCGAGTGAGGAACCTGCAGCTCTGGTGCAGAGAGAGCCAGAACTTCGTCCGTCAGTTAGCAGGCATCTAAGATCCATTGAATTATGTTATCTATTACAATAAAAATGATATAAATTGTTTTAATTTTAAATATAACACCTCTAACTTCAGGGAATACCGGCTTGGTATTAAATTACAAAGTTTTTCTCGTCGTTACGAACCCAGCGCCTCAGGTGGGTGCTTATTTTCTTCACCGCTGAAAATGAGTTATAAATTTCCCTAATATTTACAAAAAATCCTGATATTTTACCGCTCCTAACGATTGTCGCAACTTCACCCTATTTTTTGTCGCAAAACTGCTGCATCAGGTTAAGTAATCATAACTTATTTTTCGATTAACATACCTATGACTAGCTGACGTGTTTTGCCTGTGTCAAAATTTATTCACACTTAGGATGTTTTATAATAAAACTATAGAAAAATTTAGCAAATATCTTAGTAATACTATTGCTGTTACTGGTTAAGCCTTCCTATATCTAGAGGTACGACTTGATACAACTTTTATTACATTAGGTTAAGTGCCGGAGTCATGATACTCATCATACAAACATATACACTCACAAAGTTCGTACATTCACAAAATTAAATATTACCCACTTATAGAAAACAGGAATGCATCGGTGCCGACGATGGGGTGGGCGTGTCGGAATCGGACCGACTAAAACCACACGGTGTCCTTCCCAAGTGTCCATTGCTGGGCACTCCAGGTAAGCCCTCGAAAGGATAACCCCAGGTATACCGGCGCTTTTTGGCCGCCACTGTAGCCTCGCCTGGTGGGGTCAGATTTTATCCCACGTCGTTGAATTGGCAGGCGTGTGTATGACACACACGACACGCCTCCGCCACGGCCTGCTTCTCTAAGGACGGCGAGTCGGCCAACTGCCAACCTCAGGCCCTGATTGGTTGGTGGTCTTTCTCGATTGTTCCGTACAGCTAGTCTGCTAGTATCTATACATAGGAGTCATAGTCACAACTCTATTAGTACAACTACGACGAATAAGTACAATACCATACAATATATAAGTGCTCTTTTGCGCTGAATATCACGTATCATATAACTTCCCACGAAAAATGTGTCTAGAAAGCATTATTTAGTTCAAAATGAAGTTACTATATATAGCATCAAAGTGATGCTTCTTCGAAGCGTTATGTGTATATGTAATTGACCATTATAAAAGAGGCGTTGGCATACCTAATGATCAAAAAAAGGGTTTCACTACATAATGTGAGTACACGACATGCAATGAATAATAAGCATATAATATTCAATTTCATTAAAGGGTATAATCATAAGTATACACTTTTATAAAATGTATGCGTATATTAGTACTATGTCTACACACCAAAGCCGGCGGCATTGCGGCTTGTGCCCCATCTTATTGGAACAAAACGCCAAGCCCGGTGGCACAAGCCGGCAGCGGGTTCCGCCTCCAGGCCGGCGGCTTTGGTGTGTAGATAGCTGTAGCCCTTAAATGGCGGGTTAAACCGGTGGGCCGGCGGCTTTGGTGCGTAGACAACCTCAGTAGTAACTTAACAGTTTATTTGGTATTAGTCCATTACAAAGGTTACATTTTTAAGGCTTAGCGTGCAAAAGTTAGAGAACGCAATTTTAGTTGTTGTATGTCTAGAGGGGTTTGTGTAAAGTTTAATCCAAGTTTTGTGGGGTCCCGCGGCCGCCATCTTGAAAAAAAGGGTGGGATTGGGTTTTACACTACATCGGGCAAACTATACGTCGCACAGAAAATTTGTTAAATAATTTTTTTTTGTTGCAAATAACATTCTCTGTATCTTTGGTTCCGGTGCTATTACTCTTACACAAAATTTCTTTAATAAAAAAAATCCGTTCCCGCAGGGGGAACGCACAGGTAGATTTCGTGAAGCAATTAATAATATTTTATATAGAGAACTACGGACTTTGAACAGTTTAATTTTTTTTTCTCGAAAACGGTAAATTTTAGCGAAAAACTTTTCAGACATTTATTTTAGACTTAAAAATGGCATATCGATTAAAAATGTTTCCGACGACAAGAATGTTCACCGGTTAGAAGTTATGATTTTTTTCCCGAAAAATTTTGGTTTTTCCCCCCTCCACTTTTAGTTAAAGTTTTAATCTTATAGGTTTGTAGTTAAAAGTTGTTGGTATTCATGTATACTATGGGATAAAATTAGAACGGTTCGAATATCTTTCATGGCATGTGAAATTTTGAGGAAAAACTGATTTCACAAAAAGTGAGGCCCTACCGTCCCCTTAGGCCGGATTCCACCCGTTCACGAACTTAAACTAAGTTTACACCCAAGCAATTTTTGACCGCAGTTTGAAAGCGATCGGGGCAAAAATGCGACCGTGAGAGTGCCGCAAATTTTGGGAAGTGGAACCATACATACATATATATATATATATATATATATATAAACTTTTTGACCAGTGGTCATTTCGGACTCAGGGGGTCATAACTAGACCTCCTATGAAGATTTTTTTTTTAAATTCGACAGTAGTCAAGAAACCAATAGGTAGATCGATTTCATCGAAATCTACCTAAAACGGAAACGGTTTCTTTTTTTTTATTAACGACTAGCTATGCCCGCGCCCCTCGTCCGCTTAGATTTCGATTTATAAGGTTAGGTTAGGTATAAATTTGAAAAGTTGCGTTTTCTTAAATTTAATGAAACAAATTTGTCACAAATTTCGGCCGGGTGGGTAACCACCGTGCACGATTGCGAAAAACCCTCCATAGTAATCCAATTTCGGTTTGATTGCGTTCAGGGGTCAGCCAAAGTCAAAGTCAAAATCAAAGTCTTTATTTTTCAAAATAGTGCAACGTAATTACATCTTTTTGACGTCAAAATCTGCTTAAAACTAAGTTCACCACGGCTTCCTAGGCCCTAGTGGAGAAGAAACGGCGCAACAAACTCCACTGCGGCATTTTCGAGACGTCATATTATAAATAGTGATTTCTTAAGACTAAATATGGACGAATGTACATTTTTGTCTCGTGTCAAGATAAATAAAAGTATATAAAAAAAAAGTTTAAAATAAAAAATTTACCTAAGTTAAACGTTAAACGTTGTCTGTAATGTCACTTACTTTTGTAAAATTGGATATATTTTTCCTGATATACAGTATGTTCTCGAATATATATTGGGAAGTTACAGTTAAAATATTAATATTTTTGAATCGTTCCCTAAGAGAATCTCTCTTACCTAAACAATAAATGGCACGAATTGGCCTTTTTTTTCGCTGCATTCCCCCAAAGTAGTATTCCATAGGACATCAGAGTATGGAAGTAACTAAAGTATACCAGCCCAGCAAAGTTTACCCCATTGCAATTTTGAATCCATTGTAATTCCTAGAAAGGTAGTGCTATTTACAAATTCCAACCTTTGAAGCATGGTATCAACGTGTGTTTGCCTCACATTAGGCAGTGTAAACCTAATGCATTTGGTCTTTTCTGCATTCAACAATAGGTTATTTGCAGAAAACCAATTTGAAATGGCGTTCAAAATATTATTAACATTATTTGCATTTGTATTACGCCGATCCACTTTGAATATTAGCGACGTATCATCCACAAACAATACTATGTCAGCTTGTGCTTCAATTATATAAGGCAGGTCATTGATGTAAACCAAAAAGAGAATAGGTCCTAGGATTGATCCCTGGGGTACACCTATTTTTACGTTTGATCCGTTTGACTTAACGTTATCCACATCAACAGTCTGAAGTCTGAAGTCTCTTTGTTAAATAAGACTCCACTAATTCTGTGGATTTTTGTCAAAATCGTACCGACGTAACTTGAGCAAAAGTGTCTGATGGTCAACACAATCAAAGGCCTTAGAAAGATCACAGAATACCCCAATAGCATCCTGCGATCCCTCCCAAGCGTCGTAAATTAAGTTAACTAGGCTAACTCCCGCTTCGGTGGTAGATTTCCCGCCAGTAAAGCCATACTGTTGGCTGTGGAAAAGATTGTTGGTTCTGAAATGTAGTTGCATTTGATTGAGCATCACTCTTTCAAACACCTTACTCAAAGCTGGCAAAATAGTGATAAGGCGGTAGTTTCCAAGTTCTGACTTAGATCCTTTCTTAAATAGTGGTATTATTTTACTATGTTTCACTAAATTAGGAAATGTGCCTTCATCTATACATTCGTTAAAAATGAGTGCTAAATCAGGTGCAATGATATTAATTACATGACTAATTAAAGTAACTGACATGTCCCAGTAATCTTTAGACTTTTTCATTTTGAGATTTTTAAATGCTTTTAATATGTCAATGGGGTCAATATGTTTGAAGTTAAATTTGGAAGAACTGATATTACTCTCAAGAAGGGCACTCTCGGCACTTTGAGCTTTAGAATTAATAGAGGATGTGACTTTCAATGGAATATTAGTAAAATAATCTTCAATAGCATTTACAATATCTTTTGGAGAGGTTATATCCCTGTTTTCTAATTTAATTTTAGTAATACTATCCCTTCCACGTCCACCGCAACAGAGACATTTCTCACATTTTAGGTTGAAATTTAGAGTAAATTTAATACATCAAGAGCTTTAACATGTGTTTGTATACATTACTTATACAATAATATTATAAGTACTTAAGATCCTACTCCTACTAATATTGTAAAATATGAAACTTTGTGAAGCTGTTTAGATGTTTGTTATTCAATCACGCTCAAACGGCTTGAACGGATCTGGCTGAAATTTCGTACAGAGATAGATCGTTCAGGGTCAAAATGTCCAATTCTCAAAATGTCCAACGGTGTCAAAATGTCCAAATCCCAAAATGTTCCCATGGGTATAAGAGTCCACGAGCAACAGCTAATATACGCCCTACGGGAAGTCAATTTAAGGCCGAGAATTTACGATTTTAAAAGGCATTCCTCGTGTAGACTTTGGATTAGTTTGCAAAGTGCAAGAAATTACAATTGGGTGATAATAGTCTAGAAATTCAATTGCAATATAAGCTTAACTAAGTAGACACACCACTATCAGATAAAGGTGAGTTAATTGAAATAAGACGGCTCATTGAGGTCATAATTTACCTGTGTATGTCATTGACTCCTAAACTAAACAAGTTGTTAATTTAGAACATAAATTGTGACATGATTCCTGGGTGAAGTGGGCATGGATGATTTTCAATTTCAAATTTGGAACGGGAAATGATTTTGTAAATTTTGACACCTATCTATATCTATATACGCATAGCAACTTTTTGTAATGTTTTTGTACATGACATAAAAGTATGATAGCAACAAAAACGATGCGCAATTTTGGTGGTCATTACCAAATTGTTTGTTCCATACGAACAGTCGAGTACCTAGTAGCGGAACCTGTGTTACATTGGAAAGTGTCGTACCTAGAACAAACCTATTTTAAAAAAACTGCCGTGCTTTAAAGCAACATCTTGTCTATGGCTGTCGAAGCATCTTTGGTCAACTCCAACGTGATGTTAGTTTAGTTGAAATTCACCAGCGCCGCGTGAGTGCAGATAAAAAAGGGAATTTATGATTTCTTGCTCAAAAAGTACATTTGTAGACTGTACCCTACTTATTGCTTATTTAAGTATTATTCATTTAACGTAACGTAAGTGAGTAATAGACAGCATTGATTTTCTAAACTCACCTCAACCTTAAGTGTGTTTATAAAAGCGGCTTAAAGAAAGAGTTCGAATGTTATATCTTGACTCCCCAATTTATTACGCACATTGAACATTGGCCAAGGTACATCGCATTGGGCTCATTGAATTGAAAACGTTTTCGTAGACAGTATTAGTATTAGTATAATTCAAAAACAAACTTTCAACAACCTGCTGGTGTCTATCTTCATACAACGCCAGTATTTCCAACAGAACTGAACAGAACAGAACCTTGGACCCTAGTCCAAGGTTCATCAGGTATGTTGTACCTTTTTTTTTTTTTTTTTATCGTGCGGAAATCCCTTCGGATACCCCCCCGCCGGCCAGCGGGGGCGGTTATGTCGGGCTTGCACCGACTAAAACCGCACGCCGTCTCGGGTCTTCAGACGCCGGGGTGTAAGGTTACCCATAGAGCATATCCCTCGCACCCCGGCTGACCCTGGGCCATCTCACCACTAACAGCATCGCTCATCCTGTCTCCTCTGAAAGCAGAGGAGTACGGAGAGCGATGTGTTCCCGCCACGTTGGGTATTGGCCGACGATCAATGCCAACCCTATGAAGGGGTGAAGGGGAAGCCATTGACCGCCGCCCAGGGTGTACCGGCCGCTCCGATTCCGTTCCCCCCGGACTGCAGCGGGATCGGAATCGGAGTGACACTCGAGGAGGTTACCCAACACACACCCCAGGTATGTTGTACCTTGCACAGTTTTCCCTATTGTTTACATACAACTACCCTCGCATCAATTATCAGAAACTAAAAAGTATACATAGAAATCATTGGTGCAGTTATACAGGGATTGTATAGAAGCCAGCAGTCTCAGAATGGCGAAATAAACCTAATTTTTCCCGAGTAGATTCGCCCAATGAAATAGGAAAAAAATCTGTCGTGTACCCAAAACTATTCATTTTATTTGTCAAAGAGAGTCGGGAGATACAGCAATACAGTGCCGTAGGTACTATCCGTAGTAAGACACTATAATGTGTAAGTGTAAGTAAGTGTGTTGGTTGCTAGATAAATAAAAATTCTTGGACATTGTATACAGCAACGCTATCTAGACCTAAAGCAAGCATATCTTAACTAGCTTGTACTATGGGTGCTAGAACGCGGATAAACATACTTTTTTTTTCCCAGTGCAACGCAAATATACAGGTATTCCTGCATACAAATATTTGCACTGAGCAGGAATCGAACCTGCGACCTCTGACTTAGTAGTCGAACGCGTAGATATTTAGGGGTCAATGCTTAAACGGTTGTAGAACAAGGAACATTTTACATACAGATACATAAAATGTTCCTTACAATCTGTATTGTAGCCCATATTACCGCCTCACCTTTCTCGGTCAAGTGTCACTTCCATCCCGTATCTTAAGGTCGATCGACTGGCTCTCCTTTGTTATCGAAGATGTGAACCACATGAGATAATTATATTGAGTTCTGTTTAGTTCTCGTTCTTATTAGTGTAATACTTATTATTGATTTCATTTGAAACTATTTGTTGTTTGCTCAAACCCTTCATGTACTACTGCTCAGCGTTTCGTAATGTCGATTCTCAGGCCCATCGCGGCCAAGAATAAAAACATGCCAGATTTATGCTGAAAGTTGTGAATTGCTGTTCACGACTTTCAGATACCGTAAAAAAGTAACAAGAAATACCATTTTCAGTACCTTAAATAGGTTTTCCATATGACGTAACCTTTTTTGTTTCGGAGGATTTCCCTTGCACCCCGTGTGAACCAGGGCCAAGGACTAACTTAGCAGGTTAGGTACAATACGAATTCCTGTCCGAGTTTTACCGCTGATAGGATTGGAGAACTACCTCTACCCTACACCAGGCTTTTAAAATGTCACATCTCCATTCGTGACATCTGTGGAGCAGTGACAGCTGTGACGTGTGTTGGATACCTTGGTAGCACAAAAAAAAACAAAGCTTGAATGACAACTTTGCAAGTCCAGCTACCTTTTTTATTCGTGTATGTTGCTTGCTGTTTCTTACACCGACATTTCACTTCCAGCCTAGCAGGGATGTCACGCAGTGTGACAGTTGCTGTAGCCTACATCATGTCCGTCACTTCGCTCAACTGGCGCGAGGCTTTGAAGGTGGTGCGAGCTGGTCGCGCGGTAGCTAACCCGAACCTCGGCTTCCAGAGGCAACTTCAAGAGTTCGAAACTTATAAGCTGGTTGAGGTAAGAATATCAACCTACAACTTAAAGTATCTATCTATTATATACTTTTAAAAATATAACCAACCATTTTTATAAATTTCATACTCCCCTTTTTAGATGGATTAACCAAGAAAATATTCGTAAAGATCGATCTTCCTTAAGTTACAAGCGTGCAATTTCTAAATTGCGTTCATATCTATAAATTGCTCTCATAGGTACAGCCTACGTGGATATAATTTTTTAAAGTGGATTATATAAAGAAAATAGGAACCAATTACATTACAATCGATATATACGTGGTGGCCATATAATTAAGAACGCTGATATAAAGGGAAGATTTTTTCCAACTAATATGCAAAACTAATTGTATGCATTTGTTTTTATTTCTCTCGGTATGTATCGTAAAACATTTCCATATTACCACTGTATTCATTGATACACATGATTGGCTAAAAATCAATAGGCAAACTTTTTACACTACTTTTAAACAAAGTATTCCTTATTACTGGCTGGTCACGTAATTAAGAACGCTAAGTAGTTTATACCTTTATTCAAATTTAAATAGAGAACACTCAGTCGATTTGTTACTGTTTGTATAATTTTGGCGCAATTACGTGCTGTAAAAGATTAAAGGTGATTGCTGGGAAAAAATAAAAGTTGTGATAAACTACAAGGGAAGTAATAATAAAACTTCGCCGGAAGAATTGGTCTTATAAAAAGATAGCCGACCATCTGCAATGTTCAAAAACGATGGTTTTCCACGCTGTAAAGCATTTTGCTACGTATCAAACTACTTCGAATGTTCCACGTGTACCTTTTTTTTTTTTTTTTTTTTTTATCGTGCGGAAATCCCTTCGGATACCCCCCCGCCGGCCAGCGGGGGCGGTTATGTCGGGCTTGCACCGACTAAAACCGCACGCCGTCTCGGGTCTTCAGACGCCGGGGTGTAAGGTTACCCATAGAGCATATCCCTCGCACCCCGGCTGACCCTGGGCCATCTCACCACTAACAGCATCGCTCATCCTGTCTCCTCTGAAAGCAGAGGAGTACGGAGAGTGATGTGTTCCCGCCACGTTGGGTATTGGCCGACGATCAATGCCAACCCTATGAAGGGGTGAAGGGGAAGCCATTGACCGCCGCCCAGGGTGTACCGGCCGCTCCGATTCCGTTCCCCCCGGACTGCAGCGGGATCGGAATCGGAGCGACACTCGAGGAGGTTACCCAACACACACCCCTGTTCCACGTGTACCTAAACAGAGAAAAACAACTCCTCGAGATGACCGAAACATCGTTCGTATGGCAAAACAAAATCCTTTTAAAGGGTCCAATGAGCTTAGAAAAGAATATTTTGGTGAAAACAACTTTTCAGCAATCTCAGCACGCACTATTCGAAGAAGTTTGGTAGAAGAAAAATTGCACGGTAGGATAGCAAGAAAGGTACCCATGTTAAAACTTTGCCACAGGCAAGCCCGGCTTGCATTTGCGAGAAAGTATGAAAACTGGACTGTGCAACAGTGGAAAAATGTACTTTTTTCTGACGAGACGAAAATAAACAGAGTATGTTCTGATGGAAAACGATATGTACGACGTCCCCCGAATACAGCATTCGACCCAAAGTACACGAAAGTTACATTAAAGCACGGTGGTGGAACTGTGAAAATTTGGGGTTGCTTTTCTGGACATGGTGTAGGACCTGTAAAGTTGATAGAAGGTAACATGGATCAGTTCCAATACAAAAATATACTGGAAGAAACAATGTTACCATACGCTGAAGACGTTCTACCGTTCATTTGGACATTCCAGCATGACAATGATCCAAAGCACACTGCACGCACCGTAAAGGAATTTCTCACAGCGCAATTAGTTTCTGTCTTAGACTGGCCTGCTAACAGTCCAGATCTAAACCCAATAGAGAATCTGTGGTTTGAAGTAAAGAAAAAGGTTTCAAATACAAAGTGTGGAAATTTAAGAGAGCTGTATGACGTTTTTTTAGAAGAATGGAACTCTATTTCTCTTGCGAAATGTCAAAAATTAATAGAGTCAATGCCTCGCCGGTGTAAAGCTGTAATTAAAAGCCGTGGATATGCTATTAACTATTAATTTTAGTTAAATATTTCTTTTTATGTTTCCTGTGCTACATAATATTGTGATTTTTTAAATCTAAGTGTCATAAAAACAATTCCCGAGCAGTTAAATAAATCGTTCTTAATTATTTGTCCAGTTTCAGTACTATTTGAATGTGTTACTTTGATAAAATCAATAAAATGTGCAAAAAACAGTTAGCGATTTCATACTTTATTCTTAAGTCAGGTTGCTCTATTAATGTGACTATTATATAACATAAATAGTTGCTTCTCAAAAGGTACACATCTCTGTGTATGATACGATTTAAATAAAAAACTTCTAGAACTTCAAATCGTTCTTAATTATATGACCACAACTGTATATGTAAGAGTAATAATAATAAAAATATATAAACCTGCATCAAACGTTTCAGCTACTAGAAATATTAAATTTACGATAGTCAAATAACTTAAAAAGGTTTAATCATTCCAATCCATTCATTAGATTTACGTTATAACAACCGTTTATAAAAGTATTTATTACATTAAGTACCTTTTAAAAAAATCACTGCAAACGTGTCATAGCAATAATGAATCATGCCATGGATACCATATCCATAAATCTACTTAATTCATGGTAGAACTTGCGATACAGAATTAAAATCGGTCCCCAAACGTCTATAACTCATATGCTGAGCAGAAATGTTAAGCTATAAATCATCCAATGAAACGATTAAGACTGCAATGGTAGTGATTTTCGAAATTCGAGTAGTCACTTCACCAGCTGACAACTGTTACAGGGTTAATTATTGTGTTTAGATCCCCATATCGAAGGTGAATTAGTGTGACATCAGGTGATCGATCTGAAAATGGCTCAGATGACTGTGGTACTATATGAGATGTATGGCTTTACCACCTATAAAAGACGATGATGGGTGTATGAGGCCCAAGCCAACGTAAGCCAGTAAACCCGATGAATAATGGATGAGGCATTGACGCAGGCTTTCCTCTCAGCGTTGAGAGGTCAGACAGCAATTGCTCCCATGATGATGATGATGGATTAGATGGGATTCAACCCTGCCAAACCGGACTCTCAATGATCGCATATCAATTAAATACTACTGATACCATATTTTTCTTTTAGGAAAGAAGACGACTGAAGGAGCGATACCCATCCTTGGCTTTAGCCGACTTAGACATGACGGAGTGCCGCGTCATGTTGGACTCTTACCAGACCATGTTGAACCAGCGAACTATTTGCGAAGGAAAATGCTCCATGGGCCGACAGTGCCCCACTGGTAGGTAATATTTAGAGCTCCACGTTGTTATGTATTCAGCTACCTAGACCTGCTATTTGCAGTACAGTCTGTGTACACGTAGCCCGAGGTTATGAATTACTGTATCGACAATAGTTTTCGAGAACTTTCGAGAACAGAAGGAAGTAATTCAGAATTTAAAACCGCATGTATACAGAAAACCGCTGCCAAGTAGCCCTACTTGTATAGTGTAGTATTCCTACTGGTGATTAGAGTCACCAGAACTCTTTGGACAGGATTAGCTCTAGCGTGGTTATTACAGGGCCGTTGATGACGTACGCAGCATTTTCTGGGGTCTCAACTCATTTTAGGCGTAGAGTATAATACACGGCAGGTTGTTTTAATCGTTCTTGATAACAATACAACTTCCTTGTGGCACGCAGTATAGGGAAGGTACATTTTTTTCTGACAAATAAAAAAGAAACATGGCGCCTCTACACAATTTATAAAATTGGCACCATGTGATCATGGTGTTGCGAGCGGCCAAATATACTAAATAACAGCTTACTACCAAGTATAGTAGCGTTAATAGTATTAAAAAAACAACTAAAAGAAAATGTTAGCCTATATCAGAATGGGCACCTCATAAATCAAAATACCCCTCAACACACTACATATCGTTGTTTTTTCATTCTCATTGAAGTATGCTCATTGAAGTATTCTTCTTCAGGTTCCCATTAAAACGTGAAGCAGCCCTTCAAATCCGGAATGAATTACATTTCATTCATTTTAAGTGCACGCATGTCATGTTTGAAAGTCACCGTCCACTTTAGTGATTACGATCTACCAAAGGAATACAAACCTCGACGGTTGAAAAGCCATTTCGGGAATTGCTTCGATCTTCAGGGTTTAGAATTACCTTTTATTTGGGAAATCGATAAAACCGCTTGCGGGTCCATGTTTAGTTTAATTCGAACTTGTAAAGTTTATAATAGTAATTATAGAATTTGAACACGGCCTAGTTTAGGAGAAGTTCACGCTTAAATTGATAACTAAGTTAAATATAGTAATTATGTACTAATATCGTAGATTTTACAGCACATTTTAGTCTCTAGTATTTTTGAAAAAATATTATATCCTAACTGGACGTGAATTGACTCAAAATAAGTTACTTATAACGCACTTTACTTCTTTCCCGCTGTCCGTCCGTCTGTCCCTATGTATGCTTAGATCTTTAAAGCTACGCAACGGATTTTGATGTGGTTTTTTTAATAGATAGAGTGATTCAAGAGGAATGTTTATATGTATAATACATACATGCATCATTTGATCAGTGTATGTTCTGCGAGATCGACCCCGGCTTGCCTGCCCACTTACTTCACCTTATATTCTTATACACACCTCTCATCACCTCATATACTTGGTGTGTCATTCGCTCAGTACTCATTAGCTCTAAGTGCCCAAACCACCTTAGCATACCCTTTTCAATTCTTGTAACAACATTCTCTCAGGCCACACCATTCCCGTATATCTGTATTCCTCTGTCTATCAGCCAACCTTACTCCACACATACTACGCAATGACCGCATCTCCACTACGTTCACTCTACTTTCATGATTTTTCTGCCATACCGAACTTTCACTTCCATACATTAATGTGGGGACTAGCACGCTGTTATGAACGGCCAGTCGTGCCTTCTTCGGCACTGACTGACTACTCATGAAGGAGTGTAGCGCACCATTCATACGATTTCCCGCAGTCACTCTCCTTTGAATATCTCCATCGTATCTTCCATCGCTTGTGAACAAACTACTCAAGTATACAAACTCTGACACTTTTTCTACACATTCACCTTCAATTATAACATTACATTCTGTCATTGAAGGCCTCTGTGACGTAGCGGTAGTGCATTCAACTGCTACGACACGGCCGCGGGTTCGATTCCCGCTCAGTGCAAATATTTATATGCAGGAATATGTCTATTTGCATTGTTCTGGGTGTTTCTATGTATAATATATATATATTCACAAAAAAAGTATATAAGTAAGTTTATCCGCATTCTGGAACCCATAACACAAGCTAGCTAAACTATGCTGACTTTGGGTCTAGAAAGCGCTGTGTAGAATGTAGTAGAACATTTTATTTATTCATATTTATTTATTTCTTGCTGCCTCTCAAAAACCATAACTTTCGTCTTTCTTGCATTCACTTTCATACCTTTCGCTTTAAAGGCCTCATCCATGCTGTTCACCATTTTCTACAACTCCTGCGCCGATGATGTAAGTATAACTTTTCATCGGCGTATAGGAGGCACTTAACATGCAGGTCTCCTAGCTTTATTCGATATTCATACCCTCTCATATCACTCATACAGCTATCCATGAAAAGATTGAACAACCAACGCGAAGCTACACATCCTTGCCTGATACCTTTAGAGATGTCAAACCAGTCCGTGTAGGCGCCATTAATCCTAACACAGGCTCTGGAGCCCTTGTACAATATCTTCAGAGGCTTATTAAGTTGCCGTCCACCCCATACATGGATAGTACCTTCCACAAGTCATTCCTGTTCACCTTGTCATACGCCTTGTATAATACATGCATAATATGGTAGAGAAACACTGAAAATTTTAGAGGTTTCTAATGTGACGTCGTAAATAAACACATTTTTTGCACTTATATGGCAACGCTGGCTGAACCCTACAAGATATTCACATAATGTACCTTAAAAAGGTTTTTTTTTATAATTAGGACACGTCAATTTGACTTCACCTCGCCTGATGGTAAGCTGAAGGTAAAGTCACAGGAAAGAGGGTCACCATTAAATACACGTACCATGTTAAGAATGGTGGCACTCAGCTTGACGGCCTCATCAGAAGAGGATTGACGTCGCAGCACCTCCTTCGCGAGCATTACATGCTCGCAGAAGGAGGTGGCGGCGGCCCACGCGCTCGCGCTCCGCACCATTGCCGCAATCATGCTGCCGAGCGAGAGGACTCCCACCCCGATGGCTGCCACGAGGTCACGCCTCGGCGCCTCCCACGCCGGGCAGTCCGCCAGCGTGTGCAGCCCTGAGTCCTCGCTCGCGTCGCAGTGATGACACTCAGGCGTTGGCTCCTTCCTGATCCGATGCAGGTGGTCCCCGAAGCACCCCTTCCCGGAGATCACCTGCGTCAGTCGGTACGAGAGGCTTCCGTGTCGCTTCTCCAGCCAATCCTCCATGATGGGCCTTACCGCCGCTATTGCGGCTTGCCCTGCGCTTGACCGCCCAAGTCGTTCCTTCCACTCCACCACGATGGCCTGGCGGAGCTGGGACTGCACGGCCTCGATTTCTCGAGGCTCGGGGTTCCATCCCTGCTCCCGCGCCTTCTTTCGCCACTGGTACAGTTGCGAAAGGGCTCTCGCTTCCAGGTCCCATGGCGGAGTTCGGGCACGGAGACTCGCCGCCTCGAAGGAGATCGTGCGGTACCCGCGGATGACCCTGATGGCCATAACTCGCTGCGGAGCGCGCAGCATCTGCACAGTTCTGGTCCTCAGGGCCTCCGCCCATATTGGGCACCCATACAGGGCCATGGACCGCACGATCCCCGCGTAGAGTCTCCTGCAGGAGTCATCGGGCCCCCTCATGTTGGGCAACAGCCGAGCCAGAGCAAGAGCTGTGCCCTTCAATTTGGGGGCCAGACTTCGGATGTGCTCTCCGAAGTCCCATCGGCCGTCGAGCACGAGCCCCAAATATTTCATTTGGGGCTTGATGCCGATGGGATTTCCTCCCACGATGAGACTGGATTCCTCGGGTGGCTTGCTCCGAGGCCCATGGAAGAACAGGGCCTCGGTTTTATGCAGAGCCACCTCGAGACCCAGCCGCCGGATCCGCTTAACGACTTGGGCAACCGCGGTCGTGGCCTTTCGGGTCGCTTCGCGGTACGTCGCCCCGCACGCCGTCACGAGCGTGTCGTCCGCGTAGCACGTGACGGTGGCACCGCCGACGAGCTGACCGCGAAGCACCCAGTCGTATCCGATGTTCCACAGGAGCGGCCCCAGGACCGATCCCTGTGGAACACCGCACGACATTTCACGCCGACCGAGACCGGTCACGGTTGGGTAGATGACGGCTCTCTCCGTCAAATACGCCCCGACTATGCGGCGGAGGTAGAGAGGCACTTCGTGATACACGAGCGCCTCCCTAATGCAACTCCAGGGCAAGGTGTTGAACGCGTTGGTGATGTCCAGGGACACCGCCAACATCACCTCACCCCGGGCTACTGCATCGTCCGCCAGAGCCCTCTCGCGCATGATGGCATCCACGGTGGAGCGCCTCTGGCGGAAGCCATATTGGCCATCCGCCAGGTCCGGCCCCACTCTTGAGAGGTGCTCGACGAGGCGCTTCGCAATTACTCTTTCAAAGAGCTTGCACACCTCGTCGAGCAACACTATGGGCCGGTAGGCGGACGGCGAGTCCGCCGGGCGCCCCTCCTTTCGGATGAGGACCAGTTTCCCCGTCTTCCACAATTTCGGAAACTGGCCCCGCTCCAAACATGCGCTGAGAAGCCCTCTCAGTCGGGGCTCGAGAGCGTCGTCGACTAGAGCTAGGACCCACGCTCGGCCTGGAATGCCGTCGGGTCCCGGGGACCGCCCCGGGAACCGACGGCATGTTTGGCTCTTAGCCTTCTCACCGCCAGTGCACGGTGGTACCTACCCGGCCGAATTTTGTGACAAATTTGTGTCATCAAATTTCTAACACCAGTACAGGTATACATAAAGTCAGCAATTTTTTTTTGTTTTCTTTGTACGAGAAATAATGGCTTATTAAAGAAGCTATTATAAGCAATACAGCATTAATCCTTATCCAATAACATGTTTGTATTCTCTCATAACTCATGAGAAAAAAGCTGTGAACGTTGTATATAAAGACATTCTATAGTATATTTTATAAATTAATATTGTAACTTATATAGTTAGTAAGTAGGTATAGATAACATAGAACTCAGGTCGGTAGAGGAGGTTTAATATCTTTTATATATTCGAATCATAATTATCATTGAGTCACGTACCTTAGTTATGTAGAAATATCAATGATCAAACCTAGGTTTTTTATGTGTAGTTATATCGCACTTTTCTAAATTGACTGTTGAACATATTTTATATAGCGAGTACTAAAACACCTCACTTTTTACACTTCCAATGCAGGTTTCAAGTCTATCTGCAGCAACAATATCAAACCCCTCTTTTCCACCACCGCCGTAACCATATTATCTACATATTTTCAAACACTCATTAACTTCTCAAAACAGAAGAACCAAGAAACTTAGTAGTAAACAAAACAAGCGCAAATTCTTAGTAGTATAGCAAGTACCAATATACCACCTGTAATAAATAATACCGCATCGTACCATTTGAACGAAACGCATAATTTCAACGAACCGAATCAAATAAAACGAAGTACGTTATCTCGTTGTAGTGTCAATTAAGTTTAATAAATTTAAGTAGAATTTTGTGATGTGACAGCCTTAGTCTTTAAATCAGCAAAATAAATGTTAATAATTAGATTATTTGTTACAAAATGTTTCTGGTCAAATTACTAAGCATAGCTATACCATGTTAGCTATAAAACTCTTTAATCTTTTTATATGCTTTTAATTAGCTTCACCTGTTTCAATGTTTGTCATCAAATCTTGCAAATTAAATTTGATACACTTCCCGGTAACCGATTGAGCTGAAATTTTGCATACATGTGTAAATCGCGTGACAATGCAATATTATGATGACATAGTGCTGATCTGATGATGGAGCTGGAAGGTTGGCATAGGAACTAAAAACTTCGCAATGAAACGACACAACCTCATCAAGTTTGGGATCGTTTTAATCGTCTTGACGAGTAGTTTGTCTTTTAATAGTAACCAGGGTCTGATGATGCAGCTAGAAGGTTCTATAATGAAACGACGCAACCCCATCGAGTTTCGGCTCGTTTGATTTGTCTTGAAAAGTAGTTTGTCTATCAATTGTAACCAGGGTCTGATGATGGAGCTGGAAGGAACTCTGTAATGAAACGACGCAACCCCATCGAGTTTTGGCTCGTTTGATTCGTCTTGACGAGTGACAATGTAATATTATGATGACATGGTGCTGATCTGATGATGGAGTTGGAAGGTGGCCATAGGGTTTTTGCAATGAATCGACACAACCTCATCGAGTTTGGGCTCGTTAGAATTGTCTTGACGAGTAGTTTCAATGTTTCAATCTTTACCAGGGTCTGATGATGGAGCTAGAAGGTGGTCATAGGAACTCTGTAATGAAACGACGCAACGCCATCGAGTCTCGGCTTCTTTTGATTTTAAATTTTAAAATCTTTTTTAAAAAAGAACATAATAATAGCTTATTGTTTTAAGTTTTTTTTTTGGATATCACTTGTTCTTTTATTTTATAAGCATCCAATTCAAATTAAACAAAAATTTTGCTGCATACATAGGGCTATTACCTAAAACTTAGCTAATAAAAAAAATGTGTTTCCAAATTGTATCATTGTTTCAAAATCGCGTGGTTACGTAGTATTTTATGCGATCACGATGAAATAAGCTACATACATATACAAACATATAAGTGCTATTGGCTGCACTTAGTCTACCTTTGTGCCGTGAGTGCCCATTTTTGCAATTTAGCTGTTCTGAAAGGTTAACGAGAATACTTGTAATTTCCGTCACTCGTAAGTATTTAAAAAACAACGTAATGACTTGGCCTTACAGGGTTTACTAGTAAGGTTAACAGCTGTTCAGCAACGTATCACGTGAAGTAAACGTAACACAAGTAATGTATACAATGACAAAAAGATATACTAGGTAATCATGGGATGTCACAACATGTCTAAAATTATTTTCCATTGTGGTCATATTATGAATGATACCATACGCAACTTGCGATGTTGTTCTCACCTGCACTTTGACTAGAGGTGTTCTTGTACGCACATTTCACACTCACTATAGCAGTATCATTACGTCTCTCGCATCAGGGGTATGCAGAACAGGATCAAAGAGACAATCGCGGACGAGGAAGCCGTCAGTGTCCGCAGGGCCCGGAGAAAGTCCGGGTCTGAAACGATCTCCTTCCACACTTTCCACTATGTCCACCGCGTCGGGCTATCGACCGAGGTCTTCGCCTGCGGGATTATATAGTTATACTGGAGGTATGTGCCACCAATATTCTTCATGTAGCTGTTATTATAAAATGGACTTGTATGAAATATACCCTACTGATTGAATGATGATTTGAGAGCTGGCTAAACCAGTTACTGCTTTAGTCGCTGATAGAAATATAATACTGCGCAGTTCGAGAACTTTGTAGTTTAGTGCGTAGGTACCATCTTCATGGTTCAAGCCCGACATAACCGCCCCCGCTGGCTGGCGGGGGGGTATCCGAGGGGATTTCCGCACGAAAAAAATAAAAAAGGTACCATCTTCATAGGGCACGCCGCAATAGCGGCGGTAAGGCCCAGTTGGCTAGAGAGGCGACACGGAAGCCTCTCGTACCGACTGACGCAGGTGATCTCCAGTAAGGGGAGCTTCGGGGACCACCTGCATCGGATCAGAAAGGAGCCAACGCCTGAGTATCATCACTGCGACGCGAGCGAGGACTCAGGGCTGCACACGCTGGCGGACTGCCCGGCGTGGGAGGCGCCGAGGCGTGACCTCGTGGCAGCCATCGGGGTGGGAGTCCTCTCGCTCGGCAGCATGATTGCGGCAATGGTGCGGAGCGCGAGCGCGTCGGCCGCCGCCTCACCTTCTGCGAGCATATAATGCTCGCGAAAGAGATGGCGGGGCAGGTGAGGCCGCCTGTCACCCCAGCAGAAGCAGGCCGGGACGGCGGGGCGACTAGCGCCCCTCCCCCTAACCGGGGCAAGACGGGGACACCGTGGTTCCCAAACCCTAGGGGGCCATCTCGAAACCGGAGATGGCCCAGGGTCAGTCGCGGTGCGAGGGATATGCTCTATGGGCAACCTTACACCCCGGCGTCATTGGACCCGAGACGGCGTGCGGTTTTAGTCGGTTCAAGCCCGACATAACCGCCCCCGCTGGGCGGCGGGGGGTATCCGAAGGGATTTCCGCACGAAAAAAAAAAGTACCATCTTCATATTGTTACCAGAATTTAGAATTGAAGCCCAATCCAGTCAACTTTTCAATGTCATCCAGCCACTTTCGACTCAGACTTCCTCTGGACCTACCATGACGTGCTATAAGCGTTTGACTTAGGGATGAGCTTATACCTATAGCTCCATTCCTTTTTCTCACCCAGAAAACAAACACTAATATAGCAAATCATGGTAACTGGCCTCTCCTATCCTATCCTGTTTAGAACTTTTCTTAAGCCCTGTCAGCTGAAATTACAACAAGAAAAAGTCCACATTTTACTGACAAACCAGAGTGATTCCTGCTACAAGTCTTATTCTATTCAATTTTCTGTAGCACTGGCACGACCGTCACGATCAGCTTCTGGGATGTGTATGACACGTGTGACGGATCCGGTGGGGGGCGGCACGGCCATGGCGGTTGGCGGGACGGAGTATTCCAGACGGCGTGCTGCATCTGCACCTGCCACGCCGGCATTGTCACCTGCGTCGTCGCCTCCCGGCTCTCCGCACAGAACGCATCATAGGTAATAGTAATTCAATTCAGATATAACCTTCTGGTCCTGGGACAAACACACATGTTAATATTTCCGCGAATATAAACTCATTGAAATACAACCATTTTAACGGATTCTATCGCCATTTCCTACTTATTACTAGGAATTCAGTGCAGGGTGCGACTGAAATAAATTGAGCTGCGCGAGCAGGACTCTTACTTGAAAATAAGACATCTTACTACGGTCGCGCGCTTAGCTAAGGCCGCGCGCTCTCCGTTTTTCGGTGATTATTCCTCAATGGTACATCGGACATGAACCATCTCGCTTCAAAACACCTCAGTGTCCACACTATCACCGTGGTAAATTTAGTCAAGATCGCGCGAGTGGTTACGGAGGAGTTCAGCCACCAACAAACGGTTATGCTGGGTATAAGAGCTTCGCACATTCACAGAGGACAGTCGTTATTTGCAGTGCTAATATAAAGAGGTTATGCCTGTAATAATTTATCAAAAGTACCCATCGACATTTTGTAGTAGTTATCACGTCGCTAAGCTGTGTTTTTCAAAAGTACCCATTCAAATGTCTTTGTTCTGTTAGTGGATGTATTCAGTATTTATGGCGGCAGTGTTGTTAAGTACCTACATTTTCAATTTCTTTTAAAAAACCAAAGCCACAACACGCTAGTCGCCAGAAATTCGTGACGACTGAAAAAAAAAATGAACCGCCATCCGCAGTGCGTGGTTGTGTGCGGTTTTGCGTTTTCAGCTATTCCTCAACCGCTAGCGTTAAATCACAGTGCGTGCTAAACCTTATTCCGTTCAATCTTTCAGGCACTTTCTGTTCCAATTCGAAACCCGAAAACCATATCTTTGTTAGTTCACATTTTAATTTTTATTTTTTCATCGTTAGGCCTGGCTGTGCTTGGGTGATACCTACAGTGAATTGGGACCCCGACTCGTTGTGACGTCACCCGTCATGTCTGAAGAGGTTTTAATCACTCCCGCACCCAGCACCCACGCGGCAAGGTTACAAGTTCATTGCTTTGTTTTGTTCGCACAATTATTTAGTAATCATCGATATTTTGTTACCGTTTTGATACCTATTCACAAAAGCTGCTTTTCTTTTGACGAGTACCCTATTCGAAGTTTATGTTAATAATTTTTAGATATTTACTTCGGTAGAATGATTTAAAAAAAACTTGATATTGATAAAGACTATTATTTTAGTTAATACTAGCGACCCGCCCCGGCTTCGCACGGGTCAATAGTGATACGAAATATTCTACAGAATGTCTTTATTTATAGGTATACAATGCTAAAAATAGCTTCGTAAATAAGCCATCATTTCTCGTAAAAAGTAACTAATAAAAAAGAGATCGTGGACTCTTTTATTGGCCTTTTTAAGATGTACAGTACTGTAAGTACATTATGTGAACTATCTCGTAGGGTTCAGCCAGTGTTTGCAATGTAAGCGCAAAAAAAATGTGTATATTTACGACATCACATTAGAAACCTCTAAAATAATAGTGTTTCTCTACTATATTATGCAAGTATTGAACATATAAACCTTCCTCTTGGATCACTCTATATATTAAAGAAAAAACAGCGAAATCCGTTACGAAGTGCTTCTGTCCTTACACACTTCATGAGCGTCCTCTGCTGTCATTACACCTTTCATTTTCGTTATCACTTTTTTATAATTAGAATTATATATTTAAGTGCTGATTCCTTCAATTTCTCAAGATAGGAATAAAAAGTGCCTTCATAAATTAAGTTGAACTTCGTTAATAATGTTACCGGGAAACATCATTAAGAGATAGCGAAAAATAAGCGCCAACAATTTGTCATGATTAATGAATATTTATGATTTACTGAACTTAAAAAAGAAATTATAATTTGTTTGTACTTGCCTATTATTTGTAATGAGTATCTACCTATTATTCTCCTCGTAAAATTTTGTTGTTCATTATAATAAGTAGTTGCATACTTTTTTATTTTTTTTTTTCGTGCGGAAATCCCCTCGGATACCCCCCCCCCCCCGCCGGCCAGCGGGGCGGTTATGTCGGGCTTGAACCGACTAAAACCGCACGCCGTCTCGGGTCTGCAGACGCCGGGGTGTAAGGTTGCCCATAGAGCATATCCCTCGCACCCCGACAGTAGTTGCATACCTATCTGATTTGAAAAGAGTTCTCCCGATAGGGCGCGTATTAGTCACAATATATTGCGATCCAATACCATGATCTAATAATATAGACACGAATCGCATATGCACATTAGTTTTGTCAATATTATCAATACAATCATCAATCACGTACCTTTTTTTTTTTCTTTTATTGTGCGGAAATCCCTTCGGATACCCCCCCGCCAGCCAGCGGGGGCGGATATGTCGGGCTTGAACCGACTAAAACCGCACGCCGTCTCGGGTCTAAAGACGCCGGGGTGTAAGGTTACCCATAGAGCATATTCATCGCACTCCGACTGACCCTGGGCCATTCGCAGTGTCCCCTCTGATAACAGCAGAGGGGTACCTGGAGCGGCGCCCCACCCCCGCGGGCCTTGCAGGCCCGCCATGCCCCGACCCCCTCGAGCAATAGGGTCAGCTGGCCCTGAAAAGGGCCGGTTGGTCAGACTCTTGGCCGTTGACGTTGACGCCAGCTACTCCAGAGGAGCAATCAAGGATGCGTCATCGCCCACGTTGCCCAGGGTGCACCAAACTTTGAGGTGATCCAACCAGTCGCACCCCAATCAATCACGTACCTACTGTCCAAGTTCCAATGAATTTGAATATAAATCTTTAGGCTATCACGGCCGGCGTTGCATGTAGAATCTACTGCTTCCGGGCTGTTTGGCCGTGGTGGCTGGTGATGGGCACCATGGGCGCATGGGAGGCTTCTGATGGCCACCTTCAAACTTCGCTCCGTAGGCATGGAGTATGTGAACCACGGGACGTTATCGCTCTTGTCTAGCGCGGTTGGGTACATTTGTACCAACCAGTATTCTTCCTCATCACTCGGGGAGAATCGTACGCCCTTGACGTAGGGGCGGACGCTCACGGTTCTCCCGAGGAGCTTTTTCAGCTCCTTAAGATGGTGAGCCCAACTCGGCAGTCTTTTGACGACGATGGGCGGGCATCTGGGCTTCTGGCTTGCTCGGTGAGGGGTACGAGCGGGCGGCCGGCAGTGCAACCGTATGAGTGGGCGGCGCTTGCGCAACGCCGGCGTAAGACTGGCAATTGGGCGTGGCTTGCAATGGCGTCCGGCTATCTGGAGACGGACGCCTACGTTTTGCCTGTTCCTCAGCTTCATCAGAAGAGCGGTGACGGCGTGTGTTTCTTGGCGGAGCAGCCTCCACCTCCATTTCGGCGTCCGCTTGTACTTACGGGGCCGGGGGAGGGGTTAGCTCCGCCAAGACTTCGGCGGGTAAAGGCGGCAGAGGGGTGGAGGCGACGGCGTCATCCGGTTCCGGACTGAGGCCCGTGATGCGGATGATTTTCACCTGCCGCTTCTTCATCTTCTTCTTGATGCCCGCTGCTGTGCCATCTCCGCGCGAGTCGTATGAACATAAGGAAGCCAAGGAGAGCATAGACTCTGTGTCCGACGCCGCGGTGTACTGCAGAAGAGCAGGTGAGTCCAGGTGGGCAGGAGTGTCGAGTAGTGGGGCTGCCGAGAAGCGAGACGGAGGCGTGCGGCTCGTCCCCGGGGGCGGCGCCGGGTCACCGGCGGCTGTGCGACCCGAAGGCGGCATACCGCGCGCGAGAACTCTGGTCGCGAGCGCCTGCATCGGCACCGACGGGAGCGGCCGTCTGGGAGCCGTGGCCGGAACCGCACTCCGGGAAGTGAATGACGCGGCCGCTCTCACGGGCAAGCGGCTTTTCGGCGATCCGGACGCACTCGCCGCGTGCGTTGGTGCCGGTGACTCGATCTGTCTGATTGGTGGAGAGCTGCGGAACCGACGCACTCGAACCCGATTGGTCGTTTTTTCTATTAAAATGGTTGGGATGCTTGAATATTCCGATGGCTTCTCGAAGTAGCCGTCGGTAGAAGTGTGAAGTGGGGGCTAGTACGTTCGTGTTCTGAAATTTGATGGTATGATTACCATCCTCCTGGGTATGTTCTGCAACTGCTGACTTGTCGAAGTGGCTGAGGCGGTAATTTCGTTCATATTCCGAAAGGCGGGTCATAAGACCTAAGCTAAGACGTGGGCACTACTCAAAGAAGCATTAATGCTTCTTTGAGTAGTGCCCACGTATACAGAGCCACTAGAGCAGGGGATTCGGTAAACTCCAGGTCACGAGGGTCCTTGTCCGAACGGTGAAGATTACGTAACTGCGTTGTGGGCTTGAAGATAGGCTTGATGTTGTAAGCTGCTTGTAGTCTTCCGATACGATCCGTTGTGCCACGAATGTATGGCAAAAAGGCATTCCCTAAAGGGGCAGGTTTTTCGAGATAGCAACGTCGTGCCCCGCTTTCTACGCCAGAAGAGGATCATACAGAGCACCGCTTCGCAACGAATCTACCATCGTACTGAGAGAGCCTTTCACCGTACTCACACGTATTCACAGTACACGGCGCACTCTGGCACTCAGTCAGGATCTTCTGAGAGTTCACCTTCAAGTCGCCCACGAGCTTTCACCTAATGATTGGGGCCGTCTGGAAAAACTGACTTTCAACACCATGACCTGGAAAAGTGAGCAGCTTTCTACACGACAGAGGAACTTTGATAAGCTCCCCAAAAAACAAGAGTCTGGATAAACGCCTTATAGTATTGAACCTGTCAGACCACCAACTGTCTGAAGAGGAAAGGTCAGTCTTGAGCAAAGGGGAGAATTTTGCTATTACCCCAAGATCAGTTCCTGTGGTATAATCGCCAACGTTGAAGCAAGCCTGCGCAAGCTTCCCCAGAAATTGGCTGAGAGGGTCCACCAAGAGTCGTCCAGAGTTCTACAACAAGCCAAGCCACCGAGGAGCAATATCACGGAGAAAGTGCGGAAAGCTTAAAAGAACCTAAGAGCTAATAAGGATAATGTTATCCTAAAAGCTGACAAGTGTAATGCCACAGCGGTTCTCAACACCAAGGATTATGAGACCAAGATCAAGAATCTTCTCGACCCGGCCACCTACAAGGAGAATAAAAAGAACCCAACGGCAAGAATCTTGATCAAGGGTTCGTCTATTCCAGAAGAAACGCAGCGTATTATCAAGAAGTCTCAAGCTCTTTCACCTAGGTTGTATAGGTTGCCAAAGATCCATAAGCCTTCAACAACATGTCGGATCATCCTCGTCATACATCAAGGACTCTAACCACTTCTTGGAGAAACTCGAGAATCTCAAGCTACACCCGGATGATCGTCTAGTCAGCTTCGATGTCGTCTCTCTGTTCACGAAAGTTCTATTCAGGGAAGCTATGTCACGTATCCGACCGCTGTTCTCCAAGGACATCGCAGAATTGTTCGAGTTCGTGTTGACGACTTCTTACTTTCAGTGGAACAACACTTTCTATGAATGAGTGGAGGGTTTAGCCTTGGGAAACCTCATCAATCCTGTAGTCGCGAACTTTTACACAGATTTCTTTGAAGAAGCTGCTCTTGAAAGAGCTCCCAAGAAGCCTAAGGTCTGGTTCCGCTACGTAGACAATACCATTGTGGTTTGGAGTCATGGAGACTCGGAGCTGACTAAGTTCCTGAATCACCTGAACAGCATCCATCCTAACACCCAGTTCACCATGGAAGTAGAGAAGAACGGGGATCTGCCATTCCTTGATGTCCTGGTATATAAAAAAAGAAGTTGGCAGCCTTGGTCACCGAGTCTATCGAAAGCCCACACACACAGACCGTTACTTACACAAGGACTTCAACCACCATCCCAGACAGAAAATGTCCGTCATCAAGACCATGGTCCACCAAGCTAAGAGCATCTATGTACCTCAATAAAGCCAAGCCAATGGATTCTCTTCCCAGGAGATACGGATAGCTCTTCATCCGAAAAAATCTTCTCTTACGAACGAATGGGGAAAAACCTGCCCCTTTAAAATTTTAATAGAAAAAATCCGTTCCCGCAGGGGGAACGCACAGGTAGATTTCGTGAAGCAATTAATATTATTTTATTAACATGTTTAATTATTTTTTCCTCGAAAACGGTAACTTTTAGCGAAAAACTTTTCAGACATATATTTTAGACTTAAAAATGGCCTATCGGTTAAAAATGATTCGGTTAAAACGGTTAGAAGTTATGATTTTTCCCGAAAAATTTTGGTTTTTCCCCCCTCCACTTTTAGTTAAAGGTTTAATCTTATAGGTTTTTAATTAAAAGTTGTTGGTATTCATGTATACTATGGGATAAAATTAGAACGGTTCGAATATCTTTCATGGAACGTGAAATTTTGAGGAAAAACTGATTTCACAGTGAGGCCCTACCGTCCCCTTAGGCCGGATTCCACCCGTTCACGAACTTAAACTAAGTTTACACCCAAGCAATTTTTGACCGCAGTTTGAAAGCGATCGGGGCAAAAATGCGACCGTGAGAGTGCCGCAAATTTTGGGAAGTGGAACCATTCATAGATATATATATTATATATATTTATATAAACTTTTTGACCAGTGGTCATTTCGGACTCAGGGGGTCATAACTAGACCTCCTATAAAGAATTTTTTTTTAAATTCGACAGTAGTCAAGAAACCAATAGGTAGATCGATTTCATCGAAATCTACCTAAAAACGACCAATCGGGATCGAGCGCGTCAAGCCCACGACACAGTTACGTAATTTTCACCATTCGGTCAAGGACCCTCGTTACCCACTATCTTCAGCTAGAGTTTATCGCAGTGATCAACGAAACGTTTAGAATACAATTTTCCGATGGAACACGGCCCGGAAGCAGTATATATATATCCTTCATTCAATGAATTTGATATTTTCTATTTATTCCGTTTTCATGACTTATGGTCATGGCTGAGTTTTCTCTCTATCGACATCAAACTTTTAGTTTGGTACCTTTATAAAATAAGTTAAAATGGTTTGGGTTTATAACATTTTAAAACTACAAGTTCGGTTTTAACTACTAAGTATATAAAATATCAAATTGTAGAGAGAGAACGCTCTACTAAACATAAGCAAGCGGATCTTGGCCGGATAGCTGATGCCTGCGGCTCCGCCAACACGGTGATTGGTTATCGTTTTTTGGTCATATCTCCGGTTCTTTTACGGCAGATTTTACGCCTGACCAAACTTTTCTAATAGGAAAAACCGCATCAAAATCCCCTCAATATTTTTTACGTCCATCGCGAACAAACATATGAACAGACAAACAGACAAGAATTCCAAAAAAAAAAAATTCTGTTCAGAATCGTTCATTTAACATAACCCAAGTTGTTTTGTTTGTTAATGGTTTGTTAATGTCTCCAATGTACAGGCACAACTAATTTACAATTTTATCTATAGATAGAACTTAAATTCTGTCGATCACGTCGAAATGTCTTACAAGCTTTAATTTGTACTGCATGTACATAATTTTACCATCACGCAAGCGAAAATGCACACTTTAAATATAATTTGACGCTTTATATGCATACCATATGAAATGAACAGCCAAGGTAACCCTCCAGTATTAGATTAACTTTTAACCAACCAAGTGGGTACATACGCGCCGCTCGCCGCCATCATAAAATTTTACGTATTGGTTGGTGGTTTGTGTACTTTTAACCGACTAATGTATATTGCCTGCCCAACATAGCAATGTATAGCAAAAGAATCGAAATTGTAACGATATCTAATTCAAAATAAAAATATGTAATACGTCTTTAGCCCCATAATATTGTGCATTATTTAGTGTTATAAAACTATGTAATATTTCAGATCCCGCGCGGTGCAGCGGTGTTCGTAGCAGGCACCCGTGTGACGTCCAACATCCGCCCAATATCACAAGCACAACAGCATCCATTTATATCCACGTCCTTAGTGTTAACGAACAATTGAATTTTAATGTTTTTCGTTTGCTTCAATTGTACTGCCTGAATCCAGGAGTTTCAGAGGGGACAGACACTAATCCATCAAATATTTTTTCATGATATGAGGGATATTGTGTCCTCCCCCTTTCCCCCTTTCCTAGATCCGTCTGTAATTGCACTTATTGTAAGGAAAGTGATGGATTATAGGTTAAGCTATAATTAACAGTTGGTTAATGCTGGATAACAGTCGGTAAATGACATAATAATCGGTTAATAACAGTAATCCATCTGTTTACGACGTGATACTTGTAAAGGACTTATAAAGAAAGTGTTGGGTGATAATTAAAGAGACATTGTGAGTTGGTGAATAATATAACGGGCCAAGTAACTATAGTTAAGTATGTTAATGAAACTTGACAGTTACTTATTGATAGTTACTATTGGCTTGCGATAGTTAACACACGGGAAATGAAAATGAACAGAGTTTTCGATATTTACCGTTAGTTAGATTATAGTTAAGATTCGGCTGAAGATTGTTAACAGACGAGACGGTACAGTAAAGTGAATAAGCATTTATAACGATGTTTTTGACAAAGAATGATAATATTGAAAGTAAGATGTTTGAGAATATTGAAAGTTAAAAGATTGCAGTGGCTATATCAATTCTAAAGTTGTTATTTGCCTTTGCAGCGTTAGTCGTGATATAATATGTATAATTGTTAAGTGTAAGCCTCTCCACCAACGAAACTGCTAGATAATCATTTTTCGCTCATGTATGTAGGTAAAATTAAGCCAGCAGCGAGAAATTGCAATAATGAAATTTCCGTGAGTTAATGTAGGTATCTGAAAAAGAATCTAGAAGAGAGTTCGCTATAGTTCTTCAGCACACGTGCTTTAGGTATTCTTATCGTGAAGAAGATACGAATAAACAGTAAGGAGTATAGCGACAGCCTTTTTTTGAGCCGGTTGTCGTATTAGAAAGAATACTAGCATACTAATATTACCACATCAAATACCTACCTAATTTTCTATTAATCATAGGACATCTTATTTCGAGGTATGTTCAAAACCAGTAACGTAATATTCAGTTACCATTGAACAGTCCAGTGCAGCAATTTCTGAGTAATTATTTGAAATTTAATTAATTCCAAGATCCATCACTCCAAATTGCTACATTTGGAGGCGAACTCCGCGGCTACCACGCAGCTTCAGGGTTCATCTAGTCATACTATTCGCCATTCTTTGTAAAAACTATTTCCAACTCGCGCACTAGGTATTAGTCGTTGCCATTATACGCAACTCACTTCAAAAAGCCTGACTTTTCTAATCGTTCAACAACTGTTATTCTATCGCTGTGTGCGCAACTCTTTACTCTTGCATCTAGCTTACTAGTCCATTACAGTTCGAAACGTGTCCAGTTCAGTCTAGTAACAAAATTAGCCTGTCTATAGGCACAATTTTTCAAACAACCGACTATACTTTTCGAATTTGAAACAAACAAAAAGTCAACGTTGCCCCAAGACGCACCTTTTTTTTTTTTTCGTGCGAAAATCCCTTCGGATACCCCCCCGCCGGCCAGCGGGGCGGTTACGTCGATATATATAAAAAAAAAACGATTTTCCAGGACGTGTCCAAGTAGTTCAGTTGATTAGTGTTCCGCCTAGAAAGGGACTGGTCATGGATTAAAGTCACTTCCTGGATGTTGACTTTTTTTCGGATTTAAATTTATTCATTCAATATGTCATCGAATTACAACGCATTCATTTCTATTTACAACTATGAGACGATTGAGCTACCGCTTCTAAAGCGGTGAATGCAATTAAATTCCACTATTATTAATACCACACAGCAGAGAATTACCTTGTGCGTCCGAGCAGTACGAGCTTAGTGTACCTTTTTTTTTTTCTTTTCGTGCGGAAATCCCTTCGGGTAACCCCCCCCCCCCCCGCCTGTCAGCGGGGGCGGTTATGTAAGCTACTGTGGTACGTGTTAGGCGGAAAATTTACTACTAGGTTGTTTTCGATCTCTTTATCAGCGTGCTACTAAGAAATATATGAAGCAAGCTGCTGTTTCATTTGTTTCACAAGTTGCTACTTCGTGATAATGCGTCAATTTTTAACTAAGCGGTTATACTTTTGCCGTCGCCGCTTACAAATAAAAAAACGTCTAACTAGGATCATCAGGAAGGTTTTCACAACTATTTCCTAAAATCTTCCTTGATTTCGTAACAATATTATCAACTTTAAAAAAGAGCATTTAATCCACGCGCACACGGTAAATAGTATATAAGATACCTATTACTGTATATAGTAGATACCTACTCGGAAATCCGAGCTCTGTCATGTCCAATCAAAATTTCTAAACTACGTAGATATTTTGTCACCGAGAAATGTCTTATTAGTTCAATTATTTTACCTAATAAATAGGCATACATAATAACATATTATGGAATGTTGGTAAGATTGAAAAATTTATAGAAGTTGCGACAAAGTCGTGTAGATATTTATTAGTTGGAAAAATGACGGTACAGATTTATATTTCAAATATTTCTACTTTTAAGAATATTTACGAGATACGAGAGAAGGTACTCAGATTATTGTCGGGGTGCGAGGGGTGTCGGGGTTTGAGGGATATGCTCTATGGGCAACCTTACACCCCGGCGTCTGTATACCCGAGACGGCGTGCGGTTTTAGTCGGTTCAAGCCCGACATAACCACCCTCGCTGGCCGGCGGGGGGGTATTAGAAGGGATTTCCGCACGAAAAAAAAAAAAAAAAAGTTACTCAGATTATTGGCTATTATTGACACTCGCACAAACATTTTCGATAATTGTGAGTAATAACTAACCAAAAATAATATGAAAGTATAGTAGTGAAAGTACATTATGATAAAAGTGCGATAAGTTGAAACTTACAGCCGAGGCGATATTGCTATTGCAAGCTAAGCTATTGCGAGTATTGCGCTACAAGAAAGCAAAGGCTGTAATTATCAAAGCGCACGTATGTCGTGCGACGTTTTAACATATTTGCGAGGAAATAAATAAAGCTCGAACTTTCTTAAACGAATAAATCTTTGACCACTTGTTAAAGCAGTCCTAAAAATTTGAACAATTTGTAAAATTGATTATTACGTGGCCAGTTGGCATTTTAATTTTGTCAAGTTAGTTACAATTTCACGAATCTCTCTCTGTCTCTTGAGTGGAGGAGAAACGAAAGTTCTGCAGTCGGTGACGGCGGCGGCGGAGGCGGCTGCGGCGGCGGAGGCGGCTGCGGCGACGGCGACGATATGGTGGAATGTACGTGTGTGCTCGTAGATAGATGGTCGAGAGTCAACACTTGGCTCCAAATTTATATTCCTTGTAATGCGGGAGCTAATTTCTTCTTTATTTCGATGCGCGCGCATCAGCGCTTTTTCTTAAGACAAAAGCACAAAAAACTGCCAGTAGGTATTACTAATAAATTAAATTAAATTAATATGTTTGTGTTTTTATTACAGATAAATGGTTGTAATTTTATTGTTAAAATTAAAGAATTGAATATTTATTTACTAGGACGGTTACCAGCTTCGCAATCAACCCAAATTTAAGCGAAGCGAGATTTGCCTATCCAACAATAGGTCAGCGTGGCCGGTCGACTTTTTCCATTGATTTTGTTTTTCGGTGATTATTCCTCGATGGTAAGACCGATCTGGACATTCGACCCCTTACGACACTCAGTAATGTCTACTTGATCACCGTGGCAAATTTGGTCGAGATCAGTCAAACGGTCTCGGAGGAGTATCATTTGTTTGAAATGTAACTTTGAAACCAAAGACGCTTCGCTCGCCTACGGCTCGCTACGCTTAATACGCGTATACTTCATCG
This sequence comes from Cybosia mesomella, assembly GCA_946251805.1. Classification (NCBI taxonomy): domain Eukaryota; kingdom Metazoa; phylum Arthropoda; class Insecta; order Lepidoptera; family Erebidae; genus Cybosia; species Cybosia mesomella. Next base: position 22,513,338 of record OX276401.1, read on the forward strand.
CCCAAAGTTAATTTTATTCATAAAATTTTGACCACTTTTCTGACCTAAAAACTCTTTGCTAATATCAAAAAAGTACCGTTCGTTTTTTAGACGGAGTATCTTGTTAATCCGTGCGTTTTACCTTATTAACCTTTACCTTTACCTTTAAAAAAAAATTCGTGCGTTGTACATTACAATAACGCACAAGCACGTAATGAGATGATATTACGATATTGAAATTAGTGAAATAAGAGATCCTTTACGAGCAAATATGTTATAAAGAATAATCATAGACATAAAATCCAGAATTAGGGCTTTGACCACTATCTTGGTAAGTAGCTAATTCGATGAAATATGTAGATATAATGTGCGATACGTTTTTGTTTACCAAATGTTTCGATCGAATTACAGACGGATGACACACCTTAGTGCCGAAGGTCGAATTTTAAAAAATACATTAACTATGAAGTATCTACATTATTTCATCGCAAAGCTATGTAGTTCTCATTGCCCTCATTTCTTGGACATAATTAGGTACATACTATTTCTCCAGCCTACATATTGCTAATAAACGATATTTAGGTTGTTGAGTTCGGCTTTTACAGCACTTTTAGAAAAGGTTAGCTGTCTCTTTGTAATGACAACTATTTACATATAGGTACCTAATTATACCCGTGGGGGCCATCTCGAAACCGGAGATGGCCCAGGGTCAGTCGGGGTGCGAGGGATATGCTCTATGGGCAACCTTACACCCCAGCGTCTGTAGACCCGAGACGGCGTGCGGTTTTAGTCGGTGTGACGAACGGGCCTCACGTGACGTTCTATCTGGTCATAAACGCAGATTCAAACACCAGCGATCAGCTTACGTCCGCCTTAGGTACATTTAAAGGGACTGGCCGTCAGTATGCACACTCTTTCCCTGCCATGCAGCGGAGGTGTGGACTGTATCTTTCGAACGAGGTCAGGGAAAGTATAAATACTCGTCCCTGTGCGTCTCTCTAAGCGAAAGGATAAACCGACCGCGAGCGGTACGGTTCCGAATTAGATTGAACAGGAACACCAGTAAATAAGACACAGAATTCGGTTGAATAATATGGCTTTAATAATGGCCCATCTGATCAGTGCAAAGTCTGAGTGTTATCTCGAAGACTATTGCTGGCGACTCGGCTAAGATGTCGCGATCGTTCAAAATGTTGTGCCAGCTTAAGTACTCTCGAACTTTACCATGACGAGGGCCGTCAAAATACGAACAAATTATACGGAAATTTACATTCATTTTTCACTATCTATTTTACAGTTTTTTACTTATATTTAACGAACTATGTACAAGAATTATAATGTGTAAATGCAACAAGATGGGTAGGGCGGTCACCCATCCCATGGTAAGGGTTTTTAATAGGTATTTACTATTGTTTACTAATTACAGCAGTTTACAATCGAAATTATGAGTGGCTGGGCTCTATCATGCGACGTTATTGGTCGATTACACAAATATTATACATCGTACGGTATTACATGGGTTGTTATGTGGTAGCCACTCACTGACTCTATATAATGCATAAACTTTACTTCACACAACAGCGCTTTTATGGCTGATTTTACTAATTTACTATACAGTGATTTTACATATTAAATTTCTTATATCTATTAACAAAAAAGGGGTGCTGCGACCGTCTCGTGCGTACGGTGGCTGTGTTGATTGAATGTCTAAGATCATTTTACTGTTTGTCACAAATCACTGGTTTTACGATTCACTAATTTTCAATTTCATTTATACGGATCACGAATCACTTTCACTAAGTGTCTGTCGCGAACATTTCTCCCGCCGTGCAGCAGAGTGAGGCGCGGCCGCTTGTGATGCTGCATTCCTCGGTGAGCGACATCACTTAGGCAGTGGCACGATCTTCTTAGTTGGGCGCTTGAGCACGCCCCCGGCTGTGCGCACCTCAACGGTCCGGACTTGACCGTCGGCGCCTGGGTAGACGGCGGTGACTCGGCCCCTTGGCCAAGTGTTGCGGGGCAGCTGACCGTCGGCGATCAAGACAGGATCGCCGACCTCGATGCGAGGGCCCGACCCATGGGGCTCCCGCCGGTGTTGCAGCTCGGGTAGGTACTCGCGCACCCATCTGCGCCAGAACATGTCGACGAGCGCCTGAGCGCGTCGCCACTGCTTCTTGTGGTCGATGTCGGTAGAGTCGAACTCACCGAGCGATGAAAGTCGGGAGGAACCACCGAGTAGGATGTGGTTCGGGGTTATAGCCTCGTCGTCTTCGGGGCTCACGGAGACGTGTGTGAGGGGGCGGCTATTCACTGTGTATTCCACCTCACACAGCAAAGTGGAGAGCACCTCTTCATGGGGATGGCGCTCGTGTAGGACCGTAGTGAGTGCGGTCTTTACGCAGCGTACTAGACGCTCCCAGACACCCCCCATAAAGGGAGCAGCGGGGGTGATGAAGCGCCACACGATGCCTCGATGAGCGGCTTCGCGAGACAGAGCCTCGCGCATCTCGCGGTCGGCACCATGCATGTTGGTGCCATTGTCTGAGTATATCTCAGCAGGGCAGCCTCGGCGCGCGGCGAACCTCCGCAAAGCTAGGATTGCGGAGTCCGCGCTCAGGCTGGCGGCGACTTCCAGGTGGACTGCCCGGGAGGTCAGGCAGGTGAACAGCGCCACATAGCGCTTTTGGTGTTGCCTGCCGATAGTGACACTGAGCGGCCCGAAGTAATCGAGCCCAGTGTAGGTGAAAGGCCTGCGGTGGTGCGCAAGGCGTGTCTTCGGATGGTCACCAGTAGCTGGCTCAGGTGGCTGCACCTTCCTGATGCGGCACTGCAAGCATAGATGAAGGACCGACCTGGTCGTCGGCCGTAGACGTAGTACCCAGTAATGTTGGCGTACCTCATTGATAACGGTTTCGGTACCACTGTGATGCAGTTTTCGATGCGTCCACTTGTAGGCCACCTGTCGAGTCTGAGGTCTTCGGAGTGCGTCTATAAACTGTAGCACCCGGGCGGTGTTGCGTAACTCGAACTTGGCCTTTCTGTGATTCATGCGGTACTCATCTGGCACTCCCTCCCGCCGGTTACCTCTCCATAGGTATCTTAGTGCGTGCCGATCTTCTGGACGCACCTGCACCTGCATAAACATCTTGGTGATGTCAGCTGACACGGCGATTTGGTGGCGACGGAAGCGCATCATGACGCCTGGGAGTGACTGTAATAAGTCCGGGCCCGTTAGTAGGAAGTCGTTGAGAGACTTTCCTCCCGATTTGGCGGCAGCGTCGTGGACTATCCTTAGCTTGTCTGGCTTGCTAGGGTTGTGTACGTCGAAATGCGGTAAGTACCAGGTCTTACCTGGTCTGGCTGGCTTCGGAGCTTCCTCCGCATACCCTTTCTGTATGAGTAATTCAATCTGTTCGGTGTATTTCGATTTTAAATCTGAATTACGATCTAATTTTCGTTCTATGGAAGTTAGTCTGTTAACAGCGTTATTATAGCTGTCTGGCATAACGTCGTCGTCCTTCTTCCATAGAAGAGCGGTCTGTATGCGGCCATCGGTTAGTTGAACGGTATTGTTTTCTAAAATGTTCGCAGCTAACTGTTCCGGATCGGATTTCGGGCGACGCGGGTTGATTAGAAGTGATTCTATTGCGAAATATTCTTTTAATTGACGGTCAATGCTGTCGTCAACGGTTGAGAGTCGATTGATAAAATGTATACTGTGACCTAAGGCTCGGCTGTGGCTTCCATGCAGCACCCATCCTAGTGCTGTGAGCGAGGCAACTGGCTGTTGGCGAGGTCCCCTCTTGGTGTGGCTAGATATTAAAAGGTGCCAGTTGTCTTGGCCTATTAGTACCTTTGGGGTTCCTCCGGTGTAGACGAGCTGATCTTTGATATCTGCCAGATGTTCGCAGTCCTCAATGTCCGTCTCGCTGATGGTCTGTGACGAGAGTTGCAGCTTGGGCACGGTTCTCACCGTCAACGGGATGCTGGTACCATCGGGGTTGCCTATATAAACTTCGACTCTTCGTGAGTCCGGTAGATCGATCGCTGTATCCCCAATGGCCTTGATGGTAAACGGTTCAGTCTTACCTCGGGCTCCCAGTTCGGCAGCTATATCTCTATCTATGAGGGATATGGTAGATCCATCGTCAAGGAGAGCGTACGTCAATATCTCTCCCGCCGGTCCGGAGAGTTTGACTGGTGCTATCTTTAAAAAGGCTTGCTTACTTGATCGGATAAATGAACTAGCAACTGTCTCTTCTTGAGGTTTCTGTTTACTGTAATGAAGTAATCTGTGGTGAGAGGCCGGACAGTTGTCTACACCACACTTCCTGATCTGACATCTATGATCGCTATGGCGGAATTTAAGACAACGAAAACATAGTTTGTGTTTCTTCGCCAAGTCCCACCTCTTATCGGAGTTTCCTTTGATGAAGGTTTCACAGTTCGATGCGTAGTGCCCCTCAGAGTCGCATATCCTACACTTACGTGTGATCTTATCTTCGGTCTGTCGCTCAGTGGCCGTAAAGGCTCTCTGAGGGACACGACGATTCGGCTGGTTATCTCGGTTATCTCTGTTATCTCTGATAGTCTCGGCTGGTGCAAAGGCACTACAATAGCGGGCATATTCGGTTACGTACTCGCTGAACGAAGCTAAATCAGGAGTAGAGTTATACTTTTCGGTATACGTGCGATACCATTGCACACGGAGTGAATTAGGCAGCTTATCTGTGAGTATTCGTAGTAATTCGGCATTCATCAGATAATGGTTTTTCTTTAAAGCCTGAAGAGTGACGACGCTACTCCTTATACGACTGGCAAACGTACAGATGTCCTTAGGGGCTTCGGTACATCGCGGCAATGCTCTTAGTTTATCGGTTTCTGATTGAGCGATGGAGTCAGGTCGTCCGAATTGGAGCTCAAGTTCTCGGATAATATGCTCCGGCTGTGCATTTGCTATAAGTTCGGAACTAACAATTTCTAGAGCTCTGCCTTTAAGGCTTCGTCTGAGTCTAGCTGTATTCTCGATGTCATTAAAATACATCTTAGTGGTGTCATATATTGCTTTGAATGACAGCCATTCGGTATGCGACCCGCCAAACACTGGTAAAGTCATTATGACCTTCGATGCCGATGGATACGAGGACGTAAATGAAGCCTCCATCGGTTTTCTATCAGCGAGCGCAGCTATAGCAGATGTAAGTTCGGTAATAAACGGTTTCAAATAATTCTCATTTGACTGTACGGTAAGTTCGGCTGTGCCCCCAACCCGGGGCACGTTAAAAGGCTCTTTCTGAGTCTCAATATAAGCGGTTGTACCCCCAACCCGGGGTACCAAAGGTGTCTCCTTTTGGAGCTCGTTAAATTCGGCTGTGCCCCCAACCCGGGGCACGATAGGAGTCTCTTTCTGAGGCTCAATATAAGCGGATGTACCCCCAACCCGGGGTACCAAAGGTGTCTCCTTTTGGAGCTCGTTAAATTCGGCTGTGCCCCCAACCCGGGGCACGATAGGAGTCTCTTTCTGAGGCTCAATATAAGCGGATGTACCCCCAACCCGGGGTACCACTGGTGCCTCCTTTTGGAGTTCATTTAATTCGGCTGTGCCCCCATCCCGGGGCACGATGGGAACCTCTTTCTGAGGCTCATCTTCGTGGGTCTCCTTCTGGAGGTGTCCACTTACGAAACGTGGTTCTAAGCCGAGTCGTGTCGAGGGCGCATCTTCTTGTAACCACGAACGAACATATTCGGACCTTGAATGGGCATCATCATCGTAATCAGTGTCTTCGGCTGACTCTTCAGCCCTGCGTAGTGCCACCTCAGCTAGTTGCAGTTTAATTTTTAGCATCTCCTCCTGAGCTTTCAATGCACGCTTGCGCGCCCTCGATTTACTATGTATAGTAGATCTGGATCTAATCGTCACGCATGGCTCACGGCTGAATGACTCAGAGGTACGTACTCCTTCTATGGGTTTCTGTTCAACTGGACGTAACGTACTGTCTGATCTATTCTCTTCCAGACACCACGGTTTCTTACTGATATCTGTTTGCGTCTTGGCGCTAGGGGGCCGTGGTGTACTGGTTGACGGTTGAGTCATGCACGATGGCGCGCTTACCTCGGATCCGACTGGTATTGAGGGTGAGCGTGGCGGCTGCTCATGGCGGAGGATCTCTTCTCGAGCCAGAGTCTTCTCAGGCTGGCTTGGTTCTGAAGCTTTAGATCTGGTGGTCGGCATGTTGGCTGGCACTAATTCACACGACACTTAACACAGGTTCACTGATTCTGTAGTTTTTTCTGTTTAACACGATACTTAACGCAGATTCACTTATTCTGTAGTTTACTGGTTAACGCGACACTTAACGCAGATTCACTAATTTTGTAGTTTACTGGTTAACACGACACTTAACGCAGATTCACTAATTCTGTAGTTTACTGGTTAACGCGACACTTAACGCAGATTCACTAATTCTATAGTTTACTGGTTAACACGATACTTAACGCAGATTCACTAATTCTATAGTTTACTGGTTAAACTGGCTTATTTACTGGTGATAATACGGATATAAATCGCGCACACGTTACTGTATACTGTTTGACTATTTTGTCTTATAAGAACGGATATAGATACGCGGAACTGACTCTAATTACTGTTTTAAAACACTGACTCTAATTAGACGAGAATTTAGACGCACGGGAAAAGCAGGCTGTCATGCGATACGTCCGGCTGGAAGCTATCCACAAGTGGACAGCAATGCTTTAATCCGGCTCGCAATGAACCACATAAATGTGGCCAGCAGGCTCTTAATCCGGCAACGAAGGACCAATAAATGGTCCGCACGTTTTTAATCCGGCTACGAAGGACCAATAAATGTGACGCAACGTTTTTAATCCGGCTGCGAAGGACCAATAAATGTGACGAACGGGCCTCACGTGACGTTCTATCTGGTCATAAACGCAGATTCAAACACCAGCGATCAGCTTACGTCCGCCTTAGGTACATTTAAAGGGACTGGCCGTCAGTATGCACACTCTTTCCCTGCCATGCAGCGGAGGTGTGGACTGTATCTTTCGAACGAGGTCAGGGAAAGTATAAATACTCGTCCCTGTGCGTCTCTCTAAGCGAAAGGATAAACCGACCGCGAGCGGTACGGTTCCGAATTAGATTGAACAGGAACACCAGTAAATAAGACACAGAATTCGGTTGAATAATATGGCTTTAATAATGGCCCATCTGATCAGTGCAAAGTCTGAGTGTTATCTCGAAGACTATTGCTGGCGACTCGGCTAAGATGTCGCGATCGTTCAAAATGTTGTGCCAGCTTAAGTACTCTCGAACTTTACCATGACGAGGGCCGTCAAAATACGAACAAATTATACGGAAATTTACATTCATTTTTCACTATCTATTTTACAGTTTTTTACTTATATTTAACGAACTATGTACAAGAATTATAATGTGTAAATGCAACAAGATGGGTAGGGCGGTCACCCATCCCATGGTAAGGGTTTTTAATAGGTATTTACTATTGTTTACTAATTACAGCAGTTTACAATCGAAATTATGAGTGGCTGGGCTCTATCATGCGACGTTATTGGTCGATTACACAAATATTATACATCGTACGGTATTACATGGGTTGTTATGTGGTAGCCACTCACTGACTCTATATAATGCATAAACTTTACTTCACACAACAGCGCTTTTATGGCTGATTTTACTAATTTACTATACAGTGATTTTACATATTAAATTTCTTATATCTATTAACAAAAAAGGGGTGCTGCGACCGTCTCGTGCGTACGGTGCCTGTGTTGATTGAATGTCTAAGATCATTTTACTGTTTGTCACAAATCACTGGTTTTACGATTCACTAATTTTCAATTTCATTTATACGGATCACGAATCACTTTCACTAAGTGTCTGTCGCGAACAGTCGGTTCAAGCCCGACATAACCGCCCCCGCTGGCCGGCGGGGGGGTATCCGAAGGGATTTCCGCACGAAAAAAATAAAAATAAAAGTACCTAATTATATGTGGATTTAATTCTCTCATATAATAATCAAAAGTTATACGTGACATTGCGTGCATACGGGTTCTATACTAAGTGATACCAATCACATAGTATGGAACCCGATTAACTGCATCACGAAAGCACGCTACCACGAATAATCTTTGGGCAACCGACTAACTACACAGTGTAATTACGCTAGGTATCTACTACGAATCTATAGGTAGGTACATCAGAAAACGAGTCAATTTGAATCACATCAACAACCGGAGAAACCGAGCGGTTATCAAACCCGCTACGCCATACATACCTACAGGTCGTCGGTCAAGTCGAATTTAATATTATTGCACGAAAATAGAACAAACACACACTTAGCATACCCCTACATTGACCCTAGGGTTGAACTATGTTGTGAATTTTTGCATATCTCTTTTTCTCATTCTTACAAGGCCTAGCCTTACTTAGAAAATTGTGATTTAGATGCCTTTAGCGCGGTGGCATACGTAGTCGATTAATAATAAGTTTCTTTATGGTTACGAAGTGCTGCCACTGTAGGTTTGTTATTAAATCTATCGTAAGCATGTACATATTTTTATAAATAAGAAATAAATTTCAATCACTTCATATGCCTAATCCAGGAAATTACTTTATTGAACAAGAACATCAGAAAGGTGGTAGGAAATTAAGTGAAGGGATGTAACATTATATTTCACCAAAAAAAATTTAAATAAATACCCACTTTGTTCTACAAGTGCCATTAAGAACGTCATAAGTAGAATTGTATTTGGTTAGTTCATATAACAATATAAGTCTACCGAAAAAAATAATTTTTAATTCAATAACAATAATGTACCTTTTTTTTCACACGGAAATTCCCCATGAATACCCCTAGCGGGGGTCGTTTTGTCGGATTCGAACCGACCAAAACCGCACGCTGTCTCGGGTCTCTAAAGGGTGTAAGATGACCCATAAAGCAATTCTCTCGGCCCCCTTATACCCCCCCCCCCGCCGGCCAGCGGGGGCGGTTATGTCGGGCTTGCACCGACTAAAACCGCACGCCGTCTCGGGTCTTCAGACGCCGGGGTGTAAGGTTACCCATAGAGCATATCCCTCGCACCTCGACTGACCCTGGGCCATCTCACCACTAACAGCATCGCTCATCCTGTCTCCTCTGAAAGCAGAGGAGTACGGAGAGCGATGTGTTCTCGCCACGTTGGGTATTGGCCGACGATCAATGCCAACCCTATGAAGGGGTGAAGGGGAAGCCATTGACCGCCGCCCAGGGTGTACCGGCCGCTCCGATTCCGTTCCCCCCGGACTGCAGCGGGATCGGAATCGGAGCGACACTCGAGGAGGTTACCCAACACACACCCCAACAGTAATATACCTAATACATTATAATACTTCAATTTGGATTCGTCTAATCACTGTCGTTATGACCTCTTTTCTTTTAGAAATTATTAATAATTTAGATTTTACTTTAGTACTTCGGTGTTTTGTAAAAGCCCGTCACCACGAATACATATTCCGCTATAATATCTACTGCAACGCTCTTAATTTTCACTTTAGTTGAATTTTTCCGTATGTACCTAAGTATACCTAATCTAATCTAATAGACATAAGAACAAATACTATACTATAATATCTACAATGGCAGCGTACATCAGTGGTGATGGATTCTGATAAACTATTCCTAGACTTTGGTATTTGCTAGCTTCCTTTTTGAACTAAGGTCCAATTCTCGTATTAAAAAGATATTCAAAATTCAGTTTCAATCTAGTCGCTATCTCCCAAATGTCAAAAAAAAACCGGCCTTGTGCGAGTCGGACTCGCCCATAAAGGGTTCCGTAGCAGCAAGTAACATTTTTTTTTATACTTATCTAAGATTGAATGAAAGGGTTAATTGCGGTTTACGATTTATGACGTATTAAAAAAACTTACTAGATCTCGATCAAACCAATTGTTGGCGGAAGTTTACATGGTAATGTACATCATATATTTCTTTTAGTTTTATCATTCTCTTATTTTAGAAGTTACAGAGGGGGGTACATTTTACCACTTTGGAAGTGTCTCTCGCGCAAACTATTCAGTCTAGAAAAAAATGATATTAGAAACCTCAATATCATTTTTGAAGACCAAGACCTACCCATAGATAGGGTATGAGTTTGATGGAAAAATGTTTTTGAGTTTCAGTTCTAAGTATGGGGAATCCCCAATTTATTGTTTTTTTTTTCTATTTTTGTGTGAAAATCTTAATGCAGTAAAAAAGTGTCTGTGACATACGGACGGACAGACAGACGGACATGACTAATCTATAAGGGTTCCATTTTATGCCATTTGGCTACGGAACCCTATAAAGGTGTTCTCAGAACCAAATTTTTCATTGTTTTCAACAAAATTTTGTTACGAGAACACTTTTTCCTTTACAAAAAGGACTTCTCGTAGCAAAATGTTCAATATTTTCAACTAGTTATGAGAACACCTTTTTGACATTTGGGGATCAAGACTGAGAGTAAATGTAGAACATCTTTTAATTATGAGATTTGGCCCTATGTTGAGCTTTCGCCACTGACGTGCAGATCAGTAGGTATGTATACCTATCATTTGTGAATTTGATTCATCACAACTGACAATATTTTAAGAAATATTTCATGAGCACCATTTTTTTGTAAAATTTTGTGTTATCTATGTGAAAAAGATGTTAAACCTTAAAATATGTATTTAGACATGGAATATTACCTAATATAATAAGAACGTGACAAAAAACATTTCGAAACTCTTTCCGTAGTTCATCCCATCCGCAAGATTTTTATAATGACGCAGACATGTTTTATAAGTATTTGGGTTCCCGAAGATATATTATTTTTTTAAATTGTAAGCAAATGAACTCTTTTTAATGATATGGTTGCTTGGTAGAAAAGATACTTACCTATTTATAAGTGAAATGGGTAGGATTAAGGAATATTTGGCAGACAAACATCCAGCAGGTGTCATCAGGCCAAAAGAAAACCTGCCGCCTGGCCATCATCTGCAGTGGCTCTCCAGTTGACCGCTGCAAAGAAAATATGGCAAAATGAGGCTATATTAACCGGTCGCAAGTAGTATGTGTGATTGCCGGGCCCAATCCCAGTCCATGTCGCATTTTCTCTCTTTTCCACTGTGCTCCTTCACCTGTACAACCGAGAACCTATGTAGGGCAACGGAAAACGCTGTAGCCGTGGCCAAGGACGATAAAATTAAAAAAAAAGGGCTAATATCTTAAGCTAATGTAAAAACGTTTTTTATGTCGCAGCTTCTAGAATACCTATTCAGGCCCCTTAAGAAATGTTAAGACTCTGTATCTACATACAGTCAGCGGCAAAAGTAGATGATTGCAAAGATTTCAAAAACAATTTAAAATATTTTAATAGAACCCAGTAAGTAGTAAAGCAGCCTTTTCAATCATTCAAATTATTTTACTTAAAACTTAATTCTAAAATCTGAAAATGACGTCTATTAACAGAAGTATCATCTACTTTTGACGCTGACTGTACCTACGTACCTTAAAATGGAATACTGAATCATTTGAATAAATAAAAAAGATGAAGGTACTTACACCTATTACCTACTTACTTGTTTTTGTTGAAGCTAAATTATAATAAATTGATTTAAAATGAAAGAATAAATACCTATGCACTTAAAGAATACGATTTCTGTAAAGCAATAAAAATACACTATATAAGATCGCAATAACATTATGAAAAGTGTGGTTATTATTAACTGTACCTATATATTTTAATAAAAAAATTTAATACCAGAGATATTTGTCGTTTCTTGTATTTTTTTGTTGTTGTATGGAACAGATGCTTGAGAGCACCCAAGGAATTTTCGTGCGTATCTAGGGACTTCATAAACGTACGATTAACGGTCACAAACATACAACTCTTAATAATAAGCTGGTACTACTACTCATAATAGTAGTCTTATTATTAAGAGTTCGATGGTCACAAAACACCTACCTACAGTACCCGGCTTTTAATTTCCTCGGATGAAGTGTGAGAGTCCGGTTAGAGCGTACTATCTATCGTATAGGTTACATTGACTGACAATTTCATGTCTAATAGAGTACTTAAAACCTTTCGTTTATAAAATATTAAAAGATAAATTCGGTTTTAACTACTCTTCAAAGATATCCAGCCGTACAGTTGTTGTGCGATAGAGGAAACACTTTACAAAACTCAAACACTTATTAGCCAATCTTAGAATTAGATTAGAATATTTTTATCAAATATATAAAAAAAACCTGGTTAAAGGATGACGACCATATTAAAGATTGGAGCGTTTACAACGAGAGACATCGCACTAACAATGTGATAGATAACTGGCATTCAAAACTTAGGTAACCGCCGTATCAATAAAAACTATGTTACCTACAATTACAAAGTTGCTTACTGTTTTGTATGAAGAGGACATAGAAATTAATTGTGAAGTGCCATCTAAACGAAGGAGAATAGAAAAAGAAAAATACAATTTAATTATTAATGCTCAAATGGAGTTAATTCATAATCAATTAACAATAGGACATTTTTAGAAATCGTGCGTATCTGATTGCGGTTGCTTAGTGTTTTGTTTTTATAGGGAATCTGAAACTTTTTTAATTTAGTTGTTGAAATAAATTTAGTTATAGTTTAGTTTTATGTTTTTTAGCAGCGTGGTATACTTTTTGGGATAGTAAACCTAAACTCACATTTTAAATTATAGACGTTATTTTGTATTTGCGATCATCATTTGTTTTCAGGAGTAATAGGTACAGTTTTTTTTTCTTTGCAAGTTAGTGTGTACAGTATTTTTTAAATATTTATATTATTGGTCACACCGAGCTATATGACCACGAGTAACATTTATGTTACACAATAGTCATACTAGTGTGATAGAATTATATAAGTATGACCACGAGTAACAGGTATTATATATGATCAAACGAACTTCTTAAGTGAAGTTCGATCGATATAATATGAGTGGTTTCATTTGAAGATATAAATAAGCAGGTAGTCCTTTGACCTACAAGGCAACACTCGTGTGGCAACATTGCCACACAGCAGTAAAATTATTAGTAACAACTAGTACAACACTATGAGCTATGGTCTTTGGTTTTTCTTTTCCGAGCGAGCCCCGAACGCGCTCGCGCTCAGTGCATATTATATTGTAATTGTAACCTAATGTATCAATGAGAAAAGTAAATAGTTTTAGAGACACGCAGGCAGTTTCATTGTGACACGCTGATAAAGTGGTGGACGGGCTGTTATCATCAGCCTTAATAACCCCAAACTGGTGACCCCCTCGTATCGTCGCGTCGAGTTCCCGCCGCGCCGGATCTGCATAGCATCGCTTCCAAGTGGACTTCGTGTTCGAGTACTGCAGCCTCGACCGATAAAACCCACCTTTCTTGCGTCTACTGCAAGTATCGCGACATATTCAGACGGCAGCAACCACAATCGACGGTTCTCGAAACAATTACACCCAACGTACGCTGCTCTTACAGAACAAAGAGTACTATATATACCAGAATAAACCGGTTTACATCAGTGCGCCGCTGTAAAGTTTCAATAGTTAGTGTTTATGCGTGGAACTCATTCAAAACGGACGTTGCCTTGTGTTCTCTGTGTAAAAGTCATTGATTCATAAATCTCTTCGCAATTCCTGTGAAAATAGCTCTATTTCATCTTCGAAGATTCTAGTCGAAAATTCGAAAATAGCAGCCAACTTAGTCTATGAATAAACAGTAACTCGATTGATTACGTGCGATTCTCCGTGGTTGTCAATAACTGTCATATTGAAATACGTAAACAAACTTTTCTCGGACTTCGATTTGAATTTATTTTGCGTAAATTTTATAAGTTTATTCCTGTACAAAAGGTAATTAGTTTTATAGTGCTACAGTTCTACTTTGTATTTTGGTAAGTTTTTGTCACGATTTCATAAAAGTAATTGAATTTTGGGTCTTCGTACTAACGTAAACAAAGCTCTGAAATATCGACTGAAATATCTGAATAATTATTGCATTTTTTCCACTAATGGTTGATAATGTTATAACTAAAAAGCATGTCTACAGTGCGTTTAGCATGACTCAATTCGCAACTGGTTATTTTGCACAAAATTTTTAACCCATTCTAAATTGTGAATAGTTTTCTTTGAACCCTTTACTATATTATAGTATGGCCGCTGAGTTATTACCGATTTGACACATGACGAATTGACAATACTAGTGAAGTGACTGAACCAGTAACCCTAATATCATTTGGGAACAGTTTGTTTTTAAATATTCTAGTATGGTGTGTAATTAAATAAAATCAAAACAAATAATAGTTAAAGACACAGGTTCTTTATTAGGTGGAGTATCCTTGATGGGCGTAGATAATTGGTCGAGGACATATCAAAATAAAACAAATTTGTAAACACTGTTACACATTTTAATGAATAGAGTAGGTACAAGATGTTTTAATAAATGACTACCTATCATTTATTAAAACAATTATTCAGACTCTGAACCAGATTCGCCAGAGCTGTCATCGCTATCAGTCAGTTGTATGACAATTTCATTGTCTATAATGGTGTCCACTCTTATATCGCGTTCATAATCTTCTGTTATTAGTTTTCGAGTCTTTTCGACGACCTTGACCCAATCTTCTTTCGTTATTTTGCTGCAAGCATCTTTTAATAGACCCATCATTTTATTAGTACTGAATGTCGGAGTCGTATTATTACGAGCTGCGTAACCTGTAATGTAAACATTAAATAACGTTAATTTATTACATTAAATAAATGAAATGTTACACAATTACCTACATGTAAGGGACATGAGATATTTATTTCTTAGTTATGTATCTTTTTACTTATATGCTGAATATTGGATGTTATAAAAGTACAAATTATTCATATTCATAACTTATGCGATAAAAAACAATACCTTTGATTTGTGCCCATATTAGCTCAATGGCATTGTACTGGCAGTGATAAGGAGGAATTCGAAGTACCCGATGTCCATGTGCCAGAGCTATCTCATCTACTTCATAACGGACTCTTGATGGTTTATTTTCGCGTACCAACTTTACTAAGTCAGACTTTAGCAATTCGGCAGTAGTTTCAATTCCATTTTGGTGTAGCCATGCTAGGAGATCAGCTTTCTTGTAGGCCTGAGTAGGCGCTTTATTCACTTGTTTCGAGTGATATGAAGCGTTGTCCATTATTAGGATAGAAGGCTCTGGCAGGCTGGGTAATAATTTATTTTTGAACCAATTCGTAAAAGTGTCTGTATCCATCTCCTCGTGGTAATCGGAAGTACTTTTTGACGCGAAAGCCAGCAGTCCATTTTCAAAGAAACCACTTCCAGCAGAACCGGCGTGACAAATTATCAGTCGCGATCCTTTTCCAATTGGAACCTTTGAGGTTGATGCTTTTGTTTCGTCAGTCCAAGAGCGTGACACAGTGTGGTTCGCATTTAACCATGCTTCGTCAACAAAAACGACGTTGTCCCAAGACTCGATTTTTCTGGCTTCTCTTAAAAAGTCACTCCTTTTAATTATTAAATCAAATCTTTCCATTAATATTTTCCTTTTATTCGTTTTTTTATATTCAAACCCAATTTCGTGTAATAGTTTTGACAACGCCGTTTTACCGCCTTTAAACAAGCCAGCTTCTTTTAAAGAGACCAAAAGCAAACGTCTAGTTGGAAACTCGTTCCTAGTATAATAACCATATATGTGGTTTCTTATTGCATCTGCATCAAAAACATCAACACCTGTCACGGGCTTTTGTCTTCGTTTTTTCTTAGGAGTGCGTAAAATATTATCTTCACTTCCAGAATCACCAAATTTTTCTTTATTTATATTATATAGTGTTTTTGCACCAATTCCAAGAGCTTGTGAAACCCGATCTTTCACTTGAGTGACAGGAATCAAAGGGCCGCCATTTTGTGACTCACGCTCAAAGTAATCCTGTAGCTTTAGTACAAGCTCACGACATTGACTATTCAATGTTTTTCGTTTCGGCATTTTCAACAAAATTACCAAACACAAACAAAATTAGTCCAATAAAGCGCAACGATAAACAGGAGAAAGCCGAGTTAAAAAACAACGGTTACACAAGAGAACGTAGTCTGTGCGCACGAGAGTACGGAAGACGACTAAACAGATTAAAATAGCGGTGGTAAGGATGTTGCCAGAATAGTATCGCCAATTACTTAAAAAAATACACCTATAACATTGCTTAATTGAGGGAGAAAATTATATTTATTAAATGTTGTTTTATATATTATAAATGTTAAAAATTATACATAATCATTTTAATTGTATTTATTTTTAAATCATAGAAAACAGTATTTCTGTCTTTGGATCACACATAAATCTTAATAATCATAAGATACTGGCAACACAGTGCAATTAAGAGAAAAATAAAAAAAAAAAACGCAAAAAAATATTAGCATTATATTTAGTCTAGTTGCTCGAAGGAATAAGTAAAATAAAAATATCCAAATAAAATAAATATCATATCTATTCCAATGAATTCGGACCGAATACTATCAAGCACATACATCACTATGAAAACTAGACGCACGATGTAACTTTGAACAAGCGCGCCAAAGAACAAAAAATAAATGTTTTCATATTATTTACAAACTATTTTAAGTTTTGAAACAGAGTTTATTGGAAAATTACTTGATTCTGACATTTTGACATAAAGTTTTATATTAAAGAGGTATTCTAAATCATTCGGCAAATGTGTCGCTCGTGCAAGGTTATATCGATTAATTTAAGAATAATCTGTCAAATCGGTAATAACTCAGCGGCCGTACTTTAATTTGCATTTTTCTATCGCAATAATACATATAGGAATTGCTTGTAAAAAAAGATATTTCAATCCTGTAAGTGATTTTAACCCAAAAGAAACTAACCTTGTAAAACATTTTCTTTTTTATATATTTGTCAAAACTTTTTTTTCTGTTTATGATTGTGTAAACTAATAGGTTTTGGACATTACGATTTCATGTGCCATATACTTACCACCTATTTACATTTATGTGTGTCAGTCTTGCCACAGCACCCCTACCAAATATTTTTTATTTCCTTGCTTGAATGTGATTGTGTTTTGTTTGCATTGCATGTGTGTTGGTATTTGGTATATTAACTTTAAACCATGGCTGAAAACTTACAAGAACAAATCCTACAATTGCAAGCCGAGAAAACTTCCCTTCAGCTTCAGCTTGAAAACCAAAATAAAGCGGAAGTATGTAAAGTGACTGTAAAATTGCCTCCGTTTTGGCCCAACAAACCTGCAGTATGGTTCGCTGAAGTACAGGCACAATTTCAACTTTCTGGCATCACATCCGATAACACAATGTTTAATTATGTTATCTCACAACTAGACCAGAAAGTAGCTCTAGAGGTCGAGGATATTATAACAGCGCCTCCGAGTTAAGGCTCAAAATATCTTAAGTTAAAGGAAGAACTAATTAGGCGACTTTCCATGTCGCAGGAGCAAAGAGTCCGCCAACTCATTGGTGAGGAAGAGCTCGGTGACAGACGACCGTCCCAGTTTCTTAGACACCTACGCTCGTTGTCTGGTAACGATTTGTCAGATGATAATATTTTACGACAACTGTGGTTACGCCGTCTTCCCCAACAGGTTCAAGCCATATTAGCATCACAGTTAAACCTTGACCTCGATAAGCTTTCAGAGTTGGCTGACAAGGTCATGGAAATTGCAGGTTCAAATCAAGTACACTCTTGCGCTGCTCCTTCCACCTCACCATCTGTACTGGAAACGCTGGTTGAACGAGTAGAACAACTGGGCAAACAAGTTGCGGCCTTGTCCAGGAACCAGGGGCCAGAACGTTCACGTAGCCGATCCAATGCCAACTCCTTCTGGTCATTGCTCCCATACTTCCACATCTGATAGCTCAAACCAAGTATGCTGGTACCATAAAAAGTTTGGTGTAAGGCATCTAAGTGCACTAAGCCTTGCGCATGGACACCTAAACAGGGAAACGTGCACAACAGTCAGTAGAGGCCGCTACTGATCGTTCTTTCACCAGCCTTTTTGTTACTGACCAAACTTCTAAGTACCAGTACCTTATTGATACTGGCTCAGACCTTTGTTGTTTTCCCAGGCGCCTACTAAAAGGCCGTTACGGCAGTAGTGAGTTTGATCTTAGTGCTGCAAATGGTAGCTCGATCAAGACCTATGGCAACATCTCCCTACACCTCAACCTAGGGTTACGCCGAGACTTTCTTTGGAACTTTGTCATCGCTGACGTTAACACCCCCATCATCGGGTCAGATTTCCTAAGTTATTACAACCTTCTTCCAGATTGCCGAAACAAACGTCTTATTGATGGAAACACCAAATTTTTTGTTTCAGCTTGTGTTGCACAGATTAAACAGGACAGTGTTAAAGCAGTCTCTCTTGGCGACTCGAGTTACGCTTCTGTTCTCGCTGAGTTCCCAGACGTTACGCGTCCTCCCGGCTTGCCTAGGGTTGCCAAGCATAATACCGTGCATCACATCAACACATCCGAAGGTCCCCCTGTGTCATGCCGTCCTCGTCGTTTAGCTCCTCAGAAACTGGTTGCTGCAAAGAAATTATTCGAGGATATGGTACAATGTGGCACGGCACGTCCCTCAGAAAGTTCATGGTCGTCTCCTTTGCACATGACCACCAAAAAAGATAATACCTGGCGCCCATGTGGGGATTATCGCACCTTGAACGCCAGGACCATACCGGACCGATATCCTGTAAGGCATATCAACGACTTCGCCAACAGCCTCGCTGGTGCTTCCATTTTCAGCACCATCGACCTTGTGAAGGCTTACCACCAGATACCCGTTTTTAAGGAAGACATTGCGATTCCTTTCCATTTCCTTTCATGACCTTTGGTTTGAGAAACGCTGGCCAAACGTTCCAACGCTTCATCGATGAGATCACGCGGGGTCTCGAATTTTGCTTTCCCTACGTAGATGACGTTCTCGTTTTTTCTCGAGATGCTGCCACTCACGAGGAGCACTTGCGAATCCTTTTCAAGCGTTTCCAAGAATACGGGGTGGTCATAAACCCTTCGAAATGTGTTCTTGGGGCCAGTGAGGTCGTTTTCTTAGGCAATTTGATAAATGCCGAGGGCACTTGTCCTCCTAAAGACAGGGTCCAAAATTTATTAAACTTTCCTCCTCCTGAAACTGTGCAAGGGATGAGGCGATTTCTTGGAATGATCAACTATTATCGCCGTTTCATACCCCATGCCGCGAAATTTCAGGCACCATTAATTGATGCTCTAGTCTCGACAAACAGTAAGGGAGCTAAACCTTTTCCATGGTCTCCGGAATTGCTCGAAAAGTTTGAGGCATGCAAGAAGAGTCTGTCAGATGCAACGCTTCTACAGCACCCTGTCAGTGACGCACCGCTGGGTCTTTTTACTGACGCTTCCAGCGTACACATAGGGTCTTGCTTACAACAGCAAATTGATGGACAGTGGTTTCCTCTCGCTTTCTTTAGCAAGAAATTAACCCCGAAACAATCTCAGTGGCCCGCTTATTATAGAGAACTCTTGGCAGCGTACGAAAGCGTACAACATTTTCGACATATTCTTGAAGTCCAACACGCCACTATTTATACGGACCATAAGCCGCTCCTATACGCTTTCATACAGCGTCGGGAAAAGCTTCCACCCGCCCAGTTGAATCAACATTCTTTCATCAGCCAGTTTACCACTGACATAGTTTACATAAAAGGAGAGGACAACATCGTCGCTGACGCCATGTCACGCGTCAATGCCATAGCTTTAGAAGAGGACTACGAAGCTCTTGCCAAATCACAGGAGACTGACCAGGAACTTTCCAACCTACATCAACAAGGATGCAACCTGCAGTTAACGAAAGTCCTGATTCCCGGAACCAATATTTCCGTTACTTGTGATATGTCCACAGGTAAACCCCGTCCGTATTTAACCCATTCCTTCAGAAGGGCAATCTTCGACAAATTGCACAATCTAAGCCATCCTGGTATACGAGCCACCACCCGCCTCATTACCGATCGGTATGTATGGCCATCAGTTAACAAGGACTGCAGAGAGTGGGCCCGCACATGCGAGGCGTGTCAGCGTGCGAAAGTCACGCGCCACAACTCCCCCCCTCTCGGCAATTTCGAACTTCCACCTGGTCGTTTCAAACACGTCCATATCGACATCATTGGTCCCTTACCGATTAACAATGACTTCCGTTACTGTTTAACAGCTATAGACAGAGCCACTCGATGGCCTGAGGCCTGGCCAATGCGCTCTATCAGTGCAGAGGAGGTTGCAGAAACCATCACTCGCGAATGGAATCCTCGTTTTGGCGTGCCTTCCATCATCACGACAGACCAAGGTGCCCAGTTTGAATCCGACCTCTTCCGTCGTCTCATGTTGCATTTTGCCACTAGGAAGATAAGGACTACGGCCTACCATCCCTGCGCTAACGGCATGATCGAACGTGTCCACCGTCAACTCAAAGCCGCGCTAATGTGCCACCAAGACTCCTGGATTCGCGCACTTCCATTGGTTCTTCTTGGCATGCGTTCGGCATGGAAGGAGGATTTAAAAGCGACAGCCGCTGAAATGGTTTACGGAGAATCTCTTCGACTGCCCGGCGAAATGCTTATGGCAGATCCCAGCTAGAATAACCTGCTGAACAATCCAGCTGATTTTGTCGTGCAGCTTCGACATAAAATGTCGACTGTACGACCAATACCATCCTCACGTCACTCTGAGTCATCGACATTCATATTCAAAGATCTCGCAACAACGTCCCACGTTTTTCTCCGAGATGACTCAGTGAGGCGCCCCCTCCAACCACCTTATACGGGTCCTTACCAGGTTATTGATCGCGCCAGCGATGGCAAAACAATGACTCTGGTCATAAAAGGAAAAAATATTATTGTGAGTGTCGATCGCCTATGACCTGCGTACATCGAACACATCCCACAACCTAGGAACCCTGAACCTTTTTTTTTTTTATTTTTTTTTTTTACGTGGGGAATGCTGTTACGCACGGCACCGCCGGCCACGGGGTGGTAGCCGGAGATCGTGTGTGGGACTCTCCCATCCGCAAAACGGATGGGCATACCCACTAAACTCCACGGTGTGCCATACTCTGCGCCTTATCGGGGGGGCCTGAAACTATGCAGGAATACTTCTATGGCGACCCCCCCTAGCGCATGCCCATTAACGCGGGCACCACACCTTCCATACTCTCAATTGGTTGACGTCCAGGCACACATGGACGTCATCCCCTTCGCGGGTGGCTAGATCAGCGGGTGGAGGGCTTACCCCGTCCCTCACACCCGCAGCCACGCTCAGGGCGGCATGAGGCGCAAGTACTCGCGCCTCCGCCGTCCGGCTCGCCGGCGTCGGTTTGGATCAGAAAGGGGATCTCCCTCCCTGATCCGCTCCGCGCCTTCCTTCTGCGAGATGACGTCCTCGCAGAAGGATGCGACCGCGGTGAAGTTCCTTTCGCTGGCGGCCATGGATCGGACGATGGCCGTCAGCGAGAGGTCACTCCCTATGACTGCAGTGAGGGCCCGGCGCTGCGACTCCCAGGCCGAGCAGGCCGCAAGCGTGTGCTGCGCCGAATCCTCACTGCAGACGCAGTGGTGGCAGGCGGGACTCGATTCCCTCCTAGCGACCTTGAACAGGTACTTTCCGAAGCAGCCGTGCCCGGAAAGCACCTGCGTAAGTCGGAAGGAAAGAGTCCCGTGCTGCCGCCCTGCCCACTCGACAATAACCGGCTGGAGCGCCTCCACGGTAGCAAAGCCAGCACGTGGAGCCTCCAGCCGGGACGACCACCTCGCCATAATCTCCATGCGGGCGGCTTCACGCCACCCGCGAATCTCCTCGGGCGGAGGCCGACTGCCGCCATCCGCCCGGTACAGCGTCGTCCGCCGATACACTTCGGCGAGCACTTCTGCCTCTAAGTCCCACGGGGGAGTGCCAGCCAATGCGCACGCTACCTCCGTAGATACGGTGCGGTAACCACGTATGGCCTTGACCGCCATAACCCTCTGAGGGCGCCACAGTCGGGCCCTATTTTGGGCGGTCAAGGCCGCCGCCCACACCGGCGCACCGTACAGTGCCATTGACCGGACAACCCCTGTGTACAGCCGCCTGCACGCGACGCTGGGTCCCCCTAGGTTGGGCAAGAGCCGACCCAGGGCAGACGCAACGCCGACGAGCTTCGGAGCGAGCTGCATGAAGTGCTCGTCGAAGCGCCACCTTCCGTCCAGAGTTAGGCCCAGATACCTCATCTGGGCCTTGATCGGTACGAGGACCGAGCGGACTTCGATCGAAGCGCCACGGGGTGGACCACGGCGGGGCCCGTGGAACAACAGGGCCTCTGTCTTGTTCGGAGCCACCCGTAAACCCAGCGCCTCGATGCGCTCGACCACCTGGGCTACTCCCCTGGAGGCCAAGCGTGCTGTCTCTTCATACGAACCCCCAGAGGCTGTGACAAGCGTATCGTCTGCATAGCAGATGACGACCAGCCCCTGGGGGAGAACACCACGAAGCGCCCAGTCGTACCCGATATTCCACAGGAGTGGTCCAAGGACCGACCCCTGTGGGACACCGCACGACATGGGCTGACGTCGCAGCACTCCGTCTCGGTCCTCGTACAGAACATTCCTGTCCTCCAAATAGTCTGCCACCAGCCGCCTCAGGTAAAGCGGCACCCCATGATACCGGAGTGCCTCTCTGATGCAGCTAAATGGCAGACTATTAAAGGCGTTGGCGATGTCCAAGGACACCGCCAGTACCACGCCACCACAGCTCACTACCTCTTCGGTCACGGCCCTCAGGCGCATTACCGCATCGATCGTCGATCGCCCAGCTCTGAAACCGAACTGAGCGTCAGACAGATCGGGGCCAATCTCGCTCAGGTGCTGGACGAGACGGGCAGCGATAATCCTCTCCAGCAATTTACCCGTCTCATCCAGCAACACGATAGGCCTGTAGGCCGAGACCGAGTCGGTAGGCCGTCCCGGCTTTGCCAAGAGCACCAGCTTCCCGCGTTTCCAGCTCTCAGGGAACCGTCCGCTCGCCAGACTCGCGTCGAACAGTCCCCTGAGGCGGTCATCTAAGTGGTCGAGGGTCACAGCCAAGATCTTGGCAGGTATCCCGTCCGGCCCAGGGGCGGTGTTCCTCGAACGGATTCTAAGAACAGCCGCCCCGAGCTCTACCTCGGTGACGGGTGGAATCTCCTCTTCGTCGTCCCCTTCGTCTAAAGTAGGAGGTGCCATGGACGGTGGCGTGTGTTCCGCCCGCTCCGGGAAAAGACCCTCGACGACTTCCGCAAGGAAGCTGGGCTGGAGAGCCTCGGTAAGGGGGGGGCCCCGCGCACGGAGCTTGGTCTGCACCGCGCGATACGGGCGACCCCAGGGATCACGATCGAGGCTCTCCAGCATCTCCTTTCTTTTTTCCTCTTTGGCGCGCGTTATGGCCAGCTCATAGGTTTTCTTCCTCTCTCGAAGCACTTCTACTCGCCGGCCTACTTCCCCGTCGTCGCGGGGGCTCCGCCGGCTGCGTTTTAGCAGCCTCCGGGCATGATGAGTCGCCGCACGGAGGCGTGCCAACTCTGGGGACCACCAGTACACCTCCTTCCTCGGAGGCCGGGCTCGCCAGCGAGGCATTGCCGCATCGCATATCTGCGTGATCGCATTGCGAAAGCGGCATGCCTCGGCGTTAACCTCCTCGGTTGGAGGCAGGGGAGACAGCCAGGATTCTACGATAGCTGCCTCCACCAGTAAGTCCCTCTTCAATTGGCTCGAAACCCACCGCGGAAATCGGGGAATTCCGCGCGCCATGTGACCCCTTCTGGGGCCCTGGTTCCGGGAGAGCTCAAATCGGATATAAGAATGGTCCGAGAGCGTCTCGACCTCATCCAGGACACGCCAGTTCCTTACTAGTCTGGCGACGGCAGGGGTAGCGAACGAGAGGTCAACTATCGACTCCCCCATCCGCCATCGCCAGTATGTGACAGTAGAGCCTCTGTTGAGGAGACAGAGGCCCACCGATTCCGCCAACTCTTCGACCGCCCTACCTCTTGCATTGGTGCTGGGGGATCCCCACGCCCTGGAGTGAGCGTTGAAGTCCCCCAGCACTACGATGCGTCCAGACGCCATTCGCCGTATCGAGGCCTCCAAATTATGTAAAGTGGCCTCGAATTCCGCAAAGCTCCATCTGGGGGGGAAGTAGACACCATAAACGATGATTCCCCCCCAGTTGGCGGCAACATATCCCGGGCCGTTGTCTCTTGGCGACAACGGCGGGGAATGAGGCGCCGAGGAGCTTACGATGGCTACGGACCCGTCCCGGTCACCCACCCAGTTCGGGCGGGGAGGAACTAAGTAGGGGTCCGAGACCACGGCTAGGTCCACCGACCACTCCGCCATGTACTGCAGGAAGTTATCCTGCGCACGGGCCTTGTGGTCGACATTCGTCTGGATGAGGAGGCTGGAGAACTGGTCCATTACCGGGCAGTTTCTACAGCCTCCATCGGCGACGGCGGTCGCGCAACTACCGCAGGGCCAGCCTGAGTCGATTGGCTGGCTCCCGGTCGTGGCTTGGAAGCCTTTTCATGGGCCCTGCAACCCTCAAGCCCCACCAGGTGGTTGGCAGGCAATTGGGCTGCCGCACAGGCGGGGCAATGAGGGCTGGCGGAGCAAGTCACCGCTATATGCCCCGGACTACCACAACGGAAACAAAGTCCGCTGTAATCTATCGTGCTTTCGCACGCGGTGCGGACGTGGCCAGACCCGAGGCACCTGAAGCACCTCATGGGCCTGGGCTCTAGGGCCGTCACTCTGACAGCGCTGAGACCCACGAGGTGCCTGCCTCCTTCCACGAGGGTTTTTGCTGCCGCGACTGGGCAGCTGACCCACACCGCACCTACGCGATCAGGGCCGGGGCGAATGGCACCTACTCTGACCGTGTCCGGGGCACATCCGGACTTCGCAATTACGAATTCCCGGACTTCTTGAACGGTGATTGAGTCGTCCAGGCCCGATATGCGGATTTCCGCGCATTTCGTGGGCCTGGCGATCTTTACGCCCTGCTCCGCTTCGAACAGGTCCCGCAGCCTCTTTGCGACCGTATCGGCCCTATGTGCACCCTCAGCGCCAGGGAACTCGAGGATTCGAGCCCCGGTTTGGGCGAGGCGCGTTCGGGCCCCGACGCCACCAAGATCAGCAGGGCCGATAACCGTCCGGGCAGACCTGAAGACCTGCGCGTACGAGAGGCCGCGCTCCTCCGCCTCGGCCGTCAGCGTCACTACGACGGCGGCCGATTTCGGTGGTTGCAGCCTTACAGGCTTCCTGCCACTTTGAGCTGGTGGGTTGGCTGCTGCGGCCGCAGCAGCTGCCCTCCTTCTCTTGCCTCCTCTTCGGTTTTTCCTCGACCCCTGCACCGTTTGCCAACCCTCATTGGCCGGGGCAGGAACCGATGGGCCGGCAACAGGGGCGGGTGCGATGGGCACGGGTGTTGCAGGCACAAGTCCAGAACGTGCGCGCAGGTTCCCCGTCGGTGTCCGCACTGGAAGTGGTGGGAAGTCTTTGGAAGCGGCAATAGACGGCTGGGTTGCCTTCCCACCTGTCCTTCCTGGCGCAGCCGACGTCTCGGCGCAACCCCTCGTACCGGGACGAGACGTTGGAATGGTTGCTGGTTTCGGCTTGGGTCCAGCCAAGGGAGGCCTAACGCTCGGAGCGGGAGGCAGCCTTGCCTCTAGGCCCGCAAGCCTTCCATCTATAAGATGGCCAACAGCATCCATTATTTGACGCAGTTGGGCATCAGGAAAGGCATCCGGCGGAGATGGCCGCTGCAGCACCGGAGAAGAGGTTTCAGCAGCGGGTGGTAATGACCGCGGCAGCAACGGAGAAGAGGGTGCGGCGGGCACCGTCTGAGTCTCCAGGCGGCGCTCTAGGTCATCTAGGCGATCCTGGAGTTGCGTGACCAAGCCGAGGGTTTCCTTCAACTTCTCGAATAATAGCGTCCCAGAGTCCTTAAGGGCCTTCACAAAATTCCCTTTAAGGTTCCGGGAATGTGTGGCAACCCGAATAATGACATTGAAGGCCGCCTCCGAAGTCTCCAGTATGTCCGCCGGTGCATGGGAGACAGAGCCCCCTAGCGCAGATGGAACCACCTTTTCTAGGAGGGTTTCTACCTCTTCCTCTGCCGCTTGCTCGCGATCTAAGCGTGCTCGCGCCACGGCCTCCGAGCGTGAAAACGCAGAGCCTGTCGGCCCTGGTGTTACCGAGCGTGTCCTGGCACCGCCACGGGGGTTTGATCGCCCTCTTCGCGCTGTGGTAATCTTTGGGGCAGGCATCGAAGTCGTGTCCTCCCCCTCCCCGTCAGACCGGCCGCGCTTGCGCCGCTCTCCACCGAGATCAAAACTAACCGACTCCAAATCCGAGTCTTGTCGGTCTCTGGGCTCTCCATGTAAAGACGCCTCAGTTATAGAGCGTATGGAGCTCCGTCGGCTCCCGGGGGTCAAAAGAGACTCCGGGAGTTCTGATACATCCGTCGCACTGCCGGCTAGACTGCTCCCAGAGGTCAGAGTGGCCTCTGGGAGCTCGAGCGTTTGAGGCATCGCCATAGAGTCTCCTTCACCTTTTTTATTTTTCTTCTCCTTCTTCTTTTTCTGTTTCTCCTTCTTTTTATCTTCGTTTTTATTATTTAAATTTTCCATATTAGAACCCACGAGTGGGGGAGAAATAGAGGTCGACCCGGGCAGAGATCCCCCAATACCCGGGTAAGCGTAGGTTTGTAACCCAACCGAGAGGTCCGCAGGGCTCCCGGCTGGGAGTGCGCTTGGGACTGGTATACCCACCAGCCATGCATCCCCTGGTCACGCACCAGAACGCGGGATTCGGGGTAATTTTTTTGAGAGGTTTTCTTCCTCGCAGTCCGGGCGGCTAAGCCAAGACCCTCGCCCCCGGTCGGAGCCGCGAGACATGTCCACAGCACTCCTTCCGGGATTACGATGTGCCCACGGGGGCAGGAGAGAGGGATCTTCTCCTGCCTGCTCGGTGGCAATGCGAGTGCACGCCGAGCCCGTTCGCTTTCCTGTTCCCCTAACAACGGAGTAACAGTGGCCCAATAAAGGGCCCCACGGGTTGGAATCTTGGCCGTTTGCGTTGACGCCAGCTACTCCAGAAGAGCAATCAATGATGCGTCATCGCCCACGTTGCCCAGGGTGCACCGCGAGGAGGTGTTCCATCGCACCCTTAGGAACCCTGAACCTGCTACAACACCTGCACAACCTACTGCACCTCAAGCACCGTATCCCGGAAATGCAGATACTATTCCAACAACTAAACCCCCTTACATTACACGATCTGGAAGGAATGTAAAGTTTAAGGACTTCCCGGATTTTTACAATTGATCCAATTTATCCCTCTCCGTGGGGGGGTGGTGTGGCAACATTGCCACACAGCAGTAAAATTATTAGTAACAACTAGTACAACACTATGAGCTATGGTCTTTGGTTTTTCTTTTCCGAACGAGCCCCGAACGCGATCGCGCTCAGTGCATATTATATTGTAATTGTAACCTAATGTATCAATGAGAAAAGTAAATAGTTTTAGAGACACGCAGGCAGTTTCATTGTGACACGCTGATAAAGTGGTGGACGGGCTGTTATCATCAGCCTTAATAACCCCAAACTCGCACGATTTTAAGTTATTTATAATTAGAATAATGAATCGATTTCTTTTTAAAAAGATAATCGATTAAAGTATCGACTCGTCTACCCTACACTATCGTAGACGGTGACAGCTCATTATTTTAGAGTTGCGACTTGAGATAGAGTCCTCTCGTGTTATTGTAAAAATGAACTGGGTTTTGGGTGGGTTGGGTATTTATATCTTCAAATGAAACCACTCATATTATATCGATCGAACTTCACTTAAGAAGTTCGTTTGATCATATATAATATTTCGTGGTTTCATTTTCGATATAAATAAACAGGTAGATGTTCAGAGAATGTGATATTTTTACAATTGTTTTATGCCTTTTGGGTAGGTGTCTAACAATTAAAACACGAGATAACATAAATCATAAATTTCTTATATTGGATGATTCAACAACCAAATACATTGTAATCACTTGATTCGTAGCTATTTTGATAAGTATTGTTAATCATTTATCTCAATATTGTGTAAGCAAACGGATTCTGCAAAATTAGATTTTTCTACAATAGGCCGATTATAAAACTTAGCAAAGGCCTGGGAGGACGCGGTCCAGCCGGCAGTTTTTCGGATAAGATCAAGATTTAAACCAGCCGCGTGAGCCGTTGACGTGGCAGCATGGCGAGCGCTGTGTGCGCCGTAAGCTGACACGTCAATGCCGCTCGCATGTAACGTCTGTTTGATTCACCTGCTTATAGTCTGCGCTGTCGCGTTCTTGTGGGGACGCTTCACAGTAATTAAGAGGTGATCTATGTCTGCAGGCCTTAAACCTTTTGTTGCAGACATGTAGTCGACTAGCGTTGTGGCTGGACAAATGGAAGAGATTAATAACAGAGAAAATGGTGGGAAAGCATAAAAGAATTTTGGGAGCCAACTTATTGTAAATGCGTCGACGGCTATCGCATCTGGGTCCTGTTTCCATGACATATTCATGACACTTGGCATTGATTCGAGAGGCGAATAAATCAATCTCTGGTTGACTTAAACACTCTACAATGTATTTAAATGCAGATTGTGATAATTCCCATTCGACGTCGGGGTTCACCCTGCGTGACTCTTCGTCAGCTTTGACGTTATCTTTAGTGTTTATATACGAAGCGAATAACCACAACATTCGCATCTCGCACCATTGCCAAATATCACGAGAAAGTGCACATAAGTGTGGGAATTGAATACCGCCCATGCGGTTTATGTAGCTTATAGCGGTAGTGTTATCTACACGAAGCAGGATAGCACAGTCAGTTTGGTCCCTAGCAAAACATTTAAGGGCGAAGAATACGGCTAACAGTTCCAAATAATTAATATGAAAGCTAATTTCACTTTCTTTCCAAGCACCATTGACTCGTACCTCATTACTAAATGCGCCCCAGCCGGTGCGTGACGCGTCTGTGTAAATTTCCAGCGCATAGCTTTGGGGCTTTAGTGGATTATTTACTTTGTAAATATTTTGAGACCACCAGTTCAGATCACTTAAGATTTTATGAGGAAGTTTTACTTTTGCGTCAAATGTACCGTGTTGTTGTAGACATAAATATTTCGTTCTTTCTAATATCTTTGTATACAACCAACCGTAGCGCACCGCCGGGCACGCTGCTACGAGTACTCCTATCAATTGGGAGAAATTTCTGATTGAAACTGTGGGTAGATTGGAATACTTTTGTACTAAATAAGCTATCCTGTTGCGCTTGTCTAGAGGTAACGATAACGTCATATTAATGGTGTCATAAATGAATCCTAAAAATTTGCAAGATGTTTGAGGTTGCAAATTACTTTTTTCATAATTTATTACGAATCCCAAACATTCTAGTAATGCTACCGTTTCCTTTACGTTACGAAGACATTCTTCGTAACTGCTCCCTAAACAAAGCAAATCGTCTAAATACGATACAGACAGGAACCCACGATTACGTAAGAAACTTACAACCTCTCTGACAATCTTAGTAAAACACCTAGGGGCTATGGCGAGCCCATAGGGCAATGCGTTAAACTCGTAAGTTATTATTTTGTTTGAGTTTTGCGCGGTATAATGGAATCGGAGGTATTTACAAAATTGTTTAGCAATGGGAATAAGTAGGTATGCTTCTTTCATATCTACGGTCGCCATGTACCAGTTTGATTGTACTAACTTACAGGCAGTTCTACTGTCCTCCATTTTAAAATGGGTTTTAGGTATGAAACGATTTGAAGATTTTAAATTTAGTATAAATCTTTTACCACCGTTGGGCTTTGGAGCTAAAAATGTACTGGAAATAAACTGATCTGAACTGGGCTCAACCTGTGATATAGCACCTAGTTTAGTTAAATTCTCGACAGCTAATGACATGTCACGATGTTCACTCAATGACCACGTAATTCGAGGGATACAAGATTGAAATGGCTCACATATAAACGGAATAG
This sequence comes from Cybosia mesomella, assembly GCA_946251805.1. Taxonomy (NCBI): domain Eukaryota; kingdom Metazoa; phylum Arthropoda; class Insecta; order Lepidoptera; family Erebidae; genus Cybosia; species Cybosia mesomella. The sequence goes on from OX276401.1 coordinate 22,543,459, forward strand.
GTATTCCCTTCATGATCCAATTAAGAATACTAGTATTATTAGTAATGTGGGTCCAACAATTATAGAAGTGTTGTACCCTACCTGCATGTACCTGTGTTACTGGCGTGCAGGGGCACGTGAGCGGTTCTGGTTCGCCTTGGTAAGTGACATCGATGTCGCCGTCGCCGCTGCTGATCGACGTGCTGCCGTGGGGAATCGCCTCTGACCTCCTCGCCCCCCCCCCCCCCTGTTCGTTGGGTAACGAGAAGGTCCGGCCCAGTTTCCCTGGAACTGATGGCGCGCAGACATTGTGTTTTGGGATTGGGCATTAGTATTAGATTTCACTGGCAATGGCCCGGTCTTCTTTATCTGTAGACCCTTTTTCAATAGTTTTAGACGCCTCTAATTTATCCGGTAAGGTGGAGCCGAACAGCGTCTCATCTCGCTCACTGTCCTGTATGACATTGAGAAAAGGCTTCGCTAGCCCGGGTGTAGCCATTTTTATCCGAGCCTGGGTTTCTGAATTATGTAAATCACATAAAATGCGACAGCCATCACTTAGAGTTTTGATCGCTTCGATCTTGTTGTCACTGGTTATTAATGACGTCATCGCCTTGCTAATAGCTGTAATACCTTTTTTTTATTTTTTTTATCGTGCGGAAATCCCTTCGGATACCCCCCCGCCAGCCAGCGGGGGCGGTTATGTCGGGCTTGCACCGACCAAAACCGCACGCCGTCTCGGGTCTTCAGACGCCGGGGTGTAAGGTTACCCATAGAGCATATCCCTCGCACCCCGGCTGACCCTGGGCCATCTCACCACTAACAGCATCGCTCATCCTGTCTCCTCGGAAAGCAGAGGAGTACGGAGAGCGATGTGTTCCCGCCACGTTGGGTATTGGCCGACGATCAATGCCAACCCTATGAAGGGGTGAAGGGGAAGCCATTGACCACCGCCGCCCAGGGTGTACCGGCCGCTCCGATTCCGTTCCCCCCGGACTGCAGCGGGATCGGAATCGGAGCGACACTCGAGGAGGTTACCCAACACACACCCCTAATAGCTGTAATACCTGCACCCAATTGTTGTTGAGATGTCTCAACTTTTGTGTCGCGTAACCGTACCATTTCTGGAACCGCGGCTGATATCTCAATGTTTAATTTCGGCGCTTGAAGTAACGTACAATTACTGGGTATGAGATACTGTTTTAACATTTTGTCTCTCATGTCTTTAACCATTCCCTTTTTGAGTAATGGTATCCATAATTGAGATAAGTTGTTATGGATTTCCGGGCCCCATACAGGACCTTCATCAGTTGCCACACCAAGAGCGCATAGAATCTCTGGATCCAATGGAGGTTCAGGAAGCGCCGCTGGCGGTGGCGGTGCCGGTGGTGTCGAATTCGGATCATCCTGTTGAGTGGGAACAGACTCCAGGAAAATGTCAGGCTGAGGCCCATTGGGGTCGGGTATTACGACTGTGTCTTCTAGCCCCAGACCAGGTTGCGGCTCAGTGTCTGTGGGTGGTTGTGTTAAATCCCACGACGCCGTTTCGTCTCCTAAACGAAAAATAAATGAACGTAACTCAACTATACATAATTATGTAAGTACGAGGTACGTCAAAATGTAACAGTTCTAGATTTGAATCTATTACCAATTTACGTAGTTGGGTACCGTCATCCGAACATGAGAATAAATCTTCTCGACGCCGTTTGTGACGGTGTTTATCCCGTAATTTTTCGATCTTAATATAATAATCCATTCGTTCTTCATATGACCTTTTAGGCATCGTGAATGTAAACCAAACACCGTTCTTGTTAAAAGTGGAACAAAGGAAAGCGATACAAAGTAGGAGCGCGTGCACTCGTTGCCTCGCACGGAAAAAGAATGAGCTGTCACCGTCTACGATAGTGTAGGGTAGACGAGTCGATACTTTAATCGATTATCTTTTTAAAAAGAAATCGATTCATTATTCTAATCTTCTTCTTATATTCTCATATATATAAAAATGAATTGCTGTTCGTTAGTCTCGCTAAAACTCGAGAACGGCTGGACCGATTTGGCTAATTTTGGTCTTGAATTATTTGTGGATGTCCACAGAAGGTTTAAAAGGTTTGTCATCGATTGAGGCAGTACGAAGTCTGCCGGGTCAGCTAGAAATAAATAACTTAAAAGCGTGCGAGTGTTGCCTTGTAGGTCAAAGGACTACCTGTTTATTTATATCGAAAATGAAACCACGAAATATATTATACCATCGACACACTAGTGTGGTAAAATGATGTGGGCACGAGTCTGGTGAGGAAATCGGTAGACTCAAATAATTCAGGATTCAACACTTTCGGGCCGACCCCAGAGGGACTACAGCATTTATCACGAACATACTCGATGGAGAACTCGATAAGTATGTGAAATATGCTAGTAGATCTCCAGATACTTAGGTCATCTGCCTCCTAGATATACCAGGAATACAACGGTGTTTAGTCTACTAACTTATTTCTCAAATCAAAATATTTTTCAATCCCAACTATAAAATTGAGTGAGGGACGTAATTTTGAAGCCAAATTGTTGCAACTGCGGTTGCAATCAGCTAGTAGAGATAAATAGAAAAGGTTTTCACAGATTCATGTGTGGTCAGCAACCTGTCACGCGGGGAAGACTCGTGTCGTGTCTCTTCGACAATGAAATGGCAGAAAATCTATCACGTGACGATAACGACTTATTTCATTGGGTAATGACACTAATGACTCGAGAGACACGAGTCTAATGCCATGCTACGAGGCGAGGACAGGATTCAAGCTTTACTGCTACACATGTTCCTGTTGCAGATACACACGGCCTAGGAAATAAGTATACACCTTTACATGTGAAGGTGTATATAAAAGTATATATTTATTTTCTTGGCCGCCTGTACACTCAACGGCCAAATGTAGCTAGACCAATTCTAATTTATTGATAACATATTTATTTTATTACCTGTTATAATTAGAAATAAAGGGGGAACCTAAGGCCATCCGCTGCCTCGTGCGTGTGAACGCATACGGGCGCATGTTTCGAGCACATAACATAGGGCTAATATCGTGCAAAAAAATACATACGGTCTGCATGTAACAGGATATTTCAGTGCACATACACGAGGCAGCGGACGGCCTGAAAAATCTTTTTCAAAATATGAACAGCTAAATTTATATCAATATCGTTATTTATTTATACATATACTTAAAACTTGGGAGTTAAAACATGTTACCTATATTTTTCAACAATCGTTCAGAAACTAACTAACACATTCTAAGGCTGTTATAAAAATAATTATTTTAATCCTGAAAAAGTTGTTAATTTACATGATTAGCATGGCATAATTCTAATATGTCACAATATAAATTATAGTATAATATTAAAACATAAACTGTTAGATCATACTTATAAAGATTATGCTAAAACATATATGCATAAAGTAATTATGAGTTTAATTTACTCAAATTAGATTTAGGTACTTAGGCACCAAACCCATTGTGCCCTTTATCATCCTTCTCTTAAAAATAGAGAGAGAGAGTCACTGTGGGGTTTCCTTGACCATCCGACATAGGTAGCTAGCTATTTATGATATTGGTTGTGCTAGGATGCTTTGTATAATACCTACGTAAATTTTGTTTCTTTTAAATTTCCTCATAAATGTCACTCCCTCCCTCTAGGTGTGGGTACATTCCATCAAAAGAAACTAGTTCCAAAGTGTACTTATAAACTGCTGAATGAATCTGGACAGGATATGGAAATTCTCGAATTGCCAAACTGGTTTGAAACTTGTTTTGTATGTACTTACTAGCTGCTGCCCGCGGCTCCGCCAGCACAGAGTCATATCTCCGGTTCTACTATACCAATTGCAATCGAACATACAGCAAAAATCTTTCAGTAGTTTTTGCGTCCATCGTGAACAAACAGACAAGAATACCAAATCAAAAAAAATATGTTCAAAATCGTTCATTTAACATAACCCAACAATTTCTTTTAAATATCTCCAATGTACAGACACAACTAATTTACAATTTCATAATAATATAGACTTGAAGTAGTACGTACAGACTACAGACAGAATTTCACCTAGAAGACTATTATAGGGTGTCATATCGATGGTTGATAGGCAAAAGAGTGCAAGCCACATCGACTTTTGATACAAAAAAGGTCCTATACAACGTCAAAACACTTTCCAGCAAAGTGATTTTCCTGTCAACTGTTGTACGTACTTACGCCTTTGGTCTTTAACCGTCGATATATAGGTAAGTACGTAACAATTGAAATAAAAATTTCTAACTTAGATAGGTACTGCTTATAGTATATTATGTTAGGTTCGACAAGATATTTTAATCATTCTATATTTGGTCTAAAATATTTTTATGCACAGAAAGATAAGGTAATTGACAAAAAACATTCAATTACGAAAATTAACAATAAATTGGTTCCTACTACGAAAACAACACAAAAATAATAAACAGATTTTACATTAGTATTTACAATATAGTTAAGATAAAATGTAGTTGCTTAGATTCAATTTATGAAAATAAATACATAATTATGTTTAGGTATATAGACTTATTTTAAACATTCATTTAAATACACCAAAGTTATTTATAGTAAAACATCAAAGTACTTTTTTACTAAGTAGGTACGCATACACATTTAACACAAAAAATTATAAGCAAGTTGTTCTAAATTAAGGATTGACATTAGCTAAGTCTGTATATCCATTGAGGCCGTCTGTATATGTATTTTTACACGAATTTTGTGCAAATTATCTGCACGAAATCCGCTTCATATTATTTGCACAACAACGGCGCCCGCTTACGTGCATGAGGCAGCGGACGGCGTCAGGCGAACACGTGCGGAGCAGAGCAGAGACGTACGCCATCCCATGAGATTCGTAGATTTCTGTCTGTACGTCTCTTTACCGCTCTGTTCGTCTTGTCTTTAATGGAAATGTACAATTTTCTTTGAATTGCATATACAGTCGACTATGCGGTTGTCCCAATCGTCTTGCCCATTCTACATTCTTTAACAAAATATAAATGCAAAATTCATTATTATTGAATGTACTACAACCTGTTACTATCACTCTTCATTCAAACTACATCGTCTGAGATCGGCTTTATTTATGTAATCTTATTATCTCGCCTCCGACACTCCATTGTAACAAACTCTTAATAACTCCATGAGGCTGAGCAGGGTTGAACTGGCTGGAAGGGCTCCACAATTTAATTTTCTCCTCTTTCATTTCGCTATAAGTAAGTATATGTATTCCACCTAGACTATATGGGCAGTTCAAGTAGGTACAGGAACTGAGTCACAGCTGAGCTAGCAACAAGTGCTTCTCGGAAGCAGTGCACGGCGATTTGACGCCGAACGAATTAATTTAAATGTTTGTTTATATGTTCATATTTTGCACGATGTTATTATTAGTTATACACCTTCAAACACGACTAATGTTGTTATGACGTTACCAAGTTTTTAAGAATATCCTATGTGATTCACGTTTGCGGTCGATTTTTAGGGTTCCGTACTTTTTTTCGTGCGGATATCCCCTCGGATACCCCCCCCCCCCACCCCCGCCGGCCAACGGTTATGTCGGGCTTGAACCGACCAGAAAAAAAACGGAGCCCTTATAGGATCACTTCGTTATCCGTCTCTCTGTCTGTCTACCTTTTTCTTAGGAACGCGTAGAGGCATCAAGTTGAAATTTATATCAATCTCTCAGATCTGTAACGCCTTGAAGCTATGAAAATATCAACTTCTAGGTCAATGCAATCAAAAGCCAATTATGTAGAAAAATTCACCAAATTGCCCTTGAGCTAGAAACATGAAATTTGTTGGCAGTGGCTTGATTTCTTTCATCAATTTGAACAATTATCGTAATATTTCAACAAATTATCACAAAATAACCTTCCGCTTTAATCACTCTATTTGTTGATAAAAACTGTAGGTATCAAAATCCGTTGGGTAGTTTAGAAGTTATCAGCGAACAGAAACCGGGAAGCGACTTTGTTTTGTACTATTAGACAATCGCAATGGAATCAAAATCAAAACCTATAGGGTTACTTCCCGCTGAGGTAGAATCATGTCTGTCAGGACTAGAAGCTCTACAGCAACGTTAAGTTTGCCCCTCAATTCAGTAGTTCGTACAGAACCCTCAGTGCGCGAATCCGAGTCGCAATTGATCGGTTTTTAAATTTAATAACCTTCCATAAAGTTTGAGTACCTTTAATTTTGGTATGTTGGATATTTACTGATTATGTGACCGAATGCATATCAAACGTTAAGAACATTGCACAAATAGTTTCGGAGCCCAGTTACCCCCAAGTACAGAACAATAGCAAACCATTTTGTTTTAGGTATAAGGTGCATTTTATGACTTAAGTATTCTTTACCAATAATTTTTATGTTTATGTTTAAAAAATAAGTAGGTACCTTTTTTTTCGTGCGGATATCCCTTCGGTTACCCCCCCCCCCCCGCCGGCCAGCGGGGGCGGTCATGTCGGGCTTGATAGCTTGATAATAATAAAATTGAATTATGTTATTTTACGTATCTACATAAACAAAAACACAATTTTGATCACACACGTGCAGTGTGCGATCAAAATCTACGCTGGGAAATATTAATTTTGTATAATGTTATTATCCTGAAAAGTAGCGTAGATATACCTACTCACTTTGAAGTCTATAACCCATAGATCCTTATGTTACATAACAACTCTTGTTTAATCTCTGGTAAAAATAACGGCAAGTCAGCCTGACGATTGGGAATGCAATCTCAATTTGGGAAATGTCCCGTTCTGGAGGGGCCGGACTCGTGCTTCACCTAGGTTCTCCACCTGAGTGAAGCACGGGGACTTGCAAGGTCCCGTGCTCCAACTGATGACGTTATTACAGTTAACCAGTATGTTTTCCCTATATGATTCAAAAGATCTAAAACAATTCTGTAAGAGGAGTGAATTTATATGTAGAATAATATAATTAATTTAATTGAAAGTGTTTTTATTTATATTTCATATATATGCTTACAAGTTTTTGTGATGCACAGAATAGAGTTTGAGTATTATATGTATACAAACCTTTTTGGAGCATAAAATTAATAAAAACTAAATTATTGCGTCTGCTTGAGTCTTTTGAATAACGTAACGGAGAGTTGGATTTCTAAACACAATAAAGAGTTAAAAAAACCATATGGTACCACGAATAAATTGCTAACAGTGATATCGCAAAATACCGATTCTATAGACTTATCGGTAACTAGAAGCTAGACTTTTAACTTCGCAAATGCAGTTACTTCATATTGAAATTTCGTTGCCCCATTTTTTAGAAAAAATGCGTTAAAATAAATCCTATTGATTACCTATAATTGTGCTTGACTGTACTGATCATCAGTTGGAGCACGGGATCTTGCAAGTCCCCGTGCTGCGCCCAGGTGGAGAACCTAGGTGAAGCACGAGTCTGGCCCCGTTCTGGAAACTATTTTCCAAATAATTGTAGCCTAAGCAATTTGGACGGCGAAGCAGAGACAAGCATCGTCAATAATGCTTCGATTTATCTGTTTGTATTTAACCATGATTACTTTTAAATATGTATTAGGCACTCAATTCTTGTACCAATACAGAAATAGGCAATACCTACTTTGGCAGTAATCTTTAGTTTTTGGCAAGAAGGAATGTTTGTACATCGCATGTATGACAAGACAAGACTATGTAGGTAATACAGCAATTCCCTACGTTTTTTTTTAAATATGGTGTGTAAAATGGCTTATAATATGCAAATTAATAGCTCTATTAAATTTGGGTAAAGGCACATCCAACGGATTCATAATAGATTTATATTTAATAGCTTGTTTTATATTTTTAGATAGGTTACTTTATGATTCTTAAAGAGTTGTCGGTCAGTTTAGGAAACCTATTATTTAGCATAGGTATTGTAATTGTATTATTTTAATTGACAGTGTTGGTATTTTAAGTTTATTCTACCTAATATTGATTTTTTCAAAGTGACTCAATAGGTGCCACTCCAGAACACGAAAAGTGAAGCTGTGTAATATTTGTTTCTTTAATATCATTTATAATTCTAGGCTTTCTAATGACCGAGAACTTCCGGTTACGGGGTCCAGCACCCGCACCAGACCATTTTGCTGGGCCTGTGAGGTATAATTACAATGTTTAATTTTGTGATACGTAACACAGGCGTTTCGACGGCAGCATAAGGGCCGCTGATGGTAACCTTGTCTGCTGCCACTGGAAAGTATGTAGTCCCCGGGTCCAGTTAAGTGCTTTTCGAATTGTGCCCGTCTGGTGCAGACGGCGTGGTGAACCCATAAGAGGCTGAAGTTATTCAAAATAATAATAAATCATAATTTCATTAAAGTTGGGTAATTTTCTACGCCCTTACAGCTAGTTAAATAGTAGTCATATATAGAATAATAATTCCTCTTTTCCTGTACACTTAGTAATGTATCATTTGCTATTTCATTTACTTTTATTTTACATAACTATACAATCTTATATCCTACATTGTTCGCGCCGTGGTCGCCGATGGTAACCTATCGTACTTTAAAAACATTCCTGTGTAACATTTTTATGTACTTGCAATTTATTAAATCCATTTCTATTTTTATTTTTGTTATCTTAAAATAAATTAAAGACTCAACAAATTAAAATGCACATAAAATACTATAATATACATAAAAACTAAAGCTAGAATAAAACATAAAACGCGTGGTTTCACTACCATAAAATAATTTAATATTATATTAACACTATTTGATTAAATCCACAAAGTTTTCATAAATTGTATAATCTCTCTGAATATTCTTAACAAATTTTCAGATAAATAATAGGACTATGACAAATAATTAATTATATTGTGACTGCAATTTAATTTTATTCAATGTGTCTAAATGAGTCTTGTTCTAGGCATTAAAATGTAAAGGACTCCAAGGGACCCATAAAAACCTTGTTTTATTTGCTTTTTAAAATGTTTCTCTTTTCTGGTAATGCATTCATTCCTATAACTTTATACTATTGCTAGTTATGTAGTTATTCGACACGCTTACTTTAAATAACACATTTCTTTTAATATTTTCTTTCTAAGAGCTTGAATTGAAAAACTTGTTGAAGTTTGATTAAACAAAAATCATACAGATTCTATACTATGTAATTACATTTCAAAATAGCCCAACCAATAATCTTATATTAAACCCTCCAGTTGACCATAGGTATAATAAAGCATATCCAGAGTGTAATTTACTCTGTATTCGCTCTGTGGTTAGTTAGTTAGGTAGGTTAGGTTAGGTAGTTGGTTTCTTAATCCACAATCAAACTATTGCGAAATAAGATATAAATAAAATACATACCTATTTAGGGATTAAATTAAGTCAGTAATTGCTTGTAGTAGAAATGGCTTATAGCTTGGTGAAGCAACATTGTCACAGTCTTTTAACACTTCAAAAGGCGGGACAAATTAGTCGAATAACAACATATACTTAACATGGGGCTCCGCTATACTTATGTCCATTCGTTCACTGAAACTCGTCGTCGGAGCTCAGGAGCGTGGTCTTCTCGTGATAGTTGGTGGCGTGGCAGATGGTTGCAACCCGCTGTGGAGGCGGGCGTGGCGCTAGTGCTGCTCCTTCATCAGATCGCTTGCCTGCGCCTGCACCCCCGCGCATTACTACATTAGGAGTACTCGTATTAGTTACTACGTTTTAGTTGAAAAATAAAGGCCTACAAGTGCATCCTGTGTCCAATCTGTTAGAACAGAAGTTCCGAAGCTAAGTTACGACATAAAGAGCTGGTCAAGGTTTTGAACATTATTGTAGTGAATATTATGTTTCTTATACTTATAGTTAAAATTAATTTATTAATCTAGTCAAAAAAATCTAGTCGCCTCCTCTTGGGGTTGCTCTGAACTATTTTGAGACGAACAAAAAAATGTGTAGTACATTTTTTACTTCATTTTAAATATTATACCAGAACCAGAAAAGCTATCGAAAAACAAATTCTAAGAAGGCCTTTTACGAATTCGAAATTGTATATGGTCCTTACTTTTCATTCTATGACTTAAAACATTCACTTTAGTTCACAGGTACAATCAACGGCAAAAGTTGCATAACACTAAAATATTTACAAACCTTTTTTTACATTTTAATACAGGTACTGACGACTGATGTAAAAGTAGTTTTATAATCCCCAGAGGACAAATTTCATGTTTTGTTTCTTATTTTATTGAAGGTGATGAAATTGGAGTTTTTAAAGCTACTTTTGTCGATGACTGTACCTTTTTTTTTTTTTTTTTTTTTTATCGTGCGGAAATCCCTTCGGATACCCCCCCGCCGGCCAGCGGGGGCGGTTATGTCGGGCTTGCACCGACTAAAACCGCACGCCGTCTCGGGTCTTCAGACGCCGGGGTGTAAGGTTACCCATAGAGCACATCCCTCGCACCCCGGCTGACCCTGGGCCATCACACCACTAACAGCATCGCTCATCCTGTCTCCTCTGAAAGCAGAGGAGTACGGAGAGCGATGTGTTCCCGCCACGTTGGGTATTGGCCGACGATCAATGCCAACCCTATGAAGGGGTGAAGGGGAAGCCATTGACCGCCGCCCAGGGTGTACCGGCCGCTCCGATTCCGTTCCCCCCGGACTGCAGCGGGATCGGAATCGGAGCGACACTCGAGGAGGTTACCCAACACACACCCCTCGATGACTGTACCTCGGTGGGTACAGTCAACGAAATAAACAAAACTCATAAAAACATAAAATGACCTTTTGGGAAACTCTTTCCTAATTGGCAGATTCAGTGTGTCATCTTATAATTCTAAAACGATTTTGATTAGGCTTAATATAAATTTCTGCCGGTGGAAATGTTTACGTAAGGCGTGAAATGCGTTATTACTTATTAGTCAGTTGTATTCTATTAGATATTCTAGTTGAAAACACGCGAGTTTTCACCATTTAGTGTCTATTTTGTGCAATTTAGTGTACCTGATGTTGATTACCGCCACGTAAGTATAAAATCTATTATGTATTTCAATTTAAAACAATGTTTAAAAATGACTGTAAAGTTATTCATTGTTTCCGTAGTTCGCAAGAATCACGGTAGATGGCTCCAACGTCGCCTTAAGACGTATATGATATATCGGAGAATTTCGAATATCTGGGACGTGTCTAGGTGGCTCAGTTGGTCAGAGCACTCCCCCTGTAAGGGACTGGTCGCGGGTTCAAGTCCCGTCCTAGATGTTCTCTTTTTCCGATCTAATTCTTTAGAAAAAAGTAAGCATACAAAATGCTTAAAAATTTAATTGAATTAATTAGGCGGAGTCATCAAAAAACAGTGTTTAAAAATGACTAAAGTTATTCATTGTTTCCGTAGTTCGCAAGAATCACGGTAGATGGCTCCAACGTCGCCTTAAGACGTATATGATATATCGGAGAATTTCGAATATCTGGGACGTGTCTAGGTGGCTCAGTTGGTCAGAGCACTCCCCCTGTAAGGGACTGGTCGCGGGTTCAAGTCCCGTCCTAGATGTTTTCTTTTCCCGATCTAATCTATTATGTACTTATGCAACTTAGTCACTTTAATAAAGTACCTTTAATAAAAAATCGGTAGTAGCCGGAGTGTAATTACTGCTAGAAGTGGGTCTGGGTGCTTTCATAATACAATTTTAGCCTGAGTGTACTTAGTGAGGGCATTTTCTATGTGAACTAGTGTGGTAATTATTTGTTTTAAAAAAGTGTGCACGATTTTTTCTATGCATAGACAACAAACCTTGACGTTCTTAATTAAAAAGTAAGGAATTAATAATATTCTACGGTTCCAAACGTTCGAAATATAGACGAACTATGAAAAGAAAACACAGGGTTGAATCAAATCTTAGTTTCGATTCGGGTACCTAGTAGTAATGCAGTTAACGAAATCCAATCGTGCGGCTCCGTGCAGATGACATGATATACAATTATCATTCTAATCAAAGCATGCTAGCAAATAAAAACTATAAAGCAGTAGTTAAAAACAATCTTACCTTCAATATCCAAGGATATAATAATTCGCTATTTCTAAGCTTAACTTAAACGTGTTTGGTCACGTGTATTTGTACTTCCACATTCAAGTTGACTAATTTATTCGCTATTTATTTCTTGTACGTTAATTGATTAAAGGAGAATGGGCACTTCTGGGCTGTCGGCGGCCATGAATGAAAGTTGCGATAACTGGGTACAACTTTTACTATGACCTTTACTATGACCACTGTAAGACATTTAGGGAAAAAATATATACATGTCGACGTATAGAAAATCATTACAATTATTTCGTGCATGTAATCTATTTTTCTAAAACTTCACAACATATTTTAATAACGATTACAATTATCGACACGAAACAGGTTCTCAAGGTTAGTTTACCTACGTTCGGGACGGACCAATAAGCTACGATCAAAAAAATACGCGCGATAAACCAGTGGCGCTTGCTTCCTGTGTTGCGTCTGCGCAGTTCTTTTGTTACTCTTATGTCGTTGTGTACTGTACGATTTAGTTTGATTCCTTTAAAGCTTTTGACCTTTATAGTGCTGAGGATTTAAGGCAAGGCTTATAATGAAGTACATCGTAAGCAACAGATAAGTGGTCTTCATGAACATATAGAAGAGCCAGGCGTTAGCTTGCTACGTATTCGAATACAGTTCAGACACGTAAGGTCCAGGATTTATTTATGCCATATTGTAGTTATCCGACATAGACAAGGAGGAGAAGCTATTGCTCATTATTATTGTTCATGCGTGAGTGGAAAGCGCACATGTAATGTGTGTAGTATGGTACCTAGGACAGCCTCCGTGGCGTGGCGGTATTGAAAGCGGCCGCTACGCAGGAGGCGAGGGTTCGATCCCCGCTCAGTGCAAATATTTGTATGCATGAATATGAGTATTTGCATTGGTCTGGTCGTGCCTCGGAGAGCACGTTAAGATGTCGGTCCCGGTTGCCATACGAATATGTATGACAGTCGTTATAGGGGAAATCGGTGAAATGGCCCCACATAGAAGGGCTGATCACCCGTCTGGTCAAACGGCGTCCCCACTGGCAGTATGGTACCTAGGATGAGCAACAAATCAACCTGAAGACATAAGATTACCAGCAAAGGAATTAAGTGCCATCATAGAGCATGACCTCTGAAAATACGAGAATTGTACAATAATTGTCAATATTTATCAATAATGTAATATGATAAAATGCTTTATAAATGGTATCCTGATTTGTATTACGTTTTTCTTCATTTTTGCTCCGATTATAAGCCAGAATGTCCAGTACAACTATTAAAATACTCAAAAACCATAAAGTGCTTTATTTGTTATATGAGTATACCGCGGCAATGAAACGTCTACACAGTAATTGTAGGACTAAACTACATAAAAAAACAACCAGCTTAAGTTTGGCCGCGCATAGCCCAGGCTCCATACATATTTGCCCATTCTCTTTTAGTTATGTTTTGTGATGTAATGATATCAACAAATTCAAATTCAAAACAAAACATCCAGGACGGGACTTGAACCCGCGGTTAGTCCCTTTCTATGGGGAATGCTCTGCTCAAGCCTGCCGTAATTCTCGTCTATATTCGTCCATATCTAATATCTATACTTAAAAACACAGAGCAAAGCGCTTTAACTAGATACTAATAACTTGATACATTACAAATATTCACAATGTAACTATACAGTTAATGAGGCTAAGTTCTATATACGTGTATACGTATTATTGCCTATTTATAGATTTTCCAGTAAAAATGCAGTATGTCAAACAGCTAGCTGTGGTTAATAAACCTATCTTTGAAAATTGAAAATAAAATCAAATTACTTTATCTGTTCTCCTACTGATAGTGTTCGACTCTTTGGCAAATAATACAAGTATAGTCAACGTCAAAATTAGCTAAATAAATTCAAATTTATTGATCACTTAAGCTCTTAGAACATTAATAAAATAATGCAGCTTTAAATATATTAACTTTATCATACATGAATATGATGTAGTAAAGGTTTATAAATATTTCAGTGTTAAACTACTTTTGTCATTGGCTGTAAATATATAAAGAACTAACTAAAATTGAATTAAAATGAAAATAGGTATTATGAGTAGGTAATATCCTTTATTTATTATTAGTGAGAGGAGAAGTACAAGTGTTTTTAAAAATCAAAATGTAGTGAACTGTAAAAAAATATTATTACAACTTAAACCTAAACAGCAGTGGTATTCAATTTCTATCCAAACTAAAATTAAGAATAAACTCTCTTATTTATAAAAAAATATTATGATAACAATATTTTAAGAAATGAAAACACATAGGTGTGGCTTTACAGGTTATTCATGTTTTTTAATTAACTTAACCATAACATTAAGGTGCGTATTATTACAAAGCATAGGCAGTAACATCGCCTCGACATCTTGCAACTGAAGGTGGAAACATGAAATGCCGTTCTTTGGTTTGGCAACGAAAGGCTATTTGTTAACTATTTAGTAAGAAAATGTATAAAAACAACCCAATAAATGCCAAAAATGCTCACAGAAAAGAATCGACTCCGGGGTTTTCTAATATTTTTTAATTCTAGCATTCAACTAAGGATCATATCCTGTTATCTATAAGAAAAAGTAACAAAATCTTAATAAAAAAAGAAATTTATAATAATCACAGAAAAAAAACATTTACATAGGTACTAAATCTTACACAAAACATACTATAGATAAGTACAGAGTAAATACTAGCTATGGCAATGAGTAGTCCGAATTATTACAAACGACAAACTTTAATAAAATATAACTTTCCATAAAGTGTAATAAAAATAAAGTAATTTTTTAAATAAAAAAACTTTGTTTATGTGTAAAAACACATTTTGTTTTTATTTTTGAACTGGCTGCATATTCGTATACATTAAATAATTTAAGTACTATTATATTTTCTGGTATTTTTTTATATTATTTAATAGAACATAAGATTCATAAAAATTGTAGTGGAAATCTAAACTAGAGCCAAATGAGTTACAAAAATAATAATAATAGTACTTTTACTCAAAGGTTTTAACTGAAATTAACTTTGAATTCTGCTATCTGAGATGTTCGTACTAAATACCATTTGTATATTGGTATTTTGTATGCCATCAAATCATCTGACAATCTTAAACAGCAATGTATTTTATTCACCGCAGTTTAATTTTCAAGATTTCAGATTATATTGATAATAATTATAGGAAACAGATCTAAATAACCGGATCCTAATTACGGGATAGCAGCTTCTTCCTTTCCCTTCTCTACCCAATGATGAAAAAAGTAATTATAAGTGATACAGATAGTGTTACACTGTATCGCATTTTTATAAAAACTACATAATATATATATTTCACCTACAATCCTGACCTAAAAAATTAATATTACTTTATATACTAATAATTTTTAACAGGTCTTTTAGAATATTAACCGATCCTGTTTTCGCTTTTATGCCGTTTTTATTTAGTCCTTACATAATTAGCATTCTGTTAGACCTAGACCTAAGTTTTTCGTAAAAATTCGTTATGCGTTTCGGACTAGCCAAATACCTCGATATTACAAAAATAAACAGCTAATAAAGTGGAACTGATGGAACCGAGCACCGAAAACCATTGTTTATATTTTATATGATTCAAAACTTTTACCAGAAGCCGTGGCAAAAAACAATACATTTTTTGCATATTTTTTTTAATGAAATGCTACAATTTTTTTGGAAAACTGGCATCCATCTCCGGCCCTGGATTAAAACGAGAGGAGAGGTCGCTCTAAACGCTAGGTGACAAGAGGCGTTAATAAGCCAAATATGAAAAACAATTGCCAGTGCAAAATAAAATTTAAATGACGGTTTTTGAGAGGCACCTTAAACTTCGACCATAAAGCGCTTCAAGACAATCAAGACCCTCTACCCTGATCAAGACTAGGGCCAGAGTTGGAGACAGATATTACTCAACGTGAGTAACTATATACTTATACCGTAACGATAAAAACGACAGCGATGTTGAATTATCAAAATCTGTTTTGTTAAAATATATTTTTAAAAAATCGTATTTATCGCAGGTTTATAAGTGCCCGGTTAATGGCAATAGGCTCGCCACCTATTACATTGGGACCTAAACATAAACTGGCGAAATGAGGGTGCTAGCACCTCTGCCTACCCCTTCGGGGACATAGGCGTGAGTTTATGTTTATGTTAAAAAATAAGGTACAATTACTACTGAAACGTCTGCTTTTAATTGATACTTTTGTTGTAACGAAAGCGTTTAGTTTAAGCCGATTATACTAGGTATAGCACTTGAATGATATTACCGTACAATCCAGATTAAAAGGACATTGGTCTAGAAGAGGACACTGGACATAAGTAACAAATCAAATATGGAAACAAGAAATAAAATATTTTGACATCTTTTTTGTTTCTTCTTTCATTATTTACTATTACAGATCATACCATATCGTTGATGAATTCCTAGTCCGTCTGGAAAAACTAATATTCTTAGTAATTCTGATTTTCATGGTTACTCAACAGTTCACACAATGACCACGCAAAAAGGTTTGTTTTAACACAAAAAAAGGCCGCGAATGGGTTAAAGGTTACAATTTTATTTAATAAACATTATTTTACAAGCAAATTAATAAACATTGAAGGAAAATGACCTTTACATTTTACTTCGTGTAAAGAAAATACAAGGACCAATGCTCTCACTGTAATTCTAATTTCAAACCATTCGAAGGGAACATTCAAAAGGGAACGATTTATTAAAATAGTTATATTAATTTGTAATCATACTTTTAAGATATAAATAAACTATGTTTTTCACATGCATAGGCTAGAAATACAGTCACAAATGGCGTCAAGCCATATTTGGATATCATTAAGGCACTTTTTTATGTGTTATTCGAAATTATAAGTCTTAAAATTACTTAATACGAGTTTCATCTCGATAATAAGTAAAGTATATCATTAAATTAGTACCGACATGTCATTTTGATGCTGACTCGGGTAAATGTTCTTCAACATTTTAAATCTCAAATTTAAATACTGAATTTAATACTCAAAATACTGATAAGAAGGTATAAAACCGAGACCCAAGACAAAATCAAACTAGACACATTTTTATAAAGTTCCATATTGTTAGTGGTATTTCCATGCTCGGGCAAAATGTATTGAATTATTACATGTATTTATAAATGGACATACAACAATGCACTTCATGCAGAGCACAGCTATGGCTGAGTTTATAGTTTCTCATAAGGCAGGTGAGAAGTAACATCTGAAAGAAAATAAAACCAAAAATAAAACCTAGCCTACTTTTTTATCGTTATAATTATGAGAGTAGATGAAATCTGGACGCATTCGGATAAAAATATAATCTATTCTAGATGTCTTCTAGATTCTAGATTATTCTTTTTAGCAGCCAACATTTTTTTACGCGTGCAATAACAATCGAACAGGTAATCTACGTTTTACAGCCGCTGTAAGTAGCATTATAATTTTTTTATAAATAAAATATTACTGATAAGATTGTTTACTCTAGTAACAATAATAATCTATTACTTGACTAACTATCCTCTTGAGTCAATGATAAAATCTAATGAAAAATTCAGAGTCTAACTAATAACACTTAGCGATCAAGCCCATTACAAAGTCCGAGACCAACGAAAATGTTTTACGTAGACTAGAAGTGCACATCATTTTAATGTAAGTAAAACTTGATCAACGCCATCGCTTGATTTCATCGATATGCTTTTAGAGTGGATTTCACCAATGATAGGAACCAATATCAATTAAAACTTAACGGCGTTTATCGGTGGACGGATTTAAATGTTGAAATCCAACCTTGATATTCGTTTACTATAGCGGAACAGTAAATAAAATCAGATATCAGAAGAATTTATGAATTAATTACATAAATGGGACACTAGAATAAATGGTTCCTAAGCCATCCGCAAAGTAAATGTTGTGGATTTCTTGAAAATGAGTTATGTGTCACCCTTATATTTATGCTGGGGTTGGCTTGTAAAAATAAGATAAAAATATATCCTAACCCAATAGCAATGTGTGGGTACCTACTACAAATAACTATCCCGTATACGGTTACCTGGATATCCCTATGACATGATGATAACCCTAGGCATTTGTGGATCAATGTGCACAACTGTTCAATGCAGTCCAGTAGTGTCAGTCTGGGTCAACGTAATGCATGACTTTGCTTAATATCAAGACATAAACTATACATCAAATGCAAGTATTACAAAAAGAGCAAATAAAATGCGACCAGGCAGCGTATGGGACATGCGGTATCACGGTGAACGCGAATAAATAATAGATATAAATAACGGATATAGAAAACAGTTACTTACCGGAGCTGTATTGGGTGTATTGTTGGTACTGCGGGTGGAAATTGTGGAATGCATCCGTCATTATGTCCTTAGGGTTCATTGTCTCCTGTAAATTAATTAGATTTTATGGAATTCTTTAGTCTGTCACGAAACTGTTTAATAAGTAGGTGTTTACGCCACAAAAATTGTAAATTTGCAAAGAAATCATGGTCACTTCAAAATCGTACAAACTTTGAGTATTTCCTGATCCCTTCGGTAACCTATCACTTGTGCAGTCCACTTCGTCAAAATCATTATTTAAGTGGACCATAGACCACAGAGTAATTTCCATTTTCTGAAAATTGGATCATATGTGATGGGCGTAATGGCCCACTACTGTGGTTTCAAATTACTGAAAGAAAACATCATCGTGGCCCCTGTGGCTTATTCTAAATTATTTGTGTTAGGATAGTTACCCCGGACTGGGCCCTAACAAGACTTCCGGATTCAAGCCTACCTCCTTTCCTCTCAGGGTTTAGAGAGTCAAAACGGCAGTCACCTTCGTACAAAGCAAAATAAACCAAATAAAGAAGTGGTTGGAGAGCAGACCCAGGGCTCCACAGTACAACAAACTTTGGATATAACCGGGATTAATTTATTGTTGTTACCTTTAGGCTACTAGAGATGGACTGCATAGTGACGGAGCGGTGCGGGTCGCGGTGCGCGTGCGCGTACACAGCGGCGGGGAAGGCATAGCGCAGCGCAATGGCAGCTGCCAACATCTCCAAGCAGATCAGGAAGTTCTGGTAGCCGGCGGACACTGTTCCCGCCGTCGTGGGTATGCCCAGCTCGTCGTGTATCGGGGATATCACTTCAGCCTTCTCTAAGATGGCTAGGGCTACACCTGTAAATTAAAAAATAGATTATGTTTATATTGAATGGTAATTACTTGATAATTGTCGAAAGGTCATGCGAATACACAAGTAACCGACTATGGATTAGTGTCAATAATAAAATAACACGAAATAAATCGCGATAGAATTCAATGTTAATAACATTAAAAAAGTACCTATCTATAACTTAGCTATGACCCCGGTTGCATCCGAGTATTTCACCTCGGAGCCCAGGAATCGTTTTCCTACTTTTTGTACTCCCATTCGCACGGTCTTTTGCGTTTATGGTAGTGAGACTATTAGCACGCATGTCATCTTTTATGACATCAAACCAGGTGAAGATTTTATAGTACCAGACTACCTTCTCTTCTAACCACCTTACACTAAGCTGTCAGGGGTGGATCAAGCGGGAACGTTGCGAGTGATTACAATATATAGCATTTGAATCAGGAGAGCCGTGATTTGCTTCAGAATAAAGATTTAAAAATACCAATTACCAAAAAAATTCTATCTAAAGATTCCTTTTTCCTTGGCCACTTGAACCCCTTATCGTTTGGAAAGTAACTATCACAGATTACTAATTGACCTAATGACCGACTCGTACGATCAATAACACAGATAAACTATATTTCGAGTGATTATTATCTATTTCAAATTAAGGGAGAATATAAGATTAAGAATCACACAATGACTCAATTTAACACTTCAGTCATCGCACGTCATCTCATTTGTATTTAAACTGCTGATGTAATCAGTAACTAGTTATCGCTCCACAATAAATTAAGATTTTATTGCTTGTAACATGCCATCTTAGCAGCGCCACGGTAACATTACCTTTTTTTTTTCGTGCGGAAGTCCCTTCGGATAGCCGGCCAGCGGGGGCGGTTATGTCACGGTAAAAGTACCTACTTACTAAAGACTGTCGTTAATATACACAATACCTATATAATTTTATGCGTTTAAGTTCATTTATGCAAAAATATAGGTGAAACTTTTTAATTGACTTCAAAAATAAAGACAGTTCTCTTTTTGGCAAATTTTTTGGCGTATTAAATTCAAATTTGGTTACAAAACTTTGAAGTTTGCTTGTTAAAGTTTACTATTCATATACTAAAATTCATCAATACAAAAAATTTACCCGTAAATTTATACCTGTAAATTTATACCTAACTGGTTAATAGTCCATAAAAGTTAATTTAATCATAACAACAATGAATGCCCTTTTTTTCGTGCGGAAATCGCACGCCGTCTCGGGTCTTCAGACGCCGGCGTGTAAGGTTAAGGCAATTATTTCCCTCGCACCCCGACTGACCCAGGGTTTCGAGATGGCTCCCTCGGGTTTGGGAACCACGGTGTACCCATCTTGTCCTGGAAACATGGGGGGGGGGGGCTAGTCAGGCCCCGCCGCCCGGGCCTGCTTCTGCTGGGGTGACAGGCGGCACCAGCCACCCCCAGGCCTGCGCTCATTGAGGACGGAGGTCGTTGAGCGACCTCCAGCGTCTAAGTCACCTACGACGTGCGGCGAGCATGTTGCGGGCTCGGCGGGCCGTAAGAGTTCTAAGTCTCTCCCGGGCTCGCTCCGCCAACATCACCTCACCCCGGGCGACTGCATCCTTCGCCAGAGCCCTCACGTGCATGATGGCATTCACAGTGGAGCGCCTCTGGCGGAAGCCATATTGGCTATCCGCCAGGTACGTCCCCACTCTTGAGAGGTGCTCGACGAGGCGCTTCGTAATTACTCTTTCAAGAGTTTGCACACCTCGTCGAGCAACACTATGGGCCGGAACGAAAATGAATACCTACGTGAAACAATTCATACTTCATTTAACCGCGTTATAATATAATCAATACATCACCATGCATTCTGTTTTTGTATAAAGATCATAACAAAAGGAAATTAACGAAGAAATATAGACCATCAACAGCTGTGCACACTTACATCAACAATTGACGTATACTCACAGAATATCAATTTACAGAATTAGGGTGACGACAGAACTTATCAAACGATCGCCTTGTAAAATTCAAAAATCTTGGCGGAACGGGCTAGATTGCAATTGGGAGAGAATCGTGTTACTTTTAGAGTCGACACTAAATCTAGGTATTTCAATACCGGTATGCCAATATCCGAGGTTCACGGGAGTCCTGTTCCGGGTAAATTCAATCGGAGGAAGAGAAAGCAATCTACTGATAATCTCTCTCCAAATAAACATAAATGTGTGTACCTCCGAGAGAAAACTGACACCTAAAATATAGGTAATAACCTAGTTTGGGTAGCAGCGATAACAAATACAACACAATGTCATTAATTTACTTGTCACTGATAATAATAGGTCTTTACCTATGAAATTGCCGAAATTTTCTTACAAATTCATGAGTTCGTTATTCCTGTAATTTAATAGCTATGTCCATTATGTATATTTTGTTTGAAAGTTGATTTCAAGATTTTACAACTCTGTATTAATTTTTTTTTTTATTGGCCGCTTGACATATTAATTCGATCTTCAAAAACAGTACTTCCTAAATGCTATCCATTTTGATGATAAATTTCGTATTACTTAACAGCTGTCACTTTTCAAAAATGTAATAAAAGTTGCTGTTTGTTAGCTTAATGTTGTCTCATACATACACAAAAAAAACATAAAATTTGGATTTGTCATTCCTAAAAAAATGCAAAAATGTTAGTACTGAAAATTGGGTTTCCTCCAATTTCTTCAAGAAAAACGGCAATTTCATATGTAACTACCTAATATTTATAAACCATCTAGTGTCACTGTTGTTACTGTGTTCCTGTGTCAATACTATTTATGTGTCAAAAATATTATTATTTCCTTTATTAAATTTTAAATACATATAAATTATATTTTTAAATACATTATATACATAAAAAAAACAAATAATATAATAATAATAATATTATTATTATAAACATCTGGTCTTACCTAATTCAAGGTACCCCTTGTATTATAAGCTTCCGTAGTATTTCATGATTATTGTCTTAATTTTGTATACTTAATATATGAATAATAATGTTTTCTTCACATCTTTAAAAAAAAAGCTTACCTTGCCAAAACGACAAGAAAATGACAGATTTGACGGTGAAGAACTTGAGGACCGGGTCAAAAGGCTTGAGCATCTCCCTCGTAGCACCAAGGAAGAGGAACAGACCGTAGAGCGCCAAGCTCACTGAGAAATTGTACACGATAGTGATGTAGATGTAGCCGCCGTCAGGGCTCCAGTCACCGTCATGGTACAGCCCCCTAGCCTGTGGATGGAGGAAAAACTGACTTTAGTACTGTATCATATTTCATGATAACACTAGCTTTCCCTGCGCTTGTATTTTATTCCTTTTTATGGAGCGTTTTTTTAAGAATACCTATTAGTACATATTTATCCGAAATTACTAATATTCCTGTTAACCCCTTCAGTTAATCTAAATGGCTTGTTTTAGGAGTGGGTTCACATCAGTAGTGTAAATTGCGACTTCTCGAGTGAGGAAGATTTTCTTTGAAAGAATGAAAAGAAAAATAAAATAGATTACAAAAACAATATTCCCTTTAATAAACTAAAAAACCAACCTGAACTATAAAAACATCACAAGGTAATAAATAAATAAAATACAAGTAATTTCACGGCAAGCGCGGCACATAGAGGCCAAGAATGAATATTTGAGTATTGCGGTTACGGAGCACAGTGTATTATTTTGCCTCAGTAGCGGTCATCCTCTTTTTATAGCCAATTTCGATGGATATAATCGATATACAGCATAATATGACACACCAGATTAAAAATATTGCTTGATTTTTAAATTATGTAGCTTTTCTTGAAAGGTCATTGAACTTTGACTAAAAGATTTTTACAGATTTAGAGCTAAATTATTAAAATTGATCTTAGTTAAAATGACTAATGAATGGCGGAATATATACATAATTGAGTGTAAAAATCACAAGTCTGTAAATGCCCTGGAGTACGGAAAAAAATATAATTTACAAATTTCAGAAAAATTAAAATACGAAATTTTCTAGATTACGGTCGCATTCTTTTTACTTGCAAAATATACCCTAGTATTGTAGCTTCCTATATACAAATTTTTGATTATTTTCGATGCAGGACAGCTGAGGTATGACGTTTCTAAGTTTTTTATAATTTTCTATGGAAATAGGGTTGTCACAAAAAATATAATTATTCGAAATTTATAATATGTAGATTGACGATACGAATGAGATAGAGTTAGATTGACTTAAACATTTTGGCTTTATTTAGTGATACAGCCCTAGTATCGCTGCTGAGATATTGCTGAACTCTATAATTTTCGCTTAAATTTTGTAAGGCGTTTCAGACATATGTATGTATGTCACTCATGAATGGCAACGTGTTAATAATGACATAAGCTAGGAGTACCTCCACGCGGTGAAGGCGGTAACAGTTTTTGCTGGCTAAAACTCCCAATAATATGTACATATATGTAGGTACATATTAATTTATGTACTTAATTATAGAAGTATTACTTCTATATATTTTAATGCTTCAGGTTTAGGTTGTTTTCGTTGTCTTTTTGTATAAATTTATTTGGTGGCACGGTAGCCTACCCGGTAACGCAGGGGAGCAGCCGCCATCTAACAGTTTGTATTATTGTGTTATTTGACAAGTCGGACAAGTCGCATGCTGTAATTGAGCAGAGCCTGATCTGCTTTGCTTAATTGCTTAATGAGGGTGCCAACTCTGATACTGGTCAGCGGTTGGTAACTTCTAACGACCAAGGCATGAATGTGAATCGGATCAAGGTTACGTAACGGGAAATGTATGAAGTTTTAGTGAAACAAGCGCGTTTATATGGTCTTAAAAAAAGACCCTTAGACCTCGACAAAGAAGAACGGACTGTGACTGTTTTAAGGACGTTATATCCAACACAAACATCGAATTTAGACAGTAAAAATAAAATTACTGTGGATACTGTAAATTATAAAAAGGAATACTAAGTAATATTATAAAGAGGAAAGATTTGTACTTTTGGATTTTTGGATTTTTGTATGTAACGAATAAACTTGAAAACTACTGAACCGATTTGAAAAATTCTATCACCGTTGGTTACCTATTCTATCCCCGGGTGACATAGGATATATTATATTTTCAAAAAAATTAGGGATCCTTACTAAAACTCCAATAATGTAACCCAAGGCGTAAAAAATTGACCTAACAAATTCCTTACATCGCGTGCGCTGCGAAAACTATTGATGATAGAACCAAATAATGTCTTACGACTTTGCAGAACACATATGTATGCGTTGAGTTCGAAACTGCAGAAGTAAACAAACCTTGATTTATTCCGAATCTACCGCGGACGAAGTCGCGGGCAACTAGCTGTTCAATTTAAATTAATATTTTTATAATGTTTATGGGGATAATTGTAAAATTGTGATGATTATATGTGCTCTCTATGGGCCTAAGCGGAATAAACGAAATTGATTCTTTGATTCAAACTTCAGAGGTGGTCTATTCAATTTTATCAGCCTCAGGTTCAGAACTTTTGAAGTAACGACTAAAATATTTACACCATTGAAAGCGTTACTTCTTGTTTTTTAATAAACGTTTTTTTTATTTTTTAATATAAATGTAGAAACTTTCTCTTTATTCATTTTAAAATACATTTTAATTACAATTTTAAATGCATTTATAATTTTTTTTTATTAAGAATTAATATTATTATTATTTTAGTGAAATTTAGTATACTTGTCATATTAGTAAGTAGATAAGTAATGCAAACTAAAAAATAAAAAATGTAATGACGAAAACTGAACTATAACATAGACTTGAGAGACAACCCTTTTTTTTTTTTTTTTAACGTGCGGAAATCCCTTCGGATACCCCCCCGCCGGCCAGCGGGGGTGGTTATGTCGTGTCTCGACTAAAACCGCACGGTGTCCTCCCCAAGTGGCCGTTGCCGGGCACCCCGGGTAAGCCCTCGAAAGGATAACCCCAGGGTTGCCGGCGGGCTTTGGCCGCCACCGCGGCCTCGCCTGGTGGGGTCGGGTTTTATCCCGCTTCGGTGAGTTGGCAGGCGTGTGTAGGGCACACACGACACGCCTCCGCCACGGCCTGCTTCTGTAAGGACGGCGAGTCGGCCAACTGCCGTCCTCAGGCCCCGATCATGGAGGTCGGTAGTCCCGGGCGTAGATGAGTCTGCGGCGTCCTCGCCGCAGACTGCGAAACTCGGGGGGCAGGGTTCTCTCCCGCTCCCTCTCCGCCGTCTCTTTCGCGCGCATTACCTGCTCGCAGAAAGAGGCGGCGGCGTGCCACTTGCTCCCGTCGGAGACCACGGCCCTCACCATGGTCTCCAACGAGAGAACGTCCACGCCCAGGACCGCAACGAGATCCCGGCGTTGACTCGCCCACGCAGGGCACTCCACCAACTTGTGGAGCGCCGTGTCTTCGCCAGGATCCTCGCAGTGCTGGCACTGCGGCGTTGTCTCCCGGTGGATGCGCCACAGATACTTACCGAAGCACCCGTGTCCGGTAACCATCTGGCACATCCGGTAGGAGAGGTCCCCATGGTCCCTCTCCAACCACTCCTTCATGATCGGTCTCACCGCCGCAATGGTGGATTCCCCCCACCTTGGGTGCTCAAGTCGCACCCTCCATGTTTCCATGAGTTCCTGGCGGAGCAGGGACCGCTGAGCCCTGGTTTCTCGGGGCTCCGGCCTATGGCCCCGCTCCAGCGCCTCCTTGCGCCACTGGTACAGCAGCGCAAGGGCTCTCGCTTCCAGGTCCCATGGAGGGGTCCCGGCTAGGAGACATGCCGCCTCGACGGAGATCGTGCGATACCCCCTGATGACTCTGACGGCCATCGCTTTTAACGGGCTGTTTAATACAGCCACGTTGCGGGCCGCCAGAGTCTCCGCCCATACTGGGGCCCCGTATAGGGCCATGCTTCGCACGATCCCCAGGTACAGTCTCCTAGTGGGGGCGTTGGGTCCCTTAACGTTGGGCATCAGCCGCGATAGCACGGCCGCAGCCCCCCTCAGTTTCGGAACCAGACTTCGGAGATGAGGTCCGAAGTCCCATCGGCTATCGAGTACGAGCCCAAGGTACTTCATCGTGGGCTCGATGCCGATGCTTACGCCCCCTACGGTTATGCTGGTTCCCGCAGGTGGCCCCCTCCGAGGCCCGTGGAAACACATAGCCTCGGATTTGTGGAGAGCCACCTCGAGTCCCAGCCGCCGTATTCGACCCACGACTTGAGCAACCCCTGCCGTGGCCTTTAGTGCCGCGCTACGGTGCGTTGCTCCCCGCGCCATAACGAGGGTGTCGTCAGCATAACACGTTATGCTGACACCCTCGAGCAACGAACCGCGCAGCACCCAGTCGTATCCGATGTTCCACAGGAGTGGCCCTAGGACCGACCCCTGTGGAACACCGCACGACACTTCTCGCCGCCCTGGCCCTAGCCAGCTCGGGTAAACTATGGCCCTCTCGGATAGGTATGCCTCGACAATGCGGCGGAGGTAAGGAGGCACTCTGTGATACGCGAGCGCCTCCCTAACGCAGCTCCAGGGTAGGGTGTTGAAGGCGTTGGCAATGTCGAGGGACACCGCCACCACCACCCCACCCCGCGAGACTACTTCCTCCGCCAGGCGCCTAACGCGCATGATCGCTTCCACGGTGGAGCGCCCCCGGCGGAAACCAAACTGGTTGTCCGCCAGATCTGGCCCCACGTTCGTGAGATGCTCGACGAGGCGCTCTGCAATAATCCGCTCAAAGAGCTTGCACACCTCGTCGAGCAACACGATCGGCCGGTATCCGGATGGCTGGTCCGCCGGCCGCCCCGCCTTCCGGATAAGGACCAGTTTCCCCGTCTTCCAAGCCTTTGGAAACTGGCCCCTTTCGAGGCATGCGCTAAAGAGCGCCACCAGTCGAGGCATTAGTTCCTCCAGGGCCAGGACCCATGCTCGGCCTGGAATGCCGTCGGGTCCAGGGGCAGTGCATTTCCGGGCTTTAAGCCGGAGCACTGCTACCCCCAGTTCACTCTCCCTGACTTCGGGCACATCGCTCTCGCTATTATCAGCGTCAGGCGCCTGAGGCGGAGCCATACGCGGAGGGACGTGCTCCTCCGCTCTCGCTGGGAACAAGGAGCCCAGTATCCCCTCCAGCCGTTTCGGCTGGAGGCTCTGGGTCAGTAGGGGCGCCCTTGGGCGGATTTTGCCCCTGACCGCAAGGTAAGGACGCCCCCATGGGTTCTGCTCCAGAGACTCCAGCAGCTCTTCGCGGGCCCGCCGTTTGGCCTGCTTAATGGCTACCTGGAGGGTCCTCTTGGCCCCCTTGTACGCCTCATATAGCTCCGCCTCTCGGGCTGCCGCATCGTCTGGGCGGCGACGCCTCCGGCGGAACCTGGTGTACTGGCGGCGAGCGGTCACGCACGCTGCTCGCAGCTGTGCGATCTCCGCTGACCACCAGTACACCTGTCTCTTTGCCGGGCCGGGCTTAACCCTAGGCATCGCCGCATCACAGATATGCGACATGGCTCTCCTGAACCATTCCGCCTCTGCGTCGACATCGGCAGGCCTGGCCAGTGACGGAATCCAGGCCTGCACTATTGATGCCTCCAGGAGAGCCTCCCGATCCAGGCGTCTGAGCGCCCAACGTGGATCCGGGGGATTCGCAATTGTCGGCGGCAGGTTAGTTGGAGGGGAGACGTCGAACCGAATATACTTATGGTCGGAATCCGTCTCCTCCTCCTCCACCACACGCCAACCCTGGACGCGGCGGGCGAGAGCAGGGGTCGCGAATGCGACAACCACGACCGAACTGAGCCCCCGCCGCTCCCAGGTGGCGACACTCCCCCGGTTGAGGACCTCTAGACCACGGGTGTTGGCCCAGTCCTCCAGTACTCGCCCCTTGTCATTGGTTTCCCGGGAGCCCCAGGCCTGAGACCAGGAGTTGAAGTCTCCCAGGACCAAGACAGGACGAGGACGGCACGCAGCGAGAACAATGTCCAGTTCAGCGAGCCTTAGCTCAAGCTCGTACTGGTCAAGGCTTGGCGAGAAGTAGACGGCCACGACAGCCAAGCCCTCATAGTCCGCCGCGACGCAGCCTCTGCACCTTGCAATGAGTGCAAGGCGCGAGGTGTCCGCGGCGGAACCCCCGAAGACGGTCGCTACGCCGTCCAGGTCCACCGGGCTTCCGGGGTGGACCCAGTACGGCTCAGCGACCACGACCACATTGATAGACCACTCCACGATGCTCATTGTCGTCCAATTAATAATTTAAATTAATGGACGTCCATCTCCGCATCCCGCCTCGAATGTGGCCGCTCTTGAGCGGCACCCCCGCTACCCGTTGCGGACGAACGGGGCTTTGGCCTCGAGGCGGCGCAGGTTCTGCTGTCCGCCCGGTGCTCCGCCGCTTTGCCCTCCGCTACGCATTTGTAGCAGCGCGGCGGAGCATCACAAGCACTGGCCTTGTGCCCGGGTTGACTGCAGCGGAAGCACCGATCCCCCACGGTGTCTCCCGCTGTGCACTGCACTCCCACATGCCCCACAGCCAGGCACCTGAAGCACCTGGTCTCGCGGGGCTGCAGGAGTTGCACCCGCGCCTTTAGGAAGCCCCCAACGAGGAGGCTCCGTTCGTCCGCAATTTTTTGCGCCGCTGCGACGGGGCAGTTGACGACTGCTGTGCCGTGACCGGTGGAGCTGAAGCGGATTTCTCCAGCTCTCACCTGATCACGGGGGCAGCCGCCCGCCTCCACGATGAGAGACAACCCTAACTAAAAGCTTAAAGACTGAATATTACAGCTGTCCTGTGTTCGTAGCGTCTAATTATTTTTGTGGTAGTAGTGATGACTACCATTAACAATTAGGCAGCAGAAAATGCCAAGAGGGAGGCCAAAGAAGAAGTGGGGTGACTGTATCGAGGAAGACCTCAAGGCCATGAAAAAGTTCACCAACTGGAGAAGGAAGGCCAAGGACCGTCGGGAATGGAAAGCCATTGTTGAAGAGGCCAAGACCCACAAAGGGTTGTAGCGCCGGAGAAAGTAAAGTAAGTAAGTAAGTAACAATTAGGCACTACAAAATAATGCGACCGGCAAGGGATGCGTCTATAAAAAAATAAATGAAATAATAATAAAATAAAATATTCTCGCTAAAATAGACAAGATTAGGTCACATTTTTATTATAAATCGGTGCCTAAAGTATAACAATCATGCAAAAAAAAATCGGTGAATAAGAACGAATAACAAAGGAGCTGAATGTTTTTTATGGTTTCTATGAACTTTTCTCGATTTCTGCAATTTCTCTAAAACTATGAGAGATAAAAATTTAGGAGTTTTACTATAAATTTAGTTTGGTAGTTATCTATCGTAAAACATAAAAAAATGAGGATGACCGCTACTGAGGCAAAATAATACACTGTGCGGGGGGGTCACGTGACATTCGACTTGATATTTATCATCTCCTCCTTATGTCTATTTTACCGCTCTATTATAATAGTTTGTGTTCTGAGGTATAGTTCGAAATAATGCTTACGGCTCCTTCGTAGTACCGCACCGCTCGCCATAGGCAGGGTGGACCAAAATGGTTACGTAGTTTGTAGTACTTAGTGCAATTTGAAAGGAAATTCGAGAAGCCCACCGAGTTTCTTGCCGGAGTCAGGACGAGGCCGCATTGCGAACCAGTTGTCCATTTGCGAAACATTAGGATGTTTTGAGGGTTTTTAATTATGAGAATAGGTAGGTAGGTAGGAAGGTATTTGAATTTGTATTATGAGAGATGTATATTTTGAGAATATGTTCTAAGATTAATATTATACAGCGCTATCTAGACCAAAACTAAACAAAGTATGACCTTCCTGCGATAGTTTCCCTTGACTACAGAATTGGGTTTTCCAAAAAAGATACCACAAAGGTTTTATATAGGGTTGGCCACGAGCCGTGAGACGCCTGATATTGTAAACGTCCTTAGGATACGGTGACCGCTTTCCACAGCGGGCCATATTTTATATACCACCTTAATAGCACAAACAATTGGATTATTAAAATATTTACTCCAATATTCTTGAAGAGAAGGCAAAGAGGAAGAATACGATATATTATCGTAGGCACCTCTGCCTACCCCTTCGGGGATATAGGCGTGAGTTTATGTTATGTTATGTTATGTTTATTGTAGATTTGCTCTAACTTAGGCCTTGAATAAGCTACAAACAGATTGAAAGTAACTAAAAATAGGCAGCGTTTTAACTACCCTTTCTAAGTTGGCGTCGAAGCTTCGTGCAGAATAAAGACAACCTAGCCTAGCCCTTGGATTATACCAAGAGGCTGTTGGTTCGCAACGTCTACAGTACCAGCATCATACAGCAGACTTTATGTCTGGCCAAGACCTTTCTAATACAAAAAAAATGCATCAAAATCTGTTCAGTGGTATTTGGGTCCATCACAACAAACAAAAAAAAACAAATAGACAAGAATTCAAAAAAAAAAATTGTTTAGGTTTCAGAATGGTTCATTAACATAACCCAAGCTTTTTTTTAAATATCTCCAATTTACAGACACAACTAATTTAACATTTTATAATGGTATAGCTAGATCTATACATATATAATTACTTTTCCGACTAACTGATTCATCAACGCTGAGCTTAAACTGCTGGACCTACAAACTTGAAATTTCGGCAGTAGGTGTATGCTTTTTTGTGTTGCAGGCATCAAATAAGAAAGGATTTTTGAAAATTTCACTTCTAAGGTAGAAAAATAAAGGATGAACGTTTGTTACCACTACTAAGAGGGTAAAATATGCAATGAATAGTTTTGTAGAAAGTCCGTAAATTTTTAAGTAAGAAGCACGAAATTTCGTATTGTTGCTTCTGGTTATAAATAAACGAACACGTGAATCGGTGAAATAAGGGATGGGCGGATGAATGGAAGCCCACTACATGGTAAGTGCTTAAGGTTTGCAGTAAGAAGCATGAAATTCAATATTTAAGCGTATTTTCGATTATTTTTACT
Organism: Cybosia mesomella; assembly: GCA_946251805.1. Classification (NCBI taxonomy): domain Eukaryota; kingdom Metazoa; phylum Arthropoda; class Insecta; order Lepidoptera; family Erebidae; genus Cybosia; species Cybosia mesomella. The sequence continues at coordinate 22,574,681 of OX276401.1, forward strand.
ATTGGACCCGGTGGGTGGTTGTGCAATCTGGTTATAGGGTATTTTTACAAATTTATTCCCGGGCGAAACCGGGTCCGCCGCCGCTGGTACATACCTACATAATTTTATCTTACCTCTATCTATCTTGCCTCTCGAAATAATAATACCTGCTTCGTATCTTGTCATAGAACAGTTACGAAACGGTATGTACATTTTCACTGGCGGAATACAGTCTTAGTCTAATCATAAAAAATATTTTCAAAACATCACATATTCGAACTCTAATTATTCCCTAGAGCCGGAACACCGCGTCGTTTTTGTCGGTTTGATCCCGAGATATCTATTTCACTGCTAGCCCTGGTGAGGTGGTACCCATTAGGGATTTCCACACGTACAAAAAATAAATTATTATTGTACCAGCTGGCAGGTAGCTTCGTTTGTGAATCATAGTAATAACAGAATTAAAATTTAAAAAATTACCTGCAAGAATATGATAATGAAGGCGCACACTGGCTTGACGAGGCAGAACTGGAGAGTGGCCTGTTTGCAGAAACGCAGGAAACCAATAGTGTATGTTGCGCCGCTGAGACAGCAAGTGCCGTTGACGCAGGAGGCTCGCACCGGTCGCCCGCGGAGTTCCGACATAATATTACCTTCGCCGCCGAGGTACTCATAGCAGAGTGATAGGAAGCTGTAGATCACGAACGCTGTAAGACAACATCTCACATAAGTATCATGATATAAACTGGTGCAAAAGTTTGTTACACAGCGCTATCTAGACCCAAACTAAGCATAATTTACATGGGTCTTCCTTCCAATGGGTCGAATTCATCGGTCACGTGAACAGGTGAGTATGAGGTCCCACCAAGATCTTCAGAGCCCAAGCGAACCTCACCTGCTAGCCATAACACCAGCTGATTAACGGACTTGGCTTTGGCACAGGCTTTCCTCTCGGAGTTGGGGAGTCATATGCAACCGGGAACAACGCCAAGATGATGATGATGATGATGATGGATTTTGATCAACGTGAAGGATAATTATAAACAACGTGAAGTATATTTGCGCTACTATAAAAATGCGCTTACGAACAAAAGTTACAAATGATGTTGTGAAATATGAAAACATAATGAGAAAGCTTTCGCGCAACTTTGAATTTGTATAGATATCCTGTTGGGTAAGTATATATTTGCGTGCGATCGTGATGTGATGATATTCAATTTCAGGGTTTTCTGTTAGAACGGTATTGTCGGTAGTTTACACGAATATTACATACATAGATACATATAATTTCCCACCGGTTTCCCATTGGGGTACGCAGAGACAGTAGGGGTGCGAGGGATATGCTTTATGGGCAATCTTATATAGACCCTATTCTGAAGACTGGAGATGGTGTGCGGTTTTAGTCGGTTCAAGCCCGACATAACCGCTATCCGCTGGCCGGCGGAGGGGAAACCGTACAAAAAAAACGGTACGCAGAGACAACATCTTTCCACTTGCTACGATCCTGGCATACACCTTTCACTTCTTCCACTTTTATAATTGTTTTCATACCATGCACGGTGCTTATGGGTACTCCTGACCTGGCCTTTTTTCAGAACATCCTCGATCTGATTGGCATACGTAGGCCGACCTTAACCGGGTTGCCCGGTTGCCCACGGTTCATAAATCTCAGTGGTTATGGGTACTCCTGACCTGGCCTTTTTTCAGAACATCCTCGATCCTGATTGGCATACATACGTTGGCCAACCTTAACCGGGTTGCCCGGTAGCCCACGGTTCATAAATCTATTCCGTAAATCCTTTAGTCCAACCTCTCTACGTGTCCGAACCATCTGAGCATCCCTTTCTCTATCTTGGTCACTACATTTTCTACCATACCACAACATTCCCTTAACACGCTGTTCCTCACTCGGTCCATCAGGTTTTAGCACAACCTATATTCACTACCATATATGTATAAGTGTGGGGACGAGCACTCGTCTATGTACAGCCAGTTAAGATACTTAAGATACTTTCTGGCTACTCATAAAATTATACAGCGCCCCATTCATTTGGTTTCCAGCCGAAACTCTTTGCTCGATATCAAAGTTATACTTTTAATCAACTCTTTCACATGTTCTACTGGTTCTAGAATTATTACAAATTGTAATAACTATCGCGATGAATTTGTTTTTATTGTATTATTTACACTGATCCTGACTTTCAGTAGCCATGGTCACGGGGAATTCTCAGCACGGAGAAGCACGGACTCTAGAAAAAGAATGAATGAGTCTAGATATAGCTGGAGTGCAAGAGTTGTCCCTTAATATGAGCAAAACAGTTTTAAAGTTGGCGAAGTGTGAGTTTTTATACTCCTTTTTGGAGATCTGGTCCAAGCGTACGTGTACTTTCTTTTTCGTGCGGAAATAAAAACCTAGTTAACATATCGACATGACATTTAAGTAGTACAGTAATAAACTATTTATTGATGATTCAAGCAAGAAGTTCCTTCAGTTTGCGATAAGATCGTCCTTGTACTAACACTTCAAATAACAAATATAATATTCTGTTTTACTGTTGCAAAATAAAGTATATTATATCCTATTCTAAGATTGGATGTACGGGGCCCCACCAAGATGGGCTGGGAAGTCAGAAGACATTCACTCCCATAAATCCATAATAATCCATTCAACGAAATATGTAGAATGAGAAAGAGTAGGAGAGTGGATTCGGGCTCCAAAGTGTAAGCTTTGGGTGCAATCGGGATTGGCATACAGATGACGATGATGACAAACGCAGAATGTAGAATGGGGTGGTAATTGGGTGATAATATACAACTATCCACATTATATAAGAGTGTTTTAACTAAAAACTTGGTTCAAACAATGTGAAATGATCGCTTAAAGCTAGTTCATTCGTTGGTTCATATTTTGTAATAATAGGGTTTCTGTTAGAAAGTTTTATGAAATTTTAACCTAATTGCATTTTGATCGCTTCGCGTGGAGTATATACAGACGAGTTGGAGCTGTGATAGGCTGACAAATTTTATTCAAGATTGTTTGGTGCTACATCATAATATACAAGCTTGTATGTACTTTGGAACGCTAGGTTCACTGTGCCACTGCTTTTATTTGGATTGATTTATTTAACGAAAGCGACTGCCGTTTGACCCGAGAGAAAAGCCTGCGCCTGAACCTCATAGGTCAATCAACAGATGCAGGTGAAGTTGACTTGGACCCCGAAGATCTTGTTAGGGCCTCATTGACCTGTTACATATCTTATTCATCCTCATTGTCTAGACAAGGCACACGAGGTTGACATAAGGATAAGTACCTACCTAAACTGTTTCGTGAGAACCTAGAATTATATAAGTATAATATAACCTAAACACTAGGTGTTTAGGTCATAGGTTTGTGATTTGCTTAAGGTGCATAAATTTTGTCTTTGTCATATGATAATATCATAATCAACTGATCAAAATATTATGACTGCTAAAATATGTTTGGAAAACATTTCGAGGAATGTCACTACTGTAGTATGTTTTACATGCAAACTTAAACAATTCACGGTATCCACGTGGATAAAATTAGACCATAGAAAAATTACATTTGTAGTTGTAAGATCAGAGAAAGCAATTAGCGGTATATGGTTTCTACGCTACATCGGGCGAACTTTTTGGTGGCACAGAAAATTTGTAATAACACTTTACTTAAAACAGAGGAGGCTTACAGGTTTAACATGGGGCCCCATTGTCTTGTTAGTACCCCATACACCCTAGAATACACTAAATAGCACGCTTAGGCAAAAAAAGAAACATCTCAATCAACAAAATCGTTCCCGCAGGGGGAACGCACAGGTAGATTTCGTGAAGCAATTAATATTATTTTGTATAGAGAACTACGGACTTTAAACAGTGAATTTTTTTTTCTCGAAAACGGTAACTTTTAGCGAAAAACTTTCCAGACATTTATTTTAGACTTAAAAATGGCCTATCGATTAAAAATGTTTCCGACGGCAAGAATGTTCACCGGTTAGAAGTTATGATTTTTTTCCCGAAAAATTTGGTTTCTTCCCCCCTCCACTTTTAGTTAAAGTTTTAATCTTATAGGTTTATAATTAAAAGTTGTTGGTATTCATGTATACTATGGGATAAAATAAGAACGGTTCGAATATTTTATTCATGGAACGTGAAATTTTGGATCATTCGTCTTAGGACAGATTCTGGTTTGGACAGATTCTGGTTACGACAGATTCTTGTTACGGCAGATTCTTGTTACGGCAGAATTAGTACTGTCGAGCATAAAAAAATATTTTTAGAAGTTCTGGGTTGGATGACCAAAGTATATAATGAAAGTATGAGGGAAATGAGCCTTCTTCGTAGGAAATCTACTTGGTTTATAATTAAAATAAATAAATCATAAATGATTTCCTTGTTGTCATTTTTGTTTATGATTTCCTTGTTGACGTTCTTGAGTGTGTCAAGTCAAATATTTAGGTGTATCTGGGTGTATCGAAAACAAAATGGATTTGCCCGGTCCGAGTCGTGAACATGATTTGCAGATTATTAGAAGTAAAAAAGGAAAACCCGGTGTACTTCACCGCGGGTATCGTTACAACTTTGCCGTGAAAAACAAGAACGGTACAACCAATTGGAGGTGCCATAATAAGCTACAATGCAATACATCAATAACTTTGAATGCTGCCAATTATATTATTAAGGCATCCAAGCATACCTGTACTCCAGACATAGTTAGAAATAGTGTTGATGCGTTAATACACGGTTGCAAGAAAGAAGTTTGTGCCAATTTAGAACCGAAAAAATATACGAAAATTATTTTAATACATGCAGTTTGAACGCGGAAGATATAACAGCATTCAATTCGAAAATAGAACGACATGTAGAAACATTAAAAGTTTAAGACTACCCGACGGCTTAGTAAATACTATATTTCTGTATGATGATGAAGTATCTAACGATAAAATTTTATTTTTTGGTACTACGTTGGCGAAACAATATTTGAAGAAGATGCGAATCCATAGTAATCCAATTTCGGTTTTATTGCGTTCAGGGGTCAGCAAGTGCATAGCCGGGCAGGGGGATTGTGGTCGCAGCACTAGTGGGACCGGTGGGTGTCACGCGGTGCTGCCACGACAATCCTCTTCTGATGAGGCCGTCAAGCTGAGTGCCACCATTGTTAACATGGTACGTGTATGTAATGGTGACCCTCTTTCCTGAGACTTTACCTTCAGCTTACCAACAGGCGAGGTGAAGTCAAATTGACGTGTCCTAAATATAAAAAATTGTGTGATATTCACTTTTGTTGGCTATGTTACTTCTGCCGTAACAAGAATCTGCCGTAACAAGAATCTGTCGTAACCAGAATCTGTCCAAACCAGAATCTGTCCTAAGACGAATGAGGGGAAATTTTGAGGAAAAACTGATTTCACAAAAAGTGAGGACCTACCTTCCCCTTAGGCCGGATTCCACCCGTTCACGAACTTAAACTAAGTTTACACCCAAGCAATTTTTGACCGCAGTTTGAAAGCGATCGGGGCTAAAATACGACCGTGAGAGTGCCGCAAATTTTGGGAAGTGGAACCATACATACCATATTACTCGTACATATATATATATATATAAACTTTTTGACCAGTGGTCATTTCGGACTCAGGGGGTCATAACTAGACCTCCTATGAAGAAATTTTTTTTAAATTCGACAGTAGTCAAGAAACCAATAGGTAGATCGATTTCATCGAAATCTACCTAAAACATCTCAAAACCATCTCAACCATCAGATAGGTACCTACCATAACTTTGCCGGTGCGTATGGACTGGTTCGACCGAGGAAGTAGCACTCGTTCACTTAAAATATCCACTTTTAGTATTGAAAATGCTGCATTTCGATTGGTTTCCTTTTTCTTATGAACATCTTTCACTCATTCTTCAGAAGTTATATATTTTTATACTACTATCGATTTACCGCTCGCTTGCTGGTCTTTGTCGCAAGACTAGCAAGCGAAGCGATTTCACTCTCGTTACCATTCATACATTTCGAGCTGTAATTGTGTAGTAGTTTAAAATTAATAAAATAAATACATATACTATACATTATCTTTCTTCTTTCTTTCATTCTTATCGCTATCATCAGCGGCAAGTCCCTGTTGCCTCCGAGGCTCTCACATTGGAGTCCGGGGTCTCCTTTGCGGCAATTTTCTCTAAGACCTGACCCGGTCTTCGCCATCCGTGACAGTGAGACCATTGGCACGCTTGTTGTCTTTCACGACGGCAATGTCCAGCCTTTCTTGGCTCTACCCCTCCTACCGAGACTAGACGGAAGCGATATAGATATGAGGAACATGAAGGCTGACGCAGATGTGAGAGTTTCTCACGCGATAACTTATTACTTTATACTCTCTAAATACCAGACTGAAATCAGGCTATCGAGTTGAATATTATATTATTACTTGTGAGAGAAAAGGATAGCTATACATGCAGCTTCCTGTCGTAAAGGATATTACGTTTACATGTCGTGTCGTCGGCTTGACCAGACTATAGATAAAAAATTGGAATTAACAGTAGTAACAGTAACTAACAGTTTTGAAATAGAAACCAGCAGGCCACATGTTATAAGGACTCTTAGCCACTGCCCTACTCTATACGCTAAAGATATCTGGCAACTGAACCAGAAGTAGTTAGTTTTGATTCTAAGAATTGCCTGGCATGCTGATACTTCTGGCAAACAAGGCTTTTGCTAACGGAGGAAATTCGATTTGGCATTTCTTTCATCTCAATTGGTTCAGGGTCATCCTTAGCTGTTGCTATCAGTAGGGTTGAAAACCCAGGGCTCTTCCTCTATTATTATTTTAACAATAATAGCCCGCCTAATGTTAAACAGTTTTTACTTGCACTTTGCAAACTCTATAAATGTAACAGTAAGATAGTTAACCTTTATGATTACGAAACTCTTGTAGCCTTGTGGCCAGGCTATCGTTATTACATTAAACTGGAACTGACTAAAGGTATTCTACTTTTAATAATTAATAATCTAGTTTGAAACTAAACTTTCTTATTGACACTGTACATCAAATTTCAATCACAGCTGAAAAGTTTTGCAGTCTGCCAGTATGAGTAAAATCATTAAATTGTTTGCTTTTAAATGCCGGTACAAATGGTGATTGATGGACAAGCCTTTGACGCTGGCTTTCCTCTCGACTCGAGGTTGGGGCATCAGAGGGCAGTAACAAACACTTAGGCCTCATCAGGAGGAAAAAGCCTAGGAGAGCGGGCTCAGGACTCCAAAGTGCAAGTTTTGAATGCAACTGGGATGAACGTTGTGATGGTGAGCTTTGAAATGAAGCCTTCAAGGAGACTCCAATTATTATATTATATATAACCTAGTAGAAACATAGGTCTGGTTTGAAAGAATTATGTTAATAGATAATAACACTAATTTATACCTTTTTTTTTTTTCGTGCGGAAATCCCTTCGGATACCCCCCGCCGGCCAGCGGGGGCGGTTATGTCGGGCTTGATCCGACTAAAACCGCACGCTGTCTCGGGTCTACAGACGCCGGGGTGTAAAACACTAATTTATACCTACTTTTAAATATGTATGCAGAAGCCAAAAATGTAACATTTCGTAAATTGATTGAATTTTGATACTACCTCTTAATAAAAGCCGTAGAATATAATAAATAGCATAAGTAGTGGAAATCAAAAGGAGAAACTATGTGGCGTGGCGTTAAAGCGTTCTCTAGGTCAGAGGTCGCCAGTCTATTTGCATTGGTCTATGTATAATATAATAAAAAACTCGTATTAGTCTAGATGGGCTCGGGATGGCCATAATATATATTAGGTATGCGCATAATTTCCGAACGACTGCATCAAATTGGATAAGGTATGTATGAAAGAAAAAGCCGGCCAAGTGCGAGATGGACTCGCATACCGAGGGTTCCGTACAAACCTGTAGGTATATAAGTAAAAGTACACCCATCACGACAATCGAGTCATAGTTAAGGTATTTTCAAAAATATTTTTTTTATATGATGTAACTAAAAATTTACGGTTTTCGCAATTTTTCCTTTATCTATACCAACGTTTCCCAAAGTGGGAGATAACGCCCCCTTGTGGGCGCTGCAGGCCTAAAGGGCCGGTTAAATAACCCGATTTGTGCATTCCTGTCTCAATCGGCTGATTCATAGAATACTTGTTCTTACTTGTTGAGTACAATTGAGCGTCGAATGAGCGTCGATGACCGCGGGCAATCATGTTTTAACAAGTTTTTGTTAAATAACCCGATTTGTGCATTCCTGTATCAATCGGCTGATTCATAGAATACTTGTTCTTACTTGTTGAGTACAATTGAGCGTCGAATGAGATAAACGAGTTAATGCATGTTTGTCTTATTCCTGTCGGTGCGTGCTGCTTATGCAATCCTATATAAACAACGGAATATTTATTTTATTTTCATTTGCGGTTTCGCGCGTAATAGATAAGCAGTACTTAAGTTCAACACTTACTTACGTATTTCTTAAAACAAAACAATGTCGGAAGTAAAAAAGAAGAGACGGTAATACTCTGTGGAATATATTAAATTCGGATTCATTGAAAATCCCACAAACCCATCGTCGTCTCAGTGCTTTCTATGTCTAAAAACATTTTCGAATGAAGCAAGCCTTCAAGACTGCAAGATCATTTGAATAAAATGCATCCAGATAAGAAAGACAAGAATGTAGCATATTTTCAAGGCCTAGAGATGAAGCATAATACTCAGCCAAGTGTAGCAAAACTATTTTCGGCAGCTGCTAAGCAAGATGACGACGGACTTCGAGCTTCGTACAATATCTCTTTGTTAATTGCTCAAAAAGGCAAACCACACAACATCGGAGAAGATTTAATTTTGCCAGCAATAAAGGAAGTAATAACTACTGTACTTCATAAACCGGCCGCAGATATTATCCGAAAAATTCCTTTAAGTAATAATTCTGCGATTTTATGAAATGGTTGAAAACATTGAAGGATCATTGTGCAATCATCTGAAGCTGAAGACTAGTCAATTCTCAATTCAGCTCGATGAGTCCACTTTACCTACTAATGAAGCATTGTTGCTGTCTTACGTGAGGTTTATTAAACATGAAAAAATATGTGAAGAACTATTGTTTGCTAGAAATTTAGAGACCGATACAAAAGGCGAAACCATATTCAATACATTGGAAAAGTTTTGTGATGAGAAAGAGATTCCCTTGAAAAATATTATATCAGTTGCTACGGATGGCGCTCCGCCTATGACAGGTTGCCATAAAGGCTTCATAGCGTACTTAAAAAATAAAATTCCAGATGTACTTGCTGTACATTGCGTTATTCATAGACAACATTAGGTTGCTAGAAACTTAAGTGAACGACTATTTCAATCACTGCAATATGTCATCAAAGCAGTCAATAAAATCCGTACCAGCTCTTTAAATGATAGATTATTTCTCCAGCTTTGTGTTACTAATGACGAAGATTCCAACCGTTTGTTGCTTCATACTGAGGTTCGTTGGCTATCAAGAGGCAATTGTCTGACTCGATTTTACAACCTGTTTGACTCTGTGATAGAGTTCTTGGAAACTAAAGATCCAGAATTGCGCAACAAGCTCATTACATCAAAAAATGATATAGCTTACATGACAGACCTGTATAAATTGTTCAACGACAAGAATCTCCAACTGCAAGGCGATGAACTAAATTTAATTAAAACAAAAAATATCGTTGCTGCTTCCGCAGCCAAACTGCTTCTACACAAATAGAATATGAGCAGACGTGAGTTTCACAATTTTCCGAATTTATCAGTATCCTGCAGTAACGACGACTTGTTTGCCTACTGCCAACATTTGGAAAACCTCCCCATTGACTTCACCGAACGATACCAGGACATTTTGAACTTGGAAATACCAGGCTGGGTGTTAGATCCGTTTTCAAATGTCAACACAGCAATCTCACCTCAGCTGGAAGAACTTATAGAATTGACAACAAACGAGGAAATAAAAATCAAGTTCAAAAATGGCTATCAAGAATTTTGGCTACAAAAACCGAGCCCGCAATTGTACCCTGGATTGTGGTCAATCGTTCAACGATTCTTGATAGCATTCCCATCGTCATATTTGTGTGAACGTGGATTTAGTGCTGTGGCAACGCTGCTTCCTAAAAAGATAAATCGTTTGCATGTTACCGAACGTGGCGACTTGCGGCTTGAGTAAATTGGAACCTGATATTAACAAACTTATTAAACAGCATCAGATTCATCCTTCACATTAGTTTTTATAATAAGAATCGATTATGTTAGTTTTATTTTGAATAAAAGATACTCTGTCTGAATACTATAAAGTTACGTTTCAATAATCATTCTCATTGGCAGGTGTAGCCCGTAAGAGTTAACTTGAGACCTGAGCGTCGTTATGTACTACCTACTGTGCTCAGGTCTCAAGTTAACTCTTGCGGATTTTAGTAAAAGTCTATTTTAGAATGAATGTTTAATCTGCGCTAATATAGCTCACAACAATTAATTAATTAAATTAGAAGTTATAGTGGTTTCTAAATAGGTGAAAAAATTGGTGCGCTAAAAATTAATTTAGTCTCAAAGTGGGCAGTAGACAAAGTTAGGGAACCTCTGATCTATACTATAGGACGTTACTTCGTACCAAATTTCAAGGTTCTACGTTCACGGGAAGTACCCTGTACGTTTTGATTCCCTTGCGAGTTTCGAAAATTTGCGGAAATTTGCGGCATAAGCGGCTGTATCTTTTGATTGCTTTAGCTTAGAAGTTTGATTTTTTTGTTGTTTTGTTTGAGTTTGATACCTCCACGCGTTCCTGAGAAAAACGGTCTTGACAGGCGGACGGACGGACGGAAAACGAAGTGATCCTATAAGGGTTCCGTCTTTTCCTTTTGAGGCAAGGAACTCTAAAAATTAGGAAAGTCCACGGGTAAGGTGCTAATATTGCAGCGAGGCCAAGCCAGAGCGCGCAGCTAGTACATTTATAAACATTAAATATATTCAACACTTTTGTGATAAAGTTATCATTTATAATAACGCGTAAGTTTAAACGTTAGCAATATTTTATTTTATGTATCTTATAAATATAAGAATAAATTAACTTTCAATGAAATATATGATGAACGCAGAAGGACGTCTGCTTCTTGTGAAAGGGTAAGGACAATGCTGAAGCGTCTCCGACTGTTATATCATAGACCAAATTACAAGTAAAATTCTCATTTACACAAACAACCATGACCCAGATTTTAAAATTACGAATGTAACGCGTTCGGCAATGTTAGCATGCATAAAATATAAATAGAAGTTGAAGTAGAACTATGTATTGATCCAACCAACTCATAAATGCCCAAACTCACAAAGAACTCACTTCCTTTATTCAATTGTCAAGAAAAGCTGAGCATACTGCTAAGGCTGTATTTCACCGCTGGATATACACTCGTTCAACTTAATTTAAGCTTAATATCTTTTGCACAATGAATTTCGTTGAGTAAAACATGAAAACTCGTTTTAGTTAAACCGATTTGCATTGATGAAATCAAGCAAGCAAAAAACGCCTAATATAAAATAGATCTCAATATTAGAATAGATTTCTGTTTAACGGCATCTTATATTGTTCGGTATCTATTAAATTAATTAAGAAGTTTTTACGTCACTTGTATATTTTGAACCCATGAAACAAATTGCCTCATCAGGTTGCCGACCCCGTTTATATACAGCGTGTGCAGTTTCGAACATGAAACAGAGTTATGATTCGTTCTCGTACCTTAAGCTTCTATGCGATCATAGATTTAATTGATCGTTTAGCCAACATACTCCAGATGGATGAGGTAATATTCTAAATTTAAAATGTGCATCTTACTTCGCTCAGTCACCACTAGTTATATTAAATCTCTTTGAGCAAACTTTACGATTTTATTTTTAACGATCTAAAGTTTTTCATTTATCACCACTTGTGTTCTCAGAATTCCACCTGGCCATAAGATGCAATAGGGAATCAAGATTTCGATCACGAAATCGGTGTCATCAAACAATTAAATACGAGGGACATACATGCGATGTAATCACTCAGTCATATCCTTGTATCACCTAATCTGAACCTTTTACTACAAAGGTGGCAAACAATATATGTATAAACTCACGCCTATATCCCCGAAGGGGTAGGCAGAGGTGCTAGCACCCACATTTCGCCAGTTTATGTTTAGGTCCCCAATGTAATAGGTGGTGAGCCTATTGCCATTAACCGGGCACTTACAAACCTGCGATAAATACACACATAACTTCGAAAAGCATCGAAAAGTCATTGGTGTGTGCCATGGTAAAACCTGGGATCGAACCCGAGACCTCGTCTCAGCAGTCCTTTACCCATACCACTAGGCTACACAAGCATACTATTAATACTTGAAATGTATTTTACTACTCTACAATAATAATTGCTTTACGTTCAAGAAATGGCACTTTTGCGTTTTACCCAACGCCAAATTCTAACTATATAGCACAGATCTACAGTTGGCTCTTCCTGTTGGAGAAGATTGAATAGATTCCTGAGAGACTAGCCAATAAAAGTATTAAGTATTCACCTTTTTATGTTTGTTTTATAAACTGGTTTAAAAGATCAGAACATTACATTGTAATATCAAATAAACATTGACCGTTAATTAACTGTAGAAATTTTACCAATATACATAGTCTACTGGCATACTTAAACCGATTAGCGGATATCTTAGACATTCCAAACTTTAATAGACCGCGATTGTTAGAAATACTTCAGAAGATAGGACCGTACCCCACGAAGGTTATGATATCTTCAATTTTGAATCCCTTACCTATTTACATACATTACATTACATAAACTCACGCCTATATCCCCGAAGAGGTAGGCAGAGGTGCTAGCACCCACTTTTCGCCAGTTTATGTTTTAGGTCGCAATGTGGTGGCGAGCCTATTGCCATTAACCGGGCACTTATAAACCTGCGATAAATACACACATAACTTCGAAAAGTCATTGGTGTGTGCCATGGTAATACCTGGGATCGAACCCGAGACCACGCCTCAGCAGTCCTTTACCCATACCACTAGACTACCGCGGTTTTTTTTTTATTTACCTATTTGGTAAGAGTTCAAAAATCAATCAACCCAGTTTCTAAGGAGGGATCGCGTATAGAAAAACCAGCCAAGTGCGCGTTGGACTCGCCCATGAAGGGTTCCGTAGCAGCATAATGTTTTTTTTTAATTTTTATATTTGAGTTGATTGAATGAAAGGTAAATTGCGGTTTACGATGTTTGACGTATCAAAAAAAAAGTGCTTACTAGATCTCGTTCAAACCAATTTTCGATGGAAGTTTACATGGTAATGTACATCATATATTTTGTTTGGTTTTATCATTCTCTTATTTTAGAAGTTACAGAGGGGGAGGGGGGGAGGACCCATTTTACCACTTTGGAAGTCTCTCGCGCAAACTATACAGATTAGAAAAAAAAAATATTAGAAGACTCAATATCATATTTGAAGACCTGTCCAAACACGTATGGGTTTGATGAAAAAAAAATTTGTACAAATATTTACTATAGTCTATCCCTGTACCAAATTTCAGCCAGATCCGTTCAGTCGTTTGTGCGTAAAAGAGCAACAAACATGCATACATACATACATACAAACTTTCGCGTTTATAATATTAGTAGGATAAACATTTCCCTCATACATTACATATGTGTAACTCTAACGATTTTGGCAGCGCACGCCAGAGTAGCTCGCAGATGGTAGATCTTTTCTTACTTGCTTGACACTTATCGTCATATTATGGACAATTCACACAATATCTTTATAAATTATAGCCTATATGTTATTCTGATGTATACGCTATATTATTGTAAAGTTTCATTAAAATCCATTCAGTAGCTTTTACGTGAAAGACTAACAAACATCCGTCCATCCATCCATCCATCCATACTTACAAACTTTCGCGTGTATAATATTAGGATTGCACTTAGAAAAAAGTTTATTTTAAGTGCGTCCATGAAAGCAAACACCATGTATGGTACCATTTTTTTATCTGAAATTCACTATTAACAATTTCATATCTAATACCTTTATTTATAATCTGAATCTCGGAAACGGCTACAACTACTTTCATGAAATTATGTATACAAAAAAAAAGGGGGTTTCGGGGGCGATAAATCGATCTAGCTAGGTTTCATTTTTTTTAACCGACGAAAAAAGGTCACCCAGATATTGTATATTATACTAACAGTTTCAGTGGATTCAATTTTTGAAATATTGTACATCATCATGTAAAACATCAACAAAAAGGAGATAATGAAATAATGGTTTCCGTTGAGACAAAATATACAGTAATTTTTATGTAACCTAAATTTTCTATTGGTACAGGCCCTCCCTGTAGGTGTGAAATCGAGCACTTTTGACCTTAAACCAAACTTCACTAATTAATTACGGGTTGGCTGGTATAGTGACAAATTATACTTCCGTACGGTGTCTAACGAAGGAAATTTATGTTAATTAATACTGTTTTTATTTCAATTTACTGTCACTTTCTTCTATGAAAAAGATAGTTCTAAGTACTTCCGTTTTAATGAATATAAAGTACAGTCAACGTACTGTACTGTATTTTTTAACAGTTATGCAACATATACAATTATGACATTTTTCCGTAAACTTTGTACTGAAAAACAATTGTTAATGTATTGTATAGAAATGTACAATTTATTAAAAGTAAAATTATTATTCATAAACTTGTACATAATTTGAAAAAAAAAATAAAGAACTCGGTAACACTAATGTATTCCGTTTCATAAATTGAATGGCAAATAAAACCACTGTATAGTAATAATGATAACGTATAACACAATATACACACCCGCCTGCTTAGAATTACATAAACATATAACGTTCTTAGTATATTACATATTCCTATTTTTATTTTACGACATCTAGTTTCAGTAGTCGTTATTTTATTAAAAGAAAAACCATCAACATCACAATATTGTACTAACTGAAAAATATGTCATGTCAAACAGAAATAAAAATCAAATGGGTAAGTGAAAATAGATAAACCATAATAAACAAGCAGTAACTAAAAAGCAAAGAAAATATACATTTAATCACGCCTGTATAATCCAAAGAGTAGGTTGGAAGCGTAAAACATTTCACCAACTATTTTATTCATTCTCACGTAATAGAGGGCAAGCCTATTGCCGTCTGTCATCAATCATCATCTGGGCGCCAATACTGGTTGCATCCAAAAGCCCTCTCACTCGCGTGGAAGGGACTCCACGATTTAACTTATCTTGGATTTTACGGGAGCAACTATTGTCTGATCCCCCAACTTCAAAAGAAAAGCCTACTGCAAAGCCTCGTCAGTCAATCAGCAGGTGGCTTAAATACGAGGTTGACTTAAGCCCAGATGATCTTCATGAGTCCCAGATATTGACCAAATATATATGTATATAATAGGGATGTTGGCAAAAATAAATTATTGACGAAAAATGTACGTTTTATAATAATATAACGAACTGCCAAAGTAATAATATTCTTATTCAAATAATTTAAAAAATATTTGATTTTCCATAGAAATCGTCCTTAGTAGTGACGTTAAAGCTTAGTAGCGCGTAGTGCAAATGTATGAAGTGCAAGAGAATATATATCACTTTTATATCAGTCTACGTTGAGTTTATGTGTATAGTGCATAATAAAAATAATTAAAAATTTAATAAGGAACCTAAAATATCATAAATTTTGACCTAATTTGATTTGTTATATTTCGACCGACCTATATTGGGGACTAAAAATAATGAAGTTATATTTTCAGTGTAGTTAGGCAATATCTTACCATACAGTGCATATTTTTTCAGAAAAAATTAAGACATGAAGCAGTATTGGTAAGATACTGACGACTATGTCAATATCCCTATTTGTGCACTTACTGCAGCCGTACTGTAGGAGTTGTCAGTTTCAGATTGGTAGCGATAGTTTTCACAAAAGTAGTAAAATTGATTTTCAGTGGTCTGAGTGGCGGCAAACATCTTAAACAAAAGTCGGAAAGTTCGCGCAAGTGTGGCTAACCAAAAAACGAAAAAAGGGCCTGATCAACCAATTTCGCGAGGCCTTTAGCCTGTAATTGATTTAATATAAATTATAAATTCATTGGCGCGTATCACCACCAAAGTGACCAAAAGACGATTTCTGCCCAGTTAGACATTGTCAAGTTGTTTGTCGGTCATTATAAAACATACAACACTATAAGCTACTATAGTTCGAATTACCTTCATAGCAATCTCTGACGGTGAAAAAGTATACATAGTAGGAGTTGCCGTTGAAAAACAGCAGCGAGATCCAACTGTAGCAGCCGTATATTGGTACGATGAACAATATACGCACTATCCAACGTTGCTCCGATGGGTTTGTGTACCAACGGAGATGTTGGTATATCTGCAAAAAAAAAAGTATATTCTTAACTGACTGGTATTTTAATCTAAAGTAATATAATAATCTATACCGGTATTATAATATTGATAATAATTTATGCTAATATACAAAATTTTAAAAGTCTAATAAGTTCATTTCAAGAACTATGACCTCATTAATTTTTTACACTTGGAGCGACATACAGTGGTTCACTGCCTTGGATGTTTTGCGAAATGCCGCCACTCTATAAATATACACGATTTTCTAAGGGTTGTCACGTCACATTTATTATATTATATATACATATAATATATATATATATGCATATATATATGCATATATATATATATATATATATATATATATTATAGTTTAGGTAGGTTTCGATGAAATCGATCTACCTATTGGTTTCTCGACTACTGTCGAATTTTAAAAAAAAATCTTCATAGGTCTAGTTATGACCCCCTGAGTCCGATATATATATTATATATATATATATATATATATATATATATATATATATATATATATATATATGTGTGTGTATGGTTCCACTTCCCAAAATTTGCGGCACTCTCACGGTCGCATTTTTGCCCCGATCGCTTTCAAACTGCTGTCAAAAATTGCTTGGGTCTAAACTTAGTTTAAGTTCGTGAACGGGTTGAATCCGGCCTAAGGGGACGGTAGGGTCTCACTTTTTGTAAAATCAGTTTTTCCTCAAAATTTCACGTTCCATGAAAGATATTCGAACCGTTCTAATTTTATCCCATAGTATACATGAATAGCAACGACTTTTAATTATAAACCTATAAGATTAAAACTTTAACTAAAAGTGGAGGGGGGAAAAACCAAATTTTTTCCGGAAAAAAATCATAACTTCTAACCGGTGAACATTCTTGCTGTCAGAAACATTTTTAATCGATAGGCCATTTTTAAGTCTAAAATAAATGTCTGAAAAGTTTTTCGCTAAAAGTTACCGTTTTCGAGAAAAAAAAATTAGACATGTTAAAAATGTTACTGTGTTTACTTGTGTGTGTAAGTCCGTAGTTCTCTATATAAAATAATATTAATTGCTTCACGAAATCTACCTGTGCGTTCCCCCTGCGGGAACGGTTTTGTTTAATTACTTAAGTTATGCAATATTTACTTAAATCCTAATTAGGCTATCCTCTTTGTGGATCCGCCAAATTGCTTTCCTGCTCACTCGAGGCATATAATTTCATACAAAATATAAACATAGCGTTACGCGCCGAAAAAAAACTAGTTATTGGATCAACTTTTCGTGAGAGTTAGTTATAATAAAAAAAAAAATAATGTAAAAGTTATTTTTTACGCCCTTCTTTAAATTACCAACATGTAAGCATTAGGTAAGGTTGACATTAGTAGATGACCGTTCATATCTAATAGGTTCAGGAAACTAAACTGCAAACTATTTTCTTTTTAAATTTAGCTTTTTATACCTAACTGAAGATAGAAATATCGTTATATCGTAATTTGAATATATTCAAGTTCAAAGCCTCTAAAACGATCCCCATATCAAATTTATTGAAAAGCTAGATTTCATCATCTTTCATCGCGAAATAAATGAAATATTCGTAATCAACAATCCCGGAAGTCTCGAAAACGATACCCATATTGATTATATATTGAAAATTTAGTCTGCCACCTTTTATCATGCAATGGGGATAAATTGCCGCGCAATTTTGTTAAATCGCGCTGCGAGACATTGCATTCAAAATTGCTTTGGTTAATAGACAAAAACTATCATCTGATAAAATCTGCATTAATTTTATTAATATCTGGGCTTTTTCTCGGGTCCATATTGACTCACCTAAAGTTCTTTATCCGAAATTGTTCTTCCTAACGATTTGTAATCCGAATGATCAGTCCTAAAATTTTTCATCCTAAAGTTTTTATTCATACTATTTGTAGTGCTACCGTCGATGTTCATAACACTCATGTTTCCGAAAATTGTTATCAATAAAATCGTTAACATACAATATTAAAGCTCCTACTGTTTTTTATCCTAACGTTTTTATCCCTAAACATAATTACTACACTGATTTTTTGGCTTAAATGAATGAAAATCATAAAATACGACTGATTTACGGTTATGTTTATGACCATTTTCGTTTTCGATTCGTTTCTGGCACTTCGCCGGCCGCTACCGCGGCACGCTCGCTCCGCTCGCTCGGCTCGTGCGTTGTGTGGTCACAATTCTAACCTAACCTAAACCAAGAACTATAAATATGACCGATTCGTTTCTGGAACTAAAAGTTACGCAAAATTAATGTAAATAATACTGATTATTATTAATAAAAATAAATCTTAACAAAAAATGTATGACTTTCAATAATAGTGTAAAAGATGGTTATGTTGACAAAATATAGGAAAAGAAATAATAGTATAGTAGATGTTTATTGCTACCGACATTATGAAGTTGAATGATTCGGAATTAAAACATTAGAGACAGAGTAGTTAGGAATTGTGATTGTTAGGATGAAAAATGTTAGGAAGAACATTTTCGGAGTTCCAATTTTCGGAGTTGAAAATTTAGGTGAACTTTGGCGCACCCCTTTTTCTCGACGTTTTCTGAAAATGATACAGTATGTAGATTGATGTATCGCCTCCGGAACCCCCTGTATACTAAATTTGATGAAAATCATTGCAGGTTTTTTAATTATTAGTATAGTTAGTTAACATAAATCTTATTCGTCGTAATTTCCTCGGGCTATTGATCGCATTGCATATTGAAGTTTACTTGAAAGCCCAATCTATAAAGTCAAGTTTCGTTTCGTTCTAAATCATTGGCTATGACAACAGTTTGGTTGGGAATGTAATATTGTTGTTTACTAGCTGTGCTTGCGACTTCGTGCGTGTGGAAATTTTATTGTATTTAGATATTGTAAGATTTTTTTCTATAGCATTCAATTTAATAAAACCTTTTAATTTTCTGATTGAAATGAAATAAATAGGTACCAAATATTTCAGCTGATCTTCGCAGGTATTCAAACACTGTATATATAGCGTAAATTACTAATACAAGTGGTTAAATGAAGGAGAACCAATTGGTTCGGAGACGTTGCGCGAGAGAAGCCTTACCGTGGCAAATGAAATGAACATATAAACATTTGATTAAATGCTTTATTGCTAAAACAGTAAAGCCGATCTTTAGTCTAAAAAAATATATCTGGGTGACGGATTTTTTTAATTTCGACGTTTTCTAAACATGAAACCTAGCTTTTTCAATTATAGCCCCCGGAACTCCTTGTATACTAAATTTCATGTAAATCGTTGGAGCCGTTTCCGAGATTCAGATTATATATATGTATATATATAAATATATATATATATATATATATATATAATATCATAAATGTGACAATTTGGAACGGCTGAACGGATCTGGATGAAAACCGCTGGCAACAGCTAATATATTTATATATACAAGAATTGCTAGTTCAAAGGTATTTGATAGATAGAATAAATAATATTGATTTTAGATGCCGAGATTAGGTTCCTGTGGCTTGCGGATAAGGGGTCAGTATTCCAGACGGGTCCTACAATTAGGCGGGACGTGCCGGTTAAGTGAAAATGAATTCAGTGAAATCCGCCATAGTAGTCATAGAAGTCAAATATATATACTTATTAATTACTTGTCATACCTGACTGATTCATCAACGCATAGTCTAAGCCATTGGGGCTACAAACTTGTAATTTCGGCATGCCTATTATGTTGTAAACCTTCACTAAAGAAGCCGGCCGAGGCTGGAACCGGGCGCTTGGAGCTTGACAAGCATGACATTTTGGCAATAAAGCATTTTATATTGTAAGCGCCCATTTAGGCAGGATTAGTGGAAATTGCACACCTGAAGGGGTAAAATAAAAAACTTTACCGTATCGCGCGGGTACTAACCGCTAAACATATTATGTCACAAATACAACGTAAACGAAAAAGTGTGGGGAATTATGGATACCCAGTGTTTATTTAGTCCTTTTTTAATACTATACGGTATCCAAGGTGGTCAAACCAACGGTTATAGCGATTAAGACCATAAACATTTTTTTTAAGCGGTAAAGTTACGCTCTCTTCATTTTCGTATAACATCATTAGCTACAGAAGTGCAATTACTACGATGTAACGGTGCTATTACTTGCCATTAATAACGAAAGTTCGCGGCATTCTTTAGCGCACCAATTTTGAATCGCACCAAAATTATTGTATACAATTTGAATTGGTGCGCTCAATGCAGGCCTTGAAAGTTTCACTATACAATTTTTATGTTCGGTGTATATAGTTTGGTGATGATTTAGATTTGTGGAACGAAATTATGTATGCATATTTATTTGTATTAATATATAATATACAAATCAGGTTCTCAATGAGACAGATACTTTAACAACTTTGCATGTTATCGGATATATAACAGAACAGACGTAGAAGAGGCAGGTAGGTAGTGAAGTATAATACACCCACGTTTTTCCAAATGGGAGTATGTTGACAGAGAAAGGTAAATAGGGAATATCACTTTGAAAGAAGGATTTGGGTCTATGAAAGGGACAGCTCTAGAAATTAAGGGTGCAACCTTGACTTCTCGAGCCGTTCCTATTATTTTTACGAGAAAGGAAACAGGAGACCGAGGTCGGATTCCAATAGTGAAAATAATTGAGTCCAAGTTCAACTAAACGGGTTCTTACGTTTCAATCAGTAAATATAATTGAGTAAAACATGGTTACCCAGTTTAGTGTAAATTGATCGCGGTACCTATCATTCGTTGAATCCGCTCTGCCCCTTATTCGGATTGACTAACCGTAACGTGTATACGCACTTTCATATTAGCCTGTCACATTTAAGTCGGTTTAGTTTTATGCCTATTCTTTTTTTTGTTCAACATTATCTTTTCGTTATTCCTGGTTACCTGTGATGCACTCGCCTTGGAGCCCGGGGTCCGCTTTCTCCTTCTCCTTTAGGTTTGGCTTATACTGCCGTCGAACCCCTAACCCCTAGAAGAAAGCAAGTGCCAGAGCCTCGTCCATCAATAAATAGGTGTACCGTACCTGCTTGCAGGTTAGATTGACTTGAGCCCTAAACGTTTTGGTGGTGCCTCAAAAACACCCCCATTCAGTTCTTTCTTCTTGAACGTTATAACTAATTGAAATTAACCGACTGGGTAGCCGATGGATTAAGTCACGACTTCGATTAAAACTTGTTTCTAAACGTAACAATGCCTCTGAGTTCTCTCGCTAATGAATTGTTGTTTATTAAATTTGATATTTCACTAGCTGTTGCCCGCGGCTTCGCCTGCGTTCCCGCTACCCATAGGAACTTATTCCAGGAATAAAAAGTAGCCTATTTGTCTTGACTATAATCTATCCCCAAAATTCAGCAGATCCGTTCAGCCGTTAGAGCGTAATTCAGTAACAAACATCCAAACATCTTCACAATCTTTCACATTTATAATATTAGCAGGATTGATGACACACACATGTAGGGTTGATTATTTCGTAACCTATTTAGGTATCTCGTAACGTGTGTGTTTTTCCATATGGTTTGTAGTTGAATGTTGAATGTTTGTTGTACGCGTGCTCTAGGTATAGTAATATAAGTAAACTCAATGCCGCGGCCGCGGTGTTTTCAGAGAGTCATGCTTCAAATTAGAGTTAATGAAATGATTTTTCGGGATGTAGGCTTAACTGTTACTGTCAAGGCTAACACGGAAGCCGCTACCTTTCCTTTCCGTGCGGAAATAAATAAATAGTAAATAAATAAATATTGTACGACATTCTACATAGCGCCTTCTAGACCCAAAGCAAGCATACTTTAACTAGCTTGTGTGTTAGAATGCGGATAAACATACATATATACTTTTTATACCAAACCGCCGCCCGGCTCGCTGGCGGCGGCGGTTTGGTTCAGCAGGGGGATCTCCCTTCCATGGCGGCCATGGATCGAACGATGGGCGCTAGCGAGAGCTCACTCACTATGACTGCAGGGACGGCCCGGGGCTGCTACTCCCAGGCCGGGCAGACCGCAAGCGTGTGCTGCGCCAAGTCCTCACTATAGACGCAGTGGTGGCAGGCGGGATTCGATTCCCTTCTAGCGACCTCGAACAGGTACCTTCGAATGCAGCCGTGCCCGGAAAGCACCTGCGTCAGTCGCAAGGAAAGGTCCCGTGCTGCCATCCTGCCCACACGATAATGACCGGCTGGAGCGCCTCCACGGTAGCAAAGCCTGCACGTGGAGCCTCTAGTCGGGACGACCCTCTCGGCATTATCTCCACGACGCGGCTTCACGCCACCCGCGAATCTCCTCGGGTTTGTAGTTCATTCCTAGCCTAACTCGAAACTTTCAAATCAAAGCAAAGTGTTGTTGAATTACGAATTTCCGTAGGGCAGAGGTAGGTAAATCCTCAGTCGAACGGCTCTAAACTCCGTTCATGATCTTCATCAACCTCAGAGCGATTTCCCAGTTGCGTTTGTTTGCACTTAGAACCCGAGGTCCGCTTAGTGTTTCCTCTCAGGGTTGGGCGGTCAGACGGTAGTCGCTCCCAGAAAAGCCCCTAATAAGCGGACCTCGGGCTCCGAAGAGCAAACTTTGAACGCAACTAAAAATAGCTAAATGATGATGGTGAAAGCGGTTCAGCAGTTTGTTCGCAAGCGCTATTCTTTGACACAACATGTGATATTAGAAAAATTCTCAAGGCATTTATTAGGCCAGTTCTTGGGCCTTTAACATCACGCTATCTTAGCCGAGCAATAAGAAAAAAAGATGAGGCAATAGAACTGAGTACGATGGGCACCGTTAGTGCACTATAATAATAAATTATTATAAGGGGTAAAGTGTCCAGTAATTTGCAAAGTATCAGCAGCTAATGTAATCATATACCTTTGAAGTATGCCATTTCATATAAATACGCTTAAAGATTGGCTATAAATTCTAGATTGCTATTTCATTTCAATTTAAATCTCGCTACGGAGAGGGGACGGTGCGCTTTGTGAAATAACGGACAATATGGTACTGCTGTATAAACGCAATTACTTAATTTTTAGAGAACTCTGCGTACGGGGATTCATAAAGATCGCCGCGCGCCGGAACCCTAGTTAACCTCACCTGCACACCGGTACACCCGCTGATTGACGGACGATGCTCTGATCCCGGCTTTCCTCTTGGAGATGAGAGGTCAGACGGCAATCGATCCCGTAAAAGCCAAGCTAAACCAAATAAATTGTGGGAGAAGGAGTAGGAGAGCGGACCATGGACTTCAAAATGCAAGTTTTGGATGCAACCGGGGTTGGCTCTGATGATAATGATGAGTCTTTAGAGACCTGCGTCTTTTTTACAGTTAGCGTCAATGTTCAGTATGTCGTTTCCTCAAAATACCACTGATATCTAAAAATTCAACAAAATTTTAGCAAATTCTTTGTAGAAACCGATAATCTCCTTGATTCGAGGAATGGATCCACCTGTCAACTGTTTAAAAGACTGTAAGTCTGTAATGTACCACAACACACAATGTTTGCGTATTTCAGAAATATGTAAGTAGTAACTTACATTTCAATATTTTGCAACTGTAATGTTATCGGAACAACGTTAATTTACTACCCATTAAGGAAAAAATGTTGTAATAATATAGATTATCGATTAAAAACAACACGGGTATTTATTTAAATAATATGTATCTATAGTTAAGGAAAAAATAATGGTATGCTATTTATGGTAAACGTAAAAAAATAATGCCACCAAAAACATACCTGTGAAAAAGGGGGCGAAGTTCCAATTGGCTAATTGTTCGCCTAAAAAAGGGTTGAAATTCAATCCAATGCCAAATTTAGAAGCACTTTAAAATCGATCATAATCATCTACATCAACAGCCTGATCCACTGGTAAACATTTGCCATTCCCAAGAATCGCCACCAAACCCAGTCCTCCGCCTTCCGCATCCAGCCACTACCCGCCACCGTATTCACGTTAACGCCAGATGGACTCTGGCCGAAATTCACTTTTCGATCAGGTCGAAACAGTTCCCTTAGCCTATTATATTCAACAATAGCGCTTTCTTGCGCCTTGAATTGACTTGGGTCAAAATTAATTGAATGGACTCCGTTAAGATTTTTCACTCTAGATAGGGCCACGTAAGCCTGACCACAGGAAAATATAGATGAGCCAATATCTATACAGCACAGTCGAGGCTCAAACCCTGGCTTTTATGTATTGTGATGGCATAAGCCAAACATATGGGGAACTGTTCGCGATAAACATATACCTGACTAATATTACTTCGGGCCACCAACCAGGTGGACACCGAAGTCTTAAAATCACGCAAAAAAAATCAAAATCTTAAACCCCCTTTTTATCACTTTTCTCGACGTTTCACATGATTCTAAGTCTAATTAAGCAAAAAAAATTTTTGTGTCGGTCTGTCTGTTGGTCTGGATGTCTGGATGTCTGGATGTCTGTTTACGCAATAACTCAAGAACCACTTATTCGATTTAAAAAATTCTTTCGCCAATCATCTTGTTTGGTTAATGGGAAGAACTGATTAGATTTTGGGGTTTCTATGTTCAAGGTTTCGGGTACCTATCATACAAATTGTCCCTAAAAAACTTTTACAAGTGAGTTTCTTTCGAGTTATCAGAGTAACGCGTATTTGACTTTGACATTTGAGTGACAATGAAGACGTTTGATTTGATTTCATTTTCTTCATATTTATTGCTCAATATATAAAGACGCGTCGAATAATATGCATAAAGCCTAAGGTCTGTAATTTTGAATAAAAATACTGCAACAAAAATATCTAAGTTTGGCCCGAAGTTTGACAATCACTGTGTGATTTCCACCCCACTAGATTTTTATTAAAAAATCGATTAAGCCAACTCACGCTTGACCGATTTCTTAAATTTCTTATGACATATTTTATTTCTTACTCACGTGGGGGTTACCACGCGCTAAAAATGTGCGCAGAGATGATTCAATACCAGCACGTAAAACAAGACTTAAACGTCTAACCGCGTTACCGTTAGACCATTATACTTTTAGGAGTCATTCTCACGTAAAGAAACTACATTAACACGTAAAATCCATTTTGTAACGTTACATCACGTCGTGTCCGTAGAAATCTTGATTTGCTTTAAGTAAAGGCGGAAAAGTAAGAGGTGAAGATCACGAGAGGAGCTGCAAAGTTGGCGACATTAAACACCGCTTGTGGATTGCTAATTTGTTAATGTCTGATTTACATTTGGAATTACTCATACTTTTAGCCCACGTCAATTTCAAAGTGCTCGGTCGACGCTAGTAAGCACCTAGTATGTTGTAATAACATAACATAACTTCACGCCTGTATCCCCGAAGGGGTAGGCAGAGGTGTACACCCACAATTAATTCGCCAGTTATGTTAAGGTCCCAATTTAATAGGGGGCGAGCCTATGTTGTAATAATGCTCTGCTTACTCCTTCATTGATAAATGGAGTGAATATGTACATAAATCTAAGTAACAAATGGTTTTATTACTACTTTTCACCACATCCTCTTGTACAAATATGAAAGTTTGGATAGATGAACGTTTGTTACTGAATCTCGCCAAAACGACTGAACGGATCTGGCTGAAATTTTAGCACTGAAAAAGATTATAGTCTGGGTTAGCACATCATATGCTACTTGTTTCCCAGAAAAAGGTTCTTTTAGGTCCCGGGATCGGGATCAGTATTTCACACGGGAGGGTCCTGTTTGCCAGATGTAGTCATAAAATCCTAAAAGGGAAGTCTGTAAAATCGGATTACATCGATTCTGCATCACTATTTCGCGTAACTAACAAAGGTCATATACCCGCATTACGAACAGTAAATAGGTACGTGTCAGATCAACATATTATGCTTCCTGTCCCGATGGTAAAAGGCAAGGTCAAAAAACTCGATCACAATTCTGTAGCCACCCCGCACTGCCAAAGCCATTATTCATACGAAACATAATAGAACTTTATCAGTCGGTGAGTACAAAATGGAATACAGCTCAGCTCATAAATAGAAGCGATAACAGTCTGATAGTGGTACAAAAGAATTGAATAAAACGGCAATTTCACTTCGCCGTTGTCAATAAACGATATGAAAAAACAATTTCCTTATAATAATCAATCCGTTTTCATATCCTTTTGGTGACACGCCACGGGATCAACAAATTTATCGGTTTCAAGTCTCCTTGCGCAAATTGTGTTTTAAATGTTTTAAATTAAAATTAATGAATTAAATGGATAAAGGAGAATGCCCATTCTTGGTTGCGCTTTTAAACGTTCGCGTCAATATATCAAATGTTAAAAAATAATATTGATTATAGTATGACTTTTCAACACTAAATCGCTTCTATAGATCTTGGGGTTTGAATTTAAATTATAAAGATATAAAACTTGAATGAATAATTGTTTCCCTTTTAATTTAATTGTTACCATTATATAAAATAAACCATTGGTGGTAAAATGCAAATATACCAATCTTTTTTAAATAAAATGGTTAAATAATAATACGTGATAATAATTCGCAATGTGACATTCAAATATATTGCAGTTATGTAATCTTAATATTTCGTGTATGTATTCGTAGTTTATTAGTGATAATCAGTTAAAGTTGTAAAATAATGTATGCTTCAGTGGTAGTTTTCTCTTAATTTATGCATGGTATCCCTTTTTTTTTCGTGCTGAAATCCCTTCGGATAAAGCGTGCCAGCGGGGGCGGTTATGTCGGGCTTGAACCGACTAAAACCGCACGCCGCCGTCTCGAGTCTACAGACGCCGGGGTGTAAGGTTGCCCATAGAGCATATCCCTCGCACCCCGACTGACCCTGGGCCATCTCCGGTTTCGAGATGGCCCCATCGGGTTTGAGAACCACGGTGTCCCCGTCTTGCCCCGGTTTGGGGATGCATGGTATCCCTGTCTTAAAACTTTCCAAAAGAAAACTCAAAAGTCAGTTAAACAGTCAGTGTCACAATATTTTCTTGTTGTTGTTGTTTTTCTCGTTGTAATCATTTAATTTCTCAATAACTCCAAGTTCTGTTACAATATGCGTTTATATTTCACCAGCGTACAGCGGTGGCGTCGACGCGACGGTGGGAACGCAATTGGGAATAATCCTTTTTCATTATTTTTCATTATTTCAACAGTAACAATAATAAGAAGTTAAACGCACGTTCTCCCACATACTTAGCATTTATCGATTTTCACGATAAACGCATGCGGGGTTAGGTTTGTTTACCAGAAGTTTTGATTACCTCAATCTATTTACTGAATGTCACTTCGTAAACGTGTTATAATAAAGTGCGTCATCACTTCTTGTAAGGGACTAACTTTGCGAGCAATAAATTACGTTTCAATACACAACAATAAATAATAATACTACCTGTTAGCTGAAAAGTGGCTTTATTATTATTTGATAAAGTTTTTCAGATTCAATAAACCATTTAAATACTTTACGAGGACGGTTTTTATTTAAAGTTCCAGTTGTAAATGGTAAAAAAATTGGTGTCGGTAGATGGTGGTCGGGACTTACACTGGCAAATAGGTAAAATTATAAGGCATAACATAGCCTACTATTATTTTAGAGGAAAATTAGGGTTCCGTACAAATAAACTAAAACCCTAAAAATCTAAATCCACGCGGACAAAGTTGCGTGCACAGCTCGTTACATAATATACGTAGTATTATACCACAGACCACAGGTATGCGCTTTCGTGTCAGCGTTGATGAGATCCGTTCTCCAAAGCAAGCTTTCTTATACACGTCCATATTTAGATAGAAGGCTGCGCAAACGCAATCGCCAAACTGATAAAATGCGAAATTTGTTACACCTTTGAGATAACACTCCGGGGTTAAAATATATACATCCTACTAATATTATAAACGCGAAAGTTTGTAAATATGGATGGATGGATGGATGAATGTTTGTTATTCTTTCACGTAAAAACTACTGAATGGATTTTAATGAAACTTTACAATAATATAACTTATACATCAGAACAACACATAGGCTACAATTTATAAAGATATTGTGTGAATTGTCCAAAATATGACGACGACACGTGTCAAGCAAGTAGGAAAAAATCTACCATCTGCGAACTATTTCGGCGTGCGCTGCCAAAACCGCTAGAGTTACACATTTGTAAAGTACCTATGATGGAAATGTTTAACCACAAATTTTATAAACGCGAAAGTTTGCGAGTATGTATGTATGTATCTCTTTCACGCAAAAACGACTGAACGGATCTGGCTGAAATTTGGTTCAGGGATAGACTATAGTCCGGAATAACACATAGGCTACTTTTCATCCCGGGAATAGCTTCCCATGGGTAGCGGGAACGGGATCAGAATTCCACGCGGGCGGAGCCGCGGGCAACAGCTAGTATATTATTTGTCAGATTGCCTATCACTATAATATAATAGGAAGCCGAAAACATGGGTAGGGTGATGCCACAATGATACATATATATATTAGCAGTGACCCTGGCAAATGGAACGGAATTGATCATTTGATGATAGTTGGACTGTGGGCACGTTAAAACATATACTGGCTTTCTTCAAATTGATCAGACTATCACAGTAGTCACAGTATTTATATTGCCCAAAAGAAAACTTGTTGTCTTTCTGTATTCTCTATAGGTAGTCTCTATATAAATAAATAAAGGGTCTGTTTGTAACGTAAAAATAACAGTTTTTCAATGAACGCATATGGATGTATACACGGTACTTACGAGTACAATAAATAAACCATTTTTTTTACTTTCGTCTGTCCGTCTGTCTGTTTGAATTAGGTAGGTAATCTTTGGAATGGCTGGGCTGATTTTGACGAGCCTTTCACTAGTAGATAGCTAATATTACAAGGCGTAACTACTTCGGCGTAGGCTACTTTTATTTTAGAAAAAGAATTACGAGTTTCGCGCAAAACAAAAATCAAACTCAAATCCTAGTCCACGAAACAGCTTGTATTTAATAAATTATAACTGTTGAAGCGTCTAGGTCACATAACAGGTGTGTCACATCTTGACGTCATGTCGTTGCCTTGCTGGTAGAATCCACATTGCCTCCAATAATATTATGGGTATTCTGACGTCATCGTCCGACACTTCGCTTTGGATATTCCGTATTAATTGTAACGTAGTACGATATTTACCTAGAAATGTAATTAGTGTAATTTCCTTGCTACGACGTAATGGTCTAATTCTTATAATTATCATTTACACAGTTTTGAAAAGTTTAAGTTTAAAAAAAAACCATTATATCTTTGCCACCTCATCATCTTTCCATCACCTTGTGCGTGGTCCGTCACGTACTTGCCCCCGATTTTTTAAATTATTGTCGAACGAACCGTTCCTTTATAAAATTATACCATATTGTATAGAAAAATCATATTATGTTCATTGTTCTCATCAAGTTATGAACCGAATCGAACATACAGGTCATGCAAAGTTCGCACTATGCATATGTACTTCATATCATACTACATAATTAAAGAGATTTATAGCATTAATTCTGACTTTTTCCATCTATTGTAAGACTGATGCAATGATAATATCGATAAAAACATTAATCGATTCTTGCAAGCACCACGTTTCTCTATTCTTTCTGTTTTTGCAATGGTAGTTCGGCGAGGACGCCGCAGACTCGTCTACGCCCGGGACTACCGACCTCCATGATCGGGGCCTGAGTCCGGCAGTTGGCGTCCTTACAGAAGCAGGCCGTGGCGGAGGCGTGTCGTGTCTGTCCTACACACGCCTGCCTACTCACCGACGCGGGATAAAACCCGACCCCACCAGGCGTGGCCGCGCTGGCGGCCAAGGTCCGCCGGTAACCCTGGGGTTATCCTTTCGAGGGCTTACCCGGGGTGCCCGGCAATGGACACTTGGGCAGGACACCGTGCGGTTTTAGTCGGTACATGCACGACATAACCGCCCCCGCTGGCCGGCGGGGGGGTATCCGAAGGGATTTACGCAAGTAAAAAAAGTATATAAAAATGGTAGTTTACATACAATTCAAACAAAAAGTAATGACGTATCAGCACTTGGATTATTATCTTAAATACAAAGTTACCTATAACGTATACTTTTGCTGTAATATTACTTTGTACTAAAGACAAAGGACCTTGTTTTAAAAACTAAATCTGGAGCAACATGCTATTGTATAATAACGCCGTTCAACTGCTAGTAAAAGTGTTATGATCATAATCGCTCAATGGTTATGATATTTCAAAAGCCAAAAGAGACAACCATATCTAAACGATATACCTAGTTGTCCCGTTTGGTTTTTGAAATTAGATTATTCGCATAGTTGCATATGGAGATTACCTACTAGCTGATGCCAGCGGCTCAACCCGTTCGAAAGTCGGTTAGAAGGTCAGATAGCACCCCGACTGATCCTGGGCCATCTCCGGTTTCGAGATGGCCCCCTCGGATCTCCGTCTTGCCCCGGTTTGGGGGAGGGGCGGTAGTCGCTCCGCCGTCCCGGCCTGCTTCTGCTGGGGTGACAGGCCGCCTCACCTGCCACCCCCAGGCCTGCGCTCATGGAGGACGGAGGTCGTTAAGCGGCCTCCGGCGCCTGAGTCGCCTGCGACGCGCGGCGAGCATGTTGCGGAGGGTTCCGTACCTCAAAAGGAAAAAACGGAAGCCATATAGATCTACTTCTTTGTCCGTCTATTCCTTTTTCTCAGGAACGCGTAAAGCCATCAAAGCTGTGAAAAGTTCAGTTAACTGTCGGTAAGGATAATGTATCAATTTACCTGTTGACAAGTAATGAAAAGTGCTGTCCACACGAAGATGCCAGCGATACCTTGAGCAGCCGGTGTTTGAAGAAACATGGTCTGATCGTGAGGCACTTCTTTCATCGGCTGAGCCGTCACATTAATCGTTTCTGCCGCGCTCATTCTGTGAATAAAACATGAAACTTTACTTATCACCGTTCTTAGATAAACATGTAGGAAGTGAGAATTATGTCAACTTAAAGAACTACATAGTTTCTTATTTAGGAGAATTACAGATATACGGGACTAATCCGTCTCACGCGCCCAATCTGTAACTCTTATACACCTGGATACACAGCATTGACCCACGAACACACCGAGCACACTCGAGAAGTCCAGGAAAGTTAAACTATCATGGAACCCGCATTGAAATTAAGAATGTAAAATATGATAAAGCTTCTCTCCTTAGCATACAAGGAAAATGTGCAATTAGGTTTTAGTTTTCAGTAAGGTGTATCCCTAAATTATATAGTTCGCGACCTGCCGGAAGCTTGGACAACTGTTCCCTACGCCCACGCCTCATATACCGCTGTAACTGAACAACATTCTATACGGTTTTCCGACATAACCATCTTGTCCTGCCCTCCACGAGTTCAAGAGGCCAACTGAAAGTTATACAGAAGTCAAAAAAAGTGTATCTTAAATTTAATTATTAAAAGTAAATAAAACCTTCAAACGAAGAGTATTATTTTAGTTAAGTAGTCAATTTAATTATTTCAGCTAAAGCAGTTGCGCAGTCAAGCAATTTACATACTTATTTAATTACGTATAATACTTTATTTATACAAACGTCGATTATCAAAATAAAAACAAAATAATAATAGCCACTATTAAAACGAGTACTGATCATTATTCGTTGTTCAGTTCAATGATATTTAATAATACGGTAAACAATACGCCTTTCTTCATACAACCTCGTCAATATCACTTACTATCCACTTACGTAAAATATTTGTTATGGCTTATCGATCTAATGTTGATCTACAATCCTAGACAATAAGTTGTTATCTATTGTATAGAAAGGTTGTTTAAATTTCAGCGTATATAATTATCATCTCTGTCCATCATCGTTGTTGGCAACAAGCAACAAGGCCTGGTATAACAATGTAGTATCAAAACAATAAAATTGTAGATACTCAGGGGCGTTCAACTAATCAAATCATAGCGGCTCTGGCCTTTGCGTATGTCTAAAACATAATGAAACTGAGGTCAAATAGCGGTAGTTTCATCTAGTATATATTTTCATTTTCCTTACGTCTCTAGGGAGGAACGGAATTGTATGTGTTGTAAGAATATGTACCTACATTGTACCGCAAAGCGACTGACAGTATACTTGAGATACCAATAACCTAGACTAACTGACAGGATTGGTTACGTGTAGGTAATTAACTGAATTACCACACAAAGCTGTTGTTCATGGTAGAAGGAGTCTCAAACTACACAGCGATCATTCAGGGTGTATTAGGGTGTGAAGCGACCCACGAATTTTCAGCGTATAGTTCCGTGACATTTCTGCGATAACAATCACTTAATGTTCTTTTGCCGCAACAAGTTAATCGATTTTCTTGCCCCTACCAGCTTTTGGTTGTTTTGATTTCAGGTCGCGGTAAAAGCAAGCAAATAAAATCTCGAGAGTAGTGGAATTGTATCAATTAACTATAGAGTGCACTAGGTAATGATAGGCAAATGTAGTCATTATAAACATGCATTATCGTGAGAGATAGTCTGCACTTTCATGCGTAGTAATGAAAGTCTATATTTATAAAACGCATTTATACAGTGAGCCTTGTGTACTGGAGCACTATTATTTCGCAGTTGAAGACTCACGATTTTTTTTATAGCGGCTATATTTACACCACACCGCAACGTCTATCCTCGGGGGAAATTTCAAGTAATGTAAAAACGTGTAACCCATCCATAGAATTGCTGTTTCATTTTAGTTCTAGGTTTAGGAGATAACTTATACCAGTTATGTTCAGCATGTTTCTACTGCACTGAATATGGTTACTGTGTAATGGTGGCTGAACGGATCTGAATTCAATAAGTTCCTGTACATCGTGGGCATGGGATCAGTATTCTACGGGCAGAGCCGCGGGCAAAAGCTAGTCCTACTTCCTACTTATATTATAAATGTGAAAGTTTGTGAAGATGTTTGTATATTTGGGTGTTTGTTACTCAATCAAGCTCCAACGGCTGAACGGATCTGGCTGAAATTTGGTACAGATATAGATTATAATCTGGAATAAGACATAGGCACTTTTTATCCCTGGGATAGATAATAGGTTCCCATGAGAAGCGGGAACGGGAACAGAATCCCACGCGCGCGAAGCAACAAGCAACAGCTGGTATAAGTAATAATTTTGACTATACAAAATGGTAGTCGTTCTCGTATCTGGACGTTAGCCTCGCCAATGAACTTATAATGCAAGGCTGCCAGCACACTACATACATTGCCTTGGAGGATCAAAGATAAACCCAACCCCGAGAGGAAAGCCTGCGGCATTGCTTCGTCCATCAATCAGCAGGTGAGGTTTGCTTGGGCTCCGAAGATCTTGGTGAAGCCCTAAAACACATAACGCGCCTAATTATTATACGTATGAATCTGAAAGCCCCGGTTTTAAAACAAAATGTAACGTGGCGTGATGCACAGTTACGGACGATTTGATGACATCAGAACCCAAATCATAACTTGAACGTATCTGTAGACTGATAATAATTAATTTCAGCTGATAAAGTGCATGGAGATTATATAAAAGTTTCTATTGTAAACTGTGATAAAGGAGGCCTGTTGGTTAACGTCTGTCGCCCTGTCGTAATTAGCCTTCCGCCTGGCACAGGTTGAATTGGACACCCTTTTAGTGTAACCGTAAAGCAGATATTAATATAATAAAACGACCATGTACTAGTTTACAGTAAGCAATTAATAAAACCTGCTTGCATCAAATAACTGTGCATTTCTTTTTTTTCTTTCATCATCATTATCATCATAGCGCTGTTTCCGGTTGGAGGTTGAGGCCTTCACCTCGGAGGCCGGGTTCCACTTCTTACTCCTCCTGTGGTTGTGGTTTGTCTCCTACGGCTTTTATGGAAGCGACTGCCGTCTGACCTCCTAACCCCGAGAGAAAAGCTTGCGACAAAGCTTCGTCCGTCAATCAGTAGGTGTAGTAAGTTAACTTAGGTGGGATGCACCAGCGAATATAATTGTGTTCCAGTTAAACTAATCTGGGCTCTCACGTTTCACTCAACGAAATTAATTGAGTAAAATGTGAAAACCGAGGGAGAAGGAGGGAGGAGCGTTCACGGGAGAATCCACTCTAAGGCTTATTAGTTTGTTTGCAACTCAATTACGCTGAAACAGCTGTATTTGACTGAAATATAGCAAAGTACTACCGAGAGTGGGATATAGGCTATTTTTTATACCGAGAGTAGATTCCCGTGGGTCTCTAGAGCGGGATCAGTTATTAATCTACGAGAATGGAGCTCCGGACATAGACCAATACATGATAACATAATATTTATTCCACAATTCATATTGCCAGGCGAATCCGGTCATTTCCAGAAACTTACTACGTGGACCGTAAACCGCAATCCTCTGTAATTTCGCTTTCTCGCAGTTCGAGTTGAATAAATAAATATTATATTTTTTATCACATAACTGTCGATCGAGGCAATTTATATATTACGTAAATCGCACTACGACCATAAATTTTACGCGGCCGAAAACGTGCGGTACAGCTTGTATATTATTGCTTGAAACCTAAAAAAAAAGCTAACGTTGCAGTTAATTTAGTGGAAGTCAGATTTACATGGGCCTTCATTCAGTAAATATAGCCTCTTGTCAAACTCGTTACTTGCGTAGTATTCTGCAGAATCGAACTGTTATTTTAACGCAAGGGACACCGTGCAAATTGATTAGGTATTATTATTAGGGGTGTATGCTAGAAAACCTCCTTGTGGTGCACCCTGGGCAACGGAAGCAGCAACTCCTCTCCTTCCCTAGGGGGAGGTGTTGCTGCTTCAGGCTGATATTCTGCCAAGGTCGAGTTGACCTAAGAAAAGGAAAACTCGAAACAAAACCCTGTACCAACCCGTCTAGCCAGCGTGGTAGTAGTAGACTATAAACCTCCCATGAACAGAAGCCACAATAAAAGGCCCCCAGTTCCGGGTGGTCCCGCTATTCCCGACTACGGTAGCGGTCGCGGTAACGGCGGGGCGGCGGGTGCTAAGAATCTCCGGGTTACGGGAGGCTACCAACAAAAACTACAGTTGGCAGCGTACAACTGCAGTACCCTTCGGCTGGACCATCATCTCGCCGAACTGGAGATAGAACTGGGTCGCATAAACTGGCACATATTGGGGTTGTCCGAGATCCGAAGACAGGGGGAGGACACGATGACCCTTGAGTCAGGCGACTTATTCTACTTCAGAGAAGGTGATCAGCTCTCCCAGGGAGGTGTCGGTTTCCTGGCCAAAAAGGACCTCATTAGCAGCGTTGTTGAAGTCGGTAGTGTGTCGAACCGGGTAGCGTACCTTGTCCTTAAAATCACTAACAGGCGTTCCCTGAAGGTGATACAGGTATATGCGCCGACCTCGACTCACCCCGATGAAACCGCCGAGGCCGTGTATGAGGACATTGTCAAGGCAATTAATCATACCGCCAAGGCCACCCACAGCGTTGTTATGGGGGACTTCAATGCCTAAGTGGGAGTACAAGAACGCGGCGAAAAGCTATCGGACCCTATGGAGTGGGGCGCAGAAATCACAGGGGGCAAATCATAGTCAACTTTCTCGAATCCCAGGGGCTCTTCTTAATTAATACTTTCTTTAAGAAGAAGCCTCATAGGAAGTGGACTTGGCAAAGCCGGGATTCCGTGGTAAGGAACGAGATAGACTTTTTCATTACGGACAATAAGCACATATTAAGATACGTCTCCGTGATTAACAGGTTCAACACCGGAAGTGATCACAGACTTGTCAGAGGCTCTTTCAACCTTAAGGCTGAAAGATTCCGATTGATACGATCTACTCTCCGACCTACGCCGCTCCAAGTAGCTCTAGGGTCCGAAAAGTTTCAACTGGAACTTAAAACTCGTTTTGCAATGCTGGAAACCACTAGCAGTATTGAGAGCTAGCAGAGATGAGAAAACTGACACAGTGGTCAAAACTCTGCAGGAAGTGTCCCGAAAGTTGTTTCCCGGAAAACGCAAACAGCTAGAATCCAAACTCTCTCCCGAGATACTCGAACTTATGAGGAGGAGGCGTGATGAGCCCTCAACTCAGTCGTTTTCATCAGATCGGAGAGCCTTAAACCAAAAAATAAAAAAGCTGATACGACGCGACCTTCGACGCTTCAACACTCGCATCATTCATGATGCGATTGAGCGAAATAGGCGGTCGAAAGTGTTCGCTCAGCAGTTGGGAAGGCCCCATCTGACGAAACTTAAAACTGAGGATGGCTGAACCATCACCTCAAGGTTCGAGATTCTCGAAGAGAAGTTCTATGGACAGCTGTATGCATCACGGATGACTAAACCGACGGGACAGAAGACCGATGAAGACCACAGAGCCCCACTCACGCGGCATTACACCGAGGAAATACCCGATGTTGAGCAGTGCGAGATAGAGGCGGCTCTCAAGCAAACAAAGAACA
Organism: Cybosia mesomella; assembly: GCA_946251805.1. Taxonomy (NCBI): domain Eukaryota; kingdom Metazoa; phylum Arthropoda; class Insecta; order Lepidoptera; family Erebidae; genus Cybosia; species Cybosia mesomella. Next base: position 22,611,515 of record OX276401.1, read on the forward strand.
ACAGGTGCCCTGGCGATGACGGAATTACTACTGTAGCGTTCGGACCTCGTTCGAGCACTACAGTTTGTTTACCTGGCCATCATGTGTCAGAGATTAAAAATAAATTGTTTAATTCGAATTGAGAGTTTAGGGAAGAAAAACAATTGCCTTGGCGGACAAGTTGCTGACAGCGGGTGACCGGGGGCTCCGGCCTCGACCCGCCGTCCGAAGAGAGTTCCAAGAGAATTGATTGTAGGCTCAATCCTTGAGCAGAATCCGCGATTCCCTACAGTTCGTTTAAAATATAAATATATTCGTGTAAAACCCCCCTAAAACTCGATATAGGAAGCTTTATGTGAAAATAAATGCCAATATAAATATTAATACTTGTGTTTTATCATTTCGTTAACACGAGGTATTGTGGCGTCAGACCCCGACGCTACAGGTGGTGGAGGCGCTTTATCCTCAGAGTTGGCGAACGCGCTGGTTTCCACAGGAGTTGGTGGAGCGCTGGTTTCCACAGGATTTGGAAACGCTAACGTGTTGCAGTGTGCAGTGGATTGATCGATCCCGTACCGTAAGAAGGAAGACGTTATGCGACATTGAAGCGACGCAATTACCAGTATCGTTTTCGTTTATTTGCTTTTATGTGCTTTTATGTGCCCAACTAGAAGATGGCTGAGACAAAGAGGTGCAATGGCTATGATGGTGGCTTGTTCCAGAGTGTCACAAGAGATTTTAGTGTTATTTTCGCCATTAATAGGTGCCTGCGGGTCAATAGGGCCATCTTGATAGAATTATAATCCATGTAGTAAATAATGTGTTGTGTAATATGTGTTATTAATATTGTGTTTTTTCTGTTTATTCTATGTCGGTGCGCTGTCGAAGATAAATAGATTTTTTTTTTGTTATATTCTTGACGCCCTAGCGTAGGGATTAGGTAATTATTTTTTCGTCTAATGTTGGGAGTGGAGATCTAAACTTTGTAAGAGAGTCAAATCGCTAAGGTCATAATTGCCTGCGATGGTGAAAGTGGGTTTTCACCAGACCCCTCATTATAGGGGTGAAGTTTTCTTTCTCTTTAATGTTGATTAAAAAGTAATTCAGTAATTCGTAGGCGATGTAAGAGGTTTATAATTACATATGCATAATGTGTAAGGATAGATCACTTTATGTCATCTTTTGTTTATTAGTTAGGTAGCTCTTAAAAGTGGGGTGTGTGTTGGGTAACCTCCTCGAGTGTCGCTCCGATTCCGATCCCGCTGCAGTCCGGGGGGAACGGAATCGGAGCGGCCGGTACACCCTGGGCGGCGGTCAATGGCTTCCCCTTCACCCCTTCATAGGGTTGGCATTGATCGTCGGCCAATACCCAACGTGGCGGGAACACATCGCTCTCCGTACTCCTCTGCTTTCAGAGGAGACAGGATGAGCGATGCTGTTAGTGGTGAGATGGCCCAGGGTCAGCCGGGGTGCGAGGGATATGCTCTATGGGTAACCTTACACCCCGGCGTCTGAAGACCCGAGACGGCGTGCGGTTTTAGTCGGTGCAAGCCCGACATAACCGCCCCCGCTGGCCGGCGGGGGGGTATCCGAAGGGATTTCCGCACGATAAAAAAAAAAAAAAAAGGTAGCTCTTAAAAGTACTTTGTACTTTAAGTCCCTTTCGGACAAACATTAAAATGTGTCGACAAGAGACACCAATATTTGTCATTTAGATAGTCGTGCTGTGGCTTGTTGCTTTTAGACGAGGTTTTTGCCTGGCCAAGAATGAAGCAATCTTTTTATTCGGATTTTTCAGTATTTATTACAGTTTAATTGCTATAAATTGTAAAGATTGTGTCGTTTTTCTCATTGTAAGAGACAGCCGAATTAATGTTTTTTTGTCTGTCCTCGTTTAGCTTACCTAGGGCCTCAGTTTAGAACTGTCACATGACATCCATGGGGCGCAGCTGATGTAGCGTTCGGACCTCGTTCGAGCACTACAGTTTGTTTACCTGGCCATCATGCGTCAGAGATTAAAAATAAATTGTTTAATTCGAAATGAGAGTTTAGGGAAGAAAAACAATTGCCTTGGCGGACAAGTTGCTGACAGCGGGTGACCCGGGGCTCCGGCCTCGAGCCGCCGTCCGAAAAGAGTTCCAAGAGAATTGATTGTAGGCTCAATCCTTGAGCAGAATCCGCGATTCCCTACAGTTCGTTTAAAATATAAATATATATTCGTGTAAAACCCCACTAAAACTCGATATAGGAAGTTTTATGTGAAAATAAATGCCAATATAAATATTTATACTTGTGTTTTATCATTTCGTTAACACGAGGAATTGTGGTGTCAGGCCCCGACGCTACACTACTGAGCTCCTAAAAGCAGGCGGGGTCCCATTGCTCCAAGAGCTAGCGAGCCTTTTTAATTCCGTCATCCAGCATCTAAGGCATGGAGCGGGAGTGCGGTGGTACTGTTCTTCAAAAAAGGTGATAGGGCCTTGCTAAAGAATTACAGACCCATCTCACTCCTGAGTCATGTCTACAAGCTGTTCTCGAGACTCGTCACGAATCGTCTTGCGAGCAAACTCGACGAGTTACAGCCACCGGAGCAAGCCGGGTTTCGAAAAGGCTACAGTACCGTGGACCAAATCCATACTGTTCGGCAGATTATACAAAAGACTCACAAGTATAATCAGCCGCTGTATATGGCTTTTGTGGACTAAGAGAAAGCCTTCGACTCCATCGAGACCTGGGCATTTCTGGATGCTCTGCAACGGTGTCGTGTTGATTGGCGATACATCGAAGTGCTGAGTTGCCTATATGAGACCGCCACTATTTTCGTCCAGCTCCAAGATCAGAAGACGAACCCTATAAGCCTATAGCGTGGAGTGAGACAGGGGGGTGTTATACCCCCCAAACTATTCAATAACGCGCTGGAGGACGTCTTCAAGACTCTGGATTGGACTGGGCGGGGTATAAACATAAATGGCGAGTACATCTCGCATCTTCGGTTCGCCGACGACATCGTCATAGTTGCGGAGTCGCTGGAGCAACTGGGCTAAATGCTGCATAGCCTAAATGGAGCCTCTCGACGCTTCGGCCTTGGTGTGAACTTGGACAAAACCAAGGTTATGTTCAACGAACATGTCACGCCGAGACCGATTGCCATCGAAGGGTCGACACTCGAAGTTATTCAACAATACTGTTGGGCAGGTTATCCAGCTCGGTAGAAACAACTTCGAGAAAGAAGTCACCAAAAGGATCCAGTTAGGTTGGGCAGCATTTAGCAAACTGCGTCGGGTTTTCTCCTCCCCTTTACCGCAATGCCTAAAAACAAAGGTGTTCGAAAAGTGCGTCCTACCTGTCCTGATTTCATTGACAGTGAGGCTAGTCCACGACTTAAACACGACGACTTAAACTAAAACTTGCGCAGCGGGCTATGGAGCGAGCTATGCTTGGGGTTTCTTTGAAGAATAAAACTCGAAATGTGGCCATCCGACAAAGAACTAAAGTCACAGACATAGCTTGTAGAATAAGCAAGCTAAAGTGGCAATGGGCTGGCTACATCTGCTGAAGGACCGATGGCCGATGGAGCAAATGAGTCCTAGAGTGGAGACCACGAATCGGTAAACGGAAGGTAGGACGTCCCCCAGCAAGATGGACGGACGACCAGAAAAAGGTAGCTGGGATAGACTGGATGCGCAAGGCGGAGGATCGGGTGATATGGCGTAAAATGGGAGAGGCCTATGTCCAGCAGTGGATTGCAATAAGCTAATTGATTTGATTGATTGATTATTATTATTCACATTATGCTACTTCACGCCTCCACCTTTAGGAAGAAGTGGTAAGAAAGCCCCGGCGAGGCGGGCAACAATCGGCCGGGCATCAGAGCGAACGCCAGAGGAACCGACGCACTATATCGAGCAAGACCGACTTTTGCATTTTATCCGCCACCGAATTCCCACTAATCCCGAGCCTCACAAGATGAGTTCAGAAGCTCATTGAGATCAAACCATTGACTGAAATAACAACTGGGACAATGTTTTGAGTTACGCACAGGCCGGCGAATTGTGTCCATATTTATGAGTTTTCTATAATAACTAACTTTGAGGAGCGTTCCGATTTTTTTTTTATATTTAGGACACGTCAATTTGACTTCACCTTGCCTGATGGTAAGCTGAAGGTAAAGTCTCAGGAAAGAGGGCCACCATTACATACACGTACCATGTTAACAATGGTGGCACTCAGCTTGACGGCCTCATCAGAAGAGGATTGTCGTCGCAGCACCGCGTGACGCCCACCGGTCCCACTAATGCTGCGACTACAATCCCCCTGCCCGGCTATACACTTGGTGACCCCTGAACGCAATCAAACCGAAATTGGATTACTATGGATGGTTTTTCGCAATCGTGCACGGTGGTACCCACCCGGCCGAATTTTGTGACAAATTTGTGCCATCAAATTTCTACCTTCTGGGGCCCACTGAAGAGCTGATAGTAACAATAGCAAGATCTTCAGAGCACAACCAACCTCATCTGCCGAACAACGGACGAGGCTCTAGCGTAGGCTTTTCTTGCGTGGGTTTCTCCCAGTTCGACGGTAGTCGCTCCCGCCAATATGCTAAATAAAAAGGTTAGAAGTAGGAATGTAGACCCTAGGCCCCGAAGTGGTAGCTTTGGAGGTAAGCGAAGGCTTAGCGTACAGAAGACTGAAGAGATGCTAGCAGTGGATTGCAATTCTAACAAACTTATTCAATTCAATTAAATTCTTAAGCATTTTGTATGCTTACTTTTTCTAAAGATAGATAAAGATTAAGACGTATATGATATATCGGAGAATTTCGAATATCTGGGACGTGTCTAGGTGGCTCAGTTGGTCAGAGCATCCCCGCGACCAGTCCCTTACAGGGGTGTAAGGGACTGGTCGCGGGATCAAGTCCCGTCCTAGATGTTCTCTTTTTCCGATCTAAATCTTTAGAAAAAACTTATTGAACTTTCTCTTAGCCCGCTGGCAGAAGAAACCTTCCACATGAAAAATAACGATAAACAAGTCACGACCTTACGTAATTGGTAGAAATGAAAACTCCTTGTGTGTTTGCGATACGATGACGCATAAATTCTTTTATATTAAAAGATCTAAACACAAGTGTCCCAAAGAAGTTACCTACGAGTTGTTTCAAAAGATACTGAACGTTGGCTGCACGAGTGATGTCATGTTCTATAAAAGGTAAGGATTTTTGCTCTCAATAGAATCATTCTAATAAATTACGCTCTATTATGAGTCCTACATAAATTATCAACAGCACCCGAAACCGACGGGCTTGCATGAAAGGTAATGACAGTGAAGGAAGCTCGTGAAGTATGTAAGGACAGAAGCAGATGGCGGACTGTTGTCTCTGCCTACCCCGGAGGGAAAAAGGCGTGAGTATATGTATGTATGTATAAATGTTTAGAGTTTATATTTCAAAGGAGAATAACGTTGCTATCCACCACACACCACCTGTTCATCTAGATACCTACATTATAATTATCCTATACGTAATAATAATCGTATTATGGCATGTAATGCGTATGCAATCGTCTTTGTAAGTACTGTCCACTTTTAATCAAATTTATTAAGCAAACAGTGTTTTGATTATTATTAAAGGTCATCTTTAGTTTAATAGTTTAGACACAGGCATCCGTAGCTTAGTGGTGAAGGAGTCGGCTTTACGGTCAAGAGATCGAGGGTCCGAATCCTGGCCATTACACTGCCGACGTGAACCCACTTCTAACAAAAGTAATTTAGCGTTGCTGGCGGGTTTAGGGAGAAATTCAATCCCTAAAGCGGTTAAAAAGAGTTAAGCACGCACTTTTTTATAACACAAAAACGGCTAAAGCTAGGTAGATAAAATTATTCTATTGATTCTTAACACATCCCTGGCTAAGCATTATTGCACACCTCTGGTGGAAACGCAGCCTAAAGTTTTTACAGTTCTGTCGGTAGTAATGAAGACCCCAATGTCAGTCGACCCATATGCCTATTTCTTTCAATTTTAATTATGTTATTTATAATAATATATATTTTTGGTCGAACGGGGCTGCTGCTGATTACAGCAACATTAGATCTTTTGAAAAACTCACCTCTATGGTGACATAGGCATTGAAAGTTTGTAGGAAAGTCCGTCATTTTCAAAAAAGACTTGGTGGCGATAACTGGAAATCAAACATAAGGTAGATTTTAAGTGTGACCAAGACCAGTACAATGGAAATAATACGTTCAGTAATTTTTGCATATATCGCGAACAAACAGAGAAAGACAAGTATTCGGAAAAAAATCGTATAGCATAATAATTATATCAGATGAACAAAGAGTCAAAAAGCTCATCACTTTGGTGAATGCACCACGGTATTAAAAAACTTGATACCCCGATCCACCTTCGGACAAAGAGATAAAGGGTACGGTGGCGGCGGCTAAACTGTAGACATTCCACATATAGACAAAAGCGCTATATGCCGGCGTCTGTCTCTAGACAACTACAATCTGGAAACCTTCAAGTAGCGAATGAATAGGTCTAGGATTTTTTTATGCAGTACAAGCGTGCGCATGGCTAATATTAACTCTGTACTAAGATTGCCTACGAGCTAGATTGTTCTATAATACGAAGAATAGTCATTGCTTTTTTAAATTTTGACTCTATGTGAGGCGTTTATAATTTGGAATACAATTGTTTATCTGTTTTGAACCCTTGCGAGGCCATACTATACATTTAACATCATTATCTCTTTAAGGAGTTTAAGGTATTAAGATCAGATATAATGATAATGTGGCGTGAATAAAAACGGAAAGAGAAAATACTCAAAACATGCAATCAATATGATTGAGGTATTTTCTCCTATTCTACGATAGATCATCACTATTAGCGTCCTAAGAAAACACTTTCATCATAATTAGATCGTGCGAAGTGGAGAGGGAAAAGCAGGAAAGCGGACCCCGGGCTCCGAGGTGTTCACTTCGGATACAATCGGGAATACAAAGTGTTGTGTCCCGATTGTCTTTTTCAGAAGACATTTCTTCAGGGCTTATGAGATTTCTATCTGATCTAAAGAACGAAAAATTCCAAGATTTTGCAGAGATCGAGAAGTTGACTCAATCCATAAACCCCTTATGAAGTAGATGCATCGACAGAATGGATTGATGTGGCTGCTAAGTTGTTCAGTCTTTCAGAGCCTTCACATCAAACGGAAATAATTCACTTGCAAGAAGATGTTTTCTTGCCAATTTGTAAATGTGCATCTATCTCGCCAAGTATCCCAGGATCGCATATAGCTCGCCAAGACATCCGTGCTCGTAATCCAGCCTGGTGCAAGCAATTCCGAATGTTCCGAGTGCTAATTTCAAGCCCAGAGATGGCCCGAACTTCTGCTTTTATTTTAGTAGCGTTGATTGTTGCGTTACCGGCTGCCAGCAACTAATATAGCTCTTTTGGGCAGCAATTTAAACAGTTGGACAACCACTGCGGGGTCGGTCAGCTAAATTACCCATCTCGTGATACCTCTGCAACATGGTCATGACACAGAATTGGGATATGGCGACAACGAACTTCAATATCAAAAAAAATAAATGAAAAGTTTAAATTATCGGATGGTTTCAGCTTGAATAGGATGCTATTAATCTACCTAATGTCGCTGCATGCAATTTAATATGAGTAACGTTATGGCGTTTGTGCTGTTTTTTAGAAAAATAAAATAATAATATAAACAAGCTTTTACTTAAAATCTAGCTGTTGCCCAAGACTTCGTACGCGTTAAGTTCGGAATAGATCAAGGTATGTTTATTTCTGCAGTCTCGATACTAACACGTAAGTATTAAGTTGTTTTATTTAACGGGCCGGATGAGGTGATGTAGTACACTCGTATTACATTTACAATTCTGTCGAAATAGATAGAGAAATAAGTTTAATCAAAATTAATTCTGCCCGATTCTTTAATATATTAGCGTGACGATATGCATTATGAAATGTTTATGCGCCTCTAATCAACTATCTTTTAAGCGTGTGTAACTCTGTGGAGTCTCGAGATTCGTCATTTTACTACCAGGTATAGGCGTGATGAGTTTTACTCCGGATTTTGAGCATGTCTGAGTTCTGCGGAACTATAAAAATTTCGTAAAGATCTCCCTTGTAATAATAAAGTTGTCATCAATAATAATTTAAACCAATTTTGCTCTACCGCTCCTTTCATACCTATAATAACATGATGATATATAGCGCAGTTTATGACAATGCCCTAGATTCTAGGATATTCTTCTAGGGCCTAGAAGAATGTTCAAGCAAAACTTCAACCAAATCTGTTTAGCGATTCTCAAGTGATGCTCAGACATCGATAATTAAAAGCAGACAAACCGACAAACAGACGAGAATTCTAAAAATCACATATTCGTATCGGTATCGCTCCTAGAACACATCAATTATTGAACTATTTTTAACGGATTCTATCGCGATTTATTTGGAGACATGGTCTCCCCGTGAAAAGGCTGCTGAAAAGCAACTGAAACGACGGGATCAATGTAAAATATAAAATCAAATCAAATAAATCGCGATAGAATCCGTTAAAAATAGTTTTATTTCAATGTGTGACATTCGCGTAAACTTCCGAAAGTATCACATCAATTATTTTTTTCGAAAAATATTCAATGTTGGGGCGCCGCATGTAATGCTCGCGAAGGAGATGGCGGAGCGCGCCCGGGAGAGATTTAGAACTCTCCCGGCCCGCCGAGCCCGCAACTTGCTCGCCGCGCGTCGCAGGCGACTCAGGCACCGGAGGTCGCTTAACGACCTCCGTCCTCCATGAGCGCAGGCCTGGGAGTGGTAGGGGGCCATCTCGAAACCGGAGATGACCCAGGGTCAGTCGGGGTGCGAGGGATATGCTCTATGGGCCTGCAGACCCGAGACGGCGTGCGGTTTTAGTCGGTTCAAGCCCGACATAACCACCCCCGCTGGCCGGCGGGGGGGTATCTGAAGGGATTTCAGCACGAAAAAAGAAAAAAAAAGGTACACATTGATATAAAACTATTTTTAACGGATTCTATCGCGATTTATTTGATGTTATTTTATGTTTTACATTGATCCCGACAACATAAGTAACTAAACGGCATAGCATTCACAGTGGAACAGTTGCAATTAGCATTGCATTAAAGTTAAGACCCGGTCTCATTCGTTCGCTTGAATAAGCTCTCCTTTTTTATACAGTCAGCGACCGCGTCAAAAGTAGATGATCATTTTCAGATTAAATAAATTCAAAATAAAATAAAAAATGAGCCCACTAAGTAGTCAAATAGCATTTTCATTGAGAATGCTAATGCCCAAAAATTAATTCTGAAAATATGAAAATGATCATCTACCTTTGGACTCGCGTCTCGTTGTTGCTGATCAGTGCTTTTATTGGTTTTTTGGTTGGCCAGTTAGTGCACATACGCTAACTTGGTGACGTTCATTCTATATTTTTGCCTCAAGTATAGTAACTGGCCACTGACAGACCGTCTTCGACGTATTTGTTTTGCCGGAGCAGCCTGCACCGCCTAAGCTGGACGATAACCATTGCACATTCGGGCCCGCTCATATACCTACCACGTAATGCTCAAAACTCAATTTTTAAAATAAGGGTCTCACATCTCGATTTTTAAAATAGGGGATTTTCAAAAATAAGCTATGTGAGGGTAGATTTTAGAATGTACCACATCATATGTACAAACGCTGAATCAGTAACTGATATCTTTTTTTTTTCGTGCGGAAATGACCTCGGATACCCGGCGGATATGTCGGGCTTGAACCGACTTACACGGCACACCGCCTCGGGTCTACAGACGCCGGGGTGTAAGGTTACCCATAGAGCATATTCCTCGCACCCCGACTGACCCTGGGCCATCTCCGGTTTCTAGATGGCCCCCTCGGGTTTGGGAACCACGGTGTCCCCGTCTTGCCCCGATTTTATCTGTTGTCCAATGTATCAGCTCAAAGTTGACTATAGACGCAAATTATTGTTCGAATTAAATTAAATTCTGATACAGATGCCCGGAAATTATTCGAAGGATAAAAAGTTGGCTATGTGTTAATCCAGACTATGATCTATCTGTGTAACAAATTTTAGCCAGATCTTTTCAGCCGTTTGAGCGTGATTGATTAACAAACACCCAAACTTCTTCATATACTTTCACATTAATTTATAAAGTAGGATAAGTAGATAACTTTATTTCAGGTGAAAATTCACAATCATACTTTGCCTTTGCCTTTGAGGTACGGAACCCTAAAGGCCACGGCCGCGGTTGCCCAAGTCGTTGGGCCGCTCCGGCGGCGGCTGGGTCTCGAGGAGGCTCTGCACAAATCCGAGGCCTTGTTCTTTCATGGACCTCGGAGCGAGCCACCTGATGAATACAGCCTAATGGTATGAGGCATTAGTATCGGCATCGAGCCCCAAATGAAGTATTTGGGGCTCATACTTGACGGCCGGTGGCACTTCGGAAAACATCTCCGAAGTTTGGTCCCCAAGCTGAAGGGCACAGCTTACGCTTTGGCGCGGCTGCTTGCCAACATGCGGGGACCCGATGTCTCCTGCAGGAGACTCTACGGGGGTATCGTGCGGTCCATGGCCCTATATGGGTGCCCAGTGTGGGCGGAGGCCCTGAAGGCCAACAAAGCCGGGCTGCTGCGGCAACCGCAGCGGGTGATGGCGAACAGGGTCATAAGGGGGTACCTTACGATCTCCTTTGAAGCGGCGAGTCTCCTTGCTGGAACTCCACCATGGGAGCTGGAGGCGAGAGCCATTGCAGCCCTTTACAAGTTGCGCAAGGAGGCGCTGGAGTTGGGACGGAAAATCGAGGCGCAGAAATCCCAGCTTCGCCAGGCCATTCTGGTGGAGTGGAAGGAACAACTTGGGCAACCAAGTGCCGGGCACGCCGTTGTTTAGGCGGTAAGACCCGTTATGGAAGATTGGCTCGAGAGGCGACACGGAAACCTCTCGTACCGACTGACGCAGGTGATCTCCTGCAAGGGGAGCTTCGGGAACCACCTGCATCGGATCAGGAAGGAGCCACCGTCTGAGTGCCAACACTGCGACGTGAGCGAAGACACGCTGGCAGAGTTCCCAGCGTGAGAGGTCACGAGGCAAGAACTCGAGGCGGCAACCGGGGTGTGAGTCCTCTCGCTCGGCGCTATGTTTGCGGCCATGTGGCGGAGTGCGAGCGCGTGGGCCGCCGTCGCCTTCTTCTGCGAGTAAGTAATGCTCGAGAAGGAGGCGGCGGAGCGAGCACGGGAGAGATTTAGAACTCTCCCGGCCCACCGAGCCCGCAACATGCTCACCGCTTGGCGCAGGCGACTCACGACGCCGGAGGTCGCTCAACGATCTCCGTCCTCCATGAGCGCAGGCCTGAGGGTGACAGATGAGGCCGTCATTCTCCCCAGCAGAAGCAGGTTGCCCCCTCTCCGGGCCAAGTTGGGGACAACGTGGTTCCCACACCCGAGTGAGCCATCTTAAAGCCGTAGATGACCCAAGGTCAGCCGGGGTGCGAGGGAATTACGTAGGCCGCCACCGCCTCCTTCTGCGAGCAAGTAATGCTCGAGGAGGCGGCGGAGCGAGCCCGGGAGAGATTCAGAACTCTCCCGGCCTGCCGGGCCCGCAACATGCTCGGACGGCGACGGTTTTAGTCGGTTCAAGCTCGACATAACCACCCCCGCTGGCCGGCGGGGGGGTATCAGAAGGGATTTCCGCACGAAGAAAGAAAAAAAGAAACAGAATCCTAAAAATAAGCATGACAAATCGGTTGACAACTGGTGAAGATATAGCTTCTTCCATTTTTGAAGTCAGTTGAAAAGTTATACCCAAATAAATAATACTAAGAATATGGAAATTGAACATTTCTTTTTGAACAGTAGATGCAGCAAAGGTGTACCATGGCTTTTACATTTCTGTTAACATCTGCTTACCACTTCAAAGTGTGTAATGTAATGTTGTTGTAAACGATGTAAACAGTCAACAAACATAATTGCACAAATCCTGGGAGTAATTTTAACATTCATTGAAGAGTTTCCGGGACAACTTCATCTTATCTTCACCAATCTGTCAACCACCATATAATATTCTTCCAAATAAAAAAGAAACATCAAAATCGGTTGACAATTCGGTAAGATATCGCTGAACAAGATGCAAAAAAAAAAACATTCCATGTAGGTTAAAACTATAGAGAGTGCTTCTCTCGAAAAACTTCAAGACAGTAACTTTGAGGATATATATTGTCTATTTATTTAGTCTGACCATGTGAAACTAATTTTAAGACCTTCGTAAGACGTTGAAAGAATAGTGTTTGATCCTGAAGTTACAGATATGCTTACAATTTTACCTTTACCTTTTCTTAATGAGTCTGATGCTTCGGAACACGAAATATAAGTTTGCATTTTATGAATTTTTCATTTTTGACTAATATTTCCATTAGAATAAACATTTTTCTTTTTGTGGGGACTTTGAGCATTACTTTGTACGGCGAGGCCCAAGTGTGCATTGGTACATCGATATTCAATTCTAGGCAGCACAATCTGGATGCATCCGAGGTGAACACAGGTTAGTCAGCATTATAATGACTATAGTTTATAGTCATCCTCCTTTTTATGTTAAAAGGAAAAATTCTTTGCTTAAAATTATATTTCTATATAAGTATAGCCCCCATGTCGGTAATATACTTGGCTTGTAAGTGGACAAATAGCGTCATGATAAAGAAGATAAGATAGTTAATAGTGACTAATTAAATTGTGTAATCAGCTTTATACAATAACCTTTCTAGAAGAAACATAGTCTATCATATCCTTTGAGTTATTTACAATAACAATTACACTTTACCAATTACAGACCGATATTCTTAGCAATCCATGGATTCTCCGTGCGGGTGCCGGGTCCATCGCGTTGCTGAGTTGGGAACTCGGGACAGTGCCTGGGACTTGCGACCCAAGTGTAGGTTTAGAAGGGGCCCCTTTTGTTGATGTACATCAACACTCACCTTCACTACCCAAGTTCCCCTCCCTGCCTAACCAAATTTGATACGAACCTACTAGTGCCTCTTTAGACATTCGTCCTAGTAATGAGCTTATTGTAGCTCTCGATAGGCCTAGATCTTTAAGTAGGTTATAGAGAGATTTTGCTGGTATACCTCTCGGTCCCACTTCCACTGCATACAAATTAACCACGTAACCGTTTTTGATTAATTCGTTTGTGAGATCATAGTATTTATTTTTCTTAATTGTGTGGTCCTTCGGTATATTTGTTTCCCACGGTACAGTAAATTCCACAAGAACCACATGTTTCAACCTCTTAGAATAAAGGAATATGTCAGGTGTAGATGACGAAACCCCAACATCCTCCGGAATTTTATAGTGCTTTTCATACGTGTCGATTAGGAGAGTCCAATCTGGGGCAGTATCTAAGATTGAATAAGGTTTGTTCCTGGATGTTATGGATGAACCTTCAGACACAAAATTGATATGACGTCTGTTAGTAGTCAATCCTTTTTGGGCTCTAGCTACTGCCAGACTCATTGCTTCACGTATGATGATAAGCACCTTATTGTGGCGGCGTGAGTATTGGCCTCTATCGAGAAGCACCCTACATCCTACTAATATGTGTCTAGCCGTCACTATTGCCTCACCACAAGTATAACATTGTTTTTCTGTGGCCTTCCCCCACCTTACCAGATTACTCTGGTCTGGGAGGGTCATCTGAAAGGCGTTAAGATAGAATTTTAACAGGGCCGGCGACCATAGATCAAGGTGCGCCACTTTAAGGCCATCGGTATGCAGAACTCTCCCATTGTCAACCATATGAAACCCCATATTATAAAACGTAAACAAGCTTTTGAATCATGGTTGATCATAAATAACAAATAAATTATACTAGCTAATTCCGCTAGTATAATTCTACCAAACCATACTATTCATTCTTTGTTAATATTTCTCTTTTTCTACACCTATAATGCTTTTTTTTTTGTTTCCTCTTCATTGAAAGGCTTGATTGCACTAGAGTCACTAGACGATTACGTCGCCTTAATCAAGAGTACAAGAATTTTAATTTACATTTTCTTTTGATAATTTCTATTTGTGATTTAGACTGCACTTCACCATTGAAAACTTGTTCAACTAAACTAAGTATTCACGGTTTAGTCAATGTCTTCCATTGAGTAAAACGTGAATAGTTAGTTTAGTTGGATTCCACCAGTGCAAAACAGTGCTAATATTAAAAAGAGGAAAGCTTTGATTGTCAGTTTGTTTGCATTGAATAGACTCCGAAACTACTGGACAGATTTCAAACAATCTTTTACCCTTAGAATGCTTGATTATGCCTGAGTAACATAGGCTACTTTTTATCTTGATATTCCCATGGGATTAGCACTTTCGTGCATACTGGCTGCTTTGGCAACTTTTAAATATGTAACAATATCTTTTATTATATAAATTCAAATTAATTCAAGTGACAGTACATAGTTAGAGACCGTAATCTTAGCAATCCATGGATTCTCCGTGCGGGTGCCGGGTCCATCGCGTTGCTGAGTTGGGAACTCGGGACAGTGCCTGGGACTTGCGACCCAAGTGTAGGTTTAGAAGGGGCCCCTTTTGTTGATGTACATCAACACTCACCTTCACTACCCAAGTTCCCCTCCCTGCCTAACCAAATTTGATACGAACCTACTAGTGCCGCTTTAGACATTCGTCCTAGTAATGAGCTTATTGTAGCTCTCGATAGGCCTAGATCTTTAAGTAGGTTATAGAGAGATTTTGCTGGTATACCTCTCGCTCCCACTTCCACTGCATACAAATTAACCACGTAACCGTTTTTGATTAATTCGTTTGTGAGATCATAGTATTTATTTTTCTTTATTGTGTGGTCCTTCGGTATATTTGTTTCCCACGGTACAGTAAGTTCCACAAGAACCACATGTTTTAATCTCTTAGAATATAGGAATATGTCAGGTCTAGATGACGAAACCCCAACATCCTCCGGAATTTTGTAGTGCTTTTCATACGTGTCGATTAGGAGAGTCCAATCTGGGGCAGTATCTAAGATTGAATAAGGTTTGTTCCTGGGTGTTATGGATGAACCTTCAGACACAAAGTTGATATGACGTCTGTTAGTAGTCAATCCTTTTTGGGCTCTAGCTACTGCTAGACTCATTGCTTCACGCATGATGATAAGCACCTTATCGTGGCGGCGTGAGTAATGGCCTCTATCGAGAAGCACCCTACATCCTACTAATATGTGTCTAGCCGTCCCTATTGCCTCACCACAAGTATAACATTGTTTTTCTGTGGCCTTCCCCCACCTTACCAGATTACTCTGGTCTGGGAGGGTCATCTGAAAGGCGTTAAGATAAAATTTTAACAGGGCCGGCGACCAGTCATAGATCAAGGTGCGCCACTTTAAGGCCATCGGTATGCAGAACTCTCCCATTGTCAACCATTCATTTTGGATTTCCAAATTCATCGCGTGCACTCGATATTTATCATTTTCGTCTTGTTTTAGAAAGGACTTAAGTATATCCTGGTCCCTTTCTGGCTCTCGTACTCCCAACCCCACTCTGTTTGACTGGGCCCCTATCATAAATCGTTTATGGAATAGAAGTCTAGATTCAAGCTCGGACGCGTTATTATCTTTCGGGAGTGCCCTGATTGTGACATCTTGGGATTTTCCTAAGATGTGGGCTTTGGTAACTCTAAGATGTTTATAGAGCTCCGATGGTTTCTTAAGTTTCATCCCAAAATTATTTTGATCCCTAAATAGAGCAGAGGAATCAGCAGAGTGCGCTAGTCCAAGCCACGATTTTAGCGATTTTATGACAGTTGCATCTATTTTCGCCAGTAAGGTTTTACCGAATTCATACACCAGAAAAGGCCAAGTCAGACGTGATGTTAAGTAGTTGTCATATATCCAAGCTTTTTTGATATTGTTTAGTGGTATCTGATCTATCTTATTTAGGTCATTTATAAACGTATCGACAACTTCATCTAAGGATGGTGTGCGTCCTTTATAGTCTATCTTTCTCCCAAGAAATTTAAATGGCACCGATTCAGCGACTATGGAAACTGGTTTACCCCCAATGAAGAGTCCCGGGTCGTAAGAGGTAAATTTGGTGTCCCGTCTACCCAGACATAGACAGTGACACTTACTGGGCTTCGTCCTCAGTCCATTTGTCCACGAACAGAACTCATCGACTTCCTTTAATAGTTCCTGACATTGTTTTGGATTGCGCGTCAGTATTGCGAGATCGTCAGCAAAAGCTAAGATGGACTCTGAGTATATGTTATTTACTTTAAACCGATAACCCCATTTCTTTTCGTGACGTATTAACTTGGTAATTAAGATATTAATTACTATGTTAAATGCTATTGGTGACAAGCAGCATCCCTGAAACAGTCCCACATTATACCGTAATGGTCCTGTGTGCACTTCTTGGAAGCTTATAGCAAATTTTAGCTGGGAGTAATACGACTCGATTATCTCTATGACCACGGGCGGAAAGTTATACCATTGCAACGCGTATACCATAAGGTAATGTGGAATTGAGCCAAATGCATTTTCTAGGTCTATCCAACATACCGTTATCTGTCTTTCGTATTTTCTGGCATCTTTTAAGCTTTCCGCTAACAGACTATTGTGTTCCAGACAACCAGAAATGCCGGGTAAAAACCCTTTCTGGTGGTTAGGTCCGAAATACCTATTGTTAATCATAAAATGACACATTTTTGTTTGTAGAATTGAGAAAAATATTTTTGAAATTGTGTTAGTTAGTGCTATCGGTCTAGTATCTTTAGGATGGGTCACTTCATGTTTTTTTGGAATGAGAACGAAAACCGCTTCGCCAAATGCGACTGGTATATTCTTTTCTGACCAGATTTTACTGAATATATTTGTGAGATGTTTACGAACTGTTGGACATTTTTTATACACTATATATGGAACCCCATCAGGGCCCGGAGCCGATTTAGATGATTTCTTTTTTATTTGTATCTCTATTTCCTCTATGGTAGGTGCATTCCCTTGGAATTGTACTAGAGGGTCGTGAGGTCTTTGGGTTTCCGGTTGATTGTATGGTGTTCTGCATTTAAGTATTTCATAAGTGTTTTTGTAATGTTCGTAAGTTTGTTCTTTGGTCAGAAGAAGTTTACCATTTTGGCTTTTAAAGATGTTTTTTGAGTACTGAAAAGGGTTTTTATATATATATATTATAATGATTAATTTATGCGAATAGTGCAAATAATTTAAATTGTTGCAATGGTTTCATATCACACTAAACAAACAAATTACAA
Organism: Cybosia mesomella; assembly: GCA_946251805.1. Classification (NCBI taxonomy): domain Eukaryota; kingdom Metazoa; phylum Arthropoda; class Insecta; order Lepidoptera; family Erebidae; genus Cybosia; species Cybosia mesomella. The sequence continues at coordinate 22,628,796 of OX276401.1, forward strand.
TTGAATTGCTATCTCTTTATAATTGTTTACATATTTGAATGAGCAATAGATGTGGCTAAATAATTCTTAATATTGTGAATAAAATATGTTGCAGCATGTACTAACATTATCAAACTTAGCGATTTTTTTTTAAATACATATTATGCCAGTTCTTAATTTAAAAACGAGACAGTAGCATCAAATAATATTACATTGAATGTTTTTTTTTTTTATCTTTATGCTGATACACCCTAAGGCTCTTCCCTCGCCCCGCCCCGCCCTCACAGGAGCTAACGGGTAAGATGGGTATGTGTGACTTGAACTGACCAAAAACACAGGTTTTCTTTCACGTCAGTCATGTAGTATGAGGAAACTGGTGCTCGAGAAAGAAAATTACCCTACAAATCTATAATAAAATTGTTTCATAAAATATAAGGAAAAGCGTTTAGGAGTATGATTAAATACAACAATGGTTTAGTTTTAGTTCTATTTCACCATTAGCATTCTTCATGTTCAAAGACAATTCAATAACAAATGATAAATTCCAAACTTTTCCCTATTTAATTTCACTCAAACCTTTTCAAATTCAACTTTAACTCTGCAGGTAATTGGATATTTAGTATAAACATTTGTCTGCTACAGTCAAAAATAGAACACTATTCAAATTTACCCTGACCATGGATGTTAGGGAAAAAAGACCCACTGTTAGAAGAGTGCACTTCCAAAAATGTGTGGTATGATTTACTCGAGCATTCTAAATAAAGTCAGATCTCCTTTGAATATTGAATCTACAGCCACAAGCAGAATAGGTAGGTGGTAGAGTCAAGCAATACTCATTTTGGCCGTTGCATGAATGGGCCTACTCGACCGGGGAAGCGCTACCCTCTCACAGAATATCGACGCCAAGTAACAGTATTTTAACTGTTGCGTTCCGTTTGGTGAGTGAGAGTGCCGGAGCCCAAATTCCTTTCCCATCCCCTCCCAAACTCCTTTCCCATCCCCTTTCCTTTACAGGGTCGGCAACGCGAGTGTGACGCCACTGGTGTTGCACACGTCCATAGGCCGCGGTAACCGCTTCCCATCAGGTGGGCCGTGTGCTTGTCTGCCACCTTAGTGGTATAAAAAAAAAAAAAAAGGAAGAATAAGGGTAGACCGGGAAGCCACCAGGAGAAACACAGCCTGAAGGCACAAATATTTCTGTTGATGGCCAAAATGGTCATCTTTCTAACATGTAACTTCAACTAACTCATGTCTACCTTACCACAATGTAGAATCAATAGATTTGGTAACTTATTTTAATCACACTCACAATACTTATTATATGCCTTGAATAATTAATTATATTAATATATGAACACTGAAGACTAAGGATTTTTAGATCGGAAAAAGAGAACATCTAGGACGGGACTTGAACCCGCGACCAGTCCCTTACAGGGGGAATGCTCTGACCAACTGAGCCACCTAGACACGTCCCAGATATTCGAAATTCTCCGATACATTATACGTCTTAAGGCGACGTTGGAGCCATCTACCGTAATTCTTGCGAACTACGGAAACAATGAATAACTTTACAGTCATTTTTAAACATTGTTTTTTGATGACTCCGCCTAATTAATTCAATTAAATTTTTAAGCAATTTGTATGCTTACTTTTTTCTAAAGATTTTTAGATCGGAAAAAGAGAACATCTAGGACGGGACTTGAACCCGCGACCAGTCCCTTACAGGGGGAATGCTCTGACCAACTGAGCCACCTAGACACGTCCCAGATATTCGAAATTCTCCGATACATTATACGTCTTAATTGAATTAATTAGGCGGAGTCATCAAAAAACAATGTTTAAAAATGACTGTAAAGTTATTCATTGTTTCCGTAGTTCGCAAGAATTACGGTAGATGGCTCCAACGTCGCCTTAAGACGTATAATGTATCGGAGAATTTCGAATATCTGGGACGTGTCTAGGTGGCTCAGTTGGTCAGAGCATTCCCCCTGTAAGGGACTGGTCGCGGGTTCAAGTCCCGTCCTAGATGTTCTCTTTTTCCGATCTAAAAATCTTTAGAAAAAAAGTAAGCATACAAAATGCTTAAAAATTTAATTGAACTGAAGACTAAGTATTGATTATAATACTGCGATGAACACAAACTTAAACATACCAGTGTTTATTAATAAACACATTATTGGTGAAATAACTAAAATGCACACACAACACATTAATCAGTGATAGTATGACTGAATACTTTATTTTTTATTATAATATAATAATATGGTACTGATAAACAATACTGAACTCAGTATTGCTATCTTTGTTTTAACATCAGATAAAAAGAGATAGGATAAGAATTCCTCACTCATGGTTTGTGTATGATAACTCTGTAACCTGTTACTTACACCGTGTGTATAGTTTTGATTATATTTTTTGAACTGTTTACAGTTTTTAAATGGGTTTAGTAGAATTGAAATCACCCAGGACGAAAGTATCATACCATCCTACAGGAAACTGTAGCTAAATAACACAACTTTCTGAGTATAATATTAATATAGGTACAACCTTTTAAGTTACTTTTCTATCCCTAAACAACTTTTTCTTGATAATAGAAACTCTGGCACTTTTCTGTATGCCCAAGTGTATTTGCAGTATTCATGATGATTGTTAAATGATGAGTGTAAAATTGTTAACAAAGAAATAAAATCATATTCACATTTATGATAATGATTATTAGTTAAGATAATGCTTATGTGACATCTCTAATTTGGAAAAATAGTTTTATTATTAGGCCAATACCCAACATGGCGGGAACACATCGCTCTACGTACTCCTCTGCTTTCAGAGGAGGCAGGATGAGCGATGCTGTTAGTGGTGAGATGGCCCAGGGTCAGCCGGGGTGCGAGGGATATGCTCTATGGGTAACCTTACACCCCGGCGTCTGAAGACCCGAGACGGCGTGCGGTTTTAGTTGGTGCAAGCCCGACATAACCGCCCCCGCTGGCCGGCGGGGGGGTATCCGAAGGGATTTCCGCATGATAAAAAAAAAAAAAAAAGAAGGGTACTTATACCCAAAAATATATTGGTACCGAATACCGATTCTGTTGTTACAAGCACTTTTGTAACAACAGAATCATTGACATGACACCATAGATGACTATTTTTTTATGTTTTTCTAGTGCAGCTAAGATAATACTGCACAGTTTATGAAACGATCTGGATTTGAAATACATTTAAAAAAAAATAATTTAATACATATCATTTCCTAGTTTCTTATAACAAAATTAATCAATGTGGGTAAGTTCAGCATAGACCACAAATTTATTTACAGAACACAACATAACTTCACGCCTGTATCACTGAAGGGGTAGGCAGAGGTGTATTACACACCCACGATTCGCCAGTTATGTTAAGGTCCCAATGTAATAGGGGGCGAGCCTATGGCCATCTACCGGGAACATTATTAAGCAAGCAATAATTAACATTGATTAGTGCACACATAACTACGAAAATTCAGAGGTGTGTGCCCGGGGCGACTTGGGATCGAACTCGACACCTCGTCTTAGCAGTCCATTACATACGCCACTGGGCTTTCGCCGCTTACATTTTAACAATATATTTATTAATTGTTTGTTAAAATATTATATAAAATATAACAATGTCAAAATTTAACTGTAGTTGTGTTTGTAAGAATAAATGAAATTGAATAATAATTTTAAAATTCTTAAAATAAAGTTGCATAATTCATTCAAACAGATTATAATCAGCAAAAGAAAGTAAACAAAAAACAAAATGTTTTAAAACTCTTCTCACATGAATCTAGACATTGTATTATCATGCAATCAGCTGTGTGCTGTGTAAACAAATATTATTGATCTAGAGCCTAGCAGAGCCACAATTTCAAATAAGTAGTATGCAAAGTCAATTTTTTATAAAACCTATAATTATAAACAAAAAATATCTATGGATGTAATTTGCGGTTGTCATATCAGATTATTACTATTTAACTAATTTTTCAGTATTATGACAATGTGCACTACTGCCTCACATTATCAAAGTCGATCAGGAAATGGTAACAAGAACAGTCTGTTAGCCATACATACTTCACAGTCCAATCAATTAAAAATCGACACGAAATTTTCTATACTTTTTCTTTCAAGGTAGCAATTATGTTGTTCAATAGCCATTTAATTTCACCTACATAGTAAGTGGAACATGATTGTTGCAAAAACAAAAACCCATGCTCACCAATGCAAACCACTTCTTACACGAAATCGTGAAATATCGCGGAACTCACAAGTTGGAGGTCACACGTCTTGACATTTTCTTGTTTGGAGTAATAATAATACTTAGTGAAGGGCGATACATCTACTGGCGTATGAAACAACACATAGATAGTTGCAATTCTTCACTAAGGTATATGAATTTACACTACCACATAAAAACAGATAAAGTATTTACCTGGCAATTATTCAACGTCTCGAAATTACTGTTTTCCTTTTGTTAACAGATGTCATTCGTAATCAACACTCTGCGCATATCGTACACATAATCCCATAGATTTTCAACACAACAATGTTCACGTAAATTATTTCAACATATGAAACAAACACAAACCTAGTATCAACTAAACACTGCAAAAACAATAATTTCACTTTAGTTGCCTTCCCACCGTATACTTCGCTTTTACCTACTGTATTGTACTGTATACTGCTGCTTGCGAATTCGTGATTATCGTGATCGTGATTGTCTTCGTGACGAAATTGACGTTTAGTGTCTGTGCTATTGCTTTGCTTTTTTGACCAGCCATAGACAATTTCTGCGTGCGATACAATAAATAGTTTTTTTTTTCGTTTCTAGGTAACATTGAACGAAGTACAAAACCCTACGATCTATACTTTCATGCTCAGGACAGGACTCAACTCTCCGTTTGGTGTAGGCAGAAATAATAGCCCTCCATTTGTGTAATCCAACATTATTCAAAGTCTATGTCTATATCTTCCACACAAACACCTAACCACGACGCTCTTATAGTTCAGCTGAAGGAGAGAGATGGAGCTATACGGTGTCTCTCTCTCTTTCAGCTGTATAAGTTACAGAAGCGACAGTTACAATATTCTTTTCTGGGTTGTTAGCAACAATTTAGACTTTATCTCACCTATAAAACTTAACCAGTCTTTTTTTTTGAGCTGAGCGTAGCGAAGCTCTTATTCGTGGCTATGCCGTTTGGTCGAGACTGTACTCCTCCGGAACCACAATAGCGATCTTAACCAAATTTGCCATGGTGATAGTTTATACACCGCTGAGTGTTTAGAGGGGTTAACTGTTCAAATACAATGTACCATTGAGGAATAATCGTCGAAAAACAGTTTCACGAGCGCGTGGCCTTAGCTATGCGCGCGACCGTATTAAGATGCCTTATTTTTCAAGTAAGAGTCCTGAATAAAATAATCATTTCAAAGCTAAATGATCTTTTAATGATACGCTAATGAATTTTGAAAAAACTGGCTTTTCTAAAAGTCTAAAACTAAATCCATTGTAATTAAATGTCCTAAAATATTTATTTATAATTTGACCACTTTTTACCATAACGTTATGTCGTTAATTTGTTATTGGGTAAATACATATTTTCAGGTGCGTACCTGCCGACATCCGGTGCGCGGACCGCATCACACTCTCCTTAATTGATGACAGTATTTGAATACCTTATTATAGCAGTTTTGTACGTATTTTTATATACAAGACCTGGCAACCCTTTTGCAAATTTCCATAGACAATTAACAAAAATGAAAATGTCCGTCGTAAAAGATACGCTCTAATTTATTTTGTGACTATAATAAATGTGGCCTGCGATGTGAATATTTTGTAGTATTTATATTCTTTTAAGTGCATATAATCTACGAAAATGATTGTTCAGGAGCCTATACAGGTGTGTAAGAATTTTTTTCCAGGAACTGTCAAAATAATTTCGTGGAGACGTTTTATTCAATAATTAAATTCCCACAGGTTATCGTTTGGGATTGTCTTAATAATTATGCATACGACAACGCTATTTTTCTGGCCGAGAGATTACATGCTGAAGGTACTACTCTATTACGGTTATTGTCTTATTAAAAGTTATAGCCTCAATAATATTTAGCTCTTGCAGTTTTAGTGTTACTATTGATTTTTACGTAATTCTTGATTTTGAAATTCATGAGGCGCTTTGAATAAAATTACCGTATTAATTAATTATTCATTTTTTCAGTTACTTCTGAAGAAACTGCTTTTCTATTAGGAACATGTTATTATAGAGCTGGAAGAGTAAATGAAGCACATCATTTGTTACAAAACATGTCATTAGCCCTGCCACAAGCCAGGTTTTTATTAGCTAAATGTTCCATTGATTTAAAATCGTAAGTACGAATTATTATCTACCCATTAATGTTTTTAGTAACATCAGAAAAGAAAGCTTGTTGCTGCAGATTGTTATCATATTTCAAACTATAATTATAAAATTTGTATTAAATCATGTAATTTTCAGGTACAAAGATGCTGAGATTGCACTGGGATCTAATATGGATATTGTTGCTTCTGAATTTGGTGAACAAGCTCCATATGCATTACAACTTCTTGCCAAAATATATAACATTACTGAAAGAAGAAGTAAAGCTGCTGATGCACATCGGAAAGCACTGTCACTGAATCCATTCATGTGGAAATCATTTGCACAACTTTGTAACATGGGTGAGAAAGTAGATCCCCACCAAGTGTTCCAAATGAATAATACTGACTTTACATTTGGTGTTACAACTTTAGTAAATCTAGTCAGCAATTCTGAAAATATCTCATTTGTGAATAGTAACATTCCTAATAACACAGCTATCAATTCTAATGTCACACCAAATAACATTACTACAAGAACTCCTATTACAATGTCCACGAGCATTACACCTGAGACACCAGCACCTAATAGGAGAATGCATAGTGTGTTCAGTGGTATGTCACCTATCCCATTCTCTCCATTATTTGGCATGTTGCCTATGGAAGAATCTCCTGTACTATATACTCCAACACTCACAGACTCTAATGAGCAGAAGGCCATACCGAAGATAGTAAATTCATTGAGAGCACAAATGGGACAACTAAAAGATGCTGTTTTTAGTCCAGCTCCAAGGTGTACCCTTGGTCCTGCTCCTCGACGGTCATCCAGATTATTTAGTAATAATAACAGCAGTTATTCAGTTAAAGAAAACAATAAATCACCAAGTAGAAAATTTGTAGCCCCTAAGAGTCCCTCAAGAAAAAATAAACAGCGTACAGCCAAAAATATTAAAAGCAATTCTGTTGATGTAAATGAAAGAAGCAAAGGTGTCGAAACAATAACACCTACAATCCCACCAAAGAATTCAAATGGTGCAGCTTTGTTAAATTTAATGCGAGATTTAGGAGATGCTTATAAATGTCTTGCATTCTTAGACTGTAAAAATGCTATTAAATTATTCCAAGAGACCTCGCCAAAGCAACTTATTTCACCTTGGGTACAGACAATGATAGCTAAAGCACATTATGAACTGGCACAATATGAGGCAGCTGCAAAAATTTTTGCTGAAATTAGAAAACATTATCCAAATCGCACAGAGGGTATGGATATTTATAGTACATGTTTATGGCATTTACAAAGAGAGGCACAATTGTCAGCATTATCCCAAGAATTAGTAGAATTGAACAGAAAGGATCCTATTGCATGGCTCGCAGCTGGAAACTGCTTTTCACTCCATAAAGAACGTGAAACAGCATTGAAATTCTTCAAACGAGCTGTACAACTAGATCCTGATGTCGCCTATGCACATGCTTTATTGGGCCATGAGTATGCAGTAGCTGAGGAGACAGACAAAGCTCTTGCCAGTTTTAGAGCAGCAGTTAGTATCGATCCAAGAAATTATGTGGCATGGTTTGGCATTGCGACAGTATATGCTCGACAAGAACGCTGGAAACCCTCAGAAGTGCACATTCGTAGAGCTCTTACTATACATCCTCACTCAGGAGTTTTAAGGTGCCAATTAGGATTAGCACAAGCTGCTTTGGGCAAAATGGAACGAGCCCTTGCTACCCTAGAGAGGGCAGTGGCATTAGATACAGAGAATCCATTGTGTCGTTTCCATAGAGCATCAGTATTACTGCGTGCTGGTAGACCAGAAGATGCATTAGCAGATCTACATCATTTAAAAGATATTGCTCCAAGAGAATCCTTAGTGTATTATTTACTTGGAAAAGTCCATAATAAGTTAGGTAATTCCCATTTAGCACTTATGCACTTCAGTTGGGCTACAGATCTAGATCCAAAAGGTACAGGAGGCCACATTAAAGAGGGCTTTGACCCTTCTAAACAAGAAGATCCTCCAGAAAAATCAACTTAAGTTATATGACGAATTTTCAAGGATTGCTGAATCGCCTACACTGTGTTGTCGGCAATGCAGTCAATAATTGACTGATCCTATGTAAATATCGCTCCCACCTGTCGAGCTCTTAACTGACACCAAATTCTTCCAACAAAGCTTTATGGAGTTCGATGGGTGTGCGTGGTGGCATTTCGTTGCTGTAGTAGTAAGGGCGTATGTGGATAATATGTTTATATAGAGTAAGATGTGGATATTTCTAATGTTATCCTAGATTATTATATATATCTTGTATAGCTAATAACTACTAGAAAGAAAAGAATATAATTTTTAAAACAATGATGCTTTTGAAAGATAAAAAAGACTCAGAGCTTTGATCTCAATGGGAAGATGTTTGTAAATGATTATCTTATAAATTGATGTTTCAAATTATTACAATGCCATAATTATGAATTCCTGATTACGAAGTCTACTAATGTTTGCCTCATATATTTGTACATATAAATCATGCTGTTCCAGTACGTAGGGGATGCCAGGGGGACCGCTGGCGGTAATTTGTTGACACCTTATTAATCATGTCATACATAATTTCCACAAAGTTATATATATATATATATATAAATCGGAACTCCCTGCATGTATATTTTATTTTTGTGACATAACAGCTTTGAATGTTAGGTTAACTGAGGTCATTCATTATAAAATGAAAATATGGCAAACAATAACAGTTTGAACTCTATCAAGATCATAATTGTTAGTATCAATATAAAATCCTTTCATGTGTATGTACATAAATTAACTAGCACAGTTTGTCACTTAAAATCACCAATGAAATGCTAGGTCAGTGGATATATTTGTTTAGACCACCTCTATTGATTATGTATGAACTTATAAATAAAACTGATGTAACTTAGGCTGTTGTTTTATTGTGAATATTAAAACAGTAATTGACACTTATCAGTATGTGTCGGGAAGCAGGGAGTGTCCGGCTAAAGATCGACTTGCTTCGATTTTGTCGAGCGTTCTCTCTATCGCATATCAGACGGACAGTTGGATTATAAAGTTAATATAGACACAATACACCATTAATAACTAAAGCGACACACGACACTGACACTATTCGACTAGAATAAGCTGGCACCATGTAGTTCAGGTGACGGTAATTCTTAATGGGTCGTCTTGTGATCATTCTCCTAATCATAGATTTCCCAGTGTTCAGCATGTAAAATCGCAAAAAAATGAAAATAACATTATAACATTTACCAACTTGTGTTGGTAAACCCTAAGATTTACCGGAAAATGTTAGGATTTACCGTAGTTCCGTCTTTTACAGTAACATATAATATAATTTTTACAAACAATAAATAATAAATCTGACCCGTTCTTTTTTTTTTCGTGCGGAAATCCCTTCGGAAACGGCGGAAACCCCCCCGCCGGCCAGCGCGGCAGCGGGGGCAGTTTTGTCGGGCTTGAACCGACTAAATAAATCTGACCCTGGGGTAAACGGGGTATAAATAAATGATATTGTGGTTTCTAATATAATTTTTTTCTAAACTGAATAGTTTGCGCGAGAGACACTTCCAAAGTGGTAAAATGTGTGTAGGTACTTCTAAAATAAGAGAATGATAAAAACCTTCAATTAACTCAAATATAAAAATTAAAAAACAAAACATTATGTTACTTGCTGCTACGGAACCCTTCATGGGCGAGTCCGACTCGCACTTGGCCGCTTTTTTTTTGCGGAAATCGCCACGGTTGCCCCCCGCCGCGCCGGCCAGCGGAGGTGGTTTAGTCGGACTAGAACCGAACAAAACCTCACGCCTTCGTCTCGGGTCTTTAATGTCGGAGTGCAACGAAATAAATTCAGTTGATAGGGTTACCAACATAACTTGTTTCTAAGGCAAAACAAAGTTTGTCGGGACAGTTAGTTGTTTAATAAAAATCGATGACGATCAGCCTTAACCACACCACATTATAAGCAGTAATAGATGAGACAGAATGGGTCATCGAAATGGGGAGTGAATAGGGCCGCTGTCGGTTTTAGATGTGTGAGCGGGCGCCGGGCGCCGTGTAGGCACGCGCTGCCACGCACACGTTAGCATTATATAAGGTAAAATACGTTCGTCGCAGTTTGGGCCATACCACAGAGTAAGTAATACGGCCATACCGTGAGTGAAATCGCGCGCGTTCACGTAGCGTAGGTAGGCACGGCTGCTCGCATTCGCATTCTCCCACTGGATGTAAATTGATTAGCGCAGTTTATTTTTATTTAGCGGTTTAGTTTAACCCATAACACAAGCTAGTTAAACTATATGCTTACTTTGGGTCTAGAAAGCGCTGTGTAGAATGTCGTAGAATATTTATATTCATTAAGACATGAATATAATAACACCTACCTAAATAAAATGATATTAAAATTACAACGAGTAAAGAGCGGTCTACCAACGCGACAACCAAGGGCGGATCCAGGGGGGGGGGGGTCATGGGGGTCATGACCCCCCCCCCCCCTGGGCTGGGTCCAGGACCTAGGTGGACCACTAATGAAAATTGTTCTTTTCTAGTTTCTGTTTAGGCTTAACTACGCGGATACAGTGTATGGCCCACGCATATCATCACAGACAGAACGCCTTATTCAGAGAGTACAAAACGCCTGTGCCCGTTTTTGTTACGCGATACCACCAAGAAGCCACGTCACCCCCTTCCTCAATCAACATTATTTAATTAAACTGAAAACGAGACGTAAATTACATCTCGCATGTATAATGTTTGGCGTCATTAAACGTCAGGCACCTATTTACTTGTATAACAAATTCAAGCCTATGTCAAGCAGACGTGATTGTGGCAAAAGGAAGTGTTCACCACAATTGTCCATACCACCTCATAGAACGGCCGAGTTCAGAGGCAGCTTCCGATACGCTGGGTGTAAAATATGGAACAACATACCTCCGCCTATTAGAATTCTGAAATCAGCAAATACCTTTAGGTTTAAGCTGCGGCGGTACTTGATGGAGGCACAACGTGAATTCGGTATGATAGATGGGAATCTGTCTTATATCTGATGAATATGATCCGGGATATGATGCGATACGAATGGGTACCTTTTTTTTTTTTTTTTTTTTATCGTGCGGAAATCCCTTCGGATACCCCCCCGCCGGCCAGCGGGGGCGGTTATGTCGGGCTTGCACCGACTAAAACCGCACGCCGTCTCGGGTCTTCAGACGCCGGGGTGTAAGGTTACCCATAGAGCATATCCCTCGCACCCCGGCTGACCCTGGGCCATCTCACCACTAACAGCATCGCTCATCCTGTCTCCTCTGAAAGCAGAGGAGTACGGAGAGCGATGTGTTCCCGCCACGTTGGGTATTGGCCGACGATCAATGCCAACCCTATGAAGGGGTGAAGGGGAAGCCATTGACCGCCGCCCAGGGTGTACCGACCGCTCCGATTCCGTTCCCCCCGGACTGCAGCGGGATCGGAATCGGAGCGACACTCGAGGAGGTTACCCAACACACACCCCACGAATGGGTACCTACTATTGTTTTGTTACTTACTGTATGTTATTATGTTGTTATTACACGCCTCTGTCTACCCCTTCCGGGATGCAGGCGTGAAGTTATGTTATGTTTTTGTTTTTATTACTTTTTTATTTTTTATTAAGTTGTATGTTATATAGTTAATCCTTCCTGTTTTGTTTATAATATTATTGTAAGCTGATTGACGTACGTAAGTCTGGTTCGTCGTAGGTCTGGTTGAAAATCAGCGCTAGGCATCAGTCTGGCATTATGCTGAACCAGATCCTATTCGGCAAGCTTTGAGATCTGTAATTAAGGCTATTCTTTTCCTTTATACTTTAAGTGCGTCTCAAAGCAGACTGAATAAATTTATTTCTTTCTTCTTCTTCTTATAATGTTTTTATTTTTTTTTTGTCACAATATAGATTTTATGTAAGTAACTTCAATATTTAATTAAGTAATTAATATAATATTTTGTATTACTGGTTTGTATAGGTACCTTTTTTCTTTTTCGTGCGGATACCCCCCCGCCGTCTTAGGTCTAAAGACGCCGGGGTGTAAGGTTGCCCATAGAGCATATCCCTCGCACCCCGACTGACTCTGGGCCATCTCCGGTTTCGAGATGGCCCCCTCGGGTTTGGGAACTACGGTGTCCCCGGTTTGGGGGAGGGGCGCTATTCGCCCCACCGTCCCGGCCTGCTTCTGCTGGGGTGACAGGCGGCCGCATCTGCCTCCCCCAGGCCTGCGCTCATGGAGGACGGAGGTCGTTAAGCGACCTCCGGCGCCTGTTGCAGCATGTTGCGGGCTCGGCGGGCCGGGAGAGAGTTCTAAATCTCTCCCGGGCACGCTCCGCCATCTCCTTCGCGAGCATTACATGCTCGCAGAACGAGGTGGGGGAGGCCCACGCGCTCGCGCTCCGCACCATTGCCGCAATCATGCTGCCGAGGGAGAGGACTCCCACCCCGATGGCTGCCACGAGGTCACGCCTCGGCGCCTCCCACGCCGGGCAGTCCGCCAGCGTGTGCAGGCCTGAGTCCTCGCTCGCATCGCAGTGATGGCACTCAGGCGTTGGCTCCTTCCTGATCCGATGCAGGTGGTCCCCGAAGCTCCCCTTACCGGAGATCACCTGCGTCAGTCGGTACGAGAGGCTTCCGTGTCGCCTCTCTAGCCAATCCTCCATGATGGGCCTTACCACCGCTATTGCGGCGGCGGCGTGCCCTAGATAAGTAGGTACCTATTTATTGAAAGAATGTGTGTGTGACTTATGTACCTACTTATACCTATATAATTTTTTTGGACGAGGGAGTTTGAAGAGCTTAAGCTTACTACAAAACTAACCTAACCTTAAACCTCAGATAAATTCACACAATGAAAATAAGTGTATCTTCGTGAGCGTGACACAACTTGCAATTGCTTACAAATTGCGATATTCAGATGTATCCTAATATAAGATTTTTTTATGTACTATGGCTACACTACTGTTAGTGTAGCGACAGCGGAAAGGTCTTTCTCTACGTTGCGAAGAATCAAATCGTGGCTAAGAGCTTCAATGGTTGAAGAACGTCTAACTGGACTGGCACTTCTTCACGTCCATAAAAACGTACCCATTGAAGTAGATGAAGTGATAACGCGTTTCGGGAGAAGACGCAAAAGAAACATTGATTTTGTTATTTAAATATAGGTAGGTATTTTTAGAGATTTTCTTTAGAAAAGCCCTATTGCTATCGAGTTGTCGTCGTCGAAGTCGTCGGTGCCAATTTTCTGTCACGGTTTTGGGTATGAAAGAGATGAGCTATCGAGTTGCTGTTTTCGGTAATAGATTCGTGCTGGGGTGAACCATTGCAAGATAAAGAAAAATTCCTGAGACGAGCTCAGCCGAATACAAGGGATTTTATTTTATTTTATCTTTTTTTCATTTTTTTCTTTATCTTGCAATGGTTCACCCATTACTCTATAATTTCGGTAATCTATTACCGAAAACAGCAACTCGATAGCTCATCTCCTTCATACCCAAAACCGTGACAGAAAATTGGCAACGACGACGTAGACGACAACTCGATAGCAATAGGGCTTTTCTAAAGAAAATCCCTGTCGACGTCGCCGTTGCCAATTTTCTGTCACGGTTTTGGGTATGAAGGAGATGAGCTATCGAGTTGCTGTTTTCGGCAATAGATTCATGCTGGGGTGAACCATTGCAAGATAAAGAAAAAAATGAAAAAAAGATAAAATAAAAGAAAATCCCTTGTATTCGGCTGAGCTCGTCTCAGGAATTCAACTTGTTAAGTACATACACTACATAAGTTACATACATTAATAAAATACCTACTTTTTACTTGTATCTATGATTATAAAAATTAAATTATAACTTGTGACTTGACCACGGCTATGTGACCTCCCCCTGGCACCAAAGCTGGATCCGCCCTTGGCGACATTTATTAAAAAAAATTCATACGTACTTGCGTAGGTCATAATTTCAAGGTTATTTTTTCTTTTTATAGGGTTTCACGTTCATACCTCTTTTGTTCTATTTTGTGTCGGGTGTTTTTAATGTTTTAATTTTGTTTATATAACATAATAGACGATAATGAAATATTTATTTTACTATCTATAAATTCTATGAATAAAATAATGAGGTATGAACATAAAAGGCCTTTTAAATATTTAGTATTTACATTAGGAAGTAGGATCATAATTTCAAAAAAAATAATTTCTTTTTACAGTGTTTCGCGTTCATACCTTTTTTGTTCTATTTTTTTTTATTTCATTTATATATTTCAGTATAATATAATATAATTTATAGTCAAGCCATTTCATTCAATATCTATATTGAGGAAGTTGTGAAAAAATTTGAAAGCCGCCGTTTTGTGGCGGATTTCAAATTTTGGATTTGAATTCTGTTATAGTGTACATTATTCTACTGTTTTACCTGTTTTACCTTGCCTTTCATTTGATACCCATATTGAGGAAGTTGTGAAAAAAAATTAAGGTAATTCGCCATTTTGGATTTGAAATTTGTCATCTACTAGTCAAACCCTTTCATTTGATAGTTTTGATACCCACATTGAGGGAGTTGTGAAAAAATAAATGTAATCCGCCATTTTGCGAAGGCGGCCATATTGGATCGATTTTCATCAAACATAGCTAATCACTATCATTCCCGACTTCACCTTTCAAATAAAAAAAAACAAAATCAAAATCGGGAGCAAGGATGCCATAGACACACACACAGACAGACACGTCAAACTTATAACACCCGTCGCTTTGGCGTCGGGGCTAAAAAATCTAGTGCTGCTCATAATACGTATTTGCGTATATATATTTAAAGAAAAATAAACCTGACAACCCTAAACACCAACGAACACTAGGTAATTAACTCGCCGAGGGGCTTTAGATAACCTACTGTTCTCATATTGTACTATGACCACACGGTGTTTCCCGTCACATCTGGCTGTATAGGTAGAACCAGGTGCGTACTAGAGCGAATCTCCCTCAGACTCCGACTACCTCATAAATTATAATTGAAACAAGGTTTTATTACCTTTTTTTTTTCGTGCGGAAATCCCTTCGGATACCCCCCGCCGGCCAGCGGGGGCGGTTATGATAATGGGTAAAATTCATAGCCTGGCAATAAAAAAATCTAGGTATCGCTATATTCACTATTCCTCTCTCGTTGGCTGATAGCCAAGCCCAAGCCAGTTCTTGACGACATAGAGAACACTCTATAAAACCGAAGTAATTCAATCTTACCCGACACCTGTAAAATACAAATATGCTCTATGGGCAACCTTACACCCCGGCGTAACGTTCAATCAATTTAGTCGGTTCAAGCCCGACAACCGCCCCCGCTGGCCGGCGGGGGGTATTCGAGGGGATTTCAGCACGAAAGGAAAAAGGTACTACAACTGAAAATTGTGACACTAGTGGCAGTATTATGAAATTATGGACCAATCTTACATACCGATGGGTACATTATAAAATGTAGTTAATATACTTATATTATAACTAAAGATTATTTTTAATTACAATAAGTAAATGTACAAATGTGGTTACAAATTTTATATCTAACTAAACTAAATAAAACTAAAATAAGATAAATAATTAAAAGAAACTTAAACCTAAAATGCATCGTGGAATTCCTCCGCATCGCATGCCTCCTGTGGTAACGTGCCCAGAAGACTGGCAGCATTGCCACGTTGTATGGCAATACTTATTCTCTGTGCTAAAAAGAAGCCAGCCACGAGAAGCGTCGATCATGCGTGTTGCAATCTCCGTGAAGAGACTGCGAGCACTCGGACCACATGCCCCTAACGTTTCGACTCCAAATGGCACAAATTCATAATCTCCAATTAAGTTTGAGTATTTGCGCCGTTTGAGAGTCTCCGCAGAAGCAGCAGCAGCACCGGCACAGCCAGCCGTGCTGGCTATATGGGTAGGAGCAATGGTGTCGACGCATGTTGCGTCCCAAACCATTTTCCATGGCATTAATGACATACCGTCCGGTCTCTTACCATCGTCGCGTGCCAAACCATTTGGTTCAAGTACAGCTGGCACACCGGCAGTGACAAGAGCACGTCGGATTATGTCATTGAGGCTGGCGTGCCGTGGTATTCGCCCAGCGCTCCTGCAGCACGATAAGCCATGGTGTCCGAACCTGTCGACGGCTTCTCCACAGCGACATCGGAGAAACACACGGGGCACCTAAACGAAGGCATGTTGTAATGCGGAAGGTAGTGTCATCTAACATAGCTCCTACGTTAGATGACGGAAGAGCTTGTAACCAAAGACCCGACTCCCACACTCCTACCGCCAGCAAACGGGCACGCTCTGCAGCATTAGAACATGTATTTATTAAATGTTGTCTTACTAAGCTGCAAAGAGGCGCGTCCCACTGTCGCTGAGAGAAAAGGTTCTTTGGAAAATCGGTGTTCGGGCAAGCAATTTTCCAAGCATTTACTGCATCAGTTTTAAACAATACTTCAGAGTTAACCAGTGTAGGTGCAAGGATTTTCCTGGTTAATTCTTCCGTACTGTGGACCGAGGACAGGAACGCTGGTAAGCTTATATCCGAAATTTTGCGAACACCGAGCCCACCCAAGCGAATCGGTAGAGACGCTTGTAGTGAAGCTCAGTCATTCAAGGCCACATTCAAGATTTTTGTCAGGGTGCTTTGTATAATTTTGTCCATTTTTTCTAAAAGTGTTAAATGTTTGAAAAAATGGGAAGATCTGAGGGCATGGGTGAATTTTGGAACAAAAAGGCAATACCGAAGAATAGTAAAAGCAGAATGGATATTAATTTTGAGTAGGCGATCTGAAATATCACAAAAATTTTGAATTTTCTCCTTCATAAAGGAGTTTTAGGCATCTTCTAAAATTGGGGACCCAAGGAGGCGTAGTGCATCTTTTTCAATAATTTTAATATTCGGTGCTAATGAATTAAATTTCGAAATTGATGAAATTTTGTCCAAATCATCATTTAAAAAAAGTTCACATTTATTTGCATTGAGTTCTAAACCTATTAATTTAAATTCATTTTTAATAAAGGCCAAATCTTGTAAAACAGTATCTATATCTCCTCCTAAGGTCCCATCGTCTAGATACCATACATTGAATTTAGAATTTAACTGCCGAATAATAGGTTGAATAACTAAATATAGATAGATTACCGGCCCGAGGGGGTCACCTTGTTGACATCCAACAGCAGATTCTAAAAAGTTTTATACAGACAACCTTTTAATAATTTGGATGGGTTTCTGTAACATTGCCAAAGAAAGTTATAAATTTTGGGGATTTGTAATTTAGCTTGAGTCAACAAGGTGTCCCTGTTCACGGAGTTAAAAGCATTCTTCACGTCAACCTTGAGGATCACCTCGCTTTTCCCGGAGCCAAGGTAGGTTGACAAAGCATGTATGGCAGCCTCACAACCTCCCTTCGATCCAAAACCGATTTGGACTGGCTGGAATTTCATAGCCAACTCCTCTTTATAAAATTGACAGCAAATTTTGGCTGCCATACGTCGGTAGGTACATCCCACGGCAATGGGACGAATGCCACCATCTCCTTTGCGTAGGGCACACAAATTAGCCCCATACAAAATATCTATGATGCCAGTCCACATTGCCGGAGAGCATTAAATTTATAAGCGCCGTTAGCTCCTTTAGAAGAGCCTCGCCAGCTTCCCCGGCGCTTGACCCTAAAAGATCTTTTAAATGTTGTGGTGTCAAAGCGTAGAGGCCACCAGCAGAGCCATTTCGAAAGGAGATAACGGCTGCCAACACGTCCTTGGCTGTTACGCATAGGCAATCAGGATTGGCGTCAGGAGCCTCAGGAAAAGAAAGGTTATCCGCCGGCGCTGGATGCTTACTCCGCAGACCAGCAAGGGTTTCCGGAGAGCAAGGCGCCACTACATCGTTACTAAAAAGTAACCTCGATGCTCCACTTACATCACCATCCCGTAATTTGGATTCCACTAAATTAAAGATATTGCTTTTGCGAATAACTGAGAATGTGGGGTTTAAATTATCTAATTGCAATTATTTTTGATTTGGGATGTTAGAGAATTCGAAGTTTGTCTGTCCTAATATGTAAAATTTTGTAAGGAAAGGTGAGTAGTTGTTCCCAAGCCGTTTTAGAATTTTCTCGTACCACAAGACCTATAACAATTGGATAAACTTTTTGCAACTATAGGGCTTGCGCCACGAGGAATTCTCTTTAAAATCGAAACAGAATTTTTCAAATGAGTCAATCTTTGCCAAAAGGGAATTTCAATATTATTTTCAGGAATTAAAGTAGTAACAGGCAACGAGGGGTTTGGAAATACATGTCGGGGTTTGTGTACTTTCCCGGTTTAAGCAATCGTCGCAATTTCGCTAATGTCATATTTTTTTATTTAATTGCTAAAGGAACTCCAATGATTAGTATACTAGACATTGTCATCTATACTTATATTATAAAGAGGAAATATTTGTTTGTGTATAATCGATAAACTCTGAAACTACTGAACCGATTTCAAACATTCTTTCGCCATTATTAGAATGCTACTGTACGGGCCAACCGTACAGATTCATCAGCAGTATGTTGAATGTAGGTCAATACTCAGTTCGCGTCGATCACATACATTGCACATATCATTAGTTCACGTTTGCACCCCAATCACGGTCGACGCGTTCTCATTATCATTTAGCATTTAAATAAATCAATTATTTAGCATTAATATCAATTAGTTAACACAATCTATCATTTCATATCAACTACCGGTGTTCCGTACATCGTTTTGGTCCTTCGAGCCGTACAGCTACATTATCTCTGAGTGACATTTTTTTTTCTACCGTATGTTTCATTGCAATTGGTTAAGTAGAACCGGAGATATGACCAAAAAACGATAACCGACCTACGCGCAGGCGGAGCTGCGGGCTCTGCTAGTAAAAAATAAAGTTGACCCAAGCAGACATTCATGATTTGCAATAATTGAGGTTATTTAAACTATCATGGTCACCAACATAAGTATTAGACTTAACGGGATATTTACCATGTGTTTTGAAGAGTGTCCGATATTTCGGCACTGTTGCAAGCGCCATGATCACGGAGGAACTGAAGATGGCGGTTAACGGTGAACGAGTTTAAGAGTAAATATATCTATCTACCCTCTTTCGTACTCGTATACACCTCTGCCTACCACTTCGGGGATACAGGCGTGAAGTTATGTTATGTTTTATTAAATAAAAGTACTTTGTAGTCATAGTGGTATGCTGTTTATTGAGAATACAGGCACACCTCAAGTAACTATGCCAACAACTCTAAGTCACATCACAGAATGTTTCGTCACATCGGTATGTACGGCCAGGGAAATAGGTGTGCCCTAAAAAGAATATCCCTAAGCGAGATATGCTATCCCAGTACCTTTCAGTACAAGATACAGAATAAAGCACAATTTTATTATTGATCTAAAACATCAGAATTGGAAACCCTGCCAATTCAGAACTCCAATACTTCGGAACTCCAGGAGGGTTTAAGCGCTTGAATACGCAGTTTGATGGATTAAATGCTACCCTGCTTTTAGTTCTGTAAAATTATACTACTATTTCTGTGCTCAGTAAGAACTTCAATGTTATCGAGCGAAGACTAGAGGAAGGTTTACTCGCACGCCTCGACACGGATAAATATAGGTTAGAAGGCGCCAAAATCCTTGTGTTAAATCACTTGTGATAATGCACGAAGAAATAGTAGTGATTTAAAGTCGATTTCTTAAAGTCGATAGCTCTTTCGACATCTCTCATTAATTATTATTCATAAGATTGAAAACTATCTATACTAGAGATCTGAGTGGACCGAGCATTTAAATTATAAAATCTTGAATACTACACTGGAAACAAACCCGAATCCTGATCATTTGCAATTCCAAATAGTGAAATGGTTTAAAGTTACTTTTTGTTAATTAATGCTTGTAACCCCTGCCGCAGCTCAGAAGTACTGGAGTTCTGAATACTGGAAGGGATTACATTTACGCAACACAGCGGAATATTTATTCCGTACGACTAATCGAACTAAGTCTAAATATCTACCGGATTGTTACATCATGCACTAACAACGAATTAATGAATGTTTATTCCGTACTGTTCAATTTATCGAACTAACAATCTAACAAAATGGAATAGACGCCGTAGTCAATGTAAATTCATTTATTTATAACTTTTTCATCGTCATAATTATTTTAAAGTTTTTGAGTGTTGACTAAAAATATTTTCCATTCATACAATCGCTTACACATAACACACTTAAACTACGTAAACTTTTGCAAAATTGAATCTAGGGCTTTTCTAACAGTGGGGTCGTTGAACAGTTTGTTGGGTGCGGCTGGCTGCGCCGGCGCAGGTGGCGGGACGACGGGCGGAGGCGCGGCCGGTTCGCTCGGTGTCAACGTTTTCTTGTCATTCAATATACTTAAAATCCTTTGTTGGAGATCCACTTGTGTTTTGCTGTTAGCTGGATTTAACGGCTCACCTAACTCTATTTTCACTTGTTGCTCTTTTCTTTCCTGTAAGTAAAAAAATATACTATAGAAATAGTTTCTGGGGTAGTTTCTACTAACAAGTGATTGGCTTGAGTTTTTATTTAATTAATTATACACGTAATATTTAACTTCAATGTTGTGTCGAGTCTCACTCCGGGTATGGTTGGGGAACTTGCTATTGCCAAATCACGAAGGCCCCAGCCTCGTCGGATTGGGTGGAAGCGTGCAGATAGCGCCAATAGAGTTCTCCGAACATACCGTAAAAAGGGATGAATAAATTCACCCCGTTTTACCAATACGTGAAGTGAGTTCTCTTGGTTGAGTAAGTAAGACTCGACATCGAATAGCATAGAAAAGCATCCCATCTGACCCCTAACTCCGAGAGGCAAGCCTGCGCCTTAGCCTTGTCCGTCAAACAGCAGGTGTGCCAATTTGCAGGTGAGGTTGGCATGGGCCCCGAAGATCTAGGTGGGGGGCCCCAGAGTAAAGACGTGAACGTACCTGAAGGTATTCAATGACTTTATCGTACTGCATGACGGTGAGCGTGCGGCCGTCGGCAAGCTGCCCCAGTAGCGCGTACACGGCCTCGCGTCCTGACGGACCACCACGTTGAACTTCTTGGAAGTTACGCGATAGAAGCTGTAAGGCGTCTTCTATTGGCATGTTGCGGTGCTCTGGTACACAAAAAAGGTGTTTGTAGTGAATTCCGTCAATTACAGGTGGGCTGCGTTGGCTTCAGATTGTGTGGATAATTTGGCACTGGAGCTTCCCCTATTTGGTCAGTTAGATTTCTAGAGGCAGAGTCAAAATAACATGGAAGGGTGTAGTGTAAAAGGACATGAGGGAATTTCCGAGTATCCGAGTTGACAACAAAGAGAAGTGGAAGAGAAAAATAAGGAAGACTGACCCTTTTTTTTTTTCGTGCGAAAATCCCTTCGGATACCCCCCGCCGGCCGGCCAGCGGGGGCGGTTATGTCGGGCTTAAACCGACTAAAACCGCGCGTCGTCTCGGGTCTTCAGACGCCGGGGTGTAAGGTTGCCCATAGAGCATATCCCTCGCACCCCGACTGACCCTGGGCCATCTCCGGTTTCGAGATGGCCCTCTCGGGTTTGGGAACCACGGTGTCCCCGTCTTACCCCGGTTTGGGGGAACTAGTCGCCCCACCGTCCCGGCCTGCTTCTGCTGGAGTGACAGGTGGCCTCACCTGCCACCCCCACTACTACGCTCATGGAGGACGGAGGTCGTTAAGCGACCTCCGGCGCCTGAAGCGACCTCCAACCCACTATGTGGGTTATAGGGCCAGGAAGGGAGAGATAGCGAAAATAAAATATAGTGACACATTAAATAATTTTAAGAATGATATAATGATTCAACAAAAAGTCTTCATCTTTAACCTTTTAATTTCCTAGTAATAATGATACTCTGAAAATTAGAACTATTCTAGTAAAGATTTTAATCTCTGGTAGGACAAGAATCTAACCTTAATGGAATAGAACATCTAGTTCCAACTACTAGTTCTTCCTTTTTCTTTTCTATAAAATATATTGGTTATTATCGCTTACCCTGTGGCAACCCATGCAGTATCGTAATTGTTAAAGATCTATTCTCCTGGTTTTGTGGCATGACTAGGATCGCGTAGAGACAGCCACGGGATGCGATGTTGCCGAGCACTTTGCCAATCGGTACATCTTCCATAGGAAACAGCAGATCTACAACGATCCCTAGCCGTTTCAACCGCCCCTCAATGTATTCTGCATACTCTCTGTAATAAAGCAATATGTTAGAGTTTTATCGCCTGGGGGTGACGGTTCGAGCTTACTCATCATCATCACGCGATAGACCCAGTTGCGATATGCTCCGGTTCGAGTTGACTAACGCTCTATAATTATTTCTAATGCAGACACCGCTGACCGGACCCATGATCTACCTTACAATATGTAGGTCATTTCATTCATTTCCAGAATCACGCTAACAGAAGCAGGCCCAGGGTAGCAGCGCGCCTCTCTTTAGGATCTTTAGGATCCTCAAACAACTCGTTAGGGTCACTAACGTAGATGGCCAAATCCAGGATTTTCTTTCTAGTTCACCTAGGTTTCTAGGCTCTCCGACAATATAGCTGTCGCGAAAGGCACCGTGCGGTTTTAGTTGGTTCGAGACCAATATTACACCTCACCGTTAGTTCTGGTGAGGGAAATCTCGAGGATGTATCCACACTTAAAAAAGGGTTTTAGCAGGGCTTTTATTTGTAAGGACCATTCATATTCATGTTGTTTGATGAAGCATCTCGTATTAACCGGTAGATTTATGGTGACCGCTTGTGCTCTTGTTTGTTTTCAGGAAAGTTAAAAAGTCTTAATGGATTTTCCTGTTATGTAATTTTCTGTAGCAGTTCGGGGTCTGGTAAAAGAGCGAAGTTGACCGCAATTGGCTCACATCTTATAACATAGGGACCTAAAACAGCCGTCGAAATGGTGAGTTTTTCTTACACATTCTGGAATAGGCAGATGTGAATATAGTTAAATAAAACAATGAACAATAATACACTTTATCTACTCACGTGAGAGATTTTGAAACAACAATAATTTCACAGTCATTTCTTTCTGTGACTGGAAGCGCTCTGGGATATTCTTGCATTTTTTGTGAATATCGATCATATCCACCTCGTTCCACCCATTCACCGCCTTAAAACAATGTTATAATTATTAATATTAAAACATTTATTTTTGCGAGGAAGAAAATCTGTTCAAAAGTACTCAGGTTTCGTAGTCAGTGGAGGACTGGCTAGAGAGGCGACACAGGAGCCTCACGTACCGACTGAAGCAGGTGATCTCTAAGAAGGGGTGCTTCGGGGACCACCTGTGTCGGATCAGGAAGGAGCCAACGTCTGAGTGCCATTACTGTGATGCAAACGAGGACTCAGGGCTGCACACGCTAGCGGAGTCAAATCCGACAGAACCACCCCCGCTGGCCGGAGGGATTCGAAGGGATTTCCGCAAGGAAAAAAGGCTTCAGACCTCCACAAATAAAAGCCTACACTCAATTTAGATAAGCTCTTACTGATGGATTCATGGATAGTCATCAATACCATATAGTTAATGAGCACACTTGCACATGATATGTATTTTTGTATGAGTTGCATTGTACTTTATTTTGTTACTTAAGTGTCATTACTTTTGAGGTCTCATTGTGTTGGTCAATCATTTTGTGGATGTATAATGTCTACCAATGTCTACAAGTTTTTTTTGTTTGGTTGTCTGCTTATCTGCTATCAGTAGAATAGATACTATAAATGGATGTGTGGAAGGAAGTCTACAGAAGTTGAAAAAAAGAAAACTAAGGGCAATCATAGTGAAACACTCACCTCTACCTGTAACTGGTGATCGATCCCTGAATCCCGGCGGACCACCACGCCCTCTACCCCCACGGCTTCGCGCCCTGGACGCACCGCGCCCTCGCATCCCTCCACGTCCTCCCTCTTGCCAATGTCCTGTATATCCTGTATCTTCATGCTCTTCCTCTGTATAACCTATCAATAAATGTATCATTAATGTCTTAATGTCAATTTTCTTGAGAACACAGGATACCACTAGTCGCTTTAAGTAGTCTATTAGTAAGTCTTAGGATGGATGACCATTCTTAACACATTGTGACCCTTGCCTAGGGGAGCACATTAAGCCATATGAACATCTGTGGCATTCATTACAGGTAGTTAGAGCCCTAAAAAAAATGATAACCTTTTTTTTTTTTTTTTTTACGTGGGGAATGCTGTTACGCACGGCACCGCCGGCCACGGGGTGGTAGCTGGAGATCGTGTGTGGGACTCTCCCATCCGCAAACCGGATGGGCATACCCACTAAACCCCACGGTGTGCCATACTCTGCGCCTTATCGGGGGGGCCTGAAACTATGCAGGAATACTTCTATGGCGACCCCCCCTAGCGCATGCCCATTAACGCGGGCACCACACCTTCCATACTCTCAATTGGTTGACGTCCAGGCACACATGGACGTCATCCCCTTCGCGGGTGGAGGGCTTACCCCGTCCCTCACACCCGCAGCCACGCTCAGGGCGGCATGAGGCGCAAGTACTCGCGCCTCCGCCGTCCGGCTCGCCGGCGTCGGTTTGGATCAGAAAGGGGATCTCCCTCCCTGATCCGCTCCGCGCCTTCCTTCTGCGTCCTCGCAGAAGGATGCGACCGCGGTGAAGTTCCTTTCGCTGGCGGCCATGGATCGGACGATGGCCGTCAGCGAGAGGTCACTCCCTATGACTGCAGTGAGGGCCCGGCGCTGCGACTCCCAGGCCGAGCAGGCCGCAAGCGTGTGCTGCGCCGAATCCTCACTGCAGATGCAGTGATGGCAGGCGGGACTCGATTCCCTCCTAGCGACCTTGAACAGGTACTTTCCGAAGCAGCCGTGCCCGGAAAGCACCTGCGTAAGTCGGAAGGAAAGAGTCCCGTGCTGCCGCCCTGCCCACTCGACAATAACCGGCTAGAGCGCCTCCACGGTAGCAAAGCCAGCACGTGGAGCCTCCAGCCGGGACGACCACCTCGCCATAATCTCCATGCGGGCGGCTTCACGCCACCCGCGAATCTCCTCGGAAAGAATGATAACCCGGTTTAACTACAGAACTTTAATATCGCCAGTAGGTTGTGGAGGGCAGATTCAGTCACTTCACAATATGGCAGTTCAGCTGTTTCATAGTTAGACTGAAAGCTGACTCAACTGAGTTGGGAAAGGCTTCTATTAGCAAGTAGGAATAAAGTAAAATAAAGTGTATATAGGCCATAGGACAATTGCTGGTGTTGTATATGTGTGTGTATGAAAATACTAGAAACACACTTGTATTCTTGTGCAAGGCACTTTTTAGAGTACAATAATTTATTCCTCTACCTTATTTGAGTGCCAATTCGGATTGCATCCAAAGCTTGCACTATGGAACTAGGGTCCAATCTCCTACTAAAAATTTCCATAAATAGGTTAGTTAAAACGCCCCTGAAAACCCCTGTATACTAAATATCATGACATTTTTTGGAGCCAGATTCAGATATATATATATATATATATATATACGTATATATTACATACAAGAATGGCTTGTTGAAAGGTATTGTATTGATACTCACTCTGGTCTCCAATATAGTTGCCGAAACTGTCATATGGGTCCTCTGTGCCTTCTTCATTGGTTAGATTTTTCTCATTGAGAGCCACTGCAGGTGGTATGCTTTGCGGAACATTCACAATATCTGTGTGTCTCCTAAAAAATTAAAGGTACAGCAATGTTATTATTTTGCATTGTTTCACATTACTTGTTGTGACTAAGTGGCTTAAACAATCTGGATAATTTACGCAAATTAATAATCTATACATATATAATTACTTGTCCCGACTGACTGATAGACTGATTCATCCACACAAAGCCTAAACCGCTGAACCTTTCACGTTTGTAATTTCGGCAGTCGATGCTTTTTACGTTGTTGGCACGCACTAAGGCCGATTTCCATACTGACATGGGTATTGTCCTTTCACTGCTACGGTGGTAAAATAAGGGATGAATATTTGTATGTAAGTCCATCATATTCAGGTTTTGTTTTTTAACTTCCTTAGTTCTGCAAACTGCCTTTTTGGGTAGTTAGCTTGAGGTTATACGATTCATATTTGGCATGAATGATATACGCCCAGTGGCGTATCCACATGTGTATGAGTTCTTCTGAGATCTTGGTCCTAGGGGACCCTCCTTTTCTAGTGTGTAAAGGTAGACTTCAACAGGTTCCAAGCAAGCTCTTGGAGTGCCTCTTTATACGACGAGAGTAAGAGTTCAACTTTTTTTTAAATTCCTCTTTCATTGTAGGAATCTTTAAATCTTCGTGTCATGCCCAAGAGTAAATGTTACCTGCACCGGCTTAGTTTCGTTAGCTTTTATTTTTCAGTATATCAGCCAGCCTGAAACTGCATTTAGCTCTGTAATGTGGGTGCTAGCACCTCTGCCTAGTGCCTACCCCTTCGGGGACATAGGCATGAGTTTATGTCTGATGCGGTAACTGGAATTTCATGGCTTGCAAAGAGAGCAGTATCATTAGCAAACGTCCACGCTAGAACATCCTCTGTAATTGGTTAGTCTCAGGTATACATAAGATTTAAGACGGGTCCCAACATGCTGCCCTGGGGGACACCTGCTTCAATTTCACAAGGTTCGTTCTGTCTTCTCCGTGTTTTGATGATAGATTTGACAACAACATTGAATTGACATGATATTACCATGAGGTAATAATTGATAGGTAGAGCTTGATGGATCTTGTAAAAAGGCCTTCATTCCAAATATGATCAAATGCTTGTAATATTTCCAAAAATGCAGCTGAGCAACATTTTTTGTGTTCGTAATTATCACGTTACGTTTATTTTACCGTTTTACCCCTAAAAGGGTGAAATAGGGGTTGAAAGTTTATATGGGAAGTTGGTCACCTTTGAAGATAGAAGCATGAAATTTCATACAAGTATGCCTTTTCAGAATTAATGAACAAGTGTATCAGCGATTTTAAACATTTTACTACTAAGGGGTAAAATAGGCGATGAAAGGTTATATGGAAAGTTCGTCATTTTCGAATTAAGAAGCACGAAATTTCATATAGCTGCTTCTGTATCAGCGTTTTTCAATATTTTGATACTGAGGGGATAACATAAGGGATGAATGGGTGTATGAAAGTCCATCATTTTCAAAGTAAGAAGCACCAAATTCAATTTAAAGGCTTCATAGCTATCTTATATTTACCATTGGACCTGGAATATGTGCTGCAATTGGGTTATAGGTTATTTTTTAAGAATTTATTTCCGGGCTAAGCCAGGTGCCTTGCTGCTAGTTATTAATATAACAGCCTAGAGAGATTAACAACTATAAATATGTATATATAATATAAATAAATACCAGAATGTACTTGATTGAAGGTTGTTCTTCAAATGGTGTTTATTTGAAGCACATTCTGCAATGTCCTATAATGATTAGTTTTTAATGTATAGTTAGAGAATGTTGTTATGTTGCTACGTCAGGGAAACGGGTTTAATTCCGGCTCAGTGCAAATACATGTATGTATGCATGAATGAATATTTTTTTGCATTGATTTGGATGTTTCTAAGTAAAAGTAGATTTTATTAACTCTCTGGAAACCTGTATAACAGGCTATGCTTAGTTTCAGTCAAGATTGTGTAGAGTAAAATGTCCTAGAATATGTTTTCTATTGCTTTGAAATCAAATAATTTCGAATGCCTAAATCAACTTTAGAAGTTTAAGGCGTTGTATCTCAGAATGCCAACTTTGCAAAATGCCAACCGGTCGCAAAAAGTCAACTTCTCGGAATGCAAACTACTCAAAATGACAACTTTCCGAAATGAAAACTTCTCATAATGCCAACTCAAAATTATAATGTACAAATTTAGTATTCTAAGATGAAACTAAATGCAGTAGCTATGAAAATGGTTAGATAAGTATATTAGTTACCTGTAGATAGTTTTCTTTTATATCTTAGTTATTAGTTCATGATATTTTTACGTGCATTATCACAAGTGACCTAAACAAATAGGGTTATTGCGGAGGTTTCGCAGAGACCTCCACAATAACCCTTCTAATCTATATCTATTCGTGTCAGCGTGCGGTGTCCACGAGTTATCGACTAGTAATTGTTGCCATTCAATTGACTTTTCAACTAATTGTATGTCAACTAATTATCCCTGTCACTCAATGGGTTTTTTGACCAAATTCAAAAAAAAAGAACCAATTCAAATCGTTCAATGAAAAGTCTGGGTAAGTTTTCGACAAGTTATCATTTTGAGAAGTTGGCATTTTGGGAAGGTGTCATTTTGAAAAGTTGGCATTCCGAGAAGTTGACTTTTTGCGAGCAGTTGGCATTCTGAGATGCGACTGTTTAAAGGTGCAACTGTACCTTACATTTCAGGAAGTAGCACTGTGTTCAACCACTATGAAAATCTTAATATATTTCAGGAAGCATAATGAATATCTACATTACGAACAAGAAAAACTACACCTACTCCACTCTCTTATCAGGATTTGTCTGGGCAGTCTTCACAATAATCTGGTTTCCCTGAAAAGAGCTTCGGTTGCCTTTATTGATTGCCTCCCGTGCACTAGATTCCTCAGCAAATTGTACAAATCCAAAGTTTCTGTTAATGACAATCCCTTGAATTTCACCAAATTTTATAAAATGCTCGTATATATCATTTACAGTAGCAATGTCAGGTAGGGATCCGACGTATATACGTAGATGGGACGTTGCCGGGTCTTTCATAGCATGTCTGTCCAAAGTTAGATTGTCTGAAATAATATAAATATTAAATGTAAAGTTAGCTCTCCCATGTCACAGAATTTCATATATAAATTTGCCGTGCTACATTAATGTAGACCAAGACATTCACAATACCTACTACACAAGCAGAAGCCGCATTTTATTATGTCCAAACAGATCGATGAAATGTTGAACGTATACACTTACCTGCCATTATAATATCGTTTGTTACAAGTTTATGGATCACAAAGCTTCTAATATCTTGTAATTTACTACACACAACACCAATTTATGAATTTATAGTTAAAAATTGGGAAGCATGATATACAGTGCACGTAAATTATTACTCTATCTAGAAACTAGAAACCATAGACAAGAATATGTACATACTAAAGCTAGAAACTAGAAACTCTCGAGTACTCTTGAGAATAAAAAGAGATAAACAGTTCGTGAACGGTGAACGATAAGGAACCATTCAGGTTCAGTTAGAGTCCTTTTCATAAGAAGTCCCACGGTGATTTGTGGAACTAAATTTGACAGATCAGCCATGTTGTCGATTGTCGATGTTATCAAGGTGTGTATTGTGGTAGATATTGTTGTGTTTTTAATTGGATTAAGCGCGCTAATAGGATTGTTTACGATGCCAAAAGTTGTAAAAAGTGCGGGTCGAGAAATTATATTGAAGGTGAAGGAATTCTGTGAAGCGGAGCATCAGAATCAAGGTGTTT
Source organism: Cybosia mesomella (assembly GCA_946251805.1). Lineage (NCBI taxonomy): Eukaryota > Metazoa > Arthropoda > Insecta > Lepidoptera > Erebidae > Cybosia > Cybosia mesomella. Next base: position 22,658,675 of record OX276401.1, read on the forward strand.
TGATACCAGTAAACAATGTTCGCAAGAGAGTTGCCGCCATGACAGGTACTTTTTGGGGTTGCTATATGAAGATTTTTTGCCGTTAAGATGGGAATATTTGGTTTAGTATTTTTATTTATGAGACAATAATATTTTAATTTTAACTATGAAGTAACGACGACCTCTGTAGCGTGGTGGTAGTGCACGCGACTGCTACGCAGGAGGCGCGGGTTCGATTCCCACTCAGTACAAATATTTGTGTGCATGAATATGAATATTTGCATTGGTCTGGGTGGTTCTATAGTAGGTGTAAATTGTCCTAGAATATTAGAATATTAATTATACATTAATTACCACTACGCTATGCATTAGTCTGGGTGTTTCTATATATGATGTGTACAAGAAAAGTATACAAGTATGTTTATCCGTATTCTAGATTCCACTGTGATTCCATTACAAGATAATGTTGTGGAATATTTATTTATTATTATTATATTAAGCTTAACTTGTAAAAATAGTATAATTACACAAGATCTTAAATTATAATAAAAGTGCAAATTATGCTAATTCATGTAAAATATGATTGCAGGCGTGTCGGAGAAAACGGTGTCAAGAATCACAAAAGAAGGAAAAAAAGCGGCTAGTACTTCAACGAAAATCGTCACCCCGGGAAAGAGTCGCCCGCATCCCAAAAAAATCGACTTGGATGGGTTCGATTTGTGCGCCAAAAGACAAAAAATTCACTTTTTTTATGTTGTGAGGAAAGAATTGCCCACATTGGGTAAATTACGCGCAGCTTTGAGAGAAGATATAAATCATCAGGGAAGCATTGTAACATTGCACAGAATATTACACAGAAGAAATGGATCGATTTATCATATCTACGGCTAGTGATAGTGAAACAGAGTCTGATTCTGAATACATTCACTCTTCCGACAGTGACGTTAGTATGGCCGATGATCACAATTATTCAATAAAAGTTTGAAGAATTTTCTTGTTTTATTATATAAATATATATACCTAAAAAAAGTGACGTTAGTATGGCCGATGATCACAATTATTCAATAAAAGTTTGAAGAATTTTCTTGTTTTATTATATAAATATATATACCTAAAGTAGCGACCGCGTGCGGACAAACGTGGTTTGGGGTCGCCGGGAAGCACTGGAGACAGGCTGCCTTAGATCGGTCGTTCCGTTAATCCATGATAGGCCTGTGTGCAGCAGTGGACTATATGCAGCTGAGATGATGATGATGATGATGTACACCTTCATTTCATTTTTCGTTGGTAAACAATACGACATTATAAATTTGACATGACAGTAATTTCTAAATGCAACAATAACCTGACCCGAACAGAAAGGGTACGAAATACCTGCTTACCTTGCTTGCATTTTATTTCATAATAATTATAATTGTATAGAACTTTAATATTATATTAAATATTCTGAGAATAATTTTTGTAGGTTGTTAATAAAATTAAAAGTATGGTAAAAGATTTTCTTAAGCCTGGCAACATTATGTCGCGCGACTACAGCGCTGCGTCTGCGGGACTTCTTTCATGAAAAGGACTCTAGGTTAGACCATAGGGCGGATACAGACAGTCAATATTTATAGCGATACTGTATCGATCGCGATAAACATTAAACTATCTGAGGATGAATTGATTAAGCAAAAAAGCAACACATCATTTAATTTCCTCCATCAACTTAAAATTCATAAGGATTTTTTTATTAAAAAATAAAATTTAAATGGTGATTTTTTTTAATGGAGCAAATAAGAACAGTTGACGAACAATTGCTTATGGGGCAAGTTTTCATTAAAATTAAAAAAAAAAAACAATTCGTATAAAAAAATTCTTTCATCAAACAATGAAGAACAGTTGATTTGACGACAGGAAAAAAAACATAATGAACTGATTTCCCGCCACCAACTAGCTACCCCACACCAGCCTGCAAAATAATAATATTTGTAATAAAAAAAAACTAATCGATAGATTTTCAATAGCTCAATTCAACTACGTTGTCCTTTATAATTGCTGACCTTAAATTATTTAATTAAAAATCGATAAAGTCGTTGAAAAAAAAATCATTTATCCGTTTCAAACTCCTATATCTTTTGATATATACAATATTTTAAATTGCTCAAAGTGTTAAAAACTGCTCAAGTTGCATTTATAATTGCTCAAGTACAGTTTGTAACAGCTCCACTTTAATTAATTACTAAATAAATATATTTATATTTATTTAGTAATTAATTAAAGTTATATTATGTATCCAAGTGTATCTGAAGTGTATGGTGTATGTGTGGAGACAAATAAACACAGCGCGGCAAACAATGGAGCCCTTCACATCAAATATGTAATTCGGTCAAACAACTCCCAACTGATTACGTTAATAATTCCAAAATATAACCAAACCAACGCGAGCCAAATATGATTTTCGCGGATTATACTTTATTCGAACAAAACTTATTTTAACCAAACGAGACTTTTTTCTCAAGACAATTCTTTCTTCTTCTTCTTTTTTATTAAAGTGGCACCTAGCAGACAATTCTTTCAGCAAGTTGACAACCAAGTGACAGATAGATCTGTCAACGCAAATATTGTTTTTTTTTTTTTACTTCGTTTAGGAACGTAACACTATCGATTAGATTTTTTTATTACAAATATTATTATTTTGCAGGCTGGGGTGTGGTAGGTCAACAAGTACGATATAGAAATAGTTTGAAATTATATCAAGTACTTTTTCTATTGCCCCCACGAGTTCTTGTTCTATTCACCCCTTTCTACGGTACTCTTTGGTTCAGAGGAAACCTATCAATCTGCCTTATGTGTCAAAATTACATCACATGTCAGTTGTCAGTTGGTCATTTAATTTGGTAGTCATGAGCGGTTGGAATTTTACGTAAAAGTTTAAATTTACCTAAATTTGAGGTTATTAAATAGCCTCAAATTTATATAGTAATGTTACCAATGTCGTTTAGTAATCTTAAATAATATTAAAAGTAATTATATATAAGGTAAGTTTAGTGTTATAAAGTAGCGTTCTGATTGATTTTTCTGTTTAAAGTGTACAACGTAGAGGTCGGAAGGTATGTTAGTAGTTTAAGTAGTCGATCATGTATTACAGATCATATATATTGTTTAGATTGGGATATAGAATCGTTGCTCTGATGTACTTCATTCTTGTGTTGATATTCTAGTCGCAGGTCTTGATCTTAAATAAAATAGTATATGGGACCTTTTCTATTACAGTTAATGTACATAATGATTTTTAGAATATTTTGAGCTCGCATCATTAAACTTTGGCCATAACTCTCTCAGCCTCTTTGTTTTAGGTGGTATTTGGGCAGGTGTTATGGTTATCAGAAGAATTTTTTCCAAAAGTTATAAGACATACAGACAAGCTTTAGATGACGCTTTCAATCGTAAGAATTTGTTTTACACCAATATATTGTTGTCAATGGCCATATCAACAACAGGTGATCTAACGGAACAGACATATGAATATTATACAGATGAAATAGAAGAATATGAGTATAGTCGCACTGGACAGATGGCACTATCTGGATTAACAGCTGGAGTCATATGCCATCACTGGTATAATTTTTTAGACAAAGTCATAGTTGGCAGAACTGTAGGCATGGTCCTAAAGAAGCTATGTTTAGATCAATTCATTTGTTCTCCAATATTATTATTATCCTTTTTTGCCACTGTTGCCGTATTTGAAGATAATCCTAAGGAAAATTTTACTGAGGAGGTCCGGCACAAATTTTGGACTTTATATAAAGCCGAGTGGGTGGTGTGGCCACCTGCCCAAATATTTAACTTCTATTATTTACCAACACAGTATAGGGTTTTGTATGATAGTGCAATATCTCTTGGATATGATGTTTATGCTTCCCATATCAAGCATGCTAAAATTGAAGATTGAAGAAGTTAGTAGTTGTGAATTTTGCCTTTAAGTAAATACAATCTGTATTCTAACTAACAATAAAGTTGAAGAGTTTGTTTGTTTGAAGGCACTAATCTCAGGGACCTCATGTCTGATTTGAAAAATTAGATTCCATTTAATATCTCAGTTTTTGGTGAAGGTATTAGGCTATTTATAACAACCAACACTGCATGGGTTGTGGAGTTGAGCTACCAATGAGAATCTAACTAGAAAGAGCAGGCGATGAGACTCATAGAAAATAACTATATCATATGTATAATTTTTATGAATATCAGTTATTTGTATCCTTTATTTGGTGTGCAATAAAGAGTATCTATCCATACATAGCAGGTGAAACTGCAGGGCACAGCTAGTAAAATGAGTAATCATAATGCAGAGTAAATTTTTTAATAGTTCATCCTTAATCTTAATTCTTTGTTTCAGAAAAAATGTATACTCTTGGAAAAACTTTGAGGTATTTTGCCAAAAAAGTGAAAGATTCAACCAGCGTTAAAAAGAGTAAAGACCTTGTGAAAGTGGCATTCAGTGATAAGTTTTTACTATACACAAATGTGTCCATATCAGTGAGCTTGTCAGCTTTAGGGGATTCTTTAGAACAGGCCTATGAGATATATAAAGGACATCAAAGTGAGTTTGATGTATCAAGGACTATACAGATGGGATGCTCGGGTGCTGCCGTAGGTGTCTTATGTCATAATTGGTATAAAATTTTAGATAGGATGATAATAGGAAAAACTATAGATATGGTACTCAAGAAGTTGACTCTAGATCAATTAATATTTTCGCCTATCATGATAGTAACTTTCTTTGGAAGCGTTGCATTATTTGAAGAGAAGCCTTGGGATAATTTTAAAGAAGAGGTTAGGGACAAATTTATTGTGTTGTATCGGGCTGAGTGGATGGTATGGCCTCCCGCGCAAATCATAAACTTTTACTTTCTGCCAACTAGGTACAGAGTATTATATGACAATACTATTTCATTAGGTTACGATGTTTATACCTCTCAAGTAAAACATAACAAGTCATTAAAAACATTACCTAAAGATACTAAAAATTTAAGCATAAGTTCTTAACATAGATATCTTTTGCAATAGGTTCTAAATTCCTGATAGTGGAACTTAATTTTCACACAATTGTAACGATATATCAAGTACTTAACCTAAGTATTGAAATAGGAATATAATGTATTTTTTGACATAATAATAAGCTTTGCTGTGATAAACCATTTTGCTATATACAACAAAAATAGGTGTCTTAATTGTATATCTGTTAAGTAAATTATTTATTTCTGTTATTGAATGTGAACCTGTTTTAATGTTTTCAATAAAATATTTTACATGGTGTTAGTTTTTATTTTATTAATAATAATTCTTAAAGTAATGTTATAAAGCAAAGAAAGAATGTTGACTTCATATTTGGATTACCAAACGAGGATCAATACCGTTGTAATTTTATGAAAAAGCATCAAGTCCGAAAGCAGACCCCAGACTCCGAGGTGAGAACTTTGGACGCGAAAATGATTTGCGAAGGATCGCAAACATCATGATATCAATTAAAAAGCATATGGGAAATAGTGGTAGGTATGCAGACATTGACATATACCTCCGAGGTTTTTGGAACATGCCATTTGCGGGTATCGCATTTTGTGACAAGACTCCAAAATGAATAAACGAGCTTGTTGAACAGTTTTGTATATTTAATCATTGAAATAATGGTCATAACTAGATATTATATAATATTATGTAATCTGTGATACTACACTGTTCTATTAGATTCAGATTTACAAAAAAAGCACGTAAGCATAGCCCAATTAGCTTCTGATATGAGTTCTAGCATGCGTATAAACATACATACTTATATACATTTTATTTTGTAAATACAAAACTATACATAGAAACACCCAGACCAATTGCAAAGACATTCATGTAAGGTGCATTCGGCTAACTCCGAAAATCAGGTAATTCCAAAAATTCCAAATTTCTACCAAACGAGAAAGTATATTTTGCTCTGGGAACCTTCACCTAGCGGCGCGGTTACTCCGCTCCTCTGCTTCAGTGGGTTGACTCAGGTCGCTACAAGTGAATATGCGTCTACGCTGTCGTTTTTTAGAGAAGGAGTAGATTATCGCGCGTTTTTGGATTTTCGCATTTACCCGAATATTCATAACTTTGAAATTTGATAAGTTATCCAATTCGTTGTTTCTTTGTCAGTTAAATTAACGTTTTGGATACCTACTCTGTTAAATAGCTTCAGAACAAGATATCTCATGTTTTTTGTATTTTTCGGAATTGAACTATAAATTCATTCGGAATAACCCGTTATGGTTTTTCCATAGTCATTGTCAGTGGCTCTCAATCTATTGAAATACAGAAATATTTCTTTAAATTTTAAATCAGTTTTAGGTAGATTTCGTGTAGAAATCCTATTGGTTTCTCCCTACTTTCGAATTTTGAAAAAAATTGAATGTAGAAGTTCGTTTTGAGAACCCCTGAGTCCGAAATGACCACTGGCTAAAAAGTTTATATATATATATATGTATGTATAGGTTGACTCCCCAAAATTTTGCGGCACTCACGATCGCAATTTTGATCCGATTGTTTTCAAATTTTTACCAAAAATCGTTCTAACTTAGGTTAAGTTCGTGAACCGGCAGAATCGGGCCCATTGCTGAGTCAGCAACTCACTTATTCTGAAAACAGTTTTTTGGTCATAACTCTTAATGTATGGAAAATTTTGATTTCATTTCATTTTCATATCATTCCCTTCATTAGTACCTACAAATCATTCCAAATAAACTTTTTGAATCAAAAATTTTGGGAGATTTTTCATAAAACGGTTTTTTTTTTTCGAAAAAAATTCATAACTTTTTCCCTGAAAACATATTTACCACCGGAAAGGCTTTCAAATTAAGGCTTATTTTTTGCTCTAAATTATTTGTCTGAAAAGTTTTTTGATACGACTTATAGTTTTCGAGATACAGGGGGGTGGTCGTTAGAGAAAACCTTTATTGTTGGCAATCATCTCTATATTTCATGTCCTTAAAGTTTTAGACACCGATCGGTGAACTTACATACTGTATAATGCTTGTAACACGCATTCTTCGTCATTATCGATATACCTACTCGTATAACATTTATTGATTATTTGATTACATTTTTTGATAATTTCAAATGTGAAAGACAGGATTGTTTTATGTTTGAAACTACTCTGAAGTAAATGTAGGAATTCAAAGTGGTGTTTTCATTTGTTCTTGTGACTTTCATTTTTAAACTCTCTAAATCCGAATTGTAGAAACGACCTTTACCCATTTGTTTATTACACGTAAAGTATTTTATATCAAATTTAGTACTTATGTTAAAATTATAAAGGTTTGCTAAACAATATATATGTTTTTTGTTAAAATAATGAATGCACTCTTTAAAAACGAAATCTACATTTTTATTTGACTATAACCATAATTAAGTAACCCGCGGTAGCCTAGTGGTATGGGTAATGGACTACCGATACGAGGTCTCGGGTTCGATCCCAAGTGTTACCTACCTGGCACACACCAATGACTTTTCGATACTTTTCGAAGTTATGTGTGTATTTACCGGTTTATAAGTGCCCGGTTTATGACATTGGGACCTAAACATAAACTGGCGAAATGTGGGTGCTAGCACCTCTGCCTACCCTTTCGGGAATAATAGGTCAGTTTTTTTAGCATTTTTATCACTTTCACATAAAATAGGTTCTTTGTTTGTGTTCTTTAAATCAACGTATTAAGGTCGTTTCAAATTCAAAACCTCATTTATACGGTACTTATTTAGTACTCGTAAAACAAATTAAAGTTTGAGAAACACAAGTTTTCTGTCGGGTAATTCCGAAATAAAAATTGCGACAACATGTGTTTCGGCTCTTCTATAGCCAAATCCAATATGTTTTTCTTGATAGGGCAATTCTGAATGGAAAAGGAATGTGAACCCTATACCACATGTCAATAAAACCAATTTTTAGGAGGCTTTCGCAATTACCCGATCTAGTTCGGAATTACCTTTGCATCAGGAAAAAATAAAGTTTTTTTGAATCACTTGTATTTCGAAAGCATTATGATATTTATGAAAGTTTTTGATGTACTGTTGTAGCCTATATATTTGAGTTGAGGAAAAAACATTACTTTGTAGTATTAGTTTCACCGATTTTGACTGGTTGATTAAAATGCAGACATCATGACAACTATCATAAAAATTATTCGGCATTACCCGAATGCACCTTATCATTCAAATTTGCACTGAGCGGGAATCGTGACCGCGACGACGTAGCAGTCGAACGCTCTACTACTCGCTCTACAGCTATGACACAGGGTTGTTGTTTAATTTTATAATGAGTGGTCCACATGAAGGTAAGCGCTTATCGTGGCCTAAACGCTTGTGACGGGTTTTATTTATTCTGTCAATTTTCCAGTTCGGTTCAAGCCCGACATAACCGCCCCCACTGGCCGGCGGCGGGGGGGTATCCGAAGTGATTTCCGCTCCGCACGATACAAAAAGAGCGTTTAGGCCTCGTGTCCCCACTCCTTTGCTCGACTAGTGGGGCCATGAGGATCATGTAGACCTTATAGTCGTCATTCTTTAACCAAGTTTTTTTCATATATATATCATAAAGGGTTTAAGTTTCTGCACTGCAACACTGACTTTGAATGTGATTCCAGCCTTCTTGAATATTGTTTTCTGGTAATAAAAGACACCTAAGTGGAGACATGAGGATTGAGGAATCCTCGGGTCCCCACAGAGATACGCGAGTGGAGACAGTAAGAGAATGGTTTGCTTATAATCAACTTCATCGCACCAACAATTTTGCTGAAGGCTGGCATGGCAGACTAAATCGTGCCGTAAATAAAAATTACGTTACAATTGCAAAGTTATTGTCTGTTTTGGAACAAGATATATGTCCATAAATAAAATTGCAATAGTCAATGCAAATACTGAACAGAACGCAAAAAAACGACAACAATTACAAAAGGACGTGGATGCATTCATTTTGGATGCTCAATTGAAACTGATACCTACATAACGAAATTACTGTTGGTCATTTCTTGGAAATTTTAAGATGACTTCTTGTAGTTCAATGGAGTTTGTCAATCACCCATTTGGATTAACACTTGCCATTTTATGCACGGACGAGTCATATATATTTTTCATCCGTCATCGTCGTTACAATTTATTTACGTTCCACTGCTGGGCACGGGTCTCCTCCAAAATGAAGGGATTTACCCTACTTTATCACGCTGGCTATATAGATGGGTTGGTATAGGGTTTTCTATTATTCTACATTATTTCAGTCTTACATAAATAGTTAAGTTATGTTAGCTTTCAGGCCAGGAAAATAAATAAGTTTCACATTAAATTTTTTAATGACAAATACGACCTAAAGAACTGATTGTGAAATGTCAACAAATTTGACTATAAAAAAAAAAAAGGTATTTGATTTACTGACAGTGTTTAAAATTATTTTTTTCGCCACAATCAAAAAATAGAATAGAATAGTTTTTGAAAACACCACAGTTTTTCATTAAAATATGACGGTGGGGACACGAGTAATATAAAATTACACCATAGACCAAGACCTTTGGCTCCACCGCACAAATGGGGACATAAGGTCTAAATGATCCTCATGACCCCACTAGTGGAGCAAAGCTGTGGGGACACGAGTCCGAAAGCAAAAAGAGGTATCTGATTACACTACTTACTGAAATATTAATTATGGCATGGAAAGGTACTATGCCTAGATGGCAGCGCTTCTTATTATCTGTATAAAAGACGAGACAATTTTGGTATTTAAGTGTCCATCGAAATTATACCCTCTGCAGCAGAAGGACAGATACGCAAAATCCTAGATTAGCAGAAGGACAGATAAGCATAAAGGCAAATAATGTACCTACTGTCGTGTTCGCTTATGATACAAACCAAACCATAATAACCGTATTATCAATTTGTGACCTCTTTCTTCTAAATGGCCACTTTTCATAAACAGTCATGACAATCTATTAAGTCAATGTGATATGCACTTGTTTTTCTCATAAAATACATTTTCCTCAGAAATCAAATAATTTTAATAGGTTCTTATTGTTCTTAAATATCATAATTTTATTATGGATCAAGCTGGTGCCAGTAACGGTGCATCATATTTTAAATTGATTAAAAATCAAAAAGGTAAAAGTATTTTGTTACATACCGGCCACAGATATAATTATGTGAAGAAAAATGAGAGTGGGACCACAAATTGGCGTTGCTACAACAAGAAACAATGTAGATAATAAGGGAAGCGAGGCATTCTTGCATTCCTGATTTTCAACGCAATACGACGGATTCAATATTAGACCAGTGCAAGGAAGAAGTATGTAAAAACTTTGAACCAATACAGAAAGTGTTTAATACTACATTTATAAGATAAAAGAAGATTCGAATTCGCTGGCAATTGACGATGATAATTTGCCGGTATATTACCTATATAAAAAGGGACACTCTATATAGATCGCGACGAAAATATCTGAAAGGTACTGAATGCAAAGACATGAAGAAAGTAAAATTGCCACACTGTCTAGTGCATAACTTTTCTTTATATGATGATGGTGTGGATGAAAGAATTATAATTTTTGAAACTCCACTGGCTAAGCATGTTTTAATAAAATATGAAGTATATTACTTATATTACTTATTAGTGATGGAACGTTTACACCGACACCCTTTTATCAGTTTTATACTTTGCACGTAGATATTACCAATAACGACGAAGACACTGTCAGTTTTGTACCCCTTCTTTACGTTCTGTTACTAAACAAATCAGAAACTACGTAAGACTTTTTTTAATACTCAGAGACCAATTTAAAATGAATATTATAGTGTACAAATGCGATTTCGAATTGGCAACCATAAATGCTGACCAAAATGTTTATCCACACGCGACTATCAAGGGTTGCTATTATCACTTTGTTAAGAATGTCTGGAAGATGGGTAAAAAAATTGGATTAACTCTAGTTGAAGATGGTCACAAAATAATAACTTTGTGCACACAATTATCTCTATTGCCACCTGTTCTGATTCCGGAAGCCTGCCTTGCTATATTTGATTTGTGTCCCGACAAACCAGAATTTAACGAATTTCAAAAGTATTTCAATAACCAGTGGATTCTCAAAATCACAAAGGACATTCTTAGCTGTCACAAAGAAAAATTTAGAAAAACGAATTGTGTTGAAGGATGGCAGAGGATTAATACAAAAATACCTGCGAAATCTTCACACTTCCTGTTTGTCCAGCTGTTAAAAAAGAAGCATATTTTCAAGATCTGTAGTTGACCGGCAATAGCAAACCACAAAAACGTTCTTACGTACTACTCTTTAGGATAAAAAAATTGATCAAGTTATTACGAGTTTATTCAATGATAAAATTTCTGCAATAGAATGTTTGATACGTTTGGCCAAAGTTACAAAATGGAAAAAAAACTTTTTTACTCTTCTGATGTATGTAATAAAATAACTATTGCAATTTATTTTGTTTACTGTGTGTGTCTGTACTTCTACCTTTATGCTAATCTGTCTTTCTGCTTATCTGGGATTTTGCACTAAAATCATTACATACATCACTCAAAGAATTAGGCCTACTTAAAAAATCATACATATCATTACAGAAATCAGTTGTAATAGATACTTGCTCCATAGTTCGGCGATTCCTCACATCCACTACCCAAACGCCCACTACCATTCAGAATGAACCAACCCACTTGGCTTAAGCCCGTGATAGGTTTCATACATATCAGCATAAAAATCTGAGAAAGTTAACACTTTATAAACCACCATAATAATAATAATAATAAACAACAAATATGTAAGCAAGAATATTATATCTCACAACAATTATTGACATGACAGTTTCTGTCTGTCGAAAACAAATACTGAAAATGCACAAAAATAAGTATCGATTATGATAACAAGAGCCAAGGCACGAGCAGCAGCACGCCCAACAACCCCGGACTCGTCGCTCAGCTCCGTCCCGCAGCCACCAGCCAGTTCTCTGGGTGTGACAGCGACGTCGAGCTCAAGTTCCAGCGACGAGTTTTTCTCCCCGCCGACGTCGCCAACACCTGTGCGTCGGCAGGGGAGAGGCCGGCCACCGACTGGCTTGGAGCCCCGACGCCCACCGGCTTCGAATAGGGCCCCCGCTACCAGTGGTGATGTGCACCGCATGCGATGGACTACTTCTATGAACGAAAACGTCATGCGGGCATATTTTGTGGCTACAGAGGGAGGAGTCAACCTTACTGCGTACCGTGTTCGTATGTTGCTTTTGTTTCAGGTCAACGTATCCGCACAACGGCTATCGGATCAAGTGCGGGCCATCCAACGTTGTCATTTGTTGGATGACTCTGTACTTGAGAGGCTACGCTCTAACATACGAAGTAGCCCGGGTACCACACCCTCTCCGCAAACAGTGAGACAACCAGCCACGGAGACCATCTCACAACACATCTGTAGCGAAGAAGTGATTGATACCAGGGCTATAGACGTAAGTACCGAGTACGACGAGCAATTAAGGAGTGCTTTGGAATGTGCTATGCGGGAATATCGTTCCATGCCTTTTGTTAATAGACCTCGCCTACCACGTTTGCCAACGCATAAAAAAAGTGTAGCGCTAGTGTGTGCCCTGGATTCGTTATTATCAGATTATTTTGATAATAGCGAAGATCTCGGTGATACACATTCAATTCTTTATTGCGCCGCCGTCGCAGTATGTCGAGTAGCTAATGTTCAATTTCCAAAGTGCGACTTAGCTACTCGACCGAAATCTGCTGTGCCGGCTTGGCAATTTAGAATTGAGCAACGTATCACCGAGACTAGGGCACTCATTGGAAAGCTCATTTGTTTCAGGTCGGGCAATACCCGCCCAAGAGTGATGCGCTTTGTGAGTCGAGCGTTCTCGGGGTCTGATATTAGGCCTCAAGAATTTTTGGCACGAGTCACAGAGCGTATCGACTACCTGAAACAAAAAGTTTATGCGTGGGCAAACCGGATTCGGCGGTATAAAAATAGAGTGGAGCGATATTCTCAGAATCGCACGTTCCAAAGGGACCAAAGGTGGGTCTACAGAGATTGGGAGCGCCCTGATTCGACTGGGGCTGACGTGCGTCGACCAGATGATGATATTACTAATACATTCTGGCGTAATATCTGGTCGATGCCCGTCAGTCATACGGAGGGTGATTGGATGCAAGATGTTGAGCGATCGTGTGAGCCTATTAAGATCATGGATCCAGTTACTATACTGCAAGAGGATGTAACCGATGCAGTCCGTCTGTTGCCTAACTGGAAGTCAGTGGGACCAGACGGACTGCAAAATTTTTGGTTAAATGGCTGAAAAGCTCACACGGTCGTTTGGCATCTCAATTCCAATCATGTATTGAATCAGGATTGATTCCCAATTTCATGACCCACCTTCTTTACAAGTCCGGTAGTGCTACGGACCCTAAAAATTATAGACCGATCACATGTCTTCCTACGGTCTATAAGCTTCTTACATCCATCCTGAGAGTAAAAATATCTTCACACTTAACCGACAATTCTATCATGTCTATCTCTCAGAATGGATGTAGAAGTGGGGCTCGTGGCACTAAAGAGCTCCTAATAATTGATATGGCCATTAGCCAACAGGCACGCCGTAATCGTAAGGACCTGGCGACATGTTGGATAGACTATAAAAAGGCCTATGACTCCGTGCCGCATACGTGGCTCTTGAGGGTGCTTGAGTTGTATAAAATTGATACAACTCTATGTACCTTCCTGAAGGCATGTATGGGGCAATGGAGTACGGTCCTTTGCTATCCAGGGTGTCGACGGACCTGCGAGAATGACGGGCTGATAAGGATAGAGCGGGGCATATTCCAGGGTGATAGTCTTAGTCCATTATGGTTTTGCCTGGCACTGAACCCTCTTAGTTATATGCTGGAGAGTTCAGGGTTAGGCTGTCGATTGCGGAGAGATGGTCAGGTTATATCCCACCTCCTTTACATGGATGATCTTAAATTATTTGCCCCCAACAATTCCCAACTGATAGCGTTACTTACCTTTAGTAAATCTATCAGGATGGAATTTGGTGTGGACAAATGTGCGGTCATGCATGTAAAAAGAGGGGAGATTGTGGTATCTGATGGGGTTGAGCTCTCAGATTCCACAAAACTCAGGTCTCTCTCTGCAATCGACACCTATAAATACCTGGGTATGTCGCAGGCGTTAGGCATTACAGAAGCTAGCATGAAGCAATCGTTACGGGAACGTTTCTTTGGCCGCTTGAAAAAAGTCCTCAAAAGTCTTTTGTCAGGCGGTAATAAGGTGCGCGCCTATAACGGTTGGGTCATGCCGGTTTTAATGTACTCCTTCGGCATACTCAGGTGGACTCAGACGGAATTAGACACCCTGGATAGGAGAGTCCGTACGCTTCTTACTGCATACCGAATGCATCATCCGCGTTCATCTGTGATGAGGTTGTACATACCACGGAAATGCGGGGGACGTGGCTTTTTAAATGCCAAGTCCCTCCATAACCGTGAGGTGTGCAACCTCAGGGAATACTTCCTACACAATGAAGCTGATATGCATCGTGATGTAGTAAGGGTGGATAACGGATTTACCCCGCTAGCTTTGGCTAAAGAGAACTGGCGCAAACCTGTGGTATTAAGTATTAATGACCGCATGGATGTATGGAAGAGCAAGTAGTTGCATGGACGTTTCTATCGGGCTCTTCATGGGTCTGATATAGACTTACCAGCATCTGTGTCTTGGCTACGCTTCGGTGACCTATTTGGGGAAACCGAAGGTGTTGTGTTTGCAATTATGGACGAAGTTGTGATGACGAATAACTATAGGAAGTATATTCTAAGGGATGGTACGGTTGACATATGTCGGGCGTGCCACCGTCCCGGAGAATCCCTTAGACATATAATCTCTGGTTGTTCTCGTCTTGCCAACGGCGAGTATTTGCATAGACATAACCAAGTAGCCAGGATTGTTCATCAACAACTTGCTCTAAAGTACAACCTTGTGGAATCAGAGGTACCGTACTATAGGTATGTGCCCGACGCAGTTCTCGAAAATGGGCGTATCACGTTGTACTGGGATCGATCTATCATCACTGACAGGACTATTGTAGCTAATAAACCTGATATAGTGTTGATAGATCGATCAGAGTGCCGCGCAATAATTATCGATATCACCATTCCACATGACGAGAATCTTGTGAAAGCCGAAAAAGAAAAACAAATAAAATATTTGGATTTGGCTCACGAGGTTGTCGACATGTGGAGTGTGGATTCGGCGATTATTGTTTCGATAGTTGTATCGGTGCACGGACTGATTGCCAAGAGCCTCGAACAACATCTCCAGAGGCTCGCGTTAGGCAGTTGGGTCAAGGGCTTGATGCAGAAGGCAGTGCTCCTCGACACGGCACGTATTGTGAGGAGATTCCTCTCTCTGGAGCCCTATGCCCGATGCCGGTGGGCCACTATATTTTATATTTTTAAATATATTTGTTTTTTTTTAAATATAGAATGTATTTAAAAATATAATTGATATGTATTTAAACTTAAATAAAGGAAATAATAATAATAATTGATAAGTATTTAAAGTTAAATAAAGGAAATAATAATAATGGATCAAAAAAATACAACAATCGATAAAAAAAAAACGATACAACTCTATGCAACTTTTTGAAGTCTTGTATGAGGCAATGGAGTACGGTCCTTCGCTATCCAGGATGTTGTCAGGATCGGGCAAACGATATACCAATAAGAATCGAGAGGGGCATATTTCAGGATGATAGTCTGAGTCCCTTGTGGTTCTGTCTGGCTCTGAACCCTCTTAGCACAATGTTAGAGAGTTCAGGGCTAGGCTATCGGTTGCGGAGAGAGGGTAAAGTTATTTCTCACCTCCTTTACATGGATGACCTCAAGCTATTTGCTCCTAATCATCTACAATTGATGGAGCTACTAAAGGTGACTGAAAACTGTAGTAGCTCTATCAAGATGGAATTTGGTGTAAATAAGTGTGCGGTCATGCATGTAGAAAAAGGTGGGATAGTGGAATCTGAAGGGGTGGAACTCTCAGATTCCATTAAACTCAAATCTCTCGCTGCAACCGAAACATACAAATATCTGGGTATGTCGCAGGCGTTAGGAATCACCGAAGCTGGGATGAAGCAGTCATTGCAGGATCGTTTCTTTTTTCCGCCTGAAAAAAGTTCTAAAAAGCTTTTTATCGGGTGGTAATAAGGTTCGCGCCTGCAATGGTTGGGTCATGCCAGTCCTGATGTACTCCTTCGGCATACTCAGATGGACTCAGACTGAACTGGATGCTCTAGATAGGAGGGTCCGGACACTGCTGACCACATTCCGAATGCACCATCCACGTTCATCGGTAATGAGGTTGTATATCCCGCGGAAATTGGGCGGTCGTGGTTTTTTAAATGCCAAGACCCTTCATAACCGCGAGATATACAACCTCAGAGAATATTTCCTACGTGTAGATTCCGATATGCATCGCGATGTGGTCGCAGTGGACAATGGCCTAACCCCTCTCGCGTTGGCTAAAGAGAACTGGCGCAAACCTGGAGTACTTGGTACTGCTGATCGCAGGGAAGTATGGAAGGGCAAAGAGCTACACGGACGCTTCTATCGGGCCTTAAATGGGCCCGATATAGATTTAAAAGCATCTGTATCTTGGCTACGGTTCGGTGATCTTTTTGGAGAAACCGAAGGTTTTTTCTTTGCAATTACGGACGAAGTTGTAATGACGAACAACTACCGGAAGTATATTCTGAAGGACGGTACGGTTGACATCTGTCGGGCATGTCATCGCCCCGGAGAATCACTCAGACACATTATTTCCGGTTGTTCTCGTCTAGCCAACGGCGAGTACTTGCACAGACATAACCAAGTGGCCATCAGCAATTTGCCCTTAAATACAATCTTGTGACTTCGGAGGTGCCATACTAAAAGTATGTGCCCGACCCAGTTCTCGAAAACGGTCGTGTCACATTGTACTGGGATCGATCTATTATCACTGACCGGACTATTGTTGCCAATAAGCCTGATATAGTGATAATGGATCGATTAGAGCGTCGTGCAATGATAGTTGATATCACTGTCCCCCATGACGAGAATCTCATGAAGGCAGAAAAAGAAAAACAAATAAAATATTTGGACCCAATGAGATTGTCGACATGTGGGATGTGGACTAAGCTATTATTGTACCGATAGTTGTGTCAGCACATGGACTCATCGCCAAGAGCCTCGATCAACACCTTATGAGGCTCTCGTTAGGCAGCTGGCTCAAAGGCCTGATGCAGCACTGTTTTTATATTTTTAAATATATTTGTATTTTTTTTTAATATATATATTTAAAAATGTAATTATATGTATTTAAAAGTTAATAAAGAGGAATTATAATAATAATTAATTATAATAATTATTATAATAATTTTTTCCTTAAATAGATTTTCTGCAAATAAATTAATTTTATTACAATTGAACACTATGATCTGTATATTGTGAAATTAAATAAATAAATATATAAACTATTAACAATGAATTCCATTCATTCGATCAATTTCTCAATTTTAAAAAGAATCCAAAAGCACAGAAATTTATGACATACGTCATTTCAGACACTATAAAACAGCAACAGACAGCAATAAAATTATTATGTCGACACGAACGAAATTAAAGCAACTGAATCATTCAGCACAGCAAACACCCACGGACTCGTCGTGCAGCTCCGCCTCGCAGCCTCAGGTGAACCTTCCATTGAGACCGACAACTGCTGAGGCGTCGAGCTCCGACAGTAGCGACGAATATTTCTCCCCGCCGACATCGCCAACACCGGTGCGTCGGCCGGGGAGAGGCCGGCCACCGACGTGCCTAGGACCCCGAAGACAACCGTCCTCGAACAGGGCCCCCGCTGCCGGTGGTAATGTGCGCCGCATGAAATGGTCTTCTTCAATAAATGAAAATTATATGGCTACAGAGCTGGGAACCAACCTCACTGCGTATCGTGCTCGTTTACTGTCTCTGTTTCAGGAACTTGAGCCCGCTGTCAACGTTTCAGCGCAACGATTATCGGACCAGGTACGGGCTATTCAACGTTGTAACATGTTGGATGGTACCGTACTTGAGAGGCTATACTCTGACGTGCAGAATAGTCTTACTATCCCAACTTCACTGCATGCTGTGCCTTCGGTGGAGTCTAGCGTAACTGCGACCGTAAACCCGCCACAGCTCAATCACACCGATGAGGATGTGGAAAGTGAGACTATATCCCTAAGTACCCAGTATAATGAACGATTAAGGAGCACTATGGAGGATGCGATGCTGGAGTATCGATCTATGATACCAAGTAAAAGACCTCGCTTACCCCATTTGCCCATGCATAAAAGAAATATAGCACTGGTCTGTGCCCTGGATACACTATTATCTGAGTATTTAGAAAATAGCGAAGACCTCGGTGATACACATTCGAATTTGTACTGTGCGGCCGTCGCAGCATGTCGAGTAGCTGGAGTAAAATTTATTGTAAATGAAACTGCCACTCGACCCAAGCCTGCTGTGCCTGCCTAGCAGTACAGGATTGAACGTCGTATTGTCAGCAATGCCGATGAGCCGATGAGTGCCCTAGCCTCAGGGCTAGGGCACTCATCGGTAAGCTAATCTGCTCAGATCAGGCAATACCCGCCCGAGAGTGATGCGCTTTGTGACACGGGCATTTTAGGGGACTAACGTTAGTCCTCAACAATACGCTTCATATGTCACAGAGCGCATTGACTTTCTGAAGCAGAAAATTTATGCATGGGCAAATCGGATACGACGCTACAAAAAGTGCGTAGATAGGTATAATCAGAATCGCATCTTCCAAAAGGATGAGCGGTGGGTTTATCGAAAATGGGAACAACCCGAGTCAGGTGTAAATGACTGTACTCGGCCAGATGCTGACGCTACGAATACATTCTGGGGTAGCATCTGGTCGACGCCAGTCATACATACAGAAGGTGGTTGGATGAGAGAGGTTGAACGAGCTTGTGGGAATATACAGATTATGGAGCCAACCAAAGCGTCTGTATTATGGCTACGGTTCGGTGATCTTTTTGGAGAAACCGATGGTTTTATCTTTGCAATTGCGGACGAAGTTGTAATGACGAACAACTACCGGAAGTATATTCTGAAGGACGGTACGGTTGACATCTGTCGGGCATGTCATCGTCCCGGAGAATCACTCAGACACATTATTTCCGGTTGTTCTCGTCTCGCCAACGGCGAGTACTTGCACAGACATAACCAAGTGGCCAGGATTGTACATCAGCAACTTGCCCTTAAATACAATCTTGTGACTTCGGAGGTGCCATACTACAGGTATGTGCCCGACCCAGTTCTCGAAAATGGTCGGGTCACATTGTACTGGGATCGATCTATTATCACTGACAGGACTATTGTTGCCAATAAGCCTGATATAGTGATAATGGATCGATTAGAGCGTCGTGCAATGATAGTTGATATCACTGTCCCCCATGACGAGAATCTCATGAAGGCAGAAAAAGAAAAGCAAATAAAATATTTGGACCTGGCCAATGAGATTGTCGACATGTGGGATGTGGACTCAGATATTATTGTACCGATAGTCGTGTCAGCACATGGACTCATCGCGAAGATCCTCGATCAACACCTTATGAGGCTCTCGTTAGGCAGCTGGCTCAAAGGCTTGATGCAGAAGGCCATTCTGCTAGGCACGGTACGCATAGTGAGGAAGTTCCTCTCCCTGGAGCCGTAACCACCGGCAGCTTGGTCCCTGTACCCGATGCCGGTGGAGCACTATTTTTATATTTTTAAATATATTTGTATTTTTTTTTATATATATTTAAAAATGTAATTATATGTATAGAAATTAAATAAAGGAGATAATAATAATAAATCATTTATTTTCTCACCACACATTTGAATCATACAATAAACGTTAAGATAATCTATGTAGTTGTGCTATGTGGGAGACTGGTGCCCAAACTAGGTAGAAACCTGTATTTCGGGCCACCAGTACACACCCCATCGAAAGAGTCCTAGTACTAAGCAATATTAGCAACAACAATATTAATAGTTGAGCAGATGATACGGTAATAGTATATCATAATAATCCAGACTAGTTCAACAGTACAATACTATTCAATTGTTGGTAACGTCATGGTTAGTAAGTATTTGTATGGGAGTGAGAGAGTGGGTGTTTGTGTGTATGTGTGAGTGAGGGTCTGGTGAGTGTGTGCGTGTGTGGGTTTGGTTGCAAATATGTGACTGTTTGACTCGGGACTTCTAGGAGACGTTCAGTATTAGCATAATCTAATGTCATGAGCCATTCACTGTTTTTTTTCTTGCATAGAGATTTAGTCAGCGTGTATAAAGATAGTTTTTTGTTGAGATTATTATAAAGGTACCCTCCGAGGAAACAGAAGAACCTGTTTGTGAATTGGGTGGTAAAAGAGTCAAGAGTGCGATCAACCGGATTGCATCGCCTCTTATTTAGGAGTACAGCTGCATTGTAATTCAGCAAAGAGTGTTGCTTAGAGATGACGTAAAGAATGAATAGCTGTCGGACAGTCAGCACCTTGCATTTTTCATACAGCTCGGATGTGGTATATCAAAAGGGCAAGAAATGGGACACCTTTAGTATTGCTCGCTGAGCTCTTTCCACCTTGATAAAAGTAGACTTATGTGCACCACCCCAGGTCATGATACAATAAATTAGTAAAGATTGGCATAGTGAGAAGTAGACTGTCCTTCTTAGATTTTCATCGGCTATATGCCTGAGGTTTTTGAAAACATATATTAATTTACGTATTCTAGATGTAAGAGCTTCTATGTGCAGATGAAAATCCAAGAAAGGATCTAGTATTACACCAAGATATTTGATTGAAGATGCCCTCTGTAAGTTTGTACACGAACATATTGTGTTGAGCGGAGATGTGCATGTATGTACTATGATAGGCAAGGAGAAAGTGGAAAATAAAGCACTATTCCGAATCGCAAAAGGTAAGTATTTGGATTTATCAGCGTTTAGAGTTAAGTAGTTGTTCCTTAACCATTTGGCCACGGTATTTAGACCAGTTTGGGCATGCCTGGTAACACTTTCCCACGAGTCAGAGTGAAACACGAGAGCAGTGTCATCTGCGAAGGTGTATATATTGCCCTCAGGTAGATCTATCCTGCACAGATCGTTAACATAGATTAGGAAAAGTGTTGGAGAGATAACACTCTCTTGGGGGACTCCGCGTGGGTGACTGGCACTTCTTTACTAATGTACCCATCTATCTTAACGCTCTGTACACGATTGGTAAGGTAATCTGCGAATAAATTAAGTTGGTTACCCCTTATTCCAATCTGCTCCATCTTAGCTAAAAGAATAGAAACAGAGACCGTGTCGAAGGCTTCTGTCTAGGAAGATACCCAGTACTTTTTACCCTCATCAAGTTTCCTAACTATGTGGTTAATTAGGTCAAGCACTGCGTCACCAGTAGATCTACCCGCGTGAAACCCGTATTGAGCAGGTGATATTATTTGGTTTTTATCGAGGTAACTTATTAGCCTAGAGTTCATGAGTCGCTCTAGTATCTTGGACAGAGAAGGTAAGACAGCAATGGGCCTGTAGTTGGTGACTTGGTCTCTGACTCCGGCCTTGTAGACAGGGTGTAAAAGGGCTTTTTTAAATGTTCTGGGAAACACACCAGAGGAAAGCGATAAGTTGCAGATATGTGTTGGTGGTGGGACAATAGCTCAAGAAAACAAAAATATATATGACTCGTCCGTGCATAAAATGGCCAGTGATAATCCAAATGGGTGATTGACAAACTCCATTGAACCACAAGAAGTCATCTTAAAATTTCCAAGAAATGTAATACACAACCCAGGTGTACTGGAGGCAGTATGGTTGTGTGTTCCTGATGAGTACGTGGGGCGGCGGCGGCGGCCGCCGCTGCTATATGTGCCGCCCGCGCGCACCAACCTGCTTAAACACGCGCCCCTGACGCGCGCACTGTGTGCGCTCAATGCGGTGTCAGAACGGGTAGACCTATTTAATTGTAATCTGAATGAATTCACAAAGGCAGCTTATTGTGTATTAACTGTGTAGTGGATTAGCGGAATTCATAGATATAGGTATATTATATAGTATTGGCTTGGATTAGCGCACTCTGCTGATTCCTCTGCTCTATTTAGGGATCAAAATAATTTTGGGATGAAACTTAAGAAATCATCGGAGCTCTATAAACACCTTAGAGTTACCAAAGCCCACATCTTAGGTAAATCCCAAGATGTCACAATCAGGGCACTCCCGAAAGATAATAACGCGTCCGAGCTTGAATCTAGACTCCTATTCCATAAACGATTTATGATAGGGGCCCAGTCGAACAGAGTGGGGTTGGGAGTACGAGAGCCAGAAAGGGACCAGGATATACTTAAGTCCTTTCTAAAACATGACGAAAATGATAAATATCGAGTGCACGCGATGAATTTGGAAATCCAAAATGAATGGTTGACAATGGGAGAGTTCTGCATACCGATGGCCTTAAAGTGGCGCACCTTGATCTATGACTGGTCGCCGGCCCTGTTAAAATTCTATCTTAACGCCTTTCAGATGACCCTCCCAGATCAGAGTAATCTGGTAAGGTGGGGGAAGGCCACAGAAAAACAATGTTATACTTGTGGTGAGGCAATAGGGACGGCTAGACACATATTAGTAGGATGTAGGGTGCTTCTCGATAGAGGCCATTACTCACGCCGCCACGATAAGGTGCTTATCATCATACGTGAAGCAATGAGTCTGGCAGTAGCTAGAGCCAAAAAAGGATTGACTACTAACAGACGTCATATCAACTTTGTGTCTGAAGGTTCATCCATAATATCCAGGAACAAACCTTATTCAATCTTAGATACTGACCCAGATTGGACTCTCCTAATTGACATGTATGAAAAGCACTATAAAATTCCGGAGGATGTTGGGGTTTCGTCATCTAGACCTGACATATTCCTATATTCTAAGAGGTTAAAACATGTGGTTCTTGTGGAACTTACTGTACCGTGGGAAACAAATATACTGAAGGACCACATAATAAAGAAAAATAAATACTATGATCTCACAAACGAATTAATCAAAAACGGTTACGTGGTTAATTTGTATGCAGTGGAAGTGGGAGCGAGAGGTATACCAGCAAAATCTCTCTATAACCTACTTAAAGATCTAGGCCTATCGAGAGCTACAATAAGCTCATTACTAGGACGAATGTCTAAAGAAGCACTAGTAGGTTTGTATCAAATTTGGTTAGGCAGGGAGGGGAACTTGGGTAGTGAAGGTGAGTGTTGATGTACATCAACAAAAGGGGCCCCTTCTAAACCTACACTTGGGTCGCAAGTCCCAGGCACTGTCCCGGGTTCCCAACTCAGCAACGCGATGGACCCAGCACCCGCACGGAGAATCCATGGATTGCTAAGAATATCGGTCTCATGTATACGTATTGTGTATTGTAGTGAAATTGTGAATTTACTGGGTAGTGTGTTCTAGTATACATATTCAATGTAAGTGTTAATATAGTGACTGCACTATCGTATTAGGTGTCACCTGTAAAGATAGTTGCATGTTGTAATAAAATAAATAAATAAAAAAATATTACTCACTGAGTTCAGTGTGTGAAAAAAAAAAATTAAGAATCGGTCCAAGTCCAATTAAGTTTCAGAGATGATAACTAATGCCACGCCATCCAGCCATATTTTTGGAATGTCAATGCCTATGGTTTAGTTGGGAGTAAGAAATGGTTCTTCAAGTTGGGATTTTCGTTTGCTATCTCTCAAGTTACTAATGACACTGTGAACGACAGAATCTTCAAAAATTCTTTCGGGCCAAGATTCCGATCGCCTTTTATGTCCATGTGTAGGTTCTTCCACGATTCTTGGAATTCTGCTAGCTCTCGGGGTACAACCGTGGGATACAAACGACCTTCTTCGTTTCGACTCTTTTAGGCCAAGTAATGACGTCAAAAGTTTGTCCAATCTTGCTATATCATCCACAGTGGAAGTGTTAGGACATGTTGGTGTGTTAATACCAGAATTTAGCTGACTGGATCGTACTGAGACTGGTGTTCTCGAAAGTCCGATAGAGTGCAGTACCTGAAGTTAAACAATAAATAAACATGTTAGATCAAATATTTGTATACCTTTTTTTCTTTTTTTTTTCGTGCGGAAATCCCTTTGGATACCGGCCCCGCTGGAGAGCGGGGGGTCTCCAGCGGGGGCGGTTATGTCGGGCTTGAACCGACTAAAACCGCACGCCGTCTCGGGTCTTAAGACGCCGGGAGTACCTATAGCTATAAAAAACTCTTTTTACTAACAGTCACTCACCCACACCGAATGCGATGCGTTTCGTTATTATGAAATCTTTGTAAGAAGTTTTTATTTGACATTATTAATTCTGTGTTCACGTTCCTTGAATTATTCATACATTTTTGGGTTATCTATATATATAAAAATGAATCGCAAAATGTGTTGGTAAGCGCATAACTCAACAACGCCTGGACCAATTTGACCAATTCTTTTTTTTTAATGTTCGTTGAAGTCCAAGGATGGTTTTTACGGAGAGAAAAGTTGAAAAAATTGCATATAAAAATTACAGGCATGTTTGGGATAAATAGGTGCCACGGGGCGAAGTATGCCACTGCGAAGACGCGGGGGACAGCTAGTTAACTATAAAAAACACCAATCAGTGTTAATAGTAACTCAAAAAATATTGTTAATAATTATCTTATAACATGACGTTATTAATTGCAAATGCAAAAATAAAAAGTTTCAGAGTGACACCCTTACTTAAGTTAATATATAAATCTATCTTTGATCTAAGATAGGTTAGCATAGTGGCTGTTAGTTCGTCCGCTGCTATCTATAGTAAAAAAAGTAATGTAAGCAGCTGCTCAGCGAGTTACCGTAGGTTCGATTTGCGGTCAAAGTACTAGTTGACTAGTAATTCGCATATACTTAGCTACCTACGTGTTTTTATTAAGCTGAGCGATCCGAAGGCGAGCAAAGCTCTTCTACGCGGGATAGCCGCTTACGTATTGAGACCATAAAATTAAAAATCGGACATACTATTGAGGAATTATCACCGAAAAACAAATTTACCATTGAAACTAATGGCAAAAGTTCGCGCGCGCAAAAATTGAATTTTTCACATTACGAAAAAAAAAAATGCTCGCTCAGCTCAATTTTCTTGCGATCGGTTAACTGCATCGCATCCCTAGTATAAGAATATTTATTCCGTTAAAGTCCAAGAAATAATTAGGGAAATACTGAAGCCTGCCTGTTGCTTTTCCATGCGATTATTCCTCCATACATACAGACCATTTCTGATGTTGATCTCCCAGTCATCATATCACCACCGTGGTCTGAGTCACTGTAACATTTTAATGTCGCCTCAGAATTTCTTTCATAGCTAATTCCCTAGTCAATCGTTCCTTTCAAATACCGCAGTATTCTCTTCACCTTCACAACATCATCTTTGGAAGGGTTATCTAGCTTTCTAGAAATAAGTCCAACTGCGTAAGCAATATCAGGTCTCGTTCCAACCATTAAATAAGCCAGTCCACTAACAACTTGTCCATACGGAAAGATCTCAGATGTACTCTCACTATCTGTCTTTTGATCTGTGGTATTGTCTTTTAGTATTGGTGTACCAACAGGTTTACACTCATCCATCCCGTATTCCTTCAAAAGCTTCTTTGTGTATGCCATTTGATTCAGATGGATTGAGCCATCTTCTCTTCTTGATATCTCTAGACCAAGAAAGTAAGTGGCAGGTTTAGTGTATCTTAAACCGTTTTCTTCTTCGTCACCAGAATCACAATCTGTAAATGTTTCATCATCATCGTGTTCTTCTTCAAGCTGAGTAGATTGATCAAGCAATCTCTAAGCTGGCTCTAGGTTTACTATTGGTTCTGGTTTCTATTGTCTTGACTATTTTCAAGATCAACAGGGAAATTTGTATCTTGAACAATTTCTGCTGCCTTGTTGGGTTTCATCGTCTTCTCCTCAAAGGTGACGTACAATCTTATTTTTCTCTTGAACCCAAATTCTATACTCTTCATCATTCTCATAACCAACTAGCACGCCTTTGATAGCTTTCTTATCCAGCTTCTTCCTTGTTACTTTTGGAACATGTGCATAGCATGTACTGCCTATCACTCTTAAGTGCGTTATCCTTGGATTTTTGCTGTACCAGATTTCATTTGGAGATTTATCTAGTGGAGTAGGACCCGTTCTGTTCAGAATGTAAACAGCTGTGTCTACTAACTCAGGCCATAAGGATTGCGGCAGATTATTTGCATGCATCATTGTTCTCATGGCTTCAACAACGGTTCTAATGTCTCTTTCAACACATCCGTTCTGGTTTGGGGTATGTGGCATGGTCAATCTGTGTATAATTCCTTCTTTATCTAATGTTTCTTTGATACACTTATTCACAAACTCTCCTCCATTATCAGTGAGTAGTTCTTTAATGACATGAACAGTAGCCTTCACTTGAGCTAAAAATATATTTAGTTAGTCTTTGAATTCCGATTTTTCTTTCATGAAGTAAACATATCTATACTTTGAATACTCATCTTTGAATAGCAAAAAGTATCTCTTCCCACCGACAGAGTCATTCATAGGACCACATACGTCTGCGTAAAATCTTTCTGCATGTTTGTAAGGGTCAAGGAGCGATCATACATTAGGTGTATATAGGTATTGTATTAATCCCGTACATTGCTGGAATCCAAATAAAAACCGCCTCTTTTTCAAAGTGCATCCGAAATAGATACAGTGTTGTTGGTATTCTAAAGTTTGAAACTTTGCATGTGGAATCTTGTGATTAATTAAGTTCACAGCTTTTAACTCAAAATTCAAGTCTCTTAAGTGTGGTCTCGAGATGAAATTTATTTGAGACATCGTAGAAGCGCGGACAAGTACCTTTTTTTTTTTCGTGCTGAAATTCCCTCGGATACCCCCCCGCCAGCCAGCGGGGGCGGTTATGTCGGGCTTGAACCGACTAAAACTGCACGCTGTCTCGGGTTTACAGACGCCGGGGTGTAAGGTTACCCATAGAGCATATCCCTCGCACCCCGACTGACCCTGGGCCCGGTATCCCCGTCTTGCCCCCGGTTTGGGGGAGGAGTGCTAGTCGCCCCACCGTCCCGGCCTGCTTCTGCTGCCACCCCCATTGCATGGAGGACGGAGGTCGTTAAGCGACCTAGCGACCTCGGCGGGCCCACCCGCTCGAGCTCCGCACCACTGCCGCAATCATGGTGCCGAGCGAGAGGACTCCCACCCCGATGGCTGCCACGAGTTCATGCCTCAGCGCCTCCCATGCCGGCAAGTCCGTCAGCGTGTGCAGCCCCGAGTCCTCGCTCGCGTCGCAGTGATGGCACTCAGGCGTTGGCTCCTTCCTGATCCGATGCAGGTGGTCCCCGAAGCTCCCCTTACCGGAGATCACCTGCATCAGTCGGTACGAGAGGTTTCCGTGTCGCCTCTCTAGCCAATCCTCTATGATGGGCCTTACCGCCGCTATTGCAGCGTGCCCCGCGCTTGGTAGCCCAAGACGTTCCTTCCACTCCACCACGACGGCCCGGTGGAGCTGGGACTGCACGGCCTCGATACCTCGAGGCTCGGGATTCCAGCGGACAAGTAATAATACCTAATCATTGGTAGAAGTGAGAGCGTCTGTGCTATTAGGTAGATTTCGATGAAATCGATCTACCTATTGGTTTCTTGACTACTGTAGAATTTTAAAAAAAAATCTTCATATGAGGTCTAGTTATGACCCCCTGAGTCCGAAATAACCACTGGTCAAAAAGTTTATATATATATATATATATATGTATGTATATATGAATGTATGGTTCCACTTCCCAAAATTTGCGGCACTCTCACGGTCGCATTTTTGCCCCGATCGCTTTCAAACTGCGGTCAAAAATTGCTTGGGTGTAAACTTAGTTTAAGTTCGTGAACGGGTGGAATCCGGCCTAAGGGGACGGTAGGGCCTCACTTTTTGTGAAATCAGTTTTTCCTCAAAATTTCACGTTCCATGAAAGATATTCGAACCGTTCTAATTTTATCCCATAGTAAACATGAATACCAACAACTTTTAATTATAAAACCTATAAGATTAAAACTTTAACTAAAAGTGGAGGGGGGAAAAACCAAAATTTTTTGGGAAAAAAATCATAACTTCTAACCGGTGAACATTCTTGCCGTCGGAAACATTTTTAATCGATAGGCCATTTTTAAGTCTAAAATAAATGTCTGAAAAGTTTTTCGCTAAAAGTTACCGTTTTCGAGAGAAAAAAAATCCGTCCGTAGTTCTCTATATAAAATAATATTAATTGCTTCACGAAATCTACCTGTGCGTTCCCCCTGCGGGTACGGATTTTTTTATTTGTACTTACCTAGCTACTATAAATATATGGTAATCATCTAATGTGTTAGGTAATATCAAGGCCAAAGCGCGTGACGAAGGTATCTCCATATCATTTTAAACATCAACATTTTGATAATTTGTTGAGAGTGTGCATTAAAGATAAGACAACAGATAAGTAATGTGATATTTTTAAAGTTAAGTAGGTATATAACTAATACCTAAATCTAGAATTATTTCTTTATAGATACACATCAATTCTTATTTTTGATTGATGATATTTACGTGCTGACCCGGGAATGAGAGACAAATATAGAATGCGTCAGGTGCACTGCATATCTTCCCGGGCAAGTCGTAAAAGTCGACTGAGGGATATTCAGGGTATATATACCAAGTACGGTACCACCTTTGTGGGGTGGCCTCCCTCCACCACTATTTAATAACCCAGGTTAGAAGACAGTTGGAGTTTACTGACTCTTGATGACTGTTACATACCGGCAACGGCACGTGGGACCGAACGAAACTGGCGAAAAAAAAAAATATACCCGTTGTACCACCTGTCCTATTCCTCAGGCAAAGTCCCGTGGGCTTGGAAGGCGGCGAACATACAACCGCTCCCCAAAAGGGAGGATCGTTCGGATACAGGCAACTATCGACCCATAGCTATCAGCTCAGCCCTCTGTAAGGTGTTAGAGCATATCATAAACGCACAGCTCGTGCAAGCATCAAGAAGATCACTATTTTTAATGATTGGCGATATGGCTTTAGATCGAAGCGGTCAACGGGTGATCTTCTGGTGTACGTCACACATCCCTGGCGTGAGGCTATGGTCAGGCATGGCAAGTCATTGGCTGTAAGTCTTGATATCGCCAAAGCCTTCGATAGAGTGGCACAGCTCGCTTCTTTCGAAGCTTCCGGCCTACGTGCACGTCACGCAGGTTAATGGTGGTGTGCCTCAGGGGTTCGTCATATCACCTACTCTCTTTCTTCTGGATATCAATGACATAGTGTCTACCGTCAGCATACATTGCTATGCAGACGATAGCACCCTGCATGGACGATACTACGGAGACCCTGTGGCACTGAGTTCGACCAGGTCCTGGCCCGCATTTCCCAATGATTTCCCAATGGGGATCAGAGAACTTGATCGAGTTCAATGCCAAGAAAACACAGGCGTGCACGTTTATCCTTCTTCCTTCCTCTCCCAACTAGACCCACTACTACCACTACAGGAATACATCAACATGCTCGGAATGGATATTCGCTGCAAACTGAACAATGAAACCTACATCGAGAGCATCATCAAAACAGCTTCACGAACACTCGGAGTTTTTAACAATGTACAAGTTTCAAGAATAAGGGAGACGGTTTTTCACACCGGAGCAGCGGTGTCTTTTGTATAAGACAAATTCGCCCCTGCGTGGAATACTGCTGTCATCTTTAGTATGGCTCCGCACAGTACTTATTAGATACTCTCGACAGATTGCAGCGGCATGCCATCCCTATTATTGGGAGTCCTGAGGTTACTAATAACTTAAAACTTCTGCGGTTGCGTAGAGACATTGCGTCTCTGGTTGTACTTTACCGCCTCTACCACGGTGAGTTTTCTGGTGAGCTTTTTCAACTGATCCGACCGTCTCCCTTCCGTTCCAGAAAAACACGTGCTGGACTGCGATGCCACCTGCATACGGTGCAAACCATACGGTCCCGTACTCAGCGGTTCGGTGCTTCCTTTCTATCACGCACAATAAAGAGCTAAAATGCTCTATCTGCGCACGTATTTCCTTCATACAATCCCGGGTTCTTCAAGCGGGGCGTGAAAAAGCATCTGCTGAGGCCGACAAGGCAGGGACCACCATTTTAGGATCGTCAGCATCTGGGATGGTGGCCCATATTTTCTGGACCTCGCCCTAACTTCGCACCATCTAGCGGGGTGCAGTTAATCGACGAAAAAAAAACAAAAATGGCAGACCATTCTCTCCTTCTCCTACTCCTTCGGAAATATCGGCGTATATATGTGAATGTATATTTCATATATATGTTTATTTCATAATGTGGCTGAATTGCTTGTAGCACTAAATGCATGATTCACTCGTCAAATTTGCCAATTTCAGAGGCTAAGGAGGAAAGTACATGTAGTTTTGACGTTTCTCAAGGATTTTTCCTTTTGAGGTACGGAAAAAACATTTGTGTGTAGACTAGCTTTTGCAGGCAACTCCGCTCGCGTGGAATTCTTATTCCGTTCCCGTGGACCCCCGTGGATCCCGTGGTTCCCGTACCCATGGGAACTTATTCCAGTGACAAAAAGCTCCGCCAGGAACTCGTGGAGACATGGAAGGTGCAACTTGAGCAACCAAGGTGGGGAGAATCCACCACCGCGGTGGTGAGGCCGGTCATGGAGGAGTGGTTGGAGAGGCACCAAGGTGACCTCTCCTACCGGATGTCTCAGATGGTTACCGGACACGGGTGCTTCGGTAAGTATCTGTGGCGCATCCACCGGGACACAACGCCGCAGTACCGGCACTGCGAGGATCCCGGCGAAGATATGTCACTCCACACATGGAGTGCCAACGTGGTCGAGTCAACGCCAGAATCTTCTTGCGATCCTGACCATGGTGGGAGCCGTGTTTTCCGACAGGAACAAGTGGCACGCCGCCGCCTCTTTTTTCGAGCAGGTAATGAGCGGAGCGGAGGAGCGGGAAAGAACCCTGCGACTTGAGTTATGCAGTCTGCGGCGAGGACGCCGCAGACTGGTCTTCACCCGGGACTACCGACCTCCTTGATCGGGGCCTGAGAACGGCAGTTGGCCGACTCGCTGTCCTTACAGAAGCAGGCCAAGATGGAGGCGTATCGTGTGTATCCTACACACGCCTGCCAACTCACTATCGCGGGATCAAATTCGACCCCATAGGTGAGGCCGCGATGGCGGCCGAAGTCCACCGGTAACCCTGGGGTTACCCTTTCGAGCAATGGACACTTGGGGAGGGCACCGTGTGATTTTAGTCGGTTATGTATTATTCCAGACTATAAACTATCCCTGTACCAAATTTGAGCCACTTCTGTTGAGCCGTTTTTTCGTGAAAGAGTAACAAACATCCATACATCCATACTCACAAACTTTAGCATTTGTGGAGTCCAGCTAGATTGACATTTCCCGCCGTTCAAATTGGCAACACTGGACGGGACACAAAGATTGCTGTACTGACTTGTGCGGCTGACCGGCCTTTGTTTGTATTATTACTCACGGACATTATATTGTTAATTGTAAATACTTAAAGCTTGTGTGCTTTGTGCTTGCTTGTGATATTATGAACACGATTGAGTTTAGGGTGTACTCGGCCTTTTATTTACATCTTACCCGAGCAATTTAGAACATACTAAGGGCCAGGAAACTGCCATATTGGTGACCCCGTATAAAAGTTGCGCAAAAGCATAAAAAGTGAATATTCCATCAAGTTTTCAAGAAGCAAAGTGTACAACTAAAAAAAGTATACATAAACGAAAGATGGCAAAAATAAATCAATAGACATACATAAATTATACATTCAAAAAGTAAACATAATATACTATATGTAAAATAAAATAATATACCTACATCCATACATTTATATTTTATACATAGTTATACATATATATAAATACGTTACACACATAATATACTTTAACATTATGACAGGAAATGTTCTTTAGTTCTTCTTTTGAAGATGTCCAGACTGCTACTGTCTCGAATATGGTGCGGTAGTGAGTTCCATAGTCGAACAGCCCGTACAGTGAATGACCCATCATAACAGCTAGAAACTGTGTGCAGGAGTATGAAGCAGAAGGGAGGAGGAAAGACGACAGGGTTTTCCCCGAGGTACGAGATACTCAAAACGTTCCCGCAGATAATTTGGAGAATAAAAGCTGTGAAGGATAGTATAGAGAAGAGATAAGATATGAGTATTACGACGCTGCCGAATAGGGAGCCAGTTCAGTCTTTTCCGAAATTCAGAAACTTGATCGAATTTTCGTAGACCGCATGCAAACCGAATCCCCAATTTCTGCAAGCGTTCAAGTTTGTTCAGGAGGTCCTCCGAAGCATCGAGAAAACAGACATCAGCATAGTCTAATAGTGGGAGAAGAAGACATTGTGCAAGAGTAACTTTAGTTTGAAGAGGAAGGAACTTCTGAAGACGTTTGAGAGATTGAAACGAGTAGTATACCTTCCGGCTCACCTCTGCAATGTGAACATCCCAAGAGAGATTACAGTCAATGAACACGCCCAAGTTTTTAGCACTCTTCGAATAGTTGATGGCCACAGAGTCATAAATTATTGGAGGTATGGAATTGTGATCGAGAAGGCCAAGCATATATCTACCACCAATAATGATCGCTTGTGATTTATGTGGATTTACTAATAATCCAAAAGATTTGGCCCAAGAGTTAATGTTTGCTAGGTCACTGTTGATGGCGGCCACGGCCCCCGGCAATTCATCGGCTCCAAAGTGTCGGTATAACTGCAAATCGTCTGCATAGAGATGATAGTGTGAAGTAAGTACCTTAGTAATGGCATTTATAAAAACGGAAAAAAGAAGAGGAGAAAGAACGCCACCCTGAGGGACGCCCGCCCCCAGTCGCACCAATCGGAAGAGTCCTCATTGATACGAACAGATTGCGAGCGTCCCTGAAGATAAGACCTGAACCATGCAGTTGCAGAAGCAGAAACATTAAGAGATGTTAAGATTCCCAGAAGGATGTCAAAATCAACAGAATTGAAGGCACTGCTAAAGTCCAATAAAACCAAAACTGTGAGTTGCTTATTCTCCATGGCCAGCCTTATGTCATCAGTTATTTTGACTAGAGCTGTTACAGTACTATGACCACGGCGAAAGCCAGATTGGAATGGACTTAGCAGGCTATTAGAGGAGAGGTATCTAGACAGTTGATCGTAGACAACACTTCCGAGAACCTTAGACATGATAGGAAGAATTGAGATAGGTCGGAAGTGGGTAAGCATGGTAGGGTTGGATATTTTGGGCAGAGGCAAGACAAAGGCCCTCTTCCACGATGAAGGAAAGCAGTTAGAGTATAAGGAGTAGTTGATAATGTGGGTAAAGATAGAAATGATATGATTCAGGATGGGAAGATGCATTTGAAGTTGAAGACCATCATCACCTACTGCATTAGAAGAAATAGATTGTAAATATCTCTTAACATCTGCCTCCGCAACCGGGTGAAATGAAAAAGTATTATTTAACGGCAGTGCAAGAGAAGAGAGATAGTTTAGTGTCGAAGATTTGACATCACTTGGAATGGTAGTGGGAGAAGTTGAGAAATGGGTATTAAATGTATTGAGGTCCATATCAGTAGGGTTATCATGTACGATCTTCCCAATACCTATAGATTTCAGAAATTGCCATAGTTGAGAAGTGTTAAGATGCTGAATGGACTCGTGAATGTGGCTTCGTCTCGCATCCCTACACATACGATGGCAGTGATTTCGTAGTTTCTTGTATAGGGCCCAGTTTTCATCAGACGGGCACTTACTATATCTACGTTTGGCCTTATCTCGCCTCGACATGAGAGCTTTGATGGATGGAGAAAGCCACGGTGCTGGAAGATGTCTAACTCTTACTTTTTTAAGAGGGGCATGTACATCATAGATTTTCAACAATGTTCTGGTAAAAATAGACACCTTCCCATCCAGGTCATCGCAATTATAAAGAGAAGACTAATCAACATCATCCACGTCGTCTCCCAAACGCTCCAGATCAATGTTTTTGAAACTACGAAGAAATAAAAATGTACTATTGCGTTTTGGAGGACGAAGTTTATAGGAGAGATATAGAAGGTCGTGGTGTGAGATCGGAGCTGACAGCTGTCCATGAGAAGCCACTTTATGAGAGTTAGATACTAAAATAAGGTCAAGTAGAGACGGCCTACAATTAGGGGCTTTATGTGCCGCATTTAAGGGAAGAATTTGCATGTTGACAGAAGAGACAATAGAGTAGAGTTCACGGCTGCGTGAGTCAACCCTAAGAAGACAGGTATTGAAGTCCCCGAGGATAATTCGATGTTCATACTTAGACGAAAAATTTTCAAGTAGCGTTTCAAAAGAGGAGAAATAATTAATACTACTAGAAGGGCTGTAAAAAACACCCAGTAATGTTTGAGTAAAATTAATCTCAATAAAAAGATATTCTACAAAGTTTGAGTATACACCTGGAGACTGGTCAACAACCTTATAAGAAATATCTCCACGAAGATACAGCAACCCCCCCACATGCCTTACCCGTTCTGTCAACACGAACAAGCTTATACCCGGGGAGAGAATACTGGGTAGAAGGAAGTGCCGGCTTAAGATAAGTTTCAGAAACTAGTACCGCATTAACGTACTCGGAATCAAAAGAAGATAGAAGATCAGAATAATGCGCAGGAATGCTTTGAGCATTAATGTGGACAACATTGAAAAAACGAGGAAAGGCTGAAAAAATTGAGAATAGTTTGTCACCGAGCTGTACAGAATCGTCATCACTGGACACACTTGCAAAACTATCACTAGACGCAGCAGAAGAAGAACACGATACAAAACTCTCTTCATCAGAATCTATCAACATAAATAAATAAATATAGTACTATATAATTAAATTAAAATAAATAAAAAGTTTATAATAAAACATAAATTCCAATAATATTTTTCTTCCAATCCTCTATGCACTCGCTGGTTGCACAATGTGGGTGAAAAGACTAATATCCAACCATGCATTCATAGCGTTTCCGAACGAGAGACACAATACGTCAACGTAAAAAAGTTAAATTATTTTCTAACAAGTTGAGGTTAGAAGTGAAACTGACCGACAAAAACAATTTAATATAAAAAAGACATAGACAAAAAAAACAACGCTATAACGAACACGTCACTTCAACAACAACAACTTGCGTGGTCTTCGATCCGTAGCCATGCTCACTGCATTGGATATAGCATCTGTCGATTCGGCTACAGGGAATTGTCGCATAAGTTGCTGCAGCTCACCCGCCGACTCGATTCTATGCCGAGAATTATCCGAGACCTGAACAATGATCTTGCCATCAGCGGTCCAACATCGCCTCACACCATAGTGCCTCCTAGCACATACGAACACCTCGTGTCGGGGCTTTGTGAGGAACTCTGATATCTTTAGACCTGTGCCTTTCAACTTTGTCTTGTTTGCCATATCTCGCTACGAATTCCATGATGTTCAAACCGCACCAACAGTGGGCGAGGTTTACTTGTGTTACTCCCCAAGCGATGACAGACCGCTACGTCCTTAGATGAGAAATTGGTGATCTTCATTTTGTCCCCAAACACCTTAATAACACTGCCCACAAGACCAGAACTATCGTCCTCAGAAAGACCATGTAGCAGCAGAACTTTCGCTCGGGAAGCCATCTCATGCCGATCCAAGCCCTTCACTAGTAGCTCCACTGGGACTTCAGTGTACCCAGTATTCTCCATATGAGGCCTTTAAACTTTGTGAAGTCCCGGGAAATACTGGTTACAGATTTATGAATTGTTGACTCACCACCAGCCATCCTCAGATCCTCTTCATAT
This sequence comes from Cybosia mesomella, assembly GCA_946251805.1. Lineage (NCBI taxonomy): Eukaryota > Metazoa > Arthropoda > Insecta > Lepidoptera > Erebidae > Cybosia > Cybosia mesomella. The sequence continues at coordinate 22,694,669 of OX276401.1, forward strand.
TGGGCCAAGCGTGCAGTGAATGTTGTTGATAACTCCTCCATGCAGTTAAATAAGCTGGTATATAGATCCATTTTGTATATGAAGAATTAAGTGCAGTGAAGTAGCAATCCAGGAGATGTTTATAAGTGAGAGGGTGCACTAGAGGATATAGAAGGCTTTTAACTGTAATTTAACATTTAAAGGTAAATTCTGTATTTTTTAAATTTAAAAATATACAAGAGCTTTCAAAATAGGTTTTGACACTTCAACTACCCTCACACGAAGGTATTATCCGTGAGCTGTGGATGCGGCGCCTGCCACCTGAGGTGCAACGTATTTTGACGGCACAGCGAGATCTTTCTCTGGACAAGGTCGCTGAAATAGCTGACGCCATTGTCGAGACGCCGTCATCAACGCCCCAATCCGTTCACGCTGCATCTTCTTCATCCAGCGAGCTCGACAATATAAAAAAATGCTTGCTAGATCTGTCTAAGAAAGTGGATGCCTTAATCAATGACCACCCCGCTCGCCAACGATCCAAGTCCCGCTCAGGATCTAAGTCCAGATCCTCATCCCAGTCAGGAATCCGCCTATGCTGGTACCACAAGAAGTTTGCTAATAAAGCAAACAGATGCATAACTCCCTGCAGTTGGAAACCGGATCAGGGAAATTCCGCCAGCAGCCAGTAGTGGCGGCCTCTGACTGCTTAAACACTCCCAGCCGCCGTTTATTTGTAGCCGACGCTAAATCAAAAGTTCGTTTCCTGATTGACATAGGCTCGGATTTATGCTGTTTCCCACGTATCCTGCTGAGGGGTACACATATCCCCACAGGATTTGACGTGCGCGCAGCCAACGGCAGCCCCATAAAAACTTACGGTACCATTTCTTTGTGCCTGAATCTTAGGCTCCGTCGAGACTTTCGGTGGAATTTTGTAATTGCGGATGTAGGTACTCCCATCATTGGGTCAGATTTTCTGGCACACTACCATTTATTGCCAGACTGCCACAATTGCAAACTTATTGACGGCTCTACTAATTTGACCACGTCTGCTACAATCACCCAAGTCTCGCAACCGAGTGTGAAGACCATTGTTGCTGGTGACAGCACGAACAACATCTTCGAGCCCTCTTTCAACGACTATCCGATTTTGGCGTGGTCGTCAACACCTCAAAATGCGTTTTTGGTGCCGAAGGGGTGACATTTTTAGGTCACCGTATAACGAAAGACGGCATCCGTCCACCACCGGAACGTATTGAGGCCCTCAAAAATTACCCCTTGCCAATAACAGTAGAAGGCCTGCGCCGATTCTTAGGAATGATTAATTTCTACCCTCGTTTCCTACCTAACGCGGCTGAATACCAAGCTCCGCTCATCGACATGTTGGCTTCTACTTAACTCAAGGGCAAGAAACCCGTCCCCTGGACTCCAGATCTGGAAGCTGCTTTCCACAAGTGCAAAGAGCATTTGGCTAGCGCAACCATTCTAGCCCCTCCGGACACATCTACCAAAATAACTTTCTACCCTTTTAACCCCGTTAGCGGATGAATTTCAATAAAATACGAAACACATCTTCCATCAGTACTATTAAATAATGTTTTAAATACAAAATTTCAAGTAGATAGGACCAAGGAATCACGTTGTCCCATACAAACTTTGCCTCCCTTTTCAGCCCTTTAGGGGTAGAGTTTCGGAAAATCCTTTCTTATCGGATGCCTACATTAGACAAAGAATACACCTTTCAAGTTTCAGAACTCAACGATCAGCAGTTTCGTCAGTTATTCAGGACAAAGCATTTTATATGTACTTTTTTTTTTTTTCGTGCGGAAATCCCTTCGGATACCCCCCCGCGTGCCAGCGGGGGCGGATATCGGTTAACAAGTTGAAGATCGATTACCTCATCGGCGATGTGGCTTTGGTAACTCATTCTTTTAACTTTTCTGTAGGTGTCATCGTCCAATGCCTCTTCCACAGCTGCTTCCAGCCTTCCTTTTATAGTTTCGTCAGTTCCATGGTTGAGGTCTTCTAACACCAATCTGAAACCAAAATTTTTCTAGTCTTTTATATATCTAAAAATGTGAACAGGCATGTGATAAGACTGATGGTGGCGTCTCTACTACTAACTGCTATTTAAAAAAAGATTATAAATTCAAGTCAAGTTACTTCTAGGTGAAATAGTGGTCAATGGCAGACCTATTATTATTAATATTATAAAAAAGGGTTTTTTAGCAAGGCGAAGCTAGTTCCATAGTCGGGCGACTCCTGTTTATGAAATACCTTTGCTAAATCCTTTACAACTTTATTTTTTAAAATAAGCTCGAGTTGTAGGTACTTCTGTTGCTTGCTACTTTTGTCAGGCGCATTTCTTTTTTTTTAAATACTTCCGTATGGCCTTAAGCGGACCGATAAATCAAGAATATGTATATAAGATCGCTAATTAAGAAGCTATTATCAGCGATACTTGGGGTACCTATATGTAGGTATTATCAATATCTGAAGCGTTCGTGTAATTATTTTACCTGTTTGTTTTAGAAATCGATAACGACGCGATCTTGCTACGATCCTCACCAAATTCTACCTATAATGATATAAACTAAAAACGAAAATATCTTAGTTCGGGCAATAGAATGTAGAGTGCATACGACCATTTAATTTGGGCAATGAAATGGTCGTATGCACTCTTTTTTTTGTATAATGCAATTCAAATGATCAGGTGCTATAATACTTACTCTGCGCGTTCATCGTCTTCTGCTTTATGTGAGTTGCCTCGGTTCGATTCCCGGGCCATCCTTATGTCTTGTTCCCAGAATCGTCTCAAGTCTGGACTTGACGTGTAAGGAGCAGCGACTTCTTTGATTTTGAGAAATATTATGGCCGTTATAAATATACAGATCACGTTCACTATTGTCAAACAACAGCTTACAATTCCTGAAATAGAACTGAAACTAAGTAGGTATAAATACTTTTTTTTTATTTTTTATACCTACTAGGAAAAGTTGGAAATATAATGCCTGGCAGTCTTGATACCTTTTACTATTTACTTAACTTAATACTTAAGAGTAAATCTTCAAGTAGGGCATTAGAAGGTTTTTACAGGGTCGGCAGCGCGAGTGTGACGCCCCTGGTGTTGCGCACGTCCATAGGCCACGGTAACTGCTTCCCATCAGGTGGGCCGTGAGTTTGTCTGTCACCTGAGTGGTATAAAGAAAAAAACTAATCTGATATCAAAAAAAAACAAACCTATAGGTAGGTTTGATTTTTTTTGTGTTTTTGTTATGTTTCGGTTCTGTTAAAGAATGTGTACTAGTCCCTGTTTATGATAATGTGGAGTGTGTACTAATCTTTCCATTTATTTTTGTAATGGCAATACCGGTTTCTCTCTCTTGCCTTTTGGACGTCAAGGCTGCTGGTTCGTTTTTCCTAATTAATCCCAACAAATCCATTAATTTGTTAATCTAAACATAAGTATTGAGCCCTTTTTTTAGCGTGTGGAAACCCCCACGGTTTCTGTGAAGTGTATGCATACTCTTTGTTGAGTACACACTGTACACAGAGTTGCTAAGCGACAGTTCTGTTTATAATTTTTTCAATTTATTGATTGTCATGTATAATATTGTGTGTCATATACCACTAATTCATATCAACTATGTTATAATATATATTTTACGTATCCACTCTGTTTCTCTAATTCTTTAATAGTTAATATGGTAGCAGAGCGATAAATAAATAAGTTCCACGTGTTTGTGCTACGTATCGTAATATTTTATTGCAACCAAAAATGTCGAAGTTTCATATCGACCCATTGACGTCTGAAAATTATGATACATGGGCCATACAAGCCGAAGCCGTGCTGACTTGCAACAAACTAGTGAAGCATATTGAAACAGAGTTATCTGATACTGCTAGTGCTACAGAAAAAGACGAGAACAAGCAAGCTAAGTCTCAACTTATTCTATTAATTTCTCCATCGGAGATCAAACTATCTGTCTCTGTGGCGTAGCGGTAGTGCATTCGACTGCTACGACAGAGGGCGCGGGTTCGATTCCCGCTCAGTGCAAATATTTGTATGCATGAATATGTCTATTTGCATTGGTATGGGTGTTTCTATGTATAATATGTATGTATTTACAAAAAAAAAAAAAAGTATATAAGTATGTTTATCCGCATTCTGGAACCCATAACACAAGCTAGTTAAACTATGCTTACTTTGGGTCTAGAAAGCGCTGTGTAGAATGTCGTAGAATATTTATTTATTTAAATTTTATTTTAATTTAACACAGCAAAGGAAATATGGGGTACTTTGAAAGTACGTTTAAGTTTTTACGCAAGTAAGGGACCTGCGCGTAAAGCGACTCTCCTGAAACAGTTGATTCTAACTAAACTAGAAGGCGACGACGTGCGTAAACATTTAAATCATTTTATGGACATAGTTGATAAATTGGCAGATATGGACGTTGAAATAAATAAGGATTTATTGTCAATTATGATGCTGTATAGTCTTTCAGCTGAATATGAAGCGTTCAGAGTAGCCATAGAGTCACGCGATATTCTTCCTGCTCCTGCAGAACTAAAAGTTAAAATAATTGAAGAATCTGAGGCTCCACACAATCGAAATAACAGCAATACCAATGAAGAAGAACCTTGTTCATCTCAAGAAGAGGCATTATTAAGCATGTGTAAAATTTGCAAACGAAGAGGTAATAAAATATTCAAACGCAAAGGTCATAAAATATGTACGAAATGCTGGCAAAAGAATAAAGATGGAAGGCAGGATTCATCTTATAAAAATCACTTTGCTACACAATGTCTTCTTACTAGAAAGGATACCTGCTAGCAATGATTGGATTTTAGATAGTGGCTGCACATCTCACATGACATACAAACGTGATTTATTTGGAAAACTTGATAAACGATCAGGTAAACTTGATTTTGCCACTGAAGAACATACAGCAGAGATCAAAGGAATAGGCACAATCTCATTTATTTCTAAAAATGGTGCCAATCTGGCTTTAACTCATTTGAAGAATACGCTGTATGTGCCTACTCTGAGTACAAACTTGTTATCTGTTAGCAAGATGACAGACGCTGGATGTTCTGTTTGTTTTCTACAAAAACAAAGCTATAGTTAACAATACAAAAGATGGCATAAAACTTACCGCATTCAAACAAAACGATGGTCTTTATCACTTCCAATTTAAGAAATCAGAGCACACCAATATAACCAATGAAAACGATGTTGTCAATGATGACAAGGATACAAAAATAATTCCTAATTCGCAAAACAAGTCGTCAAATATAAATGATTGGCATAGAAAACTAGGTCATATGAATGCCAAAGATCTGAAACTAGCTCTTAAATATGAGAATTTAATTGGTCTAAACTTTGATGTTTCTGAAAACTTAGATGAATGTGAAACTTGCATTCAGTCAAAAATGCATCGAGTTCCTGCTCCTTGTGGTAAAACTACTAATCGAACAAATGAACTTCTAGAAATTATACATAGCGATGTGTGTGGACCAATTCGAACGCCCACCATCAATGGTAACAAATACTTTGTCACTTTTATAGACGACTACAGTCGCTACTGTAGAGTTTATTTGATTAAAAACAAGAATGAAGTACTTGACAAATTCAAAGAGTTCAAAGAATTAGCAGAAACCCACACTGGAAATAAGATTAAATTCCTACAATCAGATAATGGCACTGAATATGTAAATTCTTCTTTTGATACATATTTAAAGAACTGCGGAATACAGCGAAGATTAACTGCGCCTTATACCCCGCACCAAAACGGTGTAGCGGAACGCAAAATTCGAACTCTTGTAGAAAAGGCAAGAGCCTTGATGGTTGCCTCTAACGCTCCTCTCAAACTTTGGGGCGAGGCATTAGCTACAGCAAATTATTTATCAAATAGAAATATAAATAGCACCATCAATAATCAAACACCATTTGAGCGATGGGTTGGCAGAAAACCTTGTGTAAATCATTTATATGAGTTTGGATTAAAGGCGTATGTTTTAATCAAAGGTAAAAATGGCCACAAGTTTTAACCAAAAGCTATACCAGGCATATTTGTTGGATATTCAGAAGTATCTAAAGCTTTCAAGATATACATTCCATTGAAGAATAAAATTATGACGTCAAAGGATGTCCGTGTAATGAAAACAATGTATTATCTGAAACAAAACGAAAATGAACTTTCTGAATTATTTGATAGCAAAGAAACTAAACCCTACATTTCTACCTCATCTAAACGATTACCTCATAAACAAGTGGTAATTTCAATAAATGATGATGAGAGTGATGACGTCGTAGTACGACAAAATGAAGTTCAATCTTCTGTTGAAGTGGAACCTGAAAACTCAGGAAGTGAAGATGATTTTGAGGAATCTTCTACATTTGATTTAAATGACGATCATGAATCTGTCACTGATGCTATTGAAGCGAATCCCACTACTTCTTCAGAAACAAGAACTCTTAGGGATAGATCTCGAATTACACTTCCAAGGCGATTCGATGATTTTATTTTGGCAGCAGCCGAAGAAATTGAAAACTTTAATAAGCCTAAAGAACCTTTGACATACAAAGAAGCCATGGAATCTCCAGATTGTGAACAATGGAAAGAAGCCATGCGCAAAGAGATAACATCACTGGAAGAGAACCACACTTGGGATCTGGCCTATTTACCCAAAGGCCGTAAAGCCCTACCTTGTAAATGGGTTTACAGAATTAAAATGAATCCTGATGGATCGGTCGAAAGGTACAAAGCCAGCATGGTTATAAAAGGATACTCCCAACAACATGGTGTTGATTATGAGAAAACTTTCAGCCCGGTGGTTCGACTGAGCACTGTTCGAGCTCTTCTTGCAGTTGCTGCTCGAGATAATTTAAAACTACATCAATTTGATGTTACAACTGCCTTTCTAAATGGCTCGCTTGATGAAGAAATCTTCATGAAACAACCAGATGGTTTTCAAGACGGCTCAAACAGAGTCTGTAAATTAAAACGCAGCCTCTACGGCTTCAAACAAGCACCACGATGCTGGAACGCATGTGTTACTGAGTTTTTAGAAAAGTCTGGTTTCAAACAAAGCGAAGCAGATCTTTGTCTATATTCAAGACAGAAAGGACAGTCTAAGGTTTACATCTGTCTTTATGTCGATGACGGACTAGTAGCGTACAACACTACCGCTTCAGGAAAAAAAATATTTGATGAACTAAAAGCAAGATTCAAAATAACAACAAAACCTGCATCTTATTTTCTTGGAATAGAAATTAAAGTCCGCAAAGACAAGACTATTACTTTATGCCAAACTGCTTATACAAAGAAGGTGTTAGAAAAATATGGCATGTCTAATTGTAAAGCTGCTCCAGCACCAATTATAAAAGAAAATGTAACGGGAGAGGAGGAAGATACTCATAAGAATAATTTCCCGTACAGACAGGCAGTAGGTGCCTTAGCGTATTTATCTGTGGCAACAAGGCCCGACATTTCGTACGCTGTGAGCGTTGCTTCGAGAAATCTTGATTCACCAACGGACAAACATGTTATGCTAGTTAAACGCATATTTCGATACCTGAAAGGAACCACGAGTCAAGGTCTTTCTTATTCAAAGCTTTCATCTCCAAACTTAATCTGCTACAGTGACGCTGACTATGCTGGTGACGAGAAGACTAGCAGATCCACATCTGGAATGGTGTGTTTGTTTTCTGGTGCTGCTGTTAGTTGGAGAAGTCAATTACAAACGACCGTTGCTATATCCTCTACAGAAGCGGAAATTATAGCCGCAAGCGAGTGTGCTCAGGAAATTTTATGGCTAAGCCGAGTTATGGAAACATTTACCAGAACAGATAAACCCATACTTAACCTTGACAATGATTCGGCAATAAAATTAGCACACAACCCAAAGCATGAGTATCACAAAAGGACGAAGCATATTAAATTGAAACACTTCTTTGTAAGAGAGTGTGTGAGCAATGGTGATTTCCAAATACAATATGTACCAACAGAATCGCAGCTCGCAGATATGTTTACAAAGCCATTATTTGGACCAAGATTACAGAAACTTTCTTGGATGATTGGCTTGAAGAATTTAAACTAATAAATTCTAAAAACTTCGGAGGATGTGAAGTGTATGCATACTCTTTGTTGAGTACACACTGTACACAGAGTTGCTAAGCGACAGTTCTGTTTATAATTTTTTCAATTTATTGATTGTCATGTATAATATTGTGTGTCATATACCACTAATTCATATCAACTATGTTATAATATATATTTTACGTATCCACTCTGTTTCTCTAATTCTTTAATAGTTAATAGTTTCCTTCACAAGTTTCCATTGCCAGGCACCCCGGGTAAGCCCTCGAAAGGATATCCCCAGGGTTACCTGCGGACTTTGGCCGCCACCGCGGCCTCGCCTGGTGGGGTCGGGTCTTTAAATCGAGAATACACCAAGCGTTTCCTGAACATTGTAGTTTTTCTTCACATCGCTGCAATCCATCTATCCGACACTTTTTCACAAACAGTCTGCTTTATCAGGCGATTGGCCCAGAAGGACATTCTTAATAACAAGAAACCCGAACTGAAATTTATCGTGTGCTGTTTACCTGTGATTGCAAGTTCCTGTTCTACCATGTCTGAAGACAATGGCAATGGAGGCAATGGCGGCGACAGCGCATCGCATGTGCCTTACATGGGCATTGAGAAGCTCACAGGAGTTGAAGACTACGCAACGTGGAAATTTCAAATCAAAATGGGTTTGACACTGGAGGGGCTATGGGAAAGTGTGAATGCAAACGACACTGACGCCACAAAGCAAAGCCGGGCACTTGCTAGGATTGCTCTGTCCATAAACTCCTCTCTATACCATTACATACGCGGCGCAGACACAGCAAAAGCAGCCTGGGAAAACTAGCGCAAGTCTTCGAACATAAAGGTCTGCACCGGCGAGTGTTCTTGCTTTGGCAGCTCCATAGAGCTGAATATGCTGGAGACATGACTGAATACATAAGCCGTATGATGCATTTGGTATATCAGCTGGCAGACACTGGCAAAGATATCGAAGATCAAGAGATAGCAGAAATTTTATTGAGTGGTTTACCTGAAGAATTTGAAACAGTAGTCTCAAGCTTGGCCGTTACTCACTCGGCTTCAAACCTCACTTCTGAGTTTGTACGCACAAAGCTGTTATAAGAAAAATTTCGCAGACGTGGGAATAATCATGACATTGTCAAGGAAGATACAGCATTGGCGGTCAAGAAAGTTGTGTGCCATTATTGTAAACGCGAAGGACTTGTATAAGCTAGGTGTTTCAAACGTACGAAGGACAAAAAGCGAAAGAACAATGAAGAAAGAACCTTGGTGGTGACTGCCCAGGCGTTGACAGTGCAACACACAGACTGGCTGCTTGATTCAGGCTGCACTTTCTCCATGTGTTACAACAGAAAGCTGTTTATAGACATTAAACCAAAAACCACTCAAGTGTATATTGCCAATAGTGAAAAACTGTCTGTTGTAGGTATAGGTCATATTAAATTAAACATTGGTGACAAAACTTTACACGTTAGTGCCATGTTAGTACCATACTTAACCTATAATCTTTTATCTGTCAGTCAATGAATAAATGAGGGGTTTTCAATTTGTTTTGATGATAAAGGTGCTAGTATTTCTCAGAAAGGGAAATTGTTAGTCAAATCAGTGCTAGAACGGGGTGTATATGTTATACACGAGGAGTGCTCTTCAGTCTCAATTGGACAAGCTAATGGTGAACAGAGTGCAATGGCAGTCTCTTATGTAGACTGGCACAGACGGCTGGGGCACTCATCATGGGGTGGTTTATCATTTTGCGGGGCTCTAATAACCTTCAATTCCAGAATAATCCTTCAGAACAGCAGAGCTTGAAGGAATGTGTTCCCTGTTTGGAGGGAAAGCAACATTCCAAGGCCTATCCATGTGGAGAAGCAAGAAGAGCCACCAAACCACTTGAAGTTGTCCATTCTGATATCTGTGGGCCCATGTGGGTGTGCAGTTGGGGTGGATCAAGATATATGCTCACTTTTACCGACGACTTCAGTAGGAAAAGTTGGTGTTATTTACTGAAGACAAAGATCGCGATGGACCATCAAATGTTGAAGGACAGTCTGATGACTTCCAGAGCCCTGAGCACTTGGATTCCAGTGTTAAGTCTGGCGATGAGGATAACGAGTGGCAGTCTGCATCGAGACCAGAGCCTGTGAGTCCTGTAACTGATGTGCGACCAGTTCGTAGCACTCGAGGTCAACCACCTCTACGGTACAATAATGATGAATATGAGCTATTTGTGGCCAAAGACAATATTACTGAGCCACAGACTTATCGTGAGGCAATGTCTTCTTCATCTAGTATGGAATGGCAGTCTGACATGGAAAAAGAATATATTTCTCATCTACAGAATAATGTATGGAAGTTAGTAGATAGACCACATACTACAAATATTGTTAAATCAAAGTGGGTTTATAAATTTAAATCTGACCAACTGGTAAGGACCACCGTTTTAAGGCGCGCTTGGTAGCGAGAGGTTTTTCGCAATAGATTACTTTGATACTTTTTCACCTGTAGTTCGCCATAGCACCCTTAGAATATTATTTTCTTTATCAAACGAGTTAAATATGGATATTGAGCACTTAGATGTTGAAACCGCATTTCTTAATAGTGAATTACAGGAGACAATATACATGGAGCAACCTGAAGGTTTTCTCACAGACACATCAAAAGTTAGTTTATTATTGCGCAGCCTTAATAATAAACTGCATTGGTACGCTCCGGGAGATCGCCAGCAGCGTGAATAGCCTGCTGGCGTTGTTCAATGAGTTGGGGTGGATCGAATGAGATGCCCACCCTCACGCAAAAATCGCGCCTTGAAGTGGAGTTGCGGATACCAGCTCGCGAAACCATACCATACCATACCATTGCGCAGCATTTATGGTCTCAAGCAGGCAAGCCGGATGTAGAACTTAAAAGTAAATTCTTTAAAGGTGGCTAATGATTTTGTGCAAACAAAATGTGAACCTTGCGTATATGTTAAGAAAAATGGAAAACTGTTAACCATTATATGTTTATATGTTGATGATTTTTATGTCTTTAGTAACTGTAACAAAACTAAGACAGATTTATATGGTGTTTCACACAAGAATTTTAATGTTAAAGATTTTGGGTGAGTTAAAGAATTGTCTAGGCATTAATGTTTGTAGGGATAAGACTAAAGGTGTATTAATACTTGATCAATCTGATTACACTAAAATGTTATTGATTAGGTTTAATATGCAAAATTGTAAACCTGTCTCCACACCACTGGTAACTAATTGTAAATTAATTAAACCTAAAGATGGTACATCTCTTAATGAATATGTTTACAGATATAGAGAAGTAATGGGTAGCCTTATGTATCTGGCCATATGTACACGTCCTGATATTGCATTTACCTGTAGCTATTTAAGTCAATTTTTTTTTTTTTTTTTTATTATTTACCATTTTACAAAACCAATTACAATAATAATTATTTCTATAGTGCATTTGAAAACCACTGAGGTTTGTAAAAAATGCAACTGATGCTACATCAAGCGAAGTCGATAAAATCAATGTGTATACAATAAAACATATGGTACAGATTGCATTTATCATTATGTAGGTAGTTTATAATAACTATCTAATCGTACGGGCGCAGAACGGTGAAGTGCACCTACTCCGAGTCAAGCAAAGAAAGGAGAAGGGGTTACGTACATTACATGACATGACATGTTTTCCAAAAAGAATCTCTTCAAATTATGTTTGATATTTTTTTCATTTAGGCGTTCCTTCATATCTGGCGGTAGTTTGTTAATTAAACGCGGTATTATGTATCGCGTTGTTCTTTCACCGAATACGTTAACAGCGCGAGCCGTTTGTAACCGGTTCTGTGATACTGCGCGTGTACATACAGGATGTTCCACTTTATCACCCAAATTATAGTTAAAATAGTTTTCTTTTAACAGAATAAATTTTATTTTTAGATGAATAGGTAAAACTTTACAGTGTTTAAAAAGACCCTGATCATCGTTACTGTATTGTAATTTAACCTGTGAAGATGTTATTGTCTTTAATATTTTTAATTGCAAACTATATATATTATTTAAGTGAGTCTTGTAAGTCCGTCCATAGCTGGTGAGTCCATACTGAATATGAGACTCGGCTAGAGAGTTATAGAGTAATAATTTGACATGATAAGGGATACGATGATTTAAGATTTTAATGTTTGCCAGAAAACATCTCAACTTATTACACACTTTATCGATATGGGGTTTCCAGTTTAGTTTGTCGTCAATGATGAGGCCCAGGTATGTATGGGAGGTTACAAGTTCAATGGCTGAACAACTACAACCGCCACTATAGAAGTTATGTAGGCATGCGTGTTCGTGAGCTATTATATGTCTGTTGACTGGTGAATCCTTCAAGTATGGTGATCTGATATGCAGTAATTTAGTTTTATTCGCGTTAAGGACAAGTCCTGCATCATGACACCACTTGCAAAGGGAATAAAAATCTGACTGAAGGCAATCATATGCTTTATCTAGGTCCCTATTACTGACCAGTAGACACGTATCATCAGCAAATTGATAACAGGTGCTCTGTTCAACACAATTACTCATATCATTTACATATGTCAAGAAATGAAGTGGTCCGACAACTGATCCTTGTGCCGTGCCCTCGGTAACAGTAATGGTATCACTGAACTCATCGTCGACCTTAACAGTATATGTGCGGTTTGAGAGATAATTTTTAAACCATTCTAGTAGGGGTCCACGTATCCCACAAGTGTCAAGTTTTTTTAGGAGCACGTCGTGATTAAGAGTATCGAAGGCACGGGAGAAGTCAATGAAGAGTGCTAAGGTATGCTTTCTTTCATTCATAGACTCATTAACATGGTCAGTAAATTTTGAGAGGATGTCAGTAGTACCCTTTCCCTGTTGGAAGCCAAATTGATTTTCGTAAATGATTTCCTTATCTTTATAAAAATTATTCACCTGATTACAAATACACTTTTCAACTATTTTGTCGATGGTGGAGAGAAGCGTGATAGGGCGATAGTTGCTATATGCATTGCGATGACCTTTCTTAAAGATCGGTCTAACGCAGCCATTCTTTAATTCGTTAGGATAATCACCAGTTTCAACACTACAGTTAATGAGATTAGCTATTGCCTGAGAAATGCCACTCTTTACTAGTTTTATGTCAGAAACCGAAATACTGTCCATACCTGGGGCTTTGTTGAAGTGTATTTTTTTATTATTTCATCAATGTTATCACTCGTAGCCTTTTGGAATCGAATGCTAGAGTTTGCAGGATTTAGAAACGCATTCTCATCTCGTAATAGGGTCTTACATTGCGTAATAGTTTTTTTAACTGCCTGATTAAACTCCTTGGCGAACCCATTTGCCAAATCTTTTGTAGGTAAACCTTGCGATTCAAAAGCTCTAATAATGGCTTCATCGACGGATAAGGTTATGCGACCTAGCATGTGATTTACAATCTGATAGGTTTTTTTAATATTATTGAAATTATCGCTGATAGTATTTATATAATAAGAGTTTCTGAGATTGTCCAGTATTCTATGTGTTTTATTCCGTAATTTATTATATTCAAGTCGCAACTCAAGATTATTGGGATTTTTTTTCCAGGTGCTAAATAGGCAATCGCGTTTTTTACACAATTTATTAATGTTACCATTGATCCAGGGAGCCCGATATAACCCCTGTCTTATTTTAATTTTTTTTGTGGAACTTGCTTGGTTATGTGCACCGTTTAAGGAATCCTTGATGAACGTATAAATTTGCTTGGGGCAGTTCATGTCACCGGTCTGCGTCCATACCACCTTATTCAATTGATCATTCAATACTTTATAATTTACATGTGTCTTGCAAACATCCTGTACACGTCGAGTCTCTAAGCATTGGCTTACGCAGGAAAACATAATGGCCTTATGGTCAGCCAGTACTACATCGAGCGCTGCCGAGTACGGATCCAATGTAGGGAATCGTGCAAACAAGTGGTCAATGCAAGATTTTGTTATTATATTTAATTTGGTCTCAATTCTTGTGTAGTCAGTGATTCCACACATAAATCCGTGCTCACTCAGTGCTTCCAAGTATGATTCAGTATGTGATGACATGGTTTTGAGATCTATATTCATATCGCCGATTAATAGTGCATTGTTTTGCAATTTAAAACTAGACACGTACCTAGCAAGCTCTTTGATAAATAACCCCTTACGAGCATATGAAGATGGCGGCCTGTAGACAGCACACAAAACTACGTCTTGACTATCTGTTTTCAAGATACCTGTTATATTTTCAAAAGTGAAACTTTTATATGGGGATACAGTAAATTTTAAATACTTTTTAGTGTAAATAATAATACCGCCACCTTTCCTATTTATTCGTAGTTGGGAGTGCATGTTGTAGCCAGGTATATTAAATAACTTAACAGTATTCTCAGATATGCCAACTTCGGTAAGTACAATCACGTCCAGCGGATAAGAACATTCATGGATAATTTGTAACAATTTAGTGAAGTTCTTTATTATAGACCTAATGTTAATGTGTAAACAAGATAAAAACAATTTATGATTAGCAGGTAATTGTTTAAAAAAGTAGTTAAGAGATTTACAATTTTTAATTTCTTTAGGTTTTAGTGGTGCCATGAAACTTAGTTCGATTAGTGAAACACATTATATACCTTTACTTAGAATTAGAAGGTGGGCAGTTGTCAAGCAGTTCAATATCCTGTATCGAATGGATGTAGTGGATCTTGCTACCGCTTGTTTGACGAGCGCATACCTTCCCTTCCTTGATCCATATGAATTGGTACGAGCTGCCCAGTTTTTGCTTAGTTGTATAAAAAAGCGTCTTCATGTATTTTGTTAGAGCTTCGCGTACAAAAACCTTATTGTTAACCTTCTCCGCCGGTGTGTCAGGTAGAATCATTCCGAGTGTTAGGCGTTTTGTTCTGCTGGCGGCAACCCATCGGTCCTGTGCAGCCTTTGTCTTCATCTCAGCCAGTATATACCCGGACTTACCCTTGTGCCCATTTACATGACGAGTCGACTGGATGTCCTGCTCATCAACCTGCAATTTGGCTGCTACCGAACACAATATTTTATTGGTATCTTGGGGGGGTTCCTCCGGTAACCCGACAACTTCAACGTATGTGGATAGTGTATGTTGTTCATATTGTTGTTTCCCTCGTTCCAGAATAGCTACTCGTAATTCCAAATTTTTATTTTTGTTAATCAAATCTGTAGTTTTATTTTCCAAGTCCTTGATTTTTTTATCCTGATTTCTTATATATGATTCGAGGGTATTAATTTGGTCACTTAAAAAATCAAGAGATGCTTCCAAGGCGCCAACCTCTTCCTTGACCGTCTTTTTTAGCTCCCGACTAATATCCTGTATGAGCTTCCTGTGGTCAAGAGTAGATTGGTTATTGGAAACAGTACCTGCATCGGAGTCTTCACCGTCCTCGTCGTCCGCTGGGATGATAAATGACGTCCTTCGCGAAGTATTAAGCAGACATGTTTCACAACTCCACTCAATGCTGTTTGAGTTACGTAGGGTGCTCAACTGTTTGTTGGATAGTTTAGCACACTCCGGATTCGCGTGTACCACTTTGGAACATCTGCTGCATTCTAAACCAGGCAACTTCTTGGTGATATTCTTTTTACAACTAGCACATTTAGCGACCATATTGGGAGGGTAGAGTACACTAATAATTTGCGCAACCGTACAGTAAGACCGCCTGACGTAGAGTTAACCACAACTTTGACAAGACACATTGGTTGGCAGCTAAAAGAGTTCTTAGGTACTTAGCAGGAACTTTAAATTATGCTCTATGTTACTATAGAGGCCATGGTTTAAGTATAACTGCTTTTGCAGACGCCGACTGGGCTAATAATGTTGTGGACAGGCGTTTGTGATGCAGATTTGTGCTTTGTGAAGAATTTCTTAATAGAAATTTTGTCACAAATTCAGTTAATTAATATTAATGTGTTGAATGACAATCAAAGTGCCATTGCTTTATTAGAAGCCAGAGAGTATTGTCACAAGCGAAGCAAGCATATAGATTTAAGGTACCATTTTGTAAAAGACTTAGTAAATAGTGGTTTCATGTTAGTAAAATATAATATACTCACTGAAGATATGGTAGCAGATTTGCTAACAAAGTCATTGGATTTCTCCAAGTAGTTAGTTTCCTAAAACACGAATATTTTGTAAAGAGTTTATTGCATGTAAAAAATTATTGAAAGTGTATTTGGTTTTAATGATACTGTTGGCACTTGGCATGTATAGTTTGGTTTTATGATACTGTGCATGTATTGTTCTTCTATCTGGACTAGGTCCAGCCATAAGTTTTGTTACAAATGAAAATGCAATTTAAATGAAGTAATGTAATATTATTAAAATTTATACCTACATATTTGTTAAAGTCTTAGCAAAAAATAAAAATATATTTTATTGGAAATGGCCACCTTTGGCTTTTATACAGGCCTTTAATCTGTTTGGCCACGAATCTATGAATTTACGCACTGTTTCCAAGGAAAATTTTGCCACTGTTTGCTCCAAAGATTTTTTAAGAGACTCAATGTCGCCGTGTCATTTAGAGCAGGCCATTTCCTCGAAAACTGACCATAATTTGTAGTCTAAAGGGTTGAGGTCTGGGCTAGAGGAGGGCCAGTCTTCAGCTCTTATAATGTCCGGAACGTTGGTTTCTAGCCAGGCTTGGGTAGTTGGTGCCTTGTGACCAAGAGCAGAGTCCTGCTGGAAAGTCTACGGTATATTTTTAAAAAGTATATTGCTGAGAGGTTTCACAACATGATCCAAGACAGTATCTTGATACACTTTGGCTGAAGTTTTCACTCCTTTTTGACAAAAATGTAGCTTTGTGACTCCCTGATAAGACACGCCCCACCAAGCCATCACTGACGCAGGATGATGACCACGTTCAACCTTTCTGACCACTTATGCGGCTTCCTTAGAACTGTGAGCGTACACTTTATCATTTTGCTTATTGTAGTGTTCTTCAATCGTGAAAATTTTTTCATCGGTAAAGAGGATATTTCTGTGCCTTTCACCTGCGTATCGTGACAGAAGGCGCTTTGATCGATCCACTCTCTTTAATTGTTAAGATTGATTTAGGGCATGTCCTGTATATCGACGATAAGTACCGAGCTTCAGGTCTTGTTTTATAATACGTGACAGAGTCCTAGAGGGAATCTTTATTTCTCGCGATAAGATTTTTTGCTCCCTTATGGGGTTTCGACGAATTCTGGCTTTAACAGCATTAATAGCCTTTGCAGTTCTAACAGCACGCGGCCTCTTAGACAGACGAAGTGTTGTTGTATCTATTGATAGTACGATATACGAACATACGGCTGATACCAAGTTTTTGAAGTGTCTGGAATATGACCGACGGCTCCATACCCACTTTGTGCAAGGCGCTCACTGCGATCCTATTTTCTTTAACACCTCATTCCAGAGAGATCCGATTCTCAGCACTCCATGGATTCACCGTGCGGTCGCCGGGTCCATAGCGTGGTACAGAGAGGAACACCATGACGGCGACTGGGACTTGCGACCCAGATGTAGGTTTAGGGTGGCCACCTTCTGATGCATCAGCGCTCACCTCCACCGTCAGTAGTGTTCCCCCCCCTACCTATCCAAATTTGGTACGATCCTAACAATGCCGCTTTTGATATACGTTTTAATAAAGAGCTTACTGAAGCTCTTGGCAATCCGAGGTCTTTAAGTAAGTTGTACAGGGATTTAGCTGGAATTCCCCTGGCTCCTACTTCTACGGCATAGAGTTTAACCACGTAGCCGTTTTTGGTTAACTCGTTAGTCAAATCAAAGTATTTGTTTGTCTTTATAGCGTGGTCTTTAGGTATATTAGTTTCCCACGGTACTGTGAGTTCTACAAGCACTGCACGCTTATGCGATCGTGAAAAAAGGAATATATCAGGTCTGGATGATGAGGCACAGACATTCTCCGGTATCCTATAGTGCTTCTCATACGTGTCTACGAGTATTGTCCAGTCAACGGCAGCTATCAAAATTGAATATGGCTTTTGAGGTGATTTCTTTGAGCAGCCTTCCTTTACAAACGCAATGTCATTTCTTAAATAATGTCAGTTCTTTGGTTTGTGGTTAATCCTTTTTTCGCTCTAGCTACCGCCAAACTTACAGCCTCACGTATGATTTCTAATACCTTATCATGACGGCGCGAATAATGACCCCGGTCTAATAGCGTTTTACAACCCACTAGTAGGTGCCTAGCCGTACCAGTTGCTTCACCACATGAGTTACATGTTTTATCTGTGGCTTTTCCCCATCTGACCAGATTGCTTTGGTCGGGAAGGGTCAACTGGAATGCATTTAGGTAAAATTTAAGTAAGGCCGGTGACCAGTCGTATATTATGGTAAGCCATTTTAAGGCTATGGGAATACAAAATTCACCTAGGGTCAACCATTCGTTTTGCATTTCTAGGTTCATTGCGTGCACCTTGTAGGTGTTGTTTTCGTCTGCTTGAAGAAAAGATTTTGCTATTTCTTTATCTGTTTGTCTCTGAATATTACCTAGACCTACTCTACCAGTCTGCGAGCCTATCATGAATCTTTTATGGAACTGGAGGCGTGATTCGAGCTCCGATGCATTTTTATCTTTTGGAAGGACTTTTACTATTTCGTCTTTAGATTCCGATAAGACGTGCATTTTAGTTACTCTTAGGTGTTTATAGAGTTCTGATGGCTTCTTAAGCGTCATTCCAAAATTATTCGCGGATCTATATAGTGCCGACGGGTCGGCCGACTGAGCTAGCCCTAGCCACGACTTCAGTGTCTTCGTGACACTCGCATCTAGTTTTTTGAGGAGGCTCTGGTTTATATCATATATAAGAAACGGCCAGTTAAGACGCGAGGTTAAATAATTGTCATAGATCCAAGCTTTTTTAACATTACTTATTGGTTGTTGGTCTACCTTTTTTAAATCGATAATGAAACTATCAATTAATTCGTCCAAAGCTGGAGTGCAACCTCTGTTGTCAATCTTTCTTCCGAGGAATTTAAAAGGCACGGTTTCAGATATAGTTGAAACGTTTTCCCCGCCTATACTAAGCCCTGGGTCATATGAAGTATACCTGGTACCCCGCCCACCCAGACATAGACAGTAACATTTGCTAGGTTTTGCTCTCATTCCATCTGTCCATGTACAGAAATGTAATTCGATAATGAACACGAAAAAATATGTGAAATGGCGCGAAATCGAAAGAAGTTTTTAAAATAATATACGTGTTCCAGGATGGTAAAGAATGTGTACTAGTTTATAATAATGTTGAGTGTGTACTAATCTTCCCATTTATGTTTTGTAATGGCAACACCGGTTTCTCTCTCTTGCCTTTTGGACGTCAAGGCTGCTGGTTCGTTTTTCCTAATTAATCCCAACAAATCCATTAATTTGTTAATCTAATTATAAATATTGTGCCTTTCTTTAAATCGAGAATACACCAAGCGTTTCCTGAACGTTGTAGTTTTTCTTCACATCGCTGCAATCCATCCATCGACACTTTTTTTCAAGTTTCACTGTGCTACTGTAAAAGCCGACAACAGTCTGCTTTATCACCTACCTACCCGGCTTTTCATTTTGCACGCTTCGGGAAGAAGAGACAGTCTGATGGATCGCGAATCGCATCGATTTTGCTTTGATTATGCCTGCCTTATGTCTTTTCTGGATAATTCATGTTCGAATGCTGAATGCAGTGGTTGCGGGTTTGATTCCCACTCAGTGCAAATATTTGTTTGCTTTGGACTGGGTGTTTCTATGTATAATTTGTATGTATTTACAAAAAAACATGTATCTAAGTATGTTTATCTGCAGACTAGAACCCAGAACACAAGCTAGTTAAGCTATGCTCACATTAGGTCTAGATAGCGCTATGTAGAATGGATTGGAATATTTATTTATTTAATTTTAAAAATCCAACTGACAGTTTGATACCTATACAGAGTAGTTATAACCGTTTGTGTTAATAAAATAATATATCCTTAATTATAATGTTTCAAAATTATACTTAGCTTCGGTGTTAACCCGTCGTCGTCAGCAAAGTCGACATATGTTACAAGTTACAACGATAGTAGGGTATCCCGTTTAAGAACGTTTTAAAAATTTCAATACCAACATGAAATTTTGTAATATATTTTATTAATTGAATAAAACGACTATTATTTATATGCTCTTAAGTAAATTAAAACAATCTGATACGAAACTATATTTTTAATGACATTTTTATAAAACAGCCTAATTGTGTCTAAATGTTCAAACTAACCTAATGTTCGATTATGCCCTAGTTTGAATATTTGGACCGCTTTAAGCAAAACGATCCAAACCACAACCTCGACAATAATAAGGTATATTTTAACACTAGTTGTTGCCCGCGGCTTCACCCGCGTTTAATACTGATCCCATTCCCTTACTCCTTATCCCGGGGTCTCTATTATATACCGTGTTATCTATAAAAAGTAGCCTATGTTTTATTCCACTACTACAATCTATCCTTGTACCAAATTTCAGCTAGATCCGTTCAGCCGTTAGAGCGAGATAAATAAATAAATATTTTATTGCCAAAAAGAAATTATACAATGTTGGATATAATCCAATGGCCCCACACTAGGCGAGCCTATCCTGTGGGTACCGTGTCGATTACCTTTCTCAGTTTCATAGCTCGGTTATCATTATGACGTAATCTCACATACAAACTTTTTGGACAATAAAGTGACAAAAGCACGAGGACAAAATTCATGCAAAACTTCTACATGGATCCAAAAACGGATACAAACGGAAAGGTAACAAAAATTTATGTGTATGTATTATGTTATTGAAATATATGGGTTTGTAACTATGTTTATGTATATTATATAATTTATAATATGTATATATATATATTATGTTCAGTAGATATAATCACAGAATTATAGTGTTATTAGGTATTTTATCAATTAAATAAATATTTGTGCAGGTATATATAATATAAGGTACATACATTATGGGGTGCGACTAGTTGGATCACCTCCAAGTTTGGTGCACCCTGGGCAACGTGGGCGATGACGCATCATTGATTGCTCCTCTGGAGTAGCTGGCGTCAACGTCAACGGCCAAGAGTCTGACCAACCGGCCCTTTTCAGGGCCAACTGACCCCACTGCACGAGGGGGTCGGGGTATGACGGGCCTGCAGGGCCCGCGGGGTGGGTGGTCGCTCCAGGTACTCCTCTGCTCTTATCAGAGGGGACACTGCGAATGGCCCAGGGTCAGTCGGAGTGCGAGGGATATGCTCTATGGGTAACCTTACACCCCGGCGTCTGTAGACTCGAGACGGCGTGCGGTTTTAGTCGGTTCAAGCCCGACATAACCGCCCCCGCTGGTCGGCGGGGAGTATCCGAAGGGATTTCCGCACAACAAAAAAAAAAGAGGTACATACATTATGTGCAATATAAACTATTCATATATTTATATATATATAAGTCAGTGCAGTAGTAGAATTTCGGTGGCTTCGACCTCGACTTTCGCCTCACTCAAAGAGCTTCTTTTAATATTACAACATTTAGCTACTTTATTATAAATGTAGTAGTATATATGTGGACTGAACCGGCTTGCAAATGCTGTGTTAACTTTGGGTATCGGTACTCTATAAACTCGTCGTTTAAGTAGGTGTACATATGTTTCAGAATGTATGACCTCTTGATGCGCTTTTAGAAAAGTTCGTAGTCTAAACAATTGGCGCACATTGAGAAATGTACCTACCCATTTTGTTTTTGCTACAATGATTCAAACTACTTGGAACAGCTATGCTTTACATACAATATGGAAAATTTACAAAAAATATTCTGCTTAAATCATATAATATCCTTGAATCATTTTAACATTCCACTAAAGATCTATACTTACTTATTCTACTTGACTACAAACACCTACAGAAGAAAAAACCAATAAAAAAAAAACGATTAACGGTTTGGTATTTAGTCACATAAATGTTTTAGAACAATCAATAAAATTACTATTCTTGCTCGTCATATTAGGATTTTATTATAGAAGTGAAATGTCGGTAGATACAGACTGCTAAATGACTTAGCAAACAATGCTACGTGTCCCATAACGACTGAAAAATAACGGTCAGTATCAGCGTCCGCCTGCTTTCGACTGCGTTGACTGAAGTAACCCCGTATCCACACTGATAAATCCTACTGATGTTATGAATGTGTAAGTTTATGAGGACGGATGTATGAGTGAGTTTGTTGCTCTTTCCACGGATATGCTAGGCTACTTTTTATCGCGGAAATTGGATCCTGCGGGACCTACTTACAATAAAATTGTCGCTTAACAACTTGACAATTCGACCTTGATGCGAAACCAATCACGCAAGCCCTTTGTGACAAAGGGCTCGCTAGATTGATTGCGCGTCACCATGTCAAGGTCAAATGGTCAAGATTTTTGGCGTTGACCCTTTAACATGCAGGCGGATCAGCTAGTTGTTAAATAAACAGGCGCTAGAAACGTGTGACCTTATAGAGAAGATGTGACGTTCATATGAAGTTATTGTGATACGGATGCCATCGATTCATCTTGCGGCAGCCGTGTCAATCGCTTGGTAGATGCACCTACGCTACACTTGACAGAAGGCGTTCCGACACCTAAGCCTTAGGGAGAAGGTACTTCTTACGACGTATCAGCGCTCACCTCCACTCCACTGTCTGCTGTGGTCCCTACCTAATTAGATTTGGTAGGATCCTAACATTGGATCTTGGATTTGGATTATTAAATTGGGTATTTTAGCTTACCGTTCACTGCGAATTCAATTGGCAGGTAGTCATGGTACAGAGGTTGATATGACGAGTTTCCAGTATAAGCCTCTCCTTTTACATGGGGTATTTTTACTCCTGGATACAGCAGCCAGATGCAAGCCATTGCCCAATATAATCCCTACAAATAAAGATTTGGGCTTTGGTTTTCAACTTGTTTAGTGACAGAGAGTTCTCGTCTCAGGGGCCTTACCATGATGACTTATAAATAGTTCAGTTTTGGAGTAATTAAATACAAGTTTGTAAACTGAATTGCTATCATCCGTACTATGACATGCTTAAACTGAAACGCGTTCGCGATTGGTTCGTTTGTTGACATTGGACATGGAACGTGAAACTGAACGACTTAATACGACGTCATGGTATGAGTATGAAACTATTCAGTTTGGGTCTGCAATTGAATTGCTATTAAGAGGTCATGGTTGGCCCTTAGTTAACCAGACTTGTTGATCAGTAGTACACAAATCAAAAATAAAAACAGTCTAAGCAACATACTTAATTTTACATATTCTGCAAATTATATTGGTCAATTGTTCTACTTTTTTTTACCATAGGTGAGGTATATAACCTGTTTGATTAGAAAAAAAACTCGAATTTGTTTTGTTTTTTTTTTTAATTAAAAGTATACTATCACGCACAACAGAAAACAAGGCACCTAAGAAAATAAACTTTTTAAAACAAAATTAAATCGTTAACCAAAATTTATTTATTCTTAAAGAATTCTTTAATTTAATACAAAGTGTGTCCTCCTCTGTTGTTCAAAACTTGTTGGCACCGATTATTCATGCTATCGATGAGTTTGTTGGTATCCTGCAGCAATCGCTCCCAATTACATTTTAGCAAATTCTGCAACTGTTGGGTTGTTGTCACGCCATCCAGGTCCTCTAATACACATCTCTGGAGCATATTCCATACATGCTCGATGGGGTTGAGGTCTGGCGATTGTGCAGGCCAGGGTAACACCCTGATGTTTTCTGTTGCCAAGTACTCCCTAGTCCGCATCGCTGTATGAGAATGTGCATTGTCATGCATTAACTTAAAATCGGAGCCAAGGGTTTGTGCAACCCTTGAGGAACTAGGGCCTCGACTGGTGGCGCTCTTTAGCGCATGCCTCGAAAGGGGCCAGTTTCCAAAGGCTTGGAAGACGGGGAAACTGGTCCTTATCCGGAAGGCGGGGTGGCCGGCGGATCAGCCATCCGGTTACCGGCCCATCGTGTTGCTCTACGAGGTGTGCAAGCTCTTTGAGCGGATTATTGCAGAGCGCCTCGTCGAGCATCTCACGAACGTGGGGCCAGATCTGGCGGATAACCAGTTCGGTTTCCGCCGGGGGCGCTCCACCCTGGAAGCGATCATGCGCGTTAGGCGCCTGGCGGAGGAAGTAGTCTCGCGGGGTGGGGTGGTGGTGGCGGTGTCGGTGTCTCTTGACATCGCCAACGTCTTCAACACCCTACTCTGGAGCTACGTTAGGGAGGCTGTCGCGTATCACGGAGTGCCTCCTTACCTCCGCCGCATTGTCGAGGCATACCTATCTGAGAGGGCCATAGTTTACCCGAGCTGGCTAGGGCCAGGGTGGCGAAAAGTGTCGTGCGGTGTTCCATAGGGGTCGGTCCTAGGGCCACTCCTGTGGAACATCGGATACGACTGGGCGCTGCGCGGTGCGTTGCTCGACGGTGTCAGCATAGTTTGTTATGCTGACGACACCCTCGTGATGGCGCGGGGAGCAACGTACCGAAGCGCGGCACTAAAGGCCACGGCAGGGGTTGCTCAAGTCGTGGGTCGAATACGGCGGCTGGGACTCGAGGTGGCCCTCCACAAATCCGAGGCTATGTGTTTTCACGAGCCTCGGAGGGGGCCACCTGCGGGAACCAGCATAACCGTAGGGGGCGTAAGCATCGGCATCGAGCCCACGATGAAGTACCTTGGGCTCGTACTCGATAGCCGATGGGACTTCGGACCTCATCTCCGAAGTCTGGTCCTGAAACTGAGGGGGCTGCGGCCGCGCTATCGCGGCTGATGCCCAACGTTAAGGGACCCAACGCCCCCACTAGGAGACTGTACCTGGGGATCGTGCGAAGCATGGCCCTATACGGGGCCCCCGTATGGGCGGAGACTCTGACTGCCCGCAACGTGGCTGTTCTAAACAGCCCGTTAAAGGCGATGGCCGTCAAAGTCATCAGGGGGTATCGCACGATATCCGTCGAGGCGGCATGTCTCCTAGCCTTGGTGGAGTGCCCTGCGTGGTCGAGTCAACGCCGGGATCTCGTTGCGGGCCTGGGCGTGGACGTTCTCTCGTTGGAGACCATGGTGAGGGCCGTGGTCTCCGACGGGAGCAAGTGGCATGCCGCCGCCTCTTTCTGCGAGCAGTTAATGCTCGCGAAAGAGACGGTGGAGAGGGAGCGGGAGAGAACCCTGCCCCTCGAGTTTCGCAGTCTGCGGCGAGGACGCCGCAGACTCATTTACGCCCGGGACTACCGACCTCCATGATCGGGGCCTGAGGACGGCAGTTAGCCGACACGCCGTCCTTACATAAGCAGTCCGTAGCGGAGGCGTGTCGTGTGTGCCCTACACACACCTGCCAACTCACCGAAGCGGGATAGAACCCGACCCCACCAGGCGAGGGCGCGGTGGCGGCCAAAGTCCGGCGGCAACCCTGGGGTTATCCTTTCGAGGGCTTACCCGGGGTGCCCGGCAACGGACACTTGGGGAGGATACCGTGCGGTTTTAGTCGATACACGACATAACAACCCCTGCTGGCGGGACTAACCCGCGACCAATCCCTTACAGGGGGAATGCTCTGACCAACTGAGCCACCTAGACATAATGTTGTCCCATTGTTCCTGCGTCCACGTTATGTGTTCCCTACAAAATTAATTTCGACGAGCGCGATTTCCGTGACGTATAGGCGGGCACCTGATTGGACGTCGTGCTCGTAGACCGTACTCATGCAGTCGATTTCGCACTGTTTGGGGGCTAACAACAAGACCACTTGAGTTTTGTAGCCTTGAACCTATCTCTCTGGCGGTTAACATTGGTTGACGTCTTGCGGTTAGTTGTATGTATCGGTCTTGCCAAGTAGTTGAACTCCTTCCACGGCCCGGGTGCTGCTCAGTGGGATTTCCTGTCGTAGTGTAACACTGCCACAGACGGCTGATAATGCTCCTGTTCACATCAAAATGGCGAGATACCTCAGATTGGTTTCTTCCCGCTTGTATCATTCCCACAGCCCTTTGCTTTTCATCAGCGGTCAAATGACGTCGCTCCATAACGTAAAGAATATCTCACAATTCAATTTTATCAAAAACTCTATTAAAACTTGGTTAAAACTATAAAATTCAAACGCAAATTTCTTAATTATCAAAAGAAAACATGTTTAAATTGGAACTAATGTATCAGCTTTTAATTTTATGAAAAAAAAAACAAAACACATTCGAGTTTTTTTTTCTAACCAGCCAGTAGGTAATCTGGAACCAAAAAGTTTTCATACCTGCCCACCTATGGTAAACAAGTAGAATAATTGTCCAATATAATTTGCAGAATTAAATTACATTAAGCATGTTTTTTGATGTGTGTGTAGTTTATATAAAAAATAACAAAAAGTAACAATAAATAATGTTTTTGTAAACTGAAGTGCAATGTACTTAATCCAGATGAATTACTAAAGGTACTTAGTGTAGGTATCTATTTCGGGTGACCCCTTAGTCGAGCTCCACTTCCTGTCCAAGTACCGTTTACCATGAAATCAGTTTACATTTTTAGGGTTCCGTAGTCAAATGGCACAAAATGGAACCCTTATGGATTCGTCATGTCTGTCTGTGTGTCCGTCCGTATGTCACAGCCACTTTTTTCCGAAACTATAAGAACTATGCTGTTGATACTTGGTAAGTAGGTGTATTCTGTGAGATTTCATTAAGATTTTCACGCAAAAATAGGAAAAAAACCCATTAAATATTGATATTAATTATATTTACGAGGGATATAAAGTATGACTGTGATATTGAGCGACGAGTTTTGGCTGGTAATTAAGTGAATGGGGCCCTGCATAATTTTATGAGCAGCCAGAAAGTATCTAAAGAGGCACGACTGGCTGTGCATAGAGGAGTACTCGTCCCCACACTTATGTATGGTAGTGAATGTTGGGTGTGGCAGAAGGAACATGAGAGTAAGCTAAATGATATTGAGGTTTATAATATAATTTTTTTCTAAACATTCAGTTTGCGCGAGAGACACTTCCAAAGTGGTAAAAGTGTTCCCCCCCCCGTAACTTTCAACATACATGCACATACATATCAAAGCAATGTGCTATCAAATTTTCGAGAGGAAAAGATTAGGTAATCCTACTAATATAAACACCGAAGTTTATAAGTATGGATGTATGAATGTTTGTTACTTTTTTACGCAAAAACGACTGAACCGATCTGGCTGAAATTTTGTGCAGGGATTGAATAGATTGTAGTCTAGAATAACAAATAGGCTACTATTTATTCCTGGATTAGGTGCCCATGGGAAGCGGAAAAGTGATCAGAATTCCACACCGCTGGCAACAGCTAGTAAAAAAAGTTATAAGAGTCATTTGAAAATAGTTGTAATTATTGTAAATAATACGAAACTTTACTTACGCAGTTTACCACGGGTGGTAGCAAAGAGGCGGATATAGCTATTCCAATTAGGGGACCAGCACTGCCCTGTAGTAAAGCCAACGCCACACCTGTTCCAGATGTTAGAGCCCACAGCACGCCCATCCATAAGGCACGTACGTTGCCTCTGAAAAATATTTTCCATCAACAAGGAGCTACTAATGACTGTATGATGAAGAATGACTGACGACGAATGACTAAAGAAAAGCAAAAACTGTGTGAAAATATGAATATTTAATTGAACATGAATAAGAATTTGATCAGTTCTAGATGATATTTATTACCGTCCTTTCATTTCCTCTGTGGGCCAGTCACCAAATCCCCAGGGCATTGCAGTTGTTCCCAAAATAAGTCCAAAAATGAATCCAAATACAAGAGATGCCAACATTCCTACAATTAAACTCTCGAAGCCACTCCTCACGAGACTTTTGTCAGATATTATGGTGCCGAATGTGATTGACATTACAGGTCCCATGAGCGGGGACACTAACATTGCTGCTACGATATTTGAAGCGTTGTTTTCCACCAGACCTAAAGCTGCAAGGGAACTGAAACAAGAATTTAATATTTTACGATCAAGTATATGGTAATCAAATAGGTCACAGCCATGCACTACCTAATAGCTACGAGGTCTACAAGATATTCAGGCTTAAACCTTAGATTTAAACGTACAAAAGTAGTAAAAATTGCAAGTCTTTACAAGTTAGGGATTGATAGTTTTTTTTTAAATATTCTGTCCGTCAATTGACTGCACCCCGCTGGATGGTGAAAAGCTAAGGTGAGGTCCAGAAGATATGGGCCACCATCCCAGACGTTGACGATCCTAAAATGGTGGTACCTACCTTGACGGTCTCAACAGATTCTTTTTCACGCTCGCTTGGAGAACCCGGGATTCCAGCTCTTTATCGTGCGATAAAGAAAGGAAGCACCGGATTCGTCTGTCTAGTCTAGATGTAGGATAACATTTTTATTAAAATTTAGGGAGATGTTAATAAATTAAACATACGTGTTATACCACCAATAATATCGGCGAAATCTTTTCGTATACCTTGTTGAATTTTAAGGAGAAAAAGTAATTAGAGAGTGAGTAAATACACTACAAGATTACTATAAATATGTAATAAGGTCAATTTCTTACTCGGCAGTTATAATTAGCGTAAGATAATCGAAAGATAATTCTCCACCGCCTCGAACTCCGTCAACCACTTGTTTGACTGTTAATTTAGATCTGATTGATTCTACAAAGCTCCGCCATCGTTTTGCATCTTCGGATTTCCGTCTGTACAGAAGCAGATAGGTAATAATACAATACTGTACCAATAATACAATACAAATACAATACTGAAGCTTAATGTGGCGAAGACTAAGTAGTTGGCGTTGACGCATAGGCGATGACTTGATCGAGGGTACGAACCAAGTTAAGTACTTGGGATCTGTACTTCACGCGACTGGTGATATCGATTGCGATGTCAAGGCACGCATTGCCGCTGCATGGGGCAAGTGTCGTGAGATGGCTGGTGCCATCTGTGACCCCAAAATGCAGGTCAAGTTGAAAGGGCAGGTCTACAAAATCATCATTAGGTCTGTCCTTTTAGACGGCTGCGAAGCGTGGCTATTACTAGAGTGACATTAGCAGGAGCTGCGTGTCACAGTGATGAATATGATGCGATGGATGTGCGGAGTCACGCATAAAGATCGCGTTAGGAACTACCGCATCAGCGGAGGGCTCCATGTCCGTGACATACCAGATAAAATGCGGAAGCCGCCTGACTACGTGGTTAAGAAATATCTGGCCATGGCAATTCCGCCGGACTCCAGTAGGAGGGGGAGAGCCATGAAGTACTGGTTTGACGTCGTAAGGAATGAAATGCGTGCCAATGGTTTCACTACCATGGATGCCCAAGATCGTGCGAAGTGGAGAAGGAAAAGCAGGAAAGCAATGCAATCGGGACACAACCTTGAGATGATGCTGATAGATACACACAACAACTTGCTCTCAAGCGGGGCTTTCTCTGCGAACAGAGCGGACTCCAAGTATATTACTTTGAAGATTCGATTCCACGCTTCTGCAACGAGCTCCCTAATTAAATGAAGGATCCACCTCTTAATAAATTTAAAAGTCAAATCAAAACTAAAATTTGCCAAAAAGGCTAATAAAACATTTAAGATTACCTACTACTGCTACTCAAACATTAGAATTAGATTAAGTAAACATGTTTGAAAAAATACGAAAAAATAGCCCTCCGAGTTTCTGGCCGGAGTCTTCTTAGGTAGGGTCGCGTTTCGAACCAGTGTGGTCCATTCTAAACATTAATCTAGTTTTTATGGTCTCTACAGTATAAATGAATTTTGATTTTGACTTTGATTGAGCTGAGTGAGACGAAGTCGAGCGAAAGCTCCTCATACTAGACTTCAGGATTTTCTTTGTCACAGGTCTCCTCCTAAACTACTAATCCAATCAGAACCAAATTTGGCATGATTAAAGAGGTCAATCAGAGGAAGGTTTATGGATATATTTTGAAAAAATTAATGCTACCTCAGAGGAATGATCACCGTTAAAAAAATTCCAGATGGAATTACATAATAACCGCTCGAGACACTGTGACCAAACTTTACACGTTCAGAAAGCATGTCCAGAGTTGTGACTTTCAAAAAGAATTTTCAAAATCGGACTTGCCACGGAGGATCACTGTTCAAAATTTTCAAAATCGGATTCACGATGTCTCACTCAGCTCAACATTGCAAGCAGCGATTCGCCTTGCAGACCTCGTAGTATGTAACCCGAGTTCGTTCGGAGTCCGCTCCGCTTGCAGTGGAAGCTGGGCTTTCGTGTTCACTTACATAAATGCATCTTCTTCAAGTTGATCACTAATAATAGCCGAATGTACTACATTACATGGCAGCACGCTGAAATAATTAATTAGTTTATAATTATTTGAATTTATTTTTTAACTCACATAAAACTCTTTAAAGTAGTAGCTTAAGAAATGACACAGAGGTTGAGTTCAATCACCTCCCCCATCATCATGATCATCATCATCATCATCACAGCGTTAGTCCCGGTTGCTTCCAAAGTTCAATCACTTTAGAGTTTGAGGTCCACTCTCTTCTTATTTTGATTTGGCTTATTTGACTTTGTTTGTCCCCCAACCAGGCTTGCGTCAGAGTCTCGACTGTCATTCAGCAATTGTAATGGTTTGCAGGTGAGCTTGGTCCCGAAGGTCTTAGGGCCCCATACATAGTCACCTGCAGTTACTGGAAAAACCAATCTAGGGATGCAACGTTTTATAGAGGTTATTAGTTGGTAGAGCAAGAAGGCTTAGCTTAGCGTAGTAGGAAGAAGCTAGCACAGTAAGTATATGCTTCAAATAATGATGGATATCTTAAGTTTACTACAACAAAAAAGTTTGGATTGATAACCATTTACCACGATGCGAGCCGTATGTAGCTTACTAATATTGTCAAAAATCTATAGCAACATCTACGGTGAGGATGTGTACGGTAATTAGTCCACAGGCGTTATTAGCGTAGCGTCCACTTTAGGTAAATATTGCATGAGTGCCCTTTTCAATTTGATGTCCTCAGTAAACACGAAACTAAATTAACAACATTGTTATAGCAGGCGTCATGTTACTTGAACATAGTTTGTTGTACTTCTATGGAAGGAAACAGGTACACGACCCACTAGAGCGAACTTGTGTCTTTTGTATAAGATACAAGCGGCTCCTGCGCGGAATACTGTTCTCATCTCTGGAATGGCTCCGCACAGTATTCATTAGATGCTCTCGACAGATTGTAGCGGCATGCAGTCTGTAAGTCCCAATCATTGAGAGTCCTGAGGTTACTAACACTTTAGAACCTCTGCAGCTGCGTAGAGACCGTGCCGCTCCAGCTGTATTTTACCGCCGCTACCACGGCGAGTGTTCTGATGAGCTCTTTCAACTATTCCCACCGAATACCTTTCTATGCAGTACAACACGTGCTGAATTGCGATTTCACTCAAATATGGTACCCTCTCGAACCAAGCGTTTCGGTACCTCCTTTCTTTGTTGCATTATAACAAACTGAAATTCTTATAATCCCGCGTTCTTCAAGCGGAGCGTGAAAAAGCGTCTGTCGAGGCCATCAAGGTAGGGACCACCATTTTAAATACGACACCATCTGGCATGGCAGCCCGTATCAACTGGACTTTACCCTAACTTCTTGACATCCAACGGGGTGCAGACAATTGACGGACTGAACACTAAAAAGGCACCCCCTTCGGGTACTACCTCAATTAGGTTAATAGATGATTTGGTTAAAGTCACGGGGATCTATAGCGGGGCCATTTCGTTTTATTTGCTGAGTTGTTATAGATATTTTCTTCGCACATTTTAAGTGACTGATTAATATGGATGTCGTAACACTTTAGTTGGCACCCCGCCAAATGCGACTACGCGTCGTGTGTTGTATTTATTCAACGTATTGTAGTTAATCACATGGTGTCTACCTGACAATCGATTTGCATTGAACGCCGATGCCAAGTTGAGTGAGACAATGCAGCATGGTCTCACACTGATCGCCAGTTGGCAATGGGAATATTATCTCAATATAGTTCCCAACTTTGTCACTTATCCAAACTACGTGCTCCACGTGCAACTTGGATAGCAATTCTTGTAAAATCTAAAAAAAAAACATATGCTTAGTTGTGCTATATGTAAGTACTAGCTAATGACCCCGGCTCCGCTCCGGAGGTCGGTTATGGTTTTTTGGCCACATTTCCGGTTCTGCTTAACCAATTGCAATCATGGCAGATTTTAAGTCTGACCAATTTCTAATAGAAAAAACCGCATCAAAATCCGTTCAGTAGTTTTTGCGTCCATCGCGAACTAACAAACAAACAGATAAACCGACAAATAGACATGCTTTTTTTATATCGAGTACTGAACGTTCATTTAACATAAATTTAGTTATGTTAAATGAACATTTAACACAACTAAAGTTTTTTTTCTAAATATCTCCAAATGTACAGATACAACTAATTAATTTCTTAATTAATAATAATATAGTCTCACAAAACGTGTATTGCGTTCTGTATTTCTATAACCATCATTAATTCACCGATTTATAAGTAAAATCAACTTAAAACTATATTTAACGGATTCTATCGCGATTTATTTTGATGTTTATATCACTAATTAAATACTATGTAAAATATACCCAAATATAGATGTCAAGCTTTAATATCCTATTTGTGACTTTTTGAACATCTAATTCAATTCGGTACACCTACTGAACGAGCGAAGAGGCTCTTGCGCAAGCGAAGCAAAGATTCTACGACATTCTACACAGCGCTTACTAGACCCAAAGTAAGCATATTTCTACTAGCTTGTGTTATGGGTTCCAGAATGCGGATAAATATACTTATATACTTTTTTTTTGTATATACATACATATTATACATAGAAGCACCCAGACCAATGCAAATAGACATATTCATTTATACAAATATTTGCACTGAGCGGGAATCGAACCCGCGCCCCCTGTCGCAGCAGTCGAAGATAAACCAAATTATTGCAAGGCAGAGTAGGAGAGCGAACCCCGGGCTCCAAAGTTCAAGCTTAATATGTAACTAGGATTGGCGCTGATATGATGATGAATTAAATCTTTGAATGATATAAGCATTACTTATTTATACAAGTACTCACATTTTCCATCGTAAGGAACTCTTCAACCTCAGTTATATTTTCCAAATTTCTATTGAAGTCATCGTTGTAGTAGTGGCTGGTTAAATGTATAGGAATGTTTTTGGTACTTTTATTTCTCAGCTCGATAGCTAAACGTGCTGGTTTTATAGGATTATCGTTAACATTAATAAGATCTTTTGGTTTCCCGAAGCGTAATATATGTTCATAATTGCTTGAGGGTATGTTAATTACGAATACTACTCCAGAAGGCATTTTACCTCAAGCAGTACTGAGTTACTGACTGAAGATGACTGAAAGAATATTGATGTATACGGAACTTTTAGCAGCGTTTAGCATGTAAATGGGAGTTAATTACAGCCTTCTTGAAGTAATTAGAGCATCGTAGCGTGATAATGTCGCCTACAATTATCATAAAGTACAGTCGCCCACAGAAGTTGCAGAACACTAACAAATTTACAAACAATCTTTACATTTAAATAAATATTTATATAATTGATTTATTATTATTTTTGTAATCTTCAGAGGACAAAGTTCACATTTTTGAATATTTGTTTATTATTATTTTATGTAAAGTTTTAGAGTTAAGGTGGTTAACTTGGAATGTACCACTGAGTGTATTTTTTGTATTATAAGGTGGCAAAAAAGGATACGGCTTAGCTGATGGTAAGCGGTTACTGTAT
Source organism: Cybosia mesomella (assembly GCA_946251805.1). NCBI lineage: Eukaryota > Metazoa > Arthropoda > Insecta > Lepidoptera > Erebidae > Cybosia > Cybosia mesomella. The sequence continues at coordinate 22,728,567 of OX276401.1, forward strand.
GTCACACCAGACAAACCTTTTAATACCCATCCCCTTGGGAATAGAATTTGAGAGTCATTCCACAATTTGAGAGTCTACTGAAGGAAATTCATGTTGTACCGTGTAATATGTTACCGTATGGGTTTTGAAGTATAAGTCTCCTTGTCGGAACTACACCATGGGATCTGGCGGCGAGAGTCCTCTCGGACCTATATCGGCGCCCTGAGCCTCGAGAAATGGAGACCGCAGTCCCAGCTCCGCCGAGTCATCGTGGTGGAGTAGAAGGAACGACTTGGGTGACCAAGCGCAGTGCACGCCGTATTAGCGGTGGTAAGACCCATCATGGAGGACTGGCTAGAGAGGCGACAGATGAAGCCGCCTGTTACCCTAGCAGAAGCAGGCTGGGGGGTGGCGCGCTACGCGGTCCCCCTCTTTCCGTGGCCAAGACGGGGACATCGTGGTTCACAAACCCAAGGATGGCCATCTCGAAATCAGAGATGGCCCTGGGTCAGTCGGGGTGCGAGGGAATTGCCTTACACCCCGGCGTCTGAAGACCCGACACGGTGTGCGGATTTAGTCGGTTCGAATCGGCCAGCAGGGGTGGTTATGTCACCACCCCTGCTGGCCGGCGGGGATTGTCAGGGGGGATTTCAGCGCCAAAAAACGGGTGGCTCTGAGTGTGTATGGCGTTGCCTGCAAGTGCTACGCCCACGGAGTAAGGAAATATAGCTTTAGCGTAGCACTTTATAAACACACAAGATAACAAAAAAACAACTTCAAATGATCTAGGATTTATATTTTTAAATTAAATGGATACATAATTACGAACAGAGAAATAAATTATTCAACAAAAAACATACCTAGTACCTCTTTATACTTAAAGTTGATTCTAAATTTATACCTAACATGATAGATATTAGGAGGTTATAAAAAAGACACCGACCAAAGGCATATGAGCGTTACAAAGAATGAAGAGTCAAAATCAGTAGACCTACCATAAAGCAACCGGAGTTGCGGACCGAAGTTTCGGGCATTTGGTTCCATGGAACACATTAATTATCCCGCAATCGAACCCGAAGCCGGCACGTGACAATTCGTTCGTACCAGAAGTGATTTCATGGTACATGGCTAAATGCTAATGTACGTGTTTCGTGCGGGCTCGAAGTTTCGGGTGTTTCATGGTAGCTCTCTCATAATACACTTATAAATTAAAAATATTTTTAACCGATTCATTTTCACCTTCATTTTTACAAATTACTAGGTTACCACTGGCCACAAAGATTTATCGATGACGCACATATACTCCATTAGCCTGGCGAAGCATTTTAAAATCGCCGATATGTGTTCTTAGCCACGAGTCGGTTAATTAAGTATATGTTATTATTATTTTTAAAAGCAACGATGTGCTTTTATTTTTTCTTGTTAACAGAAGTGTGGTGCTCTCAATGGTATTTCTGCCAGCGTTACTAATAGCTCTGCTGAATCTATACAAATTTTATATGCTTCAATTCAATTCTTTATAATGGCTCCTGTGCCTTAAGCAGCGATTTTTATATCCGTAACATTACTTTAAAGTGCACTTGACAAATTACCAAATGACAATGTCTGTCAATTTTTTTTCAAACTTTGTCATAAGATTGTCATTCGAAGCCGGATTATATTCACAAATGCTAATAAGTACTAATTGTTACACATCAAACATTTCAATAAAAATAAAATAAGTATTAATTGTTTATAAATATTAGTTATTTATTCATTATTATTGATGTCTTTGTTACTACAAATGTATCTAGTGATATTTTAATCTTTTAATGATAATTCAAATCTACAAATTATTGCTTATGACATACTTATATCCAAATATGCGTTATTTTATAATCTATCAAGACATGTAATAAAAAAAAATACTTTTTTATATTTTTTACTTTTTCGTAAAAAATAAACTAAAAAAAAACCTTACGTAGGAAATTGAAATTACGATTTAAATTAAATCAACAATGTAGCACCCTAAATATTAATTATGCATTGACAGGGGTATTTCATGTTCAAAATGCATCAATAAATGTCATTTATATTCCTGGACAGCTCTAAGGTGTAATACACACCTTAGAGCTGTCCAGCTGTATTCGCTGTTGTACCCGCAGAGATTCATAAACAAAACTTTGATATTTGCACAGACATAAGATGATTTTAAGATACCAAATGGTACACTATTGTCTATGACGTACGATCTTTTTTATTCTAGTCTCTTGCTAATATGCAATTTCCTTTTCTTTACCCTAAGCAGTGTGCATGTATAGGACAAAGACTCACACAAGCATAGATATGGAATTGAAGCAAATTTTCGACAAAGTCGTCACTCGTCGCAATGGTAACGAGTAAGACATATAACACTTTTGACGTATTAGTTGCCAGTTTTAAGACAGGGTCGGATGCAGTGCTAATTTTAATTTGTTACTTAAAAAGAATAAATTGTTTAAAATTAAATAAATAAATAACTTAACAAGTCTACTCGTTTCTATTCTAAATCCAGTGACCTGCTTAATACGAAATATTAAGCAATAATAAAATGTTTAATTCTGGCCTTTCTCAATCATTTTTATGAACGTATGCAATTATTCATAGATGTTATCAGCCTTAGTTCGGCCCCGTCTGAGCTACATTGCTTATGAGTAAATTTGGCTTCAATATAAATGAAAAATGTTTAGTCTGTTGTCTGTACATATATTTATTATACCTACTATTACTACACTTCAAAAGTTCCGTCATTCAATAAACCATAAGTATTATTTACTACAGTAATATTTGAAGACGGGTCGATGGTAGGAACTTCAGATTTTTGCCTCAATTCATCATTGTAATACGCCAAGTTGTAGTATCTATGTAACGTATCTGGATTAATTTCTGAGATGCTTTTCATTGGATTTTCTTCATCTGACTTTGGTAGTGTATCGGTTTTTGTTAGTTCTTCAATCTGTCTTTCGAGATCCTTGTTGACTTGTGAGTTAAGAGGAATGTAGTTATCTTCAAGCCTGAAGAGTGATAAGTTGTTAATATTTAAATTTTAAGTTGCACGACAAGGTACTGACGGAAATTAATGAGAAACGAGTAAAGTCTGCAACTATAAATGAAGTAGCGCGCAGCGAAGAGTATAGGTCCGATAGTATTTCACTTTATTTCACTGAACTATAAGCGAGTGAGTGAGGGTGATGGACTGGCGATTACACGCGCCACTCGCTTGGGGGGAGGGGGCAAATCGTTACATTCCTATGCTAACCAGCAAAATGGAAAATGTCTATCCGCTCGCTGAATTATCTGGTCACCACGAGATTGGTGGACAAAATTGGTAGATAGAGATTCTCGCCGACGCGGTGGCAGTGTGAACAGACAGCGATCAACTATTCATATTTGCATTGTCCGTTCCGTGAGCGAGAAAATAGTCGATAGTTGGTCGTTTTCTCGTCGGCGGTGACGATCTATGATTGGTTTATTGACGTGCCTCCGCCGTCGCGCCTCGCACGACCACCAAAGATACCTAAAAACGCTTTCTGCGTAAATTAGTGCTAGAGTACATTGTCAAAATGGTTGCCGGTCTTATACTAATGTATGTTATGATTAGTTACAAATGTTACAATTACTTACTGTATTCTATTACAGTATGATTCTAAATTTTGTGCTCTCAATCGTCGTATAATAGATGGTCGTCTCCTGAATGTGATAGTCTCATTGTGTACTATACACGGTACTTTTGGTTCTTTCTCTTTCTCCATGCTGTTTTCCATCTCATTTCTTTCCAAAGAGTTAGTGCACCATTGACTGAAATGTTATATGAGATAAGTACCTGTTATTATATCAATTTACTTGTTATACAGGAAATACTTATTAGAAAAAACATATCCATAAGAAAATCCAAAATACTGTTGTGAATATGTCACCCAAACTATCTTTAAACAAGGTGTAGCTGTTTAAGATTATAGAAATCAGCCTATAGGTATATTATGCTATTCCAGACTTTTATCTATTTTCGTAAATTACCAAGTTTCATCCATCCAGATCCGTTTATCATTCTGGCATAATCAGCAATAAACATTTATCCGTTCTGGCATGACGATGAAGATGGATAAGCAGTAAATAGTTTAGATGTGTTCAATGATGCGATAACTTACGTGTATGCATCCCAGTTAAGCGAATCATCTTTATTTTGTTGTCTTTTGGCATGAAATCTATCTTTGTTAGCCTTCCACCACGAGATGTCTTTTCTGTCCAATGGACTGACTTCTTTTACCTGCAAGATATAAATATTATTTTAGCGTGTACTAAACTTCAATTGCCTATAGTTATTAATTCTTAATTCATTTCCATTGTTGGGGAATATAATTCAGACATTATTTGGGTATAAGGGAGTCCACCAAGATGTTCGGGATGTAAGTAGGAAGTAGGGTAAATGTAGGGTAAGTGAGGTAGGGCAGATGTTACCTACGCAAATTATATAATCTACTCACCTTATAAACAGCAACTCCAGCGAGAAATATGCAAACTATGTTGACAAGAGTAAGGCAAAGAGACGCTGTACCCAGAAGCGCCAACTCCGATGGATCAACTACCCGCCAGTGCCGCTTTTCAGAATTCGAAAGTAGGCAAGTCACCGACATTGACCAGAGAAGACCCTGTTAGAGGCAAGAAAGGAGTAGGTAAATAAGTTCAGTAAAATCAAAAGGTTTGATTTTCCAAACACCATTGTGTGAAACATCTAGTTGACATGATTGCATATTTTTCTATTATATCATCTCATATTTAATCTATGATGTTCATTGACACTTTAAAATCTAAGGGTACGGTAGTGCCCCGACCAGACAATGCAGCGGATCGCTGGGCACAACCTAGCTTTGCTCGAAGCGTTTCGCCGTATTTTTTTACCCTTATAGATTCGGTCTGGACAGTACTAGAGACTCTAAATTTGCAGGATAAGATATCAATAGAGTATTTAGCAAATATACCAAGTTTCAAATACATGCTGGTACATAATCCCGTGGCGGCGTGGGTATTAAATTGGTTTTTTTATTGTCCATTGCGCTTTTGTTGATGAAAGATACGGTATCTTTCATCACACATCTTTAACACTCGATGCTGAAACTTGATAACTGTAATAATAAATAATGTGTATTGTTGAATTTAACATAAATCAGTTGTTACTCGCAGCTCCGCCCGCGTGGTATACTGAAATATTCGTTTAGTGTGCTGAAATTTTCTGTGCAATTTTCTTAAATTTTCTCTCCGAAACAAGTTCCGAAAAAATATAAGAAAACTAAAAAAAAAGATGAGTGAAATCGGTAGTCATTCGCAAGTTATGGCGTGACTAGGAAAACAAGGATTGAATTTTAATTTTATATAGTATAGGATTTATATATTATACAGGGCGTCTCACGGCGATGCTACATGGAGGGAAAGTATCTTAAATAATGTAGAGATAGATAATTTTACTGAAAGGAGGATTAATTTTGATAAAAAAAAAATTAAACTGCATTCAAAGATTTTCGAAAACTCGATGTCACACTCGGTAATCGAACTGGCTAAATTTCGAAAAAACAACACCTGTATTTTTATGGCATCAATCGATAGGGTCAGTCATACGGATAGAATCTCTATAACAAACATGGTATATAAAACAAAACCGAAACTATAAGAAATAGCGAAAAATGCTCAAAGGAGTCTTTTTCGGGCCCGATTTTGATAAAACTAAAACTATCAATAGAATCTTAAAAATCATAAACACTTGCCTGGAATCAATAGATTTTGACAAAAAAAATACACACTGTTTATTAGTACGCCATTCGATAGTGTCGCTGGGTGTATATGGCTCCATTGAGACCTACGGGGCCAAGCCAACCTCAACTGCAAGCCAGTGCAACTGCTGATTGACGGGCGAGGCTCTGGCGCATGCTTTTCTCTCGGGCTTGGGAGGTCAGACGATAGTCGCTCCCATAAAAACCTTACAAAAAGATGAAGTTTACCGCATTCACAGCTGGGGGCAATAAAGACGCAGAGATGGCGACGCCGACAAGGGATGCTGTGTTATCGCCGAGCACCGCCAATGCGCAACCGGCACCACTCGGGATTGCTACGAGTATGCCGATCCAGAGCGAGCGGTACGCGCATCTGAAAGTTTAAACTCAACGTAAAAAAAATGTCTTTGTTCTGAAGTTTATTTATGATTTTTAACCCTCGACTCAAAAACGACGGGATGTTATAAGTTCGACGTGTCTGTGCGTGTGTGTGACGTGACTGTGGTATCGTAGCTCCCGAACGGATGAATCAATTTTGATTTTGTTTTTTTTTTGTTTGAAATGTGAATTAGTCGTACTGTTCTTAGCTATGTCGGGGGTTTTATAATTATTATTTTTATCTCAAGCACTTAAATCCAAAGACATATATATAATACCCCACTGGCCGGCTGCGGGGTATTATATCCGGGGGGATTTTCGTACGAAAAAAAAAAATTGATATCAAATATGATGGGGGACCGTTCTCTTGGATACAAAAGCAAACTTTTTCAAGCCATTATTTTTTGTTTCTAAATTATCTAAAAATGTATCAAATTTCATATTCTCTTATTAAAGAGAAAATTCGTGTTGACCTATGTTATGAATAGGCCATAACCGCCATTTTACCAGATTGATCCTTCCTGACCTTTCTTACTAGCAGCAGCAGTGTTTCGTTCTTCCTACAAACACGGGTCCTATAAGCAGGGCGTCAAAAAGCATCTGATGAGGCGGTCCGCTGAAGATCACCATTGTAGTATTATTGGTATCTATAATGGTGACCTTCATTCCCGAAACTTCATCTTACCATCAGGCGAGTTGAAGTCCTATTGACGATCTCTACATAGAAAAAGGCTTTTCCTTCAGCATGAAATGAAATAGTCAATTCGTGGCTGGTACAATCTGGTCGTTTTTAACTAGTGGCTAAAACGTCGAACTAAAACTAAACGTCGTAACGCGATGGTGAGGTCACGGGTTCGAACCCCGGCCATTTGGCCATCGACGTGAACCCACTCCTTAAACATACAATATTTAGCTTAGCTGGAGGAGTTGGTGGTAAAATCTGTAATTTCCAGTTACAAGTTATCTACTGCAAAATACTTACAGAAGAAAACCCACCCATTTCATATGTGTAACTATGTGTGTAAAGTAAGTATGTTTATTTGTATTCTAGAACCCACAGGACAAGCTAGTTAAGCTAGGAAGCGCTGTATGTGTATCGTTCAATATTAGTAATATTATTATAACGGTGCCTAATACACCTTGTAATCATTTCTTCAGTTGGCCAAACTTCAACTACTCCGTATAGTTCATCGAGGGCGCAAATGGTAAGTCCAACAAAAAATCCAACGACGAGCACCATAAACAGGCCCAGGAACTCATTCTTCACTCCCATCACTTGAAGAGAGCGATCCCGAACCGCTGTGCCCAATGTCCCTGATGTAATTGGACCCTGAAATAATAATATAATTTTATAAAAAATGTAAAAACTTGTAATGTTTGAAACATTGACCGGTCTCTGAATTGTGAAATCTTCAATATAACGCTCTCTGTGGCTTTGTAGTAGAGCGTTCGAGTTCGTTGCTAATTCAGAGGTCGCTGTTTCTATTCCCGCTCCGTGCAAATATTTGTATACATAAATATGTATGTTTGCATTGGTCTGGATGTTTCTATCTATGATATAATATGAACCCTCTTTTTTTATGTGCGGAAATCCCCACGGGTACCCCCCCGCCGGCCAGCGGAGCGGTTATGTTGGGCTTGAACCGACTAAAACCGCACGCCGTCTCGGGTCTTCAGACGCCGGGGTGTAAGGTTGCCGATAAAGCATATCCCTTGCTCCCCGACTGACTCTAGGCCATCTCCAGTTTCAGGGAGGGGCGCTAGTGGCCCCGCCGTTCCGGCCTGCTTCTGCTAGGGTGACAGGCGGCCTTACCTGCCACCCCTAGGCCTGCGCTCATGGAGGACGGAGGTCGTTAAGCGACCTCCGGCACCTGAGTCGCCTCCGATGATATAATATGTGCCTATGTATTTAGTATTTACAAAAATTTCTCTATCCGCATTCTAGAACCCATGACACAAGTTAGGTAAACTAAGCTTACTTTGGGTCAAGATAGCGCTGTGCAGAATATATATATAGAATATATAGTGTGTTAGAATATATGCAATGAATTCTAAGTATACTACTAGGCTTACTTTAGACATTTTTTGTTCCGTAGGTATAGCCGGAACAAAAAAATTGGTTTCGATTTCTGACCACTACTTGATTAGCAACAGTGCACCACTTTTTGTTAATATCATACAGATGACCTTAGAAAATGGCGTGTACTAATTAGTGCTATAGTAGCCATTGATTCTAGCAATATGCTTACCATGAGCGGCGATATAAGCATACTAGCAACGAGAACAACAGTGGAGTTCTCAATCAGCCCAATAGCTGATACGATAGCGGCAACCAGCAACAAGAACACCCAGTCGAATGTAAGTGCTCCTTGGGCTCTGACGTCATGCAGCACTTGCGCCAGGTTTGTGCGGTTGCGCACCGATGACGAGAAACGAGACCATGCTGTGTTACATCCACTAGAATAGAGAAATATAATTAATATAATAATCGTCTTTATATATAAAAATGAATTGCTGTTCGTTAGTCTCGCTTATATATAAAAATGAATTGCTGTTCGTTAGTCTCGCTAAAACTCGAGAACGGCTGGACCGATTTGGCTAATTTTAGTCTTGAATTATTTGTGGAGGTCCAGAGAAGGTTTAAAAGGTGAATAAACATGGAAGTTGTTATCGATTGAGGCAGTACGAAGTCTGCCGGGTCAGCTAGTATTTAAAAAAAGTAATTCTGGAATATGTATCTATCAATTTATATACTAGCTGTTGTCCAAGACTTCGTCCGCGGTAAATTCATTCGTTAAATTGGCGGAAAGATCAAGGTGCGTTCACTTCGGCAGGTGTCGATCCCAACATGTTTCAAGTTATTACATTGTTGTATTTTCAACTCCTTATTTTTGATAGTTGTGAGATTTAGATGGAAAGTCGAAATAAATTTCCACCCGGGTCTTTAATATAGTGTGAAATTGTTTATGAGTCCCTTTCAACTTTCGTTCCTTTCAACTTACGTTTATACGTAGGTAACTCATGTAAATGTTATTTTTTCTGCTCATTACCTCTTATTAGCTATAGTGTGATGATAGTTCGGGAAAATCTGCCATGTAATATTAAATTATAAATAATAATAGCTAAGAACGATTTCCCCCTACTGCTTCTATCAGACCTATAATAGCGTGATGATATTTACCGAAGTTTATGACTATAGCCTATAGAACGTTCGTGAAAAAATTCAGCTAGTATGAAAGCATTTTGTAATATGGACATCATTGTATGAAAGTATGATAATAGTCCGGTCAATCTAGACCAAAAAATGAGAGTGAAGGTACATAAAGTCCCAACAAGCTGAAAATCAGTAAAATTGTTCAAAACATAATTATAAATAATATTTAAAAGTCCCCCATCATTCCCATGTATGGTTTTTTTTTATTCAAGGGCAAAAGTCAAAAAAAAATTCGTTTAGTTTAGTTTTTCGCGATTTTCAGTAAAACGGTAAGTTTTATCATAAAAGTACCTTAGACAAAATTGTAGATCATAAAATTATCTATACAAAATGCATCAATAAATTTTTCCAACGACCCACCGTTTCTGAGATATAACGATTTAAAAAGTTACACGTATATACGTAACTAACGGTATTTCATTTATTATATATACATAAATGAAATACCGTTAGTCTTGAGCGTCACTCTGTAGTGAAAACACACACACGTGAAAACTGGCTGTGATACGACATCTGCATTTTACAGGAGGGGTAAAACAGCAGTTTTCAAAATGTTTGAAAAACAAGATTTAGTTCAATGTGCTGAAGTTTTTAAAAAGAGTAATTCAACTCAACAAGAAGTTATCACCAACGGCATTCGCTTTCTTCTTTCTATGTACGGAGCTCCTAAAAAAACTACCTGTTTAGATAAGCATGTTTCGTTAAAAATACTAAAAATAAAAAACAAGTTCAATTAGCTTGTCTTCCTCCAACCTCAGTTGCTGCTCATTAACATCTTTTTCGGGTATATTACCAAGTTGAAGTGTGGCTTGGTTATCAGCTAGACCCTACAGACTGGGGTTGGAAGTCGGTCAACAATATATTAGAGCCAGTTCAAACTTTACTCCCAAAATGGTTGCAAAAAATTCGGATTGTTTTGTTCGTTGGCATGCACAAATTGTCAAGGCCGGTCGTGCTCTAATGTTGAATCACAAACAATGGAGGATTCGTTAGATTCCAACGAAGTGTCATGGGATACATGGGATATTGACGCAATTTACTTGCATCCAAAATGAAGATGTAGAAGAAGCAGGAGAAGAAGAAGAAGTAGCAGGAGAAGAAGAAGAAGAACAAGAAGATCAAGTAGAAGAACAAGAAGAATTTGAAACTTACGAATCAGGCGAATAAAATTCACCACTTTTTCTTAAATTTACATCGCTTTCATCTTTTCCAATCTTTGAAAATTTTACGCGTTCCACCTGACGGCGGCACCGTCTACGAGCTCACCGCAAAGCACCCAGTCGTATTCAATGTTCCACAGGAGCGGCCCCAGGACCGATCCTGCGGAACACCGCACGACATCTCGCGCCGGCCGAGACCGGTCACGGTTGGATAGAAGACGGCTCTCTCCGTCAAATACGTCCTGACTATGCAGCGGAGGTAGAGAGGCACTTTGTGATACACGAGCGCCTCCCTAATGCAACTCCAGGGCAAGGTGTTGAACGCGTTGGCGATGTCCAGGGACACCGCCAACATCACCTCACCCCGGGCTACTGTATCCTCCGCCAGAGCCCTCACGCGCATGATGGCATCCACGGAAGCCATATTGGCCATCCGCCAGGTCCGGCCCCACTCTTGAGATGTGCTCGACGAGGCGCTTCGCAAAATAATTACTCTTTCAAAGAGCTTGCACAAACTTGATGGTACCTAAATGACACTTCTTTCGTTCGTGTTTCGCGCGGGTCCGCAATTGCGGATGTACGTTTCATGGTAGATATAAGTGGTACCAAGTGGTAACTGCAGTGTTCAGAGCGGTCATCCCCTTTGGTGAACGAAGCGAATTTGCGCATGGTACAGACAGGTATTATGTAGGTAATACGTAATTTCATGCAATATTTTTGTGATTATTTCATGATATGATAATGAGAAATTATTTTTGCAAAATACAAACCGCAAACAGAACGGTCATTAAGTTTGGCACGATATCTACGAACGGTAAAACTGCGTAAAAACTTATATTGACGCAGTAGTCAGGTTGACATACTAATGTGAATGTGTGGTTGGTGTCCAATTAAACAATTAGCAACAGTTACTGTGCGAATAATTATTCTATTTTGATCATTTATATGGCTTGGATCACTGTCAAGTTCAATAATTACCTAGGTCTTACGAACAATTGGAAAATTGTAGTACTTAATTTGCAATGCGTAGGTCTATTGAACTACGAGTATGTGAGTTATTTAAGCAGTTTGCCCCGTATGGGGGAAAGATAACACTCATCAAGAAACGAGATGAGCAGTTTTGTGATCCATTTGGTTTTATTTGTATTACATAAAATAGCTGACTAACTCCTCCAATTTACTTCTGATTAATTTCATTGCAGGTTCTAAGACAATTTAACTTTTCCTGGGACTGCCCGGATGTCATTTTCATTTCATTTCATCGCTTTTGATTTCATAGTGGGGGTGTGGGATGGCCTAGTCCGGTTAAAATAAAGCTAATATATTTTAAACATAACATAACATAACATAACATAAACTCACGCCCATATCCCCGAAGGGGTAGGCAGAGGTGCTAGCACCCACATAACATAATATATATATATATATATATATATACAATAATATTATTATATTATTATATATATTTTAATGCACATAATAATATTTGGTTGCATTGTGTCATACAATGCAACCACATATTATTATGTGCACCGATGGGAAGAGATGAGATGACTCTCGTATTCGTTACGAGTTAGGATTGGAGCGACGGCAGAGGCGCGCTAATCAACGAATCATAACACTAATCTCGGATTCAAAGGGCTAACGTCAGTGGTTGAATTGTCTTTTAATTGAATTTTTGATAGGTCAGTTACTGATCATGCGCGAACTTTTTGACGTTGGTCAAGATGTTTGTCTCGAGGTATACTGTACATATATATATGGGTATATAAAATATGATAGTTATTTAATATCTCAGCGGGCCTAGGGCATAGGGATGGGCTATCGTCGCCCTAGCAGAAGCAGGTCCGAGACGGTGGCGCGTTGTGTTCCGCGTGCGCCTTTCTCAACGGAGGGGGGCAAGGCTCCCTGCACTCCACCGTGAGGTTGCCTGTTCATGATAGGCAGCGAATGCCTGGCGGGGTTTCTGGGGAACTCCTTACTTAGGGTATTCACGGATCCCCTATACAATAGGTATCGTGGCAGAACACCGCGTGGTTCTAGTCGGTTAGATCCTGTCATAGGTACGTCATCGTTAGCCCCGGTGAGGTGGTACCCGGCCTCTATTCACATGCAAAAAAAGTTAATTAATGATCTACTTCATACCCATCATGTACGGCATTCTCAATTTCAGTAGCCGTCGGTATTTGCTCGTCTGATTTGTAATATAAGGCGCATGGTAAGAGTGAGACAGAAGACTGGTGACGGGAGCCAATACCGAATGTCCTGAGTACTTGTAAAAGCTCCTCGCTGAGGCTGCCAGATTCCAATGAAAACGTCACCTGAAAATAAATTACAAGCAGAGATATTTTTAATTGAATATAGTGTAGTAGTACGTACAGTCAGCTTCAATAGTAGATGATGATTGCACAGATTTAAAAATAACATTTTAACCAACATTTAAAATGTTTTAATAGAGCCCACTGAGCAGTCAAGCAGCATTTTCACTAAGAAATATAAATTACTTTACTCAAAAACTCATTTTTAAAATCTGAAAATGAACATTTAATTTTGATGATGACTATACCTATTTATAACTAGTTGAAAATATTGGTACCTAAAGGCGATTTTCCACGTTGCGTAATTCTGCAGATTTAATCACGCATGTCAGGCGACCACGGACCGCCACGCACCGCGCATCAATTGCTTTAAACGGTGCGTGTTCGATTTGTTTTGAAGCCGTGGATCCGGGTTTACTAACGTTTGGCAAAAAACGTTCCCCAAAGTGTCACATGCCATAGTATGTTTGCCAAATTTTCATTCGGCAAAAAAAAACATTTGGCAAAACAACTTTTCGCAATTTTACAGTTAGCAATACTATTTTTGGCAATTTATTGTTTACCAATAATTACATGGCAAAGTTTCATTTTACCATCTGTTGGGGCCACAATTCTAACCTAACCTAACCCATTTTTCTGGCAGTTCCGATCTAGCCTACGTAACTTATGTGATATTAATGTATTTTACTTTATTTATAATCAATTATTAATGAGACATGCTTTTTGAACGAACTTACTTTTGGAATATAATCTTTTACAAAATTAAGTTGAGCAAGTAAAAAGTTGCCAAATGATTATTTGACGAAGTGATCAAAATGCGAAATATAAATTTGCTAAAGATTCTTTTGGGAAATGAAACTATGCGATAAGTTTTTTGGGAAGTGAAATTTGACGAAACGTATTTTGCCAAACGGCAGAATCCCGTGGATCCGCGACGCACCGATACTGACTAGTCTACGCTTATTCTACACACGACATTCTTTTTGCCACATTATCAGATAATAATTACCTATTCTGTGCTTTCCACGGTGCATCCCACCGTATTTAGTAATTTTTACTCTGATTTTAATTTTAGCTGATACTTTGTTTTTAATTTTAATTACTTTTCATTTGACTTCCACTTTATGTATTCCATTAAATTAAATTATAACACTAACATAGTTGTTGGTAAATAATGTAACAAGCTTAATACGGATCAAAGTTAGTTACTCAAAATGAAGAAATGATTATTATATTATGTTTCAATGGGAGTTTTAAAAGAAACAGAAGTGTTATAAAAGTCTATTGTGTCGTATAGGGATGGACACCAAATGAGACTTGTTTGAATGCAGGCAGTGACAAGTAATGTGTCCTTATTGCGATAACGAGCGATGAGTAAGATTCATATCTGTCTAATAGTTCATTGCTCAGCATGAGGTATGTTATTAACACAAACACTTCCTTCGTTATAAATATATTTTTTTTAAAGGTAAGTGCTGTATTTATGAAAATGAGTATTTCTTTGTTTTTCTTTTTTTCGTTTAATTACGTATATCTGACGGCTTCTGTGGCGTAGCTGTAGTGCATTCGACTGCTACGACAGGGGGCGCGGGTTCGATTCCCGCTCAGTGCAAATATTTGTATGCATGAATATGTATATTTGCATTGGTCTGGGTGTTTCTATGTATAATATGTATGTATTTACAAAAAAAAAGTATGTAAGTATGTTTATCCGCATTCTGGAACCCACAACACAAGCTAGTTAAACTATGCTTACTTTGGGTCTAGAAAGCGCCGTGTAGAATGTCGTAGAATATTTATTTATTTATTTATCACTAGCTACTGCATGCGGGTCCATCTGCGTGTAATACTAATACTGTTTCATGCCGCGACCAACAGGAGTCTTCATGTGGCTAGCGGGAAAGCAACGGCAAATTTAGTTCGATATAATTCTTGCATGGTCTAATCTAAATCCAAGCTATAAATCAGCACGTTCACTTCATAGTCAACTGAGCCCACAGCCAACTCATCCCAGGGGCTCAGCTGTGGGCAACTGAGCCGTTGGTTTTGTTACAAGCTTTTATGTATTTAACTTGCTATGTATGTTTAAATGTATGTATGTTCGGGTAAAATCTTGCAACTGAATTTTGATGCGGTTATCTTCAACCGATTGGAATGAAATTTGGCATACACGTTTAGTTTTGATGATATTGCATTAATTAAATTAAGCAAGATAAACCTATCGAGTTTTGGCTCATTTGTTTTGTCTTGACGTACTCTCTGATGTGATATGGTGTTCAGGATCTGATGATGGAGTAGGAAGATGAACATAGGAACTCGTACACTAAACAAGGTAAACCCATCGAGTTTGGACTGATTTATTCGGTCCTGACAACCTCTCTGATGTAATAAGGTATTCAGGGTCTGATGATGGAGTAGGTAGTAGTTAGTAATAATAGCCTTTATTTCATAATCTTACGTGACTAAATCATTTCAAATCTAATCTAGTCGATATTGATACTGGTTTTATGAAGATAGTCTTGCTTCCAGCATAGGCCAACTCTAAAGTTTGCTATTATCTGTTTTTCTGTGCTTATCCCTTACTTAGTGATGTTAATAATATAAAAGGCATCAACTGCCAAAATATCAATTTTGTAACCCTAGCGGTTTATGCTCCTCTGTGTTGGTGAATAGGTCTGTCAATCGGTAAGGACAAGTAATTATTTATGTTTAGATTTTTTTATGCCATGCCACTGTGCAGCTAAATTTGGTGTTATTTGGTAACCCTTATCAATTTAATTTTTCAAGGTTACGCCAGTAATATTAGCCCAATCGATAGAGGCAAAGTAGAGGACGTGCTGCAGGAAAGTGGACCACGTGTGCCAATGGCAACGTCGCTTTTCACATAGCCGAAGCTCTCAGGTGCATAAATCACAAACTTTTTGCGGTCTGCAGGTTTTTATAACGCAAAAACTTGGGCCCGTCGTTAATGGCGCGTCATTCTCTTCAGACTACTTGGCTGGTTCGTCATTTAAAGTTAATACTCACAGCAAAAAATAACTATGTTCATTTGTTTCACAAACAACTATTAAAGACTTGCAAAAAAAGATACATGATATTGCCACACTACCTTACCGTAAATATTTTATTCAATCTATAATGTACAGAAACCTAACTTATGTACATTGATAATATT
The DNA here is from genome assembly GCA_946251805.1 of Cybosia mesomella. NCBI lineage: Eukaryota > Metazoa > Arthropoda > Insecta > Lepidoptera > Erebidae > Cybosia > Cybosia mesomella. The sequence goes on from OX276401.1 coordinate 22,744,574, forward strand.
CGTAGTTGAACGATATTAAGCCAACTTCATCTGCAATCTGCAAATCTGATTTATGGATGACACTCTGGCCCAGGTTTTGCTCTGGTGGTTAGGTCTGGCGGCAGTCACTCCCGGCAATAAAAGATAACCAAATCAAATTATGGGAAGGGCTCTTAGATTGGCGCTTTTATGAATAAGAAAACTCTAACTGAAAATGGATCACTTTATCAGTTGGTATGATTTGTCATGACTTCGTGATCCTCCATCGTGATAAAAATTTGGCAATTCTCATGAACTTTTTATGCTGTTGTACTTTTATTTTTTTATCGTGCGGAAATCCCTTCGGCTTGAACCGACTAAAACCGCACGCCGTCTCGGGTCTACGGACGCCGGGGTGTAAGGTTGCCCATAGAGCATATCCCTCGCACCCCGACTGACCCTGGGCCATTTCCGGTTTCGAGATGGCCCCCTCGGGTTTGGGAACCACGGTGTCCCCGTCTTGCCCCGGTTTGGGGGAGGGGCGCTAGTCGCCCCACCGTCCCGGCCTGCTTCTGCTGGGGTGACAGGCGGCCTCACCTGTCACCCCCAGGCCTGCGCTCATGGAGGACGGAGGTCGTTAAGTGACCTCCGGCGCCTGAGTCGCCTGCGACGCGTGGCGAGCAAGTTGCGGGCTCGGCGGGCCGGGAGAGTTCTAAATCTCTCCCGGGCGCGCTCCGCCATCTCCTTCGCGAGCATTACATGCTCGCAGAAGGAAGTGGCGGCGGCCCACGCGCTTTCGCTCCGCACCATTGCCGCAATCATACTGCCGAGCGAGAGGACTCCCACCCCGATGGCTGCTACGAGGTCACACCTCGGCGCCTCCCACGCCGGGCAGTCCGCCAGCGTGTGCAGCCCTGAATCCTCGCTCGCATCGCAGTGATGACACTCAGGCGTTGGCTCCTTCCTGATCCGATGCAAGTGGTCCCCGAAGCACCCCTTCCCGGAGATCACCTGCGTCAGTCGGTACGAGAGGCTTCCGTGTCGCCTCTCTAGCCAATCCTCCATGATGGGCCTTACCGCCGCTATTGCAGCGTGCCCTATGCTGTTGTACCTATGCATAAGTACTCGCATTTGTTCTGTACTTTTGATCTTATATTAATTGTTATACATAAACAGTGTAATAATTACCTGCCAAAACTTGTCACCTTTTGTGGAATTCCATGCTGCATTTTTGATGTCCAGCCGGGACACAATTTCTGACAAGATCTGGAAAGACGTTATTAAGGATATTTAAAGCATATCTATAATACATTAAGTATATACTAAAACCTATATTATACTTGGATTCCCGTGTTTTGCTATATTAAACTGGTATGTATTTGCATGCACTATGTCGGTATTGGTGCGCAATTTGCCGTAAATCACTTGAAAGCAGCATAGCTTCGTACTATAAAGGCCAAGGGCTGCAAGAAATTTGGATTTACATACGGCTTGGCCACCAACCTATCTTGCTTCCCACGGGTAACCGCGGTAGGTACCGGCAACTGGCCACAACCGTTTAAGTAATTTGTGCTAGCATTCGCTACACTCATTGCGTACTCTAATAGATCACTAGATCACCAGCCGTAAGAGAAAGCAGTTTTATTGTTTAATCTCTTACTTCGTGAGCACCAACTATTTTAATGCTAACTGGGCCAATCAACGTCTCATATCATAATATTTATTATACAATATTTGTCTATATGAGCGAATAACAAATATGTGCCGTTAGGCACAGCGGCAAGTAATGCGGTTGCGGTACATTAGGTACGATTCCCAGGTGGGGCAAAGTGCCAGTGAATCATACCTTTTTATAAAACGTTGACTTTCCTCTATGTAACTAACCTAGCCTTTTTCACCTAACCTAACATACCTCTGAAAACCCATTTAAAATATACAGGCGTGAGAATAAAAAATAATCAATAAATGCGAGCACTTGGCTGCGTGGCTAACAAATGTAAAAACGCCGCGTGCCGCAGTGTTGGGAGCCTCGAACCGAGATGAAACCGATTATTTCGAACCTGACCCGGTCGCGGGTTAGGTTAGAAACTTGAAAAAAAAAAAAAAATGTTCCGAACGTAACCCTCTTCCTAACCTGATCCGACGTCTCGTTCCTATCATAACCCGAATTGCGCAGATACGTTTAATTACTTGCCTAGCTATTTAATCAAACAGCTTAGAAAATGACTTATTTCTGCATGGTTAAAAAAAAATAACCACGAATTTACCTTCTTACCTACGCATTAGCCTTCTAACCTAACCTATCCAAGTCGGATACTAAATATTAAATACTGATTTGACACATATATGTACTTTTTATTTTGAGAAAGATTAGAGAGAATCTGCGCAATTCGGGTTATGATGGTGGTATGACTGGTGGTAGAAATTTGATGACACAAATTTGTCACAAAATTCGGCCGGGTAGGTACCACCGTGCACGATTGCGAAAAACCCTCCATAGTAATCCAATTTCGGTTTGATTGCGTTCAGGGGTCAGCAAGTGCATAGCCGGGCAGGGGGATTGTGGTCGCAGCACTAGTGGGACCGGTGCGTGTCACGCAGTGTTGCGACAACAATCCTCTTCTGATGAGGCCGTCAAGCGGAGTGCCACCATTATTAACATGGTACGTGTATGTAATGGTGACCTTCTTTCCTGAGACTTTACCTTCAGCTTACCATCAGGCGAGGCGAAGTCAAATTGACGTGTCCTAAATATATAAAAAAAAAAAAGTTTTCTAGTATTTTGGGGCAGCCAACTTCTAATGTTGCACAGGATTTGTTTGGCTTTTTTTGCACCAACAACCGTGTCCTACTATTGCAACTAAAGTGTAGTCGTCTTGTAAATACTTAAGGTACGAGGGGGCTAACATACTACCGTGTATTCTATCGTGATGTAAAATATAAAATAACATCAAATAAATCGCGATTGATTCCGATAAAAATAGTTTTATTTCAATGTGTGACATTCGCGTGAACTCCCGGCAATATCATACTACCGTGTAGTAAAATTCTATAAATAAAATGTTAGGAGAATAAAAAGAACCAGGATACGCGCTATGAGGATGATGATGACGATCATAAAAATACAATTTGCTCGATATATATAAATATTTCACACTTCTCTACTCTTCCACAGTAATTCCCTTCATTGAATGTTGTCATTAATTGTCAATATAATTGGCATTGTCTATAAAGTCAATTGTCTACGGAATAAAACAATAGCACATTTCTAAATACTTAAGACATTGTAAAGTATTTGGTTTATCTACTTTTTTCTTCATGTCCTCAGGAAAAGAAAAACTAGCGTTACAACATTTCCTTTAATTTATTTTGATGTAGAATGTACTATTATTATCTATTCTGTGATAGAAGGTAGTATTACTGTTTAGTAGTCATTATATATTTATACTATATATATTATGTTTTCTCGGGGTGAATATTTGGGCCCATCAATATCTTTGGAGTCCAAGTTAAAACCACCTACAAGCTTGTACATCTGCTAATTGACGAACGAGTCTGAAATGAGATCTTTCCTAAGTTTGCCGTATGTTATTACTTCCCAGAATTCGTTCCTTATTAGCGGTTGTATCGAATGCTGAAATAATACAGGGGGTGCTTTTTTTTCAAAATCAATAGGTTCAATTCCTGGCTAGGAGAATTGTTTTTTTTTTAATCCAGTGATGCAGTTTACTTTTCATAAAAATCAGGTTCTAGAATCCTCATTGTAATTTTCGGTATTCCTCATAGTTTCGAATTTGGCCATATACACCCAGTTGAAAAATTCACCCTGCACCATGTTCTCCACTGCACGTGGAATAACGTAGATATCCAAAACTTGCACTTTGGGGCCTGGAAGCTCTTCTACTCCTTCTTACCATAATTGGACGTATTTTTAGGGTTCCGTTGCCAAATGGCAGAAAACGGAACCCTTATAGATTCATCATGTCTGTCTGTCTGTCCGTCCGTATGTCAGAGCCACTTTTTTCCGAAACTATAAAAACTATGCTGTTGAAACTTGGTAAGTAGATGTATTCTGTGAACCGCATTAAGATTTTCATACAAAAATAGAAAAAAAATATACATTTTGAGGATTCCTCATACTTAGTACTGAAACTCAAATTTTTTTTTCATCAAACCCAAACATGTTTGGTATCTATGGATAGGTCTTCAAAAATGATATTGAAGTTACTAGTTTCATTTTTTTCTAAACTGAATAGTTTGCGCGAGAGACACTTCCAAAGTGGTAAAATGTGTGTCCCCTCCTGTAACTTCTAAAATAAGAGAATGATAAAACTAAAAAAAATATATGATGTGCATTATCATGTAAACTTCCACCGAAAATTGGTTTGAGCGAGATCTAGTTAGTAGTTTTTTTTTAATATGTCATAAATCGTAAACCGCAATTTACTTTCCATTCAATCAACTCAAATAAAAAAAATAAAAAGAAACACTATTATGTTTCTTGCTGCTACGGAACCCTTAATGGGCGAGTCCGACTCGCACTTGGCCGCTTTTTTTTTAGATAATGGCGAAACCTGCCTATTCGCCCAGACTTCCGCTGATGTCCGAAATCCGTGACAACAATAAACGAAAGAGTTTGGTCGGTAAAATAAATAATTATGATCGGTAAATTTAGTAATGATCCCAGCAGAGACATATAAATAAAGAGAGAAACAGAACAAATAAAAAAGATATTTGCATAACTTATTATAATAACATAACATAACTTCACGCCTGTATCCCAGAAGGGGTAGGCAGAGGTGTATTACACACCCACGATTCGCCAGTTATGTTTAGGTCCCAATGTAATAGGGGGCGAGCCTATTGCCATCTTCCGGGCACAGTACTAAGGGAGCGATAATCAAGGATTTTTAATGCACACATAACTACGAAAAGTGAGAGGTGTGTGCCCGGGTCGACTGGGGATCGAACTCGAGACCTCGTCTCGGCAGTCCGTTACGTACATCACTGGGCTATCGCCGCTTATTATAATAAAACAAGTTAAACATGTAAATGACAAATTATAAAAGAATATTAGATTATTCTCCTAGTAACATTACAAATTATTGTCAATTGCACACATAAGTCATGTGTGCAATTGATAATAATTTGTAATGTTAGGTACTAGAATGACTAATAGTAGAAACATAGGTATATGGAGCAAAACGGAAAAACACAAGGGAAGAACTCACACCATAATTTAAAATCCACCAAGCTACTTAAAATTTTAACAAAAGGAGTAAAAGCAAGGGAGATGAGATATTTCATACAGACATGACGAGGAATATCGGGAGGTAGAGTGTCGTACAAGGAACGCTATAATTGGATTTGGTTAACTTTCACTTTGACAACCTCTATGGTGGCGGTAATACATTCGACTGTGTCGTCAGGGGGCGCGGGTTTGATTTTTAAAAACAAACTGCTGTTTGTTTAGGAATTCCATTATAAGATATAATCCTAGATTGTCAGAGGTTGCTAGTTCCTCGGTCAAACAAGGGCATTGGTACTGCAAATTGCACGACTCGAATACCAAAGAAACGTGAGTGCTTTGTGTTCTAAGCATTTATAAGCACCGGTACCTACTTAGGTACCGTCAGGTTTTTGGCTATCTGCGTAATGTATAATTAAGATTATTTGAAGATCTGGCAACTTAAGCAGGGCAATTTTAGGGTTGGTTTATAGAAGTGCTAAAACTGAAATATACGTATGCGGTAGCAGCAATCGCGATTGATTTACTGGCATTTATTGAAGAGTTGTCTGCTTCTGAAACTCGGTATCAGACTTCATCAGACCATTTCGGAATAAATTTCATTTGTAAATTCGTTTAAATATGACAGAGGTACTTACCTATATTAAAAAAACTGAATTAGAACCTCCTACTTTTTTGAAGTCGTACAATTTACCTAATTTTGATTTGACAATTACTATCTACGTTTTGGATGAAATCTTCAACTTCTATCTCGTTTTTAAGACTAGTATTAGATTGTTGATAAGATGAAAGAATATGAAAAGATTACGATTATAATAAAAAGTGGTATGAGTAAAACGTGTAGGTATAATTAGGTACGCAGTTTTCTTAGCAACTGCTTATTACTAAGCGTGGGAAAATAGTTTTAAAACTACAGACTATTCTTTTCGAGCGGATTAATTGGAATTAATCACGGATGCGGTTTGTATGCAGGCCCCACTTAAATCTTGTGTTGAAGTTTTGGTTGACACAAGTCAACCTAACCTTCTAGCCAATACACAAACTAATAAACGTACGATGCTCTAGCCCAGGCTCTCTTCTTGGGGTTGGGAGGGCTGACAGCAGTAATTTCCATAATAAACCAAATCGAAAGGGCGAGGAGGAGTAAGCGGACACCGGGCTCCGAGGTGAAAGCTTCGGATACAACCAGGAGTAACTTTGAGATAATGATCAATTAAGGATGTGGATTCGAACTCAACTAATAGGTGTAGGTACTATTGACAGTGCGAGGGATATGCTCTATGGGCAACCTTATATGCTCTAGCTCTATGGTCTGGAGACCCGAGACGGCGTGCGGTTTTAGTCGGTTCAAGCCCGACATAACCGCCCCCGCTGGCCGGCGGGGGGGTATCCGAAGGGATTTCCGCACGAAAAAAAAAAAGGTACTGTTGACGTAAACTCACTCCTAAGCGAGCGCTTAGCCTATGGTTGGTGGGCTTAACGAGAATATAATGAGCAACCCACGTTACTATAAAAGCCTTGTCTAACAGATCGGTTAGTGACTGAGCGATACCTACTAGTATTTATTCTTTACTAATATTATAAAGAGGCAACGTTTGTGGGTTTATGAGGTTTTAGGGGGTAATCTCTGGATCTCCTGAAGCAAAATTTTATTTTCTTTTAATAATAAAAAGCCACGTTATAAGTATTCTAAGCTATATATCATCACGCTAATACCCAAGGGAGCGAAGCTGTATTAATAAATGTCAAAAAATCCGGCAAATTCCCATACATTATATGAAAACTAATAAATTACGGGCATATTTATATGGGTTTACTGCAACGGAGATTTGAAATACGCCACGGGCGAAGTCGGAAAGGGCCAGCTATCCTACTTCTTATCGGATTATTATCGCGAAAGTTTGCAAGGATGTATGGATGTTTGTTACTCTTTCACGCAAAAACGGCTAAACGGATCTGGCTGAATTTGGTACTGGGTTAGATTATAGTCTGGTATAACACATAGGCTTTTATCCCCGGTATAGGTTCCCATGGGACCAGAATTCCACACGGGCGGAGCCGCGGGCAACAGTGAGTCATATTATAAAGAGGAAAGATTTGTTTGTTTGTAATCAATAAACTCTGAAACTACAGAACCGATAAAAAAAACCACTATTAGAATGCTACATTATCCCTAAGTACCATGGCTACTTTTTATCCCGACATGCTCACGGGATCAGAACTTTACACGCTTGAAGCCGCGGGCAACATCTAGTGTAATGTATAAAAATCAATTTTTGTTTGTTCGTATTTTATGCACAGCGGTAGCTTTTGGGGACCTCTCCTACCGGATGTGCCAGATGGTTACCGGACACGGGTGTTTCGGTAGGTATCTGTGGCGCATCCACCGGGAGACAACGCCGCAGTGCCAGCACTGCGAGGATCCTGGCGAAGACACGGCGCTCCACACGTTGGTGGAGTGCCCTGCGTGGGCGAGTCAACGCCGGGATCTCGTTGCGGTCCTGGGCGTGGACGTTCTCTCGTTGGAGACCATGGTGAGGGCCGTGGTCTCTGACGGCAGCAAGTGGCACGCCGCCGCCTCTTTCTGCGAGCAGGTAATGCGCGCGAAAGAGACGGCGGAGAGGGAGCGGGAGAGAATCCTGCCCCCCGAGTTTCGCAGTCTGCGGCGAGGACGCCGCAGACTCATCTACGCCCGGGACTACCGCCATGATCGGGGCCTGAGGACGGCAGTTGGCCGACTCGCCGTCCTTACAGAAGCAGGAAGTGGCGGAGGCGTGTCGTGTGTGCCCTACACACGCCTGCCAACTCACCGAAGCGGGATAAAACCCGACCCCACCAGGCGAGGACTTCGGCCGCGGTGGCGGCCGAAGTCCGCCGGCAACCCTGGGGTTATCCTTTCGAGGGCTTACCCGGGGTACCCGGCAACGGACACTTGGGGAGGACACCGTGCGGTTTTAGTCGAGACACGACATAACCACCCCCGCTGGCCAGCGGGGGGGTATCCGAAGGGATTTCCGCACGTAAAAAAAAAAAAAAAAGCGGTAGCTTTTCATCCGATTACGATAAAACTTTGCCAACTCAATGCTTGTATTTGTGCAAAAGCTATAGCATCATACATTATGGTTTTTCAACTAGTAGACACATAAAAAGCATTATGAGAAGTAATTATGGTGACAATTTTGTACATTGTATGAGTCAAAAGTCGTTTGTTTTATTCTTTACATTATTCTTATTTCTCTGTTTCAGCATCATCATCTTAACGCTGTTCCTGGTAGCACCCGAGGTTTTCACTACGACCTTGGGGTACGCTAACTCAGTCTCCTCCTGATTTGGCTAATACAGCTATAAACAAAACAGTTAAAAAAAACATTATTATGTTACTTGCTGCTACGGAACCCTTAATGGGCGAGTCCGACTCTCACTTGGTCGCTTTTTTTTATTAGCGGTATTCACGTTGCATCGTGTTAGTGAAACGATCTAACGATATAAATGAAACGATAATTTTATAAAACACTGCATTACTACACCTAAAAATGCGGCGCCTCGCGGGGTCAACGATTGTCTTCATTTAGCTGTACTAATACGATGAAGCGTGAATAATGCTCACAAAAAAGCCCTTCTTCGTTTTCGAGAGCGTTTCCCTAACCTGTTATAATATGTCATATTTTTAAATACATTTAAATTTATATTAAAGTTCTATTTATACATTTTGATAGCGTAAAAATCGACCAATTACATAAACAGTTTCCGTTCATAGGAGTGAAAAGTGTAAAGCGATGAAAATAATTGAAAAAATCTAAAAACCCGACTGCAAAAGATCGAAATAAGTTGATAAGTCGTAGCAGGTGGGACCCATTAATTTTTATTTCAGTTTAAGTTTCAGTCCCTTGCAGTCAGATTTGTTGATTTTAACTATTCATTTTTTTACTTACATTGTTTTGTTCAGAAACATTTTTTTTTGCAATGATATGATAAAATTTCTATTAGGTACTTACAGTTTCCAAAGGAGTATCACGGCTAAATGCTCCAAGAACATCGACGCTGCGCACCGGCCGACTAATTTTGAGTTTGTTTTTGTTCAGCTTCAGCATTTGTTTTATGTCATCCCAAACAAAATTTTTACTACCGTTTGTAAGTCCATCAGCAAGAAAATTTTCACTAATATTGTTACAGAGTTCACCTTCATTATGATTTTGATGTAAAAAATCTGTCGATTTACACTTCGAAACTATATCATTGTCATTTTGGGCGTATATCTCTATGGTTTTATTACATAATTGTTTTTCTTTTAATTCGTCAATAACTTTTGATGCCCTCGAAATTTTTTCTGTTTCAAAAATTGAATTTGGAATGTTATTTATTTTTAAATGGGTTTCATAATCTTTTTTTGGCACGTTTACAATAAAAAGTATTCCGGCCATGATTGAATCGTGATCAATGTCGTTAAATTTTGCGATGTGACCGCAGTGTTGCGTTCACACGGTGCGCAGACGCGATCTACAGCAACGTTACGGCAGTACAGAGTTATACTGCTCTAGTACCTATTGTTTTATATGATGTCGATGTCACCGTTTGTGGAGGTACATTGCATGATAATCAGTTTCCGTTCTTAGTGTTTCCAAATAATTGTTTGTTGTATTACAAATTATCAGCTGTGATTCTATTGAGATAAGCACTCTTTATATTTCTATTTGTCCATCTTATTATACCGTATTAACTTCCACATGTGTAATGAAATGAATATATCCGTACGGTTAATAGAGAATGAAGAATAATATTTATATTGTTGTATAACTATAGAGTGATACTATTATCTAAACATTTCTTAAGACAAAAGACTACTCACTTTTTAAATGTTAGTAGGTAGTGATGCATCGTAAATATTTTAAACATAATTATCTTAATAGTTGAATAACAATAGCGTTGCATAATCTAGCGTCTACTACTTGTGCTACAGAGTGGCATGAAGAAAACTGAAAAATATAAATAAGCCTGTCGTATTTCTTTCAGTAAACCCTATTTGTTTAATTTCAGCTTCCGCGTAATGGTCCGCGGAATTACGCGAAAGTTGCTGTTGCTGGCAACAGATTTGCATGACCAATGTCCTCTCAGATGATAATTCGTAAAATACTTCAGGGAGTTGCATGAAGTTCCGTTATCGTCAGCTGCGACTCCGTTGGTGGGCTTAGCAGCGGTAACCTCACACGCACATAAAAAAGAAAATTTCAGTAATTTCCTCCTGGTTGAAAATTCATCAGATTACACTTTTTCCAATATCTTTAATCTCGCTCTAATCTCATCTAAATCGGCTCCGGGCCCTGATGGGGTTCCATATATAGTGTATAAAAAATGTCCAACAGTTTGTAAACATCTCACAAATATATTCAGTAAAATCTGGTCATAAAAGAATATACCAGTCGCATTTGGCGAAGCGGTTTTTGTTCTCATTCCAAAAAAACATGAAGTGACCCATCCTAAAGATACTAGACCGATAGCACTAACTAACACAATTTCAAAAATATTTTTCTCAATTCTACAAACAAAAATGTGTCATTTTATGATTAACAATAGGTATTTCGGACTTAACCACCAGAAAGGGTTTTTACCCGGCATTTCTGGTTGTCTGGAACACAATAGTCTGTTAGCGGAAAGCTTAAAAGATGCCAGAAAATACAAAAGACAGATAACGGTATGTTGGATAGACCTAGAAAATGCATTTGGCTCAATTCCACATTACCTTATGGTATACGCGTTGCAATGGTATAACTTTCCACCCGTGGTCATAGAGATAATCGGGTCGTATTACTCGCAGCTAAAATTTGCTATAAGCTTTCAAAAAGTAACGGTACACACAGAACCATAACGGTATAATGTGGGACTGTTTCAGGGATGCTGCTTGTCACCAATAGCATTTAACATAGTAATTAATAACTTGATTACCAAGTTTCAAATACGTCACGAAAAGAAATGGGGTTATCGATTTAAAGTAAATAACATATACTCAAAGTCCATCTTAGCTTTTGCTGACGATCTCGCAATACTGACGCGTAATCCAAAACAATGTCAGGAACTATTAAAGGAAGTCGATGAGTTCTGTTCGTGGACAAATGGACTGAGGACGAAGCCCAGTAAGTGTCACTGTCTGTGTCTGGGAAGACGGGACACCAAATTCACCTCCTACGACCCGGGACTCTTCATTAAACCAGTTTCCATAGTCGCTGAATCGGTGCCATTTAAATTTCTTGGGAGAAAGATAGACTATAAAGGACGCACACCATCCTTAGATGAAGTTGTCGATTCGTTTATAAATGACCTAAATAAGATAGATCAGCTACCACTAAACAATATCAAAAAAGCTTGGATATATGACAACTACTTAACATCACGTCTGAACTGGCCTTTACTGGTGTATGAATTCGGTAAAACCTTACTGGCGAAAATAGATGCAACTGTCATAAAATCCCTAAAATCGTGGCTTGGACTAGTGCACTCTGCTGATTCCTCTGCTCTATTTAGGGATCAAAATAATTTTGGGATGAAACTTAAGAAACCATCGGAGCTCTATAAACACCTTAGAGTTACCAAAGCCCACATCTTAGGTAAATCCCAAGATGTCACAGTCAGGGCACTCCCGAAAGATAATAACGCGTCCGAGCTTAAATCTAGACACCTATTCCATAAACGATTTATGATATATAGCTATATACGGTGTATAGCTCCATTTCTCTCTCTCAGCTGAGCGGTCCGAAACTGAATTCTTTTTAGCACTCTTATAGTAATTCAAAAGCAAAAGGCAAACCTGTTGAACTTAGGCCAGATTTTTATATTTGCATTTTAAAATAAAAGGTCAGAATAAGACTTGTCAAATAGGCTTCGATCGAAAGATCAGCAATTCAACTACATAATTCATGAATAAAATCTGTGGATTTTATTAATTAACTGAGCACAAAAGTCGCTAGAAAAAAAGGGAAAACTGTCCAGGGTACAACAAATCTGATGGACCATGGACCGTACCAGTTTTGTTCTTTGTTGGACATACTTGGGTTAAATGAAAATAGACACTAGCAGACTGTAGAAAGTTTATTTTATAATTATACTAATGTCTACAAAACGTTTTTAATTCAATTAACCCAATGTGATGTACCTTGACCAATGTCCATGTGCAGTTAATTGGGGGAATCAAGTTACAACATAGGTAACACTTCTTTAACCGCTTTTATAAACATACTTATAGTTGAGGTAAGTTTTGAACATCAATGCTATTTGTTACTTACGTATGCTGAGATTAGTTTTATTATATACTAGGAATTCAGTGCAGGGTGCGACTGAAATAAAATGAGCTGAGCGAGCAGGACTCTTACTTGAAAAATAAGGCATCTTAATACGGTCGCGCGCATAGCTAAGGCCGCGCGCTGGTGAAACTGTTTTTCGATGATTATTCCTCCATGGTACATTATATTTGAACAGTTGACCCCTCTAAACACTCAGCGGTGTCTACACTATCACCTTGGCAAATTTGGTCAAGATCGGTATTGTGGTTCCGGAGGAGTACAGTCTCGACCAAACGGCTTAACCACGTATAAGAGCTTCGCTTCGTTTGGGAACCACGGTGTCCCCGTCTTGACCCGGTTTGGGGGGGGGGGGGGATGCTGGACGGCTTCCGCTAGGGTGACAGGCGGCCTCACCTGCCACCCTCAGGCCTGCGCTCATGGAAGATGTTAAGTATAGTCTGTGTGTGTTTTTTTTCTTTTTTATCGTGCGGAAATCCCTTCGGATACCCTCCGCCTAGTCGACAGTCGGCGCCCGCTCGAAGAGTTCCGTGGGGTAAGTGGTCGTCCTGGCTGGAGTCCCTGAGTGCAGGTCATTGCACCATGGCGGCGCTCCAGCCAGTCATTGTCGAGTGCACGGATAGACAATACGGGACCCTTTCCTTCCGACTGACACAAATTTTTCCTTTCGGAGCACGGCTGCTTCGGAAAGTATCTGACTCGGTCGCCACACGGGTGTGTGTGAAATTAGCAGATCATTGTCCAGCAGATCAAAAAAAAAGTGAGTTCCTTTCGCATGCAGCTTAGTTCTATAGTTCCTGATAGTTTTTAGAAATAGTTCTGGCGTTTTTACCCCAAAAAATGTCAATTAAAAAAATGATCTGCTAACTTCACGTAGCAGATCACTTTGCAGCAGATCAAAAAAAAAGGTGAGTTCCTTTCGCATGCAGCTGAGTTCTATAGTTCTTGACAGTTTTTAGAAATAGTTCTGGCGTTTTTACCCCAAAAAATGTCAATTAAAGAAAAATGATCTGCTAACTTCCCGTAGTAGATCCCTTTGCAGCAGATTAAAAAAAAGGTGAGTTTCTTTCGCATGCAGCTGAGTTCTATAGTTCCTGATATTTTTTAGAAATAGTTCTGGCGTATTTACCCCAAAAAATGTCAATTAACAAAATGATCTGCTAACTTCCCGTAGCAGATCACTTTGCAGCAGATCAAAAAAAAGGTGAGTTCCTTTCGCATGCAGCTAAGTTCTATAGTTCCTGATAGTTTCTAGAAATAGTTCTGGCGTTTTTACCCCAAAAATGTCGATTAACGAAATGATCTGCTAACTTCCCGTAGCCAATCACTTTGCAGCAGATCAAAAAAAAGGTGAGTTCCTTTCGCATGCAGCTGAGTTCTATAGTTCCTGATAGTTTCTAGAAATAGTTCTGGCGTGGAATTGGGAGTGGGAGTGGGAGTGGGAGTGGGAGTGGGAGCGGGAGCGGGAGTGGGAGTGTGAGTGTGAGTGTGAGTGTGAGTGTGGGTGTGGGTGTGAGTGTGAGTGTGGGTGTGGGTGTGGGTGTGGGTGTGAGTGTGGGTGTGGGTATGGGTGTGAGTGTGGGTGTGGGCGTGGGCGGGCGTGGGCGTGGGCGTGAGCGTGGGCGTCGGCGTCGGCGTTGGCGTCGGTTTTTTGCAGTGCCTGTTTTTAGTGGTATTTGAAGTCGGTTCGTATTTTTTTCTTTGTAATTTCGGTGTGTGTGAAATTAGCAGATCATTGTCCAGCAGATCAAAAAAAGTGAGTGCCTTCCTCATGCAGCTTAGTTCTATAGTTCCTGATAGTTTTTGAAATAGTTCTGGCGTTTTTACCCCAAAAAATGTCGATTAAAAAAATGATCTGCTAACTTTACGTAGCAGATCACTTTGCAGCAGATCAAATAAAAAAAGGTGAGTTCCTTTCGCATGCAGCTGAGTTCTATAGTTCTTGATAGTTTTTAGAAATAGTTCTGGCGTTTTTACCCCAAAAAATGACAATTAAAGAAATGATCTGCTAACTTCCCGTAGTAGATCACTTTGCAGCAGATCAAAAAAAGGTGAGTCCTGATAGTTTTTAGAAATAGTTCTGGCGTGGAATTGGGAGTGTGAGTGTGAGTGTGAGTGCGAGTGTGAGTGTGAGTGTGTGTGTGTGTGTGAGAGTGTGAGTGTGAGTGTGAGTGTGAGTGTGAGTGTAGGTGTGGGTGTGGGTGTGGATGTGGGTGTGTGTCTGGGTGTGGGCGTGGGTGTGGGTGTGAGTGTGAGCGTGGGCGTGGGCGTGTGCGTCTGCGTCTGCGTAGGCGTCGGCGTCGTCGTCGGCGTCGGCGTCTGCGTCGGCGTCGGCGTCGGCGTCTGCGTCTGCGTCTGCGTCTGTGTCTGCGCTACCCTCCAAGGCCAGCATCCCGATGCCTCCATAACAGAGTGCAACAGGTCGGTCAGTCCGTAGTGGAACAGCTACTTCGACCCATCCTCCCGAGTGGATGCACCGAACTTCGTCCCGGAACACAGCCAGGCTATTTGGCGGTACGTCTTTGCTCGGTGGGTGGTCACAAGCCATCGGTCGAAACCTACCACCAGAGTATCACTTGATTAGCACCACCCAGGGGCCACGTGTAGGGATTCATTCCTACGGACGCAGGTGATTCAGACGCCTAGAAATTAAAAAACGGGTTTGAATAATTGTAGTCAAAAAATTTTTTTCCTCCGTCGAGTCTTTCTTATATACATACTTAACAAGAACACGCCATAAAAGTTAACTAGGAATTCAGTGCAGGGTGCGCTACCCTCCAAGGCCAGCATCCCGATGCCTCCATAACAGAGTGCAACAGGTCGGTCAGTCCGTAGTGGAACAGCTACTTCGACCCATCCTCCCGAGTGGATGCACCGAACTTCGTACCGGAACACAGCCAGGCTATTTGGCGGTACGTCTTTGCTCTTCTCTTTGTCTATTTTTATATGAAACCGCGCCGTATCCAAAATGAAGGAAGGTTCTAAATTATACGGAATCTTTTAATTTTTTCAACATCGGGTTTGGCTCTCGGGTGCTGGTAGTGCCATATGAATTAAGTTACGTTCACTAAAAAGGGACCATTAAATAAAACATCAATAAAAAAAATAAAAAAACCGACTTCAAATACCACTAAAAACAGGCACTGAAAAAAGAAAAATAACTGAATTACGGATTTAATTCAAAAGACAAAGTTTTTAGAAATAGTTCTGGCGTTTTTACCCCAAAAAATGTCAATTAAAAATATGATCTGCTAACTTCACGTAGCAGATCACTTTGCAGCAGATCAAAAAAAAAGGTGAGTTCCTTTCGCATGCAGCTGAGCTCTATAGTTCTTGACAGTTTTTAGAAATAGTTCTGGCGTTTTTACCCCAAAAAATGTCAATTAAAGAAATATGATCTGCTAACTTCCCGTAGTAGATCCCTTTGCAGCAGATTAAAAAAAAGGTGAGTTTCTTTCGCATGCAGCTGAGTTCTATAGTTCTTGATAGTTTTTAGAAATAGTTCTGGCGTTTTTACCCCAAAAAATGACAATTAAAGAAATGATCTGCTAACTTCCCGTAGTAGATCACTTTGCAGCAGATCAAAAAAAGGTGAGTCCTGATAGTTTTTAGAAATAGTTCTGGCGTGGAATTGGGAGTGTGAGTGTGAGTGTGAGTGCGAGTGTGAGTGTGAGTGTGTGTGTGTGTGTGAGAGTGTGAGTGTGAGTGTGAGTGTGAGTGTGAGTGTAGGTGTGGGTGTGGGTGTGGATGTGGGTGTGTGTCTGGGTGTGGGCGTGGGTGTGAGTGTGAGCGTGGGCGTGGGCGTGTGCGTCTGCGTCTGCGTAGGCGTCGGCGTCGTCGTCGGCGTCGGCGTCTGCGTCGGCGTCGGCGTCGGCGTCTGCGTCTGCGTCTGCGTCTGTGTCTGCGCTACCCTCCAAGGCCAGCATCCCGATGCCTCCATAACAGAGTGCAACAGGTCGGTCAGTCCGTAGTGGAACAGCTACTTCGACCCATCCTCCCGAGTGGATGCACCGAACTTCGTCCCGGAACACAGCCAGGCTATTTGGCGGTACGTCTTTGCTCGGTGGGTGGTCACAAGCCATCGGTCGAAACCTACCACCAGAGTATCACTTGATTAGCACCACCCAGGGGCCACGTGTAGGGATTCATTCCTACGGACGCAGGTGATTCAGACGCCTAGAAATTAAAAAACGGGTTTGAATAATTGTAGTCAAAAAATTTTTTTCCTCCGTCGAGTCTTTCTTATATACATACTTAACAAGAACACGCCATAAAAGTTAACTAGGAATTCAGTGCAGGGTGCGCTACCCTCCAAGGCCAGCATCCCGATGCCTCCATAACAGAGTGCAACAGGTCGGTCAGTCCGTAGTGGAACAGCTACTTCGACCCATCCTCCCGAGTGGATGCACCGAACTTCGTACCGGAACACAGCCAGGCTATTTGGCGGTACGTCTTTGCTCTTCTCTTTGTCTATTTTTATATGAAACCGCGCCGTATCCAAAATGAAGGAAGGTTCTAAATTATACGGAATCTTTTAATTTTTTCAACATCGGGTTTGGCTCTCGGGTGCTGGTAGTGCCATATGAATTAAGTTACGTTCACTAAAAAGGGACCATTAAATAAAACATCAATAAAAAAAATAAAAAAACCGACTTCAAATACCACTAAAAACAGGCACTGAAAAAAGAAAAATAACTGAATTACGGATTTAATTCAAAAGACAAAGTTTTTAGAAATAGTTCTGGCGTTTTTACCCCAAAAAATGTCAATTAAAAATATGATCTGCTAACTTCACGTAGCAGATCACTTTGCAGCAGATCAAAAAAAAAGGTGAGTTCCTTTCGCATGCAGCTGAGCTCTATAGTTCTTGACAGTTTTTAGAAATAGTTCTGGCGTTTTTACCCCAAAAAATGTCAATTAAAGAAATATGATCTGCTAACTTCCCGTAGTAGATCCCTTTGCAGCAGATTAAAAAAAAGGTGAGTTTCTTTCGCATGCAGCTGAGTTCCATAGTTCCTGATAGTTTTTAGAACTAGTTCTGGCGTATTTACCCCAAAAAATGTCAATTAACAAAATGATCTGCTAACTTCCCGTAGCAGATCACTTTGCAGCAGATCAAAAAAAAGGTGAGTTCCTTTCGCATGCAGCTGAGTTCTATAGTTCCTGATAGTTTTTAGAAATAGTTCTGGCGTTTTTACCCCAAAAAATGTCAATTAACGAAATGATCTGCTAACTTCCCGTAGCCAATCACTTTGCAGCAGATCAAAAAAAAGGTGAGTTCCTTTCGCATGCAGCTGAGTTCTATAGTTCCTGATAGTTTCTAGAAATAGTTCTGGCATGGAATTGGTAGTGGGAGTGGGAGTGGGAGTGGGAGTGGGAGCGGGAGTGGCAGTGTGAGTGTGAATGTGAGTGTGAGTGTGAGTGTGAGTGTCAGTGTGAGTGTGAGTGTGGGTGTGGGCGTGGGTGTGGGTGTGAGTGTGAGTGTGAGTGTGGGTGTGGGTATGGGTGTGGGAATGAGTGTGGGTGTGGGTGTGGGTGTGGGCATGGGCGTGGGCGTGGGCGTGAGCGTGGGCAAGGGCGTCGGCGTCGGCGTCGGCGTCGGCTTTTTGCAGTGCCTGTTTTTAGTGGTATTTGAAGTCGGTTCGTATTTTTTTCTTTGTAATTTCGGTGTGTGTGAAATTAGCAGATCATTTTCCAGCAGATCAAAAAAAAAGTGAGTTCCTTTCTCATGCAGCTTAGTTCTATAGTTCCTGATAGTTTTTAGAAATAGTTCTGGCGTTTTTACCCCAAAAAATGTCAATTAAAAAAATGATCTGCTGACTTTACGTAGCAGATCACTTTGCAGCAGATCAAAAAAAAGAAGGTGAGTTCCTTTCGCATGCAGCTGAGTTGTATAGTTCTTGATAGTTTTTAGAAATAGTTCTGGCGTTTTTACCCCAAAAAATGTTAATTAAAGAAATGATCTGCTAACTTCCCGTAGTACTTTTGCTCACTTTGCAGCAGATAAAAAAAAAGGTGAGTCCTGATAGATTTTAGAAATAGTTCTGGCGTGGAATTGGGAGTGTGAGTGTGAGTGCGAGTGCGAGTGCGAGTGCGAGTGTGAGTGTGTGTGTGAGTGTGAGTGTGAGTGTGAGTGTGAGTGTGGGTGTGGGTGTGACCCATCCTCCCGAGTGGATGCACCGAACTTCGTACCGGAACACAGCCAGGCTATTTGGCGGTACGTCTTTGCTCTTCTCTTTGTCTATTTTTATATGAAACCGCGCCGTATCCAAAATGAAGGAAGGTACTAAATTATACGGAATCTTTTAATTTTTTCAACATCGGGTTTGGCTCTCGGGTGCTGGTAGTGCCATATGAATTAAGTTACGTTCACTAAAAAGGGACCAATAAATAAAACATTAATAAAAAAAATAAAAAAACCGACTTCAAATACCACTAAAAACAGGCACTGAAAAAAGAAAAATAACTGAATTACGGATTTAATTCAAAAGACAAAAATACGCGGAGGACTTTTCTATTGCAGTCGGTGCCAAGCCAAATAGGTGCTTACCTATTAGCACACAACATAATATTATTCTTATACTATTGGAAGCATGTCTCCCCGCGCAAGCGATGATGTTCTAAGCGTAGGTAGAGTGTCCACGTATCTGTCTCTGTTGTTTCTGTCTTTAGCCACACAAACCAAACGGGAATCAGACGTCTCGAATGATATTGAATTTTTCCGATGTGTTTCGACACACACCGAAATTACAACGCCGACGTCGACGCCGACGCCAACGTAGACGCAGACGCAGACGCAGACGCAGACGCAGACGCCGACGCCGACGCCGACGCAGACGCCGACGCAGACGCCGACGCCGTCGCACACGCCGACGCAGAAGCCAACGCCGACGCCGACGCCGACGCCGATGCCGACGCCCACGCCCACGCCCACGCTCACACTTACACCCACACCCACACCCATACCCACACCCACACTCACACCCACAGACATATAGAACTAAGCTGCATGCGAAAGGAACTCACTTTTTTTTGATCTGCTGGACAAAGATCTGCTAATTTCACACACCGAAATTACGAAAAAAATACGAACCGACTTCAAATACCACTAAAAACAGGCACTGCAAAAAGCCGACGCCGACGCCGACGACGACTTCGACGCCGATGCCGATGCCGACGCCCACGCCCACGACCACGCTCACGCTCACACTCACACCCACACCCACACCCACACCCACGCCCACACTCACACCCACAGACATATAGAACTAAGCTGCATGCGAAAGGAACTCACTTTTTTTTGATCTGCTGGACAATGATCTGCTAATTTCACACACACTGAAATTACGAAAAAAATACTAATCGACTTCAAATACCACTAAAAACAGCCACTGCAAAAAGCCGACGCCGACGCCGACGACGACTTCGACGCCGACGCCGACGCAAACGCAGACGCAGACGCAGACGCAGACGCCGACGCAGACGCCGACGCCGGCGCAGACGCAAACGCCGACGCAGACGCCGACGCCGACGCAGACGTCGACGCAGAAGCCGACGCCGACGCCGACGCTGATGCCGACGCCGACGCAGACGCAGACGCCGACGCAGACGACGCAGACGCAGACGCTGACGTCGACGCCGACGTCGACGTAGACGCAGACGCAGACGCAGACGCCGACGCCAACGCAGACGCAAACACCGACGCAGACGCCGACGCAGACGCAGACGCCGACGCAGACGCAGACGCCGACGCAGAAGCCGACGCCGACGCCAACGCCGATGCCGACGCCCACGCCCACGCCCACGCCCACGCTCACACTCACACACACACCCACGCCCACCTCCACATCCACACCCACGACCACATCCACACCCACACCCACACCCACACCCACACCCATACCCACACCCACACTCACACCCACAGACATATAGAACTAAGCTGCATGCGAAAGAAATTCACTTTTTTTTGATCTGCTGGACAATGATCTGCTAATTTCACACACACCGAAATTACGAAAAAAATACTAACCGACTTCAAATACCACTAAAAACAGGCACTGCAAAAAGCCGACGCCGACGCCGACGCCAACGCCAATGCCGACGCCCACGCTCACACTCACACCCACACCCACACCCACACCCACGCCCACATCCACACTCACACCCACACCCACACTCACGCCCACGCCCACACTCACACCCACACCCACACCCACACCCACACTCACACTCACACTCACACACTCACACTGACTCCCACTCCCAATTCCACGCCAGAACTTTTTCTAAAAACTATCAGGACTCACCTTTTTTTTGATCTGCTGCAAAGTGATCTACTACGGGAAGTTAGCAGATCATTTCTTAAATAGACATTTTTTGGGGTAAAAACGCCAGAACTATTTCTAAAAACTATCAAGAACTATAGAACTCAGCTGCATGCGAAAGGAACTCACCTTTTTTTTTTGATCTGCTGCAAAGTGATCTGCTACGTAAAGTTAGCAGATCATTTTTTAATTGACATTTTTTGGGGTAAAAACGCCAGAACTTCTAAAAACTATCAGGAACTATATAACTAAGCTGCATGCGAAAGGAACTCACTTTTTTTTTGATCTGCTGGACAATGATCTGCTAATTTCACACACACCGAAATTACAAAGAAAAAAATACTAACCGACTTTAAATACCACTAAAAACAGGCACTGCAAAAAGCTGACGCCGACGCCTACGCCAACGCCCACGCCAACGCCGATGCCGACGCCCACGCCCACGCTCACGCTCACGCCCATACCCACACCCACACCCACACCCATACCCACACCCACAGACATATAGAACTAAGCTGCATGCGAAAGGAACTCACTTTTTTTTGATCTGCTGGACAATGATCTGCTAATTTCACACACACCGAAATTACAAAGAAAAAAATACGAACCGACTTTAAATACCACTAAAAACAGGCACTGCAAAAAGCTGACGCCGACGCCTACGCCGATGTCCACGCCCACGCCCACGCCCACGTCAACGCCCACAGCCACAGCCACAGCCACAGCCACACCCACACCCACACTCACACCCACAGACATATAGAACTAAGCTGCATGCGAAAGGAACTAATTTTTTTTTTGATCTGCTGGACAATGATCTGCTAATTTCACACACACCGAAATTACAAAGAAAAAAATACGAACCGACTTCAAATACCACTAAAAACAGGCACTGCAAAAAGCCGACGCCGACGCCGACGACGACTTCGACGCTGACGCCGACGACGACGCAGACGCAGACGCAGACGAAGACGCAGACGCAGATACCGACGCAGACGCCGACGCCGTCGTCGACGCCGACGTAGACGCAGACGCAGACGTAGACGCAGACGCAGACGCAGACGCCGAAGCCGACGCAGACGCAAACGCCGACGCAGACGCCGACGCCGACGCAGACGCCTACGCAGAAGCCGACGCAGACGCCGAAGCCGACGCAGACGCAAACGCCGACGTAGACGCCGACGCCGACGCAGACGCCGACGCAGAAGCCGACGCCGACGCCGACGCTGACGCCGACGCCGACGCCGACGCCGTTGCCTACGCCCACGCCCACGCCAACGCTCACGCTCACACCCACACCCACACCCTCACCCACAACCACACCCACACCCACACCCACACCCACACCCACACCCACTCACACGCACACCCACACCCACACCCACGCCCACACCCACATCAACACCCACACCCACATCCACACCCACACCCACACCCACACTCACACTCACACTCACACTCACACTCACACTCACACTCCCAATTCCACGCCAGAACTTTTTCTAAAAACTATCAGGACTCACCTTTTTTTTGATCTGCTGCAATGTGATCTACTACGGGAAGTTAGCAGATCATTTCTTTAATTGACATTTTTTGGGGTAAAAACGCCAGAACTATTTCTAAAAACTATCAAGAACTATAGAACTCAGCTGCATGCGAAAGGAACTCACCTTTTTTTTTTGATCTGCTGCAAAGTGATCTGCTACGTAAAGTTAGCAGATCATTTTTTAATTGACATTTTTTGGGGTAAAAACGCCAGAACCATTTCTAAAAACTATCAGGAACTATAGAACTAAGCTGCATGCGAAAGGAACTCACTTTTTTTTTGATCTGCTGGACAATGATCTGCTAATTTCACACACACCGAAATTACAAAGAAAAAAATACGAACCGACTTTAAATACCACTAAAAACAGGCACTGCAAAAAGCCGACGCCGACGCCGACGCCCACGCCCATGCCCACGCCCACGTCAACGCCCACACCCACACTCACACCCATACCCACACCCACACCCACACTCACACTCACACACACACACACCCACACCCACACCCAAACTCACACACACACACACACACTCACACTCACACTCTCACTCGCACTCGCACTCGCACTCGCACTCGCACTCGCACTCGCACTCGCACTCGCACTCACACTCACACTCACACTCACACTCACGCTCCCGCTCCCACTCCCGCTCCCGCTCCCGCTCCCACTCCCACTCCCAATTCCACGCCAGAACTATTTCTAAAAACTATCAGGACTCACTTTTTTTTGATCTGCTGCAAAGTGATCTACTACGGGAAGTTAGCAGATCATTTTTAATTGACATTTTTTGGGGTAAAAACGCCAGAACTATTTCTAAAAACTATCAGGAACTATAGAACTAAGCTGCATGCGAAAGGAACTCACTTTTTTTTTGATCTGCTGGACAATGTAGCGTAACGGCGATGAAGATCATGTGCGTTACGCTAACAATAAAATAGTGATGTGAAACAATTGGGATTACCTGGAAAGCGGAGCCAGCAGATACATTGGACCTTTTAGAGTAAGGGCCGTATTTGACTGGTTATTTGGTTATTGTTGCATTGGATTCAGAAAAGAAAGCACTGTTTTATACTTGCATCAATATTTAATGGTTACATAAGACAATAATGCATGCAGAACACAATAAACACATCGTTCTTAAACTTATGAGCTATTTATAGTTATGTGTTATAAATAGTAAAAGGTATGAGCGGATGACTCTGGATGTGCTACACACAGTCGCCCCCGACTGTGGGAGTAAATCCGAATATCAACCGACTGTTTGATACAAAAATTACAATATTATGTTAGTGCAACGGCACTACACCAATACCAAAAAAATGTTGCCGTTAGAAGTACTTGTTGCACGGAGACGAAACGCGCTGGGCTGGCCCTACGATTATATAGCAATCTTGGGGTCAGTAAACTACCACCAGCTCAGCGAAATTTCACCTGATGCCGCTATGTGCATCAAGACTGCGACGTTTAAGTTTGAGCGTAAAAGTTGCTTGACTCAGAAGGAGGTCGGCAATTTGCGTGTGCCATTCGTAGGTGGCGACGTTAAAAACAAAGATAATCAATGAGGCCGATGTTTGACATCGGTTACCAGCAATCCATTATTCGGAACCAGGGTCTTATTGGGCGCAGGGGGGTGCTATCGGCACCTCTCAGCTGATCGTGTCAGGCGTCAGGGTGGAAGAGACCCAGGCACTGAACCGGTAGGAAAAAACCCGCTGTGTAGACAAGACAAACACGATGACATTAGAACACGATATTTGCACAACGTATTAATACTCGCGATTCACGATAATTATTGATAAAATCATAAATACCTTTTATCGCGGGTCTTGTTATAATAATTGTAAGCACCTGGCGGCACCTCCAATTTAGAAAACGACCAGAAATGGTTTTCCTTCATCATCGTTCCCCTCTCAGACTTAATGTCAAATCGCGGTCCAACAGTATGGCACAAGCACGTATTTCCGCCTCAATATGGAATTGTCGCTACTCATGTTTCATTTCACGACACGCAAACATTCTAGAAGGTTCTATGAACTTTCCTCTTTTCAAACAAATACAAACGCGTATTTAAAAGTGACTATTTCACATTTTCATTTCTTTCACGCCACCAGAATTGAGAATAAGTTTATTGGCCAAATATTACGCTCCGCCGGAATTAATCTCTTGTTCAAATATTGCAAATCGAAATTCGCCTACTGTGTGGAACGTGACGTTGAACCATCGCCAAACGCTACCCGAATCATCTATAACAGACCATCGCTTAATTAGGACCAAGTGAATTATCTAATCCGAACGCGGTTATTACAATAATAAATAACTATATAATTAAAAACTATATATTTATTACTAGCTATTTATTTACTATTAGCAATTTATTTATATCTAAAAGTAAATATGCATCAAAATGTTTGTATCAAGCCATCGATTAATAATCTGTGGCAAATGACTGTCAGAAACGTCAGAGTGACCTACCAACAATGAAAATGTAAATAGTTTTGAATAGGATCTAGATTAAATCTACAATTATAGTAATTGTGTAATTATCCTTTATTATGTAAGTAAATCGAGTGCAAGGAATGCAAACAATGTATAAATGCAATGTGAAAACTCCAATATGCAGTGTGGAACTGCCAAAATAAGGTGCGTATAGTAGCAAGTGCTACAATACCCTCCTTCTCGGGAAAAGAGGTAAACCGGAAGGTTTACCGAAAGAAACAGCAGGGGCAACCATAAAAAAGGTTTTGGTCACCTGCCTGTGTCGATATCACACGTCTGTGACAAAAAAATCCGAGAATAAAAAAAAACATCAGAAAATACCACAACACTATCAGTGAGTTCATCTCCTACCCACAATTCAATACCGGCACAGCCTGGAAAACCCCCTTTCAGATCCATGGAATTATCATCTCTCATCCATCACTTGACATAGCCACTCGCTTATGTGCGTCCATCATCATTTATAACCCTCTTGTTACATCACACTTCTATTCATCACTTACCTTCTTCCTCCTAATATTCCAATCCCTTATATCCACTGTCATCCATTTATACCTATTAGACTATAGTCAACCAATCAGCTCCAAAATTGAATGCATGTCGAAGAAACAAAACTTGACTGTGCATGTTGTTAGCATCTGAATATAAAAATGTGTTTTTATATTCGAAATAATAAAAACAAATAAATGATCACCGTCACTAAGTGAAGTGTTGAACAAAGTAATGTTGAATCATAAGCATAACCCTACGTAACGTGTACTTGGGATCGGCAGAAAACCATTGTGCTTACGACCAATATGCAATTACCTTAAGAAAAGGTATTTTGCCAATTTAATAGAAACTTAGGAGAGTCATGACACCGAATAACCGATCAAGGCTAATCTACACGCAAGATATCCTTTACATGAAATTTCCCAACTGATCCAGTCGTTAACTCACGTAACTCGTACACTACATTTGACAACTTTTTCACTACTGCGCACTTAACGAACTTCGGCGCCAGCTTGGCGGAGAAGTACTTTGCGGCGTTGGACTGCACAAAGTTTCTTCGCCAGACCACATCACCTTCCTTCGCCGAGAAGTGTCGTCTCCGTAAATTATAACGTTGCGCGTTTTTTTGGTACGCCTGAGTTAACGCTTCTTCTACCTTTTCAAAAATCGTTGCTAGCTCTGATAACGATGTAGCCGCCTTGCTTCTGTCGCCAATCGTCAGATCGTCAGCCGAAGTTGGTAAACCCCTCAAAATCGAATGGAATTGACCGTCGGTGACTATCTCACGACCAGTAGCTAAGAAGTACGGAGTATAACCTGTGGCTAGATTCACCGTGCTATTCAGTGATAGCTGGATTTGTTGTAGGTATCTAGACCAGTTTCGTTGATCTTGATCAACTAATATTGACAAACAGACCTCCGCGGTTTTATTATACCGTTCGACCGTATTTGCTTGAGGAGCATAGTGTGCAGTGTAAAAAATTTTTGGAATAGAATACCCATCACAAAAGGCTTTAAAAGGTTTGCTTTTAAAAATAGTTGCGTTGTCGCAAATAAGAATAGCGGGGGTACCCCATTTTAAAATTATTTCCTTTTCCAAAAATGAAGTGACTGTTTGAGTAGTTGCAGTGCGAAGTGGATGGAGCCACACAAATTTTGAGAAAACGTCTACAACTGACAGAATGTATACGTGACCCGAATAAGCTTTAGGGAATGGGCCTATAATATCTATGGACAAAGTGTGCATGGGAACATCTACCTCCTTTTGATTAGTCATGAGTCCGTGAGGTGGTGCATTGGAGTGCTTATAAGCCTTGCACTTATCACACCGTGCGACGAAACTCTTGACGTTCTCAAACATATTTGGCCAGTAATAATGCTCCCTAAGTTTTAAATAGGTTTTTTGAACCCCTGGGTGCACACTGCAAAAGGAGTCATGATTAGTTTTGATACATACGTCAACCAGCTCTTTAGGAATTACCAATTTCCAATTATGTATTGAATTAGAGGCTTTTGTTTTACAAAATCTAAATAAGTTACCGTCTTGAATTTGAAAATTTTTAAATCGAGAAGGTGACGTTTGACAACCTTTATAAATTTTGGTGAACCATTCATCAGAAGTTACAGAGAGATCTCCCTTGAAAGTAATAGCATCAACTGAAATTCGGGACAGTGCGTCTGGGACTACATTAAGTTTACCTGCCTTGTGACAAATATCAAAATTAAAAGAGGATATTTGCATCGCCCATCTGGCCAATCTGCCCGAGGGGTTACTTAACGATTTGAGCCACTTGAGGCTCATGTGGTCTGTTACGACCGTAAACTTTGTCCCTTCTATGTAAGCACGAAAATGATTTATCGAATCGACCACCGCTAGCAGCTCTCGCTCTGTCGTACTGTAGTTCCTTTCGGGTTTTGAGAGTAAACGTGAATAGAAAGCTACTGGACGTTCGATTCCATCTATTTCCTGTGTCAAGACACTACCTATACCAACAGATGATGCATCACAATGAAGAACGAAAGGTTTTGTAAATTCGGGAGACGTTAAAACAGGCGCTGTTACCAGTGCGTGTTTAAGGGTATTAAAAGATTCGTTTGCTGCCTCAGACCATTGTATGCCATCGCAGCCTTTCTTCTTGCCTACCAACGCCGTCATAGGTGCTATGATGGTGGAAAAGTCTTTCACAAATCTACGATAGTATGAACATAGACCTATAAATCCCCGTAGCTGCTTGGCGGTTTTAGGCTGAGGGAAGTTCTGAATGCTGCTCAGCTTCTCCGGATCCGTGCGCAAACCTTGGGTATTGATGATGTACCCTAGATATTTGAGTTCCCCCTTGCAGAAATCACACTTTTTCAAGTTGATGGTGAGACCAGCGTCACTGAGTGACTTCCTAACGGCAGTAAGTATCTCCATATGTTCAGAGAACGTTTCCGTGGCTACCAAAAGATCATCCAGATAACAGAAGACTTTACCGTCGAACTTATGCAGAAACAGCGAATCCACCAGCCTCTGCATTTCCGCTCCAGCATTTGATAAACCAAATGGCATTCTTTTGAAGTGGAAAAGACCTCTATTTGGGACCACGAAAGCTGTCTTCTCACGAGAAGTACCTCGCCCATCAGCGCCATCCTGATCGGACAAAGTAACCTGCCAAAAACTGGATGATAAATCGATTGAGCTAAGATAGTGAGAACCACGCAGATTGTCTAAGATTGAATTAATATAAGGAAGGGGGTACGAGTCCTTAACTGTGACGCCATTCAGCTTGCGCGCGTCGAGGCAGAATCTCCACGAACCATCCTTCTTTGGAATCATGACTACTGGGTTAGACCATGGCGACCTCGACGGTTCTATGACGTCTAGCTTCAACATCTCGTCTACCTCCTTATTTAGCGCCGCTAACTTAGCAGGCGATAAAGGATAGTACCTTTGTTTAATTGGCTCACCTTGTGTAACGATTTTATGAGTAACAATGTGTGTTTTCCCTAAACCTTTCTTATCTGATGAAATTGTTTCAAATTCATTTACGATTTCTTGTAAACGATTGGCTCGTTCTACTGGTAGATCGTTTCTGGGTATCAAAGCTCCAACTTCGTACAATTCACCGCGTACACTATAATCTGTGGAGGTGCCTCTCCTAATGACATCTCCAAATTTAAAAATATCTACCAAACCAAATGCATCAGCGAAATCTATACCACATAAGAGTTCGTGATGTATGTCTGGGCAAACTAAAAAATCAAAATCGGTTGTTATCCCGTTACAAGTTATTGGCAATGACATTGTGCCAATGACTTTAATTTGAGACAAATCAGCCAAGAACACTGCAGGAACAGCAGAAGTTCCCTTAGTATGTAAATTCAAACCAAGTTTTTGAAAAAAACGATGCTTATTTGCACCTATAACTGATAGATGTGCCCCGGGATCGAGCAATGCTTCGAAACTTCTATTCATTGAAGAGAAACTTACAAACAAACGCGAATCCCCTACAAACGACGAAATTTCTGGTGTAGAGACAGTTTGTGTATGTAGTGACCTGCTCTGGGGCCTAATTAGTTTTTTTGTTTCGGCTCCTGAGTTGCAGGCTGCGCGCTTGCCTTACATTTCGAGCAGTTCTTAGTCGTCACCTCTTTTGCGCCGCACTTAAAGCATACTAAGCCTGGTATCGACCTACATACCCTGTAATTATGACCGACCTTTTTGCACTTCAGGCAGGTAGGTGGTGAGCCGCGCTTATCGGGTGACTTACTGGCGTTTACTGCATTGACCTCGCGCTTACCTGCTGGTCGAGATTGACCCAAAACACCAGAATATGCCTCATAGTTCTTGGTTATATTGACCAATTGCTCAAAAGTAGTGACATCGTTAATCGCCAACAGTTGGGCATATGAAGGCAGCATGTTGTGTTTTATTATGTTAAGTAGGTTGTCATTAGAAATAGGGTAAGTTAACCTATTGTTTAAATCTTGTACATCCAAAATAAAGAAAGAGGCGGATTGACCTGGCTGCTGCTTCATTACACGAATTTGCTTTTCTATGTTATAGCTGTAGTCCTTAGACTGGAAGAACTTTCGATACTCATTACAAATGTCAAACCATGAGCCAATTCTGTGTTGTATCGTTCGATGAAACTTTAATGCCGTGCCAGATAACAATTCCGAAAAACCCCTAACTATTGTTGAATCGTCTATTTGTCGCGCTATACGCGTTTCATTAATCCTAAGTAGGAACTCATCAACATCAGTCTCTCCGTTGTATTTAATATTAAGAGAAGCTAAATTTAAAGATTTATAATAAATATGTGCGCTTGGAGGGGGTGCCACTACTTGTGCTACACTGTTGCCGAAGTTAAGGTTATCGAAATGTTCACTAGCTTTAATGGGAAATGCCTTATATGCGTGTGCAATCGGTTCTTGTGCCACGTATGTTTCGTGCGTGCCGCTATACGAAGATGTATAATGACTAGCAGTAGAGGTAGTCAACGCCTCGGTGACCGACGTGGGATCAAAGTTTACGTTGATGCGGGGACGTGTATTAACAGATTCCATTGTTATTTGTACCTCTAATGGTCGTGTATGTGGCGAGCTAGAACTAACCTGTGTAACATTATGGCTATTCATCGGTGAACCAAAGTCACCCATGTCCGCATCAGGCGTTTCAGACATTTCAAAAAGCTTATACTTAACCTCTAAATGCTTAATATAACACCAGCAGTATCACCTTAATGATAGTAATTCTATATAGAAGTTCTATACAATCTCCAAGAAAAATGCAAAAAAATTAACTTAATTTCTTTTATAAAATTAATGTGATCATTTATTTTGGCCTGATTGTCACCAATATAAATTTTAAACAATGTAAGAGATCAGACAAAACTGTTAAAACAAGTAGAATAGCAAAATAAAAAAATTTGATTTGTTCCGAGGAGAACGATGGAATTTGAAAAAATTAAATTTTAATTATTAATTCAAACATGAACACTTTAACGTTACTATATATGTTTATAAAGCATAATAACTTTCTTATAAAGATTGTATTCTAAAAAGAATATTAAAATTTGTAGTACTATCTACAAGTTTACAGAAAATTCCTTTCCGAACCCCAAATGCAACAATTGAAACAATGAAATAATGTTTTAAACCGCGCCATTCAGTGTAAATAACGCGCTATAAAAAGAATATTCGGGCGCCATTTATTGTAGCGTAACGGCGATGAAGATCATGTGCGTTACGCTAACAATAAAATAGTGATGTGAAACAATTGGGATTACCTGGAAAGCGGAGCCAGCAGATACATTGGACCTTTTAGAGTAAGGGCCGTATTTGACTGGTTATTTGGTTATTGTTGCATTGGATTCAGAAAAGAAAGCACTGTTTTATACTTGCATCAATATTTAATGGTTACATAAGACAATAATGCATGCAGAACACAATAAACACATCGTTCTTAAACTTATGAGCTATTTATAGTTATGTGTTATAAATAGTAAAAGGTATGAGCGGATGACTCTGGATGTGCTACACACAGTCGCCCCCGACTGTGGGAGTAAATCCGAATATCAACCGACTGTTTGATACAAAAATTACAATATTATGTTAGTGCAACGGCACTACACCAATACCAAAAAAATGTTGCCGTTAGAAGTACTTGTTGCACGGAGACGAAACGCGCTGGGCTGGCCCTACGATTATATAGCAATCTTGGGGTCAGTAAACTACCACCAGCTCAGCGAAATTTCACCTGATGCCGCTATGTGCATCAAGACTGCGACGTTTAAGTTTGAGCGTAAAAGTTGCTTGACTCAGAAGGAGGTCGGCAATTTGCGTGTGCCATTCGTAGGTGGCGACGTTAAAAACAAAGATAATCAATGAGGCCGATGTTTGACATCGGTTACCAGCAATCCATTATTCGGAACCAGGGTCTTATTGGGCGCAGGGGGGTGCTATCGGCACCTCTCAGCTGATCGTGTCAGGCGTCAGGGTGGAAGAGACCCAGGCACTGAACCGGTAGGAAAAAACCCGCTGTGTAGACAAGACAAACACGATGACATTAGAACACGATATTTGCACAACGTATTAATACTCGCGATTCACGATAATTATTGATAAAATCATAAATACCTTTTATCGCGGGTCTTGTTATAATAATTGTAAGCACCTGGCGGCACCTCCAATTTAGAAAACGACCAGAAATGGTTTTCCTTCATCATCGTTCCCCTCTCAGACTTAATGTCAAATCGCGGTCCAACAGTATGGCACAAGCACGTATTTCCGCCTCAATATGGAATTGTCGCTACTCATGTTTCATTTCACGACACGCAAACATTCTAGAAGGTTCTATGAACTTTCCTCTTTTCAAACAAATACAAACGCGTATTTAAAAGTGACTATTTCACATTTTCATTTCTTTCACGCCACCAGAATTGAGAATAAGTTTATTGGCCAAATATTACGCTCCGCCGGAATTAATCTCTTGTTCAAATATTGCAAATCGAAATTCGCCTACTGTGTGGAACGTGACGTTGAACCATCGCCAAACGCTACCCGAATCATCTATAACAGACCATCGCTTAATTAGGACCAAGTGAATTATCTAATCCGAACGCGGTTATTACAATAATAAATAACTATATAATTAAAAACTATATATTTATTACTAGCTATTTATTTACTATTAGCAATTTATTTATATCTAAAAGTAAATATGCATCAAAATGTTTGTATCAAGCCATCGATTAATAATCTGTGGCAAATGACTGTCAGAAACGTCAGAGTGACCTACCAACAATGAAAATGTAAATAGTTTTGAATAGGATCTAGATTAAATCTACAATTATAGTAATTGTGTAATTATCCTTTATTATGTAAGTAAATCGAGTGCAAGGAATGCAAACAATGTATAAATGCAATGTGAAAACTCCAATATGCAGTGTGGAACTGCCAAAATAAGGTGCGTATAGTAGCAAGTGCTACAACAATGATCTGCTAATTTCACACACACCGAAATTACAAAGAAAAAAATACGAACCGACTTTAAATACCACTAAAAACAGGCATTGCAAAAAGCTGACGCCGACGCCTACGCCGACGCACACGCCCACGCCCACGTCAACGCCCACACCCACACCCACACCCACACCCACCCCCACACCCACCCCCATACCCACACCCACACTCACACCCACAGACATATAGAACTAAGCTGCATGCGAAAGGAACTCATTTTTTTTTTGATCTGCTGGACAATGATCTGCTAATTTCACACACACCGAAATTACAAAGAAAAAAAAACGAACCGACTTCAAATACCACTAAAAACAGGCACTGCAAAAAGCCGACGCCGACGCCGACGACGACTTCGACGCTAACGCCGACGCCGACGCAGACGCAGACGCAGATGCCGACGCAGACGCCGACGCCGACGTCGACGCCGACGCCGACGTAGACGCAGTAGCCGACGCCGACGCCGACGCTGACGCCGACGCCGATGCCGACGCCCACTCCCACGCCCACGCCCACGCTCACGCTCACACCCACACCCACACCCACGCCCACACCCACACCCACACGCACACGCACACCCACACCCACACCCACACTCACACACACACCCACGCCCACACCCACACCCACATCCACACCCACACCCATATCAACATCCACACCCACACCCACACCCACACTCACACTCACACTCACACTCACACTCCCAATTCCACGCCAGAACTTTTCCTAAAAACTATCAGGACTCACCTTTTTTTTGATCTGCTGCAATGTGATCTACTACGGGAAGTTAGCAGATCATTTCTTTAATTGACATTTTTTGGGGTAAAAACACCAGAACTATTTCTAAAAACTATCAAGAACTATAGAACTCAGCTGCATGCGAAAGGAACTCACCTTTTTTTTTTGATCTGCTGCAAAGTGATCTGCTACGTAAAGTTAGCAGATCATTTTTTAATTAACATTTTTTGGGGTAAAAACACCAGAACTATTTCTAAAAACTATCAGGAACTATAGAACTAAGCTGCATGCGAAAGGAACTCACTTTTTTTTTGATCTGCTGGACAATGATCTGCTAATTTCACACACACCGAAATTACAAAGAAAAAAATACGAACCGACTTTAAATACCACTAAAAACAGGCACTGCAAAAAGCCGACGCCGACGCCGACGCCCACGCCCACGCCCACGCCGATGCCCACGCCCACGCCCACGCCAACGCCAACGCCCACACCCACACCCACACTCACACCCATACCCACACCCACACTCTCACCCACACCCACACTCACACTCACACTCACACACACCCACACCCACACCCACACTCACACTCTCACACACACACGCCAGAACTATTTCTAAAAACTATCAGGAACTATAGAACTAAGCTGCATGCGAAAGGAACTCACTTTTTTTTTTGATCTGCTGGACAATGATCTGCTAATTTGACACACACTGGCACACGGCAGGTTGTTAAAGTGTGGTCATAGCTATATAACCGCGTGGTTTCCCCGTGCTGCGCGGAATGCCGATGAGGTACATTTTTCCCAGGAGAGAAAGAATTTCGTTTTTGCGCATTCCTTGTCGATTAGTACATGTTCTGGAACATGATGCGATGGAGGCTTTTGTAAATATTATCGCTTGCAATGGCGTTGGTCTGAGATTGGTTTGCTTATAGTTTAGTATCTGCTTTAACAGCTGTGAGCGAAAATGGGCCAAATGTATGCAAAACGTGTTGGTTTATAATTTTACAATTACACGTTCCATGTTTGTAGCTTGTTTAGTTAATGTGACTTGTTGCAGGATCTAAGCAGTTACAAAAACCTGATTTCTTTTAATCCTCTCTCCAGTTTTCTTATGACTTCTATGTAAACTAGAATGGCTGTTCGGAACAAAATAATTGGTATAGATTTTTGGATGCTACTGTACACAACTTTGATGCCACTTTTTGTTGCTGTCATAGCCCCAGAATATACAAAATTTATTCTATAAGATTATATATGAGATCATCATCTGAATCTGTAAGGAAGTTTAAGGGCGTCAAAATTATGTATCTGTGGTGAGGCGTCCCATATCCTTTCCCCGTTCCCGCCTTATCCGCGAAGTATATATAAGGGGCCAAAGTCATTGATTATTTTCGCATTTCTTGTTGTTCTTTCTAAGATTGGCAATTATTGATCCTTTGTCTATTTCTGTTTTTCTATTCTGCATTTTTCTTTTTAATAGCTTCATGTTTTTCCAGGATATCTCGTCCTAATTGTCTCGACCTCGATCTCTATATTGCTTTTGTCTTCTGGCTTGAGTAGGCATCTATTATAAATAAAAATAATAAAACACTTACCTAAATAAATACACACTTTATATATGTCTTAAAATTGTAAGTAATCATTGTTTTTATAGACATATATTATAAATGGTATGTCTTTTTAACAACGACAGTATGTTGAGATCCGAAACCATAGAAGGTACAAGGACTTAGGGACTATTAGTTTTTTTTTGTATGAAGAATTTTAGCATAATCATTTTTTTGGTCAAGAGGGAGCTCTCCATAAAAATGAGTAATTTGGTTTGGTTAATGTGGATCATTTCAGCTTAGCTTGAGCATTTCAGCTTAATCACTATCACTATCATTTCATTGTATCGGAAGAAAAAATCAGTGACAAATTTAAAACCATGATGCTAATATGTTTTCTTGATGCAATTTTATATATACATTTATGTATGCAGCTTTACTTTGTTGATTGAATAATATTTTTATTTTTAAGTCTAGTCGTTCCACATTATTCTAAGCATGATTATTAATATATTACAATATAATAATTATTAACATACATTTGTTAGCGCATGGTGATTCACAATTAAATACAGGGTCACCTCAAAACTTTTAAATAGTAAATTTTTTGTGATCTTACCCACCTACAGCATCGCTCGAATATAGTACATCTCGTTTGAAAGAAAAAGTAATTAATTTCACAAAACACAAAGAGAACAAAAGTTGACACAAACTGTAATGATCGTTGCTTCACTAAAAACGAGACCAGCTTCAGTATTATACCGAGCACGAGTACCAGGCGTTGGTTTGCAACTGACTCCTAAGGACTTCTGACACATATATTTTTGTAAATAAACACATTTAATTTCAAGAAAGCATCAGAGAAAAAATATTACTCCTTTTAGCAAACGAACTTTCAGCCCCTATTTTTTAACCTTAACCATGGCTTATATGTACACTAATAGACAAGCTGTTCAGAACAAGATTGTGTCTCGGTACCTGGATGAGGTGGATATGAATTATGAGTTTCTAATTTGGGACGGGGCGAAGAAACTAGATAAATGCGTTAATGAGTTTTGACACCTATCTGTAAAGGCATAGCGCAACTTTTTGTATAGGCATCCGTATGACAGCTACAAAAAGTTAGTGGTCAGGTTGTGGTCTTCTGCGATTTCAAATATTTGTTCCATCCACCCAGTCTACTACATAGAAGTCATTGCCCTTAACTGATGAACTTTGATAAATGCTGATACACGTATTTCATTATTTTGATCAAGGACATTAAAGTTTACACCCACCGCGCCGTGCAAACTTTCACAATTGTTTTACATAGATTGAATTATTCAAAATCATTTCTTATTGCTTGCCTAGACTGTAAAATACACCTAATGTAAAAAATTTGTTCTAGCTTCGGTAATTTCAGCTGTGTGGATGAGTCAGTCACGCGAACAAGGCCCCATTCTTTATTTTTCTTTTTTTATCATATTGTACATACATAGATATACTACTTAATGCCTGTAATCCCGAAAGAAAGAAAGGCACTACTATGCCTACGGAGAACAGTACGCCAGTTGCTTCAGTCATCTCTACTATCATTAAACATTTCATGCAAGCTCGTCGGTTTCGAGTATTATAGACATGCCATATTTTTAATACATCATCAATTAGATCAGTGCACGTTCTCCGAGGTCGGAGTTTTTTTTATCACTCAGGTGGCCGACAAGCTCACGGCCCACCTGATGGGAAGCGGTTACCGCGGCCTATGGACGTGTGCAACACCAGGGGCGTCACACTCGCACTGCCAACCATGTAAAAACCTTCTAATGCCCTTCTTGAAGAACCCCATGTTGCAGTCACTGGGCAAAACCACAGCAGGGAGATCAATCCACAGCCTGAATGTGCGCGGAATAAAGAGCCTTTCATACTTAACTGTAAGCACCGTTTTCGATCGCAACATGTGAGGATGAATTCCGAGTCTGTGGCGAGCGGTGCGATGATAGAATATGGCCGTGGGCATCGTTACCACCTTCATTTTTAGGGTTCCGTAGCCAAATGCCAAAAAACGGAACCCTTATAGATTCGTGATGTCTGTCTGTCTGTCCGTCCGTATGTCGCAGCCACTTTTTTTAGAAACTATAAGAACTATGCTGTTGAAACTTGGTAAATAGATGTATTGATTGGACAGATTTAGTGGTGCAGCGTGACACGGACGTGGCTGTGGATACGCTGTATAACAAATTAAACAGTATAATCGATAAGCATGTGCCTTTAAAAAGTATACATCTAGTCATATATATGTATATCCGTCGTGGTACACTAGTGAAATAATATATTATATAAAATTAAAGTATTTTCACTTAAAAAAGTTTAAAATTTATGGACTACAATTTAATAGAGAATTATTTAAATATAATAGGACCAAAGTCAAGGATCTCATTGATGTAGCTTTTAAGAAGTATATGTATACAGTAGAGAATAATATCACTCGTGACCCGGCAGGTTTTTGGAAATATGTGAAGGACAAACGTAAAAATATACAGCAATGTAGAGAATATATCTATAATAATGTAACAGTCGAGGATCAGGGCGCGGTTGATGCCTTTGCGCAGTATTTTAGTTCGGTCTTTCATCCAAACATTCCGTTGCTGGATCCTGAAGTAGCTGAGCGAGAAGCAATTGACGCAGGATATAATTCCAACAGCTTTAGTGTGGGGCACATAAATGCTTCTGAATTAAGACGAGCTTTTCGGCGTCTGAAGCCATCCTCTGTGTGTGGTCCCGATAAC
The DNA here is from genome assembly GCA_946251805.1 of Cybosia mesomella. Lineage (NCBI taxonomy): Eukaryota > Metazoa > Arthropoda > Insecta > Lepidoptera > Erebidae > Cybosia > Cybosia mesomella. Next base: position 22,782,001 of record OX276401.1, read on the forward strand.
ATACCTGCGTTTTTACTTAAAGACTGTGTATCTGCCTTAGAGGAGCCGCTTTTGCTCATTTATAATTTATCACTCCAGCAGTGTGTATATCCTAGTGCCTGGAAAGTCTCTAGAATAACACCGATACCAAAGGGTGGTTCTGCGATCGATATCACTAACTTTGGACCTATAGCGGTGTTATCGATTTTTGGGAAGATGTTTGAGTCCGTTATAAATAATTGTATATACAATCACATTAATAAGTACATAGACAACTCCCAACATGAATTTCGCCCGGCCCGCTCTACCCTAACTAACCATATTGGGTTTGTTGATTATCTACGCTCTCGAGTAACAGCAGGCTGTCAAGTTGACGCAGCATATTTGGATTTTAAGAAAGCCTTCGATCGCGTGGATGATGACGTACTGCTAATGAAGTCTGCATCCTTGGGGTTCAATATGCAACTTCTTAAATTTATGGCAGATTATCTAAGAAATCGTAGACAGTATGTTAGAATTGGGAACCTCAAATCTCGCGAATTTTATACCAGGTCAGGCGTAAGCCAGGGCAGCAATCTAGGTCCAACTCTGTTCCTGATAATGATAATCGACTTGCCTGGGGTTCTTACTAACGCTGAGTGTCTTCTGTTTGCTGACGATCTAAAGCTGTTTCTTCCTGTCACTGATAGGACAGACTGTTCAACGCTCCAAGAAGAGATCGATACAGTTGTTTCTTGGAGTATAAAAAATAAACTTACATTTAATGTCTCCAAATGTAAAAGCATTATTACATTTACAAGATCCCGTGCTCCAATTGTGGCGACATATGAGTTGGCAGGAACACCACTAGAACGTGTCACCACAATACGCGATCTAGGTATAATTATGGACAGTAACTTAAATTTTCATGAGCATATGAAACACGTATGTAAAAAGGCAAACAGGTCTCTGGGATTTATAATTAGAACTTCTTTCCACTTTGCCAATATTGAAGTTATAAAGGTATTGTACACTGCCTTTGTTCGTAGTGGGTTGGAGTTTAACGCAATCGTATGGAATCCCACAGAACAACTGTACATACTGATGGTTGAGAGAGTTCAGCGTAAATTTGCTCGATACCCCTATGGATACTATCCATTTCTTTACCCTTCCATCTTCGTGTCAGGGATGATCGGTCTTGATACATTGCGACTTAGGCGGGAGTTAGCGCACGTCATGCACTATTATTTACTCCTAAATTCTAAAGTGGACAACCCTTCGGTGCGTGAATGTATCCACTTCTATGTGCCGGACAGGTACATGCGGGGCACTGGACGGCGACAGCATCAGCTCTTGACTTGCCCACCAGCTTGGCGCTTTTTGGTATGGAATAGCCCTACTTACAGAGCTGTTCAGTACCTGAATGACTTTTTGAAAAAGAATCCAGATGCGGACGTATTTTATGATAAGCCAGGTGTCTTTGGTACAACTGTGAGAGAATATTTGAGTAACTTATAGTATTTGTATGCCTAAAATGTAACGTATTTCTTCGTATTTTTAATAATTTTATAATTTCAATTTCAAATAATTACTTTAATGTAATATATATTTATGCAACTGACTGCAAATAAGCGCTTTGTTGCAAACTGTAAGCTTATATTGCTAATAACTAGGACGGTTACCAGCTTCGCAATCAACCCAAACTTAAGCGTAGCGAGATTTGCCTATTCAACAATAGGTCAACGTGACCGGTCGACTTTTTCCATTGATTTGGTTTTTCCGTGATTATTCCTCGATGGTACGTCGGACATCAACTTTCGACCCATAGAAACACTCAGCAAATTGAGCTTGATAACCGTGCCAAGTTTGGTCAAGATCGATCGAGCCGGCTATGAGGAGTATGGTTTCACGCGAAAACCCGATTTGTGGAGAAAGACGCTTCGCTCGCCTTCGGCTCGCTACGCTTAATAATGAATAAATAAATAAATATTCTGTGAACCGCATTTAGATTTTCACACAAAAATAGATGAAATCAATAGAGATAGATCCAAAAAAAATTTTCATCTAATCCATACGTGTGGGATGGGATATCTATGGATAGGTCTTCAAAAATGATATTGAGGTCTCTTATATCATTTTTTTCTAAACTGAATGGTTTGCACGAGAGGCACTTCCAAAGTGGTAAAATGTGTGCCTAAAAATAGATGAAATCAACTGTAACTTATAAAATAAGAGAATGATAAAACTAAAAAAAATATATGATGTACATTACTATGTAAACTTCCACCGAAAATTGGTTTGAACGATATCTAGTAAGTAGTTCTTTTTAATACGTCATAAATCGTAAACCGCAATTTACCTTTCATTTAGTAAACTCAAATACAATAATTTTACTTGCTGCTACGGAATCCTTCATGGGCGAGTCCGACTCGCACTTGGCCGGTTTTTTTACAAATTACTACCACTGGCTAAAAAGGATCGTTCAAATGACGCAAATTTGCGTTATTGACCTGGCTGGTGATATTTTGGACGCAGATTTGCATCATTGGCCACGAATCGGTTAATCCTTGTGTGTCCTCATCTTTATAATACATCCCACGTCACCACTAGTCTTCCTAAAAATAGATATGAATAGCGCTTTTTATCATCTCTTTAGGTAGGCTGAAGTGACCTTTAGGCAGATATGAATGAAGTGATCCTCAGTGGAGTAGAATATAAGGGCCACCTTATCTTCCCGTGGGTGTCATACAAGGTGACAGAGGGTTCTCCACCCGTCAGTAAATGTTAAGTTGATGAGAAAATGCTTGGTTGACGGTACTAGGATGGTTTCTTATTAGGAATTCCACGTTATGGAACCAGCGTGAGTAATTGAAACCCTAGATAGCCCCGGGCGAAGAAGAGGAAAAAAGCAGGCAAGTTGACCCCGTGCTCTGCGGCAGCTTCGTCTTCTTCATTCCAATTAGAGCGGGGTATCTCGTTTCAAGCTATCTCCCTAAGTAAAAGTTTAAGTACGAGTTGATGCATATAACAAATGCAACACACACACAAATTTACTTAATCTCTCTCTCTCTCTCTCTCTCTCTCTATCACCTACACTTATTCTATAAGTAATATGTGTACACGCATACTCCTCTCACATGATCTCTAAAACACACGCACATTCAGACTCAGTAACATCATCATCTTAGCGTTGTGTCCCGATTGCATCCGAGGCCACATAAAAAAAGCCGCTCAAGTGCGAGTCGAACTCTTCCGCCGATGGTTCCGTACCTACCCATTATACCGCCATAATAAAATTGGTATTATTTTTATTGTTTTATGAATCAGTCAACACGATAAAAAGATATGGGTAAATTTAGTTTTTTGCTAAAACTTGTAAACCAGAAGTACCTTTTTTTTTTATGTGAGTCCATTGGTACGCAAGTCAGCCATCACGATGTTAAACCAACATTTCTTGAGCCTCCACCTCCTATCATGGCCCGGCGATATTTAGACTCAGCATACACATATATATTTGACGGCCTTTGTGGCGTAGCGGTAGTGCATTCGACTGCTACGACAGGGGGCGCGGGTTCGATTCCCGCTCATTGCAAATATTTGTATGCATGAATATGTCTATTTGCATTGGTCTGGGTGTTTCTATGTATAATATGTATGTATTTACAAAAAAAAAGTATATAAGTATGTTTATCCGCGTTCTAGAACCCATAACACAAGCTAGTTAAACTATGCTTACTTTGGGTCTAGAAAGCGCTGTGTAGAATGTCGTAGAAAATTTCTTATTTTATTATATTATTATTATTATATGTATAAACAACCCTTTTTTTTTTTTTTTATCGTGCGGAAATCCCTTCGGATACCCCCCCACCGGCCAGCGGGGGCGGTTATGTCGGGCTTGCACCGACTAAAACCGCACGCCGTCTCGGGTCCTCAGACGCCGGGGTGTAAGGTTACCCATAGAGCATATCCCTCGCACCTCGACTGACCCTGGGCCGTCTCACCACTGACAGCATCGCTCATCCTGTCTCCTCTGAAAGCAGAGGAGTACGGAGAGCGATGTGTTCCCGCCACGTTGGGTATTGGCCGACGATCAATGCCAACCCTATGAAGGGGTGAAGGGGAAGCCATTGACCGCCGCCCAGGGTGTACCGGCCGCTCCGATTCCGTTCCCCCCGGACTGCAGCGGGATCGGAATCGGAGCGACACTCGAGGAGGTTACCCAACACACACCCCTGTATAAACAACCCTCATGGTTCTTTTTCATTTATACTTGTGTCAGTCTCTTACTTACTGTAGGACTGACATAGTCTTCTATTACCAAATATATATTACTAGTGCACAATATAGGCTAGAGGATTACTTAAAATGTGTAGCTAATTTAAACCCGTGAAGATTTATTAATAGTAAAGAACAGCTATAATCATGATTATACCCTTGAAAATGATTTCCCATCCAAGTAGTTTTGGCTGCCTACCTTTAACCGGCCATGTAGGTAAACCGGGGTTGATGATTGATAGAGTACTTAGAGGTTGCCTCACACTGGCCTCACCAATCAAAGTCAGAGCATAATAAAACTCTGAGGAATAGGGCTCCATGTGTCGCTACGCTCTTGGAGTCGCCACGAGCTCTCCTACCCAATGTGTGCTTTTCATAAATCTTGTGATTTTCTTTTGTTGATATCCCCTGCGAATGTATACTCACAGATATTACTTACGAGTATATCTGATTATTATATACCAGAGGTACTAACACTAACACTAAGTCAACAATCTGAACAGTCATTATCTTTTCAAAATGTATCAACCTTCAACAAATATCCTGGTCTAGCAGAACTAGGGATCATTCCTATTGGCATGTTCATGAACTTATATATCTACTTTCAAACCGATTAATATGAATTTCAAATTGACCTTCAAAGTTAGAATTTCAAATGGTAATTTCTTAGGATTCAGTCACGTGGATTTATTTAAAAGTTTATACACAGAACAATATGGGGCTCTGAAGTTTATTAACAATATTCACGTGGTCATTTCATCTTATCAAGAATGCCCTCAATATCGTTTACGGGACTTGCGGGTTGGAGAAAACGTGGTGGCGCGCAGCCGTGAGGCGAGCGACGCAGGGCGGCTCGGAGACCGCCCGCCCTGCCAGTCGCGGCGTAACCTGCCGCCTGCGCGCACCTTGCGCCTCCCGCGTACCACGATCAATACCGTGTTAGCCAACAAATAATGCCTAAAAAAGTTACATAAACCGTACAATACATCTTCAGAATTCGTAAGCCGCCATCTTACCCTAATAGTTAGTGCCGCAATTCGCAATGCTTGAACGCTTTTGTCAACACCATAAAACATGGCCACCATCAAAAACACATGATTGCGTTTAGGGAAACGTGAGCAATTCTCAGTCGGTCTTCGCTACCAAGACCATAATGTAACACATGTAAATATATTCCGTATTTATATTTTCAAAAATCCTGTTACGTAAATGGAAACAGATCGCGTTCGAAATCGATAAGTTATTAAACGATTTATGAATACGATTTGATTACCACTTGTATTTGTAATACATAATATGTTCATATTTACATGATTTTACGAAATTTTTGACAGGTATATTGTTAATTAAAATCCCATTTAATTATAAACCATGGTTCGTTATGCAAGACGAGTGAGTATCTTTCTGTTAATTAGATTATCTAGGGATATTATAGTTTCCCTAACGTGGGAGACATTTACAGGATTCGCTTTCATTATATAACGCCATCCTGACTGAAGTGACGTAAGCTTATTAGACAGGTGAGTCCCAGATTTGATTTTTCATGTATCATTAATGTTTCGTCTACTGATAAAATCGAATTAATATATAAATATTTCCTCTAAAATACCATTGCATTTTTGTTATGTTTTTTAACAGATAAAGAAGATTTTACTTCGGTGTGTAAAAATGTAAATAATCATTGTACCTACATTTTTGTTTGTTCCGTGTTGTTGCCCCCGCACTAAGGACTTCCGAGACGAACTTCCAGGTCTATTAGATAGTTAGGGGTACAGATAAAATATATGGAGGTTGACATGGATTTCTATGTCAATAAGTAAATATAAAAATTAGAATGCGTTACGCTCTTGCCGCTATCACCACGTTGCCGTTGGCGCATGACTCGCGTCGCTGGGAAATAGACAGTTGCAGAATATTAATGCTCACGAGATTATATTTACGTCGCTCTGTAACTGTCTCATACATTCTATTTTGACGATCAGTACGAGTCGCTACTCTATGATGAAAAGCCTTAGACTTATTTTGTTTCTTTTAAGGACCCGAGTAGGCTCGGAATATTTAAATATGGAACAATTTATTCTAATTGTAGCAAAAGGTGGAGTATTGTTCCTTTTATAAATCGATATACAAAAAACCACCCTTTGTAGTAGATAATATAGTTTTATTTACACTCGTAGCTCGAATGCCGGTCATTGTTTGTGTGCTCAGCGCTCGGAGATACTCTAGTTCCTCTGACTTGTATACTCGTACATTTTTTATTGCTAAATCTTTACGTACTTTTTTCCCAATTAAGTAATTTACGATGGGATCCAGTAGTGGACTTCTTTCCTGTTCGTTCGGCGCTATTAAGGAAATTCTAGTTAATTCCTTTTCCTCCTCTTACTAATATGCTTAAATTCGGCGGATGATCCACCCTGATCTGAAAAAATGAGGCAGATGCAATATTCCTTCAGCGTTATGACGACGCAACTGCTACAATGTTACCTATACTTTTATTATAAAGTATCATATGTTACACGATACGCAATTCAGACTTTATGTGATTCTGTACGATTTATTTATTCTATACCTACAATAAACTTTTAGCATATACCTACTTACTTAGCATTTTAGTGCATCTATTTCTCCTATAGCGTGAAACCAAAATTATAGCTTTGGAAATTTTATGAATGTAAGATCGCATTTTCCCCTGTTTAAACCGACGATAGTGCGCGGTAGCATTGTAGAAATGGCTCCATAGAGTGCCATACAACACTTAGCGTGTTGGAGGCCCCACCAAGATCTTTAGAGCCCAAGCCGGAAGCTGACCTCTTCTGCAAGCCAGTACACCTGCTGATTGACAAACGAGACTCTGGCGTGGTACAGGCTTGGAGCAGTTTATGTAGGCAGGCGACGATGCCTCATCACCTTGTGATCAGGTTACATCATGAGGTGATGAGTTGGTGCACTTGCTTTCTCGTTACAGGCTTTGCTACCGCGCTCGGGAGGCATAAAAGCCGTATAAGTCAAACCAAAAGGAAGAGAAGGAGTAAGCGGCCTCCAGGTTTCTAGGTGAAGGTCTTGGATACAACCGGGAACAACGCTTAGAAGATGATGATAATATGAGCGTGCTATAGAGGACTGAGAGCTAGACAACCGTCTCGTGGAAATGCGATCTAATATGGGGTAGGTATGTCTCCGAGGTATGCGTGATATTGTAACTTACAGGCTTCTGAAGCAGCACAATACAGTCGTTTTCATTATATAAATTGTCTAATTTACTTAATTTAACGAGCAAGTGAAGCAGTCTCTATTTCACCTGGCCGGTTTCATGTTCATCCGCAAGCTGTGCCAACAATTTATTACATCTCTACTTTCCTAGTATAAAATTATATTATGTTACTTAGATTTCTGGTATTCCTAAATCAAAAAATCTTTTAAAAAAATGGACACTTAGAACAAGAAACATAAGAAACAGGAACCTTTTTTTTCATGCGGTAATCCCGCAGATACATCCCCGCTGGCTAACGGGGGTGCTGATGTCGCTTTCGAACCGACTAAAACCGCACGCCATCTCGGGTCTTCAAACGCCAGGGTGTAAGGCATGAGCTGGCTAGGGCCAGGGCGGCGAGAAGTGTCGTGCGGTGTTCCGCAGGGGTCGGTCCTAGGGCCACTCCTGTGGAACATCGGATACGACTGGGTGCTGCGCGGTACGTTGCTCGAGGGTGTCAGCATAGTCTGCTATGCTGACGACACCCACGTTATGGCGCGGGGAGCAACGTACCGAAGCGCGGCACTGAAGGCCACGGCAGGGGTTGCTCAAGTCGTGGGTCGAATACGGCGGCTGGGACTCGAGGTGGCTCTCCACAAATACTAAATTTATTCTTTCATTCATAATCAGGCAAAAAGTGCAAGAATTTTGAGTGACCATAATTACTGCTAACCTCGTTACCAATAAATTCTATGAATATAATTGTTTCTTCATGTCAAATATCTACTAGATACCACATTTTATGTTAGTTGGGCATTGTGTAAAATGAGGAAGTAAGTAGGTATAGCTTAAAGTCTAAATGAAAGCCGATATCAGGTACATGACTATAGGGGTGTGTGTTGGGTAACCTCCTCGAGTGTCGCTCCGATTCCGATCCCGCTGCAGTCCGGGGGGAACGGAATCGGGCGGCGGTCAATGGCTTCCCCTTCACCCCTTCATAGGGTTGCATTGATCGTCGGCCAATACCCAACGTGGCGGGAACACATCGCTCTCCGTACTCCTCTGCTTTCAGAGGAGACAGGATGAGCGGTGCTGTTAGTGGTGAGATGGCCCAGGGTCAGCCGGGGTGCGAGGGATATGCTCTATGGGTAACCTTACACCCCGGCGTCTGAAGACCCGAGACGGCGTGCGGTTTTAGTCGGTGCAAGTCCGACATAACCGCCCCCGCTGGCCGGCGGGGGGGTATCCGAAGGGATTTCCGCACGATAAAAAAAAAAAAAAAAAGGTACATGACTATATCTAGCTGATAAAAAAACACATTTTTTTAGCGTGTGGAAACCCCGGGAACTACCATCGGTGCCGACATGAAAAAAATCACATGGGGATTTTTTATCTTTGATAGGCCAGTGTTTTATCACTATGTCGTTTCTACAAATAAATTTATCTTTATCTTTTATCTTTGACACCTACTCAGTGATAATAATATTGTTGATGATGGAACACGCTTAGCTAGAAGAGCTTATAAAGAAGCAACCTATACCCAGAGCTTTCCAGTAATACAGACACAGATAAGAAGTTCTACTTCTTACCAGTTAGTTTCGTGCGTGTGAGTGGAATATCTCTCCATCTCTGACATCAAACATCAACTCAAAATTATCACTTGCTGTAATCAAGGAGTATGGAAAATTTCTGTACTCCTTGGCTGGAACGCGTGTCTTTTATTTCAATCCTGCGTTCATAATTTACTTTGAAATAAAACTATTTTTAACGGATTCTATCGTAATTTATTTGATGTTATTTTATATTTTACATGTATCCCGATGTCTCGGTTGCTTTTCAGCAGCCATGGTCACGGGGAGACTCTGGGAGATTTACTTTACTTAGTTAACTTTATTTAGTTACTTTAATTTGTGATAACTTAACAATAAAAGTTTTATTACAAACTTTTTTAACGCGACAAATGAAATCTTACTAATAATATTACTAGCCGAACTTTCTCGATTTTACGGCACATTAAAGTTCGGTTCCAATATTTAAATTCTGGCTTGTCAGTAGATCAGTTTGTTAGTGTCAAATTAATTTATTGTCTACTACCATGGACTTACAATGTTTCAAATCAACACGAAAATTTTATGATTCTAGCTCATCGGGAAATAGCCTAAAGGATTTGATTCCTTTAAGATTGTTTAAATATGCATAAACGATTGTATCTTTTACAAGATATTTTTTTCCAACTTCAAGAGATCGCAGACTATTTACAGATATTTCATATAAATTTATATCTAGCTACGCGTTCCTGAGAATAACTTTTTGGCAGACAGATGGACAACAAAGAGATCCTATAAGGGTTCCTCTTTCCTTTTGAGGTATGGAACCCTAAACAGGTTTCTAAAGGTGTCTACGTATGTTGAAATGGTTCTTTCCTTTACGTTAGATCGACGCAGTAAATATATAATACTTAACCTTCAACGTCTAACTTTGTGACCTTTGTTTTTGAATCCTATTTTGCGATAGCTTCAGTATTGATTATGTTAAACTAGAGGCTCGAATATATTGTACTTAGTATGTATTTACATGGTTATAAGGCGAAACTTTGGTATTAACTGGCTAGTTAGAATCGATAATTACATAGGTGTATGTAGGTATACTCGTATACTAGCTTCAGTTCGCGAACTTTTTCCATGGATTCCAAAATTGGGTACAGAGAGAATTTAAATATGTGTTAAAGTTTATCAGTTATCGGCATAAAAAGTATGCTATATAATTCAGATTATTTTGAAAGTAGAAGAAGCGAAAGACGTATGCCAGGATCGTAGCAAATGGAGAGATGATGGGCCCTAATGTGAAAGAGGGGGGCAAGATGGTAGTGGCTCCCGTAAAAGTCAAGATACATTAATCTATAAAGAATATAAGGAGTAGGAGAGCCGGTAACATGTTCCAAAGTGTATCCTATCCTATGATGATGATGACAGATGGTATGTAAGGATAAGTGCAAATTTTCAGATAAAAAAAAAAATTACGGAAGTCATATTTGGTGTCTTTGAGCAATAATTAACACAACAGATGATAATAGACTATTATAATATATATAATGACTTATATAATGACTATGGAAATAATCTACACAAAGCGATTTCTTATTTGCGATGATTCGGGCATCATAGTAGAATAGGAAACAGCTAACGAAATGTAGATTTGAACATATCTTTGTGGACCCCTTCACGATATACAAGCGTGAGTTCATAATAGATGGGTAAATTCAAGTCAATGTGTTTTATGCGAGCATTCAAACACCAAGGTTCATCTTCCAAGTTTATGTTAATAATTTTAAAAGAAAAACTCGATTAGCGATTCGTATTTGCAAACTTAACCTTTCGTGAAGTACGATGGAATGTAGGTCATGGCACGACGAAACCTTTGGTCGGCGCGCGTTGATTTCAGATATAGCTTCTAGTTTAGTTTTTGGACCTTAGCCTAGTTTTCACTAAGTTGGTTTATGGATATAAACGCTGACTAAATAAAGCTCAGCGCTCCACGTGTTTGTATTGTAACTTAGGTTCAATTATATCTTTTGAAGGTCTGTATAATGCCCATATCAAAGGAGTTTTTTTTTTTTATACGTGCGGAAATCCCTTCAGATACCTCCCCGCTGGCCAGCGGGGATGGTTATGTCGTGTCTCGACTAAAACCGCACGGTGTCCTCCCCAAGTGTCCGTTGCCGGGCACCCCGGGTAAGCCCTCGAAAGGAAAACCCCAGGGTTGCCGGCGGACTTTGGCCGCCACCGCAGCCTCGCCTGGTGGGGTCGGGTTTTATCCCGCTTCGGTGAGTTGGCAGGCGTGTGACGACACGCCTCCGCCACGGCCTGCTTCTGTAAGGACGGCGAGTTGGCCAACTGTAGTCCTCAGGCCCCGATCATGGAGGTCGGTAGTCCCGGGCGTAGATGAGTCTGCGGCGTCCTCGCCGCGGACTGCGAAACTCGGGGGGCAGGGTTCTCTCCCGCTCCCTCTCCGCCGTCTCTTTCGCGTGCATTACCTGCTCGCAGAAAGAGGCGGCGGCGTGCCACTTGCTCCCGTCGGAGACCACAGCCCTCACCATGGTCTCCAACGAGAGAACGTCCACGCCCAGGACCGCAACGAGATCCCGGCGTTGACTCGCCCACGCAGGGCACTCCACCAACGTGTGGAGCGCCGTGTCTTCGCCAGGATCCTCGCAGTGCTGGCACTGCGGCGTTGTCTCCCGGTGGATACGCCACAGATACTTACCGAAACACCCGTGTCCGGTAACCATCTGGCACATCCGGTAGGAGAGGTCCCCATGGTCCCTCTCCAACCACTCCTTCATGATCGGTCTCACCGCCGCAATGGTGGATTCCCCCACCTTGGGTGCTCAAGTCGCACCCTCCATGTCTCCATGAGTTCCTGGCGGAGCAGGGACCGCTGAGCCCTGATTTCTCGGGGCTCCGGCCTATGACCCCGCTCCAGCGCCTCCTTGCGCCACTGGTACAGCAGCGCAAGGGCTCTCGCTTCCAGGTCCCATGGAGGGGTCCCGGCTAGGAGACATGCCGCCTCGACGGAGATCGTGCGATACCCCCTGATGACTCTGACGGCCATCGCCTTTAACGGGCTGTTTAGAACAGCCACGTTGCGGGCCGCCAGAGTTTCCGCCCATACGGGGGCCCCGTATAGGGCCATGCTTCGCACGATCCCCAGGTACAGTCTCCTAGTGGGGGCGTTGGGTCCCTTAACGTTGGGCATCAGCCGCGATAGCGCGGCCGCAGCCCCCCTCAGTTTCGGGACCAGACTTCGGAGATGAGGTCCGAAGTCCCATCGGCTATGCCGATGCTTACGCCCCCTACGGTTATGCTGGTTCCCGCAGGTGGCCCCCTCCGAGGCCCGTGAAAACACATAGCCTCGGATTGGTGGAGTGCCACCTCGAGTCCCAGCCGCCGTATTCGACCCACGACTTGAGCAACCCCTGCCGTGGCCTTCAGTGTCGCGCTTCGGTACGTTGCTCCCCGCGCCATAACGAGGGTGTCGTCAGCATAGCACACTATGCTGACACCCTCGAGCAACGTACCGCGCAGCACCCAGTCGTATCCGATGTTCCACAGGAGTGGCCCTAGGACCGACCCCTGCGGAACACCGCACGACACTTCTCGCCGCCCTGGCCCTAGCCAGCTCGGGTAAACTATGGCCTTCTCGGATAGGTATGCCTCGACAATGCGGCGGAGGTAAGGAGGCACTCCGTGATACGCGAGCGCCTCCCTAACGCAGCTCCAGGGTAGGGTGTTGAAGGCGTTTGCGATGTCGAGAGACACCGCCACTACCACCCCACCCCGCGAGACTACTTCCTCCGCCAGGCGCCTAACGCGCATGATCGCTTCCACGGTGGAGCGCCCCCGGCGGAAACCTAACTGGTTGTCCGCCAGATCTGGCCCCACGTTCGTGAGATGCTCGACGAGGCGCTCTGCAATAATCCGCTCAAAGAGCTTGCACACCTCGTCGAGCAACACGATCGGCCGGTAACCGGATGGCTGATCCGCCGGCCGCCCCGCCTTCCGGATAAGGACCAGTTTCCCCGTCTTCCACGCCTTTGGAAACTGGCCCCTTTCGAGGCATGCGCTAAAGAGTGCTACCAGTCGAGGCCCTAGTTCCTCAAGGGCCAGGACCCATGCTCGGCCTGGAATGCCGTCGGGTCCGGGGGCAGTGTATTTCCGGGCTTTAAGCCGGAGCACTGCTACCCCCAGTTCACTCTCCCTGACTTCGGGCACATCGCTCTCGCTATTATTAGCGTCAGGCGCCTAAGGCGGAGCCATACGCGGAGGAACATGCTCCTCCGCTCTCGCTGGGAACAAGGAGCCCAGTATCCCCTCCAGCCGCTCCGGCTGGAGGCTCTGGGTCAGTAGGGGCGCCCTTGGGCGGATTTTGCCCCTGACCGCAAGGTAAGGGCGCCCCCATGGGTTCTGCTCCAGAGACTCCAGCAGCTCTTCGCGGGCCCGCCGTTTGGCCTGCTTAATGGCTACCTGGAGGGTCCTCTTGGCCCCCTTGTACGCCTCATATAGCTCCGCCTCTCGGGCTGCCGCATCGTCTGGGCGGCGACGCCTCCGGCGAAACCTGGTGTACTGGCGGCGAGCGGTCACGCATGCTGCTCGCAGCTGTGCGATCTCCGCTGACCACCAGTACACCTGTTTCTTTGCCGGGCTGGGCTTAACCCTAGGCATCGCCGCATCGCAGATATGCGACATGGCTCTCCTGAACCATTCGGCCTCTGCGTCGACATCGGCAGGCCTGGCCGGTGGCATATCAAAGGGGTAATGTAAGTAACTATCTACTTAATCACTTTGCCCGGTCAATATGAATACTATGAATATGACGCATTCAGTTTATCTGTTTTGCTAATTGCCTAAGATATTTATTTTCAATTTTTTTTTTTTTTTTTTTTTTAAAAGGGCTGCGCCCGCGCGGAGGTCGGTAATCTTTTTTCCAAACATACACCAATTTTAAGTCTGGTCAAGACCATTCTAATGGAAAAAAATCCGTTCCCGCAGGGGGAACGCACAGGTAGATTTCGTGAAGCAATTATTATTATTTTATATAGAGAGCTACGGACTTTAGACTTTTTTTCTCGAGAACGGTAACTTTTAGCGCAAAACTTTTCAGACATTTATTTTAGACTTAAAAATGGCCTATCGATTAAAAATGTTTCCGACGGCAAGAATGTTCACCGGTTAGAATTTATGATTTTTTTCCCGAAAAAATTTGGTTTTTCCCCCCTCCACTTTTAATTAAAGTTTTAATCTTATAGGTTTATAATTAAAAGTTGTTGGTATTCATGTATACTATAGGATAAAATTAGAACGGTTCGAATATCTTTCATGGAACGTGAAATTTTGAGGAAAAACTGATTTCACAAAAAGTGAGGCCCTACCGTCCCCTTAGGCCGGATTCCACCCGTTCACGAACTTAAACTAAGTTTACACCCAAGCAATTTTTGACCGCAGTTTGAAAGCGATCGGGGCATAAATGCGACCGTGAGAGTGCCGCAAATTTTGGGAAGTGGAACCATACATACATATATATATATATATATATAAACTTTTTGACCAGTGGTCATTTCGGACTCAGGGGGTCATAACTAGACCTCCTATGAAGAATTTTTTTTAAAATTTGACAGTAGTCAAGAAACCAATACCCGAGACGGCGTGCGGTTTTAGTCGGTGCAAGCCCGACATAACCGCCCCCGCTCGCCGGCGGGGGGGGGGTATCCGAAGGGATTTCCGCACGATAAAAAAAAAAAAAAAAAAAAGGTAGATCGATTTCATCCAAATCTACCTAAAAAGCGGCCAAGTGCGAGTCGGACTCGCCCATTAAGGGTTCCGTAGCAGCAAGTAACATGATAACGTATTTTTTTTAATTTTAATATTTGAGTTGATTGAATGAAAGCTAAATTGCGGTTTATCATTTATGACGTATTTAAAAAAACTACTTACTAGATCTCGCTTAAACCAATTTTCGTTGGCAGTTTACATGGTAATGTACATCATACATTTTTTTTAGCTTTATCATTTTCTTATTTTAGAAGTTACAGGGGGGGGACACACATTTTACCACTTTGGAAGTGTCTCTCGCGCAAACTATTCAGTTTAGAAAAAAATGATATTAGAAACCTCAATATCATTTTTGAAGACCGATCCATAGATATCACACACGTATGGGTTAGATGAAAAAAAAAAATTGAGTTTCAGTTCTAAGTATGGGGACCCCAAAATTTATTGTTTCTTTTCTATTTTTGTATGAAAATCTTAATGCGGTTCACAGAATACATCTACTTACCAAGTTTCAACAGCATAGTTCTTATAGTTTCGGAAAAAAGTGGCTGTGACATACGGACGGACAGACAGACAGACATGAAGAATCTATAAGGGTTCCATTTTATGCCATTTGGCAACGGAACCCTAAAAACCGCATCAAATTCCGTTTGGTAGTTTTTCGTTTAACAAATATTATTGGCACTGAGCGGGTATCGAACCCGCGCCACCTGAAGTAGCAGTCGAATGCACTACCGCTACGGCACAGAGGCCGTTGAATGAGAAGGAAAGCATGGTTTCACCACAACCACCACCTACAATATAGTTTTACCATCTATAATTCAAATATAATAATAGTATTATGGCTTGCCAGCCGCGTTCATATTAACCCAACATCAAATATTCATATCAATGTCTAGAACTATTCGTTTGATACTTTAATAATATCAGGCATACGTTTATAAGTGTGCTTATAAGTGGGTCGATCTCACCAATCCGGACATAAACTGCAGTGGACGACCTGGAAGGCATTTAATAGATTAAGGTCTCAGTTATGCTGTCGCAGGCCAAATCGGGTAAAATCGTGTTACCTGGATGCAAGGGGTGTAGCAACTCTGCAAACGATGGACTAACCTTGTCATGTTCACTGTACCTCAACACCTGCATAATTGCAAACTTGAACGGAGCGACTGAAGTAGTGGTCAATGTCGCCGAGTTTTAGGCTGGATATCACTGGACAGTGGACACATCTGGGCTGGACATCATTTAAGTTTACTATGAGAATGCTACCATTGACACGAGGAAGAACTAAAAGAAGCCAAATTGGTTGTGAAAAAGGGTCACAAAAAGACGGTTCTGGTTGCTTCAGATCAGAACACCCGGAAGTTGCAGGCCTTTAAGTTCGTGAGGAATGTAACATATATGGTAGGTAACAAAAAGTTAGAAACTGTTGTTTTTATCTACCCCGGATTGAAAAAGGTGTGGTAGTGGTAATTCCTAAACCTATTTTAGATGCTTTTGATTTAGCTAGTTTTTATGAATTTCCATACTTTTTTAATTCAGTTATTCTATGAATACATAATTTTTGCTATCCATTTGTGGTGGTACAGGGCCAGATATGTGATCGTCTATATATATTTGAATCTATGTATAAGAGCTTGGTTGCTTCATTATAGGATAATTTCAGTGCTTATGAGTTTGAGGATAGTCTTTGTGGCAAGTGTATTTAATCCAATCACGTCTGATTATGCGAGTGTGCAATGTAGTGATGGTATTCCCAAAATAACAAGTCATATATGCACTTCAGTCTACTTTAAATGTACCCTTTAGGTATTTACAAAAAAAAAAGGTTGTTAAGATCTCAAGAGAAACTTGTCTGGATTTAGTAATGTACTGAGGCAAATTAGGTCTAGTAAGTGCTCCAATGCGCGTATATGACTGTTAATTGAGTCAATGGCAAAACCATCTTTGCTGCCCAAATCACTCTGGCATTTACGGGGATTTCCTACGGCCTGGCTCAAGGCTTCCACGCATGGAATTATGGGGCTCGAATTCAACTCCTTTTCATGCACAAAGCTACCTTGCCCCAATACCATGGCATAGTTTTATATTATATTTTTATATATCGGTTAGGGTTCTATTCGGCTGAACAGAGGTCGGAGTTGATTCGTTATGAGAGGAATGTGTGTATTTTGATGCCCAGATTTGCTAGCTAGCCGCCGACAACCTTTGCACAGTTCAATTCTGACCCAGAATTGCGTTTTAAATTCAGGCCGATCTCAAGATCAACTGTGGCGTCGGATACACAATGAAGATCCTTTTATCGTGTAGATGTCCATTATGATCTCCCGCGAGGGAGCTTCACTCGGTCTGCGCCCTAGTGGAGTTAAAGTTCCACACTAGTTGCAAATTTTAATTCATATAAAATATGCTATCCTTGACTATAAGCATTGAAATAATCACTATCTCACAAATTATTAAACAGACCAAATAAATTTAGTGTCCAAATTTTGTGGTAAGGTCATGATCTCTAAGTCTGTTAAAAAAATTGATTTAAAACTTACTACACTCGATTTCTCCACCATTCTCGTATTTTGTGTTCAATTGCGACCATCGACTCAAAGTTCAATTATATATGCAATGTATGCTTGATATCAATTAAAAAAAAAAAGAAAACTCTATGATCACTAAAACTATATAGTGTCTGAGTATAGTTTGAGCTATTACTTGAGTCTTAGATAGAACTGGCTTTGCTCAGTAAAGATCAGATAGAAGTTTAGCTTATCCGACCTTAAAATTCAATTGTAGAAATTCTAGTTTCGTGTATAGATTTGTAAAAATAGCTTCGGTGTGTACGATGGGGTTTTGCGGATGGAGCTTGTATTTGTACTTTATCTAAATGGTAATTCTCGTTCTGCGTGATTTTATGAACTGAATAATTATGATGCTTAAAACTCCATTTTACCTTAACTACATGGGGAAGGGAATTAATTCTAGACCATTGAAATTGCAGAAATATGAGATTAATAATTATTTATTTTATAACGAAATTATTCGAATCTGAGTTGATTATTTAGATTAGATATGACAGATTAAAGTCACATCTAACCGAGCTTTCTGTTCCTAGGCATTCATATTTTAAGGGAAAAAACGTAAGCTCAAACAAAAAAACCCTTAAATGCCGTATTACTTAATTCTAGCACAATTATTCACACAAGACTTAGATCTATTTATAATAAAGAGACATACACAGTAAATTACACGGTTATTGTGTGTTTGATGAGATGCTATTTATGTGATGATTATACTCCAATCTAATCTAGGATAATCGGTCTGAACTTATGTCTGGCTATTGGCTCAGTACATAATGATATATATATGCATATATATATATATATATTTTGATTTTATTAATATAATTTTAATAGTGACTTTACATACATGAGAATGGTTTTGTTTAGAACTAGAATACCCTGATTATGTACTCGGTTAATCATCATTTGTTACCAAGCACTTTATTTCGAGAAGACTCCTTATTATCTTTGAATATTTATACACCTCATCTCACACAGACATGGTTTAAACAGTTTATACACATTATGTACACATCTCCTCATAACTTTGTTCACTTGTCCATAGTTTACTGTATCTTTCGTGAAACGTAAATGCTGATCATTTCAATATTTTTAAATAGGTGATGGTATCGATTCTAATGGTATTTCTGCCATCCTCATCTCTATCATTCGATGACATCTCTATTATCAGCACGATAATAATTATGGTAATTATTATAACACAAATATAGGAAATTGCTATTTCCCAATACACTCTATGTGTAGTCAATAATACATATTCTCTATCAGACAGTATATTCATTGTCAAATAGCTTATTTGTTTATGTTTAGCTACAATTGACAGTTAGTTATAACGCTGTGTACAAAGTTATGAGTCTTTACCAAGTAAATTTCCAGTTTCAGCTTATTTTATCACACCGGCCTAACTAATACAGATTAAATTGATTTATTACTAGTCAAACTTTTATTTATACTTTACAATAAAGCACTAATATCTAAATCGGGCTAGCATTAGCTAGTCAAGACTTCTATCAGTTCTTTCAGTGAGCCAACACCGTAACCGTTGTCCCCGTCTCTCCTTGTCGTCCCTCGCAAGCGCAGCCAATTCTCCCCCTCGCCTCTGATGCTGCATTCTGCCAATGGAAAAAATCAAAGCCAGTCAACTGTTCCTGAATGGTTTGTGTTTTAGCGTCGTTGTTTCTGATTGGTTCATATTTTAGTGTCGTTATCGTGTGCCTTTCCGCCACGGAATTGGCGGCAAAATCTTCACGATAATATTTTTTTGTGCGTGTTGATTTATGAGCTGTCAAATGTGCATTTTGAAACTCTTACGCAATGTCTCCCTTTCACAAATCTATGACTTTGCTAAGTGTTAAACATACACGAATTCCATAGAATTTCGTGCTGCTAATGATTCTCAGTAATGAAAAATCCTGACATTTTAAGATATCAACTTTAAATATAAGTTAATTAATTGAATTTGGTACTCGTTTGATTTCTCGGTCAAGTATTTCTTTTCCCCTTTATTTTATAGTTATTTATGAGGGTGACTGGCGTCTCTTTTGTTTCACGAGGCAGTGTGAGGTATGTTGTCTAGACTCCTTAGAATTTATTTTATACAGATGTTTTCGGCGATGAGAGAAAAAAATAGGACTTATTTTGGCAACAAACATAATTATTTTTGAATTTTAAATACTGGCTAAGTATCTCCAATAATTGGCCATCTCACATTTCTTTTACGATGATGAACTCAATCTGCCAAGGTCAGGTCACTCAGGTTACTGACATTATCAACACTCTGTTTAATTCTAGACCTTGATATGAATATTTTATGTCGTATTAATGTGAAAGCCATTTGACTTTAAACATAAAAAAGAGATTATGAAATGCTTTGCTGTTTAATAAACAACACAAAATGGTTAGCTAGTATGTTTTAAAACTAGTGGCATTAAAAAATGTAGAAACTAACGAGTCCATGTTGTGGCAAAAATATGGTTTCGACAGTATGAAATTAGATACGTTTGAATACATTTATTATACGCAGGTAATGAAATAATAAGAAATGTAATAAAAAAAAACAACTAACTTTGGAGGTCAATAATCTAAATTGCGAGTCCGAAGCATGGGGGATAAGTGATCATCAATATTGTTTATCAAACTGCAGAGACACATGTTTTTTTTTCATTTGTAATTTTACGAGCCTTCAGTTTATTATCATTGAGGTCCAAGCCAAACTCACTTGCTAGTCAGTGCACCTGCTAAACAACGGACGCGGCTATCAAAAACAATAAGCGAACCTCGGACTCCAAAGTGCAATCTTTGGACGAAACTGGGAAATCGCTATGATGATGATGATGTTAAAGTATTATTAGACGAGAATCATGTTTGTTTTGCCACCTTTGGTATAAAAAGAAACCGCTTGTTCATAACAAAACAATTTACTTACTTTGTAGCGCAATTATTTAGGTTTGTTGAAGTCGATTTATCTCTTTTTAAAGTGATGAATCTGAACTTTCTTAAAAACTTCTAAAACGCATAATCCTTGTCAGACATTGTACAAGTAAGGATAGACAAAGAGTGAAAAACAAGCGAGAAGGATTAAAAGATTAATTTTATCAGTTGATTCAAATGACTGGTATCTTGCAAAAGCTGCAAAAGGGTCGATTACCGAACTCCAGACATCTAGAGTCAACGCACTGTCATAATTTAAGAAACAGTTCAGAAAATAAAAGAGAAACTACAAGAGCTGCATTTTAAATTTTGTTTCGTCGTTCTATTCATGATGGGGAGGTCGGTGAGCTTGATGCAGATTGGTCAGCGAGGAGATAAGTGAATTAATTACTCTGTGAGATTTGTTTTTTTTAACTAAATTGTTGTACCATCCTTTTCACACATCATTCATTTTTTGGAGAGAACATAACATAACACGTATATACGCATAGAATGCCTATAATTCTGGTCTTTACCAGTATATTCCTATCGTGCTCTTAATACCTTTGGTATTATTTTTCATATTATCTTTAATTTTTAATATTTTTGGTGGTCCAGGTTCAATACTATCTGCACCTCGCAGTATCCGATAATTCCTCAATAAAATTAGATTATCTAGTCTTCCACTTTTGTTAAATTTGCTATACTTCAATTTAGATTATGTATCAATGCTTCAATCAATGTAAAAGAATCACTGTATCCATTTTAAATATTTAATTATTTATACCGATACGTTTACCCTCAAAAAACGTTTAGTCATCCATTTTTAAATTGAAACGTCTCATGCTCGTCTAATGCTCGAGAAGGAGGCGGCCGAGCAGGTGCGGGAGAGACTCAGGTCTCTCCCGATCCGCAGAGCCCGCGAGGCGCGGAGGCGACTCAGGCGTCGGAGGTCGCTCAACGACCTCCGTCCTTCATGAGTGCAGGCCTGGGGGTGACAGGTGGAGCCGCCTGTCACCCCAGCAGAAGCAGGCCGGGACGGTGGGGTGACTAGCGCCCCTCCCCCAAAGTGGGGCAAGACGTCTATCCGGTATCCGGTAACAAAGCCTAGCCTTCTCGTGAGCCTCGCGTACAAATGTATTCCACCCAGAAACCCTCCCTTTCGCCTCCTTTTTGCATTATAACTACACTCAGCTACTTCAGTGAGCACTGAAATGATGTCATCATACATTTGTTCCAATAAGTCCTTATGTCTTCTACTATCACACATTTTATCTGCACAGGTTACAAATGTAGCTGGAAAGTCAATGTCCCTTAATTTAGAATTGCATTTCTCATGATAAATATCAATTTGAGTGGAATCCCTCTCACCCCATACAATTTTATTTTCTGTAATATTATTTATAGACACCGTTGGTAAAAGGCATAGATTACATTTCGCTGATATAGGAATGTGGTCTGAACAATATGTATTATGTAACACTGAGCTACTGACGTAAAGACATGCAGCATCTGTCACTACACAATAGTCTAACCATCGTCGACATCCGTGCACCTCACTCACAAACGTATGGGTATCAATAGGTAACAGTTCCATATCAAGACATGACCAAGACTGATCCGCGCAAAATTATTTTTATTTTCACTTACTTCATCTTATTGTATCTTTTAAAAATTGTATTGGAAAAGTAAAAATAAACCAGTAAATAACCAATAAATTTGAAAGTTTGTTTGGATGGTGGGATGTGATGTTTGTTACTCAAACACGCCAAGATGGCTGAATGGATCTAGATGAAATTTGTATAGAGATAGAATATTGTCTGGCATAGTACATAGCCTACGTTTTATTTCGGGAATATGTTCCTGTCGCGATCAGTAATAACTAACAGACATATGATACAGCGGACGAAGATAGACGATTTCAGGGAAATATTTAAAAAAACCATGGTCACTGTAACCTTGATTATATTATTACACTTATAGCCCGCGGCTTCACCCGCGTGGAATTCTGATCCAGTTCCCGCTACCCATGGGACCCTGTTCCGCCACCACAAACTATATAAGATACACAATTCCACCATACATCATTGATGATAGTACCTTGCAAAGGCGATATCACGGACGCCCTGCGGCCAGGCAGGCTGACATTGAGGAGAAAAGGCAGCTTTTTGTCACTGAGCTTGACTGGGTCCTACATCACATTACTCAATGGGGCTCTGAAAGCCTGGTCGAGTTCAATGCCAAGAAGACGCAGGCATGTGCGTTTACAACAATGGTATCTCGTTTCCTTCCTCTCCCTACTCTTCGGGACACACCACTGTCACTGCAGGACAAAAACTACATCGAGAGCATCATCAAAACACCCTCGCGTAAACTCGGAATCCTGAACAAGGTGAGACAGCTTTTCACGTCGGAGCAGCAGTGTCTTCTATACAAGACACAAATCCGTGACACACACAAAAATGGCATGGAATACTGCTTCCATCTCTGCGATGGTTCAGCTCAGTACTTGCTAGATGCTCTCGACGGGTTGCAACGACGTGCAGTTGCGTAGAGATATTGCCTCCTTGGCAGTATTTTACCACCTCTACCATGGCGAGTGTTCCGATAAGCTTTTCTAATTAGTTTCAACCTCTCCATTCCCTTACAGGATAACACGTGCAAGACTGAGGTATCAACCTCATATGGAGCAAAAAATTCCATCAAGAACCAAGCGGCTCAGCACCGCTTTTCTTAGCCGCACCATCAAGATTTGGAATTCTTTACCAGTACACGTGTTTCCTACTTCCTACAGTCCCGGGTCATTTAAGCGGGGCGTGGAAAGCATCTGATGAGGCCGTCAAGCTGAGAGCCATCATTATTGTAACATTATCCGTGTCTGTAATGGTGTAACTCATTCCTGAGACTTTACCTTTAGCTTACGATCAGGCGAGGTAAAGTCATATTGACGTGACGAATATAAAAAAAAAATCTTCCAGACGGCTTATTTTTTTCCAAAACTGGAGGTGTTATCTGGTGTGTGGAAGATTATCGGTTATGTTATGTACACAGCAAGTATGGCAATACCCACTGTGTACCTACAATGAATTTGAAATACGTATCTACTCTCGCTAATTTATGCTACCTACCTTTTTTTTTTTTTTTTTTTATATCGTGCGGAAATCCCTTCGGATACCCCCCCGCCGGCCAGCGGGGGCGGTTATGTCGGGCTTGCACCGACTAAAACCGCACGCCGTCTCGGGTCTTCAGACGCCGGGGTGTAAGGTTACCCATAGAGCATATCCCTCGCACCCCGGCTGACCCTGGGCCATCTCACCACTAACAGCATCGCTCATCCTGTCTCCTCTGAAAGCAGAGGAGTACGGAGAGCGATGTGTTCCCGCCACGTTGGGTATTGGCCGACGATCAATGCCAACCCTATGAAGGGGTGAAGGGGAAGCCATTGACCGCCGCCCAGGGTGTACCGGCCGCTCCGATTCCGTTCCCCCCGGACTGCAGCGGGATCGGAATCGGAGCGACACTCGAGGAGGTTACCCAACACACACCCCTTATGCTACCTACCTATCATAAAATTGTAAATTATTCGTGTCTGTACATTTGAGACATTTAAAGAAATACTTGGGTTATGTTAAATGAACGATTCTGAACACAAAAATATTTTTTATATTAGTAAGGTCTACAGTAACATCTGGGGCAGTAAGTATTACCTACTAGTAGTATCTTGTGCCATCAAGGGTGAAGTTCCGTGCTTTTGGGTGATTCTGCCGTACATATTATACTTAGGAATCAAATATAGTTCACTCAGCTTACATATTTTTATATTGTAGGTAGGTATATACATTCTAGCGGTTGCCTGGGCTCCACCCCCGTGGAATAATGATAGACGAACACATGAACCTATTCCCGGGACTAAAAGCCTATGTGTTATTCCAGATTATAATCAATCACTATATAAAATTTCATCCAGATCTGTTCAGCCGTACTGGCGTGCTTGAGTAACAAACATCCGTCCTTACATTCAAACTTTTTTTTAGCATTTAATTAAATAGAATGCTTTACTAGCATTTGAAACAATGATATATAGAAAAGATCTTCGGAGCCCAACCAACCTCACCTGCTAGCCGGTATACCTGCTACTTAACGGATGAGGCTCTGCTGCAGGCTTTCCTGTCGGGGTTTGGGAGGTCAGACGGCAGAAGTTAAGCCAAATCAAGAGAAAGAGTAGGAGAGTAATAGACCCCGAGCTCAAGCTTTGGATGCAGCCGGGACTAATGCTGTGAGGATGATGACTGGCATTTGAAACACGTAGATAATTACCTTATCGTTCGCTGCGTTTTTTGAATTGAAAATTAAACCTAAAGCTAACTAACTATGAGCCATTTTTATAAGATTTTATTTAACTTGGTCTGTATGTACCTTTTTTAACTGAATTTTGAATCAGTTGTCCTCAACCGATTGAGATGAAATTTTGCATATACGTTTAGTTTGTATGACAATGCATTAATATGGTGCCATGCAGCTGGTCTGATGATGGAGTAGGAAACCGGCCATAGGAATTTCTAAATTAAACAAGATAAACCTATCGAGTTTGGGCTCATTTGTTTTGCCTTGGTGAACTCTTTGTTGTTACTAAAACTAAAAAGTTAAATATTAAATAATTACCTAATTAAATAAAAAGGCCAGCTTTATTCAAAAATGTTGTTGCACTTAAACCAAAATAATAATTTTATGCAAGAGCTGTGCTGATTTCAAAAGCTTGTAGCACAAATAGAACAGATAAATTACTTGCGCGATACAAGCGTTTGGAATCAGCACAGCCCACGCATAAATTTATTATATTCGTTTCAGAGTAACTATATTTTGGTACTTGTACTTAAAAAAACTTTTTTTTATTAAATATTTTTTTTTACTGCCATTTTTCCCAATTATAACTTTACAAGAAGCCTATTTAAGGCCCCTTAAGTTTTGTTATGTGTATAATATCAAAGTGGTAAAAAGGCATAAGATTCGCTTAATGATCACCAGGCTATAAAGAATATAAAGATTACTTACAAAATCTGTTTAGATATTATATAACAAACTGCCATAGCAGCCTGGGGTTCACTATCATACTATACATACGAGTATATAAATACTTTTCCCAACTGACTTACTGCAAGGCTGACTGACGGATTCGTCAACGCAGAGCCTAAACAGTTGGACCTACAAACTTGAAATTTCGGCAGTATTTACTTTTCGTGTTGTAGGCATCCACTAAAAATGGATTTTTGCAAATTTCAGCCCTAATGTGGCAAAATAACGGATGAATGTTTCTATGGAAGTTCATCATTTTCCCGGACCGCTATTTCCTGATATTCCATAGAACTCGTTAAAATATAAACCTTGATAACATTATTAACATCTATTTTCATAAAAGTTTCCTCGAAACTCTGACTCAGACTTCACTGATGTTGCCTTGAATATTCCTTCAAGTATTAACCTGAAGGAATCCTTGAAATTTTAATTAAAGTTAATTTGTCAACCTCAAACGAAAGTGAAATTTTAAGTGCATGTAAGTAGGGAAGATTACGTTCGAGGATCGAGGATTTCTTCGGAAATGTCTTAAAATATGAATGTTAGAGCTGGGGAATATAGTTCATACATATGTCAATAATAATGCGACTGCAGCGCGACAGACGCGCGACAGCACCACTGCGAACTAGTGGTGGCAGATAGCCGCATGTGTAGTATGCCGTAAATTACTTATGCCATAATCATGTATGATCCATATTGATTAAAGAAATGAAGCTAGTCACTCCATGTCAAACGCACCACCGATCCGCTGTAATGTGAAGAGTTCCACTTAATACTGTGTAGATGATGAGACGAGAGGAAATACAATATTTATTTTATGGAACTAGAGCGGGGTAGCGCTCGTCCATATCGAATTACAACATCCAGGTTACATTAATGTAGAACCGATCGATAAGCAATCAACTGAAATATGTCCTATAGCAAAATAATTGCCTCATGAACTTTGTTAGCTTTGAAAAAGAAAAATCAAAGTCGTGACTGTTTAATTCTCTATAGTTTAATATTGCGCGTTGTATGGGAAGCCCAGCCCATTAAGCTCTTCGGGGCCCCAGTCAACCTGACCTGCTGGCTGACTGCAATGAGGAGGAGGTGGAGGAGGCTCTTGCGCAGGCTTTCCTATCTGGGTTCGAAGGTCAGATGGTAGTTGATCTTGTAATAGTGAAGACCGTCGTCGGTCGTAGCGAAGCCGTTCTAGGAACTACTCAGAGAAGTAGGTGCTTCTGAGCATACCATCGATACAGGAGGTTGTTATGAATGGTGACCTGGACAGTCCTGTGGGTGACAGGTGCTAGGACTTTGAGCGGGTTCACGGTGGTGGGTATGGTAGTCGCAATGCGAAGGGTGAGAATATTCTCAGAATGTGTGCGACCGCCTATCTTGTTTGGGAATGCTGGCCCAAGATTCCGGTAGCTATTCTTGGAGCGGTGAAGTCGATGCATGGCTTATCTAAGGGCACTTGGTGGTGGATTGACGGGATCCTGCCGTTTGGCAAAATACGTTTCGTCTAATTTCACTGCCCAAAAAACTTATCGCATAGTTTCATTTCCCAAAAGAATCTTTAGCAAATTTATATTTCGCATTTTGATCACTTCGTCAAATATTCATTTGGCAACTTTTTACCTGCTCAATTTTTTTAAAGTCAAATATACATTAAGCAAATGCTTTATTTTGTAAAAATTATATTCCAAAAGTAAGTTCGTTCAAAAAGCATACATACATACATACATACATAAACACACGCCTATATCCCCGAAGGGGTAGGCAGAGGTGCTAGCACCCACATTTCGCCAAAATAAGCATTATTGAGACCGATATTCTCAGCAATCCATGGATTCTCCGTGCCGGCACCCGGCCGGGTCCATCGCGTTGCTGAGTTGGGAACTCGGGACAGTGCCTGGGACTTGCGACCCAAGTGTAGGTTTAGAAGGGGCCCCTTTTGTTGATGTACATCAACACTCACCTTCACTACCCAAGTTCCCCTCCCTGCCTAACCAAATTTGATACGAACCTACTAGTGCCGCTTTAGACATTCGTCCTAGTAATGAGCTTATTGTAGCTCTCGATAGGCCTAGATCTTTAAGTAGGTTATAGAGAGATTTTGCTGGTATACCTCTCGCTCCCACTTCCACTGCATACAAATTAACCACGTAACCGTTTTTGATTCATTCGTTTGTTAGATCATAGTATTTATTTTTCTTTATTGTGTGGTCCTTCGGTATATTTGTTTCCCACGGTACAGTAAGTTCCACGAGAACCACATGTTAGAATATAGGAATATGTCAGGTCTAGATGACGAAATCCCAACATCCTCCGGAATTTTATAGTGCTTTTCATACGTGTCGATTAGGAGAGTCCAATCTGGGGCAGTATCTAAGATTGAATAAGGTTTGTTCCTGGATGTTATGGATGAACCTTCAGACACAAAGTTGATATGACGTCTGTTAGTAGTCAATCCTTTTTGGGCTCTAGCTACTGCCAGACTCATTGCTTCACGTATGATGATAAGCACCTTATCGTGGCGGCGTAGTAATGGCCTCTATCGAGAAGCACCCTACATCCTACTAATATGTGTCTAGCCGTCCCTATTGCCTCACCACAAGTATAACATTGTTTTTCTGTGGCCTTCCCCCACCTTACCAGATTACTCTGGTCTGGGAGGGTCATCTGAAAGGCGTTAAGATAGAATTTTAACAGGGCCGGCGACCAGTCATAGATCAAGGTGCGCCACTTTAAGGCCATCGGTATGCAGAACTCTCCCATTGTCAACCATACATTTTGGATTTCCAAATTCATCGCGTGCACTCGATATTTATCATTTTCGTCTTGTTTTAGAAAGGACTTAAGTATATCCTGGTCCCTTTCTGGCTCTGGCTAGTCCCAACCCCACTCTGTTCGACTGGGTATCATAAATCGGTTATGGAATAGGAGTCTAGATTCAGGCTCGGACGCGTTATTATCTTTCGGGAGTGCCCTGATTGTGACATCTTGGGATTTACCTAAGATGTGGGCTTTGGTAACTCTAAGGTGTTTATAGAGCTCCGATGGTTTCTTAAGTTTCATCCCAAAATTATTTTGATCCCTAAATAGAGCAGAGGAATCAACAGAGTGCGCTAGTCCAAACCACGATTTTAGCGATTTTATGACAGTTGCATCTATTTTCGCCAGTAAGGTTTTACCGAATTCATTCATTCATAATAATTGATAAATAAAGTAAAATACATTAAATTCATATAAGTTACGTAGGGTAGATCGGAACTGCCGAAACTTTGCCATGTAATTATTTGTTAAACAATAAACTGCCAAAAATAGTATTGCTAACTGTAAAATTGCGAAAAGATGTTTTGCCAAATGTTTTTTTGCCAAAAGAAAACTTGGGAAACATACTTTGGCATCTGACACTTTGGGGAACGTTTTTTGCCAAACATTAGTAAACCGTAGGACATAGTTGTTTGAGTTTGAGTCCTCAAACTGGTCATATAGGTTCGATTTTCTTATGCTTTTGAAATAATCCGTCAAACAAGATAGTACGTAAACCTACGTCATCGGGAGTGAACCGAGTGAAGTAAGCATATTATACAGGCGTCTTATTAAGTTATTTGGAAAGTTTCATGATTCATCGTAGCACGTCATAGCTCAGCTATTAAACTCGAACCAGACAGATATTAATATTGATAAACTAGACACAGACGGCAAATACTTAACGTCTGAGCCATGAGCCAAAAGAGCCATAATTACTATTCTTGTAAACGGAATTACCGGGATCTTTCACAGTAAAAATTATACAGGTCAACATAAGGTTTTGGGAAAACCGTTCAGAGATATAACAATAACTAGGACGGTTACCAGCTTCGCAATCAACCCAAACTTAAGCGTAGCGAGATTTGCTTATCCAACAATAGGTCAACGTGACCGGTCGACTTTTTCCATTGATTTGGTTTTTCGGTGATTATTCCTCGATGGTAAGACCGATCTGGACATTCGTCCACTCACGACACTCAGTAATGTCTACTTGATCACCGTGGCAAATTTGGTCGAGATCGGTCAAACGGTCTCGGAGGAGTATCATTTGTTTGAAATGCAACTTTGAAACCAAAGACGCTTCGGTCGCCTTCGGCTCGCTACGCATAATTAATAATTAACATAGTGATAAATATCAGTAGCCAAGGATAAGCTGTCTCACTTTTGTTACATTACCGATCAGAACCCACTCCTACCAAGGCGATTAGTTTAGTTGGATTAACGAGAATATAAGTAACATCGATTAGGTACTAGAATTGAAAAAAGAACTTTATATGGGTAAATTAATCTACCCACTTTTTAGCCATTTTAGAAGCCGTACATAACAGGATTATTCGTTCTTTGAACTACCCGAGTGGGTGAGTATAGGTCGTGTCAATATTTATACGTGCGGGAGCCATACATTTTAGGGGGCCGACATAAATAAATCAAGTTATCTAGGAGTTCTTTTTTTATAATATTTTTAATAAACAACTCAATATGCATTCAATAAAATTCCTGTCCAACTGTAGTACGTGACCAGGTTTAAAGTGCGAGGAGAAACACCCTGCCTTAGCTATGCGATTTGCTGAAAGGAGCCTAAGCATTCATATAAACATTTATTTATAACAAAAGAAGTTTACTCTTATGAAAGCGCAATTTCTCCTAAAACTAAGAGGTTCAACACCGTTCTACACTAAGAGGTTTTTGAACCTTTTCCACACCAATTTAGGGGTCCGATTTTAAAACAAAGGTGATCGGACATATTATCTAATCACATAAATTTGAATAGTTTTTTAATTAGTAATAAATGAAAATAAACCTAGGACGCCTGTCCCAGACTAAAATTTTAATTTTATCCCATGATGAAGATCGGATTCCATTGGATAGGCAGGTGTAGTATAATGTAATAACATTATCTGATGACTTAATGACCTATCAATTTTTGACTCATATCAAGTCTCATTGTCTGGAAATTAACATAAACATAACTTCTCACCTGTATCCCCGAAGGGGTAGGCAGAGGTGTATTACACACCCACGATTCGCCAGTTATGTTGAGGTCCCAATGTAATAGGGGGCGAGCCTATTGCCATCTACCGGGCACATTATTAAGCGAGCGATAATTATCATTTATTAATGCACACATAACTACGAAAAGTTAGAGGTGTGCCCGGGCAACTGGGGATCGAACTCGAGGCCTCGTCTCAGCAGTCCGTTACGTATGCCACTGGGCTATCGCCGCTCTCGAAATTATCTGGAAATTATCATATTGTTTGGAAAGTACCCAACGTATGTAATTCACTTGTCGCAAAAATCCGCCTGACGAACGATCTGCCAGTGTTTTGCGCAGCAAATGTACGGAAGTGACATATCTGTATATACATATTTATAGATATAGTTTTAGCGCTACGGCTCGACTCGACCAACCGAATATGCACGAGGCACAACAGGGCTTCTTCTAATCGATCGCAAATAGTAGCTGTCGGTTGAAAATATTTGTGTTGTTTAAGTTTAAACGAGGGATTGATGGGTATGTAGAGATTTTGAATACTTATCTTAAAGTACCATTTTTTTTTCGTGCGGCTTCGGATACCCCCCCGCCGGCCAGCGGGAGCGGTTATGTCGGGCTTGAACCGACTAAAACCGCACGCCGTCTCGGGTCTACAGACGCCGGGGTGTAAGGTTATCTTAAAGTACCTACCTACACTGTTCAATTAACTTTTGGTAAATATTTTAGGATGCGCTTAAAGATATAGCTAGAATTACGTTCTGTTATAGATGAGTACCTAGGTACATATTTCTGAATCTACGTGAATCTAGTGAATAACTGAAGTTCATTGTGTTTTGAGATTGAGAATTGTGATTTGGAGTTCATTAGCTCATGAGCAAGTACTTTCACATTCAAATAACAAATTCTTCTATTGTTGGTATGCCTACTGTCTAAAAGTAATCGATAGTAGGACTTGCTCAAACCACTATCCCACCCCTCCTTTGGAAAACTATGCCAACGACTATTACCGAGTAGGGTGAACTAGATAAACAAACTGTTGTATTTATTCATATGTGTAAACTTCTTATGTAAACCAGGGAGTCAGGGGAGACATGTATGTACATCGACTGTTCATTTTCCCACGCAAGTCACATAAATGTCACGCTTACGTAAATTACGATAATGCCGCTATCGTTTATCAAATTACTCCAAATGTGTTTTTTTAGCAAAGCAGGAATGAATTCTTCGTGGTTCATTGTATGTTAATACTGTATTGGTCGTTACTTTGGTTACAAAAACTCTTAGATGAGAAAATGGAATGGAAGCACGTGTTGAATGTGAAGATAAAATTATTTAAGTAAGATCAAATTTGAGATAAGCTTTATATTAGGTCTTTACCTATGAAATTGCCGTTATGTATGAAAAAAATTAAACGATTTTTTTTCTTGTATTTTTTATTTGTATTAATCGAAGCAATTACCTATGCAATCAATGCATCTTTGCCAATGCAGCTGCAAATTTATTGATGCCCTTCTTAAAAAAATCAACTGGACGGTAGGCAATAAATTCTTCAAAGGCATTTTGTACTGCCTCTCGGGTATTGAACTTCTTTCCCGCCAAGAAGTTATCCAAATTCTGGAAAAGGTAGTAGTCTGTAGGTGCAAGGTCTGGTGAGTATGGCGGATGACGGAGAGCTTCCAACCCCAGTTCTTGCAACTTGGAGACCGTCTGCTGTGAAGTATGAGGTCGCGCATTGTCGTGCAGGAGCAGCGGAGACGAGCGATTGACCAATGCTGGTTGGAGATGTGCCAGCTTCTCCATCATTGTGTACAGTAGACATCTGCAGTAATGCTCACCCCGTTTAGTTTTCGTTTAGGGCATTGTTTAGGTGCGGAACCAGGATCTAACCAACGCAAGTAACAATGCGTTGCAAAATTCCTTCATTTGTGTGTCTGTTGAGCAATGCACGGCATGTCTAGACACGTACTTCGCTCTGGTTATCATCGAGTTCGTGGGGCACCAATTTTTCTTTTTTTTTTAACGTTCGGAAATCCCTTCGGATACCCCCCCGCCGGCCAGCGGGGGTGGTTATGTCGTGTCTCGGCTAAAACTGAACGGTGTCCTCCCCAAGTGTCCGTTGCCACCGCACCCATTTGTCAAGCTTTTTCACCTTGCCAATTTGACGTAAATGGACCAATATTGTTTTGACGCTGCTGCTGCTAATTCAGCCGTAGATTGTGTATCTTCGGCTTCCATAATCGCCTTTAATTCGTCATTGTCGACCAATGTCTTCGGACGACCGCGAGGTTCATTTTTCAGGTCGGAATTTCCAGAACGGAAGCGAGCAAACCAATAACAGGCGGTGCGTTGGTTTGTAGTGTTAGCTCCGTAAACGTCGTTGATGTTGCGTGCCGCTTGTGCCACGTTGCTGCCACGACGATACTCATATTCCATAATTACTCGATTTTTTTACGTATCCATGATGACGAAAAAGATTGACATGCGATGAAAACTTAACACTAATCAATAAACAAATGACTACTTTTGGAAAATGAATTCCATGTTTTTAAAATAAAATTAATTTGAAATTAGAATTCTTAGCCAAACAAAAATTATTTTGATTTGAAATGGCCAGTACTGCAGAACGGCAATTACATAGGTAAAGACCTATTATTAACTGAAAATCATGTTTAAGGATAAACAGGAAATTTGATAGGTAATTCAAAATATAAGGTTACTATACAATGTATTACAATATTCACATATTAAATACAGTTTAGAATTAGGATGGATATTTTATTCAATTTAGAATATTGAGCAATTCTTCGAAATCAGGATAATAATGCTTTATCTGTCAAAATGTTATTCATTTACAGTTATTAAAATAATAAAGTCCAGAAAAGCTCATTTTAAATAATATGGTGTGTATCATGGTTATTATACATCTAAAATTGTTTCTGCATAATCTTAAATGTATAATTAAATGTTTAATCGTTAATTATAATGTTGAAATTCAGAATTTGGTCGATTAGCTGAAATTTAATAGATGCCCATCTACAGACCGTACAATATAAGAACCGAGACTACTCTATTATCGAAAACTCATGACCTCCAGACGTTGGTAGCATCAAGGTTTTATTCACTCATAGGCGACCTTGTTCAAGCCTTATAAGAAGTTGTAGCATTGCCGTAGGCGTATTTTTCTACTAGGCGTTTCTACTAGTCTATGGATGGCGTAGCAGTATAGGGTCGACTGCTACGTGTGTCCGATTCCCACTCAGTGCAAATATTGGTGATTGTATCTATTTACATTTCTGTGGGTTTTCTATGTGTAATATGTACGCATTTATAAAAAAAAAATCTAAGGCCGCATTTCAAAATATATTTTACAAGCTATGCTTAGTTTGATTCTAGATAGCACTAACGTCCCAGCATATTATATTTATAATAGACAAAAAACTTGAATAACCTGTAATAGTCATTACAGGGCCAGATACGTAGTTGAATATCCTTGTAGGTGTAAATACTTCTATGTATATTACTAGATTTTTGGGAGAACCCTATGTCCAGCAGTAAACTGCAATGGGCTAATTTATTGATTGATTTTATTGGATTAGCAGTTTAGAAAAGAAAAAAATGTTGCAGTATGTAACTGTAATCATTTTTCACAAAGACGGTAAGCGCGTGACGCGACGGGCGGAGCAATCATAGATTATTTAAACATCAAAATCGTTCAAAGGGCTCGCGTCATTGGTTGTCAGTCCTTTCATTGGTTTTTTGATTACCCACTTTAGTGTACATGCGCGTGTTTGTTCAAGATTATTGTAACGTACTATTATAAATATCACAAAAACTTTGATATGAAAATGTTTGCCGTATTACAGATGGCAGAAGGATGACAGATAGCTGAAAACAAACTAAGGAGCATCTACCGTAACTCAATAGACAAAAGTTTTAATTCTGTACTGCCAGTCTAGTAGATAAAAGAAAGTCTTTCATTCAGTGTTTATTTCTTTTATTGATGTATCCTTAAACCGGAAAAAAAAACCATATCTAGGACAGGTTCTCAACCCCTGACCGTCTCTTTCTAAGGAGAATACTCGGACCAATTGAACTACCAAGACTCTTCGTGGGTTATTTGACTTTTGCCGATTCAAATTTATAGGAAAAGTTAGTATACTTCAAAATATAAGTATATTCTAACCAGGAAAAGAGATGAACGGGAATGAACGCGAGCATTATTGTATATTATGAAACACAAAAGTTTAAAAGTTAGTAAGGTAAAGAGAGCCAACTGGGAGTGAGGATGTGAAGTTCGAAACTCGATTTGTGTAAAACTTGAAGACTGGGCCAAGTAGCGAGGATGCAGCATCGTAACTGCTATTTCAACTCTGCGGTCCTACATTTCCGTGTTTTATTAGTTAGGCACGGAGTTGTAGAATCGTGGATTGGACTAGCACAACACTACAGAACCAACGAAGACGCTAGCTCTGCAGCAATATCTAAATTAGGCTTGGAGTTGAAGGAAGCGAATTGGAAGATTTTTGGTTGTTTAAAACAAAAACCAACAAAAATGTGCAAAGGATATTAATATAAATTTCAAATCGATATTGTGTGTTTGCGTGTTTGTGACGAATACTTCTTATTGTAAAATAGAATCAAGAACGTTGAAATCAGTTTAAATAATAAAATAACACCGAATAAATCACGATACAATCCGTTAAAAATACTTTTATTTCAATGTGTGATATTCGCGTAAACTTCAGACAATATGAAAGAGAATTCAATAAGCGTCGGTAGCTTAGTGGTTAAGGAGTCGACCTTATGATCCTGAGATCCAGGTTCGAATCCTGGCCATTACACTACCGACGTGAACCCACTCCTAATACAAGCAATTCGGCTTAGCTGGAGGGTTTAGGGAGAATACTAGTAATTTCGGTTAGGATAGGTTGGCATTGATCGTCGGCCAATACCCAACGTGGCGGGAACACATCGCTCTCCGTACTCCTCTGCTTTCAGAGGAGACAGGATGAGCGATGCTGTTAGTGGTGAGATGGCCCAGGGTCAGCCGGGGTGCGAGGGATATGCTCTATGGGTAACCTTACACCCCGGCGTCTGAAGACCCGAGACGGCGTGCGGTTTTGGTCGGTGCAAGCCCGACATAACCGCCCCCGCTGGCCGGCGGGGGGGTATCCGAAGGGATTTCCGCACGATAAAAAAGGTACTAATATCCTTAACAATAAAAAGAGAGGCTTATGTTTTTCTTAAAATACCAAAAAGGCTAGCTTGCTTGAGGAAGTAAGTACGGTTCTCTCATCTAACATTGATTTTAGGTGTGATACTGAACAGATTTTTTCTATGAAAATTCAATAACATAGGCGCTAAGGTTTATCGAAGTGAACATTTTTTTATCGATACTAATATTAAAAAGAAGAAAGATTTGTTTGTTTGTAATCGATAAAATCTGAAACTACCGAACCGATTTTTAAAATTCGTTCACCATTTGAATTATAAATTATCTCTAAGTGATATAGGCTACTTTTTATCCCGTTATTCCCACAGAATCACGACTTACGCGGGTGAAACCGCGTGGCGATGCTAGTTATTTTATATTTCTTTTACTCCATATTTACTTGATGTTTCCGATCTGCCAAACGACCCTTCGGCCTACTTTTTTTAAACACAATATGTATTTATTAAGCATTATTAATTTCAACGGTACCAGGTTCAAAATAAAACTGGGCGATGTGTAAACAGCCTGAACATAACTTACGAAAAGTGGAGTAACCTCATTAAATATGTACTTTACCTAGCAAAACGTCAAGAGATCGTCAACACGACATCGTATGAAGTTGAGCTCACATTCGAAAAGTCAGTACTAGCTAATGGAATCTTACAAAGACCCTAAATATTCATGTTCTACCTAAGGGCTTTTTAAATACCTATTTAACGCACGGTTAGACTGCGTTTACAGGTGCACCAGACAGATAAATAAATATTCTAGGACATACTATCTACACAGCACCATCTAGGCATATCATAGGTTCTAGAATGCGGCTTGACTTAGATATTTTGTTTATAAATGCATACCTGCCAACATATTAACCCAGAAAAATGCCAATAGGCATATTTATGCACACAAATATTTGCATAGGGTGGAAATCAATCACTACCGTTACATCAAACAGGACGTGAATTTTAAAACTTTTTAAAGTTTACGTCCTCTTCGTTCTTCTTTAAATGAAAAGAGACTTATCCTACCCACACCACTAGTAACGAGGGCTTAAATTTAGCGCTAAAAGGTTCATCAAAAATGGTTATCTACCTAGTATTGTGTATCATGCTCGAAGACGGTAAAATGTTCTAGGCAATGATACTATCTAATATCGTAACATTGCGACCAGATATTCATCTCATCTCATATGGCAAGTTGTATCACAAGAGCCTTAATTTAATCTAAGTATTTTGTCCTAATTTTCGGGACTAAAATGTCCTGATAATGTTTAATTAAACGGTACGTGGCGTTGTGTGATTAATGATGGACGAAACAATGTTTGCTGGATGCTTTACAGGCGGCACTGTGCTCCAATGTGGATAAATATTGTCCGTTGGTTGATGATTATCACAATATGGCACAAAATTAAAATTTTATTTGTCTTTTTGTTTTAAAAACCCTGGGTTAAACTCACCCTGCCGAAGGGATGACGTATGAACAAGTGATTATATTGTCACCGGCGACGAAAGTATTTCTAACATTATTATGACAAAGTCTGCTTGCGGTCTTAGTTTTGCCCAAGATGGCGCTATGTAATTATGTCCTAGAATATTTGTTCATTCACATCAGATTTTACAAACTTTAAATTTCCACCATTTCGGAATAAATGTCTGTCTAACAAAAAAATAATTTTACTAATTGACTTTGCATCAATTAGGATAGATGAATTGTTTATGTGGTTAAATTGCCAGCTATCACTGTATCGAGTTTGTGTTTATTTTTGTGTTTTAATTTGTGTAATTCACTGATTATTATTTTGTGTCTGTGTTCCTTCGGTTCGTTAATTGTATGTCTGTGATTCCTAGTGAACAATTATTCACTGCTATTTTTAAAAACGCTGTACACATAACCGATTTTTGTTTCATTGCGTTGATGCCATCAAAAATTATCATAAAGATTATCAGTTTTCAACCAAGCTTGAACAAAATGTCACATTGAAATTCTTTATGTATTAATTCAATTAAATTTTTAAGCATTTTGTATGCTTACTTTTTCTTATAGATCTAGATCGGAAAAAGAGAACATCTAGGACGAGACTTGAACCCGCGACCAGTCCCTTACAGTAAGTCCCTGTAAGGGACTGGTCGCGGGTCCAAGTCCCGTCCTAGATGTTCTCTTTTTCCGATCTAAATCTTTATGTATTAAGTTAAAAATTATTATAACTATGATTAAATTATTATGAATAACTAAAATTAACTTAAACTTAAATTAAATAATCAAAATAAATGTAACATGATAGTAAAAATCACTACCGAATAATCGCAAAATGTATAACAGAGATAGTTCAAATCACTACCGAATAAAAGAAAACCAACTCAATTGAACTTTCAACACAATCTGAACTGCTTATTGGATAACTTTACTCCTAAATTTGTGAGATCGTTGAAATGTGAGCGGTCGGTAGAGAAATATTTATTATATAACTCCTAGATACAAATTATGAATACCCAAGTTAATTTTTAGTTTTTGCCCACGGTTCCGCCTGCGTGAAATATAATCTCGTTCTCGCAACCGAAGGGAACTATTTTTGGGATAAAAGTAGTAGCTATGTACCTTTCATTCACAACCGTTTAGCAATTTTTGTAGTAAGAGTAACAAACATCCACACAGCAATCCATTCATCCTCACAAACTTTCACATTTATGATATTAGTATAACTAGCTAACCAGTTATATTAAATTTCTATTTTCCATGTTGGGCGTACACATGTACTTTTACTGGTACTGACATACAATTATTAAATCATGCATAGACATTCCAACTGATCTCAAGTCGTATATTGACCTAGTTCATCGTAAATCTTCCATGTGATATAAATCAGTTATAACCTTCGTCTAGCATAGAGTTTATCAGTATTACGGTTGGGAAGACTGTGTAGAAGTTTTAAAAGTCTTTGAAACATCAAATACTTGAATTTTATTGAGCTGAGAG
The DNA here is from genome assembly GCA_946251805.1 of Cybosia mesomella. Classification (NCBI taxonomy): domain Eukaryota; kingdom Metazoa; phylum Arthropoda; class Insecta; order Lepidoptera; family Erebidae; genus Cybosia; species Cybosia mesomella. The sequence continues at coordinate 22,820,504 of OX276401.1, forward strand.
TGAGACGAAGTCGAGCGAAAGCTCCTTTCACTCCACTCGATGTATTTCGTTTGTGTCCCTCTAGCGCTTAGACTCTTCGACCGATTTTAACGATTTTAGCATAATCATAGATGATAGTGATTTGACAGACATAGGCTATACAAATTAAAATTATGAAGTACTACAGAGGAACAACCACCGAACAAAAAATTCAAAAGCTGATTTCCCAAAAACCACAATTAGTAAAATCTAAGTTTTGGCGACAAAACGTAGCCTATTACCATTAATACCGATTAAAAAAAGAAAACTGAAAATCGGACAAGACACGGATAGTCCATTGAAATGTTACATTTTTTAGGCCTAACCTTGCGTTTTTTAGAGGACGCAATTTTGTTTTTTTGATGTGTAGGGGGGGTCAGTGTAAAGCTAAAACCAAGTTTGTGGGGTCGCCACCCTTGTCAGACGGCCGCCATCTTGAAAATAGGGATTGAAATGGTTTTTACGATATATCTCTTAAACTATTTATCTGATAAAAAAAAATTGAAAACATTTTTTGTTGCAAATTAAATTCTCTACAACTTTGGTCCAGTAACTTTTTTTTTTGTTATTATAATTTTTTTAATGATTAATTTTGCAATATTATTAATAATTAATTATTGACTCTTTTCCCCACCACCCACAAGGTAGAGTCTGGAGGCACGTTTTTTTTACGTGGTATCCCCAATAGGCATAATCCAAGGTGATTTTCTAAATTTGAACTACTCCCTCCTCAGTCTTTTCGATGGACCATGCTGCGGCTCAGCATCTGATCGGCTTTCTGAATTAAAAATCAGTGGGAGAACTGGAGAAGGAAGGGGTGTTAATGTCGGCGGTTCATCATCAAAGTCATTTTCATTTATTAATTCTGAGAGCCCCATTACGTTGCTGCAAGTCTCTCCAGAACAATGGAAGCACACCGCAGAACATTTCAGCCCTGCTTTTCGACATCCACACATCGCTCCACAGTTTCCTTTGCATTTGCAAAAGATCAATTTTAGAAGCTTTAGGTGTGGAGGTGTGGAGGGTGCTGGAGGTTTGGAGCTCTGCACCGGCATCAAAAATTTTCCACATTTTATTCCAGCCCCAGTCTTCAGGATCATTATTATTACCAAGCCACGAGTGGACCTGATATAGACTCGGAAAGTATGAAAGCGAGCTGTGTCTTGTGTTGGAGGAAGTGAAGATAAGTTAAATGTACTTTTTGTGACTGCCTTGGCGAATAGTTTGTATCTTAGGCTATCAAGAAAATTATCATTTTTATTACCACCGTATAAAGAGATAAAAAAACGTTTCTGAACATTTTCGCTTATATCTATTTATTTATAGTTCTACGACAAAAAGTTACTGGACCAAAGTTGTAGAAAATTTAATTTGCAAAAAAAAAATGTCAACAATTTTTTTTTATCAGATAAATAGTTTAAGAGATATATCGTAAAAACTATTTCAACCCCTATTTTCAAGATGGCGGCCGTGGTACAAGGGCGGCGACCCCACAAACTTGGTTTTAGCTTTACACTGACCCCTCCTACACATCAAAAAAATAAAATTGCGTCCTCTAAAAAACGCAACCCCAAATGTAACTTTTCAATGGACTAGGAGGAATAATCACCGAACAAAAAATTCTAAAGCGGATTTCTCAAAAACTACGATATTCTATGCTCCTTTAAACTACATTAACACATGCCTCACATACCCCACAAAGAAGTTGGGGCCCAAGCCAACCTTGCCTACAAGTCGTTACACCTGCTGATTGATAGACGAGGTTCTGGAGCAGGCTGCTGGATATCAGACAAATTTAAAATTTACCAATTTATGGATAGGAGGAGTACAGGCACAGGTAGCCACGTTTTACGGCAGCCGCCTGGCTACGTGGGTAACAAACGTCTGGCCATGGTACTTCAGCCCAGGGGGAGACCCTAGAAGTGCTGGTTTGGCATCGTAAGGAATGAAATGCGTGCCCCTGATCTCACTACCATGGATGCCCAAGATCATACGAAGTGGAGAAGGAAAAGCAGGGAAGTGGACCCTGGCTCAGAGGTGTAGGCCTCGGATGCAATCGGGACACAACGCTCAGATGATGATGATGATGATATGAAAAGGAGAAGTAGAAGAGCGGACCCCGGGCTCCAAAATGCAAGCTTTGGATCTATCTGAGATTGGCACTCGAGGAAAGAGTACATTTTGCTCTATGAATTGCATTGAGAACGTGAAAATTCAGTGTGGCTAAATAGTTTTTCATCGGTGAAATGGACTGATATCCAGCCCTAGTAGAGTTAATTGAGTTCACGGTGAATCAGATTACTCCACAGATGGCGTGTTCGCTAAAGTGATCGCCAATTACCATTGCGAAGAGTGTCCTAGATTAGATCTCCATATGGCTCAAATATTTGGCTAATCTTACAATTGTCTACAATCTCCTCTAGGCCTCGGGAGTCCGGAATCCACTTAATTTTTTTTCTTTTCATTTAGTTTATACGTCTTTTATGTGAGTTTCTGTCGTCTGATCTCCTTAGCTCGAAAGGAAAGTCTTCAGATGTCTTCACAGTCTCGGGTGTAAGGTGGCCCATAAGGCATTTAGAGATGGCCCCCTCGGGTTTGGGAACCACGGTATCTCTGTCTTGCCCCCGAAAAAAGGGTGGCGCGTAACCGTGCACCAGGACCGATCCCTGTGGGCCGACCAAGGCCGGTTACGGTTGGGTATACTGTGAAGGTACAGAGGCACTTCGTGATACACAAGAGCCTCTATAATGCAACTCCAGGGCAAGGTGTTGAACGCGTTGGTGTATCCAGGGACACTGCCAATATCACCTCACCCCAGGCAACTGCATCCTTTACCAGAGCACCCATGCGCGTGAGGGCTCTGGTATGCATCAACGGTCGAGGGCCTCTGCCGGAACTCATATTGGCCATCCGCCAGGTCCGGCCCCACTCTTGAGATGTACTCAATCTTCCGGATGAAGATCAGATTCCCCGTTTTTACAATTTCGGAAACTGGCACCACTCTAAGCATGCACTGTGAAGCCCTCTCAGTCGGAGCTTAAGAGCGTCGTCGACTGGAGCTAAGACCCACTTTCGGCCTGGAATGTCATCGGATCCCAGGGCAATGTTTTTGGCTCTGAGCCTCCAACCGCCAGCTCTTGTTCTACCTAAGTGACATCTGGCGCGGCGTCGTTATCATCCACGCCAGGCGCCATAGGCGACCGAGGCAGAGTCATGGGTGGTGGAACAAGTTCCACCGCTTGTATTCGCGTATTATGTCGGCGTTCGATTATGAAAGTAGGTCGGCACGAGAATTCATTCGTTTGACCAATAGCCTCAATAGACTATAAATATACAATGAAGCTTTCCCTGTCACTTACGACGGGCTGCACCATTCACTCGCCCTTGAACTGCATTTGGATTGTCATGGGACACAGCACCTGGCTTCGATGAACAGACGACGTAGGTAGTAATTGGATTTGTTATATGTGGTATATATGTACAGATTGTAAAAGTAGTGTCGCAATCGTTGCATAGAGGTAATCAATGTAATTATCCTCCCTTTCTTTCTCTTTCTCCCCTTTTCTCTAAGTGTCTCTTTAGTCCAGAATGTGGCTGCTACCTTGTATTCCTCTCTACCCGCGGTCAACGAGAATTGTTGTGCAACGGAGATGATTAATGAAAGATTCTTAAAAGATAAACTTAGTTTTATGCCTGACAAATATGGCAACTCAGACTTAATCAACCAATCAGGTATAAAAAAAAAATTTACTTTAAATCTTAGTCTCGTAGGCTCATTTAAAAACAAAATTTGACAATAATTATTTAATTTTATTATTAATAATTAAAAAAAACCGGCCAAGTGCGAGTCGGACTCGCACACCGAGGATTCCGTACAAACCTGTAGGTGTATTTGATATAAATTTCAATTTAATACCTCTACGCGTTCATAAGAAAAGAAGAAGTAGAACTTTAAAAATTCAAAAATATTTTTTAATATATGATGTAACTAAAAATTTACGGTTTTCGCAATTTTTCCTTTATCTGTACTATAAGATGCTACTTCGTAACAAATTTCAAGATTCTAAGTTCACAGGAAGTACACTGTAGGTTTTGATTCCCGTGCGAGTTTCGAAAATTTGCTGCTGTATCTTTTGATTGCTTAGATTTAGAAGTTTGATTTTTTCAAAGCTCCAAGGGACAGAAGACCTCAGAATTAGATATAAATTTCAGTTTGATACGTCCACGCGTTTCTGAGAAAAACGGTCTTGACAGACGGACGCACGGACGGACGGACGGACAACGAAGCGATCCTATAAGGGTTCCGTTTTTTCCTTTTGACCCTAAAAATTAATAAATTTAATCAATACCTTTTTTTTTCGTGCGGAAATCTCTTCGCATACACCCCCGCCGCGCCGGCCAGCGGGGTTATGTCGGGCTTGAACCGACCTACAAGTGATAAACGATCGGCTTACTGATAGTTGTGAAAATGAATCTTATGAAACCATTTTAAATGCTCTAATTATTATCTAGTTTACATTAAATCATAGTCAAGTCCTTGCTATATGAGAATTGGGTTCCTCCTCTACACTATTGTTACTGATTTGTGAGACTATTCTCACAAATCAGTAACTAGTAAGAAATAAAACTGAAAATCGTAGACTCTATTAGTAGAGTCCTGTTTAAAGGATTTTACAATTCTGTTAAAATGAATGGCCAGTAACACTTGGCATACGATAGCATCGTTCAAGACACACCGTAAATATGAATGAATAAGAAATAGACATGTGTTTATATACGTAGTAAAAATAATGATGTTACCTATAAATGGTACTATTATATTGGCTAGCCATAAGACTATTTATTTATTAAGAGTAAGTACAATTTAAGTTAATCATTTCTAATTCTACTCTCTGTCTTTTGATTGCTTTCAAAAGCTTTCCACTAAGATTTAATCCATTAAAAATTATAAACTACTTTCTATATATAAGTACGAAGAGGAGAGCTCTATGTAAATGTTATTCATTTTGTTTTGCGTAATATTAATTACCTATCCATCATGCTTAAAGTTTTGACTTCGAGCATGACGATCAAAAACTGTCAAAAGCCTGTGTTGCTTTTGACAGTTTTTGATACTTACCTTTTCATGATAATTTTAGGAAGTTAATTCTGGAAACACTACTTAAGGTGCCTTAGGTCTTATGTGCCTAGAGTAATATAACTTGAAGCCGGCCGTCTTATATTTAACTACTTTTTTTACCAAACACGTTATTCATAATTTCTGTTCAATGTTACAACATTTTGTGTATAAGTTAGTTACTAATGTTCATAATAAATATTTGAGCATCTGCATTCGAGAAGTGTCCAAATTTGCTTTCATCTGTCAGTTATCTGTTCAGGTTTGTGCGTACAATTTCTATCTTCATTTTGATATATTATGTTATATAAACCCCCATAGACGAAATTTATTGCATTATACAAACCATATAAATTAAAAGTGCTTTGTATTTGAAATTTCACTTATATGACTTGCATTTATTATGTTAGTAGTTAAAATAAATGCAGTAGCGAAACTTGATTCACGATACACGACGTTTTTAGGGTTCCGTACCTCAAAATGAAAAAAACGGAAGCTTTTTGAATATTTTAGACTTGGATGGAGGAAAGAAAAACTCCAAATGTGTGCCATAGCTTACGGTCCTCTGTCTTCCACATCCAATCACCTTATTACGATCATAAGTTTAGTGAATATCATTCCGCATCCGAGTGGTTCCAAATGCATCCCAACAAATATCATCCCATTACATCACTTTTTTAACTCATCCCAGTTTTTATTCCACATTGTTCTCAGGACACTTGATTTTTTTCATTCTTAACTGATAACGTTTGGTATAACCAGCTATAACTCATCCTTCACCACAATTTTCTTATAAGAACACGTTTTGTTAAGAACAGTTTGTTTGTTTACAGTATAGCTACCTTCGATAAGTTTCGTAAACGTCACAGGACGTTGTTACTTGTCATAACATCTGACACCTCTAGGGTATCACAAATAAATGAGAAAGTCATTCACGAGAAGAAAACTCAAATTACTTTCATATCGAATATGTATGTGATTCCACTTTTGTTAGGTATCTAGTGTCTAGGGTATGAGGCATGTTCATGGGCTGGTAAATGACTTGACCTCTAACCTTTTGTCCCCTCATTTGAATCGATACCTTATTAATTCTTATTAAATGATGATAAAAATTATTATATGAAATATTTTTTTTTATCCCCGCCTTGATTTGTTTTGTAAAATTATCTAAATTTGATTTGGTTAATTTGAGACACGTCACATGGTCTCAGTCACGAAGCAAATTTAATACTGACAACGGTACAAACTTTGAGGAGTTATAAAATGCTAACACCGGTCTACACATCTGCTAAACTAACCGCCCCGATAGCCCTTATGAGGTGTATGGCACTTAGAATGGAAGTTGAATCTCGTCAAACGATCGAAATGAGTCTCTGACTTACGCACAGTTTCGTACGGCACACTGTGCGTAAGTACCATGCGTAAGTAGGCGTTGACGAAACTCACCTTCAGTTTCTCAATTCGGAAACTGACCTTTAAGGACCTTACTTATAAATATAGGTGTTTATAGGTTTGCCTATTATTTTATCTCTGATGACGGAACGATATATAACGCAAATTACGATTCTAGTGTTGTTAATAAAATCGACATCCACGTTTCCGATTTTTCAGATGAAATATGAAATTTTATGCCTCGCTATAAATGCTCATTTAAAATTCAATCACAGTGAATGGAATATCAATGTTATTACGTTTTTATTTCTCCTTTATATTTAAATGCTAATTATTTCACCAATTATTTTTACTGTGTACTTACCATATTTACACAACGCAGTGTTAAGAAGCCTCAAATATTATCGAAACTAGCCAAATCAGGTATTTGACGCGCACAGCCACACGCGGCTTGGGCGGGATCGTCGCGTGAGACAGTTCGGCAATTAAATGGATTAGATCCTTTGATATTTTTACGTGTTTTTACTTTTATGGGTTTTCACTTAATTAATTCCAAGAAAAATCAAAATAGAACAAAACTTCATTCAAGTCAAGTCAAGTCAAAAACCATTTATTCTGCATAGACCATTAATACGGCAATTACAAAACGTCATAAAAAAAAACTAATGTTTGGCAAATGGAACACCGGTTCGAAACGCGGCCCTGTCCTGAGAAGACTCCGGCAAGAAACGCCACTGTAAACTCATTCTGCGTAAATAGTAACATCAACAATTCAACATAATTCGGGTACTTTGAGATAACTTACACTTGGCTACCATGGCTGCTTGAAAACAACCGAAACGTCGGATTCAGTGTAAATAAAATAACATCAAATAAACCGCGATAGAATCCGTTTGAAATAGTAATAAATAATTTATTACAATTTCTGGATTTTGTCAAATAAAATTTAAAGTCTGGTAGTATAAAACTAGGGGCACAATGCATTCTGCAGTTGCAATGTTGAGCTGAGAGTGCACTGCATGCTTACCTACAAAACCTGCCCAACAGCTACCCTACTACTGGAATTTTTTATTCGGTGATTATTCCTCCGTTGCTAGACCGATTTTCAATTTTCTATTTCTGTCTTAAGCCAATAGTTAAAAGTTGCACATTTTCGTCTCAACATTGATCATTTTGGAGAAATCAGGTTTTGAAAATTTTGAAGGGTCATTATTCCTCCATGTTATGTTCGATTTTCAATTTTTTTTTTCTAAACCGTCCGGGTGTCAAGTTGTATTTACATGCCAAGTTTGGTCAAAATTGGTCGATTAGTTTAGGAGCTCGACTACGTCTCACTCTCAGCTCAATTAACTTGGTCTTGTACTGGTTACTGGTACTGGTTGTAACTGGGTCTGTAATACTCTCGATGTTTTTAGTACTTAACAGTTAGTGAAATGTGAAGTTGGGTGTTTAGACCCCACCTAGATCTTCAGGGGACGAGCCAACCTCACCTACACATGGTACCCCTGCTGATTGACGGACGACACTCTGATGCAGACTTTTCTCTTGGGGTTGATGGTCGAGGGCTGGTAGTCCGACGGTATCCGTTCCTGTATAACCCAACCAATCCAAATTATAGAAAGGTGAAGTAAGTGAGCAGATCCTGGTTTCCAAAGTGCAAGTTTTGAACGTATCTGGGATCTAGAAGTGAAGTGTGAAGTGAAATTAATTAACTTTTTAATCTTCTAACCCAAATTGCCAGATAAAGAATCGTTTGCCCATATAACCAACTACAGAAGAGCGTTTAAACGTTTTGAAATGACTAAAGTGAGATACCGTTTCTTTTTCATACACGTGGAACTTTGATCCCCTTCGCGCAATCCATGGGGAACTTATTTCAGGGATAAAAAGTCTGTGTTATTCTAGATTATAATCTATCCTTGTACTAATTTTCAGCCGGATACGTTCAAACGTTAGAGCCTGATTGAGTAACAGACACACGAACATCTTCACAAACTTTCACATTTTAATATTAGTCAGTAGGAAAGGATAGAAGGGAGTGGGCTAGTAGGATTTTGCTAAATCGGTCGACTCGAATGTTCAGTCGTTACCGTCGTAGGCCGTCTGTGCTACATATAGCTTGTATGTAGCTTCCAATAGCGAGTTCAAGGCCACTGCAGTAGTAGACATGCGACACTCTAAAGCCCCCAGTTGGTTAATTTTTATACATTTTATTATCTATCATTTAGACTATCAGTTAATTAAAAAGGTTATGATCAGCCCCACATGTGTTTTATTAGCAAATAAAGTGAATTAGGTTGCAAGTCGGTAATCAGGCGTATTTCGGCAGCTTTAAAATTGATGTCATGAGGTATTAAATACATCTAGATATCTGCAGAGTGCAGGGTGTTTTTGGGGCCCCACCAAGAACTTCGGGGCCCCAAGCCAACCTCACCGGTAAGTCGGGTCTCGGGGTTGGGAGATCAGATGGCAGTCGCCCCCACTAAAATTAAATAAGTACGCCATTGATCGGTGCCTATGAGCGCTTGCTAAACCAACCCCCGTAGCACGGCTCTGCAGCTTCTTATATCACGGGTCTATTTGACCAATGAGTTGTTTTGGTCACGACACAGATTAAGGGTAAGTACAGTCGCTATATTAGCTTAATACATTCCAAGTTACCGACCACCGTGGTTCTAAAACTTTACAAGAAATAATGAACAAAAATTGCAAAATAAAAATATTATGAATGAAAAATAAATATACCTACATCAATTTGTTTATTTATTTAATTAAATGGAAAGATCTTTTGTGTGCTGTGTGATGTTAGTGTTCAACTACTTCTAATGGTGACTGTACATGTACCTACAACCACAATATACATTACAAAATGTTTTTTTGAGTATGCAATACAACAAGGACTTAGATATTCGATCGAATGGCATGAAGCATTCGATCCATCAATAACGAATAATATTCATTCGTTTGCAGTACGTATCCATATACAACCTAACCAGTAAACTGACAGGTAAATAATCGCGGTCGAAACTTATCGTAAGTTGATTTATTAGGTATTCCACTTGTGTTCTGAATTCTTCTTATTTTTTCCTTTTTATAATTTTCTTTATGATTGTTTTATATTTATATGCTATTCAATTGATTGTGTGTATAAGTATATATATGATATTAATTTACACACCGCATGTGGTAAGGCATAACGTATCTATATGACATAATTATAAAGCCATGAACATACCTACTAACCCATGATCCACAAATAAAATATTATAACTATGAGATGATGCCCACTATTCACAGCGAGTTGATGATATACTCACTCTTATTATAATTACTGAATTTACAAACAATATTTTATGTTTGGTATGGGGAGTTAGATACCTAGAACGAGGAGTTAGGTACCTACTGTGAGGTTAGAAAGGAACTTTTTCCCTTAGATGTCTTATACTATTACTACTGTTTGGGCTCTTTAGCCAGCTGGGCGCATACAACCTATACATACTATGAAGCTTGAGGTCTTCGAGGCCCAAGTCACCTACCAGCTGGTACACTTGCCAATCAACGGACGAGGCTCTGGTGCAGGCTTTCTTCTCGAGGTTGGGAAGTCAAACGGCATTTGTGCCCATAATAGGCGAAATACACCAAACGTACAATTAAAAGCGGAACCCGGGCTCCGAGGTGAAAGCCTCGGATGCAACCGGGATCAACGCTCAGATGATGATGATGATGATGAAGGATATTGTGTCGGCAATGAATGAGTGGTAGGTTACTTTTGAATTGAAAAGGAGGCTATTATTAGCTTACTGGATGGTCGTGTACCTTTTTTTTTTTTTTGTTTTTTTTTTATCGTGCGGAAATCCCTTCGGATACCCCCCCGCCGGCCAGCGGGGGTGGTTATGTCGGGCTTGCACCGACTAAAACCGCACGCCGTCTCGGGTCTTCAGACGCCGGGGTGTAAGGTTACCCATAGAGCATATCCCTTGCACCCCGGCTGACCCTGGGCCATCTCACCACTAACAGCATCGCTCATCCTGTCTCCTCTGAAAGCAGAGGAGTACGGAGAGCGATGTGTTCCCGCCACGTTGGGTATTGGCCGACGATCAATGCCAACCCTATGAAGGGGTGAAGGGGAAGCCATTGACCGCCGCCCAGGGTGTACCGGCCGCTCCGATTCCGTTCCCCCCGGACTGCAGCGGGATCGGAATCGGAGCGACACTCGAGGAGGTTACCCAACACACACCCCTTACCCAACACACACCCCTAGATGGTCGTGTACCTACTTACTTATTAGTTTTGAAGCGTAAACTGTTAATAGGAATTCTGCGTACTGTTACAACAACAATTACAACAAATGAAGTACCTATTCAATAACAAAGAAACCAAATTGTTTACTTAATATTGTAACCATTGGCGTGGAAATCTTTTCGGATGTGACGTACAATCGTTTATGTTTACGGCTATTTTATTTTACAGCGTGGTGGTACAACTGAGAGCACAACGGTTTATTTACAAACTAACGGCTTGTTTACACAGAAAATCCATATTTACCACACTTCGCGCGTTTCGCGTCTCGCCGCTGGATGAATTGGTTACACCGCGGTTCTGAAAGGATCCGTCGTTACTGTAGGTAATGTTTACAACGCATTTATAAGATTGGAATCAATATACCGCTAATTTCAAATACTTGTCCGATAAAACGGATATTATCGGATCAGTATTTTAATACTGTTGTATGTAATTATTTTATGAAACTAGGTACCCCACGCGATAAAACGAACCTAGGTTATCTCCGATGAACTCGGACGTACAAATACGTCAAATACGTCCGCCATCGCCGAATAAAAATTTATACGATAAAACGCCTGTACAATGTACAATGAAATGTTGTGTGAATGTATACTAAGTGTACGATCATATTGGTCGTTTTATCGGATCAGTAAGGGATGATATCGCGTGGCGGTACACTGTTTCGAGTCTTATAAATGCGCTGTAAACATTACATCCAGTAACGACGGATCATGTAAAAGCGATCCAGTAAATACGTACTTTCTGTGTGAACGAACCATAAGGCGGTAGGTAATTGCCAAAGCTTTTAAAGGACCGTAAGTTACGTACATATCAGTCTTGGAATTTCTGAGCACATTCAGGGCAAGGGTCATATCATAATAGAGGAATATTTCGTGTAATGTAGGTACTGCGTCTTTATATTTTATCGTTCAATATTATACCCATAGGTTGGTATCGATTCTTGTAGTGCGAACTAAACTAGTTTTGGGTACAGAAACAGAATTTAGGGAGACTTTATATAGTATCTCAACAGGGTATGAATTTTATTAGATAAAGTAATACAATAATGTATTATATAAATTTAAGAAAATTCCACACTAAAAAAAAAGTCACAATCTGTCGTGATTATATCAGAATAGGCAAACAATATGTTTTTGTAAATTTCAAAAACAACAACAATAACAATTCTAGGTCAACGGGAACTACAATATAGGTTTTCGACCTAAAACCTATAGGGTACTTCTGGTTGACCTAGAATTGTCAATTTTGGTTAAAAGCAAGGTCTTACAGCACAGGTAAAAGGAAATATTCGAAAAATAAAAAAGTTGAAAATTAAGGTAAACTTTGGTACTTACAAGTTTTCACGAAAATTTAAATTTGCCCATCTTTATATCGTGTTGTCTCAAGACCTTTATTGTTATAAACCTAATAGGGACTATAGACCTCAATATTTGGTATAAATTTCAGCTCGCCAGGTCCACCCATTCTTAAGACGGACAAGAGAGTAATCTTATAAGGGTGCCTTTTTTACCTTTTGAGGTACGGAACCCTAAAAGTAATCAATGCAGAAACGTACTTGAAAATTTACATTTCTAAGAATCCAGATGGCTGATTTTACGACACTATGTAATATTCTTAAGCATCTGCGTATTGATTAGTTCGTATGAAACTGGGCTAAAGTACTTTAGCAACGTGATAGCAGGACTAAAATACTTCAGTAACAAAATAGGCACGACCTTCCTAATGTTTTACCAGTCTACATCCTTGACGGGCGAGATGAGGCGCCGACTTGGCGACATTCACCCACATGATATTGCTTAGACATTCCATTAAGATTGTATGCGACACCATTTAGAATACCCATTTTGAAAATTAATGCTTATCAACTCTCGTTTTTCATTTATAATATTATAGTATTTATTTTTATTTTTAACCTCAGACGCTAAAACGATGAGGTGTTTTAAGTTTGACGTGTCTGTGTGTATATGTCTGTGGCATCGTAGGCCCCGAACGGATGAACCGATTTTGACGCGGTTTTTTTATTCGAAAACCGATGTCATCGAGATGGTTCTTAGCTATAAACAAATTTGTGGCGGGGTTTTTCAAATTTTTAATTCAATGTTTTTATCTTAAATCCAGTCGACATAGATATGAATATTTATGCGGTACACATATAGTAGGCTTAATAATTATAATTATAATAATTTTAATTACTCTGCAGAGGTTATCCAACTGTGAGGCTGATGTACTAGAGAGACCTTATCTTAGCAGCATTGGCAGCCTTTTCCCGACTTGCCAAATCAAAAGACGGTTACTGTTCTTGGGTTTCGATTCTGTGGATTGTTGAATAATAAACTAATTACTTACACAACGTTTACTTTGGTAGTGTCAGTATTATATTGTTGACAGACACAAAGGCACTCTACAATCGAATAATTTTACGGTTGGAAATGTTGAAATGTCTATAAAGTTATGCAATGCAATCGATTAGCTCTGTTTGCGAGTTGAAGTAAATTGAAGTAGGGATTTCCGCACGAAAAAAAAAAAAAAAAAAGTATTAATTTTTCTTGAAGACTCTTATGATCATCATTTTACCGATGTTGTCAGTTGCGTCTGAGGCTTTCATCCTGAGCCAGGGTCTGCTTTCAATTCTATCTTTGGCCTATTTTTGCAATTTGAGATCAGCTGTCGTCTGACCTCCCAACCCCGAGAGGACAGTCATACGTCAACCAAAAGTATTATTGCTGGTTAAGTAGTGGTCTTAAGTCGATACCAAAAGGTTTGTTACGTACATCCAGTCTAGTGATATACTACTAGACTGGCTGGAATAGAACCAGCCAAACTATGGGAAGTATACTAATTGTCAAGCGTTGCGAATTGTGAGCGATTGAATACATTTTTAGTAGTTTTTTACGTGTGGAAACCCCCACGGGCTTCACCCCATCGGTCCCAACGATGGGTTGGGCGTGTCGGAATCGGACCGACTAAAACCACATGGTGTCCTCCCCAAGTGTCCATTGCCGGGCATCCCGGGTAAGCCCTCGAAAGGATAACCCTAGGGTTACCGGCGGACCTTGGCCGCCACCGCGGCCTCGCCTGGTGGAACATTTTTAGTAGTAACATTTTTATCAACTCTTGAACTATTATGTAGTCAAGGAATCAAGGAAAAAGGAAAGTCGTAACGATAATTATCTGCCCCCACCTTCGCTGCTTCCGATTTATTTTTCTATTCGTTTTAAAAATAAGAGCTGATAAGGTTATTGATAAATTGTTAGGTCTACGCTACACGGGACGGAAATTCCATGTTCCGCGTCGAAACGCCAATAAATGGTGACGGAACTTCTGTCAAGTCTAGGGTAGGCCTAAGAGCGGCAACGTCACTTTCACATCACAGCGGAATTTTCCATGGAGCAGTTTTCTTATCATAAGAAAAATCATTTATGAAAGGAAGCCATGCTTTTTTACTTATATTTCCACATTCAATGGTTTAACGGTAAGCACGGTCAGCGTCAAAAGCAGATGAAGATTTTCAGATTTAAAAAATTAAAAATCTTTATGTAAATCGTTAATTATCTTTTTATAAAATTTTAAAAGTATTTTTTTAGAGACCATTGAGTAGTTAAACAGCATTCATTACGAAATATAAATGACTTTGTTCAATAGTTAATTTTTCAAATCAATCATTTCAATCAGCTACTTTTGATCCTGACTGTACCTAGAGATTGCGCTATCGTAGCGGCAGCAGCGGGGGACCTATCGTTTCATGTTCTTAATCTAAAAAGTTTAATAATTTAGAATTTAACAACAGTTTATCGGTTTATTTGAATACAGCATAACCAGTCAATTCTAAGACCAGTTTGAGACAAAAATGGGCTACCATTAACAGTTCATAACCCAAGTGAGTGAAACCAGTGTTTTGTGTAAATGTGCGTGAGGTGATACTAAGACTTAGTTATGACGTCACTAAAACATGGAGTGAATTTGAGCCGGCGCGCGTGCAGGCCGGCCTTGTGGGTGGCAGCCGTCGCACTCCTGTCCTGCGCACACTGCACCCCCGTTGAAGTAAGTATTTTTAGCTACAGTTCTATAAAACTATTACTTATTTATCTATATTTTTAATTTTACTATTTTCTGTTAAGTGTATGGTATTTATATGACACGTACCAAGTCGATTCTGCCTGCACTCTATCCATTTATTAGGGTTCCGATGCCGAATGGCAAAAAACGGAACCCTTATAGATTCGTCATGTCTGTCTGTCTGTCCGTCCGTATGTCACAGCCACTTTTTTCCGAAACTATAAGAACTATGCTGTTGAAACTTTTACCAAGTTTGATTCCAAGATCCAAGTACCAAGATGTATTCTGTGAACCGCATTAAGATTTTCACACAAAAATAGAAAAAAAAAACAGTAAATTCTGGGGGCTCCCCATACTAAGAACTGAAACTCAAATTTTTTTTTTCATAAAACCCATACCTGTCTATGGATAGGTAGGTCTTCATTGAGGTTTCTAATATCATTTGTCTCTAAACTAAATAGTTTGCGCGAGAAACACTTCCAAAGTGGTAAAATGTGCCCCCTGTAATTTCTAAAATAATAGAATGATAAAACTAAAAAAATATATGATGTACATTACCATGTAAACTTCCACCGAAAATTGGTTTGAACGAGATATAGTAAGTAGTTTTTTTTAAATACGTCATAAATCGTAAAACGCAATTTAAGTTTCATTCAATCAACTCAAATATAAAATTTAAAAAAAAGCATTTTTATGTTTTCTCAAAGTTACTTACACGTTTTACTCTTATTTATTCTTTAGCGTAAAAGTTTATGCAGAAATGGTGCAAAATTGTGTTTCGTCTAAATTTGTACACTATGTAGACTAATTGAATTATAATTACACGTTGAAATAAAACTATTTTTTAACGGACTATCCGTTAAAAAATAGTTTTATTTCAATGTGTGACATTCGCGTAAACTTCCGATAATATCATATAATTACATCATCTCCATCGGAGAGTCAATCTCAGTTGCATCCAAACCCTGCACTTAGGAGCCGGGTTCCGCTCTCCTATGACTCTATTATTTAGTTTATATTGATAGACTTTTATGGGAGCGACTGCGGCCCTTCAACCAACAATAGGAAAACCTGCATCGTAGCCTCATCTGCCAATCTGGCAGGAGGCTTAGGCCCTGGTGGCTCTAATGGGCCCTTATGGCATAGATGATGTTTAATTATAGAATTGAGTAACAAGCCGTACGATACTCTGTCATCAGGCGTTTTCATCATTTAAAAAGTAATACATACATAACATAACATAACTTCACGCCTATATCCCCGAAGGGGTAGGCAGAGGTGTATTACACACCCACGATTCGCCAGTTATGTTAAGGTCGCAATGTAATAGGGGGCGAGCCCATTGCCATCTACCGGGCACATTATTAAGCGTGCGATAATTAACATTTATTACTGCACACATAACTACGAAAACTCAGAGGTGTGTGTCCAGGGCGACTTGGGATCGAACTCGAGAAATCGTCTCAGCAGTCCGTTACGTATGCCACTGGACTATCGCCGCTTATCATTAAAAAGTAATAGGTACAAAAAAAATAGAATGGCGTGCAGGGTTCTACCAACACCTTCGTGGTCCAAGCCAACTTCACCTGCTGATTGCACCTGCTAAACTCCGTTATTTACTCCGAGGCTCTGGCGCAGGTCTTCCTCTCAGCGTTGGGAGATAAGACGGTAGTAGCGCCAGAAAAAAGCTGACTACTCATCAAAAACACTAAGCGGACCCTGAGATCCAAACTGCAAACTTTTGATGCCACTATTAAAAAGCTAAGAGAATGAGAATGATGATGACCTAATACAACCAAAATCATTTTAAATATTCGTTATTGATTTTGCTAGATATGCTCAGCTCGTATCCGTTACCCGTATCGTTCACGAGAAATTCAAAACTATGAATTTCTGTGTCCCTTGGTCACGTCTTAACATGAGAACGACTGAACGACCAGAAGTACTTTGTAGATATAATTTTTTTTAAGTTTTCTAATACTTAGTAGACGTTTCTTCATCATCAACTTATTCTAGTCCACTGCTGGACATAGGTCTCCTTTAATAAGCGCCATAGCGCCCTGTCTTCAGCTTGCCGCGAAAAGGAAGGAAAGTTGTGATAAATTAAAAAAGTGTTGAACTCGGGTAGAGCTGTTAGCAACAGCTAGAATGTTATACTCGTAAATGTAGCAATATTGTGTAGCCACATTTTTATTACTACAAAAATCATTTGACGAATAATATAGTGTTACATGAGAATATAATTTTGTAATAAAACTTACTGAAAGGTGGTACTTATAACAAAAATACAATTTAAGGCTACTTATAAATAAATAAAACTAAAATATAAGTTCAGTACTTCTTGCAATATTTGTTTTTTTTTTTTAAATCGAATTCAAAAAGTGTGATCGCCCGAACAGGGACTTGAACCCTGGACCCTTGGATTAAAAGTCCAATGCTCTACCGACTGAGCTATCCGGGCCATGATAAATCGTAGTGAAATTACATAATATAAGCGAGGGACGTCCGAATTTTTTAAATACTATACGTATGAAATCACAAAAGATGAAGAGATTATTCTTTTACGTCATTTAACTCCTAAACAACTGAGTAGATTTTGATGAAATTTCGTGTCCATTGTCCCTGTCCCTGCATTTTGTACATTTACAATTAAATCGGCTGCGATCAGTTTCCAGGTACTTTTTTTATTTGTGCTTTTTTTTATTTACTTACGTATTTATTGGGTCCCTAAATGGTTAATATTCTTGGTTGAACCGACAGGTGGCGCTGCCACCGGATTCTAGTTTGTTTAATATACTTATTTATTTAGGTCCTTAGATAGCTTAATTTTCACAATTAGACCCGGTAAATGGCTATTAGTGTAACAGTATAGAATTCAACTTTCTGTCTAATCTCATTCCTTTAAACGATTAATTCTTGATATATATGTAGGTATTTATGTATGTAGATATGACTATATCTTATGAAACAAAGTCGTATGAGTGATGACCGGGATAACCTCAAGAGTGGTTGGACCGATTTTCATTATTATTGATTCTTTGTGGTTTTTTTTTTGGAAATAGCCAAACAAAGTTAAAAATGCCCCGTCGGCCAGCGGGGTGGTTATGTGGAACTCAAACCACCAAAATCTCACGCCATGTCGGGTCTTTAATGCCAGGGTGCAAGGAGATATTCACGAAATAAATTCAGCTAATAAGGTGACCAACAGAACTTGATTTTCAGCCAAAACGAAGTCCGGTTCAGCTTGTATAGTATAATCTGAATTTCGTTGATTAGGTATATTTATTTCTGTTAGCAGAAAGCTTAAAAGATGCCAGAAAATACGAAAGACAGATAACGGTATGTTGGATAGACCTAGAAAATGCATTTGGCTCAATTCCACATTACCTTATGGTATATGCGTTGCAATGGTATAACTTTCCACTAGTGGTCATAGAGATAATCGAGTCGTATTACTCGCAGCTAAAATTTGCTATAAGCTTCCAAGAAGTACACACAGGACCATTACGGTATAATGTGGGACTGTTTCAGGGATGCTGCTTGTCACCAATAGCATTTAATATAGTAATTAATATCTTAATTACCAAGTTAATACGTCACGAAAAGAAATGGGGTTATCGGTTTAAAGTAAATAACATATACTCAGAGTCCATTTTAGCTTTTGCTGACGATCTCGCAATACTGACGCGTAATCCAAAACAATGTCAGGAACTATTAAAGGAAGTCGATGAGTTCTGTTCGTGGACAAATGGACTGAGAACGAAGCCCAGTAAGTGTCACTGTCTGTGTCTGGGTAGACGGGACACCAAATTTATCTCCTACGACCCGGGACTCTTCATTGGGGGTAAACCAGTTTCCATAGTCGCTGAATCGGTGCCGTTTAAATTTCTTGGGAGAAAGATAGACTATAAAGGACGCACACCATCCTTAGATGAAGTTGTCGATACGTTTATAAATGACCTAAATAAGATAGATCAGCTACCACTCAACAATATCAAAAAAGCTTGGATATATGACAACTACTTAACGTCACGTCTGACTTGGCCTTTTCTGGTGTATGAATTCGGTAAAACCTTACTGGCGAAAAGAGATGCAACTGTCATAAAATCGCTAAAATTGTGGCTTGGACTAGTGCATTCTGCTGATTCCTCTGCTCTATTTAGGGATCAAAATAATTTTGGGATGAAACTTAAGAAACCATCGGATCTCTATAAACACATTAGAGTTACCAAAGCACACATCTTAGGTAAATCCCAAGATGTCACAGTCAGGGCACTCCCGAAAGATAATAACGCGTCGGAGCTTGAATCTAGACTCCTATTCCATAAACGATTTATGATAGGGGCCCAGTCGAACAGAGTGGGGTTAGGAGTACGAGAGCCAGAAAGGGACCAGGATATACTTAAGTCCTTTCTAAAACACGACGAAAATGATAAATATCGAGTGCACGCGATGAATTTGGAAATCCAAAATGAATGGTTGACAATGGGAGAGTTCTGCATACCGATGGCCTTAAAGTGGCGCACCTTGATCTATGACTGGTCGCCGGCCCTGTTAAAATTCTATCTTAACGCCCTTCAGATAACCCTCCCAGACCAGAGTAATCTGGTAAGGTGGGGGAAGGCCACAGAAAAACAATGTTATACTTGTGGTGAGGCAATAGGGAGGGCTAGACACATATTAGTAGGATATAGGGTGCTTCTCGATAGAGGCCATTACTCACGCCGCCACGATAAGGTGCTTATCATCATACGTGACGCAATGAGTCTGGCAGTAGCTAGAGCCCAAAAAGGATTGACTACTAACAGACGTCATATCAACGTTGTGTCTGAAGGTTCATCCATAACATCCAGGAACAAACCTTATTCAATCTTAGATACTGCCCCAGATTGGACTCTCCTAATCGACACGTATGAAAAGCACTATAAAATTCCGGAGGATGTTGGGGTTTCGTCATCTAGACCTGACATATTCCTATATTCTAAGAGGTTAAAACACGTGGTTCTTGTGGAACTTACTGTACCGTGGGAAACAAATATACCGAAGGACCACACAATAAAGTAAAATAAAAGCTATGATCTCACAAACGAATTAATCAAAAACGGTTACGTGGTTAATTTGTATGCAGTGGAAGTGGGAGCGAGAGGTATACCAGCAAAATCTCTCTATAACCTACTTAAAGATCTAGGCCTATCGAGAGCTACAATAAGCTCATTACTAAGACGAATGTCTAAAGCGGCACTAGTAGGTTCGTACCAGAAGTTCGTATCAAATTTGGTTAGGCAGGGCCCCTAACTTGGGTAGTGAAGGTGAGTGTTGATGTGTACATCAACAAAAGGGGCCCCTTCTAAACCTACACTTGGGTCGCAAGTCCCAGGCACTGTCCCGAGTTCCCAACTCAGCAACGCGATGGACCCGGCACCCGCACGGAGAATCCATGGATTGCTAAGAATATCGGTCTATTTTCGTTTAGTTTTGGGGCCGATAAATCGATCTAGCTGGGTTTCATTATATCACTTAGATGTAAGCTTACCTACAACTTTTAATGCACAACATTTTAAGGCGTCAAAGCAATGCTAAAACAGTGCTAAAAGAACAGAATAGAACAAAATTGAACATAAACTGAGAATAATTATGAAAAACCAGGTCAAAGTTCAATATACCTACTTAGTCGGCTTTCATTCTTAGAAAATGTCGAAAACAAAATTCAAATATTAATATTAATAATCGTTTATCGCTCTTTGGTCATATCTCCGGATCTACTTAACCAATTGTAATCAAACATCTGTCAGATTTTAAGTCTGAAACCGCATGAAAAGCCGTTTAATAGTTTTTGCGTTCATAGCGAACAAACAGGCATGCAATAATTCCAAAAAAACATATTTTTGTCTTCTGAATTGTTCATTTTACATATCACAAGTATTTTATGTTCAATGTACAGAAACTACTAATTTTATAATAGTACCTATGACACAACTGTTGGCACAGCTGTTTTGGGCAAGGTAACTGCGCGGATTAAGTGATAAGTGTAGTTAACCAACGATGCCTCATCCAAAAAGCGACTATTTCACGTACGTATTTTATGCCTATTATTTGTGCCATAAGACCTTGCTTCTTGCAAAATTTTATGATTCTAGCTCAACGGGAAGTAGGTACCCTATAGGTTCGGGGTGCGAGGGATATGCTCTATGGGCAACCTTACACCCCGGCGTCTGTAGACCCGAGACGGCGTGCGGTTTTAGTCGGTTCAAGCCCGACAGAACCGGCCCCGCTGGCCGTCGGGAGGGTATCCGAGGGGATTTCCGCACGTAAAAAAAAACGACGGGTTGCACTCCGGGAGTGCCGGCAGAAGTGAAAACTTGAATATTAACGTTGTGCATTTTTGATATTTTGGAACAAACATGACAATTTATATTACATGAAAAGTTTAACACTTCAGAATATTACAATTATTTTACATTAAAAAGTTTATCTCTCAGAAAAATCAACTTCCATCCATAATTTCATCGACTTTTTTACCGGCATTATTACCAGAACCATCATCGCCAATATATTTATAAAGCACTCACTCATTTTCTTTCGCTATTTCTTCGACACTTTTTATTAATAGATGCACTTTGTTTAATTTCCATTTTATATCAATAAATTTATGGCACAAAATAGAATAAAATATTACAAAAAGTTACATGATGACAAAAAGTGTTTCCTGGAACTCGGTCGGAATCGATCTTTTTTATCAGTCTTGACGAACTCAACGACCACTCATTAGACGAACGAAGGTGAACGAAGGTACAGTGTGAAATTAGTGCTATATTTGGTGTCTTACGAATTTTTGCGATCAGGTCACGTGTTTACTGACGCGAGTTTAACCTTTATTTTATTACCCATTACAAAAAAAAGTGCACAACGCCGCTAAAGAAGTTTTCACTTCAAAAAAAAGCGGCCAAGTGCGAGTCGGACTCGCCCATTGTTCCGTAGCAGCAAGTAACATAATAATGGTTTTTTTTAAATTTTTATATTTGACTTGATTGAATGAAAGGTAAATTGCGGTTTACAATTTATGACGTATTAAAAAAAACTACTAACTAGATCTCAACCCAATTGGTTTCAACCAATTTTCGTTGGAAGTTTACATGGTAGTGTACATCATATATTTTTTTTTAGTTTTATCATTCTCTTATTTTAGACTAGCGACCCGCCCCGGCTTCGCACGGGTGCAATGGATGTTATTATACATATAAACCTTCCTCTTCAATCACTCTATCTATTAAAAAAACTGGTTTTCCTGGTGGTAGAAATTTGATGACACAAATTTGTCACAAAATTCGACCGTGCCACCGTGCACGATTACGAAAAACCCTCCATAGTAATCCAATTTCGGTTTGATTGCGTTCAGGGGTCAGCAAGTGCATAGCCGGGCATGGGGGATTGTGGTCGCAGCACTAGTGGGACCGCTGGGTGTCACGCGGTGCTGCGACGACAATCCTCTTCTGATGAGGCCGTCAAGCTGAGTGCCACCATTGTTAACATGGTACGTGTATGTAATGGTGACCCTCTTTCCAGAGACTTTACCTTCAGCTTACCATCAGGCGAGGTGAAGTCAAATTGACGTGTCCTAAATATAAAAAAAAAAAAAAAGATTTAAGCATACATAGGGATATAGGGATATAGGGACAGAGAAAGCGACTTTGTTTTATACTATGTAATGAAGTTACAGGGGGGGGGGGGGGGAATTATATTAGAAACCTCAATATCATTTTTGAAGACCTACCCATAGATACCACACACGTATGGGTTTGATGAAAAAAAAATTTTTGATTTTCAGTTCTTAGTATGGGGACCCCCAAAATATATTGTTTTTTTTCTTTTTTCGTGTGAAAATCTTAATGCGGTTCACAGAATACATCTACTTACCAAGTTTCAAAAGCATAGTTCTTATAGTTTCGTGAAAAAGTGGCTGTGACATACGGACGGACAGACAGACAGACATGACGAATCTATAAGGGTTTCGTTTCTTGCCTTTTGGCAACGGAACCCTAAAAAAGGTACCCTATAGGTTTAGACGCCCTTGGATTTGATGAAATTTGCTACATAAACGCTGTACATTGATCTAGAAATTTGATTTTTCACAGCTTCAAGGCGTAACAGATCTGATTATCTTTATATATATATTCATCATTCATCGCCTAACAAAATGATACGCACACTATTACACATGCAATTGTACTTGTACATATACACATTCATACACAAGCACACACACACACACACACACAAACACACACACACACACACAGACACGAACTCACGCGCGCACGCATACACAACACACACGCACTCACAAGTACTAACCATAGTATAGATACAAATTCTTATCACTGTATAGCGCAAGTTATAAAAAATCGCACGTCTATCAACATTGTAATCGAATATTGCCTCTTGAGATACAGGCTTGCCTAGTTCAAGAGGTAAAGATATTCATGCACAGACTTTTAACTAAGTTTATAGCCTAAGTCCTTGTACTTTATAATATGAGATCTGTAATGTAAACATTTTGAGTAATAAATAAATAAATATCAAATATAAATATTTCTTGTGTGCGTGTGTATGTCACTGAACTCCTCCTAGACGGCTGGACCGATTTTGATGAAATTTTTTGTGTGAGTTCAAAGGGATTCGAGGATGGTTTAGATTCACAATTTTGTCCACAAAAAATTAGGGTTCCGCGCAAAAGAACTAAAACCATAAAAATCGAAATCACGAATAAAAGTCGCGGGCACAGCTAGTTTGGTATAAATTTCAACTTGATGCCTCTACGCGTTTCTGAGAAAAAGGTCTTGACAGACAGACATACAGACAGACATACCGACAGTCGGACGGACAACGAAGTGATCCTATGCGGATTCCGTTTTTCCTTTTGAGGTACGGAACCCTATGAATAAACAAAGTTTGACTACGGTTTGACTACGCCGCCTGTGGTTCAAATTACCTATTATAACATAACTTCACATCTGTATCCCCGAAGGGGTAGGCAGGCGTGTATGACAAACCCACGAGTCGCCATCTACTGGGCACATTATTAAGCGAGCGATAATTAACATTTATTAATGCACACATAACTACGAAAAGTCAGAGGTGTGTTCCCGAGGCGACTGGGGATCGAACTCGAGACATCGTCTCAGCAGTCCATTACGTACGCCACTGGGCTATCGCCGCTTTTTTGGTATCGGGTAACTTGGTATCGCGAGAGACCAGAAATCGACCACTAACAATGGGTACATTTTTGTAACTGTCATACGTCCCGCCCGCCTTATTGTAATGTCATCTACATTACAATAAGGTGGGCTATACAAGTGTCATAATTCATCAATTATTTAATTAGTCGGCGATTGTCCCAAATTCAAAATTATTAAAAATTCGAAATATTATTAAAATACATTCCTGTCTCAGCCTGGAACCGTGAAACTCAGCGGGCTTTCTTGTAGCCTATTAGAAACAAGTTTACTTAATCCAATTATAATGTTTTGTTGGAGAAGCCTAGTAGACTAAACAATTCATTTCCAAGCTTGTTTACTTACTGCTAAATATTTTTGAATTTTACTTTTTGACAAAGTTGCAATTTAATTAAACTTTTTAATTTATTAATGGGTAGATTTCTAGATTAGAAAGCCGCGGCAGCCTAGTGGTATGGGTAATGGACTGCTGAGACGAGGTCTCGGGTTCGATCCCAGGTTTTACCATGGCACACACCAATGACTTTTCGATGCTTTTCGAAGTTATGTGTGTATTTATCGCAGGCTTATAAGTGCCCGGTTAATGGCAATAGGCTCGCCACCTATTACATTGGGACCTAAACATAAACTGGCGAAATGTGGGTGCTAGCACCTCTGCCTACCCCTTCGAGGATATAGGCGTGAGTTTATGTTATGTTATGTTTATGTTTAGATTTCTAGTTACATATACAGAAGCCCTTCTTAACTTACTCTATCTTTGTCTCTATCTCTACGAAATCTGATAATAATTTTTTAAGTGGGTTGATAAATTTTGATCCGAGCGAGCATTCTGAAACTAATAAGCAATCATGAATACCTGTAAATTTATCGTTTACTAGCTGCGCGTCCTGACTTACCCCGGGTTTTAGGGTTCCGTTCCTCAAAAGGAAAAAACGGAGCCCTTATAGGATCACTTCGTTGTCCGTCCGTCCGTCTGTCAAGACCGTTTTTCTCAGGAACGCGTGGAGGTATCAAACTGATATTTATATCTAATACTCAAGTCTACTGTCCTTGGAGCTGTGGGAAAACCAAACTTCTAAGTCAAAGCAATCAAAAGATACAGCCGTTTATGCCGCAAATTTCCGCAAATTTTCGAAACTCGCACGGTACGAAGTATCGTCTTATAGTATAGCTATAGATAAACGAAAAATTACGAAAACCGTAAATTTTTAGTTACATCATCTAATAAAAAAAAAGTTTTGAAAATTTTAAAGTTACTACTTCTTTTCTCATGAAAGCGTACGCGAAATACAGGTTTGTACGGAACCCTCGGTGTGCGAGTCCGACTCGCACTTAGCCGGTTTTTTATCGCTGATATTATCCATACCATAGACCAATTATATATTGGTCTAAGGTATAGCCATACCATGCTTCATAATGCTTTAAATATTCATGTAAAACAATCATTTTCCTAGAAGATAAAGCAAAAAGTTACAGCAAGTTTTTTGTGAAGCTCAAAACTTTGGCAGAAGTATCTTTATTTGATAGATAGTTCGATATGTACATACCTACATCCATTTCTACGAGCCAATTTTAATACAGTTAGATTTATATATATTAAACCTCGTCTATATCAATAGATTCTAGCTATAGAAGAGAGAACTACATGCATTGTTTGTTTAAAAGGAGGCTTCAATCACAAATAAACACTTTTGTTATAGTATTTCTTTAATAAAAAGATTTTAAAATATGTAATTACTGTTACTCAAATTATATCACTACAACTCGTATACCAATCATAAAGGAGACACATCATGTACATTATAAAGTGTTATTTATTTATGTCACCACTGCTAGTATAGCAGGAGCCATCTTTATATAATAAATCTATAAGAATGGAAATACAAGAGGGCAAGGGTAGACGAGGAACAAGATGAAATTGTGGCCCAAACCAAAAACTGTTAACCAAATTGATTTCTTTCTTGCTTTCTCAATTCCTCTCGGTTGCTTTATCGTTTCACACCGAAATAGAGACCGTATTTACTCGCGGGATAGGGGTATATCGAGACTACGATCCTTTATATTTATAAAGTACAATGCCTTTTGTTAATGCGATGTTTTGCGATCGTATTCAACCTGTACCTGTTACGTTATAAATACAGCTATTGAGTCCCGATTTAGACACCTTTGCCTACCCCTTCGGGGATACAGGCGTGAAGTTATGTTTTTTAGACATATTCTAATGAAACTTGATCCCATGGGGCGTGGAGTGATTATTAAATTGAATTGGTAAATGTTTCCTTGAACGAACCAATTTACTATAAATTAGCTCCAAGTAATAAGACGCCTTGCTTAATATTTACGAAAGTTTAAAAACAACAGCAAAGTTTACACGGATACACGGATATAAGTACCTACCTACAGTTCTTTTTCGAAAGTTCCCAAAATATCTTTTGGGTTTTATAACGACTTTTAAAATTTTATTTTTACAATTAAATTCGGGACGGAATATTTTGCCGCGAAGTCTCTATTACCAAGTGGTCCGATTTCCTGATTACAAAGGATGAATCTCAAGGGTAGTCCTATTATTTGGTAAAGATCTATTGTTAATTATATCTACACGTAACTCTAAGTTGATATCTACTTTATAACACGCAAACTTTAAGCAATGCTAATTTTATTTACTCAGAGCCAATAGAACCATTTATAATTTATGTAAACATACAATTTATAGAAACGGTTATTTCACATTATGAACATACGGCCCGGATAGCTCAGTCGGTAGAGCATTGGACTTTTAATCCAAGGGTCCAGGGTTCAAGTCCCTGTTCGGGCGGGCAACGTTTTGTTACTTTTGTTATTGTTACTAAATTTGCTATACTATATATATATATATACTATATACTATACTTGTTTATGTCAATAAATGTTAAGATAAATCACTGATAAGAAAAAGTCAGTTCAAAATTGAGCAGGTTTGTAGAGGTTATCTAAATTTGTGTTAAATAAAGTAAGTATGTAGATAAATGTCTTTATTTACTATTTTTTTTCTTTAGGTTATTTTTTTTACAGTAACAATTTTTGTGATATCTTTCTATTCTTCTTTTCCTCATCCTATTATGAAGGTATACTTAAAGGGTAATAATTGTAGGTAAGTATCTAATAAAAAACAACCCAAAAATTAAGTTCTTGTATAATGGACTCGATACTTATGCGATACAAATTCGATAAGTTTCGTGCTTGTGTTTGGTATCGTGAGGGAAATGGTACCACATAGTTCTTGACCGTACTTTGGATTAAAATTGGTACGTATGTCGACATTGATTATTATTATTATAACACGAACGGCATAATAAGCTTAGGATGTCTTATTAAAATCTTATAAAAATATTAATTTAGTATAATTATAATCTGCTATCCTTTTGAATAAATAATGGGGTAAACCGCTGTCATTGAAATTTAAATTACTAAATGTCGTCTTTATAATCTAGAGTACGAAAAAAAAAAGGTACCTACAAGCATTTGTTTTTTCTCTAACACGTGCTGTGTGCGTATTAATTTGAATGTATTAAAAGTCTTTGTTCTCGCATTTCTTATTATCATACCATACAAAGAGAGAAATGTATCAGAAAAATGAATTATTAATTTAAAAACACTTTTTAAACAAGTTTTCTAGTAAGTGCATAAAACAAGACAAATCAAAATAGCCCAAACCAGACAAACCTGTCTTGTCAGGTTTATCTTGTTTAGTACAGAAATTCCTGTGACCACTTAACGTCACCATCTTCAGACCCTGGATATCATGTAGAAGCAGAGTATTTGCCAAGACAAAACAAGTAAGCCCGAACTCGATCGGTTTATCTTGTTTAGTTCAGGAGTTTCTATGGACACCTTCCAACTCCATCATCAAACCAGCTTTATAGTCCCATATTATCGCATTGTCACTAAAGATACGCAAGTATACCAAATTTGAGTCCAATCTAACATCAGGAAGTGGTTTTCATTGGGCTTCCAAGATTTGACTCATACGAACAAAGAAACAAAGTTTGGCAAATTCATGAACTTTTCACCACCCTCCCTGTCTTATGCTCCTCATCCTGCGCGAACCATTGGACAAGCACAAGCACAGTGATCAACAGTGATACAACTACATTCGGTGGTTCATCGCCTTTGATGTTTTTCGAAATGCCGTCACTGTCTAGACACACGATTTTCACAGGGTTTTCACATTTATTTAATTTTTAATTACTTAATTTATGCAATATTTACTTGAGTTAAGTAAATATTGCTATTTAGGACATCCTCTTTGTGGATCCGCCATATTGCTGTCCTGGTCACTCAAGGCATATGATTTTATACAAAATGTGAAATTAGCGTCGCGCGTCGAATATAAACAAGTTATTGGATCAACTTTTCATGAAAGCTACATATTATAATATACGGGTCTATTTTTTCATGCCCTACTATAAATTACAAACATGTAATCATTATGTATCGTAGATAGTGGTAGATGACCGTTCATATCTAATAGGTTCAGGAAACTAAACCGCAAACTATTTTCTTTTTACATTTCACTTTTTCTACCTCACTGAAGACAGAAATATCGTTAAATCGTAATTTCGGATATATTTGGGATCAAAAGCCTTTAAAACGATCCCCTTATGAATTTTATAGAAAAGCTCGATGCATCGTTTTTCATCGCGAAATAAATGAGATATTCGTAATGATATCTATCATTACGAATATCTTATTCACTTTATGGTAAATTTCGAGTCCGCCATAAAATATGAAGGCCAGGCAGAAAAAGAATATCAATTTTAAGAATAACTTTAAATACGTAGCTTAATATTACCTACCTGCGGTCGACCGCAGCGACACTACTGGTGTCCATGTATTTGTACCGATGAGATCTAAAATGAGCTTTTCGGAAGAAGATGAAAAAAAGTTAATTAGCATTATTGCTGAATATCCAGCTATAGGAAAAAGATTATAGATAGATATCTATAATCTAGTTGACGATATAATTTTGATATAATATTTGAATTAACTTTTTTAAATAAAAATAAATAAAATAAATATTCTACGACATTCTACACAGCGCTTTCTAGACCCAAAGTAAGCATAGTTTAACTAGCTTGTGTTATGGGTTCCAGAATGCGGATAAACATACTTATTTACTTTTTTTTTGTAAATACATACATATTATACATAGAAACACCCAGACCAATGCAAATAGACATATTCATGTATACAAATATTTGCACTGAGCGGGAATCGAACCCGCGCCCCCCTGTCGTAGCAGTCGAATGCACTACCGCTACGCCACATTTTAAATATTATTATTTTAACTATTAGTAGCATTAAACACGTCTGACATTCTGTCTGGCGTAAAGGTACGGGATCTACTAAGTTATTTTGTCACAAGAGAGGCAACTGCAGCGGCGACGCCGCTGCGCTCGGAATACAAAGTGTCGCCACCACAGGCGACACTGCGATCGACCGCAACGCAGTCTGTGAACGGTCTCGGAATGACGCCTCAGGTATAATTACAAATGAGTTTAATTGGCTTAGTGTAAATTTATTGAATTACTTTGAACTGTGGAATTATTTTATTATTTTGCTACAAGGATTAATCTATTACTCTAAGTTACACTAAAAAGTCGTTTGTATAACATTCACATAATTGACTTATTACTATATTTTCTACATGTATTATATAATCATATCATAAGTTAATGTGTTTAACATTTTAATAAGTAACAACCTTCGAGAACAATTTGTTGAAGGCCGCTCTCTGGCGACAAAGCACTGTGTCGCGGCCAAGGTCAATTTCACCGCTTTTAGCTAAAGCTCTCTATCATTTCAGCTTTGAGCAGATAAAGCCTTTTTGTCCATACTGGCTGATGAATGACGCGAACATTCAATTATCGTCTAAATAATAAGAAAAAGGTAATGTTCAGTTTCTGAGTAAGGTAAATAATTGTAATGTACCTATATAAAATATTTTTAAACTTGCATGTAATGAAGTTCCGTCTCTTTGCTAGATTGTCATTCTGTATCCGTGAACTTGCCATTAAAATCTTCTTTATCCAAACGCCGATCCTAGTTGTATCCAAAGCTTGCACTTTGGAGCCTGTGTGTTGTTTAATAACTCCATTATTTGGGTTATTTAGACTTTTGCGGGAACGACTGTAACAACTTCATTATTTGTGTTATTTTGGCTTTAGCGGGAACGAATAGTTATGTGTGCAATAATAAATGTTATTTATCGCTCGCTTAATACAGTGCCCGGTAGATGGCAATAGGCTCGCCCCCTTTTACATTGGAACCTTAACATAACTGGCGAATCGTGGGTGCATAATACACCTCTGTCTACCCCTTCGGGGGTACAGGCGTGAAGTTATGTTATGTGAATACCGTCTGAACTCTCAACCCCAAAATGAAAGCTTGCGCCAGAACCTCTTACGTACATCAGTAGGTGCACTGGTTTGCAGGTGAGGTTGACTTGGGCCCCTGAGATCTTAACGATCAAGATCTTGGCGAAAAAATAATTAACTAAGTACTTAATAATACATTAGAATAATATTATGTAATCTGTGATAATACACATGAATGTAATAAAGGCTTGGACTTGGACTTACGCGATCAATCTATTGTTTCAGGTCACTACGAAACAAAGTCCGTCCATTACAGTCGATGGGGTCTCCACGTACCCTGGTGTGGGGTTCGGCCCTATGGGGCCAGTCGCCCCGTTCCCTGGCGAGCCCCCAGGCACACAGTTGCGACAGCACCAGGACACTACCACAAGTCTACCTAGTACGGAAAAGCCGAAGAAAGAGAGGACTTTCGTCATTGCTGCCTTCGAGTTTCACCGGGTTGAAACACCCTTCCTGATAGGATTATGGATTTTCTTTGCCAGTATTGCAAAGATCTGTGAGTATTATTTTTATATTTTCTATAAATATATATATTTGTTTTCCCGCTACCCATGGAACCTTATTCCACCACCACAACCTATGATAACACACAATTTCACGAAACATCTTTTTGTTACATCTAAAAGGGTTTAGGCAGCGTTTTCGCTGAAAGCTCCCAGTTAGCTTATTTTTTACGGCACTTTATCTTCTGCGAACGAAAGCATAATTGGCGATATTTGTGTGTTAACAAATCTCTTTATAATCCTAAAAATATGAGACATTCACGAAATAAATTCAGCTGATAAGGTAACCAACTTAACTTAATTCTAAGGTGGAACGAATATGAGTACAAAGTGGCAGTAGAAGTAGATAGATAGGTTAAAGTTGAAATATGTAGTAGGATAAGTAGGGTGATAACAATCGGAATAAATGAACACACAGTTCATGACAAATTCGCAAAGTCTCAACAGCCCCAATAACATACAGAAAGTTACACAGACTCGTTACAAGAATATTGTAATTGCTGGGGATTACAACACGCAGCGCACTCAACGGTCTTCAAACCACGATCTCCTCATGGACCACCAATGTATGTGCAACCATTGCGATTTTAATATGATTTCCATACGGATACGGCCGGCACATTAAAAGGTTTAACCTTAAGGAGCAAGCAAATTCGATTCGATTACAGTAAACGTACAATAGAAAGAGCACTGACCGGAAAAGGGTGATGATCATGCCGTTTGTCCCAGGGTCATGCTTATGCTTAATTAGGCATGGTTAATTACTAAGGATGTAAATAGTCGAAGCAAGTGGCTGCTATTAGTTTTTGTCAGGCGCCTTCCATTGCGACGTGAAAGTCATAACGAAAAAGCCCAAATGTTAAAGTGCCCAGCAGTCGGGAAAAAGAGTGATAGACCGGCTAATATCGGCTTGCTTCGCTTTTGTAGAGCGTACTCTCCATTGCGCAGCGCTCGTGTACAGCTTGCTGTCTTGTTAAGGTAGATAGGTAAAAGTTTGATACAAGTACAAAAATGTACTTAGACATTGGATTAAATATAGTCATAGACTATTCAACTGGTGGTCTTGTTAGGCATGTGACCTATAACGGTGATCGTATCATTGCCGAAGGGTTAGCCCGTTACATTCGGCTACCTATAATAGCTATCTTCCTGTAGAGTAGATAACGATGTACTATTATAGATGAGAGTCTTAAAATCTGTTTGCTTTGGTTTTGTAAAGCGTTCTCGTTTGATATCTTCTTAGAGAATGTTGAACCAAAGAAATAGTTTTAATCTATTGAATAAAATGAATCGCTGAAATGTATTTAGGCGCATAAATTTCGAACGACTGCACTGAATTGGATAATTCTTATTTTTTGTGTTCGTTATTACCAGGACCGACGTTCGATAGAATCCATGTATCCATAGATCCATAAAATATGAATCAAAATAAACAAACACAATGTCAGTCCATTCTTTACTTTAGTACAAATGTGTAAAGGCATCACAAGGAAAGTCCTTAAGGTAGCTTTAGCTCTGGTTTTTCCATTGCCGGTATTATTGAGCTGAGAGTGAGACGAAGTCGACCGAAAATCTCTCTATGCTCCACTCGGTGTATTTCAGTTGTGACACTACTCCTCCTAAACTAATCGACCAATTTTGACCAAACTTGGCATGTAAATACAACTTGATACCCGGAAGGTTTACAAAAAATAAAATTGAAAATCGAACATACCATGGAGGAATAATCAACCTTCAAAAATTTCAAAATCTGATTTCTCCAAAATGATCAATGTTGAGACCACGATTTTGGAGCCGTAATGTGCAATTTAACTATTGGCTTAAGACAGAAAAAGAAAATTGAAAATCGGTCTAGCAACGGAGGAATAATCACCGAAAAAACAATTCAATGGTATATAATTGAAAAAAAAAAACCGGCCAAGTGCGAGTCGGACTCACCCAAGAAGGGTTCCGTAGAAGCAAGTAAAATTTTTATATTTGAGTTGATTGAATAAAAGATAAATTGCGGTTTACGATTTATGACGTATTAAAAAAAACTACTTAAAGATCTCGTTCAAACCAATTTTCGGTGGAAGTTTACATGGTAATGTACATCATATAATATTGTTTTTAGTTTTATCATTCTCTTATTTTAGAAGTTACAGGGGGGGACACACACACTTTTTACCTCTTTGGAAGTGTCTCTCTTGCAAACTATTCAGTTGAGAAAAAAATTATATTAGAAACCTCAATATCATTTTTGAAGACCTATATATTGATACAAAACACGTACGGGTTTGATGAAAAAAAAATTTGAGTTTTAGTTCTAAGTATGGGCACCCCCAAAATTTAATGTTTTTTTTTCTATTTTTGTGTGAAAATCTTAATGCGGTTCACAGAATACATCTACTTACCAAGTTTCAACAGCATAGTTCTTATAGTTTCAGAAAAAAGTGGCTGTGACATACGGACGGACAAACAGACAGACATGACGAATCTATAAGGGTTCCGTTTTTTGCCATTTGACCAGATGCTAACCCATTTTAATAAATATAAATGATTTCATGATAAACAGTTCGGGTTTACTAAAGGACAATCAACGACGGATGCTGGTATAGAGTTATTGAAATCTATTTACGAGGCCTGGGAGGATAAGCAGGATATATTAGGTGTTTTCTGCGATCTAACCAGAGCCTTCGATTGCGTCCACCATGATACATTAGTCAGGAAATTAGATTATTATGGAATAAGGAACAAGGCTCTCGACCTTTTGACTTCTTACTTGAACAATAGAATTCAGAAGGTCGATGTGAACGGTACACTTTCGGTGGGATCTTTGGTTTCGATGGGCGTTCCACAGGGTTCGATACTTGGTCCATTTTTATTTTTTATTTATATAAATGACCTCCCTTACTACGTAAGGGATAAAAATAGTATTGTTTTGTTTGCCGATGATACTTCCTTAATATTTAAAATTAAAAGACAATTAGATAATTATGACGAAGTGAACAACGCAATCTCAAGAGTGGTCATTGGTTTCATATAAAAAATCTTTAACATAACAACATAACATAACTTCGCGCCTGTATCCCCGAAGGGGTAGGCAGAGGTGTATTACACACCCACGATTCGCCAGTTATGTTGAGGTCCCAATGTAATAGGGGGCGAGCCTATTGCCATCTACCGGGCACATTATTAAGCGAGCGATAATTATCATTTATTAATGCACACATAACTACGAAAAGTTAGAGGTGTGTGCCCGGGCAACTGGGGATCGAACTCGAGACCTCGTCTCAGCAGTCCGTTACGTATGCCACTGGGCTATCGCCGCTCAATAATATAAATAAATATAATAAATATATAATAAATAATCTTTGCCTTAATGAAAAAAAAACCAAATGTATAAAATTCACCTTACCTAATGTTACACAGGTAGAAACCAATGTACAACTCAATGGACAGTTGTTGAGCCTTGTGGAATCGACCGTGTTCTTAGGTTTAAGTATCGATGCTAAATTACAGTAGGGATCACATATTGAAAAAATAGCTAGTAAGTTAAGTTCTGCTTCCTAAGCTGTGAAAAAGATTAGGACTTTAACAGATATAGATACCGCTAGAATAGTTTATTTCAGTTATTTCCATAGTATTATGAGCTACGGCATTCTCCTTTGGGGTAATGCCGCAGATTTAAATACAACCTTTGTATTGCAAAAGCGGGCATTATAAGTTGGGCCCAAGAGTCACCCTCCGAGAAAATTTCAAAGAAATAAACATTCTAACTGTAGTGTCAATTATATATATAATTAATTATACGTCAATATATTTTTGAAAATCTTTTGTATGTTAGAAGAAACATTTCCAATTTTTTAAGGCTTTGTGATGTACATAACGTAAATACTAGACATAAAAACAAATAAAACCAAACGAAAATGGCCGAAAACTGTATAGTGAGTAAGACAGGAGACCGGCTTCGTTCTCATCCCTACTCCGTGATGTTTGCTGGATGAGAGGTGACAACGGTAGACATCTAGCGCGGATAACTGATCGATTGATAGTTGATCGGTTATCGACCGGCGAAGGCGGAAGATCAAATTGAATTGAGAAAAAAAACATAATTGAAGGAAATCATTAAAAAAAACGCGATGATTGACGCGAAATTCAGGGTTGTATGTATTTTCTAAAGTTGTATCATAAAAAAAACAAAAAAAAAAAATTACCTGAAAATTTAAAAAAAAAAATTTGGGGTGGATTACCCTTAACATTTAGGGGGATGAAAAATAGATGTTGTTCGATTCTCAGACCTACCCAATATGCACACAAAATTTCCTGAGAATCGGTCAAGCCGTTTCGGAGGAGTTTAACTACAAACACCGTGACACGAGAATTTTATATATGTACTAGCTGACCCAGCGAACTTTGTTCCGCCTTAGAGGCAATAAATGAGCAGACTTTTGACTTTATCAAGGTCAATTTTTTATTTGGATAATTAATGTAAATTTAAAAAGGAAGTATTTTAATGACTTTTTATTGGCCATGTATTTTAGTGCATGGGTTCCACTCTTTAGTGAAGCACCTTGTGATACACGGTATTTTTGGTTTATTATCAGGTGCAAGAACAAATAACACAGATGGTCTTCCGACCCGTGAACATACCACATATAATTGACCATGGGAAAAACATGGATTTTCTAGATTCAGACCACAAACTTTTAAGGATTGGCCTTGTGATTTGTTGATGGTCATGGCGAATGCAAGACGTATCGGAAATTGAAGTCGTTTAAACTCAAACGGCATGTCGGTTGGGATCATCGGGATCCTTGGATGAGAACTTCCTCGCCTTCGAATTTTCCTTTGAGTGTCGCGTAAATCACATTGTTCATCAATTTCCTTACCACCAAACGCGTTCCGTTGCACAGTTTTAGTTGGTTTATGTTTCGAAGCATGATTACTACGGAGGCAACCTTTTATCGTACCGTATCCGTATCGTATCGTATCCGGGTTTTATTGTACCGGGCTTACCACCGCACAATGTGCGGTGGTAAGCCCGGTACATCCAAGGAGTTTAAAAATTCAATTGGATAGTTGGTGGCTTCATTTTCATTTGTTACACAGTCAATTGATTTGAAAGAATGCAGTATACCAATGATCTCATTCTGAATTATGAAATTTAAGTCATTTACATCTTTATTCTTAGCCGCCAAAATTGCTCGCTCACTCAATCAGTCATTATTTTTGTGGTTAGTAATGATGTTTGGGAATACTTTGTTGATGAGTTCGTCTTTTGATGAGACAAATTTACAGAAATTCTGAGGAAATGAAATCAATCGGCTCGATTGGTCGACAGGTACTCGACCATTACCGATAGTCAGTAATTGCGCAGAGAAATCAGCAGATGTATCGTTCAGCAATGCAACTCTCATGTTTGTTGTCAGCTGAAGTTTCTTTACATAGCGCCATAGATTCAATGATTTGAGGCAAGCGTTTATTTCGTCTGCAGCAGTTGATCTTGGAGTTACTGGTAGTGTTTGGCGGAAACCTCCAGACAGTAAAATCATTGCGCCTCCAAAACATTACAAGTTATTGCGCAGATCTATCAATGTTCGGTGAAGTGCTTCCAATGCACGTTTATGCGCCATTGTGCATTCGTCCCAGATGATGATTTTCGATGCTGATAAAACTTTGACCATTGCGGAGTGTTTTGCAATATTACATGTTGGTTCTTCAATAGTTTGAAGATTTAACGGTATAACCCAATTTTAATGCTGAATGAGCTGTACGGCAACCTTCTAAGAATGTGGCTGCTGCGACGTACAAAGGTAGTCCGCGACATATGCATGAATATGCGCAAGATGTAATGACATATGTACGTCATTACGGTCAGCCGGATCTTTTTATTACTTTTACATGTAATCCAAAATGGATAGAAATTGTTCAATTGCTGCTTCCCGGACAATGTTCGTTTCACGTCTTTTTTTTTTATCTTTATAAAAAGTATCCTATGTCCTTCTACTGATTCTAAGCTACCTCTCCACTAATTTTCAGCCAAATCAGCTCAGCCGTTCTTGAGTTATAAATAGTGTAACTAACACGACTTTCTTTTATATATATAGATTAAATATTCAACGACATTCTACACAGCGCTTTCTAGACCCAAAGTTAGCATAGTTTAACTAGCTTGTGTTTATGGGTTCCAGAATGCAGATAAACATACTTAAATGCTTTTTTTTTGTAATTACATATTTATTAACAAAATGCAATTCTTTCACTTGGAATGTAATTCAAACGCAAGATTTAAGATAATTTAAGACATAAAAGATTTTGAGTATTAATATGGTCACTTTAAGATATTGTTAGGTAAGCTAATGACGTAATCATTTAAGAAAGAAGGTCCCTGAAGTTGGGACTGAATAAATTAACCAACTTTTTATTACATGGATATCACAACTTTTTACGCTAGAAGAGATGATTTGCGAAACTTTGTTTTTTTACAAGTTTTATTTTTGATGGCATCTCAATTCTTTTTGTAGATAGTCTACTTTTTTCCTTTCCTGTACCTTCTACTTCTTGAATACTAACAATGAATGTTGTATTATATAGGTACACTCCGGAGATGGCCCAGGGTCAGTCGGGGTGCGAGGGATATGCTCTATGGACCCGGCGTCTGTAGACCAGAGACGGCGTGCGGTTTTAGTCGGTTCAAGCCCGACATAACCGCCCCCGCTGGCCGGCGGGGGGTATCCGAAGGGATTTCCGCATGAAAAAAAAAAAAAAAGGTACACTGATGCATTCACTGCAAATGTTACTTTGTAATAATATTTTAAAATATTTATACAGGATTGCAAAGTTATTTTTGCAGTAGATGTACCTAGAAAACTGGACCGAAATTGCAAAATATTTTAGTTTTTCCTAGTTTTTACACTAAACACACTATACAATTAGTGTATTATTTGAAGCTTCTATGTTTTAATGATCGGTCAGTCAGTGTGATAAAATTAAGATACTTTGACTAGTTATAATTAATAAACTACTGATTCAAATTGAATGAAATTTGAAATATTCCGTGTTTATACAATGCCTGCTTGGTTAATTAAAATTCAGGCTTCAAGTTTTATCTACAACGAAGTTATAGAGGGTCGAAAATGGCATGAACTGCTTCGAGAAAAGGATACTAAATGAAGGTGGCCGTACCGTGCCGCTTTTTTGCTCGACTTGACGGGGATCTGCCTTGCCCCCAGATGAGAATCTATTCATCTATTCTATATCTATACCTACTAATAAATGAAATTGAAGTGCCTGTTTGTAGTAATAAACTAACAGCTTTTTAATGATTGTATATGAACACAATACTTATAAATAAAATTAATTTTTTTTTTGTCTTTCTGTCGGTTTGAAAGAGGTAGTTTTTGGAACGGCTGAGCGAATTTTGACGGGACTTTCACTGGCAGATAGGTAATGTTACGAGGTGTAATATAGGCTACTTTAACTTTAGAAAAATAATTAGGTTTCCCAAAAAATGAAACCCACAAAATTAAAATAATATTCGACTTACTCTGGAACAGCTGGGCCGATTTGACGGGACTTTCACTGGCAGATAGGTAACATTACAAGGCGTCACATAGGCTGCTTTAATTTTAAAAAGAATTAGGATTCTGCGCAAAAAAATTAAAACCCACAAAATTGTGAATAAAATTGAATTTACTTTGGAACGGCTGGGCTGATTTTGACGGCACATTCACTGGCAGATAGGTAATATTACAAGGCTTTCAGTGAATTTCATACAAATTGTATAGAAGCGTTCGACACAGAACAAACAGATAAAACAGGGTGCGGGCGAGACGCGGACACGACGCTTTCGCCGACTGCGCCCTATCCTGAAACATACAGAAGAGACAAGATGCGGCCAAGACATCAGCGCGCGGGATGAACAGAGGGATTATGGGATGCGCGGGGTGTTACTTCCAATACGTGGCACCCTCCCGGGCGCGCGGGAGGGTGCAACAAAGCTAAAAGTGATAAACGTCTTCGCGCCCCGTCTCTTTGGTATATTTTAACCACGGGCACGTCTTAGACGCGTCTTCGGCGCGTCTTCACCTTACACTCATTCTGTTTGTCCTGCGCCTAACAGGGAGCTCATACTTTTTGGTTTGGATACCTGTTAATTATATTAGATATAGTTGTTTCAACACGCAGCTTTAAACGTAGATTACTAGCAAGGACTTCGAAATTTATGCTTTGATTTTTTGATATCTTAATCTATACAAATAAATAAATTGAAGTGCCTGTTTAGTATATGAAAATAACAGGTATTAAATAAATGCTTATGAGTGTATGTACGACAGCAAAAGCGGCCAAGTGCGAGTCGGACTCGCCCATGAAGGGTCCCGTTGCAGCAAGTAACATAATAATATTTTCTTTTTAATTTTTATATTTGAGTTGATTGAATGAAAGGTAAATTGTGGTTTACGATTTATGACATAAAAAAAACTACTTACCTACTAGATCTCGTTCAAACCAATTTTCGGTGGTAGTTTACATGGTAATGTACATCATATATTGTTTTTTGTTTTATCATTCTCTTATTTTAAAAGTTACAGGGGGGGGGGGGCACCCATTTTACCACTTTTGAAGTGTTTTTCGCGCAAACTATTCAGTTTGAAAAAATGGTATTGGAAACCGCAATATCATTTTTGAAGAACTATCCACACGTATGGGTTTGATGAAAAAAATATTTTTGAGTTTCAGTTCTAAAAATTTCAGTATTATCCCCAAATTTTTAATTTTTAATTTTTGTGTGAAAATCTTAATGCGATGCACAGAATACATCTAGTTACCAACTTTCAACAGCATAGTTCTTATAGTTTCGGAAAAAAGTGGCTGTGACATACGGACGGACAGACAGACAGACATGACAAATCTATAAGGGTTCCGTTTTTAGCCATTTGGCAACGGAACCCTAAAAAAGGCAATTTTTATATTTTTATCTGTCGTATCAGTCAGTGACTTCTGTCTGTTTGAATTAGGTAATATCTGGAACGGCTGGGCCGATTTTGACGGGACTTTCGCTGGCACATAGGTAATATTATGAGGTGTAACATGGACAACTTATACTTTAAAGGGTACCGCGCAAAGTACTAAAACGCTAAAAATCTAAATCGCACAGGCACAACTAGTAAGTAATAATAACTTTAATCATAGGTTTATTTTATTTAGTTTCTGTGTGTCTCTGTGAATGGAAATGTTCAGGGGAAATGTGTCTCTCGATATGTAATCTCCGAAAATAATGAGGAAAAAGCGGCCAAGTGCGAGTCGGACTCGCCCATTAAGGATTCCGTAGTAGCAAGTAACATAATAATGTTTTTTTTTTAATTTTTATATTTGAGTTGATTGAATGAAAGTTAAATTGCGGTTTACGATTTATGACGTATTAAAAAAAAACTACTTACTAGATCTCGTTCAAACCAATTTTTGGTGGAAGTTTACATGGTAATGTCCATCATATATTTTTTTTTAGTTTTATCATTCTCTTATTTTAGAAGTTACAGGGGGGGGGGCACATTTTGCCACTTTGGAAGTGTCTGTCGCGCAGTCTATTGAGTTTAGAAAAAAAAATTAGAAACCTCGATATAATTTTTGAAGACCTATCCATAGATTAGATACCACACACGTATGAGTTTGATGAAAAAAAAACATTTGATTTTCAGTTCTAAGTATGGGGAACCCCCAAAATTTATTGGTTTTTTTTCTATTTTGTGTGAAAATCTTAATGCGGTTTACAATACATCTACTTACCAAGTTTCAACAGCATAGTTCTTATAGTATCGGAAAAAAGTGGCTGTGACATACGGGCGGACAGACAGACAGACATGACGAATCGATAAGGGTTCCGTTTTTTGCCATTTGGCAACGGAACCCTAAAAATGATCTCGTTTGTATATCAAATACTCGTATTTGTGAAAGGTTTTTCGATCATTTGTAATAGCGTCTATTACGACAATACGTGCCTAGGGAAAAGAGGCCTTTTTAACACATTTAATAGTTTTCCTTGCTGCCCAATGCCTTCATCCATTTAGGTATTTATAACATTGAATCAGTAATCATTCACAGACTAAGAAAAGGTAAGCAGAGGCATTATAATAGACCTAGACTTTGCTAGCTACGCTTTCTGGATCCATGTCACGTTTTCGACAACGGCTATGCCCCTAACAATACTATTACCGTTTACTGGAAAATTTAATGAGATTTATTTTATTTCATGTCTATACCTATATCCCTGCAGGTCAAGTTGTATTAACCATAAGCAAGGTCCCAGGTAAAATGGGGAGAGCCTTCTTCCATCATCGGCTGCCTGGCACTTTTTTTACGGACTGTATATTTACAATCGGATCGGAGAACAGTAGGTAAATATATTTTGACTCAAGCGTCGTCCTGTCGTCCTGATCGTCCTGCTAACATGTCCGAGTGCTTTACTATCGTACAAGCTTTTCCCTATAAAATATTACAAGGTATATTAATGTAAAAGGGCCAACCAACATGGTTTACCTTTTGGGTTGGGAGGTTCTATAAATTTTTAATTTATCGGTTGATAGTGCTACTGTGAATTACTCTTTTTATCTTTGACATTAATAGTTTTGCATTCTCAATATGGAAGAGGAACAACACACTGAGTTTCAAAATGAATCTTTATTTTATATTCATCCACACATCTAATAAATTATTCACAAACATTTTCATTACAAATACTGTTTTTTATACACAGCTTTTTTTAGAATTATGATTTGTAAGATGGCTACTAAGTCCAGATTTTCTTCTTCGCGATAATGAAAACATCTTTTTATATTTGCCTTTTATAAAACTTCTATGACGTCTAACTGGAAATGTGTTCTGACAATCGCGATATTCTGGAATGTCAGATTTGTTGATACTATTATATTTAATAGGCTCAGGTTCTTTCATGGTTGAAAACGCGGTTACGTAGGCCGCTTGAGGATGAAAACCCGAAGTTGCTCGTTTTCTTCGAAAGAATTGATTAGCTCGCCGTCCATGAGATGGACACTCAGAATCTATAGATGTGATTGAGGCCGTCGATAGTGAATTTTCTGCTCCCGTTATAGGATTCGTGGATTTATCTTCACATCTCAACGTGTGAATATTTTTGCCCATCTGCTTAATGTCTACAAAGTCGAATGAATTACTAGAAGCTTTAGATTGCAAAAGGGAATTCTCTGCTGAATAACTTTTTAGAGAATTCCTTGGTGAATAACCTGAGTTCTTTGATGAATAATGTTTACATCTAAACTGACATCCCACGTCTCTAATAAAAACAACAGCTTCGTCGTTTGGTTCAATGATACTGGATGTGTAATAAGAACAGTCGAATTGACATGACTTATCAGATTTGCAAATATGACATGGTGAGGTACAAAATTGAAACGGAGAATACGAATTGTGAATACAGTTTGATTTCCGATGTAGTAAAAAATTTGGTGTTGTATAATTATTAAAAATTTCACAATCATTCTGCACTCGAGAAACCATATTAACTTGCTGATGATCTAAATTTGCTAAAGAGTCATGTTGGTATACAGGAGTGTACTTACATCTCTGAGTATGCGGACATTCTAAATTTTCAATATCATCGACGAATTTGGGTTGCCCTTCCTCGTAATGTAGACTTTTAGAGAACGGAACGCATAGTGGTAGATTGACGCAACGTGGACGATGTAAACAGGGCGGTATATATTCACAGTTATTGTTCAAAACGTTTGCCCGTTGACATGATGGGACGACTGTACAAGGTGGATGATGTCGGCATGCTTTAGTTATTCTGATAATACGTGGAGTGGCTTTAACCGCAGAATTCTTTTTGAGACATTTCTGGTTCGCATTATAAAATTCGTTTGGTAAAATTTGACAAATAGGTAATATTTCACAAGGGGGATTATGTAGGCATAAATCTTCATCATTTGTTTTCGTTTTAACTGTAGTAGGGGATTCTCTAAATGTATACGCTGCAGTAGACGGTATTTCATGACTATTATTTGCCATAGAGTTTTCATATTTTAAACTTTCCTCTATTTCAGCTGCACTTATACTAATTACAACATCAACTTCTTCATTACAATTTGGACATAATACCTTTCGATGTTTTTTTTGTAGTTTAAGCTTATTATTTTTTTTATTGTTTTTGGTGCTTTTACCTTGATCAACAAGCATGTCTTGTTTATTTGGAGTATAAGTTGGCATGTCCTGTTTGATCGGTATATCAGAATCATTTTGAGGAACCATTACTTCAATTAATTCTGCTTGGCTTGTATTTGTTAGCTTG
The DNA here is from genome assembly GCA_946251805.1 of Cybosia mesomella. Taxonomy (NCBI): domain Eukaryota; kingdom Metazoa; phylum Arthropoda; class Insecta; order Lepidoptera; family Erebidae; genus Cybosia; species Cybosia mesomella. Next base: position 22,863,847 of record OX276401.1, read on the forward strand.
TCGTCTCGAACAGCGTCACGCTTAATCCTTTTAAGTTTATTATTATTTGATTTACCATCTTTTCGTTCAATAGCTATAATTTTTGAAGTACTAGTATTCTGATTATTAATAGTTAAAGATTTTGTATTCTTCGCCAATTCAGTAAGTGACTTTTTATCAGAGCAAGGGCATGCGTAAGAAAATAATTGACACGGACAAGGATCTTCGTTGTGTTTACCGCTGTCTCTGTATTTGGGTCTTTTTTCTTTTGGTATCGGTCTTGTATATTCTGTACGATATTTTGAATAAGACCAAAACTTTTGTGGCCTTTGAATAGCATGTTTATTATAGTTGGTAGTTGTTTCGTTATCAAGATTATAATCTTCATCCTTCAAAAAAATTTCAGAAGAAATGACTGGATTCTTAGAAACTTTTTTCTTCACTTTTTTTGAACGGATCTCTCTACTGTCACGCGGTAGTAAGTTTGGCTTCATTTGTGTAGCACATTCTTGGACGATGGTATTGGGTGGGCCGATAAAAGTATCCTGATTTATGTTCATTCTCATAACTTTCAATAAATTCAGATTTACTGTAGATTGTCCAAGTTCAGGTAAACAGTGAAACGAATGTCTTTTAGCAATATCATCTAAATCATAGAATATAGTACTTGCGGAATTTGCAAGTGTTTTAGAGCTAATATCGTTATTTATGCTAAGTATTTTTTCACTCGTTATATATTCTTCGGCTTTTGAGCAAATGCTGTGAATATTTTGAGATTGATTTACTGGTTCATTGCAAGTTGTTTGATATATTGACTGCTCCTTTTGTTCTCTGACTGGGATGTTGTGAAACAATTTAAATGACATAGGTCTAAATAAATCAAATAAACTAGTATATGATCGGCTGTGTGGTATAATATTCGACCTCGATATTGACATGATTATTTACTTAAAATTTTGTATCTTTAGAAAATGGTTTATTTTTTAATTTTATAAGTTCACTTATATCAATAACAATGACATTTTAGAAATATGACAGTTGACTTTTTCTGAACTTATTTTTCTATTGAGTTCTACAAGCAGCCAATAACATGATACTCTTGTTTCAGGTTTTCACATGGCGCCAAAATTGTCTAAGATGTTCCCTGAGTCCTGTCTTCTTATTTTTGTTGGAGTACTGATCGGAGCCTTGCTGTTGAGTACACATAGCGTGCAAATCCAACCTTTGACACCTGACACGTTCTTCTTGTATATGCTACCGCCTATTATCCTGGACGCAGGATATTTTATGCCTAACAGACTATTTTTCGATCATCTTGGAACAATTCTATTATTTGCTGTAGTCGGGACAGTCTTCAATACATTAACTATTGGTAAGTGAATATAAGAACTAAGTACTTAAAAATATTTTTTTATATGTAAATAATCACACTCTAAATTCTAAATCTATTTTTTTTATACAGGAGCGTCCCTATGGGCCTGTGGCCAAACAGGAATGTTTGGTCGTACTACCCCTTTACTTGATATGTTTTTATTTGGAGCACTAATATCTGCTGTGGATCCAGTGGCTGTATTAGCTGTTTTTGAAGAAATTCATGTTGATGAAGTTCTCTACATTGTTGTTTTTGGTGAATCTCTTTTGAACGATGCCGTCACAGTTGTCTTGTATCACATGTTTGAAGCATACACGTAAGTAATATATTACGTCCTCATGGGGTCAACGCACATGAAAACGTGAAGGGATTTCCGCACGAAAAAAAAAAAGTATTTGGAGAAGTAACTGTTTTTTTTTCTTTTACTGAAAGCTCTGCTCATACAAATAACTATATTTTTTAGTCATCCGATAGGTCTAGGTCTTTACCCAATTTTAAATTCCAATAGCGTTAAATGTCTGTAGCAACGCACATGCCTTTCGTGTATTTAAGCTCTACAGCCTAGTTTTGAATTACTATTTTTAAATGCCATTGTCGTATCTACTTCATTGTAATATAAGATTTGTGTCTGTGTTTAATTTGCTAGTTTTTGTAAGCTTTTACTACTTACGATCACTTAATATCTGTCACAGGGAAATGGGACCATCTCGTGTGGTCTACACGGATGTACTGGCAGGGCTGGCGTCATTTCTTGTAGTGGCTGTTGGAGGAACTTGTATTGGAGTTGTATGGGGGTTCGCCACGGGTCTCGTCACCCGGTTCACGCATGAAGTCAGGGTAATCGAGCCCATCTTCATATTCGTCATGGCGTACCTAGCATACCTAAATGCAGAGATGTTTCATATGAGCGGAATACTTGCGTAAGTTTTTGCTCAAGTTATTATTACTTTGATCACTGACGTAATCACTCAGTGGCCTGTGACTTCATTACGTTCTACAAGGAGTTTCAATATATTTTATTATAGTTAGAGACTAGCTGTTGCTTTTGCGTGTGAGAGTAACCAACATCCATTCATCCATACTTACAAACTTTCGCGTTTATACTTGATATTAGTAGGAAGTAGGATGTCACAGGACATATACGTAAGAATACGTCTATTTTAATTTTATGGGTGTTTTTGTCAAGCGTAATTTTTCTGCGTCCGGGCTGAAAATCACCTCATAAAGTAATGATACAATTATTTTTTGATAAAAGATAGTTATTCAGTACCTATCTATATGAAGTCATGTAAACTACATTAGTAGAACCTATTTTAATAATTATTAAAATTTTCTTTAAGTCATACTAAACTTGATGACTTGTCGATAAATCCAGGAAAAGCATTAGTTTACGGGAAATAACTTTTTTTTTCAATTCAACGTTACTTTTTTCATCAATTCAAAATTTAATTCACATATATTTTTAGATATTTTATCCTAAAAAACTAAAAAGAACTATCCATACAGAATTATTAATTTTGGTGTAAGTTACTAAAATATGATGAGAATTTAATAATTAAATTAAAAGAACGACGCGCGACGCTATCATCCACCGATCCGTTAAGTTTTATCATGTTGGTACAAAATCCCGGGCTCCCCAGAACTCACTCGTTTTTACAACGATAATATTATATGTACATATATGTGACAATGTAGGTGTGTACCTGGAGTGTATGCATACCTGCTAGCTTGTGCCGGCCGGCGGCCATTTGTCAGTAATCAGTAGTTAAAGGTAGGTACAAATAGAATGACACAAACATTATACTACATTGTCCCATACATTTTATCCTAGTAAAATGAGTAAGTTCTGGAGAGCCCGGTATCTTACTCAGTGTGCTCTATTCATTTCATAATTTTATTTTATAGGCGTTTAATATTTCTTATTATACCCTGCTACGCTTCTACACACATAAAATGGAACGCTGATAAAATTTACCCCTAATTGGATTTATTAAATTTAATTCCCTCAGAAAGACGCGAATTCATTAGTCGGAAATATGTATATTTTTTATTCTCGTTTAGCATAGGCTCTTTTTTATGTTTATAGCGAAACAAAGTATTCTTTTCAAACTAGTTCTCTTCTTTTTCAGTGATATTTAACTGCAAATGTATGGCCAACACTTTTATATTATTTTGGAAAAATATTGGTAAACGCCAAAAAAGCCAAACAGAAACTGGGAAGCAGACCCCGGGCGCCGAGGTCTGCTAACCAATCCTCCGATCAATCGGGATGATTACTAGGATGGAAAACCAGTCCCGCCTAATAATAGGCAGTTACCAGTTCGCCGCACCATGATTGCCATGCCTACCTCACCTGTAAGCCTGATTAGCGGACCAGGCTCTGGCATAGGCTTTCCTCTCAGGGTTGGAGGACCAGAGGCTCCAGTAAAAGCCAAGATAAGCCACATCAGGAATAGAAAGCGAAGGAGAGCGGACCCCGGGCTCCAAAAAGCAAGCTTTAGTTGCAACCGGGATTAACGGTGGAATGATGATAATTTAGTTAATGATGTGCCTATTATTTAGTTACCGTAAACTGTTTCAGAATAACCTTCTGTGGTATAACCATGAAGAACTATGTCGAAGGGAATATATCTCACAAATCGCATACAACTATAAAATACACAATGAAGATGCTCTCATCGTCCTCCGAAACGATCATTTTCATGTTCTTAGGTGTCGCCACTGTCAATAATAACCATGATTGGAACACTTGGTTTGTGTTATTGACTATTGTTTTCTGCTCAATTTTCCGAATAATTGGTAAGTGGAATGGTTGTTTTCTTTTCTTTATAGCTTCTTTTGTAAAATGGCGCCATGTATCCACCTGATTAGGGCTGCGAACCCAAACTTTATAATGCCCTGATCGAGGTATGTGTTTCCTCACCGTGATATACACACAGGGCTATACAAAGACCTGTATAGACCCAATGTAAGCACACCTTAATTGCTTATGTTATGGGTTCTAGAATGTGGATAAATATATTTAGATACGTTTTCTTTTATCAATACATACATACATAGAAACATCCAGATAAATGCAAATACACATTATTATCTAATATATATATAATTACTTATCCCGACTGATTCATCAAGAGAGAGCCTGTACCACGACCTACAAACTTGAAATTTCGGCAGAAGATGCCTTTTATATTGTAGGTGGATGCCTAAGAAAGGAAATTTGGAAATTTCACTTCTAAGGTGGCAAAATAAGGGCAGAACGTTTGTATGGAAGTCCATCATTTTCAAAGTTAGAAGCACGAAAGGACACCGACAGATTTGTATGGGACTTGGGCTAAGGCATGAACATATTTCTACTGACACAGCAATTTTACTATTTAGTAGCTGAAGCTGTGCAGAAACCAATCATATAATTAGTTTTGTATCAATTCACTTATAAAAAATTTAAAAAAATAAATAAAACGCATTTTATTCAACTCGTGCAAGCGAATGAATGAGTGTCAGACGCTAACGCTCAGACGTGACACCTGACACATTTCAGTGTTGCTAGAGTATGAAAATAAATTACTCAATGCACATTACCGTTTTTCGTAAGATTATTTATTTAAAATATTTTTTATTATGTACTTTATCTGACTTTACAAACTGAATTTGAAATGGACGAATTTCGCGACGATTTCTTAAATGTTGTAAAGATTTTTAATTATACTTTTGAACATTCATTGTGAAATACATAAGTAAATATATAAAAAATTATTTTAAGTATGGATATTATTACAAACTTAACCATATACATATTCACAGACATTAAAAATGAAAGGTTTATTATTAATTTCGCCTTTTTACCCACTTTTTTTATGATGCAACACATACAAGTTTTTTGTTTGCAGTTCGAATGAATTGTACGGCATAAATCAATGTAAATATTTTTAAAAGTCTTTTTAAATATAGATTCATTTGATACAACCAAATTGTCGCCAATATTTATCCCATAATAAAAGATAAATTGTACTCTTTTAATTTGTTAACATATCCGCTGTCCGCGCCATGGCCCAATTCTGTCGGTGTCCTTTCATACTCCTGCTTCTGGTTGGAAATACATGACCACGTATAACAGCATTTTTGTAAATTTTGCCCCTAAGAGGGTGAAATAGGGATTGAAAGTTTATATGGGAAGTTCGTCACTTTTGAAGACAGAAGTATGAAATTATATATCATAAACGCACTTCTTTTCAGAAATAAATGAATATGTGTATAAGGGTTTTGTAAAATTTTACTAATAAGGGGCAAAATAGGTGATAAACGGTTATATGGAAAATCCATCATTTTCGAAGTCAGAAGCACGAAATTTCATCAGCCATATGAAATTTCGTGCTTCTGGTTACAAATAAATGAAATGTGTATCAGCGTTTTTCAAAATTTCACTACGAAGGGGGTAAAACGGCGAAACGGTTATTTGGAAGTTCGTTATATTGTGCTTAACTTTTGAATGAAAAGCATGAAAATAAATATTAAAGCTTAGTTCTTCAGTTTTTTTTAAAGATTATTATAAATCGAAATTACTAGTATTCCCCCTAACCCCTCCAGCTAAGCTAAATTGCTTGTGTTAGGAGTCGATAGCGTATTGGACAGGATTCGAACCCGGGACCTCTCTATCTTAATGACGATACCTTAACCACTAAGCTACCGACGCTATAACGGATATAAGCGACAGCGTCTTTCGATTGATATCTTGGTTAAAAAGCTATATGGACTGAATACATAGGTAATCGCTTGGAACCTTGTGTCAAAGCCAATTATCACAAAAAATAGAAGCACACACGTTCTCGTGTACAATATTTTCGGATTAGGTACTTGGACGATTCTCCTTCGAAGCGGCGAGTCTCCTTGCCGGAACTCCACCATGGGACCTGGAGGCGAGAGCCCTTGAAGCCCTTTACAAGTGGCGCAAGGAGGCGCTAGGCTCAGAAATCCCAGCTTCGCCAGGCCATCCTGGTGGAGTGGAAGGAACGACTTGGGCAACCAAGTCCTGCACTTGGTTGCCCAAGTCGTTGTAGCACGCCGTTGTAGAGGCGGTAAGACCCGTCATGGAGGATTGGCTCGAGAGGCGACACGGAAGCCTCTCGTACCGACTGACGCAGGTGATCTCCGGCAAGGGGAGCTTCGGTGACCACCTGTTTCGGAGCCAACGTCTGAGTGCCACCACTGCGGCGCGAGTGAAGACTCGGGGCTGCACACGTTGGCAGAGTGCCCGGCGTGAGAGGTCCAGAGGCGAGAACTCGTGGCGGCAACTGGGGTGAGAGTCCTCTCGCTCGGCGCTATGATTGCCGCCATGGTGCGAAGTGCGAGCGCGTGGGCCGCCGCCGCCTCCTTCTGCGAGCAAGTAATGCTCGAGAAGGAGGCGGCGGAGCGAGCTCGGGAGAGATTTAGAACTCTCCCGGCCCGCCGAGCCCGCAACATGCTCGCCGCGCGGCGCAGGCAACTCAGACGCCGGAGGTCGCTCAACGACCTCCGTCCTCCATGAGCGCAGGCCTGGGGGTGACAGATGAGGCCGTCTGTCTCCCCAGCAGAAGTAGGCCGGGGCGGCGACGCGACGCGCGCCCCCGCTTTCCGGGGCAAGGTGGGGACACCGTGGTTCCCACACCCGAGGGGGCCATCTCGAAGCCGTAGATGGCCCAGGGTCAGCCGGGGTGCGAGGGAATTGCATTATTAGGTCACCTTACACACCGGCATCTGAAGACCCGAGACGGCGTGCGGTTTTAGTCAGTTCAAGCCCGACATAACCACCCCCGCTGACCGGCGGGGGGGTATCCGAAGGGATTTCCGCACGAAAAAAAAAAGAAAGGTACTTGGACGATACCAACGTAAATTATATTATTATTTTTCTTTAAGTTTTTGTTTGATTGATGTATTTTTAGTTGTCCAGTTGAAGATCTATTTACATTATTACGAATGGTTATTTTGTTTCAGGTGTGTACATATTTAGCACAATAGCCAACAAGTTCCGATTGCATAAACTAAATAGAGTGGAAAAGTTTGTTATGTCTTATGGAGGTAAGTTACATATAAAACCCCAAGGTATTCCTTATTAGATACTAAAAACATCAAACTAGCCCCTAATTCAGATTAACCAACAAGCCGAGTTTTGCTCCAGTATTATCTTATACGCCAACCAATTAAAACTGTGATTTAATGCGTGACCACTGGAATAAGTCCCTAGGTTGGTTATAGGTGGATATAACGTGATAGACTTTAAAATGAACACAAATTACTTACATCATAAATCAATGTAGCTGGGTAATTCAGACGATTTGTTTAATTATATTTTCCATGTGTAACTATTATTTTTGCAAAATTATAACCTGGCAGCCCAAAATAATTAATTTATCGTTCCCACATATCGTTATTTATTATTTATTTATCTGAATTATATGGAAATTTCCTTGACTAAAACATTTTATAAAAAATATTATATTATACTCGCTCTTGTCGATTCAGATTCCCTTATTAAATGATATAATGCTATATACCTTCTTTTTACGTGCGTAATACCCCATCGGGTTTCACCTCACCGGAGCTACCGATGGGAGGGGTGAAATCCCAGAGGGCATCCTGCTTCTGCAAGGGCGACGTATAAAGTTGCCTGCCTTAAAATCGTTTAAATTTTTACGATACCTCTGTGAGTTTAATTCTAGTATTTAGTACTTTCTTATCTTGAGGTTTAGATTTAACTCCTTCTACACTGTTAAACACACGAGATCAGTATAGTATTGTGATGTACATTTTCAAAATTTATTTTACAGGACTGAGAGGTGCTGTAGCATTCGCGTTAGTGCTCCTAATTGATCCAGAAGTAGTTGAACTACAACCAATGTTTGTAACCACCACTATAGCAGTGATATACTTCACAGTATTTATCCAAGGGATCACGATAAAGCCGCTTGTAAAAATGTTGAATGTAAAGACTGCCGAGAAGCGGAAACCTACAATGAATGAAAGAATTCATGAACGGGTAAACTAAACGACAATATAATATGTTGACTAGATTGTAGTTTTGTAGCTGCAGCGTAACTTATAATTTGAAGTTACATAACATGACAAAAAAAACATTTCCTTTGCGTTCAGATTTCGTTCTTTTTTATCGCTGAATAAACCTTTTTTTCTTTTTCACTGAATGCTTGTTATGAAGTTATGGACATTTTTTTACACATTTTTATATTATTGATAGGCTCACGTTTGACCTCTGTCTCACCTGGTGGTCAGTAACGATGTAGTCTACGATGAATCACGTTTCCCTTTTTTTTTCATGCGGTAATCCTTTAAAAAAAAAATGGTACCTCGCTGATAATGTATTTACTCAGTTGGCATGGTCATCGTCGAGTTACCAGCGGTACTAGCCATATCTAATACTATCAATTTCCTTAACAATAATTTTATAGCATATTTTTTAATAACTTCTTGGAAGAACTCATGGTTGGCTGGAGGACTTTTAGAGATGACGTAATTGATCGATTAAGTTTAAGTTGTCACCTCGCCAATTATTCCCTGCCATACCCTGGTTCTTGGGTACGATCCCTACAAATAACTATACTTGTTCAGTGCGTGAACCGAACGAGCGCAGTAATAAAAAAAACAATTAACAGCTACCAGTCTCCTTTAACCCGGATACAAGGGTGAGGAGTGAGACCACGAGCAGGTAGCATTCAAGCCGTAGCCCCACCACTAACTTTCACGCAATCACTACTTCGTTCCGAAGCGTGATCTAAAGCCAACAGTGGAAATGCAAATAAAACTAAAACTTAATATCTAACTAAAATAAAGTGTGTAATGATCCGGATCTACACCAATGTGCAGTCAACAAACGGTACAAAATCATTAATCAAACACAGGAAGTCGGTACGAATATAAAACGGTTCAAACAACAAAATACTGCAATTTTATAAAAACCGGTTAACCGACCCTACTAAAAACGCACGAGGCATTCGTGGAACCGCCCCGAACTTAGAACAAATCAAACAAAAGTAATAACAAAACTTCCCAGGAATTGAATTCCCGTTACCGTGAACCGGTTAGTTCGGTCAGAATCGACCACCAAAAAATTACCCGGAAATCCAGAGAAATATTGAACTATAAAATTAGCTATTTCAAACGCTCGGATATAAACAAATCATATCATACATTACTTTCAATTTTATAGCAAGTAAACACAAATAAATATCTATTCAGACCTCCCGGCGCGGCGGGTCCAATCAAACACAGGAATAAACAACAAATCAAATTTAGACAGATTTTTGGCACGTACTTGTTTCAATAACCAAATTAAGCCACAATTGACACCCGATCGAAATCGACAAGGAAGTATTTAAATTACAATAACAATTCCAAGATTTAAGGTGAAAATAGTCAAATTCAATTGCACCAAAAGGCAAATTAATACCGATAAATTAACACTCAAAATGGCGGACTAAAATGTGAGATTTACTTCCCATAGAAGGTGGGTACCACCGCAGCAATGTTCCAAGTCCAACAACCGCGATAGGCGAATACACTTTATTTAACAAAGAGATAACTAGCTCGATAATTAATTTTCACCAATTAAACAACATTCAACAAACAAGGTCACAACAATGTCCCCTCAAAGCGCGTGTCAAGGCCACCCAAAAAAGGCGCGGGCACAGGGTCCACCAACGAGCTGACCAGTTCGGACCCTACTAAAACCTCACGAGCACATGGTCCACTCGTGAGCTCGTACCCTCACAAAGCGACATCGCGCTCAACTCCGCGCTCAACTCGCCATGTACAGGCGTCATAGTTCACGTACAATAATGTGCGGGTACGTAAAGAAAAAATATGATTGATGTTGGTCCTATCAATACGCGGTACCAACATCAAAACATAAATAGTTAAAGATTAAAACTAAACAATACTTTTGTTTTTTATTGTATTATTTTGTGTTAATAACCATATTCGTAAGGAACAAACATTTAAAACGCTGACTAAATAATTTTCTTTTCAGTTTATGGACCATCTGATGGCTGGTGTAGAGGATATATTGGGTAAACATGGCAACCATCACATACGAGACAAGTTCAAGAGATTCGATAATCGTTTTATAAGGCCATTTTTAATTAGAAATTATCAGGTAACTAACTTGCATATTTGTTTCTTACAAGTAAGTTTGTATAGAATGAATGGGACTAAATTATCTTTATGCCCGACTGCGCCAGAAGGAGGGTTATGTTTTTCGAGAGAATGTATGCATGTATATATTTATGTTTGTATGTTTGGCACGCTCTGCAGCCTGAAAGATTTGAGGGGTTTTGGCTTGAGAGGTGTCGTTAGATTCGTATTTTCTGTGAAAGTGCTACTGGGTATATCAAAATAAAATTAAAAAAATAACAAACTGGCGGATTTTTGGCGCTACAATGTATGTTATTACAAAAATATTTATATATTACTTATCGAGTAGAATATCAAAATAAAGAGCTTTAAAAGATGATTTCATAAATATATAATATCATAACTAATAGGTATACAATCTATATTAATATTATAAACAGGAAAGATTTATATGTTTGTAACGAATTGGCTCAAAAAGTACTGGAGCGATTTCAAAAATTCTTTCACCGTTAGAATGCTACATTATCCCTGAGTAACATAGGTTACTTTTTATCCTGATATTCCCACGGGGTCAAGACTTACGCGGGTGAAACCCTGTGCTGATGCTAGTAAAATTATAAATTAAAAAATCAAAAACCCGACTGCCCTAAAATTAATTTTATGTTTGACCCCCCAACTCCGTGAGGAAAGCCTGCGCCAGAGCCTCATCCGTCAATCAGCAGGTCAGGTTCACTTGGGTCACGAAGATTTTGTTGGGGCCCCATTATAGTTACAGTTAAACACATGTAAACCTAAACACAACGTAAACGTGGTACGTTTTCTTTCCCTTGATAATTCATGAACTATTTGAGTTGAAGTCAGGTTCGAGGTAAAAAATATAAAACTATGTTGTCACTTTCTCGATAGTCTTGAGATAGGTACTATAAAATTATACTCTTTATTACCTGTAAAGATAATTATGTTTTTGAATTTTTACATTTTTGACCAAAACAATGTGTAAAAAATGATTATTTTCATAGCTCTACTATGAAAATAATCATTTTTTACACGTGTCAGATGACTAACAATTAACGTTACTACTAGGTATTCATTTATGCAAAATATTATTGTGATTCCGTAATAAATCATAATAGTTCAACGTCATACATCCAATGTTTTTTTTTTTTCAAAAACTCCCTTAAATAATAACTCCTGCTATTTATTTGGTGTTATTTTATTATAGTGCTTTACAGTAGCCATGGTCGCGGGGGTCTATCTAGTTGCTTCATAAAATGAATCATCCGCATTGAGCATTTTCTAGATTTATACGATTTAATTTATAACAGTGAGCATTTTTGTGACTTGATATTCGCAACAAAAAATACATTGAAATCATTTTAAATTGAAGACCTGAGAATAAAATAAACAAGTTGAATTCCTGAGACGAGCTCAGCCGCATACAAGGGTTTTTTTTTTCTTCTTTATCTTGCAATGGTTCACCCCAGCACGAATCTATTACCGAAAACAGCAACTCGATAGCTCATCTCCTTCATACCCAAAACCGTGACAGAAAATTGGCAACGATGACGTCGACGACAACTCGATAGCAATAGGGCTTTTCTAAAGAAAATCCCTAAAAATAGCACACAGATTACAAAATAAACTAACGAATACAGATTAACTAACAGACTTATATGATATTCTCTTCATTTTATTATCGACCGACTGAACGGTTAAAGAATATCATTATCATCATTATAATCTTAATGAAATATTTTAGAAGCTAGATAGTATTTGTCTATCTTCAGTATATGCTAGCTAGAGCATAACATTTCAGGGGGCGGAGCCGAAGATCCTGGAGACCTATTCAAAGCTGGCAATGAAGGATGCTATAGAATATATGCAAAGAAATGCTTCTACTATAGGAAATATATCTGGAGCTGAATCGATGTCCGCAATATTCAAAAACTACACGAATGCCAATTTGAATGGAAGGTACGAATAATGAGGTATCAAAGATGCCTAATTTTAAAGTGCACATGCCTTTGCTGTTAGATTTATTTTTTCTAGGCATAGTGCGTCTGAAGACCCGAGACGGCGTGCGGTTTTAGTCGGTTCAAGCCCGACATAACCGCCCCCGCTGGCCGGCGGGGGGGTATCCGAAGGGATTTCCGCACGAAAAAAAAAAAGGTACTAAGATACCAAAAGAGCCCATGGCTCACTTTCTTTTTAAATTCTTTTTGTCAGAGTCATCTTGAAATTCGAATAGGTGGTTAATATATTGTGAATAACAGATTTTAAAGAGATGTGGTCACTTGGGAATATAATAACATCATGGATATCATTTTGACCGTACGCGGAATAAAGTTCGGTTATAACCGCACTGTGCGCCAACTATCTTGGTAGTAACACCGACGATATAGTATACTCAGCGGTATCAGCACGACGATCTTATGATAATTCAGTTTGGGAGATAGATGAAGCTATTCACCGTGTATACCACCATTTCTCTCCCTTAGCGCCGCTGAATTGAACTGAATAGATATAAGCTCGTCGTGGTTAGGTTAAGTTAGATTATGAGAGCAAGATGTCCACTTTGTTAATTATTCTCGAAATTTATACGACATTGAGCTAAAATCATTTTCTAAGGTTATTAGAACTACTTAGTAAAATTTTCTTTTTTCTATACCCTATTTTGAATTTAGTTTTCTCTTCTTCCAGCCCAAGCTTTAGTCATTTGGATACATCAACATGGAACATAGACATGCAAGAACTTGAATATAATCCATCTAAGAAAGATCTTACTGACGCCAAAATACACCATCTTCTCGCTGAAGAACTCTGCAAACCATTTAGACGAGTATGTGTACCTTAAACATCAAATTTTTCCAAAGACTTCTATTTGTACTTCTAATTGTACTTCTAATAGTAGTAGCAGTAGTTTAGAAAACAATGTAAACAGTTTGTCGAAGTGATAAAAATAAATAAGGACTTAAATGAAAATATACGTAAAAAGAAGTACCTTAGTTATTAACCTAAATCATCCATCCAATAAAGTTATATAAATTTTCGGATACATTTTTATCACGCTTTGCTAAAATGACGGGTAAATTTCATAAGTTTATAGTAATTTTCGCGTCTGTACAGATGACCGCTAAACGAACTCAAAGTGAGGTGATTTATCAAAGTGTGACTAAACTTTTTGTTACTTACAGCCGGTCTAGCGGTATAAATAGAAATCTTTAAAATTACTTTCAATTAAATATGTCAACTGGTAGTTAGTAATGTTTGACTTGCATTGTATTTTAGTGTGATAAATAATTAACTCTTTTTCCGCTGCTCAGTCTTGTCCATCTAAAAATTGCTATATACTAGAAAAAAAAATACGTGGTGATAACAACGGGTGAAACTATGACATTCCTTAATTCCTTATTTTGGCAGAGTTCGAGGTAAAAAGGACAAAAAAAGAAGAAAATAATGTGAGGGAAAGAGACGCATTGACAGGCTTTGATATTACATAATCTAACGAATTTATTCATTATCATTTTCACAAGATTTTATGACATGATCTCTTAATTATAATATCTTAGTTTGGTCATCGTTTTTTCCTATTTTAAGTATTTTTTATCTTTACAGTTTTTAAGGTATTTTTAATTTAAGACGTGATTTTTTAAATGGCTTCAGTAAATATTAAATTAATTAAGTTAAAGTTAAACTACGCTAAAATGTGAAAGTACTGGAAGAGCACCTTAAGGAAAAATCCTTTAAATCTTTCCATCACATCGCCCGAACCTGCCTAGTAGCAACGCCTCATATATGATGAGGGCGTGCTACATACAGTCAAAGACAAAAGTGGATTAACACTTGAATATTTACAAACGTTTTTTACATTAATACCCTATAATGAATGTACATATAGTTTTATAATCCCCAGAGGACAAAGTAATAGAGTATTAAAGTAATAGATAAGTAGTATTTCATGTTTTTTAAATTATTTTATGAAAGGTTTAAGAGCTAGTGATTCATAAATTAGAATTTGTTAAACCACTTTTGTCGTTGACTGTAGAATGCAGCGTGTCGTGTCAAGTACATATTACACGAATTAAAAATAAGTTATATTACGGATACTTTTTTTGTGTTTAGAATGCTTTTTTTTTTTGCGCGTGTGTTGGACTTGATTCGTGATTCGGCAGATTTGCGCAACGTCATGAGTGCCATGACTCATAGTGCTATTTTCTTGTTTATATGTGAAAACTTTTAATTAGTTGTTAAGTACATAAAATATTTTAAAAGTTGAGAACATTTATAAACTGTAAGTTTTCAAAATTGTAAGTGAAATAAAATAAAATAAATATAATAAAATATTTTTCTGTTACAGCATCGCCGCCTAAGTTACAGTCGACATGCGGTGAATGACCGAGATCTTGGTACACAAGTCAATTACAAAACTCACATGAACATACGTCGTCGTGTTGGCGACAGGAAACATCATCATAAGCGTAGCAAACGCGGAAAACAGGTACCCAAGTTGCTGTATAAACATTTTTTGCATACATACACTCACACCTTTCTCCTTCCAGAGTAGATAGAGCTCATACCAGCCCAGACATTTTCAGGCTCCTTATTTCTACTACGAACTGCTTATCTAAACGAATGTATAAATTATTATCGGTGATCATAATATTATACAGGTCACTGTACTACTAATGAAATATAACAACTTGTATAATAATATATATAGCGCCAATCACAGACGTAAGATGATTATATGATACCAGACGAAATACTAAAATTAAATTTTGTCTATGACGGACGACCTCTTTCTTTCTAGTCACTTGGTAATATGTACTATCCATTTCTATGCCCTGTACATACACATGCTCACACAAGCATAGATATGGCGTTGAAGCAGATTTTCAAGGCACTCTTCACTCGTCGCCATAGTAATGAGTAAGAAATATAACAGTTTTGACGTATTAGTTGTCAGTTATTAGAAAGGGTCGGTCCGTGCTAGTATTAATTTGTTACTTGAACATTAATATCGTTTAAAATTAAATAAATAAATTCTCGTTTCTATTCCAATTCCAGTACTCTGCCTAATATTTTGGATAATTAAATGTTTAATTCTGCCCTTTCTTAATCAATTTTATGAACATATGCAGTTACGGAGTTATTCGTAGAGGCTGTCAGCCTTAGTTCGGCCCAGTCTGCGCTACATTGCTTATGTGGTAAATTTAGCTTCCAAATAATTCGAAAAAGTTCGGTCGTTATGTCTGTGCACTGTGGCAGCAATTGATACCACAGAAAATATAGAGCGATGCGTTTCCTGCGCTTTTCACCCTTTCACACCAATGCAGCAATGTGCGTGTCTATATTTATTTATATATTACAATAATCTTTATCACCGAATGAACGATTTTTTTTTTCAGGATGGGAAAAATCATGTCTCTTTCCCCGAATTCCAGCAAAACGGTTCCGCCAAACAGTTCACGCACGGTAAAATAAAGTATTGTAGATTAGGTACTTATTTTCTTTTAATTACTATCACGAGTGTTGGTCGCATGCACGTGTGGGTTCAAGTATTTATTTTGATTTATTTTATATTTATAAAACATACAAATTACGTATGTATATGCATCAAAACCATTGTTGAGTTTATTTGCAAGCACTAAAGCTTCGTTTTGTCTTAGAGGGATAAATATGTAAATAAGAGTATGAATTTAAGTAATTAAGCATCCTAGTACATTTTTTTGTTTGGTATTATATGTGATTTATTTATACCTACTAGCATACCATAGCTATTTGATATTTTCAACAATGCGTTCCGATACACACTTATAAAAAAGAAATAAAAAATCAACTTTATAAGCGATGTTTTAAATTCGTTATTTTTACACTATATTTATACATAGATTTGAAGAGCCAAGCATAGCAATGATATAAAGCATTTAATAAAATAAAAACTGAAATTTTTACGTTACACATAGAAAATGAAAAATTACAATTTCTGTCAGATTTTTCTGATATATTTTATAAAGAGATGTAGAATATATCTATCACAAAAATAATAGTGATCCTGTACTATAACGAAAAATCAGAATTTCTCTCTTTTTCTAATCCATTCTTATCCACAACAACCAATTTACTATTTATGTACAACCATTCATGGATTATGCAATACGAAATAAATAATTTGAATTTGAATATCTATTGTCAATAGTTATTAGATAGGCGGCTATTCTAGTATGCTTATAAGAGATTATCTTTGCCATTAAATTTTAGGCACATTGTGTGCTTATGGTATACGTCTCGTACGTTACAAATGGACCAGTTATCTGGTACGTTTTGCAGATTACATAGATGAAGTTCTTCAAGAAGAGGGTGACGAGCGTGAGGCGGGACCACGCCGGGACGGCGACGACGGCGGTATTACATTTACTGCCAAATCCCTGCGTAGGTATTCTGCATGAAACACCATGTGTGATACACCAGTTTGGATTTGAATGCTACAATATCAAAATGCTATAAATATGAAGTATCTTGTTAATTGCAACAGAAGCACTATGTAGGTAGAGCAAAATTAAACAAGTGTTACCTATTCATTAATAGCTTTTTAGCTATAAATAAATTGACCAAATTTAACATATCACTAACCACTGTTGTAAAAGTGAGGAGCTATTGTTGATAAACTGTTTATTAGTCAGCTAAGTATGTACTCGTAATATCACACGATGCCTGTATATACACAATAAAAATATCAACTCGATGCAGAAGCATGTTGATGAAAGACAAATAATGAATGAACATTACATAATAGGTACATTTTTATACAGAGTGAAGTTTTCAACTGGGCGTGGATGGCGAAATCCGAATCCACGAGGAATAGCGAAAAATGCCCAAAGGAGTCTCGGGACCAATTTTGATGAAAATTAAAACTGCATCATTGGATTTTCTAAAAATCTATACTCTTAGTCAAGATCGAACCCACTGATTTCGAAAAAAAACACAACCTATTACACCATTGCCACTGCGTATATGGAAACCATTCCAATATTCAGAACTCCTGTAGGTACTTCTGCGGGAGGGTTTACAAGCGCTATTCACAAATAGTAACTTTAAACCATTGCTTGCTACTATTTAGAGTTGCGAATGATCTGGATCCGGGTATTGTTTTTTGTATAGTATTAAAATTTTTGTAATTTAAATGCTTCCTCTTCTTAGATCTCTAGTTGGTATAGATAGTTTTCTATTTTCTATCTTATAAATAATAATTAATGAGAGATTTCGGCGGAACCCCGCTTAGCGGGGCTCCTATTTCTTCGTGCATTGTCACAAGTAACCTTTTTCTAGTAAGTCTATGTATTTCTAAGTCAATGTAATCGAGCGAAGAGCTCGATTACATTGTAGTCCTTACAGAGCCCCGGAATAATAATATTACTTCTGTGTTATCGAGTGTATCTGTTACACCTAAAAGCCAAGTCTTAGTCTGAGTAGCGGTAGGAATTTTGATCCATAACGCTAATATTACGTTGGTGTAGCCGCCCGCATTACAGACCGAAAAGCAGGGTACTATTTAATACATCAAACTGCGTTTTCAAGCGGTTAAACCCTACAGCAGTTCAGAAGCACTGAAGTTCTGAATACTGGAAGGGTTTTCATAAACACAGTGCTGCTAATAAGGAACGAATTCTGGGAAGTAAAAACATACGGAAAACTTAAAGAAAGATCTCATTTTTAACTAAATACTTTTCTTTCTCGCATTTTACATGGATTATTACTTACTCTGGTCATCATCATCATCTTGAGTTATTCCCCGTTGCAACCGAAACTTTCAACTCGGAGCCCGGAGCCTGCTTACTCTTTCTCCTCTTTTCGATTTGGCTCTTATAGGAGTGACTGCCTTCTGACTTCCCAACCCCGAGAGGAACCACCTGCCTGCACCAGAGTCTCATCCGTTCATCAGCAGGCATACCGCTTAGCACGTGAGGTTGGCTTTGTCTCCTTAGATCTTGGTAACGCCCCCATACAGACTACTTGTTTACTACAAAGACACGTGTAGTATCAATAATTTTGTCTAAGTATGTCACGTTATCATAAAATCAAGAAAAACTGCCCCGATTTTAATGGGTTAAGGTGTAATAGGTAACGTGAGGAAAAAATGAGGCTATCCCTTAAGTTTACCGTATGTCTTTACCAGGGATGTTATGGATATGGAATTTCGGATACGGATATAGGAATGATTATATTGCCGGATTCGGATACGGATATGAAATTATTTCGGATTATCCGTTAGTTTCGGTTATGGATATGATTTAGGAATTCCAAAAATAAATACAATTAGATTATCAAATGGTTTTATTTATAGGTCATCATTTGGTCGGTACTACAATCAGTCTATGAGTAATAAAAATAGTTAGTAAATTTTGGGTGTTATCTACTAAAATCAAAAATGCAATAACCAAATTATTATACTTAATCAGTCATTTCGTATTAAATCAAAATAGTATTAAATTTGGAATGCACATTGCACATATTTATTTTACTACTTTAATTTAATTATAACATAACATTCGTATCTTTCTTGTATTATTTATTACATTTATCTATCATTAGACTTGGGACGCATTTTGGTCAGATTAAATACAATACTTTTCTTTCAGTTTAACGAACTAAGTATTCGTAAATGTAAATTTACTGACTAGTTATGACTAAACAAACAATGCAAATAACGCGCGCGACTTGATCAAAAAAAACTTGTTATAACGTGTCTCATTTAGACTGCACCCCTATCCGAAATTATCCGAAATTTTTATATGGGATTCGGTTACGGTTAGATTTTAATATCGGCTATCCGACAGTTTCGGTTGCGGTTACGAAGCTCCTTAACATACCTGGTCATTACTTCCCAGAATTCATTCCTTATTAGCGGCAATGTAGATTGGTGTAATAACACAGGGTGTTTTTTTTTCTTGAAAATCAATGGGTTCGATTTCTGGCTAGGAGCATTGATTTTTGAAAAATGATGCAGTTTTAGTTTCAGCTGAATCGGACCCGCAACTCGTTTGAGCATTTTACACTATTCCTCATTGTTTCGGATTTGGTCATCCACACCCCCGTTGAAAGATTCACCCTGTATTTAGCCTACCTATAGGTATATCCCATTTTACAATCATCAGTACACTAAACCCTTACAGATGCTTACCAGAAATTACAAAATTTGATAAACCTATAATAGCCATTAAATTCAATAATTTCATATTTTTTTATCTTGACATTATTTCATTTTTCTCTTGCTGATTCTACTTTGAAAGTGTAACAGCAACATACACTTAAAATAATTCGCAGGAAAAGTTAAGATATACTTTAAAGTTTCTTGAAAGAAAATATTCAAATCCAAACCGATCCTTTAGATGTTATTGGCCAACGCTATCTTTTTATATAATTTGCTGCACTTCTAATTTCCACATTAACATAATAATATACTTAACCCGTATACAGAATTGGTGTACACTTATAATTTACTGGACCCAAAGGCGTTCGTTAATTTCTGATATGGCTACGTACTGTGAGAATGTGCTAAAACGTTATTGTGTTGGCATGTTCTGAATTAACTCCATATATGTACCTATTTGTATTTAAGACCTTTACTCCAATTTATTTTGATTCATTTGGAGGTTTTGGTTACGTTGCCTTTCAAATGCTGTTCTAATGGTTTTATTTAAAACCAAATTATTTCGCAGAAGCAAACCTTTTAACAATTAGGTACACACATATTATACACGAATTTGCATTTACGTAAACGTCATTAGTTTTCGAGAGCTTTACCAAAAGCCGCTCTCATATACACTGGGTATCGTAGCAGCATAGTATGGGCTGTCAAAGAAAAATGTTTTTAACTTATCCAACAAAAAATATTTGTTTGTATGAACTGAGCTCAAGAAACATTATCACGTTTCGTACTTTACAACTCGTTACATGAAGTGCTGTTTAATATATAATGTGTACCCGCTTATACAAGTACTAAGAAAACTAAACACATAAATAATTGTCTGAATAAAAGATCCATTCATAGTTATTTTCAAAATATTGCTAAACTAAAGGGTTTGCTCAATATTCATTTGACATTATATTCCAAATTTTGTTTGTGTCTCTGCCCTTAGCATTAAATAAATACTTACCCTCTAGTTCTTTAGGTATATTAATCTTCTAATTGCTATGTATTTCTTTTATCTCTGCTTGTTTAATATTGTTTGTGTTTGATCGTCGTTTTCTTCCCTTCTGGCAATCTTCATGTGGCACCGCAAAACTAACCAATACTCTCGACAACTGGGGATGATATAATATTCAGCTGGATATAAAGAAGTCAGTCCGACGTCCTCGCATAAAGAAAATAGTAGTTCACTTTTAAACCAACTGGCTAACCTGCCCGGATTCAATCCATTGAAAGCGAGGATCGTCAAACAATATGCTAAAACACCCGAAGAAATTCTCCCGACAGCTGTTGAGAAATCCTTACCGTGGAGAAGAGACAGATCCACGTATAACTTTGGTATGTGTTTACTAAAAGCTGAAATGTTTTAATTGTCACTAGAACTGCGTGCATACTTGCGTCTGATGATCAAGATTATAATAATTTAGATTGTGCTTTATTATTTCTATGCTGCGGTTACTATAGATCATGATTATGTAAACTTTAAACATTTGTCACTTGCTGTTAGAGTGCCCTGATTATTAAGAGGTATTAATTATTTAGACTTGTCAGAATGTGTTCACAGTTCACACTTACACCTACTTAATCTGATATTAAGTAACATGATTCGATTTTAATTGAATTTTTATACATTTTTACATTATTAGGTTGTATAGTGATACCTCGACTATCATCCTTATCTTTCATAGTTATTTTTTTTAGGGTTCCGTACCCAAAGCGTAAAACGGGGCCCTATTATTAAGGCTCCGCTGTCCGTGCCTCCGTCTGTCATCAGGATGAATCTCATGAACCGTGATAGCTAGACATTTGGAATTTTCACAGATAATGTATTTCTGTTGCCGCTATAACTACAAATACTAGAAAAAATAAATAAATTAAAATTTTTACGGGGCTCCCATACAAGAAATGTGATTTTATTGCATTTTTGCTCGATAATAATAAGGGCAATTACCAGGCTGTATCTCATGAATCGTGATAGCTAACAGTTTTAACTTTCACAGATGATGTATTTCTGTTGCAACTATAACAACAAGTACTAAAAACAGGGGGCGTCCATACAACAAACGTGATTTTTTTTGCTCGTTTTAGCTCGATTTTGATAATGGCAACAACTAGACTCTATATTCACAGAATATTTAGTTATATATTCACTTTCAAAATAAATAATTAAATAAAAATATAACAATTATTTAAGGGGGGCTCATACAACAAACGTGTATTTTTTAGGGATTTTCTTTAGAAAAGCCCTATTGCTATCGAATTGTCGTCGTCGACGTCGTCGTTGCTAATTTTCTGTCACGGTTTTGGGTATGAAGGAGATGAGCTATCGAGTTGCTGTTTTCGGTAATAGATTCGTGCTGGGGTGGACCATTGCAAGATAAAGAAAAAATCGCAAAAAAAAAAAATCGCTAAATCGAAAATCCCTTGTATTCGGCTGAGTTCGTCTCAGGAATTCAACTTGTTATTGCTCATTTTTACTCGATATTGATAACGGCAGCAGGTAGATAATGGCACGGAACCCTTCGTGCGCGAGTTGACTCGGACTTGGCCAGTTTTCTTCAGAACTTCTCTGAACATACTGCTATTTTTTTTTACTATTTTCATACCACTAACTTATAGCCCTTGAGCCGATGACATGAATTGTACATCCATATGTTTTTAACCAAAATGCATTTTTATATCCTAAGCAATAATATATTATCACAAGAATACATTTCTATCGTACATGTGTTACACTAATGAAATTATTTTTGGGCCTGTTCAGTAATAGAAACCTACGAGACATTATGTCTTTTATTAAATACACGCTGCCATACCATTTCAGTAACTAGGTACTACCACTAACTATGCCGCGCTGTGACACCAAATCATTCACGAACTCCCATTAAAATAAATTTGAATTCGCCTATTGTAGTTGACTGCTAGAGATAGGCTTCTGCCACTTGTGTCATACTTAAAAGCCTACCTACTGCATACCTACAGTGCATACAATTCGTATCTATAAAAATGTATGTTAATTAAAAACTGATAGGCAACTGTTAGTTAAAAAAATATGCAGCCGGATCTTTAGTACATTTTCTTAGTACTTTTTTATTTTATATTTTATAGTCTTTTAAGTCTAAAATAGAAGTTCGGGGTATGACTGTACTACCCAGCCACTTGTAGTTTCAAACATGCCGCATAATTCTTTCATCAGACGCTTTGCAAAGATATTGATCATCCGATTCAATGTTCCTATTGCATGTTATAAACACATACTACTACTCATTTTCAGTCAACGCTTAAATGACAAATAAATATTACGTTCAAGGTATTGTCTTATGTATGTCTAAGGTATTATGTGTGAATACTGCGGATTAGATTGGTTATAATTGGGTTTTATAATAGTTTCATTGTTGGATGTGTTCATTGACAAGTAAGTAACTATTGCATGCTATATAATAAAATAGTTGTAATAGCTGTCACGTATCTTGAACACGTAATTGTTCAGTAATTTGTATACTCACATTAAGTATAATAACTTATGTTTGACTGACTTATGTTTGTCTAGTATGAATATCTTCACCGAAAATGGTAAGTAGGTATATCTCATAATGCAAAAGCTATCAAAATAGTTGAATTACTTGTTGATTATTTCATATTTTAGTTCCAAATGAAGACATTCTCGAAGAGGACGAGAGGAGAATGTCGGATGACAACGGTAAGCCATGTCTTTTGCTTGAATTATTGAAATAGAATACATATCTGCATGTTATACGTCGTGCTCCCTCTGAAGTAGGCAGTAACAATAACACTCTTTGAACCATCCTTAGAGCAAGAGCATCGTATAGGCTCAACTGGCATAAGCCCACCGATTTCACGCGCTTTCATGTTCAGTTTTGTTTTGTTCGGTCTTCAAGGTCAACCCCGACCCAACCGACTAAAGAGAGAAAAAAATAGCACTTCTTCACCAGTATACTTTTTATAAATATAATGTATCGGTATTTCCGTCGTTTATGAATTAAATTTTATTCCAATGATTAGCCCGTTCAAACAAATAATCAAACTCTTCAGCTTTATTATTAGTGTAGATACATGACAGAATAATTCAGTTCTGTTCTTTTTTACTCACAGATACTTATAACATGATCATAGCGGAGCAAGCACGCGTAGCGACCCCGACGGCAACGGAAACTATGCTGCCATGGAAACGAGAGGAAGCTGAGGGGTCAGGCGCCCTAAAACAATCTGAGTTTCCCGCGTGGGCCTCAAATAAGGAGTACTTAGCATACAACTCTCCATCTGCTACCTTCTTAGGTAAGACTGTTGTCCAATTTTTTGGTATTGACTGTGAAAATCGTGTTTTCATAGTCATGTATAGTCAGTCACAAAGTTGGTTATTTCCAAAAGTTAATGCAATAGATCCAGACAAACGGGTTTGGCACCCTTCACGTTGCACTGACGTATATCTTGTAAAGTAGCCTTTAGTTACAAATTAAGCCAGATATTTTGAAATTTTTTATGAATCCTTTACGTAGCGTCGTCGAAAGTTTTATGAAAAAGTAGCTATTAGGGGCTACAATTGATGCGAGATATTGTAATGTAGAGTCGTCAATTGCAACTTTTACGAAACACTGTATGTATGTTTTGTGAAGTTCGTAGCCAAGAGCTACATTTTACAACCAGATATTCTAGAACAGAGTTATTTAAATGGGTAATGGACTGCTGAGACGAGGTCTCGGGTTCGATCCCAGGTTTTACCATGGCACACACCAATGACTTTTCGATGCTTTTCGAAGTTATGTGTGTATTTATCGCAGGCTTATCAGTGCCCGGTTAATGGCAATAGGCTCGCCACTTATTACATTGGGACCTAAACATAAACTGGCGAAATGTGGGTCCAAGCACCTCTGCCTACCCCTTCGGGGATATAGGCGTGAGTTTATGTTATGTTATATTTTACGTATTACTGTCAGTGTAGTAAGTTCTGTGAAGTTCGTAGCCTGTAGCTACAATTTAAAGGCAGAGATTTTAAAACAGAATTGATTTTTTTGGATCCTTCACGTAGCACTGTTATAAGTTCTGTAAACTTTAAATCAGATATTTTTACAACAATCGCTATGTGTCGATGTGAACACTAGCATCGTAAAGTTACTTTGAAATAATAATTCTGATACTCATAATATAAGTAAGTAGGAATATTTACAGCAAATTAATATACGCACATACAGCCATGAACTAGAATTCGATCGGAAGTATAAAGTTAAGTTAAGAATGTCAGTTTCATTATCATGTACTAATTGCCTACCATATAGAAAACGTAGTGCCTTCTATATTGCAATATGTATGAAAATTAACTTTATTATACTATTTTGATCCAGTAGTGTTTAATCAACTATTGCATTTACTTGACACCATGCATGTTAGAGCTTCTGAATAATAGTTGTAATATTTAATAGCACTGTTTCTAAAAACTTATATGAAATTTATAATCAGTGCTTATGTCAAGGTGCAAGCGAAATAGTGCTATACCTAATAGAATTCCTATATAACAATTTTAGAGCAGAACACGAGAACTTTTAACACCTAATTAGGATGAAGCAGTAGTTCATCAAATAACAATCCAAATACCACACTTCACACAAGTGCATGTATTAAGAACGGGAGGCCTATGTTCAGCAGTGGACTTCCTACGGCTGATATGATAAGAACGTAAAATTAATACAATATATTTTTACCAAATAATTTAACATAATTGTGAGTTATTTTATGGCCTCATACTAGGCAAGACTGTCCTATGATATATTATTTTACCAATGAAGCTTTTGATGAGCTACTGTGTAATCTTAGATAGTGTATCGCATCTATCCACTGCACTCTTTAGCTTAACCAATTGTTTTAAAACTTTTTCTGACACTTTTTTTTTTCTCTTTCCTTCCTATCCGTCCCGCTATACAAACACTTCCATTAAAACCTTCCCGATAATAGGTGGTATAGAAAAGCCAAAACATCCTAAATCTATCATAGGTCTCTTCCGAAGAGAGAGCTCTAGCTCTACACAAGGTGGCCCCGAGAGTGCTGTGGTCTCTGATTCGGAGGGCAACAAAGACAGTTGGAGCAGGGGAGAAGGTACTTCCAGGGATGCAGCTGTAAGACAAAATCTGCTGTCTAAACGAAGCACAAGTCTCGGAGGGCCATCAGTGTTATTGATGGAAGATGTTGCGCATTCGGATCCTCTCGGTGCATCAAGTAGGCCAGCCAGCATCATGCAAGGACCTCATAGAGGACAATGCCGGCGAGGATCTATGCTAGAGCTGACAGGGTACGTCTACCTATTGACTTTATATTTTTACTAGCTGATACCCGCGGCTCCGCCCGCGCGGAGGTCAGTAATCGTTTTTTGGTCATATCTCCGGTTCTACTTAACCAATTGCAATCAAACATACGGTAGATTTTAAGTCTGATCAAGAACTTTCTGATGGATAAAACCGCAACAAAATCCATTAAGCAGCTTTGCGTCCATCGCGAACAAACAGACAACAATTCCAAAAAATATATTTTTGTGTTTAGAGTCGTTCATTTAACATAATCCGAGTTTTTTTTAAATATCTCCAATGTACAGGCACAACTAATTCATAATTTTATAATAGTATATATATCTTGGAAAATTTCTTCTCCTAAAATTTCTTTCTTTTTAATTAGCACTCCGTTTATGGAACGATCCTGTTCGGCTAGTTGTGCGTAGGACTCTTGTTTATAATGAGTTTTCTTGAAATGTGACTCTAGGTACATATATGTATATGGGTATAAGTCTCTGAAAACAATTTATACATCCAGCAAGAAATATCCTCGATGGATCTAAATAATAAAATGAAATTCCAGTGTTGTTCATTGTTTTTGTCCATTCTGCTGATCCCTCTGCTCTATTTAGGGATCAAAATAATTTTGGGATGAAATTAAAGAAACCATCGGAGCTCTATAAACACCTTAGAGTTACCAAAGTCCACATCTTAGGTAAATCCCAAGATGACACAGTCAGGGCACTCCAGAAAAAGATAATAACGCGTCCGAGCTTGAATCTAGACTCATATTCCATAAACGATTTATGATAGGGGCCCAGTCGAACAGAGTGGGGTTGGGAGTAGGACAGCCAGAAAGGGACCAGGATATACTTAGGTCGCCGGTCCCTCAACGCCTTTCACATGACCCTCCCAGACCAGAGTAACCTATATATATATATATATATATATATATATATGTATATATATAGTCCTCCTCGCCGAATCCGACGACAGCGACTCCGTCAATTTCATGGATTGTGTTTGGCTCGAATGTGGCTTGCAAATCCAAACTTAGTTTTAAAGACTCGGTCACATGGCTCGCAGTAAAGTTGTCCATACTCACGCCGCCACGATAAGGTACTTATCATCATACGTGAAGCAATGAGCCTGGCAGTGGCTAGAGCCCAAAAAGGATTGACTACTAACAAACGTCATATCTACTTTGTGTCCGAAGGTTCATCCATAAAATCCAGGAACGAATCTTATTCAATCTTAGATACTGCCCCAGATTGGACTCCCCTAATGGACACTTATGAAAAGCACTATAAAATTCCGGAGGATGTTGGGGTTTCGTCATCTAGACCTGACATATTTCTTTACTCGAAAACGAAAAAATATGTGGTCCTTGTGGAACTTACTGTACCGTGGGAAACAAATATACCGAAGGACCAAACAATAAAGAAAAATAAATACTATGATCTCACAAACGAATTAACCAAAAACGGTTACGTGGTTAATTTGTATGCAGTGGAAGTGGGAGCGAGAGGCATACCAGCAAAATTTCTCTATAACCTACTTAAAGATCTAGGCCTATCGAGAGCTACAATAAGCTCATCTTTATAAAGCGGCACTAGTAGGTTCGCATTAAATTTGGTTAGGCAAGGAGGGGAACTTGGGTAGTGAAGGTGAGTGCTGATGTACATCAACAAAAGGGGCCCCTTCTAAACCTACACTTGGGTCGCAAGTCCCAAGTACTGTCCCGAGTTCCCAATCCACGCGCACGGAAAATCCATGGATTGCTAAGAATATCCGTCTATTAATCACACTGATTTTCCAAGCTTTTTTATGCTACAAAGAGCTAGCGGCTCACCAGATGTTTAGTGATAACCGTTGCTCATAAACGCGACTGTATTTCCTCAGCAGTTATTCCTATAGCATACTGGGTATCATTATTCTTGAATAATGTGCACGTATTTAACATTCGAACTAAGCAAAGAAAATAATACGCCTTACATAAGTATAAATCAGTTAACTTGTAAATACATTTATTTCGTCTTTATTACAGATCACTATCGCGTGATGCCATTACAGAAGAAAAATGTAGCAAATCCTTACCAGAAAGCGAACGCATGGGTATAAGGCGACTACCCCTAGGTCAACAAAGCCTTCCGAGGGAACCTTTCATCCGACAACTGACCATGGCTTCCACCCTCCAAACCAGCTCATCGTCTGACGACTCCTCAGATGAAAACACCTGAGTACCCCGTCGTGGTGACCATGATAAGTTGCCACTGTTAAAATACAAGACATTAGAGTAACCATAATTGCAAATGATACTTGAACATCTAACGAAAAGAATTAAAAAGTGCTGTGAATCTGTGCTGTTTAAGTATTAAGTTAAATGAGCGTTGAAATTTATACCATCACTTAAGGCTGCAGTTTTATCACAATTAACGAATTCGGATCTTATATATCAACTATACTCGTAAAATTCACGAGAGTAAAAGTAAATCCCACTAAGAAATCGTATTCACGTTTTGTCTACTGTTATCAAAATAATAAAGCTACTTGCACACAGCGGGTCGTGCGACTAAGAGTTGCAATGCTGGCTAACGGAAGAGTCCATGGAGTACGATCAAACAATGAGTAAATTATGTATTCCTGTTTAAATGTTATGTACTTAGCATTGTGTTGAGGAAAACCTTTCAAAAAAAAAGTTGACAAGTTATAAGTTTTAATTATAGGATTTATTCAATTAAAAATTACGGATTAATAAACTGCAGCTAAACCAAGTAGGGTTGCCTTCGCAATATGTTCAGCTTTCGCTATGGCTAGCTCATTGAGGGTCGGTACAATGTCCAATTTTGAAATCTTAACTACACTTCAACTATTAGGTACGATGTCTGTTAGTTAGGTTGCTTAACCTTGACACAATAACGCCAAATACTCGGCGATTCCCAGGGAAATTAAAGATGTCTTAGGAACAACCTTACGACACAAATATATTTGTGTCGTATATAGGTGCGCGTCGTGTCTGTTCGAACCGTTCCGCCCTCTGTGTGCTTGCAGATTGCATTACTAAACATTGTACTTAGACTTGTATATAATAATAATTATATTTATTCTCTTTTTATTATTATTTTTCTGTATCTACCCACATTAGGAAGTGACTAGATATTTTTCAAAGGTTTTCGATAAGATGTACCTTTTTTTTTTTTTTTTCTTTTTTTGTTGTCGTGCGGAAATCCCTTCGGATACCCCGCCGCCGGCCAGCGGGGGCGGTTATGTCGGGCTTGCACCGACTAAAACCGCACGCCGTCTCGGGTCTTCAGACGCCGGGGTGTAAGGTTACCCATAGAGCATATCCCTCGCACCCCGGCTGACCCTGGGCCATCTCACCACTAACAGCATCGCTCATCCTGTCTCCTCTGAAAGCAGAGGAGTACGGAGAGCGATGTGTTCCCGCCACGTTGGGTATTGGCCGACGATCAATGCCAACCCTCTGAAGGGGTGAAGGGTAAGCCATTGACCGCCGCCCAGGGTGTACCGGCCGCTCCGATTCCGTTCCCCCCGGACTGCAGCGGGATCGGAATCGGAGCGACACTCGAGGAGGTTACCCAACACACACCCCCGATAAGATGTACCTAAACGCTTTTGTAGCGTTGAGCTTTCCACCATCTAAACCTATATAGTAGGCACAATTCGAAATCTGAGAATGCACTTTGAATTCATAAAGTATTATACAATCTAGGGGTGGGACAAGTACCTACTCGTCTTCATCATTGAACACGCTGATGCACGATGGCTTGATGCAAGTCTTTCAATTATCTATGCTACTAACTACATTGCTTTTAGAATGCATCTTGTCTACGGGAGCCAGTTTTATATTGTAATGAAAGATGTATTGATTATCTATCAATATTCGTATTCACGATACGCACACTTAAAGTGACTCTAGAAAAAAGTGCGGTGTTTTAATGTTAAATATTATTAATATTGCTCGCTAGGTAATTGATCTTTGATTACTTTGATAAACATTATGTACAAAAGAATTTGTAAATACATGTGTCCCAACCTGTTATATAAAGTTATATATAAATGGAATAAGAGCATCTTGCGATGCGCTGCGAAGTGAACCGCATTCTTTAAAAAACACATAAAACAATCGTGAAACCTATATCATACTTTTGCTTGCATTTGAAGCTGATCAACATTATAGAAGTGGACAAAATTCGGTTTTTATACGAGTTTATAAAGAAAATTGCTTTTCGTAACAGAATGTAAGGCAGTTTTGCAGTATTGTAATGTGTATTTTTGTATGCTCTTTGTAAACCATGTAACACATTAACGTTAATCATTATGTAATTATTACTTAGGTAGGTAGGTATTTATTTATAGCGTAATAGTTATTTAAATGTTTTGATGGCGGCACTTCTTGCCAATGACAATACCACTAGATTTATAATGAATAAAATAAAATTTTATGTGATTTAGAGATGTAGTGTAGATAGCGATTACGTTAATTATGTAGATAGTTAAATTTGGACCCTAGATATTTTGTAACAGTTCGGCATTACAAGGCACGTTCAATAGTTAATAAAGTGTTATACCTATACTTTTTTCTTTGTGCATATCTATGTCTTTTGTGTAATTGTGTAGAACGGGTCATAATGGAGATATATAAGTTGTATTTTAAAGGTCCGATACGGTTTTGCTCGGCCGCTTTGGTATGTAGACAGCTTGAGGTTTAATCAACTAAGGTCAGATTCCACCGATTCAAGTTGAACTGAACTGGGCCCTGAGAAATTCGTTTAGTGATCCAGCCGTCATTTCAAGTGCTTTATAGATGGTTACCAAAAACCTTTATTTGATGTCTTATTAGTCTGTACCTACGTACGTAAATCATGGTAAATCAAATAATTTTGTCAAAGATTTAATCAAATATTTTTTAGTTTCTTACAGCTGGTAAGAGCTACCAAAGACTTTTATGTAGAAAACTACTAGTAGTTTTTTTTCTATATAAAAGTCTTTGGTATTTGCTCCTTGCTAGTGAATAGGTAGATACCTACGTTACAAAAAAAGGAAGTTTCATTAATGTAGGTAAAATTTATAAAGTAATATGTCATTGGCAATTTGAGGTCATTTTAAGAATATGTATAATATCTAATACATACAATTGTGAAAACATAAATAGTAACTACATAATTAAAACGTCAGCGCAAAATGTTGAATTTTTAATAGATTGTTATGTTAGAATGTAAGTAAAGTACATTATTGTTTTAAATAATGAAGCATTTATAAAATTTAGAACAATAAAAGGATTCCTTAGCTTCTTAGGAAATTGATGAAATCGATCATTGTTTGAGGTTATAAATTTCGATTGTTTAGATCAACCCGAAATAAAATTACATATTGCATTCCTCGTTCTGTACCTACTCAAAATTAGTTATCAAAGAAGTGAAGTGCTCTCTTTCTTTAAACTTAGGTAAGTCAAGGTTCGTAATGTATTATATACCTAACTCTTGTTAACAGTAAGAGACACATAAAGAATACCTACATAATATATTTTTGAAAAAAACTATGTTAATTAAAATTGTGATTTAGAGAAACTTACTAATAGGTAGGTACTTTAATCACCGAATTAGTTAAAGCTGTTGTTAGGTAGGTACCTACTTCTTGCAATGTAATTCCATTAGTGTACGTAATATACCTTTTTTTTTTTTTTTATCGTGCGGAAATCCCTTCGGATACCCCCCCCCCGCCGGCCAGCGGGGGCGGTTATGTCGGGCTTGCACCGACTAAAACCGCACGCCGTCTCGGGTCTTCAGACGCCGGGGTGTAAGGTTACCCATAAAGCATATCCCTCGCACCCCGGCTGACCCTGGGCCATCTCACCACTAACAGCATCGCTCATCCTGTCTCCTCTGAAAGCAGAGGAGTACGGAGAGCGATGTGTTCCCGCCACGTTGGGTATTGGCCGACGATCAATGCCAACCCTATGAAGGGGTGAAGGGGAAGCCATTGACCGCCGCCCAGGGTGTACCGGCCGCTCCGATTCCGTTCCCCCCGGACTGCAGCGGGATCGGAATCGGAGCGACACTCGAGGAGGTTACCCAACACACACCCCTGTACGTAATATACTTATGTAGCTAAGTATATTTAATTACTATTCATGTACCCACCTCTATCGCATAATAATATGAATGTAAGTAACGAACGTCTGAAATTTTGACCAAGCTTCGAACGTTCTATCAATTCTAATGTGCAGAATAAAGTGACTAAAATTGTACAGGTACTTAGATATTTGCTTTGTCAACCTCGGCTTCGTTGTAAATGAACATATGAACATGACTACATATTTTTATATATAATATCTTACCCTGCTGGTATCGCACCCAGTCCCAATTACTTGTTACTTTGTTCAGTGCAACTTGAGAACAATTTTTTAAACACTTTTTGATTTGTCCCTTAAGTACATAGCCATAACCCTATCAGTGCAAGTAGGTATAGTCTGCATGTGAGGAAGAAAGAAAGAAGCTTGTCAGATGATTAATGGAAAACCATGAGAACAGTGTTTCAACTTGATTAATTGCGCCTGCGCTGTTTTTACTATCAACATGTTGTCAAACTAAATTCATTTAATTTATTATTTTTAGGAGTTTACCATTGCGTAAATACTAAAATAAGTTAAGTAGGTACTTAATCTAAAAATTTGCAATGTTGTATGTAATTTATAATTCAATTACAAAATAATATTAGGCATCTTTGAGATATTGCAATGTCCTTAGTCATTTTTAATTTTGATTAGATGCTAGGTACAGGTGAGAACAAATAGTACCTAATGTTTATGTACCTACCCGCTTTCTGATTAACTTAATCGAATTAATTGAGATAGCATAGCTCAATAGTTAATTTATTATTATTATATTTTAGGTTCAGGTGTGGAATCATGAATAAGGTTAACAGAAAACATGTTTTTAACCACAGGCATGATGTAATTATTACTGCTCTTAATTTATACTAAGTACCTATTGGTACCTACTATAGGTACTTACTGACCTACAGTACGTATACTAATCGCGAACCTAAACCAAATAAATTCTGCATGTTAATTTGTTTAACTTATTATAGTTACTGTAACAAGCTTTGTATAAATGAAAATATGGTGTGTCAATTGATAAAAATAATAGTGCCTAGTCTAGAATTATATTATCTATCAGCGCTCATGGATTGAATGTAATTATGTATGGTTTTCTTTTGTACTAAAAATATGGTTATAATTGTATTATACTAGTAAAATAGATACTATGAAACTGAAATAAAAATACACATTTACGAATTTACGGCAGTTTATTTTAAACCCATTTTAATTCAAAAAGATAATCCTAAATGATCCCAAATCAAAAATATATTGATTTCTTCTACCACATCTAAGTACATACTCAAATATCTTAATAAATAAGATATTACTTATTACCATGTCGCTTCATAAGGAATTTTATTCACTAAAAATATTATAGCGAATAAATAATTATATTTGTAACAATAACTCCATGAAGACCTTATTTACCGTCTATTTACCAATATTGAAATATAAAAAGTGGCCGACGGGACAAGCTAGCAAATATGCATACGAGTACACTCAAGGTACAATACCTATAGGTACTACTCTATCCTTAAACATTTTATCCTTGTAAAATATAAGTGAGTTCTGGCGACTGCGATCTTAGTCTGTAATTCATCATTTTGAAATTCCCGCAAAAACACGTAATACGTATAAGGTTGCATTCAAACTATCTAGTGAAAACTAATATTTCAATTATTGTAATCCTTAGTATTGTAAAAGAGAAGACATCGATAATAAAAATTACCATTTAATATTATAAAAGTTATATTGTGTGTCTGTGTTTATAAAGACGAAAACAACATTATATTATAAAGTAGAAAGAATCATTTCAGTGTGAAACGCCTCGTATCCAAATTAAAGCGTTTATGTCACCAAACCGCAAAAAAGTAAAACCATCCGCGATCCGCTCGTTCGCAGTCTTTAGTCTAGTGATTTTTCCCCTAGTTTCTAATTTTCTTGAAAACTAACGGAAAATATAATGTAACTTTATATTTTTGTGATATAGTGGGTTTCAATTAGTTCTCAGATTCAATATGTATACGTGAATTCTTTTACATTAATCTGTTTAACATGTGTGGCAAATACATCAATAACAGAATGAAACATACTTGTGCTTTGTATTAAATTAGAACAGCGGTAAGTGGCGTGAAAAATGTTTTAGAATAAATATATTTCGTGTATAGTTTCTCCTGCAAAGTTGATGGTTATAATAATAAGATAACGTCTAAAGAGCGAATTAGTTTAGATAGTGCCTTTCTAAACTGTCAGTTTGTTTTCAAATTGTAATATTCTTTATAAATGAAGAGGTAAATTCAAATAAATGTGATTGTATGTGCTTATAATTGAAAAAAGATAAAGTCTGATTATAAGATCATCCAAATCTTCCATGTTGAAATGTTCTTATTGTAGGGCTATGTTATCTTATCAGACTTGTTGGTTATCAATAAGTTTGTTATAACAGTAAGTACCACTCTTACAAGTAGTTTATGAAAAAAATGTTTTATATTTTGCCTTAAATAGAATTAGTGACTTTAGTTAGATAACAGGATTGAAGTTTAGGTTTGCAGATTTTATTTACAAACACACACAGTACAACACTGTAATGTTCAGTGATCATTCCACACATATTTTCTTTGATATTGATAACACTAGCAGTACATTGTTACTTGTAAATATTGAAAGTACTTGAAAATTAAATATTTTGGTATGAAATTTTCAATTTCAATCAATTCAATTCTTAAGTAATTTTAGTACTACTAGTTAGGATATGTTGTGGTTTCGAATGTGCAGTAAACAAATACACTCTTGCAGATATTAGACAAAATGGAGCATGCGGATTTGGTGTCAGAGATGGCACAGGTGGAGCACCTCACCACACAGGAGAGGCTCCACTTAGCCCGAAGGTCAGTTTAAGTTTTTATCACTTATCACAGAAGTTAATCATTTACATTTGTGTATCAGATCTAAAAATTAAATAGTTAAATATACATTTTTTATATGATGATAAATGCTTTTACATTGTATAAACAAGCAATTCAAACTTATTATGACATAAATTTATTTACTCCATTTAGCATTAAGTTAACAATTATATAGGATAGAATATGAATTAATACAGAATTAAAAATGCAACTAAATCTAATAAAAGGTGTTTAAAAACAAGTTTTCATTTGATGCAACATGCCTGCGCTGAATTGCTATAGAAAGCCTTTCCTCGGGAAAATTACCTGTATGCCAATTTTAAATAAATATCATATAAAAAAATATTATAAATATAAAAAAATATTATATATATATTTCAAACTGAATAAGCTGTCAATTAGGCACATGGCATAATTTGAATTGTTTACATTTACATTTTTATGAGTGTAACTCAACTCTTGACAATTTTTTATCATAGGCAAGGCTATATAACTTCCTCAGACCTTTTCAAGGATATTTGATTCAACTTTAGGTCTTATTATAACAAGTAGGATGGAGGTTAAAAAAAAGGCTTTTGGTCATGAAGCATTATTCTATGATAATATTATTTTTTTTAATATTTAGTCTGTCAAATTGACTGCACCCCGCCTGATAGTAAGCTGAGGTGAAGTCCAAAAAGTAGTGGCCACCATTTCCAGTATAAAATGAACAGACTGTGGGATATGTAGAACAAATACCTATGTATGTCTTAAAGTGTAATAGAGATATAGATATCTGCTGATACTGTAAGTGTTGCTCGGGAAAAAGCTGATTATGATGGCCTTACTATATTAGTAACAAACACTTATGTGATATTTTTGGTACCTTACTCAGTGTATTACAACAGTTTTTATCAAATCCTATCATGATTTATTTTGTGTTATTCTATTATTATTTACAAAGTTCCTGATGTTTCCATTGCTTTTCAAAATAAATCGCGATAGGATCCATTAAAAATGGTTTTGTTAAAACAAACACTCATGTTAAAATTAATTATATTTTTAGTAATAAATTTGAAACTTTTGATGTAGAAAGATGTGCGGCAATTTTTTTTGCTCTGGAAGTTTTTTACGCATGAAAGGCATAAAGGAAATGTTTGAAAATTTAAATGTGTCTATGCTGTACATATATAATTATATTATAAAGAGAGCCCGAGATTTTGTGAGTTTGTTTATGATGTATATTAAATGTCTGGGATTATCTTCGGAACCACTGCACTTATTAGAAAAATCTTTCACCATATGAAAGATACATTGGTGAAAGAATTTTTCCAATAAGGCTAGTGGTTCCGAACATTATCCACAACATTTATAAAGAAACTCACATAATTCGACCTCTCATTTTAAAATATTAGTATACATAAGCAAGAGATGCATGTAAGAATTGTTTGTCCTGTGAGAATATTGTATGTCTAGTCAAAATATAGAACAGTTTTAGGTGCTATGGCACATTGGGAGAGACCATTGTTCAACAGTGGACTGCAATAGGCAGTTTATGAATGGATTGATATTGGAAATATGCAGTGCAAATGTCCTACATAGGCTCTTATATATACTTAAATGGTTCATGTAGTACCTTTTTTTTTTTTTCGTGCGGTAATCCCTTCGGATACCCTCCCGCCGGCCAGCGGGGGCGGTTATGTCGGGCTTGAACCGACTAAAACCGCACGCCGTCTCGGGTCTACAGACGCCGCCATATCGACAAAATATGTATTTGATACCAAAAAAAATATTGGGTAAAAAAAAAAAAAAAAAAAAAAAAAAAAAAAAAAAAAAAAACCGGCCAAGTGCGAGTCGGACTCGCACACTGAGGGTTCCTTACAGACCTGTAGGTATATAAGTAAAAGTTCACCCATCACGACAATCGAGTCATAGTTATGGTATTTTTATTGCAAAATTCAATTTATAACATTATAACATTTTGTATTATATGATGTAACTAAAAATTTACGGTTTTCGCAATTTTTCCTTTATCTGTACTATAAGACGTTACTTCGTACCAAATTTCAAGATTCTAAGTTCACGGGAAGTACCCTGTAGGTTTTGATTCCCGTGCGAGTTTCGAAAATTTGCGGAAATTTGCGGCATAAACGACTGTATCTTTTTATTGCTTTGGCTTAGAAGTTTGATTTTTTCACAACTCCAAGGGACAGTAGACCTGGGCATTAGATATAAATTTCAGTTTGATACCTCCACGCGTTCCTGAGAAAAATGGTCTTGACAGACGAACGGACGGACGGACAACGAAGGGATCTTATAAGGGTTCCGTTTATCCCGTTTAATCCTAAAAAATGAAAAAAAAATCACCATCCGCGATCAGCTTCACGTGACGCGACGAGCACACGTGACGCTGGTCGCGATTTAGGTATTTGCCACACATCCGCTTGGAGAATACTGCGAGGAGAAGGACTGCACGCCTACCACTTTCTGCGGGTGCAAGAGCCCCCTTACCACAGATTTTGATCCGCGGTTAAGATTTTGCAGGTGGTTAGTGGAAGATCCTACCAGAAAAATGTTGTGGACAGACGAGTCCACTTTTACAAGATTGGGCTTGTTTAATATTCACAATGCACACTGGTGGTGTTTTTTTTAATTTTTATATATATTTTTTTATTTTACCCGATATTTTTTTTGTTTCAAATACATATTTTGTCGATACCAAGTCATCGCACCAAATTCAGAGACCTAATTTTGTGACACCTTATAATATAGTCTACAGCCAGCTCTGGCCGTGATTGATGTTAGCTGCTTCAGTACAAAAGAAGAGTATTGTTATGTAGATGCCTATATCACCGTTGTAAACTAAGAATATGTTATTTGCTATAAAACCGTGAAGGACGTGTTAAGGTTTTCCACACCTAATTATAAATACGCACTTTATTTGGCTGTTGGCTACCTTCACAACTTAACCTCTGAACTTATCGTAATAAAAGTATATACTGAGATAGCCTGGGTCGGAACAACATAGGCTACTTTGATTTTTCGTCCGGGTTCCCATAGACCAAATCGCGAACAAAAGCTAGCTGTTGTAACCTCGAGACTAATGTTGTATTTAGAATATACAGGAAGCTAATTTATGGTCGTTGTTATTTCGTATCGCAAAAGATAATTGTAGATACTGGTTACATCTAACATTTTGTGTTGTCTTTTCGATATTATACGCGTTGTAGCAAAACAACTGGACCGATCTGGAGAATTTACTATCAACAAACTTGAAATCCGCTATCGTATGGAAAAAATCGCTGAAACTAATGCTATGTACGCGACCTACGAACTACTTACTTATTTTCATCTTATGTTTTCTCTTTTTATTATTGAATACCCGCAAATATGCGCGCGTGGAATTCGGAATCAGTAACGGCTGTTTTAATATATTATCCGCTGTTTTTTTTTTTTCCCTAAGAACCTTTCAGAGGTATCAGACAACTTAAAAAAAACAAATTGGGCGAAATCCGTGAAGTCGTTTTCAAGTTATGGCGTCACCACTATCACCCTTCTTAGTAAGTGATAATGTGGTTGACGATACAACATGCTCTCCTTTTTTTTCGGACTAAAACCGCACATCATCTCGGTCTTCAGATGCCCATGGGTGTAAGGCCCATAAGGCATTTCCCTTACACCCCGACTGACCTAGGGCCAAGGGCCAAGGGGGTTTCGGAACCACGATGTCCCCGTCTTGCCCCCGGAAAAATAGGGGGGGCGAGCGCAATGCACCGCCGCCCTGGCCTGCTTCTGCTAGGATGACACGCGGCTCACCTGTCACCCCCAGGACTGCGCTAATGGAGGACGGAGGTCGCTGCGGATCGGGAGAGACCTGAGTCTCTCTTGGAGTCGCCCCGCCTTCGCCTCCTTCTCGATCATTACTTGCTCGTAGAAGGAGGCAGCGGCAGTTCACACCATCGCGTTCCGCACCATCGCTGTGAGCAAGGTGCCGAGCAAAAGGACTCCCACTCCGAGAGCCGCCATGACGGCCTGCTTCAGTGCCTCCCACGCCTGGCACTCTACCAGCGTGTCCCTGATCCTCGCTTTCGTCACAGTGATGGTACTCAGACGTTGGCTCCTTCCTGATCTGACACAGGTGGTCGCCGAAGCAACCCTTCCCATAGATCATCTACGTTAGCCGGTACCAGAGGCCCCCGTGTCTCCTCTCTAGCCAGTCCTCCATGATGGGTTTTACCGCCGCTATTACGTCATGCCGTAGAGTTCGCTTACCTAGAAGATAAAAAGACAGTTAATCTTACTATTAGGCAAAGTACAGTTAAATATTAAACAAAACAACTTCTGAAAACTACATATTTGCTAAAAGTTATAAAATACTAACCACAAGCTTAATCTGGATAATAGTAGTTTCAATGTTCAAAGAAATTTATCTAGAAGATATTTTTTATCAGAGAAGATCCCATCAAAGATTACACCTGATATATTGAAACTGAGCTGATAACTTTACTCGCATGTTGTTTGTAGATAATTCTGATATGAAATTTATAGATATAGCTCTCAATAACACTTCAGGTACTGACCACAGTTGATGTTTTTAAATCCTACCAAAATGATTGATTAACGATAATCTTACTATTATAAATGACTGATTGACATGCTTTACGATCAAAAGGTCTAAGTAGCAAAACGTACAACTATCCGAAACTTTTATTTAGCAATACGTCTAAGTAGCAAATCGTCTTTGTAGCAAAACGCTTAACTATTTACATATATACCACGGTTACCGCTTAACATCGGATGCGTGTGATTGTTTTTTGCCTCATCTATACATATAAATAAAATTGATGTATCTGTTTTTAATATTAAAATAATAGGTTTTAAATAAATGTGAGTGTGACAAAAAAGCAACTTTAAAAATTCGGCTAGCCGACTTTAGGGCCACACGGAAAAAAAAAATTGTTTTAAACCAAGAATATTTCACTTGGTCAAGAATTTGCGTGATTCATATATGGGGAAAACAATATATTCTTAAAATTAGTAAATATTTGTCTTGTTATTCATTTTTCTTCCAAGTATATATACTCTCTAACCAAGGCAATATCCTATTCTTGCAATGAGAAAGCAACGTTTTCTTTGCATAAGTAAGTAATTTTTTTTAAGTCTAGAATCTTAAATTCTCAAATTTAAGACAATTATGTCTTAAATCTAGATTGTACTCCTCGAAGTTCTCCGATTACTCTTTCGATTAAGAAGAGTAATATCTCATAACAAGAATATATTTATTGGACAAGATATGTCATTGTTTCTGATCAAGAATATATCTATTGGTCAAGAATTTCCGTGATTCATATATGGGGAAAACAATAAATGGTTGTATCAAAACACAATTATTCTCAATGCTAGTAAATAAATACTTAATTCAAGATATTTGTCTTCCTTCTAGAATTTACATACTTGTGATTAAACAATATAATTGAGAATAATGCTTTTCTCAGTTGAACACTTTGGAAAACGGATCCCGGAGTTTTCTTACAAGAAAATAAATTCTCAGTATGAAAAATAAATGACTTGTAAGAAGAATGGTATTTACTTATCTGTATGCTACGGCATATTTCAGTGAAGCAGCTGTAACTCTTGCATCAATTAATTCTATTTTCACACAGAGAACAATTTATCTTTAATGAAGAATGCCAACAATCTTAGTTACTAGTAGATGCTCTTCAGTGAAGAAGCCCAGTTCTTAATTCAAAAACAATAAGCAATTGATATGGAGATCAGATTGTCTCCAACCAATAATGTTAATATTGTTGATTTAAGAACGTGCAGGACTGCAGGTACTTAACTGAAGAAGTTTTAGTTTTTAATCTAATTCATTGCTTGTTTCATTCGGAGATCAGAAATCTCTTAGCTCAAAATAGTGTATTTCACTGCAAGAAATCTCAGTTCTTGGTTCGATGCATGTCATGTTTCATACGAAGATCAGATTGTTTCCAACGAATAATGTCATTATTATTGATCTAAAAACCCTGTACTCCAGTAAAGAAGTTTTAGTTCTTGATCTAATTCATTGAATGTTTCGTTCGGAGATTAGAAATCTCTTAGCTCAATAATAGTGTATTTCACTGCAAGAAATCTCAGTTCTTGGTTCGATTCATGTCATGTTTCATACGAAGATCAGATTGTTTCCCACGAATAATGCCATTATTATTGATCTAAGAACCCTGTACTTCAGTAAAGAAGTTTTAGTTCTTGATCTAATTCATTGAATGTTTCGTTCGGAGATTAGAAATCTCTTAGCTCAATAATACTGTATTTCACTGCAAGAAATCTCAGTTCTTGGTTCGATGCATGTCATGTTTCATACGAAGATCAGATTGTTTCCAACGAATAATGTCATTATTATTGATCTAAAAACCCTGTACTTCAGTAAAGAAGTTTTAGTTCTTGATCCAATTCATTGAATGTTTCGTTCGGAGATTAGAAATCTCTTAGCTCAATAATAGTGTATTTCACTGCAAGAAATCTCAGCTCTTGGTTCGATTCATGTCATGTTTCATACGAAGATCAGATTGTTTCCCACGAATAATGCCATTATTATTGATCTAAGAACCCTGTACTTCAGTAAAGAAGTTTTAGTTCTTGATCTAATTCATTGAATGTTTCGTTCGGAGATTAGAAATCTCTTAGCTCAATAATAGTGTATTTCACTGCAAGAAATCTCAGTTCTTGGTTCGATGCATGTCATGTTTCATACGAAGATCAGATTGTTTCCCACGAATAATGTCATTATTATTGATCTAAAAACCCTGTACTTCAGTAAAGAAGTTTTAGTTCTTGATCTAATTCATTGCATGTTTCATACGAAGGTCAGATTGTCTTATTTAAAGAATTACGATAGTCGTGGTTCAATGGTTAATATGCGTTTCAGTAAATATTTTTCAGTTCATCGTTCGATTTCTTTAAGCTAAAGTTTAGTCAGAATGTAAAATTAAACAAAATGTTAACACAAATAAATATAAATAATAATGAACAATTCTCATCACATTCTGACTAAACTTTAGCTTGAATAAATCGAACGATGAACTGAAAAATATTGACTGAAACGCATCTTAACCACAGAACCAAGACTTATAATTCAAATAAGACAATCTTAACTCCGTATAAAACAAAGCTCTTGAATCTGTACATAGAACTGAAACGGCTTCACTAAAATACCATGATTATTGAGTACAATTTGAAACATAAAATGAACAAGAAAAAGCACTAAAACTCACTTACAGAATTTCGAGCCAGATGCACCGTCACATCTTTCAATCTGATCTCCGCGTGCCATTTCATGCCTGAAAATAGAGGTAGGTAAATAAGTGGGAGGTACTCAAAATGATAATAGATAAAATAATACAATGGATTCAATTCTCTGAAATCATTTATTAAAAAATAAACTTCCTAAAACAACAGTATTGATCATTTTATTTATATTCTATGTATTACTCATATTACCTAATAATACTTAATATCTTGATAATATCGCTTTATCATGATCATTCTTAGGGTGCCTTCAAATTAGCCGCAAAGTGCCGCGCGGCAGCAGGGCGGCTGCAGCGCTGCTCGATTATCAGTGTTGTACATTTGTTTCACGATGGACTCTGACGACGAAACACTTAGACCTGAACAAAAACTACGTGCCCATCGTCACTAGTCGATCGATGACCTGACGCGCGGCAGCAGCGCTGCAGTCGCGCGTTTTTTATTTATATGGATTTACAAAGCAGCGCGGCAGCAGCGCTGCAGCCGCGCAGCTGTCGCGCGGCACTTTGCGGCTAATTTGAAGGCACCCTTAATCTTAAGGCACTGACAACCCGCCTACTAGGTATCACATTCTTATAGTCATACAAAATATTTGTCAAATCCTATCAATAACATCTGAATAATACCTATTAATATCCTAATTAAATCATAATCGCTTAATCATAATATTTTGAAGTTATTTGACAACTTTATACATTTCAACATTATTTTGTGTGTATTAGTGCAAACAGTTTAGCAAAACAAAATATTTTAAGCCATACAAGTTTTCCTACCAAAAAGTTTGTC
This sequence comes from Cybosia mesomella, assembly GCA_946251805.1. NCBI lineage: Eukaryota > Metazoa > Arthropoda > Insecta > Lepidoptera > Erebidae > Cybosia > Cybosia mesomella. The sequence goes on from OX276401.1 coordinate 22,906,889, forward strand.
TTACTGGTTTTAATAATTTTGGAAACTTTTTGGAAGGATAATTTGTTTGGATCAAAAGTATGTTTTTGCTCAACCACATCCCAGAAATCAAATAAAATATATAAAAAAAAATCTTTGTCATGTACTTTTCAAATTATAAGTATTTAAAAAAAATGGAAAACATCCAGATTAAAAGCGCCATTTTTAAAGTAACTTGCCAAACAAGTGTAGTAAGTACATTTTTTACAGTACAGTCGGTTAGAGTTGGATGATGCAATTATTTTGAATTTATTGTTGGGCAAAAATCCAACATTTTATTTAAAACTGAGGCAGGTACGTTTTAATTTCAAACTGTAGTTTTATAGAACGGTTAGTGATTACATTATAGAAAAAAAATATACGAAAAATTAATATTTAGTCTCAGGAGGAGGATCATCACAAGACGTCAGTTTTTTCGTTTTTTTTTTTAAATTCTTATAATTTGAAAAGTACATGAAGAAGATTTTTTTCATATTGTTCTAATAACTGCCACGACTTGGCCTATCACCCGTTTTTGGTTTATCGTTGATTTCTGGGACATCCTTTAGTTATTTATTTAATTTATTATCAATCTTAAAATTGTAACAAACAGCTATTCTCGTTCATATCTACACAAGATACAATACGGCCGGCGGATCTTGGCGGGTCGGAAGTTAGCCGTTTTGCGCCTTTATTCCCATCTGCCCCCTGTGAGCTTCTACTGGGGTGGTGGTTGGCACTAATAGGTGGCGTTTACCGCCCTGGTGGTCAATGGTACCTATTTAATTTCATCTGTCTCCCTCGTAGTTATAGTCTGCTGACGGAAACGCTAACCCTAGGCGGTCGACGTCAGGGGCACCCCGAGGTTCGGTTTGTTAGGTTCCTTTAAGTTTAAACCCTGCAGACAGAAATAGGAGCCCCGCCCAGCGGGGCTCCGTCGCCCTGACCTCGGGGTGCCCCTGACGTCGACTGTCTGGGGTTAGTGTTTCCGTCAGTAGGTCGACGGAGCCCCTGACGTCGACCGCCTAGGGTTAGCGTTTTCGTCAGCAGACTATAACTACGAAGGGGACAGATGAAATTAAATAGGTACCATTGACCACCGGGGCGGTAAACGCCACCTATTAGTGCCAACCACCACCCCAGTGGCAAGCTCAAAGGGGGCAGATGATAATAAACGGTTTTGCGAATCTTCCGTCAGTCATTCATTGGCCATTTCGAACAAATGACTCACTTCAGAACCACCGGCCGTATTGTAAGTACCACTTGTATTGTTACTAATCATTAATCAACTTCTCAAATCAACATACTGATTTATATCTATTTTATGAATTATATTCGGTGTTGTGCTATAGCAATCGTGTAAGGAAATAATTTCAATACTACTTGTACAATTGACCAAATACGCCATGTAATGAGGAGAATAATTAATTGTTTTAAGAACTTTACACTTAAAGTAAATTTTACTTTTATCAGATTCGTTAGATAACACTCGTTCAATTTTCAAAAATAATGGTAGATCTTGGTCATACCTATACAATAAAACATTTTTATCACAATATGTTATACCATTAATCTCTATAAAACCAACACAATTATAAACATCATCATCAATTTCTGTCATATTATTATTTAGTTTTAATATTTTTCCGTGTAAATAGCGATCAGTAAGTCCAGTGTTAACAAGTAATTTATGACTATTCGTCAATTGATGTCTTGTTGCAAGTGTTAGTGGCAAGTTTTTACGGCTAGCTATTGTTTGTGCTATTTTTTTCAACTCTTTGTGCTTAGCCTCAAATTTAAAGGCACTTATTAATATTGGTGGACCAACTTTTTGTATTATTCTTGGGTAATGTAGGAGAAAATGATGTTTCGGTTTTAATGTACAGTTAAATAATTGAATTAAATTTTCCAAGTAAGCTTCGATTGAAGTTTTCAAGTAGTCAATCAAGTGTGAAGTGAAAATTTGAGATGTTAATATCTCTGTAATTTCTAACAGAGTTAAATATTGTTTCCATACTAGATCATGCTCCGCAATTAAGTCACCAATTATGTACCTAAAATTACGAACAAGACACAACATCTCAGAAGCCGAAAACATTATTTTACCATTTAACAAGTTTTGTTTTGTTATAGGTGGAGGACAATTTTTTTCAGACTTTAAATACGTATAGTATTTTATTCTTGAATTTAAGTTGTCCAAATCAAAAATATTGTTATCAATAAAATGTTTGATTATTAAGCACATGTCATAACGGTGTATGCCCTCACACAAATCGTGCATAACATCGCACGTGAAGTTGTTGTAAACATGGAAATAATTTAAATCATGCCATATGCATTTTTCTTTAACGCCCATTTTGTTAGTATAATGTGCATTATATTCTTCCTTTTTGCGAATGTATTCAGATCGTTCTTTGGTATCAGTTTTTGTTTGCTCTTTTTGTACTGTGCAAAATCTACAAAAATTATTGGAAGAAAAACTTTCGTGAAAACCTAAAATTGAATGAAGCCCTAAATTGTCTCCTGAAATATTGGCTATACAAAAAGTAACAGATATACTGGATTTCTTATATTTTACGTTTATCCCTTCCTCCTGTAAAAACTTTAGTTCTTCAAGTAACGGTCTGAAAACAGGTTCATTACCAAAAGTGTTTCTATCTTGTGTATAAAACAAAAGAACTGGTAAGACATTATCTAAACGACTGCAGAACTGTGGTGGTATTGTAGATATAGTTACATATACAGCACCTATTTTCTGATTTCCAGCGTGACTGCCTAGGGGATTGCCAGATTCAAAATCATCATAATACACTGTCAGAGGTAAAATGGTTCCGTGATTACATTTTTCTTTTGTATCCTGCCAAGATGTGCCATTTATTATGTTTCTAAGGACACCTTTCTCTTCGCTTACTTTTTTCTGGTAGTTAATTATAATTTCTAATGTATTTGCTGCTTCGAGAAACTCCTTAAGAGTTTCACGCAAAGGTATAAAATAAGAGAATCTATTTTTGATTACCATCTCAATAGTGTTATTCCTACGATTACTATCTTCGGAAACACCAATGGTTTTTTTAATAGGTTTGACATACGATCTTAATTTTTTGAAATGTTCTATTCTTTTATAATCGGTATTGATGTTTTTAAATGAATCTTGAAGTATTGATAACATCAGCAAACTATCATTATTCAAATCATTCTTTGACATTATTAGGGATTGTCTAATAATGTTAAACGGCTCCGATATAATCAGCTCAGACACAATTTCAATTATATTTTGGATAACACTTCTTGGCAAATTGGACATGCTATATAATTTTGCAATAAATGTAAGTAACGCATTCTCGACTTCTATTTGATAATCAGATAAATTTGAGGTTTCATTTCTAGTATTACTATTCAATTTAGGGGCTTCATTCAAAGGTGTTAATTCAGACGTTGAACCGGAATTACAGTTTGCTTTACCACTAACATCAAATACATTGGCATCTGAGACGAGATTGCTACTTGAGGTTTCATGATAATGAGTTAAATGCTTCTTTAAATCACTCTTAGAGTGATATAACCTAGCACAATTTTCTTCAGGACATTTAAAATAATTGACAATATTATGCGCGTAACGCAAATGCACAAAGTATTGCTGAAAATCTTGATATTAGTTGCGACATTCAAGGCACTTCATCATGCAATTATTTATAGTAAAGTATTTCAACAAGATTAATCGTGCAATTATTTATAGTAAAGTATTTCAACAAGATTAAACAACAATTTTGTTTACATTTTCGCAAGCGACAACAAATCTGCGATGTATGGTACTATCTTATCATACTTTGTTTCTATTTGATAGACACAACGCTGAATCAGCACGTATAAATGCGCAGCAGCTGCTGGATACGTGGCGTGAAGCGCATGGTATGATTTGAACAATGTGTCAAAAGCTTTCATTGGCGAGGTAAACTTCCACATAACCTTGTCTATTACCAAATAATAGTTATCGTTACCATCATCGCCAGCACCACATTTAATTAGATACGGTTGAACACTTTGCTTGCTGTGTAGAGCCTTTTCTTTTACTTCATCAATTTTCGTTTGTATATCTCCAGGATTCTGAAAACAATAGCAAACATATAAAAATTGCAAAATTGATACAAAGCACGCGTGTTTACTACTAATATTATAAATGGGAAAGCTTGTGATTGGATCAGATCTGAAAATTTTGGATGATATTTGGTATGAATGTATTTACCATGGTTAGGTAACAGATGTTACTCTTTATCCAGGAAAAAACCAAAACATATACGACAACGAGGTATAGCTTTATTACATACCATACCATTCTACTTCTACTAAATAAAATAGTACCCCAATAAATTTACCTGGACGTAAATTATGAAGTTTTCGATGCATTCTAATGTCGAAAATTTTCTACGCTTGTTCAGTCTTCCTCTCGGGGGAATCAGGTAGGACAACAGTTTTATTTGATCTGGCACTTTTAGATCTGAAATGTATAAAACAGGTGGTTTATTTTGAAGTAAGTACCATGCGAGCGGAGCCACGGGCGGATGCTAGTAACGAAAATAATATAAATAAGAATATAAAACTCAAGGTCAGACTAAAAAAAGAGTGACACTCGACAGAAGTGAAACCCCCCCCGTGACGGTGACGCTTTGACAGTAAACCTAATAAATGAAAATTAAACTGTTTATTACCATCATCAGGCTGCTCTTGAATACTTTCATATAAAGTCATCAATGTGTCATCTTTTGATTCACCAAATTTGAGGCTGATGATTTTATTAATAAACCATTTCCAATTCCTGAAAAAGCATGTTGATCTTTCAGGATACAGTCTTTCAAAGTCCAGGTTTATCTACAAACAAAAATTGGTTATCTGTAAACATTTATCATTTTACAGAAAAGTATTTGGCATGCTAGTGTTGTACCAATCTAGTTAGGGCCAACATCCATACTAATATTATAAATGCGAAAGTAACTCTGTCTGTCTGTCTGTTACGCTTTCAAGCCTAAATATCTGGACCGATTTTAATGAAATTTGGTACAGGGGTAGGTTAGACCTTGAGAAAGAACATAGGCTATTTTTTTTATAACGCGCGATAACCGACATCCACGCGATAACCGACATCCACGCAGGCGGAGCCGCGGGCAACAGCTAGTAAACAAATAAATAGGTATTTGTGGGCAATCCACACAACTTTCTAGCCCAAAATTCCGTAGGGCTTAGGTAAATGTAGATTCAAATTGGTTAGTGAACAGTGTAACATCAAATAGCATAAGATAAACAATGAAAATATGAATCTAAAAATAAATAAACATAAACAAACTAAGCAAAGCTTTCATATTACTTTTAACTACTTTTATTTTATTTATTAATAAAACCCATAGCTGTGTACAATATATCTTATAACTACACCTTTAAGCCAATAACGGTTTCAAATACCATTAAGATAATTAAAAAAAAATGGAAAGAAGTTTTGAATTTGTACAAAAAAAAATACTTACCAAACTATCACTCCTTGGATCCCTTAAAATTTTCCACTCATCAATGAAATCCGAAATGTTGTTATTGGTGCTACACTGCCTCACTTTGAATGTTTCGTTCCAACAGTCCACTATTTCAGTCCATGGCTCATTGTTGTTTTTTAGAAAAATTATTTGGTCTGTGTGATCTTCTGTAATATAAAAATGTTATGTTAGCCAATACCTAAGACAGTATAGATATATTGGTTGTAGATAGGTATTACTAAGACAAACTACTTGACAGAGCGCTATACTATTTAGCCTATAATTTTTATGATCTACAAAGTAGTAGGTAAGTACCTAACTACCAACTACATAATAATTAGATATTAAAACAGGTATATCCAAATATTACATTTGGCTTTTTTTTTGGTAAGGTACCCACTATTTGCAGCAGTTGGTTTGGTATTCCATACATGACAGGTTGCAGGCCCATCTCTGCTGCTAAAATACTAAAGTTCGAGAGAAGGCGGGGTCGCCCCCACTAGACCACCGGTGCTCATTATAGATGAACATAATGCAAACAAATCTACTCTACAGTGTCTAAATCTACAAAAATATATCATACAGAAGACTGATCTCTACGCCATCCACTGTCTGTCTCTTGGCCCAATGTGTACAGCCAGCATAAAGATTTTGCAAAAATTCACCATCTCAAGTATACAGACAAATAACTACTCTAACTACTATTTAAGTAGGTCAAGTAATCATTTAAAACCTTTTAACTCCTCATATTTTTTTGTTTTATTTGGAATGACATTCTCTTCTGATGTTGATTTTTTTCTCTTTTCACCAGACTTATAAAGGGTATTCCGAATTTTATCAACCAGCTTGCCTTTAGCAAATGAAGGTTTACCGGATATGGACTGTCTTTTTTTAATTGGTGGTACAAAGTATGTGCCACTGTTTTCACTTGGAAATAAAGCTATTATTTTCGCAGTTAAAATGTTGTACTCTTCATATGTTATTTTACTGGAATAGGTAAAAAGAAATCTAACTATAATGTCAGCTAGCATAAAACATAGTATTATCATAATCAGCTAGTGAACACATACTGCCTTCCCGTTTATCTAAAATGCCACAATAAATGATCTTTAGGCCCTCTCCATCCACAAGTCCATCAACAGAAGGTCAATGCTTTTATTGCATCCCCCAGTTTGTGCTCAAAGAACCACATGAAATTGTAGTGGGAGCATGAATGAACGAGTATGTACTGGTCGGTACTTACTAATTTACGACACGTGTGAAGAGATGTCTAATAATGATATCAGTGAGTTGATTTCGGTGCTTGTTGGTCAAGGTACTGTTTGCAGTGTAATAATTTAATATACTCTTGCCACATGGTGTTACTGTTAGAAGCGTCTTGAGGTCAAAATCAGGGAAATTTGGTCGGACATAAATATCGCCAGTAAGAATATCTTGTAAGTCTTCCAGGTCCTCGTTGTCCGTGAATAGATTAGGAGCAGTGATGCTGCTATTTGTTACTGTATTAGTCTGAAAACATTTAAGTAATTATTATAAGAAAACTCGTTCCTCTCCATAGATCTACGATAGGGAATGGGCACCTACAGCACTTTCTCAAGTTATTATGCCTGGTGACTGTAGCTATGTTTTTTTTTATTATTTTTACATTCAAAAGTGCCGTAATGGTCTAATTGAAATCAATGCTTTGAGTTTGAGTTTTTGCCCGTAGATCAGCCTTAATGTTTTAAATCTTCCTGTTATATACTTAGTTTGTTACAACTGAAGATACGATGCCAAATTGTCCCCTTATAAAACCCCATAGATATTAATTGCTCCCCTAAAAAACCCATTATTATCTCAATTATTACCCCTTAGCATGCAGATTGGATAAACGGTTCGAAAGTTATGGCCTGACACAAACAAACAACATACTCATACATAACATCCAGACACTGAACCAACATTAATGTTTGTCCTCAGCGGGTATGGAACCCATAACCGCACTGAAGGCATAGCTGCTACTATGCCAACTGAGCTGTGTGGCTTATCAAAATCATGAAAATAATATTCATTATAAACAGAATATTCAATAGGTAGGTAGGAAACTTACTGTGCTGGTCGCTACTAAATAATCGTCAATTTTTTTTTTTAGTTCTATTCTTAGTCCAATCTTTGGGCACAGTTCTTTCAGGATATTGTCATTGATTTCCTTTAATTGATCCACAGTTACATCATTTTCTAAACCAAAAAAATCCATAATAATCACTAGACAAGTTTAAACAAAATACTAACTAAAGTACATTAACACATTAAAATTGTGTTTTATTGAATTTATGACACTTTATAATTTACAACATTGCACATTTTTTTTTGGAATACTAATATTATTAGTACAGTAGAGTACTCACTTGATGGCCTTTTACAGACAAAATGTTTAAAAATAAATATTCACCTACCGTTGAAATTTGTAATTATATCCTGTGGGATATTCCATTCCCTCAGAAGCAACTCCATTATTAACCATGTGTATTATGTTATTAAAGATAGGTCTGTATCTGCAAATAGATAGAACATAATTAGTGATTATTCTAGTAACTAAGTATGTAAAAAAATCAGCGGTTATACGTTGTGAGGATTGGACAATTTGAGCCCGCTGGACATTTTGCGAATTGGACATAATGCGACTAAAGCAAATATTCAGCAGGTTTAGCATTGTAGATAAGGTAGGTACCTATATTATCAAGAACCTCATGTTCATTATAGTGGTTAGGTACATATTTCTATCACCCAGAGACATAACGTAAATGCAGTCCAGCAGCCTTTTCCACCATGTTTGGTGAAGTCTACCGAGCTAGACACCTCTGATTCTTTCTAACCTACCAGCTTGCCGCCTTGCCGCAAAGATTTGAAGCTGATTGATTGGAATCAGAAGCTGCAGCTCGGTGAACTTCACCAAACTTGGCGGTCAGGCGGCTGGTGGTATCCCAACCAGCAAAATAGTCCATTAAGAAATCATTTTATCACTAAAGAGTCCTATTAAAGCGTTATTAAGGTTTTCGTTATGACCATGTGTTTTATAAAAGCAACTTAGGTATATCACTTTTCAGCTGTATAATATTATACAGCACTTTAGTAGGTACTGTTTAATAGTGATGTAAACGTTTACATTACAGTCCTAAATCATGCCACAGACGGCGTGCGGTTTAGTCGGTTCGAGTCCGACATAACCTCCCTCTCCGGCTCCGGAGAGGGGGGTATCCGAGGGGATTTCCCGCACGTAAAAAAAAAAAAGGCTAAACAATATATATGCCTTGGCCACTGACCTGAAATAGTACTGAAATATTTTTAAAGAGCAATATTTAAAGCCCATATTCGAATTATATTATTTTTGCCGGAGTCGTGTAAGTGGGCTATGACCTTAATTAGTAATCAGTGATACCACATAAAGATTATTTGAATTTCCCGCTTTTTCTCAGGTCACGCTTTCGTTAGCCAGACTAAGTAGCATTTGACCAATTTTAATCAGCCAAAATGTCCAATAGTAGAAATTTAAAATGTTTTTTTAGAACAAGACAGACACTGTCATGGCGGCAAATGACTGACCTGATAGATGTTATATAGATAAGCCTATAGTAAGAGCACGAAGACACTTTTTATACCAGCGATCGAGAAATTTATATATTTTCGTGATTTTAATTTCATAAATATTAATAATTAAGAGGGCGCATGAAAATTTTGTTTATAATACTAGTATACTTTGTACGTAAATCTTCAATCGCAAGTAATAATGGGAGTCTAAGACAATAACACTAATTTCACAAACAGTGAGCAGCCATTATGGTTTAAATGTGTAGTTCAATCAATTTACTTACCAAGGAGTCTGTTTTTTATTTATTTTTAGTTCCGAGCAGTACGCACCGTCTCACAACTCACATCAACTTTACGGATGAACTATAATAGCTCCCTGATCTCTAATAAAGGACTGAAAAGTCCATTAACAGAACTCTGATTACTTTGTTGTAACTTTTTTGTGATGTAGATGGCTCAACAATCACTGCTCACTGCTATAACCTTAAAAAGTGTTACCTACACGTCGCTGTTTTAGTATAACTATAGCACTAAAATGTGTATGGACTTTTATAGTACTTACATACTTTTGCTAGTTGGGATTTTCACCAGCTAAATGCCGAGAATGCGGTTGCGTGGTAGGTAAAGAAAGCATTTTTTTGAGCAGAATTCGTAAGGGAACCGCGAAATGTCTACAGCTTCGCATATTTATCAGCCATCATTTTACAAGTGAACCCTTATTCGAACCAATTATATATATATAACCAAGGTAAAACCAGTAAGATTCACAAAATGGCGGATTCGTCGGTGCCGACATACATACATCGTGTACCAGTCTATCTTTAAAATGCATTACCTATCTTAATTAGATCTAAGTATATTCCAATTAAACACTTACCTTAGCACCACAGACAGAGTTCTTTACACACAAAATCCCACCCAATAACGCAGACAAACTTGCAGAAGCCAAAGCGGACGTGCACTGCACACAAACGGTGGACAGCAAAGAAAGTGCACAGTGCACACTGCACAGTGCTCTGCGCTGCACAAATCGGGTGTTGCCTGGTACGAAATGTTAAGTACCACAAATAAGGCCGAATCTTTCACGTCTCCACTATTTTCCTGACATCGACTTACTACGACATTTATTATTAATTATTAATCATTAAGCATACATAAAACCTATTTCACGATGTCAGAGCAACGTTAATCATACGCACACTTTCTGTTTGCATGTCTCAAATAGAAAAGGATATTTTTTTTTATTGACGGACAGAAAAGACAAAAGTTAAAAAAGAAACGTGTTCAGAGACTTCTATATATATAGTCGATGTCAATCAGTTTTTATCCCATATAATAAAAAATATGGTTCCTATGTGGACGCGTACCTACGTATGAAATATTGAAAGCGCAATATTAATAGTAATGTCTTTCATTTTGGTCAGTAAAAAGTCATTGGGGTCAGTTGCAAAAACCATATAATTATGTAATAAAATATGTTATGACTTGCGATTGCTTAATACTTTGGAAGTATAGCACCTACCAGTTTTTTTTATTACCATAATTTAAAGGGTAGAAGCCATCACTCGGTAGAACTTATCCACTCTAAAATGATGTGCGATTTCAGAGTGGACAAGCTCTACTGCATTTATTTATTTATTTAACAATTTATGTACACACTAAATATAAAAAAGAAGAAAGGAATGATGCATTATGTCGCTGGCGTAAATGGTCAATGTTTACACGTGACACGAATAGTATATGGTCCGCGATAATATTATACATATTTTGACGGTCCAGAAGTATAAAGTAGATTCTACTTTAATAGACGCATAGATAAAGGATATCATCATGATTGGAGGATCAAATGTCTCACACGCGTACCATGGCTAGGGCCTTCGAATAAAAGTAAAATTGTAATTTTTAACATTTGTGCAAAGTGTGTAATGCTGTAATCATACCATCCTGAGAGGGCGAAGCCGCTGGCAAAAGCTAATGTTTTTATATGATTAAAAGTTACAACACAAACTGCATTTTTCCTATAATTCTGGCCCAGGGCCAGGAGGCCAGAGGAGGGCCTCCTCTGAAATTTCTTAAACTTTCTGGCCCCCTATTAAAAAAGTTTGCCCACCACTGATCTAAACAAATGTAATGTAATGTCATAGGCCACGGTAACCACTTTCCATCAGGTGAGCCGTGTGCTTGTCTGCCACCTAAGTGGTATAAAAAAAAACAAAAGTAATGTCATGTCAAGTAGTGTAGTGTCAAGTAATGTCCGCATTATTGGGAATCCTGAGGTCACGAGCACCCTCGAGCCTCTGCAGATGCGTAGAGATGTTGCTTCCTTGGCAGTATTGTACCGTCTCTACCATGGTGAATGTTCTGATGAGCTCTTCCAATTGATCCCGCCCTCTCCTTTCCTACACAGGACAACACGAGCAGGGCTTAGATGTCATCCGTATACGGTGCAGAATATTCCATCAAGAACCAAGAGGTTTGGTGACTCCTTTCTTTGTCGCACCATTAAGACCTGGAATTCTTTGCCAGCGCACGTGTTTCCTTCTTCCTACAGTCCCGGGTCCTTTAAGCGGGGCGTGAAAAAGCATCTGATGAGGCCGTCAAGCTGAGTGCCACCATTGTTAGCATGGTACGTGTATGTAATGGTGACGCTCTTTCCTGAGACTTTGCCTTCAGCTTAACATCAGGTGAGGTAAAGTCAAATTGACGTGTCCTATATAAAAAAAAAAACAAATTTCGTGGATGTACTCATGTTTGTTTTTCTATTTCATAATAAGTAATTTATTTTGGTTTGGTTTTCAACTAAGTTCTCCAAATAGTTTTTTTTTAAATATTATTTACCTAAGTTCATTACAAATTTACAACCAAACGGAACGAATAGCTTTTGTACCTACTTTATTTCATACACTAATGAATCGAACATCGTGCCTATAAAAACAGATTGGTATAAACTACAAACATACTCCCAAAAATTGGGGAAACAATTTGTGAAATTGCAACACTCGTTCTCCTTAATGTGAATCGGTTGTGACGCAGTGTCATTTTAAGAAACGTTAGTATATCTTAATTTGAAACAATTTAGATTCTTAGTTCAACACCTTAACTTATTTCCACAAAACAAAAATGTCTTGTTGGAAAACATTTGACTACCTTTACTTGAATAATTTAGATTCTTACGTCAATGCAACTATTTACTTAACCAGAAAAAAAACTTTTCTTAAGCTAAACATATATTTTATTACTAGAAAACGTTAGTAGGTATATCTTATTTTGAAACAATTTAGATTCTTAGTTCAACATCATAACTTATTTCCACAAAACAAAAATGTCTTGTTGGAAAACATTTGACTACCTTTACTTGAATAATTTAGATTCTTACGTCAATGCAACTATTTACCTAACCAGAAAAAAACTTTTCTCAAGCTAAACATACATTTTCTTACTAAAAAACGTTAGTATATCTTATTTTGAAACAATTTAGATTCTTAGTTCAACATCATATCTTATTTCCACAAAGCAAAAATGTCTTCTTCGTAAACATTTGACTACCTTTACTTGAATAATTTAGATTCTTACGCCAATGCAACTATTTACTTAACCAGAAAAAAACTTTTCTTAAGCTAAACATATATTTTCTTACTAAAAAACGTTAGTATATCTTATTTTGAAACAATTTAGATTCTTAGTTCAACACCTTAACTTATTTCCACAAAACAAAAATGTCTTGTTGGAAAACATTTGACTACCTTTACTTGAATAATTTAGATTCTTACGTCAATGCAACTATTTCCTTAACCAGAAAAATACTTTTCTTAAGCTAAACATATATTTTCTTACTAATACACGTTAGTATATCTTATTTTGAAACAATTTAGATTCTTAGTTCAACACCATAACTTATTTCCACAAAACAAAAATGTCTTGTTCGAAAATATTTGATTACCTTCACTTGAATAATTTAGATTCTTACGTCAATGCAACTATTTACTTACGCAAAAACAAATTTTTCATAAACCAAACATTTATTGTATTATTACAAAATGTAAGTCTTTCTTATTTCGAATCATTTTAGATTCTTCTTTCGAATCCGTTATTTTCTCACATTAAATGTATTCTTCTTAGAACAAAAAATATTTTTCTCCATCGAAAACGTTCCTGCTTTCTGATTATGAGAATCGTCAATACTTATAGGAAGAGTATAAAACTTTTGTCACAATAATATTATTGTTGAACGAATTTACACATTTTCTTAAACCAATAACTTCTTTTTATTCTTGGCCCTAATCTCTTAGCTTCTTAAGCTAAATCCTTTTATATTCAGAGTAAGAATTCTTAATTACTTGTTTCAAAATGCAATTGTTTTCTACAGTCAAGAGTAAATATCGTCTTGATCCAAAAAAAAATTCTTGATGCAAATAAATAAATGAAGAATAATATTATATATCTAGAAGAATTCCATTTTATTTGATTCAAGATATTATTGTTACCTTGAGTAAATATATGCTTGAGATTAAACAATATACTTGAGAATAATTTTATTCTTGAATGAAAACTTTGCCAGACCCTATTTTTTTCCGTGCACTAGTCTCTAGGTCCACTTGTCCGGGGGTGTGTGTTGGGTAACCTCCTCGAGTGTCGCTCCGATTCCGATCCCGCTGCAGTCCGGGGGGAACGGAATCGGAGCGGCCGGTACACCCTGGGCGGCGGTCAATGGCTTCCCCTTCACCCCTTCATAGGGTTGGCATTGATCGTCGGCCAATACCCAACGAGGCGGGAACACATCGCTCTCCGTACTCCTCTGCTTTCAGAGGAGACAGGATGAGCGATGCTGTTAGTGGTGAGATGGCCCAGGGTCAGCCGGGGTGCGAGGGATATGCTCTATGGGTAACCTTACACCCCGGCGTCTGAAGACCCGAGACGGCGTGCGGTTTTAGTCGGTGCAAGCCCGATATAACCGCCCCCGCTGCCCGGCGGGGGGGTATCCGAAGGGATTTCCGCACGATAAAAAAAAAAAAAGAAAAAAGGTCCACTTGTCCGTATTCACTTTCACTTTCACTGAAAATTCGGATACCATCAAAATATTGAAGCTATTTTGTATAAATATAGTACAAAATAGCTCGTTTTAAAAATGTAATATTGTCTGTCTGTTTGAATTAGGTAATCTGTGGAATGGCTGGGCAGATTTTGACGGGACTTTCACTGGCAGATTGGTGATATCATAAGGCGTAACAAAAAGCTTGTTTTCAAAAAGTTTATTTATAACTTACTAGCGACCCGCCCCGGCTTCGCACGGGTGCAATGGATGTTATTATACACATAAACCTTCCTCTTCAATCACTCTATCTATTAAAAAAAACCGCATCAAAATCCTTTAAAGATTTAAGCATACATAGGGATATAGGGACAGAGAAAGCGACTTTGTTTTATATTAGTAGTGATTTTATTTTCAACTTTTTAGTTTTAGTAATGTCATGTAGCACCATATTGCTTGAAAAGACCAGCCAAAGGAGCTCAACCCGACAAGTTTGTCTTGTTTAGTTTTAGACCACCTACCGTTGCTATCTTCAGACCTTTGATATCATGTAGCACCAGAGTGTTAACAAAGACAAAACAAATGAGCCCAAACTCGACAGGTTTATCTTGTTTAGTTTACGAGTTCCTATGGCCACCTTCCTACTCAATAATCAGACCCGGCGCCCAAACTAAATAAGGTTTAACTTGTTAAGTTCAGGGGTTCTTATGGCCACCTTTATACTAGATCATCAGACCTTTTCAAGACTAAACAAATGAGCCCAAACTCGATGGGTTTATCTTGTTCGGCATAGGAGTTCCTATGGCCACCTTTCTACTCCATCATCAGACCCTGATTACATGTAACACCAGAGATGCTGTCAAGGCAAAACAAATGAGCCCAAACTTGATGTGTCTCTTCGTTTAGTTTAGTTCTGAGGTTAGTTTATAAGTTCTTAAGGGGGGGGGGGGGAGGCACATTTTACCACTTTGGAAGTGTCTCTCGCGCAAACTATTTAGTTTAGACAAAAATGATATTAGAAACCACAATATCGTTTTTGAAGACCTATCCATATGGATCCTATATTCTATTTATTTATTTATTTAAAACTTTATGCACATTGGGATGTACAAAGGCGGACTTAATGCCAAAGGCATTATCTACCAGTCTACCTTGGGGTGATGCAGAGATAAATTGAAGTAGGTACTCGTATGGTTTTGATGAACATTATTTTATGAGCTGGACAACAAATAACTATATTATGCATAATATACAAAAACACACACATATATATATATATATACATTGAATATAATATAATTGTAAATATAATATTGTAGTTATAATGTTTTATCTACCCTGTGTTATTATAAAGCTGGCGTACTTCGTATCCCACGTATGGGTTTGATGAAAAAGTATTTTTTGAGTTTCAGTTCTAAGTTTGAGGAACACCCAAATATATTGTTTTTGTTTCTATTTTTGTGTGAAAATCTTAATGCGGTTCACAGAATGCATCTAAATACCAAGTTTCAACAGCATAATTCTTATAGTTTCGGAAAAAAGTGGCTGTGATATACGGACGGAAAGACATGAGGAATCTATGAATCTATTTTTGCCATTTGGCTACGCAACCCTAAAAAGGGCAAAACCAGTTTTCCATTGATCGGTTCCACCGTTCCATCGGTTCCATTTATAGGCACAGGTAACCGTATAACATCAGGCGTGATTTTTTTGTTTTATACCACTCAGGTGGCAGACAAGCCCACCTGATGGGAAGCGGTTACCAGCTAGTAATATAATAATTCGGTTTAGATGCTAACTAAAGGAAGTTCTCATTTCCTTTAATACCTACGTTTCCTATGATAATCATTATCATTATCACAGCTAATCATCACCAGAAACATAACACTTAAATAGTAAACTATAGTTGTTAAACCGCGCGTTTATGAAGACTGATATGATCATTCACATTTAAACTAGGTAAACCTAATTAATGTGAATGACCATCTCATAGAGTTTCCTGTAGGTGGATTAAACAAATAAACATGGTGGCAGACAAGCACACGGCCCACCTGATAGGAAGCAGTTACCGTGGCCTATAGACGTGTGCTATATACCACAGGCGTCACAAAGAACCTTTCTAAGGGTTATTGCAACGAATTATCATCTACCTGATAGAAATTAAAGTGTGCCATAACTAAATTATGACATTAAATTTTATGCGTTCCAATAGGGAACACTTTCTGTTAAGCTAGAATAATGATATTTTATAGAAAGTAATTGTCTTATAGCACAAGTAAAGGGAAAAATCTGAAAACCGTAAATATGTATTGTAGTTACCCACATCACAAAAAAATATCTGTATGTCCATCCGTAAAGACCAGAAGCTCTACTACAACGTTAAGTGCGCCCCTCATTCCAATTTTCTACGGAACCCTCAGTTCGCGAGTCCGACTCGCACTCGACCGGTTTTCATTCACTGGTGCAACTTTCAAACTACCTGTAATATACTCATTCTTTGCATGTTCTATCCATTCTCGTCATAACAGACATCAATCTTAAAATTCGCATCTCCGCTATATGCAGCTGTCTCTCATCCGTGGTTTTTAATGTCAAACATGACGAGCCATACAACACGACAGGTAAACCAGGTTTGATAATGGTCTTATGTCATGTCATGGTCCATGAATGTCTATAATTGCAACGAATGTTTTTCTTTTATCTCTTCTTGTACTCATCTTTTCCAATACGTCAGCCGATACGCTATTTAACATCGATATTAAGTGAAAGGATTTTCCCTGACTGAGCAACATATATTTATTTGCGATGACACTACTACCTAACACTTTGTAAATTAATTCGGCGATGATTTACATAACATGTGGTCATGGTTTGACCTTTGCAAATAATTATAATAATCTTGGTTGTATAAATAATTATAACCAATAAATATCCGTTTAAACAAGCTTGAATGAGGCTTGCTTTTAATCTGGCCTCCTCTTCGTATAGGACATTCTCTATTTACATTTTTAGAAAATCTTCAGAGTATTATGATTAACTATTAGGTATACTGATTTACTTGCCGAGGCCGGCCCTCGTGGCAGCTCTCGGAATGGGAGTCCTCTCACTCGGCGACTTGCTCACGGCGATGGTGCGGAGAGCCAGCGCGTTGGCTGCCCCCGCCTCTTTCTGCAAGCAAGTAATGATCGAGGAGGCGGCGGAACGGGTCCGGGAGAGACTCCGGTTTCTATCGATCCGCACAGCCCGCGAGGCGCGGAGGCAATTCAGGCGTCGTAGGTCCCTGAACGACCTCCGTCCTCCATGAGCGCAGGCCTGGGGTGACAGGTGGAGCCGACTGTCACCCTAGCAGAAGTAGACCGGCTCTGTCCGGGGACACCTTGGTTCCCAAACCCGCGGGGGCCATCTTGAAACCGGAGATCGTGCGTCTGAAGACCCGAGACGGCGTGCGGTTTTAGTCGGTTCGAACACGACATAACCAGCTGGCCGCAATGCTCTGCCCGCGCACGTGTTTCCTTCTTCTTACAATCCCGGGTTCTTCAAGCGGGGCGTGAAAAAGCATTTTTTCAGGCCGTCAAGGTAGTGGCCACCAATGGGATGGTAGGTCCATATCTTCTAGCCTCTCACCATCCAGTGGGGTGCAGTCAATTAAAGTTTTGAATATTAAAAAACAAAATCCGAGGGGACTTCAGCACGAAAAAAAAGGTATTCTGATTTGCTTGCGATTATTTCTTTCATCATTAAGCAAAACAGTACCTTTTTTTTTTATCGTGCGGAAATCCCTTCGGATACCCCCCCGCCGGGCAGCGGGGGCGGTTATGTCGGTCTTGCTACGACTAAAACCGCACGCCGTCTCGGGTCTTCAGACGCCGGGGTGTAAGGTTACCCATAGAGCATATCCCTCTCACCTCGACTGACCCTGGGCCATCTCACCACTAACAGCATCGCTCATCCTGTCTCCTCTGAAAGCAGAGGAGTACGGAGAGCGATGTGTTCCCGCCACGTTGGGTATTGGCCGACGATCAATGCCAACCCTATGAATGGGTGAAGGGGAAGCCATTGACCGCCGCCCAGGGTGTACCCGCCGCACCGATTCCGTTCCCCCCGGACTGCAGCGGGATCGGAATCGGAGCGACACTCGAGGAGGTTACCCAACACACACCCCTAGCAAAACAGTACCTACAACATCGGTAAGAAGAGTGAGATTTCGGTTAAGATCGGCTTGCTCTGGTTTTGCAGAGCATTTTCCCATCGTAAATCGGACTGCTCCAGTTTTATAGAGCGTTTTCTCTATCGTAACATCGGACAACAGTTAGATACCTTGGTAGTGTAGTTAAGAGTTAGTAAAACTGTTTGTGTTTATAAATTACTAGCTATGCGCCCTGGCTTCGCCCAGCTGCAATAATAGCACCTTACCCGTGGGCTTTTCCTATTTCTTTCTTTCATACTTATTTTGTCCTGAAAATAACAAACACAAAAAAAAGAATTACCCAATTTGGTACTGTTGTTCGGAAATTATGCGCGTACATAAATTTCGGCGATTCATTTTTATTTAGGAGTATGTAGAAGATTGAAACTACAGCTTTGGTTGAATCAAATTTTGAAGCAATTAGTATGCTAACCTTCCCTATGATTTCAACTCGGAGCCCCAGCGGCGCCCCGATCTGCAATGTACCGGACAATTTCGAATAATTATGTTGAACGTGTCCAGGTAACTCAGTTGGTCAGAGTATTACCCCTGTAAGGGACTAGGCGCTGGTTCAAGTCCGTCCTGGATGTTAACGTTTTCCGAGGTAAATCTATACCTTTAGTTTTGACTTCTCTCAAAATATATCAAGCTAGATGAAGGAGCTAAACGTGCACCGTGCGATAAAGAGAACGCTCTACAAGACCTAAGTGAGTGCGACGTTTCAAATCAAAAGCTAATTCACTAGGTGATAAGCTGTCATTTTCTCCGCTTGCATCTATAATTAAATTTCGATATTTACTTTAGTGTAGCTGTGTAGGTCTTACCAGTTTTCCTATCTTTTTACAAGCTTTTATTTAACTTGCACTGTCTGTATGTACCTTTTTTTTTCGTGCGGAAATCCCTTCGGATACCCCCCCGCGTGCCAGCGGGGGTGGTTATGTCGGGCTTGAACCGACTAAAAGTATGTTGTCCTTCAAAATTTGTAAACCGTTTTTCTACCATTTGTTGACTTCCGATTGAGCTGAAATTTTGCATACACGTTTAGTTTCGATGACTATGCAATAATATGGTACCATGAAGCTGGTCTGATGATGAAGTGGGAAGGTCGCCACAGGAACTTCTAAACTAAACAAGATATCGAGTTTAGGCTTGTTTGTTTTCTCTTAGCAAACTCTCTGGTGCTACATGATAGTCAGGGTCTGAAAATGGAGTAGGAAGGTGGCCAAAGGAACTCTGAGTTAAAACTATCGAGTTTGGGCTAATTTGTTTTGTCTTGGCAAACACTCTGGTGTTATATGGTATTCAGGGTCTGAAGATGGAGCAGGAAGTTGGCCATAGGGACTGCTAAACCTAACAAGATTAACTTAACAAGCTGTGGCTCATTTTTTTTTTATCTTGGCGAACTCTTTGTTTTCACTCTGGACCTACATGATATCGCTAAAAATAAAATAATTAATCAAAAAAATAAATAAACTGAGCTTTTGTTCAAAAACTAGCTGTTGCCCACGGCTTCACCCACGTGGAATTCTGATCACTACCCACTACCCATGAGACCCTATTCCACGACGACAACTTGTATAAGATACACAATTCCACCGTGCATCATTTTGTGTTATCTCAAAGTGTTTAGGCAGCCATTTCGTAGAAAGCTCTCGGACGGCTTATTTGTTGCCGACACCTGCAACAAATATCATTATATGTGGATTGGCCTCCGTGGCTTGGCGGTAGAGTGTTCAACTGCGACATTGGAGGTCGCTGGTTTGATTTCCGCTCAGTGCAAAAACCATCCTCGAGATCCACTTTATCCATTTGTGAAAACAGCATGAAAGTCTGTGCAGTAGATTTTAAGTTTATCGTGAACAGACAGACAGACGTTTTATAACATGTAGTGGTGTAGTCGCAGCTGTGCTGATTTGAGAAGCTTAGCGCAAATAGAAAACAGAAAATAATTTGCGCGATGCAAGCTTATGAAATCAGCACAGCACCTGCATATAACTATTATTTTCGTTTTAGTGCGACTACATTTTTGAGTAAAAACAAGTTTGAAAAACCTTTTTTAATGAATTATTTTATTTCTGGTGACACCTCGAGTGTGATGGCCATCAGATGCTTGTTTACTGCGTTTGTAATAAATTCCTAATCTATTGTTTGTTCCTAAAACAATAGATTATAAATTGATTACCCTTATCGTTTTATCATTTGAAAAATTATATTCAATTGGAATATTCAGTAGCGCCGTATCGCTACCGTGTCGTCTCTGTGAATCCTTCTCCCATATATAATCAACATAAAATAAAAATCGCGCGTATGTACATAGTTCTGGTCGACCGGTTGCAAATATAAAGTTAAGCCTTTGCCTACCGAACACGTCAGAAAGAATAAAGGACTTAGCTCGTTTGCGATAACAATAATGTTACCGAGAACTATATCTACGTACTTCCGTTGCCTTGTTTTGAGGATATTAAAACGTGATTACTTTGTGGTACCTGGTCGCTAGAGATTTATTAATCCACCGACTGCTGATGACATTGACTTTGTAATAAAGGTGACGTCAACTATGAACCTTTCTTTCAACGGACCGCCTCCATCTGTATGAAATATAGTCAGGCGACCTTGCGATACTCGCTCAGAGCCTAACAGCTTTTACACGTTAAAATTAACTTGACCTGTATTACGAGTATTATGGGAGGTAAATAGTTTGCGAAGTGCAAACTAAGAGGACAACATAATAAGGTGGATGCATTATTAAACGGAAGCACAATGTTTCCTCAAAAATAACAAAGTAAAGGCAAAAATTTATTACCTATTGTTTATTATTTACTTTTTAATTTGTTATACAATTCTATAGTCGGTGTCAAGTAAAATATTACAAAAAATGTTTTACTAAATAATAACTTCCTGAACGATTTTCATGAAATTTAGTACACAGGGGGTTTCAGGGGCGATACATCGATCTAGATAGGTTTCATTTTTAGAACAGTAAAAAAAATGAGTGTTACTTATATACGAACGTAAGAAGTAGGTAATACTTCTTTGGCGTAACAAGGTAAAAATCTTTCTAAATTTTTATCCTTTGCGTTATACGTTTTTTTTATTTATGATGAAAATAAGTAATACCTACATACTGTCAACTAACCTCAAATTCTACCTGGCCTGTACTGACTAATTTTAAAATCGTATTTACTGAATTGAAAAATTTACGTTGAAGTCCAAGCTATCATTAACACCGAAGCCATCATTTATAGCAAGGGAAAGTGTGTGGAGTCTCATATTGTAGTCAAAAATGACACAAATAAAAACTGGTGTTCCGCAAGGCTCAATTCTAGGTCCGATTCTCTGTATAATTTTCGTAAATGATTTAATTAATTATGTAGCTCAAATGTCGCCAGCAAATTAAAAACTGGTGTTCCGTACGGCTCAATTCTAGGTCCGATTCTCTTTATAATTTTCGTAAATGATTTAATTAATTTTGTAGCTCTAATGTCGCCATCAAATACGAAGCTGGTAATGTTTGCTGATGATACTAATGCGGTAATATATCCGCAGACCCATAAAAGTGAATGAGGTTTTGACTGTATTCCTAACTTGGTTTTCAGTAAACAGTCTTAAACTAAATGTAAATAAACCCAATGCCATATTATTTAAAACAACGGCAAAAACAATAGCACTCTTGATTGTGTTCTAGAGGGCAGACCAGTTGAAACTGTAAATGTCCTTAGGTTCTTAGGGGTGCATGTGGACGAGTTTTTAAACTGAAAAACGAACTGTCCTAATTGGAGGGGACTATAAACTCAGCTTGTAATGTTTTACGCAGTCTTCGAAATGAAGTCAACATTGAACATTTATAAATACACTAGTGGAGGCAAGACTGAGATACAGTATTCTTTTTTGGGGAGGTAGTTATGATTACAACATCCAGCGTGCTTGTATTTTACAAAAAAGAGCCATAGGGATAATAGTACGCATAAGACAGGACGAGTCATGTAAGACCCACTTCAAAGATTTGGGCATATTAACTGTTCCCAGCCTAACACGTAGAAAAGACTTTCAGAGCAAATTTGTGCCCCGTCTGACGTTGTCAAACATAGCACGGTGTATAACTCCATCAGAATATTTAGCAAACTACCTATAGACTTAAAATTATAAAAGAGAGTTCCAAGCCGAATTGAAAGCATTTCTATTGAAAGGGTGTTGAAATTGACATCTTGACATTCTTATTCTATTTAACATTTTTTGTCTCGAATTTTTATTGACATCTAATTTTATATTATTTTTAGGGATTTTCTTTAGAAAAGCCCTATTGCTATCGAGTTGTCGTCGACGTCATCGTGCCAATTTTCTGTCACGGTTTTGGGTATGAAGGAGATGAGCTATCAAGTTGCTGTTTTCGGTAATAGATTCGTGCTGGGGTGAACCATTGCAAGATAAAGAAAAAATCGCAAAAAAAATAACGCATAATTGAAAATCCCTTGTATTCGGCTGAGCTCGTCTCAGGAATTCAACTTGTTTTTCTATGAAATTAATTTATTGTAACTGTGTTAAATATTTTCCAATTGTAAATTGTTATAAACACACACCTCTGACTTTTCGTAATTATGTGTGCATTAATAAATGTTAATTATCGCTCGGTTAATAATGTGCCCGGTAGATGGCAATAGGCTCGCCCCCTATTACATTGGTACCTTAACATAACTGGCGAATCGTGGGTGTGTAATACACCTCTGCCTACCCCTTCGGGGATACAGGCGTGAAGTTATGTTATGTTATGTTAAATTGTTCAAAATGTTGTAAATGCTTTTGGTATTTTTATATTTTTTTGTGTGTAACAGTTGTTCATGAATGAACATGTAAAAGTTGTTCATGAATAAATACTGAATACAGCATCATCAGTCATCATCAATCATTTTAATCAGTTTCAACTGATTAAAATGATCAAAAGATAACCATGTATTCACCTACTTTCATACTTAAATTTGTTATTACTTTGTTGATACTTAATCCTACTAATATTATAAACGTGAAACTTTGTGTAGATGTTAGTTACTCAATCACGCTTCAAGAGGAATATAAAAAAATCAGAATACCTCAAAGATTTTTTTACAAAAAAAAATGATATGTTGGAAAATATAAGGGTTGATTTAGCCCCACTACGCCCCCGCCAGGTCTGAATTTCTATGTTAGGCCATTATAGAAGAGCTAGAGGTATAGAACAAGTTTTTAACGGGCCTTACTATTCAAAAATGTTCACAGCTCTCGGACTATTATAAATATGCGGTATGTTTTTGTTTCCACGTTCGATGACAGAAGAGTCAATTTCAAACCAACTGCATAAAGTGGGTTTATTAAAAATCCCTTTTATATTGTTGGAATACGCCTAGTTTATATTCAAAGAGATGCTTATGTTATATCTTAATCTTCTTCTTGGTCGTCTCGCTCTTGGCAGAGCGGTCGTGGTCACGCTGAGGCGTCCACATTGGCGGTAGAGGCGGACACTGCTTTCCGCACGATCTCCCTCCATCTCTCTCGGTTCGCAGATTTTCTAGCGCAGTCAGATACATGGCCTCCTATTGCGGATTTTACTTGATCAGTCCAGCGCATAGGTGACCTGCCGCGTATTCTCGTCCCTTCCACTTTTACCTGCACAACCAGCCGTTCGATGGAGTCGTTGTCCTGCCTAGAGACATGTCCGAAGTACTGCAGTATGCGTGATTGTACTACGGCCGACAGACGCTGTGTAATGCCCAGCTCTTAGAGTATGGACACGTTGGTGCGGAACTCTGTCCATGATATTCCGAGCATCTTTCTCCAGCACCACATCTCAAGAGCATCTATCTTCCCCTTTTCCAACTCACGTATTGTCTACGTCTCTGCCGCGTAAAGAAAGATGGGGAACACAAGCGTACGCACGAGGCTTACTTTTGTAGCTTTTGTAATGTTGCGATTCCTCCACACTTTCTTCAACTTTTCCATCGATCTTAATAGTGTACAATTAAAAATATTAACTTTAGAGATAATTATAAAATTTACTTAATTTTTCATTTATGTCACTAAGTATATTTCCTGATTTCCAACTATTTTGCATACATTAACTTCACTAAACATTATAGACCAATACTTACCAATAGAACGAGTATTTGTGAATAACGAACAAAAAGTGTCAAATTATTTCGGTTCGTGAAATCGACCCGGGGTCGCAGCACTCGCCGCTCAACCCCCCGCTCTTCCGTGAATACAAAAAACGCGCCGCCGCTCGACCATAGTATAATAACAGAACAGTAGGTTATCTAAAGCCCCTCAGCGAGTTAATTACCTAATCTGCGTTGGCGCTTAGGGTTGTCACGTTTATTTTTAAGTAACAGGATGTAAATAATATATATATATATATATATATACGCAAATACGTATAATACGTATTATGAGCAGCACTAGATTTTTTAAGCCCCGACGCCAAAACGACGGGGTGTGATAAGTTTGACGTGTCTGTCTGTGTTTGTGTATCTGTCTATGGCATCGTAGCTCCTGAACGGATGAACCGATTTTGATTTTGTTTTCTTTTTTATTTGAAAGGTGAATTAGTCGGATGGCGGATTACATTTATTTTTTCACAACTCCCTCAATGTGGGTATCAAAGGAAAGGGCTTGACTAGTAGAATACTATACACTAAAACGAATTTCAAATCCAAGATAGCTACCACCACACAATGGTGAATTACCTTCTTTGTTTCACAACTCTCGCAATATGGGTATCAAATAAAAAGGCTTGACTAGTAGAATACTAAACACTACAACATGGCCTTCCTTCCTTAAAAAACCTTCATTTTTTCACAACTTCCTCAATATGCGTATCAAATGAAAGGGCTTGAACAGTAGAATAATGTACACTATAACAGATTTTAAATCCAAAATGGCTGCCGCTACAAAACGGCAGTTTTCAAATTTTTTCACAGCTCCCTCAGTATGAATATTGAATGAAAGGGCTTGACTAATAAAATTATGGAAATTAAATAAAAAAAAAATAGAACAAAAAAGGTATGAACGTGAAACCCTGTAAAAAGAAAAAAAGTAATTATGAAATTATGACTCTACTACGTAAGTATAAATAATTTATAGATAATAAAATAAATATTTCATTATCGTCTATATGTTATAAACCGCAAAATAAAAATAAACTGCGCTAATCAAATTAAATCCAGTGGGAGAAGGCGATTGCGAGCAGCCGTGCAGTACCTTTTTTTTTTTTCGTGCTGAAATCCCTTCGGATACCCCCCCGCCGGGCAGCGGGGGTGGTTATGTCGGGCTTGAACCGACTAAAACCGCACGCCGTCTCGGGTCTTAATACGCCGGGGTGTAAGGTTACCCATAGAGCATATCCCTCGCACCCCAACTGACCCCGGGCCATCTCCGGTTTTGAGATGGCCCCCTTACTTGCTCTCCACTGTGCCATCTGCTAATCAGAGGGACACGTGGAAAGCTTCCGAACAGCCCTCAATAGGGTCGTCCTCGCCTCGGTCGGAGTTGGCCGTAGGCGGCAGCGTCTCTCCCGCCCTAGGAGAGAGGCGCTGCTGTCTCCGTTGCCCAGGGTGCACCGCGTGGAGGTCCCCAACCAAGCACCCCAAACAAAGTTCAGAAGAGGATAATAGAGGAAGCTGGGGATTGTCTTGTCGTTGAGATTGTCAAAAATAAGGACCCGCTTCTTGTCTTGAAAGGCGTGCTATTGGTACACAGTGATACCGAAGTCCTAGCAGCCCTTCGAAACCAGAACCGGGGGGTGTTTGGCGACCTCAAGGACGAAGACAACAGGATGATGGTGAAGTATAAAAAGAAGGCCCGGAACCCGCTCACCACCCACTACGTTTTAAGCGTATCACCAGCAATTTGGAAAAGGGCGATTGAAGCGAGAAAACTTCACGTAGACCTCCAAAGAGTCTCTGTGGAGGACCAATCGCCCTTAATCCAATGCACCCGCTGCCTGGGTTATGGTCATACGCGGAAGTTCTGCTCGGAACCCAATGACCTTTGCAGCGGATGCGGGGATAAGCACCTCCAGAAGGAGTGCCCCGAAACAAACGCACCCGAGCACTTGAAATGCATTAACTGCGCACGTGCTAAACTGCCGCTCGTACAGCATAATGCGTTCTCTAGCGACTGCCCTATTAGGAGAAAGTGGGACGCGATGGCTCGAGCTGCTGTAGCCTATTGCTAGAGTGATCCAGCCATCGCACCGCACTCCATAGGAGTACAAGTTAACAAATTAATTAGAAAATTCAATTACAAACAAATTTTATAAATTCACTTTAGGCCTCATAATATAAATTGATATGCTATAATGGTATTTTAAAAAATATGCATTGTAACATTCAAACACTAAAATAATATAACAGAAATAAACAAATCATTCAATTTAAAACCACGTAAAACTAAACTTGTACTTCCTAACTCAAAGAATTTTTGGCAATAAATAAAGAAAAACAAATACACTAAGACACAAAAATACTATACAATACACAAGTATCACTACACAGTACCAGCATTAAAAACACAATTCTCGATACTAAAATAATATATAATAATAATATATATAAATAGTTACATGCCACACATCTACAGCTACACTACATTACTAAGACACACGTACATTTTAACACACCGGGCATTTTGTAGTTTATTATACAATAAACCGCTCAATAAACCGTTAGAATAATAAGCACACATGGAACACAAACTTACACAACTCGACACAAATCGAAGCAATAACCCCCTTTTCGACTTCAACAAATATATTTGGAATCCTACTAAATTGTCCCAATAGAATAGCCCAAATGGCTCAAAAAATTAAACACTATTACATGATTATTATTAAAGTTCAGTCCAGTCAATACATTCAGATACTTAAAATTCTCAACTTCGCATTTCACTTTGAAAAATTAAAGCTCTACATAAAGTATAAAACCTTCAGACATTATTGTTCATTTTCACAACTTAATCGTAATAAAAACTTAATCCGTAAATAAGGACCGCGCGAACCTAACGCGCGGGTACACAAGGGGGGTCTCGCTAAAATATAATATTCTAGCGGACCCCTATTCTAAAAAAAAAAAAAAAAACCAAGCACCCCAGCCGTGCAGTACCTACCTACGCTACGTGAACGTGCGCGATCTCACTCATGGTACGGCCCAAACTGCGAACGGCGTATTTTACCTTAGATTATGCTAATGTTTGCGTGGCAGCGCGTGCCTACACGGCACCAGGGGCGCGCTCACACATTAAACCGGCAGCGGCCCATTTCTATGAAGATAACCTACTGCTTATACTGTGGCTCGACGCCCCGTGTCTACGCGAGCAAGGCCAAACGCGCCAAAAGAAGTATAACTTCAAAAACCGAGCAAAGTTCTGTCACCTAGATATTTTATTTTATACAAGCTTTTATTTAACCTGCTTTGAATTTATCTATGTATGTTTGTTAGTTTGAGTCAAATCTTGAAACTGAATTATGAAGCAGTTTTAACCGAAGGAGATGAAATTTTTCATAAACGTTTAATTTGAATGACAATGCATGGAGCTGGTGTGATGATGGAGTAGGAAGGTGGCCATAGGAACTACTAAATTAAACATAGTTTAGGCTCATTTGTTTTGTCGGGACAAAGTCTCTGATGTGATATAGTATTCAGGGTGTGATGATAGAGCAGGAAAGTGGCCATAGGAACTTCTAAACTAAACAAGACCCTAGCTAGTTTCGGTTCATTTATATTGTCTTAGTAAACTCTTTGCTGTTGCATGGCATTCCCTTTCGGGTCAAATCTTGCAACTGAATTTGAGAAGTGATTTTGAAAAGTGGCCATAGGAACTTCTAAACTAAACAAGACCCTAGCTAGTTTCGGTTCATTTATATTGTCTTAGTAAACTCTTTGCTGTTGCATGGCATTCCCTTTCGGGTCAAATCTTGCAACTGAATTTGAAAAGTGATTTTGAAAAGTGGCCATAGGAACTTCTAAACTAAACAAGACCCTAGCTAGTTTCGGTTCATTTATATTGTCTTAGTAAACTCTTTGCTGTTGCATGGCATTCCCTTTCGGGTCAAATCTTGCAACTGAATTTTGAAGCAGTTATCCTCAACAGATTGAGATGAAATTTTGTATACACGTTAAGTCTGGATGACAATACTTGAATATGGTACCATGCAGCTGGTATGATGGTGGAGTTGGAAGGTGGAAGGTGAATTTATTTTGTCTTGGTAACTGTTGTTACATGATGTTCAAGGTCTGAATTTGAAGACGGGAGGTGATCTAGAGCTAAATAAGATAGACTTGTCGTGTTTGAGCTCCTTTGGTCTTGGTAAGCACTCTGGTGCTACATGACATTACTAAAACGAAAAACTTGAAAATAAAATTGGGTCGAAAATGTATATGGTAGTTCTCGTTAACCTAGAATTAAGAAATTTGGCAAAAGCATGGTCTTACAACAGAAATAAATGAAAAATTCCAAAAAATAAAAAAGTGGTAAGGGACCCTTGGTTCTTGGTGCACGAGTTCGCCTCGCACTTAACTGGTTTTTTTATAAAAAATAGTTTGCATTTTAGTTTCTTTTGTAAGTTTCAAAATCTAAAATAAAAAAAAAAAATATTTTAAGACAGTACTTATGTTAATTATGATTATAACATAGGAACTGTATGTAATATATATACATCATAATATGATATAAAAAAATATGACAATTGATCATTGACACATCGTACAAAATGTTCACGATATGATATCTTCCTAAGCCATTATGTCTACTTTAGTTATTTATTATATACGACATTATTATATATGATAATTCATACAATATAAAAAAGAAATCGTATTAAAATGAGCGACTAGAGTAGACTGAATACTCTCGTTTTATTTCTCTACGGACTGCAATTCGCATCGAATCAATATTCAAATATCGATCAGTAGTCTGAGGTCAGTTAATTTGAAGTTCATAACCCATAGACACGCGAAACCATTGCCAATCCCAATATTTTTATGAACTTAGGAGTTGGGAAATAGAAGCCATAATAATTTTTGGCGCCAAATGTTAAACCTTGCTTACCGCGAAAGGTAACATTGCGATGGCGGACTCATTATTTTTACTTTTGTTTGTGTTAAACAAGCTCTTTATTTTAATGAGGTAAAAGTAGACCTTGAGGTAGGGCTTAATTGCAACTCTTCTTCCAATTTAGCTAATCGTGCCCTACTTCCAATATTATAATTTTAATATTAATTATTTTAATAACATAATTGTTACACGACTGTTATCCATCAAAACTTGAAAGACTGAACAGGAGATGGGGTGTATCGGGGTATCGATGTAATCCTTATATCATCTCGAGTGACTCTTGCTATAATTTTTATATTGTTTTTTTGATACTGTGCCTTCTTATATTACATTATTTTGTACTAGTGGGTTCTAGCAGGCGTTCTCCAACTACAGAATGACATGCAGGCTTTTTTTAGATTTCCGCATCTGTGCAGGTGGCACAGTCGGTTTCAATTTTCTTCCATAAAAAACTTAGTTCTGGCATTTACGAGCACAACAAAAAAGTAATCAGCCAAATTAGTCATCCGTTCTCAAGTGATACGCGCACAATCACTTGCGTGTAGCAATTGATAGCAATTGATTTTTATTTGTATACTTAGATCAGTACTATGTAATAGGGTGTGTATGTATGTACCGTACCTTTTTTTTTCGTGCGGATGTGCGTGATGTCGGGCATGAACATATCCCTCGCACCCTGATCGATGTATGTACCGTAGCTACTAACCAACAGGAAAACTAAACTACTTAGGCACCCTGTGAAACTTCTCAATACGAACAGGCAATAAGTTTGAATTTGACTTTGTAAACGTTATCATTAGTCATGCTATATTTAAACACAAGACAGTTTATGTAAATCCATCATGTACGTAAGTAATCAGTGCAAAGTCATATCGAATTGATTTCGTCTCGCTTCTGTTACACACCCTGTTACATGGCACCTTATAAAAAATACCTTTTTGTTCACTTTTGGACACAAATCAGATCTGGTTTTTATTTATATTGTGACACAAGGATTATTGTTCCGTTCGTACGTAACGTCCCGTTCGTACGTAAAGCATACGTAAAGCAAGGAAAATTCACAATTTACAATTGTTAAGATTAAGAATACTGATCAAATTTTTAATTTACGAACTGGTTCATTAAAACTCCGGACGTATGTATGGAGTTCGTTCATTCCAATTCCGCGCAATATTATGAAATATATTATAATCTACACTCAATACAAAAAGTGAAACTTTGTTTTCACTTTTATGATAGCATGACAGTTCACTGTTAAATATGATCCCAAGCTGGAGTAACCGTATCTAACAGATAAAATATGACGAAAATTAACAAGGTGTTTTGTTAGGCTCCAAACACTTAACCCAATAATTACAAAATACATATGTAGGTATATAACATATAATACATCATTTATTGGTCGTCTAAAACTAGTTTTTGTACGTAACATACACAGATGTATAAAACTGGCTGTTGTTTATATATAGACTGTAAAACTATACGTAAAAGGTTTGTGAATTCATTTAACGCCTATATTCTGCCAATTATAGTGTGAATTTACTATGAATGTGTCCTTAAATCGTGAAGTTGCAACTAGTAGACGTCAGGCGGTATTACTGTAGAGGTCGACACCGTTCTTGCTGGACCAACATGATGCCCTTTATAATGTTGTTAATTTTTACTTTAACTCTGTATGTAACATAACATTGTTGTGTGTGACTATTATTGCATATAAATAGTCTTGTTATTGTCTCATAAACGTGTTAACGAGTCTGTTTCATAATATATTGATAACGTGACATTTACGGATTACGAACGATTAGGAAACGCGAATAGAAGTTTGGTTGCTTTTAAAGCCTTTCCTGGAATTATTATCTATCAGAAACAGTCTTGATCTTTTGTGATAAAGACAGATAAAATAGTCTAGATGACTGATCTGTGAACAGAGAATTTTCGTTCGGAGTTATAGTTCTGAAAACAGTTTTCGTATTAATCTATTCTTTTCTTAATAAACAAATGATTTAGAAGTTCAAAAATTTACCTAAGTTCTGCCTCAATTGGATGAATAGTATAAGGAGGTATATAAGACAAAAAAGACACCAGTTTTACATATAGATATACTGATGTAATGTTCCTTCAAGCAGACTGTGATCTCACCTGGAGGGTCGTCGGTCGTCCAAGTGCTATGTTCGGATTCGGATATTGTAAAAAAAATATGTAGAATAATTGTAATAACTTCATATAGCGCGATGCAGGATCTGTAGTTCCGAAGTAGTTCGGCTTGTGTTCGCTAGATGACGCTGCATATTATGTGGTGAACACTATGCATTTTCACATTTTTAATATATTAAGGAACAAGTAAGAACGACCATTGATCATGTGAATATTTCATTTGGTTATAACGATAAATAAATGAGTTCATATAAAGGTTTCTATTTTCTACACCTAGGCGCTAATTGTAATGTTACTGATAATCAAATTTCATCAAATTTCTTATGTCACTTAATATAGTTACATAAACGAAATTTTAAATAGACACATCTAAATTTCAATAAAGATGTTTATTACTCAATCACGCTCACACGGCTGAAGAAATCTGATTGAAATTTGGTACAGCGATAGATTATAGTTTGGAATACACATATGCTACTTTTTATCTGTAGAATAGCTTCCCCTGGATTGCGGGAACGGGATCAGATTTCCGGGGAAAATAAACCGAACTGTGAAAGGCCCTTTCATAATTTCACCGGCACAGAGAGAGCGGGCCCCGGACTTCAAAATGCCAGCTTTGGATGCAACCGGGATTGATGTGGTACTCGTCTGAATAGAGAGGATCTACATTTTCATTGAACCCTTAATTCTTCCAGACGCCGCATGCAACAGTTAAAACTATGGCAGCAACGAGAAAAAGAATGGGCAAGATCTAGAGCAAAGCGAGAGAAGAGCAATAAGCCGAGTATATACTTTAGTGATAGCGTTATGTTGCTGGAAGCTGCGGCTAGAAACGATATAGACGAAGGTAAATGACCTAATTCCTTTAATTTATTTAACTAATATTATGAATGTCAAAGCTTGTGAAAATGAATCTGGCGGTCATTTGGTACAGGGATAGATTATGGTTTCGAATAACATTGTAGAAATCGGAATAAAATTCCACGCTGGCGGAGCCCTGGCTTCACATGGGAAAATTTCGTAAGAAAGACCTTTTTTTTTTATCGTGCGGAAATCCCTTCGGATACCCCATAGTTCGATTGCAACCACCTCCCGGGCCAAGCCAAGCTATAGGTTGACAAAGTTTTATGAAATAAAAAGACATTAATTTTTGGGAAATTATAATGGTTCCGAAAAACAAATTGAGCTCCAGCGATCTGTGGCCGACTATTATTAATTAACCAGCGTTATAATGAATTACCGACAAAAAAAACCAAAACAAACGAAAAAAAGAAAACAATTTAACAAACAAATAAGAGCATGTTCATTTTTTCTCCTAAAAAAAATGGATCTTCGAATAACAACACTAAACTTCTGAATAGAAAACTGAATGTCCGACAAAATTACTAAGTTACCGACAACAGAAGTTTGACAAAATAATCATAATTTTACAACTTGCATAAACTGTTTTAATTTTTACGCCGCGGGAGGGAGCGAAGCAAGCTCGTGGACACCGCGTGCCCCGGCACGGGTAGATATAGATTAGATGTTCTTCGTGTTAGGTCTCTTGCGATAATGCACTTAGCGGGGCTCCGTCGTAATCAGAATAATATTTTCGGTATCTATTGTGAAATATGAAAGGTAATTTATGTATTAATAATAGGCAAGTAAAGATAAAAATTACAAAGCAAAGTTTTCAGTAGGACGTAGTTTATGCAGGTAGAAAAGTGTTAAAGCAATAAACAGTCATGTTTATTATACTTTTCGTAGATCTCAGTATCATCTTTTTTTTTTTTTTATCGTGCGGAAATCCCTTCGGATACCCCCCCCGCCGGCCAGCGGGGGCGTTTATGTCGGGCTTGCACCGACCAAAACCGCACGCCGTCTCGGGTCTTCAGACGCCGGGGTGTAAGGTTACCCATAGAGCATATCCCTCGCACCCCGGCTGACCCTGGGCCATCTCACCACTAACAGCATCGCTCATCCTGTCTCCTCTGAAAGCAGAGGAGTACGGAGAGCGATGTGTTCCCGCCACGTTGGGTATTGGCCGACGATCAATGCCAACCCTATGAAGGGGTGAAGGAGAAGCCATTGACCGCCGCCCAGGGTGTACCGGCCGCTCCGATTCCGTTCCCCCCGGACTGCAGCGGGATCGGAATCGGAGCGACACTCGAAGAGGTTACCCAACACACACCCCAGATTTCAGTATCTCATTCGGTCGTTTCGTCATTTTCATTCGGACAAAAACAGTCGGAAAGTTAGTATTTTAGGCAGTGGATCTAATATTTTGAGTAAGGACAATTCTTCTTTTTTGTTGGAGCTTTGTTAATACTACCGTTAATTTTTTGTTACAATTTAACGAAAATGTATGAACGTAGAAAACAGTAAGTTGAGTAAGTATTTGAAAAATTTTACAAATGTGGAAATTGTACAAATCCAAACAAATCTCTGAAGCCTCTGAGAGCCACACATTTTTTCGGATTTTTGACCTAATTCTAATACCAAACATACTAACTAGATCGTTTTCGAAACGGTTTCTCACGCCCCGCAGATTGGCAGGCCATTACTTAGTATATTCACAGTAATTGAGCTAGGTGCAAAATTCTAGGCTTCGCATGTCGTGACTCATGTTTTGATTCATGAAGTTAGGTTCGCAGCCTGCACCTGTACCGATTACAACATGCAAGTTCTGATAACGCTCTACTTATTGCGTAAAAGCTGATAAGTTGAACCAAGGTTTTATTACTTGCATTTTTTTTTTTTGAAGTTGCGTGTTGACTCAGAACATACTTCTATCAAATTCTCAGAGTGCTATTAATAAGTTAGGATAGGAAAGGCGGACGTACAGGTTATCCTACTAAGATAAAAATGTGAATATTTGTGAAACTTTTTGGATATTACTTTTTCACGGAAAAACGGCTGAGCGGATCTGGATTAATTTTGGCAGAAAAGAAAATTATATAATAGCATTTAGGTTACTTTTTGTCCCCGGGAATAAGTTCCGGTGGGTCGAGGGAATGGCACCAGTAAATCTCGTGGGTGAAACCGAGGTAAACGCTTTTCTGCAAATTTAACCAGCTAGGTAAGGTAGACAAATGTCATACTCGGTTGTATTCGGTCACTGTTGTGGTTGTTGTCTTACCGGATTCAAGTGGGATTATAGTCCCATGAAAATATCTATTTAATATCAGAGAGGATGGTCACCTATGATTTACAAAATACTACGTGTAACTTATATAAACTATGATCCAAAAAAAAAAGCAATTGAGTGCCTATGTTGTTGATTTACGAAGAAAAACATGATTGAACGGATTGACTCGGGCCACAGGGTACACACATACCCAGTTAGACTCCAAATAAAATGTGACCGATGACAACCTATATAAACATTTAGCTTGTTAGTAAAGGTTAACTTTATAACTAGGTCATTATTTGACAACCTGTGTGGCGTGGCGGAACGGAACACCTTAGGCGTAAAAAAATTACTTAAGAGTTTTGATAAAATTCGCAGTAACGCGGCCAAAACTGCGGTCAAAACTGCGGTCAAAAGCTAATCGTAATTAATAACAATGCATAACTTATTACTGTTATTACGTATTTTACGTTATAACTAGTGAAGGAATACATGGTAAATGAAGTTAGTTACAGAGACGAGTAGTTTTGTGCCAGATCCTTAACAGTTTAGTTTCTTATCGGTATCTAGTGAGTCTTTAGTGAACCGCAAGAGAGGCCTAATAACGTTAAATGCTGACGTACAACAAAAGTGTCTGAAGTGTTAAGATAGCACTTCCTATGAGGTGCTAACGGTTCTTAGCACAGAACAAAAGTAGTACCTACTACAATAAGTGTTACAGTTTAAAAAACCCGCTAGTAATCAAATGTAATGTGTGGGATAGACTCGTTAAAACAAAGCAAATAAGCTCCAATTCGAGGGGTTTATTATTGACCGTTGAAGTTAAAATTACATTTGCGATTGTAAGTACTTAACTTAAAGTTGGCTCCCAACTTTTATTTATTATTTACTAGCTGTTGCCTGCGACTTTGTACGCATTAAGTTCGGAAAAGATCAAGGTATGTTTATTTGTGCAGTTTCGATAGTAACACGTACGTATTAAGTATTTTATTAAACGGGCCGGATGAGATGATGTGTTGCACTTGTTTTATATTCACAATTCTTTCGAAATAAATAGAGAAATATGTAACATCGATATCAATTCTGCCTGATTCCTTAGTATAATAGCGTGTTTATATTCATTATGAAATGTTTATGCGTCTTTAGTCAACTATCTTTTATACGTGGGTAACTCTGTTTAGTTTCGAGATTTAACATTTTACTTCTCATTGTACCGTGATGAGTTATAGTACGGATTTTGACCAAGTCAGTGTTCGGCTGAACCACAAAATTTCGTATAGATCTACCTTTTTTTATGGATGATGGCTCACGTTTGACCTCTAAACAAGTAAAGTTGTCATCAATAATAGTTTAGACCGATTTTGCTCCACTGCTCCTATCATACCTATAATAGCGTGATGCTATATAGCACAGTTTATTACCATGCCCTAGAATGTTCATGCGAAATTTCAGCCAAATCTGTTCACCGGTTTTCAAGTGATGCTCGGAGATCGATAATAATATATATAGATAATAATAAGCAGAAAAACAGACAACATGAAAAAAAATTAAAATCAAATTTTCGGTGAAGACACGTTTTTTTGTCATTTTGAACAAACAAACATTCTTCAGGTGACCCAAAAATACCAGAATAGAATAATGACCAATCAAAAAATCATGATAAATAAGAATAGCACCAAAGATTTGTTAATGTATCTCGGACATGAACCTCTTCTAATACGAAGCGAAATATGTCCTTACCGTGATACATCACTGTCCTAAAATGTCTAAACGGCTGAATGTTCATATCATACTTTTAATAAAACATTAAGTAACACAATGTGATAATGTTTACACAAATATTCTTTCACCAACGAGAATATTCTCTTAACTAAAGTAGCGTAAACAAACCAGTCTCGTTGAATTATTCAGTAACTAAACAATAGTGAACATCTGGACTTAATTTATTTTCCTATTCAGGTGATAGTTATTATCTGTGTTATAAACAAAGTCAATACAGACGACATTGTACCCATTTGCACCTTGGTTTACTTTCATTTGTAATATATTATAACGGTATTCAGCTGATGCCTAAAGAATAGGTACGTATTGTAATTTGCATTACATATTTTGTAATACCAAATGTTCGTATGGCCCCACCAGGAACTTTGGGGCTGGAGCCAAGCTTTCTTAAAATAATTAACATGTGTGTACCGGTACACACCCGCTAATTAACGGACGAGGATCTGGCACAGGCTTCCCTGAAGGCGTCTGGCCTTCAGGGAAGCCTGTGCCAGATCCTCGGCAGTTACTCAAATCTAAGATAAACCGAATCAAGGAGAGAAGAAGAGCGGACACCGGGATCCAAAGTGCAAGCTTTGGAGGTAACCAGAATTGGCGCTCTTGGATGATGATGATTTCTAAAACTAAATGTATATAGGTAATAGACAACTTCATTAAATACTATTAGTAATAATAACGTAGTAGGTACATATAATCATGGGCACGCCGCAATAGCGGCGGTAAGGCCCATCATGGAGGATTGGCTGGAGAGGCGACACGGAAGCCTCTCGTACCGACTGACGCAGGTGATCTCCGGGAAGGGGTGCTTCGGGGACCACCTGCATCGGATCAGGAAGGAGCCAACGCCTGAGTGTCATCACTGCGACGCGAGCGAGGACTCAGGGCTGCACACGCTGGCGGACTGCCCGGCGTGGGAGGCGCCGAGGCGTGACCTCGTGGCTGCCATCGGGGTGGGAGTCCTCTCGCTCGGCAGCATGATTGCGGCAATGGTGCGGAGCGTGCCCGGGAGAGACTTAGAACTCTCCCGGTCCGCCGAGCCCGGAACTTGCTCGCCGCGCGTCGCAGGCGACTCAGGCGCCGGAGGTCGCTTAACGACCTCCGTCCTCCATGAGCGCAGGCCTGGGGGTGGCGGGTGAGGCCACCTGTCACCCCAGCAGAAGCAGGCCGGGACGGTGGGGCGACTAGCGCCCCTCCCCCAAACCGGGGGGGGGGGCAAGACGGGGACACCGTGGTTCCCAAACCCGAGGGGGCCATCTTGAAACCGGAGATGGCCCAGGGTCAGTCAGGGTGCGAGGGATATGCTATATGGGCAACCTTACACCCCGGCGTCTGTAGACCCGAGACGGCGTGCGGTTTTAGTCGGTTCAAGCCCGACATAACCGCCCCCGCTGGCACGCGGGGGGGTACCCGAAGGGATTTCCGCACGATAAAAAAAAAAAAGGTACATATAATCATACTAGTAGACTTTAATGCATAAGTGCAAATGTAATAAGTATAATTAAAATAAAACTATTTTAACTGATTTTATCGCAATTTATTTTTTGTTACAAAGTCAGAATAAAAGCCGTATAAACAGTTTTGTTTAAATACTTAATATATACAATATCATACGAGTAATACAATTGTCTACAAAAACAACTTTTTATTAATCGAAAGTAAACTGAATTTTTTTCAGTCTTATAGTTAAGCCTTTGGAATAGAGCAGAAGAATGAAAATGAGAGTAGTATAATATTACAATAAATTTACATAAGTGAATTAAATATCCAAAACATTACGAACAAAATTTACTTAAACACCGCATTACGAGTACATTTAATTTCTTTTGTAAGTTAAATTGTATTTCTTTTCATATAAATAAATAAATTCTACGTCATTCCTTTTGTAATTAAAACAGTTTTATAACGATATATTTCTGAAGAGTATCGGAGTTGTCTGATTATCGTGTTATTAATGCTTGCTATTATTTAAGGCGTATAATTAATGACACTGGACATTAGGCAACGTTTATGAGTATCCGAGCTACCCACAATTATACATAGATCACAATTTTCTACGCTTCGCTTATAACCATCCCGGAGTGGATAAGATTCTTGAATCAAGTTATCCCTTTTCGTGATTACTTGGTGTAGCACCGGTGCGATATCAGCATGCTCGGTATACACGATACCGAAAGCTTACCTAGCGCCTATATTTCTATGGTGCTTTCCTACTGCACCGCTACTGTGCTGATTAATCGGAAAACGGAATGAAGTCTAGCATTTAACCAACAGCTATAGGAAATTTATGCACAATTTGATGTGTGAAATAGTGATTAAAGTAATTGAAAGTATATCAAGGTTTACAATGCTATAAGGTCGAGTTTACGACGTTAATTGTGTTGCAATTATTTTATAACTTGCAACTGTCCTTTGATATTTAACAGGTGCACAGTTACTAAGTAGCTAAATGTACTAAATAGGTTCCTTCTTGGCAAACATGATTCATCGTAGACCACATTGTCACTTACGACCAGGTGAGATAGAGGTTAAACGTGAGGCTATCATTCATAAAAAAAAGAAGTTATATTAGATAATGGCCATGGCTCCGCCCGCGTAATACGGTTTCCTTACCCTATAGAAACCTATTCTCGGGATGAAAGGTCTAACCTGTGTGCTATTCCAGACTATAATCTATCTCTTTGACAAATTTCGATCCAGTTTCGTTTTCGTGTCATTGAGTAACAAATATCTATCCATCCATCAAAACGTTCGCACCAAATTTTTAGTTAGGTATATTTATTTCAATCTTGAACTCATGAAATTTTTGTCAGTGTTTTAAAACATAGATAAAACTTCAGCATACGATAAAAAATTAGGTTCAAAAAGTGCAAACATGAATTACCGAGAAGATAAGAAGGTAGGTTCACCAAATCAAAATTTAAATTTCTTAGTAACTAACTCTGTATTCAATAAATTAATAAATAGATAAGAAAAATATATATACCATTATCAAGGTTTATTTGCGAAAATTGATTTATTTACAAAATATAGATGGACAAGGCATACAATTTATAGTCTACTGCGGGTCCTGAGTGGTTTTTTTTATTATTGTGGTGGGAAATCATAGTGGTGTTGTTTCAGATGAGTTTGAACGTCATGAGTGGCACACATCATAAAAGACATTCCAAGCGTCTATTGAGATATAATCTGCTTGAAAAAGATATTCTATAATATGCATAGTTAAATATGTCCTTCTTGTCTGTTTCAGTACGACGATTGTTATCTCGAGGCGTAACGCCAGATGCAACGAACGAAGACGGTCTAACAGCGCTGCATCAGTGCTGCATCGACAACAATGAGGCCATGATGCGTCTGTTACTCGACCACGGAGCGAACGTCAACGCCGAAGATAGTGAAAAATGGACACCCTTACACGCTGCTGCTACCTGCGGAAACCTTAATTTAGTTCGAATATTAATACAAAGAGGAGCTAATTTATTAGCGGTCAATGGAGATGGTAATATGCCTTACGATATATGCGAAGAAGAAAGAACGTTAGACGCAATAGAAAGTGAAATGGCAGCTAGAGGTGTAACGCAAAGGTTGATTGATGATACAAGAGCATCGACTGAAATGAAAATGTTAATGGATGTCGCTGAAATGGTTAAAGAAAGAATGGATTTGGATGAGCCGAGAGATAGTCAGGGAGCCACACTTGTGAGTGAATATTTTTTTCTATTGTTTTGTTAGATTATACATTTTCGAGAATAGTGTTTGAAGGGAGGCGAATTATTTTCTGGACCTTCTGTGACCCTTGAGACAGGGCCCTCCAACGTCCTAATTTATTCTATTACACTTAATACCTTGTAATGCATTTTAACATTACTTTTAAATATTGCCATTAACACAAAAATAATGGTTAAAGACGATCACCGTGATTTTTAGGGATTTTCTTTAGAAAAGCCCTATTGCTATCGAGTTGTCGTCGACGTCGTCGTTGCCAATTTTCTGTCACGGTTTTGGGTATGAAGGAGATGAGCTATCGAGTTGCTGTTTTCGGTAATAGATTCGTGCTGGGGTGAACCATTGCAAGATAAGGAAAAAAAAACCCTTGTATTCGGCTGAACTCGTCTCAGGAATTCAACTTGTTTCTCTGTATAATGGTGACTTTCTTGATTGCACTGAATGATTTTTTTAAATTTTATTTATTTTTTAATATGAATACATGTCTTTCTCACTGGTTTTGTCACTCTTATTTCAGTAGCCCCTTATAAGCCTTATCTAGTTAGTTCCCAACGGTGAACAAGCATTGCAGGAAGAACTGGTTTTGGTGACTGTATATTTGTTACAAGATATTTCATTGAGGCCTAAGGGAAGAATAAGCTGGGAAGTGGATTGCGCAGGATATGTTTTAGGGATCAGACTGATCTTAGAATTATAATTGGATTTCGTCGAGCTTTTGCCAGTCGGAAATATTTGCAGTCTTGGCTAGTTTTAAGTAATATTAAAATTGGGCATTTGAGAGCACATTGGGTTCAGGCAGTGACAACTTTTTTTCAACTGATTAATTTTCTTTCTTTTAAAATACGTGCACAAAAGAGGCTTATTGCTTGGCTGGGCGCGTAAACGTCAGAATTAGGCTGCTTAGACAACGAATATATTTACTTATAAATAGAACTCTGTATTTAATATTTATGTTCTCTCTTTCTAGCTACACATAGCATCAGCGAATGGCTACATCAAAGTGGTGGAGTATCTGCTAGAACACCGCGCATCGACTGACGTCGTGGATCATGATATGTGGCAACCGGTGCATGCAGCTGCTTGTTGGGGACATGTACGTTTGTCACTTCAAGTAATAGAGACATCAGTGGTGTTGGACTTAGAATGATGGTTTAGGATTCGAACGCCATACCGTAGATCATAGACGTGAACTCACTGCTGTTACGAGCAATTTAGCTTAGTTAAAAGGGTTAGCAAGTTATTAGACGGTTAAAATATTGTGTAGTCTACATTACTAGTAAACCTATTAATTTTTTTTTTTATACATGATGTAGGATCAGACTAGTGAATATTCAACTAGCACACCGCCCTCGCTATGCTTCGGTTTATAGTAGTTTTCTAACTCAATCCATCGTAATTTACACATAATAATAGCCTTAGTCTATCAGTGATAATTTACCTTTCAAATGGTGGTTTTCAATAAGTGGAGTGATTCCGAAGATTACCCTCAACATATAAAACTCAACAAATTTGGCCTCTCTCTTTACAATATTAGTATAGATAGTGTGAAACCATTTGTGTCATGTTTTCCTCATCGCTGATAACGTCACGTGATCCGTTTAGTTTTTTTTTAGTGGATTCTAGTTGACTCACAACATGATAATAATATAATGATTTATTTCGCTCACAAACAACAAACAAAAACAGCGATGCAAAGGTCTTATGTTAATTGATGTTAAATTATGTGTTGTTGTATATGTATGATGTTAAGCTGGTGTCAGTCCCGTGTAGTCACCAGGCCCCACGTGGTAGTTGCAAATATGTAATTTAATTACTAAATTATCTTGGTGATGCAGCCCTTGACGCAATTTACATTTTAATATTTTAAGACTCCTATCGACCGGTAAGGGTCAACGTAGACTAAATCTGTGTGTAGAAAGGTCCTGGGTTAAATGCACTTGTCTAGTATGTGAATAGTATAAAAATGAGTCCACTTTGTTACAGCTAGAGGTGTTGGAGTTATTAGTACAATATGGAGCAGATCTCAACGTAAGGAACAAGCACGACGAGAGGCCAGCAGGTAACAAAGTAAAATGCATTAATTTATTTTCATTAGTAGAATCATTTTATCGTAATGTTTTTTGATACAACCCCTCGTTTACACTATGATACAAGTATAATGCGATACAAGTAAATAATTGTAGAAAACTTAAATACACTAGTCATTGAAGCCGGAGTTGTTTACGATAAGTTTTATGCAAGTATGACATATGGATGTTACATGGTTACATACATTACCTGTGTGGCGTAGCGGTAAAGCATTCGACTGCTAACTCCGATGTCGCGCGTTTGATTTCCGCTCAGTGCAAATATTTATATGTATAAACTATATTACATACCACTAGGCTACCGCGGTAGCATAGTGGTATGGGTAATGGACTGCTGAGACGAGGTCTCGGGTTCGATCCCAGGTTTTACCATGGCACACACCAATGACTTTTCGATGCTTTTCGAAGTTATGTGTGTATTTATTTATTTAGTGCCCGGTTAATGGCAATAGGCTCGCCACCTATTTATTACATTGGGACCTAAACAGTGCTAGCACCTCTGCCTACCCCTTCGGGGATATAGGCGTGAGTTTATGTTATGTATGTTATGAACTATATTTGCATTGTAGAATTTAAGAATGATTATAATTATAGGTGTGAACGCGGGGGGGGGGGGTGTTGGGTAACCTCCTCGAGTGTCACTCCGATCCCGATCCAGCTGCAGTCGGGGGGGAACGGAATCGGAGCGGCCGGTACACCCTGGGCGGCGGTCAATGGCTTCCCCTTCACCCCTTCATAGGGTTGGCATTGATCGTCGGCCAATACCGCGATGCTGTTAGTGGTGAGATGGCCCAGGGTCAGCCGGGGTGCGAG
This sequence comes from Cybosia mesomella, assembly GCA_946251805.1. Lineage (NCBI taxonomy): Eukaryota > Metazoa > Arthropoda > Insecta > Lepidoptera > Erebidae > Cybosia > Cybosia mesomella. The sequence goes on from OX276401.1 coordinate 22,949,937, forward strand.
GGATATGCTCTATGGGTAACCTTACACCCCGGCGTCTGAAGACCCGAGACGGCGTGCGGTTTTAGTCGGTGCAAGCCCGACATAACCGCCCCCGCTGGCCGGCGGGGGGGTATCCGAAGGGATTTCCGCACGATAAAAAAAAAAAGGTGAACGCGGGGTAAGGTGTGTTCATTAATGATTGCATTAAGTAATATAATTTAGGGTCAAAAACCACAAACATTACCTTATCATTACTGATTAAAAATCCAGAATTACTACAGTCCTGGGATTTTAAATTTTAACACTGAATTCCTTATATGCGTCCGCGCCAGTAGTATTTTGGATTTATTATATTTTTAACTCTCCCATTTACTACTGAATAATTTCGATGCGGGTTCTCAGATAGTTTAACATTTTCTCGAGATTTGCCAAGTGTCATAACTCTGTTTTTGTTGTCATTACTGTTGATCCTGGTGTACAGGTGTTGTAGTAGTGGGAATATGGGTGGGGTTAACGGATTGATCCTGTAAGTAGTATAATGAACGGCAATATTCTTGACAATGTACTCTAGCTGCGCAGAACGCGTTTTTAGGCCTCTTTGGTTGAAAGCGTGGGGCGCGACAACGGAGGCGCGCCTTTAAGCCATTCATAGATTATATTAAACTAATCACGAGCTCAAAGGGCTCGTATTATTGGTTGATTAGTCCTTTTATTGGTTGGCCATGCCTGAACTTTTTGACGTTTGTACACGAAGCTTGCCGGTAACTAGACAGTAGTGGGAAATTGAATAGAATTAGTCCTGTAAGTGGTGATTACAAAACGCTGGTGTACCGGCAGATATCTGCGAGGAGGGCGAGGTGCGCGCGCGCATCCTGCGGCTGGCGGCCGACCAGGAGGAGCTGCGCAAGCACGCCGCCGCCGACCGCCTGCGCACTGCCCGGCGCTCCTCCTCCACCGCCAGCACCAGCAGGTACTGCACACACGCTCACTGTCTCACACACACATATACGCACACATACCCACATTTCCCTATAAGAACGTGAATAACTTGATAGCTGTAAAAGCATACCTACTTATCAGGGTAGCCATTTTAATTTGATTAGTGAATCTAATTTTAAATTCTTTTATGTTGTACATTTCCTTCCAACGACGTGTAAGTAACTAGATAAGTCGAAAAACCATACTTTTCTCAAGCAGCCATTTTTGAGTACCTATTTTATTGGTGAATCTAATTTTACATTCTTTTAGGTTATTTTGTATTGAATATAATAAGTTTAGTGTGGCAAAAATATTAACAGATTTATTTACCATATAAATTAAGCACACAAGGTGTTATCTTTACACAATTAAAAATGCATGCCGACTTATTAACGCATTGTATGCATATATTCATATTCACTAAAAAAAATGTAACAAATTTGAGGGCGTACTAATATATGGAATGCTGTATAAATATTGAAACTTAAGGCGCGATGACAATCCCAACACTCAAATATCAAGGCAGGTGTTGGGTTGTAAATGAGTGACATCATAATGGAATACTAAATTCAAATCACATAACAGAATCCCTTCTATAGCTCCTCTCTTCTGCTCCTAAAGTCCTCTACAGTCATACTTTGAACCTATCTAACAACATTAGTATATGTATCTCTGTCTCTATCTCTCTTCCGTCCCCCCTCTCCTTCCCCCCTCTCTCTATCTCTATCCCATCCCCCTTTCCCCTCACTCTCTTTCTCTATCTACTCTATGCGACTTTGAAAAAAGAAACGAACAATTTAGACGAATAAAATTTGTCCAGGGTGAGGTCTGTCCGTCGTACATCTCTACGTGAGAAGCAACTGACAGCGAAGGCGGACGTACGCGGCGAGGCCAGGCTTCGGGAGACCTTCGACTCCACTGTCGATGATGATATGCAGGTAATATTTTTTTATTTTACATAGAATAATATGCTACTTAATTTCAACAGGATGAAAGACTTCCCAAGGATTTCTTTGGAATAGTATTCATACAATACGCTACTTTTTTCCACTCTATTTTTTAACGTCCTGCATTATTAGTGTATTCTGCATGATGGTAAGCTGTAAGTGAAGCCCAAGGGGTTAAAGTACATAAGTAAAGTAGCCATCAATCGCGCTAAAATGGTGATCTTCAGTTTGACAGCCTCGGGGTTTGTACGGGATGGAAACACGACGGCTGTGCCATTTTAAAACCTGGTAAGGGACACGAAATTTTATCACTATTAATGAATGAAATTTTTTGTTATGTTTTTCAAATGTAAAAGTCTTATTTCTGAGGTCTTTGTAGATATTTTGATATTGAGAAATGCATCATGGGCAAGTGACTCGCAAAATGCAAAGATCCGTTTATCTAGGTGTCCCTTACTAGGTTCTGAAATTGCAACGCTGACGCGTGTTCGTAGTTAATGAAAAAAAAGTCTTTATGATGCGACAAAGATAAGGCGCTGAACCGATTAGTTCTAGATGGTTTTGTTTGCAACGTATGGAGATTACCCTCCTAAGCCCTGTGGTTTGTGGTTCTCGATAAAAATGGAGTGAGGTTGATTGAAATACCTCTTTGGAACACTCACCATAGTGCAGGCAGTAAAATACTGCCAAAGAAGCAACATATCTACGCATTAGCAAAGGTACATGGGTGTTCATGACCTCAGGGCTCCAGAAATGATGCGGATTGCAGGCCGCTGTTTTGTCGACAGAATCTAATAACTACTTTGTAGTACCATCACACCTGCTATGCCAACAGTATTCCATGCAGGAAGCTACCTGTGTCTTATACAAAAGACACCGCTGCCTCGGCGAGAAAATCGTCTCACTTGTTTCTGGAACGCCGAGAGGCAATTTTGATGACGCTGGCTGTCGATGTATACCTCTATGCCGACTTCTCGTCCGTTCTAAACCTGTATTACTCAAATCCATCACAACATTGTATCAAGCAAATAAAGATAACAAGAAAATAGCAATAACAAACTGAAACAACAAAACGCGACTGTACTACCAGAGAACGGCGAACTTAGCATATTATTTATTTTTGTTGAGTATTATTCCATAATAATGTGGTACACTAAGAACAGTAGTATATCTAAAGCCGCTCGGCGAGTTATTTACCTAATCTGCGTTGGCGCTTAGGGTTGTCACGTTTATATTTCGTTAAATATTCTTGGCGTACTATGAGCAGCACTAGATTTTTAGTTGTACAATATATAGATGATAATCTGATATTTTACCAATAAATAAATGAGGTATAAATAAAAGGCCTTTTAAATATTTACATTAGGAAGTGGTATTTATTGAAAAGTTATAAATTCGATACAGATAAAAAAATCCTCCGGTTCCTGCATGTTCGGAGTGAAGTAAATTTATTAGGTATATAACTTTAGTACTTAAAAAGTTTTTAGGGAATCAAGCACCGTAAATTGTCTTTTAACCGTGCCGATTTTAATGTTGACGTGGTTCTTCTCGTACACTTTGCGAAACACCTGCTCCTTCCTTTCTATTTTAACGACAAAATCATCGGGTGGGACCATGAGTAAATTTCGATCAGTGTCATCAGTTCTGTAATTAACGTACCTTTTTTTTTTTTTTTATCGTGCGGAAATCCCTTCGGATACCCCCCGCCGGCCAGCGGGGGCGGTTATGTCGGGATTGCACCGACTAAAACCGCACGCCGTCTCGGATTTTCAGACGCCGGGGTGTAAGGTTACCCATAGATCATATCCCTCGCACCCCGACTGATCCTGGGCCATCTCACCACTAACAGCATCGCTCATCCTGTCTCCTCTGAAAGCAGAGGAGTACGGAGAGCGATGTGTTCCCGCCACGTTGGGTATTGGCCGACGATCAATGCCAACCCTATGAAGGGGTGAAGGGGAAGCCATTGACCGCCGCCCAGGGTGTACCGGCCGCTCCGATTCCGTTCCCCCCGGACTGCAGCGGGATCGGAATCGGAGCGACACTCGAGGAGGTTACCCAACACACACCCCTGTAATTAACGTACCTAGTTTCTGCACTTAAATTGTACGAACGCGCTGCATATCACCCGATCGCAGCGCGAACCTTTAAATTTTGTTGCGCTACTTTTTTAACATGAGGATGTTTCCGAAAATATTCAATGAAATTATGCGAAGTAAAAGGTAATTATTATGTATTAATTTGATAAAGATTAATAGATTGTAACAATGCACATTGTTCGTTAAGAGTATTGGTGGAATATGTAGTCGATTCCTTAGTTGATATCGATTCATAGCCTACTAATATTATCTGTATTCTCTCATCGACTCTGTCTATGGTTAGCTGTGGTCAACTCTATCGGCTGTGGCATATTATCTATGACCTCCCACCAAGCCGCTTCTTTCAGCCAACGTTATAATCATTATCTAGTGTCTGTCATAGTACAGCGGTTTTGCGAGCCGCTAATTTTCTGCATCGCTTCCACAAGTACATAGCTCTAGTACTGAGCCGTTGATCCGCCGAGCGAGTCACGCAGCGGTAGGTGCCAGCGGGACACGCCGGGCAGGGGACCTGAGCTAAGTGCAGATTCCTGGCTGCCGCGGGTCGCCCTCACATCCCTTCTTTTAATTCTTCAACTTCAAATTTTAATTGAATCTATGTGTACTCACCCTTGAGACCACTTATAATTATAATTAATATATGAAAGGTAAAACTATTCTCATGTTTAATTTACTATAACCTTATATCAAACCAACAATTAACTTCTAATAACTTAAAATCACTACCATTAAATTTAACTATCAATGTTACAAGATAGTGTATTCTTTCCAATTACTACATAAATTATGACCAATTTTTTTGAAGTTAAAATGGCTATAGAGAACTATTGTTAAGTGATAGATATATGCCATCGCAGACTTTTTTGTAGACCTATAGGAGAGGACCAATCCCACCATACATTGTTTTGTTACATCTCAAACGGATTAGGCAGCGTATTTGATTGAAGCTCTTGGTCGGCTTGCTTTCTTCCGTCATCTTTAACAATTATCGTCATATTTCAACAAATTAGCAAAAAAAGAAGTATCAAACTATTAATATTATCCCTCCTCCTCACTCTATCTATTACTGAAAACGGCATCAAATTGGATAGTTTAAAAGATCTCAGCCAACAGACACTGACCCGGGAAGTGACTGTTGCAGCATAGGATTTCGGAACGCGCCCGATCTCACTCACGGTAGTTCACGGTACGGCCTATACCCACACTGCGGACGCCACAAACCGCCGTATATTATGCTAATATGTGCATGGGAGCGCGTGGGGCGCGCACGCACACATTTTAACCGGCAGCGGCACATTTCTATCAAGATGACTCACTGTTCTTAGTGTACTGTGATAATACTAATCTGTTCACATAAATCAACGTTTCCCAAAGTGGGCGATAACGCCCCCTTGTGGGCGCTGCAGGCCTAAAGGGGGGCGGTAAGAGACCCAGAAAAAAAATGGGGGCGTTGTGCTTCGCGGGGTGATTTGTAATTTCATCTAGCTAGGAGGACTCTTAGACACCGACAGAGCTCTCGTCTCTCGGCTACTACTTGTAAACATCAACTAATATTAATTAAGAGATTGCTCAAACTCGGTCCGATATTTTCTCTCCGCGTAGTTCATGTATCTGTCCTGTTTTATTCAATAAATAGAAGAAAAATCATGTCAATCGGTCGCTCCGTTTCGAAATGAAAGTAGACACAAACAAACAAATAAAAAGGCAATAGACACACTTTCGCATTTTAATAGTTATTAGTATTCCTAGATAGGTAATTTTCGTAGATAATAGACCGCGGGCAATCATGTTTTAACAAGTTTTTGTTACATAACCCGATTTGTACATTCCTGTACCAATCGGCTGATTCATAGAATACTTGTTCTTACTTGTTGAGTACAATTGAGCGTCGAATGAGCGTCGATGACCGCGGGCAATCATGTTTTAACAAGTTTTTGTTAAATAACCCGATTTGTGCATTCCTGTATCAATCGGCTGATTCATAGAATACTTGTTCTTACTTGTTGAGTACAATTGAGCGTCGAATGAGATAAACGAGTTAATGCATGTTTGTCTTATTCCTGTCGGTGCGTGCTGCTTATGCAATCCTATATAAACAACGGAATATTTATTTTATTTTCATTTGCGGTTTCGCGCGTAATAGATAAGCAGTACTTAAGTTCAACACTTACTTACGTATTTCTTAAAACAACAATGTCGGAAGTAAAAAAGAAGAGACGGCAATACTCTGTGGAATATATTAAATTCGGATTCATTGCAAATCCCACAAACCCATCGTCGCCTCAGTGCCTTCTATGTCTAAAAACATTTTCGAATGAGACTGCAAGATCATTTGAATAAAATGCATCCAGATAAGAAAGACAAGAATGTAGCATATTTTCAAGACCTAGAGATGAAGCATATAATACTCAGCCAAGTGTAGCAAAACTATTTTCGGCAGCTGCTAAGCAAGATGACGACGGGCTTCGAGCTTCGTACAATATCTCTTTGTTAATTGCTCAAAAAGGCAAACCACATAACATCGGAGAAGAGTTAATTTTGCCAGCAATAAAGGAAGTAATAACTACTGTGCTTCATAAACCGGCCGCAGATATTATCCGAAAAATTCCTTTGAGTAATAATTTTGTGCAAAGACGAATTGATGAAATGGCTGAAAACATTGAAGGATCATTGTGCAATCATCTGAAGACTAGTCAATTCTCAATTCAGCTCGATGAGTCCACTTTGCCTACTAATGAAGCATTGTTGCTGTCTTACGTGAGGTTTATTAAACATGAGAAAATATGTGAAGAACTATTGTTTGCTAGAAATTTAGAGACCGATACAAAAGGCGAAACCATATTCAATACATTGGAAAAGTTTTGTGATGAGAAAGAGATTCCGTTGAAAAATATTATATCAGTTGCTACGGATGGCGCTCCGGCTATGACAGGGTGCCATAAAGCCCGTGAAATCAGGGCTCAGCGGTCCCTGCTCCGCCAGGAACTCATGGAGACATGGAGGGTGCGACTTGAGCACCCAAGGTGGGGCGAATCCACCATTGCGGCGGGGAGACCGATCATGAAGGAGTGGTTGGAGAGGGACCATGGGGACCTCTCCTACCGGATGTGCCAGATGGTTACCGGACACGGGTGTTTCGGTAAGTATCTGTGGCGCATCCACCGGGAGACAACGCCGCAGTGCCAGCACTGCGAGGATCCTGGCGAAGACACGGCGCTCCACACGTTGGTGGAGTGCCCTGCGTGGGCGAGTCAACGCCGGGATCTCGTTGCGGTCCTGGGCGTGGACGTTCTCTCTTTGGAGACCATGGTGAGGGCCGTGGTCTCCGACGGGAGCAAGTGGCACGCCGCCGCCTCTTTCTGCGAGCAGGTAATGCTCGCGAAAGAGACGGCGGAGAGGGAGCGGGAAAGAACCCTGCCCCCCGAGTTTCGCAGTCTGCGGCGAGGACGCCGCAGACTCATCTACGCCCGGGACTACCGACCTCCATGATCGGGGCCTGAGGACGGCAGTTGGCTGACTCGCCGTCCTTACAGAAGCAGGCCGTGGCGGAGGCGTGTCGTGTGTGCCCTACACACGCCTGCCAACTCACCGTAGCGGGATAAAACCCGACCCCACCAGGCGAGGCCGCGTTGGCGGCCAAAGTCCGCCGGCAACCCTGGGGTTATCCTTTCGAGGGCTTACCCGGGGTGCCCGGCAACGGACACTTGGGGAGGACACCGTGCGGTTTTAGTCGAGACACGACATAACCACCCCCGCTGGCCAGCGGGGGGGTATCCGAAGGGATTTCCGCACGTAAAAAAAAAAAAAAAAAAAAAAAAAGGGTGCCATAAAGGCCTCATAGCGTACTTAAAGAATAAAATTCCAGATGTACTTGCCGTACATTGCGTTATTCATAGACAACATTTGGTTGCTAGAAACTTAAGTGACCGACTATTTCAATCACTGCAATATGTCATCAAATCAGTCAATAAAATCCGTACCAGCTCTTTAAATGATAAATTATTTCATCAGCTTTGTGTTACTAATAACGAAGATTCCAACCGTTTGTTGCTTCATACTGAGGTTCGTTGGCTATCAAGAGGCAATTGTCTGACTCGATTTTACAACCTGTTTAACTCTGTGATAGAGTTCTTGGAAACTAAAGATACAGAATTGCGCAACAAGCTCATTACATCAAAAAATGATATAGCTTACATGACAGACCTGTATAAATTGTTCAACGACATGAATCTCCAACTGCAAGGCGATGAACTAAATTTAATTAAAACAAAAAATGTCGTTGCTGCTTTCGCAGCCAAACTGCTTCTACACAAAAAGAATATGGGCAGACGTGAGTTTTCACAATTTTCCGAATTTATCAGTATCCTGCAGTAACGACGACTTGTTTGCCTACTGCCAACATTTGGAAAACCTCCACATTGACTTCACCGAACGATACCAGGACATTTTGAACTTGGAAATACCAGGCTGGGTGTTAGATCCGTTTTCAAACGTCAACACAGCAATCTCACCTCAGCTGGAAGAAGAACTTATAGAATTGACAACAAACGAGGAAATAAAAATAAAGTTCAAAAATGGCTATCAAGAATTTTGGCTACAAAAACCGATCCCGCAATTGTACCCTGGATTGTGGTCAATCGTTCAACGATTCTTGATAGCATTCCCATCGTCATATTTGTGTGATCGTGGATTTAGTGCTGTGGCAACGTTGCTTACTAAAAAGAGAAATCGTTTGCATGTTACCGAACGTGGCGGCTTGCGGCTGTTCTTGAGTAAATTGGAACCTGATATCAACAAACTTATTAAACAGCATCAGATTCATCCTTCACATTAGTTTTTATATAAGAATCGAGTATGATACTCTGTCTGAATACTATAAAGTTGCGTTTCAATAATCATTCTCATTGGCAGGTGCAGCCCGTAAGAGTTAACTTGAGACCTGCGCGTCGTTATGTACTACCTACTGTGCTCAGGTCTCAAGTTAACTCTTGCGGATTATAGTAAAGGTCTATTTTAGAATGAATGTTTAATCTCCGCTAATATAGCTCACAACAATTAATTAATTTAATCTGAAGTTATAGTGGTTTTTAAGTAGGTGAAAAAAGGGGGGCGCTAAAAATTAATTTAGTCTCAAAGTGGGCAGTAGACAAAATAAGTTTGGGAACCTCTGACATAAATTAATGTAATTTTTACGAAGCACTAGCGTTGAAATAAATTTAATTATAAAAGCTAAACACTTGAGGTAGTTTTTCATATTTTTCTTTAGTGAAAGTTGAAAGCCGAATAATAATGCAATGGGCTAATGACGTACCTACTTCAATTACATAATTATAACACAAGATACGCACTTATTATGATAATCATAATGGTATTACCTTAATACTGCGTGAAATGGCTTTTTGTGCTCCTAATTATGCTTGATATACACTTCATAATTAAACGTTACCCATACTTATGTAAAGAAAACTATATTATTATTATCTTAGCGAAAAAGGTTATTGCAGCATTCCTAGTTAAGCGATTCCTTTCGTAGCGATGCCGACAAATTTAGTCATATCTTTCATCATATTGTTGGAAGTTTACGCGAATGACACACATTAAAATAAAACTATTTTTAACGAATTTCATCGCAATTTGTTTGATGTTATTTTATTAGTTATCGAATCGAAATGTCGAGTACAGTGTACTCGACATTTTGATTGCTTTTCAGCAGCCAAGGTCACTCTTCTTTATTTCATACAAGTGTTTCTATGGAAATTACCGTTTTGACATTTATTTTATTTTTTACAGTATTGTACGTTTTATTATTGCATAACATAATATGAAGATAAGGTAACAACGTTTAGTAAAAAGAAACTGATTTGACAGTCACTTCATTATCATATTATTCTAGTCAGTAAGTAGACAGTTGGGCAGAGTAAACAGCAAAAACATTACCAGTATTGAAAAAATGCCATTACGATTTAACATAATGAGTGTTGTTCTCGTGCAAGATGCAATTTAATATAGCTACCTACGAGCTCGTTGCGTCGCTCTGTCGAATTAATATTCCACTTTCGACTTTCACTAAGGAAAAATATGAAAAACTATGCCACACGTTTAATTTGTACCTATATGTAATTTTATTCACTTACGTGTTGATTGTATAGTTGTAGGCAAAAATCTTGACAATGTACTCTAGTTTAGGTCTTTCGTGAAGAACGCGGGGCGCGATGGCGGAGGCGCAACAACCAACGAATCGTAGATTATTTAAAGTGATTAGACGGGCTCAAAAGGCTCGCGTTATTGGTAGATCAGTCCTTTTAATGGTTTTTAGAAAAAAAAAAGTTGGGCAGATAGTGCACATATGCGACCTTTTGTCGCAAAGTTTTGTACATATTATTATAATTATAAATCGAATGAATTAATGTTACGTCACAGATGAAATCAATATTAAGCTGGGTATATTGTTTTTGGTGCCCTGTAAATAATTACAAAAATTTGTTGTAATATCCCTTACTAATTAAATATAATATTTTCATGATAAATACTTACGGAACCCAATTCTTGCGGGGATTAGCTGTGAAAGGGAAACTTACTGTCGCGACAAGGCGTGTTATATGCATTGTTAATAAACACAGTTTCACATATGGAATTATGTAACTTTCAGCGTTTATTCAATTATACAAACGCGAGCTATAGGTGCTCTTGCTCACATGAACGTATTTTTTTAATACTAATAAGGTACCTACCCAACAAACGAGCACATAACCCATCTGTTGGTATATGTAGTTGCTGGTGGTTTCCATAGGTATCTATTTCTAGAGATATGCCATTAACACAAATATATTCGTATCACACACTCGATTAAAAAAAAATCGTTTTACATAATTTTCAGTGCGCGCTTCACATTATATCACAGTTAATAACTCTGATTTTTAATTATATATTTTTTACTTTAAATGTGTGTTTTTATTATTAAAATATTGTTTAGCCATTGCAATGCTCAACACCATGGGCAATAATTGTAGATTGTACAACAAGGGCATAAAGCGATCCTTTTTTATCCGAGGCAATAGAGTCGAGCATAAAAATGGACATTTATGCCTGAGTTATACACTCTGCTTTTCACTTCGATTGCGAGGACGGTTGTGAAAAATAAAGTTTAAAAATAAATGATTTTAGATTGACATTTTTTTTTTCATCATATTGTTGGAAGTTTACGCGAATGTCACACATTAAAATAAAACTATTTTTAACGAATTTCATCGCAATTTGTTTGATGTTATTTTGGTACCATGGTAATGGTAATGGTAAATATCCCGTTTATCATTCTAATTTTAATTTAAAAATAAAATTTTCATTTCCATATGCGTTAAGATTAAGGTGCTTTGATTTCAGCGGCAATATTTGTTCTACTACTTTTTGTGCACTCTGCTCGATAACCGTATTAGGGGACAGTGCAATTTCATCGTCACTCGACGTCATTATTTATGTTCAATCTTAACGATAAGTCTGGGAAATAATATTTTTCACTTCAATTTGAACAACAAAATCGTCGTACAGTGAAATAACATAAAAAATAACCAATTCCCGGCAATTTATTTTTTAATGTTTTTTTTTTAAATTTTTCACCATGTGAATTTAGACTTAGATACTTGTTTTCTGCCAAGTCATAAAATCATTTCGGCGCATTTTTAAACAAATATCAACTCCTATTCTATCTGATTTCATTAATTTAATTATAGAAAACGTACGGAATTCAAATAATTATAGCAAGAATAAAATAAAACAACAACTTACAGTATTCTACGAAATTTTACTGCTCAATTAAATTGTGCAATATATTTTGACTCTGTTTGGCTGCTAAGCCTTAGTTTCGAGCCTTTTAGTTTTAGAAGAAAAATTTACTTTATGCACTAGAGCTTAAAAAGCGATTTTATGTCGTCTACGCACGACTTTAATTCGAAGTTTACGAGCATGAGAAGTAAAAATAATATTATTGCTATTAACACACTGATCAGATACCTTTTTTTTTGTGGAAATCCCTTCGGATACCCCCCGCCGGCCAGCGGGTTATGACTTGAACCGACTAAACCCGCACGCCGTCTCGGGTCTTAACACGCCGGGGTGTAAGGTTGCCCATAGAGCATATCCCTCGCACCCCGACTGACCCTGGTCCATCTCCGGTTTCAAGATGGCCCCCTCGGGTTTGGGATGTCCCCTACTGTGTGGATCAGAGACCTATCTAAAATAATAGCACTCATTAATTTTACGCTGGAAAAATCAAAAATTATTAAACGGATAAACTGGTTGTAAAACAACTTGATGGCGCGTTGCATTTTTAGTATGCGGATGGATTTTGAGGTTATCACGTTTTTACATCACCGCTGTGTAGTTTTATTTTATGCACTTGCATTTTATTACCTACATGTGTTTCAACTTTTAATGATTTATGTTTTGCGGTGCAGTTCTAGCCGGTTCGATTCCGACACGGAGTTACCGTTGACTCGGATGAGTTGTCGTGATTCGTACCCAAGACTTCTTAGATTCCTTCTTTTTCTTAGATTCCTGAATCACTAAAATACTGACGATCACATTTATAGTAGTAATAAGATAAATAAAGGGAGAGAGATACAGAGATAGTTCATAACGCGATTTCTGTTATTTTCCACTGAAGTTCAGTACGTTTTTAATGCCTTAAATATACACACTAAAAATGTTTTCCATCATTGTGTTACGTATGTAGACTATGTAGTACAAATTGTTAGTGTACGATCTTCAACACACACAGCTTAGCTCAACTATGTGTAATTGGCCACCAATTATAGCTACAATAATAATGCACGGTTTTACGTTCGTATTAGCAGAAGGTATGTGGCGTAACAGACTTCGTACTGGATCTGTTTCTCTGATCTGAGATTAGTATCTGTATTGTAGCTCTAGTATTTATTTAGGCACATTTCTCATAGTTCGCCATCGCTGCTAGCCCTTGAGGTCCGTAAACCAATAAAATTATGTAATCATCATCATCTAAGCGTTGTTCCATCGTAGCACCTTTGCCGCGGTGCGCATACACCTCCTCCTTTCGAGTTGGTTTATACTTATACTAGTTTTAATGAAGCGACTGCTATCTGACCTCCCAACCCCGAGTGGCAGCCCTGCGCCAGAGCTCATCCACCAGATCACCAGGTGAAGTTGACTTGTGACCTGAATATCTTGGTGGTGCCCCCTTAAACCCCATCCGTAAATCAATACACAATCTAATCAAAAATCGGATGTTAATGCATTTGCATATGCATATAATGTCTCCGACATACATATATAAATGTTATAATTTCATGAATTGCAAGAAATGTAGATACAAGTGTAATAAGTGAGAACATCCTTATTGCAACAAGCACAACCACAAATGTCGTGCAAAATAAGGTATACTTTCTCTCTTTCCCCCTGAGCCAGATAAGGACCTTTCTACTTTTACGATACTGGCATTATACCTTTTTTTTTCGTGCGGAAATCCCTTCGGATACCCCCCCGCCGGCCAGCGGGGCGGTTATGTCGGGCTTGAACCGACTAAAACCGCACGCCATCTCGGGTCTACAGACGCCGGGGTGTAAGGTTGCCCATAGAGCATATCCCTCGCACACTGGCGTTATACCTCTCGCTGCTTCTCCTTTCATTTTTTTTTGTACTTGTTCATCCGTTGGCATGTCCATACTACTTGAACTGTCCTTTTCATGAAACGTCCTCGATATAATTGACATATTGAAAGGGTTGTATCTTCTCCTCGCCTTATGAATCGCTTTCGTCAATTTTATTTGAACGTCCTCTCTACGTGTTCCAACCATTTAACATTCCTTTCTGCATATTGGTCTACATCTACATACACTAAAACTTCTTAAAACCTTACGTAACAGTTATAGTATCGAATTTGTAGTCAAGAGATTGTGCGAGATATTAGAGTTGGATAACTCTAGAGTTAGATCCAATCTATATCTTAACTCATTCTTAACATGGCTTAGTTAGAGAGGTTAACAATAATAGGTAGGTAAGTACTTGTGATGTGTGAGAATGACCAACGTTACGTCAAGAACACTTCCGAGTAATAAAAGGTAAAACGTTAAATGTATGAAAGTGTAAATGAAATAATTAACATCATCTATGCAATGGGTCATTATGCAATGATTTATGCTATGAGTCATTTAGTGATAATAAATGTAAATTTAGATTAATAAAAGTTGTAGATATAACTAATTTATCAGTAAATTTTGAACAACTGAATTTAAATAATTTCATTTATGTGGTAAATGGTGGTAAATGGTGTTTCAAAATACTACTTACGTTACATAACGAAAATAACCCTTTTGCCTTGTGTCTATATAAAGTTGTATTAACTTCCTTTTATAACTAAGTGTTTATGTTTATATTTATGTTTGTAATTGTGTTGTAGATACAGATGTTTATATGTATATATATCGTAATCGTTCAGGGTCAAAATGTCCAATTCTCAAAATGCCCAACGGTGTCAAAATGTCCAAATCCCAAAAAGTCCAATTCTCAAAATGTCCAATTCCCAGAATGTCCAATTCTCAAAATGTCCAATCTTTGAGAATGTGGTAAATTTGTTCAATAACACATCACAGCGCTTTATTAATACTTATGAAAAACAATAAATACAAAATAACTACTATAATATATATATTGTTATTATACAAATCAATTCTGGCGCTTCGCTACTGCGGCACGCTCGCTTGACTCGCTCTGCTCGCGCTCTGTTGGGGTCACAGTTCTAACCTAACCTAACCCACAAGTAATTTATTTGCTACATGTAGTCCATTCTCAAAGATTGGACATTCTGGGAATTGGACATTTTGGGATTTGGACATTTTGACACCGTTGGACATTTTGACCCTGAAGCATCGTAATAGGTATGCTCATAAGCATACAATAGAGGTGTTACCTATTTTCGTTTTCTGTGTAAGTTGACTAAACTTTCTCTATCTTAGTCTGTCATTTCCGCTCTGGTGTACTCTGTCGGCTCTTCCCTCTGTCTCTATTTTATTCGTCTCTATCAAAACTCTACATTGTGTTCAGCTCGCCTTTGTGCCTGAATATCCTATTGTTTCATGTAAAAAATAAGGTGTACCATAAAAACTAACAATATATGTAACGACCAGGTCGCTATTCTTCTTATCTCTTTCTGCCTGTGGAAATTGTTAGAGAACCCTCTTAACGATAACTGGCTTTGGATCCTTCTGGCGATTCTTTATGGGGTGGGTCTTGGTTTGAATAATTGAAACGATTTCCTTCAGCGGCCCCTTTTTAGCAATATTTCCTCTTCTTTGTTCATACAATTTAGCAGTAAGTACTGCCATGGTACTTTAACCCAAAAAGTTATGGTTTTTTAGACCTTGTTAGACATGGTTTATTAGCGCATCGCATGGATGAACATGTAACCAATTATAACAAAAAAAAATCTGAACACGATAAACAGCAATCTCACGCTAAGCCTCTTAGAATCGGAAATCGTTTATAATTATACCATAGCGGTACCTGCGTGCTATCTAGTTTTTAGGGTTCCGTTGCCAAATGGCAAAAAACGGAACCCTTATAGATTCGTCATGTCTGTCTGTCTGTCCGTCCGTATGTCACAGCCACTTTTTTCCGAAACTATAAGAACTATGCGGTTGAAACTTGATAAGTAGATGTATTCTGTGAACCGCATTAAGATTTTAACACAAAAATAAGAAAAAAAACAAAAAAAATTGGGGGCCTATATACTTAGAACTGAAACTTAAAATTTTTTTTTTCATCGAACCCATACGTGTAGGGTATCTATGGATAGGTCTTCAAAAATGATATTGAGGTTTCTAATATCATTTTTCTCTAAACTGAATAGTTTGCGCGAGAGACACTTCCAAAGTGGTCAAATGTGTGTCCCTGTAACTTTTAAAATAAGAGAATGATAAATCTAAAAAAAATATATGATGTACATTACCATGTAAACTTCCACCGATAATTGGTTTGAACGAGATCTAGTAAGTAGTTTTTTTTTAATACGTCATAAACCGTAAACCGCAATTTACCTTTCATTCAATCAACTCAAATATAAATATTAAAAAAAAACATTATTTTGTTACTTGCAGCTTCGGAACCCTTCATGGGCGAGTCCGACTCGCACTTGACCGCTTTTTTTATTCAAATATTTTCGTTACGTGAACTATTTTGTACAACTCATTTTAGTTTAAATATCGAATGTCATATCCATATCGATGGGAGAATACCTTATAAATCTCTTACTTCTTAGTACACTTGCAGAAGTGATAGAGCATTCAAGTTTTTGTGACGATACATAAAAAAACAACAAACCTCAATTTACTTATTTTTTAAATTATGTAAATACAAAGCCTGAGGAATCTAGCACTTTGTTCACAATGTATTTCAGAGTACTAATTCGGCGGTTACTGGTGCTTGTGTCAGCATTGTGTGTCTCTGAGATACAGATAAAGTTATTGTAATCAGTCAGCTACTTGTACAGCAAACACCGCTAGATTCATTTTTCTTGGCCATATAGAGAGCACTATGACTTCTAGGAATAAAATCATATGTCCCCATCAGGCATACAGTGCCGGTGATGGTATGCTGCTTCCTATGATATATATTATTTTTCTAGATGTATATAAATGATGTGTAACTAACTTTTTCGATGTGACAGCATAACGACTCATTATTATCACAAAGTTAATAACACAAAATATTATATTTATCTATTACGTATAAATTTGTATTTATGTAATCTATTGTATCTACTTAAAATCTCGTGGCCGTTGAAACGTAGAAGTCCCGGTTGCATCCAAAGCTTGTATTTGGAGCTCGGGGTCCACTTGACTTGACTTTTCTTGGCTTTTGCGGGAGCCACTGCCGTCTGCCTCCCCTAATCCCGGAAGGAAAGCCTGCGTTAGAAACGCGTCCGGTAAGCAGGTAGGCCCAGGTATACCGGCTAGCAGGTGAGGTTGGCTTGGGCCAAACTGGGCCAAACTGCACAGTGCTATCTAGACCCAAATTAAACATAGCTTGCAATATGGGATCTAGAAAGCGGATTTTTTTTTCCAATAAGTACGTACATACCCTCCCCCAAACCGGGGCAAGACGGGGACACCGTGGTTCTCAAACCCGAGGGGGCCATCTCGAAACCGGTGATGGCCCAGGGTCAGTCGGGGTGCGAGGGATATGCTCCATGGGCAAACCTTGGACGAGGTCTCGGGTTCGATCCCAGGTTTTACCATGGCACACACCAATGACTTTTCGATGCTTTTCGAAGTTATGTGTCTCTTAACCGGAGATGGCCCAGAGTCAGTCGGGGTGCGAGGGATATGTTCTATGGGCAACCTTACACCCCGGCGTGTTAAGACCCGAGACGGCGTGCAGTTTTAGTCGGCTCAAGCCCGACATAACCGCCCCCGCTGGCCGGGGGCGGTTATGTCGGGCATCCGAAGGGATTTCCGCACGGTACGTACATACAAATTAAACATAGACAGAAAGAATATCGCTCTCAAACTGGGCCAAACTGCACAGTGCTATCTAGACCCAAACTAAACATAGGTTGCAATATGGGATCTAGAAAGCGGATTTTTTTTCCAATAAGTACGTACATACCCTCCCCCAAACCGGGGCAAGACGGGGACACCGTGGTTCTCAAACCCGAGGGGGCCATCTCGAAACCGGTGATGGCCCAGGGTCAGTCGGGGTGCGAGGGATATGCTCCATGGGCAAACCTTGGACGAGGTCTCGGGTTCGATCCCAGGTTTTACCATGGCACACACCAATGACTTTTCGATGCTTTTCGAAGTTATGTGTCTCTTAACCGGAGATGGCCCAGAGTCAGTCGGGGTGCGAGGGATATGTTCTATGGGCAACCTTACACCCCGGCGTGTTAAGACCCGAGACGGCGTGCAGTTTTAGTCGGCTCAAGCCCGACATAACCGCCCCCGCTGGCCGGGGGGTGGGCATCCGAAGGGATTTCCGCACGGTACGTACATACAAATTAAACATAGACAGAAAGAATATCGCTCTATTTCATACGGATGTAAAGTGGTTTATATGTTGTTTATTATAAAAACGAAGTACGTACCTAACCTGCATACTGTAAATCATTATGATGGATTGATGATCGGGTTTTTACACAATAAATTTAGTTTCGTGATAAATAAAATAACTTTGTTATGAAATACATTTTTTGTTATTAAACCACAAAGGAAATGTTGCAGAATGTTTATAAATTTTATAGATATAAATATTCTGGGGTGCGACTGGTTGGATCACCTCCAAGTTTGGTGCATCCTGGGCAAGGGCCAGCTGACCCCATTGCACGAGGGGGTCGGGGTATGTCGGGCCTGCAAGGCCCTCGGAGGGGGGGGTGGTCGATCCAGGTACCCCTCTGCTGTTATCTGAAGGGACACTGCGAATGGCCCAGGGTCAGTCGGAGTGCGAGGGATATGCTCTATGGGAACCTTACACCCCGGCGTCTTTAGACCCGAGACGGCGTGCGGTTTTAGTCGGTTCAAGCCCGACATAACCACCCCCGCTAGCCGGCGGGGGGGTATCCGAAGGGATTTCCGCACAAAAAAAAATAAAGATACAAATATTCTAGGGCACGCCGCAATAGCGGCGGTAAGGCCAATGATGGGCATTGGCTAGAGAGGCGACACGGAAGCCTCTCGTACCGACTGACGCAGGTGATCTCCGGTAAGGGGAGCTTCGGGGACCACCTGCATCGGATCAGGAAGGAGCCAACGACTGAGTGTCATCACTGCGACGCGAGCGAGGACTCAGGGCTGCACACGCTGGCGGACTGCCCGGCGTGGGAGGCGCCGAGGCGTGACCTCGTGGCAGCCATCGGGGTGGGAGTCCTCTCGCGCGGCAGCATGATTGCGGCAATGACGCGGAGCGGGAGCGCGTGGGCCGCCGCCACCTCCTTCTGCGAGCATGTAATGCTCGCGAAGGAGATGGCGGAGCGCGCCCGGGAGAGATTTAGAACTCTCCCGGCCCGCCGAGCCCGCAACATGCTCGCCGCGCGTCGCAGGCGACACAGGCGCCGGAGGTCGCTAACGACCTCCGTCCTCCATGAGCGCAGGCCTAGGGGTGGCAGGTGAGGCCGCTTGTCAGCCCAGCAGAAGCAGGCCGGGACGTGGGGCGACTAGCGCCCCTCCCCCAAACCGGGGCAAGACGGGGACACCGTGGTTCCCAAACCCGAGGGGGGCATCTCGAAACCGGTGATGGCCCAGGGTCACTCGGGGTGCGAGGGATATGCTCCATGGGCAAACCTTGGACGAGGTCTCGGGTTCGATCCCAGGTTTTACCATGGCACACACCAATAACTTTTCGATGCTTTTCGAAGTTATGTGTGTATTTATCGCAGGTTTATAAGTGCCCGGTTAATGGCAATAGGCTCGCCACCTATTACATTGGGGCCTAAACATAAACTGGCGAAATGTGGGTGCTAGCACCTCTGCCTACCCCTTCGGAGATATAGGCGTGAGTTTATATTATGTTATGTTATGTTATGATTTACTAGCTGTACCCGCGATTTCGTTGGCGTGACTTTCGCTCTGGGCTTTAATTTTGTTTACGCGGAACCCTAGTACTTTTTTTCTAAATATCTAGCCCAATTTTTTTGAATTAAATATCATATAATATACAGTAAACAAAACTGTCCATCGTGTAAGCTATGAAAATGTGCGAAGTGAACGATTTCAACACTGGAGCGCGTTTTTATGTTCTTCGTGCTGCGTACTTTCTCTGCTTTCATCTAGACGTGCCATTAATTAGCCGGACTCGTATAATTTATTAGTTACGTTGTGTGCTCAGTCAGTTCGACGCACATACACCTAATTTACTGGTAATATCAGTTGTATCTCTACATAATTACAGAACCATATTTAAGCGTACATAAATTTGCGGTTGTCAAGGATTGCTATTACAGTGTTGGCTAATTTGAACACATACGTAAAGAATTAAAATTCACCCCCCATCTATCAGGCCCACCATAATATTCAGAGCCCAAGCTAACCTCACCTGCAGGCCCACACCTGCTGATTGACAGATGAGGCTCTGACGCGGGCTTCCCCTCGGGGTTGGGAGGGAGACAAACGATAGTCAAAAGATCTCCTCCTTTCCATCATTGATTTGGCCTATTTTTGAATTTATTATTGTTGTTTGGCATAAATAAAAATCTAAATAGATACAACTGGGATTGACACTGATGATGTTGACTGTGACAATTTCACTGATAACGAAATTTGCCATGATAACAAGACATGACACTGATCTGTTTCCCACTTTGGCTAACTTTCGACTACTACGAATACTTCCACTACACCATCCTATAGCAGCTATATCGTAATCATTTATTTATTAGGTATTATTTCGGTTCCCGATATATTGTTACAACGATCGTCGATATCTCGGAAACTACTGATCGAATCTTCTAGAAATTAAAACGCATTGTTAATGTCGAAGTACTCTATCGATCCGTTTAGAAAAATCCAGAAAAGTCAATACAAAATCACACGCCCTTTTGTCTACCTATACCAACTTTACCTACAAATCGCGATAAAAAGGGCATTCACCTCTATCGTCGGCACGACTGTGTAGGTACTTATTTTCTCGAACGCCCCAGTAAATACCTACTATTCTCGAACGCCCTAGTACCTTCCGGAATATTCTACCCCGCTTATTAAGAGCTATAAAAGGACGCCCGGCTATCGACACGAGGCAGTTAATTTTCGAAAGTGAAAGCGAACACATCTTACCGAAGTGAATCAAGAGAGTTATACCTGCGACTTAAGGAACTACTGTGGACTACTGTGAACTGCTGAGCGACTGGAACTGTTGAAGAGTACTGTGTGTGCTAGTTATTTAGTTGTCTAGTTTGTGGTGAGCGAATAAACCTCTTTGTTGTGTAAACGGCATTTAATTTGTACCCCGCGCACGTAACAACTGGTGTCAGAAGTGCGATGCCGTTATTACCACGTGAAGACGAAGGGCGTACTCCACGGACCAGACGTCAAGTGGAAATGGATGCTGCACGTCAACGGAGCCTTGAAGAGGAAGGGCATCAGGCCGATTCTGCTATCTCAGCGGGAACTACGGCAGCACAAGATGGAACCTCGTCAGATACCAACATGATGACGCTGCTGGCTTCTATGCAGCAGATGATGCAGGCCTCCTTGCAAGAAATACAGGCCAAACAAGAGGCCAGTCAACAGATGATACAGGCCAACCAAGAGGCTAGTCGACAGACGATGCAAGCCTCCATAGAGGCTAGTCAACAGACGATGCAGGCCTCCATGCAAGAGATGATACAGGCCAACCAGGAAGCTGTCATGGGTAAAATCGATGCAGGCATCCATGCACTGGGAGATAAAGTGAAGAACCTCGAAGACGACTTGCAAAGGCTGAGTAAGGAAGTGGCTTTGAAGACTAGGGCCATGGAAGACCGCTTGCAAGAGCTTGAGAAAGAGATTGTCAGGCTAAAAACCTGCGGACCTGTTGCCGTGACCTCACCATTAGTAGCGAAGTTCGACCTACCACACTTCGATGGAACTTCCTCGTGGGCAGCCTTCAAGTACCAATTTGAGATATTGGCAAAAACTAAAGCCTGGAGCAACGAGGAGTCCTTTATGGCCTTGACACTTGGATTACGAGGAGATGCCTTAGTAATACTGGAAACCCTGCCGCCTGAAAGTAGGACACTGGAGTCTCTGATGGAAGCATTAGACACACGCTATGGTGACAGGCACCTGGAGAAGGTCTACCGAGCGCAGGTATGGGAGAGGAAACAGAAAGCTGGTGAAAGCCTCCAGGAATGGGCTGTAGCGGTTGAAAGGCTCGTCCGTCGAGCCTACTCATCGACACCCGTGATGATCGAGCCCACTCTACTGGAGGCCTTCCTAAACGGTATACGGGACGCAGAAGTGAGAACTAGTGTGCAGTTGTGTCACCACCAGACCTTAAAAGAAGCACTGGCTTATGCCCTTGAGGTGGAAACCGTACGGCAGAACGCAGGGATAAGTAAGGTCAGGGAAGTCAAGGAGGTAGTTGCAGAGGTGAGGAAGCCGCGGTATGTCCCAACGTGTTATTCCTGTAGAAGAAGGGGCCATATCCAGTTAGAGTGCCCTTCGAGGAAACGGAGGAGGGTCACGGACGCATGGACCCAAGTGGAACATGGAGTCAGGGAGGTCAAGGAAGTAGTTGCAGAGGAGAGGAAACCGTGGTATGTCCCAACGTGTCATTTCTGTAGAGGAAGGGGCCATATCCAGTTAGAGTGTCCATCTAGGAAACTGAGAAGGGTCACGGACTCCTGGACCCAAGTGGATCAAGATGTTCCGTTAAAACTAAATGTCGCCAGGGCCGCAGGGCGTGCGCTGGCTGGTCGATATGAGGCCCCAACCATCACTATAACTCAAGTTGGCAATGCTGATGCTTTGTCACGAAGGCCGTGTGTCGAAGATTGCAAGCATTGTCAAAGAAACGAAGCCCGAGAAGAGATTAAAGTCATAAGGGTGAATGGACTTGACGACGAATGGACTGGAAGCAGTATGAAGAAGGCGCAAGAGGATGATGATGATCTGAAACCTATACTGCACTGGAAACAGCTTGGCAGCAAACCCCAATGGAGTGACGTATCTGCTTACAGTTCGACGACCAAAAGCTATTGGGCCCAGTGGGACAGCTTAGCACTGGTAGACGATGTCCTGTATAGGAAATGGGAGTCTAACGATGGTAAGGAAGTAACCATGCAAGTAGTGGTACCAAGAAGCAAGGTGGCCCCACTCTTACGGCACATCCACGATGGTGTTTCTGGCGGGCATCTCGGAGTCAAGAAAACCCTGGTTAAAGTGCGACAGCGGTTTTACTGGCTCCGTTGTCGGGAAGATGTCGAGGATTGGTGCCGTAAATGCACTGCATGTGCTTCGGTTAAAGGACCGCAGACAAGAAGCAAAGGAAAATTGAAGCTGTACAACGTTGGGGCACCGTGGGAACGTATCGCCATTGATGTTGCTGGACCTTTTCCAACGACTGATGAGGGTAACAAATACATCATAGTAGTGCAAGACTACTTCACTAAGTGGCCGGAAGTATTTGCGACACCCAACCAGGAAGCAGTCACTGTAGCCAAGAAACTAGTTCAGGAAGTGGTCAGTCGATATGGCGCACCTATGGAGATCCACTCCGACCAAGGACGGAACTTCGAGTCTGCTCTGTTTCAAGAAATGTGCAAACTCCTCGGTATAAACAAGACCCGTACGACTCCAGCGCACCCACAGTCAGACGGAATGGTCGAGAGGTTTAACCAGACGTTGGAAAATCACTTGGCTAAAGTTGTCGACGAACACCAAAAAGATTGGGACCAGTACATCCCACTGTTCCTGATGTCCTATCGATCTGCGGTGCATGACAGTACGGGACACACTCCAGCTAAAGTAAATTTTGGTCGAGAGATAAGGCTACCAGTGGATGCAATAACCGGCACGCCACCCGAAAGTCCTAAGCCCGTAACGGACTACGTGAGTGATCTTCAAAACCGGCTGGACGAGGTGCACAGAATGGTACGGGAAAACAATTTGAACACAGGTATAAGGATGAAAACCCGGTACGATAGAAATGCAAACACCAACGGTTTTGAAGAAGGAACACTGGTATGGTTTCACAACCCGCTACGCAGAAAAGGGAAATCTCCAAAACTTCAAGCTCGCTGGGAAGGACCCTATACGGTTGTCACAAGAATCAATGACATCACCTACCGCATTAAGAAGGGTCTTAGGGGAAAACCAAAGGTAGTCCATGTGGATAGGTTGACGCGATATCATGGAACAAATGATGCTCGGGACGAGCATGATTAAGAGGGGGGTAATGTTACAACGATCGTCGATATCTCGGAAACTACTGATCGAATCTTCTAGAAATTAAAACGCATTGTTAATGTCGAAGTACTCTATCGATCCGTTTAGAAAAATCCAGAAAAGTCAATACAAAATCACACGCCCTTTTGTCTACCTATACCAACTTTACCTACAAATCGCGATAAAAAGGGCATTCACCTCTATCGTCGGCACGACTGTGTAGGTACTTATTTTCTCGAACGCCCCAGTAAATACCTACTATTCTCGAACGCCCTAGTACCTTCCGGAATATTCTACCCCGCTTATTAAGAGCTATAAAAGGACGCCCGGCTATCGACACGAGGCAGTTAATTTTCGAAAGTGAAAGCGAACACATCTTACCGAAGTGAATCAAGAGAGTTATACCTGCGACTTAAGGAACTACTGTGGACTACTGTGAACTGCTGAGCGACTGGAACTGTTGAAGAGTACTGTGTGTGCTAGTTATTTAGTTGTCTAGTTTGTGGTGAGCGAATAAACCTCTTTGTTGTGTAAACGGCATTTAATTTGTACCCCGCGCACGTAACAATATTTATTAGTTAGAGCCCCTTTTGTCTGTTTGTAAAACCACGCATTCCAATTTGATGATATTTGGGGGAAAAGTGGCGTGATTTTAGTTGCCTTGCTTTTATCTCACAGTTATACAGTTGTAGCACTTGTATTGCTTACCACAATTAAAAGGACATTCTGACCATAATGGTCAACCCACATGATTAAATAATTTTATTACATTACAAACTCCGATACATTTGTTTGTAGTATGTATAAGCGTAGGCAGATTATCGATTTCTTTATCGTATACAAAATATATATGTCTGCATAAATGAAGGCGTGTCGTACTCCTCGGCTTGTCGTGACGAACAGTCATAAAACGTAACGACCAGTTCCTCTCCAGTTCGAGATTTAATAGAGCGATTGATTTTGTTCTCGCTTCTACTCACCTCGTAATAGCTTGCTTCAACCTATTTTTATCTAATTGTTGAATTACCTACTTAGTTAAAGGAATTGGTGCCAAAACGTATACTATTTTACTAGTCGAATTGTTTTGTTATCTCGTTTCAGATGTTTGAAAACTGAAATGAGGATATCGTAGTTTAATTCTTCTAGCAACGCGAATCACAAATTACTATACATACATAGTATTCACTCTAACTAAATAAATGTTTACGTAGGTTCACGTCTGTAATGAACTTTTTTTACTTCAATTCAACCCGCACATCTCGATTGCATATCCTACACCCAATTTATAATCTGATTTACCAATAAAACTTAATTTATAAATTTCAATAATATACTTATTTATTATTATTTGCAAGCATTTCGTTCCAGTGGTCGCTTTGATTGATCCGCGACGATTCACCAAGTTTTCCTACGATTTCCCTCACCGCTAGCAACTGGCCGCCTGCGCTCGCGCCGCCAGTTCTTGTGGTCAGCGAGGTACACGCACCGTGCGTTGTTCATTCATTTATTTCATTTCGACGATGCATTTTGATATCTTCCTTCGAACTTCAATTCTTCCTTTATGTGATCATAAAGTGTTGACCATTGTGCTTTCAGAGGATTTTAGTATGTGCTACTATTATGGTTTTACGTGTGCTATGTGCGGTTTACTATAGACTGTAATCATGTCTTTGGATATTATGTTTTTAACTAATGACAACTTGCGACGCATACGCAAGGAGCCGCTGGTGCTAGGGCTTCGGTACAGGGTATGGACATTCCTCTATTTTCTTTAAATTTTCATGCGTTATAATATAAGAAGCTGGTGCTATCTATCATTTATTGATTTTAAACTCATCCACTGTGAATAAATTCGATTTTGATTCACAGGCATGCATGTATCTGTTCAAAGTTATATTTGTTTACAGTTAGTTTTTAAAAACTTGAGTTAGTCATGGCGTTATCCCTGTACCAAATTTAGGCCAGATCCAATCCAATCCAAATTCAGCCGTTAGCGCGGAATTGAGTAACAAACATTCAAACATACAATTTTACTTTTACAATATTAGGTAGGATAGGATAGGTATACGAATTTTTCACTTAGAGATAGGAAGCGACAGAGCCCTAACCAGAACTACAAGTATCATTAAACTTTTCATGCAAGCCCGCCCGTTTCTTTAGGGGGTGTGAAACTATTTATTTTTAAGAGTGCCCACTCGGTATTGAGTAAGTAGCTTAGTGGTTAAGAAGTCCCTACGATCGAGGGTTCCGGGTTCGAATCCTGGCCATTACACTACCGACGTGAACCCACTCCTAACACAAGCAATTTTGTTTAGCTGGAGGGGTTAGAGGGAATAAGTAATTAGATTAGTAATTTCTGTTGCTAATATTCTTTATAAACAGAGAAAGCACGTATTTAGTTTTGACACATGAACATTTAGCATGTAGCAATCATGATATCAGCATAACAAAAAAAAAATAGGCTATGGCCGCTTGTAAAGTCAGATATACCGATCTTTAACGATGTTATAAAATCTGAATGAATTTGGTGAATTGTTTATAGATGACAAGTGGATTGATATAGGTACTATGCAAATCTCGCATCAACCGAGATACATTTCCGTGTGTCTAGGTATTTTATCAAACAAATATTAAAACATATTGAATCAAACATAGCTCACTTAGAATATACCATAACATTAAATTTTGTGTCCGTGGTGGTTTATCTGTTTATACGAAGTTAGCAAACGGGCGATAATAGAGGCAAATAGGTATATTTGTCTCTATTATCGCCCGTCTTTCGGGGGTGTGGGGCCGAACCTAGGCTTGGGTTGATGCTGGAGAAAACGGCTATCTCAAGCTCATATTAACACCACTTATATTGGAGGTGTTACCAATATTCGCGCAGCGCCTGCTACTATGGGCGTTGTGGCGGCAAGCACGCAGCGCGTAAGTGCTCTCCCAGGCCCACCGCCTGTGCAACGACACCTCCTTTCAAATGCCTCCCAGTACATCGGTACTTTTGTCGCGGACCACGCCAGCCATGACCAAGCGGAAGCAGAGTGCCAGATTGACCCGGTTTCTGAGAGGGAACGATGGAGGAAAAAGCGGCTGACAGGATGACGAACCCTGTCAAGACAACCCGCCTAGCTCTGAAAACAGCTTCCATCACTATCACAACCACCGTACGTCACGGGTACTCCCGTGACCAGCCGGAGGACTGACGCTGGTGAGCAGAACTACCGATATGATTACCGGTAAAAAAAGTAAAGTACTCAGAATTAAAGTCTGAGTCTACAGTTGTAAATCACAGCATATTTATACCACATGTAATTTGTACAGCATTGATCATAATCGTGACTATCACATTCATACCCATTAATCGTATTATTCTCAGAAACCGAACAGGAGAGGGTAATATAGTACGTAATTATGTTATATGTATATGTGTATTATTATGTATATGAATAGTTCCATTTCATTTAAAAATTTACGTATTATATTTGCAAGAAAATAATTCATTTATTTATAACATATTTTGGTCTCAACCGCCACCACTGGGGGTGTTTGGGAACAAATGTAAAATTTATATTTATATAAGCCGTGTTAGTTCCGTTATTTAGATTAGGTAGGTACGTCCCCAGACTACAGCTCCGGATTTTGTTACCCAACGTTTTTCAATAGGTCTAGACGACATTACATTACAAAGATGGCAGAGAAGTATTATCTGCCGTGGTTCAGTTAATTAAGCTCATATTGCAATGTTAGTGATCCCACCTCTTCCTTTGATAAATATTTACATAATAAGTATTTTACAATGACCATGAATAGAATACCTAACCGCTAGTTATCTGTGTGGTCAGGTTGATCTATTACTTATTGGATTCTATTAAATTACAAGTTCATATCACATTTTCTTAACGACTGTAAGAGCCCATACGGATATATTTGTTTCGGTCCTTGTACAATGTTTATGCTATGGATTGACAGACAGTAATAAGTGTAACAGTTGCTAGTACTAGTACACATTTAGGTGTGTATAAATGTGTTTAGAAATTGGTATCATATCATTTATCTTTAAGGTTAAGAATATACACTAGAGACGCAAGCGCAAGAGGGGCCTTTTTTTAACGTGGAAGCACCCACGGGCTTCACCCCATCTGTTCCAGCAATGGGGTGTCCTCCCCAAGCGTCCATTGCCGGGCACCCTGGCCAACAATTTATCAAAAATTCTAGAGCCATCCGAAGATTTGCTATATACCTAGAACCTAGAGGTAAAATCGAAAGATGTTAGGACATTTCTCAACAATTTCTCTCAAAATTAGTTACATGGCTTATAGGCACCATGTAACTAATTTTTGACAAGATGTTGACTAGGCAGTTCTTGCGTTCGCAGACTTATTTTTTTTAAACGTTGCAATTAAGCATCGCAATATACTTACAGTGAACGACATTTTGGTTGGCGCGTATGGAAGCAGAGAGAGTATCCGGCTAAGATCGGTATGCTTCGGTTTTTTAGAGCGTTATCTATGTCGCACATTATTCTGACAGTTAGTTGTAGACAGAAAATAAATATGGACACGACACTAAAATAAAAAGCTGACACGTACTATTCGACTAGAATATAAATCACTAGTTCAGTAGGTGACGGCCGTTTTAGATGGGTCTTCTTAAATTATTGTCATAATCAGAGAGCTCGATTTCACAGGTCGGCCATGTAAAAACCTAAGTTCCCACATATTCTTTAAAAAATATACTGCTATGAAATTATATATTGTATAATGTAACAGTAAATAATATTATATAATAAAACTCCTGAATGTACATTTACTTACAAATGAGGCATGGTCAGATTCAGTCTGAATATTAATTATTGATAACTTGAAAAATTTCAATTCCTGTATGCGATAGCTTCCTACTCCTTTGTCGATACCGAATACATATAGCAACACAGCACACTTGTCATTCGCTTTGTTTCCTTTTTAACACGGTTTTTATAACCAACAATCAATTCTCTCAAAAATTACACGACTTTAGAGGATCATACAAAACATTACGAAATATTCTAAATTATTATTTTACCTATATTGTGGGTAAAACTCATCCTACTATCGCCCTTCCTCTCTCGTATACGCTGATAGCCATAATCAGTTCATGATCAAACTACGCTTTACAAAATCGAAGTAAAGTCTATATTAGTCGGACTCTCTTTCCGACGCGGACGTCGGACATTATAAGTTAATGTCAACTATATAGATATCTTGGAGTATGTGTAAAGGTTATTAAAATATCATTCTATTATGTTACAGGGACTATCAAATGGCGTTGAAAACGACCAAAACACCGCGAACTTACATCCACCTGAGTTACCGCACAAAAGGCTGTCAAACAGCTCCACAACCTCCAATCAAAGTTACGACTCAACCGTGGAGTACGCGGTGCCGAAACACTCTTATAACCAACGGGGTGGGGGCTCTCTGCGAACGAGTGACCTCAGTGACATTTCTGATGTCACACCCTACGGGCAGCCGAAGATCACGAATCCCCTGTTCGGAGTCAATGCCGCGTCACACTACGCGCCCGGCGCAATACCCGCTTCGGCACTCGAGGTTGTTAACGACCAAAACAAACATTACGATAGACCAAGCTTACCAAACGGCGTCAGGAAAGCGCCCGAAGGCCAGGACAATGACGTCATCAAAAATGAGGATGCCCTAGACGGTAGGAATGAGTTGATCGTGAACCCCAACCAAATCGCGATCAGTGAGGGCGGCACCGCGACCTACACTACAGACAATAATGGTAAAATCAATGTTCATGTCACCGTCATGATTAACGCAGGTAATTATATGCATCCTTACGAACTCAAATTGACCGTAACAGCACATCTATATATCTATAGATACTTAATATATTCAGCACAGTTTATAACAAATTATATGTAAAGTTAATCTAACAATTTTGCACAGTGATGGTTTATATATAAAAGAAGGTTGGGACTGTGTGACGGTTTCCAGAATTGATACGCTCTCGAGGATGCATATTGAGGCAAGCAGTCTCTCTTTGTAATGTTGCATGCAGGTTTTAAGGCTCATTTATGCGGAGAAATTTTTAAGGTTCTTTTAGCGGTTTTGTTGCAGCTGTAATCTAATATAATGTACTGTTCCTGCGACTGCAAAAATGTTTAGCTGGAGTTAAGCTGGAACAGGTCAGCTAGTGCTATAATATATGAGCTGCAGGCATTAAGCAGGTCATTGATCACTCTGAAGAGCTCCCGGGGAACGTCCAATAGACAAATTACACATTGAAACAAAAAAGTTTTCAACGGATTTTGTCGCGATTTATTTTATTTTATTATTTACACTGATCCTGTAGTTTTCCAATAACCATCGCTGCTGTAAAGTAACCATGGTCACTGGAAAACTTCGGGAGGGTAAAAAATAAAATAACACATAATAAACCGCGATAAATTCCGCTAAAAATACTTTTATTTAAATGTGTAATTATCGTGTAAACTTTTGACAATATCGTTTTATTTGAAGTCGAATACAGAAGTTATCTGCGATGAACTAATTGATCTCATGATAACTACTTAACATTTAACCAATGACATGAAAAATTCATAACAGTACCAGTGACATGACGTCTCACAGGCCACTACTTTCAAAGTCAAGTTATGTTATAAAAAATATTTTAAATTTAAAAAATTGTGTTGAACTTCATCCGTTAGTATGCTATAGAAAATAGAGTCAATTGAATATAATAAAATATTTAAAAAAAAATAAGACTGCAACTAATAGAATAAACTCTTAGTTGCACTTTTCAGCTATTATTGCCATGAGATCCTTATTTTGGTATTTTAATATACCTTATACAAGTAATATGATACTTAGATCTTAGATACTTTAATATAAAAAATATGAAAATTCTGACAAGTACTCAATTTGGCCTATATTAAGGGTAATATATATAATAATACTATCAGTCATTCCAAGAGGAATTCCATTCCTTGATGTTAGGATGACTGACTGCCTACCCGCATTATTTTACTTTTTGATGGACATGGTCGATCCTTGACATTTCCTACTGTTTTTTGCCATTTAACACAAAAAAATAAACAAATAACAAATCATTATATTTTATATGAGATCTATAGTCCTTACAATATAGCTTGATCTCTGTGACAGATAGCTTCGAAACCGACGAAGTAACTTTGAACAAGCGTCATATTTACAATTTAATTTGTATCACCTAGATTTTGATTTTTTACGTGCCAGGTTTACCGCAATAGATATGTAATACATTATAAGATATAAAAATTCCCATCTTAAATGTACTTCGTGTTTCAATGGCCGTCTAGCCATTGAAACACAGGTGATATCTAAACTGCTCATAAATTGCAATTTAATTAACTTTAGTATATTTCTCTTTTGAACTACTACTATTATCGGAATTAATGTAGGTTCTCCTATTGTGAAAATAAGTACCTAATAATGTTACTACATAACTATTCTACACGTGAAAGAAATAACTTCCACGGATTTAATAGTCTCAGATTTATAATAACTTCGTTCGCTACATACCAGTGAAGAGAGCATAAACTTTATCTAATTACCTTCGTGTAAATGAGCCTTTATTTTGTGAATCATTTTATTGTTCCTTTTGTGATATTAGTCACATTCTGTATCAATTGTATGTTATTAGTGCACGTATCTTTTTACTATCACTTATTCTTCTATCACCTATGGCTGCACTATTTTTCTATCACTTCTCAATTATTTCATTTTCTAAATGTTATTTTAATAGCTACATTTATTTTTAGAGTAATATAATAGGTCTTTACCTATGAAATTGCCGAAATTTTCTTACAAATTCATGAGTTCGTTATTCCTGTAATTTAATAGCTATTTCCATTATTTATATTTTGTTTGAAAGTTGATTTCAAGATTTTACAACTCTGTATTAAATTTTGTTTTTATTGGCCGCTTGATGAATTAATTCGATCTTCAAAAACAGTACTTCCTTAATGCTATCCATTTTGATGATAAATTGCGTATTACTTAACACCTGTCACTTTTCAAAAATGTAATAAAAGTTGCTGTTTGTTAGCTTAATGTTGTCTCATTCATACACAGAAAAAAACATAAAATTTGGATTTGTCATTCCTACAAAAAATGCAAAAATGTTAGTACTGAAAATTGGGTTTCCTCCAATTTCTTCAAGAAAAACGGCAATTTCATATATAACGACCCAATATTATAGTACTCGGCGTTTTTGGGATTGCACGTCGGGAAGTAGAGTAAGAGTCTGGCTAAGACCGGCTTGCTTCGGTTTTGTAGAGCGTTCTCTCTATCGCACATCGTACTGCTATCTTAACCGGACTCTCATTCTTCTTTCCGACGTGCCAACCTAAATGCTGGTTACTGTACGTTCGATTTGCGTGATGTGTAAAGTCAGTACAAAGTTAAGCATTTCATATTTACAAGTTGCCAAAATAAATACATCACAATGCCGATTAAAACATTAAACTTGAGAAACATTTATGTAACACTACGCATATCTCGTAAATATGTAGATATTTCTAGAGGAAGACAGTTTTATATCTTAAAAATAGTAATTAGTGGTATGCGTTCTAGGTACACTCGCAGACTTGAAAAAGCAACGAGCTCAGATCAGGACGAACGGTAGCCCGGTGGAGAGTAGTCTTGCGTCGACGAACAACCACAGCCTGAATTCTCTGTCTGAAGTGTCCAAACAAGATATGCCGGTACAGTTGAACCCATTAACTCTCTCCCCGAGCACAGGCACAGTGCCCAGGTTCTCTGGCAACACCAGTGAGGTGGTTGGTGACTCCCGGTCCCACAGATGCTGTATTATAATGTAAAGACAATTATTGAATAGAGTTGATTATACAGACATGTTCTATAAGGTGCGTGTCAGCAATTGTGATGGTGGTAAGCGTACAAGTCT
Organism: Cybosia mesomella; assembly: GCA_946251805.1. Taxonomy (NCBI): domain Eukaryota; kingdom Metazoa; phylum Arthropoda; class Insecta; order Lepidoptera; family Erebidae; genus Cybosia; species Cybosia mesomella. The sequence goes on from OX276401.1 coordinate 22,982,772, forward strand.
GATTGTCATTCCAAAATAATTTTTTGAACGGCTTTTGATCCGCCCGCACGGTTGACTCTTTACGGTTAAAACATCACCTAAGAACTGTATGATGGTACGGCTAGCAAGGAAAGTTTACACAAGCTGAAATCTGAGTGTAAGTTGATCAAAGTCCAACTCAATAAAATTGTGTTTAGAAAAGAGAAATGTATTCTGCTCTGAAAACTTGGTGATCTTGTTTTTGTTTTATCTCAATCTAAACTTCTGTCATCATCATTCTCGAGATGAGATGTCTCATAAAAAGTTCAAAAATTCAATAGGAAGAAAAGGAATTGTCAATTTCTATATCAATTAATCAAACTATATCACTAGAAATGTAAAAAAATATTGGAATAGGTATATGAAAATAACTTCGTTTGATTTAAAGATATTTTTATGGTCATCGTATACATATATATATCGTCATACAGATTTACCTTCAGTCATCTATTGATAATATATTCTCGTCAGTTAACGTTTTTTTTTATTAGAATACCTTTTATGACGTATATTAGATTCAAACAAGACTACCAATATCGGAGTCTACAAAGTCAAGTTAATTACAATAATCGTAAGAAAAAGAAATATTCGGGAATTAGGTATTTGTATTTGCTATAAATTTGCATGTGTTAAACAACTTTCATTGCTATCTATACTTGATGTTTATTTTTGATCTGTGGCTAAAACTGACAGTAGACAGTCAATCGACGGCCGTTGGTCCAGGATAGAAAATTTTATCTAATATATTTGATTGTTGCCGATCGAGAATTGCCATTATTACTCTCAAGGCGAGGATTGCCAATGGCTGGATTACAGTGTGATAGATAAATAAGAGCTCAACAATTTTAGGGATAAGGAAACCTGTGCGGCTGCTATTATTTTACGTATAGTTAAAATGTGAATCCTATAAACGGTTATTGTATTATATTCAAGATTTGTATCATAATAGTCCTCGTGTAACGTGTTGCCGACATTCCGTTATATTCATTTGTATTATTTTATTGTAAATAGATTTGTATTGTAATTTGAATGTTTCAGTATTCTTTTGAGTGGAATAGGATCAAATATATTTTTACTGTTATATTACAATGTTACATAAAATGCATAATAAGCATTTTGAACAAAAAACACTGAACGCATTCATAAATCGAAGCGATGTGCAGTGCCTCAATCGCTGATCTATGTTGAACATAATATAATTTGATTTTATTTAAACATATCTAATAAATTATTATAAATATTTTTAAGTAAATTATACATACTATATAATATGGGACTAGAGTGAAAATATTATTTAAATGTTATTGTAGAGCTGTTTGTTGAACTAACTGCCTTAGTTTTCGGACCATTTTGTGGCAATAAACTAATATCACTAGTTGTAATAACAGATTAACATAAGTACTTAAATTGGTATACTTTTATAAACGTATAGACTTTCCACAATTTTAACTATTACATTCACCATAGTACAGGGTGATTTTTAAGCTTAAATCTTGTGATGCTATAAATTATTTCTGTATAGAATTTGTCAGTTTTATCCAAAAAATCTACATCTAACTGGAGCGGCAACCTTTCTTTTTATATTTTATGTTACTTTAGCATATATACTACTAAAATATTGATTTTTACTCTACACATATCAGTAGCACATCACAGTTTAAGTTAATAATTTCCTTAAAATTCATTCTGTATATTCAAAACAGTAATGTTCACCTTAAAATGTATACAACATTAGGACTTTTAAACTTTAAAAGTCTCATTTTGTTATATATTTACTTATTTAACATTTTAATCTACTACCTGCATAACTCAAAACTTCTATACTACCTATGCAAAATTAAAATTAAATTTTTACTTTGTGTTTTAGAGTTGTTCATGTTGAAGTACTTTTTGTCTACAGACTGGATTTGTTATGTAGGGTAAGTATACGTTCGACAGGCGTGTGCGACACACAATGGGAATGTTAAAAAAGGAATTGATATTTAAACTTGTTGATCTTTATATTTTCGAGAATATTATAGGAATTAGTTGTATGTTTGACCTGCCATGATTTCTTCTGATAGTCTTATGAATTCAATACTTTCTAATATTTTTACTGACGGTGTAACTACATTAAAACTGTCGTGTGGAGATCAGATGGTAACCATTCCATAGAAAACCAAGGGGTTTAACCCTTTTAACTCCAAAGTACTATGACGATATAAAGTAATTTGTTTCTTTTTACAATTAAATATGACAAATCTAAGTGTTTTAAATTATCACGAAACCATTAATTGAATATATTCTAGACATTACATTATAACAAAAAAAAAATTGTCATAAAATGATAAACTAACAGCTCAAGTTTTGTCGGTTTATAACTTTAGATGAAACTCAACCGGCGTGGACGGAACTTCTTATCATTTGTATCAGTCAGACGTAAATATTAGTAACGAAACGGTCGTTTGTATTGCTGTAATACTTATGGGTTTTTGGACATGGCGCCAGCTTCACGAGGGTATTCTTTGTTCACCTTTCTGGTCCGTTCAAATGTTATAAAATTATTATAGCTTTATAATGTAAAACAGTCATCATCGTCCGAGCCTCCGAGCCAATTGGAGACCGAGAACCGACTGCCATCTGACTACTACAACTTACTAGTGATTCAGAAGTTCTGCAGTTACATAGTAGTATTGCTAAAAAGGTATTAATTATAAATTAATATTATTTAGTACTGTACGTACCAGATTACAATGTAATAATATCTAGTCTAAAGTACCACTGTTGTCGCACACGCTCTTTGGTTCTGCGTTTGGAATCAAAATACTGCTGACGGTTGACAGAGCGAGGGGGCCACGGCATTTGTGCTACTAATTCGTTTCTTCGTCCATATGTTACAGTAATGTACGAACACTTTCTCAATCATTGATCTGTTGTCCTTTGTTACTTTGTTGCGATAGAAATATATATTAAATGGACACAGCTGTTATGTTCAAAGACATCAAGAATTTAAAAAGCAAAAACTCATCATCTGTTGAATAATTTTCACATGATTAAATTCAAAGTGGTGGTAATTAGTATAGTTATGTGGCAGAGGACATGTATTATTAGGGTCAATTAGCGGCCGGCAGCGGATTCTTGAGGCAAAATAACACTTTGAAAAACCATTTTGAATCTTATCTACGTCAGTTAAAATTAATAATTCAAAGGCAAAGGAAGAGTAGCGCCGTGAGACTGTACGAACCTTCTCGCAACTACTTCTAGTAACAAATTCCGGCCGCTGCTCTTTCAGTACACTTAAATTTTGCCAAATCCACATACTGTGTAAATGAAAGTAAAGATGAAAATAAAGATATAAAAAAATGTTAGGTTTCCATTGGTAATCAGAATGCATGCTGGCTGCTGTACCTATGCGATCCGACTGAAGGATACTTACAGAAAGTTTGTTGCTTTTAAATAAGTTAACTTGTACTACCACAATTTGTTGACTACTGGTAGATCGAACTTTTAAGTAGCTGAACCACATTACTGCATTACTTGTAATATATGGATGCGTAGTCGAGTGCCTTTTTATTTCTTAGAGCTAAATACTCAATGTGTGCCAATATTTTTGTGTTTTTTAAGTTACATTGCACAACTTTTTAGATGACACGAAAAATACCAAGCTTTGCAAACATGAACATGAAAAATACAATTAATTTATATATGTATTAGCAATCATTTGTTTTTATTTTATAAACCGTAATACATTCATGGTAACACTGTTGAATTTTTATCAGTTATTTGCCCTTTCTTTAATAGTAGTGGTAACCCTCCCTACCTAGAAATATGTGAAATATTATGGAATGTGTGAAACATTATTTTAAAACCAGTGTTCATTATATTTGTTAGGTGAATGTGACAGGTTGACATTCCACTTCACCCTATATTTTCTGTTGGTCAAATTTTCCAAATAGACTTAAAAATGAAAATAATAATTATCATCACATTCCGAATATTTGCTCGCGTTACGTTGGGTTTTCGTGTACCTACTAAAAGAATCGTATTTTTTTAGGCAAAAATAAGTCTAAGTATATCACTTCAGGGCGCATAAATTATGTGCAAATATATTAATTCTATTGCTGCTTGAAATAATGACTCACGAACAAATAAATGTTTAAAATTAGACCCTTTTCAGACCTGAGCGGTATTCGCTGCCGCTGTTGTTAAAAGTAAATACCGCGAGGGTTTCGCTAAAAAGTTCCGCGCCTAGAGCGGAATAGTTGGTAGGTACATATGTAGTAAACAGTAGTATTACCACCAATACCGCATACCCGCTCGGTTTTCTTTACCGCAGACGGTAGCGAATACCGCTTAGGTGTGAATAGGCCTTAATAAGAGTACTCATTATTATTTACATTCATATATTTTAGTACAAAGGGAAACAATTACTGACTCACTTCACTGTACCTAATTAATATCTACTATGCTCCAGCGCCTCCAACCATTTGAGATTCGAATAAATTGCGATTCTTATCAATCGAAACTTTGAGAATTTGACCAATTGACTAAAAAGGGGTTCGTATATCTTGTTGAATTTTATATTTATATATTTAACTTAAGCTTTCGAATTGTATTTAACAGTAGAGGTCATAGTTCCCATCCAGTAGCAATTCATTCGTCCATATCTTAGTCATTAGAAGTAGCTATTTCGTAAATTGACTTTATCTTCAGTACTTAAAAAGTACTTAAAGGTTTATATATTATAACATATAGAGGCAGCTGTCCGAATATATCAAATACTATACTGAAATAAAATATATTTATAGACATATTAGACATAAAAAGCAATATTGAATGGCCTTATAACTAAGCACAATACATTTCCGTTTTTTATTACAGTATTATTCTTGAAATGCATTTTATAATAAGTAGATACAGCTCTTACAATTCATAAACGCATTTTTTATTATTATTGTATCACTTAATTGTCAGTGTTGCAAGGAATAATTTTTGTTGGTTCTAATTTTAATACTATTTACAAAAGAATGCTCATACATAAAAGTCGTAGTTAGTGAACATAATAAGCATGTGCATGTTCGCTAAATACAAACGAGAGCTAAGAACTATTATTTGACAAATTTGTTAAGAACAAAATGCTTAAATCAAAACTATTAACATAAATTCATCATTATTTGTATAAATGTTACAATAATTTTGTGTGTCTGATTTATTACTAAATATTTTGCGTGATATGTTCTTTTTCAGTTTTGCTGGCAGATTGTCTTGCCAAGAAATACGTTTTAATGATACCAATATTTTAAGAAGGTTTGACCGCGGCATCTATTTTCGCGGCATTTATTTTACTAACTGTCAAGAACGGTAACTAAAAGTTCTTTTACTACAAAAAAATCCCAAATTGCTATGAACACTCCGCATAGTAATACATTTCAATATCCAATTGAGCTGGAAGTAAAGCAAGACAAAGTTTAATTATGTATTTTTGTGAATTTTTTGCGGAGGCTACTTTTTTTTCATAAATAATATAAATACATTTCCTAGGTGGCATCTAGACCGAAAGTAAACATAGCTTGTACGATGGGTTCTAGAATGCTGATAAAAATATTTACATACTTGAAATAAAACTATTTTTAACGGATTCTATCGCGATTTATTTGATGTTATTTTATTATTTACATTGAACCCGACGTTTCGGTTGCTTTTCAGCCATGGTCATGGGGAGACTGTATTTACATACTTTTTCAAACACAGGCACATACATAGGAACACCCAACCCAATGCAATGATTACATAGTTTTTTTATGTGCTATTTGTTAGACAATACTAAGGTGGCAAGCAAGTACATGTTACGCCTAATGGCGCTAACCGGTGCCACATTTCTGACCCTCCTTGACAAGAAAGTAGCGAACCTATTCACCAACTGAAACACAACACTGGGTTATGTGTTTTATCTATGATTTATGTACTGTAGAAGCTGGACGGTACCCTCCTAACTCCAAACTAATGAAGAATTCCGTTATACTCATTGAAAATGACTTTTTTCAACGAGTTCGACAGTCTGTGGAAAAAGTCACACCAACATTCTAATAAACTTTGTATTCTAACTATAAGTCTAATTTACTCTTATGTTTCAAAATATAAGATCATATTTCAATGCTAACTTTTTGGTGAAGTTGGTGTTGATTTGTTTTATTATGCGATAGTGTTAAGGACTTGGTCTAAACTAAATGATATAGGAATATTGAACAGTGCCTGTTGTCAGTCTTGCCTTAGTAACATGTAGACTCTCTGTTATTTTTTTTTTGTTATTGTCGTGATCCTTTGTACATATGTAGGGAGATACTTGTATTATTATATATAAAAAAATCTAAATGTGTATCATTGTATTGTTAAGTGGCAGCTAATACATGGTTCTAGTAATTCATGAGTATGCTGTGAACTTCATATAATTTTTTATGCATGTGTGCGAGATATATAATTAAATATTCAAATAAATTGAAAAAATTCGACTCACACAGACTTATATGAAAGACCTTTTCTCTGAAGTTAGATTTAAAAAAAAGTGAATTTCGGGAACTTACTGCGTGTTTGATTCCTGTGACTTATTTTACCGCGGTTACTTGTACTGTTATTTATTCTGTGCCGCGGTAAAAATCTACAGGTTAACAAAAAAACATAAAAAATATAAATACGAAGAAATACTTTTATAATGACGTAGCTTACGATGTACCCTTTTTTTTTTTTTTTTTATCGTGCGGAAATCCCTTCGGATACCCCCCCGCCGGCCAGCGGGGGCGGTTATGTCGGGCTTGCACCGACTAAAACCGCACGCCGTCTCGGGTCTTCAGACGCCGGGGTGTAAGGTTACCCATAGAGCATATCCCTCGCACCCCGGCTGACCCTGGGCCATCTCACCACTAACAGCATCGCTCATCCTGTCTCCTCTGAAAGCAGAGGAGTACGGAGAGCGATGTGTTCCCGCCACGTTGGGTATTGGCCGACGATCAATGCCAACCCTATGAAAGGGTGAAGGTGAAGCCATTGACCGCCGCCCAGGGTGTACCGGCCGCTCCGATTCCGTTCCCCCCGGACTGCAGCGGGATCGGAATCGGAGCGACACTCGAGGAGGTAACCCAACACACACCCCATCCAACACACACCCCGCTTACGATGTACCCAATCATTATATATCTAGAAAGCATCTTATGTTTGATCGAAGGATAGCATTAAAACACTAGGGGCGCAATACATTCTGCTGTTGAGCTGAGAGTGCACTACATGATTACCTACAATTCACGCGCAATTTTTTTTTAAATTGAATACCCTTGAATTCTTTTTTTGGTGATTCCTCCGTTGCTAGACCGATTTACAATTTTCTTTTTCTGTCTAAGCCAATAGTAAGTTGCACATTTATGGCGTCAAAATCGTGTTCTCAATATTGATTATTTTGGAGAAATCAGATTTTGAAATTTTTGAAGGGCCTCCCGGGTATCAAGTTATATTTACATGCCAAGTTTGGTCAAAATTGATCGAGTAGTTTAGGAGGAGTAGCGTCACAACCGAAATACACAGAGTGGAGTATAGAGAGCTTCTCGCTCGACTTCGTCTCACTCTCAGCTCAATTATTATTATCCCAAATTGGTAACTTTAAGAAAAGTTTCTTTACATGTTTGCGTTCATAGTTGCCAACAGGAATTGATTGCTAATCATAAATTGCTAGAACTGTAATAATCTATATAAATATATAGCTATTTATTATAATCAATTGTTGCAGTATTTGTATAGAAGTTACGTCACAACTGTTGCGTCATCAGTGTTATCTCTTGTTGAATAGTTCCTCTAACACATCGCAGTACATAATCAAACATTTTGTAAGTAGATTTTTCGAATTTGATCAACAATAAAGTATATCCGCCTAAGTAATTTTGCAAATTAAATATCCAAATGCAAACACAAAATGTTGTATTAGCTATTTTGAGCGCATAGAGTGCATTTTTAATAAATTATGTCGAATCGACCTTGCCTGATCTTACTGTTACAAAAATAAAACTAGCAATTTCTATTGCAATGGCAACTTTTTAAAAGGTACTTACTGAAATGAGACAATGTCAATAAGTAGGTACTATGATATAATTTTACGGTGGAAATTAATAAACTATCTAATCTTATATCTAAAGATCTCGACTTTCTAAAGATGATAGATTTCAATTGTCGCGATGTTTGCTATCGCGATGTTTGCTATTTCATGTTTGTCTATTCGATGACACAGAGATGTCACCAAATCTGTCGTCAGCGTATTTGACAATAATTTTAAAGTGAAACTAGATCTTTAGCCTAAAGATTTCGAATTTCAAATATTATTCGTTCTGGCTGTTTTCTTTAATTGGTTCAAAGTTTAATAAAATCGACCATATTATAACCCTAGATCCAAAGATTTGATTACTTATTGATTTCGGCCGTGATTTCTAGGAATGTATCAGTTGATTTAAATGTATCTATTTAAGTTGAGATTTAAATCGCGTGATGCCATTAAATCATATGATCTATTGTTGATTTTTTTTTATTTATTTCTCTATTGCGTGGATTGAAAAACTGGTGATATATGAGTGCAATAAACTCTACCTACCCCTTCACCGAAATACAAGTATGAGAGTATGCAATCTGGCAATAATGGTAGGTACTATTAACGGATGTAACCAGGTTTAAGTTTAGGAATCTGCAATCGATACCACCGCGTACCAAGCGCTTCGTTTATTGCTTTCTTTGTCGTTCGATAAAGTACCTACTGGAATGCTACACCCGCAAACGTTCCCGTTTTCCTACCATCCCGGGTTATTCAACGCGGCATGAAAAAGCACTTGTCGTTAACGTCAAGGTTCTGGAATGGTGGCCACTACTTCTGAACTACTAATCAAACATAATACTTAAATCAAAACCACGAATATGTGCAATAAATGACACAGTCAACACGAGTCCAAGAGATTTCGTAAAAATATAATCTACCTATCTATACACATAAGTATAATCTATACACATAAGCATAATAAAACAAAGTCCTTTTAATGATGACCGCGGTTATCGTTTATCCCGCATGATAAACTCAAAAACGGGTGGACCGATTTTCATGATCTTGAATTTTTTAGATGTCTCCGCCTATACTGTGCCTTTTGTGGTTCTTTTTTTCGGAAACCGACACGGTTACTCCGCCGGCCAGCGCGGTTATGTTGAACTCGAACCGACCAAAACCTCACTCCGTCTCGTGTCTGTAATGCCAGGGTGCAAGGAGACATTCACGAAATAAATTCAGATGATAGATAACCAACATAACTTGATTCTAATGCGGAACGAAGTTTGCCGGGTCAGCTAGTAAGTAGGTACTATTTTAAAATTCTAAATTAGGTGTGTCTGTACATAGGAGATATAAAAAAAAACTTGGGTTAGGTATGTTAAATGAACGATTCCGAAAACAATTTTTTTTTACTTGCTCTGTTTATCTGTTCGTTCGCGATTGAGGTAAAAACCACTGAAAGGATTTTGATGCAATTTTTTCTATTAGAAAGGTCTTAAAACCTGCTGTAATTAGAACCGGAGATATGACCAAAATACAATAACCGACCTCCGCGCGGGCGGAGCCGAGGGCATCAACTGGTTTACTTTTCAAAAAGAACTATATCCACACGCACACCATTAATATTCATGTGAAAAAAAAATACACTAAGACAGAATTATGTACGAAGCACCGTGCGGTTTTAGTCGGTTCGATACCGACATACTCGTTCTTTTATTACGCCATTATTTAAGCCACGTCTTATTTTTTTATGATAATAAAGAGATAACACTTTACTACGGATGAAGTTACTAAGCGCATGACGTAAATAAAATTTATGTTCAGGCGTTTTAATTGCTTTTATTAATCACTTAATGCTTCTTAAAGCTGAATAAAAAATATAAATAATAAAATATAATGATAATAAAAAATATATGTTTAAGTAAAGAATATTAAACCATGAGAACTTGAAAGTGGTCAGCCGTCCTGATGTTAGAATGGCTGAGCATTTTTTTTTTTTGATAGGTCTTGATACTTCTTACAGCAAAGGTAGCTAATAGGTGTTAAATCTTTAAATAAAGCTTTTTTTCTTAAATATTCTACCTACGTGGTCCCATTTTCATGTCTCGTTTGGTCAATCTGATGATATCTCAAATGATGATACCTCAATGGATCAAAATTCACTCTGTTGCACCTTACCTTGAATCTACTTAATCTTTTTACCGTTGATTTCCCTATAATACCTTTATTTCCTTCCATTTCTAACGTGCTATTTTTAACTTGTTCCTATTTATTTTCGTTTTTAGGGTTCCATACCCAAAGGTTAAAACGGGACCCTATTGCTAAGACTCCGCTGTCCACCTGACCGTCTGTCTGTTATCAGGCTGTATCTTTTGAACCGAGATATTTTTTTTTTATTTTTTTTTACCCGGCCGAATTTTGTGACAAATTTGTGTCATCAAATTTCTACCACCAGTAGAAATTTGATGACACAAATTCTACATAGCGCTGTCTAGACCAAAAGTAAGCATAGTTTAACTAGCTTGTGTTATGGGTTCTAGAATGCGGATAATCAAACTTATGTACCTTTTTTTTTTTTTTTTTTTTTTTTTTTTTTTTTTTATCGTGCGGAAATCCCTTCGGATAACTTGTTTATTTTTTATAAATAAATACATATTATTCATAGAAACACCCAGACCAATACCAATCCGCATATTCATGGATACAAATATTTGGACTGAGCGGGAACGGAATTCGCACCCCTTGTCGTAGCAGTCGAATGCACTACCACTACGCCACAGCGGCCGTGGCAACAGGTAGACGACGCCTTCACAGAATATTTCGTTGTATATTCACTTCAAAAATAAATAATTAAATTAAGGGTAGCTCCCATTGTATAGATATCGATACGGAACCCTTTCGGGCGCGAGTCCGACTCGCACTTGACCGGTTTTAAAAGAAATCTGCACTGACTTATATTTTTTTTTTATCCGTGCGGCAATCCCTTCGGATACCCCCCCGCCGGCCAGCGGGGGCGGTTATGTCGGGCTTGAACCGACTAAAACCGCACGCCGTCTCGCGTCTTAAAACGCAATCCAAAGCAGCAAGATGCTGAAAGTAAAGATTCTAAAAGCTCATAGTCTAGTTTCAAACGTCCAAATCAACGCCATGAATGACTTTCTGATGGAAATGTAGAGCTAAATAGTATCTACGCACCAAGCTAGTTATTTAGTGACTACATAAATAGGTACCTACAGGCCTATAAGGAACATTTTATGAAGTGACAATGATCTCAAATCACATAGTCGTAGGCAAGGTTATATTACGTAATTACAGAACAAGGTTCAGCTCTCATAGAGATAAACCAGTTTCAAGTGTAGCCCAGCTGTTACATCTTCACATTTTTTAAAATGTTAATTACAGTAATTTGACTTAGGTACCTATTTATAGATCGTAGAGACGTGTGCGTAAGCTAACTATTCTTATTAGTTCAGTCAAAATAGACAAAAATAAGTCATAACTTGGGAATAATTCGTATAGAGCTGAAAATTGGCAGAGACGTTAAATACATCATTATAAATAAAATGTCTAAAATCCCCATCGATCCTACTTCTGCAAAAAAATTTATTCAAGGTCAAACGTACAAAATTAAGGTTTTTTCCATTTTTCTCGAAAACGGTAAGTTTTATCGTGAAAAAAGGTCAGACAAAGTTGTAGATTATACAATTCTCTATAAAAATGGTCGGTCCAGTCACCTTTTCTCTTACGACTTACCATTCGTGAGATATCGCGGTTTTAATAATTAGAAAATTCATATTTTACATACGAGTAATGCTGCCTGTACACGTCATCAGACGTTCAATATAAATGAAAATAAGAAACTATTGGTTTGTGTTACTTACCCAATAAAACTTGTATAAATTGAATGAATATTTTAAAATAAACTAAAGAAGTGGGCGGTTGGGGATGAATTTTGGGAGCATGATAAAAGCTCTCAGAGGGTCCCCAGTTACATTTTGATTGCAGACAAGGCGGATGTATCAGTTGCTCTGACATATTTATTCTTGCTGTGTAACGCTAGCATAATTAAGTGATATTTTAACATAGTTGTGCGTTGAATCTGTGTCAATTATAACGAGCTTTTGCATTTATTTCCTAATTTGACCTGAAACCTATCTTACGGTTTATCCAAGCTCCCAGAGTCGCGGCTACTAAGTACTCTTAGGGTGACAAAGCCGGAATTAATTATTAGCCCGAATTGAGACTGATTTCGGGAGTGACTCGAACACCTAAATTTCCTTAACCACTCCCGCGATCTTGACCAAATTTACCACGGTGATAGTGTGGACACTGAGGAGTGTTATGAAGCGAGATGGTTCATGTCCGATGTACCATTGAGGAATAATCACCGAAAACGAATTCACGAGCGCGCGGCCTTAGCTAAGCGCGCGACCGTAGTAAGATGTCTTATTTTCAAGTATAAGAGTCCTGTTCGCTCAGCTCAATTTATTTCAGTCGCACCCTGCACTGAATTCCTAGTAGGTATAGTTACCTTTACCTCTACCTATACTTACCTCATAGGTGGTGCGGAAATTTGTGCAAATTATGTAAAAAATGAATTTTCTAATTATTAAAACCGCGATACTTATCTCACGAATGGTGAGTCGTAAGAGAAAAAGTGTCTAGACCATTTTTGTAGAGAATTGTATGATCTACAACTTTGTCTGACCTATTTTTACGATAAAACTTACCGTTTTTTTTTTATCGTGCGGAAATCCCTTCGGATACCCCCCCGCGTGCCAGCGGGGGTGGTTATGTCGGGCTTGAACCGACTAAAACCGCACGCCGTCTCGGGTCTACAGACGCCGGGGTGTAAGGTTGCCCATAGAGCATATCCCTCGCACCCCGACTGACCCTGGGCCATCTCCGGTTTCGAGATGGCCCCCTCGGGTTTGGGAACCACGGTGTCCCCGTCTTGCCCCGGTTTGGGGGAGGGGCGCTAGTCGCCCCACCGTCCCGGCCTGCTTCTGCTGGGGTGACAGGTGGCCTCACCCGCCACCCCCAGGCCTGCGCTCATGGAGGACGGAGGTCGTTAAGCGACCTCCGGCGCCTGAGTTGCCTGCGACGCGCGGCGAGCAAGTTGCGGGCTCGGCGGACCGGGAGAGTTCTAAGTCTCTCCCGGGCGCGCTCCGCCACCTCCTTCGCGAGCATTACATGCTCGCAGAAGGAGGCGGCGGCGGCCCACGCGCTCGCGCTCCGCACCATTGCCGCAATCATGCTGCCGAGCGAGAGGACTCCCACCCCGATGGCTGCCACGAGGTCACGCCTCGGCGCCTCCCACGCCGGGCAGTCCGCCAGCGTGTGCAGCCCTGAGTCCTCGCTCGCGTCGCAGTGATGACACTCAGGCGTCGGCTCCTTCCTGATCCGATGCAGGTGGTCCCCGAAGCACCCCTTCCCGGAGATCACCTGCGTCAGTCGGTAGGAGAGGCTTCCGTGTCGCCTCTCCAGCCAATCCTCCATGATGGGCCTTACCGCCGCTATTGCCGCTATTGCGGCGTGCCCTGCGCTTGGTTGCCCAAGTCGTTCCTTCCACTCCACCACGATGGCCTGGCGGAGCTGGGACTGCACGGCCTCGATTTCTCGAGGCTCGGGGTTCCATCCCTGCTCCCGCGCCTCCTTTCGCCACTGGTACAGTTGCGAAAGGGCTCTCGCTTCCAGGTCCCATGGCGGAGTTCCGGCAAGGAGACTCGCCGCCTCGAAGGAGATCGTGCGGTACCCTCGGATGACCCTGATGGCCAGAACCCGCTGCGGAGCGCGCAGCATCCGCACAGTTCTGGTCCTCAGGGCCTCCGCCCATATTGGGCACCCATACAGGGCCATGGACCGCACGATCCCCGCGTAGAGTCTCCTGCAGGAGTCATCGGGCCCCCTCATGTTGGGCAACAGCCGAGCCAGAGCAAGAGCTGTGCCCTTCAATTTGGGGGCCAGACTTCGGATGTGCTCTCCGAAGTCCCATCGGCCGTCGAGCACGAGCCCCAAATATTTCATTTGGGGCTTGATGCCGATGCGATTTCCTCCCACGATGAGACTGGATCCCTCGGGTGGCTTGCTCCGAGGCCCATGGAAGAACAGGGCCTCGGTTTTATGCAGGGCCACCTCGAGACCCAGCCGCCGGATCCGCCTAACGACTTGGGCAACCGCGGTCGTGGCCTTTCGGGTCGCTTCGCGGTACGTCGCCCCGCACGCCGTCACGAGCGTGTCGTCCGCGTAGCACGTGACGGCGGCACCGCCTACGAGCTCACCGCGAAGCACCCAGTCGTATCCGATGTTCCACAGGAGCGGCCCCAGGACCGATCCCTGTGGAACACCGCACGACATTTCACGCCGACCGAGACCGGTCACGGTTGGGTAGATGACGGCTCTCTCCGTCAAATACGCCCCGACTATGCGGCGGAGGTAGAGAGGCACTTCGTGATACACGAGCGCCTCCCTAATGCAACTCCAGGGCAAGGTGTTGAACGCGTTGGCGATGTCCAGGGACACCGCCAACATCACCTCACCCCGGGCTACTGCATCCTCCGCCAGAGCCCTCACGCGCATGATGGCATCCACGGTGGAGCGCCTCTGGCGGAAGCCATATTGGCCATCCGCCAGGTCCGGCCCCACTCTTGAGAGGTGCTCGACGAGGCGCTTCGCAATTACTCTTTCAAAGAGCTTGCACACCTCGTCGAGCAACACTATGGGCCGGTAGGCGGACGGCGAGTCCGCCGGGCGCCCCTCCTTTCGGATGAGGACCAGTTTCCCCGTCTTCCACAATTTCGGAAACTGGCCCCGCTCCAAACATGCGCTGAGAAGCCCTCTCAGTCGGGGCTCGAGAGCGTCGTCGACTAGAGCTAGGACCCACGCTCGGCCTGGAATGCCGTCGGGTCCCGGGGCGGTGTGTTTGGCTCTTAGCCTTCTCACCGCCAGCTCTAGTTCTACCCAAGTGACCTCGGGCACGTAGTCGTCTTCCACGTCGGGCGCCATGCGCAACCGAGGCGGAGTCATCTGCGGTGGAACATGTTCCACCGCCCGCGCTGGGAACAGGGAGCCAACAACTCCTCCGAGCAGATCCGGCTGGAGACACCGGGTTAACGGCGGGGCCTTGGGGCGCAGCTTGCCCCTCACCATCCGGTAGGGCCGCCCCCAAGGGTCCCGCTCCAGCGTCTCCAGCAGCTCGCGGAAGGCGTCCCGTTTGGAACGCCTTATCTCCGCTCGGAGGGCTCGTCTGGCCTCCCTGTATCCCTCGTACAACTCCGCCTCTCGGGCCTCCGCATCTGCGGGGCGGCGACGCCTCCTACGGAATCGGGCCCACCGGCGGTGCGTGATCACGCAGCCCCGTCTGAGCTGCGCGATCTCCGACGACCACCAGTAGACCTGACCCCTCGGATTATAGGGCGGAGCCCTAGGCATCGCCGCGTCACAGACACGGGTCATGGCCTCCCGGAACCACTCCGCCTCATCGTCTATGCTGACAGGCCTGTCCGGCGCAGGGGCCCAGGCCTGTACGATGGCGGCTTCCAGGAGGAGCTCCCGATCAAGTCGCTTAAGCGCCCAACGTAGCTCGGGTGGAGCCGGTGCAGCCGGCGCGTCGCTCGCAGGGGGGGACACGTCAAACCGAATGTATCGGTGATCCGAACTTGTGTCCTCCCCCAAAACGACGCGCCAGCCCTGAACACGTCGCGCCAACGAGGGGCTCGCGAACGATAGGTCCACGATGGAGCTACCCCTCGAGGTCACGAACGTGTCCACGGCTCCCCGATTTAGGAGGACTAGGCCGAGTCGTGCGGCCCAGTCCACCAGTGCCCTGCCTCTATGCCCCGTCGCGCCCCTTTCGTGTCGGGAACCCCAGGCATACGACCAGGCGTTGAAGTCCCCGAGCACAAGGACCGGACGGGGCTGGCAGGCATTGACGACGACGGCCAGCTGACGGAGCCACTGCTCATATGCAGCTTGGTCTCGGTTCGGCGTGATATAAACGGCCACGACCGCTATATCCCCAACCGCCGCCGCCACGCAGCCGGGTCCCCTTGCAACGACGGCAAGAGGGGGGCTGCCGGCGGCAGGGTTGTGCACCAGTGCCGCCGACCCATCCAGCGCGGTTTCCCAGGTAGGCCCGAGGAACCGGTGGGTGTATGGGTCGGCGACAGCGGCGACATTTATGGCCCACTGTGCCATGCTCTGGCGCAGAAGATCCTGAGCATGGGCACCGTGGCCAACGTTCACCTGCAGGATGCGGAGTTGAGGATCCATTATGGAACCCCCATCTCCGCATCCCGCTGCGAACTAGGGGCGGAAGGCCGGCCTCCCGGCTTCGGCTCCCCTCCGGCGCAGGCCTTGCTGCCAACCCTATGGTCAGCCGGCTTGCCCCCCGCTGCACATCTGAAACAGTGCAACGGGGCGCTACACGTGCCGGCCTTATGACCGGGCTGGCCACAGCGGAAGCAACGGTCACCCGCCGTTACCTCCGCTGTGCAGTGCACCCCCACATGGCCCACCGACAGGCACCTGAAGCACCTTGCCGGTCGGGCCTGCAGGAGCCGTGCCTGCGCCCTCAGGAAGCCTCCTACCAGGAGGCTCCGCCCGTCAGCGACCTTTTGGGCCGCCGCGATAGGGCAGCCGACAACTGCTGCCCCCTGTCCACCGTGGCCGAAGCGAATAGCTCCGGCCTTCACTGTGTCCGGGGAGCAGTCCCCGGCCTCCGCCACGGCGAGCCTAAGCTCCTCAGCCGTGACGGAGTCGTCCAGGCCCGTGATGCGCACTTCTGCGCATTTAATGGGCCTGGACACCCGGACGTCGGCTGCATCCAGCGACTCCCTCAGCCTAGCCGCTAGGGCGTCAGCCTTGGGGCCACTGGCAGCGCCGGGGACCTCGAGAAGCCGGGCTCCCGTCCGTGTGCTCTTGCACCGGACGCCTGGGATCTCGAGGGCCTTGAGGTCGACGTTGGCCTTCACCTTGGCCAACACCTCGGCATACCCCATGCCTCTACCCGCTGCCTCGGCCGTCAGGGTGACGACGACGGCCGTAGTGCGGGGGGCACGGAGCTTCCCCGGCGCTGCTTTCGCGGCGGCCGCGGCCCTCCTGGCCTTTTTGGCGGCCTTCCGCCTCTTCTTGCTGGCTCCAGCCACCTCCCAGCCCCCTTCCAATGGGGTGGAGGTAGCCGGAACCACGGCTGGGGCTGGGGCTGGGGCCAGGGCTGGGGACGTCTTCCCCTTGCCCTTCCCCTTGCCTTTGCCCTTCCCCTTACCCTGAGCGGGAGGGGGCTGAGGAGCCGGGACCGGAAGAGTCGCAACCGCACCCGCGGCCGGGCGGGTAGGGCCCCTTTGGGCTACAGCCGCGTAGCCGGCCGCTGGTGGCGCCAGAGGCGGGCGGCGGATGGAGTCCATTAGGGCCTCCATCCGACACATCATCCTCTCCTCCAGCGCCTCCATATAGGGGAGCCAGGACTCCGCCGGCGGTGCCCTCGGCTGCGCCGGCCGCACCGACGGTGCCGGCTGCTGGACCGGTTGCACCGGCCGCGCCGACAGCGCTGGCTGCGCTGACCGACTCGCGGACGAGCGAGTCACGCGTGTCTGCTCCGCCGGCTGCGCCCTTTGCGCCGTTTGGGCCGAGCTCGCCATCCCCTTCTTGAGCTCCTCGACGGCTGCAGCTAGTCGAGCCGTCTCTCGACGGGACTCGGCCAGCTGCGCCGCCAGGCCCTCATTCTCGGAGGCGATGTCGAGCACAATGCTCAACATCGCCTCCTGCTCAGGGTTTGGGGACCCCTGGAATGACGCGGTCACCTTTTGGAGTCTCTCCAAAAGAGACCGCGTCCTCCCGCTCGGTTCCGTCACCGCCGAGGTGGAAGGCCTCGGTGGCGATTTTTCCGCAGCCCTCCCAGTGGCCGAGGGGGCCCGGCTGGGTTGCCCACCCCTCAGCCCTCCTCGCGCCCGGCAGACTGCAGCCACCTTAGGCGCCCACATGGTCGCCTCATCGCTGGAGGAGGCTGTCCCGGTGAGGGTGTAATCCTCATCCGACACGCCCTCCCCCAGTCGCTGCTTCCTTGGGCGCCGTTTGCGCTTCTGCGCCTTGACGCCCAATCCTAACGGGCTGCTCGCCCTACTCCTTTCGCTCGCGGTGTCGAATCTCTCCGACACCGCCGAGGTGTTTGGCGTCACCTCTACGCCCGCCTGCTGCGCGACCTCCGCGCAAACTCCGTCCTTTTCTGAGTCCATATTCTTGCCTTTGTCTGTTTGGTTTATTTTTATCCGGTCCGGTTTTTCTTTGTTAGAGAGATTTATGTCCATAACTTATCCCACGAGTATGGGGGAAAGGTGGTCCATCCAGGCGGAGCCCCCTGCACCTGGATAAGCCTATATACTATGGAGGTCGGCTGGTATCCATAGGTTTTAACGACTTCGCTGTCGGGTGTTATAGACTTTTCCTTGTCGTGGGCCGGCCAATAAAGGCAAGCCCTCCGGTCAGCAAGTTCACGGCGTACCCTTCTGGAGCCACCAGTCAGGTCGTTGCTGATCACCTGCCGATTACGGAACGCGAGAGGATGGCTAGTCCTCTCTCACCGGCGGCGGCACAAGTGCCCGTCGGCCCCTGCGTTGGCAGTGGGCCAACCCGCCCCTGGATCCCGCAGGACCCTATGGTGGCCTCAGCCACAAACACCATCGCTCATCCTGTCTCCTCTGAAAGCAGAGGAGTACGGAGAGCGATGTGTTCCCGCCACGTTGGGTATTCGCCGACGATCAATGCCAACCCCATGAAGGGGAAGCCATTGACCGCCGCCCAGGGTGTACCGGCCGCTCCGATTCCGTTCCCCACGGACTGCAGCGGGATCGGAATCGGAACGACACGCGAGGAGGTTACCCAACACACACCCCTGTACGTTTGACCTAGAATATTTTTTTTGTAGAAGTAGGATCGATGGGGATTTTTGACATTTTATTTAATATGATATATTTAACGTCTCTGCCAATTTTCAGCTCTATGCGAATTATTCCTTAGTCAAATGTCTATTTTGACTAGACTATATATCAAACAAATGGCTTACGAATGTGTCATCTTCAATTTAACGCATTTTAGCGTTGTCCTGGTTGCCTCCAAAGTTTCAACTCTGGGGCACGAAGTCTGCGTTTCTACTCTTTCTAACCATTTTTATTTGGCGTATTGGCGCGACTGCCTTCAGTGCCGTCTTACCTCCTAACCACTAAAGGAAGACTGTGCCTCGTCCGACTGGCAGGTCAAGTTGACCTGGCCCCGAATATCTCCGTAGGGTCCCGTAGGCGACCTATGCTTTACGAAAGTGTGAAATTTCTATTTTTAAAAGGATTTCAAAATTTTCTAATCCTATGATGTCCATATACATTCTAGCAGTATCATACATAGGTACGTGTAATTGCTTCTATCATGTGGTCTAAAAGTACAAATCTATCTACTTTAAATTCATGGAAGTTTTTAGTTTACTCAAATAGGTAGGTAATTTATACTCATCCAGTCTGAATCTTAATTTCTGATTGTGCTTTTACCCGAAGTATTGTGGCTGTTGTAGGACTGCGACATCACGAAACGAATATACACGTTGAATTTATAGTCGTTTTGGATCCGAAAGGGGGTTACTCGCAATAATCTATTCAATATTCAATAGTCCAAATTGCTATTCCGGTTATAGTAAAAAGTTGACTTTTTTGTAATCTTTTTCACTCGTTCAAGTAAAAATATTATTAGCGCTTCGGTAATTCATTGACAATTTTTATAAGACGCGCCGCCCGGCGCGGCGAAACAGGTGATTATAAGAGGACATTTACCGCTTTAGCTACTCCAATATTCTCTTTCATACTTTATGACATCGGGCATAGGGCCGTCGGAAATACTTTAGGACATCATTTAACGATAAATGACTAGTCTACGTAGTGATAATAAAATAAACACAACGGACTGCAAGTAGGTATTTCAGACGTATTAAAAAAAATAGAGCTGTTTACAAAATTATTATAGGTACCTTATTAGGGATATGCTCTATGGAAACCCGAGATGGCGTGCGGTTTTAGTCGGTTCAAGCCCGACATAACCGCCCCCGCTGGCCGGCGGGGGGGTATCCGAGGGGATTTCCGCACGAAAAAAAAAAAAGGTACCTTATTAGTATACCTTTTTTTTTTTTACGTCTGAAATGACCCCCGCTCTCCAGCGGGGGTCTCCAGCGGGGGCGGTTATGTCGGGCTTGAACCGACTAAAACCGCACGCCGTCTCGGGTCTTAAGACGCCGGGGTGTAAGGTTACTCATAGAGCATATCCCTCGCACCCCGACTGACCCTAGGCCATCTCCGGTTTCGAGATGGCCCCCTTACTTGCTCTTCACTGTGCCATCTGCTAAGCAGAGGGACACGTGGAAAGCTTCCGAACAGCCCTCAACAGGGCCGTCCTCGCCTCGGTCGGAGTTGGCCGTAGGCGGCAGCGTCTCTCCCGCCCTAGGAGAGAGGCGCTGCTGTCTCCGTTGCCCAGGGTGCACCGCGTGGAGGTCCCCAACCAAGCACCCCCTACACTTCGCAGTACAGAGTAACTGCTCGAAATCGAGCGGGTTCTTCACGTTCGATACACAACGGGCACGTTTGATAATTTTGTGCTATTGTCTTCTAACGTATTTAATGTGTGTCGGGCTCTAACACTTTTCACGAATTCGAGGACGTAACTACCTACACTATCGCACTGCATAACTCATCACGAGTTTCGTATTCACGAGTGTAAACAAGTCGTTTTATCTTAATCACCAATAAAAGTCTAGGGCCAAGTCATGGGGCTACCGCGTCGTCATCAAATCGCGGCATCGTAAACCAAATTGACTATTTAGATATTCACGACCTACGTATGCATAATAAGCCGGATGGACGACCTCGTAGGTACACTAGGGGCATATCCTCTAATAATTCTGATATTACTGTAATTATATAGTATTACTAGATACTAACTACCAGTGAGATGAACTCAACAGACGGGCCCTAATAATTGATCGTTAATGATACCGGCACAAACAGCATAAACTTTCACATAGATAGCGAAACGCGCTACCGGAGAGGGCGCTGGGCGGAGGGATGGCGCGGACGCCGCTGGCTGTGGTCCGAGTCGCCGCTGGCGCTGAGAATGGGCTCTGATTGGTTGTTTACCGAATGCGGAAATTTTAAATGAAAATACTTGTAGTAAAACGTGTTATTACGTAAAAGCGAGGGGAGTTACCAGGAGTTCTCATTTGATTTGTGCAAACGACATCAACTATAGACTTTTTTTTAATTGTCTTTCAAATAAATACTTCAAGGCGGTTCTGTTATCGTAACTGTGCCCAAAATATTTCGTTCCAAAATGAATATTAAATCAGCGTGTATAGCTGGCAGTGATAGGCTTGTTATTGGGGATTTGTTGGCCTACACATTGCCTCCCGGGTGCACTTACCTATGAAGATATCTAGCATTTGAACTAAGATTAAAATATAAATAGAGGGTGTTGCAGAATCTAGACGCTTACTTATCGAAACCCATTTCCCTGGATGCGTCTTCACTACACTAATCAACTGTCACGAAGAAACCATAACACCTACTGCCCGAGACTGGCAGTACGCAAACGAAGTGGTCACACTGGAAAAAGCCCAGTGGGCCATCAGTAGTTTTCACCCTTATAAGGCAGCTGGCCCCGACGGGATCATCCCTGCTATGCTACAATGGGGCGATAAACCAGTCACGAGCAGACTGGAGCGTATCTTTAAAGCCTGTCTGGCACACAGATACGTTCCGAAAGGATGGCGGGAAGTAGGAGTCATTTTCATCCTGAAGTCAGGAAAGGGTGATTACACGAATCCCAAAGCACATTGACCGATCAGTCTGACCTCCTTCATGCTAAAGACCTTGGAACGCCTATGCGAGAGGGAGCTGAGAGATGATGCACTAAAACAGCTACCCCTACATGCAAACCAGCACGCATACAGCTCCGGTAAGTCTACGGAATCAGCCCTCCATCTGGTAGTCAGCCGGATAGAGGAAACGGTCGAACAAAAAGGCATTTGCCTATTAACATTCATTGACATCGAAGGAGCTTTCGACAAAACCAGCTTCAGCAGTATTAAGGCCGCCCTGTCAAAACATGGAGCGGAACCGGTACTATCAGACTGGATAACAAACATGCTCAGCAAAAGAGTAGTTCGCCTTGGGGAAGATCAGACAGCTCTGATAGCCAAAGGCTGCCCGCAGGGTGGAGTTATTTCTCCCCTCCTGTAGAATTTAGTGATAGACGACTTAATCACAAGGCTGAAGAAAAATCGAGACTACACAATAGGCTACGCCGACGACCTAACAATCCTTATCTCAGGAAAGGTAGCGGGAACGGTCTGTAACCTAACCCAACAAGCCTTACGCATCGTAGAAAAATGGTGCGGGAAATTCGAACTATCGGTGAATCCGAACAAAACCGAGTTAGTCATGTTCACGAACAAAAGTGCATTAGGCGAATACCGATTACCCAAACTCTTTGACACGGAACTCCAACTGTCAAAAGAGGTTAAATACCTTGGCGTTATTCTTGACAGCAAGTTAAAATGGAGTAGCCACCTAGACAGTAAATTCGAAAAGGCCGGGATTACCTTCTGGTAGTACAAAAGAATGATTGGAAAAAAATGGGGGCTAACACCGAAAATCATCCTGTGGCTTTCCGAAATAGTAATCCGCCCCATGATAGCGTATGGCGCTATCGTCTGGTGGCCAAGGACCGAAAACAGCACAATAGCGGCTAAACTACAACGGACCCAAAGACTAGCCTGCATGGCAACCACTGGATGCATGAAATCTACCCCTACCGCGGCAATGGAAGCCATGCTCGGACTCCCACCCTTGGATCTGTTCATCCACCAAGAAGCAACAGCTGCGGCTATACGCCTAAGGGCACTGAACCTATGAAGCGAGAGAAACACAAGACACACCTCACTGCTCACAGATCTCGCAAAGGAGATACCTATGATAGGAGCAATAAATGATCGTGTACCCAAACAACACTTATTCGACAAAAATTACAAGATCCAACTTCATGAGGACCACCTTTTCACAGATGGATCAAAAACTGGTACAGGCACCGGGGCCGGCGTCTTCTCGGAGGACCTTAATATATCCATCTCGACACCGCTGGGGACCCATAACACAGTATTTCAAGCTGAATGCATGGGGATTACCCTGGCAGCTTCAGCGGTAATGGCCAGGAGAGTGGAAAGCCACTCAATACACATACTCTCCGACAGCATGGCCGTGCTGCAAGCTTTAAACAGCCACACTATAAACTCGGGACTAATATTGGACTGCCATCTTAAATTGAACCAAATCACGGCTCCTTCAATAAACACCTTTTTATTTTAGGAATCACCGACAGCCCTCTCTGCAGAGCCTGCATGAGAGAGGAAGAAACAGCGGCACATGTGATCCTACACTGCCCTGCAACCGCCACATACAGGGTTAAGTACTTCGGAAACACAGGTACGCACCGGGAGATCGCCAGCAGCGTGAATAGCTTGCTGGCGTTCTTCAATGAGTTGGGGTGGATCGAATGAAATGCTCACCCTCACGTAAAAACCGCCCTTGTCGTGGAGTTGCGGATACCAGCCCGTAGCACCATAGAGGGTGTTAATCGGTGAATTAGACATTTAAGTCTAATTTACCGATAATTTTGATACTATAAGTAACAAAACATACAATCCATTGACTTTTGCAGTTCTTAATCTGCCTAGACCGCTTTAGGATAGTTTTTTTGCACGTGTAAACACAGTGTTACTATTGTAGAAAGGTCATGATGATACGCACAACAAGGTAATCCGTAATATCGCTCGCGGTGCCGGCGAGTGCCGAGAGAGCGCGTCATAGTACTCGTAGTCTAGTCAGACGTAGTCCAGCAGTGTTCGCCGCACCGCTACCGTTCGTAGACGTTTTGGGGCTACACTCGACAGCGCGTTACGATCTTCACCTCGAAGAAGCACGCATAAAAGATTCGGGCTAAATTTATTTTCAACTAAAATAAAAATATACTTAAGTAATTGTTCTTGACGTGTTAGCAAACAGGCGCATTGTAAATCGTTGTGTATATGCTGAGCATAATAAGAAATTTCTGGACGATGAAGCCACCAGTCAACGTGAGTATTATTTTTATTTTTTGCTCATACTTACATAAATAAAATTTGAAGGTCTGCATTATAATATTTCATTTACAAATTTATTCAAAATTACCATTTTTGTGCTATTTGTGTGCATATTTCAAAACTAAAAAGACAGTTGACTTTAGCGGGGTGGAATTCTTCAACACCTAAGCTTGTACCTTGTTTTACCTACCTACCTACATTTTATACGTATAGTACCATAATTTAGTTTTCTTTATTATTAAGTTGCTTAAATGTTAGATTAAATTCATTTAAGTACAGTCAACGATAGAAGTCGTTAAGCAAATTCTAATCTATTGATCACCTTAGCTTTCATAAAGCAATAAATAAAACATGAACAAAATTAACTTTGGCCTCTGAGGATTATAAAACTACTTTAGCATCTACTATTGTTTCATGGATTCCTATGTAAAAAAGGTTTGTAAATAATAGGTCTTTACCTATGAAATTGCCGAAATTTTCTTACGAATTCATGAGTTCGTTATTCCTGTAATTTAATAGCTATTTCCATTATTTATATTTTGTTTGAAAGTTGATTTCAAGATTTTACAACTCTATATTAAAATTTGTTTTTATTGGCCGTTTTTTTTTTATTCTTTGTTGGATAAACAAACAACATCACAATAAAAAGGCTTAAGATAGTTGAGCGATAACATAATAATTGTGACATCCACAGCGTTTACCACAAGTATGATAAATACATAATTATCTTAAAGGTTAAGAGTAATACATCTGTTTGACGGTGGCAGTGTTAAATTACGTTAGATTAGATTAGGTAACATTAGAGTAGGTTACATTAGATTAGATTAAGTTAGATTAGATTAGTGACTGAAAGACCTCACGACCCGAGGGCTGCCCTCATGTCATGAAGCCTCTCAATCACCAATCTTCTATAGATACTGGAACTATTTGCATTTATATCAAATTCGCTGAAATTATTGTTATGAGAGTTAAGTATGCGATGAAGAGGTGCGCACACGCCTGCGTCAGTACGCGGGGTGCGGGTGAAAAATAGTGGGGTTTTACGACAGCTTCGCGTGTGTGACCTGAGTGGCACTCCATAGCTGATTTGATTGACAATGTCAACACAGTCGTACCGGTTGTGGAAAATATTATATAAGAACATTGAGTAGTTGCATTCTTCTTGACTTCAAATCTAAAAGATTATATGATAAATTAATTGGATCTTCAAAAACAGAGTACTTCCTAAATGCTATCCATTTTGATGATAAATTTCATATTTCTTAACAGCTGTCATTTTTCAAAAGTTGCTGTTTGTTAGCTTATTGTTGGCTCATTCATACACAAAAAAAATCATAAAATTTGGATTTGTCAATCCTAAATAAAATGCAAAAATGTTAGTACTGAAAATTGGGTTTCCTCCAATTTCTTCAAGAAAAACGATAATTTCATATGTAACGACCTAATATTTTAGTGTTAACCAAATTTTGTAGTTGACTGTACTTATGTACGTGTACCTACGTAGGTAGACCATCTGTAGGCGTTAGAATAAAAATAAAAGAATCGTTCTAGAACAATAAACTGAGAGCGATCGCGGGTAGTAGACAACGTATGTACGGGTCGGTGTCACATATGCTACTTCCCCCCCCGACCGCCCTCTCGCGTTTATAAGGTGAAACGTACAGGCACAAAATATAATGTAGTTAGATACAGGTACTAAAGTAATAAGTACGAACATTGTAGGTACAAAACTAACAATTAAAAATATTTGTAATGCGTCGCTTACAATCTGGGGCAGATTGTAAGCGACGCAAGGAGAAGCTAACTTGTTAGCACTACAGTCCCGTGGTGACAACAGAGCGACGCGCGTAACTGACCGTCTCGCAGCACGGCTCAGCTGAGCGTGTGCGAATGTCAATAACACGAGCTCGTTTGTCCCTGCCCGCGTGGGTGGCACCGTGGCACTCACTACTTCGTGGCGCCAGTAGCTGCGCCTAAGTTCGGCTAGACAAGTATGGACATAATCACCTACCTGTAATGACCTTTCCTCTCAGTTCCACCTGTGACGTGTAAGAAAGGTTGGCAGACATTCCTTCAGCCAGCGGCCCCGAAATATATCCGCCAGTCCCCGAGTCACTAGACCGAGCACAGTTGTAAATGCCGGCTTTAAAAACTTAACAAAAGGTAAGCCAACGTACCCTTGATTGCCTATATGACGCACGCGTGATGACGCATGCGGGTATCCGAAGGGATTTCCGCACGAAATCCCGCGTCTAGTGTGTCTATCCCGCGTTTGGCCTATCACTTGTCCTGGATATACCGAAAATGTCTTTCAATACCCTTTGGTCGCATCTTTGACTCCTTGTGTATCTCCAAAAAACGCAATCAAAGTTTAATTTGGCACTGGGAAATATTTTACGAATTTTACTTTTTGGTGCCCTGCCATCTGATTCTTAGAGCAACCGCTCCTCTCGCTATACCCCAGGGCCAGCGTTGTGCCTATCAATTATATATCGTTTGGAATTCCTTACCTCAGTGACTGTCTTCCGATAATTAGTATCTAGGTCTGTTCAAGTCGCGAGCATGTAGCAACATAGATTGGATTTCAATTAATGGCAGGAGAGATAGTGATCAAAGACAATTAATTCTGTCACATATAAAACTCTGGTACATGCTGCTATGTCCGGGCTTAGATCTTTTTTCCTCAAACTCATTCAGCTCTTTGAAAATTGATAATATAATTTGTATCTTCTCTCAGGCTTGTGAGGAACCACTTCCGGCTCAGTCCGACCCTGTACTTGTGATAAATTGACAGCTAGTGAACTCGTTCATACGTTGTAAGTACGTTCCACTAAGTAGATTCACTTTCATTCAACACGAATTTTATCAGTCCCATTATCTGCCGCCACCAGTAAACTGCGTTTTGTCACTTCACTGACACGTGTCCATTTCAAACAACGATTAATTGAAATAATGAGCAGATGTATCAAAATAATTACGTTGTTCTTTTGAAGGGTTCAATGATAACAGATTCGACGCAGATAATTCTATTGTTTATGAATAATCATCGTTGTTAATTATGACACTTTCGAATGCTGATAGAGTTAAAGCGTTCCTCCATATAGTTACTTAGTTATACTAGGTACTCCATGATCAGGCCTGGGGGTGGCAGGTGAGGCCGCCTGTCACCCCAGCAGAAGCAGGCCGGGACGGTGGGGCGACTAGCGCCCCTCCCCCAAACCGGGGCAAGACGGGGACACCGTGGTTCCCAAACCCGAGGGGGCCATCTCGAAACCGGAGATGGCCCAAGGTCAGTCGGGGTGCGAGGGATATGCTCTATGGGCAACCTTACACCCCGGCGTCTGCAGCCCCAAAACGGCGTGCGGTTTTAGTCGGTTCAAGCCCGACATAACCGCCCCCGCTGGCCGGCGGGGGGGTATCCGAAGGGATTTCCGCACGAAAAAAAAAAAGGTACTCCATGATCATGGAGGTCGGTAGTCCCGGGCGTAGATGAGTCTGCGGCGTCCTCGCCACAGACTGCGAAACTCAGAGGGCAGGGTTCTCTCCAGCTCCCTCTCCGCCGTCTCTTTCGCACGCATTACCTGCTCGCTGAAAGAGGCGGCGATCGGGGCCTGAGGACGGCAGTTGGTCGACTCGCCGTCCTTACAGAAGCCGGCCGTGGCGGAGGTGTGTCGTGTGTGCCCTACACACGCCTGCCAACTCACCGAAGCGGGATAAAACCCGACCCCACCAGGCGAGGCCGCGGTGGCCGCCAAAGTCCGCCGGCAACCCTGGGGTTATCCTTTCGAGGGCTTACCCGGGGTGCCCGGCAACGGACACTTGGGGAGGACACCGTGCGGTTTTAGTCGAGACACGACATAACCACCCCCGCTGACCGGCGGGGGGGTATCCGAAGGGACTTCCGCACGTAAAAAAAAAAAAAAAAACCAAGCTAAGTAAAACATGCGTCCTACCAGTCATGACTTACGGTGCCGAAACTTGGACATTGACAGTGAGGCTAGTCCACGACTTAAAAGTCGCGCAGCGGGCTACGGAGCGAGCTATTCTTGGGGTTTCTTTGAAGGATAAAATTCAAAATGAGGCCATCCGACAAAGGACTAAAGTCACCGACATAGCTCGCAGAATAAGCAAGCTGAAGTGGCAATGGGCTGGCCACATCTGCTGAAGGACCGATGGCCGATGGAGCAAATGAGTCCTAGAGGTACCACGAACCGGTAAACGGAAGGTAGGACGTCCCCCAGCAAGATGGACGGAAAACCTGAAAAAGGTAGCTGGGATAGACTGGATGCGCAAGGCGGAGGATCGGGTGCTATGGCGTATAATGGGAGAGGCCTATGTCCAGCAGTGGACTGCAATAGGCTAATTGATTGAAGTAAAACATTCTGGCATCCCACTCTTTGAGAATGTCAAGATTTCCCAAGAACATTTTTAACGATAATGGGTGATCTTCTGCCTCAAAATCTTCGGGCTCAAGTTAACCCCACCTGCTAGCTGATGCACCTGCTGATTAACCGTTACAGCCAGAATGAAAATTGTGGTAGATGAATGTAGGAATAATTTACACTTTTAAGTTTCTAATAAAGTTTGATGTTCTTACAGCCCGCTCTCCTCCACGATGTGGACATACCAACAAAGAAGGCGACCTTCGGCATGGGGTGCTTTTGGTCTAACGACTCCCTGTTTGGTGCCAGGCTTGGAGTAATACGAACACGTGTCGGGTACTCCGGTGGCACTTCTAAGAATCCAACATATAGAAGCATGTAAGTAATACTAATTATAATATTATAGAGCAGGTAAGGTTGTTGTTCTTAATATGTTACATATTTCAATTCGAAGTTGAAGCTACCGGATTGCGGAAACTGAATTAGTAGGTAGGTACTGTTTGCAAGTTTGATGAGTAGGAACGTCAGAGTTATTTGGGGAGGGATGGGTGGTCTCCAAATCCACAGCAAATTCTCTATCAAACTGTTTTGCATACTGTATGCAACTGTTTTCAGTATAGATAGCTCGATTTCCCCGAGGGGGCCATCTCGAAACCGGAGATGGCCCAGGGTCAGTCGGGGTGCGAGGGATAATGCTCTATGGGTAACCTTACACCCCGGCGTCTGCAGACCCGAGACGGCGTGCGGTTTTAGTCGGTTCAAGCCCGACATAACCGCCCCCGCTGGCCGGCGGGGGGGGTATCCGAAGGGATTTCCGCACGAAAAAAAAAAAATGATAGCTCGATTTTTTGTGTATATTTCCATGCGTAATGTATATATGTATATTATTATGTGTAATGTACTCTAGATGCGTATTAACGAGTTATTAGGTCTCTTTGGTGACAAGCGCGGAGTGCGAAGGCGGAGGTGCACCCTCACCCAATCATCTATCTATCTATACTATTATAAAATTGTAAATTAGCTGTGTCGGTACATTGGAGATATTTTAAAGAAATACTTGGGTTGTGTTAAATGAACGATTTTGAAGAAAAATATATTTTATTTTTAGTATTTTTGTCTGTCTGTCTGTTGGTTCGCGATGGACGCAAACACTACTGAACGGATTTCGATGCCGTTTCTTCAATTAGAAAGGCCTTGGTCAGACTAAAAATCTGCCGTAGGTATGTTTGATTGCAATTGGTTAAGTAGAACCGGAGATATGGCTAAAAAATGATAACCGACCTCCGCGCGGGCGGAGCCGCGGGTATCAGCTATTAGATTATATAAAAATAATCACGAACTCAAAGGGCTCGCGTAAGGGTTAATCAGCCCCTTTATTGGATTTTTGATTGGCCAGTTAGTGCACGACAGCACATGCTTGAGCTTTTTGACGTTTGTTCAAGAATTTTATCTCGGTATACCTACCTATATATACCTAAGGTTATAATATATACCCAAGGTTGGTATGATTGAACAGGAAATCCGGTTACGCATAAGAAGCAATTTTTATAAAGATTATTTCTTCTACCTGCCTTTCTTCTGTCATACGTATAACAAGGAGTGGAATTAAAAAAATGTGAAACCTTAACACCTTTGTATTCATTAACGAACTTCTTTCCACTTAAACTTACTCTGACAAACACTAGAAGCACTCGAAACCGGTATGCTTACATGAAATGTTTAATGATAGTTGAGGACGCTCGTTACGTGTGTAAGGACAGAAGCAGATGGCGGGCTGTTCTCTCTGCCTACCCCATGACGGTCCAGCTCCGAACTCCCAGCGCTAGACATCTTTTGACGAAACTAAGCTGTTTAAGTATGTTTATCTTTGATAAAAAGACCAGTGATGATCCTGAAAATCGTGTAGGTAGGTACATTTTTTAGTACCTAGGTACTAAGTATACTGGGGTGTGTGTTGGGTAACCTCCTCGAGTGTCGCTCCGATTCCGATCCCGCTGCAGTCCGGGGGGAACGGAATCGGAGCGGCCGGTACACCCTGGGCGGCGGTCAATGGCTTCCCCGTCACCCCTTCATAGGGTTGGCATTGATCGTCGGCCAATACCCAACGTGGCGGGAACACATCGCTCTCCGTACTCCTCTGCTTTCAGAGGAGACAGGATGAGCGATGCTGTTAGTGGTGAGATGGCCCAGGGTCAGTCAAGGTGCGAGGGATATGCTCTATGGGTAACCTTACACCCCGGCGTCTGAGGACCCGAGACGGCGTGCGGTTTTGGTCGGTGCAGGCCCGACATAACCGCCCCCGCTGGCCGGCGGAGGGGTATCCGAAGGGATTTCCGCACGATAAAAAAAAAAAAAAAAAAGGTACTAAGTATACTGGCTAAGTATAATGACAATAAATAATGATTATAGTGTTGGTATTGTGTTATTACACTTACACACGCCGGTAGCTTAACGGTTAAGGAGTCGACCCTACGATCGTGAGGTCCCCGGGTTCGAATCCTGGCCATTACACTACCGACGTGAACCCTCCTAACACAAGCAATTTCAAAAAAAAAAAAACTTTGTATTAAACACTCCACTTAATCCCATAAAACAGTGATATAATACGATTAATGAGAAAGTATGTGTACCTAATTACCGCTAATAAGAGGTGTAAATATGCCTAATAAAGATACGTATAATGCACTTGAGTCTAAAATAATAGACAATAACTTTTTAATAATTTTATAGAAATGTAATGAACAATTATCTGATTATACTTACACTAATTGTGCACCGCGGCTTCGCCCGTTGCATACTTCGCCCCCGTGGCATCCATTTGTACCATACATATCCATAATTTAGTTCTACAATTAATGTATGGAAATTTGCCCGATTTATTGAAATTTATGATTACTGCTCCGTTAGCCTTCTCCTATAAATTGGCACTCATGATGCTGACAAATATTTTTTCAATTTGAACCAGTAGTTTCTAAGATTAGCTCGTTCTTACAAACAAACCAAACTTTTCAGCTTTATAATATTAAGTATAGATAATAGAAAGGTTTCTGGCGGATAAAAATATAGACCATCTTCTAGTATTCTTAAAAATTAAAATATACTTTATTTCAGTGATTTTCGAAAGAGTAGATAAACAATGATATAAAATAAATCATGCTAGAAGCCGTTAAAATTAATTTTATTTCAATCAGTGAGAGATAGGTAATAAAGTTAGATTGTTGTTTTGGATAGAGTAGAGCTTTTGTAGAGGCTAGAGTAGGTTTCGATTAGAAAATTGTAGTCACCATGGCATGGTGAAAATCATGAAGAATTTTAACAGACTTAGTTCAGGCTTCACCTCACCGCTGCCAACAAAGACGTGGGTGTGTCGGGCTGGAACTGGGTAAAACTGCATGGTCAGTCATATGGGCCGTACGTACGTGTCACCCGACGTGTTGTTGAGGATAAAATAAACGCTGCTGAACCCTGGATCGTTAAAATCTATAATTCATATATACTTCACTTGTAGAGCTTCAGCACTATTCATTTTAGGTAGATTTCGATGAAATCGATCTACCTATTGGTTTCTTGACTACTGTCGAATTTAAAAAAAAATTCTTCATAGGAGGTCTAGTTATGACCCCCTGAGTCCGAAATTACCACTGGTCAAAAAGTTTATATATATATATATGTATGTATGGTTCCACTTCCCAAAATTTGCGGCACTCTCATGGTCGCATTTTTGCC
The DNA here is from genome assembly GCA_946251805.1 of Cybosia mesomella. Taxonomy (NCBI): domain Eukaryota; kingdom Metazoa; phylum Arthropoda; class Insecta; order Lepidoptera; family Erebidae; genus Cybosia; species Cybosia mesomella. Next base: position 23,015,110 of record OX276401.1, read on the forward strand.
CCGATCGCTTTCAAACTGCGGTCAAAAATTGCTTGGGTGTAACACAATTCTCAAAATTTCACGTTCCATGAAAGATATTCGAACCGTTCTAATTTTATCCCATAGTATACATGAATACCAACAACTTTTAATTATAAACCTATAAGATTAAAACTTTAACTAAAAGTGGAGGGGGGGAAAACCAAAATTTTTCGGAAAAAAAAACATAACTTCTAACCGGTGAACATTCTTGTTGTAGGAAACATTTTTAATCGATAGGCCATTTTTAAGTCTAAAATAAATGTCTGAAAAGTTTTTCGCTAAATGTTACCGTTTTCGAGAAAAAAAAATTAAACTGTTTAAAGTCCGTAGTTCTCTATATAAAATAATATTAATTGCTTCACGAAATCTACCTGTGCGTTCCCCCTGCGGGAACGGATTTTTTATATTAAAATACCATATTAAGATACCATATTAAGATATAAAAAGTGACTTAATAAAAACTGAGTACAAAATTCTTATCGAGCGTAAGTAAACTCGTATTTTATCTACTTGAAAGGTGTATATTGTATTATTAAGAACGCATACCGAAGGTTATTATCAGTTAGCAATTTTATCAGAAACTATTTTATCATAACAACGATGAGAGAGCAATATTATGTTTTGTTTAAAGATAAGATAATTTTAGGTACTTTAAAGTTCAATGTCAAGTCTTGAGACATTGGCCGATTTATCTATACAAACAAATAAAATTGAAGTATCTGTTTGTAATATTAAAATATAAAAAAATTTATGATCACAATCACAATTTATATCTGGCAATGGTTCGTTTTTCTTAATTACAGTTTTGTTTGGGCGTAAATAATAATAATAAAATTTAGAGCCTTTACAAATAAACACATCATCATCATCAACCTATACTAGTCCACTGCTGGACATAGGTCTCCCTCAATGAGCGCTATAGCGCCCTATCTTCAGCTTGCCGCATCCAGCATCTGCCCGCAGTCTTTCGCATATCGTCATCCCACCTGGCCGGAGGGCGTCCTACACTACGACCTATACCTAGGTTATCGACATAGACCATAGCAAGCTGAAGTGGCAGCGGGTCGGCCATATCTCGCGAAGAACCGACAACCGCTGGGGTGAACGTGTTCTTGAGTGGAGACCGCGACTCGGCAATACGCTCATACTCAAGTCTTTTTCCCCCCTGCGGCAGGCAGAGATAACAACCTGCCATCTGCTCCTATCCTCACACACTTCATAGCTTCCTCTACGATCACTTGAACCTATCATGCAAGTACACCGGTTTCAGCATGAGAGCCTGCGCAGACTCATGCATATCACGCATGCAAGCGCCCACTCATCGTGCTAATCCTATTAAATTCTTTGCACGATTAAGGGCAACTAGCATGGATATTTGATTTGCACGATTTTGTGCAAATTCTTAATATTTTTTTGTACGATTTTGAGCAAATTATCTGCACGAAATTAGCTCAGTGCTCACGTACGATGCAGCGCAGGCCCTAAAAGCTCTGAAAACTTTGACTTAAATATGAGAGTGGTAGTAGCTAGTGATGATGCGCGATGGCTAAATAAATGTATTATTGGATAATTAAATACCTCTCTGGCAATGGCCAGAGAGGTATTTTATTATAATTATTTACGTAAAGCTCTACAAAATATTAACGCACTGCAAGTAAACCTCTAATTATTATAATTTTATACAAGTAATCCAACCTTACCTGCCAGGCGTTAATCTGCTGCTGAAACTAAGGCTCTGGCTTTCCTCTAAAGGCTCACTTCAGTCACTTCCCTCAATAATCTTTCATAGGTACCTTTTTTTTTTCGTGCGGAAATCCCTTCGGATACCCACCCCCCCGCCGGGCAGCGGGGGCGGTTATGTCGGGCTTGAACCGACTAAAACCGCACGCCGTCTCGGGTCTTCAGACGCCGGGGTGTAAGGTTGCCCATAGAGCATATCCCTCGCACCCCGACTGACCCTAGGCCATCTCCGGTTTCGAGATGGCCCCCTCGGGTTTGGAAACCACGGTGTCCCCGTCTTGCCCCGGTTTGGGGGAGGGACGCTAGTCGCCCCACCGTTCCGGCCTGCTTTCAAATAGTTACCTACTATAAAAATATTATAGTTTTTTACTACCTGTGGAACATCATATCACTAAGTTATTGTTGTTTTTCCTGTGTATTAAGTAATTATCAATCTTCAAGATACACAGACTGCTTATTTTTCTGTTTTCTAATTCTTAAATTTTATTGTGTATACTTATGTAATTTACTTCTTGCCACCGGCAGATGGAGCTAAATACTACCATACAATTTTATAGGTTTTTTTTTTTTATAGTATTAATATATATTTTTTTTAAATCCATATAGAAGCACTGCATACCTACATTTTTACTGACCCATGTCATTTTCAGATTGTAGTAGCGATAGCGGTCGCTATTGTTCTTTAAGCAGTGATAGTGATGACTATTGTTCTTTAAGCAGTGATACAAGTCTCCAAAACACTCCAATACTTGCAAAAACTCTAACTAAACTATCTCAATTCTCTGATGTTCCCAGGAACTTCAATGTAGTCCATATAAATGCTCAAAGCATTCCGGCTCACTTCCCAGATATGCTGGCAACGTTTGACTGTACACATATACATGCAATTCTTATCTCGGAGTCGTGGTTACATCCACACCATTCCACTGCCTCATTTTGCATACCTGGCTACAACCTTGTTAGAAATGATCGAGCAGCTCGTGAGGGTGGCGGTGTAGCCATCTATCTACGTACTCAAATTTCCTATACCGTTATTAGCGTATCCCCACAGCCACCTCACTCAGGGGAACATCTCTTCCTGGAAATTGAACTCCTTCATTCCAAACTTCTTTTAGGTGTTTTTTACTGTCCCTCTTCTAGCATAAACTACTTCTCTTCCTTCGAGCTTATGTTGGAAAATCTGATTCCTTCGTACAGTCAAACCATAATCATGGGTGACTTTAACACCTGTCTCCTAAAGAACGACTCTCGTTCTCGCACCTTGGACACCATAATCAAATCAAATAATCTCTCTATTCTTCCTTCTAACGCTACTCATCACGTTCCAAATTGTGTGCCTTCACTACTCGACCTAATCATTGTCTCATCTCTAAATCGTGTTGCGAAACACCGACAATGCTCTGCAAACCAATTTTCATATCATGACTTGCTTTACTTATCCTACAGACTACGTCCTCCTAAACCTAAACCAAAAGTTCTCTTGCAACGCAACTTTCGTGAGATGGACCTTTGTAGCCTATGCAGGGATGCTAGGGCTATTGATTGGGAACCGCTCCTTGCCTCCAATTGCATAAATCAGAAAGTTGAACTACTCACATCCAACCTGACTGAGTTATACGATTCGCATGTTCCTATACGAAAAATCAAGGTAAAACATCTGCCTTCACCTTGGCTGACAGATGATATAAAAACACTCATTTCCAAAAAAGCTGCAGTCAAGTCTAGATATAGAAATCGCCCCACGGAAGTTAATCGATGCAAGTATGTAGCCATTCGAAATCATTGTAGTAAGGTGTGTAGGAATGCTCAGCGCCAACATATCCACAGCTCCGTTGAAAACGGGGATCCAGCTCATGTATGGAAGTTTTTAAGGTCATTGGGAGTCGGAAAACCTCGGCAAAACGCTATTACTCAAAATTTAGACATTAATTCTCTTAACCAACATTTCTCTGCTCCGTCAACTTTTGACGCTGCAACTAAAGTTAAAACAATAAATTATCTTTCATCCATTGGTACTCCCGACTGCTCTCCATTTCTTTTCTCTCAATTCACTAGTTGTGATGTTAGAAGAAGCATAATGTCGATTACTCCTAATGCGATGGGAACTGACTGTGTCGGCCGTAATATGATTCTACCTATTATTGACGAAATCCTCCCTATAATCTGTCACATTTTCAACTTCTCTACTGCCAATAGCACCTTTCCAACCGCTTGGAAAGATGCCCAAATCACGCCTATTCCTAAAAAGAATAACCCTTCATCTTTCTCCGAATATCGACCTATATCTATACTATCCTTTCTTTCTAAAGTTCTCGAACGTCTGATTCACTCACAGTTAACATATTTTCTCTCAAAAAATTCACTTCTAAATCCTTTTCAATCTGGATTTCGTCCTGGTCATATTACGGAAGACATAAGATCAGTTATGGAAAACGGCGAGCTAACTGTTTTGGCTCTATTAGACTTCACCAACGCATTTAATAACGTTGACTTCGACGTTTTGCTCGGCATATTGTGTTCTCTTAGCATATCTCCGGCAGTGATTGACTGGTTTCAAAGTTACCTGTATGGTCGCCGGCAGCGCATCCGCATCGAAGAAACTGTCTCCGCATGGTGCTCAACGTCTGCTGGTGTACCGCAGGGCGGCGTTTTATCTCCTCTACTCTTCGCGGTTTTCATAAACTCAATCACCAAACATCTTACTTCTTCCTACCACCTCTACGCAGATGATCTTCAGATTTATTCTAGGGCTACTCTAGATAGACTGTCAGATGCCATTGTAATAATCAATGGGGACATGGATAAAATATGCAATTGGAGTAAATCACATGGTCTAAAGGTGAACCCAATTAAGACTCAGGCTATTGTCATTGGTAGCCCAAGAGCCATATCAAAAATAGACTGGACACTCCTCCCCCAAATCTCCTGTGATGGTACTAATGTACAGTATAGTGAAGTAGTTAAAAACCTGGGCATATATATTGACAGAAGTCTTTCTTGGGGCCCTCAACTTCAAGATGTTAGTCGCAAAACATTTGCCACAGCGGGGTCCTTGCGTAGGCTCCGAAGTTTGCTACCCATTGCTACGAGAACTGCGCTTGCACAATCTCTTTTTCTTCCCACCCTTGATTATGCCGATGCCAGCTATCCAGATCTCACTGAAGACCAACTAAATAAACTTGAGAGACTCCAAAATCTCAGTATACGATTCATATTTGGACTACGCAAATATGATCACATCTCCGAATATCGTAGAAAACTCAAGTGGTTACCTATACGCCTTCGTCGGAATGCTCACATTCTTTCACTACTCTATAACATCCTATTTCATCCTCATACACCAGTCTACTTAAAAGAACGCTTCAATTTCCTCTGCGACACGCTTTCTAGGTCCTTAAGATCGTCAGAGAATCTGAGGCTGAAAATGCCAGCACACTCCACAACGTTTATGGATAAATCCTTTACAGTACAAGCTGTCCGATTGTGGAATACCTTACCTGAGGCCATAAGACGTGCGCAATCGCTGCCAATTTTCAAAAAATTAATCACGGCTTACTATCTACAGGAACAATAGTCATCAATTTCTCTCCTTCTCTCTTCACATCTCTCTCTCTTTGTTCTACACAGTCTTTTTTATGTATGTATATTGTGTATAATATGTACCTAGAAATAGGTACTGTTTTTAGTATAAATTATATATACATATAATGATAAGTTTATGTATTTGTAAGTGCATATTTAAATGTCAGAGCTTATATGTAAATAACATAATTATGTACACCAGAAACTGCCCTATATCTTTTATTACTGTTTTTTCTCCATCCAATGGTTGCCTGTAAGAGATTGCCCTGTGCGATAAGGCCGCCAATTGTATATACCTCAAAACTGTGCCAGCTTATGTTCTGCATGCTTATTCTTGTGTACATACAATAAAGAGATTTATTATTATTATTATTAATGCAATTGATTTTTTTTCACTTTTTTACCAAAACAATGTCGTATAGATCTATTCATATCTATTCAAATAATCATTATCTACACCGTCTACACGTGACAGACAACTAACAAATGACGTTACAACTTTTAATTGTAATTCCGTAGTAAATTACAATGGTTGCGTCATAAACCGAATTATTCATTTGAACATTTTCTAGATTTTCTATGTTTGAAGTTTTGTGACATTTAATTTTTATATTAAAATTTTATTTTATTACATTATAAATTAAATCTTGCACTGTGCTCTACTATCTATTAGGAAAGGAAAAGGAAAGGAAACAAATATTATAGGTACTTGGCCGGCGAGGGGTATCCGAAGGGATTTCCGCACGAAAAAAAAAAAAGAAAAAAAAAGGTATCTAAGTACCTATAATGGGTCAGCCGGGTGCGCGAAAAATGCCTTATGGGGCCCACCTTACACCTCGGCGTCTGAAGACCCGAGGCAGCGTGCGATTTTAGTCGGTTCAAGTCCGAAATAACCTCCGCCGCTGGCCAGCGGGAGGTAACCGCAGGGATTTCCGCACGAAAAAAAAAGGTATCTAAGTGGTATAAAATATTTATCTAGATTTTAGACTATTATTATATTATACGATTCCTTCTTACGTTGTGTTTAAATATAATATTCGGCATAATGATTAAATCCAAAATCGACATCACGATATTCATATCTTTTTGCAGCCTTTTCAATCTTAAAGTGTTGTTTCGTATTAGGTATATTAATTCCATCTGAAATTCTATGAAAGTATTACGTGTTGGTGCAGCTCTACAAAATGGGGTCAGGGGCGAACTCGATCGATAGTTATACAGCCTGAAGGTCAAGAGTGAAGGAATTTATGACAGTAGGAATGGCGAATTAATAGAGTTATATTATTTAGGTAAAGAGCTAAACATGAGCTATTTGTGTATGATATAAAGCAATGAGCATACATATATAATAACTTATCTCGACTGACTGACTAACTCACTGACTGATTCACCAACGCAGAGCTTAAACCGCTTAGACTAAAGGCTTGAGATTTTGGTGGCTGATACCTTTTATGTTGTAACTGTTGTAAGCATCCACTAAGGAAGGATTGTTGGAAATTTCACTACTAAGTCTTAAAATTATGTGATTTGTGATGATGAAGGGATGAACCAATTGTTCATCCCCATAGAAGGCCGTCATTTTCAAGTTTTCATGAAGCACAAAATTTCATGAATTTTTGGTTAGATACAAATCTACACGTGTATCACCGCTTTGCGAAATTACACCTCTAAGAGAGTAAAATGGGGTTTGAACTTATACACGTACGAAATTTTATGTACCCACCTGCTTCAAATAAAATTAGTGTATAAAAAGAGAGAACCCGAATTAACTGTCATTTTCGGTAGAACCGACAGATAACACAACAATTACACTAGTAGGAATGATACTAACCCAGTCAGGTAGTTCGAAATTCAAACAGGAAATCCTGTCATGATAGAACCCCTCTTTCTGTAAAGTTAAACTTATCAACTTATTGATTCATGATTACTGATGATAATAGAATAAGACAATGACTTCCTTTAATCTAACCTTACTACAACCTTACTATCTTATCGAAATTTATTATTACGTCATGCGATATACTTAGAGAGTTTATTGAGTTATCCTACTTAATTTTTTTTTGTTTATCCTCTTATACGCGGCATAGCCGTGTGTTGTTGGCTGAACTCCTCCGTAACCACTCGCGCGATCTTGACCAAATTAACCACGGTGATAGTGTGGTCACTGAGGAGTGTTTTAAAGCGAGATGGTTCATGTCAGATGTACCATTGAGGAATAATCACTGAAAAACAGTTTCACGAGCGCGCGGGCTTAGCTAAGCGCGCGACCGTAGTAAGATGTCTTATTTTCAAGTAAGAGTCCTACTCGCTGAGCTCAATTTATTTCAGTCGCACCCTGTACTGAATTCCTAGTATTATATATGTGAAAGTTTGTTGAGTGTCAGCAGTTTGAGCGTGATTGAGGAACAAACCTCCACATGTTTGTTACTCGATTACGCTCAAACATCTGAACTAATCTGGCTGAAAGTTAGTACAGGGGTAGATTATAGCCCGGTATAACAGATAAGCTACTTTTTATCCCTGCAATAGGTTCTCATGGATTCTGAGAACGGGATCCCAATTCCACACGGGTGATGCTGTGGGCATCCGCTAGTCTTCCATATTTATTTGCACTATAATTTCATGTCAATATCAATCAAAACCCTTATCCAAGTCCAAATATTTCTTTGCACACCATATCGTGTGCAAAAATTCAGACAGATAAAAGTTAACAAAAAAAAAGGATTTATTGTTGTATGAATATAATAAACAGTTTATTATATTCATATGTATTCATTAAAATCTGTTAGTTTAATATTACAATCAGATACTCCAATTTCGTTTATTTGCATATATGTTATAATCGGTAAAAAAGATCCATAGACTATTATACGTCACAGGAAACATGCTTCTGTTTCTGCTGATCCCCCACAATGGTGCGTACAGAATAGTATCACAGTGGAACGAGTTCGTTCGCCTGTGATAAATCATGACAGAATAGCCTTCTGGGCCAACAAATACCAGTTTTTTTTACACTTTAAGTATTAGGTACGTGCTATTGAGTGATACTTGAATAAATAGGATAAAATAATCAAACAGCGCGAAAGTTAACAATAAAGTCACAATTGTAAGACGATTTTGTAAGAAGATTTTTTGTAAAGCAATATAATAACAGAACCGGGGTTTAACCACAGCTAAAGGGGAAACTTTTTCTCATTCTTGAAAATTTACCCTTAAGAAGGTAATCATGAAATTCTCCCGTGCGAAGCCGGGACCGCTAGTAATATTTATTCTTCATAAAAATAGGTAACTAAGTACTAGGTATATTAGTGATGTATTCCTTGCTCTACTTATTTCTTAATTATAATCAAAGCCCATATATCTGAATGCCACAGCAAGACCGCGACGTGAATGTCAAGAGATTAGTTTATCCTTACACAAAAATAGTCTACAGTTCAATAATATAAAGGCGCGCGGTCTGACCGCGAGACGAGCGGGCCCAGACGAGCTTGTGAAGGTCGCGCGTGCGCAAGGCCAGGGGCAATGTGTAATTTATTCATGTTATTATACCTAGGCTGTTAACTTTTTTGAAGTTGTTTTTTGCTGCTGAGCCCGACATAACCGCTGGGTATCCGAAGGGATTTCCGCACGAAAACAAAAAAAAAAGTACTAGTGTAGAAATGTATTATCGTAATCTAGCATTGATCATAATATAGGTGTACCTTTTCTATTTGGCATCATTGTTTGGCATCCAATCCAATAGGATTACTTAGACGAAAATTTATAATATAAAAAAAAAAATATTTAATATTAGTAGGCAGTAGTAAATGTCAATTTTTAGTAAATTTAATGGGAAAGTTTTGTATGAATGTATGGATATATGGACGTATGGACGTATCGATGTTTGTTACTCTATCACGCATAAACGGCTGAATTGATCTGGCTGAAACTAGTAAACAGCTAGTATGTAATATGTTAACATGAGCATGAAGTTTTGGTCGAATGGTTTGAAACAAAACAATTCCTCGGCTAACGCTTAATCGATGAGGTCAACGAATTTATTTATATTAAACATCACTTATACATTTCATACAACTCGTATTTTGATAGGCTCTGTCGTTAATTTCGTTGCACATATATGATACATAACCGACAAATAACATAAGCGTTTACTAAAAAAATAACATATACCTACTAGTATACTAGATATACCTACATATTAGTGCTATCTAGACCCATACTGTGCAAAGTACCGCTTCTACGACGGCGAGTGTTCTGATGACCTCTTTCAACTAATCCCTCTCCCTTCGTATATAGAACAACACGTACTGGACTGCGGTGTCACCTATATATGGTACAAGCAATACCGGTTCAAACCAGGCAGTTCGGTATTTTCTTTGACGCACGATAAAATCTGGAATGCTCTATCCGCACAAGTGTTTCCTACTTCGAACAATCCCAATTTTAAGCCGGGTGTGAAACAGCAAGTTTTTATCGCGGCGGTCACGGTAGGGACAGCATCTAGAATGGTGTCCTGTATCTTCTCGACTTCACTCTTCTTCTTAAGATTCAGCGGGCTTCAGTCATTACACATGACTCTACCGACGTGAACCTCGTAACACGAGCCATTTAGCTCAGCTGGAGGGGTTAACAGGAATACTAGTCATTTCGGTTACAAGTACTCTTTAAAAAAAAATTGACAGACTGAATATGAAAAACAAAGAGCTTGTAATTACTTCTAGAATGCGGAATATATATACATAGATATATATATATATATATATAAATATATATACTCAGATTTTTTTTTGTATAAATACCAGAATATAGATTTATAATCACTCATAGAAATATCAGATCAATAGGGTTAACCGGAATACTATTAATTTCGGTTTCTAGCACCTACTTTTGGAAGAAAGAAAAAACCACTTACCAACAGTGTGCTTGTTTGCTAAGTAGTTATGAAGAAAAACAAAAACTACTATGATTGCTAACCAACATAACTGTTATTTTTCAGTGGTGACCATACAGAGGTGATCGAGCTTGACTTCGACCCAAAAACAGTCACGTATGAAGATCTCTTAGACATGTTTTGGGCAAACCACGAGTATGGACTAACAACCAAGCTAAAGAGACAGGTGATTGCATTTTCTTAAAGATAAACTGTTACCGGCGCACTTGCATGAAAGGTTTAATAACATGACAGTAGAGGAAGCTCTTGAAGTGTGCAACAGAAGTAGATGGTGGGCTGCTAAACAACATGAAAAAAGCCAAGAGTATATGTATATGTGTATGTAAACCTTAAATTTAAACAAATCGAAGCTTATCAAAAGAAGAACATTAGGGTAGTCGCCTAGTTCAGAGCACGCCGTAGTAACGGCGATAAGACCGATCATGGAGGACTGACTAGAGAGGCGACAGGGGTGCCTTTAGTGCCGGCTAACGTAGGTGATCTTTCGGAAGGGATGCTTCGGGGACCACCTGTGTCCGATCGGGAAGGAGCCAACGTCTGAGTACCATCACTGTAATGCAAGCGAGGACTCAGGGCTGCTGCATAAACAGGCAGAGTGTCCGGCGTAGGAGGCGCCGAGGCGGGCCCTCGTGACGGCCCTCGGAGTGGGAGTCTTCTAGGTCGGCGTTTTACGTACAGCGATGGAGCGGAGCGCGAGTGCTTGGGCTTCCACTGTCTCCTTCTGCGAGCAAATAGTGCTCGAGAAGGAGGTGGTAGAGCGGTTCCGGGAGAGACCCGGGTTTCTCTGGATCCGCAGAGACCACGAGGCGCGGAGACCACTCAGACGTCGGAGGTCGCTTAACGACTTCCATGCTCCATGAGCGTAGGCCTGGAGGGACAGGGGGAGGGGGGACACCGTGGTTGCCAAACCGGAAATTGCCCTGGGCCAGTCGGGGTGCGAGGGAAATGCCTTATGGCTTACACCCTGGCATCTGAAGACTCGAGACGACGTGTGGCTTTAGTCGGTTCAAGCCCAATATAACCTGCACTTCAATATTTTCCATTAAGCGACTGCCATCTGTCCTTCACAACTTACCTACTGGTGATATGGTAGTTCCGTAGTTAGACCAGTTTGTCAAACTTTTTTAGGGCTCCAATTATATTACCCGTAACGAAGGCTTAACATGCTCTCTGAGGCAGGGATCCTAACACTGGCTTGGCTAGTGTTGCTTAAACTTGCAATGTGCCAACCGCGGTTACCACTGAGCCACGAGCCCCTCAAATTTAATATTTAATAACTACACAATGTATCGTAACGATACGAGAAAATATACTTATAATAAGATTCCTTTGACCTCCGTGGATTAACGGTAGAGCGTCCGACTGCCACATCGGAGGTCGCGGGTTCGATGCGACCGTGGCACGACGTGGACTGAGTGGTTAGTGCAAATATTTGTATGCATGAATATGTCTATTTGCATTGGTCTGGGTGTATCAAAGTATAAAATGTAAGTATTTACAAAAAAAATGTTTTTAAGTATGTTTATCTGCAGTTTAGGACCCATAACACAAGCTACTTATGCTATGCTTGCTTTGGGTCTAGATAGCGTTGTGTAGAATGTGCTAGAATAGTTATTATTGTTATTTTCCAAACAAAATTTATTCTGAAAAATTGATAGACAGGTGTTGACGTCAGGCGCTCAAAATTGACGCACGCGTCCGACAAATAAACATAAAAGTAAAAATAGTTTTCTTAGAAATAAAGAATAGAAATGTGCCAAATATGTGACCCAAACTACGTAATCATGTTTAGTAGATTGTTCAACAAGGGACGAAAACAAGCCATAATGACACGAGATTTTTAGCCACCCGAGCGAACAGTCCCACGTTAAACACTCTACTTTTCACTTTGAATGCGAGGAAAAAAACGACGTTCTATACAAAATTATAATATTTATAATAACAAAGTTTCTTAAAATTACGTATTAATCGTTAATCTAACCTAAGAAAAGTTAAAAGTGCAATTTGTACATTTATTTACATTTAAATGTATGGTTTTTGTTAATTGGTGTAGGTAATTGGTGATTACAACGCAAGCTTAATACGAATAATGTATTCAAAATTCAAATTGCCAAGAAATTTGTCCCGCGGTTTTCTTTTTTGTTAAGTGACGTACGCTTTAAATGCTTGCATATTTAGCCAACAGATTCAAACTTGAAAAATAATTTAAAACTAATTGGAAATGCATAATAAAATAAATTAATCCTTAATACTTACATAATAATTAACTATTAATTTAATTCTCTCTTTTAATCATTAATCGTGTTTCACGAAATTAAATGGGTTTTTTAGATTTTTTCAAATGTCATTTTGAGGTTATTTCTATACAAAATCACTAAAAAGGTGATAATCCTCCCATTCACAAACACCGTGATTGGCTGTTTAGGAGTTTTCAAAGTAAATTAAAAAAAAATTACTTTAGTCCCTAGAGATTAATAAGGAACTTTAGTCCAGATATGCAGAGACTAAAGTAACATTTTAAGAGCATGAGAAGTGAAAAATATGTTTCTTAGTGTATTTCGTTGTTGATTGCTTAGAACGAAAATGAAAGTTTGGGTAGATGTTTCATAACTAAGTGGTTAAGGAGACGGCCTTACGTTCGAGACGTCCCAGGGTCGAAATCTGGAGGGGTTAGGGGGACTACTAGCAATTTGAATTACTAAAATAAAAACGCCAGAACGGCGGATCTGAGTGAAATACGTAGTCCGTGCCTAGTTTGAAATAGCACGTAGATAACTGTTTATCCATGGGTTGCGAGAATGATTTCAGTATTGCATACAGGTGGAGCAGTAGGAAACAGATAGCAGTTTAATAAACACAAAGGATATATACAAGCTAACTCCAGATAAAGTAACTCTTCAAAGATTACCAGTACAGACACGAAATTTCGTGCCTATGCTTTTTAAGGGTAACTCCGTCTCAAAATTGCTACAAACACATACGCGACAACCGTTAGGGCGACAGAATGGTACGACTATCAGGGGTGCGACAACATGTCAGCTCGATGTGTCGTACCCATGAGATGGAGTCTTTAAAGAGCCTCCGCTGCGTCGTGCAAATCGTATAGATTTTTTTGCACGATTTTGTGCAAATTATCTGAACGAAATTAGCTAGTGGCGCCCACACGCACATTTTATACAACTAATTTATTGTTTTACAGTATCAGTCAATGATTCTATATCACGACGAGGAACAGAAGACTGTTGCCGAGGCATCGTACAAAGTGATGGAGCAGCGCTGCAAAGAGCCGCTGAGGACTGAAATTGTGCCAGCTGGTACATTCTACCCTGCTGAAGAGTAAGCAACCAGAAACTATAGTATAATATAGTATAATTAAATAGGCTACCATGAAAATACATCTGAAATTTCGAGCACGCACGAAACACGAACGAAGATGTCATGAAGTTATTTCGGATTTCTTCCGGAAGGGTTTTTGCCGCACATTTCGTCTTCGGGCCGAGGAATGAAATAAAGGCGTTTAATTATATCGGTTTTAGGAAAATTCGGACGTAACCATGTTTCATGTTAGGCTTATAGGTTCTTTCATAGTTTACCTACAGAACAAAAATATGGTCGTAGTTTGGAGTTCGGCAGAGGAGTGCGAGGGCGAAGTGTTATGGCAGCAACACACTTCGCTAAGTGTTATTTGTTATGCGGCTAGGCTGTATTCGTGCAAATATTTGTCATGTAATCGTCATTTGATGTGCCAAACATGCCAAAAAAATGTGTTACTGCTGTTGCCCGGGTACTAGCGGCTTATTTTTTTTTTTATACCACTAACGTGGCAGACAAGCACACGGCCCACCTGATGGGAAGCGGTTACCGCGGCCTATGGACGTGTGCAACACCAGAGGCGTCACACTCGCGCTGCCGACCCTGTAAAGGAAAGGGGATGGGAAACGAGTTTGGGAGGGGATGGGAAAGGAGTTTGGGAGGGGATGGGAAAGGAGTTTGGGAGGGGATGGGAAAGGAGTTTGGGCTCCGGCACTCCCACTCATCAAACGGAACGCAACAGTTCAAATACTGTTACTTGGCGTCGATATTCTGTGAGAGGGTGGTGCTTCCCCGGTCGAGTCGGCCCATTCATGCAACGGCCAAAATGACTGTTGCTTGACTCTACCACTTCAATGATATGATTGATATGTGTCAAAATACAAGTAGACGGTGGACAGATGGACGTATACGCGTATTTTTATATTCGTGCTTATGCGATAAGCATGCGAATAGAGAAAATATAGACGAATAACACATAGCGAAATGTGGATCCGCCATTAATACTAGATAAGTAAATTGAAAAATACATAAAACGCTAATCAGTTACTTTTATTAAGCAAATTTTTAATTAGTGTGAACTTTCAGACCCACTTTTATCACTCGTTTCGCAAAATTACGAATAAGTTTCATACCATCTGCAATCAAAGTTAAGGAAATTTTCGGACCCGTTCGCGCCTTTGTAGATGACAGCTAAATTGACGTGAACCAGACATTTCCTCTTTTGCCATTTTTACCCAGTCTACACTACATGCTACACTCACGTTTTCTGAATGAGATTTTCATTTGTTTTTACAGAGAGATTTTATAGTACCTATACTTAGAGCAAAATTGACTCAACTAAAAACCCTTTGAGATATAAAAAAATGATGTATGGTGGAATTGTATATCTAATATAGATACTGAACACAAAAAAAAATCTTGGAAGTCTTGTCTGTTCACGATGGACGCAAGAACTATTGAACGGATTTTGACGCGGTTTTTTCTATTAGAAAGATCTTGGACGTCCGCGCGGGCAGAGCCGCAGGCATCATCTAGTAATACATTGTAAATTCATTGGTTCGTCCTATAAGACATTGTTGCAAGGTCGTATTTTATTGTTTTCACCTTTGAATTACAATATATACTATGCAACTGACATCTTGAATGCAAAGCAATAACTACGGTTATTGTAATAATCAGGCCATGGTCGTTAGCGATTTGTTCGCTACACCAATTGATTAATAATGATTTGCATTGCCTTCAGTTCTTGCGATTAGTAGTTTTGCGTCCATCGCAAACAAATAGACAAACAGACAAACCAACAGACAAGAATTCCAAAGAAATATTTTTTGTTCAAAATCGTTCTTTTAACATAACCCAAGTTTTTTTTTATATCTCCAATGACACAACTATTATAATATAATAGTATGATATTAGAATTACGACTTTAAAATTATAAAATCTAGTGGGGCGGAAATCACACAGTGATTGTCAAACTTCGGGCCAAACTTAGATATTTTTGTTGCAGTATTTTTATTCAAAATTACAGACCTTAGGCTTTATGCATATTATTCGACGCGTCTTTATATATTGAGCAATTAATATGAAGAAAATGAAATCAAATGAAACGTCTTCAACGTTAAAAACACAAAAAAATGATTTTATATTTCCATTTCTTTCAGAGTCTGGTTGTTTTATGTAAATATACAATATACGTATTGTCATTGTCATTCAAATGTCAAAGTCAAATATGCGTTACTCTGATAACTCGAAAGAAATTCACTTGTAAAAGTTTTTTAAGGACAATTTGTATGGTAGGTACCCGAAACCTTGAACGTACAAACCCCAAAATCTAATCAGTTCTTCCCATTAACCAAACAAGATGATTGGCGAAAGAATTTTTTAAATCGGATAAGTGGTTCTTGAGTTATTGCGTAAACAGACATCCAGTCATCCAGACCAACAGACAGACCGACACCAAAATTTTTTTTGCTTAATTAGACTTAGAATCATGTGAAACGTCGAGAAAAGTGATAAAAAGTGGGTGTAAGATTTTGATTTTTTTTTGCGTGATTTCAAGACTTCGGTGTCCACCTGGTTGGTGGCCCGAAGTAAATAATGTTATACATAACACGCCATTTCAAAGTGGGCGGAGCCCAGAAATAAACATATGAATCAATATTTAATAATTTGACGAGCTAAAAAACTGCCATTCAATTTTTCAAAAACTATTCGTCCAGACGCAGACGCAATGAAAACTCTCTCTGTGGAAATTTTTCGCGGGGTCAATTTTAAAAAAAATTGCAAATCATTTAATCTGCAACTTGCGGAGCTGAGATTAAATAATTTGCAAATTTTTGCATGACAGCGCAAAGCTAGCGTTAAAAAAAACAGATAAGCTAAAATTTTCAGATGTATGTAAATTATAGTCTATGAGACAAAAGCTAAAAGGTAAAACGCAATTTAAAATTCTCATGAATATGGGGTTAAGACAATATAGTTCATTTTATTCATTGTCTGATCTTGAGTTCATATCAATAATAGAGCTAATGAGAAAGCAGTCCAACAATCTCTTAACCGCGTGCATTGATTTTATTGCGACGCAATTGTCTAATTGAAAACGCTCAAGCGATTACTGATATACCATTAATAAACACACAATTGAAACACATGCAGTTGGTGACCTTTTATGTCAGTTGAACTTATTTGTCAACTGATATCAAACACTACTTCACCGCCGGCATATATATATATAGTCAATGCGTGATTTAGATATTGTGTTTTGAACATTTTGGCTTCATTAAAAAAAAAAAATTAAACAAAGTAGCGTTAGTGAGACCATTTATAACTCGAGAACGGGTGGACCGATTTTCATGACCTTTGATTTTTTAGATTTGTCTCCTACACTCCTGCCTATACTACCTATGCCATTTTATGTTTTTTTTGTGGAAATTCCCACAATCGCCAGTCGTAGTAGTTATGTCTGACTCGAACCGACCAAAACGCCCGCCGTCTCGGGTCTTTAATGCCAGTGTGTAACGTGGCCAAATAAGGTAATTCTCTCGCACCCCGGCTGACCCTGAGCCATCTGCGGCTTTACGATGGTCCTCTCGATACTGCGCCTGTATAAAAAATTAGTTATTCACGAAATAAATTCAGCTGTTAAGGTAACTAACATTACTTGATTTTAAGGCGGAACGAAGTTTAACGGGTCAGTTAGTATATTATAATATCGGAATCTGATCACGAGATTTCGAATTACCATACCGTAAATCAATACAGCATCGGCTATAGAACATTACGCAATGACCCTTAGGAACCGAGCAATAAGGTAAAAATGTAAGAGAAGCGTCCGATGAAGCTTGATGACCTGGCGTAGCAGTAGGACGTTCGACTGCTAAAACTGAATTCGCGGGTTCGATTGCCGCTCAGTGCAAATATTTGTATGCATAAATATTTTAATGAATATTTACATTAGACAGGGTGTTTTTCTATGTATAAAATGTATGTAATTTAAAAAAAAAGTTATATCCGCATTCTACAACCCACAACACAAGCTAGTTACGCTGTGCTTACTTTGGATCTAGATAGCGTCTAAGTAGGCGTATTTATTATTTTTTATTATATTAACATGAATAATTTTATGAAATAATAATTAATATTTAACTATTGCTTTTATTTACAGCTATCATCAAAAATACCGACTGCAAGGTCACAAAGATTTATGCCTTAGTCTCGGAATGGATTCTTCTAAACTACAGACTTCGCACTTGGCTGCAAGACTGAACGGCTACCTTGTAGGCGTGGGTGGGAGGACACAGTTTGAGCAAGAGGTGCAAAGGTTGGGCCTCAGTGAGAAGGAAGCTGAGTATGTACGGCGGGAGCTCCAACGTAACGAAGGAGGTGGCCTCGCTTGCTAAGTGCAGACATATGATTCATACAAAGCAAAATGAACTAGGGCTGACGTAACGACCTGCGTATTGTCAACAAGATAAATGGAAATTTACAAAAAATAAAAAAATCACATAATTCTGTTTTAAATTACTTTTTTAAAACGATTCCTGAAGGATCTAATAATATTGTAACCAAAAAGGGACGGTAGCGCAAGCATTTTATTTATTTATTTAAACTTTATGCACAAAAATAAAATTGTACACACGCGGACTTAATGCCAGAGGCATTGGGTTCACAATCGAGACATTCTTCGTTCGAATACATATATTACGGCCGATATAAATACACTTCTATATTTACTAGTCTACCGTTCAGAAAATGAGGGGCGTATCTGCCGATTTCTACACGAAATGATTGTATCTGGGGTATATTCGGATACACGAAAATAAGTGCATCGGTTGTATATTATTCACCTGCCAGTTACCATTTTTGACCGAATGGTTGGTTACGCTCTTTTACAACAGTTGGTTTCCCTGAAATAATAGAAAAAAAAAACACAAAAGTTCAAACTCACAGAGCGCATTTTGAGATGGATAAGGAATTCATTTTCATATCCACACAATGAAATTTATTTTAGTAGGGCTTACAAAATGGTCAAAAATATTGTTGTACAAGTTAGTGTACAGTATTAAGTTAGGATTGTGATATTTTTAATTCTAATATGTAACACATTACGAGTGTTGTGCTGGACGATCATAGTTATTTTAGTATGTTTATAACCAAAACATTGTATGTTATCGTTACGTTATAATTTTAATTATATAATATTAAAAATAATTATATTTTATTATTTTGTTACTTTTATTTTACGTTTAATTCAAGTATAAGTTTATTCAGAGAATTTAAAAAACTGTTTCGTTGGAATCAAAATGAATTTTGTTCAATTCGAATAATCCTACTAAGGTCGGATTTCAATCAAGTTAACCTAAATTGGGTTTACACGTTTTACTCCATGACATTCATCACCTAAGTCTTAAGTTAGATCCTTTTTTCTAAAAAAAGTTATATTCACAGGTGAAAATAACGCTCTCTATTGCATGGTGGCAGAATATGAGTGTTAGGTAATACAATTCTGCCTACCCCTTTGGGGATTTACAAGCGTGAGCAAAATGATCTAAGTATGTAGAAATGATAATAATTTTACTACACTCGTAGAGAGAAAATCTCGTAATGAGGAAAATATTTTATTAAGCATACCTATAATATTAAAAATAATATTACGGCAGCGACCACATTAATACGTAGACCCCATTCATACTGTTCGGCAAAATGTACAGAAGACCGAGGAATACTTAAGTACAATCAGCTGCTTTGTAGGGTTTTTGTGGATTATGAGAAGCCTTCGACTCTGTCGAGACCTGCCCAGTTCTGGATACTTCGCAACCGTGTCATGTCGATTGGCGATATTTTGCAGCGATGAGATGTCTGTATGACAATGCCACCATGTTCGTCCAGCTCTAAGACCAGATAACCAACCCCATAACTTTACAGCTTTGAGGCTGACAGGGGGATGTCATTTCCCCTAAATTATTCACCAACGCACTGAAGGACGTCTTCAATACATTGTATTGGATTGCACGTGGATTAAACATAAACAATGAATACATCTAGCGTCTTTGATTCCCCGACGACAGCAGTGGACTGTGATTCGCTAATTGATTGATTTGATTGACCACATTGTATTCTGGTAAGTATCTACGGACCACAGAGAGCAAACCACGCTTGTATAATTTAGAAACGGCACATATCAATATAATTTTACTTTTAGTGCCATCTTGTGTTGATTATGAAAAACTGTTTGGTTGCCAAGTCAGTAGGTATTTTAGATAAGTCCTAGATATCTGGCAACATAAGATGTAGTGTCGTTATATGACAATAGATGGCGCAAGTATGTTTATACCTAAAAATGAAGTATTGCATCAGCATTATTTGGAATAGTTATCTGTCAATTAATGACCCAATAATAATGCCTATAATCTACAATCTGACATTAACTGTTATACATATAATCTAGATGACAAATTAGACCTTTTATTCCCTTTATTAACTTTAAAGTACATATAAATTACATTTTTAAATACATTCTATATAAAAAAAGAGATATATTTAAAAATATAAAAAATAGTGGCCCACCGGCAACGGGTACAGGGACCAAGCTACCGGTGGTTAGGGCTCCAGAGAGAGGAATCTCCTCACAATAAGTGCCGTGTCGAGGAGCACTGCCTTCTGCATCAAGCCCTTGACCCAACTGCCTAACGCGAGCCTCTGGAGATGTTGTTCGAGGCTCTTGGCAATCAGTCCGTGAACCGATACAACTATCGGAACAATAATTGCCAAATCCACATTCCACATGTCGACAACCTCGTGAGCCATATCTAAATATTTTATTTGTTTTTCTTTTTCGGCTTTCACAAGATTCTCGTCATGTGGGATGGTGATATCGATAATTATTGCGCGGCGCTCTGATCGATTTATCAACACTATATCAGCTTTATTAGCTACAATAGTCCTGTCAGTGATGATAGATCGATCCCAGTACAACGTGATATGCCCATTTTCGAGAACTGCGTCGGGCACATACCTATAGTACGGTATTTCTGATTCCACAAGGTTGTACTTTAGAGCAAGCTGTTGATGAACAATCCTGGCTACTTGGTTATGTCTATGCAAATAGTCGGCGTTGGCAAGACGAGAACAACCAGAAATTATATGTCTAAGGGATTCTCCGGGACGGTGACACGCCCGACATATGTCAACTGTACCATCCTTTAGAATATACCTCCGATAGTTATTCGTCATCACAACTTCGTCTATAATTGCAAAAACAAAACCTTCGGTTTCCCCAAATAGGTCACCGAAGCGTAGCCAAGAGATAGATGCTGGTAAGTCTAGACCTTTTATTATTATTATTATTCTTAAATGTTACCTTTGCACCTTCACGTAAACCGAGCCATGTTTATTTTAATTATACCCATTATACGTTGGCTAGTACTCCTTTAACCAGAGTAAATACCATTAGGGATCTAGGTGTGGTTTTGACTCATTGATTTGATTGATTCAATGTATCAATCAAATTCAATGACCACATTGATTATTTTTTCAAAAAAGGCTGCTGAATCTCTGG
This sequence comes from Cybosia mesomella, assembly GCA_946251805.1. Lineage (NCBI taxonomy): Eukaryota > Metazoa > Arthropoda > Insecta > Lepidoptera > Erebidae > Cybosia > Cybosia mesomella. Next base: position 23,036,274 of record OX276401.1, read on the forward strand.
GATGTAACCGAAGGATTTCAGTTGATTTTAGGAATGTCATAACTATTTAAATACTCTACTGAGCTTTTGTTCGCAGTCACCTCGAATAGTGCTCGCAGGTTTAGAATTATTATATTGACAGAGTGGGAGCAATCCAAAAATAATTCAGATCTGGTATCTATTTACGCAATTATTGGAGCCATTATTTGAACGTAGAAGTATAGCAGATTTGACTCTTCTGATCAAAATGATAAATCATTCCATTGATTGTTCCGAACTGGTTGGTAAGATTGGATTGTGTGTATTATCTGTGTATCTAAGGAAATCAAAGCTGATCTATGACCCATTAACATCCTGCACTTCAGACAAAACTACTACCTGATCAGGGTGTTTCCAGCGTTTAATTCCATTTGCCATGCGTATGAAATTGATTTATTATTCACCAGCATTAAAACTAAATTATGCGTGACATTTTTGAGTTTTTTTTTTGACAACGTAGTTTCTAAATTGACCAGCTTTTTTTCACCTTGTTCATTGTCTCTGTTATTTTTACTTTTTTTTTAACTATCGTACCTACTGCTGTCTACCGTCTTGTATTTACAATACGAGTATTGACATCATCACTACATAGTATAAAACAAAGTCGCTTTCTCTGTCCCTATATCCCTATGTATGCTTAAATCTTTAAAACTACGCAACGGATTTTGATGCGGTTTTTTTAAATAGATAGAGTGATTGAAGTGGAAGGTTTATATGAGGTATATATATAATAACATCCATTACACCCGTGCGAAGCCGGGGCGGGTCGCTAGTACCTGCGGAAATCCCTAAGCGAAAACTCCTAATTGACCATTTATGATATACTTTTTTGCATTCTGTATTACTTCGGGCCACCAACCAAATCTTAAAATCACGCAAAAAAAAAATCAAAATCTTTCACCCACTTTTTATCACTTTTCTCGACGTTTCACATGATTCTAAGTCTAATTAAGCAAAAAAAAAATTTGTGTCGGTCTGTCTGTTGGTCTGGATGTCTGGATGTCTGTTTACACAATAAGTCAAGAACCACTTATCCGATTTAAAAAATTCTTTCGCCAATCATCTTGTTTGGTTCAACAAATTGTCCCTAAAAAATCTAAGTTTGACATTCACTGTGTGATTTCCGCCCCACTAGTTTTTAGCTGTAAGTTTTTCTAAAAGATTTAAAAAAAAGAAAAAAATATTATTTATTTTATTCTCTTTTATTTAACTGGCTCTGCTGTATGTATCAATGGTATGTATGTATGTTAGTTCGGTTCAAATCTTGCAATTGAATTTTGAGGCAGTTATCCTCAACAGATGGAGATGAAATTTTGCATGCACGTTTTATTTGGATAAAAATGCATTAATATGGTACCATGGAGCTGGTGTGATGATGGAGTAGAAAGGTTACCATAGAAACTCCTATATGAAACAAAATAAACCTTTTTGTTGAGTTTGGGCTCATTTGTTTTGTCTTGACTAATTCTCTGATGTGACATGATATTCAGGGTCCGGTGATGGAGTAGGAAGGTGGTCACAAAAACTCCTAAGCTAAAGAATATAAACATGTCGAGTTTGGACTCATTTGTTTTATCTTTACAAACTCTCTGGTGTGACATGGTATTCAGGGTCTGATTATGGAGTAGGAAGGTGGTCGTAGTAACTCCTAAGTTAAAAAGGTAACCCAATTGAGTTTGTGCTCATTTAATTTTTTCTTGACAAACTCTCTGGTATTACATGGTATTCAGGGTCTAATGATGGGTAGGAACGTGACCATAGGAACTCCTATCCAAACAAGATAAACCTATCGAGTTTGGGCACATTTGTATTATCTTTGTACAGTCTCAAGATGGTTACGTCCGGTAGGTGTTCTGGAACTAAACTAGATAGACTCGTTGTGTTAAGCTCCTTTAGCTGGTATTGACAAGCACTCTGGTGCTGGTATACCGGCGTTTGCCCGAATTTTATTTGCCCTAATATCATTTGCCATAATAGTCAACAGCCATAACGTAATATTCATTTGCCCTACTCTTATTTGCTATATAAGTCACGTGCTAGAAGCTTTGTTTCCCATAAAGCCACTTACCATAACATCATTTGTCATAATCATTGTAAGCCCTAATTATCACATGCCCTAATTATCACATGCCCTAATTATCACATGCCATAATTATCACATGCCATAATTATCATATGCCATAACATCATTTGCCATCGACATTGGGTGTGTAACGGTTGTTATATCAGGAGAAACTGGATGCAATCGGGACTTTAGGGCACCCCGACTAGGATAGGTTACATTAGAAGGGGATCGCCATCCCCAGTTATGTTGTGTGTGTGTTCGTGGTTATGTTTTTATAAACCACCCAGAAGTAGTTTGGTTAGGTGCCATTTGAGTTAGGTTAGAACTGTGACAATTAAACTTAAAAGAGAAGAATAAATAAATTTAGTCTTATTCTTATTATACCAAACATTACACACCCATCGACATCGACAGCCAGAAATCGCCGTATATGATATTCGCAAAATATCATGTGTAATGATTATTATATTATAATAATTATTATGGCATATAAATATTATGTCTAATAATCATTATGGCGTTTAAATATTATGTCTAATAATTATTATGACAATTAAAAATTTGAAAAACAATACGTATGCCACTCGTATCTTATGGTATCTAAGTTTCGGGCAATTAAAAGTATGTCATATGTCTTTTAGGGCCAACAAAACATTTGGGCAAATTAAATTCGGGTAAATGAAATTCGGGAATAAGATGATTATGGTATATAATCTTCGGGTAAACAATAGACAACCTTTGGTGCTACATGATATTCCTAAAACTTAACAGTTGAAGTAATTTTCTATTCAAATTTTTTAATCTTTGCTAACTGGACTAGTGCTCCAATGCGTCTGGATTAGTGCTCCAATCTTGTTAGGCAGTACGTTTTGTTGTCTTTACTCTGATTATGGAGATTTAAATATTGATTAGATACTATAAAAGTAGATGTGATTTATGGTATAGAATTGGTCTCTGCTTATAGTGATTTTTAATGAATTACATAAATACATATTGATATACCCAGATTACAAATGGTCAGAATTGTCACGAGGCAGTGAACGCTTTGTAAAACGAGTTCATCCAGTTTCGGGTCATGGGCTAGCTCACGTGTATTTAAATTTTACTTTATTTAAATTAGTGACGTAGTTTCAACAATAATCGCAATACGTGTTTTTCAATTATAAAATAAAAACTTAACTAAATCTATCTAATGCCAACATAATAGCACATAGTATGTGCACAGTATGTACCTGTACACAATCACCTACCCCAGACTCTACGCTCCCCTTTAGTTTGAACATAAACAGAGATTGAGACTCTCTTATAATAGAGACGTGTCGTGTCGAAGTGTGCGTGCAGTTTTGCTCGTTATTCAAAACCGATCTTCTGTATACAGTTATTTCGTGTTATATAAATACAATAACTACACGTGTTTGATCAATCAATGTTCATTTAATACCTACCGTAGCAATCACGATCTGCATCGCAGCGCATACAAAATGCTTATTGCTTTATTATTAAAGATTACTGCGTTCGGTTTTCGATCTCGTGAATTTAATATAATATTTTGCGTTTTAGGAGCACGTTTTAATTACAAGATGTTTATGACGCAAGTATTAATAGAAATGTTTAGTCGCCCTCATAAGTTGCTCAACAAAATTTACAAACGATCTTTAGATTCAATAAATCAAGAAATAAAATAGATGTATAAATATTTTTGTAATCTTCAGAGGACAAATTTAACATTTTTCAAGTTTTATTTCTTATTTTATGAAAAGATAAAGTTGTGGGTATATGGTGACTGTATTTACAAAGTTTCATTGCCATTGTAAGAATGGTATGGGAACGTATAGGGGACAAATAAACAGAAAAAGGTATATAAATAAGAAGTACACAGATAGATGATAATATTTATGGAGGATGGATGGAGGACATTCTGAACTTCGCAGCCCAAGCGAACCTCACTAGCGGGCCGGTATACCAGCTCATTAACGAACGAGGCTTTTCTCTCGAGGTTGGTGGGTCAGCCGCCAACCGTGAAAGTTAACCAAACCAAATTATGGAAGGGAATAGAATCAGTCGAGCTGTGATAGCAGAACCTGTCATGATTTTTACCTCTTATATAATTATTTGCTCGATTACAACAATAAGTATTTTCAACAATATTTGTATATACTCCAGTTTAAGTTAACAGACTTAAATGTGTAATGTTTGTGCAAATCTTTCCAATCAAAAATCTAATATAAAGATACAAGCTGATGCCCCGCGGCTTCGCCTGCGCGGAATTTTGACTCCGTTTCCGCAACAAATAGGAACCTATTCTAGGGATAAAAAGTGGCCCATGGGTACTTCTAAACTATAATTTATATCATTGTACCAAATTTCAGTCAAAGAAACGAACATCCAAAGATCTGTACAAACTTTTACATTTATAATATTAGTAGGAAGTAGAATAGGATTATTAAAGCCTGCGTCAGAGCCTCCTCATCGATCAGCAGGTATACCGGCTTACAGGTGAGGTTGGCCCCGAAGATCTTAGATCACTCTATGACAGCCCTTAGTACTTACTATAAAATAATTAAAAAAATACGACAGACTTGCCTTAAATCTCACGATACCCCATAAATTCTAATCAGTTCAGACATTTAAAAGTTGTAGTGGAATAAAAAACTTCACACATGCACTTTGAAAACATTATATTCCTTTTTGTGTATAGTCGTGTATAACAACAGTTGTTATTTGAACGTGACATAATAAATGAAATGACATTTCATGATTAGATATAATATATATTCTTATCGCTTATGCAGTAACAGATTTCACTAAATCGTTACATTATATTACAGATAATAATTATAAAATATTATAAATTGAGTAATATTATTGTAACTAATCAGTTTTTCATTACTATATATAGTACATTTTTATTTGTAAAAATCATTCCGATCCCTGTCTTCCAAGGTTTAAGGTTAAAAAAAGTTCAAGAAAATGGCCGCCAAGTCAATTTTGGTCCTTTGCGCTTCTGCCTGCTTGTTGAAGGTAAGCTTAAATAATATAGCTACGTAATACACGTAAACACGTAAAAACTGTATATTATATCATTATCATCCCGGTTGCATCCAAAGCTTGCACTTATGAGCCCGGGCCCCAGGCTCTTAAGTACCCTTTCTCCTCCTGATGTCGCTTAGCTTGGCTTTGATAGGAAAACCTTAGTTAAGAGATGTACCGGCTCACGGTGTGGTTGGCTTGAGGCCTGCAGAGCTTGGTGGAGCTCCATACAACTCCATAAATGATATATTGACATTGGAGAAAGATCCCAAACGACACACTTGACTGAGAAGCGATTTTCTTGTGGACTATCATTTTTGCTAAGGCACATCTTTCAATCGTCGATATGAATTCAGTAACATAAGTTGCCTGCATATTTTTTTGGTTTCCAATATTTGTTAAAGTTTTCTATATTTATTATTTCTATACTTACGTGGTTTACTTCTGATGTACTTACCCTATGGTTTATGGACTAAAGCTAGCGTTAAATCCATTCACTGACAATAGGCATGGGAATAATTTTTTTTTGATGCGAAACCTGTGTGTTATAATTTATTAAATATATAGTGGAATAGTACAAGTGATACATTATTTCAATATGGAATCAATTAAAACTAAATTACTTAAATAATAATGAAATTTCATAAATAAGTAATAATGTTTAATTTAATAAGTTTCATCCCGATTCCTACCTCCTTCTGGTTTTTGAACACACTAATCTAAGTATCTTCATAGGGAATATTCTCATCAATTCAGTAGGCTAATAAATTTCGGTTCTACGGATTTTTTTTACAATATTTTATTTTTCATTTAACAGATCATCTCAGGCCAATGCATCGGAGCTCTAAACGGCTTAGCACCCTCGGCATTAGTAGCTGACGAATTAGGCTTGGGCGGAAATGCCCTCGCATATGGTGCAGGTCTTGGAGGTTTTGGAGCTACACCTCTAGGCTACGGAGCAGCTGGTTTCGGGGCAGCAGCAGGCTATGGATCTAACATTGCTCCTACCAGCGGCGGTGGTTTTGCTGTCACCAGTTTTTCACCCATCTCACCTACTGGAATCACAGTCGTATCAGAAAATGCAATCGAAGGCCCTCTTACCATCACTGGTCAATTACCTTTCCTTGGAGCTATTGCTTTAGAAGGAGCTTTGCCGACTGCTGGTGCAGGTGCTATTAACTACGGCTGTGGTAATGGAGCAGTGGGTATTGTAAGCGAAGGTTTAGCTCCAGCTATGGGTCCTGCGGCATATCCTCCTGGTGCAGGAATAGGCCCAGGTGGTTTAGCAGGTGGTCTTGGATACCCAGGAGCAGCTGATCCAAGGTCTTTTAATGGTGTGAACGCAGGGCTCAGAAGCAGAGGAGTTTATTAAGTACTTCATTTTTAAATTATGTTGTTAGGAAATAAAGTTTAAATGTTATTGGTATAATATCTACGTAGGTACTTGTTAATTTTTGAAACCCCTTGTTTGACTTCCGATTTTAGATACCTTTTCTATTTTCGTGCGGAAATCCCTTCGGATACCCCCCGGCGGCAAGCGGGGGCGGTTATGTCGGGCTTGAACTGACTAAAACCGCACGCCGTCTCGGGTCTACAGACGCCTGGGTGTAAGGTTGCCCATAGAGCATATCCCTCGCACCCCAACTGACCCTGGGCCATCGCCGGTTTTGAGATGGCCCCCTCGGGTTTGGGACGGTTTTAGATATAACCTATCCATAAGGATAGTTACCCACTACCTGTAGTATGAGTACTGTACTGAAAGAACAGTACCATTGGAACCCCATTACCTTAAAGTGTCCAGGGCCTCTAATGTGTTCACCTTGAGACTTCAGTATTCTCCCTTTTGTGCGTGTTTCCAATATGCAACAAAACTAGTGTTCGATCAATAAATAAATAAATAATAAATATTGTACGACAAAGTACACAATGCCATCTAGACCCAAACTAAGCAGAGCTTGTCATATGGGTTCTAGAATGCGGATAAACATACTTAAATACTTTTTTTTTGTAAATAAATACATATTATACATAGAAACATCCAGACCAATGCAAATATACATATTTACACTGAGCGGGAATCGAACCCGCGACCTTTGGCTTAGCAGTCGAATGCACTACCGCTACGCCACAGAGGTCGTCATAAAGGTGTACTTTTTAACTAAATAATTTTCCAAAAAGAATTATTTAAACAGAACTTAATATTGATATAGCAGAATCTCATGGAAAATAGGGAAATAAAAAACTGTAAAGTGCAATACTGGGGAAAATTGGACTAAACTTGATACTGTTTAATTTTTATTTGTTTCTCATACATAGCAGCAGACAAAGGATATTAATTTTATTATTTATACTAGGGTTTAGATATGCATAAATATGTAGGTATCTAAACACTTTTAATTAATTGCGGTAAATAAAAAAGAGAAAAAAGTCATAAATCAAATAGTGATGAGATACAGGTTAACACACACAATTGAAGATTTAAACTATTTGTATAATTATTACGTAAAAGGAGAATCTCATTGAATTCTTAATCCATTTATGTTATAATGAATAAATCTTCAATTAGAACTAGAAATGACCATGGCTGCTGAAAAGCAACCGAAACGTCGGGTTCAATGTAAATTATAAAATAACATCAAATAAACCGCGATAGAACCATGGCTGCTGAAAAGCAACCGAAACGTCGGGTTCAATGTAAATTATAAAATAACATCAAATAAACCGCGATAGAATCCGTTAAAAATAGTTTTATTTCAATAGAAACTCCACATGCAGTTCTTGGTCTTCGACAGACGAAGCTTACTTATTAGAGATTCTGGTACCTTTTTTTTTTTTCGTGCGGAAATCCCTTCGGATACCCCCCCGCCGGCCAGCAGGGGCGGTTATGTCGGGCTTGAACCGACTAAAACCTACAGAGTCTACAGACGCCGGGGTGTAAGGTTGCCCATAGAGCATATCCCTCGCACCCCGACTGACCCTGGGCCATCTCCACTAGTCCAGCCATAAGTTTTGTTACAAATGAAAATGCATTTTTTCTTAAATGAAGTAATGTAATATTATTAAAATTTATACGAGTACCTTCATATTTATTAAAATCTAAGCAAAAAATGAAAATATATTTTATTCGAAATGGCCACCATTGGCTTTTATACAGGCCTTTAATCTGTTTGGCCACGACTCAATTTACGCACTGTTTCCAAGGGAAATTTTGCTACTGCTTGCTCCAAAGATTTTTTAAGAGACTCAATGTCGCCGTGTCATTTAGAGCAGGTCATGTCCTCTAAAACTGACCATAATTTGTAGTCTAAAGGGTTGAGGTCTGGGTTAGATGAGGGCCAGTCTTCAGCTCTTATAAAGTCCAGAACGTTGGTTTCTAGCCAGGCATGGGTAGTTCGTGCCTTGTGACCAGGAGCAGATTCCTACTGGAAAGTCCACGGTATATTTTTAAAAAGTGTATTGCTGAGAGGTTTCACAACATGATCCAAGACAGTATCTTGATACACTTTGGCTGAAGTTTAGCTCCTTTTTCACAAAAATGTAGCTTTGTGACTCCCTGATAAGACACGCCCCACCAAACCATCACTGACGCAGGATGATGATCACGTTGTACCTTTCCGACCACTTGAGCAGCTTCCTTAGAACTGTGAGCGTACACTTTATCATTTGGCTTATTGCAGTGTTCTTCAATCGTTAAAATGTTTTCATCGGTAAAGAGGATATTTCTGTGCCTTTCACCTGCGTATCGCGACAGAAGGCGCTTTGATCGATCCACTCTCTTTAATAGTAAAAGATTGATTTAGGGCATGTCCTGTATATCGACGATAAGCCCCGAGCTTCAGGTCTTGTTTTGTCAAATCATATCTCGCGATAAGATTTTTTGCTTCCTTAGGTATGGGGTTTCGACGAATTCTGACTTTAACAGCATTAATAGCCTTTGTTGTTCTAACAGCACGCGGCCGCCCCGATCTTTTCTGGTCTTAGACAGACGAAGTCGAACGAACACGTAAAAATATGTGAAATGGCGTAAAATCGAAAGAAGTTTTTAAAATAATATACTTATCCCAAATTCAAAATAATTAAAAAGTTGAAAAAGAAAGAAAAGTTTTGATATAACAGTATTTATGGCCAGACTAGTTAGTACCGGGTATTATCAATATACCTATGTATCAATATTAGGTTGTTTTTAAATAATCCTAGTGGAAAATTTGTTAAACAATATTACACAAAAAAAGCGGCCAAGTGCGAGTCGGACTCGCCCATGAAGGGTTCCGTAGCAGAAAGTAACATAATACGTTTTTTTTTTAAATTTTATATTTGAGTTGATTGATGAGCCCTCAAAATGTATTGTGTTTTTTTTCTATTTTCGTGTTAAAATCTTAATGCGGTTCACAGAATACATCTACTTACCAAGTTTCAAGAGCATAGTTCTTATAGTTTCGGAAAAAATTACTGTGACATACGGACGGACAGACAGACAGACATGACGAATATATAAGGGTTCCGTATTTTGCCATTTGGCAACGGAACCCTAAAAATGCAATAAAATTTAGGTTAATGAAAAAACTTACATGGCAACACAGGAGAACCGGCGGGGGGCGGTGTTGTGAGCCACCGCTAAATATTATTGGATATCTATATTGGATTTGGCGAGCTAGTGGGTAATTTGATTTTAAAATCCAATAATACATTTATTTTCATTATATTATATTCAATATTATGTATATATTTTACAATGGATCGTATTTGCTCGAAACAGGCGCCCGTATGCGTGCATATGCATGGCGCAGCGTAGGCGCTAAGGGCAGAAGCAGATCGTGGCGGGCTGTTCTTTCTGCCCACCTCAGAGGGAAAAAGGCTTTAGTATATGTATGTATGTAATAAATAGTCTTAACAGACCTGCAATTATTATGGACACGCCAACATCAGATTTACATCGATTGAATTTCAGATTGAAATTTTCAATAGTAATATCCAAGTGCTAAGTATAAAATAAACTGCGTCAGATATCTATTGCGTGTATAATAGTGTTTATAAATAATGTATATCGTAACTAGTCTAGATAACTGTTCATTTTATGTACATATTTTCAATATAGAATAATATCTAAGTATCAAATTCATGTCAAGTTCATGTAATTTATAGTAAATTCATATATTCAAATTCATGTGATTTATTAGAATGATAAATCATCAGCTGATATAACAAGTATGTTTTAGATGTTGTGTGTGTATGAATACCGAGATCAACCATCCACTCGATGGTTGATCTCGGTATTCATGTTTATGTAATAGCATTCTAGTCGGATAGTATTCTCAGAAACGGTAAAATAAATCTATATTCTATACCAATATTATAAAGAGGAAAGGTTTCAAAAAACAATATAATTTATTTAATTTTTATTTCTGACCAACAACCAAATTACATACAGTGTTTACACAACTTAGGGTAAATAGAATCTGGTTGTGGATCGGTGGTGCCTGTTGTAGGTAAAAGATTACCTGTATTACTGGTCACCAGAATTCCACTATCATACAATGAGTATGTTGTGCTCAAAAAAGATATAACAGGATAATCAGTATTGATACAAAAATATGCTATCGATTAAAATATAAAGCATGCTACCTAAGGATGTGTATAAGTATGTGTGTGTGTGTGTGTTTGTGTGTGTCTGTGTGTGTGTGTGAGAGAGAGTGAGCGAGTGAGTGTGTGTGCATCTGAATTAGATGATCAAGACTTCGTCGTCATTTCAACACTTTCAATAATGTTTCTATGTCAGAGTATGTTTGACAGAGAAGCCATTCATGGAGAATAGTTTTGCACTTGTACATATTTAGACCATAAAGACCCAAAATTTTATGCAATTTATTATAAAGGTACGGACCCAGAAAAATAAAGAATTTTTGGGAAAATGATGTCCTGACCCTCTATGAGACAGCCACTAGATGATTCCGGCAAGTGGTATCTGTCCTAAACTCTGTCAAGGAGTGCTGCTTGATTACTGTAGCTAGAACAAAGAGTTGTCTGACGGTCAGTACTTGGCAGAATTCAAAACGAGAAAAGGAGTCTTATCAGCGCCTCCCCATGTTGTGATGCAGTAACTTAAAATAGATTGGCATATCGCGAGATATACCATCTTCATCACGTTCGGGTCAGCCGAGTAACGTAATTGCCGAAAGATATAAATGAGTTTGCGGACCCGACCCGTCAAGTGGTCAACATGTGGTTTGAAGGTTAAGTTTTGGTCAAGTACAATCCCTAAGTATTTGATGGATGGAACTCTCTCAATGATGCAGCGGGCACCAGCTGAAAGCTGGCTGTCAATTGGTGAAACAGTGATTTGTAACGAGTTTTCTGAGGGTATGTCAAAGTTGCGAATTGTAAAATGAATAACCTTAGTTTTTGTCACGTTTAAAGTTAGTAGGTTTTCCCTAAGCCATTGGGTAACGGCAGTAAATCCGTTTTGAGCCAGACCGTACGTCCTTGACAGGGTATCGGAAGAGAATAGGTACCAGTGCTGTGTCATCGGCATAAGAAAATATTTGTCCATTGTGAAGTCGAAGGTTGCATAGGTCGTTTACATAAACTAAAAACAGGCTTGGGCCAAGAACAATCCCCTGAGGAACACCATACTTAATGGATGTTTCAGAGCTTGCATAAAGGCCAATCTTAACATATTGGGATCTACCAGTTAGATAACTTTGGAACAAAGATAGTTAGATAGAAATATATATATATACACAGTCAGGTCATAAATTCTGTCACATGTTTAATATAAAATAATTGAAACAATTTTATTCATTATGTAGCCATTTATATACCAAAATGAACTTAACAAAACATAGAATCTTATGACAATAAAGTTTATTCAAAATGACCTCCGTGATTTTAAATACAGGCCTTCAATCTGCGCGGCCAGTCGTCTATCGCAGCACGAACGAGCGAACGAGAGAACGAACGAAGGATGTCTTGAGTGACTCCAAATTGGGATGAGGCTTTGAGCACGCCTTTTCCACCAAGTGTTGCCATATCTTGTAATCTAACGGACTCAAATTTGGACTGGAGGAGGGCCAGTCTTCGTGCCGGATGAAGTCGATTTCACGCGCCGCCAGCCAGTCTTGTGTGCTCTTCGCTCTATGAGCTGGCGCCGAATCTTGTTGGAATACCCAGTGCCTGTTATTGAACATGGCATGAGAAACAGGTTCCACAAGTTTCGTCAGGACTGTATTTTGATACACAACTGCATTCGTTTTTACACCTTTCTCACAAAAATGTACCTCTGTTAAGCCCCAATAAGAAATTCCCAAACATACCATGAGCGAGGATGGAAAATGACCTCGTTGGGTACGCGGAAAACGGTTGCTCGCTTCTTCACTACTGTGTGCGTACACCTTATCATTTTGTTTGCTGTAGCTCTCTTCTATGGTAAAAATTTTTTCATCCGAAAAAAGAATTTCCCGATATTTTTTTCCCGCGTACCGCTTCAACAAAGCGCGGCATCTCTTCAGTCTCAGGTCCATTAGACGAGCATTTAAATGATGTCCTGTTTTTCTTCGATATGCCCAAAGCCCTAAGTCTTCATTTAACACCCTTTTCACCGTGGTTCTGCTTAACCCCATCTGAAGGGCCAACAGTTTCTGCTTACGTTTGGGATTTCTTTGAATTCGCGGCTTCACAGCTTTTATCACTGCTGGAGTCCTAACAGACCGAGGGCGACCACTTCTTGACCTGTCATCTACACTAGAGTCTTCATTGTATCGTTTGATGGTACGATAAACAAATCTTTTGGTTATATATTCAAATTTTTCAGTATGTCAAAAATTTTAATTGGCGCGTAACCGCAACGATGCAACGCAATAACTGCAATACGGTCTTCTATAAGCGTCCACTCCATATTTAAAAATGAGTAAAATTCTAAAAAGTATACATTTTTATTTTCATGAACAATTCGAAATTCGAATTCAATAAACTTTTTTGTGGCCAGCATTCTAAAAGAAAAGTTTTTACTGTGTGACAATACTTATGACCTGACTAGGTATATATTGTTCTGGGTATTTTTAAAATAATTGTAAAGTCATTCATTGTTTCCGTAGTTCGCAAGAATTACGGTAGATGCCTTCAACGTCGCCCCGAGACGTATATAATAATAATAATATCGGAGAATATCGGATATCTAGTCTAGGTGACTCAGTTGGTTAATAGAGCGTTCACCCTGTAAGGCACTGGTCGCGGGTTCAAGTTCCGTCCTAGATGCTCTCTTTTTCCGATCTAAATCTGTGAGAGAAAAGACTGCTTGTTATCGATAGACAATGAAACTACTTACTGAACCAATTTCACCATTAGAATGCTACATTATCCCTGAGTAACAAAAGCTACTTTTTATTCCGATATTCCCACGGGATCAGGATTTACGCGGGTGAAACCGCGTGACGATGCTAGTATCAAATATTGTGTAAAGACACAAGCAGTGCTAGCATTTTTGTCTGCATACGAGACGACTGCTCGAGACTTGGGTGGTCGGGCACCGAGTAAGTCGCAATTTTTGTAACCTATAAATCGTTGGAAAAATTTGGGAGGTAACCGAAAAGAATACGTATCTTTTAATAACTTCAACCAATAATAACAAAGCATAATAATTGCCCAGGCTTGCAAACATCATGGTCACTCTAACACGATTTTACATAGAATCGAATCGTAATCGGTTCAGTGAAAAAAACCTAATATGAAACAGAATCTGCGTAGAATACCTATTGCGTGTAAATGTTCTTATTGTACACATATGTATATTGTAACGGGTCTATACTAGAAACCTGCCTCCATTCTTGTTTCTCATACATCAAATTCATTATAAAACATTTAAATGTACAAAATAACTGTGTGTGTGCTATAACTTTCTTTTTACCTCTAAAATATACCTACATCATATAATATTACCACAGATTACATAATATTATATAACACAATTAAAAAAAATATATATTTCTAAACTTTCGCGTTCCACGTTAGGATACCGAAAATAGTTAGGTACTGGTACTTATATCTCGGGGTGCGAGGGATATACTCTATGGGCAACCTTACACCCCGGAGTCTGCAGACCCGAGACGGCGTGCGGTTTTAGTCGGTTCAAGCCCGACGTAACCGCCCCCGCTGGCCGGCGGGGGGGTATCACAAGGGATTTCCGCACGAAAAAAAAAAGGTACTGGTACTTACGACACGGAAGCCTCTCTTACCGACTGACGCAGGTAATTTCCGGGAAGGGGATCTTCGGAGACCACCTGCATCGGATCAGGAAGGAGCCAACGCCTGAGTGCCATCACTGCGACGCGAGCGACGACTCGGGGCTGCATGTAATGCTCGCGAAGGAGATGGCGGAGCGCGCCCGGGAGAGATTTAAAACTCTCCCGGCCCGCCGAGCCCGCAACATGCTCGCCGCGCGTCGCAGGCGACACAGGCGCCGGAGGTCGCTTAACGACCTCCGTCCTCCATGAGCGCAGGCCCCTGGGGGTGGCAGGTGAGGCCGCCTGTCACCCCAGCAGAAACAGGCCGGGACAGTGGGGCGACTAGCGCCCCTCCCCCAAACCGGGGCAAGATGGGGACACCGTGATTCCCAAAGGGGGCCATCTCGAAACCCTCGGGCCCTTTAAACAACAACATCAACATCAATCAACAATAGTGAAGTCCTAGGGAAAGTTAAACTGTCTTGGAACCCGCATCGAAATTAATCAGAAGTAAATTGGCAGATTTAGAAATATAATTATACTTAGTTGTATCTTTTTGTAAAGGTACCTATATTATTATGCTCGACCGAGATTCATCGCAGCACGTGCTGTGAAAGTTACCTGAAAATAATTAAACATTGTCAAAATATTTAAAAAAATAGTGGGTAGTTCTAACTTAAACAACTTTGCATACCTAAACAACATTTCTGAACTCTTTAATATTTTGTCAGCTACACATGTCACATTGATATTCCGTTTCTTTATTTTTGTTAATCAAATCATGAGTCAGTGACCTGAAGATTGGTTGTTGTAGAAAAAAACATAGTGAACCTACCTTATTGCTTAAACATTTTCTTTTGTCACGTTGCGAAAAAACGTAACAAAACGTGATCGAATAATAAAGTAGAATAACTTTTGAATTTAAATAACCATCAATGATAAATTGTTTACTTTTTTGCCGAAAAACTGCGTGTCTGTGGCGAAGGGTTTTATATCATACCGGCTATACTCGTAGACCGAGCGATGGAACTAAATATTTATCTAATCTGTGTTAAAATTAATTGGATATGCATACTGTGGAACTGATGCTGCATTTCCACGAAACGGTTTCTACACGGTCCGATTTCATGGTTCACCAAAGTGAGTGAAGAGTGCCATAAGTGCTGCATTGACGATCTGACATAATTTGTCAGGCGTAGCCCGGGCGAGAAACAGTTTGGCGAAGAGGATATAATCCCAATCACTTGCTTTCGATGACCATGAGAGAGATGCTACTTTACTTCTGAAATGACAAGGAAGACGATAACCAGAGTTGTGAATGGCTGCAACAAGTAGGAATTAGTTTTGTTTTAACGCCATGGTCTTAGTAATTTAATTATTATAATATGTAACCTGTCGGAGCCCTTTCCTCCCTCCTCCTGCTAGTGGCACTTTCTATCGACATTTAATATCAAGTGGCGTGGGATTGTTTGCGGTGGTGGTTATATAAGTATAAAAATATACGAAAGTGAGTATGTTTGTTCGTTATTCTTTACAAGTTTACGAGTAATAGTCGAACAACATACAAAATGTATCTACTTGGAGAAGTATAAATTGCCCACAACTACGGAACTCTACATTACTCGTGCGTGCTCCGACACGTACTTGACTGGTTTTCATTAACATCACACATGACATCACAGATCACAGCGGGACATACACAACGGGAACAGTTTTCACGCGGGCGGAGCAGTAGTTAACTGTTAGTACAACTCCTACAGTTATACTAACAGTTAACTAATAAGGTATTAGGACCCTTCTGTTTTTACGCGAATGCGCCAGAAGGCGGGTTATTTTTATATCAACAGTAAATGGTTTAACAGAATTTGATTTGACCATTTTTCATCGTCCATTTTTGATCATTAGTAACATACACGCACTTTTTATCTCATTCTACTTTCATAATTGTTTTCATACATGCGCGCCCGTTGCGGGTACTCCTGACCTGGCCTTTCTGTGAAACATCTTTGATCTGATTAACAAATGTACGCCTAGGTTAACCTTTACCGGGTTGCCTGTCCACCCGCGACTCATGAATCTGTTTCGTCAATCTTCTTTCATCCTATATCTTCTCTATGTGTCCTAACCATCTAAGCGTCCCTTTCTCTATCTTTGTCACTACACCTTCAACCATACCACTATGTTCCCTTATCACGCTGTTCCTCATTTGGTCCATCAATGTCACTCCAGCTATACTCCTCAGACTTCTCATTTCCACAGCGGTCGTTTACTTTCATGCTTCTTCAGCCACACCCGACATTCACTACCATACATAACTGTGGTGTGTATTATAAATCTACATTATTATTATAAAGAGGATAGATTTGTTTGTTGGTACGATTACCAACAAACAAATCTTTCCTCTTTGAAAGAATTGTTTAATCATGTTCCAGAGTTTATCGATATAAACTCTGAAACTACTGAAAAGATTTAAAAAAATCTTTTACCAAGGATGCTATGTTATCCCTGAGTAACATAGTCTACTTTTTATCCTGATATTTCCGCGGGATCAGGACTTGTGCGGGTGAAACCGCGTATGTTAGTATTATATATTTACGTTATCATTCTCTTGGGAACGTTGAGAAGTTTGTACACTAGCTATTACCCGTTTTTCTTTATTTTCTGCTTAAACGATTTATGCCTAGTTGCCATAAAGAGTGGTCTCAATATTACAAGGAAACTAGGTGTGCCAGTAGGTTGGTAAGTTCCTATAATAGATATACCTTGAGGCAAAATTCTTGAACAAACTTCAAATAGTTCGCGTATGTGCACCAACTAGCCAACCATAAAACCTATAAAAGGACTAATCGACCTTCTGACCATCGAGCCCGTGATTTGTCTATGATTAATTGATTGGCGCATTTCCGCCATCGCGTTGCACCCCGCGCACCAAAGAGACCTAAAAACTCGTTTTCCGCCAGAGCCGCGTCGGTCAGCAGCTGTACCGGCTTGCAGGTGAGGTGGGCTTAACCCCCAAGATCTTACACCACCTTGTTACATCGAACTTGCCAGTTATATTATTTAA
This sequence comes from Cybosia mesomella, assembly GCA_946251805.1. NCBI lineage: Eukaryota > Metazoa > Arthropoda > Insecta > Lepidoptera > Erebidae > Cybosia > Cybosia mesomella. Next base: position 23,053,666 of record OX276401.1, read on the forward strand.
AACTAACTGATAACCGCGGCTTCACCCGCGCGGACGTCAGTTATCGTTTTTGGTCATATCTCCAGTTTACTTAACCAATTGTAATCAACGACATTAAGTCTGACCAAGAGCTTTAAATTTTAAAAAAGGAATCAAAATCCATTCAATAGTTTTTGCGTCCATCGCGAACAAACAACAAGAATACGAAATAAACAATATGTTTGTGTTCAGAATCGTTAATTTAACATAACCTAAGATTTTTTTTTAACATCTCTAATGTAAAGACACAACTAATACACGATTCGTCTTTTTCTTCTTTTATCTCTTGACACGGGCAATTAGCAATGGTGTATTTACCAATTTTGGAGATGCCTGACAGATAAGATGTTTTTCCATCAAGATATTTAGGTGACACGGTTAATTAACCAAATGTTGACCGACAACAAAGTTTTCAAATATGTACTGTCACATTTATAGACTTACTCGTAGATCAAAGAATAATATTCTTTGCTAACTTTTATCTGACTGTTCAGTGTACATAGGATTATTATAATGTATGAAAACAATGTTGACACTGCAATAAGTAACTCACTGTGTTTGTTATAGTGACTAACATTTTGTTATTTTCCTTGCGGCCGCTTAACCCCTAAGGCGGTATGCTTCCATTGAGGATTTAACTATGTGCAAAAACCTTGACAATGTATGCAGAAAAAATTTTTTGGTCTCTTTGGTGGAAAGCGCTGGGTGCGACGGCAGAGACACGCCAATCTACCAATCATAGATATAATAAAACTAATCACGGTCTCATCACATGCGTGAACTTTTTGACATTTGTTTAAGATTTTTACCCGGCAATGGACACTTGGGAAAGACACCGTGTGGTTTTAGTGGGTCCGATTCCGAGACGCCCACCCCATCGTCGGCACCGATAGGGTGAAGGCCGTAGGGGTTTCTACACATAAAAAAAACTGGTATATGTGCAGAATAACGTGAGGCCGTACAGGAATATCAACTAACCACCAGCACTTATAGCAGCCTGTGTTATAGAGCCAGAGGTCCGCTCTTGTACTATTTCTCTTGATTTGGCTTATCATGGCTTTTACGAGGTGACTGCCACCTGAACTCCCAAACCTGAAAGGAACGCCTGCGTCAGAACCTCGTTCGTTAATCAGCAGGTGAACCTACTAGCAGGTGAGGTTTTCTGGGCCACGAAAATCTTGATAGGGTGAAGGGGCCTCTATACACCCGCAGGAATATCAGCCAGATACATCTTTTTTTACGTGTGGAAACCCCCTCGTGCTTCACCCCATCGGTGCCGACGATGGGGTGTGTCGGAATCGGACCCACTAAAACCACACGGTATACTCCGGGGCACCCCGGGTAAGCCCTCGATTCTATTTTATTTAGCACTTTCCACATGTCACCAGTCGGCTGTAGGTACTCGGCTCCGCATTGGGGTGTGTGTTGGGTAACCTCCTCGAGTGTCGCTCCGATTCCGATCCGAACGGAATCGGAGCGGCCGGTACACCCTGGGCGGCGGTCAATGGCTTCCCCTTCACCCCTTCATAGGGTTGGCATTGATCGTCGGCCAATACCCAACGTGGCGGGAACACATCGCTCTCCGTACTCCTCTGCTTTCAGACGAGACAGGATGAGCGATGCTGTTAGTGGTGAGATGGCCCAGGGTCAGCCGGGGTGCGAGGGATATGCTCTATGGGTAACCTTACACCCCGGCGTCTGAAGACCCGAGACGGCGTGCGGTTTTAGTCAGTGCAAGCCCGACATAACCGCCCCCGCTGGCCGGCGGGGGGGTATCCGAAGGGATTTCCGCACGATAAAAAAAAAAAAAAGGTACTCGGCTCCGCATTAGTAGAAGCGAGACATTTTCGATAACTGCTGTACAGTTACCTCCTTAGTGGGATATAAAACCTGCAAAGGCATCTAAAGATATTTTACCTTCATATATAACCTGTATCCTGTTATCAAACTATCACTCTCATGTACGATAGAAATAACTCTTGGCAAAACCGAAGCAAGCTGATCTCTGTCTGTCTCTCTTACTATTATTATTATAAGCTTGAAATATCTTTCAGTATAGCAGCACGGCCCGGGTACCAAGTTTATAAGGGATAGACGGCCGTACCCACCGCTTGCACCGGAAGAGCCAGTTTTGTATAACAAGATAATGGCACCGTCGTAGTTGGCTCTCTCCATTACCCATAGCCTTAGTATGCCTAGATAAGATTACATTTTTCGATTTTTTTAATGGCGAGTATATTAACTATGCGATAGCGTTTTAAAATTTAGATTTGAGTGCTCAGATTAGGCATTAATTTTTTGTTGATGAGTTTTTAAAGACCCTGACTTCCAAAACCATTGCTTTATAACTCCCATTTTTTTTCATCTTCCTCGCTCTGTTTATTCCGCATTTTTTGTTTCCATTTTTTAATCGCATAGTGCCCCGATGACGGCCACCGGCACGTCACTTACTACACGGGTCACAAAATCCACCTTGAGGCAACAAGGAAGTACCGTGTTAGGTGCAGACAAGTGTAGCTGGTCATTTAATCTCAACTTCTTTTTGGTAACAAGCTGGTACAAGTACCTACACCTGCTGATTGACGGACGTGGCTCTGGCGCAGGTTTTCCTCTCGGGGTGGGGTGCTGCCATAGATGGAACCGGGTGACAGGCTAAGATGGGAGGTATCATCATATGATTAGGTTATAATCTTCTTGTTGTGGGGACTTAGATAAAAATAGTTATCTAAACAGTTCACTAACTTTTTCTGGAACAGATTTACTATTCCATAATAATATTGATTCCATAGCTATTGATGAGTTTTTGACTTGTTCTTTACCCGAGTGTCAATCTCGGTAACATTCAAAGCTTGCACTATGGAGCCTGGTTCTGCTCTATTGCTCTTTCTCGTTCTCTTCATATTTAGTTCATCTTAGCTTTGAGGCAGTCGGGAGCAACTACCGTCTGACGTCCCAACACCGAGAGGAAAACCTACATCAGAGACTGACTGGTGCCTACCACCTTGTATTGTACGATAACAAGCTTTTGAATTTCCTTATCTATTTGTTACAAAATCTATGACGGTACAACGTCACGCTGTCCTCGTGTCGTGTCTCATCGTCTTGCCGACTGCGGACTGCCGACTGCCGCACCCATGACAAGGGTGCGGGGCGCCGGGCGCGACCTCCACAAGTCACACAGTCACGCTTTATCTCTCCAGGCTAACTTTTATTTCCACGATGATTTAAGGCGTATATAAAATGTGTCCACTTTGTTGTACGTTTGGTTACTTAGTAACGCAAATTATGGGTAGCCAGATCGATTTAAGTTTATATATTTATGTGATTCTACGAATAGTTTCTTTTTTCTTTGAAAGTAGGTACTTTTAGCATAGTAGTGTGTTAGGTTGCTAGAGAGTTTTTTTGTTTTTTTTTATATATATATTTAGGACACGTCAATTTGATTTCACCTCGCCTGATAGTAAGCTGAAGGTAAAGTCTCAGGAAAGAGGGTCACCATTACATACACGTACCATGTTAACAATGGTGGCACTCAGCTTGACGGCCTCATCAGAAGAGGATTGTCGTCGCAGCACCGCGTGACACCCACCGGTCCCACTAGTGCTGCGGCCACAGTCCCCCTGCCCGGCTATGCACTTGCTGACCCCTGAACGCAATCAAACCGAAATTGGATTACTATGGAGGGTTTTTAGCAAGGTGGTACCCACCCGGCCGAATTTTGTGACAAATTTGTGTCATCAAATTTTTACCACCCTATACCCATATATATATATATATATATATATATATATATAGGTATATATAGAGTATACCCGACACCCTGGTGTTCTTGGGGTACACCATCATTTATGAGGTCCAAGCCAACCTCATCTGAAAGGCAGTACACTTTGTGATTGACGGACGAGGTTGAGAGGTGAGATAGCAGTCACTCCCATAAAAGCCTTATAAGTCAAACCATAAGGAGGAGAAGAAGCGGATCCTGTTGAAGGTGAAGGGCTGAGATCCAACCGGGATCAACGCTAAGATGATGATGGACCTATACCGGTACCTTTTTCCACTAGCAGGTAGCAGCACGGGGTAGTGGAGGGTAGTACTCATAGATTGCACTTACATTATACCATGACTTGACTATGCCTAAGCAAGATTTTTATTATGAATGTAAACGTTATATTAAAGTCATTGAACACATGTAACAAACGTATTCGTGACGAGGGGAAGTAGTGACGTCACGGTCAAACTAATTATGCAGTCCTGTTAATTAGTATTTAACTATGTTATACAGATTTGAGATTATTCTTTTAGTTGTTGATTTCTGATTAGGTAATTAAACATTATGTCAAATAATTATTAGGTATGTTTTAGTCGGTTCAAGCCCGACATAACCGCCCCCGCTGGCACGCGGGGGGGTATCCGAAGGGATTTCCGCACGATAAAAAAAAAAAAAAAAAAAAAAGGTATATATATTTTGCTTAGTTATTAAATCGAATAAAGAAGTATCGAGTTGTATATTTTTGAGTTGGTATCTTTGTAGGCGGTGATAAAACACGATGTAACAATTATTTGAGCCCTCTTGTCCTCTGTGAGACGCCGAATAAAACAACAAGTGTAATGCCTCGTATTATTTCAACTCTACACCTCCGCCTAGTCTCCGTCTAATCCTCTTCGCTACACACACTACTTTGTGTGTATTCCTGGTGCCAGTAGTTGGCACCTCTACAGACTTCTCTAACCAGTAAGTTTTTATTTCGGTTCAATAATATATTAAAGGTTAGCTACATACGACTGGCAGGGACACAGGGCTAAGGAAATAAGTATACACCTTTATATGTGAAAGTGTAGGTATACTAAGTTCCTAGTTCCTGTTCTTGATGTTGTAACCTGCTAACATCAAGAGGACCGTGCCTATTATGCCACCTCCGAATATTCTTACTTTCATGGTTTCAATCACCTTCAATATTTAGTAGTAGTTCACGTTCAATGATGTCAGTATGTATCCTTCAAAATCGCCTTTATAATTAACCATGTTGAAATAAAACAGCCATTACAAGCGAGTACTTGCGGCCGAAGGTGGACCGAGCGCCATTTAGTGACAAGTTCGTAAACTAATATACATGACATTGTATGTTCCTTGAGTCCGACCTTAAGAATGCGATTCACAATAAGGTGCAACAAGCGTCATCTAGTAATACATACGTCAACTAACGATTAAACAAATGGTACCTTTTTTTTTTTATCGTGCGGAAAGTATTAATGATGTTGTGATTACCCTAATGGATAGCAATTATTACGAACATAAAGATTTTTAGATATTTTAAAACGTTATTTTTTATATGACAGGAAATGGATTAAATACCTGTGATTATTAGCGAAGGTTATGTTAAAATAACCGATTTACGAAACTGACCAGTTAACGAAATTTTCATTATCATCATCACCATAGAAGGCCGATTATCCATGTCACGGGTTCTTACCTTGCTTGGAAACCAGTCTCCCAATATCTTCTTAATTTTATTGTCTGTATAAAAATGTTATGACTGCGCCAATCCCAATTTCATCCAAAGCTTGCATTTTAGAGCCCGGACCGCGCACTCTCCTACTTCTCCTGGTTATTTATCTTGGAGTAGAATCCAAGGGCTCGATTGTTCATCTTTTTAAGTATTTAGGTACAATACACAGATACATACTCGTAAAGTAGGTATAATATTCTATTAAGGCCACAATAATTCTCACGGGCTCTCATGATTGGTTTGTGTAAATGGAGCCGTGAGATGGATTATTTTAAAAATATTACGCCATTGATTTCCTGTAATACTTTGTGCCCACATTCATAGATTTCATACAATACAGCACTATTATTGGCGTTCGCTAATTCCCAGTGGGTATTAGCGCTATGAGAATATCACAGAATACCACAATGTGGTCAATACCTACTATCATGAGAATTTGCTGCCCATAGAGATCTTAATACGTCATTACAGGACTGGGTGATAGACTATATTTATTACGGCGTAATGGATTTTAGTGAAACAATATTTCATAGGATGTTATGTTTCATAGCATGTACGGCTGTATGGGGTAGCCCACCTTATCTGCAAGCCGGTACACCTGCTGATTGACAGATAGCTTTGCCGCCTCGCAGGGTTTCTTCTAGAAGTTCTCAAGCGGCAGTCGAGGCTGAAAATCTGGAAAGAAGGAAGAAGAGTACATAGCAGTGGTTCACGGGTTCGAAAGCCAACCATTACAATATTTAAAAGTCTTCAACCATTACTTCCAAAAAGGGAAATCCACCGGAATCGTGTTAAACGTTCGTTTGCCACGAGAAGTCCAACCATTTAAGTGCGAATCGACTACTAAGACTACCCTTGCGTGGATGCGAGCCCGTAGTGTAATAAACATGAAATGAATGTTGGTAACTATTTCTAATATAAAATCCCATCTCATAATCGTAAAATCATGAATTCTTGAAGTAGGTGGACCGAATATAGAGACATGATAGATACGAGTTTTGTATTACTTTGTTTGTGGGTGTATGGGGCCCCACCAAGATGATTTGGCAATACATTCATTATGCGAACTGCTAAAGAGTGGAATGCTCTGTTTCCGAAGCTATAGCTTATACCTTATATAGGTTATAACCCGAGAGCCTTCAAGTCTATAGTGAACAGGTTACTTCTAGGCAAGCGTGTTCCACCATCAACCACATCATCACTAGTGGTCAGCACTATCACACCTGTTGGTCTATATGCAGCAAGCTTATAATTAGTCAATAAAAAAAAATCTGGGCCAAGCCAAATTCACCTGCAAGTCGGTAGTCGGTACAGCTGTTGAATGATAGACGACGCACTGGCGCAATCTTTCTCTCGGGGCTTGGAGGTCATATAGTAGTTCAAAACACACCTTGAAATTCGAACTTGGTAGATCAACTTTAAATAAAATTGTTGTATCGATTTTAAATTTTGTAAGTATTTGACCATATGAAATCTAATGATGGAACAAGGATGTAGATAATGGAACTTTTCAAGCAACAACAACAAGCGACCTTTTCTACAGCGAGTAGACTCCTCGGATCTATATCTTTTTTTTTTTTATTGTGCGGATATCCCTTCGGATACCCCCCCGCCGGCTAGCGGGGGCGGTTATGTCGGGCTTGAACCGACTAAAACCGCACGCCGCCTCGGGTCTACAGACGCCGGGGTGTAAGGTTACCCATAGAGCATATCCCTCGAACTCCGACTGACCCTGGGCCATTCACAGTGTCCCCTCTGATAACAGGTACCCCACCTGTAGCGACCCCCCCCCTTCCCGCGGGCCTTGCAGGCCCGCCATACCCCGACCCCCGCGTGCAATGGGGTCAGCTGGCCCTGAATAGGGCCGGTTGGTCAGACTCTTGGCCGTTGACGTTGACGCCAGCTACTCCAGAGGAGCAATCAATGATGCGTCATCGCCCACGTTGCCCAGGGTGCACCAAACTTGGAGGTGAGCTAACCAGTCGCACCCCCCTCGGATGTATATCTATATAAATCTAAATCTACAAATAAATCTCTGTTTATAATGTTGAAATATATACAATATGTAACAAGACTAATGTCCGATCCGTGAACGTAATGTGTAAAAGTGTAATTTCATTTTACTTTTTGAAAAATATGTGTAAAAAAATCCCCGACAAATCCTGCAATAAAATTTCAGTCGATGCGGAAACTAACATTGTAACACAGGGGTTTGTGAACAAACTCTCTCAAAAAATAAAAATATATAATGTGCCTCTTATTGATCGGACTCTAGCTTTGTTTTATACTGTATATAAAATATAGATACAATAAATACAATATTTAAAATGAATGTGTCTGTCTGTCTTTTTGTTCTGGGTTATCTCCGAAGTGGTTAGGCCGATTTTCACGGGATTTTTACAGCAGATAGCTGTTGATATAAGGCGTAACACAGACATTTATTTTTGAGAAAAATTTAGGATGACGAGCAACTAAAAAAAAACCGAGATAGCGGGCACAGCTAGTCACTAATATAAATAGACATAATACCGTAGTGCCAAATTTCTTTGTTAAGAGGGAATAATGACACGAAATTTAAAAATAGTAGGTTACTATATTTATTTTTAAATCATTCATTTGCCGCGTACTTTTCCGTAGCATCTCGAGCGAATATTTGAATTTTCAGTCTAGAGCGTCTACATAGCAAGTTTTGAGAGATTTTAGGCAGACCGGTAAAGAGCATAACATGAACGATTTTTTAGTACTTTTTTAGTAGAATATTTGAATTTTCAGTCTAGAGCGTCTAGAAAGATTTGAGAGATTTTAGGCATACCGGTAAAGAGCACAGCATATTATTATGAACGATTTTTTAGTACGAATAATAACAAATGTAATTTAAAAAATTTACTATTTTCGAGTACCTGTTTTTTTTTTTTTTATCGTGCGGAAATCCCTTCGGATACCCCCCGCCGGCCAGCGTATGTCGGGCTTGCACCGACTATAACCGCACGCCGTCTCGGGTCTTCAGACGCCGGGGTGTAAGGTTACCCATAGAGCATATCCCTCGCACCCCGGCTGACCCTGAGCCATCTCACCACTAACAGCATCGCTCATCCTGTCTCCTCTGAAAGCAGAAGAGTACGGAGAGCGATGTGTTCCCGCCACGTTGGGTATTGGCCGACGATCAATGCCAACCCTATGAAGGGGTGAAGGGGAAGCCATTGACCGCCGCCCAGGGTGTACCGGCCGCTCCGATTCCGTTCCCCCCGGACTGCAGCGGGATCGGAATCGGAGCGACACTCGAGGAGGTTACCCAACACACACCCCTATTTTCGAGTACCTTTAGTTTTCCATAGCATTGTATAAATATTTTTGCCCCACCAAGATCTTCTGGGACTAAGACAACCTCACCTACAAGCACACATGCTGATTGACAGTCGAGGCTCTGGATGGCGCCTCGACCGTCCATCATAAACATACCTATATGATTTCACCCTCGCACCCCTTTCTGCACGCCAATAATGTGAAACAAGTCTTTGATCTGTAGTTCTTAATTTGAAAATAGAGTACAAGCTCTTAGTGTCCCAGCCAGTATTGTGTGAACTTTGATGTGAACAAATAGCTCTGTAATCAGTAATCTAACAGCGATCCTCCAAAGAAGTCACTTGTTCAAGAGTTCAAGGAGATAATATCATCGATAATATAATTGACCACATAAATTATTAATAAATACCCTTTGTTCGCAATAGGGCAACTCCTCACAATGGATTTTTTTTATGAAGTCATTTTATAAAAAGTACAAATTCATGTAAAAGCAATGTGTTATGTTATCTCAAGATTATGACGATGCTAAAAGTGTATTGCATTGTATGACAGAAGTCAAACTTTTTTCTCGTTCATACTCCCTTATTAGTGCATGTTCTGTTGGACTCGTTTTTGCGTTGAGGCAATTTTGAAAGTTTATTTTGTTCTCTTGTACATAATAAATGGACATACTTATAAATACATGCACACATTAACGCAAAAATGCAAAAAATAGGCCCCGGTGAGCCAGCGGTAGAGGTATATATCGAGCTCGTTACGACGCAACCGTTATGGGGTTTTCCTGTTAAGAAATTCTCAGTAGCAGTCACTGAGTCAGGAGAAAGTGTCGCTATAGTCTCGCCGCCTACCTTTTACGTGGGATTAAAATTATAGTAAATAAAGTAAATATAGCAAGTAAAGTAGTCAAAGTCACCCACATACGATATAAACAATACCGTCTCGAACCAAGCAGTTCGGGACTTAATTTCGTTGTCGCACGGTAATGAACTGGAATGCTCTACCCGCACACGTGTTTCCTTCTTCTAACAGTCCCGGATTCTTAAGCGGGGCGTGTAAAATCAAGGTAAGGTAGGGACCACATTTTAGGCTCTTGGCATTTGGAATAGAGACTTGTATCTTCTGGACTTCACCCGAGCTTATTATCATCCAGTGGGATGCAATCAATTGATGGATACATGGATAGAAGAGGCACTATCAAAGTCTACTCCATCATTCTTTATGGATTAGTTTACCTTAGTTTGAGTTAAATTTTAGGGGAATGACTGCCGTTTGACCCACCAACCCCGAGAGAAAACCCTGCGCCAGAGCCTCGTCCGTCAATCAGCAGGTGTATCAATGCAGGTGAAGTTGAATTGTGCCCCAAAATCTTAGTGATGTCACTCACTCATTAACTTTATATTGTAAAAGAATCGAGTCCAAAGAAGTGTCAGTAATCGATTGAATAATCTCGCAAAATTTCACAAAGAACCACATCAAAATGTTACAAAATATGACGTAAAATGCGATTACGTAGGCTTTTTGCCAATCATCCTACTTATGAGATTACAGTCAGCATGTTTGACAGCTCACGTAACATTGGCAACATTGACCCAGCCGGGTCAGTCCATAGATTATATAAAATTGTATGTAGGTGATTACCTATACCTACAGTGACTAGTGATGTCATTATACTTTAGTTAAGTTATTACGTGAGTGATACAAAATACGGTCGAATTTAATGGTCATAATTCACAAAATGTTTAGATTTACAATTTCTCTTTTTTATAAGTTACTACTACGTAAGTTAAAAACAAGTGGCATTTTGAAAATTTAAAATCAAACGAAACTCGATGGGGTAGCGTCGTTTCATTACAGAGTTCCTATGATTGCCTTCCAGCTCCATCATCAGACCCTGGTTACCATTGAAAGACAATCTACTCGTCAAGACGATCCAAACGAGCCCAAGTTGGTGAGGTTGTATCGTTTCAATGCGAAGTTCCTATGGGGCCACGTTCGAGCTCCATCATCAGATCAGCACCATGTTTTATTGCATTATTGTATTATTGCATTTTCACGTGATTAACACATGTGTGCAAATTGTCCATCGGCTAAAGGTAAAGTCTCAGGAAGGAGGGTCAGCATTACAAATACCAATAATACCACAATGGTGCCCTCAGCTTGACGGTCTCATCAGATGCTTTTAACTTCCCGCTCAAAGGACCTGGAATTGTAGAAGGAAGAAAACACGTTTGTTGGTAAAGAATTCCAAGTCTTTATGTTATCCTCAAGTCTGCCGCATCTAATAACCCGCATTGCGACTAACCGAAAGTGCGTTGTGGCTCTAATAGTCATCGATTGTCGGCGCTTATCAAAGTTCACAACGTGTCACACAGGTGTCAGGCGTCACTCACGTGCTACCAATCAACTTATGTTATCACACTGTTTATTTTCTTTTAATATAAACATAATTAGCTACATTCCTCTATTGCAGTTTCCCTTAGAGGTGAAACAAACGTTTTCCGCTTTATGGCACCGTCACTGTTTTAATATCTTAAGCCTAAATAACAAAGATGAGATGAATGAAATTAGCGCAAAATATACCTAAGCACTCTTAACTTAGGTGATAGATATTTTAATAGCGAATGTAATATACGTTTTACGAATCTTCTGATTGTTATGCAATTTGTTAAAACTAGTTTAAGCTAGGGCTGCCGTCATCCTAAATTGCTGAGGGCGCCGGACACTTCTGGCGTGACATCTCAAATAATTCACTTATAGTTTTTAAAAATGTAAAAGCCCTCTATTTTAAAAGTCTCTTTAGGTATTTCAGTTTTTGTATCTGGGAGCCCTTAAGCAGCTTGTAAACAAGCGCACCTTATGCCTCTCAGCTACGAAAGTGGCGTAGACATACTCGTTCTAAATGTAACCGGTATAATAACAGGAAAATAAGTAATATACAATATTTTCTTCAAGAGACTTATACAGTTAAATAATCCGTGAGAATGGGACTTATTTCCAAGAAAAAACTTTAATTGGTACGAGGACTTACCTTGTTCGATAATGTAACATTAAGCTATTTCAACTTTATGTGCTGCAGGTCCTATTAAAGTTTTCGTAGCCCAAGTCAACTGCTGGTGTACCCGCTGATTAACGGACGAGAAACTGGCGCTGGCTTTTTTTTCGGAGTTTGAGTGTTAGATGGCAGTCGCTCCCGTGAAAGCCAAGATAAGTTGAATTTAGAGGGAGAATAGGAGAACGGATCCCGGCCTCCATAGAGGAAGCCTTAAATGCAACCAGAATTTACGTTGTGATGATGATGGCTTCCTTTCATGCGTGATTTTCTTACAAACATCCCATAGTTAATGTATCAATTGACTAATACGGGTGGTTTAATGTGTTTAGTTTGCACTGTGAAGGCTCTTGCATCATTGTTTTGCCTCACTACTTATTGTGAGTCAGGTCAATGTATGATTCGATGTTTATTCATGAGTTTAGTATGTTTTACAATTTCCTGTATTGGGTGTAGAAGGCGGTTTATGGTAATTTTATTATCAGGCTCTGTAATATGAATTGTTTTTTAGTTTGATAAATCGCACTATTTGATTCTGAGGAATGTATTTATTCACAGGGTCGGTGGCGCGAATGTGACGCCTCTGGTGTTGTCCATAGGTCGCGGTAAAAAATGACTTAAAACACATTCATAAAGATTACATAATTATATGGGTTACACTATGAAAAGGTTACAGAATGAAAGTGTTACACTTATAAATGTGGTATTAAATCTGTTAATCATTAACACTTTCAATTGTGTGCCGCTGGTAACTGTTTCCCATTAGGTGAGCCGTGTGTTTGTCTGCCACCAAAGTGGTGTAAAAAAAATCTTATACTAAAATTGAAGTGTCTGTTTGTAATATTTAAATAACCGTTTTTACTTAGTGCATATGAATGTGCATACAGTACATACTCGTACATCTACCAAAAAATCTTTTTAACATTTTTGTCTTTCTGCCTTCTTGTCTATTTGAATTAGGTAATCTCTAGGCCTGATTTCGACGGGAGTTTCTCCTTCAGATAGCTAATACTATAAGGCGATATATAGACTTTTTATTTTAGCAAAGATACGAAGACGAAGTCGCGAGCGCTGTGTGTACCTATAAATGTATAATATGTATTTCCCAAAATTAAAATGACTATAAGCATACTTTGCTTGGTGGTACTCTTAATACCGTTGTTTGGGTGAAGTTTGCGCTGTCTACTCTGTAATCTTTTCACACCTAGACCACTGAACGAATTTTGTAAAAAATCGGCATGATATAGCTTATAAAAAGAAGAAGAATATAGGATACTTTTAATTTTAGAAAATAGCAATTTACCTGATAAAAGGATTCCGAGCGGAGCAGAGCCGCGGTCATCAGCTCAATACAAATATTACATACAAGGTCCATACAAATATTATGAGTGTAAACTAACTATGTCTGTCTGTCTATTACGCATTCACGCCGAAACCATTGAACCGATTTTGATGAAATTTGATACAGAGATGGACTAAAGCTGGGAAAAGGATATGGGCTATATTTGATCACGATATCCGACATCCACGCAGGGGAGCCGACAGGCAACAGTTAGTAATTTACGAAAGTCAAAACGTGATTTACTACTCTGTCAAGAAAGCAACGGGAAAGTATCAATAATACACAAAATGTTTGTTATTCATCCAAATTTATTTAATAACCTTCAAAGTATGCTCCTTCAGAAACTATAACACTTACCCTAACGAATAATCCAATCATCAAAATATTTTTTAAACGCTGTTTCCGGAATTGAGTTCAGTCCTCGCCGCGAATTCTCCTTTATGTCATCTACCGATTGAAAACGGCTGCCATGAAGTGGTAATTTGAGTTTAGGAAAAAGAAAGAAGTCGGCTGGAGCCATATCTGGTGAATATGGTGGTTGCTCGATGTTATTTGTCGCATGTTTGGTCAAAAATTCGTTCACAATGATGGCCTTGTGTGAGAGGCCCCAGCCGTTGTGCCAATCTAACAACAACAAAAAAAACAACAATTTGAATTTGGAACCATAAACAAATCACCCATTCTTGACACAGTGTATTACTTTGCACCGGCCTATTGTTTACCTTGCGTGGCATACGCACGTGACTACAGATACACACATACCGCGATAATGCCAATAATATTTGTGACAGAAGATAACACGCATATCAATTGATACGCGTGCTGGTTCGTCAATTGTCGTGGAAGGCAACAAGCAACAATAAGAAAGAATAAAATAAGTTTGTTTTATTCGTAGGTCTAGATACACGTACTAATTAGGTATTATTTAAACTCCTACATCACATCACATATAGCCAAACGCCATAAGGTCATATTATAAAACTTATTATAGTCGTTGGGTCTTTGAAATTTACCCCACAACTTTCTTAATTTTTTCTTTTATAAGAACTTTCTCTTGACAATAACAAACAAAACAAAAAAGAATTGGCGACATCGGTCCAGCAGTTCACGCGCGACGCCGTGAACAAGGGAAATAGGGATTCATTTTTCTAAATATAGACTAGCTGTTGCCTGTGACTTCACCCGCGTGTAATTCTGATCCCGTTCACGCTACCCATGGGACCCTATTCCACCACCACAATCTATATAAGATACACATTTCCACCATACACCATTTTGTTATATTTCAAAGGGTTTAGGCAGCGTTTTCGTTGGAAACTCCCAGACGGCCAATGTTTACAAAAACTTGACAAATTATATACTAAAACCTTCCTCGAGAACTACTCAATGCATTAATGAAAACAGCATAAAAACGGTGCACTAGTTTTTGAGTTTATCGCGAACGACAGGCAGTTGCGATGGAGTATAATGTTTTATAATATGTAGTGATACTTGTCATCATCATCATCATCAGTGCAAATTCGAGACGCAGGACCTCAGGATCCTTAGCCTTATTGTCCTGAGCCTTATTGTTTTCGATTGGTATGTCGGCTATTCCGAGAGCGACTGCCGTCAGACCTTCCAAAACTGAGAGCAAAGCCTACATCCATTGTTTAGCAAGTGCACCGACTAGCAATGCAGGACCTATATTGATGATACCTTTTTTTTCTTTTTTTTCTCTAGCATCTTTTGCATGGCCAAAGCCTATACTCGTAATTAAAAATATAAACTAGGTACCTAGTATTGCTTTCGGTAAAAACCCACTCAGGGTTTGCTTCTATATCTATTCTTAGTTTTCTATGTCACGCTTTCATTCTTGTTCTCTAGTACCATACAAGTTCTCGCTTTTGTCCTCCTCGCACTTTCATTCTATTCCTTTCATACTAGTGGGATACAGGGTAGGGGACTATTTTTTATGCCATTTTTCTTTTTCTTTATTTCTGTTGTTTTGAAAACTGTGTCTTGTCTTTATTATCTAATTCTACTGTGGGGTGCTGCGTTTTAAATGTTACGCTTATACATTTTCACTTCAATCTATTCTATTATTTAATTTTCACAAAACTTTTTACTTATTATAATGATATATTCTATTTTGTTCTTAATACCATTTATACATAAGTTCGCTTATAAATAACCACTAAATATTTAATCTGCCTGCTGGGTATACAAATATACCTGCTTGAGATTGTTCGAAACTGTTTTTCTTGTTGACCCGTTTTACAATTTTCTCTGCGAAATTGAGAAATTCTTCTCTCCCGTTTCGTTCCTTTATTAGCATTGGAAAGTTTGTAATTTCTATATTGATGATACTTGTATTATTAACAATCCTTGCGCCGATTCATTTGCTTAGTTCAATGTTGACCTTTTCTTGACGACCTCTGTTGCGTAGGGGTAGTGGGTTCGATTTCCTCTGTGTCTTGTCCGCAATCTAGAACTCATAACACAAGGTAGTTAAGCTATGTTTACTTTGAGTCAAGAAAGCCCCGTGTAAAATGTCGTAGAATATTAATTTATTGTAATTTTTGCAGTAAAGGATCATATGTTGTTCGGAGGCTTCAGGGGGAATACCAAATATGTAAGTTCCCTTTTTTTTCTTCGTGCGCCTATCCCTTCGGATCCCCCCCTTCCCTCCCCCCGCCGGCCACCGACGGTGGTTATGTCGGGCTTGAACCGACTTTAACCGCGCGCCGTATTTGGTCTTCAAATGCCGGGGTATAAGGTGGCCCAATAAGGCAATTTCCTCGCATCCCGACTGATTCTGGAGGATGAAGGTCGGTGAGTGACCTCCAGCGTCTAAGTCGCCTGCGCCGCGCGGCGAGCATGTTTAAGAGAACGAAGAGTAGAAAATAATACTTTTTCTCAAACATGCTTGGAAATTTGAACATTATTTTGACAACCTTCTTCGAGAGAAATCGAAATTGCTGTACACGCGAGCAGTGGCCGGCTACAGTTGAATGTAAATCCATATCTGTCGTGTTTTAGCGGCCAAATAAATTACTATGTAAACTCATATCTGTCGTGTAATTTAAAAATGGAACCATCTTTTACTCCGAACCATGGCAACCAAGGAGGTAACTTATCCAAGGCATTATTTAAATACAGAACTGGCTTGCAAATAGAAAGCTGTTTATTAAGAAAAATAAAAAACAAATGAACATTTTTTAATTTTCTCGCATTGTTTGAGAAAAGCACTATACAAGCCTTGACCACAACTGAGCGTTGCCGGACTCCGTAATGTGCATACATCACGATCGTCCGGCAACACTACACTTGGCGGCCGCGGCAATAATGTACTATAAGAGACCTACTCATCACTCAGTAATAGAAATCACTCATGAAAGAGTAGGAAATTACATATATTATATAATAGAAAGAAATTATATAATAGGAGTAGGATTTCCGCGGTAAATCATCGTCATCGAGAGTACGTTTTCCTACTCTCTTATGAGTGGTTTCTCTTGACTTAGAAAGGAGCGGCCGCCGTCTGACCTCCGAACCCCGTGAGGAAAACTTTGACCAGAGCCTCGTCTGTCAATCAGCAGGTCTACGTTGTATGTTCATAGACCAATAGTAAAATATTGGTGGTTGGGTATTGGTATGTTGTAGGTGAGGTTGGCTTTAACCCCTCAGATCTTGGTGGGACCCCATACGCCCATTTAAACTCCTACATAATACTAACTAGACCTCTAACTAGTCAGAACAATCCTAAATCTCTACCTATCTTTTCAGAATATCGTGTATTCGTCTCTCGAATTTTATATCTTTAGTATGTAAATATTCTACAATAGCCTTGTGAATAAAATACAAATGAATTAACAAGTTTATCAAAAAACTAATTAGGTAGGCTATGTCAATATAATAAGCCCAAGAAATTCCTCTACACTGCGAAATAGGACCATAATATATGGCGCAATTACACTACTAGTAATATAAGAGATATTAGATATTACTTCTGTGGATGTAATGGTCCAGCCAATATCTACCTACCTTTCCAACCGAGATCAAACAGGGGGAGGTTCTATATTCTGGTTAGGCTAAGTTCCGTATCAATTTTTTACCAGACTGCGCCAAAGGAGGAGGGTTATGTTTTTCGAGAGTATGCATGTATGTATGACTGTTTAACACAATCTGCAGCCTGAACGGCTAGATGGATTTTAGCTTGAGACGTGTCGTTACATTTGTATTTACTGTGAAAGTGCTATTGGGTATATCAAAATAAAAATAGAAAAAAAATGGCGAATTTTTGTATGTTGTTAAAAAAATATTTTCACTCAAACTTATCGAGTAGGTATCAAAATGAAGAGCTTAAAAGGGTGATTTCAAAAATATATATATATATCATAACTAAAAAGTATCATTAATTTTCTTTAGGTTTGTGTTTTGCAAATGGGTCCGGTCTTTTTAGGGCAGTTGGGTTTTTTATGTATGTTCATCGATATTTCCGTCGTTCAGGAACCGATTTTGTGTTCGCATATAAATTTTGACCAAGAATTTCGGAGATACAGCAGGAAACGCCTCAATAGCAAATAGAAAATATGAAACATTGACGACCTCTGTGGCGTAGCGATACTGCATTCGACTGCTACGACAGTGGGCGCGGGTTCGATTCCCGCTCAGTGCAAATATGAATGCATGAAAATGTCTATTTGCAATGGTCTGGGTGTTTCTATATATAATATGTATGTATTTAGAAAAAAAAAGTATTTAAGTATGTTTATCCGCATCCTGGATCCATAACAAAAGCTAGTTACACAATGCTTACTTTGGGTCTAGAAAGCGCTGTGTAGAATGTCGTAGAATTATCGAGGTATTATGAAAGGCGGTATCTATTAGTGCCGATTCTGCTTTACAGAACTCTCGAAACTAGACTACATAACGTTTTATTAAATTTTAAATTTAATTCGACGGCACAGTGATGAAAATTTCGAAATTATAAACTATTTTATTTTAAAAAAGTAAACCGACTTCAAAAACCAAAAGGGCACTGAAAACTAAACTGAAATTACAGATTTAATTCTTAAGGTAAAAAAAACACACAAGACTTTTCTGTTGAAGTCGGTGCCAAGCCAAATAGGAATTATAGGGTAGGTCCACTTCTGCCACATAAGTCTCCCAGTGATAAAATTTGAGTACGGTCTCCACGTCTCCAGCTAACTTCACTTCGAAACAGACCGATACGTACCGTACTTCGGGGGCTACGACGTGGTTGAAGTCTCGTGGTTGAATCTTTTTCCCCGTATATCTCCCACTTGGCTATGCTGCCCAGAACTGAATTGGTACTAGCACGTCGTGGTTCGCCAGCTGGAAAGCAATTGAAGCGCGGTGCTTACTTGGTCGTGATCGTCAGCTGTGCGTGATTTAATCTGCCTGTAGATATCTAGAAACCTTGGAATGGAAAGGGGCTATTGGTGAAGTGGCTTTGTCGGGACCGAACTGAATAAAACCACACGGTGCTCCGCCATCATGGGTAGCTGTTTTTTTTAAACTTAAACTTAACCATCTTAAACCGCACGCCGCCGCGGGTCTTCAAACCCTACCCGGGTTTCTCCCGTTATAGGTAGAAGGAAGGAATTCCCCAGGAACATCTTGCAATGGACCCTACAGAATCATTCGAGCAGTAGATACTGATATATCCTCGAGTCCTTGAGTAATAATGTTAACGAACTATTATAAATTACACCTTCCATCTCATTTGTTTTACGATAAACTATTTGTTTGAGTGTTACCTGCTGTTATTTGATCTACTTAATTTGCTTGCATTTCCCATACTACCTGACAGTTTGCTCAACTCTGACGTCATTTAGAATGTTCATGTTTGTTCGTCAGGCTATAGGAAAATTTGTCGTTTTTATCTTTAACCTTACGTTAAACCGGTTCAATCAAATGTAGCTTCATACAATTTTTATATTTGCTTGTTTTTCAAATTCTCGCTGGTTGCAGGTACTTTCGTCATTCCTTGGCGTTTCTTTAAAATATTCTCGATCTGATTAAAATACACACGCCGAGGTCGACCTTTACCGGGTAGCTCATTTACCCTTGCTCATAAGTCTGTTTTGTCAATCTTCTTTCATCCGTTCTCTCTACGAGTCCGAACTATCTTAGCATAGCTTTCTCTATTTTGGTTACTACATTTTCTACCATACACAATGTTCCCTCATCACCTCTTTATAGAGATGGCCGGGTTGTTTCTATACTTTGACCATTTTATTATCTAGCTTTAGACAAACCCTGGTTTTCGCCTTGAATAATACTCGACTTTAAGAAGTATGTTGACCTGTGTTGACGTAAAGGAAAATTAACTCGTTATACTAGATGACTTGTAAAAAGTCGAGCGCTCCTACCTACAAACCCAATTAGTTTTCATTTCAGCCTCTTTAAGTTTTATTGTTACTGTTTCTGTACCCATCGCAACTTGTCGAACTTCGAGGTCTGGTTATGCCTTCAAAATAAATGAAAATGCGAATTCTCAATAAATTTGACTTTTGACTACGACCTTGGCCTCCGGCCAATTAAATCATGAAATGAACACATTTGAATGATGCAATTTGGGCCACTTCGCTGTTCATATATGTTTGGGATTCATGTCACAGTTTTCGAATCTTGAGTTCGGTATCATGAGATTTAGCATTTCTATGCAAAATCTCGCAAACTTGCTAAGAATCAAGGTCATCATGATCCTAGCCATTTCCCTGTTGCGTCCAAAGTTTGCACTTTCGGCTTGTTGGCTTTTTCGGGAGCGACTGCCGTCTGACCTTCCAACCCCGAGAGGAATGTCTGTGCCAGAACCTCATCCTTGGCCGGGTGGGACTAGCAGGTAATGTTGGTTTGGGCCCCAAACGTTTTGATAGAGTCCTGTACCTCCCTGCTAAGAGTCAAGGTGAACACTTAATTGAAAATTAATGAAATTGTCGCTGAATTATTTTTTTCAAATATTAGAAAATAATAAAATCGATTCGATATATTTTCAAACTGCATTGAAGATTGGAACTACACTGCTACCTAAGACACTGCATAGTCAAAAACCTAAATGGAATCCTTCTTTGTGTAATGTTACATAATTATCATATTACATTTATATCGGTTGCGTAACGGAATGTAAGACTCATGTTAAGTAATCCATTTGACTTAAATTATTCAACGAGTTTTTGTTACTCGGTCAACAATTCAACTGTAACCAGCTGGACTTTTGTAAACCGAGTTCATATAAAAATCAAAAGCTGCCAGATACTAGATAATGGTTATTTCTTCTTTTATGTAGGGTAGGTAGGTCAATTGATTTGACTTCAGATCGTCTGATAGTTAGCTAAAGTCCATAGCCAAAGGATACTAATAATGCTAGAATAGTGGCCTTCAACTTGACGGCCTCACCAGTTGCTTTTTAGAAGCCTTTATGTATAGTTTTGTTCGTTAGTATGTATGAATCAAATCTTCGAAGTCCAGTTATAACCATTTCCTGACATTCAATTGGTCTCAAATTTGGTATACTTGCGTATCTTCGGCGATAATGCTATAATATGGTACTATGGAGTTAGTATCATGGTGTTGGATTGTGTCCATAGGAACTCCTAAATTAAACAAGATAAACCCATCGAGGTTGGGCTCATTTGTTTTGTCCTGGTAAATGCTCTGATGGTCCTGGCCCTACATGAAACCTGGCTATCGAAACTACGATTGGTTCATCGCAAAATCAAACCATTGGTAGACAGTTGTATGCAATATTATGTTCTCTGCAATATTTCCAATCTGCGATTTTAAAATATGCTTCACCTGACAAATCTTATCTAATCAATGATATTAATTAATGATAAAAATCTTATAATTTTTTAATCATTTAGAAGTCAATGTTTTAGCAAGCAGGTACTTATAAATTCAAGGCGGTGTTTAAGTAATTATCATGAGTTCATAACGTGCGTCGTTGGCCGTCACAGTGATTAGAATGCAAATTTTTTCCAACGCTTTGGCATTTTTTATGTACTTATGTAGGTAGATACCTACTTATTTTTAAAATTGTAAAGGACTGAAATTATAATTTTTCAACTGCCAAAATCCTGCCCATCATGCATAGTCACAGAATATTATATCGAATCTTTAAGTCGCTAGTACGTCGCAATGTCTTAGGTTAGCACCACATAACTAATAAACCTATAGAGGTGTTATCGCTTGAAGTTTCTCCTAAAACCGATGTCACTGCTCCGCCCCCACTCCCTACGGAAATGCAGCTACATAAAACACTAGAGATTGACGGACGATAAAATTTTTGCACGATGATATCATTTTACATATGATTTCTTCTAAGTTAATTGTTTAACAAGTACAAAAATCTTAACAATTACAAATCTAATGCTTATTAACTCATACAAAAAATTATGCTATGAGCATAATTTTTTGTATGAGTTACTCAAAACATTCAGCCGGGGTGCGAGGAAAATGTCTTATTCACCTACCTTGATTATTGACCTTACGCCCGGACTTCTGAAGATTCCAAAGAGCGTGCCGTTTTAGTTGGTTCGAATCCGACGTAACCACCCTTGCTGGCCGGCGGGGGGTTATCCAGGGGGATTTCTGCACGAAAAATAAAGGTACTTAAAACATTAATTTTTTGATTCTTCATTAATAGTCATTACAGTAAAGATGTCTAATTAAATTATAAACAAATGCCCCAAGAATAGGAATCGGATTTATAATACTAACTATAGCATACGATAAAATACTTTACTCAATATGTAAACAACAAAATTGGTTGAGTATGATGTAAGTTTACGATTGCGACGAAACAATGAGGACGTGGTACATCGCTTGGTCGCGACTCCCAGCAGCGGTAGAACCCGACCGTACCATGAAACCATCGTGAGTGTGAAAATATTCTTTAATGATTTTATTTATTGCGGCTTCTCAACGGTGCTGTTTACCTGTATCGAAGTTTAACAAGTAATGTAAACCGAAATATTCGATAATTACTGAATTCGGTGGAGTTTATGAATTTGATCACATATTTAATTTTTTATTTACTATACACATTAAACAGAATTTACTAATTAAATTACTAACCGGTGAAATGTAATCCTATTAGATGCACAATCACCCTACCCTGATCTGTTACTACAGTTCCAAACGCAGCAATTAACCATTTTTGACAAATTCTGATTGATTTGATGCAGCGCGGCGATTCGTCACAGAGTGCCGTGCAAGATGAAACTAGGTAGGTATGTAAGTCATTGCGAAGTGGCGCATCGCGCTTCTGACACTCATCACACTTCTATGTATTATTATTTCTGTGGACTTGTGTACACTTATGAACATCAAGATTATTGCTTCTACATTTACTGCCAAATTGGATAGGCAATGGGGTAAGCCTGTGAGAAAAGAACGTGGCAATAAAAACTCACAGCCAATCTTTTCTAATCGCCAGTAAACTACAATGCTGAAAATAATTTGGTTCACGATAGTAGGCGAGTAGGTACCTACTGGCAATAGTGTATTAGTACCGATGTACTGGCATAGTAGGTAGGTACAAAAAAGATTTCAATAGAAATAATTTTACTCCAACACCCGGAGACCGGGACCAGGAGTACGATAATATCAGCTATTTTTAACCCAAGCATTCGAATGGTAACACGCGGAGAAGTCGTGGGTAAACGTTAGTTTTAAATTACTAATCTAGATTGATTGTGAATGAAAGTGGAACTGACGTGAAATATTATTTAAAATCAAAACAAACTTGGTGGTACACGATTAGGATCTTTATTGTTATAGTGGGTGTTTAAAGGCCGTTTTATCACTTATTACGCGATCAACGACAGCGTGAATCATGGGTGCGCGTGCACCGAGTTTGCACCGAGAACCACTTTATGTTGGCATAGTTTATTCGGAACGGAACAAGCTTTGTATTTATGCCCATTATATTTTTGTCTTTTTGATGACATCTATACTATTATAAAATTGTAAATTAGTTGGCCATTGGAGATATTTAAACAAAAATATTTGGGTTATGTAATATTATTATTGCCTTTATCGGGCGGTATCAAGGTACGAGCCTACACCCCAAACCGGGGCAAGACGGGGACGTGGTTCCCAAACCCGAGGCCGCGAGGGGCCCATCTCGAAACTGGAGATGGCCCAGGGTCAGTCGGGGTGCGAGGGATATGCTCTATGGGCAACCTTACACTCCGGCGTCTGTAGACCCGAGACGGCGTGCGGTTTTAGTCGGTTCAAGTCCGACATAACCGCCCCCGCTGGCCGGCGGGGGCGGTTTCCGAAGGGATTTCCGCACGATAAAAAAAAAGGTACGAGCCTACAACGGCTGGGTCATGCCAGTCTTAGTATACTCCTTTGGCATACTAAGATGGACTCAGACCGAATTAGATGCCCTGGATAGGAATTATTATTATTATTATAGACAAAGAGACAAATTCTTGTCTCTTTGTCTTTTTGTATGTTTATCTGTTTGTTCGCAATAGATGCAAAAACTACTGAACGGATAATGATGCGGTTTTTTCTATTAGAAAGTTCTTGGTCAGACTTTAAATCTGCCATAAGTTTAATTGCAATTGGTTAAGAAAAACCGAAGATATGACCAAAAAACGATAAACGACATTCGCGCGGGTTTAATAGCCGCGGGCTTCAGCTAATGATGTAATATATGTATTGCTTTTCTCACTTCCAGAATTTTATAGTAATAAAAGGCCGCGCGCGGGAACTTTAGCTGATGTATTCTCCAAGCGGAGGGTGGTCGTAGCAATACCTAGCACTTGATTAACTAAGGACGGCCAAGCTGATTTACCCCCGTATACCAAGTTGGAGAACGGAGTAGCCGTGGTGATGGTTCTGAAACGCCTCGGAGAGCGAGGCGCTTCATAATGACAGAGGTGAAACGCTACTAGCGGCTTATGGTCGGCTATCGGTGACAAGTGTGCCGATGCTTATAGGGGCCATATACCTATGGGACCCTATATAACCATGGGTAGCATCAACTTCTTCGGGGCCCAAGCAAGTCAACAACCCAGTACACCTGCTGATTGACGGATGAGTAAAACTAACATTATTTTATTTAATTTATGAGGCTATACTAAAATATTGAGTATTATCATTTGACAGGTCAAAAATTAACATTCTTCTTTACTTAATGTGGTATCCTATAGACCAACAATTTTTATATGTCCTCAAAAATATTCTTTTTTTTTAATACACATTATTATTCTACTTATGTTTATACTGTATGTAGTTCAGAAACATCTGAAATACCAAATGTGCTTCCAAATTCAAAATTCATTGTTTATGCCCCTATAAAATAAAACCTCGAAATTATGACATCAACGTTCAAATATAGAACTGACGTAAGCAGCTGCAATACGGTCACATCGTAATTAATGTTCTTTCAGATCGAAACTTATTTATTACATTAGTTGGTAGGTAGTATCTACTTGGTACTTACCTACTTATAGCTATAATTCAAAATCCTATCTTCCCAGATTCTTTTCAACACCTAGAAACTAGAACTTTTTGGAGATGAAACAGTAAAATAATAAAAAGAAACTTGGTGATTTACGTATGAATATAGAACACATTTTACTTAATAAATTTCAGTGAGCGAAACATGAAAATTCAGTTTACTTAGATTTTATTTTGTTAAATACTCATAATTTAATGAAATGTTATTTTGTTTAGTTTTTCATTGGTTAAATCCTGCCTTAGAGTTCAAACTTGTTGTTTGAACTCTAAGTTTGAACTCTTAGACAGGATTTAACCAATGAAAATATGCTGAAACACCTAACTGAACTGTATTTTCATGTTTTGCTCAATGAAATTCATTATTATGTTCCATATTCAAAGTTAAATCACCAAGTTTTTTTTTTAATTTTTGTCCAACAAGTTAAGGGAAATGCCTCCCTACACCCATGCATCTGAAAACCCGAGACCGAGAAGATTTCCCCACGGAAAAAGAAAAAAATAGGATTTAAACAAGTTTCGTCTTTAGAATAGCGATAAGTAGATGCAATTACTTGGACACTTACTCTGAGGTAACATGTTGCTGATCCGGTTAGAAAATTAAGACCTTTCACTATGCATAAAAAAACACTTATAACACTTAACAATACTTATGTTATTGGCTTAGTATGTTACTTTTTTGTTTCTGCTCACGTAAAAATACGTAACAGCAGTACATAATTAGCAAATCAAATCTTAGTTAATTATAGTTAAACCAGAAAATTACATAATTATGAATACAAAAAGTTTTAACTGTGAATAGTGACCAAATTTTTTTTTCAAGTTTAATTCAAATATGTCTGTGTCTGTATGTTTAAAATAGCAATCGTAATAGTGGTAGATATAATAATAATAATATTAAATGCTAAGGTTTGTATGTTTGCATGCATGTATAGATAGATGTATGGATAGATAGATTGATGTACGGGTGGATAGATGTAAGGATGGATAGGATGTATGGTTGGAACGGCTGAACGGATTTGAATGAAATTTGGCTCATAGGTCGCTAGAGAGCAGAGAGTTTGTATCCCGTGAATAGGGTCCTGTGGGTCGCAGGTAAACGCGTAGAGAGATTCAAAACATGGGTTTATCATTAAGTTAGACAGAATTAGCAACGGCTTCCCAAAAATAAGAAAAGACACGCTGTCAAGAAACCTCCTTCTAGTGCACTCTGGGCAATAGCGTCCAGGCTTTTGTAGCCAAGTAACCGGAAGTACCTGTACCTTTTTTTTTTTTTTTTTTTTATCGTGCGGAAATCCCTTCGGATACCCCCCCGCGTGCCAGCGGGGGCGGTTATGTCGGGCTTGAACCGACTAAAACCGCACGCCGTCTCGGGTCTACAGACGCCGGGGTGTAAGGTTGCCCATAGAGCATATCCCTCGCACCCCGACCTGCCTGCGCTCATGGAGGACGGAGGTCGTTAAGCGACCTCCGGCGCCTGAGTTACCTGCGACGCGCGGCGAGCAAGTTGCGGGCTCGGCGGACCGGGAGAGTTCTAAGTCTCTCCCGGGCGCGCTCCGCCACCTCTTTCGCGAGCATTACATGCTCGCAGAAGGAGGCGGCTGCGGCCCACGCGCTCGCGCTCCGCACCATTGCCGCAATCATGCTGCCGAGCGAGAGGACTCCCACCCCGATGGCTGCCACGAGGTCACGCCTCGGCGCCTCCCACGCCGGGCAGTCCGCCAGCGTGTGCAGCCCTGAGTCCTCGCTTGCGTCGCAGTGATGACACTCAGGCGTTGGCTCCTTCCTGATCCGATGCAGGTGGTCCCCGAAGCACCCCTTCCCGGAAGTACCTGTACCTAACACAACAATCTAATTGCTATTTCGGTAAGTTACTTACAGCCATTAAAAACAATGCAAAATATACAAAACGATAAAATCACTATTTAACAGTTCGTTAAATTCGACGCGACGAATACCTAAAAAACTTGGTTGCAGACAAACCTTTGGCTGGTTTTTGTTCGTAGGTCAGCTGCGTAGAGACATAGCCTCCTTCGCAATGTTCTATCGCAGTATGGCCTATACAAAGGTGAATGTTCCGACTAGTCAAACTAATTAATTTCAACCTCTTCTTTCCTATCCCGAACAACACATGCAGGTCTTATGTAAGTGTGCCCCATATACGGTACAATTGATACTATCGTGAAGCAAGCGATTTGGCAATTTCTTTCTCTGTCGTACGATTACCATACACATATTCTCTTCTTTCTACAATACTAAGTTCTTTAGACGAGGCATGAAAATGCACCTGTCGAGGCCGTCCAGTTAGGTTAGGTTATTTTAAGGTGAGTTGGCAGGCGTGTGTAGGGCCACACACGACACGCCTCCGCCACGCCCTGCTCCTGTAAGGACGGTGAGTCGGCCAACTGCCGTCCTCAGGCCCCGATCATGGAGGTCGGTAGTCCGCGCGTAGATGAGTCTGCGGCGTCCTCGCCGCAGACTGCGAAACTCGGGGGGCAGGGTTCTCTCCCGCTCCCTCTCCGCCGTCTCTTTCGCGCGCATTACCTGCTCGCAGAAAGAGGCGGCGGCGTGCCACTTGCTCCCGTCGGAGACCACGGCCCTCACCATGGTCTCCAACGATAGAACGTCGACGCCCAGGACCGCAACGAGATCCCGGCGTTGACTCGCCCACGCAGGGCACTCCGAAGCGGGATAAAACCCGACCCCACCAGGCGAGGCCGCGTTGGCGGCCAAAGTCCGCCGGCAACCCTGAGGTTATCCTTTCGAGGGCTTACCCGGGGTGCCCAGCAACGGACGGACGGGGAGGACACCGTGCGGTTTTAGTCGAGACACAACATATTCACCCCCGCTGGCCAGCGAAAGGATTTCCACACGTAAAAAAAAAAAAGTTATTTTAAGGACCATTTTAAGGACAGCATCTGGAATGGTGGCTGCTACTTTTTGAACTTCACCTCAGTTTATCAACAGATGGGATGCAATTAATTCATTATTATGTTTAATAAAAAACAGACTTCAACCGATACCTAAAGCGAAGTTAAGGTTCAGTCTTCTTCTTTTCTTTAGATTCCTTGCCTGTAGATTATCTGGTTGCCAATGTGGAGTGCCAGTGATTTGAATACCCTCCGTATTCAAATCACTGGTCGCAGCAGAGAGCCATGTATCGGATGGTCGACCTTGGCTGCACTTTTTGTTATAGCTCGAATTACGGTATATTCAGATTATTTTCTCCTAAAGTATGTGTCCGTACCATTTTAGGCAGGCTTTCATGAAGCTCGTCTGCAATACTTAAAAACTTCCTTTGATGTACTTGTGTTTTGTCAAGAATCTCTGCCGGACCACCTAAGCGTTTTCATTTCACTCGTATGCAGATAAAGGCTCACTTGAATATGTGTTACTTATTTGTCACCTTAGTGAAAAATATTCCTATGACAATGCCTAATGCAAGGGCTTAGCAAAAAAAGGCAGTGGCACTCCGGGAGTGCCGACAGAAGTGAAAATCTCCCTCCGTCCTTCCCTCCCTCCAACCATCCATCTATCCATCTAGTCACAACAAAGATGGCGTTGTTATAAAAAAA
This sequence comes from Cybosia mesomella, assembly GCA_946251805.1. Lineage (NCBI taxonomy): Eukaryota > Metazoa > Arthropoda > Insecta > Lepidoptera > Erebidae > Cybosia > Cybosia mesomella. The sequence continues at coordinate 23,081,944 of OX276401.1, forward strand.
AATGTATATGGAAAGCGTCTCGCTTAACGTAGGCGTTTCGGAGACGATTTCGAGGTGACGTGATGATTAAAAACACGCGAGTTTCATGATTTTCTTCACCCAAAAAGTGCTCATATGGTAAGTGCTCAACGCGGCTAAAGAAGTTTTCACTTCAAAAATAATGTAGCTCTCGAACTTGTACAATGTTTGTTGAATCTCGACCTGGGGTCACGGGTGTCGACGTCAATTGCTTCCTCATCAGCCGGCGCCTGCGTCTCCGTTGTCATGTCGCCGATTATTCCATTACGCTCCATCGCCTCACAATGAGCTTCGTTAAGTTTCTTTTGTTTGATTATTCAGTTACACGACGGAAATACTTTTGATATAGGTGTTATTAGAGAGCTGGTGTTCCTTCTCCTTGTACCGTATCATTCTTCGTTAATTAGACTGTCCAACCCCAGGTTTGCCAAGATCAGACAAAATCATCATCATTCGAGCGTAAAATCACGGTTGCATCCAAAGCTTGCACTTTGAAGCCCAAGGGCCCGCTTCTTTTTCCATGATTTAGTTTGGTAAGCTTTAACGGGCGTGACTGCAAGAGTCCTCGCAACCTACTTTACATGAAATGGTATTGGTAGTATTTCGGTTCTTTCCGTTGATTAAGTTCTTTTTTATTTATCAGGCTGTATTTCTACGCTACGCTTCCGCTCATTCTTTCATTGATAACTCTTTGTCGGTTCCTCTTCTTTCTGGTATAATATTTGCATTAAATACCTACTAATATAATGACATATTTCATTTCAGTTATTGAAATATACCTAAGTATCTGATCTAAAGTATGTACGCATCAGAAACTTTACTACGCAGAGTTCTCTTAATAGTGATTGTAGGATAAAAGTTACAGATTGCATGCATGCCAATTCCTGGAATGTATACCAAAGATTTAGATCGGAAAAAGAGAACATCTAGGACAAAATTCTACGATTATTATATACATCTCGAGGCGACGCGGGAGCCATCTACCGTAATTCTTGCAAACTTTGGAAACAATGAAAGATGTAACAATCATTTTTAAACATTGTTTAACTCCGCCACATTAATTCAATGAAATTTTGAAGCAATTAATATGCTAACTTTTCCTATACAGTTAGATCGGAAAAAGAGAACATTTAGGGCGACGTAGTTCGCAAGAATTACGAAGAGAAGGATATTCGGAGAATTTCAAATATCTGGGATGTGCCTAGGTAGTTCAGTTGGTTAGAGTATTCCCCCCCATTCGCGGGTTCTAGTCCCGTCTTAGATGTTCTCTTTTTCCGATTTAAATCTATAGGAAAAGTTAGCATACTAATTGCTTCAAAATTTCATTGAACGTATACTGAAGCTTAGATAACCCCTTTTGACTTGACACGTCTTTCGTTTTCGATCTGTTTGACACACGTGTCTAGTACGTCTTTTACCGGGTTGCTCATTCACCGTCGCCTCATACTTAAATATGTTTCGTTAATCTGCTTTTGTCCATCCTCTCTTCAACATGTACAACCACAATATAATTTATACATAATAATAACTTGTCCGATATAAAAATAGATTTATTGCAATGTATAATATTTTTACGTAATGATGTGTAAACTTCCGCAAATATAATGATTGAAACTTTGTTTGTTTATTGTTCTTCTAACTACATCATATCCTGATAATCATAGCTCTCTAATACTGTCCCGACTTAAGCTATGAAGGCGTCTTGGAGTAGGTAGGTGTAAGCGATGTATTGTAATTTATAAAATAATTGCATCACTTCGAGAAGTCGACCGAGTATGTTCGGTCGTTGTACGGTCAAAAATAGCTGTACGGGTTAACATTCTTATTTGTAGTATACCCATGTAGTATCAGCCACAAAATTCGGTTGACCAATGAAAGTTTACAGTGTACTTTAACAGAAAATTCCCCTATGAAATATGTACTAAATATTTATCCTTTCGATTTTATATTCCCATTGTAAAATACATAGTAATTATAGGTATATCTGGAAATTCTGCATTCTAATGTTGACCATGAAGAAAAATTTAGTATTATTTTACACTTACATAATGTCCTGTCCCAACTGAAACACGGTGACATTATTTTTTGTATGGACAGTGTGGACACGTTATTCACGCCTTTCATGTTCAACTAAAGAGACTGCAGAAACACTCGTACCTATTAACTTTCGACTACTGGTCGAAGGTCTTCCAGAACATTTTTAATCGTTCGGAATCGGGTTTAACATAATCGTGTTTTTGCGCTCGGGTCTTTCAATAATTGTCGAGATTGTAGGTAGGTAGGTATAGTAAGTAGGTATAGTTTGCTTACGTAAATATGGCCGCAACCATATGCTTCTCTACATGTGTTTATGATGAGACAAGTGTCTATGGAAACAATCGATCAGTGGCGGTCCATCAGTGACAACACATTTGCCGCCAGTAGGCTATTCAAATTTTGGCACCCCTACCATTGAGTTATAATATTAGTTCAATAACCCCTACCGAGGTCAACCTGAATATCGATTCGGTTAAGATGGCACAGGAAATAATTAGTATTTTTACTGTGTCGCTTCCATCCAGGAGTTAATTTTGGGACGAGACATAACATAGGCGTGTATTATATTGGAAAGGAATAAGGACAAGGCATAATTAAAGCTAAATCGCACTTATCGATGACGCAATTTTGCTCTGCGACGCGTCGATTCGTATTATTGATCGCTTATATTTTATTGTGTTTACTTCCCAATTAACAAAAATAGTGGTAAGTATAAGCTATATCATCATCCTCATAAATATAAATATTCTACGACATTCTACACAGCGCTTTCTAGTTCCAAAGTAAGCGTAGTTTAACCAGCTTGTGTTATGGGTTCTAACATGCGGATAATAGTACATTATGGTACAAGTGAGCAATGTTGGTGATTACCGCCGAGGCACCATTGAGACCCGAGCCGCTAGGCGAGGGTCTTAAGATAGCTGAGGACGGTAATCATCACACTCACGCGTGCCATACGACGTTTTACAACACACTTGCGAATAAAATAATACTACAAATACTAAATAAACAATACTACAAATTAATTCGTTTTCCTATGTGCGCGCATCTAACAATGGCGGTAGGCCATATTTAAAAAAAAAGAGGTTTGAATGTAACTTTTTTTTAGTTTTTTTTTCTGTACTTAGAGAAAAAAAAAGTTAAATTTGAGTGAAAATTTTGTTTATTAAACAAGTATTACAAGTTGAAATTATTTATTTAAATACGAAAATGCATCAAATGAACATACAATAGGCATATTAATTTATTCGTACTATTAAACATGTTCTTTTTTGTATCGAAACTTTTTTAAGAACATAGAAACTTACTTACTTACCTATAAAATTTAAAAAAGAATCTATAACTCACTTGTGAATAATAGCAATGAAAAAGTCACAGTTTGATAATAGGTGTCATTACGTGCCTATTTGCGGTGAAATAATAGCACTTTTATGAGCAGGTGTGTTGTAAACATACTTATATCCTTTTTTTTGTAAATACATACATATTATACATATTGATACCCAGACCAATGCAAATAGACATTCATGCATATAAATGTTTGCACTTAGCGGGAATCGAACCCGCGCCCCCTGTCGTAGCAGTCGAATGCACCACCGCTACGCCGCCACAGAGCCCATCCCATTCCCATTTGCTTCCAAAGTTTGCTCTAGGAGCTATCTTGTAGTTTTTGATTGGTATGTCGGCTGTTCAAGGAGCGATTGCCGTTTGACCTCCTGACCCCGAGAGGAAAGCCTGCACCAGAACTTCGGCCGTTGTTTAGGAGGTGCACCGACTAGCTAGTGAGGTTGGCTTGGGCCTCAAAGGTGTTGGTTGGTGTTGGTGATATAATTCAACTCCAATAAAATTACAAAACTACAGAAGTTCAAACAAATCGAATTGATAATCTCTTTCTTTTTTAAATCAATTAAAAAATATTATTTAGATCAATAGATCAACTTTATTAACAGGTTGGTAGGTATATTTATTTTGAGTAACTAAAAGACAACTCCAATTAATCAAAACAATAACTTTAAAAGTAGTTGGTCTGTCGTATTGTGAACTACTGGCTTCAATTTGAATACCCGCGATAAACTTCATAGTAAGGCTAGGAAAAATCCTAATAATTTACATGTACAAGAAAAATTTAGATTGTATCGAAATTGTTGTATTAATATCTTACAGGCACAGAAAAATAAATATGAGCAACAGTTACTTGAGGACTCTAAAAATAACTTGAAAAAGACTTGGGCCACAATTAAGACTATTTGTAACATAAATCGGAATAAAAATAAAAATGAAGATCTACTTAAAATTACAAGCAATCCCACAGATTCGTTAAATGTAGTGAATGCCTATTTCAATTCGGTTGGAGGTCAGTTGGCGGATAAAATGTTAAATAAGTTAGGAAAAACTGAAGCTGAGTTGGCTTATGCCACTAATGCTACAGTTAACAAAGCAACAGGCTCCCTGTTCTTTAATCCTACTGACGAAATTGAAATTATTAAATTAATCGGTACCCTCAAATCTAGTACAGCGGTTGGTTATGACTGTATAAGTAACGACATGTTGAAGAAAACCAAGTACGTCATAGCTAGCCCACTAACATACATATGTAATCTCAGTATGTCTTCTGGTGTGGTACCTAGTGACCTAAAAATTGCTGACGTAATACCTATTCTCAAAGTAGGCGATTCAAGTGAACCGTCTAATTATAGGCCGATATCTATCCTAAGCGCACTATCCAAGATGATAGAGAAGGTTGTGAATGTGCGGTTGATCAGGTACCTCGAAAGTAATAACATACTAGCCGAGAATCAGTTTGGCTTCCGTGCAGGGAAGTCCACGGAGGATGCCGTCACAGGACTAGTTAATTTTGTAGTAACAGAAATGAATAAAGGCAATAAGTGTGCCGGCGTCTTCCTGGACCTAGCAAAAGCCTTTGACACCGTGTCTAGGCCAATCCTTCTAAAAAAGCTTGAGAAGGCTGGAGTCAGAGGGCTGGCCTTAGGGTGGTTCCAGTCATACCTAAAGGAACGTAAGCAGCGCGTCCGCATTGGGGAGTACACTAGTGATTTCACATATAGTTCCCATGGGGTGCCACAGGGCAGCATACTAGGGCCAACTCTCTTCCTGATGTATATAAACGACTTGTGCACCTTAGAATTACTAAAAGCTGAGATTTTCACCTTTGCTGATGATACAGCCATAATATTTCATGCTAGAACATGGAGTGAAGTCGAGTGTATAACTCAGGAGGGGCTAAAGAGAATATCTGACTGGCTACAGAATAACTTACTCACGGCGAATATAAGTAAAACCAAAATAGTGAGCTTCAGAATAACAAATAGATCTGCTCCTGCCCAACCACTCAAAATAAAACTCCATTCGTGTGATAGTGATACTGATCAAGATAGCTTGTGCCAGTGTACACCCATTGAACAAGTTCCGTATATTAAATACCTAGGCATTTTGATAGATGAGCGATTGACATGGCGAGCACAGATTGACACACTCGTCAAACGAGTAAAGAAGCTATCACATATATTTAAAAAACTCAAGTATGTAGTGAAACCTGAACTTATGCGAACAGTGTATTTCACTCTGTGCCAGTCAATACTGAGTTATTGTGTATCGGCTTGGGGAGTAGCTCTTAAGACACACCTGCTTAAGTTAGAGAGAGCACAGCGGGCTATCCTAAAAATTGGTAATAAAAAGCCGTGGCGCTATCCGACTGATTTGCTCTATGCCGAATGTAACGTTCTACGCGCGAGACAATTATTTATTTCGTCAACCTTACTCCGATTCCACAGGTGCGCAAAGGAATTAGCGCGTTCATCATACAGAACCTTGAAGTGGGATCGGCCCCGGGTACGCACCTCCTTTGCACGTAGATCGTTTGCGTTCCTCGGGCCCTATTTATACACCAAACTTTATAACACAAATAATACAATAATTGATATGACGTACTTAAACGCTAAACGCACTATAATAAAGTGGTTGGAGCCAAATAACTATGCTCAAACGGAGGCGCTCGTAGAGGTGTTAGAGTAGAAAGACACACATATACACACACTCACGCACATACACACATATATACACTCACACACACACAAATATACACACAATCACACACTCATGCACACACAAACACGCATACACACCCTCACACTGCACACATGCACTCACACACAAACACACTCCTATATAATATGCATGACATTGGTGCACATATGTTTCGTTGCAACAATTTTATTTATAGTTAGCTACTTTATTCTGTATTTTTTTTTTAAATATAACTTACCTGGGAAGAGACTGAACTCCACGACACAGGGTATCCTAGTGTGGGGTTCAGAGAATCATTGGCTTGTACTTAAATTATTATTACTTTGCTATGTTTTCTGTATGCATCTAACACCGTTATGTATATGTTCATTTGAAACCAATAAATTAAAAAATTAAATTAAAAAAAATTAAAAATTTGAAGCGTACAATGTTCTACGTACAAGCACACCTCATAAATATTCATACAAAAAGTTAATGCCACATCAATCAGTGGATACTTACAGCAGTTATGGCTATAGTTATTGATTTTAGCATGCAAACGGTGTATTATAGTAATGCTTCAGCTAATGAATAACACGAACAATGACATCGACATTATTAACCAAATACCACCATAAATTACAAGCTACAATTTTTACCTTTTAAGAAGTGTTGCAATAAATTCAAATAATATTATACCAATTGTGACGCAAAACAATGCGGTAATTTATTTGAATTTACAAATAAAAACAATTCCTAGAAACTGGCAAGCGGTATCTAACATTTTAGCGTTATTTTTTTGTTAACAAATGCAGATGCAGGCATATTTTTTTACAATAAGCCAAGTGGCATTAATATTATAACTCCTTTTTTTTCATTAAGCGCCAACAGCTATATACATATATATATTAAATAGGTACTTTATTTAGTCTATTGCTACAATCTGGTCTATTGCTAAGTCAATAAATTTCATCTAAATTTCTACCTAAGTAAACAAACCTAAGACTGCGATCAGTCACACTCATTTAGTTTAATTGTGTAAAAAAAGTACTTTGTATGCATCACTATTTTATTTGTCACTAAAACACATTATACTAGCTAGAACGGTTTTATATGTTTCAGTCTTCACACTATATTAGTAGATACGAGTTAAAAAAGTAATTGTATAATTTTATTAACTATTTATGTGAATCTTAGTCGTGATAAAATGTAACATCACAACTATGTATTTGTTAACTTCTTATACCTATAATTATACTAGCTTTTCGTTTTTGCGTTAAAGAGTTACAAATACCGATAGATCCATACTCATAAACTTTCATGTTTATAATAAAATATTAGTAGAATTGTAATTTTAACGTATTGTCATTTTGCAGCATAAGTAGGTGGGAATGGTTTCTAATAAGCATTTTAGTGTAAACCGTAAGCTTATATTGAATAAATAGATGAAGAGCGACCTTTTTTGTCTGTTATCGGTCAGTAACGGCGGCCAATTGGATGCCTGAGTACCAGACCATGGCCATCACGTCGCCGGAATCTAATTATTTTTCCATTGTGTACTCTGCAAATCAAAGTTATGCGATAAGAAACCGAATGACCTGAATATGGGCCACTGTCGGCTTTTGTCAAGCCGATATTAGCCGGAACCAGCAACGCAAAGAAAAAATCAAAGGTGTTGCTATTTTCGTTACCCAGGGTGCACCAGTAGGAGGCTTTCTGGCCCTACTTACCATCGTTGTTTATGACTGCCAATGAGGAAGGCTCATGCTCATGCTCATGCGAGTAGGTATAACACTGCTGACCAGCCTACATTTTGAAATCATGAAGAACTATTCAAATAATTGATTGTAGTTTATGGCCCTAAGCTACATTATAACTGAGTAACATGGGCTATATTTATGACTAGAAAAAATAAAAAAATCCTTAAAAATCCCTACTAAAACCAACCCAAGGTGTAAAAAAAATAGTCAAAAAATGTCTCTCTGCTCGCTGCGGAAAGTAGGATAATAGTTCGTTGGTCGCGATAACGCGGGTAACAGCTTGTATGGCATATTTTCAGAACATTCATCGCATAGTTAGAAGCTTGAAAAATACATTCGAAGTTGCGGATCCAAGTTTCAGTCAATTATCACCATAAAAAGCATTTACACCGCGATCGAGATCGAAGACGAAACGTGACGCCTACCAAAAAAAATCAATGTAATTTCTATATGTATAGTGCAGTACATACGAACTATACTATACTATACTAAATACTCACTATACTAAAAAAAAACTGTACGTTACTGTACGTTACTGTACGTCACTGTACGTCACTTTACGTATCTGTACGTTACTGTACGTTACTGTACGTTACTGTATGTTACTGTACCTTACTGTACTATGTGTCATGGGTAAACTCCCGGTAGCGACTGTTGTCGCTGTAATTCCAATGGCACTCATAGTCATCTTAACCCGCGCCACTTTTACCTGCTCACGTACTGTATGTAGTCGCATCATCGCGGCGATTTCAATATGTTTGCATTATAACGCGCTCAAAAGGCCCTTTTCAGGGACACAAATATTGGCCGTTATTCAGCAGGTGTACCGGCTTGCTGGTGAGGTTGTATTGGCCCCAAAGGTATTGGGCCCCATACACTGGAATACTTACAACTATTTTTTTTACGATATTTCTATATTATAATATACTAAGTGAGGAAACTAGGAATTGACTCGGTTGGTAGTGGATAAGCATTCGCTAAGATCGCGTGTCCATCAATAGGGAACCAATAATTGAATTTTATTTTATTTACCCATTGCATTTATTTCTCGTCTGTGGTAAGCTAATATAATAAAGCTAATATATTTAACTGTAACGCGACTCCGTCTTCTTCTTCTTTGGCCTCGCCTTGTCCCGTTACACGGGGTCGGCTTTCCCAATCACGCGGCGCCATTTGCTTCGGTTTTCCGCATCTTCTTCCTTAAGGCCTATCTCCTTCATATCCTTACGGACCTTCGTCAGCCATGTGGTTTGGGGTCTTCCTCTCCCCTTCTTCTTTCTTCGCATTATAATATTACCTATAAGTATACCAGTCAAAGTCCCGTCAAAATTGGCACAGCCGTTCCAGAGATTACCTAATTCAAATAGGCAGAAAGCCAGATAGACAGACAAAAATAAAAAAATAACTTTATTGTTATATGTATCGTACAGATACTTAGATTTTATTTATTTGAATAGCAGATTTGTTAAGTCGTAATAGACTTTTTTACCATCAAAACTTCAAATGTTTTGATTTAGAATACACTCCAATAAAAACTGAACACATGACTGAGTGATGCCGGTATTCGCAGTTGAGACGATTTTAGAGTATACCTACCCTACTATAAATACTCGTTGTTATTGGACTACCGCTCTCATTGTGAGGATAAAGCTCGAAAATAAGTATTTCTGGCCTGTACGTTGGTATTTCTTTTTATAGTAGAGATATTAGCGGGAGCGATGGAAGATACATATTTACAGTGCCCGATATTTCTGTTTAGCACGTCGCACGTCGGGGAAAAGAGTGACAGTCTGGCCAAAACCGAATAACTACGTATTTTTTAAAGCACTCTATCGTACATCGCTACAGTCCAAAGTTTTTGTAGTCAAAACCGAAACTTTAGTTTTAATATTTAATAAACACAAACAGTATTAACTACTTTATAAACGTGTCATTCCGATGTAAGATAGAACATAACATAACATAACATAAACTCACGCCTATATCCCCGAAGGGGTAGGCAGAGGTGCTAACACCCACATTTCGCCAGTTTATGTTTAGGTCCCAATGTAATAGGTGGCGAGCCTATTGCCATTAACCGGGCACTTATAAGCCTGCGATAAATACACACATAACTTCGAAAAGCATCGAAAAGTCATTGGTGTGTGCCATGGTAAAACCTGGGATCGAACCCGAGACCTCGTCTCAGCAGTCCATCACCCATACCACTAGGCTACCGCGGCTGATAGAGAATAGAGAATATTCTCTACAAAACCGAAGCAAGCCGGTCTTAGCCGGAATGTCTCTTTTGCTTCCCGACGACGACATCCCAAACAAAATGCCAAATGCCTACCTATTGCACCTGTTTATTGCCAAGTGAACATTCAAATCTATATATATACTAGCTGACCCAACAGACTACTACATTCCGCCTCAGAATCAGGTTATGTCGGATAAAAAAAGTGCCTGCCCTGCTTGATTTGACCAGAATAGAGACCAGAGACGGTGTGCGGTTTTGGTCGGTTCAAGTTCGACATAACTACACCTACTGGTGGCGGTGGGGTAACCATGGGGACTTCGGCATAGAGAAAAGACAAATCTAAAAAATCAGAGATCATGAAAAGTTGTCCACCCTTCTCGAGTTCATCGCGGTCATCACTAACACGACTTTGTATGAAATGAAATGAAAATGAAGCTCTAATTCTCCTGGTGACACTATAACCAGAGTATAAATAGAATTACCGTGCTATCTATAACTTGAGAAAGGCTTTAGCAAATTCATTCGCTTTTTTTTAAATGTTTTCTAATACCTCGTAGAAGGTACTTACATTATTAAAAAATTAAGAAAATTGAGCAGAAACTTAGAAAATTTAAGAAAACTCAACGGCCTTTTATAATGTACCACTCGTCAGTCGTAATGTCGCCTGTTTTTATTTATTATAATCGTTGCAAATATGGGTTACAAGTTTCACCATAATAGGTATGCAATTTTACAAGCTGAATCAGGAACAAAGTAAATAATCTCGTTTTATATTAGGTACTTCTTAGAAAATTTAGATTGTCATATTCTCAAATTATAATTTTGCTGTCAATTTTATAAATTAATGCCTAAAGCAGCGATAGCCCAGTGTTGTACGTAACGGAGTGCCCAGACGAGATTTCGAGTTCGATCCCCAGTAGCCCCGGGCACACACCTCTGACTGTTCGTAGTTATGTGTGTATTAAAAATGTTGATTATCGCTCGCTTAGTAATGTGCCCGGTAGATGGCAATAGCCTCGCCCCCTTTTACATTGGGACCTAAAGATAACTGGCGAATCGTGAGTGTGCAAAATGCACATCTGCCTACCCCTTCGGGGATACAGGCGTGAAGTTATGTTATGTTATAAATTCCGGAATAGAAATGAAAATGTCATCTTAGTATACAAAAATATTCGTAGGTACATGTATAAAAATTAAAATCTATTCAAAAAATTTACTTAATAATTCGTCGAATTCTCGGAATACCAATAAAACTATTTAAATACGCGCCCGACAAAAAGACTAAAAATTTGGAGTATCTTAAAGCATTAGAATAAATTGATATATCTATGTTTAGAGATTTCTGTTTATTTTGGTAGGTAGCATTCATTTTTTGTTTTTTAATAAATTATACCAAATTCGAAATTCGGGTGTTTCTGGTGCCAACCTCACCTACAAGCACAACAAATACAAAGTGCACCTGCTGGTTAACGAAGGAGGCGCAGGCGCAGGCTTACCTCTCGGAGTTGGGTGGCCAGACGGCAGTCGCTCCCATAATAGCCGTATAAACCAAACCACGAGGAGAAGGAGTAGGCTCCGAAGTCAAAGCCTCGGTTGCAACCAGGAACAGATGATGATGATAATGATGACGAAATTCAATATTCATAGTTAAGGCAGGACAGAGTTTGTCGGGTCTGCTAGTAAATAATAAAAATTAATGAATAATAATAATAATAAATATTCTACGTCAATCTATACAGCGCTTTCTAGACCCAAAGTAAGCATAGTTTAACTAGCTTGTGTTATGGGTTCCAGATTGCGGATAAACATACTTATATACCTACTTTTTTTTTGTAAATACATACATATTATACATAGAAACACCCATTGTACTTGTACTATTATTTATTCTGTGCCCATTGCCACAAATGTTTGTTCGTGCATCACAGCAAAAGGGCTAATTCTGTTTGGTTGTAGCAGGACAAGGTTCACATATAGGTTTATACGCAGATATTTGAAACATCATGGATTTCCCACGGGAGCGGAGAAAAATGACTTTTAATTTCTTTAATTGGGCTGCCATGGTAACCCTTGTAATTTTTTGGGAATAATAGATAGGGATCATAATCTTTACGTGGCAGAATGGTAACCGAGTAACATTGCAAAGTTAAGCAATACTAGCCAGGTCAGTCTTAAGATGGGTTATCATTCTTAATACATTGAGACCCCTCCGTGCCTCAGAGAGCTCGTTAAGCAACTGGTCTAACTACGGACCCTTGAATCGACAGTGGGTTGTTGTGTAGGTTAGATGGCAATTGCTTCACGGAAATCCGGAAACGTTAGCCAGTACCTTTTTTTTCGTACGGAAATCCCCTCGGATACCCCCCGCAGGGCAGCGGGGGAGGTTACGTTGGGCATGAACCGACTAAAACCGCACGCCGTTTCGGGTCTTCAGACGCCGGGGTGTAAGGTTGCCCATAAGGCATTTCCCTCGTACGCGATAGCCAGTACCTTTTTTTTTTTGTGCGGAAATCCCTTCGGATACCCCTCCGCCGGGCAGCGAGGTCGGTAATGTCGGGCTTGAACCGACTAAAACCGCGCGCCGTCTCGGGTCTACAGACGCCGGGGTGTAAGGTTACCCATAGAGCATATCCCTCGCACTCCGACTGACCCTGGGCCATTCGCAGTGTCCCCTCTGATAAGAGCAGAGGGGTACCTGGAGCGACCCCCCCCCGCGGGCCTTGCAGGCCCGCCATACCCCGACCCCCTCGTGCAATAGGGTCAGCTGGCCCTGAAAAGGGCCGGATGGTCAGACTCTTGGCCGTTGACGTTGACGCCAGCTACTCCAGAGGAGCAATCAATGATGCGTCATCGCCCACGTTGCCCAGGGTGCACCAAACTTGAAGGTGATCCAACCAGTCGCACCCCACGCTTTAGCCAGTACCTATCTAATAAAAGTAGATAGGTATATAAGTGTCATATTTACCTACTTTTCTTTATCAAATAAACAAGTTCTTTAATGATCTCGCGTCATACTAATGCGAATGCTATCCCGACTATTGCGTAGGTAAGACTACAACTTTAACCGCCAGGAACCATGGTGTTACACTTTTGAGGGCGTACCCGGGGTGCCCGTCAATGGACACTTGGGAAGGATACCGTGTGGTTTTAGTCGGTTCGATTCTGACATACCCGCTTTGCACCGGTGAGGTGAAACATAATAGGTTCCATACATTACTTCAATGTATAATAACTAATTTGTTACCTACTAGACAAACGGTTTAGAACAAAAATTGTGTCACGGTCCCTGGGTGAGGTGGGGCGGGAAATTTCGTATTTGGAACGGGACGCAGAAGTTAGATAGGTAAACATTATAACCTAGGTACCTAATCATTAAAGACTTCGAGGTCGCTTAACGACCTTCGTCCTCCACGAGCGTAGGCCTGGGGGTGGCAGATGAGGCCGCCTGTCACCCCAGCAGAAGCAGGCCCGGGCGGCGGAGCGACTAGCGCCCTCCACCTTTCCGGGGCAAAATGGGGACACCGTGGTTCCCAAACCCGAGGGGGCCATCTCGAAACCGGAGATGGCCTTTTTAAGACCCGAGACGGCGTGCGGTTTTAGTCGGTTCGAGCCCGACATAACCAACCCCGCGAGCCGGTGGTGGGGTGTCAGGGGGGATTTCCGCAGCAAAAAAAAGGTGCCTAAACATTCAATCGTGCGGTTACTAGAACTGACACAATTGCATTGTAATGCAATACAGTATTATTCTCAATATCAAATCTTACGCTGTCACGTTACACACGAAGACCTCTGGTGAATCCTTGCCTTTAACGAAATATTAAGACTCGAATAACAAATAAGCAGCTACTGACTGACAATAAGTTGAATAACAGAAAAAATTGTGGGATTAAACTAAAGAGGTTTCTCTCAAATCCTACACATACCGTAAACCTTATAAAGTAAACTTGCGAGGTAAGTAATTGGATTTGGCAACTTGGCTAAGAAACAACTTAAAAGCCAATAAAATGTTTATTTTTTTTGTACGTACTAGTATTATCAACGCTTTCTTACGTAAAAAATATGACGTAACGCAACGTCAATGAGTATAAAAGAATTCAAATTAAAATTGAATGGAATTATGTTGTCCCTCGTAAAATTGACTGAAATTTTGCAAAGCAAGGGCAAAGTGATTTTAAATTCACCTTCGTATGTCCACGCCCTGCAAATACTTTGATGCTAAGACTACACTATTATACCTAGGTACCTACTGAATATCTTATTGTCACGACCATGACATAACATAAACGGTCAAGGAGAAAAGGGTCACCTTGTCCACACGTATAGTTTCAGTTTCTGTAATTCACTTCGGTTGGAACTCGTAAGCCGATGCTAAATGTCAGATAACGTAATTATTGAGTTTTATAAATTCCAAGTTTATAATCTGCTATGTAGTTTCAATTATGATTAGTACCTTAGTAATATTGTATTTGTTAATATTCATTGTTATTACTGGTGCTTAGGAAAGACTGGCAAATTACTACATCCCCTGGCGAAAAAAAGGTACAAAAAATTATCTGCGTTTATGTGTGCATGCTACCTTTATCGCTCGTTGTATAAAATCGACCCTGTTATACTTACCTACCTTCTTTTGTGTTACTATGATAAGAAAATTAACAAGACTTGGTATGATAGGAAAAGCGTGGAATCTATCTAGCTAGAAATGAACTCTGAGGTCTGAGTATGACTCGAGATCGAATTTGTATATTAGCACTACTGATGGTACGCGGTACTCCATCATTAAGAATCTTTGTCGACCTGTACCACTTCATTAAAAGTGTCCCGAAATGAGACGAGTAGATAGTTGTCGACGACACGATTCGAACAAGGTGCTATTTTTGGATCTAGAGCGACTAGAGTCGCCAGGTCTCGATCCTCTAGTTATATGCCTAACACTTATAGGGTCACATATTACATGGTAAGTAATCTTCTTGTCGGGGGGACCTAAAATGATTCAGGAATACTTCTATGGCGAAATAGCGCGTGCCCTCAGTGTGTCACGGGCACTTGCAGCATATATCTCTGAATTAGGCGATGGCGACGCGACGTCCAGAGTCCATGCACACACGGATGGTTTTCTTTCTTCGTGGCGAATGCTGCTACGTACGGCACTTCCGACTACGGGGTGATAGCTGGAGACTATGTGCGGGTGATGAGCCAGCGAGCCTCCAGCGAGAGGTCAGTCCCTATGACTGCAGTGAGTGAGAGGCACTGTGACTCAATTACTGTGAAGCAGCCTAACCCCCGTCTGTCGGAAGGAAAGGGTCCCTTGCTGCCGCTCTGGCCACTCGACTATGACTGGCTGGAGTAAGTCCTACAATCTGGCCTAACTACAGAACTTCGATATCGCCTGTGGGTTGTAGAGGTCAGATGATTGTCGCTTCATGGAAAATATTGAAGTTTTCGTATTTAGACTGAAAACCGACTCCAACTTGGTTTGAAAAGGCTCGGAGCATGATGACCTATAAGCTCATATTGTATTCTGGGCGTTCTTAATGTGACTTATTCAAACCTAATTCCGATATCATACTCTTGGCATTTTTACTTAGTTAGATCTAATTCCGAAACCGATTAACTGGTCTACCCTTTATAAATAAACGATATTAATAAAGTCTGCAGGTGCGGAGTGGGTCGGAAGCGGAAAGAGCATTGACCGGCCCTTGAGGACAGACGATACGAACACGACAGGCTTTCATGACAGATTTATGTACGTTTACGGCCTTATATAGTTATTTCGAGAAAATAATACGAGTTATATCAAGAAACGATGTTTATTGCAAGATTAGTTTATGCCTTCTGTCTTTGGATTGAAATCTGTAAGTATTGTTTTATTTTATATAGACAGGTTCACAACATATTAAAACTGTACATTACAGTACTGATCAACGATGCAGCAGTGAAATATTCAAAAAGTTGGGTATTACTGAATGTCTATTTGTTTAAAAAAATATTAAATTAGTTTCTGAAATTACTAGTATTTAACCTAATGACCATTGTATTACTCAGGCACCAAGGTACCTATAGAGAAGCAGGAATAATAAGAAGAGAGTGAGAATAAGCAAAGGTATGGTGGTAAGGTCTTCGATACTCTCACAAATCACAGAAAACGCAGTGTGTTGATGTTAAAAGTCGGTATTTAAGGCGGAGGATCACACTTCCCTGTTTTAACCAGTTGGATTACCAGGAACTTATTCTCTCTCTTACTTATGACACAATTGCTCTAACTCCATCATAAATCACTATTATTTACCTTTAAAGTATGGCTCTATCACCGCTGAAGCATGGCTTTTCCACCTTTGTCGCATGGTATTGCATCCTTCTAACCTTCGAAGCACAACTTTATACGAGTTCCTTCGTGAGTCCATTGCTTTCAAAGCATCGCTGTACCATTTTCGACGCAGAGCTTTTCCCCCTTCATGACTTTCGAAGCATTGCTGTACGAATTCCGATGCCTGGCCTTACCTTTCCGCACAAGACTCTGACACCTTCGAAATAAAGCCTTACAATCTTAAAAGCAAATTTTGAGATGGCCGACTGTTGAACAGAGGAGTCACCTCTCTGTACATACCCCAGTAAAGCACCACTACTTCCATAGCGGAGTTACTAAGGAGTAAGATCGTTGGAGAATCTTAGCGAAGAGGGCCTGAATGATATCCTTAGCGTTGATAATGTTTAAAGGCACAAGGTTTGGGAGTTTTTAGGGCCCCAATAAGATATCCGGGCCCAAGCAGACCTCACCTGCAAGCTGGTACCCACCTGATGATTGACGGACGAGGCTCTGGGACAGGCTTTTCTGACGGGGTGTCAGACGATAGTCGCTCTCGTGAATGCCGTATAAGCTAAACCTAAATGAGGGGAAGGAGTAAGTTGACTTCTAGTTCCAAGGTGAGTGTTTTCGATGCAACAGGGAGCAACGTTAAGATGATGATGAATATTTAAAGGCACTAAACCATTTATTAGTTGAGCTAGGAAATGTAACTAAGTAGTATTTGAAAAAGTAGGGTAACGAACACTTGCCCTTACATGACCGTAAAAGATCATGACTATAAATTTTACAAAACCTTGTGCTGTCTTATAAGTTTTGAGTAGATCAGCAGCACGCAATGATTTAAGGATAAAATGTATACAAATAAATAAAACTAGCTCAAACTCATCGCATCAGGTTCGCGGATAATGTAGAAATTCTTTTATCATTAGGCTACATTATAAAACAATCAGTAATTATTATTTATCAGAAAATTACTCATCGAGGTCAATGCAACAATGAAAACGTCCAAATAGGAACGATTTTTTTTTTCTAAACTTACGTCGACTCCTTGAGGTATTTCAGTTACTATCTCATGTTCATCATCAGATCAGCTTTTGCCTTTTGGACACCATAATTAAGTATTGTTCATTAAACTAAAAAAAAACAATCAAGAAATATATCGCTTTGCTCTCGGTTCTGTCGTGGTCACGGTTCAGTCATCGTAGGTGCTCATTGAGTAAAACAGTACCAATGAAGGTCATGTCTTTTAAATCTGTATTATCTTATCCTTCTGTATTACCTCAGTAAAACCCAACTGATATTTGAGAATTCTAGGCAATCCATTTCGAATGTAAGTAAACAAATTTTAATATTTACACAGTTTTATTATTTATTACAAAATATAGTGAACGTATAGCTTTTAACTCGGAAAATCAATAGGAAAAGTCGGTATACTAATTGCTTCAAAATTTCATGGGATTTAGTGAACGTGTTGACATGACATAACATCATCCAAAGCCTTTATTGTAGGTAAATAGGTACTTATATGAAGCTAGCATTACCGTGTTAATTTTAAATTAACACGTGATACGGACTACAAACTGCACCAGGTACGAGGGTACCACCAAACCTTTTACTCCACTATAGGATCCACAAAAAACACAATATCTTTCATTGTTTTGAGACATTGTGTCGGTCTCGTCGGGTCGGGTGTTGTCTTGTGTTGCATTCCTCGCAAACCGAGCTGAGAAACAAATACCCGATATCTACAACGTAATACAACTGAGTTGAGTCATCTGTCGACATTCGACGAGCCGAGTTGTACTGGAATTCTCATGGCCATCAGTTCGCGTGCACCGGTGTTCGAGCGCGGTCAAACTTATCGCTGCTCGGTGTATTGTTGTCGCTATTTTCGGTCGAAAGCCGTGTTCGATTGATAAGCGCCAAACTAACCTAGTGATTCGATCGCACCACACGTTATCCGCCGCGGAAAGACAACATTTTTTTCTGAATTTGAATAGTTTTCGGAGATCGTGACAAGTACTTGTGGGTTTTTTTAAATTTGAATTATCCTTGGAACTAGACGTGTGACGGATGAGTGAGGTATCATTCCCAAAGGTGTTGTGGGAGAGCAAGACGGGAGACGCCGCCGGCGCAATGGAGAGTTGTTACAAGCTGTATACTTGGATTAACCACACGGTGCTTATGTTGCTCTTCCAGATATTCTGGAAAGTAAGCCAAATATCCGACTACTTAACTGGAAAGTAAGTAACTTTTTAATATAAATCTTTTTTTACTTGGCACTTACAATAATTTTCTGAAATGATTTTATTACACGAAACTTGGATTAATATTTTGAATTATATCTATGCTAAGTAAATGTATTTAAATTAAATCCTATTTCCTCAAGTATTGCTTCAGATAGCACAGATAACCAGATAAGCAGTTAAAAACATCATTAGTCATGATACGATTTGCCTTGTTTCTTGTAGCTATATCTACTTCCTTATGATATTATACCTCAATGCTTCCTCTCCTAATAGGTACCTAAACACTTATTGAAGTTTTAATTTCTCAGTTGTGTCGTCATCGATACTAATGGCACAAGTAGTTAGATAGGTAGGTACATATTACTTTTACTGTTTCATACAATTTTAAATGTTTTGATAATAAATATCAAAAAAATAAGAAATGTCTTTGTTAGCATAGGTAACATCCGGCTGAATATATTACCTACCATAAAATTAACTAATAATAGGTATGTAGGTACAAACATAAAAGTACAATATCATATAATCTAGAATTAATTCTTAGGTAGTAGGTACTACCTACAATGAAGGTCTAAATTGTGTTCACATTGTGTACCTATAGACTATAGACCTTCTATAACTAGTTCCCAGACTAAACTGAGGCACAGGCTGTGTTTAAAGAGTCAGTATTGAAACTGACTATCTCATTGTAATTTGGATGTTAGTATCCAAATTAGGTAAGTAGGTAATTACATCGTCATTACAAGGGACTGCCAGATGAAGGCTTCGGATGCAAATGGGACACCTTCACTCGCTGTGATGATGATGATGATAGCATCAAACTATAAGACAATCACCATCTTCAGTCTCCCCGTGACCATTGTTGCTGAAAAACAACCGAAACGTCGTCGGGTTCAATGTAGACACTATCAAAAATAAATGTAATTTTTGCAAAAAAGTCGCAAAGTACGTACATATGTAAAATGCATATGCAAAATACCTACTTACATAATGAAGTGAACGTCATAGAAATTTAGTCCTAGTATTTAGGAACTAAATTCCTATGACATACATAGCAGTCAATGATACCTATGTTACCTAGATAATATAGGTTTAGACTATTCATTAATCATTTCTATTGTAATTCCTAACGGCTGATACGCATTGGTCGCTCATGATAAATTAGCTTGGTTCTAATTTGTAGCCAATGAGTTATGATATCGGCCAACGATAGAGAATCCTTGATAGTATGATAGCGTGCTATCTATCCACTACTAGTGGAGTTGTTGTTCTGATTGAGTAACTCTCAATGACACACATCCATCTACAAACACGAGTCCATATTTCGATCACGAATTGCATTATATTCATTGTAGTTAAAACTTGTAAAGCAAAAATAAATCAGCTTGTTAAACCTTTATAGAATAACTATAATATAGCGGTTCGTCCTGTCTATGTTTGGAAAATCTCGTATATTTACCCCCTTAGTAGTGAAATCTTCTTCTTCTTCTCTTCATCATCATATATATAAAAATGAATTGCTGTTCGTTAGTCTCGCTAAAACTCGAGAACAGCTGGACCGATTTGGCTAATTTTGGTCTTGAATTATTTGTGGAGGTCCAGGGAAGGTTTAAAAGGTTTGTCATCGATTGAGGCAGTACGAAGTCTGCCGGGTCAGCTAGTTTCCCATAAATTTAGATTAGATTTAGAGAAAGAGAACATCGTTGACGGGACTTGAACCCGCGACTAGTCCCTTACAGGGGGAATACTCTGACCAACTGAGCTACTTACCACGTCCCAGATATCCGAAATTCTCCGATATTATACGTAAAACACTTTCCATAGTGGATGTTTACAGCACAAAAGGCATCAACTGTACTGGACATTCCAAGTTTGTAGTCCCAGGAGCTCAGGCATCTAAAGGTCAGGTCAAATCAGCAGGTGTGCCGGATAGCAAGTGAGGTTGTTTTGGGGCCCAAAGACTAAGATCTTTGGGGCCCAAAACAGTCATTGAGGAATGCGAACTCAGTACGTAAACACTAAGCCTAACTGAATAAGAAGTTATGTTTTCAGACATGATTTAAACACCCGCGGCGGCGTTGTTACATAATACAGAAAGTTACGGAATTCGTGCCAAAACAAGGTTGAGGTGCTACTTATTAAAAGCAGTTTGTTGTTTGCTATAGCACTTTGATTCTCTTGAATATTTGCCATAGGAACATAGGCAATGATCTTATATTATAAGATAGATATTATTATTATGTTATCTCAATACTATCACGATGACAAAAGTGTAAGTCATACTTTATTCTCGTTCGCACTCACTGATTATGTTGGCCTCGTGCTAGCGGTTTTTGGGACCCCACCAAGTCCATCGTAGCCCTCGGTAGGGGGCGGGAGGGTCAGACGGCCGTTTTTAAATGCTAGTACTGTATCTACCTCTTTTGATATAAGATCATGGGTTGAAGAGAAATATTTTTTTTTTGATTGGGAACTCAAAATAATGAGACGTTTAGTTAGGCGATAGTTTATAGGGCATTTTTTTTTATTAGCAGTATTAATTAGAATTTTATTAGCAGTATTAGTAAGAATCTGACGACCATGGAATCATCCCAATTTTTTTTTTTTGGAAATGTGACGAAAAACGAACACAATAAGAATTTTCTCATATATAACTAATAAAAACACTAAAATGTACCTACTTATATTCGTTCCATTTCATGGTTCTAAAATGAATTCCTCTGAATGATTCCTTATTTTAAATTGGAAAGTACTTATTGGTTGTAATATTGTAAAACCCTTCCAGAATAAAATGCAATATAAACAAATACTGTATGATTTATCAAAAGGATTCAAAATAACACACGCTCCGATACAAATATTTATTTATATCTACTCAGTCTTTTTGATTTATAATTGCAAAAAAGAAATTTAAAAAATGTGTGGCAATCTGGGATTTTTTTTTTCTCCACCAAAAAAGCGCTCAAATGGAAAGTGCTCAACGCGCCTAAACAAGTTCTCACTTCATTTCTTTTTTCTGATTGCATGATCCTGGATAGGCATAATATAAACATCGTTCAATTACTGAGTGTTGGGGCCACAGACTAATAAATAGTTACGTTGGGGCCCCATCAAGATGTGCGAGGCCCAAGTCAATCTCACTTACACTACACCTGCTGATTGACGGACTAGTCTCTAAAGCAGGCTTTTGTCTCGGGCTATACACTGATGGAATACAACCTAAATTGTATTGAATGCGTTTATATTCATCGGTAAAATCCAGCTATAATTGAACAATAAAAATCTGCAAGTACTTCCTTTTTAGTTTAAATCGACGTTTTCATTAGAGTAAAGCTGTCACTTAATCTCAATAATACTCAGATAAGTACTTATGTCACTTTACTGCTGAGCTAAATGTACCTATTATTTCTTAGGTGGGTCTTTATTAGGTAAATAAAATACATACCTACTTGTTAACTTACTAAAGAAAGCTTCCCGACAGGCTGATTTCAAATGAGGTAATTCTTATTGTCCTTATTGAGTCAGTCAGTGTCAGACAATAATAATAAGTAATAGAACATAAAAATAATAATATTGAGTGTTATTCAATCGAATAGGTAACTACGTACTTCTATACTATTATAAAATTGAAAATGTTGTAATTGTTGTCTGTAAATTGGAGATATTTAAAAAAAAATGGGTAAATTAAAAAATTATGAACACAAAAATATATTTTTTTGTAATTTGCGACGGACGCAGAATGTACTGAACAGATTTTGGTGCGGTTGTTTCTATTGAAAAGGTCTTGGCTAGACTTAAAATTTGCTAAGTAAGAGTTTCCTTCGGTTCGGAGATATGACAAAAATACGATAACCGATATCCACTCAGGCGAAGCCGCAGGCATCAGCTAGTATGCTATATTATGCCCTAAATTACGATGGCTTGAGGTTAAAAGACATCATCATAATATAAAACAAAGCGAAGCGATGCTAGTGGAATTATACAACTAGACATGTATGGATGTATAAATTCCCCAAGGGGTTGATTGATTAGGTAAAATAAAAGGGCCTTCTGGGGTAAAAGGTCAACATTTAACGTTATTAACATTTCACTGTTCTAATATAATATCTACTTAGTATTTTTAACGGATGAAGTATAAAATACTAAAGGTTTTATTTCTGGAAGTTAATTTTGGGTCGGTCTAATGGACGATTATTACAAAAAAAATATATAATATTTATCCATCCTAAATTATTTGCGTAGGTGCCTACCTGCCTACTGTTATTTCTTGAGAAATGTTATTTAGTACGACTAGATAGGTCTAGGTATCCAAAATAGTACACAATTATAATTCGGTTGTAAATCCTTGTAACTTTACCCCCTTAGTAGCGAAATTTCAATAAAATACCTGCATAAGTTATCAAATGTGGAATTCGTTTCTCACAATATTAATCACTATGTGCTATAATAACCGTCACACATCGTGCACACAGCGTCAACAATAGAGGCAAACTGTAGTTGAAAAGAGAGGTCATAACAGGTAAACGAGAGGACGGATGTAGGTATGTGTAAAAATTTCAAAAAATTAATTCCAAGAAAACTCAAAATACAACAAGACTTCATGACACTGTGAGCTCATTCTGTGTAAATAGTAACACCAACAATTCACCGTAGTTCGGGTACTTTGAGATAACTTTCACTTCTAACTACAAGACAACGACCATCTTTAGTCTCCCTGTGATCATGGCAGCTGAAAAGCAACCGAAACGTCGGGATCAATGTAAAATATAAAATAACACAAATTTGTCACAAAAATCGGCCGGGTGGGTACCACCGTGCACGATTGTGAAAAACCCTCCATAGTAATCCAATTTCGGTTTGATTGCGTTCCGGGGTCAGCAAGTGCATAGCCGGGCATTGTGGTCGCAGCACTAGTGAGACCGGTGGGTGCCACGCGGTGCTGCGACGACAATCCTCTTTTGATGAGGCCGTCAAGCTGAGTGCCACCATTATTAACATGGTACGTGTATGTAATAGTGACCCTCTTTCCAGAGACTTTACCTTCAGCTTACCATCAGGCGAGGTGAAGTCAAATTGACGTGTCCTAAATATAAAAAAAAAAAAAAAAAAGATAGAATCCGTTAAAAATAGTTTTATTTCAATGTGTAACATTCGCGTAAACTTCCGACAGTATGAAAAAACTTGGGTCTGAACTGAACACAAAAATATATTTTTTTAAATTCATGTCCATTTGTCTGTTTTGTAAAGTAATGAACGGATTTTGATGCCGTTTTTTCTATTAGAAAGGTCTTGGTCAGAATTAAAATCTACCGTATGTAGGTCGCTTAACGACCTCCGTCCTCCATGAGCGCAGGCCTGGGGGTGGCAGGTGAGGCCACCTGTCACCCCGGCGACTAACGCCCCTCCCCCAAATCGGGGCAAGACGGGGACACCGTGGTTCCCAAACTCGAGGGGGCTATCTCCAAACCGGAGATGGCCCAGGGTCAGCCGGGGTGCGAGGGATATGCTTTATGGGCAACTTTACACCCCGGCGTCTGAAGACCCGAGACGGCGTGCGGTTTTAGTCGGTTCAAGCCCGACATATCCGCCTCCGCTGCCCGGTGCTTTCCGAAGAGAAACGCACGAATAAAAGAAGGTATCGGCTAGTTTTATCTATACGGCGGCGACTTCTACTAGCTTTCCGAACAAATTGGATGGTAAGTTTTTCATTACATTTGATATTTCATTATGAGCACGGATTTTTATCTTTCATGGGGGTGTGGAGTCTCACCAAGGTCTTCGGGGTGCCAGCCAACCTCGCCGTAACGGACGAGGCTCTGGCGCAGGTTTTCTTTACGGGGTTCATTGGTTAGATGGCATTCGCTCCCGTACAATCCAAGATAAACCAAATACTGGGTAGGAGGAATAGGAGGATACCACCGTTGGCTGCAACCGGGATTAACGCTATACAAATGATGATTATTGAGGAGTTGATACTATTAGCTGTAAGTATAGGTACTTACGTTCTTTCCATTTTCATTTTCATTTTCAAAATGATACTTAATGGAAAAAACGGAATCGTAAATCCCTATTCTTGTCATAATGGTCGTCGCACGCTGTTAAGTTTATTTTTTTCCGCACGTGATCAATATTATATTATGAGTATCTTACCTATGTTAAACATGAACACAATTATGTAATAAGCAGCTGCTTGTTTATAATAAATATCCATTCCTTTCTTATATTATGTGTTTTGTATCATGTAAATCAAAGTTCTTTTACATGAAACTTACATACAAACTTACGTACGTACCTACTTGTATATTGTTTTAACAGTTTTACTTCTTCAAACTAAATCAAATCGAGCGTCTATCCCTTTTGTAATAACAAAGATTGCGTTTGAGTAGCGTCGGTAGCTTAGTGGTTAAGGAGTCGACCCTACGATCGAGAGGTCCTGGGTTCGAATCGTGGCCATTACACTACCGACGTGAACCCACTCCTAACACAAGCAATTAACCTTAGCTGGAGGGGTTAGGGGGAATATTAGTAATTTCGTTTACTAAAAAACGAAAAAAAAAAAGAAGAAAAAATTGTACCTCGAAGCCCGGGGTTCGTTCTCCTGATAGTCCTTTTACACTATTTGATTCATTTTGGTTCTTACGAGAGTGACTAGCATCTGACTCCCAAACCCCGAGAGGACAACCAGCGCCAGAGCCTCGTCCGTTACCAGCCTGCAGGTGAGGTTCGCTTGGGTCCGAAAAATAAAATGGTCTTGGTAGGCCCAATATATGCAACTTAAACAATTTTATATTATTACTAGTTGATGCCGCATCAAAATCTGTTCGGTAGTTTTTGCGTCCATCGCGAACAAACAGAAAAGAGTTCCAGAAAAATATATTTGTGTTCAGAATCGTTTATTCAACATAACCCAAGTGTTTCTTTTATAATATCTACAATGTTCAGACATAACTAACTAACTAACTTTATAGTAGTAGGTACTAGCTGATGCCTGCGACTCCGCCCGTAGGGGTCGGTTATAGTTTTTTGGCTATATGTCCGATTCAACTTAACCAATTGCAATCAAAAATAAGGCAGATTTTAAGTCTGACCAAGACCTTTTTAATAGAAAAACCTCCAATTTCTCCAATTTACAGACACAACTAATTTACAATTTTATAATAGTATAGATAGATAGATAACCTATCTAGTGCTACTTTTGAAAGAGATAAGTTCAATGAGTTATCTACAATCTTCTTTTTCCCATCGCAGTCTTGTTTTTAAATGTACTCGGGGTTTTTATTCATACAAAGGAGAATAAAAACTCAACAAGAACTATCCTCCCTTTACATTAAGCAGTAACAAAAATATTTATTGTTATATTTATGTACTCTGTCATTTGTTTATTATTTCTACTGACTCTTGTCGCCGGCTATGCCAAGAACCTTATTCGATATTCATTCAAATTGTCAACAAGTCAACGAGGGTATGTAAACAAAGGCTGTGGGCTTATTTATTCAGTTAATAATATAGGTTCATATACATACATAGTATCTATAGTCCAACTCTTTCAATTTTCTTCTGAAAAAAATCTTTAGAGGGTAAAAGCAATTTAACTTTCGTCGGGACTACCCTAGTGTCATTACTGGGTGTGTTGGTGGGTCACTGCTGTTGATCCTCGTTTATAGGAGTTACAGTAGTGGACATGTGGAAGGAAATAATCCCAATAAGCATTTATAGCATAGCAAAACTAAACCGAAGAGTTTGTCTATTTGTTTGAATGTGGTCAAACAAATAAAAAAAGTCAAAAATCTTTGGATGTGTGATTTGAAAAATATCTTTATTTGATTAGGATCGCAGTGGAAATCCAGTAGTTCTGATCTGCGGGAGGGTTTATAAACAATAATTGACAAAAAGTAACTTTAAACCATTCCACAATTCAGAGTTGCAAATGATCTGGATTCGGGTATGGTGTCCGCTTTAAGTAGTTATTCAAGATTTCATTATTTAAATGCTAAATACTTAGATCTCTAGCAGGTATTTATATAGTTTTTATCTTATGAATAATCACTGGTTAACAAAATTTCAACTTTTTTTTGTCATATGAAAACTTATATCTAATTTTAAATGTACTAGGGCCACCAAACAATAATATGAGAATGAAAAAAAATTGACACATCAGGTTTCTTACATGATCCTTTGGTTCGGTCCAAATAATTGGTATGGCAAATAGCATATGTCTGGGTTCTTGTTTGGCTCAACCTAATAGCAGTCTCACACACGTTACACAACATTTATGTGGAACCCAGGATTTATCTTGATTCCTCACAGGAAATCCATAATAGTTCAAATAGCACTGTTATTAATGATGTGAAATTTCGACGCTGAGATGTAAAAGTTAATTCTCCACACACATAACAAAAACTGTCAGGGTTGTAAGAATACTTTCGTGGCATGTTCAGGATGTAACAAACGTATATAAAATGTAAGTTTTTAGTTGATAAATAGATATGCAGTCGTCTAAATGAAGTTATTCAAAAAAAGACACGTATGAGGTCAGAAATGAATATGTAGCTGTCACAAAAAAACTGGACGTGATTGAAACAAAATTATTATAAGTATAGTGTTGATCAGGGTATACCAACATGGACAAAAATCAAAAAGTTCGTGTGACAAAAACAGTGTTGACCAGTGATAATTAACAAGAGATGTCGATGAAAACCCGCTACGACCCTTAGAAGCCTAGCGATGAGGAAGAAGGTCAAAAAGACATCTGAGGGACATCTGGGGAGAGCGGCGGGGGGCTCTCCCCAACCTCGAGAGGTGCAGGCTACCGGCTTGCAGGCGAGGGTGGCTCGGGCCCGAAGGTCGTGGTGGGCCCCATACCCTCTCACCGCTCGATAGCCAACTCTCATCAATCCATTTAAGATGACAAAAGGATGTTTTTGCAAAAGACCATTCTTAATAAGTACCTATCTATTAATGAAGTTTAGTGTGCAAGCACTGGTGAGTAGGTACTAAAATAACTCGCACCAGTATTTGGCACCACCTTTTTATTGAGGTAATAAAGTCTCGACAACAGCTTCAATATAATTCCAAAACAAAAAAAAATGTCGTTGCACAGATGCGCGCGCGATCTTGAAATTCAAAAGCAAAACATAAAGTTTATTTTAAACCCATGGCGTCATGCAATCTGTTCCATTAACAAATGTATTGGGTTTATTTCTGGTGGCAAATTGTGAATTTTAAAACACTCAACATTTTATAAACAGTAAAATTAGAGGCTTTTATCATCGATCAATAGTATGTACCTACCTAATAGCAGTGTGTAATTTTGGTGCAAATTTTACTGCTTTACAAAAATGCTTTTGTAAAACGCAACACCACTGCACTTAAAATCACGTTGCACAATAGTATAAACACAGTAAAGTATTGAATTTTTCAGACCCAAGAATAAGGCATTGCAAAAAAGTTAGATACGGACGCGCAATAGTTTTAATAATAACTCGCATTCCGCTTCTTAAATAAATTGGCGCCATCCTTGAAGTCAATAGATACGAACTCACATCCTTTACCGTGCATGTCTATCAATTCGTGATCAATAAATTACTGGTGTGTTTTTGAGCAAATAAATATTTTATACTCACGAGTACATAATTATACATACCTATTATAAGTAATCAAATCTGTGGTACAGGGGCTCTAGATAAGTGACATCACTGAAATAGAACGCCAGATGAAACATTCAGTAGGTATGGTAATGGGTAACCTTACACCCCGGCGTCTGTAGACCCGAGACGGCGAGCGGTTTTAGTCGGTTCAACCCTGACATAACCGCCACCGCCGGCCGGCGGGGGGGTATCCAAAGGGATTTCCGCACCAAAAAGGTATGGTATTGACATAGTATATAAATTAATGTGACGACAAAAATTTTATCATAGTTTTAAGTGTCTCGTCTAAGTGGCACGTGATCCATTGATAATGAATTCGAAGCGATTCCACTAATAGAATATCACTTTGTCTATAGGCCCAGACAGATTTGGGCCTATAGAATATTGGCCGGCAAAATGGGCAAGATACTCGTAGGTGCAATTGCTTCAAACCTAACCAGAACCACGTCCATTTTATTATGCTAAACATACAAAATATGCCTACAAGATGGTCTAAACATGGTACCAACCTAATTATTATCAATGTTTAACGTGACCTTGCTTTTAAAGCTAACTGGCTGTCCGGTTTGCATCCCGATAGGTAATAGAATGACAGCATCAATACCTAGGTAGCTACCTACCTAGGTATTGATGCTGTCATTCTATTAGCCAATTAAGAAAATGTGAGACGGAGATTCCTGGATGTCTATGGATACATACAATTAATCACGTTCGTTAGATCGGACAGATCTTTTGAATTACTGCCAGTAACACGTGCGACCAAAGTGCAAGATCGCATTAAATTTAAATAGTAGCTAGGTAGATAGGTTTTTTTTTAAATTCAAGGTTTACACTTTTTTTTCATTAGTTAGTAAGAATCAACTGCACGACAAGGCAGGCAATTTTAGACTAGTATTAGTAGTCACGTAGCAGCTACTTAACGAAAGTTACCCAGGTTAGTCTTAGGATGGGTGATAATTCTTAAACATCGGTAGAGTAGTGACCAGGATTCGAACCCGGGAACTGTCGATAACGATAAAACGGGCGTAATTTTTACGGCTTTTTTACTTTTCTTCATTATAAACTCGGTTAACTAAACAACTCATTTTAAATATAGGAAACTAAAATAAGTCTGTATCACGGTAATGATATAGATATCATTACCGTGACAAGAAATATTTTCTTGTATGCGTCAAGCATTTGTTTTTTTCATTCTTTAATGTATTTTAAAGTGCGATAACATTGTGTGTAAGGCCTAATGATTATAGAAATATTTTGGTCTTATCAACATTCTTCTGACGAAATGATATAATTGTTGTAGAGAACCAAAATGATTAATAAAATTACCAATATCACATAATAACAAGCAGACGTCATCTAACTTGGGAATGATAAGTTAGTTATGACAATAAAAATAAATGTAGTACATATTAGTTGCCAACTGATTCATGTTCTGCTCGTTAAGTTAAGATAATGGTAGTCAAACGGGTGTGAGTCAATTATAATGGTCAAGAAATACCACTAGTAATAGGTACCTACCTAATCACATAATACCTACGTACGTACTTGCCAGTAAATATAAACTTATATATTTCCAAAAAATTGTTTGAATCAATATGTATTATTAGCAGTTTAGCACGCCACCTCGGGTCTTCATACGCCGCCAGGGTGTAAGGTGGCCCGGCCCATGAGGCATTTCCTTCGCACCCTGACTGACCGCCAGGTATGCCAATTACAAGCCAGTACACCTGCTGGTTGACGGCAGAGACTTTGGCGCAGGTTTTCTTCTCGGGGTTAAGTGATCAGACGGCAGTCGCTCTAATAAAAGCCGCATATAACGAATCTAAAGGATGAGAAGCAGCAAGCGGACCCTGAGGTTCACGCTAAGAACCATCTTAACATGATTGCCGGGGTCCGCTTACGTCTAATACGTACTACTAGACTTATTAGAGTCTAGTCTACGCTCTCCGCTCAACCTGCTGGACGATAGTAGTCAATACAAAAAAATCGAATTGGGTACTAAATAAAGAATTGTAGAAGAGCTGTAAAAATCACGCCCATTCTTATTAGAGTTACCGCGAATGTTATAGCGAATAGTCGAATACCGATTAATCGCCATTCACTTTGGCGAATATTCGAATAACTCGACATTACTATTCGACATCAATAAGGCACATTAAAAATATTTCTAATTTCTTCTAGGGTTGTGAGAAAAGAAAACAATGAAGTTAAAGAAATCTGTTTCATGTTATACATACATGTATAACATGAAACTGAAATGAATGAATGAAAATGAACATGAAAACATTTCTACATATAATTTAGAAATATAATTTTTTATTTTTAAATGCTGGCAACCCTTTTCTTGTACCAGCGTTTATAATTGTAGGGGACGGTCGGACCATATTGACCATTGGTCGGAAATAGTTATTGGCGCCACAATCTGCCTCTGTTGGATTTTAAATATTAATTAAAAAACTTAACTAATTTAATTTCATGAATATGATAGGCATAGGCTCATATTACAGATAATAATTGATACCGTGTATTGTTTTATTAAGGAAAATAATAAAAATTGATTATTTTCAACTCATTAGTTTTTTGTTCGTTAAAAGTTTATTTTAGACGACTATTCGCCGAATGCCGAATAATACTAGCTATTATTCGGTATACAACGTATATCAAAAAAATGTCGAGTAATGCCGAATACCGAATAATAGCGAGTATTCCCGGCAACTCTAATTCTTATTTTATCGTCCTTATTTATACAATGAATACAATTTTCCATATCAACTTACCGTTTCGGCAGTCAAATCAAACAGTTGGCGTTGCGATTAATTGAGTCATCGGTAATCGGCGAAAAAATGACGCGCTAGGTTCTCATACTCGGTATCTAGCCTTATCTAAATCTGTGGCAAGATCTGTTGAAACGTATGGGGCATCTAGCAACGACTAGCCGTGACGAATAAGGTTTCAATTCTGTTTGTGGTGCAATGCAGGTGTGTGTACAAAAGTGAAACTGTTTATAGAAACAATGCAATTACAGTTTAATAAATTATGATGTGCACGTTCCCTTACCATATAACTTTAAGGTCAGTGATGAACAGTGATCTACGAACATTACAAGCTATGCTTAAATTAAAGAAGGGAAAGCGTATGCCAGGATTATAGCAAGTGGAACGATGTTATCTCTGTCTAATCCTATCGGACAGGAAGAACGAAAAAACGTGACTATATGTATGTATGCTTAATTCCTGGCTAGATAGCATTGTGTTGTGTCCCAGAAATCACGACAGAATGGACCT
The DNA here is from genome assembly GCA_946251805.1 of Cybosia mesomella. Classification (NCBI taxonomy): domain Eukaryota; kingdom Metazoa; phylum Arthropoda; class Insecta; order Lepidoptera; family Erebidae; genus Cybosia; species Cybosia mesomella. The sequence goes on from OX276401.1 coordinate 23,113,505, forward strand.
GGATGAAATTTGGCATAGACCGCACAGAGAAAGATAATATTATGCTTGCCAATGGTTTCACGCCTAGGGATATTGAAGACCAAACAAAGTCGAGTAGAAAAAGTAAGAAACTTGGCCCCGACTTCGAGATGAAAACCTCGGATGAAAACGGAACCATCGCTGATGATGATGACAGATTATAGTCTGGAATGGCATATAGACTACTTTTCATCACGGGAAACAGTTCATGTGGGTGACTGGAAAGCGATCAGTATTACAAGCGGGTGGAACTGTGGGCAACAGCTGGTTCAGAATATACTCGCTAAGAATTATTTACGGGCACATAGAACAATAACCTCGCTGAATCCTTTTACATTTCTAAAGACTTGTTTGTCCTGGTGTTGTGCCAAAGTCTTGCAATAGTACTAAGTATGTCACGTCACATAATATTTCAATGACCTGCAATCCATTGAACACCTTTTAGGCAGTTGTTGTCTTTATGACCTGTGTGGCATGTAAGGCGGTAACGACTGCTAACGTTGCGAGTTCGATTCCCGTTCAGTGTAAATATTTGTTCGCACGGTTATGTATATGGGTTGCTCAACTGCTTTCCATGCTTTACAGTATTCCCTTTAATCCCTTTACTCCCAGTTAGTAAGCGGCGATAGCCCAGTGGCGTACGTAACGGTATGCCAAGACGAGGTCCCCTGGCGCCCGGGTACAAACCTCTGACTTTTCGTAGTTATGTGTGTATTAAAAATGTTAATTATCGCTCGCTTAGTAACGTGCCCGGTAGATGGTAATAGGCTCGCCCCCTATTACATTGGAACCTAAAACATAACTGGCTAATCGTGGGTGTGTAATACACCTCTGCCTACCCCTTCAGGGATACAGGCGTGAAGATGTAACTCCCAGTTACTTAAAAGAACATTTTGTTTTCCTCAATAACACACATTCAAGATCCTTGAGCTTATCAGTATCATTGGACTTGGCATGTACCCAAACATTCCATAAAGTTTTATGATAAATCTAAGTCTTATGATAAATAGCCCAGAGCCCCATGACGCATGAGGCCTTACTTCCCCGGTCGAGCGCATATTATTTATATGTCATAAACACGCCTGTATCCCCGAAGGGGTGGGCAGAGGTGTATCACACACCCACGATTCGGAAGTTATCTTAAGGTCCCAATGTAATAGCGGGAGGCGAGCCTATTGCCAACTACCGAGCACATTACTAAGCGAGCGATAATCAACATTTTTAATACACATATAACTACGAAAAGTCAGAGGATGTGTGTCCGGGGTGACTGGGGATCGAACACGATACTTTGTCTCGGCAGTCCGTTACATACGCCACTGGGCGATAGCCCATATATGTCGTGTTGGGAAAAGGTCGTACAGCCCAAGAAAAAGTACCTTATTGACAGCAATAGGCTCGCCCCCATTTACATGAGACAATAGTTGTGGTCCACCAACACCAACATCCTTGAGGCCCGAAACAACGTCATCTGCATGTCGGTTCACCTGCTAAACAATGAGGATGACGCTCTGGCGCAGTCATTCCTCTCAGGGTTGGGAGAGTTCAGACGCCAATCGCTCCCGGGAAAGTCGTCATATCAATCAACAACAATACGTCGACCTCGGGTTTCAACTTGGATGCAACTGGGCAATCGCTATGAGATTGATGATGAATAGTCGGTGATGAATATCTATACATGCCACTATCATGTATACCTACTTGTACTTTTGTTTATGTCTGAGAAGTGTGTTTCGTAACGTATAGCGATAAATTCAAATTATATTGTACAAACTGTGTACCTACGTGTTTAACAAAAGTGAGTATCATTAGCGTATGCAATCGAATGTTGCAATAGCATTTAATCAAGTTAACGGATATTGACTATAATAATGAATTTCACTTGCTTTGCCATTTTTTGTTTAGTAGACTGGCCAAACTGGCTCTTTAAACCGACCTCAAACAAGGAAGATCTTGAACTAATATAATTAATTTGTAAAATGCAATCCATTGCTAATCATAGACACCCGATCCTCTGCCCCCTGCATCTAATCTATCCCAACGCAGCTACCCCTTTCAGAGGTCTTACCATGACGTTTTATATATAGCGTTCGTGTTCCGGTGTATAGCTTCATTCCTCTTTCCCGTCACGATTTGGTAAGCCTTCAGGTTGTGAGTCCATCTTGCCAGAGATTCTCAGTCCGTCGGAATCTTATTTATTTACACGAAAAGAACTGAACTGACTTGTAAAAAAAAATTTTTTTGGAAGCGTCAATGTCACCGTTTTAGCATCTGATGATGCGATTCTGGAGAAATCGAAGAAAGTCTCAAATATGCACACCTTAGCGATTTGGATTTTTTTTATCAATACCCGCCATTATTAGTTACGCCCAAGTCAGTTTTTCTTTGTAAAATTTTCGATAGGAATTTTTTCCGTATAGTTTACCCGTATAGGCATTTTCACAATACGAGTTTCGCCATTATAACCTTCAAGAAAGTTTTATTTACTAACCTAGACGAAGAAAGTTTTATTTATTTTATCCTGTATACGTCTACATCTGCGTATGTTTATTTGTCTAATATTTTTACATCGAGTAAACAGTAAGCTTTCGGGTTTGTGAACTGGTGATGGATGTACCACACCCAGTAGATACAGATAACATGTGTAACTCACACACAATTTGAGAGTGTACGGAACTAAATGTGGCAATTATCATAAAAAATAAGTTAAATGAACTTAAAAAGATTACTTAAAGAATTAAAAATAATACCTATACTTACTACTTATTTTTTATAGAAAACAATTAAAATATTTTTTACCTAACCACAGACCTCTACTTATAACCTAACTCTGTGTAATTTTTCAGACAATTCAGTCACCTTAATTCTTACACATTGCTTTCATTATAAAAATGGAGCGAAGCGTATGTACCTAAGTCTAGACATGTAATGTAATAAATGTAAAAGGTTTACATGTCTAGACTTACACAAATTTTATATTTTCAAAAGAGAACCAAGATTCCCATTTTAAAACTTTAAACTTTAAAATTTTAAAATTTAAAACGTCAATCTATTCATGACTATTTTTTATTTATCGTATATGCCAGAGTGGTGCATAACAACATCATCACGTTCACATGGTGTATTAACCATTGGCAGGTTTTGATGTCAGAGCATAACTAGGAATCATTGTACCTACCTAGTAGGTATACATTGAAGTCATTGCTAAAATAGTACAAGACTGAAATAATACAAAGCTTGTACCAAAGGTTGTACCTACTATGTTAGCTTTGTATTATATTAGTTTTTATTATAGGTTTTTTTCGTGCGGAAATCCCCTCGGATACCCCCCCGCCGGCCAGCGGGGGCGGTTATGTCGGGCTTGAACCGACTAAAACCGCACGCCGTCTCGGGTCTGCAGACGCCGGGGTGTAAGGTTGCCCATAGAGCATATCCCTCGCACCCCGACAGACCCTGGGCCATCTCCGGTTTCGAGATGGCCCCCTCGTGTTATAGGTACCTTTCACACTTTTACACTTTCTATTATAGCATAGGTCAGCGTCATCCTTATTTGTATAGGTATCGAAAATAAATCTTAATAAGAAGTACTTAAGTATTTAAGATATTTATTCATATTTAATATGAAAAATTAAATCATTCTGCGTAATCATTATGCCTTAAACAAAAACTCCCTTTAATATGCACCATCAAAAAGCATCAAAGTGAACTTAGTGAGAGAAACGATTAGGAAAACGAAGACAAGCGATAGTATTGAAAATAAAAAAGTGGAGTATTAGTATTATTCAGTACTATATCCTGTTTTCGTTGTGGGGAGTTTTCCCATTAAACCCGGTATAGTTCATTTTCTGGAAGAACCGGGAATCAAGTTTGGTTTTGAATTTTATGCAGATAGGTGCCAAAATTAATTTACTATTATCTAGATTCTGCGTCTCGCACCCCTCACTCATTCCCGCCTTGTCTAGCAGTATACTATATTACAAAGAAGTCATTGATGATTCCCAGTGACTGAGGTCCCTCAGTCACTGGGAATCATCAATCAAACTACCTACGTGCACAATGTTTTTGTACACTAACCGACTGAGTTTAGACTTATTCACGTTATCATAGAGACCTACACATAGACTGTTGCTTTGACCTCTATACTTATTTGGATACATAGTAAACCTCAAGGATATAATAAAATTGTCCATACCATGTATCGCTTATTATGGTTTACCTACTTATTTAATTGAAAAACTGGTTAGCCGATTCTAGCACTGACACGATTTAAGTATGTAGAAAGTAGAGTAGCAAACAAATGGCTAATGTGGCGCCTTTTTGGAGTGACAATAGAATGTTTATAAATGCTACTTTAGCCGAGCAATTGCAGTGTTGGGCTATAGAAGCTTTCAGGCAAGACAAATTGTGAAAACGATTCACGTACATATCCTTTTGATTATTATTAAATGACGTCAAATTAGCGAACGAATTTTGTCAAAGATTTTTAATGATAATAAATTATAAAATTCATTTAGGTAATATCTAGTTTGTCATGTCAACATGTCAACATGTCATGTCAACAAGTCATGGAGGATTGGCTGGAGAGGCGACACGGAAGCCTCTCCTACCGACTGACGCAGGTGATCTCCGGGAAGGGGTGCTTCGGGGACCACCTGCATCGGATCAGGAAGGAGCCAACGCCTGAGTGTCATCACTGCGACGCGAGCGAGGACTCAGGGCTGCACACGCTGGCGGACTGCCCGGCGTGGGAGGCGCCGAGGCGTGACCTCGTGGCAGCCATCGGGGTGGGAGTCCTCTCGCTCGGCAGCATGATTGCGGCAATGGTGCGGAGCGCGAGCGCGTGGGCCGCCGCCGCCTCCTTCTGCGAGCATGTAATGCTCGCGAAGGAGGTGGCGGAGCGCGCCCGGGAGAGACTTAGAACTCTCCCAGTCCGCCGAGCCCGCAACTTGCTCGCCGCGCGTCGCAGGCAACTCAGGCGCCGGAGGTCGCTTAACGACCTCCGTCCTCCATGAGCGCAGGCCTGGGGGTGGCGGGTGACGCCACCTGTCACCCCAGCAGAAGCAGGCCGGGACGGTGGGGCGACTAGCGCCCCTCCCCCAAACCGGGGCAAGACGGGGACACCGTGGTTCCTAAACCCGAGGGGGCCATCTCGAAACCGGAGATGGCCCAGGGTCAGTCAGGGTGCGAGGGATATGCTCTATGGGCAACCTTACACCCCGGCGTCTGTAGACCCGAGACGGCGTGCGGTTTTAGTCGGTTCAAGCCCGACATAACCGCCCCCGCTGGCACGCGGGGGGGTATCCGAAGGGATTTCCGCACGATAAAAAAAAAAAAAAAAAAAGGTAATATCTAGTTTCCTGTGCGAAAATATCGAATTTATCCGGCGTCTGCAGACCCGAGACGGCGTGCTGTTTTAGTCGGTTCAAGCCCGACATAACCGCCCCCGCTGGCCGGCGGGGGGTATCCTAGGGGATTTCCGCACGAAAAAAAAAAAAAAAAAGGTATTTACTTACTCAGGGGACACAGGCGCCGTAGGTCAGGCGACTCAGGCGCTGGAGGTCGCTTAACGACCTCCGTCCTCCATGAGCGCAAGCCTAGGGGTGGCAGGTGAGGCCTCCTGTCACCCCAGCAGAAGCAGGCGGTGATGGTGGGGCGACTAGCGCCCCTCCCCCATACCGGGGCAAGACGGGGACACCGTGGTTCCCAAACCCAAGGGGGCCATCTCGAAACCGGAGATGGCCCAGGGTCAGTCGGGGTGCGAGGGATATGCTCTATGGGCAACCTTACACCCCGGCGTCTGAAGACCCAAGACGGTGTGCAGTTTTAGTCGGTTCAAGCCCGACATAACCGATTGATTGTACCTACTATAGGTAAATGCAGAATTCTATCAGACGATATACGGACACCCTGCTACACTGGAATAGACAGATAAACCTTATGTTAATGCTAAAATAGGGACTAAAAACTAAAACTAGGTAGGTATATTCATTCAACTCCATTCGTGTTTCGCTTTTGCGTGTTCTGTTACTATCAGCCGCGTACAACACTGTACGATTGAGAAAAGCCGTCATAGCGTGTTAAATCCGCTGAAGTGTTTAACTAAATATTGCGTAGGTCGCTGTTCCGAACTCCTCGCCGACAAGTTGCGAGTTGCGACCGTGTGAGCACAGCCCGAACGTGACGGAACAACGCAAGAAGTAACGACTTCTCAACATTCATTAAATAATAAGTGATATAAATGTGATGCAAATTGATAGTGACAATAAATTCATTTGTTTTGATTCACGCGTCACCACCCAGTTGAATAGCTATCAAACAATATCATTATATTAATTTGTTCACTTCACGAGAAAATGTACCTTATGACATCATAATCTACATATAAATAATTGATTTAATATTTGAGAAACGGTACTTTCAACCGATAGCGTTGCTATTTATAGATATTACTTCATAATTATCTACAGGGTAAACACACGACCAATTTACAATGCCATGTTATATTTATCTTCAGTAGTTATCGAACTAATGCTGATTTAAATGTATATAATACTCATAAACATAATAATCTAATGAGTTTACTCATCATTGCTAACAAATGAAACAAACAAAAATTTTCTTCTAAGTACTGAACAACTGAAGCGCTTGATTCTATATTTAAATATTTATTTTGATCGTTTCAGGACGTCACCGCCGAAGCCAGAAATGTTGATAACCTTCTCACCACTCACAAAAGAATCAAAACTGAGAAGACACATCAGGTCAATGTCGGATGTGCAAAGCAGCACACCCTACAGAATCGCCTTTAGGTCGAGGATAGGCAGTAATCATACTCTTATGTACGATTCGGACACTCACACACGGGCGAGGCGAAGCCGACCACACCACAGATACCAGGAGCCTGATTCCTCAGACTCGAGTGATTACTTCGAATCAACCAAAAAGGTCCGAAGTTTGGGACGCAATATAATGAAACATACAGACTCCATGAGAATACTATAATACAGTCAAGATCTGATCAATAAAATAAGGATTAAATATAAGATTTGCCTTCTTTCAGAACGTTTAAGGAAAACTTATTTACTCGTTTGCACTAAAAGAGAGCAAATCAGTGAATAACTTTTACTTCGATAGTCTAATATAGGCCATGAATAAAATCTGATTTATTTTAACGAGGCTGTACAATCTAGCTATTGACTAGATCGGAATCACGTCAGAAATTTATTTATTGGATATCTCCAGAATCTTTGAACTTTGTATTTGCATTCGATTGTATAAATAATACTTTAGCAATGAAGTCTACTTTTAAATGTTTTTCTAACACTTGAAATAACGTAGTATCCACCTTGTAACGTCTGTCTAGCTAGTCCGATTGCGTACGTTGTTTAAGACGAGCGTTAGTGTGAGTGTTTTGTAATTAGTCATGCAAATCCCGCGTCATAAAGAGATGATTCAGAATAAGTATTAGAAGCAAGTATGCCCCCTTACACTAAGGCTTCGTCCAACAGTTCTTTGGTAAAATTATTTGTAGTTCTAAGCAAACTTGTCGATCATTCGCCATAATGTAGACAATTTTGTACTGCGTCAAAGCAATCTGATGATTCCAAAGATATTTATCCCAACGTGATTCGATAATGTAACAGACTATAGTGATTTACTCTGAGACTGTGATTGTAGTAGGATAAATGTTATGATAACTATTTAGTTTTTATGTTTAGTTGTAAGATATGAACGTAAAATTTGATTTAAAAAAAACTGTTCATTATGTTTACTACTATAACAAAGAGAGCTGAAGATTTAGTTTTAAGACGAATTATCTATATATAAATACGAAAAAAAAAACAATCAAACGACGACAATTATGGTGATCGCCTGATCCTCTAGATATGATACACCTTTGCAACATTATTAGCAGGAGCCGTTTAATTCCATAAGAGTAATAAAAAAACAGTGGCACTCCGAGAGTACAGACAGAAAAAAATTACAGAGCCATCTATGTTGTTCATTATGAATCAGTTCGAAACTTCATCAAAGTCAGAACAAATTAGTTCAACAGTTGTTACAAACATGATTGATTTTTATTCACCAAAAAAGTGCGCAACGCGCCTATAGAAGTTTTTATTATACTTCACAAGAGGGTGCAAGTGCGTGTCAGTTCTATTAATTGTTTAACGGAAATGTGTTATATTGATTCATCTTGATATACGCCGGGTTCACTGCTAACGATATCTGGGGCTGGTCGCCCACAGCTAATTCATTATATTTGTAAGTGAGCCGCAATAGCATAGATCGATTTCTGTGTAAGTCGTATTCGGGACGGTTGTGACAATTTAAGTCATCTTGTTATTAGGAATTCAGTGCAGGGTGCGGCTGAAATAAAATGAGCTGAGCGAGCAGGACTCTTACTTGAAAATAAGACATCTTACTACGGTCGCACGCTTAGCTAAGACCGCGCGCTCGCGAAACTGTTTTTCGGTGATTATTCTTTAATGGTACATCGGAAATGAACCATCTCGCTTCAAAACACTCCTTAGTGTCCACACTATCACCGTGGTAAATTTGGTCAAGATCGCGCTAGTGGTTACGGAGGAGTTCAGCCACCAACAAACGGCTATTCCGGGTATAAGAGCTTCGCTCGCTCAGCTCATTAGAGAAATGCAGCGATGTAAAGATCCCACGGCCAAGAGCCAGAAGATAATTTTTGATTCTAGGTAATGGCTTGAGCACTAGCGCCACGCCACACTTATTGAACTTTTTTTTACTACGAAGCACACTCAAGGCACACGCAAAATTACAATGATTCCGTAAGATATTATTTTTGTAAAGTCGCACATTACTTATGTGAAGAAAAAAAAATTTAAACTAATATAATGACAGCATTCTCTGTGAGCCTAGGTACATAATGTATTCAAACATCACAAGTAGGTCAAGTGACATTTGTACTTTATGTAGATAACATTCATTAAAACCGTATGTTTCACAGAAAATATTAGCTGAAGTGCGGAATGGAACAAAGAAACAAGTAAACATTTATGATGACTATTAAGTCATCTCAATCAATTATGTATTACTTGATTTTTTAACAAAAGTAGCTTTGAGTGGAGCACTACTACTAGCATAATGTAGTATTGACTTGTACCTAGCACCTTCTGCTAGCTACGTACACTCGAATTGCTAATTCTGTTTTATTTATGTGTCCAGACAAATAAGAGGAATAGAGAGAAAATCTCTCCAAAAAAAGTTAGGAAACTGATGAGAGTAAAAGCGTAAATAAATACGCTGATATGTGATTGTTGGTTCTCAGCTTGGTAACATTATAGACTTGCTTCAACACGTTGAAGTTCAGCAGCCTGGGGCCTCACCACGACGCTCTTATAGCATTTAAAGAGCAATTCAGGGTTGTTGCACCAGGCGGTTGCCCTGCTTGCCAACAGCTGAAACTGCTAGGTACTGGTTAGACTCAGACTATCCATTCTATTTTAGTGTCGGTCTTTGGCTGATATGCGATAATTTAAGAATACATTAAGAAGTTTTGAAATATATTAGAAATAGAAGGACCTGTGATGGAACCAATCTACTAAACAGACATATCAATCGTATAAAAAATAACTTGGGTTCCTACCTACTTACTTATTACAGATATTGGTTAAGCTAATGAAATAACAATATTTTAAACGGTAAAAATTTTTTTAGGGTTTAAATTGTTATAGATTTAAATCGGAAAGAGAACGTCCCGGACGGGATGTTTACTTTTTCCGATTTATGCTATAGGATAAGTAAGTCTAAATGGTTTTTGATATTTAAAAGTAAAATATGTAAGTACTTATGTGAAACTACAGTTTTTAAGTAAGTAGGTAACTCATTGTCTGTAGGGAAAAGTACCTAAGTAGTTATATTTTATGTAAAAAGACGAAGTTTTGTACAGCATAATATTTTATGATAAATCAAGGATCAATTATTAAAGGCCTTCAATCATATGAATGAAATAAGTAGGTAGAAGAAAAAAATTATAGGAAAAAGATATTAATTGTACATCTGTTTTAAAGATCGAAACTGGAATAAACGCATGTGACTATATAATTATTGTCTTTCAATTACACTGACATGCTACGGTAGATTTCTACCTACCTAAAATGTGACACCCTTGGCTTGGCTTAATGATACACATCGTGTCTCAAGTAGCTTTAAGGGCACAGATAATACACAGATTTTTCTGCTATTTCATTGGTATATGAGCATCAAGCAATAAGGGACTCACACAAAAGTCACGAATCATATACTTATATAAGGTGTCACAAAATTAGGTCTCTGAATTTGGTGAGATGACTTGGTATCAACAAAATTTGTTAACAAATTTGAAACAAAAACAAAAATATCGGGTAAAATAAAAAACAAATAAAGTTAGGAAAAAAAACAAATATATCTACAAATAAAAAATATAAACATGAAAAAAAAAACACCACCAGCGACCAGCGTCACGTGACGCGACGAGCCCGTGACGCACGTGGTAGGCGTGCAGTCCTCGCAGTATTCTCCCAACGGATGAGTGGGAAATACCTAAATCGCGACCAGCGTCACGTGTGCTCGTCGCGTCAGGTGACGCTGGTCGCTGGTGGTGGTTTTTTTTTCATTTTTATATTTATTATTTTTATTTTACTCGATATATTTTTTTTGTTTCAAATATATATTTTACTGTAGGTGTACATAGAAGTCATGGGCAAATGATAGGCATTTGCAAACAAAATAGGTATGTTAATCACTAATAGCCTCGCTCAGACACGGCTAGACTGGTGACGATCATAATACAATAATTATAATTGTAAATGTTGCTTATCAATATCTTTAAGGTGGCCAATCCAAACCAACCTCATATGTTAGTTGATACCTCATACTAGCTTTCCTTTTGGGGCTAAGGGGCTGGTCGCTTCTGTAAAAGTCAAAACAAGGCTAGTGGCTCCAGGCTGCAAATTGATAACTTTGGATGAAACTGAAATAATAATGATGATTCAAGAGTCTTTAACACCGCTAATGTGAACTTGATTTGCGGTGAAGACCAGGAGCTTGATGTTTCGTCGTTCTATTTAGGTACTACGATCTATGTAGGTGATCCCACTGTTACAACAAGTAATGTAGTTGAAGTCATCAACAATTAGTAGGTGCCTATGTCTGTTTCAGGTATTATCTATGATTTTCGGCGATGGAAGTGGGAAGTAGGTATGTATCAGTATCCCCGAAGGGGTAGGATGAGTTTGGTATGTATTATGTACGCGAGTCCAATCATCATGAGTCAAATCTTGCAACTGAATTTTGAAGCAGTTATCTTCGACCGATTGAGATGAAATTTTGCATACACATTTAGTTTGGATGATAATTAATTAATATGGTGCCATGGAGCTGGTCTGATGATGGAGTAGGAAGATGGCCATAGGAAATCCTAAATTAAAAGTAGATAACCCTATCGAGTTTGGGTTCATTGGTTTTGTCTTGACAAACTGGAGCGATATAGTGTCCAGAGTCTGATGATGGAGTAGGAAGCTAGCCATAGGAACTCCTAAGCTAAGCCAGTTAAACCTCTCGAGTTTGGGTTCATTTGTTTTGTCTAGACAAACTGGAGCGATATAGTGTCCAGAGTCTGATGATGGAGTAGGAAGCTAGCCATAGGAACTCCTAAGCTAAGCCAGTTAAACCTCTCGAGTTTGGGTTCATTTGTTTTGTCTAGACAAACTGGAGCGATATAGTGTCCAGTGTCTGATGATGGAGTAGGAAGCTAGCCATAGGAACTCCTAAGCTAAGCCAGTTAAACCTCTCGAGTTTGGGTTCAATTGTTTTGTCTAGACAAACTGGAGCGATATAGTGTCCAGAGTCTGATGATGGAGTAGGAAGTTAGCCATAGGAACTCCTAAGCTAAGCAAGTTAAACCTCTCGAGTTTGGGTTTATTTGTTTTGTCTTGACAAACTGGAGCGATATAGTGTCCAGAGTCTGATGATGGAGTAGGAAGCTAGCCATAGGAACTCCTAAGCTAAGCCAGTTAAACCTCTCGAGTTTGGGTTCATTTGTTTTGTCTAGACAAACTGGAGCGATATAGTGTCCAGTGTCTGATGATGGAGTAGGAAGCTAGCCATAGGAACTCCTAAGCTAAGCCAGTTAAACCTCTCGAGTTTGGGTTCAATTGTTTTGTCTAGACAAACTGGAGCGATATAGTGTCCAGAGTCTGATGATTGAGTAGGAAGCTAGCCATAGGAACTCCTAAGCTAAGCCAGTTAAACCTCTCGAGTTTGGGTTCATTTGTTTTGTCTTGCTTGACAAGTTCTCTGGTGTTAAATAGTATTCACGGCCTTGTGATGGAGTAGTACGGAGGCGATAGGAGCTCCTTAACTAAAAAAGATAAACCTAGCGAGTTTGGGCTCATTAGTTTTGTCTTGGGAGACACTCCGGTGCTACATGATATCCAAGGTCTGAAGATGGTCTGGAACTAAACAAGATAAACTTGTTTTGTAGAGCTCCTTTGGCTGGTCTTGGCTAGAACTCTTGTGCTATATGACTTTAATAAAACTAAACAATTGAAATTAAATCATTTGTACTAAAACTAATAAACACACAAACAAATAAAATTAACTTAAATAGTTGTACTAAAAAGTTTATGCAAGGGTTGTGCTGATTTCAAAAGCTTGTAGTATCGTAATTAGAACACACGAGAAAAAACTTGCACGATACAAGCTTTTAAAATCAGCACAAGCCTTGCATAAAATAATTATTTGCGTTTTAGTACAACAGTTTTTTTTTACTAAAAGCTTGTTTATACAAAAGTGTTAATATTAATGATTCTATAGAGTGGAAGATGGTATATAACGCCATCTGTTGGAACTTTAATAAACCTGAACTTAATGTTAATTGTCTTTTAATACTATTGTGCTGTTCAATCGTCTCAATACTTTTTATCATCAAAAAACATATATTCTACATTATAAATGCTTCACCTTATTTTTAAAATTTATCGCAATGTTAAATACCCATCGAACATAACATAGTGATTTCAGAACGTTATTAACTATGCCAATTCCCCTGATGTTTTGACATTAGGGTTTATGTTCAATGTGTTGCCAACTCGTAAGAAATTGCCTACACTCTAGAAATTTTTAAGCCAAGTGGTCGAAATAAATGTAGAATAATATGCAAAAAGTGATCTAAAGAATTTAGATAGATAGCGCTAAGGGTTAATATAGACGTACATATAATTTGTGGTTAACGTTAACGTCCTCCTTAGGGAATTAAACGGAGTTTTTGCCGTTTATAGCATAGTTTATGGAGTTTCGTAATAAGAGAATCGGCACTAATATTACTTAACAGAGTGAAGTTGCTGGATGTATACATTTTTACAGTACTCATCAAATTGTTTTTCATAATTTAGGTAATTTGAACATGTATATAAGCAACCCTGATGTATTGACAGTTGTTTGGGTTGTTTGTTTACAAGTTTACGATCACTTAAAAACCAAGTGGGGTAAAAATAGTTGTTGTTTCCTGATAACTAGTGTACTGTAGTCAACTAATTAATCTAAATTGTATTGACCTGTCATTTATCATCTGTTAAAACTACTGATAAATTGTGAACATTCCTGGAAATATTATTTGAAGTAAAATGAAATCGCTATTAATATTTATTTACTTAATCAAGTTAATATCGGCCACTCCAACACCAATTGTGATATGGCATGGGATGGGTGAGTAGTTTTATTATCACTTTCGTTATTGCAAGGCAAATATCTACAAAATTAGTTTTGTTCTGATAATGAATTGCTTATAAAAAGCAAATCAGAGCTATTTTCTTTATTACAGGCAAATCAATCACTCTTCGATGGAATTCTTTTAAATTTTAGTTTGTCTGTATTCCATAGATTTAATGATTTGAAAAATATGTTTTAAAAGTAACTACCATACACCTTAAAATTTAATCTGAGGAGGAAAAACAGAATAATTGCTAGTTGACTTTAAACAATTGATTATTACTTAGGAGGAAAAACATAATAAGTATTAGTGTGCAAAACTGTTTGCTTAACATAATGTCTTCTATAATAGGTCTTATTTGTAGTTTTATTCATTATAATGTTTTACTTTTATTTAACTGCAAGTGTTTTGAATTTGTATGTATATATGAATATTGAAAGTTCCTAGCCGTTTTTTGTCCTGTTCATCTGAACACCAATCCCGGTTACATACAAAGCTTGCATTTTGGGGCCAAGGCCACTCTCCTATCCTCCTCGTCACTATAATGTAATTTCTTTGACTTTCACAATAAGAACTGCTGTCTTTCTCCCATCCGGAAGACAAAAGCCTACACTAGAGACTTGTCTGTTAATCAGCAGGTGTATCTACTTGCCAGTAAGGTTTACTTGGGCCTTGAAGATGTTGCTGGGGCTCCTTATACATTACTGGAACTTGTTGAGGCATAATGTATTTTTTTTAATGATTAGGTGATACATGCTGTGTTTCTATAAGTCTGGGAGTATTCAAGACACTCCTTGAAAAGAGCATACCAGGTGTTTATGTGAGATCTCTAAGAATTGGTGATAATGCAATAGAAGATTTTGAAAGTGGCTATTTTGTGCACCCAAATACTCAAGTTGAATATGTTTGTCAAAAACTGTCTGAAGATCCTAAACTCAAAGATGGTTTCAATGCAATTGGATTCTCACAAGGCAGTCAGTTTCTGTAAGTTATTCTACTTCCTACTTAATATTCTGAATGTGAAAGTTTGTGAAGATGGATTGCATGTAAGCATAGCACCTAGAACACCTGTGGGTCAAGGGAATGGGCTCAGTATTTCACGCAGCCGGAGCCGTGGGCAACAGCTAGTTTTTTATAATTATTTCCTAAAGTTTCCTTTTAAATTCTCCAATTCAATTCTAATTATTTTCGATGGAGTTACAAGTCAGTTTAATTTTCACTGAGAGTTCCCTAGGCTCACTACTCAGTGTTCTGGGGGTCACCACTGTTGACTCTGGTGTAAAGAAGTTACTGTAGTGCGAATGCATGTGGGAGTATGCTAAGGTGCGCACAAAGAACGAAAATAACACATAGGCTTATTTTAATACCGGGAAAGGTTCCAGTATGTCGCGGGAATGGGGTCAGTATTTCACGTCCGCGGAGCCAAGGGCAACAGTTAGTATTAGCTACATTAAAAATAGAATGGTACTTCTCTAGCCGAGCGGTAGTCCAACGCTGCGGTATTAAGCTGACTGTCAAGAACCTCATATCTTTTGGAGGTCAACACCAGGGAGTGTATGGGCTGCCTCACTGCGGTGCTCTTCAGCAAGGCCCTTGCGACTATGTGAGGAAACTCCTTAATTATGCCGCTTATAATGAGTGAGTATTCATCTTTATTATTTATATATTCAGATATTATTTTTAGGTAAGTAAATGAGATTTCTGTATCCTAACTTAATGCGGCTGAGTAATCTTA
Source organism: Cybosia mesomella (assembly GCA_946251805.1). Taxonomy (NCBI): domain Eukaryota; kingdom Metazoa; phylum Arthropoda; class Insecta; order Lepidoptera; family Erebidae; genus Cybosia; species Cybosia mesomella. Next base: position 23,128,984 of record OX276401.1, read on the forward strand.
AAAAAATAATAGTGGGGCGGAAATCACACAGTGATTGTCAAACTTCGGGCCAAACTTATTTTTAGGGACAATTTGTATGGTGAGACGGAATGAGCGATGCTGTTAGTGGTGGGATGGCCCAGGGTCAGTCGGGGTGCGAGGGATATGCTCTATGGGTAACCTTACACCCCGGCATCTGAAGACCCGAGGAAGACCCGAGACGGCGTGCGTAAAAAAGTTACCCGAAACCTTGAACGTACAAACCCCAAAATCTAATCAGTTCTTCCCATTAACCAAACAAGATGATTGGCGAAAGAATTTTTTAAATCGGATAAGTGGTTCTTGAGTTATTGCGTAAACAGACATCCAGACCAACAGACAGACCGACACAAAAATTTTTTTTGCTTAATTAGATTTAGAATCATGTGAAACGTCGAGAAAAGTGATAAAAAGTGGGTGTAAGATTTTGATTTTTTTTGCGTGATTTTAAGACTTCGGTGTCCACCTGGTTGGTGGCCCGAAGTAACAGTGTTTAAACATGATTGTAACAGCATTCATAAATTGTTTCTGTTAGTTCGCGAGAATTTCCGTAGATGACTTCAGCGTCGCCCCAAGACGTATGTATAGGATGGCACAGGAGAATTTCGGCGTTCCAGGACGTGTTCAGGTAGCTCTAGTGGTCCGAGAATGCCCCTTAAAAACGGACTGGTCAGTTCAAGTCCCGTATTAGTAAATATATGAATGCTGGCCGTAATTTGCCCTAGACACATATATAGTCTGTCCTCTACTAAGTTAACGGTCAGTTATCTTGAACTGCTTTAGGTTATTGAACATAAATAAACGATAACACTTAAGTAAGTACTTGGTACTTTTGATGTAAATACATGCCTGCCTCCCTGCGAAATATTTTTGATAAACTCAAGTATTTTATTTATAATTTAGATCACAAAGTATCAAATCGAGATGGTACATCACCTTTATATGAAGTTAAAAATAATAACCAAAATCTTAAATTATGTAATACATTAGATAAGACACTTTTATTGATGTGCAGATTGTCTTTGATGTGCAGATAGTCAACCCTTTCCGGTTAACATTTCTTACGAGTGATAATAATAATATAAAAGTCTGAAGCCCAATATACATTACTATCTGATGCCCAGGTCGTATATCGTTTTTTGGTCATCCCTATCTCCGGTTCTCCTTAACCAATTGTAATCAAACATACGGCAGATTTTAAGTCTGAACAAGATCCTTCGTTTAGAAGAATCCGTTCAGTAGTTTTTGCGTCCATCGGAAACAAAAAGACGAACAGAAGAAAGAATTCCAAAAAAAATATATTTGTGTTCAGAATCCTTCATTTAACAAAACCCAAGTATTTTTTTCAAATATCTCCAATATATATATAGACACGACTAATTTACAATTTTATAATAGTATAGAAGTGTCAGCCTCGCAAGTTCAGGGAGAGAAGAACCAGGCAATAAAAACACAAGATAAGTGTTTCTTGATCGTCATTCACGTTTGTTGTTTTTTATAAATGAAGGGTAGGGGCTGGGCATAAAATGAAACCAATGACTTTCAAAAGGTTATTACATCCCTACATTTTCTGATATTCTTTGCAGCTGGGTACAACGTGGCCTGGTACAAGCCACATATTGGCATGACCCCCTTGCAGAGGATCTATACATGCGTAAAAGCACTTTTCTCTCAGATATTAACAATGAAATTAATATCAACCAGACTTATGTTGATAACCTGAACAAGTTAGAAAACTTCGTAATGGTGAAGTTTGAAGAGGACTCCATCGTGCAACCAAGGGAAACTGAGTGGTTCGGCTTCTACGCACCGGGACAGTCCACGAAGCTGATTACACTTCAAGAGTCCAGAATCTATATAGAGGTATGTAAGCATGTTATAGATTCTGCACGCGCCTCTCTATAGACAGCCAACATTGGCGACCAAGAATGAAAAAAACACCATACGGTTCGAGTTGGTTTGAGTCCGATATACCAAACTCATCGTTAGCTACGGGGTGATGTGAGGCCCGAAAATAGGCGGAAGAGCAATCCTATTTTAACACAAATGGGCCAGTTACTAACATTTCACTTAAAATCGACTTAGAGCTACCGGAGGCCTACCATTACCCTCTCGTATGGCATTCTGATCAGTTCTTTCTACGAATCTTACCCTCTCCCGTCCTATCCAGAACAACACGAGTTAGACTGAGGTGGCCCCATACACCCAGGTTGATGTAAATTATGGTATTTAATAATTTCTGTACATTACAGGATCGTCTTGGACTGAAAAAAATGGATCAAGAAGGTAAGCTGAAATTCCTTTCGACCCCAGGAGACCACTTGCATCTTGTTCGTGAATTTTTGATGGATTCAATTATCAAGCCTTATCTACTTAATTAACTAGATAACAGGTGAAGCCTTAAGAGATTCTGATTACATTTTCATAAGATTAGGGTAGGTATTCATTAGTCTAGTAATAAGGTTATTAAGATATCAAGGTTTGTACGTCCAAGAGTTATACTTTTCTAGGCCTTTGCCGTATAGTCAGCCGCAGTTTTTTTATAGTCGTAGCGCCATTGCTGTATACTCGTTTTAATATAACATCATTGACTACTACTGTATGACAATTTGTAATTTTTTGAGTCAATGATTGAAGCGTCGTTGGTATTTCAGTGGTTAAGGAGTCGGCCGTATGATCGAAAGGTCCCGGGTTCGAATTCTGGCCATTACCCACCACTCCTATCACAAGCATTTTAGCTTAGTTTGAGGGGTTAACGGGAATACTAGTAATTTCAATTACAAGTACCTTTTTTTCTGCGTAGAAATCGCCTCGTTTAGCCAGCGGGAAGGTTATGTCGGACACGACCGGCGTGCCAATAAGTCATTTCCCTCGCACCCAGATTGACCCAGGGCCATCTCCGGTTTTGATATGGCCCTCACGGGTTTGGGAACCAGGGTATCCTCGTCTTGCCGCCGGAAAAAGGGGGCGGGGGCACAACTGCTAGGGTGACAGGCGGCTCCACGTGTCACACCCAGGCCAGCGCTCATGGAGAACGAAGGTCGTTGAGGAACAAAACAAGTAGAAATTGCAACTATTTTTTGGTTGTGTGTGCTATGTGCCTTATTCAAGAATATTGTCAATATGAAATAAAATGTGTCTAATTTTCTGTCATATTCTGCCTGGAGGAGGCTGAACGCTAGTCAAAAAACAAATTAGTAACGCCAAAAATAAATTCGACTAATGAATCCAAGACTGCATTTGCTGACATCAAGAGCCAGCTAACAAAATACTCTCTGAAAGACTTGTTTGTTTAAATATCGAATCTCTTTATATATCGATTTGACGACTTATACATTATAATATATGTAAGCAATCATAATGTGATTATATTAAATAAATTTTTCAAAAGCAATTTAAAATCTTTTATCATTTTTGTTAACTACCAGGAATTTGCAACCGAAGCAAGCCGATCTTAGACTATTTCTCACCCTACTTCCCAACGCAAGTGACGGATACTGTACCAAGTTCTTTTTGGACCTACATAAAACTGCCACAAGGTTAGAATAAATATAAACGTTATTTCTTACAAGCAATATTTGGATGGACATGATGGACCAAGTTCTAGGTATGTAGGGTAGTTATTGGTGTAATAGGAAAGAGAAAAGGGCTGACGTAATCATATTTATATAACTCATAACAAACATATATACCTAATCGCCAATGACCCAACATCAGATAAAAAATTGGCTTTATGATAACTTTTCCTTTCACAAACTTATGAAGCAGTTATTTGCGGTATGTTCTGGAGAAGTTTCGTCTTAGCGGATTTGCCAAAACTATCAGAATGTGCAAAGCATTCTTGTATTAAGATAATGATAGGTTAAATATCAAATAACTAAAGGCACCTACTTACGCAGACTACAATCTAGAAATTATTTACTCTGCGAATGTAATAATTATTGAGATCATTAAAAAAGCGGATATCTATACCTGAATGCAAGTAAGCGTAAGCAGCTTGGTAGTTAACGAGTCGGCCTTATGATTTAGAGGTCTCTAGAGTTTCGAATCCTGGCCATTAAACTACTGACGTAAATCAATTCAAACACATTAGCTGAAGGAATGAGGGGGATAACTAGTAATTTCGGTTACTAATCTTTATAAAAAAAAATATATTTTCATAAATACACTATTACTTATGAACCAAAGATACGATACAATACATTTTTCTTCTGAAACTTACATTACAATTACAATACATGGGTCGAAATCGTCTTTACTCAATAAGCTGTTCTATTTTCTTTAACTCGTGCTCAAATTCGTTATTAACATCGTTTGGTTGCGCCCGCGCCGAAACGTAGACGCGCACGAGTACGTTATTGTCCGAACCACGCTTTATGAAAGGGGCGTTCGGCCCACGTAACTTGTGTAAGGGGAACTTTATGACGCAATACAGCATACACCGTTCGGCAATCTTGTAGCTGAAGGGGAGAAAATAAATCTACTTTAATATCACAATACAAAATATTCCTCTTTGAAAGTGCCCGACGAGGCCACGACGTTCGAATGTTTGGGGCCCCACGGGGGGGCAACAGCCTTGGGGCTGCCAATCCAATCTCACCTGCTAGCCGGTAGATACGTACGCTTGCTGATTAACGGACAAGGCTTTGGTGCAGCCTTGGTTGATACATGCAGGTTTGGGGGGTTCAGCCGGCATTCACTCACTCTAAAGTCAAACTTGATCTAAGTATGGATGAGTAGGAAAGCGGCTCGCAGACGCCAAGGTGCAGTATTTGTATGTATTCGGAATATAAGCCCTTGTAACCGCTTACTGTAAATTACTAGTTAAGCTGATGTACAACATTCGTTTCGTAATTAAACAAAAAACTCACTCGTGCGGATTGATGCAGTCCATTCGTACGACGTTGTAGCTCTGGTCGCTTGCCAACTCCTTGCTTTTCTCAGTTAGCAATACAGACAGGCCTTGTCGGCGAAATTTCGGAACTACAGTTATCATTTTTATCTGGAATGTTTTATAGGTATAGTACCTAATCAGGTCAAGATTAATTTTATATAGTATTCACGTCAAGATTTATTTCTGAAATAAACATTGATTTTAGCGAATAGGCAAATTACGCGATAAATGGTGCCCACCCCCATATAGAAAACTTACACACAAAACTAACTGCACGAAGTAGATAAACCCTGTTTCCCTTGGTCACGCCATAACATCAGAACGACTTTAGGTACGGATTGCATTGGGGTGTGTGTTGGGTAACCTCCTCGAGTGTCGCTCCGATTCCGATCCCGCTGCAGTCCGGGGGGAACGGAATCGGAGCGGCCGGTACACCCTGGGCGGCGGTCAATGGCTTCCCCTTCACCCCTTCATAGGGTTGGCATTGATCGTCGGCCAATACCCAACGTGGCGGGAACACATCGCTCTCCGTACTCCTCTGCTTTCAGAGGAGACAGGATGAGCGATGCTGTTAGTGGTGAGATGGCCCAGGGTCAGCCGGGGTGCGAGGGATATGCTCTATGGGTAACCTTACACCCCGGCGTCTGAAGACCCGAGACGGCGTGCGGTTTTAGTCGGTGCAAGCCCGACATAACCGCCCCCGCTGACCGGCGGGGGGGTATCCGAAGGGATTTCCGCACGATAAAAAAATAAAAAAATAAAAAGGTACGGATTGCATTAGTGTCATCACTGCGACGCGAGCGAGGACTCAGGGCTGCACACGCAGGCGGACTGCCCGGCGTGGAAGGCGCCGAGGCGTGACCTCGTGGCAGCCATCGGGGTGGGAGTCCTCTCGCTCGGCAGCATGATTGCAGCAATGGTGCGGAGCGCGAGCGCGTGGGTCAGTCGGGGTGCGAGGGATATGCTCTATGGGCAACCTTACACCCCGGCGTCTGTAGACCCGAGACGGCGTACGGTTTTAGTCGGTATCCGAAGGGATTTCCACACGAAAAAAAAAGGTACGGATTGCATTTATCTTTTTTTCTTTCGGAAACAAAAATAAAGAAAAATTCGCAGGATATTGGAAAAAAAAAACAGAACACTTAACGAAAAATTATTTATTCTTCCCGGGCGGAGCTGCTCACAAATGCTGCTTATAGGTAACTAAGTATTCGAAAATGCAGATTTTCTTATGATGTTAGCCTTGGCCGTAAAACAAGTAATCATTTAATTAATTTCAAATACGCACAAGAACTCTGAATAATCCGTCTTGAGTGCTTTTCTGACAATTTAGTAAACTGGAAATCCTAGACATACCTAAACGAGGTTATGTGCATAGGTATACGTTTAGATCTAGGAATGAATGAATAAACATTTTGTTATTATTGTGGAGGAACAGGGTGTGATGTTCCTCCAACACAAAGGGAAAATCCTCCGACCAGGCAAGGTGATCACGCCTGGCGGGCCGCGGCCCAACGGTTGTCGTTGGGATGTTATATATATATTATACCAGCGCGCGAACTTCACTTTCGCGATTCAGGATTGGTAGTGACGTAGTTGTATCAAAGTAGTTCAACTTGTTGTCGCTGTATATGTGGTATCGCCACATTATTAAATTCAAATATGCCCACAATCATCATCGGGTTTACGGAAGCGACTCTTGTCTTTCCCCCTCGAGAGGAAACCCTGCGCCAGAGTCTCATTCTTTAATCAGTAGGTGTCCCGGCTAGTAGCTGAGATTAAATTGTGGCCCGAATTCTGCCGTCAACTGTTCTAATTGAATCAATGACTAAGTATGTCGCCATCCAATGTCAATACCTATATAAAAGTAAAATCTGTATTACTCTTACCTCGAAAACTCTTGGCTGTTTGAATATATCCCAGAGATTGGGTGTTTCTTGCATTTTTGCCGTAAAGTATAGGAAGTCCTTTGTATTTGGGTCCTAATAAAAAACAAATTAACTATAATAATCTAACTTATAGATTCTACTCCTACTACCTATAGGTTTTTGTCTGTTTGTTTCACCTGTTACCAGATCTTATTTAGATCAAATCGGTGGTTGTGATTACTGAGAGCGCTTTCATATACAGGCGTTTTAGACTGCAGCGCTTCTTATTAGCACTGCAATAGCAGAGCTCGGAGTCCCAACCCACTTCGAGAGGAAAGCTTGCGCCAGAGCCGTCAATCAGCAGGCGTACCGTTTAAAGATTAGAATCATTTTAAAAGGTATGGTAAGTCTACAGAACTAAGGTGTGTGAGTCCAATTTACTTGTCTATAAAAGGCGTAGTTTCTTAAGTTCCTTGGGTCAATAGGACTGCTTGCGAAATTGACGCACAACCCCGCCACAGCTCCGTCTTCTGATTTGACAAATAGTGAATTACCTGCAAAAGTTAACACGGTAGGTATTTAAATAAATACATACATACATACATATTCCCGCGCCGACAAAAGCCATCTGCATCTGTCCTTAAATAAATACACTTAACACAAATAACATCATCATCAATTGGTTGATGTCGGACGCATTCGTAGATACAATTTCCATATTGAAGGAATTATTGGAAGACTTTTGTTTTAAAACGAACGAAATTATCGATTCTGTGTTCATTTGCACGCTTGGTGTATAACGGTATCACACGTCACATCTTACGTTACTGACGTCACGTTGCAATACCATTAGTAAGTTCAAACACCTTAATATTCAAGAAGTGTCATGGTATAGGTACCCTGTTTAAGTAAGCTGATTATGTACTCATCAATTGCACAGTCGTTTGAAAGGTCCAACTTGCGATCGCGTAGTAACACATGATTTGGCAAGTAGTACTGCTTTATTAGCTGCAACATCTTATTGTGGTCCGCGACTGTCACTGGCGACACTATAAAATTGTCCAGCTGAAACCATGCCGAGAATTTTTACTGGTTACTGAATCCGAAACAAAGATCTTCCATGGGTCTGCCTCTGGTTGTAAGATAGCCAAATTGATTTTCTTATTTTAATTAATGGCTTCTGTAATTGAAAGAATCGCCGCAAATACGCCAATCTCAAGTAAAATATAATAAACTAGCTGATACCGTTCTCACAACCCATGGACACCTATCCAAGGGATAAAAGCCTCTGTTTTATCCCATACCCATAATCTATTCCAGTACCAAATTTCAGACAGATCCGTTCACACGTTTGAGCGTAACTGAGTAACAAACATCCAAACATCTTCACAAACTTTCACATTTATAATATTAGTAGAATTAGGCTGTTTATAAAATTATTAATGGTAGAGACGCCAATGTCAAACTTTCCAGATCCACCAAATTCTACCAGATCCACGTTAGCCACGCCAATAAATTTATTTCCGTGTGTCCGTCCCCCACGAGTTCAAGTGGTCGATCAGGACGTATGGTTAGATTTTAGGGGGCAAGTTTATTATCATTTTACCTTCTCTGGTTGAATTAACTCTTTTATACCAAACACACTGTGGCATGTTCGTATCTTTGTAGACAAGTTCTTAGGATGGAAATGAAGACGTAATTTTGTTAATACCGAGACCATCATAGCTAGAATTTAGTAAAGTATCGTAGCGAATTTGACAGAGGCTATGTGACGTGAATAGTGACATTTTAAAAGTTAAAGAAAAAATGTTCTGCCAGTAAATCGAAATAGTGGTCTATTATTCTATGGTCCTATCTTATATTGAACTATTTGACATCAGGCCAGGGTAAACTTAGAAATATGGGCGTTGCAATTGAAATCAATAAATTCCATTCTTACTACGCATCAAAGGCTTGAGTGACAATTGATGGATCCTCCTGATTTTTCGGTGGAGAGATCTTCAAGGTTTGACGTGTGTGCTCTTAAGCACATGGCTTCATTTTACTAAATAAAATTGACATTCGCTAATACACAGATAGGTATCATAATATCGTCGGGCACTTGTAACTGGCGAGTAAATTAAACATACTATATTGAGATTGTCCTAAGCAGGTTCGAAGTGTGCGTGCATTGCAGTGTATGCAAATAGTAACATTTTAATTAAGTATTTCAAAGTACATAACCATGTAGTTTCTTATAACTACGAGTACAATTTAATTTACCGAATAATGAATTCATTAATTACTCTTTTTATGTTATTTGGTATTAAACAATAATCATATTTTTTAAATTCAATAAACAACATCCGACATAAATACGGTGATTACCTATACAGTAATTACCAGATCTCATTACTAAGTTTCATTTTATGCAATTCAATAGAATGATAATATGTTCATACAAGCAATCACAATAGTATGTAAGTACAGTACAAAAAATATCTAAAAAATACATTTTAGTAAACAAATCTATAACAAATTCCCATTATTAAAGGTATAACACAAATGCTTGGAAATGGATGCAAAAGCCTCGAGTTTATCGATCTGCCTTCCGATTCAGACGACCCTGATGCAATGGCAATCGAAGCGAATGAGACAGTAGACTCTTCTCCTATTTCTGTATCCAGCGTTTCTGACCTCTCACCTGAAACATCGACAGTAACGCTCACCCCGTTAAATGTACGCAGGCTTATTCCTGTAAGGAGAGACGGTGCCAAACATCCACTCACAGAGGAAGACAGTGGATCTGACGATTTCTTTTTAAAAAAGAAAATTGCGGTGATCATTCAACAAACCGTACATGATACCACTAAAAAAGTGGCATCGATTCAGAAACTTAAAGAACGAGTGAGGGATCAAGCACCGTACAAAGCCGGCTATATATTAAGTCTTGTCAGGAAATCCAGGTTGATGTTGAATGACCTGTTTAACTTAGCAGTGAAGCACAGGGACAATTGGAAGGCTTTGCAGCAGCTGAAAGTGTTTGAGTACATTGTCCATACTAATGTGGATACTACAAATCTCGTCCGACAGCTTGTGGAGGTACACATTCAGCACTTGAACAGTACTCAGTCTGCTAAGAAGAGAGTCGTTTTGCTTTAAGATATATTTTGCTATGTTAGTAATGGATTTTCAATTATGCTAGCAATCAGGCTTCCTAATACTTTTCTTTGAGGAGTATACTTACTGTGGTTAGCATAGATGTCATAATATTCTTTGCCGGACTGCTTTCACTAGCAGCTGTTGTCACTGGTAGGTAGGTAAGTAAAATTACATGTTTCAAGAGAGTATTTAATGTTATTTACTTCTTTTTTTGACTACTGATAAGATTATAAAAACAGTGACGAAGAGTATCAACTGTCCTATTCTTATTGTATTTGTGAGAAGGACAATCAGGATATGTGAAGTAAGATAAGGCACGTATTAAAAACCGATCCATGATTTGCAATATTTATTATATTAAATTGCATAGCAAGGTACCTACTTAATATTGTCGGAAGTTTACGTGAATATTAACAATTATACATAATATTGAAATGAAACTATTTTCAAGAGTCAGAAATCTCTAATCTTGGTCAAACAGCATGCGGCGGCGGTTCGAACAATTAAGTCTTAAAATATCATGAAAAGTAAGTACTTACCTACCTTATAATTTCGTATCATGCACTAAATACATAGTCTCATCATCAAATTAAACCTTTTCGCTAGTCCCAAATTTACCAAACACGGATTTCCTGAATGTAAATAGATGCTCCAGTAGATAGCCAAATTGATGATTGTTTCGGCAGTTGCTTTAGAATATGAATGCATTGTAGTCGGCTTTGAGCCCCGCAACGTCGGCTTTGATGAAAGGACTAATATGGACATTCTCAGTGGAATAGTCTACTAATATTCTGGTCTGAAATCTGCTTTCAAAGATGAAAAACTCCCTGCTTGTTCATGAGAACGTTTTCGGTGTAGTTGTCGAATCTTTTTATTTCACGAATTTGCGATATTTATTATAACTTTAAATAAGAATTTTGTTACAAATTAATTACAAGGAGCTAATCGAAAAAGTTAACCGTAACTACTATATAGTAATTCATGGCGGCCATATTACGGACTACCTTAATAATATTGCATTTGAATAAATCTATAAATAATAAAAAATACTATATACTAATGTAAGGCAGTCATGTTCACATTAAGATGACGCTTGTACGGTGATATATCGCGCGTTCGGGCTCTCTCGTCCACCCAAAATACAAATATAAGGAGTAAACATTTTTGATACTTTGTTGAATTTACGTTGTAGACAACATGAAATATACCGAGTACATGAGTAATACTAGTAAGTAATATATATATATATATATATATAAATCTAGTGGGGCGGAAATCACACAGTGATTGTCAAACTTCGGGCCAAACTTAGATATTTTTGTTGCAGTATTTTTATTCAAAATTGTTTTACTTTGGGCCACCAACCAGGTGGACACCGAAGTCTTAAAATCACGCAAAAAAAAATCACAATCTTACACCCACTTTTTATCACTTTTCTCGACGTTTCACATGATTCTAAGTCTAATTAAACAAAAAAAATTTTTGTGTCGGTCTGTCTGTTGGTCTGGATGTCTGTTTACGCAATAACTCAAGAACCACTTATGTCATTGTCACTCAAATGTCAAAGTCAAATACTCGTTACTCTGATAACTCGAAAGAAACTCACTTGTAAAAGTTTTTTAGGAACAATTTGTATGGTAGGTACCCGAAACCTTGAACGTACAAACCCCAAAATCTAATCAGTTCTTCCCATTAACCAAACAAGATGATTGGCGAAAGAATTTTATTAATCGGATAAGTGGTTCTTGAGTTATTGCGTAAACAGACATCCAGACATCCAGACCAACAGCAGACCGACACAAAAAATTTCTTTGCTTAATTAGACTTAGAATAATGTGAAACGTCGAGAAAAGTGATAAAAAGTGGGTGTAAGATTTTGATTTTTTTTGCGTGATTTTAAGACTTCCGTGTCCACCTGGTTGGTGGCCCGAAGTAAAAGTTTACCCCAAGTATAGAAGTGTTCGTTGTAATAAGTTTTATGTCAAAAGGAACTGTAGCAGTCGCTTTGTTGCGATGCTGTGTGTTCTTTGTTCCATGTACTGTCTGAATTTACAACCTTTTAGGATTTCGCAGGTCAACAAAACACAAATGATCCTCTTTTTATTTTAAGCCTTCATAGACACTTAGGTAGGTATTTCAGTAATCAGTTGGTTTCGTTTAACTTTTACCGAGACGTAATAAAACAAATAAAGATCAAATGATCAACTTCTGTCAGTCGAGGTATAACTCGTCGGCGACTTGGTCAGTTTCTTTCATCTGGGTAGAATTCGCGGCTAATTGTGGGATTAAACAATAGAACCTCTTAGCAATACAAGTAACGTGGCTCGCGTTGTTCGTAGCAGATGCCAGACTGAATGTCCGTAAGTTTGTGCATGCACGGACAATAAAAATTCGAGATATTGTTTTGTCCGAAAACACGACGAAACGGTTTTTGAACAACATACAGCATCATTTTAGACGAGATGTTTTGTGTTTGCAAACTTTTTTGCAACAGTGAATTTTTTGTGTATCTATTTGGAATAATATGCGTGAATTGTTTATTTATTTTCAATTTTAATTTTGCATTGCAATATTAGGCTTCACTTCTAAACACCTTGAAATTAATTTTCATAGGAATAAAGTATGCTGTGTTAAGTTTATCTACCTGAGCCCCTTACCTACAAAATTAGGAGATTCAATTATTAAAGTACTTTATACTATGACCGAATAGTTTTAGAAGTAAAGATATCGATATATAGTAAGTAAATATCTAGGTGATATATTTGTGTGTGTTTATATATATAAATATGTATACCTATATAATCTGAATATCGGAAACGATTTCAACGATTTTCATGATATTTGGTATACCTACAGGAGGTTTCGGGGGCGATAAATCGACCTAGCTAGGTTTCATTTTTAGAAAACATTAAAAAAAACTCTGATATTTCTTAATAATGATAGCAATCAATAAAAAAATCATTCAAATTAAAATATTTCAATCTACGAAAAGCTGATTTCAATTAATTATTTTAATTGAATGCTTAAACATCACTTGCTTTTGATTGAGCTGCAGACAAAGCCCGGAGTGTATTATTTTATAGGCAAATCGAAACAGAACGAGGTTATGTGCTTATATAATTTACCAATTGGCAATTCATATTCATTTCTAATATTATGGATTACGGTTGACAATTGCTTGTTTTATTTAATTAAGTTAGGGCGTATTGGATTGACGCCGAATAGAATAGGGGATGGAAGGAGGCGTGTCTACGGCTTGGTGCAAATATAATCAAGAACTGGAGGAGCCATGGAGAGGACGACATGATAAATAATGTCGTTTCATGTCGTGTGTAGATTTGAATGGGTGAACTACCAATACGAAGTTATGTAAAAGAAAAAAGGCAGAAACAAATAAGTGGCATAGAAAGAAAGAGAGAAAACACATTTATAAAGAACACACATACTATATGATATTGTCGGAAGTTTACGCGAATGTTACACATTGAAATAAAACTATTTTTAACGGATTCTATCGCGGTTTATTTGATGTTATTTTATAATTTACATTGAACCGAAATCACAGTTCTCCGTGCGGATAAGGGAAACGCTACGGTAGTAATGGATACGTCGGACTATAAACAAAAAATTGAAAATCTTTTATCGGATGAAACCACGTATAAACAGGTAAAGACAGACCCTACTAATAAGATATTGAAACAAACTCGTGATATCATAAATAAATACTCCGAAAAGTTACAAATCGACGTAAATACATTAATACCTTCATGCATAAAACCTCCAAAACTATATGGGTTACCGAAAATACACAAGGAAAATGCTCCCCTACGTCCTATTGTAAGCCAGATCGACACACCAACTTACAGACTGGCTCAACACGTAGCGAAGATACTCTCACCACTTCGAGGTAATTCAACAGCATATGTTAGAGATTCTTACCATTTTGTTAGTGAAATTAAACACCTACATCTCACTAATAATGAAACAATGGTCAGTTTTGATGTACAGTCATTATTTACATGCATACCTGTACATGACTGTATAGACATAGTTAGGAGAAAGTTAATAGAGAACACCATGCCTGAGGAATATGCAGAAATACTAAATCACTGCTTAACAACTGGCTACCTGTTGTGGGATAATAAGTTCTACATACAAATCGATGGCGTGGCAATGGGCTCCCCAGTATCGCCTGTTGTTGCTGACATATATATGGAGGCCTTCGAGGCGCGAGCTATGCAGACGGCTGCCATTACACCTAGATTTTATAAACGGTATGTAGATGACACCTTCACAATACTACCAACAGATAGTATAAATACATTTTTAACACACCTTAATTCCATTAATAACAACATACAATTCACTATGGAATTAGAGGCAAATAATTCATTAGCTTTCCTAGATGTTCTTGTAATCAGAAACTCTAATAATACTTTGAGCCACACTGTGTATAGGAAAAAGACCCATACTGATAGGTACTTAAACGGTGAATCTCACCACCACCCTAAACAGTTAGCTACCGTGGGAATGTCTTTGTTTCAGAGAGCCCGTGGGATCTGTGACAAGAAACACCTGGACGCTGAGCTACAACATGTCAAACAAGTTCTGTATGACAACAAGCTCAAACAACCGCGCATCAGTCACAGATCCCGAGAAAAGCCAGCCACTGTCGAGCGCCAGCCTGCAGTCCTACCATACATACGAGGGGTCACTGACAAGATTGGCTACATCTTGAAGCGAGCTTCAATTAACACATACTACAAGCCGCCAACGAAGATATGTCAATTTTTACCATCTGTCAAGTGCCAATTGCCTCTACAAGATGCAGGGGTCTATAAAATAGATTGTGACTGTGGGCTCTCTTATATTGGTCAAACCAAGCGAAGCATTGGCACTCGCGTCAAAGAACACATAGCTGACATAAAACACCAACGCTCAAAAAAGTCTGCTGTATGTGAACACGTGCAACAGGGGACCAAACATTACTTAAGATTTGATAAACCACAGATACTCGCCAAAGAAAATCGATTCCTACCTAGGATGCTCCGCGAAGCTATTGAAATTAAAAAACATCCTAATTTTAATAGAGAAGATGGTTGGAATGTACCACCAGCTTGGGACCCAGTCATTCACTTAATTAATTCCAAGAAAAAACAAAATACAACAAGACTTCATGACACTGTGAGCTCATTCTGCGTAAATAGTAACACCAACAATTCAACATAGTTCGGGTACTTTGAGATAACTTTCACTTCAAACTTCAAGACAACAACCATCTTTAGTCTCCCCGTGACCATGGCTGCTGAAAAGCAACCGAAACGTCGGGTTCAATGTAAATTATAAAATAACATCAAATAAACCGCGATAGAATCCGTTAAAAATAGTTTTATTTCAACACATACTATATGACATGTGCAGTTAGTAGCGAATGCAACGGGTGTGCTTGAGCTCTCAGAATCGACTCTCATGTCGAATATGATATGATGATGATGATATGATCGTCAGAACTCCGGGGGCAATAGGATAGGCAATATGCGAGTAACAATTCTAATGTTGTGACTACTTAGAGGCATTGGTGGCCACTTGCTAGGAGGTCACTTCAGTAAGAGATATGAACGAGAAAACATTGGAAATATGGAAGTGAAGACTGTAGAATAAAAGGTGTTACGTAAGTTGAAATGTCATAAGGTTAAAAGATTTACCATCGTATCTGTGACACCAATGATACCATGATCTCAAACGTGCAATGAAAATGTGTAAAACAATTTGTTCGAAATTGAAAGTGTGGCACTGGGACTAAATCAATTTGTTGTCAATGGTAGGTAGCATATTTCTTGGATTAGACATTTATAATTAATATCTTATCTAATTAAGTATAATTCTAGAGATTTGCTATTGTGGATAAATTATTTTTACCTGAACATCGACTCTACTCTGTTGTTGTGCACTAATCAACTCGGCTCCACGTCTGTTGGCGCTCTCTATCACAATGCTGCTATTACATTTGCTCAATAATTGCCGCCTCCCTACTGATACAGCCTCACCCCCATAAGTTACTGGGGTAATCACATTTTTTTATTTTACAATAGTAGCAAATACTCACACCTGACAGTCAGCGGTTCCCGTGGCTTGCAACACACGAGCTGACACTCGCGCAATGAGAAAAGAAAAATGAGGTAAGGGGAGAGACGAGAGTTAAAAAAAACGGAAAATGTAGCTGCTCACCTACTGTTTGAATTCAGCACACTGCTACTAAACTAAAACTACTACTAAAAATAGTACTTTTATTGTGTTACTACATGTTAGGATTACCACGGTGTGGAGAGCTAAAGGTACGCACACGTGGGGTGTGTGTTGGGTAACCTCCTCGAGTGTCGCTCCGATTCCGATCTCGCTGCAGTCCGGGGGGAACGGAATCGGAGCGGCCGGTACACCTTGGGCGGCGGTCAATGGCTTCCCCTTCACCCCTTCATAGGGTTGGCATTGATCGTCGGCCAATACCCAACGTGGCGGGAACACATCGCTCTCCGTACTCCTCTGCTTTCAGAGGAGACAGGATGAGCGATGCTGTTAGTGGTGAGATGGCCCAGGGTCAGTCGAGGTGCGAGGGATATGCTCTATGGGTAACCTTACACCCCGGCGTCTGAAGACCCGAGACGGCGTGCGGTTTTAGTCGGTGCAAGCCCGACATAACCGCCCCCGCTGGCCGGCGGGGGGGTATCCGAAGGGTATCCGCACGATAAAAAAAAAAAAAAAAAGGTACGCACACGTGGGGTGCGACTGGTTGGATCACCTCCAAGTTTGGTGCACCCTGGGTAACGTGGGCGATGACGCATCATTGATTGCTCCTCTGGAGTAGCTGGCGTCAACGTCAACGGCCAAGAGTCTGATCAACCGGCCCTTTTCAGGGCCAGCTGACCCCATTGCATAATTACATATATACATACATATCCATCATAATTACATTTATTCAACTATGTTGACATTGATTTATCATTTAATTTTTTATTTTTTATTTTTCTGACATATGTTATTAATTGAGATTGTGTGTTGTGTTGTATTATTATTCATTATGTATTATATTTTTAATTTATTTTTAATGTAATGATAGTGTATGATCCAAATGTTGATCGAAATAAATTGTTTGAATTGAATTGCACGAGGGGGTCGGGGTATGGCGGGCCTGCAAGGCCCGCGGGGGGGGGTGGTCACTCCAGGTACCCCTCTGATCTTGGCCCAGGGTCAGTCGGAGTGCGAGGGATATGCTCCATGGGTAACCTTACACCCCGGCGTCTGTAGACCTGAGACGGCGTGCGGTTTTAGTCGGTTCAAGCCCGACATAACCGCCCTCGCTGGCCAGGGGGGGCGGTATCCGAAGAGATTTCCGCACAAAAAAAAAGAAAAGGTACTCACACGTGTAACTAATAAAATTGGTGTAGTGAGTGTTGATTGGCTTGGCCCAGCGACTGTGACTGCCATACATGAGGGCTCGGATTTGATTCCCGAGTCAGAAAAAGTCTTCTCTTCATCCTAGTGCCAATCCAAATCGCCACCAAAGCTAGCTCTCTGGAGCCCGGGGTCCGCTCTCCTGATGTTATTTTATTGGTTTGTTTTGGCTTTTATGGGAGCGACTGCCGTCTGACCTCCTCTCGAGAGGAAAGCCTGCACCAGAGCCTCGTCCGTCAATTAGCAGATGTACAGCATGCAGGTGAGATGGGCTTGGGCCCCGAAGATCTTGGTGAACCACATCACCGCCCTATCCCATACACCTGTTAGGGAAACGCTCCCGAAAACGAAGACAGGCGTACATAGTACTGAAGTTTATCGACGATCGGATCATTTTTTTTCATAATACATTTTTTGTTGAATTTTTTATTAGCATTTTTCACGTTTGATCGTCTTAGTTCAGCTGATTGATAACGACCGACGACGTTATACTGATATTCATTGCGGCATTCATGTTTTTAGGTGAAGTATTGAATTTTTTTTGTGATGATCCTTTCATTTGATACTACTGCTGTACTAACACGACGGAACGTGAAAAATACTGATAATTTTTTTATTTTTTTATTTTAACTTTGTCATAGAAAAAAAATCGCGTAATTTTTTTTTTTCCTTCTGTACTTTCGCCTGCCTTCGTTTTCGGAATCATTTCCCTAACACTCGGTAGACCTATGTAAATATGTATAATAAGATACCTATGTCAAAGAACGAAGATTAAACTACACAAAAAAACACAGTACCTAGTATTTCTTTTTTCTATTCAGACATTTTTCAGATGTAGAAATAGCATCGCAACTATAACTAGCAAGTGTATTACGAACCTATGACGTGGGGAGCTGGCATTGTCTGCTGGTGACACCGTTAATTAGTAAGGTGCGTGGAGCGAACGCTGTGGAGTAATCAGTCTTGCACCTGCACGAAGATGCTTAACCTATAGAAGTGACTGGTTATTTAAGAGTTAATAAAGTGGTCGTAGGTTTCCACGCTGGTCTGGTTAAGTTAAAACCTTTATGCTCAAATGGTACTGAAAGTAAATCGTCCGTTCTGTTATTTAGTCTCGAAAGTTAAACGTCACTGAGCTAGAATGACTGCTAACAGACAAAGAAGGCGTTGAAGCCAATCATCCGCTATCGATAACACTTTTTGAAGCTAATTGTCTAACGTTTTACACGTGTAGGTAGCCTTCGGTTGAACTGTACCTACTCAGAAGGCCATCAATGCTCTTCGCGTTTGGAACAACAATGCGTTCAGGATGCTGCGGGGTTATCGCGCTTCTGCCGCCGGCATTTTCGCAGACGCAAGCACTGATAACTTCACGGAGATGAAACACAAGCGTGCAGTGTGGTCAATGTGTTTATTATATATACCTGAATAGCATAGAAACACTATAAAGGGAAAGGAAACCTTTATAAAGAAATCTCATGGTAATCTGAGACGTCGTTCTAATATTTTAGGAAGGACCCTCGCCAGAAAGGTTTGGTAAGGAAAGGTAACTGTACTAAGTCTATGTTATGTGAGAGGATAATATTTTCGTCAGAGGAAACGAAAACTGTTCCCAGCTACAGAAAAAGTATATAAGTTGTTCCTTGCATTTCCAGTGAGTCAAGTTTCCTGATGTGGCCAGTTGCCATTCTATTCTTCTTCAATATTCCCAAGGTGGCAGTATCGATGACTCTGGTCCGAATATGACGTCACTTCTAGCTATTTTATAACGTGTACGAATACATCTTGCGGCGGCAACCTCACCTGCGACAATCACCTACGTGTAGTGCATTAGTTGATGACGTCACGGACTGCCGCGTCATACCTCAGCCACATTGTTGCTCCAGCACCTAATTCCTCTAAAAGATTGAAGGTACCATTTAGAGAGAAGGTGAAGAAGCGAAAAATGCGCTTTGTTTTCTTGTATTTTTGTTATGTCACGGTTTGGTGTAACCCCCTCGCCCTTTATGGTGGTGGGAAGTTACTCAGAAGTAATTACAGACTCGTCGCAAGAACAAGTCTTAATAAGAAGAACACGTCTTATAAGGACAAGTCAAATATTATATACCTATTTTCACTAGCAGTTAACGAGACAATAGTTTTCTTTTTAATATAAGAAGGTATTTGATCATTTGCATCCACTATTTTCAAAAGCAATTAATTGAGTTCAAAGCTACATAATATGACATTTTTGTTGCTAAGTACCTAGTACTATTTGATGTTATTTTATATTTTACATTGAACCCGACGTTTCGGTTGCTTTTCAGCAGCCATGGTCACGGGGAGACTAAAGATGGTTGTTGTCTTGAAGTTTGAAGTGAAAGTTATCTCAAAGTACCCGAACTATGTTGAATTGTTGGTGTTACTATTTACGCAGAATGAGCTCACAGTGTCATGAAGTCCCACAGTCACAATCTATTTTATAGACCCCTGCATCTTGTAGAGGCAATTGGCACTTGACAGATGGTAAAAATTGATATATCTTCGTTGGCGGCTTGTAGTATGTGTTAATTGAAGCTCGCTTCAAGATGTAGCCAATCTTGTCAGTGACCCCTCGTATGTATGGTAGGACTGCAGGCTGGCGCTCGACAGTGGCTGGCTTTTCTCGGGATCTGTGACTGATGCGCGGTTGTTTGAGCTTGTTGTCATACAGAACTTGTTTGACATGTTGTAGCTCAGCGTCCAGGTGTTTCTTGTCACAGATCCCACGGGCTCTCTGAAACAAAGACATTCCCACGGTAGATAACTGTTTAGGGTGGTGGTGAGATTCACCGTTTAAGTACCTATCAGTATGGGTCTTTTTCCTATACACAGTATGGCTCAAAGTATTATTAGAGTTTCTGATTACAAGAACATCTAGGAAAGCTAATGAATTATTTGCCTCCGACGTTTCGGTTGCTGAAAAGCAACCGAAACGTCGGGTTCAATGTAAAATATAATATAACATCAAATAAACCGCGATAGAATCCGTTAAAAAAAAATAGTTTTACCTAGTACTAGTTTGATCATATTATCTTTTTGCGATTAGTGTGAAAATTTATACAGGGTTATTCAGAGATCTTATACATACCTTTTTTTTTTTTTTTTTTTCGTGCGGAAATCCCTTCGGATACCCCCCCGCGTGCCAGCGGGGGTAGTTATGTCGGGCTTGAACCGACTAAAACCGCACGCCATCTCGGGTCTACAGACGCCGGGGTGTAATAGTCACGCCTCCATCCCATTAGGGTATGTAGACATGCAGAGACAATATATTTCTACTTGCTACCCTCTGGCATATGCCTTTACTTTTTCTACTTTCAAATTGACGACCCCTGTCACCTGTGGCGTAGCGGTAGTGCGTAGCCAGAGGTCGCGGGTTCGATTCCCACTCAGTGCAAATACGAGTATGTATATTTGCATTGGTCTGAGTGTTTCTGTGTATAATATGTACCTATTTATTTACAAAAAATATTTAAGTATATTTATCCGGATTCTAGAACCCATATGACAAGCTCTACTTAATTTGGGTACAAAATGGTATGGATGGTGCTGTGTACAAAAAAAATATTCATACATGCACACCGGTTGCATGTACTCTTGACTTGGCTTTTCCTAGAAACGTCTTCGACCTGATTGACAGAAAGAAATCTCAGAAATTATCCCTTTCCAACAAACAGAGAATCGAATGAGTGAAGAATTATAGCGGAATAATATATACTACTCTGACAAGAAAGTAACGGGAAAAGGTTAATAATACACAAAATGTTTGTTGTTCATCCAAATTTATTTTATCACCTTCAAAGTATGCTCCTTCAGAAACGATACACTTACGCCAACGAATAATTCAGTCATCAAAACATTTTTTAAACGCTCGCTGTTTCCGGAATTGAGTTTAGTTCTCGCCGCGAATTCTCTTTTATGTCTTCTACAGATTGAAAACGGATGCAAGAAAGAAGTCGGCTGGTGCCATATCTGGTGAATATGGTGGTTGCTCGATGGTATTTGTTGAGTGTTTGGTCAAAAATTCGTTCACAATGATGGCCTTGTGCGAAGGCGCATTATCGTGGTGCAAAATCCAACAATTTTGTTTCCACAAATCTGGCCTTTTTCGTCGAATTTGCTCAAATAATATTCTTTATTTAACCGTTTGACCTTCCGGCAACACCGCAATAGTCAAAGAAAACAGTGAACATGAATTTGACTTTTGATCGACTTTGGAGTGGTTTATTTTATTCGGTTTCGGTTCAGTTGGAAGGCGCCACTCCGAAGCTTGTTGACTAGTTTGCATGTCAAACTCGTAAACCCACGTCTCGTTACCAGTAAAATTGCGTTTCATGAATGTTGGGTTGGAATTGACTCGTTCTAGCATGTCCTCAGCGACTCTCATGCGATTGAGTTTTTGGAGAAAATTCAGGTGATTTGGGACTAGCCGAGCGGTAACATGTTTCATACCCAAATGATCAATTAAAATGGTACGAATCGACTCGTGAGATACAGAAAGTTCGGCGGCTATCTCTCTCAAAGTTGAACGACGATTTTCAGTCACTATTTCCTTCACTTTTGCAATGTTTAACTTCAGTTGCAGACGTTGATGGCTTACCAGAGCGAGGCAAATCTTCCATCATATCTCGACCGCTTTTGAACGCTTTGTACCACTCCCAAGCACGTGTTTTTGATAAAGTCGATTCACCGTAAGTCTTCTTTTCAGTGACTCGAAACACAAAATTCCATTGGCGTAGCAAAATTAAAGACAAACTCTTTATTCGATTTTTTGTCCATAATGAAATTCGCTATACACACTAGATATGATATAGGTAACTAATAACAGCACTGTATTTAATATAAATAACAGATGCAACTCAAACTCCGCGCCAAAATGGAAAACAGTTGTGCCAATGTAACAACAACAAAAAGAAACAAAAATTTGAATTTGGAACCATAAACAAATCATCCATTCCCGATACTTTTTGACTGAATGTATATACTATAAAAATTGTAAATTAGTTGTGTCTGAGCCCTGGTGATATAAAAAAAATTAGGTTATTTTAAATGCGCGATTCCAGACACAACATTTTTGTCTGTTTATCTGTTAGTTCGCGATGGATGCAGAAATTACGTTCTAAACAGATTTTGATGCGGTTTTTTCTGTTTTTTTTTTAATATTTAGGACACGTCAGTTTGACTTCACCTCGCCTGATGGTAAGCTGAAGGTAAAGTCTCAGGAAAGAGGGTCACCATTACATACACGTACCATGTCAACAATGGTGGCACTCAGCTTGACGGCCTCATCAGAAGAGGATTGTCGTCGCAGCACCGCGTGATACCCACCGGTCCCACTAGTGCTGCGACCACAATCCCCCTGCCCGGCTTGCACTTGCTGGCCCCTGAACGCAATCAAACCGAAATTGGATTACTATGGAGGCTTTTTCGCATTCGTGCACGGTGGTACCTACCCGGCCGAATCTTGTGACAAATTTGTGTCATCAAATTTCTATTAGAAAAACCTTGGCCAGTATGATTGATTTTAATTGGTTAAGTAGAACCGATGATATGATCTGAAAATGATACCCGAACTTTGGGCGCTTGGCTCCGCCAAGACCTCCAGGGTTCAAGCCAACCTTAGCTGCTTATTGTTGGATGAAGCACTGGCGCCAATTTTCCTTTCAGGGTTGGGAGATCAGGCGGTAGTCGCTACTGTAATAGCCGAAATAAAGTGAAACATAAAATGGAAAGCGGACTCGGGCTCCGAGGTGAAAGATTCGGATGCAACCAGGGTCATTGCTAAGATGCTGATGATGATCAGGCGAAACTGCAAGTTCATTTAATAACTAAGTTATCATCATAAGTGAAATTCCCGGTTGCATACGAGGCTTTCACTTCTGAGCCCTTGGTCTGCTTACTCATTCTCCTCCTCTTGATTTGCTTTTATGGGCTTCGAAAGACCTGGTGGGGCTCCAAAGACCTAACACTAAGTACCAAAGCATATTCAAAAGCGTTATGTTAATGAATTATTATGAAAGATACTCGCATCTACAATTTATTTTCACATCTCTGTTACATTATCTGTTATTT
Organism: Cybosia mesomella; assembly: GCA_946251805.1. Classification (NCBI taxonomy): domain Eukaryota; kingdom Metazoa; phylum Arthropoda; class Insecta; order Lepidoptera; family Erebidae; genus Cybosia; species Cybosia mesomella. The sequence goes on from OX276401.1 coordinate 23,152,444, forward strand.
TAAAAGCACAATCATGACATAAGGTTACACCCAGGTCACACATATAAAACACATACATATTTGTAACAGATAACATATCAACACTTTGCTTAATTAACTTCACAATATAACGATACCACGAGTCACATTCAAAGTAAAAATAACAAGAGATGGAAATAAAAGTAAGTACAATTGTAGAAAGAAGAATGGAGAAAAATTATAATACCTAAAACGAATGAATGTGCAGGCTATTGTTGTGCCCACAAAATATCCCAATTACGTTGCGGTGGGAGAGAATATAATCAAAAGTGATCCTCCTTTAAGGACGGAGGACTGAGGACTAGGGAGGGCGCAGAATGAAAAATTTTAATTTCGAATGCAGTTTGTTGAAGAGTGCACAATACCGGAGAAATATTCGCCGGGAAGGATAACACACAAAAGGGTTCTGTTTTTTTACGTTCGTTAATTACTTGTTTCAGTGCGTTCGGATATGCACATGTTAGTTTCATGGTATAACATTCTCGCACATTTTCTTTATTAATATGAATACATAAAATTACTTTAAGTAAGTTCACTGTTAATTCGAAGTATCTACGTTCATTTAATCCGAGTAATAGAATGAGTTAGGCCTTCCGAAACGCAAGATTGACTTCAGCTATCGAAATTATATTTTCATAACATCTATTTATGAATCCACTATACACTGTTATGGTACCTTTATGGAGCCCCGCCAAGATCTTCGGGAGCCAAGTCAACCTCTACTGCAAGCCAATACGCCGGCAGATTGACGGATGAAGCTCTGGCGCAAGCATTCCTCTTGGTCTCGATCAGACAGCGATAGCTGTTCCTGTCAAAGTCAAAATCAACCAAATTGTAAATCTTATACATAGATACGATTTATTGGTGGTAGAAATTCGATGACACAAATTTGTCACAAAATTCGGCCGGGTGGGTGGGTACCACCTTGCACGATTGCGAAAAACCCTCCATAGTAATCCAATTTCGGTTTGATTGCGTTCAGGGGTCAGCAAATGCATAGCCGGGTGCATGTTCGCATGGTCTCATCTGCATGGTCGCAGCACTAGTGGGCCGGTGGGTGTCACGCGGTGCTGCGACGACAATCCTCTTCTGATGAGGCCATCAAGCTGAGGCCACCATTGTTAACATGGTACGTGTATGTAATGGTGACCCTTTTTCTTGAGACTTTACCTTCAGCTTACCATCAGGCGAGGTGAAGTCAAATTGACGTGTCCTAAATATAAAGAAAAAACAAACATTTATAAGGCATGCCTAATACCTTTTGCCTAAGTAAGTATAGAAAGTCTCGCAAACTCTCTCTCTAATGCAGTAAAAAGGACCACCGTGAAATATCGATTCCGCATAGCATTTGACCGGACCTGCAAATAAAAAGGTCTAAAAAAGCTAACATTTCCGCGGCACACCTCAGTTTCACCGAATCTGAAATGAACCCTTTTGATCTGTAGGTATAATTATAGCACTCGTTCCACGAATTGGATGCTATGTCAAAGTGAAGATATCTCGGAATAAAACAAATGCCTAGAAATTTTATTTTATCATCGGTTTTTTTTAGAACACCCTAAATAAATGTCGCCATACATTCGTTTGAAGGAATTTTGGATTCAAGGCGAACCACGTAGAGTGAAAGCAGTATGAGCCTAATGAAGTTAACTCATTTAAGGAATCTTTTGACACTTAAGTAAAAGATAAGCTTTATCTTCCATACTACCAACAACAGTAGGTACTTTAGTGTACATTATCTAAGTATAACAAAATATACTAAAGACTTGTAATAAAAATTAGTTACATACATTTTCTAGCGGCCGTAAGGCCCATCATGGAGGACTGGCTAGAGAGGTGAGCCCCTCGTTCTGGCTGATGCAGGTGAACTCTAGGAAGGAGTGCTTCGGAGACCACTTGTGTCAGATCAGGAAGGAGCCAATGTCTGAGTGTCATCACCCCCCTCTTCCCAGGGGTAAGACAAGGACACCGTGGTTTCCAAACCCGAGGGACCATCTCGAAACCGGAAATGGTTCTTGATTAGCCGGGGTGCGAGGGAAATGCCTTATGGGGCCACCTTACACCCCGGCGTCAGCCGAGACGGAGTGAGGTTCTAGTCGGTTCGAATCCGACATAACCTCCCATCACATTTTAGTTATATAAAATTTTCTTTTCCTTTTTTTAATAAATAAGTATTGCTCTTTACAAATATTTAAGCATTTTCAAACACTAAGCAACAGCTCTGCACAAATTACGGGTAAAATTCATAGTATAGCTGGTATACCATGCTCATTTTATCTAGGCTTTAACCTACCTCAAAAGACCTATATCAAAAGCCGTAAAATATTTATTTTTTAACCATTTTCGCAATTTCGCAGCCAAGCAGACCCTTACCAGACAGAACTTAACAGACCCGTACCAAATTCGAAATTTATAATTCATTCCTGCCTCATACAGGATCCGTGACACAGTTTTTGTTCTAAACAGCTTGTCTAGTATATATAAAGAGAAGCCTTAATGCTACATGTGCCTAGTTTTAACTAATAGGCTTAGCTTTCTGCATTTATCTGGTTTGTGACTGGACGTACGAGCGGACCGTCAATCCTTTAATTAAAGCCAGACATAGCGGTCACCGTTAAAGATGGCTTTCGGATACGGTGACCACGTGTGTTAGGATGTGTATTTTGAAACATTGGCCTATGCTAACTCTTACACATATTTTTTTTAAAAAGAGTAGGTACCTTCTAGTAATCGAAATTACTAGACAGTATTCCTGTTAACCCCTCCAGCTAAGCCAAATTCCTTGTGTTAGAAGTGGGTACACGTTGGTAGTGTTAGTGATCAGGATTCTAACTCGGGACCTCTCGATCGTAAGGCCGACCACATAACCACTAAGCTATCGACGATACTTCCAAAGAATTGACGACCTCTATGGCGTAGCGGTAGAGCATTCGACTACTAAGTCAGAGGTCGCGGTTTCGATTCCCGCTCATTGCAAATAAGTATATTTGCATTGGTTTAGGTGTTTTATATATAATATGTATAAAACATAACATAACATAAACTCACGCCTATATCCCCGAAGGGGTAGGCAGAGGTGCTAGCACCCACATTTCGCCAGTTTATGTTTAGGTCCCAATGTAATAGGTGGCAAGCCTATTGCCATTAACCGGGCACTTATAAACCTGCGATAAATACACAACAAATATGTATAATATGTATTTATTTACAAAAAAAATATCTAAGTATTTTTATCCACATTCTAGAACCCATGTGACAAGCTCTGCTTAGTTTGGGTCTAGATGGCGCGATTATTTCCGCTTTTGTTACTTTTTATAACAAATTGATGTGAAAGATCATGATATATTCACCAACGTTTACCTCAAGAATTATCTATTCTGAGCTCAAGGGCAATTCATTCGCTTAACTCTACATGAATGGCACTATAATTTAAATCCATTAACCTCTTTCAGATCCTTAAATCGGATAGCTTTTATGTGAACTTTAATGAATTGATGCCATTGAGGGCGTGGTGACCGCAAATTCACTAAACAGTGTATTATAGCACAGATTACCTAATAGTTGTATCCGTCGTATCAGGTGATGTTACAGCCATTTATTGAATAATCTATACATCTATACATCTTCTATACATCTATTCTATGCATTCTATACATATAAAAAAAATTGGAGTGTCTGTTTCTAATATTGAAATAACCGTTTTTTACTACATGTATATGAATATATATACGGTCATACACCAAAATATTTTTTTTTACAATTTTTGTATGTCTGTCCATCTGTCTGTTTGTTCCGGTTAGTCTCTGGTTGCTAGACCGATTTTGACGGGACTTTCACTGGCAGAAAGGTAATATAACAAGGAGTAACATAGACTACTTTAATTTTAGGAAAAATAATTAGGGTTCCGCGCAAAAAAAAACTAAAACCCTAAAATCTTAATCCACACGGACGAAGTCGCAGGCACAGCTAGTATTAAATAAACTTATTTAAATAGATAATATCTTTAAACTTTAAACTATGGCAACACATGGTATATGACTATTATTTATTTTATTTAATATTTAGGTCCAGCAATAACTGTTTAAATAGCGATATAAATAGGTAACAAGTCTGTTGCGTTCCTAAACGAAGTAAAAAATAAAAAAAAAGTTTGCGTCGACAGATCTATCTGACACTTGGTTGTCAACTTGGTGAAAGAATTGTCTTGAGAAAAAGTTTTGTTTGGTTAAAATAAGTTTTGTTCGAATAAAGTATAATCCGCGAAAATTATATTTGGCTCGCGTTGGATTGGTTATATTTTGGAATTATTAACGTAATCAGTTGGGAGTTGTTAGACCGAATTACATATTTGATGTGAAGGGCTCCACTGGTACCACGCGCTGTGTTGATCTGTCCACACAAACCATCATACACCCTACACTTCATATACACTTGGATACAGACACAGACAGGTAAAAGCGTTGTGTTTCGGGCGCCTTCTAAGTAAATGGTAAGTGAAACCTATTTATCAACAATAATTTGCTCTGTGAACCGCAGACTGCTCACTTCCCCATTGTAGCCAGGAGGGCCAACTTCCACTGCGCAATATACCTCCTGGCCCGGAATTGAACATGGCGAGTTAATGAAATAGTTACTTATAAGTAGACACAACATGCAAAGAGGTAACATTAAAAAAGAAGCTTACATATCATGACAGTAACAAAGGTTATTAGAACAAAATAGTTTGCAAATATCATCATCATCATCATCAACCTATTCTAGTCCACTGCTGGACATAGGTCTCCCCTAATAAGCGCCATAGCTCCCTTTTTTTTTTAGCGTGTGGTAACCCCCGCGGACTTCACCCCATCGGTGCCGACGATGGGGTGGGCGTGTCGGAATCGGACCGACTAAAAACACACGGTGTACTTCCCAAGTGTCCATTGCCGGGCACCCCGGGTAAGCCCTCGAAAGTATAAACCCCGGCAGACTGGCAGACTTTGGCCGCCACCGCGGCCACGCCTGGTGGGGTCGGGTTTTATCCCGCGTCGGTGAGTTGGCAGTCGTGTGAGGACACACCCGACACGCCTCCGCCACGGCCTGCTTCTGTAAGGACGGCGAGTCGGTCTTCAGCTTGCCGCATCCAGCATCTGCCCGCAGTCTTTGTAAATATACCTAAATGTGACAATTTGTATGGATGGATGAATAGTTGGTATTCAATCACGCCTGAACGGCTGCTAAATGAATAAGTAGATTAAGTCTGGAATAGCAAATAGACATATTGTAAGTTGCGTGAGGAACTCGCATTCGTGACAGCCTTCAGTCCGTGATATCGCAGACAATCTACAGGAGTGTTGCCTTCGCTGGTGCGGCCATGATGATTCTGGGTCAAGGATACCCAGATTTTTAACAATATTTTAGTATATATACCTATTCCGTTTTGACGACCTGATAAAGATAACTGGGATAGACTGTATGCACAAGGTCAAGGATCGGGTGCAATGGCACACATTGAGAGAGGACTATGCTGCAATAGGCTAATTGATGATAATGATGGCTGGACACTGACACTGTTGGACATAGGCCTGTCACAATGTGCATCATAACACCTTTTTTTTTTTTTTTTATCGTGCGGAAATCCCTTCGGATACCCCCCCGCGTGCCAGCGGGGGTGGTTATGTCGGGCTTGAACCGACTAAAACCGCACGCCGTCTCGGGTCTACAGACGCCGGGGTTCTACAGACGCCGGGGTGCATCATAACACCTGGTCATCCACTATTTAGTTTCTAATTTATGTGTACTAACAAAATTGAGTAAGTACCTACCTATATCACTCTACAATACGTAAATTCACAGGGCACTGAACGAAAGCAGAACACTCGAAAAAATATTAATAAACAAATAAAATATTAAGTAAATGAATACCTTTTGTGTGCGTCGGTTCGTATTTGTAAAGGTAGAAATATTTAACCGTTTTGTCGAGACTGGACTTTCATTGGGCGCCTCCCCCGGCCTACGGCGCGGCGCGGCAGCTTCTATAAAATTATATGGAACAAACAATTTGTGCGCCCCGCTGCAGCGCATCTCAACATTTAGGTAATATACCTGGATCAAACTAAATTATGGGATGGAGGAGCAGGTGAGCGGAACTTGGGCTCCAAAGTACAAGCTTTGGAGACGTGGAACAGGAAATGTAACAGTATAAAATATTAATTTTAAAATTAAAAACCCACAACGCAAATTTATTTATAACTAAGAACTATCTCGATCATATCAGCTTTTGAATAAAAAAACTCGTATCAAAATCAGTTTTTCCATTCAGGAGCTACGATGCCACAAACAGACACACACATCAAACTTGTAATAATTGACACTCCGTCGTTTTTGGGTCGGGGGTTAAAAATAAAGTATCCTCAAACCTCGTTAATTCTTTTCGATAATTCTTTTTTTGTCAGATTGCGGTTCCCGCAGCAGCCGGGCATTGTTGGCCTTCAGGGCCTCCGCCCACAATGGGCACCCATATAGGGCCATGGACCACACGATCCCTTCGTAGAGCCTCCTGCATGAGTCATCGGGTCCCCTCATGTTGGGCAGTAGCCGCGCCAAAGCGTTAGCTGTGCCCTTCAGCTTGGGGACCAAACTTCGGAGATGTTTTCCGAAGTACCACCGGCCGTCGAGTATAAGTCCCAAATACTTCAATTGGGGCTCGATGCCGATGCTAATGCCTCCTACTATTAGGTTAGATCCATCAGGTGGCCCGCTCCGAGGCCCATGAAAGAACAAGGCCTCGGATTTGAGCAGAGCCACCTCGAGACCCATCCACCGTATCCGCCCCACGACTTAGGCAACCGTGGCTTTTAGGGTTGCTTCACGGTACGTCCTGCCACGTCACGAGCGTGACGTCCGCGTAGCATGTGACGGCGGCACCGCCTATGAGGTCACCGCGAAGCACCCAGTCGTAGCCGATGTTCCACAGGAGCGGCCCTAACACGGATCACTGCATGACATCTGACGCCGACCGAAACCGGTCATACTTGGGTAGATGATGCCTCTCTCCGACAAATACGCCCCGACTATGCGGCGAAGGTAGAGAGGCACTTCGTGATATACCAGCGCCTCCCTAATGCACCTCCAGGGCAAGGTGTTGAACGCGTTGGGGATGTCCAGAGACACCGCTAACATCACCTCACCCCGGGCGACTACATCCTCCGCCAGAGCTCTCACGCGTATGATGGCATCCACGGTGGAGCGCCTCTGGCGGAAGCCATATTGGTCATCCGCCAGGTCCGGCCCCACTCTTGAGAGGTGCGCGACGAGGCGCTTCGCAATTACTCTTTCAAAGAGTTTGCAAACCTCGTAGAGCAACACTATGGACCGGTAGGCGGACGGCGAGTCTCCGAAAGGAGGCTTCCAGGAGGAGCTCCCGATCTAGTCGCTTATGTACCCAACGTGGCTCAGGTGGAGCCGGTGTGGCTGGCGCACCGCTCGCGGAGGTGGAGACGTCAATCTGAATGTATCGGTGATCTGACCTTGTCTCCTCCTCCACAACGACGCGCCAGCCCTGAACACGACGTGACAGCGAAGGGCACGCGAACGAAATGGCCACGATGGAGCTGCACCTCGAAGTCACGAACGTAGCTAAGGCGTTTAGGGCTGTCCCGCGTCGCACTGCCGCCAATGCCCTTACATACATGGATGTGGGAGATGTAATTAAAAAGAAAAAGAAACATTGTTTTTATTTTTTAAGTTGTCACTTACTAGCCTAAAAACACCTCGTTTGCGTGTTTATGCTACCTATTATCGTTCACACAAATTGTCTACATGTAATTTATGTAAACTCATGATGGATAAGGCATAACGTTTACAATTTATGGAATCCGTGTATATACAGACAGCTACCTAGTGCAAACGGCTGCAGTTGAAAAACAGCGCTGCAGATGGTAATTATACCTATCTGTAGCATTAGCTGAACTGTGACCATTTAAACGCACACCCCACACTGATACATATTGTGAGGTTTGTTTTGTTGTGAGACCGTAATCTTAGCAATCCATGGATTCTCCGTGCGGGTGCCGGGTCCATCGCGTTGCTGAGTTGGGAACTCGGGACAGTGCCTGGGACTTGCGACCCAAGTGTAGGTTTAGAAGGGGCCCCTTTTGTTGATGTACATCAACACTCACCTTCACTACCCAAGTTCCCCTCCCTGCCTAACCAAATTTGATACGAACCTACTAGTGCCGCTTTAGACATTCGTCCTAGTAATGAGCTTATTGTAGCTCTCGATAGGCCTAGATCTTTAAGTAGGTTATAGAGAGATTTTGCTGGTATACCTCTCGCTCCCACTTCCACTGCATACAAATTAACCACGTAACCGTTTTTGATTAATTCGTTTGTGAGATCATAGTATTTATTTTTCTTTATTGTGTGGTCCTTCGGTATATTTGTTTCCCACGGTACAGTAAGTTCCACAAGAACCACATGTTTTAATCTCTTAGAATATAGGAATATGTCAGGTCTAGATGACGAAACCCCAACATCCTCCGGAATTTTGTAGTGCTTTTCATACGTGTCGATTAGGAGAGTCCAATCTGGGGCAGTATCTAAGATTGAATAAGGTTTGTTCCTGGGTGTTATGGATGAACCTTCAGACACAAAGTTGATATGACGTCTGTTAGTAGTCAATCCTTTTTGGGCTCTAGCTACTGCCAGACTCATTGCTTCACGTATGATGATAAGCACCTTATCGTGGCGGCGTGAGTAATGGCCTCTATCGAGAAGCACCCTACATCCTACTAATATGTGTCTAGCCGTCCCTATTGCCTCACCACAAGTATAACATTGTTTTTCTGTGGCCTTCCCCCACCTTACCAGATTACTCTGGTCTGGGAGGGTCATCTGAAAGGCGTTAAGATAAAATTTTAACAGGGCCGGCGACCAGTCATAGATCAAGGTGCGCCACTTTAAGGCCATCGGTATGCAGAACTCTCCCATTGTCAACCATTCATTTTGGATTTCCAAATTCATCGCGTGCACTCGATATTTATCATTTTCGTCTTGTTTTAGAAAGGACTTAAGTATATCCTGGTCCCTTTCTGGCTCTCGTACTCCCAACCCCACTCTGTTTGACTGGGCCCCTATCATAAATCGTTTATGGAATAGAAGTCTAGATTCAAGCTCGGACGCGTTATTATCTTTCGGGAGTGCCCTGATTGTGACATCTTGGGATTTTCCTAAGATGTGGGCTTTGGTAACTCTAAGATGTTTATAGAGCTCCGATGGTTTCTTAAGTTTCATCCCAAAATTATTTTGATCCCTAAATAGAGCAGAGGAATCAGCAGAGTGCGCTAGTCCAAGCCACGATTTTAGCGATTTTATGACAGTTGCATCTATTTTCGCCAGTAAGGTTTTACCGAATTCATACACCAGAAAAGGCCAAGTCAGACGTGATGTTAAGTAGTTGTCATATATCCAACCTTTTTTGATATTGTTTAGTGGTATCTGATCTATCTTATTTAGGTCATTTATAAACGTATCGACAACTTCATCTAAGGATGGTGTGCGTCCTTTATAGTCTATCTTTCTCCCAAGAAATTTAAATGGCACCGATTCAGCGACTATGGAAACGGGTTTACCCCCAATGAAGAGTCCCGGGTCGTAAGAGGTAAATTTGGTGTCCCGTCTACCCAGACATAGACAGTGACACTTACTGGGCTTCGTCCTCAGTCCATTTGTCCACGAACAGAACTCATCGACTTCCTTTAATAGTTCCTGACATTGTTTTGGATTGCGCGTCAGTATTGCGAGATCGTCAGCAAAAGCTAAGATGGACTCTGAGTATATGTTATTTACTTTAAACCGATAACCCCATTTCTTTTCGTGACGTATTAACTTGGTAATTAAGATATTAATTACTATGTTAAATGCTATTGGTGACAAGCAGCATCCCTGAAACAGTCCCACATTATACCGTAATGGTCCTGTGTGTACTTCTTGGAAGCTTATAGCAAATTTTAGCTGGGAGTAATACGACTCGATTATCTCTATGACCACGGGCGGAAAGTTATACCATTGCAACGCGTATACCATAAGGTAATGTGGAATTGAGCCAAATGCATTTTCTAGGTCTATCCAACATACCGTTATCTGTCTTTCGTATTTTCTGGCATCTTTTAAGCTTTCCGCTAACAGACTATTGTGTTCCAGACAACCAGAAATACCGGGTAAAAACCCTTTCTGGTGGTTAGGTCCGAAATACCTATTGTTAATCATAAAATGACACATTTTTGTTTGTAGAATTGAGAAAAATATTTTTGAAATTGTGTTAGTTAGTGCTATCGGTCTAGTATCTTTAGGATGGGTCACTTCATGTTTTTTTGGAATGAGAACGAAAACCGCTTCGCCAAATGCGACTGGTATATTCTTTTCTGACCAGATTTTACTGAATATATTTGTGAGATGTTTACGAACTGTTGGACATTTTTTATACACTATATATGGAACCCCATCAGGGCCCGGAGCCGATTTAGATGATTTCTTTTTTATTTGTATCTCTATTTCCTCTATGGTAGGTGCATTCCCTTGGAATTGTACTAGAGGGTCGTGAGGTCTTTGGGTTTCCGGTTGATTGTATGGTGTTCTGCATTTAAGTATTTCATAAGTGTTTTTGTAATGTTCGTAAGTTTGTTCTTTGGTCAGAAGAAGTTTACCATTTTGGCTTTTAAAGATGTTTTTTGAGTACTGAAAAGGGTTTTTATCAAAATTTACTTCGTGCCTTGCCCTATCGTAACTATCGCAATTGTTTGCTATTTGTTGCGATATACCTTGTATTAGTTTAAGAATTGATCTTAATGCCCTAGACAGTTGGTGACTAAGATGATAATCGCCCAAGGCTTTGGCATCTCGAAGTTTTTTCTTTAGCTCCCTTTTCTTTCTCCGCAATTTAGTTTTAAAAGAGTTTTCTTTAATTTTAGGAGCATGGTAATTTGGAGGTGGATAATGCTCACTAAAATACGTATAAATTGTATCTTGGAAAGTGTTTACTTGGCTATTTAGATCTTGTTTCTTGCCTGGATGTTCTAGCAGAATGGCCAAATTTTCGTCGTGCACTTTCCAGGTTGAGTTTTGAAGGCTCGGAATGCTAAGACGTGTCCGGATATTTATGGACTCCTGGTAACTTTGACACGATGGTTCACCATGGGATGTATGAGGGTCAACTCTATCCGTAGTGACTGATGAAGTTCTTACCGACGGCTGTCGTGCTTCAACACCATGTGTATTCAAATGTTTGATGTACCAAGCTCGCCTCTTGTATTGTTTCCCGCACGTGGGGCATTTCAAATCCGTATTATCGCCAGAGTCGTCGTTTTTTCCTTCCGGTGGACAGATCTTCCGCCGGACTGTCCTGGGGGTATTTTTCTTATTCGGACTTTTAGCGATTATATTCTCGGGTTTGGCTTGCTAGGCCGTCACCCTCGGCTGTCTTTCCAGCAGTCGGACGTCTTTCCGTCTGTCAGCTGTCTTTCCAGCAGTCATCTGTCTTTCCAGCGTCAGCCCGTCTCTCCGGGCTGTCATTTAAAATGAGACCGTAATCTTAGCAATCCATGGATTCTCCGTGCGGGTGCCGGGTCCATCGCGTTGCTGAGTTTATTAAATTTTATTTATTGTATTGTGTATTATATCTACTTAGTTGTGTGTTGTGTGTTTAATAAATGTATTTTCTTTCTTTCTTTCTTTCAGCTACGGCTCCCCGATTTAGGACAACTAGTCTGAGTCTGTCGGCCCAGTTCTCCAATGCCCTACCCCTCCTCTTCATGAGACGGGAACCCCAGGTCTGTGACCAGGCGTTGAAGTCCCTGAGCACAAGAACTGGGTGAAGGTGACAGGCATTGACGACGACGGCCAGCTGATCGAGCCATCGCTCAAACGCAGCTAGGTCTCGGTTCGGCGTGAAGTAAGCGGCCACCACTGCTATCTCCCCGACTACCGCCGCCACGCAGCCGGGTCCCATTGCAACCACGACAAGAGGAGGAGTACCGGTGGCGGCGTTATGCACCAGTGCCGCCGAGCCATCCAGGTCAGTCTCCCAGGCACCCCGAAAAAACTGGTGGGTGTATGGATCGGCGACAGCGGCGATTTTGATGGACCACTGTGCCATGCTCTGGAGCAGAAGAGCATGAGCATCGGCACCGTGGCCTGCGTTCACCTGGAGGATGCCGAGTTGAGGATCCATTATTGGACCTCCATCTCCGTATCCCGCCGTGAACCGGGGGCGGAAGGCCGGCCTCCTGGCTTCGGCCCCGATCTGGCGCAGGTTTTACTGCCAACCCGGTGGTCGGCAGGCTTGCCCTCCGCTGCACACCTGAAACAATGCAGTGGAGCGTCGCACACACAGGCCTTATGATGATTGACCACAGCGGAAGCAGCGGTCACCCACCGTTACCTCCGCCGTGCACTGCACTCCCACGTGACCCACCGACAGGCACCGGAAGCACCTAGCCGGTGGGTCTGCAGGAGCCACACCTGCACTCTCAGGAAGCCTCCGACCAGGAGGCGCCGTTCATCGGCAACCTTTTGGGCCGCCGTAATAGGGCAGCCAACAACTGCTGCCCCCTGTCCACCAGGGCCGAAGCGCATTGCTCCGACCTTTGCAGAATCCGGGGGGCAGTCCCCGGCCTCCGCCACGGCGAGCCTCAGCTCCTCCGCCGTGACGGAGTCGTCCAGGCCCGTGATAGTAACGACATATCTACCCAATAGATTAATTCAGTCAATACATTCAAACTTTGAGCATCATTGTCGGGCCGAATGCGCACTCTGTAAAAATTACAAAATGAAAATTGCGGCCCGGTGCCGCTGAATATATTAATATCGAATATTGAATACATTATATAAAGATATCGAATGAATACCTTTATAAAACGAGCTAAATGAAAATCAGCGAAAATCCTCAGAGATGTTATTTTCAATCGAAATGTAGCTCTACATTAATATTTATTAATAAACTTGGTTCTTCGTCTTTATAACGGTTTGTATTTTCTATGCGTTGTTCCAGAAAGTAAATGAGTATTTTAAATTGATTTTTATTCGTTGTAAAACTGAGCTAAATATGGTACTTCCAGAAATGGAGTAGGCATCCCGCATTATTTTGTAAAGTTGATTTCAAAACTTTCAAGAATGTTTTATTTACATTGATATTTTATCGTTACTGGTAAAGAAAGTGCTCCTATAATAATAATAATATTTATTACCATCATAATAATATTATGAAGGTCATGCCGTCGAAAAAAAATATCATGGGATCTAACGCGTCTTCCCTGGAGTGGCGAGAAGTGGTCCACCGAACGCCGCGGACTCAGTGGTCGTCTCGGCTGGAGGCTCCAAGTGTATGTCATCGTACCGTGAAAGCGGTTCAGACATTCATATTCGAATGGTAAGGAAGATAGCGAGGGATCTTTTCCTTTCATGAACTACAGTGATAGTAGTTTTACCGCTGTCGCATGTAACCACGAGGACGTCATCCAGGCCATCGTCAGGTCACCTCAGAGTAGATGCAGTATGGCACACGGTAAGTTATTTTAGTGTGGTAAGTACTTACAAATTGTTGCCTCCTCTAAAAAAAGGATCAAACTAGTAAACCTGTTAAAGAAATTGCTTTGATAAATGTTAAAAATGTGCCATTATCTCATTAGAATGATAGTTTACATAGAAGGAAGAGTATTTTAGTACGATATCGGAGGACGTAGAGCATAACTAATGATTCCATTGAAGCTGAGTTCCATCTGTAAATCGATCAGTACATGTAATCAACTTGCGAGCGACTGTACCCCCGGTCCGGTAGTCTGCACTACAGTTGGCGATAGCATTCAACAATACGCGCCGTGCAATCAATTTTGAATTCAATCATCGCTCGAGTTGATTGAAATATGAAAACTTCAATTGAGAAAATGTTAAATAATTGTTGATGTTTGAGTGCTATTGTTGTAACTTACGATTGGAATGGCTTAATCTTATGCAATGGTGGATAGGCATAAGTTAATATTTATTAAAGATTATAAATTAATTACCTAGGATTGGTAAAACGCGTTAAATAACGCACGGTATATGGGTCCCACTAAGATCTTCAGGGCCCAAGCCTATTTCACCTATTAGCTAACGGACGAGGCTCCGGCACGGGCTTTCCTTTCTGGGTCGGGGAGGTTAAACGGCAATCGCTAACGTAAAAGCCAAGATAAGCCACATCAGAAGGTGAAAATGTAGGAGAGTACGGGCTCCAAAGTGCAAGCTTTGCCCGGTTGATTATATAGCCCGGTTGCATACCGGGCTAATTGCTGGAATGATGATGGTAAAACTCGGTGTTTCGAAGTTTTAGGATGTAGATTATTTTAGTTTACAAATGTACAGAATCGTCAAATATCTGATTAAGTAGGTCCTACCAATCTAAAATTATGAAAAACCTACCTTAAAATTCCTAAGAATGACCATTGTGTTACTATTCACCGTTTTCTTGTAGGTACCTATTTTAAAATACCCTGGGCTCCAAGGTGACCTCGGATGCAATCAGGATTCAGGACACAACACTAAAATTATTGAAATATTTTCAAGATTAAGAAAAAATTGCATTGCATTTTAAAATTTACCAGCCTTGCTAGCTTTTCTGTTAATATAAAACGATGTTTGTGATTTATTAATATCTCTATACAATGCCAAGTACTTATGTTTCGGTTCCACGTGATAGAGTGTGAGCTTGGAGTAGTCAAGAGGCACTTTTTCAGACAGAAACCGCAAAACCCTTTGCCCGACGCGAGAATGGAAATTGGAACTCTTCACCCCTTCACAGCCGCACTCTTTACCACTGGACACTGAGGTAGCTAGTAGAGTTAGTTTTCTAAAATGTGATAAATCTATAATATGACCCAACTCATCATTCTAAGATAAACCCTACCAGAACCCAGTACCCTACCAGAAGAATAACCCTAACAGTTCTAAATTCAACAATGGAACCCATCATAAGTCATCACAATATACAAACCAATCAATCAGATTACCCCTCAAAACCCAATGGCTCTGTATAATCAGAAATGTGATTAAAAATAACATACCGCCCCTATAATGGGTGCGATTAAATAAGCTCGCGGGTTCCGCAGTGAGCCAGTGAGAAAAGAGTGCAATCACATTAGCGAGTGAACCCTAAAATTTTAATCTGCACCACAATGGGAGCAATCGCTGATTGCAGTGAGCGCACATATGCATAGTCTTTGGGGATCGCTTAGCGTACACTGCGGGACCGAATAAGGTGTACATCGCGTAATGTTGGAACTGTATTGAAGATTGAAGTAGGTACCTATACTGGTTTATTAAAAAATGTAGGCATATTATTATACTAGACCAGCTGCATTTGGTCGCTTACGTTTTGTTATTTCACCTCACTTTGTTTTATGTTTAGCGGTCATTTAGTAAATATTATCATAATTACACGTATTTCATAAATTTTACAAGTAATTTGTGAAAAATGAATGATACAAGTGTGTTTGGAAATTTGAACTTATTGGATTTTTTATGTGTTTTCTATCTACTTTCGTCATCGTAAGCAAGATTTGCTTTAATTGGTAGTCCAATCTAACCTATCAATGGTAACGATGGATATTCGTTACTCTGAAAAACGTCACTCCATACCATACCATATTATACTGTAGTCTATTTTCTGCGTTTCCACATGAAAACAAAAAAAAATAATTGGATTTTCTACCTCTACAAAGTCCAATTAATATTTAAGTTTTCTTCCGGAAACGCCCCGAAAAAACTAAGTCGTCTGGGATACGACGTACCTACAACATGTGGTTTTGTGTTTTCTTTATTTAAGGAGTTTCAGTCCCTCGAGACTTCGCCACTCCGTTAGGACGACAATATTCTATTCCTTACAACTATATAATATTTTTACATAATCGTTACATAATAGAGATAGTTTGTCTGGTAAATGGAGTACTCACCAACACTCAGCAGGTCATAATTATAATTTACTAAGAAAAACTCCCTCATAAATACTTATAATTGTTTAAATAAAATAATATAATTAGCTTACAAACGACTATTTACGCCTTCAGAAATTAATTTGGCCGTAAGTGTAAAAGTACGCGCGACCGGCTAGGGACGACTTGTTTTCATATTAATAGGATGTCGAGAAGTAGATCACAATAGTACGCATACGCAACCCTTCGCATGCTAAACATGTTGTAATGGCCATTTAATCACCGTATAATCTACGGTTATCATGCCCCGATCTATCAGCACGTATCTTATAAAGTTTCTTTTTAACAAAAAAATCTACGTGCACTTGTCGGCAGCACTTTTGCTAAATAGCTATTTTATCAATCAATCAATTTACCAGTTGCAGTCCAATTCTGGACATAGGCCTCTCCCAATGTTCGCCATAGCATTCGATTCTCCACCTTGCGCATCCAGTTTATCCCAGCTACACATCCCACCAAATTTTCAACAATTACTTGCATTTGTAACTTCTCTCAAATAAAAGCCCTGATTCGATTCAATTAACACCGGGAACACAAGAAATGCATGCCTTCATAGACTGGAGTCTTCTCCAACCCCTAGTTCCGAATGTTACTTATATAATTATTTGACAAACCTTATTTCAATATAAAAACAATTACTTCTGGCTGGCAGTGCGGAACAAAAAGCTTGGTATTGCGAAAGGTCGCTAATCAACCACAATGTGAAACTTTTTGTTATTGTCATAAAAAGACATTATAAATAAAATTATTAATTAAAAAATCAAAAAGCCGACTGCCCTAAAAAGACCGAAACAAGTTTGATAGCAAGCGGGATCTATTCATTTTCTTTCGGTTTATGACATACTTCAATCAAACTTGTTTCGGTCTTTTTAGGGCAGTCGGGTTTTTAATTTTTTAATTAATAATTTTATTGTATACTTTTTAGTTATGATATATATTTTTGAAATCCAACAATAAAGCTCTTCATTATGATACCCAACTCGATAAGTTTGAGTGTTTTTTTTAACTTAATACATTTTAGTGCCAAAATCCATTTTTTTTTTTATATACCCAATAGCACTCTCACAGTAAATATGAATCTAACGACACCTCTCAAGCGAAAATCCATTGTGCCGCTAGGATACATAGCGTGCCAAACAATTATACATACATGCATATATGTATACTCTCGAAAAACATAACCCTCCTTCTAGCCCAGTCGGGTAAAAAGCGAGTAGTCTAGTCTACGTCCCGTAGGTACCAAATCGGAAATTCAAAATTCAATCCCGTCTCATCCAGGAATCGTGACACAATTTGTGTTCTTTTCTAGTATTAGGTATACATAGAAAAGTCAATGGATGAGAGCGGTAAAGTTAATAATAGACTAAAAAAATAGTAACAAGCACCAAACATTCAAATGAACTTCGAACGAACTGCAAGTCTGTAGCTCTGCAAACTGATTTACACTCGTGTTTACGTTGTTCAGGTGCGGCTGACGAGGTAGTTTTGTTCACCCTGTACCCCCACCCCTCCCCCCTCTTCTACTCTGCACTACTGTACAGTTTCGTCGCGTCTGAAAATTAATTCCTCTACAATTCTACATAATCAGAAGTTCCGCGATCGCAGGCAAGCCGACATCTGGTAACTTTACGTTGTGGTTCGAAATATTGTGAGTATACCTGTGACTTGGAATTGGTGAAAATATTTCGTAACAATTCCTTCATTATAAAGTTTAAAATAAATAAGTTAGAAATGTTTCTTGAATAAGACACTTTTCGTTTTGCGCTTACATTTCTCGCTGGCTAGTAATATCAAGTTTTGGCGGGTTACTTCATACTATAACTTGAGCTATTCACTAGCTCATATATTTTGTGTAACTCTTTATTTGTAAAATAAAGCAATTTATCTGATAATGTTAACATTACTAACAATTCAATGAAATTTGAAACCATTAGTATGCTAACTCCATCGAAGTAATTCAATCTATTACTTACAATACTTGCAGTAAATTTGGCTCGGTTTTATTTCATGTCATCAATCAATCATTATCTTGAGAAATGCAAGTTTATTTGGAGACTGTAACAACTAGCAAACGCATCAACGATAGACACATCTATATATCGAATACCTTTAAACGAGCAATTCTTATATATAGGTATATACTGGCATTGTATACAAATTTTATACATTGGATACATAACTACCATTGTATTCAACAAATTGTGTTCACTTCTACTTGTAAAGCTGTCTCAACCATAGTAAATAGATTTTATATCCATTTGGTATGCTCGAAACAGCTTTGAGAATAATACAATACAATAGGTTTTCTTCAATATCGAACAATAAGTTCACCAAAGTTGTATCTCTAACATCAATTGCGACTTGGTATATTCTTTTCCATGCAGGTGTGATCTCTTACGTATTGGCAGACAATCAACTACGTGTTTCGACTTATTAATTTATTACTTATTGTTAGTAGTACCTAAACAAGCACATGAGTTTAGACTGTGTACACTAATAAACCACTATTCGTGTAAGTAATGGGAGCAACCGAGCAACTACTAAACCGAAGAGAAAAGACAGAAAATTATATTTTGTAGTCTTCTTAAAAATATAAACTTATTAAGTTATTAAACAATAATAATAATATCACAACATTAACTGTACTTTCCAGACGGATACCACTCCCGAAAAATTATCAAATGTACTGGACACAAACTAGACACATTCAAATTAAGAGCCGAACTTATCTACTTATATAATTGTTGCAGTAGACGAGGTAACCACTTTAAAGGAATCAAGATCTATTCAAATCACAGTCAAAATTCTAGCAATGGCTAACTCAAACATAATAATTACTTAAGTACGAAGGGTGAAAACTAACTGGACTAGAAATAAATACACACTTCAAAAGATGGGATCATTTCTATCACAGTCTCCTCGCATATATACCGAAAGCATAGCTACCGAAATGTCGGGCAAAGTATTCTTCTTCTTAGTCGTATACTCATGGTGGAGTGGTCGTGGTCATGAATCGTCTGTTAAGTTGTCCGCGGCTTTTGTGCGATTTAACCATGGCACTGCATGTACCCGCAATAAGGCAACACTTCGTATTTGAGTTAAAAAATCTCGGGGTTGATCGGCCTCCAGAACACTGACACTCTTCCCTGTACCACCAACCATTCCAGAGTTTTCGTTGTGAATGTTATGTCCAAACATCTTATATTAAGGATTCGCACTTGCTCAATCCATGAAAGTCTTTTTTTGATTCCAAGCTATTCCAAAGTGGAAATGTTAGTGGAGTGAGAGGTCCATTTAATTGCCATTAAGGGTAACAATACAAAAAAGCATAAACTAACTAAGCACAAAACTAACAAGTAACAAAATATAATTAATAGATTTTGATGCATCCGCGTAAAATTCAGAAAATATAAATATATAAATGGTAATAAACGTCAAACCCAAATATCCCCTACGCACATTTTGAACTACTTCAAAAGGAATAAAACTGCTACCGTTCAGGTGTAACTCAAGAAGTCATAGCGAGTTGTATAATAGTTATAAAGACAAAAAGGCTGAACGTCATAATTAAAAAAATCTCGTGCCTGCAAAGAAAGGGGGAAGTGGTGTGAAAGCAAGACGGATGGGGTGCCACAGAGGGCCTCGCAAAGACAATGACGCGCTTTGGACCAGATGCTTAATCATAAATATATCAACCGGAGACACTTTTAGGCTTGTACACATGGAATGATCATGTTACACTAAAATCTAACTGTGTGTGATAATATTATAAGAAAATAATGTACCTTTTTTTTTTTTTTTTTTCGTGCGGAAATCCCTTCGGATACCCCCCCGCGTGCCAGCGGGGGCGGTTATGTCGGGCTTGAACCGACTAAAATCGCACGCCGTCTCGGGTCTACAGACGCCGGGGTGAAAATAATGTACCTACTGGTTGTTTCCCGAACTTCATAGGAAATCTATTTCACTGATTTTGATGACAGTTTTGGTTTTTAAAGCAAAAAATTAAACTTTATCTCGAACATTACAAACATGATGTAACATAAATAAATTTTAATAAAAAATATAAACCGGGTTCAAAACCAAAAGACCACGGAAAAGTGAAATATAATTTATTTACAGATATAATTAAAAAGACAAAAATGCGCGGTAGACTTTTTTGTGCAGTCTGTGAAGTTCTGTGAATACGGTGCAAATTTTTTCATGTCCGTCGTACTGATTTAGTTAGTGAGTACTGTAGCGTCCGGGGGTTGGACGCCACAATACCTCGTGTTGATGAAAAGATAAACACAAGGGTTAAACTTTATAATATCATTTATTTTAAACAACAAAGCTTCCTATATCGAGTTTAGGGAGGTTTTTACGCGAATATATTTATATTTAAACGAACTGTAGGGAATCGCGGGTTCTGCTCAGGGATTGAGCCTACATTCAGTACACTTGTATCTTCTCTTCGGACGACGGGCGAGGGCGGCGCCCCAAGTCGCCCGCTGTCAGCAGAATGGTCCGCCAAGCAATTGTTTTTCTTCCCTAGACTTATTTGAATCAAACAAGTATTTATTTTTAAACTCTGACACATGATGGCCAGGTCAATGAACTGTAGTGATCGAACGAGGTCGGAACACTACAGTACCTTAGGTATGATGATTTTTAGGGTTCCGTTGCCAAATGGCAAAAAACGGAACCCTTATAGATTCGTCATGTCTGTCTGTCTGTCCGTCTGTATGTCACAGCCACTTTTTTCCGAAACTATAAGAACTATGCTGTTGAAACTTGGTAAGTAAATGTATTCTGTGAACCGTATTAAGATTTTCACACTAAAATAGAAAAAGAAACAATAAATTTTGGGGGTCCCCATACATAAAACTGAAACTCTAAATTTTTTTTTTTTCATCAAACCCATACTTGTGTGGTATTTATGGATATGGTCTTCAAAAATGAGATTGAGGTTTCTAATGTCATTTTTTCTTAAACTGAATAGTTTGCGCGAGAGACACTTCCAAAGTGGTAAAATGTGTCCCCCCCCCCCCTGTAACACCTAAAATAAGAGAACGATAAAACTAAAAAAATATATGATGTACATTACCATGTAAACTTTCAACGAAAATTAGTTTGGACGAGATCTAGTAAGTAGTTTTTTATTTTATTTACCTTTCATTCAATCAACTCAAATATAAAAATTAAAAAAAAAACACGCGGTAACCTAGTGGTATCGGTAATGGACTGCTGAGACGAGGTCTCGGATTCGATCCCAGGTTTTACCATGGCACACACCAATGACTTTTCGATGCTTTTTGAAGTTATGTGTGTATTTATCGCAGGTTTACAAGTGCCCGGTTAATGGCAATTGGCTCGCCACCTATTACATTGGCACCTAAACATAAACTGGCGAAATGTGGGTGCTAGCACCTCTGCCTACCCCTTCGGGGATATAGGCGTGAGTTTATGTTATATGTTATGTTAAAAAAAAAATGTAGCTACTATGGAACCCTTAATGGGCGAGTCCGACAAAGAGAAGAGTCATCAAATGTACAGCAAATTTTTGTGCGACTACACTTGTAACCGAACATCAACCAAAATATTATTTTACCGACAAAAATAAAAATTAAATATTCCTATGAGGATAGTGAACCATCATTGGTTTCCAGGGAATATTTCTTCGCCGGTGTACAATCGCCCCAAGGAGTATGAAGGAGGCATGCATGACTGTATGAAAGTTAAAAGGGGTGTTAAAACAAAACGGATGAGTTCGGACAAAGGAAGGAAGCGACGAGCGCCTACATTACATCCCTTTTGATATCGCGATTTGTAAGCAATGAGAGGATACCTAACATATTTTGATTAATGAATGTTTGTCTGTTTGTGTTGAGATATATGTACAGTACACCCCTAAAACGTGACAAAGGATCGTATTGTGTCAAAGAACGACTGTGTGACAACAAGTAGGTAAGTACTTACATGTGTAGTCTGCAATATATCATGGTCACGTCAGCGGGTACAGGCAGGTGTAACTATGGACGCCTTCATTATAGTGTAGTGATAATAAACTTACGGTAGTTTCGATGGATAATGGTCTTAAAAAGTTGTTAGGGTATCCAAAGTATCGATAACACAATAAATTATTTCTGATATCGATGTTATTAAACGTAAAATGAAGAGTACTAACTACATTTGTTTTAACCGCTTCAATATCCATCGATCGACTCATGGTTGTCAACAGATATTGCAAATCGCCAAATTTGAATTAAATTCGATAAATCATACCTAGTTTTACTAACTGTTATTTGAGTTACTCGCTTAAGCAAGAGCTGCCTCTTGCTTAGGCGAAGTGTCTATTGTGCCTAATTCAAATTTGAGCAAGTTAAAGCAATTGGTTATTGATTTAGGTATTTATTGGAATTTCTTATTGAGCAGGTTAGTATTATAAAACATATGTTTTATTGGATCTTATGCGGCAGCTTATTGTATCACAGATTGTTTTAATCACGTTACTCACTAAGCGGAAGAGCTATGGGTTGCATAATAAACAAATACATAAGAGAATCGCAATCGATTCCTGGTACCCATAAATGCTGTGGTAATTACAATAGGTAATATAAGATTTATGAATGTTAGTTATCTTTATCGATGTTATCGATCGTTATGTTATCGATTCATAACTATTCGTCTCATAGGTCCTATCCCATGGTGTAAGGAAAGATCTTTCCTTTCTCCGTGTCCTGACTGGTCACTTCTTTATGTAGGTAAGTAATTGAAATGTCGAATACTTATCAGAAATGTTTAGATTCGTTTTGAATGAGGAACTTACATGCTATCTCATAAACAATTGAGACCGTGAGCGCACGATTTAACCAACATGTTTTTAATTGTTATAATTAGGTTAGATAGTCTATTTATAGCCATCCGAAAATGATTTGCTTGTGAAAGCAAACTGACTGACCTGACATCGACTTTTTATACTATCATCTGTTGATATTATAATAGGTTAGGAGAATGGTATTTGGGACCGAAAGGCTTGGTGAATTTCCATTAATTAATGTTTTTTTTTATCAAATTACTTTCATTTTTGTCATTACCGTTCTATGGATCCTCTCGTTAAAACCGATAAAAAGGCGTGCTTGGTACTTCAAAAAATACAGTGAATCCAATTAAAAAACCATGCAATATAAAACTGATTGAAACAAGGTAACCACAGACTCGATGATCCTGT
This sequence comes from Cybosia mesomella, assembly GCA_946251805.1. NCBI lineage: Eukaryota > Metazoa > Arthropoda > Insecta > Lepidoptera > Erebidae > Cybosia > Cybosia mesomella. The sequence goes on from OX276401.1 coordinate 23,175,670, forward strand.
AAAAGCCGCCTTTCAATGAAACAATAGCTGACACAGACGCACACATCTATCTACCCTTCACGACTCACCGGTGGAACAGACCGCAGTCATCTAATTACCTATCTAGTTAATCAGCTAGCCAGCTTTTACTGAAAGCGTATTAATTAGCGCAGTGTGCAGTGAGCAGGCGGCTGTATTGTGTGACTACTGCTGCAAATAAGTAAACGCTGTTAACGTCACTGCAGGGTTGGCGGTACTGAAAAAAAGTTGTTTTTGATTATTTTTTATGACCCCATGCCCTTGCTTAGGTATTTACGAGGCACTTAGGTGTACGCGTCATTGCGAAGAGTACCTCCGAGCGCGGCCCGACGCGCCGAATACACTGACCAAAATTGCCTAATATTCGGATACGTCGTTATTAGTCGTTTATATGCAACTAGCTGCACGGCTCCACTCAAGTGGAATTCTGAAACCTTTCCCGCAACCCATTGCTATGGGTAAAAAAGTATCCTATGTGTTATTCCAAGCTATACAATTTATTCCTGTTCAAAATTTTAGCCTGATCCGTTCAGCCGTTTCAGCGTGATTGAGTAACAAACATTCACACAAGTTTGTGAAGATGGTTATCTTCACAAACTTTCACATTTATAATATTAAGTTGGATATTAGTAAGATAGGATAACATATCTTGGCGGTCGGATAACAAACGTTTTCGCAAAACAGATCATGGCTGACCGATACCACAAAGATTTGGAGTGCGTGTGAATTGAAGGAACCACACTGAAAAATCGTAAAATAAACGAAGAAGGGTTTAGAAGAAAACTTTGTTAAAATATAGAACGACAGTGGCCCTCAAATATCGTGAGACACCAATGTAATAAAAAAGCGACCAAGTGAGAGTCGGACTCGCCCATTAAGGGTTCCATAGCAGCTACATTTTTTTTTTTAATTTTTATATTTGAGTTGATTGAATGAAAGGTAAATAAAATAAAAAAAACTACTTACTAGATCTCGTCCAAACCAATTTTCGGTGGAAGTTTACATGATAATATACATCATATATATTTTTTAGTTTCATTCTCTTATTTTAGAAGTTACAGGGGGGAGGGGGGACGAATTTTACCACTTTGGAAGTGTCTCTCGCGAAAACTATTCAGTTTAGAGAAAAATGATATAAGAAACCTCAATATCATTTTTGAACAACATGTACAGGTTTGACGAACAAAAATATTTTGAGTTTCAGTTCTAAGTATGGGGAGCCCCCAAAATTTATTGGGTTTTTTTCTATTTTTGTTTGAAAATCTTAATGCGGTTCACAGAATACATCTACTTACCAAGTTTCAACAGCATAGTGCTTATAGTTTCGGAAAAAAGTGGCTGTGACATACGGACGGACAGACAGACAGACATGACGAATCTATAAGGGTTCCGTTATTTTCCATTTGGCAACGGAACCCTAAAAACGGGCGGGAAGGGACGCCGGTCATCTCACCAACATAACGTATTGCAGCATATTACGAGAGCGGGTTCGAAAAGTAAGGCTTCATAATTTTCCAAACCCGGTTAGATTATCTAATCTAACTTGCACTAAAGACAGACTTGAAACACTTGACACTTTGTCACCGCTAAAAATATGGGAATAAATCGCTTATTCCTCGGCCTCTGTGGCGTAGGTTGTGCATTCGACTGCTACGACAGGGGACGCGGGTTCGATTCCCGCTCAGTCCAAATATTTGTATGCATGAATATGTCTGTTTGCATTGATCTGGGTGTTTCTATATATAATATGTATGTATATACAATAAAAAAGTATATAAGTATGTTTATCCGCATTCTGGAACCCATAACACAAGCTAGTTAAACTATGCTTACTTTGGGTCCAGAAACCGCTGTGTCGAATGTCGTAGAATATTTAACATTATTATCATAATTTATTCCTATTTTCTTGGCGGTGCCAAAGTTTCTAGCGTTTTACCTGTTTTAACATTAGTTAGATTCAGTGCGTACACTAATTAGAATCTAAATTTCACTAGTTTTTATACACACCGATATCGGAAAGTAGTATTATTATAAACAATAAATAATTTATACTATTCTGAATATCCTGCGATACTTTGATCAGCCCTAGGCAGCTACGTAGGGAGGCAGTTCCCACCGTTTTGCGCCTCGTTTATAAATGCTATTTTAACGCGGAAAAAAAGATTAATTAACTAATTGAGCCTTGGACCGCGTCGCGTTGCTTTTTTAAGATTTTTTCATGCGACTAATTAAGATGATTGCTGAAAATCACACGCAGATGTATGAATATTTTAGAGAAGACATCATAAAAGCATGAGACGGCGTACGGTATTAGTCGGTTCAAGCCCGACATAACCGCCCCGCTGGCCGGCGGGGGGGTATCCGAGGGAATTTGAGCACGAAAAAATTTTTTGCGTTTGCGATTTTGGGCTACCGAGATATAAATTCTACTTATATCAAAATTTCCAAAGTTTATGAGGATGAGTTGATGTTTGATCCCATATAGTCTTGTATTAGATTCCTGTCGGTTGCGGGAACGGGATCACTATTCCGTGACGAATCCTTTGACTTTGAGCTAGGTATTTCTGACGAAGTGTACCTAGTACACAAACTTACTAGTTATATTACAAGCCAGGGTGGCTTCTTATACATACTACTGAAATGGTAATGGGCAAACTAGTAAGCGGTAATCGATACCGTAAACGCTTGGAACGTCGTTGTTATGCATGAGTTGCGCTTCCTGGTTATACTCGATATCTCTATTATATTTATTCTCTCTGAGAGTGATTGAAATTTTGAATAGCAGCAGCATATTATGTATTCTGTGGCAGCGGTAGTGGCGTAGTGACGGGAGTTTATCCTAGTCAGCTTAGATTTTGGATGGGGTTGGGTTAGATGGGGTGGGCTTAATGTGAATACTGATAATGTGAGATTCACGCTATGTAGGTTTTATATAAGCAAATTTGTGTGTGTACTTATTATACCTACATTACCTACGCTAATCGTGTTATGCTTAAGAAGCTATAAAAACTTTTAAGGCGCGAAAAATAATGAAATAATTCTATAAAATTTGGACATTGATATTAACAGACATCAGTTAACTTTAAAAAGTTTTTAGCCATATTATTATTCGAAAACTAGAATCAAAAAAGTATATTCAGTATGTTCCATTTTAAAAATGGAGTTTAGCACAAGGTAATTAATATTTTTTTTCAAATATAATTGATTAATCAATGTGATTCGATTTTACGCAAATCGCAGAGTACATACATCATCAATTTTTGAAATTCAAAAATATATTGAACCACCGAATTCCAAGCAGAATCGGCAAAATGTTCTGCATCTTGGCATGATGAAATAAAGGAATAGAAAGTTCTAAATTTAAATAACATACTCGATAGTGTGTTCTCTTTCTCTTTCGCTGAAAATATACTCGTTTCTTCTATTCCGCCAACAGAAGTAAACTCGAAAAACGAATTCATCAAGTTCAGAAATATTTTGTATGTGCAAGATGAAAATTATCAAAATAGTCTCCGGAGTTTGTGATACAAATTACTGTAGTACCTACAAAATTTCCGCAACATCGTAACAGAGACAATATGGCTCGAATGTTTAATTAGCGCATTGCAGGCTCGTGGGGCCGCAAGGGGTGAGGCACCCAGGCCCAGTGTGGGGGAGGAGGGCTGGAGGGAACGGGAGGTGTTATTCATTAAAATGTTTGCGGAAACTCGTTTAGCGTCGTTGCGGTGGGCGGCTGCCGGCACCGCCCGGCTAGTCCGCAGGGCTGTCTAAACATGAAAGTTTAAAAAATATTATTAGTAAGATTAATGATAACTTTTGTTTTTTTTTTCTTTATATCCCGAGGGTTATAAGCAAGCTTGTCGAACCAAATCAAATATTTTTATTCATAGTAATATCTATGATCGTCAAGATTATTGCTTCTACATTTACACTTAGAGCCAGGTTCGCAAGGCTTACTATTATGCTACTTATATATGTTTTTGCTACTTTTAATGCTACTTATATGCCAATCATCACACTGCCCGCCACAGACAGAATTTATCCTCATATGCTCAAACGGTGTGCATAGTGAGGTATGAAAGGAACTTCATTACATGCACGCTCAGGCTTTGAAATGATCTCCTTGCTATAGTTTTCGAAAGCGACTATAATATGGGTTTCATCAAGAAGGGCATTAGAAGGTTTTAACAGGGTCGTTAGCGCGAGTGTGACACCCTTGGTATCGCACACGTCCATATGCCGCGATAACCGCTTCCCATAAGGTGGGCCATGTGCTTATCTGCCACCTAAGTGGTATAAAAAAATGGATTCAAAAAACACCCAATCTCAAGAAAATAACGTTGCTAGTACTTATCTATTTATTTTCGATGAATTTCACAAATGTAATCCTAATAAAATTATATCCTACCGTAAAGATATAGTGCCATCCCTAGGTAGAGCACGGGACGTTCATTTACTCCTCGTAATCGCTGCTTCCGCTATCTGCAACCCACTTAGCGACTTAATTTTCTCTACACAAACATCTCGCTCACTCTACATAGTTTATTACATAGCTTTAGCTAAAGTTTGATTATTTTCTTATTACAAAGTCCATTATTTAGCCGGTTATATGACTTTGTAACTTGCAGATGCAGTGAGATTTTAGGGCTTGGCTACAATACATCATAACTAGCGAGGTACCGTTACCATAAAACGGTTCGGTGTATGTCTTGCCGGGCAAATGAACGATATTAGGTATAAGCTAGATATTCTTGATTGAAATAAATAATAACTAAAAATTTGTTATTAGTTATTTCAATCAAGAATAACAATTCTATGTGCAATTTATTTTGAATAAATTTGTATTTATAGAATCCGTTAAAATAAGTTATATTTCAATGAGTAAGTAACATTCGTGTAACCTTTCGACAAGGCCAGATATTTTTGATAAAGATTTTTGATGATGGATGATAAATATTGATTCACTCAAGCGTCTCTTCATGCGTCTTAACTGTAGTAAGATTAAATATAATACGTCTCGTGGTCCATTTCAAGACTGAATCTACGGTTTAGTCTCAAATCGTTAAAATTGCAACAAACTACTACGTAACGATGACTTCGCAGAATACGGCGTCGGGTCATTTCACGGTTACGATACCACGCCAGTCCCAGGTGTAGCCGAGGCCTTAGACTATATGCAGATTGATCTGCATGAGGATTGCAAGCGAGAAAGTTTATGGTTTGATTCTGTTACACGATCGACAAAACTGCTTTTTACGCCGACTGATTGCACCTTGTGCTTGTTCTTTTTTATATCGTATTTGAATAGAAAACTGTTTGTTGAACGGAATATGTGACACCGATAAAATAAAAAAACAGTTAAATATTAATTGATTACATGCGATAAGCATTCTACCAAGAAAGAGCGTATACCTGCCTACAATTTGGCAATCCATCGTATTGTGAGAGACGAGGGGGCGGGTTCATGGAGGTTTGTGCATGTCATTTACAACTTCTTTTCGTTAATGTGACTTTATAGTTAACTGTATGAATTTTTATAACACGTTAAGACGTAATGACGCAACCAAACAGTTTTGCACGCTGTTCATATTTATAAATGGGCCAAAAGCTTGAAATCTAACACAAAGAAATACTTCGAAAAACTTACCTCCGAAAGTGAATCTATCTGTCGCATTGCCCTATGAACCAATTATATCACCGTGTTTACTTTCTTTCGATTTAGTAGACGGCTTAGTAGGCGGAGGCTTTTCAAATGATACACGGGGTTCGATGCTATGTAATCGTTTCAGTTTTGATAGTCCAACCCGCGCCCAACTCGCAGTTAACGCAGCCGACGATTAGCCAGTAGCTCCTGAACGGTACAGTCACCCTCGGTTTTAGCTTAACGCATTCAAGTTAGCCAAGTTAGCAAACCTTAGCCCTAAGATCAAATATGTTCTCTGACGATTACAAAAATAATAGATATACATACATTATTATTTACTGGTTTATTTAAACGTAAAGATCGTTTTCAAAAAATGAAGCGCAAAGAAGCAATATTGTGCAAAGGATAAACGGTAAGTCTCTTACATTTCATGCAGCTATCTAAACAATAACGATTAAAGAACCGCTCCAAGTTATGAAAAAGACCAAGGCAAGTTTCAAGTTAAAAAGACTCCAGCCGCTATCAGTAACCATGGCCTGGAGGGTCTAGAAGAGGGAGAGTGCGAGTTCTATTTTCTGGTGGATTGTAAAAAATTAGGATGTTGTTAAATTAAGTACGTTTGCAGTTTTACAAATGATTGTATCAATTGGTTCAATAAAGCAGAGAAGGTACTTTTTTTTTTTCCGTGCGGAAATCCCTTCGGATACCCCCCTCGCCGGCCAGCAGGGGCGGTTATGTCGGGCTTTATGATTGACTAGCATCACCACGCGGTTTCACTCGCATGAGTCCTGATAAGAGTAGCCTATGTTACTCAGGAATAATGTAATCTAATAGTAGTTTTTTTTTTAAATTGGTTCCGTAGTTTCGGAGTTTATCGATTACAAGCAAACAAATTTTTCCTCTTTTTAATATTAGTGTAGAACTATAGATTACCCAGGATCGGCGTTAGAACCAGTCAATACCTCTTTAATTGCTAACAGTTGACTAATTTAAAATCACCAGAATATTGTTTATTAGGAGCTACGGTGATCAATGCATTAGAATTCGTTAATCTACTTTAATTATAGACTGTACCTACCTAATTGAAAGTATCTTTTTTTTTTTCGTGTGGAAATCCCTTCGGATACCCCCCGGCTGGCCAGCGGGGGTGGTTATGTCGGGCTTGAACCGACTTTTAGTCGGCCGCTGCCTCCGCGCCGTCTCGGGTCTAGAATAATAATAAAAATAAAACGCTTAATTTAGATTTCTTTTCTTAATTAATTAAAGTAACATAACCGCCCCCGCTGCCAGGCGGGGGTGTGTCCAAAGGGACTTCCGCACGAAAAAAAAAATAAGAGGTACATACAATCTCATAACTCTTTCCCAATGATCATATGTTTCTACTTGGTACAATGCTGGCATACACCTTTCGCTCCTACTTTCATAATTGTTTTCATACATGGTTGCTGATTGCAGGTAGCCTTTTTTTAATGTCCTTGATCTGATTGACATACGCACCCGTACATCGACCCTTACCGGGTTGCCCAACACCCTCGCTTCATAAATCTGTTTCGTCAATCTTCTTTCATACATTCTCTCTTTGCGTTCGAACTATCTGAACATCCCTTTCGCTATTCAGGGTCACACTTTATCTTCCGCCATATCAAAACATTCTCTTAACACGTAAATAAACTAAAGTAATAAAATACTACTAATAAAGTCAATAATAGAAATAAAAATAAATCAAGATGTCTAACGCGTCCAGTAGGTAAAATTAAGGCGCTGTCTGCACGTAAACTACCATAATTATGCTTTTTTTTGTCTCTAAGATTACTGATGCTAGACAGTTGTTTTTTTTATATGTGACAGCTAATTATCTACTGTTCACGCATATTTTAAAACATTTTGGATAAAAAGAGCAGTTTCTTGTTAAAAAAATTGCAAAGAAACACTCTTTGAAATAAATTTTTCGTTTTAATTATCTCAATATTTTTGCAATGACATATATATTTTTTGTTACAAATATATAAAGACAATTTAATCAGCTAGTGGAATATCTACAAATTAACATCCTCAAATCTGTCAGATTTTTTAAATGATTTATTTATCTGTTTGCCGCCAAACATATCAAACAAATCAGACAGCGCCTTAAACGAAAAGCGGAAAACTCGAGTCGTGGGACGTATGGAAAATTGAAGAGGAAGTATCGGTGAATAGGCGTGAATAATAGTCAAGGGGTCAATAGAAATAAAAGGGATTTAAATCGGAAAAAGAGAACATCTATATATATCTGTATTCCTCCTATAGGAGACTGGTCGCGGTTTAAAGTCCCGTCCTAGATGTTCTCTTTTTCCGATCGAAACCTATAGGAAAAGTTAGCATACTAATTGCTGCAAAAAATCGTTAAATTAATGTGGCGTAGTAATAAAAAAAAAGTTTAACAAAGATTATAACATCATTCATTGTTTCCATAGCTCGCAAGAATTACGGTAGATGGCTCCAGCGTCGCCTCGAGACTTATAAAATATATATGAGAATTTCGAATACCTGGGACGTGTCTAGGTAGCTCAGTTGGTCAGAGTTTTCCCCCTGTAAGGGACTGGTCGCGGGTTCAAGGCCGTCCTAGATGTTCTCCTTTTCCGATCTAAATCTATAGGAAAAGATAGCATACTAATTGCTTCAAAAATTCATTGAAGAAATAAAATGACCGCAATAAATTCTACATTTCGTTTCTTTTAAGTGAAGCTGTGGACTATTTCAATGTAATATAATAATGTAATGTACAGAATCTTCAATTTATCTGGTAAGTATAACAGTGTATGTAGGTACACTAACTATTACCGATTTACACTTTTCTAAAATAATTTATTGAGCTTAGCGAAGCGAAGCTCTTATACGTGGTTGAGCTGAGCGAAGCGAAGCTCTTATACGTGGCTAAGCCGTTTGGTCGAGACTGTACTCCACCGGAACCACAATACCGATATTGACCAAATTTAGTGGTGATAGTGTAGACACCGCTGAGTGTTTAGAGGGGTCAACTGTTCAAATACAATGTACCATTGAGGAATAATCATCGAAAAACAGTTTCACCATAGATTTTATTCTGAAAAGTAGATAATAATGAAATAATACCTTTTTTTTTCTATTTTCGTGCGGAAATCCCCTCGGATAAAGCATATCCCTCACACCCCAACTGACCCTGGACTATCTCCGGTTTCGAGATGGCCCTCTCAGGAATGATATACCTATTGGTTCATGTCCTAAAGGTACCAACTTCTTGCAATACCTACGAGAGTAAAAAGAAGAGATCCTAAGAAACCTAAGAAGATATATTTTTCCAAAAAAATAAAAATAAAAGTCAGTGGGTAATTCTTGTTAAGAATCCAATGTTGTATTCTGTATAAAATTATTGATTTTTTTTTAACAATCTAAACACTAATTTAAATTTTTTTCACAAAAAGTAATCTTCTCGTTGAGCGTATTAAATATTTCATTAACAGCTCTCACCAAAGTTGATCACGTTTATACAATATTTATATCTGCGATACGCCATAACTTAATCTACACCTATTAAATACAACCCCCTATTCTTTCCCTTCATTGGCTGAAATTTTCAACCCCTGTAGCGCTCAGCCAATCGCGGACGATTCCTCTAAAAGCAGGGGTGGAGTCAGGGAGGATTTCACAACGAGATTTTCGCGAAAGCAAACAGTACTGCGGGAACCATCTCGGATACAAGACTTGTTTTGTTGATAAAAGTTAAGTGTGATAGACTTAGACGATAACTTTCAAAAACTTTGTAATAGTGGCATAAATGTAATAAAAATAAAATAGTTGTCATTCAAATTAGCTATTAAATAAATAATTGGTGTAAATAAATGTTTTATACAGAAGATTATCTTACAAAGATTGTTTTGTAATAAAAACACTTGAGCCACTTCGTGTAGGGGGCAAAAAGCGTGTATTAGGCATCGATTTGATATTGTATATCGATCGATTAACGAATAAGACCTTCAAGAAGTTAATACATGTCTCAGTAGCCGTAATACTTCAAAAAAATTGCAATGGCAGGGCCATACTTGTCTCCTTTGCCAGGAGATCTGCTCACGGAGTATATGTTTGGACGTCGTCGGCAGCGTCGGAACCGCACCACATTCACGCCCCAGCAATTGAGCGAGCTCGAGTCTTTGTTCCAAAAGACTCATTACCCTGACGTTTTCTTGAGAGAAGAAGTCGCCTTGAGGATTAGCTTATCTGAGGCTAGGGTGCAAGTAAGTTATTAGACTTAAAGAATGTTGTCAAATACTTTATTCTTTTACGTTTTATTCTAGAAGTTAGTTACGGTCTGTCGTCACCAAGATCTCAAAAACGCATGCGAGCCGGTACAGCCGCAGATTGACGGACGAGGCTTTGGTGCAGGCATTGCTCTCGGGGTTGGGAGGTCAGACGGTCACTCGCTTCCATAAAAACCACAAGAAACCAAGAAATAAATGGATTAGGAGAGCGAATTCTGGGCTCCAAAGTGCAAGCTCTGGATGCGACTGGGATTGGCGCTTGGATGAAGAAAAGTTAGCATAACATAACATCACATAACATAACATAACTTCACGCCTGTATCCCCGAAGGGGTAGACAGAGGTGTATTACACACCCACGATTCGCCAGTTATGTTAAGGTCCCAATGTAATAGGGGGCGAGCCTATTGCCATCTACATATTATTAAGCGAGCGATAATTAACATTTATTAATGCACACATAACTACGATAAGTCAGAGGTGTGTGCCCGGGGCGACTGGGGATCGAACTCGAGACCTCGTCTCAGCAGTCCGTTACGTACGCCACTGGGCTATCGCCGCTTGCTAACTTGAAAAGTTAGCAGTCTGTTTAAAACGTAGTTTATCAGCTGTGACTGACTATTCCACTATTTTTCATGTACAGCCAGGGAAAATAGTAAAAAGTACTAAAAAAATTACAAACGATTATTAAATGAATATTAGTCAATAAAACTATTATAATTTCGACGTATAATCAAAATCAATATATATTTATTCACTAACTTATGCCCGTTACTCCGCCCGTGCCCGTTATCGGTCATATATCCGGTTCTACTTAATCAATGGCTTTCTAATAGAAAAAACTGCATCAAACCCGGTCAGTAGTTTTTGTTTCTATCGCAACATTTTGATACTGTGGACATTTTAATACTTTAGACCTTATAAACCTGTAGGACTTAAATTTACTGTCAGATTCGTAAAGTTTGTTAGCGAAGAACTCGGCAATACAAAACTCACGGCCACTCTCTTCTAATCGCCAGTAATTACATTAGTTTTCTTAACAACGTGTATCAAGTAAGATGCTGTATAAGTTTTTTGAGGACAATGTAAATTTTATTAAAGCATTTAAACTGATCTATAAATTTTATAATGTATTGGGCTCTGAAAGTCCATGTGTGGTTCTGTAAATCTTCAATTTGAAGATTGATAGAAAAGTTGCAGTATTTTTTTAACCATAAACACAATACATAACCACATATTACACACATTAGCTTTCAAATTCTTCAATTTCTATTTCACGTATCCAAAAATGATGTAGTATCTACGTAGTCGGAGCTAGTTGGTTTCTAAATTGTGTATTTTTGGTTTACTCTATAATAAATAAATAAATAATAAATATTCTACGACATTCTACACAACGCTTTGTAGTAAGCATAGTTTAACTAGCTTGTGTTATGGGTTCCAGAATGCGGATTAACATACTTATATACTTTTTTTTTGTAAACACATACATATTATACATAGAAACACCCAGGCCAATGCAAATAGACATATTCACGCATACAAATTTTTGCACTGAGTGGGAATCGAATCCGCGCCCCCTGTCGTAGCAGTCGAATGCACTACCGCTCCGCCACTGAGGCAGTCGATTAAGTATAATATTATTCGGCAAAAAAGTACAACTAAACGGCAGATACCTTTTTTTTTTCGTGCGGAAATCCCTTCGGATACCCCCCACGCCGGCCAGCGGGGGCGGTTATGTCGGGCTTGAACCGCCGTTACCTATAAATACTTACGACATTAAGGGTGTCACCGACGTGTTTACTACCCTCTACAAGAATCTATCGCAACCCTAATAAGCACTTAAAACACAACCCTAAGCATGTAGTGTTGCATAAGAGGAAATGCGGGTGATGTTACTCCATACAAACGTATTTCTCTGTTTTTCCATAGATAATGATACGATAGCAAATATTCTACATTATACGACAGTGTTATCAGACTACTACCATGTTTCAATAATTTATTTTAACGCCACTTAATGTAAAATGAAGAGAAAATGGTAAAATGGGGCTAAGACTCCGTTGTCCATCCGTCCGTCTGTCACTAGTTGTATATCATAAGCCGTGAAAGCTAGAATTTACAGATGCTGTATTTCATTGGCCGCTGTAAGAATTAATACTAAAAATAGAATAAAATAAATATTTAGGCGGGGCTCCCATACAAGAAACGTGTTTTTTTGCCGTTTTTTACTCACAGAATGAAAGAAATGAATTTACAGTTATATTCATTTCAAAAATGAATAATTAAGTTAAAATAAAATAAATTAAGGGGGGCTATAGATAATGGTACGAAACTCCTTCGTGCGCAAGTCTGACTCGCACTTAGCCGGTTTTTTCCCGGCGTCTGAAGATTGCGGCCGAGACGGCAGGTGGTTTTAGTCGGTTCAAGCCCGACATAACCGCCCCCGCTTGCCTGCGGGGGGGTATCCGAGGGGATTTTCGCACGATAAAAAAAAGGTATGTACACTTTCTACCTTTATTAAAAAGATTGCCTAATTACAAATTAGGTCTTATCAAACCAAGATCTTTAGGGCGTAAGCCTCACCTGCAAGCCGGCACACACCTGCTGATTGGCGGACGAGACTCTGGCGATGGCTTTCTTCTTGGAGATAGACTGTTGGAAGGTCAGACGGCAGTCGGTCCCATAAATAAATTATCCGAATCATGGATTCATATCCTTTAAGAAGAAAAGAATGGAGTAGAAGAGAGGATCCTGGGCTCATGAGTGCAGGTTCTGGTTGCAACGGGGTCCCGTTTTCATTAGATAATAATTAAAGCGAGTTTTAGGTATTCAATATCTGGTCTTCTGCACACTTGAAACATATCTAATAAGACAAAATTGAACCAAATTTACTTTGGTTAAAGTATACTTCTGTTGTATATAAATGAGAGTATTTAAATAATAAACATAACATAACATAAATTCACGCCTATATCCCCGAAGGGGTAGGCAGAGGTGCTAGCACCCACATTTCGCCAGTTTATGTTTAGGTCCCAATGTATTAGGTGGCGAGCCTATTGTCATTAACCGGGCACTTTTAAACCTGCGATAAATACACACATAACTTCGAAAAGAATCGAAAAGTCATTGGTGTGTGCCATGGTAAAACCTGGGATCGAACCCGAGACATCGTCTCAGCAGTCCATTACCCATACCACTAGGCTACCGCGGCCTTAAATAATAACATTATAGCCAAAATCCATCACAGCATGACGGTTACTTAATTAATGGATAAAAAAGTTAACAACATGACAGCTATTATTTGATATGTTTACAAAAAATATTACATAACATAAACTCACGCCTATATCCCCGAAGGGGTAGGCAGAGGTGCTAGCACCCACATTTCGCCAGTTTATGTTTAGGTCCCAATGTAATAGGTGGCGAGCCTATTGCCATTAACCGGGCACTTATAAACCTGCGATAAATACACACATAACTTCGAAAAGTATCGAAAAGTCATTGGTGTGTGCCATGGTAAAACCTGGGATCGAACCCAAGACCTCGTCTCAGCAGTCCATTACCCATACCACTAGGCTATGCATGAGGTCTTTGGTTCGATTACCAGAGTAAATAAAGTCTTAGTGGGTGTGTTTGTTTGAAATTCTAAGCAGCAGCATGCATTTTGGATACCTGCTTGGGAGACGACAACTAGCTTACCCCATAGATATCTAATTTGCTCGGTGGTTCGCACCTATAACGTTAAGCCCAAAAATATAGCTGAGGAATATAGGTGTAAAATACACTATACCTACGTCTACCTCCCATGACATACAGCCTTGAAATAAGTATATTAAGAAATTTTTCATATTACTTTATGATCATGGACAGTAATAATGCTGAAAACTGACGGCTTGCTACGCTGAATGTCAAGGCAAAATCGTGGTGCCTAGAAGAAATCTGCCTTTTAGTAACTACACAATATCAGAATATTTTCATATTTTTCCAAGCTTCAATGCAGTTTAAAATGTAAACCATTTCCACTTAATCAACACTCAATACTACGGTAAGTACCTTTTTTTTTTTTTTTTTTTTTTATCGTGCGGAAATCCCTTCGGATACCCCCCCGCGTGCCAGCGGGGGCGGACTAAAACCGCACGCCGTCTCGGGTCTACAGACGCCGGGGTGTAAGGTTGCCCATAGAGCATATCCCTCGCACCCCGACTGACCCTGGGCCATCTCCGGTTTCGAGATGGCCCCCTCGGGTTTGGGAACCACGGTGTCCCCGTCTTGCCCCGGTTTGGGGGAGGGGCGCTAGTCGCCCACCGTCCCGGCCTGCTTCTGCTGGGGTGACAGGTGGCCTCACCCGCCACCCCCAGGCCTGCGCTCATGGAGGACGGAGGTCGTTATGCGACCTCCGGCGCCTGAGTTGCCTGCGACGCGCGGCGAGCAAGTTGCGGGCTCGGCGGACCGGGAGTGTTCTAAGTCTCTCCCGGGCGCGCTCCGCCACCTCCTTCGCGAGCATTACATGCTCGCAGAAGGAGGCGGCGGCGGCCCACGCGCTCGCGCTCCGCACCATTGCCGCAATCATGCTGCCGAGCGAGAGGACTCCCACCCCGATGGCTGCCACGAGGTCACGCCTCGGCGCCTCCCACGCCGGGCAGTCCGCCAGCGTGTGCAGCCCTGAGTCCTCGCTCGCGTCGCAGTGATGACACTCAGGCGTCGGCTCCTTCCTGATCCGATGCAGGTGGTCCCCGAAGCACCCCTTCCCTGAGATCACCTGCGTCAGTCGGTAGGAGAGGCTTCCGTGTCGCCTCTCCAGCCAATCCTCCATGATGGGCCTTACCGCCGCTATTGCGGCGTGCCCTGCGCTTGGTTGCCCAAGTCGTTCCTTCCACTCCACCACGATGGCCTGGCGGAGCTGGGACTGCACGGCCTCGATTTCTCGAGGCTCGGGGTTCCATCCCTGCTCCCGCGCCTCCTTTCGCCACTGGTACAGTTGCGAAAGGGCTCTCGCTTCCAGGTCCCATGGCGGAGTTCCGGCAAGGAGACTCGCCGCCTCGAAGGAGATCGTGCGGTACCCTCGGATGACCCTGATGGCCAGAACCCGCTGCGGAGCGCGCAGCATCCGCACAGTTCTGGTCCTCAGGGCCTCCGCCCATATTGGGCACCCATACAGGGCCATGGACCGCACGATCCCCGCGTAGAGTCTCCTGCAGGAGTCATCGGGCCCCCTCATGTTGGGCAACAGCCGAGCCAGAGCAAGAGCTGTGCCCTTCAATTTGGGGGCCAGACTTCGGATGTGCTCTCCGAAGTCCCATCGGCCGTCGAGCACGAGCCCCAAATATTTCATTTGGGGCTTGATGCCGATGCGATTTCCTCCCACGATGAGACTGGATCCCTCGGGTGGCTTGCTCCGAGGCCCATGGAAGAACAGGGCCTCGGTTTTATGCAGGGCCACCTCGAGACCCAGCCGCCGGATCCGCCTAACGACTTGGGCAACCGCGGTCGTGGCCTTTCGGGTCGCTTCGCGGTACGTCGCCCCGCACGCCGTCACGAGCGTGTCGTCCGCGTAGCACGTGACGGCGGCACCGCCTACGAGCTCACCGCGAAGCACCCAGTCGTATCCGATGTTCCACAGGAGCGGCCCCAGGACCGATCCCTGTGGAACACCGCACGACATTTCACGCCGACCGAGACCGGTCACGGTTGGGTAGATGACGGCTCTCTCCGTCAAATACGCCCCGACTATGCGGCGGAGGTAGAGAGGCACTTCGTGATACACGAGCGCCTCCCTAATGCAACTCCAGGGCAAGGTGTTGAACGCATTGGCGATGTCCAGGGACACCGCCAACATCACCTCACCCCGGGCTACTGCATCCTCCGCCAGAGCCCTCACGCGCATGATGGCATCCACGGTGGAGCGCCTCTGGCGGAAGCCATATTGGCCATCCGCCAGGCCCGGCCCCACTCTTGAGAGGTGCTCGACAAGGCGCTTCGCAATTACTCTTTCAAAGAGCTTGCACACCTCGTCGAGCAACACTATGGGCCGGTAGGCGGACGGCGAGTCCGCCGGGCGCCCCTCCTTTCGGATGAGGACCAGTTTCCCCGTCTTCCACAATTTCGGAAACTGGCCCCGCTCCAAACATGCGCTGAGAAGCCCTCTCAGTCGGGGCTCGAGAGCGTCGTCGACTAGAGCTAGGACCCACGCTCGGCCTGGAATGCCGTCGGGTCCCGGAGCGGTGTGTTTGGCTCTTAGCCTTCTCACCGCCAGCTCTAGTTCTACCCAAGTAACCTCGGGCACGTCGTCGTCTTCCACGTCGGGCGCCATGCGCAACCGAGGCGGAGTCATCTGCGGTGGAACATGTTCCACCGCCCGCGCTGGGAACAGGGAGCCAACAACTCCTCCGAGCAGATCCGGCTGGAGACACCGGGTTAACGGCGGGGCCTTGGGGCGCAGCTTGCTCCTCACCATCCGGTAGGGCCGCCCCCAAGGGTCCCGCTCCAGCGTCTCCAGCAGCTCGCGGAAGGCGTCCCGTTTGGAACGCCTTATCTCCGCTCGGAGGGCTCGTCTGGCCTCCCTGTATCCCTCGTACAACTCCGCCTCTCGGGCCTCCGCATCTGCGGGGCGGCGACGCCTCCTACGGAATCGGGCCCACCGGCGGTGCGTGATCACGCAGCCCCGTCTGAGCTGCGCGATCTCCGACGACCACCAGTAGACCTGACCCCTCGGATTATAGGGCGGAGCCCTAGGCATCGCCGCGTCACAGACACGGGTCATGGCCTCCCGGAACCACTCCGCCTCATCATCTATGCAGACAGGCCTGTCCGGCGCAGGGGCCCAGGCCTGTACGATGGCGGCTTCCAGGAGGAGCTCCCGATCAAGTCGCTTAAGCGCCCAACGTGGCTCGGGTGGAGCCGGTGCAGCCGGCGCGTCGCTCGCAGGGGGGGACACGTCAAACCGAATGTATCGGTGATCCGAACTTGTGTCCTCCCCCAAAACGACGCGCCAGCCCTGAACACGTCGCGCCAACGAGGGGCTCGCGAACGATAGGTCCACGATGGAGCTACCCCTCGAGGTCACGAACGTGTCCACGGCTCCCCGATTTAGGAGGACTAGGCCGAGTCGTGCGGCCCAGTCCACCAGTGCCCTGCCTCTATGCCCCGTCGCGCCCCTTTCGTGTCGGGAACCCCAGGCATACGACCAGGCGTTGAAGTCCCCGAGCACAAGGACCGGACGGGGCTGGCAGGCATTGACGACGACGGCCAGCTGACGGAGCCATTGCTCATATGCAGCTTGGTCTCGGTTCGGCGTGATATAAGCGGCCAAGACCGCTATGTCGCCAACCGCTGCCGCCACGCAGCCGGGACCCCTTGCAACGACGGCAAGAGGGGGGCTGCCGGCGGCAGGGTTGTGCACCAGTGCCGCCGACCCATCCAGCGCGGTTTCCCAGGTAGGCCCGAGGAACCGGTGGGTGTATGGGTCGGCGACAGCGGCGACATTTATGGCCCACTGTGCCATGCTCTGGCGCAGAAGGTCCTGAGCATGGGCACCGTGGCCAACGTTCACCTGCAGGATGCGGAGTTGAGGATCCATTATGGAACCCCCATCTCCGCATCCCGCTGTGAACTGGAGGCGGAAGGCCGGCCTCCCGGCTTCGGCTCCCCTCCGGCGCAGGCCTTGCTGCCAACCCTGTGGTCGGCCGGCTTGCCTCGCGCTGCACACCTAAAGCAGTGCAGCGGGGCATCGCACGTGCCGGCCTTGTGACCGGGTTGGCCACAGCGGAAGCAACGGTCACCCGCCGTCACTTCCGCCGTGCAGTGCACCCCCACATGGCCCACCGACAGGCACCTGAAGCACCTGGCCGGTCGGGCCTGCAGGAGCCGTGCCTGCGCCAACTGCTGCCCCCTGTCCACCGCGGCCGAAGCGTATAGTCCGGCCTTTACTGTGTCCGGGGAGCAGTCCCCGGCCTCCGCCACGGCGAGCCTGAGCTCTTCTGCCGTGACGGAGTCGTCCAGGCCCGTAATGCGCATTTCTGCGCATTTAATGGGCCTGGACACCCGGACGTCGGCTGCATCCAGCGACTCCCTTAGCCGAGCCGCTAGGGCGTCGGCCTTGGGGCCACTGGCGGCGCCGGGGACCTCGAGAAGCCGGGCTCCCGTCCGTGTGCTCTTGCACCGGACGCCCGGGATCTCGAGGGCCTTGAGGTCCACGTTGGCCTTTACCCTGGCCAACACCTCGGCATACCCCATGCCTCTCGACGCTGCCTCCGCCGTCAAGGTGACGACGACGGCCGTTGTTCGAGGGGCACGGAGCTTCCCCGGCGCTGTCTTCGCGGCGGCCGCGGCCCTCCTGGCCTTTTTAGCGGCCTTCTTGGCGGCCTTCCGCCTCTTTTTACTGGCTCCAGCCACCTCCCAGCCCCCTTCCAGTGGGGTGGAGGTGGTCGAAGCCGCGCCCGGGGCTGGGGCCAGGGCTGGGGACGTCTTCCCCTTGCCCTTCCCCTTGCCCTTACCCTTGCTCTGAGCAGGAGTGGTGCCTTGAGCGGGAGCGGGGCGACGGGCCGGCTCCGGCAGGGCCTCTCCCGCAGCCGGGAGCGTACGGACCTTCCGGGCTGCAGCCACGTAACCGGCCACCGGAGGCGCCAGAGGCGGACGGCGGATGGAGTCCATTAAGGCCTCCATCCGACTCATCATACGCTCCTCGAGCGCCTCCACATACGGCAACCAGGACTCCGGTGGTGCCCTCGACTGCGTCGTCCTAGACGACCGCGTCGGCTGAGCCAGCTGCACCGGTTGCGCCAGCTGCTCTGGCTGCACCGACTGCGCGAGCCGCTCCGGCGGCGATGGTTGCGCCGACTGCGTCATTCTTGACGATCGCGTCGTTCTCACCGGCTGCGCTGATTGTGCCGGCTGGTCGGAGCTCGCCACCACCCTCTTTAGCTCCTCCAGAGCTGCAGCTAGCCGAGCCGTCTCCCGACGGGACTCGGCCAGCTGTGCCGCGAGAGCCTCGTTTTCGGAGGCGATGCCGAATACAATGTTCAGCATCTCCTCCTGCTGAGGGTCCGGGGACCCCTGGGACGACGCAGCCACCCTCTGGAGTCTCTCCAGGAGCGACCGTGTCTTCCCGCACGGCTCCGACACCGACACCGCCGAGGTGGAAGGCCTCGGCGGTGAGGTTCCCGCGGCCCTTACAAGAGCCGAGGGAGCTCGGGTGGATTGCCCGGCCCTCACGCCACCACGCGCTCCTCGGCGGCCAGTAGCCACCTTGGACGCCGGTTTCGCCTCATCGCTGCTGGAGGAGGAGGTCGTCCCGGTGAGGGTAAAGTCCTCATCCGACACGTCCTCCCCCGCCTGAGCCTTTGCGCGCCTCCTGCGCTTGCGGGTCCGCTGCACGCCCAGACCCGCCGGGCTACTTGCCCTACTTCGCTCGTTGGCGGTGTCGAATTTCTCCGACACCGCCGTGTTGTTTGGCGTCCCCTCCACGCCTGAGTGCTGCGCGACCTCCGCGCAGACTCCGTCATTTGTTTTTCCGTTGTCCATTTTCATGCCATTTTCGTTTTGAGTTTTTTCGGTTGCCGGTTTCTTTTCGATATACAGATTTGTGTCCATGTCATATCCCACGAGTATGGGGGAAAGGTGGTCCATCCAGGCGGAGCCCCCTGCACCTGGATAAGCCTACATACTATGGAGGTCGGCTGGTATCCATAGGTTTTTACGACTTTGCTGTCGGGTGTTATAGACTTTTCCTTGTCGTGGGCCGGCCAATAAAGGCAAGCCCTCCGGTCAGCAAGTTCACAGCGTACCCTTCTGGAGCCACCAGTCAGGTCGTTGCTGATCACCTGCCGATTACGGAACGCGAGAGGATGGCTAGTCCTCTCTCACCGGCGGCGGCAAAAGTGCCCGTCGGCCCCTGCGTTAGCAGTGGGCCAACCCGCCCCTGGATCCCCCAGGACCCTATGGTGGCCTCAGCCACAAACACCATCGCTCATCCTGTCTCCTCTGAAAGCAGAGGAGTACGGAGAGCGATGTGTTCCCGCCACGTTGGGTATTCGCCGACGATCAATGCCAACCCCATGAAGGGAAAGCCATTGACCGCCGCCCAGGGTGTACCGGCCGCTCCGGTTCCATTCCCCCCGGACTGCAGCGGGATCGGAATCGAAACGACACTCGAGGAGGTTACCCAACACACACCCCAACTACGGTAAGTACCTGGCCTTTAATTTGGCACGTCTCTTCCCCGGGACAGTATAAACCTGGCCAAGATCGGCTTGTTCCTTTTTTATAGAGTACTAGCTGTTACCTGCGGATTCGCCCGCGTGGAATTCTGATGCCGTTCCCGCTGCCCATGGGACCCTATTCCACCACCACAACCTATGTAAAATACATCTCAAAGGGTTCAGGTTTGTTTCGTTGAAAGCTCCAAAACGGTTTATTTGTTTCCGACACCTCCAACAAATATCATTATATTTTAGCCAATGTATACAAAAACTTGATAAATTATATACTTAAACCTTCCTCGAGAACCACTATATCCATAGGTAAATGTGAACAGAATGAAAGTCGGAGTAGTTTTTGTGTTTATCGAGAACAGACAGACAGAGAGATGCGCCGGATGACTTTGTTTTATAATATGTAGGAATTCTGTTTCGCACAACGCATGCTAGCATTGATGTCTATAGCTATACTTTGAATATTTTATAAACACAAACGGTATAAACACACTACTCTACAAAGGCATCGAACTGTCATCAGTCTGACGACGCACGATAGAAAGAACGCTCTACAAAACCAAAGCAAGCCAATCTTAGCCGGACTCTCACTCTTCTTCCTGACATGCCAAATCAAAAGCTGGATACTGTACGCAGATTAAACTTTCAATCAAAAATATAGTAGTATAAAAATATAGAAAGCATGTGTGTCTTCAACACCTTGCGTTGGAGCTACATCAGACAGGACATCACGAAGTCTCTACCTCCGCCGCATTGTCGAAGTTTACCTTTCGGAGGGAGCTGTTATTTACCCAAGTTACCAGTTAATTAATGAATTAATTACACTATTTTATAATTTGCTATACTATTATAAAAACTAGTGGGGCGGAAATCACACAGTGATTGTCAAACTTCGGGCCAAACTTAGATATTTTTGTTGCAGTATTTTTATTCAAAATTACAAACCTTAGGCTTTATGCATATTATTCGACGCGTCTTTATATATTGAGCAATAAATATGAAGAAAATGAAATCAAATCAAACGTCTTCGACGTCAAAAACACAAAAAAAAATATTTTGTATTTCAGTTGCTTTCAGAGTCTGGTTGTTTTATGTAAATATACAATATACGTATTGTCATTGTCACTCAAATGTCAAAGTCAAATACGCGTTACTGAAAGAAACTCACTTGTAAAACCCGATGAACGTACAAACCCCAAAATCTAATCAGTTCTTCCCATTAACCAAACAAGATGATTGGCGAAAGAATGTTTTAAATCGGATAAGTGGTTCTTGAGTTATTGCGTAAACAGACATCCAGACATCCAGACATCCAGACATCCAGACATCCAGACATCCAGACATCCAGACCAACAGACCAACAGACAGACCGACACAAATTTTTTTTTGCTTAATTAGACTTAGAATCATGTGAAACGTCGAGAAAAGTGTTAAAAAGTGGGTGTAAGATTTTGATTTTTTTTGCGTGATTTTAAGACTTCGGTGTCCACCTAGTTGGTGGCCCGAAGTAATTGTTAATTACTTGTCTCTATACATTGGAGATAGTTAAAAAATACTTAGGGTATGTTAAATTAACGATTAAGAACAGAGTTTTTTTCTGAATTCTTGCCTGCTTGTCTGTTTGTTCGCGATGGACGCAAGAACTACTGAATGGATTTTGATGCGATTTTTTCTATTAGGAATGTCTTGGTCAGGCTTTGTCAAAAGCTGCCGTATGTTTGATTGCAATGGGTTAAGTAGAACCGGAGATTTGATTAAAAAACAATAATCACAATAGTGTCATGGTGTGTAATTATGACGCCTTTCTTCGGTGTTGGACTCATTCGGAATTTCACTGATTCCAATGCATGATCTGTTGCACTCGTGCTTGCATTAAGTGAGGCGAAATAGCCTTGTTTTCTGTCTATTTTTAATTTTAGATCATTGCTTTCAATTGATTGTTGCTATATATATGTTGTGAGGCAGGCGCAGCGCCTTCGGATCGCACCACTCTCCTGTAAAGTATTTAAAACACGGTTATTGTACCATGTATGTTACTTTCATTTTCTGGATCCGGTAAATTCAGCGGCACGAATACTTTTAATAATGATCCACTGGATACTGGTTTTGATTTGGCCGAATTGCAATAACACGCGGTTATTATTTAGATTACGATGAATTTTACACACAATTATTTATTATTGGTACTGGCATCAATGTTTACGATGTAAAAAGAGAATTATAAATTAAGACATTACGACACTGAGTAATAATACCACTAATTACGATAATTTTAGGTGCCGATTAGCACCGTATGTCTCTGATAGGTTCCTATACGTTCAGATAAGATCAGCGCTGGTTTGGTTCACGTTGTTTAGAAACAACAGAAACTCGGTGCCTTCAGTAGGCACCGCCTGCGGCGATTACCCGCGCAGTTTTCCGAATGTTCCGATAAGCGTTGGTAGATCGGCACAGACGACGGCTCAGACTACCTGCTTTCTTTCTAAATACAGCATTACAGCTTCTTAACATTTGACGGAGTAGAATCATGTTGACGTGTCCTAATAATAGGGGCCTTTTTATTTTAATTTCATTTTTTACCCGTGTTTGTTTTTTTGCAGGTATGGTTCCAGAACCGTCGCGCTAAGTGGCGCAAACAGGCGCGGCTGCAGCTTCTGCAAGACGCCTGGAGGATGCGCTGTTTAGGGCTTGGCACTCCACCACTACCACTTGCAGGTATTGAAAATGATAGTTTATTAGAACGAACAATTTTAACTGTAGATCTCAAATAAATGCTTACTTTAATAATTAATATTGAGTTTTGTGGCTAAATATTTGATTTCGTATCATCTTACAAGTGCACCATGTAGTTAGGTATTATGGTTTTATGTTATCTGATGGAATACGCAAGGATTCTAATTATTGTAGTAAAACATTGATGCCAATTTTCTTTAATGTTTTCTTTCTGTATGCATACTTTATAATTGTCATAGCTTGATCTCTGAAGTTTGAATGTGGTTTTGTAAAGATTGCCCCAGATTTTATACATTTAAAAAGTACATACCTAATAATTAAGTAGTTTCCTATAGCTAAAATAAATGTTCGACTGGATAGACGAGTATCATTCTCTGACTTAAATCAACGCCAAGTAAACTAAATTAACTATTTGATGCATTTCTAACACCGTCGGAGTCCTCACTTGCATTCCTTTTCTATTTCCATTCATCTTCTTACCCTCTTCCTTCCCCTTTTCAGGTCAAAATGTAGCAAGTCGTTCGCTATTGTGTTCAAACCCCAATACAAACCAAATGCAAAATGCAAGCAAAATTGAATAAATGCCAATGCAAGGAGTGTAAATAGTGTTGGGGTAATAATTTGAAAACCCCAAGTTCTTTATCACAAAGGTAGCCAACAAGTGGACAACCTACCTTGTGGTAAACGGCTACCGTATCATATGAATGTTTCGACTAGAGCGTTTCCAAAACTGATATAAAATATTTTTCAATTACAGGTCACGCAAAACCATCAGACTCCTCACCAGAAGCACCTGATTCCCCAGGCGATAAAGATTCTCCAGAACCACCTAATGTTTTAGAAAACCATGAACTAAAATCGACGCGTCAAGACCCTTACGTGCACGGCTCGAACATGGAATCGTTATCATCCATACCTCCGAATGTTCACGACTTACCTCCGATGCCATACAGTAATGACGATGGAAGAATATTGCAGCAATCGTTTACATTTCCACCATTAATGATGACTCAGCAAATGGATTCCGAAAACATTCCCACAGACTTGAGGGTGATGGCAAAACCTAATCCTTGTCAATGTGGAACTTCAGTTAAAGATATCGAAGAACCACAGAATCTAGCTTACCGAAGACGTGAAAAGGAAAGTGATAGTGAGAGTGATACAGAAATCGATCTGACGTCTCACTCAAAGGACGATGACATCAGAGAGTCGGAGAGGCTGGCTAGTCGCATTGCGACGAGTATTTTCAGAAGTGATACGATATTGAATGATTTAATGCCTAATGATTTGAGTCTAGGTGCGAAGAATGCTAATGATAGGATTAGGAATAATGTTTCTATTTAATTACTCGTATTTACATATACTATATGTAGCCAAAAATAATGTGAATATAATAATGCATGCCGTATTTTTATATTACTTAAATGTCAAACCTCTTTTCGTGTACTTACTTGCACTGTTCAGCTGTAGTTTTATAAACATCACCACCACTCTATGTATAATAGTAGAGGTGATTTTTTTTTATTGACCACCATTTAAGGACTGGTTTTAGACAGTACAATACTTCGACATGTAGCGAACTTCGAAAACATATAGATCGACAAGTGGCTTTGACAGACAATTATTAGACAACACACACCTTCGAATTACCACTACTTCGACAGATTTTTAAAATTATATTCCAAAAATAAGTAAAGTGGGTTAGGTTAGGTTAGAACTGTGACCCCAACAGAGCGCGTGCCGAGCGAGCGCAGCTAGCGTGCCGCGGCAGCGGCCGGCGAAGCACCGGAATTGATGTTTCAATTGATTGGGTACATATTTAATTAGGTAGGGCACATTTTTTAAAACATTTCAGAGCATTATTATTTTGGGAGAATGTTAAAAAATCTGTCAAACTAGTGGTCATTCGAAGATGTGTCTTGTCTAAGAATTGTCTGTCGAATAATCGTCTGTCGAAGTATTGGTAATTCGAAGGTGTGTATTGTCTAATAGTTGTCTGTCGAAGCAATGACTTGTCGATATATGTGGTGTTTTCGAAGTTCGCTACATGTCGTAATATTGTACTGTCTAAATTCAGTCCGTAACTCATTGGCCACAGGCTCACTTGAGTGTATCTTCGATGGAGATCACGCTTGCCAGAGCGTCTCAGTGGTGTAAATAGGTATTAGAAAACATAAACTCCTATAAACGAAGATTCCTTTCATTGACCCTGACCCTGTTTCTTTGTGAAAAATGTCTTCATGAGTTTTTAAGTTTTATTTAAATTTCTGATGAAAGTGACTCTGTATTCTAGTGAAACTAGAAGCTTATGAGGAGCACAAAATTTTATTATTGATAAAATCAAAACTAATTTAAGGTAGTTGGCATAAACTGACTATGATAGGCTGAGGACCGGGTGCCATGGCGCATATTAGGAGAGGCCTATGTCCAGTAGTGGACTGCATTAGTCTAATTGATTAGATTGATTGAAGGTAGTTGGTAATATTTAAACTAAATAGTGGTCTTGTGATTTTATTCTAGTCAATGCAATGTAACTAAAAGCTATGTTATTGTACACATTTTTTTATACAAGAAGTAGTGTTTCCACTATATATATATATATATAGTAGCTATATATTGTAAGCGTAGTATTATGTAAAGTAATTTAAAATTCAATAGTGTAATAGCAATACCAAATGTAAGTTAGACTTAATTATATATTACTAAAATAGTTAAATCTACTTTTTTTTTTTAACTAATGTATATAGGTAATGAGTTTTCGTAGCAGTTGTCATTTAGGTACTAACCTAAATGTCACGAATTTTGAGCGTGTATCATCATTATCATTATTCTTATATCATCAATCGCGATTGATTCAAATTCGATGTCCATACCAACACCAAAGAACTCTTGAAGGTAGTTGATTCTTACCACGATCTAACATTACACAACAAAATAAAATTTTACCTATACCTACTTAAGTGCAAATGCATAGTTAAAATAATCAAA
The DNA here is from genome assembly GCA_946251805.1 of Cybosia mesomella. Classification (NCBI taxonomy): domain Eukaryota; kingdom Metazoa; phylum Arthropoda; class Insecta; order Lepidoptera; family Erebidae; genus Cybosia; species Cybosia mesomella. Next base: position 23,201,537 of record OX276401.1, read on the forward strand.
TATGACGTTGGAGGTACCCGAAATTTAGTACAATTTTAAAATACAAAATGACCATACAATATGTGCTCAAGACTCGTCACGGTTACTACATGACAAAATGTGAAAGAACTAGAAATTGTAATGATCTCAGTAATAATAAAAATTCACTTTAATGTGCTACTTTTGCATGGTTTTAATTTCTTACTAGGGAACTAGTTTCTAGCTAAGGGTAGTGAGTCGCCATCACGATCGGCAGGTCAAATCCTGGCCATTACACTACTGACGTAAACCCACTCCAAACACAAGCTTAGCTCGACAGATTAACGGCAATACTAGTAATTAATTACGGTTACTAGTAATTCCTAGCTTAGTAATTAATTCCTATTCTTAAAAAACAAAGAGGTTAAAATCTGCCTTAGGAGCTATCAACAGATCATCGTCCATGATCCCGGTTGCGTCCAAAGCATTCACCTCGTAACCCGGGGTTCGCTTTTAATTTTATATTTGGTGTATTTTGGCTATTATCTACAGGAGCCACCGTCGTCTGACCTCCTATCCTCGAGAGGCTGTAAAAGCCATGTGAACTGAATTATGAAGGGGTAACAGAGTGGATCCAGGGCTCCAAAATGGAAACTTTGGATGCAATCGGGATTGGCGTTCGGATGATAATGATGAATCTTCAAATCTAGTGTATAGGTTGCTTCTAGGCAAGGCGTATTCTATAATCGACCGCATCATCACTTTCCAACAGGTGAGATAGTGCTCAACACGAGCCTATCAACTATAAAAAAAATTATGACTGAAGTTTCCAGGGTCTTGTTTCCTATAATCCAATTCAATTTAGTTTGGGCACAAAATCATGATTAGTTTCCTTTGACTTGAGTACAGTCTTACTATTAGGCCGTGGTAGTTTGCCACCTTTATGGTATTCAAATACAGTTATTCGGTTTAAGTCAGATTCTGTTTAAGACAGATTCTGCTTCCGACTGATTCTGTTGACGACAGATTCGCTTTAAGACAAAATTTGTACCTTCGAGTAGGAAATTAATATCTGTACATATCAATTGTATTAAACTTATAATAATTATAATTTTTTACTAGGTTTCGTCACATCACGTACCTTTTTTTTTTTTTTTCGTGGAAATCCCTTCGGATACCCCCCGCCGGCCAGCGGGGGCGGTTATGTCGGGCTTGAACCGACTAAAACCGCACGCCGTCTCGGGTCTACAGACGCCGGAGTGTAAGGTTGCCCATAGAGCATATCCCTCGCACCCCGACTGACTCTGGGCCATCTCCGGTTTCGAGATGGCCCCCTCGGGTTTGGGAACCACGGTGTCCCCGACTTGCCCCAGTTTGGGGGAGGGGCGCTAGTCGCCCCACCGTACAAGTACTTCCGTGCCTTTTTTTTTTTTCGTGCGGAAATCCCTTCGGATACCCCCCGCCGGCCAGCGGGGGCGGTTATGTCGGGCTTGAACCGACTAAAACCGCACGCCGTCTCGGGTCTTCAGACGCCGGGGTGTAAGGTTGCCCATAGAGCATATCCCTCGCACCCCGACTGACCCTGGGCCATCTCCGGTTTCGAGATGGCCCCCTTCGGGTTTGGAAACCACGGTGTCCCCGTCTTGCCCCGGTTTGCCGGAGGGGCGCTAGTCGCGGCCTGCTTCTGCTGGGATGACAGGCGGCCTCACCTGCCACCCTCAGGCCTGCGCTCATGGAGGACGGAGGTCGTTAAGCGACCTCCGTCCTACTCCCGACTCCGACTCCGCCATCTCCTTTGCGAGCATTACATGCTCGCAGAAGGAGGTGGCGGCGGCCCACGCGCTAACGCTCCGCACCATTGCCGCAATCATGCTGCCGAGCGAGGGGACTCCCACCCCGATGGCTGCCACGAGGTCTCGCCTCGGCGCCTCCCACGCCGGGCAGTTCGCCAGCGTGTGCAGCCCTGAGTCCTCGCTCGCGTCGCAGTGATGACACTCAGGCGTTGGCTCCTTCCTGATCCAATGCAGGTGGTCCCCGAAGCACCCCTTCCCTGAGACCACCTGCGTCAGTCGGTACGAGAGGCTTCCGTGTTGCCTCTCTAGCCAATCCTCCATGATGGGCCTTACCGCCGCTATTGCGGCGTGCCCCAGTACTTCCGTACCTACTGCTCGCCGGGCGATGACGTCATCTCGTGTCATAGTTATTGATATGACCCTAATTGCCATTGCCAGTGCAATAGGCAGGTATTTTATGTTTCTTCAATATAATACATCATCGCACAGCATTAGACCCGGTTGCATTAAAATTTTGTACTTTTGATCCCGAAGTTCGCTCTCCTACTTATTTGGCTCATCTTGGCTTTTTCGGGATTAAGTGCCATCTGATCCCCCAACCCCTAGAGCAAGCTCTCCGCTAGCAAGCGTGGCTTGGGCTCCGAATTTCTTGGTCGGTCCACATGCACCCGCACCCGCAAGTCCAAAGGAAAAAAAAAACAAAATTCATCGTAATTTTTTTTATTCTAAGGAATATTGTCATATGTATATATCACGTTTTTATTTTACATTATGAATAAGGTTTGCCTTACATTATAAGATATAGCAAACTTAAGTTATCTTTAACTAAACATATGGGATAGGCACTTGCATTGATGTTTTTATTATGGTATATTGTCATTACGATATCAAATATACTATGTTTTTATTAAAAATAACCAACATGTCATTGTTATTTGTCTTAGACACATTATATCTCAATTATGTTGCTATAACTAAAAAACACCGGGCATTTTACGTAAATTAGGAATATGTATATTTTTACTTATTCTATAATATTATTATGTCTCTACCAGTCTCTCTCGTACCACTCTTTATTGTTTTAGGACATTTCGAGCTGGATCCCGATTAAGTAAAATTACGTTTTTAAAGCGTGTGATTAGAAATTTATGAAACTCTTAAAATTCAATTTTCAAAATTTAATTGAAAACACATAAACTATGAATAATTCTTAAGATTTATTGTAGGTAGGTTTTGTTTTAAGATCCTGAATATTAAGTTTATTTTACGGTTTTCTGTCTTATCGAATTAAAATCACGCGTTTTGAAAACACAGCGTTATTGAATCGACCCCTAACCGATCGAGTGAGGAAAATCGCGGGTAACTGCATTACTTGTTCAGTACCTCCTTAGGAAAGAAGTTAAATCGGTAATACGAGCACATCTTTGTTCTAAGCGTCTATAAGCATCTGCATAGGTAACCTTTTATCTTCAAGCAGTCTTGTAAAATAAGCCAAAAAACATACTACAACATACAAACATTATGAACAAATGAATTGGTTAATATTATCAGTACGTTTATATGTCTCGTAACCGGCGCGCATGTATGAAAACAATCAAGTGGAAAGATGTTGTCTCTGCCTACCCTATTGGGAAAGAGGTGAGACTATATATATGTATGTATTTTATATGTTTAAAATTGACTCAGATACTGAATATATTCAGCTTACATTGTATACTTAAATGGAAACAATAGTATATGTATATGTTATAGCACCACTTTATATTATTTATAGAGGCAGCAAGCGCAAGAACGGCTTAATCAAGATCATAAAAAATTAAGTAGATGGCCCTTAGGCATAGGCCCGATGTAGGTGATAGTCTTACAACGATTTGGCATAAGAAATCCGTTCAACCAAACTGAGTTTTCATATTTCATTCAATGATAATAATTCATTGAGAAAAATGTACTAACGATCTGCGTTAGTACATATTCGTTTTGTGTAGTTTAGTTCACCTTAAATGAAGTTACTGCCAATTCAGAAGAGCCTACAGTTTAGAGGTCTTACAATAATTGATTAACTGGTGATATTTTTTACTTATACTATGACTAAAATAATAATAGTTACAGTAATATTCTAACACAGAGCTATCTAGACCCAAATTGAACATCGCTTGTAATCTGGGTTCTAGATTGCTAGAACAAACAACTACTTAGATACATTTTTCTTTAAATACATACTTATTATTCATAGAAACACCCAGATCAATGCAAATATATACAGATTCATGCATACAATATTTGTACTGAGCAGAAATTGAACTCGCGACCTCCGACGTAGCAGTCGTACGCTCTACCGCTACGCCACAGAGGTCGTGAAGAAGTTAAAATATTGTCTTTATCGTGAAAACTGGCCCACTAAATAGTAACATAAATATCCTTATATAATGACAAAATTACTAAAAATAGGTAAAAATGCCTCATACTTATATAATAATATATATAATCTATATATATAAAAATGAAACCCGTTTTCCGTTGTCACGACATAGCATGAAAACGGCTTGACCGATTTGGCTGATTTTTTTTTTGTAGTTTTCTAATACTCTGTACAAGGTTCTTACGGAAAAAAATATTAAGAAAATCTCTCAGAAATTTTTTTTCGTGCGCACACCGTTAGGTTTTAGTCGATACACGACAAAACCACCCCCGCTGGCCGGTGGGGGGTATCCGAAGGGATTGATCCTCCCCAAGTGTCCGTTGCCCAGCACCCCGGGTAAGCCCTTGAAGTCAATACATGGCGGATCATTTTGACGTAGCGAAGCACGTACCGGGCCGCTAGTAGCAAATATATTACAATAGTGGTAGACAACTGGTAAATAATTAAAATTTTATTTAACTTTGCTGTCTTATCGAATTAAAATCACGGGTTTTGAAAACACAGCGTTATTGAACTTTGCTTAAGTTACCTTTGCTTTGCTAAGTTCATAAAACTAAGAACGGACGTAATTCTTACCGCCATAAGCTTAGATAAATAATTTAAATTAAGTATAGAAATGTACCCATTTCTCATTCTAGATTAATATAATTTGCACAAGCTAAGGTTTATTTTTTTACAATATCGTAAGAATAAACAAATTATTAGAGCAAAAGGAAAACTTAATATGCATGCCTAATTGTTTACAGTTCAGAATCGAGATCAATATTATATTATTAGGTATAGGACCTTATATGACTTAAAAATAGTTGTCATCATAAGTTGTGAGCACCAATGACATTTACAAATTCACACTAGTGGAATTCACACGGTGGAAAGAAACACATAGCGGTTTAAAAAAAAAATATAACATTACTTTTGCCATACTTACGATGTAACCTCAAGGTAAGTATTTATTTATCAAAAAGTCTTACTTAATCTTTAGAAATGAAATATTACAACCTCACTTCACCTGCAAGCATTTAGCAAAAGCGCAATTCCACTAGTGTGAAGTTGTAACTAACGCTCTACAAGTATGTCCTGCCCGATGTGAGTTGTAACGAATGCTCTACAATTATTTCCCATTGATGTGAAGATGCAACTGATGCCCTACACGAAAATTCACACCGGTGTGAAGTTGTGACTAATGCTCTACTAGTATGTCCCACCGGTGCGGTGTGAAGTCGTAACCAACACTACAAGTATATCCCCCACCTGTGTGAAGTTGCAACTAATGCTCCACAGGTATGTCCCTATTGGTTAGAAGTTGCAAGGAATACTCTACAAGTATTTCCCCACCGCGGCACCGGTGTGAAGTACGCGCTGGTGGTCTACATCTACGTCTAGGTCTACAAGCACTTGCCGTCGTGCTGCGAGCACCAGCCGGGCGAGATGGCGTCGGGACGCAGGCCGCGCGCCTGCAGCCGCACCTTGTGACGCTGCATGCGGCGTTCAGCCGGCAACACGTTGCCCGTAGGGTCCGCCCACAGACGTTCTGCTACTGCGGCGGCGCGTGGCCATACGCGGGTGTCTGGATAAAAAAAGGTGTAAGTCTTGTTTTTTGCAGCACTGAACCAGTACCAACGAGAAACTCATACGAGCTGACTCAGTTCATTATCAGTCGAGCGCCAATCGCGGTTGCATCCAAAGCGTGCACCTACATTTCCTTTCTTTATGGATTGGTTTATTTTGGCTTTTTTGGGACCAACTGCCGCCTGAAACCCAAACTTCGAGGCGAAAGCCTACGACAGAACCTCGTTCGTCAATCAGCAGATGGGCCAGCTCGCCGTTGAGGGTTAGCTTGACTCCGAAGAAGGTTTAGGTGGGTTCCCATGCACCCTATAAGCATACACAACTCATATCTGTATTCATGTAAAGGGTGTATGGTACACGGCTTTCACCTTTTTGCCGGAGCACCTACATACCAACTTGACCCGTTCGACTCGGTGCAAAGACGGGCGCTGAGGATCGTCGACAATCCCATACTTACAGGCAGTTTAGAACCTCTCAACCTCAGGAGAGATTTCGCCTCCTTGTGCGTTTTCTACCGCCTTTATAATGGGGTGTGTTCAGAAGAATTGTATGACATGATGCCCACGGCCACATTCTATCATCGCACCGCTCGCCACAGACAGGGAATTCATCCTCACACATTGCGACCGGAAACGGTGCGCACAGTTAGGTATGAAAGGCACTTTATTCCGCGCACCCTCAGGCTGTGGAATGATCTCCCTGCTGTGGTTTTCCAAAGCGACTACAATATGGAGTTCTTCAAGAAGGGCATTAGAAGGTTTTTACAGGATCGGCAGCGCGAGTGTGATGCCCCTGGTGTTGCACCCGTCCATAGGCCACGGTAACCGCTTCCCATCAGGTGAGCCGTGAGCTTGTCTGCCACCTAAGTGGTACAAAAAAATAATAATTATATATTATAAAATTCTCACCTAGCGCTTCCTGATCCAAATATTCAGTCCACATGGATACCTCACCACCCATCACATTTGGATCTCTTGGTAACGTGTGACCATACATCTTCCTCCAGTTTGAAAACTTCGTTATACCCCAGAAGCCGTGGTCCAGGTACCAGATATCCTTGGGAACGGATACTACGCGGTAGTCCAATGCCAAGAGCTGTTCTAACAGTGGGCTGTCTACTGGCTCCCAAACTTGGATGACGTATCTGGAATTTTAAAATAAAATACATCCGTATATATATAAAACAAAGTCATGTTATTGATGACCGGGACTAACTCAAGAACGAGAGGACCACTTTTTATGATATTTGATTTTTTATTATCTGTGCATATACTGTAACTTTTTGTGTTTTTTTGCGGATATCGCCTAGGTTACCCTATCGCTAGCCAGCGGGGGTGGGCATGTTGGACTCTGTTTAATGCAAGGAGACATTCACGAAATAAATTCAGCTGATAAAGTAATCAATATATCTTGATTCTAAGGCAGAACGAAGTTTGCCGAGTCAGCTAGTTTTAATAAAACTTCCGTGCGACGTAGCGAATAGAGCTAGAGCTATAGAGTTAAACATATACAGTGAAAAGTGTGTGGCTGATGATAATAGATTTGCCTCCAATAAGTATTACATAGCACGGAAAATATAGCAGGAGAAACTTCGGGGATAGGTATTCATTCGAAATTTAGAATACAGGCAGGCAGGTATTTGAATTAGAACTGCACAACAAGTCCTATAAAACATCTGTATCAATAGAAAATAATGATTCTGATCATGGTATACTGTTTTATTGAAACAATCCCATCCCGCCTTTTCTATACAGAACGCGGGCAGAACACGTGCATCGCAAACAGACAGGCAAACAAATCATTCCATCGAGGACCAAGCGGTTTGACGCATCTGAAGAAGCCGCCAAGCTTATGGCCACCGTTGTAGCATTATTGGTATCTGCAATGTTGCCCCTCATTCTTGAGACTTTACTGACATGTGACGTGACCTATTACCGTCAATCATGCACTTTTTCCAGAGACCACGCCCTTAGTAAATATTTCCATGAAAAAGACCCCGTTAACATTTTGCCCGACCCAACCATTGAACGGGCACAGTTGTCGTAGCCTAAGATATCATACATTATTTTTATTGAAAAATAAACTAACAGTGAATTCTATCAATAACAAGAGCTGTGATCAAGGCAAACTAAACTGCATTATTATATTTTACTCAATGAGTTTCATTGAACAAAATTGGAAAACCCAGTTAAACTATACACGAAGCGAACTCTCTTTTCCAAATGAGAATGGACATCGAATTTTTATATTATAGAATAGCACTACTAAGGACTTACCATGACGTGTTAAAGCGTTCGTGTTCCGGGCGAGAAAGAGGTATAGGGTGTACAGCTCCATCCCTCTTTCTCACCCAGAACACACATGAATTATAGAGAGTTTGCACTGTACAAAATTAAACTCACCTATCTTTGCTAATATGTCTCTGAACTCTCTGAGGCTGTGTCAATAACGAAGACCACAGCATGACTGGTTGTTTCTTTCCACCCGTTGCCACTAGTACTTCATCCCAAATATCTAAGGCTTTTTGGTGGAACTCAGACCAGAGGTCAATGAATCCACTTGCCTTGATTGGATAATTTTTTTGCTCCATGTAGTTAATGATCTCCGCGCTGGAATTCCAGCAAGAGAAGTACACCTGCGAGAGTGGAATAAGATATGTACATACACATGATACTACTGTTATTGGAAGATGTCCAACGTCTGTGTACTGTATTTCACTTGTATTTTATTGCATTTTAACAAATTTTGTTAGTAATAGTTTTTAATTTAGTTTTAATTTTTAATTTAGTAGTAGTTTTAACAAAAAAACTCAAACCAATGACCAGGCCTACGGCTACACCGTGGATATTCAACTATGTACGAAACGTTTTGGTAACATGGTCATTGTGCGTACTGCTCGGGATTGGAGCTCCTGGCCTGATTCTGTTTCTAGAAACCTGAGAATCTTCAAGTCCAGAGTGAGTGCGGTTGCTTCTTGGGAAGCGTGTCCCATCATTGACCACATATTCACTACTAGCTGATGCCCGCGGCTCCGGAGGTTATTTACCGTTTTTTCCTGATATCTCCGGCTCTACTTAACCGATTACAATCAAACATACGGTAGATTTTGAAGTCTTACCAAGACCTTTAACAAGACCTTTAAAAAAAACCGCATCATAATCGGTTCAGTAGTTTTTGCATCCATCGTGAACAAATAGATAAAAAAAAAAATATTTATCAGTTCAGAACCGTTCATTTAACATTACCTAAGTATTTCTTATTAAATATCTCTAAAGTACAGATACTAATAATTTACAATTTTATAATAGTATAGATAGATTTTACTGGTGGTAGAAATTTGATGACACAAATTTGTCACAAAATTCGGCCGGGTGAGTACCACCGTGCACGATTGCGAAAAATCCTCCATAGTAATCCAATTTCGGTTTGATTGCGTTCAGGGGTCAGCAAGTGCAAAGCCGGGCAGGGGATTGTGGTCGCAGCACTAGTGGGACCGGTGGGTGTCACGCGGTGCTGCGACGACAATTCTCTTCTGATGAGGCCGTCAAGCTGAGTGCCACCATTGTTAACATGGTACGTGTATGTAATGGTGACCCTCTTTCCTGAGACTTTACCTTCAGCTTACCATCAGGCGAGGTGAAGTCAAATTGACGTGTTATAAATATAAAAAAAATAAAGATAGAAATAGGTGAGATAAGGGAAATCGCTGACCTATCAATGATCAAAAATAAACCTACAAGCTCACGCCTCTCATTATTATACCAACCTCGTCACCTCCCATATGTAGTAAGGCTGGCTTTTCTAACATTTCAGCGATATCCCGATACAGGTCACCTAGTACACGGTACATTGCAGGGTTGGCAGGATTTAGCTGACCGCAGGGGGGCTGGACGCATAGCTGTCTCCACGGAGACTCATTGACGCATACTGCCAAGTCTCCGAAACCGTACGCCTGTAAGGTAATCAGATTGAGGAATGTTATGTTGCTGGCATTGAGCTATTATGGTTGCTGGACACTAATTTTATTGTAAATAAATATGCTAGGACATTAATCGACAAAGTGATTGATCTCATTGGTGAAAATAGTAGCGAATGAGATGAATATAGGATATACTCGTACGTTCTATTCAATACTATTTTCGCAGAATAAATTAACAACAATTAATTTTACCAAAATTTAACATTTGACTCGTATAATACTGACTGATTCATATCCTGTCATAACACAATTTGTCACATCATTGTTATTTAATAGGTTTTAACTGACTATAAGATTATTTTAAGAATCTTAAAGGACTTTTGAGAGACTTTTAAGGGTCAGTGTTCGTCTGTAGCTATTTTTTTTGTATGTGCATATTTCCGTCGTTTATGAACCAATTTTGAAAATAGGACCTAGTACTCTGGACATGCAGCAGGAAACTCCTCGAAATCAAACAGAAAATGTGAAATTATCAAGTCTGTGATCTAACATGACGTCCCATAACGTTAAATGTCTTTTGTTTTAAATTTTGGAATACATATTTTGCAAGGCCATGTATATTGTTGCCAGCAGAATCGCTGTACCAAACTCTATAAACTAGAATAAGATAACATAACTTCACGCCTGTATACCCGAAGGGGTAGGCAGAGGAGTATTGCACACCCACGATTCGCCAGTTATGTTTAGATCCCAATGTAAAAGGGGGCGAGCCTATTGCCATCTACCGGGCACATTACTAAACGAGCGATAATCAACTAGAATACCTTTTTAATAAAGTCTAGATTTAATTCGACGGCACATAAAACAAAATTTCGAATTTCAAATGAAATAGTTTTAGAGACAGTTTAGTTTAGTAAGATGAGCAACAGAATTAACGCCATTTTGTGAATTCAATAGCAAAATAAAGATTTGTTTTAAGATGCTTCCTCAACATGAGCATTCGTCTGTAATGTAACGTTACGGATTCGAACATTCGATACATCAGTGAGGTAGTGGTAAGTGGAGAAGAGCGGAGCGGCGCAGGGTGCAGAGTAAAGTGGAGTGGAGAGTGGAGTATAGAGTGGAGTGGAAAGTGCGGTGGAGAGTGGAGTGGAGAGTGGAAAGTGGAGTGTAGAGTGGAGAGTGGAATGGAGAGTGGAGTGGAGAGTGGAGTGGAGAGTGGAGTGGAGAGTGGAGTGGAGTGTGGAGTGGCGAGTGGAGTGGAGTGGAGAGTGGAGTGGTGAGTGGACTAGAGAGTGGAGTGGGAAGGAGTAAGGAGTGAAAAGTGGAATGGACTGGAGAGGAGAGTGGAGTGGAGAATAGAGTGGAAAGGGGAGTGGAGAATGATGTGGAAAGTGGAGTGGAGAGAAGAGGGAAGTGGAGAGTGGCGTGGAGTTACCAATACAGTGCATTCCAAACACGGAAAGATTAGGTTGGAAGTATATACCCTCCGTGTTAGGTCAAGAAACAGGAGCCATACGGAGCACCGTCTCTACATCATTCACTAAGCTAAAAAGTTAGCCTAGCCTGCAAGCTGGTACTGATTGACGGACGAGGCTCCGGTGCAGGTGGGAGAAATAATCTATTTTAATAAAAAATAGTCAACCGGCTTCAAGAACCAAATCAAATAACATTTAAGAGTTTTCTGTTGAAGTCGGTGCCAAGCCAAATAGGAATTAGGTAAATAGGGTAGGCCTGGGGGTGGCAGGTGAGGCTTTTTAGTACCTTTTTGTTTATTGAAATCGGTTGATTTTTTTTATTCAAATAATATATTTAAACAACGTTGCTATTATTAATTGCTATATTTCGTAATGACTTTTAGTACCTACTCATAAAATATGCTATTAATCTTGACTAACTACTTATACGATAGTTTAACAGTGGAGTTAATATACTGCTTATTGATATTGTTTTTAACTACGACGCTTAAAGGGTTTACGAACGATCTTTAGAAGCATTCTTTAAAAGGACTATTTACAGAGTACTAGTAACCGAGTAACAGTTGTACCGGTCATTCGATTGCCATTAATTTGTCGACATATATAGCTCACAATTACGAGAAACTTATAGGCATAGTAAAACTATAGAACTCAGTAGTACCGCTACAATCGAGTTATTTATTAAGAAATTATACCGTACTAAGCCTTGATATCCACGTAAAATATAAAGATTTTCAATTAAATTGATTAATAATTTCGAGAAGGATGAAACCGATCAAAAGCAGGTAAGGGGCAATAACATAGTAAACAACAAAATTATAAGAAAACATGACGTAAGTTTGTTTTGGCTAACATAACATAACATAACATAAACTCACGCAGAGGTGCTAGCACCCACATTTCGCCAGTTTATGTTTAGGTTTTGGCTAACAGCAATTGTTACAGCGGAATGCGGTTTTGACTTCCTACCTCTGTGAACTATATTTATATTATTTTTCAGTGGACTGTATTTCAGAGGTTTGCTGGTAAATATATATATGAAGAGAAGTTACACACGGGTCAAGGAACAGGCGCTCAAATAAAAGGAAAATGGGACCACGAACCTCGTACCAGCTGCCGCCCGTTGACGTGGCTCCTCACGCCCTTCTCTTCTGCGTTCTTCTAGTGTTCTGCTACTGGTTACACGGCACCGACCACACGATCGCACTGTTCTATAGTTCGTCACCCGCGGGCGGAATAATCACAGTAGCTTTGTAGAAAGTCAATTGCGGTTCACACGACCTCCCTAGGGAGACGTTATTTTGAATCGATGAGAAAACGATCCTTGCACCCTTAGTGCAGCGCACACACCGTCTTGTCACGGTCGCGGTCAAGCGGAGATTAGTTGCGTGTTAGGATATAGGAAGAGGGGATGATTGATCGCCTGTAATGACCCTTTAGTGATATTTTGAAATATAACGTTCGTACGTAGTTTTAAATTATTACGGAAGATGGCGCTAACATTCCCCCGGCCTTAAAGGGTCACCTTTAAGGGGAATCATAATTAATTAATAGTAGGTTCACCACTATGCGGTCAGTACCCAAAGAAAGAGATACTGATAAAAGAATTTTGCGGAGCTTAAATTATTGTGACTGCAAGTTACATAATACCCAAGTTATAAATGGCTAAAATTAAATATTGAACTTAACTAAAATACTTAATCTAAGAAATCCAACTATCAAGCTAGGCTTCACCGATTCGGCAATGGACATAAACGAACCAACGGACGGACATAAGTACCTCGGGAGGTCCTCACGGTAACCACGCGCGTTATTAAATCTTTGCCACGATGCAGCTTCTCAATTATACCTAATGGCCATGAAAGAGGGGGAGCGTTATCCGTCTTAATGATGACTACAGTACCCTCATGTATAGGGGATGCAGGGCTATTCCATTTGGATCTAGCTTGGAGTTGGTGCAGATACTCCGAACGCCAACGTTTCCAAAAAGATTGTACAAGACTGTCGAGGAGAGCATGTCTTTGTAGCAAGTCGTTGGAGTCTGCTTGCGGAGCGGGTAAGGATAAGAGCGGAGTTGTATTTAAAAAATGCGCGGGAGTTAAAGCCGACGGTTCGGCTGGGTCATTACTCATTGCTGTAAGAGGTCGTGAATTAATAAGAGCCTCTATTTGAGTAAGAACCGTTATTAGTTCCTCGTAAGAGAGTATTTGTTGGCCAATGGCCTTAAAGAAATGTCGCTTAATTATCTTCACCATACTTTCCCAACAACCTCCGAAGTGGGGGGTAGCAGGAGGAGCGAATTTCCAATCTATACGACTTTCAGAAAGCTCTTCTTCAAGACGTGAGCGATACTCATTATTGAGAAATTTGTACAAGTCACGTAAGTAGGAATTAGCACCAACGAAACAAGTACCGTTGTCGGTGTGTAAACATTTTATAGGGCCACGTCGTGAAAGAAAGCGTTTCAGTGCTGCTAGGAAAGCCACTGTGCTTAAGTCCGTAGCCACCTCAATGTGCGTGGCGCGTGTAGTCAGGCATGTGAAAATGCATAACCAGGCTTTACGGCTTTTAACACCACGACCACGAACTGGCGTATACTGTAGCGGGCAGGCGTAGTCACAACCTGTATGCGTGAATGCCTTTTCGACCTGGTTGACACGCTGGCTAGGCAAGTCTGCCATAAGTGGAAAGACAGGCCGTGGGCGGAATTTAAAGCAAGTGTTGCACTTGTGTATCCTATGACGAATTATTCGTCTTGCAGCCCATATCCAGTACTTATGCCTGAGTAAGGACATAAGCTGTTCTGGACCAGCATGGAGATGTTTTTTATGATAGAAATCAACAAGTAAATCTATTACATGATCATGACGCGGTAATATACACGGATGTTTATATTCGTAATGTTCATCTGAATTTGTCAGACGACCACCGACGCGAATGATACCGTGTTCATCGAGATACGGTTTAAGCTTATAAAGCGCGGGAGAACATGGTTTATTATTTTTTATATTCTTAATATCGTTACTAAAATGAACCTCCTGTATAACCTGCATTAATTTAATTTCTGCAAAGTTCAGATCTGAGCTTGACACTGAAGTTGCCTTAGGTAGCAGTCTAAGAAATCTACAGATGTAGACAATGACGCGCAACAACTTAGACCACAAAGATATACGGAGGGCGAGCGCATATATCAGGGAATGTGACGTGTCCGTAACTGCAGGATGAGCGACAGTTTTCTGTTCAGGTATGTCGTCGTTCAGTGCGCTGTGGTCATAAGTATGAATGGGCCACTCAGACGGATCACGGGATATCCATGTGGGTCCATAATGCCACAAAGGATGATGCACAAGCTGAACGGGTGTGACACCACGAGACAGACAGTCTGCGGGGTTCTCAGTTCCTGCAACGTGATGAAAGCAGGTAGCGGGAATAAGCTAAGTTATTTTAGTAACCCGGTTAGCAACAAAAGTCTGCCAACGGTGAGGAGATGAATTTATCCAGGCGAGCACTACTTTAGAGTCGCTAAACGCATACGTTTTATGGATGGGGTAGTGGGGCGAAACTGTGTCTTGTACCTTGTGGAGTAACTTAGACAACAGAAGAGCCGCACACAACTCCAGTCTCGCCACCGAGATGGTTTTCACTGGCGAGACCTTAGACTTAGCACATACTAGCTGCACCGAGTAGGTACAGTCGTTGTGAATTTGCATGTACACAACTCCACCATAAGCGCGCTCGCTGGCATCAGCGAAACCTATTAATGTCACGCTACATCCATCGACCAAGCCAAGATGACGTGGTATGGTTATCTTATTAAGTGCGGGGAGCTCAGCACAATATTGCCTCCAAGCTGAAACAATATGATGGGGCGGTACATCATCCCACTCACACTCGCTTAGCCAGAGCTCTTTAATTAACAGCTTGGCAAACAAGATTGTGGGAGCCACAAATCCCATTAGATCCCATAGTCGAGCCACTGTGGAGAGCATAGTGCGTTTAGTACACTCGTCATTTGGTATGGCGACGTCAAAGCGGAAACTGTCACAAGTCATGTCCCAACGGAGGCCCAAGACTTTATGAGGAATGGACTTCTCAAACTCCATGTCAGGGGAAGCCTTATGAGAGTCAGGTATGTATGCGAGAACTTCCTTTGAATTACTTGTCCACTTGACAAGATCAAACTGGCCTCGTTTGAAAAGCTGAATAAGCTCTTCACAAAGCTTAATCGCTTGCGCTTTGGACATGACACTACAGGCGATGTCATCCATGTATAAAGCGGAAGAGGCAGCGGAAGCGGCAGCGGGAAAGTTCTCACCTTCGTCCGCAATCAGTTGGCGGACAACACGTAATGCGTGGAAGGGGCTGGATTTTAACCCAAAGCAAACCGAATTGAACTGATAGATATTAACAGGCTCGTTCCTATTAAATCTATAAAGGATGCGTAGATATCTACGGTCGGATTCGCGAACGCTTATGTTCAAAAACATCTGCCTACAGTCAGCTGACAGAGCAATTTTGAATAAACGAAAGTTAATTATAATATTAAATAGATCATCCTGTAGATTAGGGCCTGCGTGTAAAATATCATTAATCGACTGACCTGATGTAGTACGACTACTAGCATCTAAAACCACCCTAAGTTTAGTGGAGGTCTTGTCTAAGCGAATGACCCCATGATGAGGTATATAATAGGCGGGGCGAGCTGTATCATTGTCCTTTATAACCGGGCTCAAATATCCCTTGCTTATATAGTCGCGTATGACGTCATCATAAGCGCAGCGCATATCTGGTGATGCATTGAGTTTGCGTTCCAAACAGTGGTATAACGTCTAAGTGCCGTTGAGTATGAGTCACCGAGCGACCAGGGATCGCCAGAGAAAGGCAACGCGACAACGTATCTACCACTGTCATCCCGAACAGTGGTGGCGCGGAAATGTTCCTCGCACTTGAGGTCATTAGGACCCAGTGCGGGCGGTGTGGAAACCTCTTCCAGTTCCCAGAATCGCTTAAGAAGCGAATCTATACTACTTTCTTGAAGAACAGAACAACAAGAAGTCGTATAGGGCGAGATATGTGCTGTAGGTACGGTACCCATAACCACATATCCGAGTACTGTTTCAATAGCGGGTGGAATATTATATTGTTCGCTACGCACTATGCCAGGCAATAGCAAATGCGGAAAGACTGCGGCACCTATTAAAACATCAATGTTACCCGGCTTCGCAAACGCTGAGTCCGCGAGCGGTAACGTTTTAAGGTGATTAAATAAAGAGATGTCCACCTGAGCGGTCGGCAGAGACTCCGTAATACGCTCCACAATTAAAGAGGATAAGTTAAAAATAACATCGTGGTTAAAACGTGAATGTATTTTAATACCTACTGAACCCTTAACAGATTTTTCTGTCCCACCGATTCCTTTAACTATTAAGTTCGAATTTTGAAAGTTACTCCATAGTCCAAGACGCTGAAAACAATTAAAAGTAATGAAATTACTCTGAGAGGCGGAATCAAGTAAACAACGTAGTATCTGCGGTCTATTATTAGCATCGTATACTATCACCTGCGCGGTGGCAAGTAATACAGTTGTTGAAACCGTACATTGCCGCTTTTCCATTACATCTCGCCGAGCAACGCATCGAGCGGGCGCTACTGCACCGGCGATGGATGTTGTACACAACGATACCTCGGAGTTAGTGGAAGGGTTAGCGGGAGGCGTCGCCTTGGTACAGACGGCCTGAGGTACCACATCCAGAGGTTTTTTCTCCATATGAAGTAAAGTGTGATGACTTTGATTACAAGAACGACACTTAAATTTAGATGAACACTTTGCTGTTTTATGTTTCAAACTAAGACAGTTAACACAAGCGTTATTTTCTTTAACACACTT
Organism: Cybosia mesomella; assembly: GCA_946251805.1. NCBI lineage: Eukaryota > Metazoa > Arthropoda > Insecta > Lepidoptera > Erebidae > Cybosia > Cybosia mesomella. Next base: position 23,218,560 of record OX276401.1, read on the forward strand.
AAAACGATCAGAAGGTGTTAAATCATTAAAGGCGGGACATTTATAAAAGTGTTCATGTAAAATATTATCACATAGACACTTCTTGTGACAATTATTTTTAGGTTCATTGTGTGATTCCGTACCCGAAGTTACGTAAGAAAGCGGATTAGGAACAGAACTTTTAGTGGAACTCTGACTCCTATTAGAGTTTTTAATACTCCTATTGGTAGACATACTAGGCTGTGTATTACGAAATATTCGACACTGATCCTTTATGAATGTGACGAAACTATCTAATGTGGGTATTTTATGTTCGCGCTGGGTCATCTCGAAAGCGCGAATTGTTTCTGTATCGAACTTATTTATCGCGAGATGCAATAAAATAAAATCCAATAAATTATCTAGTTTTAAAATTTTAAGAGAATTAATAGCGGTAACAAACTTATCTACGAACAGCTGGAAATTCGTAACAGACGCGGGTCCACTTAATTTAAGATTCAAGGCTTGATCCAAATAAGTGGATGCGAGGACGCGAGTATCTTGATACCTATCGAGGAGTGACTGAAATATGACAGAGTAGTTTTCAGCACTAGGAGTAACCCCGGCGAATGCAGATTGTGCCTTGGGTGACAGCTTACCTACTAAATAGTACAACCTGTCAGTGTCCGTCAGCGACTTATTGTCATGTACAGTAGTTTTAAAACTCGCATAAAATAAGGGCCAATTTCGAATGTCACCGTCGAAGGACATTAGTTCTATAGGCGGTAACTTAGGCTTTTGGTATGCGAACTCACTACCCTTACACTGCGCAGTCGGGGATTCCGTTAACTGAGATATTACGCGCTTAATAAAACAATACAAGTCTTCAAATGAAGCATAAGCTTGATAGTTAGGCGTAGCCTCCGGAGTAGTAGTCAATAACTCTGTATTATAATCATCTAATACCTTATGAAAGTCTGTACGAATGTTATCGACTGTTGTACAAGCGTTAAGAAAGTATTCTCGCATTGATTCGGAAGTATGAGCGATTTTTGCTCGATCATAAATATTTTGAATACGTTCAAATAGCATTTTTCGCTTGGCTTCTAAAAGCACTAATCGCGGACTAGAAGAGGTAGTGCACTCTTTCTTATCGCCTGCCATACTTATAAGAATAAATAGAATAAATTAACCACACAAAATATAACTGTAGGTAATACGTTTATGTAGGCAACTTGCAGTCCGCAATCGTAAAAATGTATTCAAACAATATTAATTTAGTTGAATAGATACAAATATCCACAAGTAGTGTACCCAAATAATTATAATACGTTATAATAATCTCATATAAGGCGAATAGTTACAACGCAACGAATCCTAATATTTTAAATATGTGGGTAGGATTCGAAGGTCCACCATGTAGATAATGCGATAATTTTTATATTTTGATTTATTTAGTCTAGTGCGTTGTTGAACCACGTTCTGGATTTTCAACGCGATTTGTAGTAGTTATGTAATGTACCTACTACAACCTACGTACGTACTTTATGGACGGATCAATTATAAAGTTGAATATTATAATCCGTCTCGAAGTGACCAAAAAATGTTACAGCGGAATGCGGTTTTGACTTCCTACCTCTGTGAACTATATTTATATTATTTTTCAGTGGACTGTATTTCAGAGGTTTGCTGGTAAATATATATATGAAGAGAAGTTACACACGGGTCAAGGAACAGGCGCTCAAATAAAAGGAAAATGGGACCACGAACCTCGTACCAGCTGCCGCCCGTTGACGTGGCTCCTCACGCCCTTCTCTTCTGCGTTCTTCTAGTGTTCTGCTACTGGTTACACGGCACCGACCACACGATCGCACTGTTCTATAGTTCGTCACCCGCGGGCGGAATAATCACAGTAGCTTTGTAGAAAGTCAATTGCGGTTCACACGACCTCCCTAGGGAGACGTTATTTTGAATCGATGAGAAAACGATTCTTGCACCCTTAGTGCAGCGCACACACCGTCTTGTCACGGTCGCGGTCAAGCGGAGATTAGTTGCGTGTTAGGATATAGGAAGAGGGGATGATTGATCGCCTGTAATGACCCTTTAGTGATATTTTGAAATATAACGTTCGTACGTAGTTTTAAATTATTACGGAAGATGGCGCTAACAGCAATAATGATTTAAGATTTTTATAAAATGATTTTATGTGTTTGTAAACTATGGTAACCATTTAAGTATTTAGAACTCCGCGACCTCTGACGTACCAGTTGAAACGCTCAACCACCAAGCCACGTAGCCACCAATGACCTTTGTCTTGAATGTGATAAGGGTCTTTCTTTGGTAAACTATCGTCGTTTCGGTTACTTGAAAACCTGGTAGAGGTATACTAATACTCCGTGATTATGGCTTTGTCCAAAAATAATAAAGCTAAGAGTGGCGATCGTTAAAGCAGCCATTATAATCTGTTTAGTTAACATTTGGTACAAGTACAAAGTACATCTGGTATACAGATGTTTTGTATATTTAATAAAATGATGTAACCGTTAAGACTTAGCGCGTAGTTAAATCTAAGGACAAGTTTAGGTTATTAAATATTTAAAAAGCATAAATACCTTGCCCCATTGCCATCCATTGCCACAGTGTGCGGGCGCATCGATTTCGATAACTACCCGTATGCCGCGAATCTGTGCAAATTTAATCAGCTCCTTTACTTGTGCCGCTGAGTAAACTTCTTTCGCTGAATATGCACCGTACCTTAAAAAAAACTTCATATTACTACTAAAGTAACAAACAAGCATACGGCCCAGCTGATGATAAGTGGTTACCAATGGCAGAGGAGTCAATGGATGTATCAATGGCAGAGGAGTCAATGGATGTATGAGGGGCCCACCAAAATCTTCGGGATTCAAGCTAACTTCAACTGCAAGTACCACCTGCTGTAACTAGCTACCACCAACGGACAAGGTTCTATGGTAGGCATTTGTCTCAGGGTTAGGGGGTAAGACGGCAGTCGCTTCCGTAAAAGACAATATTAACCAAAATGGAACGGCAGAGTAGGAGAGTGAACCCCGGGCTCCAAGGTAAAACAAAATTACAATTGGATTGGCGCTCGAAAGACGTTGACTGTTTTCTAAGATTTACAGACAATTGTTCTGATTCTGAGTAGACTTTGTGCCCTTTAATTACAATTAACATTGCCACTGCGTTGCCACACAGAAAGTAAAAAGATTTAATAAGATAAACTTGTAGATTCGTACCTTGTAAACTGCGGCACTCTAGTAGACTCCAAAGGAAAGCTCTGTGAATCTGTGACGTGCCAATGGAAGACGTTCATTTTATTAGCAGCCATGCCTATTATTGTCCTCTTTATGTCAGTCATCGGGATGAAGTGCCGGCTGGTATCCAGCAGTAATCCTCTATGTTTGTAGACTGGGCCATCGCGGATCCTTGCACCAGCGACAAGTTGGAGACCGCATTTCTTATTGTTGGAGTATTCGGACCTATCTGGAGCTACCAGTTGGGTGAATGTTTCTAGAGCGTGGCGAGCTCCGTACACTGTCTCGGCGACAACATATACTGTTATTTTATCATCTGTAATAGACGAAAAGCTGGGTGTGTACTTGGTTTAATGATATTATAATTAAAAATATAGGTTGGTAAAATTAAGTATCTTTTGCTTTTACAATGACTTTTATGTATACTAGACTGGCTATTCATAACAAAAAAATTGGTATAGATTTTTGGATGCCACAGAAAACAACTTTGGCGCCACTTTTGATAAACTATCTATAGCTATCACAACTAATTATATCGATACTCGATATATATCATATGCCTTTGTATCGATATGGTAACCATCGTATTAATATCGTATTGGATTTTTAAAAAAAATTCGGTATGCTTGCTGTTTTTGAGCCAAATGTATTGGCACGAGATGATGGCAAGAGACCGGACGGCATGTCATTAATACCATGAAAAATGGGGATATGATACCAAGGGATGCAACATTCATCAACACCATTGTTCTTACCCATATAGCCAGCAAGGCTGGCTGTGGTGGTGCTGTTTCTGCTGCTTCTGTAGAGACTCAAATGCCGCAGATACTAGAATCTCATTGGTGATTACAAATTTGTGCTGTTTGGAGTCAAAACTTTAGGGTCATGGGGTCCGAGTGCTCGCTGGTTTTTTTTTAGTATAGAGAATAAGCAACATAGGAAAATACTGAAGTACGGCCGTTTCGTACTTAGACTGGAAGTCGACGAAAGGCTCGGAGAACCAGGAGGAATAAGCATTGCCATACAATGTGGCAGAGCGATTTTGAAGTTTCGACCTGTGTGGGGACAGGGGTGATATTTCGGATGAACGTCCACATACACGCTTCCTTGCTCTTCGGAACCGGACTTCGGATTTTAATGAAAATTTGGTACAAAAATAGACTAGATTTTGGAATAGGACATAAGCTGCCTATTGTTTTTGTAAATGGCATGTAGGGGTGGATATAAGGGATGAAATTTTGTGTGCGAGTTCATCATTATCAAGGATAAAATAAAGAATAAAGAACTCTGTTGTGGACTGTCTGTTACGCCATCATGCGTATACCACTGAACAGATTTTGACGAAATTTGTAAGAGGTGGACTAGAGCTTGCGAAAGGACATAGGTTATGTGGGCGCGACAGCCAACATTGAAGTGGCCGGAGCCGCAGATATCAGCTTTTGTAGCTTTAAATAGGCGGTACAATACGATATTTTTGATTCGATACTCCCGGCGAAGCGATACGACACAGTTTGTATCTATACAAAGTCGTGTATCTATACAAAATATCGGCATATCGCAATGAGGTGTAACAATACACTAAAATATCGATACGTATCGGGCATCGATACCACAAAGTATATTAAACTTAATTTGTACGATTCACCTGACATCTGTAAAGTAGTGTAAGGGCGCCAGAATTATGAATCTATATGGAGGCGTCCCGTATCCTTCCCCCGTTTCCGGCTCACCCCCGAAGTGTGACACACTTTTTGTTCTGAACTGCTTGTCTAGAGTATACATAGAAGTCATTGATATTCTACTAATATAATATAATTTGGCTTTGTAATAATTTTACTGATAATTAGATTTACATTTTACTAATAAATACTTCTTTTTACTGATAATTATATTTACATTTTACTAATAAATACTTCATTTGGTGCATTTGAGGAAGAATTTGATCGGATTTGTTTTCGGCTACAGAGAGAAATTGCGCGCATCAAGAGATACTTCAAAATTCGGTACAAATTAACGCTTAGAGTTAAAACCCACAAAGAAAAATATCACAGGTACCTATTTTAACTTAAGTATTTGTTACCGCAGAATCGACCGAATAAATAACTTTATTCTTATCAGCACAAACCTTTAGACACTACATCGAGCGTGTACTGTTCGTCAGTGCCCCAATGGAGAGTCACATCGGGAGACTTGACGGTGATGAGGACAACTACGGGAGTCTCAACTATCTCCGTTACTTCACCTCCGCACTCTGCCTCGAGATTGGAGCCTGCAACTTGAATCATTGAAGCCAAGATTTCCCTAGCTTCGACTGGCACCTTTTCTATGTCGAATCTGGAAAAAAAAGGGTGAATTATCATCTGACTGTCAAAATAAAACTGTCTGTCAAAGAATACATGATATTCAGTAGTGTTCTGAGTGGGGAGCTGAAATCGCAGCGGGTAAAGTTAGCCTGTCGCTGTGTCAGAAGTGTAATTCATTCCGCTTTGCCGCGGATTCGTAAACCGCCGCCTCCACCGAAAATACGTATCATATGGTGATGATACTGTAGATTGGATCAAGTAAAACTGACCATACACATATTATATTTGCGTGAATTGGACAGCTATACTTGACGGAACAATCGAAATTCAATTGCTTTGGTTTGATCGAGCCGATTGGAATATACCCATGGGACGATAGGCAGCATGGTGTATGGCCACCGTCGGCGTAAATTAAATCAAACGTTAATTTGTCTAATTTCTTCAATGTTCACATTATATTACGATGTCCCATTATCGTGGAATCAAAATCTTGTCAATTTCCAGTGTTATAAAAAAAAATTATAACACTTAAGGCTATCCTTGTTGGAACAGATCTTGCCTAGCTGCCAAATCTTTGATTTATAATACTTCTTTAGGGCCACGGCAAGACGCGACAAAGCTTTCATTATGTAGAGGTAGTATCACCCCATACTCAATTATGTACAGTGATTACAACAAGGCGTTTCAAATATGTTAGGTCCTGTTGTAAAGTTATTGATGGAATTCAGAATTTAAATATAAATTTACACACCTCTTCAAAATTATGATTTGATACTATAATTTGAATTTGAAATTATTTGAATTTGGAACTTCAACCACATAGCATTCGGCCTACGTTTAGCCTTTTTTTTGTACCTATCTAAGTCAGTTAAATCTTCATGTGAAAAAATTACGATTCTTTATCGAACTGTCTTTATTACAAGGGCTCATAATGTTATAGGGGAGACCTATGTCCAGCAGTGGACTAGCATAGGTTGATGATGATGATGATGATGATGATGATGATAATGATGATAATGTTAAAAACACAAGTTCAAGAGATCAGACTATAAGTCAATAATAACTATATCAGCCAATTTGGCTCAGATAAGCTTTTCTGTGTCTACCCACCAGTGTCACGTTAAATCATTTAAAGCAGGGCACTGTTCCATTCAATAGTAGAATTGAACAACAAATATAAATAAAATCTGTCAACATGGTGCAAAAGGATACGTCCCAGTGCAATGACGAGACAATTATACATTTATATAGGGGTATATCCATATATGAGTTCATTGACTCCCATTCTAAAGGTCAACTGCCTCGAACGTTCTGCCACTTAAATGTGCCAATATTTACATATACTGGCGGCGATTGGTGTTAATCGTGGTAAAGCAAATTTGCAGTGGTCGAGACTTTGGCAAATGTTACGTAGGTCAATGAAATGAAATTTGAAAATGGAGCTGTGTAGGTATAATTAAGGTTACTGTTGGGAACACACTAGTAAGTAGATCTTTATTTAATATCATATAATTTGGAGCTACTGGCAATAAATGTATGAAGATCAGAGGTTATGAAGAAATAAATTTGCTAAAGCGTTTGGAGTCCTTGGGAACGATTTTTCAAAATACAAAAAATATTTAAGTTTAGTTTTGGAGCCGTTGGGAGCAAAATCGTGAAGCGGGCAGGAAAAAGCCATTTTACTATTATGTTTGTAGCTACTTAATTGAAAGGTTATTGTTTGCTAACTCCTCATATACCAACTATTACCATCCTGTTGGTGAAAATATTTCAGTCAATCCTAAGATTGTCTGTAAACAATGGCAGGCTTTGTACCTATTTTTTTTTTATCGTGCGGAAATCCCTTCGGATACCCCCCCGCGTGCCAGCGGGGGCGGTTATGTCGGGCTTGAACCGACTAAAACCGCACGCCGTCTCGGGTCTACAGACGCCGGGGTGTAAGGTTGCCCATAGAGCATATCCCTCGCACCCCGACTGACCCTGGGCCATCTCCGGTTTCGAGATGGCCCCCTCGGGTTTGGGAACCACGGTGTCCCCGTCTTGCCCCGGTTTGGGGGAGGGGCGCTAGTCGCCCCACCGTCCCGGCCTGCTTCTGCTGGGGTGTGTGCGTGTCGCCTCTCTAGCCAATCCTCCATGATGGGCCTTACCGCCGCTATTGCGGCGTGCCCTGCGCTTGGTCGCCCAAGTCGTTCCTTCCACTCCACCACGATGGCCTGGCGGAGCTGGGACTGCACGGCCTCGATTTCTCGAGGCTCGGGGTTCCATCCCTGCTCCCACGCCTCCTTTCGCCACTGGTACAGTTGCGAAAGGGCTCTCGCCTCCAGGTCCCATGGCGGAGTTCCGGCAAGGAGACTCGCTGCCTCGAAGGAGAGGCAGGCTTTGTACCTTTTTTTTTTTCTCGTGCGGAAATCCCTTCGGATACCCCCCCGCCGGCTAGCGGGGGCGGTTATGTCGGGCTTGCACCGACTAAAACCGCACGCCGTCTCGGGTCTTCAGACGCCGGGGTGTAAGGTTACCCATAGAGCATATCCCTCGCACCCCGGCTGACCCTGGGCCATCTCACCACTAACAGCATCGCTCATCCTGTCTCCTCTGAAAGCAGAGGAGTACGGAGAGCGATGTGTTCCCGCCACGTTGGGTATTGGCCGACGATCAATGCCAACCCTATGAAGGGGTGAAGGGGAAGCCATTGAACGCCGCCCAGGGTGTACCGGCCGCTCCGATTCCGTTCCCCCCGGACTGCAGCGGGATCGGAATCGGAGCGACACTCGAGGAGGTTACCCAACTCACACCCCAGGCAGGCTTTGTACCTACATTGCAAAGGTCCATTCCATTCCTATCCATTCGTCACAAAGTAAATTTGCCACGAAAAAAGTATGACCTACATTGCAAAGGTTGTTGTACATTCATCACAAAGTAAATTTGCCACGAAAATAGTACTATCGTCACAATTCTAATTTAGGCTATAAATTTGCAATATACTAATTTTGTTTACTGTAAGTTCGTCACATGGTTTTGATCCGCGAATAGCAAAAAAAAATTAAACAAGAAGGAGAATAAAAATATTGTATATTTTTCATAATCACAGTAAGTTTATTATTTTTCTTAGAGCTACATAAAAATCACAGTTCTCAAGGAAATATTTGCCTAAAACTTTACGATAGTAAGATTAACAATAAGAAGATAATTAAATCACAATAATAATATTTTTTAACACTTTTAAAGAATCAGAGATCTCGAGTTGCTGACTTGCCTACAACCTCGTAATTAAAAGGTGCTAGAAATACTTATTTATTGTAAATATGGTGTACTTGCAAATAAAGTATTATTTATGTGTCTATATATTCTAATGGCAGGTTTCATTTTTTTTCAAATCAGCTCATAATATGACATATTTTTGCGTGTCTTTTAACACTTTTAAAATGACTTGCGTATTTTAGAATGAATAGCTATTACAACAGTATCAAATCTATCTGCTTTGGGGTTACGTATTGATTGACTAGATATTAGTACTTATAACACTTTGCTGGACTTTTGATAATAGCTGCATTTTCAAAAGTCCAGCAAAGTGGGTCTGAATGAATTTTATTTTTCAAATGTTTATATAACTTCACAGGCAGGTACTCTGCTTTCAGAGGAGACAGGATGAGCGATGCTGTTAGTGGTGAGATGGCCCAGGGTCAGCCGGGGTGCGAGGGATATGCTCTATGGGTAATCTTACACCCCGGCGTCTGAAGACCCGAGACGGCGTGCGGTTTTAGTCGGTGCAAGCCCGACATAACCGCCCCCGCTGGCCGTCGGGCGGGTATCCGAAGGGATTTCCGCACTATAAAAAAAAAAAAAAAGGTACTTAACTACAAAAAAAGTATTTTTATTGCAATTGCGATAGTAAATAAGTTACAATTACACAAAAATTTTAATACTTTTTTAAAAGTCTTCTCTTTATTATAAGGTTTAATCACTTTAGGCGATTATATACATACTATTATTATTTTCTAGAATTTGCATGAAATAACCTGACAGGAGTTAGTTTGTTTGACATACCTACATCTATTTTCTGCGACAGTCACATTATTCCCTGTGTGTGACATAAGATAATATGAAAGAAGGTACAATCATATACAGTGAATATCTTAAAACTTAAGCTACAAAGGTAAAATTCGGTTCATTAATAATTAAGGGTGAATGCCCCCATCTGTGAATACTAACGGTGTCTCGACCTACGATCTCGGGATCATTTATTTGACAGTCGTGAACGCCAACTTCGGTCATAGCACATTACACACCGCCCACTTGTGCTGTTTTATTGTGCGGATCATCGCTTTATGGCATATCTCCTTTCGTGTACAACAGAGTATTATGCATTTAAAATATGGTTAGAAGTATATTTTTGCTCTTTATGTGTCTTTATTATATAGTTATCCCACGTTAGTATTAAATATTATTTTAACCGATGAGACCAAGGTGATTTTTCTTCAATTATATTTCGCCATGGTGTCGAATACAATATAGCCGTTCATTGATATAAATAAAAACAATACTGCAACTTCATTACTCCTATGGACTTTAGTCCTATTCCATTACTACTTGACGTTGTGGTTGAATAGCAGCATTTTGAACGGTGTGTGGCACACGTCTGTTATTGGCAGAATCTTCGGCGATTATTTCCTATTCCTTGTATAAATAAATATTTTATACGCTCTACATACAAAATTGTTTTTGATTGGTATTTTGCCATAATATAGTGTATGACACTCTAAACCAAAAGTAGTGTATGACACTCTAAACAAAAAACTTCACACGTTTTTCTTATTTGTGAATCCGACAAATGTAGAGCACTTCTTCATTATGTAGTAGAGAAGAGAACTCATTACAATAGTATATTTGCTGGTAACAGGTGGAGCCGTCTGTCACCCTAGCAGAAGCAAGCGGCCGCGCTCTGTGCGCCCCAAAAGAGGGTGCCTTCTTTACGGGGATAAGACGGACACACCGTGGTTCCCAAACCAGAGGTACTCAAAACCGGAGATAGCCCTGAGTCAGCCGGGGTACGAGTTGAAATGACCCTACCACCCACGGCGTCTGAAGACCCGAGAGGGCGTGCAGTTTTAATCGGTTCGAATCCGACAAAACCACCCCCGCTGGCCGGTTGGCCATCGTTGGAGTTATTTCGGTAAACACGAAATACTACTGTACTATTCATTTCCGATATTGAATAATAAATATAAACTAGTCAAAATTCGATACCCTATAAGTACTTTGCCTAATGATGTTATGATGAGTGTCTATAGAAAATTCAGTTATCTTTAATTGAATCAAACATTGTTGCTTGAAAACGGAAGTATAGCAGGTTATTGGTAATGATATATCATAATGATTATGTACCTACCTACCTATTTAATATTTTACACAGCAAGTGTAATCTTCTTTGACATACTTATATAAATATACCTACATATAAAATGCTATGTATCTATATACATACATAACACTTTATCTCCTCGTTATTACAACCTACTAATTGAACAGTAGTTACTCACATGCAATAAAAGAGCCCACATATATTGCACAAATGGTGGCCTTGCCGCTAATATGTAACCAATTGATGGATTGGCTACATTATAAGATTCTAAAACTTGGATAAAAATGTTATAGGTACCTAACACTATACTTTATCTATATTGTATTTTAAACAACATATTCTGTTATAAACTTCGGCAGTGCAGCGATAGCGAGCTGACCATAAGCGACAAAGTGCTCTGTTTAAATCGGCACGGGGCGGGGTCTTGAACGAGTCAGTGAGCCTATTATCGTCAACCAGAGATTGATGATATTATATATCGCCCCTTACTAGTACATCGGATCGATATTGTCTATGACCCGTGTATGTTTATTTACTTGAGTTTCCAATATTTCACCACTGTACCTGTTTAGGATGCTCTGCCATGACTGACACGCATATGCATCCGTGATATGGCATTTGTAACTGTAACCAATCAATCAATTTATGTTATGTTTGTTACATGGCCTTATTCGGTGTTGGATTGATTCAGGATGGGACAGATTCGTATAATGTGGTACAATTAATGCTAACATTTAGCATAAGTACAAGGGTAAGATGCCTTAATCCGACGTACAATAAGATTATATTATTATACAATCAACAGTTTCGAAATATCGGAAACACAAGAAAAACTATAAATATGTTAAATATCCTGATTGCACATCCGTTACCTCTTCGGCAATAAACGGGTGTGGATATTGTAAGTGCCTATATATGAAAAAAAAACCAGGCCATAATATCTTTTCTATCTAACAGCGTGTCTATTATACATACAGCGGTATCTAGAAGTGGTTTCGGGATATAATTAGAACAGAGTCTGTCAAACTCTTGGATGGCACCCAGCACACGAAAATATTTATTCTGGTAAGCCCTTCCTATACAGTGTTGTGGGCAGAGATCGTTTAAGAATTTCCTAACACATAATGATATTTAGTAAAATTGTGAAGTAGAATATGTAGTCGTAAACTATAAATTATTATGCTATTGTCATAAATAAAGACAATTTCTCTTTAGACAATTCACTTCTTTATGTTTGAAACAATAACACAAATTATAGCTTGGAATGTACAGAATTTTAATTAGGTTTTAAAGAGTCGCTGGTTCTGGCATTTTGAAAACATTATGAGGACATAACTTTACGATAATTTTATCCGTTTACTGGGCACGTAATTACTAATTATTAGTAATTACGTGCCCAGTAGATGACGAACGGTGGAAAAAAAAAAAATAGCCTCCTAAATATTTATGGGTACAAATAAATCTTTATCTTCGAAGGTAAAATGGAAATTCGTATCTGTAAATAAATGCATAGACTTCTTTTACATGATACAGGTATGAAAGAAAATGATTGAGAGTACAATACTAACAAAACCAGTTAATCACTTTTTTCCTTTTTTTAATGAATATTTTGGTGGCCTTCTTTCTGTAAACTCCACATAGGTACACTACTAACAGCTTCATACCATCAGGCGGAGTGAAATACTATTGATGTAGCCTATATTATTAAAAATCAGTTTTACTGACTTCGAAAGGCTTCATTCTTTTTCTTAGAGATATTATTGTATCCAATCGCTTTAACTGTTCAGTTTCTATGTCAAAAAATAGCATTAAATGCCTGCATAGAGTTTAATTTAACCTTCATAAAAGTTGTTTACTATTAAAAATTACCGTCATTCCGACAACCGTGGGAACTAGACAACCTATTGTTATGTCGTATGGTCGGTGTATAGAAGTCATATAGAAGTTTACAATCGCAAAACGTATATAAGTCTACAATGATCTTCATAAATTGGTTGATGTAATGGCTTTTATATGTTGTGAAAACTGGGGAAACTTATAAATATTTGCCTAAGTATTGTCACAGGCGGTGGACAGGCTTTTCCTCGTACGGCTAGGTAAAATCGACGTTAATTAGACACCTAAAACAGTATTCTGTATTTTTACGTTTAGGGCGACTGCCAGAGGTTAAGCCATAAAAATTGACTGGCAAAACACCGCGACGCCGTGCCGTTCGAATCCGATACTACGAGAAAGAAAGATTCTATAAGAATTCAAAGATTCCTAAATGGACCCCTCTAATTTTTTTTTTGTATTTAGGACACGTCAATTTGACTTCACCTCGCCTGATGGTAAGCTGAAGGTAAAGTCTCAGGAAAGAGGGTCACCATTACATATACGTACCATGTTAACAATGGTGGCACTCAGCTTGACGGCTTCATCAGATGAGGATTGTGGTCGCAGCACTCGTGACACCCACCGGTGCCACTAGTGCTGCGACCACAATCCCCCTGCCCGGCTATGGACTTGCTGACCCCTGAACGCAATCAAACCGAAATTGGATTACTATGGAGGGTTTTTCGCAATCGTGCACAGTGGTACCTACCCGGCCGAATTTTGTGACAAATTTGTGTCATCAAATTTCTACCACCAGTACGTAAATGTGCGAAGGTCAAACTTCGGCAATTACATGACAAAACCAGTAGGTTTTACCTGAGCCACTACTTAGCGGTTCGTTTTTAAGGTTCCGTTGCCAAATGGCAAAACGGAACCCTTAAAGATTCGTCATGTCAGTCTGTCCGTCCGTATGTCACAGCCACTTTTTTCCGAAAATTTAAGAACTATGCTGTTGAAACTTGGTAAGTAGATGTATTCTGTGAACCGCATTAAGATTTTCGCACAAAAATAGAAAAAAACAATAAATTTTGGGGGCAATAAATAAATACTTAGAACTGAAACTCAACATTTTTTTTTCATCTAACCTATACGTGTGAGGTATCTATGGATAGGTCTTCAAAAATGATATTGAGGTTTCTAGTATAATTTTTCTCTAAACTGAATCGTTTGCGCGAGAGATACTTCCAAACTGGTAAAATGTGTGTCCCACAGGGAGGGCCTGTAACTTCTAAAATAAGAGAATGATAAAACTAAAAAAAATATGTAATGTACATTACCATGTAAACTTTCACCGAAAATTGGTTTGAACAAGATCTAGTAGGTAGTTTTTTTTAATACGTCATAAATCATAAAACGCAATTTACCTTTCATTCAATCAACTCATTTATAAAATTTAAAAAAATGCTTTATTATGTTACTTACTGCTACGGAACCCTTCATGGGCGAGTCCGACTCGCACTTGGCCGCTTTTTTATATAAGTAGTTGTTTTATGAATTGATCAATAAAATCAGTTAAAGGATAAGACAAACGTCAGTATTGTGTAGTTAAAATGAGGCCAAGTTTATACATAAATAGACCGGCAAAAGGATAGGCAAACATATTACAGCCCTATTATCTCAAAATACATATAAGCTTGTTATGGCCGTGAACCTCACTACCAGGTATGATGAGACCGTTTTATTAAAACGTATATAACCAAACAATCTCTATGATGTGCCTGGACTAAAAGTGAGAAGTAGATGTGAAATGAAGTCCTACATTACATATTTGCATTACATGAATAATACCGTATCCATCCCACAGATTACTTATTCAATCTAAACTAGCTTCAGGTAATAAAAATCTGGGGTGTGTGTTGGGTAACCTCCTCGAGTGTCGCTCCGATTCCGATCCCGCTGCAGTCCGGGGGGAACGGAATCGGAGCGGCCGGTACACCCTGGGCGGCGGTCAATGGCTTCCCCTTCACCCCTTCATAGGGTTGGCATTGATCGTCGGCCAATACCCAACGTGGCGGGAACACATCGCTCTCCGTACTCCTCTGCTTTCAGAGGAGACAGGATGAGCGATGCTGTTAGTGGTGAGATGGCCCAGGGTCAGCCGGGGTGCGAGGGATATGCTCTATGGGTAACCTTACACCCCGGCGTCTGAGGACCCGAGACGGCGTGCGGTTTTAGTCGGTGCAAGCCCGACATAACCGCCCCCGCTGGCCGGCGGGGGGGTATCCGAAGGGATTTCCGCACGATAAAAAAAAAAAAAAAAAAAAGGTAATAAAAATCTCAAATCAGCAATGACCTGCCTGTTAATCTTTTGATGCCATACATACTACCATATTATGTAGTCATACTACTAACAATGAAGTTTTTATAGGTAACAATAGTAGTGCAGTTTATAGATGATTATTGCTGATAAGAATTGCAGTGTATGAGACACCGCTAAGATCTTCGGGGCCGGCCAAACTCACCTGCAACCCGGAACACGTGCTCTTTGACGGACGAAGCTCTGGTACAGGACTTTTTCTCGGGGTTGGAGAGTCAGGCGGTAATCATTCTCATAAAATTAAATATATTGTTATATAGGGTAAGGAGGAGTAGAAGAGCGGACCCCGGGCTTCAAAGTGCAAGCTTTGGATGCAACCAGGATTGGTGCTCGGATGAAGACGAGAAAATTGCAAATTATGTATCAACTAGCTGTTGCCCGTAGCTTCACCCGCGAGAAATTCTAATCCCGTTCCCGCTACCCATGGGACACTATTCTACCACCGCAACCTATATAAAATACACAATTCCACCGTACATTATTTAGTTATATCTCAAAGGGCAGGCTTTTGGTTGAATGCTGACAGACGGCTTAATTTTAATAATTATATTTTAGAAAGTGTATGCAAAAAATTTATAAATTATATACTAAAATCTTCCTCGAGAACCACTGTATCCATTGGTAAAAACAGCATGAAATTTGGTGAAGTAATTTTCAAGATTATCGCGAACAGAGAGATAGACAGACGCGACGGAGGACTTTGTTTAATAATATGTAGTGATATTGATGTAGTGATGGTTGTATTTGCAAGTAATGGTTGAAGTCTACAGTGTGGATTATCTATGGATTCATATGTCTGCAGTCTATGTTTTGTCATGGGATTGTCAGTTACACACAGCAGTCAATGCACTGGTAGATACGTTATCTCAATATCGCGATTACAAAAGCGTACTGCGTCATATGACTGTAGACATACTTTGTTCTCGTTCATACTCACTGCTTTACTCTTGAGGTTGGAGAGTCAGGCAGCAGTCACTCCCGTAAAAACCAAACAAACAAAACTAAAAAAAGTATGAGAGCGGGATCCGGGCTCCAAAGTTTGGAGGCAACCGGTATGCATTGGCGCTCGGATGAAGAAAAAGGCTTATTCTACCAACTAAAATTTTAAATGATAAGTATGAAAACTACTTCATACTCATCAAATGAGCAATACTAGGGGTATAATTTGGTTTACAAAACTAAAATACTTATTTCATTCATTCCCTGTGGTGGAAAGTTATAGGAAATTTGTATTTAGTCCTTACCTACGTGAAATAGTACCGAGAGGAACGATTATTTCGTGATTCGTCTATCACCACCTTTCGTGAAAATGTCACTCGCGTTTATACTGAGGCGTACCGGTACGCGTACGTTGACTCGTGGGTGACATCCATGCGCTCGAGTTGATGACGCAACGCGATGTCACTCGAGTTAAGAATAGATAGACGGTCGCGAGACACCTGTGTTACTGTATCTCTGCTCTACGACAACAACAACATAAGTTGTAGATAAACGAGGCAGTCTATTAAACGAGTTATTAATGATAATTTATATCCGTTTAGTTTGTTGAAAATTTGAGAGATAGTTGGGTGCTATATTTAAAAATACTACAACGAAGAAACCCAGTTTCGAGCTTTTCACTGGTACTTATCGTCTACTAACGCCAAAGAGTCCTTCGGCGTTTCATGCTACGGTATGAATAGCCGAAGTATAAAAAGTTTATTGTGCGATTTATACCTTGGTTCGAAACACCCAATTCCAGAAAAATCTTTGGGCGATTCGAACCTTGGTAAACTCGTGGCTTGGGACGCCTAAGGACCTGACAAATCTGACGATTCAAAATTCACCAATTAGGTAGATATAAAAAAAACATTATTTTGATCTCCGGTAAGGGGAGCTTCGGGGACCACCTGCATCGGATCAGGAAGGAGCCAACGCCTGAGTGTCATCACTGCGACTCGAGCGAGGACTCAGGGCGGCACACGCTGGCGGACTGCCCGGCGTGGGAGGCGCCGAGGCGTGACCTCGTGGCAGCCATCGGGGTGGGAGTCCTCTCGCTCGGCAGCATGATTGAGCCCGGGAGAGATTTAGAACTCTCCTGGCCCGCCGAGCCCGCAACATGCTCGCCGCGCGTCGCAGGCGACTCAGGCGCCGAAGGTCGCTTAACGACCTCCGTCCTCCATGAGCGCAGGCCTGGGGGTGGCAGGTGAGGCCGCCTGTCACCCCAGCACAAGCAGGCCGGCACGGTGAGGCGACTAGCGCCCCTCCCTCAAACCGGGGCAAGACGGGGACACCGTGCTTCCCAAACCCGAGGGGGCCATCTCGAAACCGGAGATGGCCCAGGGTCAGTCGGGGTACGAGGGATATGCTCTATGGGCAACCTTACACCCCGGCGTCTTAAGACCCGAGACGGCGTGCGGTTTTAGTCGGTTCAAGTCCGACATAACCGCCCCCGCTGGCCGGCGGGGGGGGGGTAAAAAAAGAGGTATATTGATAATCAGTTAAAATTTAAAGTAAAATTGGAAAAGTTGGAAATAGATTAGTAACAACAGCTTTTGCCTGTTCTTTAATCGCATCGGGAGTTAAATTAATATCCATGTCACTGGAATCACTTTCCGAAACCATTTTTAACCACAATTAACATAAGGTATTTATTTATACTGAATCTCGTTTTCCCGCTAATTATTTAGCAAACATAAATTGTTTTTTTTATTCTGAAAAAAATAGTTATAATTCACGTACATATGTACTGCCTACATTAGAAAAGTTTTGAAAATCGAATCTATTGGTTACATTGTAATCAAGTTGGTCACGAGGTATGCATCTAAGCGGCCATGTAAAAAAAAAAGCGTCATGATATCAAGGCATTATGACGTAACTTAATTATCATGGACTCCATGGCAAAACTTAAAATGTAAAAAAATACTTTCCAACATAGGGATTTAATAAGCTACTTCCCACCCGGCTATCTATCTACCCATGAAAATTATACTTTCCGAGCAGGAGAGATGAAAAAATATTTATGTCATCATCAACGTCATCATAGTGTTGTTCCCGGTTGCATCCGAAGCTTTTATTTTGAAGGACCGCTTACACCTTCTCTTGGTTTGTTCTCCTGTTTAAGTACATAATGGTTTAATGCAATTTTTTGAAGTGTATACACATGTATGGTACTCTGAATTCCAAACTAGGTATAAAGACCTGTATTTTGGAATTCAGTGATTTACTGAAAACTTTAGCATAACAACAATATTATAGTACTAAGATTTAATAGACTTTTAATAGTAGTGATGTTTAAATATTATTATTATTAATGAGGTTTTCTGTTTCACCGTAATTTGAGTTTTGTAGCCAGCTAAAATTTTGCCTTTACGTCCAATTTTTTTAATGGAATTGGAAGTTGTCGTGTAGAAAAAGTAGTACTGTTAGTTTGGCTTATACGACTTTTATGGAAGCTATAGCGACAGCTATCTGATTTCCTAACTGCAAGAGGAAAGCCTACGCCGCAGAAACTCGTCCGTCATTCAGCAGGTGAGGTTGGATTGGGCTCCTTATATCATGCTGGGCTCCGTACACCATAATCACTAATGTGATAAACAAATTCGTTGCGAGTCTCACTCATCCGATAGAGCTCACCTGGGATATTTTCTTGCTATTTCGAGTCTCAGTGTGGTGCTTATATCTTAATACGTACTATTATTCTGCTGTGGAATTCTTATTTTTGCAATGTATAATCAAGTGTCCCACAAGTTCAACAAACAAAAAAGATACAAATAAAAAATACCACCTGTTTTCCGGAACTGGCTTCAATAACTTACTACTAACTAGATTACCACGGCAGAATAATTCATGAATAATTATATTAATTGGTTCATTAAGAAACTCAACTCATTGAATCGGTGTCAAATGACCCAGAAGCTAATAGAATATAGATTCATCCAAGATATCCAGATCTGTTTGCAAAAACAGTTGTTTTAAATTTCGATTACCAGTATTCTTTTAAAAAAAATACTAATCTTTTAGATCGGTAAAAGGTTTTATTTAATATATGATAGAATATCTGATAGTTCTGTTGTTAGCGAAGAGTTTTTTGTTAAATAATAAGCATTTGCGATCATAGGTAACGTTACTAAAATACTCCCAGAATAGTATAGTTGACAAACTCTACTATTCTGGGAATATGTAGCCTTCGGCAAAATGAATGTAACTGTAACATTTGGATTTATTTACTGCACTAGAATATGTACCTATATAATTTCGAGTTTGATATTATAAGTTGTCATAATATGCTCTCAATGTTCAGAAGTATGGGACTCTTGCAATGCAACATGCTTAATTGAGAAATGAAATAATAGTAGGTACATAGCTTACGTAGTTTACTCTTCACAAATAATAGAATCATCATCATCCGCGTGCCAATACCGGGTGTATCCAATGCTTGCACCTTCCGAGATTCCCTCTCCTATTCCTTTCCTTATGTATTGGTTTATCTTCGCTTTCACGCGAGCGACTGCCATCTAACTCCCCCAACCCCGAGAGGAAACCTTAGGCCAGACCCTCGTCCATCAATCAGGAGGCCTATCGTTTTGTTTATTATTATTACTCCTTGTAATAAAGCGAATATTACAAGACAATGATATTATGCACATACTTTTTTTATTTGTACATAATTGAAAGCAAATCAAAAGCGGTTATTACGCAACTAATCAAACATGGTAAGAATAAAAGGAACTGTTTTCTGCTATTGGAAAAATTACACTCCGCTACTGAATGTCGAAGTTTAAAATGTCGACGTATGTTAGTTCTAAAGTACAGGATCTCGATGTACGCCAGTTCGAAAGTTCACTGCAGCGAAGTATGCAGTTTTTTTTTAACCACCTTTTTATTGTGTGTCTCGTGATATTGTTTTATCAAATTTTCATACGTCGGCCTTGCATACTTCGCTGCAGTGAACTTTCGAACTGGCGTACATCGAGATCCTGTACTTTAGAACTAACATACGTCGACATTTTAAACTTCGACATTCAGTAGCGGAGTCGAAAAATTAGCATACTTATTGCTTCAAAATTTCATTGAAGTAAAATATCTTGTTGTTTTTCTATAGAACTTGGTTGGAAATAAACGAACTGTGAATGATTTTTCCGGCTCAACCAGTGTGGTTACATCACAATGGTGTAGACAAGAATATACCCGCTTTCCTTCCTCAAACGCATTCAACTAAAACATTGCTTTCTTGTGGATTTATGTAGTGACTATGAGTATACATGAAAACTATTTGCTAAATTCGTTACTACGGTCAACAGTTGTGAACGGCTCTACCGTTTAGGATGAACTATTGTTTGTGTATTCGTAATTGTCCGGACAAGATTCATATAAATAATATAAGCGTAATCGAAAATCATTTTCTTGAGTTAACGAGGCCTAAGTTAGTCTGCAAATTGTGTTTGACTCGCTAATCAACCTCTTTCCACAATAACACAGTGCAGAACATAAAACGCTATGGTAGTCGCTAGTAAACATACTTTTTAGGCCCATACGTACTAATTCAATCTCTGAATGTATTACCGTGTTTGATTGGCCGTTACATAGGTTGGTAATGTATTATGTTAGTTTTGATTCTATAGAAATAGTTGCCTATTTCGATAAAATCATTTGTTATTTTTTATATTATGTACCTACCTACATGTCATTGTATATTTGCCAATTCATGCGTACCAAATCATAAAGAACAGCTAATTATTATATTTTAAAATACTGATACTAAGTATATACAGAATGGAATTTTGTAATGCCACCTGGAGGGAAAGTACTCTTAATACTGCAGATACAAAACTTTACTCAAAAATAAAACATTCCTTTATTTTTGAATAGAAAGCAAACTGCATTCAAAGATTTTCGAAAATTCTCTTCCACACCCGGGAATCGAATCGGCTAAAATCTAAAAAAAATATACCCTGTACTTTTATTGCATCGATCGTTAGGGTCAATTATAAGGATGAAATGAAAATCTCGCGTGTATGAGGTAATTTAAATATGGAATGTTAGATTAAAATTTGAAAATTAGATTGTCATAGTTGTTATTTACATTTGATTGTTTTTACAACTCATTTCACATTTTGTCTCACGGTGAAAATGGCTTATCAAGAACAGTTTGATTTAATGGAAGCTTATTTTTTAAATAACAAAAATGTGAATCTAGCTCTGCGATGGTATGGAGAGAGATATCAAGACCGACAGGCACCAACTCGGTTCGTATTGAAAAGAATTGTAGAAAATTTAAAGAATACGGGTGGTTTCAAGAAGAGACGGCAAACTATTCAGCAAAACTATTTCGATTTTGAACTAGATGTTTTAACATACTTTGAATTATTTCCAAAGGCTTCAAGTAGAGATGCTGCCGATGAATTAGGAACAACCCACACTCGCGTACATAAAGTGCTAAAAAAGTATAAGTATAAATGCTATCGTGAAGGTCGGTTGGTGCAAAAATTGCATATCGTGAGAGACGATACAATTTTGTGAAAACATGCTTGGAGAAATTGACCGAAACCCTAATTTTTTGAGTAACATTGTATGGTCTGACGAAACCAACTTCAGCAATAATGGCATGTACAATCGCCGCAATAACCATTATTGGCCTCGAGTGAATCCTGTTCGTGTTCATGAAACTAACAATTAAGTAAGATTTTCTTTCAACGTTTGGTGCGGAATTATGAGACATAATGTAGTGTTAGTCCACGTGTACGAAGGTCATTTAAACACTGTCAAGTATATTGAAATACTGGATCTCTTAAGAAACGAGTTAAATGGTTTCCCTGAGGAAGAGCGACACCAAATAATTCTATAGCAAGATGGTGCTCCAGCACATAATAGCAGAATCACTACTGCCTACATTAATAACCATTTTAATACCTGGATTGGTACAAACGGCACAATCAGATGGCCTGCGAGATCGCCAGATCTCACCCCATTAGATTTTTTTTGTGGGTATATGTAAAAAATCAAATTTACAAGAAATCTTATGCGAATGACAACGAGTTGAGAGTTGAAGTTCAGAATACGATTTATAATATTCACCACAACACTTTATTAAAGGTTACTAGAAATGAATTCGTTAAAAGAATAAATTTGTGTATCCAAGAGAATGGAGCCCATTTCGAGCAACTAATTAGTTAGTTTACCATTTTTTGTAAATAATTAAATTAATTTAAGATTTCCTAGTTTTCCTTTCATTTAATTTATCATGTTTGTTAGAGAGATTTCATCCTTATAATTGACCCTAACGATCGATGCAATAAAAGTACAGGGTATATATTTTTCAGATTTTAGCCGGTTCGATTCCGGGATGTGGAAGAGAATTTTCGAAAATCTTTGAATGCAGTTTGCTTTCTATTCAAAAATAAAGGAATGTTTCCTTTGAGTAAAATTTTCTATCTGCAGTATTAAGAGTACTTTCCCTCCAGGTGGCATTGCAAAATTCCACCCTGTATAGGTATCAGTTTAAGGTTCTGTTTACTTAATACTTTTTAGAAAATAATATACATAACATAACTTTACGCCTGTATCCCCGAAGGGGTAGGCAGACGATTAGTTATGTTTAGGTCCCAATGTAATAGGGGATGAGTCTATTGCCGTCTACCGGGCACATTACCAATCGAGCGATACGTAACATTTTTAATACAAATAATAGAAAAGGTACAACCAACAAAAACATGAGATAAACAAGTTTAAAGTTTTTTAAGGGTTTTTGGCTGGAAATAGCTGGAGTTTGTTGATTTTTGGAACTTAATATAACCATATAAGACTGAGTTCAATGACCAAACCATACTAACCAGTATGGAAAAAAAAAATTCCTAACTCTCTACTAAACACACATTGTTCATTACTGTCTGAAACATGTGCTTAAATGTTACAGTCATTCATTTAAAAGTCCACATGAATATGTGCATACCTACACGCGTAAGGCCTAAGTAGGTATCAGACATACTCGTAGCATATGTCCTAAGCGAGGCCGCGATATTGGCCAAAGTCCGCCGGTAACCCTGGGGTTATCCGTTCGAGGGCAGACTTCTAGGCTATGTATGAATATTAATTAAATAAGCTGTTAAGAATAATAGAATACATTGCGTCGAACTCAACAGTTCCCAAACCTTTCCGCATAGGCGATGACTTGGTCAAGCGCACGGACCAGGTTAAGTACCTTTTTATTTTATTTTTCGTGCGGAAATCCCTTCGAATACCCCCCGCCGGCCAGCGGGGGCGGTTATGTCGGGCTTGAACCGGGATTTACTTCACGCGATTGATGACATCGATAACAACGTCAAGGCAGTCATTGCAGCTACTTAGGCCAAGTGGCGTGAGATGACTGGTGCCATTTAATTTGTAACCCCAAAATGCTGGTTAGGTTGAAAGGGCAGGTTTATAAAATCAACATTGTTCTTTTACACGGGTGCGAAGCGTGGCCATTGCATGAACATCACAAGTAGAAACTGCGTGTCACGGAGATGAATATGCTCCAGTAGATGTGTAGAGTCACGCGCAAATATCGTGTGAGGAACGCCCGCATCCACAGACTTCATATCCGAGACATCGCAGATAAAATGCAGGAGTGTCGCCTTCACTGGTGCCGTAACGTTTTGCTGCAACCTCCAGGTTACGTGGATAGCAAATGTCTGGCTATGCCTCTTCCGCCAGGTCGCGATGGGAAGGGGAAACCCAAGAAGGGCTGGTTTGAAGTCGTAAGGGATGCCATGCGTACCAATGATCTCACTACCATGGATGCCGAACATCATGCGAAGTGTAGAAGAAAAATCAGGAAAGAAGACCCTGGGCTCCGAGCTGTAGCCTCGGATGCAATCGGGACACAACGCTAAGACAATGATGATGAAGCCATGAGTGAGGCAGGAGTGGAGTACGGGATGCAGAGACTTGTTTGCCTCACATTAATAAAACGACCATATGGTCGTTACTTTACTTTACTTACTTACTGTACTTCAAGAAAAACTAAAAATATGGGGCGAAACAGGAATTTAAATTAACACAAGCGAATATTCGCTTGTGTTAATTATATTCGCTTGTGTTAATTTAAATTCCTGTTTCGCCCCATATTTTTAGTTTTTCTTGAAGTACAGTAAGTAAAAAACGGTATTAAGTATCATGAATTATTCGTACCTTGCCTTCAACCTAAATATATTATGATCTTTACAAATAAATAAAAGTAAAGTGTCTGTTTGTTATATAATCTAACAGATTTAACTTATGAATTTATACACGATACTTATAACAAAAAAAATCAATTTTTAAAATTTTTGTCGGTCTGGCTGTCTGTCTGTCTTTTTGTCGGTTTGAAAGAGGAAATCTCTGGAACGGCTGAGCCGATTTTGACGAGGCTTTCACTGGCAGATAGGTAATGTTACAAGATGTAACATAGGCTCCTTTTATTTTCCAGCTCCGCCAGGCCATCGTGGTGGAGTGGAAGGAACGACTTGGGCGACCAAGCGCAGGGCACGTCGCAATAGCGGCGGTAAGGCCCATCATGGAGGATTGGCTAGAGAGGCGACACGGAAGCCTCTCGTACCGACTGACGCAGGTGATCTCCGGGAAGGGGTGCTTCGGGGACCACCTGCATCGGATCAGGAAGGAGCCAACGCCTGAGTGTCATCACTGCGACGCGAGTGAGGACTCAGGGCTGCACACGCTGACGGACTGCCCGGCGTGGGAGGCGCCGAGGCGTGACCTCGTGGCAGCCATCGGGGTGGGAGTCCTCTCGCTCGGCAGCATGATTGCTGCAATGGTGCGGAGCGCGAGCGCGTGGGCCGCCGCCACCTCCTTCTGCGAGCATGTAATGCTCGCGAAGGAGATGGCGGAGCGCGCCTGGGAGAGATTTAGAACTCTCCCGGCCCGCCAAGCCCGCAACTTGCTCGCCACGCGTCGCAGGCGACTCAGGCGCCGGAGGTCGCTTAACGACCTCCGTCCTCCATGAGCGCAGGCCTGGGGGTGACCGTGCGGAAATCCCTTCGGATACCCCCCGCCGGCCAGCGGGGGCGGTCATGTCGGGCTTGAACCGACTAAAACCGCACGCCGTCTCGGGTCTTCAGACACCAGGGTGTAAAGTTGCCCATAGAGCATATCCCTCCTACCTACGTTACCGGGTATGATAAATATGGTATATCATTGTACGAGCGTGTAATAAATTCCCACAACCGATGACGTCACGCAAGCCATTTATATCTACCGGCAAAGTTGAACGTAGACTAGACTGAAGTAGGAGCAGGAGAACTTGTGCACTCCACCAGTTAGGCGACTCAGACGTCGAAGGTCGTCGAAGGTCACCCTAGCAGATATCAAAAAAGGTGTTGTTGACCTCTCGCGGTATCTTGATAGGTATTTTAAATCTTACGTCGGAACTCTAACTAAGGCTTATGACTTACCTGAAATAATGAGGGTGTATTTTAACCAATTGCATGCTCAAGGCAGCCGTTACTGGCTTGGGCCATAGACTGCCGAATCTGCCGCATACTGTTCTGCAGATGTCCAAGCCGCTAAATATGAAGGTAGAAGCGTTGACTGGGGGCTCAGGTTCCTCTGAGCGCTGACAGCCCAATTCGGGAACACATTTGTACACCCATTCTGGCCTGGCAACAAAAATTTTATCATAAAGACATCCATAAAATAAGTTGACATTTTTGTAACTTAGTGACCACTGAAATTATAAGTGTTTTTACTTGACTAATAACTCATACGAAGTCAACGCAATCTTTCACACACGGATGGTTTAATTAATCAACACACGCACACAACCAAAGGGCCAATACTCGTAATATAAAGATGTTCAAGATTTAGTCTCAATCCCAAAATGTTGTTGAAAATATTGAAAATTTTGTTAAAGACATTTGGGAGATCGAGACTAGATTGAGATTGTATTTTGAATATCTTTTTATTACGAGAATTGGACCACAGATTTTCTTTAAATCTCGTTGGGTAACTTTGACTATTTGTGCTATTGTCTACCTTATTTTTTTTTTTTTTATCGTGCGGAAATCCCTTCGGATACCCCCCCGCCGGCCAGCGGGGGCGGTTATGTCGGGCTTGCACCGACTAAAACCGCACGCCGTCTCGGGTCTTCAGACGCCGGGGTGTAAGGTTACCCATAGAGCATATCCCTCGCACCCCGGCTGACCCTGGGCCATCTCACCACTAACAGCATCGCTCATCCTGTCTCCTCTGAAAGCAGAGGAGTACGGAGAGCGATGTGTTCCCGCCACGTTGGGTATTGGCCGACGATCAATGCCAACCCTATGAAGGGGTGAAGGGGAAGCCATTGACCGCCGCCCAGGGTGTACCGGCCGCTCCGATTCCGTTCCCCCCGGACTGCAGCGGGATCGGAATCGGAGCGACACTCGAGGAGGTTACCCAACACACACCCCTGTGCTATTGTCTACCTTTTTTTTTTTTTTTTATCGTGCGGAAATCCCTTCGGATACCCCCCCGCGTGCCAGCGGGGGCGGTTATGTCGGGCTTGAACTGACTAAAACCGCACGCCGTCTCGGGTCTACAGACGCCGGGGTGTAAGGTTGCCCATAGAGCATATCCCTCGCACCCCGACTGACCCTATGGGCCATCTCCGGTTTCGAGATGGCCCCCTCGGGTTTGGGAACCACGGTGTCCCCATCTTGCCCCGGTTTGGGGGTGGGGCGCTAGTCGCCCCACCGTCCCGGCCTGCTTCTGCTGGGGTGACAGGTGGCCTCACCCGCCACCCCCAGGCCTGCGCTCATGGAGGACGGAGGTCGTTAAGCGACCTCCGGCGCCTGAGCAAGTTGCGGGCTCGGCGGACCGGGAGAGTTCTAAGTCTCTCCCGGGCGCGCTCCGCCACCTCCTTCGCGAGCATTACATGCTCGCAGAAGGAGGCAGCGGCGGCCCACGCGCTCGCGCTCCGTACCATTGCCGCAATCATGCTGCCGAGCGAGAGGACTCCCACCCCGATGGCTGCCACGAGGTCACGCCTCGGCGCCTCCCACGCCGGGCAGTCCGCCAGCGTGTGCAGCCCTGAGTCCTCGCTCGCGTCGCAGTGATGACACTCAGGCGTTGGCTCCTTCCTGATCCGATGCAGGTGTTCCCCGAAGCACCCCTTCCCGGAGATCACCTGCGTCAGTCGGTAGGAGAGGCTTCCGTGTCGCCTCTCCAGCCAATCCTCCATGATGGCCCTTATCGCCGCTATTGCGGCGTGCCCTGCGCTTGGTCGCCCAAGTCGTTCCTTCCACTCCACCACGATGGCCTGGCGGAGCTGGGACTGCACGACCTCGATTTCTCGAGGCTCGGGGTTCCATCCCTGCTCCCGCGCCTCCTTTCGCCACTGGTACAGCTTCCAGGTCCCATGGCGGAGTTCCGGCAAGGAGACTCGCCGCCTCGAAGGAGATCGTGCGGTACCCTCGGATGACCCTGATGGCCAGAACCCGCTGCGGAGCGCGCAGCATCTGCACAGTTCTGGTCCTCAGGGCCTCCGCCCATATTGGGCACCCATACAGGGCCATGGACCACACGATCCCCACGTAGAGTCTCCTGCGTGCTATTGTGGGTTCACGTCGGTAGTGTAATGGCCAGGACTCGAACCCGGGACCTCTCGATCATAGGGTCAACTCCTTAACTACTAAGCTACCGACGCTTCAAAGATCCAAAGACCTTGGGTGGGTCCTAAAATACACCCATTCTGGCGTGATTGAAAACAAACATCCATCCATTGATCAAAATATACTTATAATAGATGTAGTAGTTAGTATATAATAAGTAGTAGAAAGAAATTAAAATCAATTTTACACCTCGTCTTCTCACCTATGGAGAATAATAAAATATTAATAAAAGTAATCATAATACACTTACTCATTAGCTCTCCGCACATAATCTTCAATTATACTGTTTTCATGGCACTGAACTAAATTGACAACTGTGAGGAGCAGAACCACCCATCTGCTCGCCATGACTACCTGCAACACACAAACAGGTAAAGCTTACATGAAAGTAACAAGTAAAACACGATACAATAGGATTAACAAAAGCGAATGTCTCAAACACCGTTTCCCGTGGATGTTTGCACACCTGTCTACATTACACCTTATCCAGTAGGCAGTCAAAATTGAAATAAGTTTATTAATTCAGGCAATTCCAATGAGTGTCAAATCCATGATAATACTGTAATGTGAAAGTAACTCTGTATGTTACGCTTTCAAACGCCTAAACCACTGATTTTGATGAAATTTGGCACAGAGGTGGACTAAAGCTCGGACAAGGACATAGGCTACCTTTACACAAAGGCTTGGCGGGGTTCATAAACTTCATCATTCAACGTTCGACATCGCCATGAAATTTTGTATTATTATAGGCATTTGATAATAAATAAATATGCAATACACAGAGTGTTTTAGAAATTTCGACCTGTGGGAAGGTCCCCTAGATTATAGTTCGTATTGACGTCCAGGCGCTATAAACGATATTCACGCAGGCGGTGCTGCAACAGCTCGTTTTTACTCGTTCACTTTATGTATGTAGCAGTCATCTGGTTAAATTATCCAGTTAATTGGACGTCTAGGCCGTTATTAGCATAAAGAACAATTAGCCAAGTATTTGAGTGAAACTTAACGAGATGGCTGAACGTCATGTAGTCATTTAGTTAGTTAGACTTTACATAGTACATACTTCCTTTCAGTTAACTATTTCATTCCTTTGAAGTTGTTCGTTCTGGGTAAAGTGATGATCTCACCATTAGATGCACTATGTCACCTTTACTTTGTTCTGGACCATTAACAGTCGTCGTGAAATAATTATCTTTATTAATGTCAAGATAACATTTTAAACCATATCCCACTTATGAAATAATACACTAGGTACACTTCATTTACAGGTATTCTATTACAGGAATTTATCATTAGCAGAGTTTCAAGAATAACACTTTTCATTTAACACGCTGTATATTCTTTGAAGTTCGAAACACAACTACTGTTTTTATTATGTTATTGGTCCTAACTCATAACATTAACTGATATGATAAATCTATTACGTCATGTCTGTACTGCGACAGACAATTCCATATCAATAAGCTGTTTTGACTATTAAATAAACATTAAGTACCGTCGAGTTTTGTTGAATTTTTACTATGTCATGCCATAGGAAACACATTTTCATCAATTTATTGAAATGTTGACATTGCACTTGTAACGTTTACGATTGTCAAACAACTGTCACACTTCTTTACCAATGGAATTGGCAGATACCACTTGTTTACAATTTCCGGTACTATTGACATGGCCGTACTTCAAAATGTCTTCGATCTGATTTATATACGTACCTTCACTGGGTTGCCCATTCACCCTCGCCCTCATAGATCTATTCCGTCAATCTTCTTTCGTCCGTCCTCTCTACGTGTCCGAACCATCTAAGTACTACCACTATACTACAATGTTCCCCTATCAGGCTGTTCACCACTTGTTCTATTTTAATATCACGGGATTATAGGATCTACAGGAAACCGCAGTTAAATGACATCATTTATTAATAATCCTTTATTTACTTGGAGCTGTACCGGGGTAAATAATAGGTACAATAGGTAAATATTAAAATTAATTAAAATTAAATAACATTTATTATATAAAGCAGTGGACTAGCATAGGTTGATGATGATGATGATGACATAAATAAATGTTGATAGGTATTTAGCTATCAAGTGACTAAAAGGTAAACAATTTAGGACAAACTTTTTGAATAAGTTCTTCGATGGATACCTTTATATTGACTAAAATAACAAACTAGGCTCAACATTTTCTGATAGTAGGACTACGTTGCGGGATTAAAAAATGTATAGTCACGCCTGTAAATTCCCAAATAGTAGGCAGCGGTGTATTATTTTCGAATTTGGTCACATCACATAAAGTAATTTTTTTAATAAGCATTATTCAGTACAGCTGAATAAAACGATAATTCTATAAAAATGCATCAGCTAAAAAAATTAACAAGCAATGAATATTGGTATAAAGTCGCCGGTCGTTGACCCCGGTGACGCGCGGGTTCAGCGACCGGTGTCATTTAGCTATCTAACACGATGGAGTGTGAATAATAATAATAAAAATTCTAAAAAAATATTTAAAACATGAGCATAAAAAACATTTACGAATGTACGAATTAAACTGATAGAAAAATAAATCGCATACCTATATACCCATATCTTTAGTACAATCGCCTGTATTCATTTTTGAGAGCGTTTCCTAACACCCGGTATAAGCCGTAATAAATTATGATTAATCAATCATCAGTCATTCATAAGTCGATTGATATTAGGAAATATTTTTTATTACGGATGTAAAAAATATATTTCACCTTTGTGACGTCATCTTCGTCGTCATCATCACAGCGTTAGTCCCGGTTGCATGCAAAGACCGTGTGCCCGTCCAACACCGAGGGGGAAGCCTGCGCCAGAATCTCAAGTGTACTGACTTGTAGGTGCAGTTTCAATTTCGATACACTTTTCATACACGGCAAGTATTTCTGTAGATTTAGTCACGCAAGTTAGACGACTACACAGACAGCCACGTACCGCGCATCAATTGGTTCCCACGGTGCCTATCGATCTTTATCAAGCTTTCGCAGTTGGTTACATTAGCGCTTCGTCCCATACGCACTTGGTCCCATTCGTGTTTAGTCATGTAGCTGGGTAGGTTTATGAACCAAAGTGGGTGTTTTATGAAAAATGAACAAAAAAATATTTGTTGATTTTTTATTTTTCCATACTAAAGTGGGTCCAAATCCAACCCACTTTGGTACATAAGCCTACATCTTCCCTTACAAACTATCCAACGTACTACTATGGACTTGCCTGCGCTTCTAATGACGACTTTCTCTCCACAATGGATCGGTGCGGGCCGTTCCGCGTCCGTTCGCAGAATTACGCACCGTGAAAAACCGCATTTATTATACTGTTTCAACACCCGCAACGATGTTTATCAATTATACAGATAAACATGATCAATAATCTATGACAAGAGATTTTGATATAGTTTAGTAATCTTATCTGAAACGACGACGATGCGAAAAACATATTATAATAAGAACTAGGTACGATGGAATGGGTTTATGTTAGAGAATTAATAAAAACAATACCCAGTAGTTTGCAGCGCTATTTAACAATAAAAATGTTTTTTTTTATACCACAACAGCAAGTTACAGTCGCGTACCTCCTACCCGCCGAGCAGCGGGGGCGGTTATGTTACCTCCTACCTACCTTTTTTTTTTTTTTTTTTTATCGTGCGGAAATCCCTTCGGATACCCCCCCGCGTGCCAGCGGGGGCGGTTATGTCGGGCTTGAACCGACTAAAACCGCACGCCGTCTCGGGTCTACAGACGCCGGGGTGTAAGGTTGCCCATAGAGCATATCCCTCGCACCCCGACTGACCCTGGGCCATCTCCGGTTTCGAGATGGCCCCCTCGGGTTTGGGAACCACGGTGTCCCCGTCTTGCCCCGGTTTGGGGGAGGGGCGCTAGTCGCCCCACCGTCCCGGCCTGCTTCTGCTGGGGTGACAGGTGGCCTCACCCGCCACCCCCAGGCCTGCACCTCCTACCTACCTAATGTTTATTACGCTACTAATGGTGACTGTCTGGTATAACTAACGCTATTAATTTAAATGATTTCATATCTTTACTTAATTTATACTCATTATAACTGACGGCAAACGGAAGATGGGACGGGACGCCCCCCAGTCAGATGGACTGATGACTAGGTGCGGAAAGTTGAGGATAGGGTGCTGTGGCGCACATTGGGAGAGGCCTATGTTACGTCAGTACTATTAATATCTATTCTGTGCCTAAGGAGGGAGATGTCAACAGCATGGTGGACAACTCTGGTGTTGCGAGTGTTTACAGATACCGATAACAGCTTATCATCAGGGAGAGGTGCGTAAGTATGCCTGTTCACCGCCTAAGTACCTAAATATATTGAGAGATTACGACATCATCTACATCTTATTCGCAACGTGAATTCATTCATAAAAATTAAAGACACACTTATTCTTTTTTACGTTAGCAACCTTCACGGTCGTGTGCACAACTAGGTAGACTCATCAAAATTGCACTGCTATAGATTGACTGACATAGGAATGCATAGAAGAGAGAAAAAAACATACGAGGCAATACCATATTCACGATCAGCTGACCTGTTATTTGGTGTTTTTGTGTCGCTACTGTTATAATCGTCGTAATCCTGGCGTATAAGTGCTGCAGTTGTAGTGGGAATAATGCAAGTTTAGTAGGATTAATCCCGCAGTTGACACGTACGGATTCGGAACTCGATTACAGCGCCTGTGCCACTTACGGGTCCTAAAATAGTAATCTTTGAAGGGCTCAGAACCCACTGGTCTCCTTATAAATATAATGAAAAATTTCTTACCAAAAACGAACCTTACGTAAATTATTAAATTACGATTTAATCGATTTAAGAAAACTTCGCGCTCAAATACACCAATAAATGTTAAATATTATCTCTAGATAATATTATGTAATCTGAGTCTCTAGACATTTTTGAGATTTGTATTTTCTTTCATACAAACTTGATTTGAGGTGTTTTTTGTATATTTTTTCATACAAAAGGTTCCTGAAAATAGCAAATACAACAAAAATAATTAGCCAAGCCAAGCAGCCGCAAAAGTAAACTGTAGGACATATATGAATAAAAAATATATCATAAACAGAATTAATTCCACCACTATGGAATGCCTGTAAGTACACAATTAGATCCTGTCGCTTTAATTGCCTACTGTGTGCAAAATCAACTGTAATTTAACGGTTCAATGTCAATAATCAACAACGATATATGCATGTAGGGCTGCTGATCTCTTCGGAAAGTTATTTAAAAATATACATTTGCATAGCAAAATTTAAAAAGCTGTTCATAAACTTCTTTCTCAGTTTAGTCGGTTCAAGCCCGACATAACCGCCCCCGCTGGCCGGTATTCGAAGATGAATTTCGGATGAAGATTTCGAAGATTTTCGATGGATGAAGGACTTCCGCACGAAAAAAAAAGGTATTTAGATCGTGATCGAAGGCTATGCTAAGGAGTTTTCTGCACTTATGTGGAACAAATGAGTACTGAGCAGATGACACACCAAGTAAATAAGGCAGATGTAAGTGGGCAGGCAAGCTGAGGTCAACCTCGCAGAACATACACTGATCAAGGTATTGAAGAAAGGGCAGGTCGAAACCAGCGGGCTTGCATGAAAGGTTTAATGACAGTAGAGGAAGCTTGTGAAGTACGTAAGGACAAAAGTAGATGGCGGGCTGTTGTCTCGGGCAATTCCGGAAGGAAAAAGGCGTGAGTATATGTATGTATTTAGATCGTATGCTCAGTCTTCCATAGTATGTAATAAAAATAGTCATTATAATAACAATAATCTAGTTCGCTGATGCTACAATAGAGCTATATAATTGTACATTTATACTTCTTATAGTTTAGGTCAGCCCTGACTAGTCTGATTTAAATGCAGGTTGGTAAATTTTATCAAATCTCATTCAAAGTACGCTATTTTATCTTTTCTTTTTCATTTAAGCGCCAATCCCGGTTGCATCCAAAACTTGCACTTTGGAGCCCTTGGAACCGTTCTACCACTCCTCCTGCCTATAATTTGGTTTATTTGGCTTTACGTGTGTGACTGCCGTTTGACTCCATAACATCAAAGGCCTGCACCAGGGCCTCGTTCACCAATCATTAAGTGTACCTGTTGGTAGTTAAGGCTTGATCGCGCCTCAAAGATCTTAGTGGGGCTAAATACACCCAAATTACCTATTTTATCATAAAAATGCAATGTTCGACAACCCTACGAGTATGAATATTGACGCGGTCGTCAACTCATTCTCCATATTAGTTGTACATATTGCGTGCCAGCGGAACGGCGGAGAACGTGCTATGCAAAGTCATGCGCTCAGCCCTTCAGATTGTGGAAGAATGGTGCGAAGAACACCGATTATCAGTAAACCCGACAAAAACAGAACTTATCCTTTTCACCAACAAAAGAAAGTTACCAGAACTACAACTACCAAAACTATTTAATACCAAACTAGCCCTAACAACTCAAGTTAAATATCTGGGCATCATACTTGACAATAAGTTGAATTGGACTAGCCACATAAATGCTAAAATGAAAAAGGCCTGCATAACTTTTTGGCAATGCAGAAGACTCGTTGGTAAGAACTGGGGTCTTAACACAAAGATAACACTTTGGCTGTATACGGCAATTATCAGGCCTTCTCTAACCTATGGATCAGTTGTATGGTGGCCCAGAACAGAACTGATCACTGTGAAAGAAAAGCTCCAGAGTCTACAACGCCTAGCGAGTACAGCAGCCACTGGATGCATGAGAACCACTCCATCAGCCGCACTAGAGCACCTCCTAAACCTGAGACCGCTGCATCTAATCATACAGGAGGAGGCCAAGGCAGCAGCCTTAAGACTGAAAAGTAATGGGCTCTGGAAAGAGAATACTGGAACAAAGCATTCAAAAATTCTACAGAGAATCCTAAAGAAGATACCACTTCTTGAGGCGCCCGTAGACAGAATACCATGTCACCACGTCTTCGAAAGGAATTATCATATTCAACTTACTGAAGAAAAAAGAGACAGCTCTGGCGTCAAAGAAGTTAGGATATACACAGACGGCTCTAAAACCACATATGGTACCGGAGCAGGTGTCTTCTCGAATGACCTAAACATCAAAATAACAACCACCCTGGACAAGCTAAGTACAATATTCCAAGCTGAATGTATTGGCATAACGAGAGCAGCGGAGACGATTGCCGCCAGAGACGTCAAAGATCTAGATATAAAGATCATATCAGACAGTGCATCCGTACTCCAAGCTCTGAAAAGCAACACCATAACCTCTGTCCTCATATTGGAATGTCACAATACACTCCAATCCATTGCAAACACAAACAAGGTCACGCTGCAATGGATCAAGGGACACAGCAACTCCCTCGGCAACGACGCAGCCGATGAATTGGCCAAGAGAGGATCAGGGGCAACAGTATATGGACCGGAACCAATACTACCTATACCTCAAGCACAGGTCAAAACTTGGCTGCGGAAAAACACGGAAGAAACCCATCAAAAAGAATGGACAAACATTGAAGGATGCAGGCAAACAAAGAATGCAGTTCCGGTAGCATCAAAAACGTTTAGCCGAAACCTCATTAGATTAAAAAGGGACCAGATCCGCAAGGTCATAGGCATCTTGACCGGTCACTGTCCTCTAAACAAGCATCTATTTACAATAGGTGTGACGGACAGCCCCCTGTGCAGAGGCTGCATGGGGGCAGAAGAAACGCCACAACATGTGCTTACAGAGTGCATGAGCGTGGCCGAACAACGGGCGAAATTCCTCCAGTCACCAACGTCTCTCCGGGAAGCATGTGGAAACCTGAAAAGGCTGCTGGCTTTTTGGGAAGATCTGGGTTGGTTGGAGTGAGAGGTAAGATGCTACGCACAATGGCCCAATCAAGAGGCTAAGTGCGGAACAGCCCAGGTAAACTAACTAAACTAACTAACTGCGTGCCAGCTAACGGAACTGTAGATATATTTATCCGGTTGTTTATTATGAGCTGTATCGGAACCGCACTATACACAACGTTCACAGGGATACTTCCTAACACCCGATGTTGCTTTGATTATATGTGTATCTTGTAGATCTTGTTTTATGAGACAATAAACCTTTTTATTATTATTTGCTCGCGCTATTCTGCGATTCAATTGGGTTAAGCGAGGTGGAATGTACAACATAACGTATTTCGCTAAAAACCTGAACATTTCAATATAGGAGAAACTTAATATCCTGATGATACAACCATGAGCATGACGATGATACATAACTGAAAATTAGAAAATAATTAGAGTACATAGAAGGTATTACATTTTTCATACAATCAGCAATTACCAAATCAGTTAAACCGTACATTATTTGTGGTAAGTTTAGATTAAATTTTACATAAAGTTTTGACAAAATGCCTTTAATCTTCAAACCTGAGCCTCGTAGGAGTCGTAGACAATGGTTAGTCCTACGAGGCTCAGGTTTAAATGGGATATTCAGGTTACATTAAGAATTTTTGATGTATGTATACTTTTTTTTTTCTATGTATGTATACCTTTTTTTTTTTCTTTTTTTTTCGGGCGGAAATCCCTTCGGATACCCCCCCGCCAGTCAGCGGGGGCGGTTATGTCGGGCTTGAACCGACTAAAACCGCACGCCGTCTCGGGTCTACAGACTTCGGGGTGTAAGGTTGCCCGGGGTGTGTATGTATGTATACCTTTTTTTTTTTTTTTTTTTTTTTTTTTTTTTTTTTTTTTTTTTTTTTTTATCGTGCGGAAATCCCTTCGGATACCCCCCCGCCGGCCAGCGGGGGCGGTTATGTCGGGCTAATGGTAATAATACATAATTAAGTTTCGATTGTGAGATTAGTCTGGTCCGGAACTGAGTTTCTCCTTTTAAAACTGCTGTAACTGTAGAATACTGCTTTGTAGCAGTGTCTACACGACATGTACAATGAACATCCTCGTTTTTCTCCATACTTTTAATTGGTGACATGATAAACAAATTAGTCTGCCGAGAATGTGGCAACCGTAGTCCTGTTTTAAAAATATATGGACTGCCAAACGTACGGACAACGGACACTTTAGCCAGAGTCACGGAACTACTATGTCGATTTTGCTAGAATTCTCAATGATAACAATAACAAAAAACCGGCCAAGTGCGAGTCGGACTCGCCCATGAAGGGTTCCGTAGCAGCAAGTAACATAATATAAAAGTTCTTGTAGTTTATGAAATTATACTTTTTATTAATTTTTATATTTGAGTTGACTGAATGAAAGGTAAATTGCGGTTTACGATATCATTTTTGAAGACCTATCCAGAGATACGTAGGTATGGGTTTGATAGGGGTGCGACTGGTTGGATCACCTCCAAGTTTGGTGCACCCTGGGCAACGTGGGCGATGACGCATCATTGATTGCTCCTCTAGAGTAGCTGGTGTCAACGTCAACGACCAAGAGTCTGACCAACCGGCCCTTTTCAGGGCCAGCTGACCCTATTGCACGAGGGGGTCGGGGTATGGCGGGCCTGCAAGGCCCGCGGGGCTGTGGTCGCTCCAGGTACCCCTCTGCTCTTATCAGAGGGGACACTGCGAATGGCCCAGGGTCAGTCGGAGTGCGAGGGATATGCTCCATGGGTAACCTTACACCCCGGCGTCTGTAGACCCGAGACGGCGTGCGGTTTCAGTCGGTTCAAGCAAGACATACCCGCCCCCGCTAACCGGCGGGGGGGTATCCGAAGGGATTTCCGCACAAAAAAATAAAAAAATAAAAAGTATGGGTTTGATAAAAAGATAATGAGTTTCAGTTCTAAGTATCGGGAACCCCAAAATGTATTGTTTTTTTTTTCTATTTTTGTGTGAAAATCGTAATGCGGTTCATATAATACATCTACTTACCAAGTCAACAGCATAATTCGTATAGTTTCAGAAAAAGTGGCTGTGACATACGAACGGACAGAGAGATAGACAGGCATGGCGATGACTATAAGAGTTACGTTTTTTGCCATTTGGCTATGGAACCCTAAAAAACATGGTGGTGTACGGTATACACCGTCTGTTACCAAATCCGTAAGCTAAAAGATTTTTTGTCTACCCTCACATACTCGATATTTTCATTTCATCATACTGTCACATGCAAACTAACGCTGCAGGGAATAGGGACAATATGTATTCTGTAAGCATATCGAGGAACTACACAATAGTTGGCATATAATATTATAAAATTTTGTAGTAATATAATATTGTAGTAATATTAAATAAATAAATAAATAAAATAAATAAATAAAAAAATCATCTTATATGGCCATGGCAGGTGTGTATTACATGACTACCATAATCGCGTTAATTCCCCTAAACAACATAAAACTGCTACATGACATTATAAAAGACTGCACGCCAATAATGCAAAAACTACAAATAAACAAAAACTACAAAAACTACAACCCAACAACTACAAAATAACTTTTAACGCATTTATGTTATTTTTAACCAACTTCGAAAAAATGAGGATGTTTACATTTTTTACTTGATCTGTTGAAATTGTAAACTTGGGTTCTTACTTAGTTGAGTTACGCTACTAATTGTGCTTCCTTCTGCTCCTCAGTTTATGATTTTTAGTTTACTAACAATAAAGATGAGAGAGCTAGAGACTAGTTATTAGTCTAGTCGTTAAAATTACCGGTAAAATGCTTCCCACCTTCATGTTTGCATAGTCATAGCCATCGATTAATAATAAACTCAATGTATCAAAAGAAAAAGAGCAAAACTTGTTCTAGCAACAATCGTTAACCATAGGCGGATAAGAATTACAAGTCAATAGAAAGGCTCTCTCGAATAACGATTTAAATTACCTCTGGAGTGCAAACAAGTAATTTGTACTAAGTAATGTTAAGTTGTTCATTTCGTTACATTTCTTTAGGATAAAATAAATATCTATATATAAATATCTCAACTACCGAATTATACCCAAAATTGTTAACCCCCGACGCAAAAACGACGCGACGGGGTGTTATAAGTTTCACGTGTCTTTGTGTATGTCTGTCTGTGGCATCGTAGCTCCGTAGCTCCCGAACGGATAAACCGGGTTTGCATTATTTATTTTTTGTTTGAGAAGTGAATTAATCGGGAGTATTCTTAACTATGTCGTAGGTTTTTATAAATTTTCAATTTATTTTTTTATGTTATACAAAACATGTCCAACGAGGCACTTCACATTCAACACCATCAATTCTAATGAAACATGATAATATTAAGATTTTATTACTGAAATTACACAACGACCATACCATTATATGATCGTTACAATTACATGCTGGCGCAAAAATTGCACTGCATCTTTTAAGCAGGTGACACTGACGTTTCCTGGGGTATATGGGGTCTTCGGGACCTAAACCAACCACATCTGCTGACACTGGGCTCTAAGTTAAAAATCTCGGATGCCACCGTGATCATTAAGATGACAATGACTTTACCTGCTATTAACTACATTGCTTTTCTGCGATATTACATAGGCACGAAAGAATTTATTATGTCCCGTCACTAACTTATTCGCATTTTTGTAGTCATTGTCAAATTAAATTGTGTCCATAATACTAACATTTAACCAGTTTGCTCTGAAAATTTTTAACTAGCAAGTTACTTCAAAATTTAGCATGTAATCAACCTTGAAACAAGTAATGAGAATAACACTGAATCAGATTTATTTATTTTTGATCAATTCCGCGAGTAGATGATATTTAATAACCGTGACACGTGGAGTTATAATAACAGTTTGATTATATTTGCAGATATTATAATAGTTTTAAATGACGGTCTATTCAAACACCATTATCGCAATACTATAGTTATCGGTTAGAATTATTAACCTCGAATGCCCTGAAAAATTATTTACAATTAAAATAAAATAAAAATAAAAATTGTTGAATTTGATAGTGTATTTTTTGGAGTTATTATATAACTAAAAAAATAGACTATCTTAAACAATACAAACTTATACTTTCCGTACATAGCACCATTTTGTTCAAGTAAGACAAAACAAGAGAGTTTTCATTTGACTTGGGATGTATTTGATTGAGTTTAGGCGAGACGTAGAAAGTGCGAATCGGTTTTTTTACCTTGACTCGTATATAAGCAAGAACTTAATGCCTCGCTCGCTCTACTTAGTCGATTTCGGACGTATTTTTTTCGATGCCGCCCCAGAACTAATAATATCATTATTAGTAGTGGTTTTCTCTGATGATTGTGGTGCTTTACTTCAAACTTTTTGGACTGGCAGTTACGTTCAATCTTAGGAATTAGCGTACTACTACTGTAGGATACAAACTGAACTGCAAAAACTAAATCAAGAGCGTCATCAACTTAGCTTCACGTAAACTCGGAGATACTATGGGTTTTCAAGCGTCCCGAGATATAAGCGTGGACCCACAGGAGTCTATCCCAGGATGAAAAGCCTATGTGCTATTCCAGACTACAATTTATCTCTGTGCCAAATTTCATATAGATGCGTTCGGCCGTGATCAACTAACAAACATCCATCCATCCCTCCAAACTTTCACATTTATAATAGAGGCAAGAAACTTACCATAGCTGATGACAAACCTTATTTTATATTTACAACTATAGGTATTTTATGTAAACTGAGCTCTGGTAAATCTATATACAGTATGAATTACAACTGCGAATGTATCTATTTATATTGTAAGGATGTCGTTAAATGATGAGTGATGACATGTATCAATCGTATACCTAATTGATTGCTATGGTATCTATAATGGTTACAATAACAATCGATTACATGCTTGTGTTATATATTTGGATAAGATCTGCAGGATGAAAGTAGGTAACTTGATAAAAATATAACTACAATATCGGTGGCGGCCAAAGTCCGCCGGCAACCCTGGGGTTATCCTTTCGAGGGCTTACCCGGGGTGCCCGGCAACGGACACTTGGGGAGGACACCGTGCGGTTTTAGTCGAGACACGACATAACCACCCCCGCAGGCCGGCGGGGGGGTATCCGAAGGGATTTCCGCACGTTAAAAAAAAAAAAAAAAAAAAAAAGCCCTTAAAATATCTTTATAACGTTGGACAAGTTTTAGTAAAAAAGTTTTCATACAATGTAAGTCGTTGTATAAAACGTACTGGTGCAGTTTAATAATTGATTTCGGTTCCTATGGAAAGGCAAATCCGTTCAACTAAACTGGGTTAGATTTACACTGATGAACAGGAATCAATGTAAAATTTGAAAAATTTCGCTCGTGGAAAATTTGGAATTGGGAACTATTCGGCGACACCAACTAAACTGTGTTATCACTTATTTGGTTTTAATAAAATAAGTTCATTGAGAAAAACATAAGAATAAATTATTTGTTAATACATAGGTACATTATACATCCAAACTTATGTAAATATACATTTTCATGCTTACATAGATTTGCACTGAGCGAGAATCGAACCCGCACCTCCTGACGTAGTAGTCGAATACACTACCGCCACGCCACGCGCACCACAGAGGTTTTTAAGCAAGATTTACATAAGATGAAAATGTAAATCTTAATTATGTAGAATTATTGTTATAAATACCCAAATATGTAGACATTGGTGTATAAATCAGTATATTGCCCACTAACCAAATAGCATTATGCAAAACTCTTATTATGCGCTATAGGTAGGCACGTATTATGATAATGACGTTTGTGACCTCCAAATTATTTTTCCAGATAGTATAAATCTTACATTAATAAGAATCCGATAGAAATCTGATATTACAGAAATTAATTATTATTAAGTTTAATAATGAAGTACCTACCTATAATTATTCTTAATATCTGGGTGACCTAAGTGGTGTCTTTTTGAAGTTTTCTAAAAATGAAACCTAGGTATATCGATGCATCGCCTGCGAAACCTCCATTATACTAAATTTCATGAAAATCGTTGAAGCCGAGATATATCCTAGGTATATATACCTACACATACATTGCTAGCCTCTTTTAGTACGAACAGGGTTTAACAGATATAATTGTAGGTACCTTTTTTTTCATGCGGAAATCCCTTCGCATACCCCCCGCCGGCCAGCGGGGGCGGTTATGTCGGGCTTGAACCGACTAAAACCGCACGCCGTCTCGGGTCTAAAGGGGTGTAAGGTTGCCCATATAGAGCATATCCCTCGCACCCTGAAGTAATTGTAGGTACCTACCGAGCTACAAAAACGGTACCATACTCAGGTATTAAAATATAATATACCGAATAAAGCAAAGGCAAAGTAACAATAAAATATTAAATTAATAATAAACTTCAACAATAGAACATTCAGAGTTAGACTTTCTCTTTCGGCCTGATTGCTACAGTGTGACTTCTAAGTGAGTACCAACTTTTGCCAACCGAAATACTTTCTTTGAATACATACTTATACATTTTTTTAATGAACAACTTATTCTTGAATTGTCACTGTGAAACAACGACTTTTATGTGTATGAACTATAAAAGTGTGTCATTACACTCAAATACATGTTGATGATAATCTAATCTTAACAAAACGGTATCGAACACTAAACTTTGTAAACATAGCCTAGTTTTTTAAATGTAATCACGAATCAGTATGAGCCAGCAAGGTACTTACGCTTATGGTAATCAAGTCGGCGCTCACTTCGAATGGAAGCTGCCAATTATTTCACGGTCACTTGTTATGGAAACACTTACAAAAGTTCACGTAGTAGAGATACACCTTATTCACCGTTTTCTTAGTTTAAAATCATTAGGTAACTAAAAAGTACACTATGAACTACATATGTAACAACTTAGTTTTACTTTTCGCATAAATGCGCCTCAGCTGCGAACAAAACCGGACCGGGTTTTTGTCGTTTTGTTTATTCTACACTTTATATTTCATTTTATTTTTATACGATATGAACGTAGGATGTGTTCGCGGTACGAAGGTCGCCTGTGCTTTGGCTTCGTTGTTGATTACGGCCGTGTATAAGTTATTTTGTTATTTAATTAATGCCGAGTCTCTCCGGCGCTGTTCGCATTTTGATAAACGCGCGCGTGCGAGTGTAAGGCGCGAACCGCTCTGATTGGCTGTTTGAACGGACACTACGCGCAGTTCATGATTTTGGCGGGAGATTCTGCTTTTAGATGACAGAGCTACCATTCTATTCAAGATGAGGGGACAGGCTGCGTACTTAGTGCCCAGTACTTAGCCGAATTAAGTTCAACTTGCAATCGCAATTTGCAATCTGTAAACTTTACCTATCTCCTTGTTTATTATTTAGTACCTAATAAAGATTGTGAGATTAATTATGCTTTAACCTCTCATATATGAAGTACTTACTTATTTAAGAAGCAAGGCATTTTCAATTTATTTCTAAATCCTATAAGAAAGTTTGTGTCCTATATCTTATTAATCTGAATGAGCACAATACTGCGAAGAGTTATTCCAAATATTGTTTTGTGGATGGTAGGTTCCTATTTTGTACCTATTTGAATATTATTTTTAAGTACCTACTCAAATCATACAATTCTCGTACACGACGACAGTCAAATGAGATGTCATACAGCGCCCATTGTGTTCGTCGGAAGACCATGGAGCGCTAGTGAGATTATTTACCTGATAAGTGGCATTGGAATAAGAAATCGGATCAAAAAGAATGGTAGACATTATTGATAATTATAGTATTAAACGAATACATAAATAGCCCTCCTTGTCTTGACGTCAATCGATCGACACACAAAGCTAACAACAACTACAAAGCTAACAACAACTATTGTAAGGGCCGGCACTGTGCAGTTTTTATGAACTTATATTGGTTATTTAGAAGGTTACTTGCACCTTTAATTTTGTTGCAATGACGTGGTAAAAATACTTCTGTTTACCTATATTATCTAGTACTTACAATATAACTCTGTCATGTCACAATGTTTTCTGCTATTTCAATGATTGAAGTGCCGCCGACATGTATTTGTTACCACGATGTTGCAACTAACGCTAGTTATTTTTAAATCGCAAAAAGTGTTCTGTTATAGATTCATATATATACATTACTACATAACAAATAACAATGCGTGAGATTGCAATTAAATGCAAATGCAATCATGATATTATGACATATTTTATTTTTAACTGACTGAAAAGCTAAGCCGTGACTGCTCAGTCAAGTGACTGCGAATTAAATGGCTGATAACTGATCTAAAAGAAATTGAAAAGAGTTATGTTTTTAGTGAATTCTTTTGATTGCCTTCGTGTGGCGCTTATTAGGACAAACATAGGTACATATTCCTGTGCCAACTTCAATCTGGCAGGGGAGCGCAGAACACATACCTGCTGATGCTGTTAATGTCAAGGTAACGGGCCTTTCTTGCCCATTATCAGGCCAGTGCTCAAAGAGGCCACAGAGCTCAGGTCAACTCCCTAGTCATCTGATCTTCCACGGCACAGGCAATGCCGTTGAGCGAGTTGCGTCGAATGATAACTTTACTCTGCTAATATCATAGATTTAGGCATCTGTTGGTGTTAGCCCTAATCACATCGATGATTGAATATACATATGAGCCGTCGCGTTGTCAAAACACTTCTAATATTTATTTGGAAAGTGTGGATAATGTAGTTGAAAAATATTGTATTTTTTATTTATTATTTTATTTTATTATTTTATTATCTATTTATATTGTTATACGTATCAATAATAAGTATTACAAATAAATCAAGTACAAGTAGATTTGTACTGGCTAAATATGATAATTGTTTAAGTACTTTAATATCTCAGTGATTTAATATGTCAGAGAAAATCAATAGATATCAGAAATATATATGTAAGCCGCCGCAGCCATTAATTAACCAGTTAATTGGACCGATAGGACGCCTAGGCCAAGGACGCCGGCATCCAACGATATATTCAAAAAATGGTGTAATTATTTTGTGTAGGTTCACTAGATCCGATGCTTGAAACTAAAAATTGGTCAATTGATACATAACTCATAAAAAATGTACAT
Source organism: Cybosia mesomella (assembly GCA_946251805.1). Lineage (NCBI taxonomy): Eukaryota > Metazoa > Arthropoda > Insecta > Lepidoptera > Erebidae > Cybosia > Cybosia mesomella. The sequence continues at coordinate 23,263,224 of OX276401.1, forward strand.
AAAAATGTTCTCGCACTACGTTGAACGAATCGCGTACGTCCCGTGAAAATCTCAGCGATTTTGACCTTTTGGCCGTGAGAAAATAATTTCTTTCGGAGAAAATAATATATTTGAACTGTTGAGTTGGACGAATAAATTTATTTCAACGAACTTTCATTTTAAGTCTTACAAAAATGGACTTTTCTGGAGTTACTTATAAAAGTGGGATTTTTTTAGTGGTGGTAATTCCGCCATATTTCTTGACTTTTAGCTCACTAACCTACTAATATATATGTCATTGTTGTTGTTTATTGTCCTCCGAATAACTCGTAAAAGGAAACATTGTAATTGAAACCTTTGTACACTTAATAATAACATTTAGCGTTTAAACATTTAAACAAACAATTCCAATAAACGGATATAAAGTTCATACCGGGCAAATAATTAATCATCATACGAAATACGGTCTGGACGAAGAATATTGGGGTTATGTTGACTATAGTAAGTACAGATATATTTCAGGATATGTAGTATGTTCCGGTAAATAATGCTGGCCTGATGCTCGTATCTTCTCATTATCAAACACTCGTTAGTTCGTACATCCGCAACTCAATTGTTTTCATTGTGTATCAGATATGAGCAAAGATTTTAAGACATGTTTCCAATGATGCAAAGTAAAATGGGATTAGTCGGTTCAAGCCCGACATAACCACCCCCGCTGGCACGCGGGGGTATCCGAAGGGATTTCCGCACAAAAAAAAAAAAAAAAGGTGTTCTTTCAAACTTCATATACGAGTATTTAGTGTCTCTTGTATCACTAAAAAATTTACTTTAGATATTTATCTTTATACATAATTTCAACCATTATCAGTCATTCTTAAAAGATGAAGGTTAGTTATTGTTTAAAGGCTACATTTTGTTCACTGACTTCAGAAAAGGAGGAAGTTTTAGGTATATGTTTTTTTATGTTAATTTGCTTATAGCTTCTTTGTTTTTGAACCGTTCGCTGATTCATTGTTTCAATCATCAATAGTTGAGTAGGTACTTACATTGGCATTGCATTGTAATTTTAAAATACGTAAATAAAGAAAATCCTTAAAAACTAAAAGTAAATGTGTAATTAATGAGGTGTTTTTCTGTTTATACCTTCTTATGACCAAGTACCTAGCCTGGACCTGGACTACAGAAGCACACAATGAAATAAGACTAGCGCCCCCCCCCCCAAAGCGGGGCGAGACGGGGACCCCGTGGTTTCCAAACCCGAGGGGGCCATCTCGAAACCGGAGATGGCCTAGGGTCAGTCGGGGTGCGAGGGAAATGCTTTATGGGCAACCTTACTTGGGGTCTGAAGACCAGAGACGGCGTGCGGTTTTAGTCGGGTCAAGCCCGACATAACAGCCCCCGCTGGCCGTCGGGGGGGGGGGGTTATCCAAAGGGATTTCCGCACAAAAAAAAGGTACCTACTATGTGTGCAGGGCCCTACAAACACCTTCGGGGCCCAAGCCAACCTTACCTCCTATTCGGTGCACCTAAACAACGGATGAGGCTCTGACGCAGGCTTTCCTGTCAGGGTTGCGAGGTCAGATCGCAACTGCTTCCATAAAAGCCTACATACCAATGAAGACCAATAAGCGGACTTCGGGCTCCAAAGTGCCAACTTTGGACACAGCTGCGAAATCGCTAAGTTGGAGGATTATGATGATAGTAAAATGTAACGATGATCTATTAGTGCGACGCAGATATCAACGCCCTCTCCCGAGTAACAATAAAATTCCAACATTGAAAGCATTACAGACACAGTTTAGAGTCTTAAAATAATACCTACTTATTAAAAAAACCGGCCAAGTGCGAGTTGAACTCGCGCACTTACTTACAATTATCTATAAATACGAACGAACAATTCCAATTTTCGGCATTTTTTATTTTTGGAATTTTTTCGCTATTTGTGCTAAGACCTTGCCAAATTTCGTGATTCTAGGTCAAAAGGATAAATAAGTACTTCCGGTTTTCCTAGAATTACAAATTCTGGCTAGAAGCAAGGTTTTACAGTACAAGTAAGGGAAAAAACCGACAAATACAAAAAGTTGAATATTAAGAAAAACATATGTTACTTACAAATTTAAAGGTATATCTAAATTTGCCCATATATTTTAATCATGTTGACTCAGGACCTTGATTTTTATACACCGTATATATATAGCTTCAGTATCTAGCATAAATTTAAATTTCTTCCTGAGGAAATCAGCGGTGACACACGGGCAGACAGACAAGAGAGTGATTTTATAAGGGTTCTTTTTTTACCTTTTGAGGTACGGAACTCTTGAAATGATTAAAAAATACACCAACCGATCGCAAACAATCTGTGCTTGCGGGCTCAAGCCTCTTCCCTTCTTCATCTGTGCGCCAATCCAGGTTGCACTGCAATCCAAGTGACCTGCCGTCTGGCCCCCCAACCCCGAGACAAACCGTCAATCAGAAGGTGAGATTTTCTTCGTAATAGAACACAGCAGTACCACATAATGCTTTTATGTTTCTTCTTATCTATAAAGAACACACTTTAATATGACGAGAACATACTTATCACAGAATTCTCCATAACACCAACGTGTTTTATACACGTGTAAGATAATATGAAAGGTCATACTCGGCAATGGAACAGTACTGATAGATCAATAATAATTAGGTTTGTTTATCTTGAGAAAAACATACATATTACGTAGGTACTTACAGCTACAGATGATGTGTGTGGTTAACTACCACTTTCGTCGTTTGATACATCATCAGTGGGCACAGACGTGTGTGAACGAATTCATATATAAGTTCAATTTTAATTAAAATAATAAAACCGACTCTAAAAACCACTAAAAACAGGCACTGAAAAAAGAAAAATAACTGAATTACAGATTTAATTTGATTCAAAAGACAACAATGCGTGTTAGACTTTTCTGTTGAAGTCGGTGCCAAGCCCGATACACAATGTAAAAATCGTAAGGTGTCGCAAGTTTTACCCGACTGCGCCAGTAGGAGGGTTGTGTTTTTTGAGAGTATGCATGTATGTATTTGGCACGCTCTGCAGCCTGAACGGCTCGATGGACTCTGGAGAGATGGAGAGGTGTCGTTAGATTCGTATTTATTGCGATACTGGGTATATCAAAATTAAAAAAAAACTAAATGGTGGATTTGTGGCGCTAAAATGTAGCTTTAAAGGATGATTTCAAAAATATATATATCATAACTAAAAATAATACAATAAAATTATTATGAAAAAAATCGAAAAGATAATAATACCGAAACAAGTTTGATAGCAGGCGGGACCCATTTGCAAATCATAAACCAAAAGAAAATTAATGTGTAGAAGAGAGGTAAGTACCTACATTGAAAACGAAATAAGTACGTATGCTTCTCAAGGAGAACTATCGATTGATACAAATCCCGTTACCAGATTCCATGGGGCCGGGCCAGACTGACGGACACAAAATGATAGAGATATGACTTTCGATCAAGTAGGTACAATAAATGCACACCATAATAGAATATATCTTGTTGTATCTTGATATTCTATGATAAAAATAATAGAATCAGCAGTATCGTTTGACGCAATACTACCAAACACTTGTCAGCTATATGCAGAAGCAAGCTATGACGTCTGCGGTCTAGGCTGAATTATTTATACTTATTTTAAATTGTTTTATGATCTATGTAAATTAGGTAGATAGAACCTTCTAATGTTTAAAGGATTTGCTATAATATATATTTTTCGTATTGGTATGTTGCCTTATCCTGGGTGTATGAGAGATTATCCACATCTTCGGGTCCCAAGCCAACTTCAACTGCAAGATGGTAGCACACGAGGCTCTGACGCAGGTTGTCGTCGGTTTAGCGGGTGTAGCTATTGCTTCCGCAAAATAAACCAATTATGGACTTGTAGAAGAGTAGACCCGGAGTTCGGCTGATGAAAAGTTATATCATAAAGTTCTAAAACTAAATTATTTTCATGTTTTAAAATTATCCAAAGTCTATTCATAATATACAATAGATGCCAAAATGAATGAACGTTATATCTATTCTAAAATTTAACAATAATCGGTGACCTTGTAGAACAAAGTGCAGTGATTCATTCTATATCCTAACGTTCAACCACAGTTCAACGGTTTGAATATGCAGACGGCTTAACTACATCTCAATTGACTTCAACCCGAGACATGATTTGCTTGAAAGCACCATATCATTAACCTTAATTTTTAGGGTACATCCCAGAGAATATGCGAAAATATTTTCGAGCATAATGTTTTTTTTCCACGCGTATTTTACGTGGGTCGAAAAGATGTGCGTGGCAGCTTTTTGTGAAGGTAAGTAATGGTAAAACACGTAGGTCCCACGGACTCCTCCCTACATTGTACGTACCCACACTATGTACAATTTATTATTAAGTAAAATTATGGCACTAGTTAACGCTCGTAAAGTTCTTCGATAGCTTTAGCACAAGGAGGTTAATGTCTTAAGTAAATAACTTACATAGTAAGTGACCCACATAATGTTCTACAGTTCATTCTAAGTGTTGCCATTCGTGCGACTTTACTCAGACTTTACTGGATATTAAATTTTCTTTGTTTAAGTAGGTACTTACTAAAATATAACAGTAACTCTTAGTAATTATTATCTATAGTTTCAAAAACGAAGAAGAAAATGCTTGTTATAGAATGAATGTAATGTATGGAACTTGTTAAAACGAACTAAGTACAACTCGGTTTTATAGAGTTTTCGGTTTCCTTCTATCGTACGTAGGACTGCCAGTTTGATATCTTTGTACCTAGACTAGTTAAAACCATTTCGGTCTTATTACAAAACACGGTCTAATTGTAAAACCAGGTTTAAATCGTCTTTAGACCATGGTCTAAATAAAGTCATATTACAAAAAGCGTTTTAGGAGTAAACCAAACATTATCTTTGGTCTAAAGATAAACCTGCGTGACCCCTAGTTTAACGTTGGTTTAAAGTGTAATCACAATAATCACATACGTCAAAGTTGTCATTTAAGAATTCTATTATTTAGGTTGTTATTATTCGTACATATTTTTGCTCGTAATGAATATTAACGCAGTTGATGAAATGGATATCAAAGATATTGGACATATCACGCTTACCTACCAGACCTCGTATTAGAGTGAACCCCTTTGTGGAACTATCTGAGGCAGCTTTTAGGCAGTATAGATTTTCCAAACGTTTTGCTATGAGAGTTATTGATTTAATTAGGGATGATTTGGCTCAGGATCCTCGGGGATACCCGGTATCTCCTTTTCTTTTCTTTTTCCATTTTATAATTAATTTTACTATGCAACATACAACTTACAGTAGTAGGTATAAAGTTTCGTAATTCGTTTCCAACAACGCCATAACTATTTAGTAATCTGTGACAACGCGGGAAAACTTCGTTCCGTTTAACATCCATTGATCTTCCAATATTTTAAAACAATGATTGCTAAATAAAGGCATTATAGTGATATTTTATTACTAAATAAAGAATAACTATTTTCCATGAAGTTAAATTTAATGAAAATATATGTTGTAAATATATTTTTCACCAATCTTAGTAAATATTGTTTATTAATGACTTCAGAAAACTTTTGCTTTTGGAGGATATGGAACGTTGCGATCGAATGGTGTCATAATGAACGAACAATACTTGTAGTTATCTGTGGTTTTTATTGAAGCCAAGGTTTAAATCGTGGTACTAAGTAGTCTACGGTTTATTCAGTTTTTGTAATAAGAAGAAGTTTAAACCATGGTCTTGAGATTAAGCCTAGACTTTATAGTTCGGGTTTAAACCAGACTTTATTCCGTTTTCTGTAATAAGACCCTTTGTGTTTACAAAATATTAAAACCATCGCTTCGATTTAACTACTCTAAAAATATATCAAGCTTATTTATTTTCCTCATTTTCACATTTTCCTTGTGAGGCATTTATCCCCCAAGTTGTCAAAATCTGGTAACACTGACTCTAACATTATTAAAAAGAATGTTCATATTAAAATGTCGTTAAAATAGTCAGAACAAATCAAAATATGTACCTAATAGTTAAACCATTTAGTGTATCTAGAGCAGAACATGTTGTGCGATAAGAATTCTGCGTTATATTCTGAATAGAAACCTGTTAACACCATGGCCTCGTAACCCATGGGCGTAGTCAGAAAGGGCTTTGGGGGTTCTAGTGACTTTGGCAGAATCACAACTAGTGCAACTTCTCAATAATGAAAAAAAAATTAATTATAGAATTACATTACCCATGTAACTGGTGTACAACAAAACAAAATTGTGACAAATTGATCATGAATCAAATGATGAACAGTAGATAATTATAAGAAGGAATAACAATGAATGTGAATCTGAACTTCCATCTATATTTATCTAGTATCTGCAACACAGTATCCAGGTTATCAAAACAACAATGGCAACCAAGTTTCCGGATGACCATTTTGTCCTCAATATCCACATCAAACGTATATAAACGTACTTTTCGTACGACAATAGGGATTTCACCTCAAAGCGAAAGCTGCCTTTCACAACAGTGAAAGTCTAAATACGTGAACATGCATATTGCATTGTGCTGCGAGCACACTTGGGTTCTTCTTAGTAGGTAAACACCTAATCCGGGATCTGTGAAGGCAAACATCCACATCACATCTATATAAATAAAAATGCGCCCATGAAGGGTTCCGTAGCAGCAAGTAACATAACAATGTTCTTTATACCATACCTACTCTAAAATAGTTATTTATGCAACTGTGGTATAATGAGGGGTATTAAAACATGAATGTGGGTTTATCACACGAAGCGAAGCTGAGTGTGATAATAGTATCACATGAGTGTTTTAATACCTAATTATACAGTTGCATACAAGACTTTATCTACACCCATGATGTGTCCTCTATAAAGTAGTAAGTAAACAAAACAATTTGCAAAAATAATAGCGAAGAAAAATAGCGGGAATTCGAATTCGAACGAATAAGCTTTAATTTTTTTTTACGGCGCGCCGCCGCCGCTGTGGTGGTGCTATGCAACGCGCGTGAATGACAGTTCTTTTTTTGAAACTCATACAGATTCCACGCATCGGGCGGTAAGAATTTGGCTGTCTGATGAGTAACCCTTTGCGCGGAAGAGATTGAAAAAGCGAAAGGAGTGTTATTATGAAATTTCATACAACATTATAACACCCGTTCGGATGATATTATGGTTATTATGACATTGGATGTATTAATGTTGGCAATAAGCTAACTGTTTCAGAATCTTTTATAGAGGATTTATAGCATGGGTGTAGATAAAGCTTATTTTATTCACGCAAAACAGTGAATAAAAAGGCCTTTTATTCACTGTTTTGTTTTTATTCACTATTTTGGTATTTGAATTTGGAACACAAAAATATATCCGGTCTCTATTTCAATGCTTACACAAACTCCTTGCGCTAAGATTCGAAATTCAAAACTCTATGGTGTAAATAAATTCTCGAGATTTGATTGGTCGATATTTGCGACAAGGAGTTTGGCATTAGATTAATAAATAATTGTATCACAAGTTGACCACTCTAACGATAATAATAAGAAAATTACGCTTAATTTTAGTCATTGCTCTAATTTTAATGTCCATTTCAATTAATGTAATAATTGTTATTTCTTGATAAAATTGCTATTTTCGCTTAAATTATGTCTTTTCTCGTAGTCATGGTATAAAGAATAGTATGCAACTCCTGAATAAAGTACGAATTTATATCGAGGGCCATGAATCACTTGCGTCGTTCAGGATTCTAACAGTTGAATCACTCGCTGCGCTCGTGATTCAATCATTAGAATCCCTCACTTGCTCGTGACTCATCTACGGCCCTCGCTTTAAATCCGTCCTTTATTCACTAGTTGCATAATATACTATTTTTAATTTTTATATTTGAGTTGATTGAATGAAAGGTAAATTGCGGTTTACGATTTATGACGTATTAAAAAAAAACTACTTACTAGATCTCGTTCAAACCAATTTTCGGTGGAAGTTTATATGGTAATGTACATCATATTTTTTTTTTAGTTTTATCATTCTCTTATTTTAGAAGTTACAGGGGGGGGGGAGACACATTTTGCCACTGTGGAAGTGTCTCTCGCGCAAACTATTAAGTTTAGAAAAAAATTATATTAGAAACCTCAATATTATTTTTGAAGACCTATCCATAAATAAACGACACGTATGGGTTTGATGAAAAAAAAATTTTTGAGTTTCAGTTGTAAGTATTCCCCATACTTACAACTGAAACTCAAAAATTTTTTTGACCCCCAAACCCCCAAAATTTAATGTTTTTTTCTATTTTTGTGTGAAAATCTTAATGCGGTTCACAGAACACATCTAGTTATTAAATTTCAACAGCATAGTTCTTATAGTTTCGGAAAAAAGTGGCTGTGACATACGGACGGACAGACAGACAGACATGACGATTCTATAAGGGTTCCGTTTTTTGCCATTTAGCAACGGAACCCTAAAAATGAATGTACGCTCATAACTTCCAGACGACTGCACCAAATTGAATAATTCTTCTAGGTCTATAATGCCGGGGTGCAAGGAGACATTCACGAAATAAATTCAGCTGACAAGGGAACCCTTATAACTTGATGCTGATGTCAAACGAAGTTTACCGGGTCAGCTGGTTTAAAATATTAGTAGGATAGGATTTGCAGACTTTATAATGGATCGACACTTTTGACACTATGGAACATACCACAGACGCACACCTACAAAGTAGTAGTGTAAACCTACTGCTTATAAGCAAAGGTAAATGAAATAGAAAAATATTGTTCATCTGAAATTCACTATCAAACCACAACACTATTCCAGACCTACCATTTAATATGTTCCAGAGCCAGTTTTAGAAAACCACACACTTAAACTGCATTTTGGCCGATTAAACTACACACTATACTGCCGTCCTCAAATTAAAAGGCGGCTAAGTGAAAAAGCAAATTTCGAGCTAGAGCTGAAAAATGAGGGTATATTTTAAAATCTATGCTAGTATTTTCTATAAATCTGCAATTACGTTATCATTTATCAGTTGTTGGATATATTTTTTAGCATTTACGATAATATGGTTATTAATACGATAATATGGTTATAATTATATCGATTATTCCGCACCTGACCCGAAAACCTGACCCGGTCGCGGGTTACATTAGAAACTTGAAAAAAAAAAGTAGTGTTTGTTCCGAACGCAACCCTCTTCCTAACCTGACCCGACGTCTCGTTCCTATCATAACCCGAATTGCGCAGATACATTTAATTACTTGCCTAGCTATTTAATCAAACAGCTTAGAAAATGACTTATTTCTGCATGGTTATATACAAGTTGAGTTCCTGAGACGAGCTCAGCCGAATACAAGGGATTTTCGATTTTGCGTTTGTTTTTTGCGATTTTTTGCGATTTTTTCTTTATCTTGCAATGGTTCACCCCAGCACGAATATATTACCGAAAACAGCAACTCGATAGCTCATCTCCTTCATACCCAAAACCGTGACAGAAAATTGGCAACGACGTCGACGACAACTCGATAGCAATAGGGCTTTTCTAAAGAAAATCCCTAAAAATAACCTTAGTAGTAGGATAGTAGTAGTAAGGAGACTAAATATGAAATACTGATTTGACACATATGTACTTTTTATTTTCAGAAAGATTAGAGAGAATGACCAATCTGCGCAATTCGGGTTATAATAGGAACGAGACGTCGAGTCAGGTTAGGAAGAGGGTTACGTTCGGAACAAATATTACATTTTTTTCAAGTTTCTAACCTAACCCGCGATGGGATCAGGTTCGGAATAATCATATTATATTGCTATATATACGATATTGATAAATATTTGTTTAAAGTTAAAATGTGAAAATTAACCAGATATCACTTAGCCGCCTTTTAGATTGAGGTATAGCAGAACAGACAACGTTTCTGGTATCCATAACACCCAACTAGAGGAGCATGGGTCAATGTGCATCATTTATTTTACCAACTCATACATTTAACAGTATCCCTTATCTATTTATGGCTTTTGTTTATTTTAAACAATTATTCATCTGTCTATCTATCCTACTTCTACTTATTTCCTATACGCGGAAGGTTGTGAGTATGGATGTATGTATGGATGTTTATTACTATTTCATCCAAAAACGGCTTAACGGATCTGGCTGAAATTTGGTATAGGGATGATTATAGTTTGGAATAACAAATAATCTAATTTTATCCCCGGAATAGGTTCCCAATGGGAACCTATGGAACCATGGGAACTTCCCATGGTTCACGCGGGTGGAGTCGCGGGCAACAGATAGTCCTTTAATAAAATGTGAAATTAGTTGTGTCTATACTATGGAGATATTTAACAAAATACTTGGGTTATGTTAAATGAAGGATTCAGATTCTTTTTTTCGTCGGAATTCTTTTCCGTTTATCTGTTTGCCTGCGATAGACGCAAAAACTACTGAAAGAACTTTGATACGGTTTTTCTATTAGAAAGTAATTATTTTAAGCCTGATTAAGAGATCAGGCTTAAAATCTGCCGTATGCTTGATTGCAATGGGTTAAGTAGAAACGGACATATGACCAAAAAACGATAACTGACCTTCGCGCGAGCGTAGCCACGGGCATCAGCTATTACTTAAATAAAATTGGAAGTCATAGCAAAATGGTTTTGAGCTCAAATAAGTTAATATTTGCAATTTGTTACTAGCTGTTCGTGCCCAGGTGGGCGCGCCCACGAGGAAGATGCGTTTTCTAATAGAGCATTAGATTATCGTGGAACAATTGTGTTTAGATGAAGGCCTGTACTACTAAACATCTTTGATTTGGCTATCGGTAAAATTGCAGTTTGGTTTAATTCAGTACGGAGGGCTCTAGTATACCGTGATTTTTAAGCATACTAAACTACCAATTGCCACTTATCAACAGATGGGTAGTGTGCCTATTTGCCTCCGTAATTAAATAAGTTTTCTACTTTTATTTGTGTTACTATCACCTAACACGCCGAGGTTAGAGCTCATCTGAACTATCAGTCACCCCGGCATGCGAGTTGTTATCGAGTGTGCCATCATGTGTTGTCACATAAACAATTAAATAAACAGTGCATTGAAATATTCAAATTGCATCACAACATCTCTACTCGTATGCGCTAGGGGCTACGTGCGACATCGTTCGCGTGGCTAAACTAAAAAGTTGCATACTTGTCTGTTGCCACCCCGCGGGGACAATTGGAACATTTTTCAAATGAATTCCCAGTTGCCCCCCGTTGGTGCAAATTCCCCACTGAGTTAGTGGGAATAACCCGACTCAGAACAATTAGGTTACCTATTTGTGTTGTGTTATGATTTTGTGAATTTTATTGGTAAGTAGTACTTTCGGTGCAATTGCAATTGGTGAAGCGGTTACACTTACATAATGACCTACTAACTACATTACCACAAAATAGATTGAATAATAATTATAGTCTGTGATATTACTGTGAAATTATCAGTATACTGTTACTACAAACCTACCAACTACTTAGCTCATTATTTACTGAATTGACTTTCTTGCCACATCGCTTGGCTGCGCTAGACCCTGGTCTAGTCGGCCTTATGTGATATCCGCCTCTGTTAAAATCGGAACAAAACAAATGACGGAACTTGAACTTCATAAAATGTAAGCAAAAACTGCTCAACACATTTCTTCCTTCCCGATGTGGAAACCAACTTGTGGAACAACCAATTATGCAAAATTTCCTGGGGAAGCAATAGGTACACGCTATATGCCGTTGGAATGGACGAGTGTAATTTTAATCAATAAATCGTGTTGACGATGTCGACATTATTAGATTGACGCTCCCGGAAACTATTAGTATCATGCTTTGTTGTTTCCTGTGCTGAATATGAGTATTACAATTAATAGGATGTGCTATGAATTATGCACAATTTTCTTTAACTTTATGGGACTTGTAGCCCTGGGAGATCAGATTTTTCGGTTCATTCTTTAGTTTTAATAATAGAAACATATTCCATTTAGTCTACGTAATAGGGCCCGAAAATAAAAAAAATCGTGTGAAATTAAAATTACAAAATGTATGAGTGATTCTGAAGATGACGAAAACAAGTAGGTTTTGGTTTGACAGATTATACAGAATACCAAAAAAATTCTTACCCTTCCCTTTCTTTTCGAATTTAAATCACGCGTTTCGATAACGTTGCGTTACTGAATTGGACCCCTAATAAGACGACCTCTTTATGACATAAAGGTGGAGTGTTTGACTGCTACATCGGAGGTCACATGGATTGGATTTTTATGTCCTATGACCTTTATGTCTATTTGCATTGGTATGGGTTTTTCTATGTATAGTTATAGGTAGGTAAAGTAATAATTTATTACATATTAAAATTAAATCTCCGCTGGACTTCTGGACTTCATCAGCGGGGTGCAGTCAAGTAAAAACAATTTTTATATCGTTATCTAAGTAGGTGTGTGGCATAATTTATCTGAATTAACTTATTTATTAATGTTCATACCGACGTAATTAATAAACTACCTACTTCAATTAAATCCATATATTTATACGTAGGTATTTCTTTTTTCATTTGAGGTGAAGCCCGAGGGCTTAAACGGTGAGGTGGGTTTATCAATTTCGAACCGACTGGTGCCCCTTCACTCCTGCCTGTGTTGCCAGTGCCAGGGAATCAAGTACGCCCTAATTATAATACCCGTTAAGATACCCTGGAACACCGAACGACCTTGTGGGCCTGGAGCCCGTATGGAACCAAATCCCATAAATAGAGAGATACGCTACTTATGCCTACTTCTAATAGAGCAACGCACTCAGGGCAAGCCTAGGGGTGTTGTGATGTTAGATATTTACAAGTAAAATAAACCAGATAAAGTAGTTATCTATCTATAAGTATACTATGTGTAAAATCTATACTAATAATATAAAGAGGAAAGGTTTGTATGTAAGTATGTTTGTAACGAATTGGCTCAAAAAGTACTGGACCGATTTAAAAAATTCTTTCACCATTTGAATGCTACATTATCACTGATAGACTATTTTAATTGCAAGAAAAAAATAAGGATCCCTACTAAAACTTAAATAATGTTATCCAAGGAGTAAAAAAATGCCTATAAAATATCTTTCATCGCATACGCTGCGAAAACTATTGATGATAGAACAAAAAAATGTTCCACGATATTAAATAACATATCAATATCTACAAAAATGTCGCGATAGCATGTGTCTAACTATTGTAGTGATGTCACTATAACAACTTTTTAACATCTTAAAATTTAATAGAATATCCGACCAAAATCAGACCAAGTTATTTATACCTTTGCCTTAATCCTCACCTAAATAAATGATTTCTCAGGCAACACTGTTTAAATACCTGTAAATTACTTTTTAGTTTATTAAAATCGGATATTCTATTGGAGAGATATTACGAGTTTAATAAAATTGAAATGAAATTAATTCGCCGCCGCCGCGCCGTGACGCGCCGGAGCGCCGCGCCGGGGCCGGAGTGCAGGAGAGGGGCACATGAGCACATCTATGAAATAGGTAGCCGCGCGGTTCCCAATATGGGCGGTGCTCTGAAGGCCAGAAGTGTGCGGATGCTGCGCGCTCCGCAGCGGGTGATGACCACCAGGGTCATCCGCGGGTACCGCACGATCTCCTTCGAGGCGGCGAGTCTCCTTGCCGGAACTCCGCCATGGGACCTGGAGACGAGAGCCCTTTCGGAACTGTACCAGTGGCGAAAGGAGGCGCGGGAGCAGGGACGGAAACCAGAACCTCGAGAAATCGAGGCAGTGCAGTCCCAGCTCCGCCAGGCCATCGTGGTGGAGTGGAAGGAACGACTTGGGCGACCAAGCGCAGGGCACGCCGCAATAGCGGCGGTTGGGTCCATCATGGAGGATTGGCTAGAGAGGCGACACGGAAGCCTCTCGTACCGACTGACGCAAGTGATCACTGTGACGCGAGCGATTACTCGGGGCTGCACACGCTGGCGGAATGCACGGCGTGTTAGGCGCCAAGGCGTGACCTCGTGGCAGCCATCGGGGATGGGAGTCCTCTCATTCGGCAGCATGATTGCGGCAATGGTGCGGAGAGCGAGCACGTGGGCCGCCACCACCTCCTTCTGCGAGAATGTAATGTTCACAAAGGAGATGGCGAAGCGCGTCCGGGAGAGATGAAGAACTCTCCCGGCCCGCTGAGCCCGCAACATGCTCGCCGCGCGTCGCAGCCGACTCAGGCGCCGGTGGTCGCTTAACTACCTGCGTCCTCCATGAGCGCAGGCCTTTGGCTGGCAGGTGAGGCCGCCTGTCATCCTAGCAGAAGCAGGCCGGGACGGTGGGGCGACTAGCACCCCTCCCACAAACCGGGGCAAGACGGGGACACCGTGGTTTCCAAACCCGAGGTGGCCATCACGAAACCTCATTCGCGTGGTCGGCTCCCTACGCGGCGGCGCGGCGTAACCAAAGTTGAGTAATTTTGAAGAAATATTTTTTGTTTTAGCACGTTTTTAATTCTTTTCAGAACTACTAACTACTAACTTTTGATAATAAGCACTATTATCAAAAATTCTAAGTTCTAAATTTTTCAGAACTACTTATAAATTAGTTTATTCAAACTTTGCTATAAAAAGAAACTAACAATAAGCCTAGAAAAATAAAGTCGCAGCTATCTCAAAATAGTTCCCAAGCGAGATTAGCAAAAATACGTCGTATCGGAGAATCTTCTTCTGAAAATTCAGATCGTCTCACAAGTCAGAGAGAGTAGGTATCGCAGTCGCGAGCCAGAGAATCTAGCGCCGAACGTTCGCAGCGCCTTGCTGAAATCTGGATCAGAATCTCACGAGCAAGCGCAAGGGAGTCGAACGTTGAACACTCATAGCGTCTCGCTGACAATAGAGTTAGAAACTCGCAAACGCGTGCACGGGAATCTAGCGCGGAACGCTCGCAGCGGCTTATGGAACAGAGAGATAGGCAACAGTCGTTAAGAACTAGAACGCGCAAGAGCATTAGCCCATAGTAATAGATCGGCATTCAGCTACGATCCACAAATTGATTATGCTCATCAGAACAGCATTCAAATCGGAGCAATGGATATTTATCCGAAATATTTTGCTAAAAAAGGACTGATGAAACCAACGGTATGTGTAGCGTGTCTGGAAATGTCCTGCATTTACTGTACGTTTATACCAAAATGTTTAAAAAATAAATGTCCACCCGTGCGAAGCCGGGACGGGCCGCTAGTTAAGAATAATTTATAAAATTTCACTGTGGCGTCATCTCTTCACCCGAAGCCGAACTAAAGTAACATACATTTGTCAATCTTATTGATTTGTTGCCATAACGAAAATTTGATGTCCGGATAATATAATCAAATAGCCTTAGCTTAAATTTTTGTAAATTTTACATTTTGCATAAATATTTTAATTAAAATTTTACTTTTCTGATCTATGATAATTTTAAGATTCTTATACATTTATGTGCGTAGTCTTATTAATTTTGTGCGGGTTGTGAAGGTTCGTAACTTCACAATTCACATGCATGAAGTTGATAGAAATGATAGATGGCAACTCGTTGTATCTAGTTAGTCTCGTAATTTTATTCTTGTGCGGTTTTGCGTTTATTTTTTTAATTTCTGTGTGAAATTTTAAGATGTATACTGTTTCTAAAGGACCTAGCAAAATTGTAGCTAAAACTCGACGAGGTAGATATCACCGCAATATCATTCTAAAGAAATTATAATTTGTCAGTGATCATGTGAGATGAGATTCCCCAAACTTTTTTTCATTTCCAGGCATCCCACAGAATCTAGAAAGATTGGACAGCCGTAGAGATCATAATAGAAAGTCTTCAGAATCTGATAACGGAGAAATTGTTAAGTATGTTGTCGTTTTACCTTAGTTTACTTTACACAGTGATCCTAAAAATTTCATCACTGTTTTTACATAACCTATCCAGCCGCTAATCTATTCTTATAAACAGTTTAAAAGATATTTCTAAAACAGATATATGGATTATAATAAAGTTAAGATGAATTTAATTTAACTGAAGTCAACATTATTTATATGAAATAATTTAATATACAGACTTATTGGGCTGGCTTGTTTTTGATATTTCAGCATGCCCAAGCCCATATTTCATTCCAATGGTAAAAAGACAGTACACCAAAGAGTACAGCACCAAGTAATCACACCACAGCATGAGGAAATCATCAGATTCATCAGTGAAAGTGAGTGTCAATATTTGATTACTATTTTAATGTTTGAATCATTTTTAGTATGTAGTAGTTTGGCACAGATGTACAGTAAAACTTCGAGTTTAGTAAGAATAAGTAAAAAAAATAGAAATATTAAGTAAGCTTTACAATAAAAATTGCAAATCGCCAAGTGTGACTAAGTATTTACCAAAAACAATTATAAAATTGAAACAGGTTTATAATTTTATTGTTATTGATATCCACTTTTTTTAAAGGTGCATATTTTTTAAAGATGCAACACTTGAGAGTCCCTCAGGAGCCTGAGAAATTCAGTCTAAAGTTGGAGCACTATCCACTTATTATAAGCTATTGCATAAATTTGTATCAGCCTACCCTGTTGCACTAAATCAGACTCCTCATAGCAATTTCTCAGTTGGTTCGAAATTTCGCACTTTGAAGCCCAGGCTCAACTTTTTGTATTTTACTTCCCAAACTTGAGAGGATACCAGAGCCTCGTCTGTTGTGTAGCAGGTGAGATTGGCTTTTTCCCCAATGGTGTCTATGCCCCGCACACCGAACCATGTTGCACTATATTCACTGTGTTGCACTACTTAGCCCTAAAGATGTAGTGCTATTTTGTATAAAATCATTTATCATTTCAGCTTGGACGCAATCTGCTATGGGAGAGAGCGAACCATCCTCACCAACAAGTACAATTGGTAAGGAAACATTTAAAAATTATGTAGGTTTCACTTAATTATGTCTATCTTTGGCTGATCTTCGGTATAAGAAAGTAGAACCTTGAGAGAAAAGCCTGCAATAGAGCCTCGTCTGTTATTTAGTAGATGCACTGACTTGCAGGTGTGGTTTTCTTGGGCCTCAAAAATTTTGTTAAGATGTCTGTACCTGTACACCATACCCTTTTTAGGGTTCCATTGCCAAATGGTAAAAAATGGAACCCTTGTAGATTCGTCATGTCTGTCTGTCTGTCCGTCCGTATGTCACAGCCACTTTTTTCCGAAACTATAAGAACTATGCTGTTGAAACTTGGTAAGTAGATGTATTCTGTGAACCGCATTAAGATTTTCACACAAAAATAGAAAAAAAAACAATAAATATTGGGGGCTCCCCATACTTAGAACTGAAACTCAACATTTTTTTTTCCTCTAACCCTTACGTGGGAGGTATCTATGGATAGTATCGGACATTCTTAGAAACACATGGTAAATATCCCGTTAACTCTAATACTTATCTATGGATAGGTCTTCAAAAATGATATTCTAAAATAAGAGAATGATAAAACTAAAAAAAGTAAGTATATGATGTACATTAGAATTGTCAACTTCCACCGAAAATTGGTTTGTACAAGATCTAGTAAGTAGTTTTTTTTAATACGTCATAAATCGTTAAACGCAATTTATCTTTCATTCAATCAACTCAAATATAAAATTTAAAAAAATTCATTATTATGTTACCTAATGCTACGGAACCCTTCATGGGCGAGTCCGACTCGCACTTGGCCGCTTTTTTATTTTTGAAGTTATAGCTCTTTTGGCGCGTTAGGGAAAAATTATGTGGGTAAATTTTTACGATGTGAGCGCACACCGTCACGAAAAACCGACACCGGGAAGTTAGCTAGGATACTGAAACCTAGTTAGTCAACATTTTACTTTGAGTACCTAGCTACGTTTGTAGAATTTGAGGCTAGTTGGCGGTATGCATTATTTATTTACATAATGAACTAAAATTATTTTTTTACATTATTATTTACAAACGTAGGATAACGCAAAAGATCATTTTTTTTAAGAAAGATTTATATCTTGTTACGCCAAAGTATAACTTCTTACGTGCGTACATGTACACACACACACACTTTATGTTCACCCAATGCATTGAAATCAATTAATACTGTCCACTTCATCATAACTCATTGTAGAACAATTTTACTCCATAACTGTCCAATCCAATTGGTTTCATTGCCAATTCATTTACTTGCATTGAGGAGCTAACATTTACGTAACTTTACGAGTCGACTACGCAACGATTGTATTGTTCTATTGTCATTTACGTCTCCTGAGATAGATTAAATAACTGTCAAGTTGAATCATTATGAAAATAAAATAGTAAAATCCACGGCGATGTCCATATATTATGTATTGCTAAAAGACAATAACTCTTAATGATGGCTATAATTTGTGCAAGTGTTATTCGCTAGTTTCTTTATTTACTTGCCTAACTAAGCTATAGCAGTGATTGTAAACTGTATTATCGATTTACAAGGTAAAATCAGGACACCATGTAAGGGCCTGCGCTGCGTCGAGTTAATTTCGTGCAGATAATTTACACAATACGACGAATTCATACGATTTGCACGACGCACGACGCCCAAAACCGTATAAATGCACTCGTTGAAGAAGTCCATACGTTTTTTTTTTCGGTGTCAATGGCATGATTCATCTATCAAATATTTGCTCAGTGTGCTACCACCTTAAGATAAGTCTCTTTGAAAAGATAAGCGTGGAAAGAAGGAAGAGCTACTTTTGGCACATTTAGATATTTTACAAATTTTTGTCCTAACACACAGTAACACCGTGTTTGGTGTCCATATTTCATTAGTCCATTAATTACGTGAGGTCAACTCAAGCCTCACCCAATCTCGCAAGAGGGAGAGGGGTGGTCTCGACAAATCTCACGCAATTTTAATTTGCAAGAAATATCGTAAAATTGCATGAATTTAACTTGCTTACGTACAGTGCGATGTGAAGATCATTCATAAACAAATAATGACAACCTTTTATAGTAAAGATACGATGCATTGAACAAAATAACGAGCAAATTGTTTTCAAAATAATTATATCCAACGCAATCAAGCACAGATTTAGGACTTATTTACATAAAAATATGCATATCAGGGGGTCGAGCGAAATCTCACGATATCTCACCAAGGGGGCGGGAACCTATTTCAGGGATAAAGCCTATGTGTTATTCCAGACTATAATCTATCTCTGTAACAAATTTCAGCCAGATCCTTTGAGCCGGTAGATAGATATAGATAGATAGATATAAACTTTATTGTACACCAATCAGAATAAGCATATAACGTAAACTTAATTAACATATGTACAAATGGCGGCCTTATCGCTAAAATCAATATCTTACAGGCAACCTTTGGATGGACATGAATCCTAAATGAGCTAAATCGTACATTGGGTAGTTATTGGTGTAACAGGAAAGAAAAGAGAACTAACGTAGTCATATAATATAATAGATTGGATTACAAACGCGTATTGCAATGTAGTAGGTACATATACCTACAAATGAGCATACAATGATACCTAAATACGACACCTATATATAATCGTACATAATATAAATCATTCATATATACATACTAAATTTACATACATACATACATACTAAACCTACATATACTATTTTAATACCTCGCACGAAAGTTAAGACAGCACATAACGCGAACAAGGAATGGGGGAGACTATGGGCCCAGGTAGTGTTCTTTCACCATCCTTTTGAAGATGGCCAATGATTGTGCCCGTCTAATCGAAAATGGCAAACCGGTAAAGCGTGATTGAGTCATAAAATACAAACATCTTCACAAATTTCACTTACCTCGCAGTCGGTGCACCTGCTACACAACGGACGAGGCGCTGGCGCAGACTTTCCTCTCAAGGATGGGTGGTCACAGGGCAATCACTCGCAGACAAGCCACCATACCAATCGAAAACAATAAACGGACCTTATTACCAAATTCCACGATTCTAGGTCAACAGAAAGTACCCTATAGGCTTAGATTATAGATATGTTAAAAATAGCAAAGAAACCTTTTTTGTAGAAAATTTTACAATCTACAGAAGCCTCTGAATTATTTTTCCAGTAGCTCTCACCGTTTCAGAAATATACTTAAAAAACAAAAATGTATGACCCTGAACAACGTTTTTTGCACCCATGGAATCGACGGGATTTTTTTACAATTTCATTATATAATGGAATCCCCAACTTTCATGTAAATTTTCAGCATTTAAAGTAGGTACCTACTATTCAAATATACTTTTTTTACGCCATAAGCAGGTTTATTGTTTTTTTTATTAATAAAATTAATGAATCTGAGAAAATGTTTGTACATACTATAATTTATTTTTTTAGATTTTCCCTTAAAATATTAGTGTAATAGTAGTGTGTAAAATAGTAGTGACTCCGACTTCTGGTTCCAGAAATTTCTGTCTGTTATTCTGAAAAATCTTCGAAATGGCTGATAATATGAAACGACTTGTATTTTATACCGAAATCGGTTTTAAACCGAATTAAGGATTTTAATTCACGCGGATGAAATTGCTATAAGGGTCCTAGATGGCCCACCTCCTTCTGCGAGCATGTAATGCTCGCGAAGGAGATGGCGAAGCGCCCCCGGGAGAGATTTAGAACTCTCCCGGCCCGCCGAGCTCGTAATAGCTCGCCGCGCGTCGCAGGAGACTCAGGCGCCGGAGGTCGCTTAACGACCTCCGTCCTCCATGACCGCAGGCCTGGGGGTGGCAGGTGAGGCCGCCTGCCACCCCTAGCAGAAGCAGGCCGGGACGGTGGGGCGACCAGCGCCCCTCCCCCAAACCGGATCAAGACGGGGACACCGTGGTTTCCAAACCCGAGGGGGCCATCTCGAAACCGGAGATGGCCCAGGGTCAGTCGGGGTGCGAGGGATATGCTCTATTGGCAACCTTACACCCCGGCGTCTGAAGACACGAGATGGCGTGCGGTTTTAGTCGGTTCAAGCCCGACATAACCGCCCCCGCTGGCCGGCGGGGGCTATCCGAAGGGATTTCTGCACGAAAAAAAAAAGGGTCCTTGATGGCAACTTTGCCTTGGGCTCATTCATTCACGTAGGATTTGTTTTGCAAATCAGCAACTCTGCCGATAAAGGAGAATGTCTATGGTGTTTCTTAGACAAAAACACACATGATTATAAGGGTTTTATTTGGTTTCACGGTGAGCTCAAGTAGGAGTCACGAGCATAATAAATTGAGCTATAAAACTAGAAGAACTTCGTCTTTCGATGCATCTTGCAGAAGAGGCAATATATTGTGCAAAAAATCTAGTGAGAGGAGTTTCAGCAAATTAAAATAATCAAGAATTATTTGCAGGCTGTACTTAATTACTGAAACTAGATTAAACAATCTTGGCATTTTCACGATAGAACATGAAACAACATAAAATAAAAATTTTGATAACGTAATTTCGGTGTTTGCAGGTGTTAATAACAGGGGGAAGACATTCTAATATGTTACGAACCAAATTTGTTTCACACATCGTTGAATAATAATAAATTAATGTATAAAAATGATTTATCATTTACACAGTTTAGTAGATCGAAGAAGTTTTAACGAAAGGCCTGGTTTAGAGTACCCGCAACCAGCGCGTATGTATGTAAACAATTATGAAAGTAGAAGAAGCGAAAGGCGAATGCCAGGATCACAGCAAGTGGCAAGACGTCTCTGCCTACTCCAATGGGCAAGAGGCGTGACTTTATTTATGTATGTTGAACCGGGTGTCACCCATGCAAACTGGTAACAACACTCGCATTAAGTAATTGATATAATATTATTCTAATTCATGCTTTACTTGTTACAGAATCTGAGAGCTTATCTCCCACCCCTCCATCGAACCTCTACTACCATGATGATGACCCAAGCCCCATCCTCCGCGACTTCGAGCCCTTTGACCTCGAGACATGGTGGGGCAAGAGACTATTCCAGAACATCACTAACTCCCTCTAAGTCCATTATGTGTATTATATATATGCGGGAACATGAATGTTGGCGGTAGCATAAGTCACAATCATCTGTAGTTTACTAAATTTTAACATTACATATAGCTGATATTGTCGGTTTACGCGAATATCACACATGAAAATAAAACTATTTTTGACGGATTCTGTCGCCATTTATGTTAGAATAGTTTTATTTCCATAACATACAGCTCACGAATATGATAATACAACCTTTTCTAAGTTGTATTATCACATTCCTGAGCAGCTTAGGTTAGGTGTGATTAAATGAGATAAATATTTTCCTGTCCAGTTCGCTCCGATCTTAACTAAACTGTGACCACAGGTCAATAATACAATTGCATCACATTTTTATCTCTCTCTACGCAGAATGTGTCTTTAAAAGCTCTGATTATAATTAAGGCACAACATGAAGTATCTTGTTCTGAAATATGTTGCCTTATTAAAAATAACTTATTATGATACAATTCTGTTTTCTTAACCGATTTAAAAAGTGGAAGTTATCAATTTGGTTGTTTATTATTCACGGTTAATTGCAGTTCATATTATACTTCACTACAAGGCTGTTAAATGATAGGATATCATTGTGAATAAAAATTAAGTAATCTACAGTTGATTGTGGATCTCAATAGTCATAACGTAAGTGAAATTTTCCAAAAGCTCAATTTCTTTGCATTGTTACTGCGAACCAATATTCTTTAAGATTGTAATGTTATTGATACGATTTTCATGTTTATAATCCTTGACTGTCGCCCACCGTGATTCCGGGCATTAGGTTTCCAGAGTCTGGGTGAACGACAGCCAAAGTGACCTTATAACCTTTATTTAGCGTAAGGGCAACATCTCAAAAGGGCAAATTCGCGTTAAGGAACAACATACAGTAGATATAGTCAACATCAGAAGTTGATGATGATATCCAGGTGCCAAAAGTAGATGATGCTACAGAGCGTCAAAAGTAAGGATTACGACAAAGTTTAAAAAGAATGATGCGTACAAAGTCACCTTGACGTTCAAAATTGTGCGAAAGTATGAAAGCATTAGAGTAGTAACAAGTTTCTTAGACTAATGAAAACCAACCTTATTTGTTGACACTAACATTATATTGTAAGTTTCTTTTGCACTATTTATTTAATTCAGCTTCTGCCTCTTTCATTTTGTACATAACGTAATTGATATTTCTTTTGTTTGGAATACATTTTGAAAGGCTGTATATATTGAAGCCGATTCTCCTGTTAAAAACTGTCTAAACTAGACTACCTTTTTAAAGTTTTAAATTTAATCCGACGGAAAATAAAACAAAATTACGGAATTCAAATAAAAGAAATTTTGAGTCTTTTTGTTTAGTGATATGAGCAATCGAATATCACACAATGCTGTGAATTCAAATTAAAGATTTCAAAGTCAAAGTTAAAATTCATTTATTACGGCACTTACATAAGTTACTTTTGTTTTATAGTTCTAATCTGTTATATTTTTTCGCATTTTCGCGTAATTTTGAGCGTCAAGGTGACTGTACTCATCATTGAAACTTGGATATACTCATCAACTTTTGACACTGACTGTACGTCTAAATGTAGTGTCCAAATGAAAAAAACCTTGTATTTCATAAAATGAGCAATCGACGAAAGCTTATACCTGCTTAGCCTCACTAGTGAAACCAAGCAGTAATCAACAGTTCGAATATGAAATAAACAATTTAGTGACATAAGTAACAGGCAAAATAAATAATCACATTTTTGCTTTTAGTGTATAACAAGTCGCCACTACTTGAGTCAGAACAAGTGTTACATAATTAAATATTATTGTTTTATTAATATTGTAACCGTTTGCAATTTTTCAAATTTATATCCTCTTAATGTAAACCTTCATATATATTTTAGAGGTTTCTTGGCCCTTACCTACCATTAATATGTTGCCTTCCTAAGTACGGGATCCTCGGACTGCAGGTCCAACTTGTTCTTCACAGATTGTTCATGATGTGATAATGAACGAAGCCGTACACAAAGGTTAGTAAAATAAAGGGAAATCAGGTTAAGTAAGTAACAACATTGCCTATAGGCGAATTTTTCCTTTTTTACAGATGTCATGGAACGCCCTAATGTGAATAAAAGGACCTTACCTGTACACTTCCTATTTGGAATCAATATCATACCAAAGAATATGTAAACAAGTTGATGACGGATGACATACGTTTTATAAATAATTTAAATCGGTAGGCCTATCATGAAACATATATATATTCAGCATCAAAAGTAGATGATAAATGTCGGAAGTTTACGCGAATGTCACACATTGAAACAAAACTATTTATAACGGATTCTATCGCGATTTATTTTGATGTAATTTTATATTTTAGGTCGGGATCAATGTAAAATATAAAATAACATCAAAATAAATCGCGATAGAATCCGTTAAAAATAGTTTTATTTCAATAGATGATAATTTTTAAACACCCACAATTCGCCAGTTATGTTAATTTAATTTTTAGATTTTGAGCAACGGTATTTATTTATAACGTTAACGTTATATTTATATTTTGTAATGAAAATGCTGTATAACTACTTAGTGGGCTCTATTAACGTAATTTCAAATTTTAATTAAAATGTAAATTAATAATTTTCTTTTAGAATCTTATTTTTCAAATCTGTGCATTCATAATTTACTTTTGACGCTGACCGTTCATCCAAAGTTGGTGACCACAATTATGGCATTCGGTACCATGAAATGCATTTATCCCACAATCGGACTCGAACACGGCACGTGACGCGTCATCCCGCCCAAACGCTACCGAAATAAGTTCGAAGAACTTCATGGTACCTAAAGGCTGTTTTCTTTCGTGCGGTTCCGAATTTAGAATGTACGATGCATGGTAGCCCCCAATTTGCCAAAATTATATGAGCCAAATTGTTACTATATACTTTTAGCTATGTTCATACCGTAAATTGGTAGTTACCACCTCAATATTTTAGATTTGTCTATATGGACGGAAATGTTTTGCAAATCATGCAGCTTTTTATATTATAATTTGTTGTCCAATTAATAATCTTGTTATCGGTAAATATGTAAAGGTTGTGCAATGATATATATATATATATATATATATATATTTGGGACTTAATTTGAAGAAGATCGCTTTGCATCGTTTAAGTTGTCAAACATTAAATATTTTAAATTAAAAATATCTGTGGTATTAATAATCACAAAATGTTGTTTTGAGTCGTTGGAGGTCTGGCTTTTGTTACGCTAAATTATTGTTATGGGGGTTAAAAATATGTGAGATGTCCGATGTCTAATGAAGCCGAATTTATATACCTTATTATTATATGTCTGTGGAGAGGATTGGCAAGGGATCGTGGAATTTTACAGTAGTTTCGGCTTAACTGACAGACAAATGAAGTCAGACTTTCATTTTTGTAAATCATTACATAGATCAATACAATATATAGTAGAAATCGTGCGAAACTGATGACCGCTTTGACTTCACGGTTTGATTATCTGCTAAATTATTTTCACATTATCATAAAGTTATTTTGACAAATAAAGTTTATAATATACAAACGCTTACAAAGTAACAATTTAAATTGCCTATCACATCCCGGGTTAACAGAGTGAATATAGAAATAAAATGGTCAGATACATTTTGCAGATATCTGCTTTTAATTGAAACCATGGACTATTTCAATTTAAGGTGTAGAAACATTAAATATTTAGTGAAGTACTGGTAAACGAGGTGATTTTTTTTTATATATTTCTAATGAACATATAATTTCTATTCGCCCTTTGATTTCTAATCGCCCCGTTTTAACTATGTACAAGTTCCGACTCCCCAAGTGTTCAGAGCGGCCATCAACTTTGGCGAGAAGTTCTCATTGTACAGATATGATAACTTGTACAAAAGAAGCGTATCTGTGCATATCTTTAAATAATTACCTAATAAGGTAATAATTAAATAATTAACTGGCTTGCTCGATAAAAAATATATGTGCAGATAGTTTTTGTTAATTGCATTATTATATTTGAATTGTGTCTATATTTTACTGTTGTTAAATTTAAAATTTGATCAGCTAATGTTAAATATGACAAGGGTTACTCAAATTACAGTAGGTACATGGTAACTTTTCTACGACAGAATGTTCTTATAATTGTTATATTGTTAAATATGTTACGTTCAGTGTTTATTTATGTTGCACGACTTCTATTGCTGTATACTGAATGATGTCTTCCATAACAATTTACAGAAAATTAATCATGTTATTTATTTTTCCATGTACTCATACAGTTCTTGGGAATATTGGTTTTTATTTACTTTGTACATAAGAAAATTTACAAGATGTTTATTTAAAAACCCAACGAACTATGACTTCGGATTGAGGTTGACTTTGTTTGTATATTTTACTGCAGTTATTGTGGGTTTTACTGCATTAGTAAATATAAATTTAATACTGTCTTAAAGTGAAATAGTCATATTTGCTTTTGTATTATATATGATTTTATTACTGCAACTATTGTGTACAAAATGAGTTCGACACGCCAAGGCAATATTGATTAAAGCTAACAAAAGCACGAATATAGTATAAATTTAACCTTTTAGATGAAATATTTGAGTCGTTGTAGATATAATAACGCAGGAGAATATTTTTAGACTGATTTAGTTATTAAAACGTTATGCTTTTTGTTGTAGTTAAATAAATCATCTGATAAATTATGAAATATTTTACTGGCGTGAAAACGTCCATTCGATTAGTCGTTACGTACACATGAAATGAAAATAATTATGAAAGTAAGAGAAGCGAACGGAGTATGCCAGGATTGTAGCAAGTGGAATGTGGTCTCTACTTACCCCATTGGAAAAGTGACTGTATGTATATATGTGACGTAGGTACACGAAATATAAACTGCCACAACGCTGTCGGCCCGTAGACAAAGTCACATTCTACCAGTGGAATCGCTTCGAAGCGAACCTTCAAATGTTCAATATGTATGGGAGTGACATTATTTGTCACACGTGACATGTCGACAAATGTTGTCTCTCCCATACATTTCGGTCTTTTGAAGGTTCGCTTCGTTGCGATTCCACTAGTAGAATGTGAATGTCTATAGGCCCAGGTGGCCGACATTATTCGCAAGATAATTGGGTAGTATCAGATATTTACTTTTAGTCTTAATTCGTTCTCTATCGATAACTATAACCAATCACGTCTCTGTTTTGTTTGAATTGATTGGTCACAATATATGAGAGCTAGGCGACAATAGTTTTCATACTAACGAGATTTTAGAGCACTTCCTCTTTATTTTATATCCGTGGCGACGTACCTCGCTCCTAGTGTTACTACTTATACAAACAACATTATGTTCGTTTCTTTTTCACTTAAATAAATAATAATAATATAACATAACTTCACGCCTGTATCCCCGAAGGGGTAGGCAGAGGTGTATTACACACCCACGATTCGCACGTTATTTTAAGGTCCCAATGTAGTAGGGGGCGAGCCTATTGCCATCTACCGTGCACATTGTTAAGCGAGCGATAATTAACATTTATTAATGCACACATAACTACGAAAAGTAAGAGGTATGTGCCCGGGGCGACTGTGGATCGAACTCGAGACCTCGTCTCAGCAGTCCGTTACGTACGCCACCGGGCTATCGCTGCTATTCGTCGCCGGGCGTTCATTTTTATTTATATAGATATGTTGGAATCGCTTATGACTAAGAGATTCCTAGTACATTACACAAATTCCTGACATGCCAACTTTTTATAAATCACTAAACCTGAAAAAGATAATGCATATTACCAAGTGTCTAGAAAGAAAGAGACTGCCCGTCATAGACAAAATTTTAATGTAATGTTCCGTCTGCTATCATAATTCATAATCATCATAAGTTTGTGGTGTCTATGGAATTAAGAACAAAGATAATATACATAAAAACGAAAGCATAGATTATTATATATACTAGAAAAACGAAAGTACTTGCTCTACCAATCCAACGACTGTCTTCTACATGCCAAACTTCAATTTTGTCAACATTTACCGTCCATTTACATTATTTTTAAACTACAATGAAAATATTTAATAACGGTTATACAATGCAAGATGTTAATGTGGGCAATGATCTCTTTTCGCCCAATAATATCAAGTGCATTGAAATTAACAACTGTCCTGTAAGTTATTTATCTACCTACGTATTTTTTTAAATTTACTAAAGATTTAGTTTACCTAAGCCTAACGTATCATGTCGACCAGTGCAGGTATAGATACTTAGGATAAATTGGTAGATATCAGAAAGAGATAACATTTGTCGTTTTTCATAACACCTTGTTGGTGCCAAGGATTGTTTAGTAGTCAAGCGGACTAAATAAGCTAGGCTTCGGCATGTTTCATCTGACAAAAAATCTTGTTTCTTTTCCACGAATAACTTAGTCAATAAGTAGATAATTAGATTAAATCTGGCTCATTCAATTTACTGTGCAATCTAAGAACTTGTACCGCAATAAGAAACTCTTTAGAACATATTGTACCTATTGCTATAGCTTTAGCTACAGTAGGTTTTAGTAGGCAGGTACATATAATATAACTAAATGAAGCTGGTTTTAAGCTAACTAATATAATTTCGCCTTATTACAACGATAAAGGTCCGCTATCAGATATGGGCTGAAGGAAAAGGGGACAATTTATACTAAATTTACTTAAAGCAACTTTCACTTACAGCCAAATGGGCACCAAAAGAACTTCATTAACAGTCTTCAAAATGTTCAAAAGACATTGTGCTCTCTAGAACGAAGCTTCCACAAGACTAACAAATACGAACAGAAACTAATGCGATGCAAGAACACACTTAGACACAGCCATTCACGCGACAACTATAAATCGTGGGATAGCGAACCATTAGAGCAAATAAGTTTACAAAACTCCAATGCAAATAGCAGTGAGTATTGAATGCTATATGAGCTACAAGTAAAATATATATATATTCAGTAAGCCGCACATTGAAGTTGCGATATTCTATATCTATCTATCTAGGTATCTATAGTTCTATTCAATCTCAGGATCAAGTCCATTTTTCGTAGTCTTACGTTACGGTTACGCTTTTACGTTAGTTTCTAACTTGATCAGCAAAATGACAGTACTTCCGTACTTCATGAATCTTTTAGCACAGCCTACGATTGAAATATTGAAGTTAATTTGGTAAATATTTTTATTTCATTTTTGTTTATAGGTATTTGGTGAGTCATTTTAAATGCACATTTTTCGGCGTTGACAGGTTTTTTTTCCACATCTCGCTTATAGGTAAATACTCGGTATTAGGTACGTGCAGGGAGGGCACGCCGCAATAGCGGCGGTAATGCCCATCATGGAGGATTGGCTAGAGAGGCGACACGGAAGCCTCTTGTACTGACTGACGCAGTTGATCTCCGGGAAGGGGAGCTTCAGGGACCACCTGCATCGGATCAGGAAGGAGCCAACGCCTGGGTGCCATCACTGTGACGCGAACGAGGACTCGGAGCTGCACACGCTGGCGTACTGCCCGGCGTGGGAGGTGCCGAGGCGTGACCTAGTGGCAACCATCGGAGTGGGAGTCCTCTCGCTCGGCAGCATGATTGCGGCAATGGTGCGGAGCGCGAGCGCGTGGGCCGCCGCTGCTTCCTTCTGCGAGCAAGTAATGCTCGAGAAGGAGATGGCGGAGCGCGCCCGGGAGAGGTTTAGAACCCTCCCGGCCCGCCGAGCCCGCAACATGCTCGCCGCGCGTCGCAGGCGACTCAGGCGCCGGAGGTTGCTTAACGACCTCCGTCCTCCATGAGCGCAGGCTTGGGGGTGGCAGGTGAGGCCGTCTGTCACCCCAGCAGAAGCAGGCCGGGACGGTGGGGTGGCCAGCGCCCCTCCCCCAAACCGGGGTAAGACGGGGATACCGTGGTTCCCAAATCCGAGGGGGCCATCTCGAAACCGGAGATGACCCGGGGTCAGTCGGGGTGAAAGAGATATGCTCTATGGGCAACCTTACACCCCGGTATCTGTAGACCCGAGTCGGCGTGCGGTTTTAGTCGGTTCAAGCCCGCCATAACCGCCCCCGCTAGCCTTATCCGAAGGGATTTCCGCACGAAAAAAAAAAGGTACGTGCAGGGATGGAATTAGTAGCAGTTTTGATTGCCCTAGGCTATGTAATACCTTTTATTTTCTTCGCGCGGAAATTCCTTCGAATAAACCCCCCCTCCCCTCCCCCGGCTAGCGGGTGTGGTTATGTTGGGCTTGAACCGACTAAAACTGCACGCCATCTCGGGTCTTCTGATAAGGGTGTAAGGTGGCCCAATAAGGCAATTCCACCGAGGCTATGTAGTACCTACCAGTCGCCCCCTTTCAACTCAGCATTTACTTTCTTATCCAGCACGAGTCAAAAGGTAGTTAATTATACACATTTTTATTAGGCACCAGTTCGTCAAGAAGTGAAGTTGGACAAGCAGTATCATGGCCCACCATGAACCTCGTATGCCTACAATACCAGTAAGTTTTAAATATTGGCGTTTGAGCTTGAACAGGCTACAGATGGAACGGTGAATAAAGAGTAATCCTAACACACCTGAACTGTACTCTGTGGCATGGTTAGGTGCTGCCGTTCACGCTGCACAGTAGGAGAGTACGGAAGCTTGACGATCGAGAGGTCCCGGGTTCGAATCTTGGCCATTACATTACTGATGTGAACCCACAAGCAATTTATGATACTGTCGGGAGTTTACGCGAATGTTATTGAAATAAAACAATTTTTTTTAAAGATTAGCTTCTCTGGGCTGGAGGGGTTAAAAAATATATACTTATAGTAAAAATTACTAATATTCCCCATATTAGTAATTTTTACTATATATTTTTTTATATTATACTAGCTGACCCGGCAGACTTCGTACTGCCTCAATCGATGACAAACCTTTTAAACCTCTGGACCTCCACAAATAATTCAAGACCAAAATTAGCCAAATCGGTCCAGCCGTTCTCGAGTTTTAGCGAGACTAACGAACAGCAATTCATTTTTATATATAAGAAGATTATTATAATATATTTTTACTAATATTAAAAAAGAACAAAATATGAGGAGCAGGTGTGGCGACACCATCGTGAGAAATAAATAAAACTATCACATAATATTCTTTCGGGTCAGACGGCATTCGCTCCCGTAAAAGCCAACTAACCCAAATCGTAGAAACTAGGAGAGCGAATCCCCTGTCGCCAAAGTGCAAGCTTTGCATGCAACTTGTATTGCGATCTGATGAAGAAGAACATAAGACTTAATTTCAATTTTATAATCTTCAGGTTCAAAGATTTATCCAAACGTTATGAAGCCCTATTGCAAGCTTACGATGATCAGAGCAGCGCACTAAGCGTTCGAGACATGAGACTTGCGCACTGGAGAGAAAGCGCGAACCTAACTCACACGCAACTCGCGCATGCGCACCAGGCGCTTCTTACTATTGGTGAAAAGTATCTGGCGTTGAAACGCAGGCGGCATACGCTAGTACGGTGTTCAACAATTTATAACTATACATTTTCTATATCTTACGAGTTTAATGCCCTACAACACGTGCATTAATAAACACCTCCTGTGTGCGGATGGGATCCACTTGAAACGCAGAGCCTTTTGACTTGGGGTACTTTGGGATTGGGTGTATGGGGCCTTACAGGACCCTCGGAGCCAAGCCAACCTCTCCTGCAAGCTATTACACCTGCTGGTTGGCGGAAAAGACTCTGTTTCACGGTTGGGAGGTCAGACTGCAGCTGCAGTCGCTCCCATAAAATCCGTATATGCCAAACCAAAAAAAGGAGGAAGAGTAAGTGGACCGTGGACTCCGAGGTGAAAGCCTGGTATGCAACGAAAAAACCGCTAAGATGATGAAGAGTCTTCGTCAGAACTACTCTTCACGCGTTGCCGACCATACTCATTAGCAATGTTAATTTATTCTTCAATTTTTAACCCCCGCCGCAAAACCGACGGTTTGTTATAAGTTTGACGTGTCTGTGTGTGTGTCTGTCTATAGCATCGTAGCTCCCGAACGGATGAATTAATTTTGATGCTGATTGTTCATTCGAAAGCCGAGATGGTTCTTAGCTATAAATGAATTCGTGTCTGGGATTTTAAAATTTTTAAATTATAACTTCAATTATAACATAATATTTTCTAAATCAGTCTGTTTTAATTGATCTCGGCTCTTTGGTTTAATCCTGCCTACATCGTAAGTAGATGCCTTCCAGAAGAGCCAGTACGAGGAGCGACTAAATCAGTTGAAGAACATCTTGCATGACGTGATGGAGGTGACCGCGAGAGAACAATTGCGGTTCGACGCAACACTCTCCTACTGCATGTCTACTGAACATAGTTCTGATGCGGCACTACTGCTTTACGAAGTAAGTTGTGATGATAGTGGATTATAATTTTTATTTTAAGGAAAAAGGTGTAGGTAGAGTTGGAGGTGGTATTGTAGCCCCCCTACTTTGTTTTTGAGCCTTCATGTAACTTCACTGTTACGTTTTTCGAATCGTTATCAGCGATTTTTTTTAGCATTTGGAACCCCCACGGGCTACACCCCATCGGTGCCGACAAAGGGGTGGGCGCGTCGGAATCGGACCGACTAAAACCACACGGTGTCCTTCCCAAGTGTCCATTACCGGGCACCCCGGGTAAGCCCTCGAAAGGATAACCCCAGGGTGATAGTTATCAGCGTTGCATACAAATTATAAAGATGGCGTGTTTCTAAATGATAAATATTTAAGGGGGCCACTCGATCGTCGTCTGGGGGACTTATTGGATTGTGAAGATTAGATGCTAGAAGGAAAAAATGTTAATGAAGTATTACATTCATATTCACTGATTGATAAATAAATCGAGTAAATCCTCATTTAGCATCTTGGACTCCCCTACTACAAGGTGTCAGGGTAACGTAGGTGTAATTTTTTTTTACCACGATACACCCATGTGATCTGCAGAGGTGGACGGTGCGAAAGGAGCGCATGTTTTGCCAAATTTCATGATTCTAGCTCAATGGGAAATACCCTAAGGTTTTGATGCCCTTGCATTTGGTGAAATTTGTTACAGAAACCGTCATATGTTTGATTTTTCTCAACATAAAGGCGTGAGTATTTGGTAAAAATTTCAACTTGATACCCCTACGCATTTCCGAAAAGAAGATCTTGACAGACGGATGGACAACGAAGTGATCCTATAATTTTCCTTTTCACAAAACCCTGAAAAAATGACTTTTCCATACTCTATCTTTCAGATACGTAAATGCAACCTTCTATTCTTGGAAAACATGCGATTAAAAAACATTATTGAAGAACTCCTTCCTGGCCACTGGAAGACGTGTTAATATATTTTTATGTAAGTTTGTTATGATAATGTTAGATTCACACAATATAAAACAATCCTATTTCGTATAATTAAAGTTTTATTAGACATTGTTATGTATCTACATATTAACTCGTCTTCTCTTCAGTATCAATCCAACTCACCAAAAATCACTTATCTACGGCCTACTGGGATGATTGTATTTTTACTTGTATCCGTGTTAATATTTTTTATGTAAGTTTGTTATGATAATGTTAGATTCACACAATATAAAACAATGCTATTTCGTATAATTAAAGTTTTATTAGACATATGTTATGTATCTACATATTAACTCGTCTTCTCTTCAGTATCAATCCCACTCACCAAAAATCACTTATCTACTGCCTACTGGGATGATTGTATTTTTACTTGTATCCAATTCATGTGCAAGTTTCTGTCGCTTTATATAACATAAGACATTTATCCAAACAAATGACATAGTTGCTACATATACTACTCGTAAGTGTGGTGGTACGAAAAAGAAATTGATAGTCTGTGCCGGAATCCAGAACGTCTGGTTCGCTATGTACGTCTTCCAGTACTTCTCGCTTAACTCTTCAAGCAGGTTGTCTCTGCGTTCCACGACAGCCATTACTGCGAATTAGAATTTTGTTGTTGATACTAGAAAAAAAGTCTAAGGTATCTAATATATATAGGTAATATATGGAATAATTCACAAACTGTTTCGAAAAATCGATAAAACATGAACAAGTGCAATTGTCAATAATACAAAGTTTAATTTCACTACAAACTGCAACAACAAAGTATTGATCACCTGCATCTGCCCTATCCTTCAAATCTTAATCTTACCTCCGTGAGAGTCAGATCCAAGTGCCTTTAGCTCTAAACCTAACCCTTAGTCCACTAAGATCCACCGCCATGATTGACCAGTGCAACGTTGGTCTTGCAACTATTTTAGGACTAATGGATCGAACAAACCAAATTCGAAATCGTGACCTAGACCCATTTTGACCACCTGCAATTGTCACAGGATCTACTAGACCACAGTGAACCACAGAGTGCTGTTTACAACACTGGTAGATCGAGCCGGTAGATTCAAGTGGACTTAGGGCTTTTTTAAGTCCGCCTTCTGCAACCTAAACGTTAGGCAGTTCAAAAGTATGCCATGGAACACGAAAGTTCAAAGTTAGTACAGTAAACACTGAATATTAATTGATCTCACTGCGTTTGCCCACCTTCTACTGTGACTATAGTTTCCAAAACTT
Organism: Cybosia mesomella; assembly: GCA_946251805.1. Classification (NCBI taxonomy): domain Eukaryota; kingdom Metazoa; phylum Arthropoda; class Insecta; order Lepidoptera; family Erebidae; genus Cybosia; species Cybosia mesomella. Next base: position 23,297,820 of record OX276401.1, read on the forward strand.
TGACCAATACAAAAATTGTTCAACAGTTAAGTATAACTTGATATATTTAAATTCATATAAATTAAATAAAATTATATAAATGGGTTATACTTAGATACATAGATATGCTTAGCTCTTGAACAACGTATGGTCCGTATTAGTCCGAGCTCACTTAAAGGCTAAGCTAGATATACAAAATTATAGAACGACCGTACCTACATAAAACGCAGCTAACAGACAAGGTGTCATAAATCCCTGGTCAGCTACTACTTTGGTCATCACAGCCCTGACACCAGTGCCTGGGAACTTGTTGTCGAGATATCTGTAACTAGACAAAATTAGGTAATTAGACTTTAGACTAATTGTACGGAACGTTAAAACAACAACATTTTGTATCGAGAGAGGTCATAATCTAGTAAATAAATTTAAAAATAAACTAAATTAGGAGACTTCCACTTGGGCCATTCAGACATACCAGTAATACAGAACAGGCGCGTAAACAGTGCTACCAACAGCTGCTAACTTCGCAGTTTCTACTACGTCGTACTCTGGTTTCTCTAAACCATCGATCTGTAATAATAAATTCATATATTTTATTAACTTTTTAACTATTTATAATCTGAAGTGGCAATCGGCTAGCCACCTCTGCCGGAGGACCTATGGCCGTTGGAATCCCACGCGCTACACATAACGGAAACTCCGTCGCGGACCTTCCACGTCGGAATGCCAATACAGTGTTAAAGCATATAAATGACGCGACGGAACGGTCATGCCGCTGCTGTGTGCCCGTTATTAACTATTTATTTATGTAATAACTTGAATTAGCCTTCCGATGCTGCAAATCCGCGACAGCATTGCCGTCGACTTACGCCCCCTAGCCAAATCGACTAACGACCGGTAAGAGGCAGCTGGAATTGACAATATGCAGTAGGCGGAGGGCCGTGGCCCGTGTGGCACATTAGGAGAGGCTTTAAGTCCATCAGTGGACTGAAATAGGCTAGTTCCAATCAAATCATCGTCATTGCAAGCATCAGTAATTATTGATTATCTTTTGCGACAAAGGCGGTCGTAAAGAGAGCCAAGTCTAATTACTCAGTGAGTCAGCGGCAAGATACCCAGAAATATAATTCAATTGTTAGAAACTAAATTATTCTAAAACGTACTTTGTACCTACTTAAACGAGACATTAAGAGTACCTGTCTAGGTAAGGTACTACGAATGGCCCTGTACCTCCCATGCGAAAGTGAATAGAATTTAAATAAAAACTTGAACTTTTGACTTTGATAGTTAATGTAATTTATTGTTTAGGCACTTGCCAATGTCTGCTAAGCACGTTATTCTTTGTTTCAACTGGCATTTATATAGATTTGAAGATAAATGTACAGTCACTGCTTCAATAATTCTGAATTGCGTCGCATGATGGATTTAAGTGAAAAAAGTGTACTTGGATCCCTACATAAAACTCTTTGTAGGAACCAAGTAGACTTGTAGAGTATCCTAGAAGCCATTATTTTTGAATTTCTTGGCATGATCGACTCAGATGATGTCCATCTGAGTCGCAGCTGGAGAAAATGTTTACTAGAATCCATCAATGGAGTCATTGCAATGGTACCAAGATGATGGAGAGCTGTATTTACACCGCTAAGGTACACTTTATATAGGTACTTACATTTATAATCGCATGTTATCTCCTAATAAGTAATCTAACCCTTTGGTTAGCTTATAGAAAGGCAGAGTCTAAAAAAGGCCCAGTGATATTTTTCGTAAATACGAAGGCAGTTCTAAGTTAATTCAGAATGCAGTTTGTAAAGCCATTACTTATTCATAAACTATTGATGTCGACGATAAAATAAATTGAACAAGTTATATTATTTAGCATTTTTTATTCATGTAAAGTTCAAATAAACTCTAACAAAATGTTTGGCAGTAAGATTGTGTCTTTGATAACTCAAAATATAGATCGCTTCACTGAGATAACTGAACAATATTGAAATTTGGGTGCTGTATAAATGAAAAAATATCTGAGTGGACCGAGCATTGCTCGTTTTTTTCGAGCTAGATCGATTTATCGCCCCCGAAACCCCCGTATAATGAATTTCATTAAAATCGAAGAATTGCTCGTTTAAAAGTATTAGATATACCTAAGTGCTTCTTATATATGCAGGTAAAAGTTCTGACGACACAGATTTAGTTAAATGGCGCACGCAGAATTTGTTATAGGTACTTTTTTTTTGTAGGTACCTAACCATAGATATGAACCATTTTGAAAGCAGTGATTTAATCTATACTTAGTAGTAACTAACTACATTTTACCATAATAATACTGTCCCTAAACATAGCAAAATATGCATCAACGATACTTAAATCTTACCGAAAATACGCAATTACCGTCATTACCGCTTAAAATGGTCTAGATGACACATCATTATACAACCACAAACAAATTCAGCTCGAGATTGATATTTTTGGGGCCATATCGATAAATCATTCTCCTTGTTTATTACACGGGAGGTGATAATAACTCGGCAACAATTATAAGAAAATGTCAATAAAATAGGAAAAATATTCAATTCTGTAAAAGTGTTAATGTCCAGTTCGATTAAAGATTGCACGTTGTGTCCCTACCAAGATAACCCGTATAACTTATACGAAAGCTCCTTTAGCATTCACGATGATAATAATTAATTAAAAGGAACAATGTTAAATACATAACCTATACTGATTCATTACTGAAGAGACATCGACAATTCACTATTACGTCATCGGTACTGGATAGTTATGTGAATATTCGTGTGAGTAGCTCATCGGTAGCGTGGCCGAGCGGTCTAAGGCGCTGGTTTAAGGCACCAGTCTCTTCGGAGGCGTGGGTTCGAATCCCACCGCTGCCAACTCTTTTTGATGTTTTTGGAAAATTGCTTTAATCATTATATTATTTTACTATTCATTCTATCCTATTCCTTTTTTAAAACGTTAATTTAATTTCTTTAATAAATAAAATCTTCAAATTTATTAAATAAATAGTAGTTTCAAATAACTAAAAACACGCTATATTAGAAGATCAAAACTGAAAGTAAATAATTCGAGATAAAAAAATATAGTCAATAATAAAATCATTCATTTTATTGGCAAAAAGCGTAGGTGTATGCTATTATAAATGTTCTAAGCACCCACGTTTTTTTTAACATTAAAATGAGTACTTTTTTATTTATTTATTCCTTAATTGAATAAAACAATTTCACTGGTGAAATTCAGTCTTAGCAAACAAGGTACCATGGCATATGAATTGCTTGCAACGGCAGATTGAAGACAGTAGGTGCGCCCTTACATGGGACTGAAAAACTCAGTGAAAATATTTAGTGCAATATTGGGCTGAATACATTTATGCCTACCCCCTTGGGGATAGGTATACAGAAGTTTATATTATGTTTGTAAAACTTAGGGCGCCATTACACAGTCAATAAATATCGCGATCCAATATCGTGATCCGGTGTTGGTAGCAACAGCGCTTTTTTGCACATCAATATGATATTATTGATGTGCAAACAAACTACTTATATTATATTGAAAGAATCGCGCCGCTCGCGATATACTACTCTGTCAAGAAAGTACCGGGAATCAATAAAACTTAAAATATGTAATTATTCGACCAAATTTTTTGTTTTTTTGCACATCAATATGATATTATTCATGTGCAAACAAACTACTTATGTTATATTGAAAGAATCGCACGGCTCGCGATATACTACTCTGTCAAGAAAGTACCGGGAATCACTCATTAAAACTTAAAATATGTAATTATGCGACCAAATTTTTTATTCCACCTTCGAAAGAGAACCCAATCGAAATAATTCTCATACGCCAACGAATTACTCAATCATCAAAACCATTTTTTTAACGTATTTTTGGAGTCACAAAAAATCGATTTTTTTATTGCCATCTATTGAATGAAAACGGGTGCCTTAAAGTAGTTATTTGGGTTTCGAAAAAGAAAAATACCAGCCGGAGCTATATCAGAGAAATATGGTGGCTGTTCGATATGATTGGTAGAGCTTTTGGCCAGAAATTCGTTCACAATGATAGGCTTGCGAGATGGTGCGTTATCGCGGTGCAAAATTCATGCATTTTCTTTTCGCAAGTCTGGCCTTTTCCGACGAATTAGCGCTCTCAAACGCCTTATAATGCTCAGATAATATACCTATTTTATTTACTATCTCACCTTCTGACAGAAATTCCGAGTGCACGACATCGCATCTGCATCGCGGTAATTGAATCTACTTCAGTTGAAGACGATTATGACTTACTAGAGTGAGGCAAATCTTCCACGACATCTCTCTTTCGTATTTAAATTTGCTGTTCCACACATAGGCCGAAATAAAATATTCCATTTGCAAGGCAAAATTTAAGAAGGATCCAGTGTTCGAAATTTTCGTCCATTGTGAAAATTGCAAAACACACTTGAGATGAAGTTACTAAATGGCGCACATTGAATAAACTAAATGACTAGTGACACTCAAACACCGCGTGGTCATAGCGGACAGTTGTGCTCACTTAGCGAAAAAAAGATCTACGACCACTTCAAGCAGAGTTTCTAAATGATCTTTACTTCCCGGTACTTTTTTGACAGTATGTATACGTATATAGAGAATATCGCAGTACCAATATTAACTATCTAATTTGGCCACTATGCATGTGTTAACTTACACTTCGTAATCTTTTATAGGTCTGCTGGGAGATATCGGCCGCCACGTAGAAAGTTGCATACACTGTTGTATTAGTCAGCACTGGATATGTTTTTAAAGACCGTCGAAACGCTTCTTTTAAAAAAGTAATCATTTTCGCGCCTGAAAATGCCTGTTACCCTGAAACAAAAAATACGTAAAATTAAAAAAGCCGCGCCGGACTGACGCGCTAAATTAATTTGGTTATTAATGTGTTGTACGGCGAACCAGAAGTGCCCTAAAAAGTATATCCCTGAGACCAAAATCACCCCTCTCCTACAGAGTGGTGTGCGCAGAAATACGACGCGCCGCGCCGTCAACCTTTTTTTTTTTCATGTGGAAACCCCCCGGGTACCCTCCCCCCCAACCGACCAGCGGGGGTGGCTTTACGGATTCGAACCGACTAAAACCGCACGCCGCGCCATAACGGGTCTTGATCTTAAGGTGGCCCTAAGGCATTTCCCTCGGACCCCGGCTGACCCAAGGCCATCTCCGGTTTCGAGGTGGCCCACTTGGGCTTGGAAACCACGGTGTCCCCACCTTGCTCCCGGAACGAGGGGGGGGGGGCACCCTGTGTTTGCGTCTAATCGACCTAGACTACAACTAAGTAATAATAAAACAGTTAAAACCATAGAAGCTCTATGATTGCTGTATAACCCCAATTGGCTGATTATTAATAAATTAGGAATGGGTTGAATGGACCTCATCACGCACGATGTTTTTTAATTCCAAATACTATCATTAACACAAGAATATCATAAAAAGGTGAGATAATTTTGCTTGAGGTAGAGTTAGGACCCCGGACAACCCCACTGTCATTTAGACACCTATCTACTGATAAATAAATCTTGTTATTTTTTATACAACCGATCACTATAATGGAGACAGGGGTAACCATCTGCCTAGGATAATAACATTTAATGATACAGAATAACAGTGAAATAACAGTGTAATTGAATAGCAGAGACTGTATAATTTAAACAGTAATATCAGTACCTTTTTTTTTCGTGCGGAAATCCCTTCGGTTACCCCCCGCCGGCCAGCGGGGGCGGTTATGTCGGGCTTGCACCGACTAAAACCGCACGCCGTCTCGGGTCTTAAGACGCCGGGGTGTAAAGTTACCAATAGAGCATATCCCTCGCACCCCGACTGACCAGTAATATCAGTACCTAATCGGTCGAAATTCCAACGATTAGAAACGTTTGAATCATGCGGTTACACAAATGCATTGTTCATTGGTATTTAAATAGTTACATGCCTACAGCCTTTCATTTGAAATATAAAACAGATCTGTGCTTTTTATTTTATATCCAACTTTGATTTATAGAACAAAATTTGGTCACTGTTAAAAATATAGGCAACGGGATCCACATCTTCAATTACCAGACTGAACAGATCGTTCTTATAATCTACTTTTAATTAAATTTAAGATAACTTACTAACACCACTTATATTTTTATTACTAAACTAAAGATAATTATTTGCATATTTTAGACGTCCAATTATTATGGGCATCTGAAACATTTTGTTGATTAACACATGCAAGCAGAAGAGAAAATGTCATTTTAGTTTTGACACGTCATCTATTATGATTTTTTTAAGCTTAAATTTTCACTAGTTGAACTACAAAAAAGGTAAAAGGTTCAAAAATATATATTTTGACACAACACAAAATTAGTATACAATGAATTAATATTGTAAAATATTTTTAGCACTTCACTTTTTTGTGGCATAAGTATATTATTTAGAGACTACATAGCATAGATTATTGATACTATATAGGTGCTTTGAAAAGAATATAATATATAAGCTTCTTATAGCTAGCAGCACGCTAGCAATAATTTTGGTAGACGTCATCTTGACATATACTATAGGTGATAATAGGAAAATAATACCACTAAAAAGGTTTAGGTATGTACAAAGCTTAATTTTTTTAATTTAGAGCAAGAAGCTTATAATTATCTTGTTCGTAGACGTAAACTCTTACAGCGGTTTAGCATAGCAACTGGAACTAAAATGCCATTTTGGCAGAAAAGTTATTTTATACTAATTTTCGCCCACGGCTTCACCCGCTTTGAATTCTGTTCCCGTTTCCGATTGCCATGGGAACCTATTCCAGGGATAAAAAGTAACCAGACTATAATATAATCTATCCCTTTACAAAATTCAACCCGATCCATTTAGCCGTTTTTGCGTACATCCATACTCATAAACTTTCGCCACAGTGGGTAGGTACACTGGATATAATGATATCTAGTGTACGGAGTAATAACTCGCTTATAATAATTATTAATATAGTAGAATCTGTACAAGATAAATGTACCAATCAGTATTGAATATATTAACTAATCCTGCTAAAAAGAACAACATAAAAGTAGTTGATATTGTCGGAAGTTTACGCGAATGTTACACATTGAAATAAAACTATTTTTAACGGATTCTATCGCGGTTTATTTGATGTTATTTTATATTTTACATTGAACCCGACGTTTCGGTTGCTTTTCAGCAGCCATGGTCACGGGGAGACTAAAGATGGTTGTTGTCTTGAAGTTTGAAGTGAAAGTTCTCTCAAAGTACCCGAACTATGTTGAATTGTTGGTGTTACTATTTACGCAGAATGAGCTCACAGTGTCATGAAGTCTTGTTGTATTTTGTTTTTTTCTTGGAATTAATTAAGTGAATTACTGGGTCCCAAGCTGGTGGTACATTCCAACCATCTTCTCTATTAAAATTTTAATAGAGAAAATTAATTTTAATAGAGAAGATGGTTGGAATGTACCACCACAAAAATAGGATCGTACTCCAATGGCAAACAGGCGTGACTTTATGTACGAATGTATGTATATCATTAAATTTGACAGCAGAATAGCATAGGAGCTGGAGATAGACATGGGCATAATCCGTTAGGGATATACTTATAGACGTGAGTATACAAAGAGTAGAGTCCGTCCCATTTGGTTTCATTATAGTAACTTTATTGACACCATGGCAAAATTTATTACAATTTGACACTTGGAGCAATGTGGAATCCAAGTACATTCATTGCAGAAATCCCCTTGCCTCGCTTATAATAAATATTTATTTTAACAGTTAAGACGTTCATAGATGATACTGAACTGAAAGATTTAACTGGAAAAATATTCTGGTGAACGTTAGTCATTACTACTCCTCTAGAACTTTATGCTTTAATCAAAGTAAAAGTAACATTTAAGGAAAATCGAAAGTTGCTATTTATGTAGACGCACTTCAGATTCAGTTAACTGTTAATAAGATAGTTAAAAATATTTGAATAATATTCTACGTAATTAATTAATAGCCTATTCAATAAGTTTTAGCTACAGTCAACGAATAAGTAGTTTAACAAAATTCTAATAAAAACGTTTCAAAAAATAATAAATAAATCATAAATTAAATTAACTTTGTCACTGGGGATTATAAAATTACTTATAAATACATAATATATGTATATATATAAATAATTTAAATCCATCTCTCATACAACATATATTACAAACATAAATATAAAAAGTAAATTAAAACCACATTTTCTGAGCGCCTGTAGATGCCTCGTGCAATACTGGTTTTGCTCGGTCGCAGCAATCGCCCGCTCGCCTTATCTAGATATTTATTATTTTAACCTACCCTGATTTGAATTGTACACTTTGTGTTTCTTTTCTATTATGTTGTTTCGTTCACTTCTAACACTTATTTTTGGCACACTTTATTTATTAATGGCATACCAGACAAACCCTTCGTGGTTTAAGGTGTGCTAATGTGTGAAATGTATGTCTTATATTTTGTAAATAAAAAAAAATATATATATATATATTTATAAGGCATAGGCCTCTCCTATTGTATGCCATAGCACCCGAATATGCTAATTGATTGATATAAAAGAAAGTCGTGTTAGTGATGACTGCGATGAACTCGAGAACGGGTGCACCTATTTTCATGATTTTTCATTTTTTAGATTTGTGTCCGCCTTATTCGTCCGCCCATAGTGTGCCTTTTTTGCTGAAATCCTCACGCTTAGCCCACCAATGGGGTAGTTATGTCGGCCTCGAACCGACCAAAACCGGTGTAAGGTGGCCAAATAAGACAATTCCCTTTCATCCCGGCTGAACCTGGGCTATCCACGGCTTTGGGATACAGTGCAAATATGAGACATTCACGAAATAAATTCAGCTGATAAGGTAACCAACAAAACTTGATTATAAGGCAGAACGAAGTTTGCCGGGTCAGCTAGTATTTAATATATTGTACGAATTAAATGGTAGCCATTACCTGTGTTAGCTCTCCAGCTAGAATGATGCGTCAAGATTCTCAGCTCAAGTCATGCGGAAGCGAAAATAAAACACTGTGTGATTAGTGTATACGTCAGCTGATATGAAATAAATCATGTTTTAGTTATACCTGTCAGTTTAGACTCTGTTAGTTACTTACAATAGATTAATGAAGTTTATTCCAGATTGGTTCTTGTTTCACTTCTTAGCACAATCTATCATCGGCTTATTGTATGATCCACTTTACTGTATGCTAATTACTTTAATTTTATAAGTGAGCGAACGCGACTTGTATCTGTTGGCAGTGATATCGAACTGACCCCCTATTGTTGTCAATTGACTTCAATGGAATAATGAATAATACGTGTGACGTTGAATCGTTTAACATTCGCTCTTGTTACGTTACAGGAACTTGCGATTTGCTGTTTACAAGAGTCCTAAAGAATTAAAATATTTGGGTATTCTGAGTTCATCAACAATGTAATCAAAAGGCGGCCAGGATTTCTCCCCATACGGCACTGACGTAGCTTGTTATGATCATCAAAATACATCTTCTAAACCTGAAGGTTTCATAGGTTCGGGTACAATTGCTTGGGTTTACCCAACCTCACAAGCGACGGCTGAGGTTTCAGTAGTGTGTCGTGTCCCTATTATACGAGTATTTCTCCTGAACTGGGTTTCCGTTGCCTAACTTGTTGAAAGGGTTGAAAGGCTTTTATATGCTTGCCTCATTATAATATGTCGAAATCAAAAACATAGTTTGCCGAAATCTGAAATCTTACATTATTATTTAAGACTAGCTGTTGCCCACGGCTCCGCCCGCCTGGAATTCTGTTCCCGTTCCCTCTACCCATGGGAACCTATTCCCGGGATGAAACGTAGCATTTATGTGTTATTCCGGACAATAGTCTATCCCTGTACCAAATTTCAGCCAGATCCGTTCAGCTGTTTTTGCGTGAAAGAGCAACAACACACTCATACTCAGAAACTTTAGCGTTTATAATGTTATAATAGGATAATAATACTTAATAATGTTCTAGGACATAGTGCACAGCGCAATCTAGAATTGAAGTTAACTTCATAGCGGACATTTTGTCTGTAAGTGAGTACAAATTTCTTAGCAGCCCGGCAGCGCTGACCTAATGTGACCTAATGAAAATCACGAGACTGAAGGTACAAATCTCGCACTAAGCACTCTGATGTTTGACCCTGTAAGGCTATACCTTTTTTTTTTTTTTTTTTCTTGCGGAAATCCCTTCGGATACCCCCCCGCCGGTTAGCGGGGGCGGTTATGTCGGGCTTGAACCGACTGGCCTTACAATAAAAGAAGAGAGATCCAAGCCTTGGCTGTCAAAGCGCAAAAATGTTACAAATTAGCAAAATTTTCTTTATGCCAATTTATTACATTTTTCTCTGAAAAATTCACTCGTTTAACAAACTCACGATAAGAAACGTGTCGTTATCAAAGAAACGTTCAACTCTTACAGTTTATGATACATATAAAAACGAATGTTTTAAAAAGAAAATTGCAGCTACAGGTGGTTCTTTCGGGACGAATCAACGTTGTTCCCGGTTGCATTCGAGGTTTTAATTTGGAGCCCGGAGTCCGCTTACTACTTCGTCTCCTTTAGATTTGGCTTATAATTCTTTTATATGTTGTGTGTTACCAGTGATGACCTACGGTGCCGAGACGTGGTCTCTCACTATGGGCCTCATAAGGAAGTTTAGGGTCACACAGCGAGCTATGGAACGGGCTATGCTTGGAGTTTCTCTACGAGATCGAATCAGAAATGAGGAGATCCGTAGACGAACTAAAGTTACCAACATAGCAGAGCGAGTCAGCAAGCTGAAGTGGCAATGGGCAGGGCACATAGCTCGGAGAACCTATGGCCGGTGGGGCAGAAAGGTTCTTGAGTGGAGACCACGTAACGGCAAGCGCAGCGTAGGAAGGCCTCCCGAAAGGTAGACAGACGACCTAACAAAGAGCGCAGGGACTCGGTGGATGCAAGCCGCTACAGACCGGTCGAAATGAAGGTCGATGGGGGAGGCCTATGTTTAACAGTGGACTTTCTACGGGTGATATGATGATGATGATTATATTAGCGACTGCCATCTGAGCTCCCAGCCTCAAGAGAAAGAGGCTCGTCCGTTAATCATCAGCTGCAGCAGGCGTACCGGCATGCAGGTGAAAGTCTTAGTGAGAGCCCAAACACTGTTCATCTAGAATTCGTGATTTGAATGCATTATCTTAGTACCATTAACGTACATTAAAACGTTTTAGTACATACAAGTCAGTAGGTATTTATCATAAAATTCGAGATGTAATTAATGTTAAAACGGAACAACGTTATATCTTCTGGAATGATGAAACTCCTTTATAATGTTCGATAAGGCACGTTTACCTGCATTAGAGTTACATGACCTATGTATATATATCACATAAGTCTGTAGTATATACAAATACAATGATTGCGCTGATAGGTAACTGTTAATAATCTTTTGAAACATAAAAACACTGACGCGGTAATAGATAAACCGTTTAATCTTTCAGAGAAGTAGGTATTCAAATAGTTTAAATAAAGGCCGAGAGATGGCGTGGTGTTAAAGTTTTGGAATGTTGTGTCAACGGAATATAAAATCAAAAGCAAATGCCCGGCAACGCTCACGCACGCCGCCGTCCCTGGTCTTCAGATGCCGAGGCTTCAAAGTGCAATCTTTAGGCGCAAATGGAAAATCGCTATGAGGATGATGATCATAGCAAAGTTGTATAAAAAAAAAATTACTGCACAGTTATTATTTGTCAACCATAAACCATAATATGAAAATGCTTGACGAGCTATCTCAATCTAACCTAGCTCTGACATGTTGAGATAGGTTATTATACTGAGAAATAGTACCTTTTTTTTTTTTTTTCGTGCTGAAATCCCACCATATAGTTGTATACACAACGGGTTTCTAAGACTATGTATGTACCGTCAACTGTTTATACAGAGTGGTACATCGATCTGCGGCATCCACGAACGTATATAGGCGTCAATCCATTCACAAATATCGAACTTTTCTATATTTAGCAGTTTCCTGCGGTGACCGGCGTGCGGCGTCTTTGTTCTAAACGCCTACGCCTTTTAGAGTCAAGGCCGCTAGACAAAACATACGTTCTAAAAAAAGCGTATTAAATTTAGTTCAGAATTTTTATAATTAACGCTTCTGTGATGTGTCATGCTAACATGCAAAGTTTTTAGATAAACATTTTGCTAAGCTATGGGAAAGCGGTAAACAGGTAATTAAACGCTCTCGACAGATTACAGCGGCGTAGAGTCCAAATCATTTATAGTCGTGAGGTCACCGACACCGTAGGTAGATCCTGAATTTGCAGTTGCGTAGAGACTATATAGCCTGTGAAAAAATACCTTTTTTTTTTCGTGCGGAAATCCCTTCAGATACCCCCCCGCTGACCAGCGGGGACGGTTATGTCGGGCTTGAACCGACTAAAACCGCACGCCGTCTCGGGTCTTAAAACGCCGGGGTGTAAGGTTGCCCATAGCGCATATCCCTCGCACCTCGACTGACCCTGGGCCATCTCCGGTTTCGAGATGGCCCCCTCGGGAAAATGTGAAGAAATACCTGGCAATAAAAACTCACGGACACTCCTTCTATATCACAGTGTATCCTAGTGTGGGATCTAGAGAACTATTCATGTATGTTTTATTTTATTGAAACAATAATTTCTATTATTCTGTTGCTAGTATTCTGATTCTGATTCCGATTCCCATGGGAATTAATTCCAAGGATAAAAAGTAGCCTATGTCGCGTGTCATTAATGTGTAGTATATTTGTAATATACTAGCTCTGGCCGTGACTTCGTTCGCGTGGATTTAGATTTTTAAGGTTTTATTTTTTTAATATAATACTAATCATAATTCTTTTTCGAAAACAAAAGTAGCCTATGTTACACCTTATAATATTACGTATGCCAGTGACCGTCTGTCAAAATCGGCCCAGCCGTTCCAGAGATTACCTCTTTCAAAAAGACAGACAGACAAAAGTTTCAAAAATTGTTTTTTTTTCTAAGTGCCGTGTAATCATTGAAAAACTATTCGTTTAATTAATAGTAGTAATAATAGTTATAATTAAAGCGAAAGTAGTCTCCCCGTGACCATGGCAGCTGAAAAGCAACCGAAACGTCGGGTTCAATGTAAAATATAAAATAACATCAAATAAACCGCGATAGAATCCGTTAAAAATAGTTTTATTTCAATATTAGTTTAATGTTACAAATAGAAACTTCAATTTTATTGAAATATGTATTTGTATAAATATGTTTTATTTATTTGTATAGATAGCTGGCGCGCGGTTGTGAGTATTGGTTAATCTCCGGACCTTCTTAACCAATTGCAATCAAACATACGGCAGATTTTAAGTCTGACCAAGACCTTTCTAATAAAAAAAAACTGTATCGAAATCCATTCAGTAGTTTTTGCGTCCATCGCAAACAAACAGATAAACAGACAAGAATTCCAAAAAAATATTTTTGTGTTCAGAATCGTTAATTCAATATTTCATCATCAACCTATTCTAGTCCACTGCTGGACATAGATCTCCCCTAATGAGCGCCATAGCGCCCTGTCTTCAGCTTGCCGCATCCAGCATCTGCCCGCAGTCTTTCGCAGATCGTCATCCCACCTGGCCGGAGGGCGTCCTACACTACGTTTGCCGAGTCGCGGTCTCCACTCAAGAACACGTTTACCCCAGCGGTTGTCGGTTCTTCGCGAGATATGGCCGGCTATGCCGATAACCTTGGTTCTCTGTCGGATGTATTCGTTACGAATCCTATCCTTCAGAGAAACTCCGAGCATAGCTCTTTCCATAGCTCGCTGAGCGACTTTGAACTGGTGGACCAGCCCTACCGTGAGTGTCCACATCTCAGCTCCGTAGGTCATTACGGGTAGGACGCACTGATTGAAAACTTTCGTTTTCAAACACTGCGGTATGGATGACGGGAAGACCCGACGTAGTTTCCCAAACGCTGCCCAGCCTAGCTGGATCCTCCTCTTGGCCTCCTTCTCAAAATTGTTTTTACCCAACTGCACAATCTGCCCGAGGTAAGTGTACTCAGAAACAATTTCAAGAAGGTGGCCATCCACGACGACCGGTCCTGGATCAATGTGGTCATTGATCAAGACTTTGGTTTTATCCAAATTCATGCCAAGACCGATGCGTCGCGAGGCTGAAGCTAGGCCGTCCAGCATCTGGGTTAGCTCCTCTAGCGACTCCGCCATTAAGACTATGTCTTCAGCGAATCGCAGGTGTGAGATGTAGTCGCCGTTTATATTTATGCCCTTACCTTTCCAGTCCAGCGTCTTAAACATATCTTCCAATGCGCTCGTGAACAGTTTCGGGGATATGACATCCCCCTGTCTCACTCCTCTGCGCAATTGGATGGGTTTAGACTGCTGACCCTGTACTTGGACACTCATAGTGGCGGCTTCGTAAAGGCATCTCAGCACCTCGACATAACGATAGTCTACTTGACATCGCTGTAAGGATTCCAGAACAGCCCAAGATTCGACGGAGTCAAATGCCTTTTCATAGTCCACAATTCATACTCTTCGGACTTCTGTATAATCTGCCTCACTGTGTGAATGTGGTCTATGGTGCCATATCCTCCGCGGAACCCAGCCTGTTCCGGTGGCTGGAACTCGTCGAGTCTCCTGGCGAGACGATTCGTGACCACTCGTGAAAATAGCTTATAGACGTGGCTCAGGAGTGTGATGGGTCTGTAGTTTTTAAGGAGGGTCTTATCACCCTTCTTAAAAAAGAGAACAACCAAACTCCCGCTCCACGCCTTAGGAGTTCTCCCACTGTGAAGGACGGCATTAAAGAGCTTCTGTAACTCCTGTATGACAGGAGCTCCTCCTGCCTTCAGAAGCTCTGAAGTAATTCCATCCTCACCGGGGGCTTTTCCATTTTTAAGCTGCTTCAGAGCTAACACGATCTCGTCTTGACTGATATCAGGCAGTTCGTCGGTATAGTGGCGTGTCAGGGTGGCTCTGGAATCATGGTCGTCTCGTCGAGGACGGGGAGCATGTGCAGTATACAGACGGCCATAGAAATCCTCTATCTCGGTGGAGATCTCCGGCTTCGACAAGACGGTCCTCCCGTCATGCGTTATGAGCTTCGTCAGATGGCTCCTTCCAAGCTGCTGAGTGAATACTTTGGACCCTCGGTTTCGCTCTATCGCCTCTTCAATGAGGCGTGTATTGGAGCTCCGAAGGTCGCGCCGTACCATCTTCGCAATTTCCTTGTTTAGGTGTGACCTGTCTGACGAAGTCGCTTGGGTGGTTTCCCGTCTTCTTGCCATCAGCCCCAGAGTCTCATCCGAGAGTTTGGACTTCCTGCCAGTGCGCTGTTTTTTGCAGAACTTGATGCCCTCGTCTCTCAGCGTTTCGACCAGATTGTGTAGGGTCTCGTCAGCGTCATCAGTGGGTTCCAAGGCAACAAATCTTTCCCCGAGAAGCTGCGGGAACTTCTCGGTGCCCGCCATGATTTGGGTTGGGTTAGGTCGGAGCGTGGACATCATCAAACGGTTTCTTTCAAGCTTTAGGTTGATATTCAGAGAGCCTCGGAGCAGTCGGTGATCAGATCCGGTATTAAACCTGTTGATCACTGAGACATCTCTGAATATGTGCTTGCTATCCGTCATGATGAAGTCGATCTCATTTTTTGTCACAGCGTCGGGGCTTTGCCATGTCCACTTCCTTTGAGGCTGTTTCTTACAGAAGTAATTCATTAAGAATAGTCCCTCTTTCTCAAGGAAGTTGACAAGCATTTGTCCCCTGTGATTCCTAACTCCAAAACCATGCGGGCCTATACGGGATTCGTACCCAGACTGGGTACCCACCTTGCCGTTAAAGTCCCCCATAACAACGTTGAAGTGAGCCTTAGTGGTGTTGTGCAAGGCTTTGGATATGTCTTCATACATATCCTCCACTTCATCATCCGAGTGTGCCGAGGTCGGTGCGTAGACCTGAATAACCTTCATGCTATACCGCTTGGATAGCCGAAGGATCAGGTACGCTACCCTGTTCGACACGCTGGAGATTTCTTGAACGTTGTTAGAGAGGGCCCTATTGACGAGGAAACCTACGCCACCCTGGGATGTTTTATCACCCTCGCGAAAGTAGAGAAGATGGCCCGAGTCAAGGGTTACGGTGTCCTCTCCCTCTCTACGGACTTCGCATAACCCGAGAACATGCCATTTAATGTTCTCTAACTCCACTTCCAACTGCGCTAGATGATGGTCAAGCCTCAGAGTGCGTCCGTTATACGTAGCCAGGGTCAGTTTGTGAAGGGTTTGGTAGCCTATTGTAGCCCGGGGATTCTTAGCACCCCCTGCCCCGCCGTTACCATGGCCGCTACCATGACCAGGGATAGCGAGGCGGCTGGGAACTGGGGGCCATCTTTTGGCTGTTTCCTTCATTTGGGGGTAGTGCCCATAATCCCCACGCTGGGCAGGCGGGTTGGGGATCGCAGTTTGTTGGAGGGGTTGTTCTGCGGGGGTGCTGCTGCCCGCCCCCGGATATGTCCCTTAGTCGCCTCTTACGACACCCACGGGAAGACTTGGGTTGGTGCTATTCTCTTCTAGGCCGGCACCACTCAGCCATTCAATATTTACCCAAGTATTTTTTTAAACATCTCCAATGTACAGACACAACTAATTTATATCTTAATAATGGTATACATAGATAAGAAGAATAATTGCATCTATAAGGGGTTGACAATTAAAAAATATTCGTTACCTACATGAACATTTAACTATTTCCTACTAATTGAGGTGGTAGAGTCAAGCAACAGTCATTTTGGCCGTTGCATGAATGGGCCGACTCGACCGGGGAAGCACCACCCTCTCACAGAATATCGATGCCAAGTAACAGTATTTGAACTGTTGCGTTCCGTTTGGTGAGTGAGAGTGCCGGAGCCCAAACTCCTTTCCCATCCTCTTTCCTCTACAGGGTCGGCAGCGCGAGT
Organism: Cybosia mesomella; assembly: GCA_946251805.1. Lineage (NCBI taxonomy): Eukaryota > Metazoa > Arthropoda > Insecta > Lepidoptera > Erebidae > Cybosia > Cybosia mesomella. Next base: position 23,314,828 of record OX276401.1, read on the forward strand.
GTGACGCCACTGGTGTTGCACACGTCCATAGGCCGCGGTAACCGCTTCCCATCAGGTGGGCCGTGTGCTTGTCAGCCACCTTAGTGGTGTAAAAAAAAAAATTATAAACGCGAAAGTTTGTAGAGCCCGCAACATGCTCGCCGCGCGTCGCAGGCGACTCAGGCGCCGGAGGTCGCTTAACGACCTCCGTCATCCATGAGCGCAGGCCTGGGGGTGGCAGGTGAGGCCGCCTGTCACCCCAGCAGAAGCAGGCCGGGACGGTGGGGCGACTAGCGCCCCTCCCCCAAACCGGGGCAAGACGGGGACACCGTGGTTCCCAAACCCGAGGGGGCCATCTCGAAACCGGAGATGGCCCAGGGTCAGTCGGGGTGCGAGGGATATGCTCTATGGGCAACCTTACACCCCGGCGTCTGCAGACCCGAGACGGCGTGCGGTTTTAGTCGGTTCAAGCCCGACATAACCGCCCCCGCTGGCCGGCGGGGCGAAAAAAGAAAAAACAAAAAAGGTATGGATGGATGGGTGGATGTTTGTTACTCTTTCACGTAAAAACTACTGTATGGATTTTAATGAAACTTTACAATATTATAGCTTATACATCAGAATAACACATAGGCTACAATTTATAAAGATATTGTGTGAATTGTTCCAAATATGACGATAAGTGTCAAGCAAGTAGGAAAAAATCTACCATCTGCGAGCTATTCTGGCGTGCGCTGCCAAAACCGCTAGAGTTACACATATGTAATGTATGATGGAAATGTTTATCCTACTAATATTATAAACGCGAAAGTTTGTGAGTATTTATGTATGTATGTATGTTTGTTGCTCTTTCACGCAAAACGGCTGAACGGATCGGGCTGAAATTTGGTACAGGGATAGACTATAGTCCGGAATAACACATAAGCTACTTTTCATCCCGGAAATAGGTTCCCATGGGTAGCGGGAACGGGATCATAATTCCACGCGGGCGGAGCCGCGGGCAACAGCTAGTACTATATATAACTTTAAAAAAACCTTAAGTAAGTTTGTGGCTAACTGCAGCTATCGTTTAATTATTAAACGCTTAGGCTAGATTTCCCCAGTGAAAATCAGTTCAAATAACAAAACTGAGTCCTCAACTCTTAGATAATTTCACTGTGTTAATTGTCGTGTTTAATTGATCTCAATAGGAACCGAGAGTTTAACCCTTAATCGCCAACTTGGTCGTTTCACTACCTCCCATTCAATAAGTTAAAACAAAAAAAACGTAACTATTATACCGACCAAAACGTCAACAGGCGTAGGAAATTCAATTTTTTTTAAGAACGCTTTGTATCCTTATACCGATACTGTAGACTCTAGGTGCTCTACCTGTTTAATCTTTTACAATAGGATATTGGAAAGCAATAAATATTATCTTGAAATACAAATAGATACCTTCCTCTTACCTACAATATAAATTAATTTGTTAGTAGGTACAATTATAACATAGACATCAATGGCTCTACATTAAATCAATTGCTATGTATAAATTTATTATTCAGTCAATATCATCTCTTGCATTAGTTTTAACAACAGAAAACTCAATACTTACTTTCAACCCATTTGGAAATCTGTTCAAAACGAAATAGTGTTTGAGAACTTGTAAAATTCATTTTTCTTTACGAAGTAATTTCTGTTTTGTATTTTGATACGAAACTTACTTTTCTTAATCACAGTAAGAAAAGTAAGTTTCGTAACATCTCTCGAATTGTAGAGTCACAACGGCAGTAGAGTTAAAAATTTGAATCATGCGGCGCACGGTGAGGCGGGGGCGCCGTGGTCGCCGGTGCCAGGTAACAGGAGGTACGGCGGCACACTGAGCTGTTTTCTTGTCTGCGCGGACTAAAATATATTAATATTTAGATTTTTATAACAAAACTATTTTTAACGGATTTAATCGCAATTTATTTGCTATTATTTTATTATTTACCGATAGTGTGATTTTAACGAATTCTGTTTAGTATATTATTAGTTTTTGTTTTCACCATTATAGACACCGATAATGTTACAATAGCCACCATTGTACTCAGCTTGACGTCGTCATCAGATGCTTTTTCACACCCCGCTTAAAGGACCCGGGACTGTAGGAAGAAGGAAACACGTGCGCTGGTACCTTTTTTTCGTATGGAAATCCTCTTGGATATACCCCGCCGACCAGCGAAAGAATTCCAAATCTTGATGATTTTATTTCAATTTAAGTTTTATTTCAATGTGTAATATTCGCGGAACCTTTTATTATTTCATTTCATATGTCTAGAATAAGGATTTATCGCTGTTGATACAGTGATTTTGTAAAATATTATTAGAAAAATAAGTCTAATTATATTGTACCTACAAAACTATCTGCTAATAAATAGACTTGCTGAAATTCTCTAATTAGTTTTATAATTATTAATAATTGATTTTGCTAATAAAATGTATTCTTAGTAGCAATATTAAAGTGAAACCTCGTTAAGAATAAAGAAAACACACAAACCACTATCGTAACTTAGGTATTTGTAATTTATGTAAGTACTACTGAGCTCTACTAAACTATTGCTTTCAAAGCTAATATTTATGCAAAACCACCATACAGAAAATTTAATTAAATTTTAAACATTTTGTCGGGAAAGTAGAACAACGTGCGTTCTTGAAGCCTAGCGGTCGTCCTCCCTCCACGTCCACGTCACAGTTTATCTCTCTCTGACAGCATCTAGCTATCTCTGTCACGCAGTGTATTCAGTCACCGCGGAACTCTGGCGTATTTCACAGGTGTGTTGATTGAGTGCGTGATGTCGTACGATCGTAAATAAACCTGTTGGTACGATAATAGTGCACAAATTGTGAGAGTATACAGTTTTAAATAAGTTTTCTGTTATAATAACTGCAGCCGTGAGGTTAATTTCATATTGTGTTCGCCAATTTGTGTCCAAGTGGTGTGTTTCGAAACAGTGACAACAAGTTTTTCTTGTGTCTTGTGTTGTGTTAAGTCCTTGAGTCGGAGGCTTTATGCGTCGTAGAAGGCGCTTGTCCCGCTTCTAAAGAATTTGGCGGGCAATTCGTGGTCAAGGTATGCCTTCATAACTATTCTTGATTATTGTATACAGCATGTTCTGATGTTGGGATAATATTCACAATACTTATAATAAATAAATGTTTACTTAAAATACTTATATAAACAGTTATTTAGATTTTCAATATCAATATACCATTCATGACGTAGCCTTATGTAGAGAGAGCATTCATTTCATAAATGGCGTTTAAACTTTCCAATGTGGTAGTCGAATCGTAAAATCTTTTATGAAATACGTTTGTTGAGACGTAAGCATAAATATGAACAATATTTTAATCCGTGGAACAGGTAAAATTACACTGTTTGTAACATTCCACTCATCATTAATCTACGAAATATAAAAGATCTCGTATCCACTTGTTAGTTTTGGGAATGTGTCATCAGGTGCTTTATTTGTGGTAAGCACTCGACCGCAACGTGTTAAAATAGGGAACCTTATCTTTGTTTATCTTCTACTTCGGCACTATCCCTCGTATCTAAATCCGATACATTAACAGGAACATTGTTTTCAAACAAGCTCTTACAGTCAAATAATAAATGCAATAAAACTTACCTACTGAGTTATGGACAAATTACAATAAGTTCATGTGAAAAAATGTGCTAGCTAGAGCCAGAAAAGGCCTGGAAGAGATAGTGTTGCATAGTGATAATTGAATAGGATTCCCATTGTGCAATTAAATATATCTGCGTCATGTTCCTATATCTGTACAAATTTAGGTGGTATTTTTTTTGTATCCAGTGTAATTATACCTTGAGCCTCGTCTAATGACGCATAGAGATGATAAACATTTATGTATGTAAAATTTCCTGTTATTTAATGAGCATGAACTAAATTGAATTCTTGTATAACTAGTGAACTAAGAAATTTCGCGTCGCCTGTATCTAAATCAACCATTTCAAGGTTTGTTTGTTTGTAAATAGACAATCCATTCTATTTTTACATTACGTAGGTAGGTACTATGCTAATTATATTTTATATTATATTATGCTAATTTGACCTCTGTGTAAAGTAGTAAACTACCTATTTATATCCTCTGAAAGTGAATTCTGAGGTATTCATCAAAAGCACCTATTAAAACTTTCAAAACTTTTCCTCACAGTGTAAAATTGAATGGAGCAACAACATGCATAAAAACACACGACAATCTAAAATTACCTACTTTCAATTAAAGAAAACACCAAAGAGGTAAAGACAAAACAATTTTATTTTCTTGGCCTTTATTGTCTTTGGAAAAGGAAAAGTACCTACATAAAGCTGAAAAATATAGTTTCAAGACGCTAAAATAACACGCTTTACTAAATTAAAACCCAAAAAAAATGTTACAAAAAGCGTTGCCTGCGTTCCGCTAACGAATGATATCAAGCACTCTGGGATTTATATACTGTTATACGGTTTTACGATCAGTTTTTAATATTTAATTCTCTATAGGGCTTTTTGTTTAAGCTATACTTTATTGCACGTGAACTATACTTTACTGTAATTACCCCGCGTATTTTGATAAAAATAACTTTTTTACTTGTATTGTTCATGAGCACACGACCGACAACCGGCATTCCGGCGATGCACCTCCGATCGTGAGTCATCTCGCAAGCACGTCAGTTTACGGCATTGGACCCAGTTTGTACACTCGTGCTCTGAGGTTTACGGACCTATCTGCATAACAAAGGAATAAAATCTCCCTAAGGTTTATAAAACGGTTAGTAGTTGCAAACAGGATTGATATTTTAATAGCTGTTCCGCGATTCCGAACGCTGTAAATACTGATCCTATTCTCGTAACCCACAGGAACGTATTCCCGGGATAAAAAGCAAATGTACTATTTCACATTATAAGCTATCTTTATGAAAATTTTCATCCATTTCGTTCAGCCGTTTTTGCGTGAAAAGGTTACCAAGCATACTTCCATCCATGCTAACAAGCTATCATATCTAAGTTGCATAGGATTTTGTAATATTTTATTTAATTAGGCATTAAGTATGGATTTGGGTGGGATACAAGGGGAGCGGAATATGTTTTTTTTTCTTTTTTTTTTCTTGCGGAAATCCCCTCGGATACCCCCCCACCGGCCAGCGGGGGCGGTTATGTCGGACTTGAACCGACTAAAACCGCACGCCGTCTTGGGTCTGCAGACGCCGGGGTGTAAGGTTGCCCATAGAGCATATCCCTCGCACCCCGAGGGAGCGGAATACCTTTTTTTTTTTTTTTTTTTATCGTGCGGAATACCTAAGAGACGATTGAACTGTGTGAAAGATGATGTGGCCAGGCAGGTAGGGGAATGTTGAGATGACTCCAAGTAGAGATGAATAGAAAAGCACACATTATGTTGCGCTGACCTCAAATATATATGGAGTAAGAGCAAGAAGATGATGTTGATTTATTTTGTACTAGCTGTTGCTCTCGATTTCGTCTGCGTTAAGTTCGGAATAGATCAAGCTATGTTTACTTCTGCAGTTTCGAACCCAACATGTATTAGGTTACCTATTTCATCGTTATATTTTCAATCATTCATCATGAAAAATAGATGTTTACATGTTACATCGACATTAATTCTACCGGTTCCCTACTAAATTATTGTGTGTGATGATATTTATTATCAAAGGTTGAGTCTCTAATCAACTATCTTTTACATGTAGGTAACTCTGTATTTTCGAGATTCTATATTTTACTGCTTATCACCGTTTAGCCATAGCGTGATGAGTTATAGTCCGAACGTTGACGATATCCGAGTTTTATCAAACTGCATAATTTCGTGATAATCTACTCTGTAATAAAAAAAGGAATGATCAATAATCGATTTGGTCGATTTTACCCTTCTGCTCCAATGACACTTATAATAGCATGATGATATATAACGAAGTTTATGTCCATACCCAAGAAGAATATTCATGCATAATTTCAGCAGAATCTGTTCAGCGGTTTTCAAGTGATGCTCAAATATCGATAATAAAGTAGACAAACAAATAAACAGACAAACACAAAAGTCTAAAAATCACATTTTTGGCATCTGTATCGTTCCAAGAACACATAGCAATTACTTTTTCGAAAAAATATTCAATGTACACTTTTCACCTCGTTACGATTTTATTATACATGGATTACGGTGACCACAGGGTTTTGTGGCTAGGCACATATTAGTAGGATGTAGGATGCTTCTCGATAGAGGCCAATACTCACGCCGCCATGATAAGTTGCTTATCATCATACGTGAAGCAATGAGCCTGGCAGTAGCTAGAGCCCAAAAAGGATTGACTACTAACAGACGTCATACCAACTTTGTGTCTGAAGTTTCATCCATAAAATCCAGGAACAAACCTTATTCAATCTTAGATACTGCCCCAGATTAGGCTCTCCTAATCGACACGTATGAAAAGCACTATAAAATTCCGGAGGATGTTGGGGTTTCGTCATCTAGACCTGACATATTTCTTTACTAGAGAGCGATAAAATATGTGGTCCTTGTGGAACTTACTGTATCGTGGGAAACAAATATACTGAAGGACCACACAATGAAGAAAAATAAATACTATGATCTCACAAACGAATTAACCAAAAACGGTTACGTGGTTAATTTGTATGCAGTGGAATTGGGAGCGAGAGGCATACCAGCAAAATCTCTCTATAACCTACTTAAAGATCTAGGCCTATCAAGAGCTACAATAAGCTCATTACTAGGACGAATGTCTAAAGCGGCACTAGTAGGTTCGCAATAAATTTGGTTAGGCAGGGAGGGGAACTTGGGCAGTGAAGGTGAGTGTTGATGTACATCATCAAAAAGGGCCTCTTCTAAACCTACACTTGGGTCGCAAGTCTCAAGCACTGTCCCGAGTTCCCAACTCAGCAACGCGATGGACCCGGCACCCACACGGAGAATCCATGGATTGCTAAGAATATCGGTCTCGTATATACACAGATAGTAGTAAAGTCAATTTCATAAGAAATAAATTCCAATGTTGGGACACGTATGTGTCAACCATAAGTGAAGTATAACCCAACCAAACCCAATTAAATAAAATCATCACGGATTATGGAAGGAACCGAAGTTAAAAGCTAGAAATCGCTTTGTTTTTTCATTAACACAACCGTATATGCCTCGTCTTCAAAGAACCATATCTAATCTAATGTACGTTACCTCGTCTTCTCGTATCTGCGTTCTTGAATGTTGTACTGATTTGTTCCATTATATAAGTGCTATTTTAGATTAGGTGCTATAGCACTTTCATAGTATAACGAAATAATAACATTTAATTGTTATGGGTGTATGGGGCCCCACCAAGATCTTTGGGGCCCAAGCTAACCTGACCTGCTAGCCGGTGCTGAATTACGGACGAACCTCCAGCACAACCTTTCCTTTTGGGGTTAGGAGGTCAGACGTCAGTCGCTCCCATAAAAGCCGTATAAACCAAATTAAAAGGAGGAGGAGTGGCTTAGAGGTGAAGGCCTCTGATGCAACCGAGATCCACACCGAGATGCTGGCGACTGTGAGATTATCCCTCATTAGCTGCATGACAGGCACGGGAAGAGATGTTGTGTTCGCGTATTTATAATCGAAACTATTTCCAACCACTTTTTTATACTTCTATCGATTTTCATAATAAAAAAAATCACTAATCGAGCAGAAAGGAACATAACCTCAGTGCCGAAGTTTTGTTTTCAATTATTTCTAAGAGGCATGAACAATAAATGTATTTCTTTTTTCAATTAATAATGGCTCCAGTTAATGGAATTTTATGAAATTCGATATAATACGTTACGTAATCTTTGCAACTTAACAAAACACAATTTGTTTTTATTTTTGTTACAGCATCCGTATCTATGTATTATCTGCATATTTTATGTTTGGAATGTCTGTAGCTCCATTAAGAAAATCTTCACCGGATTTGCATGCTTCGCATAACGCAGTAACTTCATAATATCATGCATTGTTTTGTAATTCTTAAGAATGCCGGTAGCGCCTACGCATGTAGGCGACAATTTATAACTGTCCAGTGCGGGACCAGGTAGCTTAGTTGGTATTCCGTGGGACCGAAAACATTAAGTGGTGAAGGTCGAAAGTGCATGTGTCTAGCACTCCTTCACTTGGGGATATTCAGACGTGAGTATGAAAAACAGAACCCAGTATTTTTAATATCTATACTATTATAAAATTGTATATTAATTATGTCTGTACATTAGAGATATTAAAAAAAAAACTTGGGTTATGTTAAATTAATGATTCTAAACACAAATATTTTTTTTTGTCTTCTAGTCTGTTTATCTGTTCGTTCGCGATGGACACAAAAACTACTGAAGGTATTTTGATGCGGTTTTTTCAATTAGAACGGTATATGAACCAAAAGCCTATAACTAACCTCAGATCTAAATAAATATCATCCCACCGGAAATCCTGGTTGCATCCAAATCTTACACTTTGGAGCCCGGGGTCTCATCTGCGAGTTGGTGCGGAGTAGGGGTGCGCCCCTACTCCGCACTAACTCGCAGATGAGGATTGCTTGAGCTGCAAAGATCTTGGCGGGGCTACAATACGCCTATAAGGAATTATCTCTTTAACATGGTCGTTCTTTACCATCCACAGCAGGTTAACCATAAACAATGATTATGATCGTAAAAGTTGTGAATGCCAAGAGCATTGTCTATGCACCGGACGTAACGGTTATTATCTGCTCCCAGGTTTTACACTACAATGTTACATTGTTCTTGTGGTGACGAAGACTGAACTATCTTAGATGTTTTATTTAAAGACATAATTAATAATCGTAAAAAATCGTAAACGGTTTCGGAAAGAACACCGCGTCAAACAAATGCAATTCGTAAATATTTCGACATTTAGGCGTTAAGAACTCGTTCTTTTGCGTATCGAAAAAATAAATTGTCATAACGAAAAATACTGTAATGTAAAAGTATAGCGCAGACCACGGAGGAAGTGCCGTGACTCAAATAAATACCTAAACCAAGGTTGAAGGTCACACAGAAAGCACCGAGCATGACACTCAGTGTTAAACTGTATTCGAACCCAAATAGAAATTAATCAAAACTAACATTGGAAGAGAGACAACATGATAAATCCGTTCGCCTTCAAGAGAGAAGACACCACGGACGCAAACATTGTAGGATTCCAATAACAAGTATAACAACAAATTAACGATATTTAGAACCTACAATTGTGCATAATGCATATTATGTATAGAAAGTTTAATAAGTAATACAGACTATTTCTAAGCAATCAATCTTAACATTGTGTAACCCAAACCCTTCGAGCCGGAAACGTCGATGCCCAAATCGAATACCGTAGAAAACTATCATTAACAATTCAATCGCGATTCACAATTGTTGAAAAACAGTAACACATCTCGGCCCCGCGTGCCTGAGTATTTACAAACTTATGTTTCAATTTGTAAACTTCCAACTAGTGCATGGGTAGGCACGCATTTTGCGACTTGTGTTCGACCATGTGCCTCTTTAGGTACGGCAATTACTTACAAACTGAAAACTCAATCTCTCAAATCTACAAATCTATTAAATATAATAGAGTAAAAAAATATAGTAAAAAAGCCGACCCACCAACTTCGAAAGGAAAGCCTTATCCTTCAATCAGCAGGTGGACTGGCTAGCAGGAGAGGTTGGCTTGGGCCTCTAAGGTCTTTCCACCCCCATACACCCATGAAAATTCAATTAATAGGAGTAATTCAACCCACAAGCCATCTAGGCCCAATTTGAATGTGATTCCATGGTTATAATGAGACCGATGAGTCAACAAAATAGCAATTCTCAATTAAATCGGTTTTAGTAGAACAAATTAATGGAAAGGCATATCTTCTGGTACTCAAGCAGAAAGGTTTCGCGTTTGGGGACTAGGGGTGCGGTCATCAGATGAAAAGTATTGAGCCAAATCGTTTCATATGAATCTTTCACACTGCACCGTACGCTACCTTTTTATATGGGCCAGTTAAATTGCCTTCACTTCAATATTGCTACCGTATGAACACGGCTCCCTAGATCCCAAACGGTTACCGCGGGCTATTAACACCATTACAACCTAAAAAAGTGGCCAAGTGCGAGTCGGACTCGTCCATGAAGGGTTCCGTAGCAGCAAGTAACATAATAATGTATTTTTTTAATTTTTATATTTGAGTTGATTGAATGAAAGGTAAATTGCGGTTTACGATTTATGAAGTATTAAAAAAAAACTACTTACTAGTTTCGGAAAAAAGTGGCTGTGACATACGGACGGACAGACAGACAGACATGACGAATCTATAAGGGTTTCGTTTTTTGCCATTTGATAACAGAACCCTAAAAACTGGTGTTTACTCCATAGCTACTCCTGAAGTGGTTCATACTAAATGTATTCTTTTGTTCGAAGTTTACGCGAATATCACACATTGAAATTAAATTATTTTTAACGGATTCTATCGCTATGTATTTGATATCATTTTATTTTTTACACTGACATAAAATAACATCAAATAAATCTGTTAAAAACTATTTTAACGGACTGTATCGCGATTTATTTGATGTCAGTGTAAAAAAATAATATAATATCAAATGAATCGCAATAGAATTCGTTAAAAATAGTTTTATTTCATTATCTGTTAAGGTATAAACGTACTTTTAAGGACATTAATGTCAGCACGCAGTTAGTAAGAGATGTGAATGAAATTCATATTTTGAAAACTATGGAAGACATTTGGACCAAAAATGTTGTTAACATCTTTATTGAAGGTTCGAGTCATGAATTTTAAATTGTAACAAGAAAGCACGTCATCATCTCAGCGTTGACTTCCGGTCACATCCGAGGCTCTCACCTCGGAGCCCGTAGTCCGCTCAATCAAATAGCTTTACTGTGTCTTACTATGTCTTACAAACAAGTACCTACCTAACTTTGAGTGCCTAATATTATGGATTTAATAACCAGATAAATAAGTGTTTTTTTTATATGAAGCGAATCCGACGATTGCTCCATCGATGGATTATTTTCTGGAGTATTAAATTTTAAGAGATATCATACATTGTTAACGGATGTCTTAAAACTATTAACAAGGTGCTATTTGAATTAACGCGAAAGAGCTAACCAGTATCCGTAGTAATGAAAACTTTGTAATATTCAAAACAAACTTAGAGACTTAGATTAGACTATTTTTAATAATCCCATTATGATTATCGTATGCGAGGTAATCCGATTAATGTTTTTTACGTAATAAAATTCTAGAAAGAAGACATGTAATCGCGAATGTAATAAAACTGTATCTATATGAGGTATTCAATAGCTATAATAATAACAGGAGTGCCAGTAGGGAAAGGTCACGGGAGGTTAAACCGTCGGTTTCCCACCGTTCCCACGTCTGGCACGGCGAAGGAAGCCTAACAAAAACACTGTCTTCCCCACATTCCTCTTCACACGAAACAAGAGGAAGTGTCGCGGAACGGCGCACTTTAAAAGTAGGGTGCATTATAAGTTTATTGTTCATTATTCTACTGCCAATTATGTGTAATCCACAGAAAATAAGTTCAGGAAGTGCCTTTCAGCTATCGCTTTTGTGCCTCAATGCTGTAAAAATGTTCATCATAATCTATGACTTCTATGTACAGTCGCCATCGGTATTAGCTTAATTCCACCTTAGCTCTAAAACTGTATATAAAATAATAAACAAAAATTGAAAAAGAAAATCCTCTGAACATTGCAAAAATAATTTTGAATCAATTAATTTTTAATAATGACTTATATGGTATTAATTATGCCTATTTTTGCATTACAACATTATTTTTGCATTTTCAAAAAGTATATTCAGCATAATAACAGGGAAATAATAATATATCATGTAGGTACTCCATTATCATCGACAAGATTAATCAATTGGCACTTTACTACGGTGCGGTCCTAATGGCCATCTTACATTTATTAATGTGCATATTAAAAGGTATCGGCATGCAGTAGGAATAAAAATGAATTAAATCGAAAATTCGTTGTACGATTTTCAAAATAACATACAAATTCAATGGTGAGTGGACACTCGACGGGGGTGAAAGAACACTGATGGTTGTTGGTGCATAAAGCTGGACTCACACATTCGGAATTCTGAATTCATAAGCTGAGTTCATATAGCTCAGAATTCTATCAAAACCAGATCATAAATTTCTCTGACAGAATGACTTTACTTGCGTCCACAATCCCTGACCGGAATTCTAGATTATGAATTTTAATTATGTGCTAAAGCGAAAAGGATTGCGATTAGTGTTAATTCCTCCTCCATAAAGACATTTTGCATGAGCCGTGTAATATGGGCCCGTAGAATAGAATAAATTCGAGACAACCAGAGACTACTGATCAATCTGCATTTTTCCGGATGTGTGAGGCAAGGTGCTGGAATTCAAGAATGTAAAATTCAAATTCTGAATTCAGAGAGCCATTCTGGATGCGACACACGGTCGCAGTTGCATCGCAAAACGCACTCGATTATGCTTCACAAAGATGACTTCACCGACAGGTAGAATTATTAGACGTTCAGAAATAAATTAACTACTATAGTTAAATTGTTATTGTTCTTAACATTGCAAGCAGGATGCAGTTTGAAATAATTTGCATAGAACATCAAACTGCTATTATTAAAATGTGGGTTCTTAACTAATTTATCTATTTTATTTATGATTAAACAAATGCATATGTGCAAGAAGTACCTAGTACACGATTATGGATTTTTTTAAGAGTAACCAAAATAACTATAGTTTTCCCCCTAAACCCTGCAGCTAAGCTAAGTTGCTTGTATTAAGAGTGGATTCACGTCGGTAGTGCAATGGCCAGGTTTCGAACTCTGGACCTTGCGATCGTTAGGCCAACTCCTTGACTAGTAAGCTACCGACGCTATATTTATGATCTTAAGGATATTGCTAGCCATATGGCTATTGTATTGTTAAAAATTACTGTTAAAGATATCTAACTTCTAACGTATCTTCACCTCTAGTAACATCACTGATTAGATAACAGTTACTATGTAAGTCATACTAGGTCTGCAAGGCGAATCGCTGCTTGCAATGTTGAGCTGAGTGAGACATCGTGATTCTTGTCCAATAGATTTGACCGCTATTGCGGAATCAGATTTTGAAAATTTTGAACAGTGATCATTCCTGCGTGGCAAGTCCGATTTTGAAAATTCTTCTTGAAAGTCACAAATCTGGACATGCTTTCTGAGCGTGTAAAGTTTGGTCACAGTGTCTCGAGCAGTTAGTATGTAATTCCATCTGGAATTTTTTTAACGGTGATCATTCCTCTTAGTAGCATTAATTTTTTCAAAATATATCCATAAACCTTCCTCTGATTGACCTCTTTAAACATAACATAACATAAACTCACGCCTATATCCCCGAAGGGGTAGGCAGAGGTGCTAGCACCCACATTTTCGCCAGTTTATGTTTAGGTCCCAATGTAATAGGTGGCGAGCCTATTGCCATTAACCGGGCACTTATAAACCTGCGATAAATACACACATAACTTCGAAAAGCATCGAAAAGTCATTGGTGTGTGCCATGGTAATACCTGGGATCGAACTCGAGACCTCGTCTCAGCAGTCCTTTACCCATACCACTAGGTACCTCTTTAATCATGCCAAATTTGGTTCTGATTGGATTAGTAGTTTAGGAGGAGACCTGTGACAAAGAAAATCCTGAATTCTGGTATGAGGAGCTTTCGCTCGACTTCGTCTCACTCAGCTCAATGAGGAGAATACGAATTCGTATTAATCCGCAGACGCATCTAATCATTGATTTCGTAACTACATTTGCAATATTAAACTATTTTTACTGCTATAAATCTTAAGGCTTTCACGGCCGGCGTTGTATGTTGAATATACTGCTTCCGGGCTGTTTGGCCGTGGTCCATAGGAAACTTGTGTTCCAAATGTTTTGTTGATAACTGCGGTCGACATCTTCAGTGCCTGTAGGTACTGGTACACGCTGTTGGAGGGGAGAAACGACGTGATCGATCCTGATTGGTTGAGAGCTGCGGAACCGACGAGCTCGATCCTGATTGGTCGAGGCTAAGCAAGGGGGCGTGGTATCCCAATACCGGGGATGGTGCTGGCTTCGTCATGTTTGAACCGTGATGACGAGCGGCTCTCAGTGCTGGGTACCAATCTTTTTGAAGATGAAAATCTTCATTTTTTGCATTTGCATACCAAAGAGGGTTCTCCGCACTCGTCGGTGCCCAGACCTGTAGCACTGAAGATGTCGACCGCAGTGATTGACGAAACGTTTAGAACACAAGTTTCCTATGGACCACGGCCAAACAGCCCGGAAGCAGTATATTCAACATACTTTTACTGTTGTTAGAACTAACCACCTACTGTTGAACTTTTTACCTGAAAAAATAACTACAAGTCATTAAAATTAATTAGTGCAGTTCTTACTGCGCAAGTGAAACGATTTAGGAAATTAATGCCGACGCGAATAATATTCATTAACCGATATCTACAGGTGCAATCCGTACAATGTTGAAAAAGTCTTAAGAATAGTTATCATATTCCAAACTAGCGCGAAGGTCGGTTATTGTTTTTGATCATATATCCGGTCCTACTTAACTAAATGCAATGAAACATTCGGCAGATTTTAAGTCTGACCAAGATCTATCTAATAGAAAAAAACACAACCGCAGCCGCGGGTATCAGCTAGTACGAAATAATAATAAACCTCATTGAGTTACCAGTTGCTACAAAGTTTTGAATCGCGAGTATAACTTGACAATAATATATTTGATACACTTTCTTTCTCAGTTAGTAAAGTTTTTCCATGACCTACTTTCCCTATCAGATGTAGATTGCCAACTTCGCTTGTGGTTTTCTTATACGAAAAATTATATATGATCGTGGAGAAATCAATAATTTTATATTAACATGAGGTAGGTATTAAATAAATAGTCTGGGACATTCTAAACAGCGCTATTTAAATCTAAAATTTGCATACCTTATCTGGCTTGTAATAAGGGTCTTGAATGCGGATAAACAAACTTAGATACATTTTTTTTTTTTTTTCATTTCATTTCTTATGTAAATACCTTTTTTTTTTTTTTTTTTTATCGTGCGGAAATCCCTTCGGATACCCCCCCGCCGGCCAGCGGGGGCGGTTATGTCGGGCTTGCACCGACTAAAACCGCACGCCGTCTCGGGTCTTCAGACGCCGGGGTGTAAGGTTACCCATAGAGCATATCCCTCGCACCCCGGCTGACCCTGGGCCATCTCACCACTAACAGCATCGCTCATCCTGTCTCCTCTGAAAGCAGAGGAGTACGGAGAGCGATGTGTTCCCGCCACGTTGGGTATTGGCCGACGATCAATGCCAACCCTATGAAGGGGTGAAGGGGAAGCCATTGACCGCCGCCCAGGGTGTACCGGCCGCTCCGATTCCGTTCCCCCCGGACTGCAGCGGGATCGGAATCGGAGCGACACTCGAGGAGGTTACCCAACACACACCCCTTATGTAAATACCTAATATTATACATAGAAACACCCAAACCAATGTAAATAACATATTCATGCATACAAATATTTGCATTGAGTGGGAATCGAACCCACCAAGCCCGGAAGTTGAACACTTCCGCAATGTCGAAAGTGCTAAAGAAGTCATATTATTTTGTTTTGGCTCACAACATTGATTAGTACGTCGTGTGCTTTCGGTGAGATAGACTAATTAGTCTAGTTTTGAGTGATCATTTTTAGCACCAGTACCGTATTTCATCCGCCAGCCAGCGGGGGCGATTATGTCGGGCTTGAACCGACTAAAACCGCACGCCGTCTCGGGTCTACAGACGCCGGGGTGTAAGGTTACCCATAGAGCATATCCCTCGCACTCCGACTGACCGTGGGCCATTCGCAGGTGTCCCCTCTGATAACAGCAGAGGGGTACCTGGAGCGGCCCCCACCCCCGCGGGCCTGGCAGGCCCGCCATGCCCCGACACCCTCGTGCAATGGGGTCAGCTGGCCCTGAAAAGGGCCGGTTGGTCAGATTCTTGGCCGTTGACGTTGACGCCAGCTACTCCAGAGGAGCAATAAATTATGCGTCATCGCCCACGTTGCCCAGGGTGCACCAAACTTGGAGGTGATCCAACCAGTCGCACCCCTGAGGTAAATACCTCAATATAAAATATATGGGAGAAAAAAATATCTCTCACACCTTTATATTATGTTAGTAGGTTATGTAGTCTTTGGAACACAGAAAAGAAACCAGTTGTAGTGGATATGTTAAGCTAACATGCATAATGGAGTACCTACTATTATAACAAATATTCCCAGCCGTTACACGCGGCTGCCTCCACAAATTATAATAATTATACCTACTGTAATATAATAATATACAAACCGGCCAATTGCGAGTCGGACTTGTGCACGTAGGGTTCCGTATTACCTACCTATAAAAACAACATTTTTTTTTTTGATTATTTTCTTTATTTGTGCTGTAAGACCGTGCTTTTTGCCATATTTCGTGATTCTAGGTCAACGGGAACTACCACATAGGTTTTCGACCCAAAGCTATAGGGTACTTCCGGTCGGCCTAGAATCGTCAATTTTGATTCAAAGCAAGGTCTGAGCACAAATAAAGGGAAAATTCCAAAAAATTAAAAAGTTGAAAATTAAGGTAAATTTTGGTCCTTACAAATTTTCGCGGAAATCTAA
Source organism: Cybosia mesomella (assembly GCA_946251805.1). Classification (NCBI taxonomy): domain Eukaryota; kingdom Metazoa; phylum Arthropoda; class Insecta; order Lepidoptera; family Erebidae; genus Cybosia; species Cybosia mesomella. The sequence goes on from OX276401.1 coordinate 23,331,557, forward strand.
ATTTGCTCATATATTTTTATCGTGTTGACTCAGGACCTTGATTTTTATACACTCAATAGGGACTATAGCCGTCAGTATCTAGTATAGGTATAAAATTCAACTTGCTCGGTCCACATGTTTCTGAGAAAATCGGTGGTGACACACGAATAGACAGACGGACAAGAAAGTGATCTTATAAGGGTTCCTTTTTTTACCTTTAAAAATCTATCAAATGATCATCAAATATTATAAAAATGGGATTTTGAGTTATTTCTTTTATAATTGTTCAAGGTTTTCAATTTATTATTAAACATTTGAATATCCAATTTTAGTCAGAATTTTCGGAGTCATCAAGGTAACTGCCAACTGCCAACTGCCGTCGTCAGGCCCCGATCATGGAGGTCGGTAGTCCCGGGCGTAGATGAGTCTGCGGCGTCCTCGCCGCAGACTGCGAAACTCGAGGGGCAGGGTTCTCTCCCGCTCCCTCTCCGCCGTCTCTTTCGCGCGCATTACCTGCACGCAGAAAGAGGCGGCGGCGTGCCACTTCCTCCCGTCGGAGACCACGGCCCTCACCATGGTCTCCAACGAGAGAACGTTCACGCCCAGGACCGCAACGAGATCCCGGCGTTGACTCGCCCACGCAGGGCACTCCACCAACGTGTGGAGCGCTGTGTCTTCGCCAGGATCCTCGCAGTGCTGGCACTGCGGCGTTGTCTCCCGGTGGATGGCCATAGATACTTACCGAAACACCCGTGTCCGGTAAATATCTGGCACATCCGGTAGGAGAGGTCCCCATGATCCCTCTCCAACCACTCCTTCATAATCGGTCTCACCACCGCAATGGTGGATTCCACCCACCTTGGATGCTCAAGTCGCACCCTCCATGTCTCCATGAGTTCCTGGCGGAGCAGGGACCGCTGAGCCCTGATTTCTCGGGGCTCCGGCCTATGGCCCCGCTCCAGCGCCTCCTTGCGCCACTGGTACAGCAACGCAAGGGCTCTCGCTTCCAGGTTCCATGGAGGGGTCCCGGCTAGGAGATATGCCGCCTCGACAGAGATCGTGCGATACCCCCTGGTGACTCTGACGGCCATCGCCTTTAACGGGCTGTTTAGAACAGCCACGTATACGGGGGCCCCGTATAGGGCCATGCTTCGCACGATCCCCAGGAACAGTCTCCTAGTGGGGGCTTTGGGTCCCTTAACGTTGGGCATCAGCCGCGATAGCGCGGCCGCAGCCCCCCTCAGTTTCGGGACCAGACTTCGGAGATGAGGTCCGAAGTCCCATCGCCTATCGAGTACGAGCCCAAGGTACCCAGTCGTATCCGATGTTCCACAGGAGTGGCCCTAGTACCGACCCCTGTAGAACACCGCATGAATGAGCCCCTATTGCAGTTGTTGGGGTCTGCCAATAAGCGCCGCCGCCGCCGACTGGCTCCTTCCACCATCTTATCTATCCTTGTAACTACCTGATTCTAGAAAGGTCATTTAAAAAACTTAAGTTTGACGAATGAATGAAATACCAACGTTGACAAGACAGTATTCTGAGTATCACGTGATATAGAACGTAAATGTGTAATTTCCTAACCAAATTTAATGACGCTTTTAGTTATAACTTCGAAATTTTTTAATTGTACACTCGTACATAACAATTAACACAACATTTTGATTGATTGAGCAGTACTTATGTGGTAGCTATGTTACACTTCAAACATGTTTAATGTGATTGTAATATCACACAATGTATTGATGATTTCTCAAGAGCTGCATCTCAGACACTCATTTGTTGGTTATGAGTATTCACAAGCTTTAATTGGTCTCTCAGTATCGATAGAAATATAAGATTAGTAAATATAATAGTGCATATATACAATCCATAGTCATCTTCATCATTCGAGCGCCGTTCTCGGTTGCATTCAAAGCTTGCAGTTTGGAGCCCAAAGTCCGCTCTACTAGTCTTCCTTTCTATGAATGATTTATCTTTTTTGCGGCACTAAATTCTAACCCCCAATCCCGAGAAGGAAGCCTGCGCTGGAGCCTCGTCCGCTAATCAGCAAGTGTACCGGCTCCCCCCGTACACTATTCATGATCTATGACGATTCATAAAAATAGTATCTAACCTTAAATGAACACGATGGCAGTAGCAATAGAGATAGTGCTAACATAGCATTGCTATTCCTCAAAAGTAAGAATACGTAAGCTTCTTCGGTCTATATGAAAAGGCATTAACTTGATTATCGTTTCGTATAATTCTATGTAAACACAGTTGTGTAAGTATTACAAAACTTAGTTTCGTGGCCATTGTATGAGTAAGTTTATCACAGAAGACACCTAGAGCGTTTGATATTTTATGAAGAAAAATACTACATTAAAATCAATTACGGTTTTACATTTGGAAATCCTTCTAACTCTATGGCAGTGCCTGGTAAAATACCACCTCTAGATCTACTACAGGGGCAGAAAATGATCTTCCTACGCCAAATCGCAGCTAAAATGATCTTAGATTGAGTCTCTATCTCGACTCTTATAATGCTAGCAATCTTTGATGACAACGCGCTTATAAGAATTCGGTTCAATTCAGCGGCGATGATTGTCATAAGCGCTTTTCATAGGACTCTTTATTTACTTTCTTAGATTGCTTATTCCCCTGAATTTACAAAAGCCTTGGTAAGGATTACAATGGTTCAACTAGAATACTCGTATGTGTAATATTTATATCGTTTTATTATTTTTATAAAATACTAACTAGGATGGGTTCATACAATATGAAACAAATCAATATATATTCGACTGCTTTTAACATTAGAACTGTTAATTATTTGAATTTGTGCAAACTAGGACAACACATGCACTATTCGAGGCAACATGGTACCAACCATTAAAACACTTTGAATTATGAATGGCCTCTATACGCTTTATTGATTTTTGTTATCATAGGTCAATTCACTAACCAATGTAATATACTTTTTTCGACATGCGTTCTTTGAGTTATCTAATCATACATACAATACTCGCGCATATTTCCCTCTGGGAAAGCCAGAGACTAGATACAAGCGGCCTTCTGCTTCTGTCCTTACACACTTCACGAGCTACGTCGCGTTCCTCTATTATCATTAAACCGTCTTTCATGCCAACTACGTCGCGCGCAGTTTGACACTGGTGACATCAGGTCTTAGCCAATTCACCCAGGTGAACCGCGCAGGTAAACTTATCATCATCATTCAGCTAGTTATAGGTTATTCGCTGACTCACTAAATGGCTCCAAAGACGACGGAGTGCTCCAGTTGTTTATTTTAAGTTCTTTACTAGAGCATTCTCATTATGTTATTAATCAATTAGAGAAACCCCGTTGTTTTTTTCATAGTTCTTAGTATAATTACATTCAGTCAATAGCACATAAAGGCTTTCCAATACCCACACTGCTTTCTCCACGAATGGAGAAGTCATGACAGTACAGTCGCGGACACAATACTTGTAAAAGTTGCTTTCTTAAAGTGAGTCAGTGTTCTTATCTCCCATTGTGTAGCGTATGTGAGCATTTACGTTCCAAATGATTTACCATGTGATTATGAGCAGGGCCGTGTTGTCATCTTGCTCTTTGAGCATAAGTGTGAAAGAGATGGGTCTTTGGTGCATTAAAGTTCATAGCACGTACATAGTGCTACGGTTACGTATATTTTAATAGGTGAACTGATTTCGATTGAAATCTTACATTCTCACAAATACGTTGTTTAGGTGGCCTTAAGTATTAGTAACTTACGTCTAGGTGGCAATAATAAATAAATCTGGGTAGGACCTTTCGCGAAAAGGATCGTCGCTAACTTTTGCTAATGCAAAATTGGCCATCGCTGATAGTCGTAAGAATATGTCTTCAGAAACCTTAATAAGAGCTCTAATTATCGTCAAATTTCAGTTCTGTATAATCGTCATGTCCATGTTTATATGGGAATCCAACATTGAAAATTGGGGCGTATTACCTACTACAACATATCAAAATATCTGTGTTAACTAATCGACAACTCGTATGAGTAACTGGATACTTCAGCTCTGGTAATATATCTGGACTTTATTGATGAATAATAAATACACATCAGTATCGATGGCACTTGGTTGTTGATGTCACGAACGGCCATACACGCCCACATCCGTTGAGCAGTTGGATACTGTTACCGCGCGGTAATGTTCGTGTGTAGCTTATGGTGTCCCCTGTTATACGATTGACGTAATAGCTGGCCATATGTTTTAGCGTTGTTTAACGGATGTTCCTAACTAATACGAATCTTTTATGTGCGTTCTATTCTAAGTCAAGTTCTCCGGAACCATGCGATAACTAGGTACTATGAAATGTATGGCTCCTGTAATGGAACATCTAAGACGACCTGTTAGATCAATGGACCAGCAGAAAAGTCTGTCACTTGACCGAAATCACGCATTTCATTGGTAAAAGAGACTCGAAAGACTCTATGCCGTGCTGCGGCGACTGGTCTGTACTACTTGCGCTGAAAATTAATGAAAAACTTATTCTGGCATCTACTGATTTTCACAGTAACATTCGAAATTTAGATTTAAATTTACAAACGATTTTTAACAAACATCATATTTGGAATCTTCTGATTGCTGTCTGGCGTGACCGAAAATTAAAAACCGAAACGTTTCATCTCGAATTCTTGGGTTCATATGATGCAGTTTGACCTTTCTATTTTCCGCAGAATCATCAAATGAAAAGGTTATGATTGATTAGTTACATATTTCCTTTTGGCAATCTTACAATAAATATTAAAAAATATTGTTACTCAATTTTTAACCGTGTCTAAATATAATTGACGAGTGTGTGAGAGCGCTTGTACTTCATTCATTCATTTTTAATTTTGTTATGACACCATGTCGGTTATCTACAGTGATGCAATGTCGGGTAACTTAATTTGATTCAATAAAAAGTTATTACAAAATGTACGGATAATTTCAAATCCTATTGCAACATGCCTAAATCTTGCTATAAGACCTAATTTGCACTAACAACCATAATCAAAGGTATGTGATGTGTTACCATTTCATTTAAACACTAACCAAGGGCAATGGCAACTGGTAACATCTCTTCTTTTTAACCGACTTCGAAAAGGAGGAAGTTCTCAATTTGTTTTTTTTTCAAAAGTAAAAGCCTTGCTGCTTCCAACTTATTATTATGCTAAGATGGAATTATTCCATGGTTCGAGGTTAATGTCGTATAATCGAGCAAACTTACGTTTAAAAAAAGTCAAACGTTTGTTTGAATCCTATAAATATCCTATTTACCCGACAACCGAAAAGGGTAAGGTTTTGGTATTTAAAAAATTACATATTTATTTAAACTGTATCATTGTTTCATATCGTCCTAGGTTATTATTAGATTACATTTCAATAGAGACTTGCTATGGCAATGGTAGCCTGAGCACAAATATAACTAACATAACCTCTCACTTCATTACTAGAACCGACGGAATTATAAACCATACAAAATGCAGTACACTGATACTTGAATTCGATATTAAATGTATATAAGTATTACTTTTCTGTTCGAACAGGCCAATTTGTAATGGGAAGATCATGACTACCTACCTACTATACCTACATGTGCTTCCTCGTCAGTTTGTACAGTGTACAATAAGATTGGCTTTTAGTCTAACGAGATTTACGACTACACACGCAACCCAAATAGATAAGATTATTTTATGGTGAGCAGAGGGCGTGACTGATTGTAATTCGACCAACCTATGGGAACTTATTCGGACAGTCGGCCCGCGTGGTCAAAAAAACGTCTAAGGGACGCTTTAGCGACCACATCAGTGACTTGATTGACACTTAATTACATGGAATATTACATCGAATATTATTTATTTTCGATGTGAATATATAAACTGGTGCTCACCTATGGTTTGAAATTGGACCATAATTATTCTACAAAATTTGAGGTAAAATTAAGTCGAGGTGGAAAAAACTCACTGTTATCAAATTTTATTATTGCTAATTTATACTAAAACCCATCCATGGATATTGATTATTTTCCGAAGTTTTCGCTTACTGTACCTACCTATCAACATCGGCCGTTAACGAATGTTATCCCACTTGAATATTTTTATATATTTCAACATACTGTTACGTGCGCGGGGTACAAATTAAATGCCGTTTACACAACAAAGAGGTTTATTCGCTCACCACAAACTAGACAACTAAATAACTAGCACACACAGTACTCTTCAACAGTTCCAGTCGCTCAGCAGTTCACAGTAGTCCACAATCGTTGCTTAAGTCGCAGGTATAACTCTCTTGGTTCACTTCGGTAAGATGTGTTCACTTTCGCTTTCGAAAATTAACTGATTCGTGTCGATAGCCGGGCGTCCTTTTATAGCTCTTAATAAGCGGGGTAGAATATACTAGAGCGTTCGAGAATAGTAGGTATTTACTGGGGCGTTCGAGAAAATAAGTACCTACACAGTCGTGCCGACGATAGAGGTGAATGCCCTTTTTATTGCGATTTGTAGGTAATAATAATAATAATAATAATATTTATTTAGCCCAAGAAATACATTATGGTTACAAGGATTCGTGATTCTTAATTTATTTTTGTACATTTAATTATCATATGTATCTGGTGCTGAGCTAGGTTTTAGGCCTGTATTTCAGCACGCAGAGTGTTCAACCCCAAAATACTGGTCATTTATTCAATATTAAACATTGCCAAGATATCGGACATAGCTATGGTACAAAGGGCAAGAAAGTTATGTATATAAATAGCATTATATCTCATGAATAATAAATTAAATTAGGTGTAGTAAATTCTTCAAAGTTACATGCATAATAATATAATAAACTTGTAATAATCTTATTTTAAATAGCAAATAGAAAATAGTATTATAGAAATTACCTAAATTAAAAAATAATAATTATAATCTTGTGTAATGTGAATGAGCAAGCGCACGTGTGCCTGCGTGAGTGCGTTTGCGTGTGTGTTTGTGTGTGCGTGTGTGTATGAGTAAGTGTGTGTGAATATGTTTGTGTGGATGATTATGTATGACCATGGTGCAGGTTTGTATTATGTAGATAGTATGTAGTAGTAGTGTAGTGTAGTGTAGAAAAAAATCATCAACACATTAAAATTCAATTAGCTATGTAAACCCCGAACTCGAATCATGCCGGAATATTTAATATGCTCTCTGTCTCATCATAAGACAGTCCACTGAGCCACTGGTAAATGATTTCCTTGGCTTCTGACTTGTGCAACGGGTATATTTTATTTATTTTATTTATTTTGTTGTATATAAAGGGACCCAGGAAAGGGAAGAACCTACGTATGAATGAAGTTCTTGGTCTGGGAGCTCGCTCGCTCACCGCGTAAGCTCTTCGCCCTGCCTGAAGAGAAGCTTTATACTCCAGTGCGGAATGTTGTTTTAAGACTACTCTGAGTAGGAACAGCTGTCGAACGGTCAAAACATCACAATGCTCATATAGCAGTTTGGTTGGGTAGCGAAAAGGTTTAAAAGTGCAGACTTTCAGTATCGATCTTTGCGCCACCTCAAGCTGGATGAGTATCGATTTACTTGCGCCCCCCCACGCAGCAATGCAGTAAGTGATCAAGGACTGACACAGAGCGAAGTATACCTGTTTCAGAGCAGCCGTAGCGACCACATATCTCAACGTCTTGAACATGTAGATAAGTTTACGTATCCTTTTACTTATCAATTGGATATGCATTCTGAAGTTACAATTTTCGTCGATCATAACACCCAAATATTTAATGGTCTGAGCACGCTGGAGAGGTTTGCAGTCACAGACCACGTTAGTGAGGGGAGAAGATGGACAAGAATGCGCAGTCAGTGTTGCATCTGATTTTGGAGAGCCACAGATGGAAAAAGTAAGATATTTCGTCTTCTCGGCATTTAGTGTAAGAACATTGCGTCTGAGCCATTGTGAGACAGTATTCAGACCTCTTTGGGCTGAATTATAGGTATCAATCCACGTTTTGCCTGTAAATATAAGTGCCGTATCATCTGCGTAAGATATTAATTTTCCATGAAACGAGTCCAGAGATAGCAGATCATTGACATAGATAAGGAACAGAGTTGGACCAAGAATGCTTCCCTGCGGAACGCCATACGTTACAGGTAAATAAGTACTAGTATATGGACCAATCCTGACACATTGAGATCTATCACTAAGATAATCAGAGATAAGTTGCAGCTGTATCCCTCTGATACCCACTTTCTCCAGTTTTTTTACCAGGATTGGGACAGAGACGGTATCGAAAGCTTTAAAAGGTAAAGGAAAGATAGAGAAAAGGAAAGGTAAAGTTGGTATAGGTAGACAAAAGGGCGTGTGATTTTGTATTGACTTTTCTGGATTTTTCTAAACGGATCGATAGAGTACTTCGACATTAACAATGCGTTTTAATTTCTAGAAGATTCGATCAGTAGTTTCCGAGATATCGACGATCGTTGTAACATTACCCCCCTCTTAATCATGCTCGTCCCGAGCATCATTTGTTCCATGATATCGCGTCAACCTATCCACATGGACTACCTTTGGTTTTCCCCTAAGGCCCTTCTTAATGCGGTAGGTGATGTCATTGATTCTTGTGACAACCGTATAGGGTCCTTCCCAGCGAGCTTGAAGTTTTGGAGATTTCCCTTTTCTGCGTAGCGGGTTGTGAAACCATACCAGTGTTCCTTCTTCAAAACCGTTGGTGTTTGCATTTCTATCGTACCGGGTTTTCATCCTTATACCTGTCTTCAAATTGTTTTCCCGTACCATTCTGTGCACCTCGTCCAGCCGGTTTTGAAGTTCACTCACGTAGTCCGTTACGGGCTTAGGACTTTCGGGTGGCGTGCCGGTTATTGCATCCACTGGTAGCCTTATCTCTCGACCAAAATTTACTTTAGCTGGAGTGTGTCCCGTACTGTCATGCACCGCAGATCGATAGGACATCAGGAACAGTGGGATGTACTGGTCCCAATCTTTTTGGTGTTCGTCGACAACTTTAGCCAAGTGATTTTCCAACGTCTGGTTAAACCTCTCGACCATTCCGTCTGACTGTGGGTGCGCTGGAGTCGTACGGGTCTTGTTTATACCGAGGAGTTTGCACATTTCTTGAAACAGAGCAGACTCGAAGTTCCGTCCTTGGTCGGAGTGGATCTCCATAGGTGCGCCATATCGACTGACCACTTCCTGAACTAGTTTCTTGGCTACAGTGACTGCTTCCTGGTTGGGTGTCGCAAATACTTCCGGCCACTTAGTGAAGTAGTCTTGCACTACTATGATGTATTTGTTACCCTCATCAGTCGTTGGAAAAGGTCCAGCAACATCAATGGCGATACGTTCCCACGGTGCTCCAACGTTGTACAGCTTCAATTTTCCTTTGCTTCTTGTCGGCGGTCCTTTAACCGAAGCACATGCAGTGCATTTACGGCACCAATCCTCGACATCTTCCCGACAACGAAGCCAGTAAAACCGCTGTCGCACTTTAACCAGGGTTTTCTTGACTCCGAGATGCCCGCCAGAAACACCATCGTGGATGTGCCGTAAGAGTGGGGCCACCTTGCTTCGTGGTACCACTACTTGCATGGTTACTTCCTTACCATCGTAAGACTCCCATTTCCTATACAGGACATCTTCTACCAGAACTAAGCTGTCCCACTGGGCCCAATAGCTTTTGGTAGTTGAACTGTAAGCAGATACATCACTCCATCGGGGTTTGCTTCCAAGTTGTTTCCAGTGCAGTATAGGTTGTAGATCATCATCATCTTCTTGCGCCTTCTTCATACTGCTTCCACTCCATTCGTCGTCAAGTCCATTCACCTTTATGACTTTAATCTCTTCTCGGGCTTCGTTCCTCTGACAATGCTTGCAATCTTCGACACACGGCCTTCGTGACAAAGCATCAGCATTGCCGTGCCCTTTTCCACTTCGGTGTTCTATCACAAAGGGAAATTCCTGTAGTTGCTCGATCCATCTTGCTACTTGGCCTTCCGGATTCTTGAATTGCAGCAACCACTGTAGCGCAGCATGATCTGTCCTTAGTGTAAACTCTCGTCCTATAAGGTACTTATTAAAATGCTGTAAAGACTTCACCACAGCGAGAAGTTCACGACGAGTTACACAGTAATTCCTTTCCGGTTTAGATAGCGATTTACTGAAGTACGCTATTACAACATGGCGATCTCCCTGCACTTGTGACAACACTCCACCTATTCCGGTGTTACTGGCGTCCGTGTCCACAATGAATCTACCTTCCCTAGTAGGATAACCCAATATAGGGGATTCGCACAATCGTTGTTTAAGCCTACTAAAAGCTTGCTCGCAATCCAGGTCCCAAACGAAGTCTCGTTTATCTTCCGTCAGTCGGTGTAGTGGTTTAGCAATATCCGAGAAATGCTTAATGAAGCGTCTGTAATACGCGCATAGTCCCAGAAACGCGCGAACCTCCGTTTTGTTCTCTGGAACAGGCCATTCTTGAACGGCTTTTATCTTCTCGGGGTCGGTTTTGACACCTTCCGTTGAGATCACATGTCCAAGATAGCTGACCTCCTTTTTAAATAGAGCACACTTCTTTGGACTCAGTTTAAGGTTAGCCTCACGAATCCGAGTAAAAACTTTTTCCAGGTTCTTCAAGTTTTCTTTGAAGCTACGTCCCATAACTATAACATCGTCCAGGTAAACCAGACAGACGTCTCCAAGTAGACCCACCATTACTCTTTCCATGAGGCGTTCAAACGTGGCCGGTGCATTACATAAACCAAATGGCATGACATTAAAATGCCATAAACCGTTTCCAATTCCAGTACTAAAGGCTGTCTTCTCTTTATCGTCCGGACTGATCTCCACCTGCCAGTAGCCGCTTTTTAAATCGATGGTTGAAAACCATTTCATACCACTTAGCATGTCCAGGGTATCATCGATTCTAGGCAAAGGATAACTGTCTTTCTTTGTGATATTATTCAACATTCGGTAATCCACACAAAACCTTGTACTGCCATCCTTCTTTTTTACTAGTACCACAGGTGATGACCACGGACTCGTAGAAGGTTCAATCACCTTGTTATCGGCCATGTCTTTAATCATAACTGCTACCTCCTCTTCTCTTGCCCATGGTAAACGTCGAGGTCTTTGTTTTATAGGCCTGGAGTCACCTGTGTCAATCCGATGTTTCACGAGCCCAGTCCTTTCACAGTCATTTCCGGTTGCAAAGATGTCTCTGAATTGTAGCAAGAGGTCTCCGGCTTGACGCAATTCTGATGCCGATAAGTTTTCCTTTGAATTCTCGAGAAGTTGCTGGATGTGATCTTCGGAGATTTGTGTACCGCCTTGTTTAGTCGTAGTGTTGTTCAGCCGCCTCAGGTACTTTACTTCTTCACATTTTCCAACCACACTATTCTTCTTCAGGAGAACTATTTCGTCACTGAGGTTGAGGATTCTCACCCTAGCGATTCCGTTCGGCATCAGTAAGGTTCTCGCTGTTATTAAGTTTTCATGACTGCCGGTATCTTCCACAATAAGACATCTTCTTTGTTCAGTCTTCGCAGGAAACCTCACTCTGACTAATGTTTCCGATTTAGGAGCTAACGTCGTATCCGTTAAACAGTAAAGAGTGCACGGGTGCGATCCTTGTAAACAAACTTCCTGATCAGGAAATCTCAGCACTCCTCTAGGTATATCCAAGACACATCGGTGATTCCTCAAGAAATCCAGTCCCAAAATGCAATCATCAGTAATATTAGCAATTAATACTGACTGGTGGTATATTTGGTCGCCAATTCTTACCTCCACATCTGTTTCACCGAGGACGGTCACTGGCTGGCAAGTAGCTGTCTGAAGCTGGCACCTCGGAGATCGTTTTTCCCACCTTATGGTGCGTTTCAGCAATTCCCGGCCTTACAACTGTACGTGAAGCTCCAGTATCCACTGTTAAACTGCAAGGTTGATTGTCTAAGATGGCCTCGATGATCAGATTATTTCCATTGACAACTTGAGTTATTGTGATGGTTGGGGCCTCATGTCGACCAGCCAGCGCCCGCCCCGCGGCCCTGGCGACATTTAGTTTAACGGAACATCTTGATCGACTTGGGTCCCGGAGTCCGTGACCCTCCTCCGTTTCCTCGAAGGACACTCTGACTGGATATGGCCCCTTCCTCTACAGGAATAACACGTTGGGACATACCGTGGCTTCCTCTCCTCCTCAACTACCTCCTTGATCTCCCTGACCTTACTTATCCCGGCATTCTGCCGTACGGTTTCCACCTCAAGGGCATAAGCCAGTGCTTCTTTTAAGGTCTGGTGGTGACGCAACTGTACACTAGTTTTCACTTCTGCGTCCCGTATACCGTTTAGGAAGGCCTCCAGTAGAGTGGTCTCGATCATCACGGGTGTCGATGAGTAGGCCCGACGAACGAGCCTTTCAACCTCTACAGCCCATTCCTGGAGGCTTTCACCAGCTTTTTGTTTCCTCTCGCGTAGCTGCGCTCGGTAGACATTCTCCAGGTGCTTGTCGCCGTAGCGTGTGTCTAATGCTTCCATCAGGGACTCCAGTGTCCTTCCTTCAGGTGGCAGGTTTTCCAGTATTACTAAGGCATCTCCTCGTAATGCAAGTGTCAAGGCCATAAAAGACTCCTCGTTGCTCCAGCCTTTAGTTTTTACCAATATCTCAAATTGATACTTGAAGGCTGTCCACGAGGAGGTTCCATCGAAGTGTGGTAGGTCGAACTTCGCTGATGATGGTGAGGTCGCGACAACAGGTCCGCAGGTTTTTAGCCTGACAATCTCTCTTTCGAGCTCTTGTAAGCGGCCGTCCATGGTCCCAGTCTTCAAAGCCACTTCCTTACTGAGCATTTGCAAGCAGTCGTCAATGGTCCCAGTCTTCGAAGCCACTTCCTTACTCAGCATTTGCAAGCCGTCTTCGAGGTTCTTCACTTTATCTCCCAGTGCATGGATGCCTGCATCGATTTTACCCATGACAGCTTCCTGGTTGGCCTGTATCATCTCTTGCATGGAGGCCTGCATCGTCTGTCGACTAGCATCTTGGTTGGCCTGCATTTCTTGCAAGGAGGCTTGCATCGTCTGTCGACTAGCATCTTGGTTGGCCTGCATTTCTTGCAAGGAGGCTTGCATCGTCTGTCGACTAGCCTCTTGGTTGGCCTGCATCATCTGCTGTATAGAAGCCAATAGCGTCATCATGTTGATATCGGACGAGGTTCCATCTGGTGCTGCCGTAGTTACCGCTGAGATAGCAGGATCGGCCTGACGCCCTTCCTCTTCAAGGCTCCGTTGACGTGCAGCATCCATTTCCACTTGACGTCTGGTCCGTGGAGTACGCCCTTCGTCTTCACGTGGTAATAACGGCATCGCACTTCTGACACCAGTTGTTACGTGCGCGGGGTACAAATTAAATGCCGTTTACACAACAAAGAGGTTTATTCGCTCACCACAAACTAGACAACTAAATAACTAGCACACACAGTACTCTTCAACAGTTCCAGTCGCTCAGCAGTTCACAGTAGTCCACAATCGTTGCTTAAGTCGCAGGTATAACTCTCTTGGTTCACTTCGGTAAGATGTGTTCACTTTCGCTTTCGAAAATTAACTGATTCGTGTCGATAGCCGGGCGTCCTTTTATAGCTCTTAATAAGCGGGGTAGAATATACTAGAGCGTTCGAGAATAGTAGGTATTTACTGGGGCGTTCGAGAAAATAAGTACCTACACAGTCGTGCCGACGATAGAGGTGAATGCCCTTTTTATCGCGATTTGTAATCGCGATTCGCGGTAAAGTTCGTATAGGTAGACAAAAGGGCGTGTGATTTTGTATTGACTTTTCTGGATTTTTCTAAACGGATCGATAGAGTACTTCGACATTAACAATGCGTTTTAATTTCTAGAAGATTCGATCAGTAGTTTCCGAGATATCGACGATCGTTGTAACAATACAATAATATTAAGTATTAATTTATTTGTTGAAGTTGTTGTGGGTGCCAATTTCCTCTTCTAAGTTCCGGGTTGTAATGATATGCACGTTTATGAAGTATTCTTAATCATTAACAGAGCATTAGCACAATTAAGACCTACCTATTTATAATATCTATCAGTAGCCTCAGTATGGGGCGAGAAAGACTCATGTCTCTCGAATCTTTTCGACCAATGAAATCGCAAAATTCAACATTTAATTTATTAAAATTTTACTTAAATAATATATTTTATAATGCTATGTACCTACTGATTCTGCTAAATTGTCTAATTTAAAATAAAATGACTAAGAACCCGATATTTAAAATGATTCTTTATTGTTTTGAATGCACTTTATTTCTTTACGAGCAGAAAAATATTACATTAGAATTAAACCAGTTTACTGTTGTTTTATAACTGCTGCAGGATGCAGTATGTAGCTTAGATAATATTATGTTACGAGAAATATTTTACTTCTTATAAGAGGTACAGCCTTGTACTATTATTTATTCTGTGGTACAGCGCAATAGGATTTCTCAGTTAAATCTAGAGTTGCTCTATTTAAGAAAATGCTAGGAAGGAAGGACACGAAACGGTTAAAAGCTTAGAGTCTACATGAGCTAATACTCTAAGGTTAATAGTGAATATAAAAAAATTGATTCTAAAAATGTTAATATTTGTGTGCACCGTTATTTATAGACTTGTAACATTGCATGGGTCTGATTTCGGTAATTTTCAACATTATACTTGTAGCACGAATGAATTTTCAAATCCGTTATTTTTGCTTTTAGACCCGATTAACTACTAGGTTTGTAGTCGGTTCAAGCCCGACATAACCACCCCCTCTGGCCGGTAGGGGTATCCGAGGAGATTTCCGCACAAAAAAAAAGGTAGAGCCAAATCTAAACATGTTCGATTTTTAAAATTCTTAATACTTATGGCTATCGCATAATACACCAAAGTATGCATTTTAAAATTTTAAACGAATTTTCTGTCTTTCTAGTGTAGGTACAATAACGAGGGGGTGTGTGTTGGGTAACCTCCTCGAGTGTCGCTCCGATTCCGATCCCGCTGCAGTCCGGGGGGAACGGAATCGGAGCGGGCGGTACACCCTGGGCGGCGGTCAATGGCTTCCCCTTCACCCCTTCATAGGGTTGGCATTGATCGTCGGCCAATACCCAACGTGGCGGGAACACATCGCTCTCCGTACTCCTCTGCTTTCAGAGGAGACAGGATGAGCGATGCTGTTAGTGGTGAGATGGCCCAGGGTCAGCCGGGGTGCAAGGGATATGCTCTATGGGTAACCTTATACCCCGGCGTCTCAAGACCCGAAACGGCGTGCGGTTTTAGTCGGTGCAAGCCCGACATAACCTCCCCCGCTGGCCGGCGGGGGGGGGGTACCCGAAGGGATTTCCGCACGATAAAAAAAAAAAAAAAAAAAAGGTACAATAACGAGAATTGTATTCTACTGTTCAAACTAATATCATCAATTTTACCATTATTTCTTAATATCTAGGTACGTTTATAAATATACTTTATGTACAATATAAATATGTATATACCAGTGTAAACAAAAAAAGAATTGAAATTACTGTAGCGTGGAAAAATATTCTATCCAATTTATATTTAAGTACCTATTACAATATAAAAATTCTTTTGTCGAGAACCAGCTGTGAAAACACCATTGTTTATTGAAATCGCAATTGTTGTTAAGAATTCGTGGCTAAGGCCATTTCTGTAGCAAATACTTACGTTTCGCTAACATTTGATATTTTAACATTTAAAAGCTGATTCAATTATCTGATATAAAACTGTTATGTAATGAAACTAATTCAATGCGGCTTCAATAAACATAATATAATGCTAAGAATATAAAATATACAAGGGTGTTTTTTGCAGCGTATTTTGTTTGTAAAAAATTTAACTATAGTAGGTAGTATATATTGTTGTAGGTATTGTAGGTATTGTAGGTATATATTGTTCCTCACAAAAATAATTTCTTCCTTTTAAATTTTTATTCCATTTTTTTTATCGTTGGTTCATAACTCTTGAATAGCCTTAGAAGGACAATGAAGCCAACGTCTATGTAATATAATGGTATCCACCAAAACTAAACGCATACAACACTTGTTTGTTAGTGGGAACAAAACGTCATAAGTACAGACGGTGGTAAAACAGCCATTACATACTAGCCTAAGTTTGTATGCGTTTAGGCGTGGCTACAGACAGTTGCAAAACGACTGAGAGATATGGAGGGTTGAATGACAGGTGTCATTCGCCCTTGCGCTGAGAGCTTACTCGTGCTAAGATCGGTGTAACAAAAATAAGAAAGAACAATATAGGATTGCATATAAATTTATTGAGTTTTATTGAGAATAATACATGGCGCAGTCGAATACCGAACCAAGAAGGAATTATTGATGAGTAAAGAAGATAAATTATTAGAAGACGTGGACCAAGTACCCTGTGACGTGGACATGGGCTCACCGATAGAATACAGAATGCCATCACCACTTAAACTAGATTCAATTGAAGAAATGTTGCCCAGGTGGAAAGGTTTTAAACAACAGCTGAAAGTTTTCATATCTGCGGCTGGTTTGGAAAAGGTAACAGAAGCAAGGAAAGCTTCCATCTTACTCAACTGCATAGGGCAGGAAGGTCAAGACCTTTACTTTAATATTCTCAAAGGTAATGAAGAAAGTCATAAGTTTGAAGAGGTGCTTTTATTGTTTGATCAGTATTTCGAACCCAAACAGAACGAACTCATCAGTACATTTAATTTCTTTAAACGTGACCAGCAAGAAGGTGAAACATTTGATAACTTCTACTGTGAATTAAGAAGGCTGGTTAAAAATTGCAACTTTAAAGATGATGCAAGAATGTTGAGAGACAGGATTGTTATGGGAGTGTATGACAAGAAAATACAGCAAAGGCTCTTGGAAGATAGCGGATTAACACTTGAAAAAGCAGTTGACAAATGCAGATCCACCGAGTTAGCTAAAGAACATGTGAGAGCGATGACAAAACAAGAGGTTGCTGTGGCAGTCGATGTGCTTCAGAACACAAGTGGGAAGGGCTCCCAGAATAAACTAGAAGCTAAGTATATCAGGAATACACATAATAAAATCAAAGCTAACAATAAAAATAGTGGGTTTTATCTTTATCAATGTTTAAAATGTAATAGACAGCATGGGCCAAGACAGTGCCCCGCTTTTGGCAAAGTCTGTTCTAAATGTCAAAAGTTGAACCATTTTGCAGTAGGTTGTAAAAGCAAATCAGTGAATTTAGTTAAAGAAATAGAAAAGCCAGATGATAATCTTGTTCATGATTTGTGACTAGTTAAGATGTGTCATTCCATTGGTAATAATAATAAGAATTTACAGGAATGGCTAACAACATTAAAAATTGAAAATAAAAGAGTTGTATTAAAATGTGACACAGGAGCACAAGTAAATGTATTGTCATTAAAAGATTTTAAATTGATTGTCGATGATGAAAATCCTAAATGGTCTGAGACATCAATTTTACTTGAAGCATTTGGGGGTCATAAGATAAAACCATTGGGTAAAAGAATATTAAATGTTCATATAAAGAACAATAAAACACTTAAAGTAGAATTTATAATTATAAAAAATGATGTGCGTCCTATATTGGGTTTTAACTCCCTTATAGATTTGGAATTACTAAAGAACTATAATATTAATAGCTTATGTGTAGACAAAAACAGCATTATTAATCAGTATTCTGAACTTTTCCAGGGAATAGGTGAATTTCACACTCCGCTGGAACTGCACACCCAGGTTGATGCACAGCCAGTAGTCAAACCACCACGTAGAGTTCCCCAGGCATTGATGAAAAGACTGGCGGACAAATTAAAGAGTCTGCAAGAACATCAAATTATTGAGAAAGTCGAACACCCTAAATCTTTTGTGAGTAATCTTGTTATAATTGAAAAAAGTGATGGCAACTTAAGAATTTGTTTAGATCCACAACACTTAAACAAAGTATTAGTAAGACAATATCATCTCATTCCGACCTTGCAAGAAATAGTAAGCAAGTTAAGCAATAAAACTGTGTTCTCAGTACTTGATTTGTCAGATGGATTTTATAATATAAAACTAACAGAGAAATCAACAGATCTATGTACATTCAGCACCCCAATGGGCTGCTATAAATTTCTTAGATTGCCATTCGGGATATCAGTAGCTCCCGAAATTTTCCAAAAATACACGGAGAAAGCATTCGGGGATATACCCGGTGTGGTAATTTATTGTGACGATCTGTGCATATGTGCTGAAAATGAAACCGAACATGATAAAATACTAAAGCAAGTACTTGAAAGAGCTAAAGAGAACAATGTAAAATTTAATAAAAGAAAATTCCAGTACAAACTAAAGGAAGTTAAATATTTTGGACACATTTTTTCCAGGGACGGAATGAGAATTGATAGTGATAGGGTAAAAGCCATATTGAATATTAAAAGTCCAAGGAATAAAAAGAAATTGCAGGTATTTTTGGGAATGATAAACTATTTAAGAAATTTTATTTGTAATCTAGCAGAGTTAGTATCACCTTTACAAATGTTATTAAAAAGAAATACATCTTGGTTATGGACAGAAATTCATGAAAAGGCCTTTGATAATATTAAAAGATGTATAAGTTCAGCACCTGTTTTACAAAACTATAATGATAAATTGCCAAATACAATTCAATGTGATGCTTCTAAGGATGGACTTGGTTGTTGTTTAATGCAGAATGGCAAGCCTGTCTGTTATGCTTCTAGAAGTCTAACAAGTGCAGAGAAAAATTTTTCACAAATTGAAAAAGAATTGTTAAGTGTAGTGTGGGCCACAAAAAAGTTTCATTATTACATATATGGAAAAAAATGTAATGTTCTAAATGATCACAAACCTTTAGAAACATTGTTAAAAAAAGGAATACATGAAATTCCATCAGCAAGACTACAAAGATTAAAATTAAAGTTATTAAAGTATGATATTGATTTTAAGTATCAGAAAGGACGACTAATGCACATTGCAGATCTGTTATCCCGCTCATACTTGCCTGAAGTTGATGAAGATCAGTCCTATATGTTTGAGGTAGTGCATTGTATTGGTTTGGCGACACATCTGCAATGTACAGTTGAACAAAAACAAGAGCTTGTAAGAGAAACAAACAAAGATGAAGAATTAATTCAATTATCTAATTTTACTTTGAATGGATGGCCAATTAATATAAGAACCTTATCAGTAAATCTAAAAAATTATTACAAATTCAGGGAAAATATAACAATTGATAAACAACTAATTTTTATGAATGACAGATTAATAGTTCCACAATCCTTAAGAGTTAAGTTCTTGAATAAATTACATGAAGGACATTTAGGAATAACTAAAATGAAACAATTAGCTAGGGGTTTGTATTATTGGCCATACATTGATTCACAAATAGAAAGAATAGTAAGTAAATGTTATATTTGTCAGACTTACCAAAATAATAACATCAAAGAACCTTTGTTGTCACATGTAGTACCAGATTTACCTTTTTCAAAAATTGGTGCAGATATTATGGATTTCAGAAAGAACAGTTATCTTGTTGTATATGATTACATGTCAAAGTGGTTAGATATAAGAAAATTAGCTAGCAAGTCTGCACAATCAGTAATAAATGCACTGGTTGATATTTTTAGTTGCTTTGGCATACCATCAGAAGTAGTAACAGATCATGTTCCATTTGACTCTTTACAGTGTAACAAATTTGCAAGTGACTGGGGTTTCAAATTTACTTATTCAAGTCCACGTTACCCACAATCTAATGGTATGGCAGAGCGAGGCGTTCAAATTGCTAAGAAATTGTTAACAAAATGTCACGAAGACAAGACAGACTACAGACTAGCATTGTTACAGTATAGGTCATCACCAGTTTCAGGTACACATTTCTCACCAGCTCAATTAATTATGAATAGAAACCTAAAAACTAAGTTGCCATCCACTCATAGATACTTAGAGCCTAAGTTAAATAATAATGTAAAAATGGAATTTAGTAAAGTAATACATAGAAATGTAAATAACTATAATAAGAAAGCGAAAACAAAGGGTAACTTTTGTGTTAATCAAGGGGTGTGGTTCTTAAAAGATCCAACAAAATGTAAATGGTATTTGGGTAAAATTATAAAAGTTAATAATAACAGGTCTTATGTTGTAAAAGACACTGAGGGTTGTGTCTATACAAGAACATCTTATCATATAAGATCTCAATAATTTGATGAACTTGGGTGTGTGGTTCAAGGCAGCATTAGGTTAATTTGTGTCTTAATTTATAGTACCTATTAAAACTTAAGGTTTTTCTTTATTTCATAAATACTTACTGTGTAACATACAAACACAATTTATAACAGTTGTTTTTATAGGAGTAATAAGAGTCATATTGCGATTATATAATATTTTCTTTTGGAGGGCGATATCTGTAACTTTTTTTTTTTTTTTTTTTTTTTTTTTTTAATTTTTTTTTAACGAAAGGGGTATGATGTAATATAATGGTATCCACCAAAACTAAACGCATACAACACTTGTTTGTTAGTGGGAACAAAACGTCATAAGTACAGACGGTGGTAAAACAGCCATTACATACTAGCCTAAGTTTGTATGCGTTTAGGCGTGGCTACAGACAGTTGCAAAACGACTGAGAGATATGGAGGGTTGAATGACAGGTGTCATTCGCCCTTGCGCTGAGAGCTTACTCGTGCTAAGATCGGTGTAACAAAAATAAGAAAGAACAATATAGGATTGCATATAAATTTATTGAGTTTTATTGAGAATAATACAGTCTAAAACCCTTAGAAGGACTATAAAGTCAGTGTCTCTAAACTCGGTATGAAAAAATAAAAATGATATCATACACCCTACTTCACCTCTGCTACCTTCCTTCAGAATACCTTTTTGTTACGTGTGGAAGGTGGAAGCCCCCACGGGCTTCACCCCATCGGTGCCAGTGATGAGGGGGAATGTAAAATCGAACCGACTAAAACCACACGGTGTCCTTCCCAAGTGTCGATTGTCGCAATTTATGTTTTTTTTTTCGTGCGGAAATCCCTTCGGATACCCCCCCGCCGGCCAGCGGGGGCGGTTACGTCGGGCTTGAACCGACTAAAATTGCACGCCGTCTCGGGTCTACAGACGACGGGGTGTAAGATAAGTAAAATAGCCGGTCGCTCATGCTTTATTTTAGTAGATTTGATATTTTTTAAATGGCAATAAAATATGATTATGTATTTTATATATTTCTGTAATTCAAATAAAAAGTGCTTGATTTTACTTGTCTTATAATTTGCTCGTGCCATACACTATAACATAAAGTCATGTGGCGACGTGCAATAGCTGGCACATGATGCTATAAGCTGATAAAAGTGTAAGTACACTTTCCGCACAAACACCTACGTATTAACTATCATATTTGTTATGCAATTCGCTCTACAAATAACAACGCAGTCGTCATCGTAATCATGGCAGAAATTAGCAAACATTAGCATATTGTCAGCGCCAACTGCGCATTGTTTCCTGATCGCACTGTCAATGCGATTGTTTCTTGGTTTCTATCCACTCGTTTTTTTTTACAATGCATAAATGCATGCTAGAGTGCCGCCCCATTCCTGGGCTTACCCGGGGTACCCGGCAATGGACACTTAGGGAGGACACCGTGTGATTTTAGTCGGTCCGATT
This sequence comes from Cybosia mesomella, assembly GCA_946251805.1. Lineage (NCBI taxonomy): Eukaryota > Metazoa > Arthropoda > Insecta > Lepidoptera > Erebidae > Cybosia > Cybosia mesomella. The sequence goes on from OX276401.1 coordinate 23,353,213, forward strand.
TCGACACGCCCATCCCATGGTTGGCACCGATGGGGTGAAGCCCTTGGGGGTTTCCACACGCAAAAGAAATAAGAAAATGGTGCCCCCATGACCCTACCATTTCTTCGGTGCCCAAGCTAACCTCACCTGCTAACCAGTACACCTGCTGATTGATGGACGAGGTTCTGGCGCAGGCTTTCCTTTCGGGGTTGATGAAACCAAGATGAGTCAAATCGAAAGAAGTAAACAAAATAAAGCGAAGCTTTCAGCCCGGGCTCCGAGGTGGAAGCTTGGTAGTAGGCAGCAGGAATAACGGTACGAAGATGATTATGAAATACAAGCCTGTATGATTTTTAGTGGCGTCTCGTCGCGCGTATGAAATAGTTGATTCTGATCGGTCGTACATATATCTACTGGGTGTAAGGGAACCGCTCCTGAAAACAAAGACAGACAGGCGATAGTACTAAAGATAATAAGCGATAAAAAATTATATTAAAAACCTCAATATAATTTTTGAAGACCTATCCATAGATACCACACAGGTATGGGTTTGATGAAAATAAAAATTTTGAGTTTCAGTTCTAAGTATTGGAAAACCCCAAAATTAATTGGTATTTTTTTCGAATTTAGTGTGAAAATCTTAATGCAGTTCACAGAATACATCTACTTACCAAGTTTCCACAGCACAGTTCTTATAGTTTCGGAAAAAAGTGGCTGTGACATACGGACGGACAGACACAGTCATGACGAAACTATAAGGGTTCCGTTTTTGCCATTTGGCAACGGAACCCTAAAAATGCATCACTTTACCGAAAAAAATAATGCCACAATGAATATCGCTACGATGGAGCGTGAATAATGCAAATACAAATACTAAAATACAAAAAATACAAAAAATACAAAATCTGAATACTAATTAAACGAATCGAAAAAAAATCGCTTAAAATTATCGTTTTCGGGACCGTTTCTCACTGACCCACAATACTCACGTATCTTTTATAATTCACCTACTCGAACATTTACCACTCCACCGCTTTCATAGAGCCTGTGCATCATCGCTCGCAATAGAAAAGCTATTGTTTGAGATGTTATTCAGGACAACTATATACCTACTACTGCACCGCTTGCCTCTTATAGAGGATTGACTCTTAAAAACAGTCATGCCATCATGGCCATAACCAGGGGGGGTTCCAACCCACTTCTCCTCAGAACATTTTGGTGGACGCCCGTTCATGTTATACACGATTCAAAAGGAATTTCCTCCCAAGGAGTCGTCAACTTTAGAATGATATAGTGCAGGGCAGGGATGGCCCTGCCCAGCACTATATATGAAGTACCCCAAACTGCACTATAACCATGGGGTTATAGTGCAGTTTGGGGTACTTCATAAAGAATTTCGTTTTTAATTACTAATTAAGGATGAATAGTCTATTTCAAAAGGTTACCAGGTCGTGAAATAACATTTCCGGCTTACGAATAGAAAGTTACTTAAATTAAGTAAACTATGATGTATTATGAGAGATATTACTGCTTTAATATTATTTATTATAATCAAACTGAATTTAAACGGTAAAATATGTCAAATCTTAAATCAATCAACTTTTTAATCGATGAGTTCACTACAGCTGACTCTGTTTTTTTTTACAAGATTTTATTCAACTTGCGCTGCTCGTATGTATGTTGTCCGTCAAAATTTTTACCATTTGTTGGCCGATTGAGCTGAAAATTTGCATATACGTTTAGTTAGATAATACTATAATATGGTACCATGGAGCTGGTCTGATGATGGAGTAGGAATGTGGCCACAGCAACTTCTAAATTAAACAAGATAAACTTATCGAGTTTAGGCTCATTTGTTTTGTCTTAGCACATTCTCTGGTGTTATATAGTAGTCAGGGTCTGAAGATGGAGTAGGAAGGTGGCCATAGGAACTCTTAAACTAAACAAGACAAACCTATCGAGTTTGGGCTCATTTGAGTTGAGTTTGTCTTGGCGAACTCTTTATTGTTACATGGTATTCAGTGTCACTCTGGAGTGACATGATAATTACTATACTATGTAATCTGTGCTAAAACTAAAAAGTTGAAAATAAAATCATTATAAAAAAAACTTATTTATAAACAAGCTTTCATTTTAAAATGTATTTGCACTAAAATGAAAACAATAATTTTAAACAAGGGCTGTACTGATTTCAAAAGCTTGTGACGTAAATAGAAAACAGAGACATACCTATAACATGCGCGATACAAGCTTCTAAAATTAGCACAGCACAGTCATTGCATAAAATTATTATTTTCTTTTTAGTGCAACTACATTTTAGAATGAAGGCTAGTTTTTAAAAGAGTTTTATTTTATTTTTATTTTATTTTTTCACTTAAATGGTGTAGTGCTTTAAGATGTTCTATGCGAATGATCTAACAAGCTCTACTTGAGTACCGCTTATTGTGATATTTGTGATCTACAAAACGCATTGTTGTAGGTATAACTGGTATGGTGTCACGGGTGTCATAGCTCATTTTATTACTGCCATTAAATTTAGTAATTGCATAAATAAATTTCATAATATAGGTACTAAAACAAAAACTAATACCGTGCATTATATTGCTACTAGTTTTTGCACACGACTTCACCTGCGTATATCGTACGTTATAAACATAAGTAGGTAGGTATATGTAGTGCTTGTGATATCTTAAAGTAATTAAATTAACGGTTGATTTTGTTAATTTTGATCACCCTCCTTCGTCAACACATTGAATGTATTGATTCGTGAAAAAAAAAAGTCAATTCAAATTCGAGAAAGGTTTACGTACCTTCTAGTAGTCGTTGAAAAGCTCCCCAATCCACCTCCAGACTCTGGAGTCTGGAGGTGGATTGGGGAGCTTGTCTGGACAATCATCAGTCATTTTATTAAGGATATATCTGGATATATCTACGTAGTTCATAACAGTTGAAGCTAACAAAAAGCGCGTATCAAAATGACTAATTTACTTAATTTATTCACACTTTTATAACGTTAACTGTAGACTAATAGGAGTATGTGTATGATACAAAATAGTTTATAATATTTAATTCTGTGAATGTGACGAATCGTTTATTTCTGTAAAATGTTCATTTCAACATGGAGTTATGTATCATCGACAATATTACTTGATTACATACAAAACCTAAATTCTTTATTAAGAATACTGTGGCTATTGTAACCTTGTTCTACTTTTTGTTTATGTTTAATTTTCTTACTATCGTGAAAACTAGGTCCTCCGCGTATAATTTGTAATGCTACCTTCAACACGTTCACATTAATATTTATACGCCTGCTACTATAATATCAGTATAACTTATATTTCTATGCTGGGCAATTCAAAATATTAGGTACATGTGAAATGAAGGGCACGCCGCAATAGCGGCGGTAAGGCCCATCATGGAGGATTGGTTGGAGAGGCGACACGGAAGCCTCTCCTACCGACTGACGCAGGTGATCTCCGGGAAGGGGTGCTTCGGGGACCACCTGCATCGGATCAGGAAGGAGCCAACGCCTGAGTGTCATCACTGCGACGCGAGCGAGGACTCAGGGCTGCACACGCTGGCGGACTGCCCGGCGTGGGAGGCGCCGAGGCGTGACCTCGTGGCAGCCATCGGGGTGGGAGTCCTCTCGCTCGGCAGCATGATTACGGCAATGGTGCGGAGCGCGAGCGCGTGGGCCGCCGCCGCCTCCTTCTGCGAGCATGTAATGCTTGCGAAGGAGGTGGCGGAGCGCGCCCGGGAGAGACTTAGAACTCTCCCGGTCCGCCGAGCCCGCAACTTGCTCGCCGCGCGTCGCAGGCAACTCAGGCGCCGGAGGTCGCTTAACGACCTCCGTCCTCCATGAGCGCAGGCCTGGGGGTGGCGGGTGAGGCCACCTGTCACCCCAGCAGAAGCAGGCCGGGACGGTGGGGCGACTAGCGCCCCTCCCCCAAACCGGGGCAAGACGGGGACACCGTGGTTCCCAAACCCGAGGGGGCCATCTCGAAATCGGAGATGGCCCAGGGTCAGTCGGGGTGCGAGGGATATGCTCTATGGGCAACCTTACACCCCGGCGTCTGTAGACCCGAGACGTCGTGCGGTTTTAGTCGGTTCAAGCCCGACATAACCGCCCCCGCTGGCACGCGGGGGGGTATCCGAAGGGATTTCCGCACGATAAAAAAAAAGAAAAAAAAAGGTACATGTGAAATGAAGCAAAGCTCTATACTATATCCTTCTCGCACATAAGGATTACAATATATATAAGATATGAATAAGCATGGTATGCACAGAGTGTGCATTTGAATGTGCTCTAATTTTAATAGTTTTTCTAAATAGTCTAGAGCAAAAGATTCTACCAAGTCTCCAGCTGCCACGAGAGCTGACCTAAGCCATAATTTGTTCTCCTAGCAGACACAGGTCGAATACGACGCCACGTGAACGGTAATGATGCGATAAGATGCGTCACTGAATCTTAGGAACTGAATCTTATGCCCAAGAATTATTAGAAAAATTATAGAATTCTTTCTACATTAATATATCCCGGGCCATTAAATTAAAATAATAAACGGGGTTCGACGGTTGTGACTTTTGATTTGAGGGATTGGAAGTTCAATGGTTAAATGGTTAAAAAGCCGCGGTAGCCTAGTGGTATGGGTAATGGACTGCTGAGACGAGGTCTCGGGTTCGATCCCAGGTTTTACCATGGCACACACCAATGACTTTTCGATGCTTTTCGAAGTTATGTGTGTATTTATCGCAGGTTTATAAGTGCCCGGTTAATGGCAATAGGCTCGCCACCTATTACATTGGGACCTAAACATAAACTGGCGAAATGTGGGTGCTAGCACCTCTGCCTACCCCTTCGGGGATATAGGCGTGAGTTTATGTTATGTTATGTCATGTTACATTTTTAATTTCAATAACTTTAGTAAAAACATTAAATTCTTTTTTTTTCCGTGCAGAAATCCCTTCGGGTCCTTCGGGTCCCGCCGGCCAGCGGGGGCGGTTATGTCGGGCTTGAACCGACTAAAACCGCACGCCGTCTCGGGTCTACAGACGCCGGGGTGTAAGGTTGCCCATAGAGCATATCCCTCGCACCCCGACTGACCCTGGGCCATCTCCGGTTTCGAGATGGCCCCCTCGGGTTTAGGAACCACGGGGTCCCCGTCTTGCCCCGGTTTGGGGGAGGGGCGCTAGTCGCCCCACCGTCCCGGCCTGCTTCTGCTGGGGTGTCAGGGGCGCCTGCCACCCGCCACCCCCAGGCCTGCGCTCATGGAGGACGGAGGTCGCTAAGTGACCTCCGGCGCCTGAGTCGCCTGCGACGCGCAGCGAGCAAGTAGCGGGCTCGGCGGGCGGCCCACGCGCTCGCGCTCCGCACCATTGCCGCAATCGGCGTAATCGTTAAGCGTCGGTAGCTTAGCGGTTAAGGAGTCGACCCTACGATCGAGAGGTCCCGGGTTCGAATCCTGGCCATTACACTACCGACGTGAACCCACTCCTAACACAAGCAATTTAGCTTAGCTGGAGGGGTTAGGGGGAATATTAGTAATTTCGGTTGCTAATATTCTTAAAAAAAAAAAAACATGCTGCCGAGCGAGAGGACTCCCACCCCGATGGCTGCCACGAGGTCACGCCTCGGCGCCTCCAACGCCGGGCAGTCCGCCAGCGTGTGCAGCCCTGAGTCCTCGCTCGCGTCGCAGTGATGACACTCAGGCATTGGCTCCTTCCTGATCCGATGCAGGTGGTCCCCGAAGTACCCCTTCCCGGAGATCACCTGCGTCAGTCGGTACGAGAGGCTTCCGTGTAGCCAATCCTCCATGATGGGCCTTACCGCCGCTATTGCGGCGTGCCCTGCGCTTGGTCGCCCAAGTCGTTCCTTCCACTCCCCCACGATGGCCTGGCGGAGCTGGGACTGCACGGCCTCGATTTCACGAGGTTCGGGGTTCCGTCCCGTCTCCCGCGCCTCTTTTCGCCACTGTTACAGTTGCGAAAGGGCTCTCGCCTCCAGGTCCCATGGCGGAGTTCCGGCAAGGAGACTCGCCGCCTCGAAGGAGAACATTAAATACCTACCTTCAAAGTTTATAACAAAATCACGTTATAAAACTTTTATGAGTTGCAGCTAGAGACTTACCTAATTTAAGATTCGAGCAATGGAGCACTTATCACTTACTTAGTAAGCATATCTCATTTATCACATAGCTAATAAGATGTCCCATTTATCACCTCACCCATTTTGTAATAAATTAATGATATGTTTCAGGTGATGTTAACGGTTGAGAACATATAATATTGACTGTTATGTCTTGTTGAGTGTCAACTATTCCGAATAATTTCAATGAAAGCCAGCACGCAAGTTTCAAGCGTGTGTGAGTGAATATATGGCTGTTTATCTTAAAATATGCGAGTGTTGGACTTTCTACTGCATACTGTTCCGTTAGATTGTCAACGTAACATCAGATGACATAAAATGCTGGTTGATCAGTATTCGCTTTTTAAACTACTATGTACCTACAGCGACTTGTTAGGTCGCGTTTGCAGTGTCCAATTTAGACAGTTTGAGACTTCTCGCACTCTACATATATTCCTAGATGGTAATTACGCATCAACTGCACTCCTGGAATTTTGCCAAGTGTTTTCTACGGATGAAGTTGCAAGTGCACTGCAAGTTTTTACATATCCACATTAACTCACGAGGGCTTGTTAGATCTCGCACCTTATCGGTTTAGTTTTATAACATGTACTCGCAGCTGAAATTCTACTTACGCAGAATCGTAAAGGCCTATGGCTTGTGCGTATCAGTTAAATTTGGGCACCTACCACCTGCACCCCAGGTATAATGGCCCCATTAAGATCTTCCGGGCCTAAGCCAACTTCACCTGCTAGCGGTTACACCTACTGATTAACGGACAAGGCACTGGCGCAGACGCCTCTTTCCCCTCAAGGTTGGGAGTTCAGAAGGCAGTTTCTCCCGCAAAAGTCTAGATAAGCCAAATCAAGATAAAGAACGGACCCCGGGCTGCAAAGTATAAGGTTAGAATGCAACCGGGACTAACGCTGTGATAATGATGAGTTAAATTCTGACATCTGACGCGCATGTTTCGGTGTTAATATGCTGAAAGGGCTTTTTGACACTAACTATGTAACAAACTAACTACCTATATAAGTTCTGATTGACGTGGGTTTCAATTCACAGATACACAAAACCCGATCATGTGACGTACATGCCGATCGTGCATTGTTTAGTTAACATTTAGCGAACTTAAGTGACTTTGGGCGCATACCTATTGCCACTAAGCCGTGTCGTATGATGTGTGCTGCTTGTCGAACCAACCGAAATATTTTGCCAACCGTTAATGCTTCGAAATCGTATTTTCTTTATGTACTAGTCGATTAACTATATTTTACATAATTTTCTGATGATAGCTTCTTCATATGTACAAACACGAATTGGGAATAGCATTTATCACCTATGGCTTAGGAAAAGCTCACCACTGTGTCCAGCCTCCTGAGGAGAAGACGATTGCTTCTTAAAATATTCACCTTTCAGCACTCCCTGAGTCTCATCCACTAGAAATATGTTCAGTGACTAACTCTTTACAGCTGAGCGCTGTCCAGTTAATGCGTATAGGGTAAACCCAGATAAGACGTCGGGCTATACATTTACATAATACGCGTTAGGTATATTACTGCAACGCTAATAATGTAAGTAAGTATACAATTATATATGTATCTGTTCAGTGCTTATTTTGTAATTTTATTACTTACTAAATATCTTGCCACTTTGAGTAGGTAATCGGATTTAAGGCATAGGTATTCATTCACGATATTATTAATAGGAACTGATATCCCGGCAAACTGTTAAACATAAAAAGTTAATTATCATATTTTTATATCAAAATCTGATTCTTCCTTATAATTTATATTATTCTTATTTAATCTATTATTAAAATTAAGTATAATTTATAAGGACGCTGAGAGATATAAAAACCAGAGCACAATTGCACAAGTTTAGACACAAGAGTACAAGTGTAGATATAAAAATAATACAACTATAATACCTACCAATATTGTGATTGAAAAATATACTCACGCAGATTAAATATCACAAGACTTACTACCTAGTTCATATCATAGTCAAATTTCGTGCACCGGTGAGCGCGCGCTTTGCTCTTTTGATGGCAGAAGCTATTCCGAAATTTTTGTTTTAATACAATATCAATATTACTTACTAAATATTAGACAAGCAATACATAATGTTAACTTTTATTGTTAAATATCTACTTTAGAAATAATACTTTGAGAAATTAAGAAAAAATAAGTCCACAAAATGTCAAATAAAGGTAAAGATATCACTTTATTTAAATTAAACAATACGATATTGTTTCAAATAAGCTGTAACTAACAAGACGAGACAGCAATTAGTTACGGGTAACAATGTTAATTCTGAAAAATAATGAGTTAATATTTATATTTACTGAATAAAAATAACTGATGTACCTTTTTTTTACTTTGTCGAGCTTGGACCGACTAAAACCGCACGCCGTCTCGGGTCTTAAAACGCCGGGGTGTAAGGTTGCCCATAGAGCATATCCCTCGCACCCCGAAATAACTGATGTACCTAAATGGTAAGCCGTTTCCTAAAATTAAAATAAAGATAATAGATACTAAGTTGTTACCTTTTTATTCCTTGCAAGTTTCCACCAAGCTTAGGGTTTTAACGTTTAATAAAGAGAAACTGATTTGAATTGATAGTTACTAGATAGATAATACATACAGATAATAATAATAAAAAAATATACCTATTTAAACTGACTAAAATTCCTATTTAAACTGGTGTTTGATAGCACTTGGTGGTTCTTGCTACATATTATATGGAAATAGTTAATCACTTGTAGTTTGTAGTTTCCACTATAAATACAATGGAAAAGTACAAATGAATTATAACAATATAAAATAAAATAAATAAATAAAATAGGTACTAAAATGATTTGTTAATATTACTAAGTAAAATCAATAGTGTAAATGAAACTATTATTTTTGCTTATTGTTATTGCCACGGCGACGACGTGGCATTCTCTATTGAATATGGAGTAACCACCTATCTTACATTTTGGAATCAAACATCAAAAATTACATCTTCACTTCGTAATATACATAAGCATTACGTATGCACAATTAGCGAAAGAAGCTCTCCATCCTAGTTATGCCACACATAACTGACTGCGCTCCCTAATGACAATCAAATAGCTTCTTTTTCATATGCATTGCCGCATGACTTAATTTTCTTTTAATACCGCAAAGGCTCCATAATACAGGGTGTTTACAATAGAACTCCGGGGTTTTAAAAATTCATATCTCACTAACTATAAAAGATAGCAAAATTTAGTCGATTTCTCTGAAAAGAGTAGCTCAAAAAGTTTTACTCATACCAATTGGGAATGTTTGTATCAACTGTTGGCGGCGCTGCACGGCGTTGACCTTGAAATGACGTCGCGAAATTTGAAATGATGGCGACAAAAGGCTCAATGTGTTATTTGGCTCATAGAAACGAAGTCTGTAGTTACCGTACAAAGAAACTTTCGACGTAACTATGGTGTTAACCCCCCTTCTGACAAAACCATTCGTCAATGGTTCAGTGCATTTAAGGAAACAGGAAGTGTTTTGAAGTAAAAGTCGCCGGGTAGGCCGAGTGTGTCTCAAGAGAAAGTGGACAGAATCCGAGCTTCATGCCTTCGAAGCCCTAAGAAATCGTTGACTGGTGTTGGGGTTACCAAGATCAACTGTCGGTAAGGTACTTCATAAAAATACCGGTAGAATACCGTTTAGACGTCTGCCGTGCCACTAACGGGGCTCATATAGAACTTTACTAAGTGTTGAAAAAAACTTGAAAATGTAAGCTTTTCAGTCATGTATAAAACATCTATGTATGTTTTTTATTTCATTAAAATATTTTGCCTCAAAACCCCGGAGTTCTTTTATAGACACCCGGTATATGTAACATACATATAACATTCATAATATATAACATACATATATTAGGCGTGAATTATAAAGAAGAGGTAAGAGGCGTTTTTCGTAACAAAGCAAAATCGTAAGTATCGACGCAATTTCGCTCTGCGATTGAGCTCGCTTTCAGCTGGCCGCTCGCTCGCCTTTAGCTCGCCTCTTCTGTTAATTCACGCCTTACAGTAGGACCAAGGATTAGATAACGTAAGCTGTCCGTGCGCTCCTTTCACTATTCTAGTTTAGGTTAAATTCAGGTGTATAAGAGCTCCACCAAGATCTTAGGGGCCCATCATCACTCAGATAACCAGCTTACCATCAGGCGAGGTGAAGTCAAATTGACGTATCCTAAATATAAAAAAAAAAAAAAATACCAACCGCACCTGCTTGCCGGTACGCCCACCTGCTATTTAACAGGCAAGGCTCTGGCGCCAGCTTTCCTCCCAAGGTTGGAAGGTTAGACTTTTTATCCCGGAAATCACGAGGAGTCTGTTTGTCGTGGGAGCAATTATTCCTTTCCGTTCATATTTCACGCAGGCGAAGCGACGGGCAACAGTTAGCATCGAATATAATTTGCAGTTGGTTGCGTTCTATTTAAGTATAATAGTCAGAATAGGACTTTCACGGGAGCCATTTGTGTTGCCATGACCACATAGGTAGGTAGGTATATGTGATCTGTGAGCATATAATGTAAATATGTCAGGTATAGTTCCTACAGGTGTACGCACGTTGGTGCCTATTCAGCTGTTACAAGTCTCTCTAAAGTAGTCTAATAATGACCACTCAAAACAATGTAAGCCACAAAGTATAAGTACATTAAAATTCACATTTAACACTCTCTATTTAAAGTCGATTCTATTTCCTTTCAAAAGTATGTAAACCACAAAGTGTCAGTAGGTAGGTATTTACATCAAACTTCGCATACCAAAATAGAATAATTCAAATAAAATCATTTTTGAGATGACATGTGCAACAGAATCTATACCATTGTCTTATCTAAAAAGTTATCCTACTCTGATATCTCTACACATTGTTTTGCACTATATCGATATCGCACTATCTGATAGTCACCAAGGTAGCAAGGCAATTGCTACCTTGGTGGCTATTTACAATGAGTCACTGTACTTCAATTCAAAGGTGAATTATATCGGATCGGTAACTTAGTATCTGCTTGCATTACTATAAATGAGGTAGGATTAAGCTGAACCTTTTTTTTTTCGTGCGGAAATCCCTTCAGATACCCCCCCGCCGGCCAGCGGGGGCGGTTATCTAGTAACCAGTTTTGTTAGTGGCAGAAAGTGTAGGAACATTTTTTTCCAATAGGAATAGGACGGTGAATTGAAAAATTAAGGTACCTATAGTAAGCAATAAAAGTTATAATTATCTGAGTGTTGATCTTGGTTTCAACCGACACTTTTACCTCAGAGCCCAGGGTCCGCATTTCGACGTTTTTTACTTCGTCCTATGTTGAACCTCCCTGGTAGTGAGGCCGGCTGTGAGCAGCAACAGGGACTCGGCCACAAATATAGGTGTAACAGATTCCAATTTAAGAATCACTTTCAAATATGTATATGTCCTCTATTACACAGTGAAGAAAGTTGGCATTTTGTTAGTGTTCAGCACCTTTATTGTTGATTGTACTCGCTGCCGATGTATATAGTATATTATGTAGTATATTGATGTTAAATAGCAGCTGTTACATTTCATACGTTTTGGGAGTGTATTTGATGTTTTACCTTCTTTGCTTTCCGTATTCTGCCATGCAGGAAAGACTCGAGCGTTGCAAGCGTTCAAAGTACATACAAGTACTGTACAGTAGTTTTATAGTGATACTCGAATAAACAAACAAAAAACCTGATAGAACGCCCTTGGCAGCCTCGTCAAATTATTTTTCACACAATTATAGAAAAAAGGAAACACGTGTGTTTCTAAAAAATCTAAATTTATACGGGGCGGTTATATTACCGAAATAATTATGACGCAGATGTCATACCGACTAACGTCACAATGGAACTTCGAAACCAATGGATTTTTTCATAAAATACCTAAACTCACAACTAACAACGCCTACGCATATCCATATAATATTTTCCTCGACCTTCTAAAACTTAGTACAAAGGTCGTTGACTATGTGATCCTTCCGTGTAAAAAACAATTTCATATAATTGCATGTAAGCTATGTAGCGTTTGCAGGCATGCACGAAAACCAGTTTGGTTGTCTACTGCATACGCTACTTGGTACTTCCCTGACCGAGCTGGCCTATTCTGGCTAGGAACCTATTATTCTACCACCTTTAGGAGCAGTAGGTCTATAAAAGCGAAATATTCGATGATGTTAATATTTTGGGACGTAATACAGCTCTGTCTAGACCCAAACTAAGACAAAATGGATTTTAGAGTGCAGAAAAATATACTGATGAATACATACATGTCTATTGTTATTACTTTTACCTTGGAAACACCAGTTAAGGACAAAATATCAGTCACAAAGACAATGCACTATTAAGTACAAAAACTCTATCTTTGCTCATAAACTGATGATGTGTTTCAAAGAATAAAAAATGAAACGTGACAAATCAATCTCATTAGTTGACATACTTAAACTATGACTCTGTTTTCTAAAAACGTGTTTTAAAAGGTACGATAAATGAGTTGTTGAATTTACTTATTAATTGAAGAAATAGCATTAAACAAAAAAATAAACCTAAAATAAAATAAAAGAAATAATTAAAAGGAACCCAAAGCGAAAATGCGTCGTGGAATTCCTCTGCATCGCATGCCTCCTATGGTAACGTGCCCAGAGGACTGACAGCATTGTCAAGTTGTATGGCAATACTTATTATTTGTGCTAAAGAGAAGCCAGCCTTACGTGATCATACGTGTCGCAATCTCACTGAAGGCATTGCGAGCACTTTTTTTTTTTTTTTTTTTTTTTTTTTTTTTTTTTTTTTTTTTTTTTTTTTTTTTAAAAGAATATTAGTAACCGAAATTACTAATATTCCCCCTAACCCCTCCAGCTAAGCACTTGAACCCCATGCTCTAACGTTTCGACTCCAGCAGAAGCAGAACCGGCACAGCCAACCGTGCTGACTATATGGGTAGGAGCAATGGCGTCGACGCATGTTGTTGCATCCCAAACCAGAGTCCTACCCATTTTCCAAGGACATTAATGACTTACCGTCCGGTCTTTCGCCATCGTCGCGTACCAAAACATTTGGTTCACGTACAGATGGCACACAATAAAATGTAATAAAACTAGCTGTCGCCTACGGCTCCATCCACGTGAAAACTCCGTAAGTTTCCCGGAACTTACGGGTTCCCTTACTGCTGTTTCCCGATTATTATTTTTTTACCTACACCTCGGCATAATGCAGAGCCTGTTTTTGCTCGGCTGTTTCCCGATTGGAACCTATAACAGAGATAAGAAGTAGCCCATACGTTATTCCAATATCACTGTATTCAATTTCCGCTAGATTCGTTCAGGCGTTTGAGCGTGATAGTGTAAGAAACATGCAAACATCTTCACAAACGTTCACATTTACCCATCGATGGCTATATTACTACTTAATGCATTTACCTAATATGTTGATTATCGCTCGCTTAGTAATGTGCCCGGTAGATGGCAATAGGCTCGCCCCCTATTACATTGGGACCTAAACATAACTGGCGAATCGTGGGTGTGTGCAATACACCTCTGCCTACCCCTTCGGGGATACAGGCGTGAAGTTATGTTTATTATATTTACCTAATATTAGTAGGCAGTGCATTGCAACATGAATTAGCTTCCATCAGAACTGCGACCGCGAGGTTTATCGGTGATTCTGAAATATTCCCTGGTTCAAAGTGGGACCTTTTGCAGGTCCCAATGGGATATAATTCACATTCATAACATGGGTTTAGAATTATAGAATTACAATATTTACTGCGGGCAGATGCTGGATGCGGCAAGCTGAAGACAGGGCGCTATGGTGGTCATTAGGGGAGACCTATGTCCAGCAGTGGACTAGAATAGGTTGATGATGATGATGATGAATATTTATAATGCTAACTTTGATCTATCCATAAAACAATTTGCTTTTTTATTATTCTTTATATGCTAAGAACTATACCTATAAATAATTGATTGATGAAAACATTCGATTAAAAAGAAAAAAATTACAAAAACTTTATTTTTCATTATGATAATGTCAAAATTAAACCTACCTTTTTTTGAAGTATAAACCCTATGTCCAGAATCTTTCATGGTTTGAATATGTTATAAATTAGATTTCGAATTTTATTTTATTTTTAATTCTACAGTATTTTTTTATAAGTTGTTGTAAGTTATAAAATCACACGATTTAAAAACGTAATTTTAATGAATAAAGTCCCTGAACAGACAATATTATTAGATTCGAATCGAATTACCTGCATAGAAAGCTTGTGTGCTCTACAAAAAGGCTTCAATACGCGCTGTTACCATTGCCCTACAAAAGTCCACAGACTATACAATCGATAGCAATGGGTCGATGGCCTAACAACCTTATGTAGAGCAAAGCAACGCAATTACTGAAACGCGGTAGAAAATCGTTAGCCATAGTTAAGTGGTGTAATAAACCAGCTATTGTGAATGAATTTCAACTCTTTATTTTTGATGAAATCCATTTTACATTCTAAAATTCACATTCATTTATTTGCAGGAATGCGGTAATACACGATGTTATTTTAAAGTTGGTATTTATTAGAAAAACTTCGACAAAACCACGTCACTAATTTAAACTTATTTCAAAATACACAATATAAAAATATATATTTCAATAGTTTCTGATTAATTTAGATGCTGCATCAATTTCAAATGCATATTTACAGATATGCGTCAATAGGAACTTGTTAGGTCACATTTTATATATCTAGTTGACATAATTGTTAGTATTATAAACGAATACAAACAAACTTTATTAATGTTACAAAATTTACTAAAATACAAGAACTAGCCGTGACATCTAAACAAGTGGAATTAAAAAAAAAACAACGTTTTTATTATTTTGTTGTTAATAAAAAGAACAAAAAAATTAAAATCACACGAGCCGAAACTCGATGGCGTTGTGTCGTTTCATTACAGAGTTCCTATGACAACCTTCTAGCCCCATCATCAGACCCTGGTTACCATTGAATAGACAAACTACTCGTCAAGATGATTCAAACGAGCCCAAGCTCGATGAGGTTGTGTCGTTTCATTGCGAAATTCCTATGGCCACCTTCCAGCTCCATCATCAGATCAGCACTATGCCATCATAATATTGCATTGTCACGCGATTTAAACATGTATGCAATATTTCAGCTCAATCGGTAACCGGGTAGTGGATCAAATTTAATTTGCAAGATTTAATCGGTATATGTTAAGCTAAATAAAAGCTTATAAAAACGATGACTTTTCTGCGTTTGACACCTTTGTTCCAAATAAATAAACCAGAACCATCTAGATTAAAAGCCAATCTGGAAGCTTCTTCTATAATGAAAATCTACAGAACTGATAATTTTTTCCATACTTTGGAATGGAACTTATGTTGGAGAGTATCTTCACAACCAAATTGGCCTATTTGGAGTATTTGGCGTCCTTTGTACTGATGTTATCTGATTTCGAGGTCTAAATAGTGTAATTTGGTAAGAGTTGTCCACATATTTTTACTTTAATTCGATAACGGACATAGTTTCTTCAATTTAGTCCACCTTGTTATATTGTTGTGTTAAGTATTATTACCCAGGTGTGAAAAAGTTGGTAACAAAAGTTGAATTTAAAGTCTCCTTATTTCACTTCAGAACCATTTCACCAGCGTGGCGGAAAACAAGGTAGGACAAACCTAGTGTTCGTAAAATATAAAACGCGTGATTTCATCGAACACGACGTCATGGAATCGATTTCAGAAAATGTAATCGAGATTTATATTTTTTTTAATGTGATATTTAACCATGTTGTGTTAGATAAAGTATTTGTTAACTAACTGCGCTCCCCATGCAGCTACCTTACCCACCTAGCACCTTACCTGTGGACTTTCCTAAATTGATCTTTCATACAAACCCGATAATGAACACAAAAATTATGCGCGTAGACATACATTTTGGCAATTTATTTTTATTTTTATAGATAATTTTTTTTGTACCATTTTGTACCAATTAATCGTCGCGCGCCGTTTACAAACTTGTAGTGATTAAGTTGTTTGAAATGTTGCTAATTTGTTTGTATAATAGTACATTTTGTTACAATTACTACAGATATAATTCATACATGCATGAGTTAATCCTAATTACTTGGCATCTCATTAAAAATATTAAATATAATAGCAATAATGCAGTTTCCGCACATACATGACTGAATGTTTGAACGTGTAATTATAAAAGTGAGTACTATGGTAATTTATTCATTTACAATGCACATTGTGTTTCCATGTCAGAGTGAAAATTTATATCAAATTTAGAAATACCACCTGATAGCATATAAGTATCCAACGAACACATTATGTGTTTCATTTGTACTTGAAATACTTACATGGAACTTTCAGAATCGTATTCTTTTGGGTTCAATGTTGTATTATTTAAATATACCGAGTATACCTACACCAAGTGAATGAAGGCCAAATCATCACCACAGCGTCAATACCAGTTGCATCCAAATTTTGCACTTGAAGTCCGCGTCTGCTCTCCATTTTCCTTCTTTTCCATACTTGGTTTGACGATCTTGGTTTTTATGGAAGCGACTCCAGTTTTACCCCACAACTGTGAGAGTAAATCATGCGCCAGAGCCTCATCCAATTAGCAGTGTACCGGCTTGCAAGTGACGTCAGCTTAGTCCCCGAAAAACTCCGGTGGCGCTCCATCAACCAAGTGGAAAAAGCGAACTATGGGTAACGTAAAAAATCGAATGAGCACTGGCTCATCGCAACCATTTGGTGAATGTCAAAAGCAAGCCTAGGTCGTTCATTAAACGCTGGCATCCAATCAAATGGTTGAAGAACCACTAGCTAAGTCATTGAGCGAAATGTTTAACCAGATGGTTGAACGTTAAGTAAATAGCCGTTTAGCTAGAGATCTTCATCATCATCATCATCATCATCAACCTATTCTAGTCCACTGCTGGACATAGGTCTCCCCTAATGAGCGCCATAGCGCCCTGTCTTCAGCTTAGAGATCTTACTAGAATTTAACTGGATGGCTGCGACATTGTATATTATGCCGGTTCTTGCACCCTTCACTTCGCACGGTCTTGGGCATCCTTGGTAGTGAGACTATTGGCACACATATCATCTTCTACGACGCTAACTTCTTCTGCACTACCTTCCTACCGGGGCCCGGCGGAGAGGTGGCATGCTCAGACATTTGTAATATGTATGTTTGTACAACTGAGTGCTACAAAAAAACTGTTATAATATGCTAATCAACAGCCTGTGTAACTGTATACTGTATAGAACAGTTTTAATGTAATAATAAATAATCATACAGTTCTTTATAATATTTACTATTAACATATCACGTAATCCACATAATTTTGAATTGCAAAAGGTCGGGTCATATTACCATCCAGGTCTGTGTAGTTCTATAGGGTATCTATTCTGTGTTAGTAAGTATTTACAAAAAAAAAAGTGTCTGTGTATGTTTAGTGTGTGTAGTCAGTAGAAGTAGTTACCTATGGGAGTGACCACTTCAGGCAAAAAAAGGAATATAATAATAAACGAATCATTTATAAACTATTATGTTCAACGTTTCATAGCGATTTACACATCGCTTAATTTCTGGGAAATAATGTATCGTATGGACCGTAATAAATTTCACAACATGTATTTACGTTTCTTTTTATCTAAATCTTTATTATCATGTTTATTGCATTGCTCCAACACACGTATTACATATGGCATGACTATTTTAACAAAATGCTACGTTGAAATGGGCATTGCGTCGAGATGTACGAGATAGCAGACTATTGGTCGCCGCGTTCAAATATAGCTCGCATTAATAGTACAGTTTATTTCCCGAGCGACTATTTCGCATTGAGTGAAATACGGCCGAATGTGTCCAGGCATCTGGAATAACGCCAAGTGTTTGCCAACGACCTATTCAATTACTGGAACAGATATTAAAAGGTCATTGTATATATGACTGTTGTAATTATTTTTTTTACACCTATCATCTTGCTGGTCTCATTATTCTAAAACATTTACGAGCCCAACCTCTGTTCAACAATGTTATCGACACAGCAGCTGAAGCAAGCTGACAATGAACTGGTCACATAAATATTCCGATTCCGTAGGACCATGGCCGTTGAAGCAAACGTGAGAACTCCTAGAGTGCAGATCGCGAATCGGCAAATGGTAGGTAGGCTTTATTGAACTAGAGTTGGACTCGTAAATATCAACTCTAGTTCAATAATTTTTTAAATATGCATTTTTTAAATATCTGTGGCGTAGCGGTAGTGCATTCGACTGCTACGTCAGGGGCCGCGGGTTCGATTCCCGCTCAGTGCAAATATTTGTATGCATGAATATGTCTATTTGCATTGGTCTGGGTGTTTCTATGTATAATATGTATGTATTTACAAAAAAAAAGTGTATTTAAGTATGTTTATCCGCAGTCTGGAACCCATAACACAAGCTAGTTAAACTATGCTTACTTTGGGTCTAGAATGCGCTGTGTAAAATGTCGTAGAATATTTATTTATTTATTTATTTATGCCTAAGATGGTACTAACCGCATTAAGAAATGCTTGGAGTTTCGTGGATAAAGAACTAAAGTTAACGACATAGGAAGCTGAAATAGCAATGGGTACCACATTTGCCGATGGACTAACGCATTGGTCCTTCGGCAGTGGAGACCGCGAATCGGCAATTGAAAGGGGCATTCAAAACAATATCATAAAATTTAAGAACCGCAGCCACAACCAGTATTTATTGTTATCCAATATAGTTTTTGTGGAGACTATCTAAATCTATTGGGATATTTCTTTGAAACATTACACATTTGGTCGTCGCATGGACATCTCACCGCACTGCTCATTTATTAAAAAGAAACGCTTTTTTTAAATATGACGTTATCGTATAAGCATTCTATTAATTAGACAATATCGTACCTAGGTCGTATGTAAGTGTCAACTTTTAAGGAAACATTAACTATCCATATCCAGTTTCGTACCGTTTTTTTTTATAGATATCAGAATAATGTGACATCTCCATTTACAAAATTAGATTCATACTTGTTTACATAAGAATTATATAATATGCTCACAACCAGTATGTAAATAACATACTGTCGTATTTAGTGCTCAGACTTAAAGCAACATTGCTGATTACCTTTCGAACTAGTTTTCTATTTGCAAACATCCGTTTCTCATACTTTTCTACCTTACAAATGTCCGTTTAATATACATAATTGGCACAAGTACCGCATTTTTATTATCTATAGATCTTCGAGTTCTAACCAAATCTAACAAGATTTATACATCACTCCTTTCTCGCTACAACAAATTTAGGGCTTGTGTAAAACTCGCTGCAGGGCACGGCAAAGGATGAGTGCGTGAGGAATAGAACTAAACCGTATTCCCGTTAAATTAAAATTTTAATTTTAATGTGATCTTACCCCACCGTTGTTAATGCCTACGGTGATCTTAGTTTAAGTTTTAATTTTATTGCTATGTAAGTAACGTCTATTTGTATTCGTTACATAAAAATATTTTGCCGTGCCGTGACGTCAGTTAGCGCAGGCCCTTTGACGAAATCAAACGCACTGATATAGGTACTCCACGACATTAATCGAACAACTAATCTGATAGTATTAGTTTATGTGATGAAATGCTGTATGCAAGAATAAAATTGACAAACTATCTTGAGGACATTGATCAAAATTGTCGTAATTCGTGTCTTCAATGTCATCACAACCCGTCTGTTGACATCTTTGATAAATTTGCTTTCCACGAAGCGACTGTTTATCCTCGGCAACCCAAAACAAAAACGAATGACGATATTCGATAGTTTCTTTCTTTTGTTATATAAAATTAAAATAAATTGTAATATAACAATTTGTAAAATATAGCATTTCTATAAATCTGGAAAGGGTAGTAGTTTAGTTGGCAAAACATCTCCTGATCTGAAAACATGGGCTCCGAAGGTGTTTGTACCTTGTAAATGCTAATATTCAGGTGAAAGTCGGAACAGGAGGGTTAAATAAACATGTTCTCCGAAGCAGGGTAAGCATAATATTCTGAAGTCTTACTCAAAAAAGAAAACATTATAGATTCTATACTTTTACTAAAACGAATTAGAAATAGTGTTATGACACGCTCTGCGTACTACAACCACACTAATAATTAAAGAAAAATATTAACGCGAGTGTATAATACCTACCTAATTTATATATATATATATAAAGAATTTACTGGTGGTAGAAATTTGATGACACAAATTTGTCACAAAATTCGGCCGGGTGGGTACCACCGTGCACGATTGCGAAAAACCCTCCATAGTAATCCAATTTCAGTTTGATTGCGTTCAGGGGTCAGCAAGTGCATAGCCGGGCAGGGGGAGTGGGACCGGTGGGTGTCACGCGGTGCTGCGATGACAATCCTCTTTTGATGAGGCCGTCAAGCTGAGTGCCACCATTGTTAACATGGTACGTGTATGTAATGGTGACCCTCTTTCCTGAGACTTTACCTTCAGCTTACTATCAGGCGAGGTGAAGTCAAATTGACGTGTTCTACATATAAAAAAAAACCTATCTACAAATCTAATGCAATTCTAAGATTTGTATTTCGGTACCAACATTATCTGCACACGTCATCAGTCATTTCGACGAACGAAATAGCAGAAAATTTTGCCACGTGACTAAAATTACACATATTTGTTGCCCGTCTGGCGCTTGCGCTTCGGATTCCGCTCTTCTTCTCCTCTTTTCCATAATTTGGTTTGTTTGGCTTTTACGAGTGCGACTGCCCCGAGAGTCTTACCTCAGATTATGATGTAGACGTATTTTTCTCTGTCTCTAGAACTCATCTCAACTCTTCACTAAAGTCTCACCTAATTCAGTATGACTACGACTACCTAATTCATATTATAGTACTAGCTGATGCCCGCGCGGAGGTCGGTTATAGTTTTTTGGTCATATCTCCAGTTCTACTTAACCATTCTAAAATAAACGTAGCCTAAGTTACTCCTTATTACATCAGCTACCTGCCAATAAAAGTCCCGTCAAAATCGGTCCAGCCATTTCAAAGATTATCCGGAACAAACAGACAGACCGATAGACAGACAGACAGACAAAAATTGAAAAAAATGATATTTTGGTGTATGTACCGTATATATATGTATTCATATACATGTAGTAAAAAACGGTTATTTCAATATTACAAACAGACACTCCAATTTTATTTATATGTATAGATATAGAAGCGAATTTGAAATAATATGTACAAACGTACATACATTAACCTGAAGTGCAGAATTCATATGCCATAATATATCATTGGTGACCCTTTTCTTAACTTTGTCGTCATTTAAATATATTATATAGCAACTATTCTAGAACTTTCCCTGCACAACTAGGTATATTATCCATGTAAGGACACGACGGGAACCATGTCAGCCCAACTACTGCAGATGGTTGCTGTACCCGAAATCTGTTTTTTTTTTTACTTGCGGAAATCCCTTCGGATACCCCCCCGCCGGCCAGCGGGGGTGGTTGGTAAAAAGAATCTACCATATTGGATGTATTACGTCATCCATATATACAACCAAGGTGCACACCTACACATTCGTTTGGTTTCCTTGTCAGCATTGACGATGACTAATAGAAACGTCACAAATGCATCGTATTCACTATATACTCAATAAAGACTAAAGTTGAAGGTGCCAGAATATTTGTAATTGAATAACTTACAACTTCACCTTTCAAATAAATAAAGATGTAATCAATTAGTATCTATGTCAATGGCAAAGATTTTAAATATTATAATATGATGATTAAGTTAATACGTTTTAAATCGATCTTTTTTTTTGTTTCGTCAGGGGAAATGTCCTACGGCATACCGCGTGACGCGGGGAGGTCACGCGGTTATGTGTGGCTCGGCTCTCACATACTAAAACCCCTACGATGTTCCATACTCTGCGCCTAGTCGGGAGGGCCTGAAACTATACAAGAATACTTCCATGGCGACCCCCCCTAGCGCGTGGCCGCAGTGTGTCACGGGCACCTTCACCACAAAACTCTCAATTAGGCGACGTCCAAGCACACACGGACTAACGTGGAGGGCTAACCCCGTCCCTTCCACCCGCATGCACACTCGGATGGCATGAAGCGCAAATACTCGCGCCTCCGCCGCCCGGTTCGCTGTCGGCGGATCGGATCAGCAAGGGGATCTCCGGCTCCCTACCTGATCCGCTCCGCGCCTTCCTTCTGCGAGATGACGTCCTCGCAGAAGGT
Source organism: Cybosia mesomella (assembly GCA_946251805.1). Classification (NCBI taxonomy): domain Eukaryota; kingdom Metazoa; phylum Arthropoda; class Insecta; order Lepidoptera; family Erebidae; genus Cybosia; species Cybosia mesomella. The sequence goes on from OX276401.1 coordinate 23,375,632, forward strand.
TGCGACCGCGGTGAAATTCCTGTCGCTGACGGCCATAGATCGGTTATAAATCGATCTGGTAAAACCAGTCCGCTTTTGGTGTCTTATACCATTTCCAGATATATATGCGAAACCAATTTTTTGACAGGGATATCAGTTTTTACAATAAAAGACAAGGAGGCCTAGACAAAGTGACATTCTACTAGTGGAATCGCTTCGAAGCGAACCTTCAAAAGTCCGAAATGTATGGGAATGACATTATTTGATGATATGTCACGTGTAACAAATAATGCCACTCTCATACATTTCGAACTTTTGAAGGTTCGCTCTGAAGCGATTCCACTAGTAGAAAGTAACTTTGTTTACAGGCCCTGGTCAGTAAAGTCTTGAAGCAATGTTAATGTTAATTTGCTTCTAGGCAATATACTTCATAAAAGTATAAGTAATAGGTACTCGCTATTTCTGTGAAACTCCGGATTTTAGCGACATGTACCACGATCATCGGGCAACTACCAAACATGACGGATCTTGTATCTAGGCAATTCTTAGTAAGAATGTCTCTACTATTCCGTTGACTATTGGTCTTGTCTTTTTTGCATCTTATCAATTCTCCCGGTCACCATACTAATTCTGTGTCTATAAATATTTCTACTCAGATAGGAGTCAAGGAGTGAAATATTGCTACTGAAACAGATTTGATTAAATTTGGCATAAGCAATCAATCAATCAGCCACATTCCACTGCTGAACACAGACCTATCTTTATGCTAAATTTTGCATAAAAATTGCTTATAACGTGAAGAAAGTTATATTCCTAGTAATAAATTACGTTCCAAGCGGGCAGTACCGCGGCAAGCTGTTAGCTTTAAAATGTAATTGTTCTAAAACTCATGTTAATGCATTTATAATGATCTCTAAATACTCCAAACCTATCTTTTTTACATAACAGCAACAGAATTGAGGAACTACAAGTGATTGCGTTTGTGAATCAGAGCGCTCGTCTAGCAATGGCGAAGTTCCACAGTTACTCTCCGGACCGTAAACTGTATTTACTGACTCGGTTACATCTCTCACCTACAAAGCCCTTGTTGATGAAACGAAATGCCACTGTGATTACTAGAATTCCTTGTTTACCAACATCGACCTAACAATTGCAGTTTATAATAGCATCATCTGATAATGAAAACAATTCGTTTTGTGTCAGCCGTGCACCCAATGAACAAAAAACAAGTTTTATGTATGTATCAATGCCATGTACGTAAGCATTGTATTGTCTCATGGATAGCGATTAGCGGGTTGCTATTCCAATGTCACGGCACGACGGCCTGACTCTATTTTTCTTATAAAGTATACACGATATCATTCAAGCGCCTCATTACACAGTTTCGCAAAAAGGAACAAGAGTCACTAAATTGATACATGAATACATTCTCACTACGAATGCTACGTAGGCCTTTTTAATTGGTATTTATAAATTCAACAAGGCAATCGTACCGGCCACGGGTTTCACAATGCCAATTGCCACATACTGCATAGTACCAAAATGCAATAGATACGAATGACATGGATCGCAATCACACCGCGACCGGTCACGTTACCATACATGTTACTTGATCGCAAGTGAATTAATATGCTGAAATATTTACTTGAACAAACAACCTAAAATGAAACTATGTTCACACGACTTTTAGTTCAATCAATCAATTAGCCTATTGCAGTCCACTGTTGGACTTTTAGTTACAGGACAATGGTTTAACTTAAGTTGCTATTCAAGAAAGATACCAGCAAATGGTCTTCAATTGAATAATCGTAATCAATAAATTAATAAGAATTTAGATTGTGCTGAGACTTTACCAAAATCGATCTCTCTAAAATGCAAAAGTAACAATTATGGTTACGTAATTATAAAATTCAGATCACAATTAAGTTTTTAGGAACAATGCTTTGGCGTTGCAAATAGTTGATAAGTTAATCACAAATATTACGGCAAGCTTGTAGTTCCTAATTTTAAAAGTAAAAAAGAGTAATACCTCTTCTTACTTTTAAAATTAGTAGCTCAAAATAGTATCTCGACCTAACCACGGCACGAAACTTCATAGATTCTTTAAATTAAGATTACTATAAAAATAACTACTAATAAGAATACTAATTATAAACCACTACTCTAAGAAATTTAATATATTTCTCTTTTAATTGCAGATTCCATCGAGGCGGATTTATTTCGAGAGCTGGACTAATTCCTTGGTAAGCACTTAGTTTTATAACCAGTTATAACCAGCACCTTGGCTTGTAGTAAAATCGGTAATGCGTAGGCATTCCTGTCACATCGTATACATCCGTACCCACATGCGAGCGGTGTTTTTTTACAGTCATACACCACATCCTATAACGTTAGGAAATGTTAAAAATGCGGAAGTATTCGACTCATTGGTAAATTTCGAACTGCAACTTCATGTTTTTCTAATGAGTTGATTATTATAATATAACAAATTGTCGATTTTTTGCACAGATTGATTAAAGTTTGTGTGACGAATGTGCAACGTTGAATACCGACCATAGTTGCACAATTGGAGGTCGTTGCCATCACCAACCGCTCCTACCGTGATCGATCTACTGAAACTGTTTATTCTTTTAATGGACTGGTTTAGTAACTTCGTAGACTCTAATCCAACATTAGAAGATGATTTTTATTATTTTTAAATTGGAAATGAGGATGGATTATTGAAACCATTTACCAGTTGCGTCCAAATTTTACTCTTTGGTGCCCAGGGTCCGCTTATTGTTTTTGATTGTTAGGTACGTTGGATTTTCCAGGAGCGACTGCCATCTGAACCCCTAATACCAAAAGTAAAGCCTCAGTCCGTTGTTTAGCAGGTGCTTTGTACATCAGGTGAGGTTAGCTTGGGCCCCACGGCTTCGATAGAACCCTGTACACCTCTACAGATTGATACAGATACATGTTGAAATAAAACAATTTTCAACTAATTCTATCGCAATTTATGTTGTACTATTTTTTTACGTACACTATTTCAGTGTTCCCGACGTTCCGGTTGCTTTCAGCAGTCATGATCACAGGGTAAATAGAGGGTCTCTACGTTTTATTTCAATGTAGATACATATAGCGTAGAACTGGCCCGGCCCGCCGAGCCCGCAACATGCTCGCCGCGCGTTGCAGGCGACTCAGGCGCCGGAGGTCGCTTAACGACCTCCGTCCTCCATGAGCGCAGGCCTGGGGGTCGCAGGTGAGGCCACCTGTCACCCCAGCAGAAGCAGGCCGGGACGGTGGGGCGACTAGCGTCCCTCCCCAAAACCGGGGCAAGACGGGGGACACCGTGTTTCCCAAACCCAAACTATGAGTAACCTTACACCCCGGCGTCTATAGACCCGAGCCGGCGTGCGGTTTTAGTCGGTTCAAGCCCGACATAACCGCCCGCGCTGGCCGGCGGGGGGGGGGGCTATCCGAAGGGATTTCCGCATGTAAAAAAGGTACATATAGTGTTTCTAAAATAATAAAGCATTGATTCAAGTTACGCTTTTTATATTGGCAATGTTGAAGGTTGTAATTTGCAATTCGAAAAATATCCTGAGAATAGCGGCATGCAGTCACTGTGTCTCAAGGCCAACGGGTTATACAAATTAGTTTAATGCATGTATCTTGCGGTTTAATTGATTACAATTCATTTTCTCCAATGCTAGGTAGGTATCTATTGGCTGGAGTATAAAAGCGTGGATACTGAAGTAATTCCTTCATTGATCTTGTAATGGATAAACAATAAGTAGATTTTTCTCCTAACATTTTGAAACACGTTACTTTATTTATTCATCTATTTATTAGGTCATCTACTTCATAGTTTTACTAAGTCTTGTTCTCGCTCCATTCCTTGTTATTTTCGTATAATTATATAGTAAGTATAGGTACTAGCTATTGACCCCGTATCCACCCATACTAATACCGTTTACGTCACCCACAGGAACCTGTTCTTTCGATAAAACTTTGCTAGTCTAGACTATACTTTATCTCTGTATCAAATTGCATCCGGATCCGTTCAACAGTTTTGCCATGATTGAGTCACATTCATCCATACAAACTTTCGCATTAAGTTACAACTAATGGCCGGAAGGTTATGTTTTTATACGCCACGGTGACAAGGTGCGCACATCCTCATAAAAATATAAATAAAAGAAACAGGAAATATTAGTCCAAGTATCTACATTACAATTCGATATTTTCTGTTTTTGTAATGAGACGAATATAAGTATAGGTGATACAGCAACACCAGTGGTCTGACTATCAGGGATACCCAAGACCGTGCTAAGTGGAGAAGGAAAAACCGAAAGGTGAACCCCGTGCTCCGAGGTGAACACCTCGGACGCAGTCGGGACACAACGTTGTTATGATGATAATATTATTATTGATAATAACAGCAATACCTAGGGATTGTGGACAATGAGGTAGGTTCAGTGATGTCATCAGGCATTGTATGAATAACAATTCCACGTATGGGGGTGTATGGAGCCATATTAAGATTTTGGGGGCCCAAGGCAACCTCGCCTGCTAGCCGATACACTTGCTGATAGACGTACGATGTTCTTCTAACACAAGCTTTCCTCTCGGGGTTGAGGGATTAGACGACAATCGCTCCCGTATAAGCCAATCCACAAGAAAAGAGCTGACCACTGGCTCTAAAGTGTAAGCTTTGGATGCAAGCGGGTTTGGCATTAGAATGATGATGATGAATCGACAAAGATAATGAATTGCGAAATAACTAAAATATGCAAACTAGATACATTTTCGCCACCAAAATAGAAGATGGCAATAAATATCACGGTCACTATTTTTCAATTGCCATTAATTACAATAATTTACCTGCGTTTTGAGATAAACTATACCAGTATTTCTTGTGTAATCAGAAGCATTCAAAAACAATTACCTACGTTCATTAAAGTCGGTCAAGTAGTTTTCGATTTTTTGGCGGCGCGTTGCGCGAAACCACCTGATTTTACTGAATCACCCAGACTAGAATAGACCCAGAGTAATTTATAATAGTATAGATACGTAAATGTACTTATTAGTGGTAAACAGGCTAATATATACCTAAGTATAGTTCTATGAGTCTTCTTCATCTAAGCTCCAATCCAATTGTCTCCAAACTTGTACTTTAGAGCTCGGGGTCTGCTCTCCGACTGCTCCTTCCTTTAATTTGTATATTTAGCAATTATGGAAGCGTCTGCCGTCTGACTACGCCCAACCCCGAAAGGATAGTTTGAAAGAAGTTCGGAGTTGTTTAATTAGTTTTCAATTTTCGCATTCAAGCTTCATACACGTGTGTTTGACACGATTGGCAAGAGACGTGTCGTGACACTCATGCATGACATGCCAATTGTAGTTCTGGTATTACTAAATACGTTTTAGTAACTTACTAAGTAGTTTCAGTATCAATGTTTATTAATAGGAAAATAGTTCGTCGCGGGTGGCTGCATGCATACATATTACATTAATGGAGTTTTTTCCTAAAACTAAAAATTTTACTCATTTAACAGTTTCCTGTGTTCGGATTATTGCGTTTAGTTTTTTTTTTCTTCTAGGACTGCGTATTCATTATCATTATCATTGTGATGTTAAAATAAATTAGGACCGGACCTTGAAGCTATACTGAATACAATGCGAAAATATAATTAAAATCGGTAATTAAATAAAGAATTTACCTCAGGAGAAATTTAAAAAAAAGGTACATCAAATGAATAAAGAACCTTTTCATTACTCATACTCTGAAAGTAGGTCTGAAGTTGCCTGAGGAGCGGGATGAAAGTAATACTTTTCATCCCTAGGGAGAATCGCTTTCAACTGACAGCTGTCAAATTATTAAAAAAACTAATTCTATTTTCACATTTTTAATGTACCAACCATGTACCAAACTTTCTATACAACCACTCAAATACAGCGCGATGTAAAATTGAAATAAAATAAAGTTAAGTATTGATTAAAGAATATATATTTTTTTAAATAACTTTACTTTAGTTTAGTTTCAACAATTTCCTTAAAATAACATAGATTTGGGCAAAATATTTACCATTTTTTCAATGATGAAAATGAAAAATAATGGCTGAATAGCTGGCCGGCCACAGAAAAAAAAAACAAACAAAATAGGCAGAAAAGCGGCAATTCGATCTTCATTTGTTTTTCGATTTGAAGGTTTTACTCATTTTTTCTTTAGCTCATGTTTTTATTTTTACTTTCCTTGTATTCGTAATGAAAAGCACAGTGTTTACCTTGGGTTAACGACTTATTTAGTCCCTCCGGTCCCTCGAACTATTGGCGCCCTCACTTCGTTCGGGCGCCAATCCTCGTCTCGGGACTAAATAAGTTACCTTCACCCCTAGGGTAACAATGTACTATTCCATTTTAAGTCGGTACAAACCATCACATAAATACGAGACTTTTTGAGTAAGAAGTATGAACTCTTATTCTTAACCTTATAATATACGTGGACGCTTACATAAGAATTGAACTGTTTTAAACAACACGGAGGCTCTGAAGTCAGCCCTAAGGTACTGCGATACCTTCAATATGAGTGACTGGCTGCCAACCCCCTACAGGCCCTGGTAAATATTTCTAGCAAAGTCGTACGGTTTGAGCTGCACCGCTTCTCTGACTGCTCTGCCTGTGATCATCAGGCTATCTCTGTGGTTCTTGCTAGCCTGACTCGGGTGACTATCGAGTATTTGTATTAATTTTGCCGTTTGCAGTCCGTACTGTTCTATATGATAATGTCGGATGTTTACGCTTAAAAAAAAAGAAATAAAAAATATCGAGTATTTGGTCAATTCATCTCTTCCCATGGGTATCGTGTAGTACCTACAAGGCAACTATTTGATACGGCTGTTATCCATACGACAGTTAACATAATATTATATACCGCACATGGTATAGATACCATGAAATAGTGCACAGGGAAACATATCTTTTTTTTTAGCATACCTTCAGATACCCCCGCCGTCCAGCGGGGGCGGTTATGTCGGGCTTGAACCGACTAAAACCGCACGCCGTCTTCCCTACTTAGTTCGCGAAATGTTCGCTTTGATCTTCGGGAACACATAGGCGTGAATTTATGTAATATGTGTAATGATTATTCCTAGAATCCATTCAAATTATTTACTTAATAATATACCTGCTTACCTATTTGTTATTCTCATTCTATTTTAATTCTAAAATCTATGCAATACATAGTTGTTCTATTTATGTAATTTGTTCTATCAAAGTTTAACAATATACACACAATTTCCCGTTAACTATTGCCACTAGTGCCTTATATTTTATCGATATACATACCGTAATACATATAACTTAGTTTGACGTTGCATAATTATGAATAGGTTTGGTTCTACGCTAGCGCAGTCGACGCCCGCGGTCGGCGGCGCTAGCCGGTAATAAAACAAACTACCCTTGAATAAAAAATAACATCTATAATGTGTTCAAATACTTATTTCTGGTCTAAATTGTGTGGTTTGTAAAATGCTGTGTTTGTATGTGCAACAATAGTTACATTACAAAAGTGCTACAGTGATGGTCGACGGAGAAAGTGTATACCAAAGTTAAAGTGTTCTGTAAACTGTGCGTGCGACGTGAATACAAGTACTGTATAATATTTATTATTGTTGTAAGATGATACACACCCAGATAGGTAGATACGGTACACGCACTGGAATTATGATTACCAAATTTTTCGAACAATAGTGATTTATTTGTTATATATTGTTCGGTTAGGTAGTTCAACTCAAAACTATAGAAGCATACAAAAGAAAAGAAACAACTTTTTTTACTCTCAACTCATGCTGAAACTGCCCACGCATTATGTAAATGAAATGAAGTATTTGTCTTCTTTAGATATATTGGCCCAGTAAAATTCATTCGGTCGAAGGACATAAGCTTTGCGTAAATCGGTCACAAGGAAACTCGTAATTTCACGTGCGTGCACATAAACACTTTAATCGATTTGTTAGTGTTTTTATTTACTTTGTATTACAAAGAGGTTTCATATTCACCCAGGTAGACTACGTAGGTGGAAATGAGCAATAAACTTATTTCTTCTTCGTTCTGTATCGGGTAATCTAAACTAATATTATAAATACGAAAGAAACTTTTTTTCTGTCAGACTGTTACCTTTTCAAGCGTAATTAAAATTTTGCATGATAGCTTAAAACATGAAGTAGGATACGGTTTCCTTCCAAAAATAACTACTGGCCATGATGAAGGGTTTCCATGCGACAGTACCCCTATATAAGTAAGTCAATTCGTGTTACACTGACATATATATGTAGAGATGCCTGTTCAGAGAGCGTAACATCATACGGGTTTCACCTCCGTCATCATTCTAGCTCAACAAATCATTTGCTTTCTGTTTATTATAGTAAAGAAGCAAATTATCGTGCAAATGATTACAAGTCTAGTTGTTTTCAATGCAAAAAATATCTTGAGGCAACGCTATTCTGTAATTACCTGTTTGTAGAAAGAAGTGCAGGCACAGAAACATTCTCTGGAAAATTAAGAGCTCAAGTGTGTAAAATAAAATCTATGCAATTACAAGAGACATATTAGCCATTACATAATGTTTGACTTCATATAGTATCATAGTACCTACTCTGTGTGTTTGACGAGTTGGCCTAAAAAGCGACGGATGAAACTGCATGTAGCCAAGATGCATATGTTAATATGGATGTGTATTGTGACGAAAATGGACTGAATAAGGAGGTAAGTTTGAAAGTTGCACAGGTGAATAAAAATTGAGAAGTGAGCGACTGTCATGGTATGGACATACTTATGAGAAGAGAAAAAGTAATGTTGAAAGAGATGACATCTGTCAGGAATGTATAGAGGAGAATTTCTAGTATATATATAATAATCTATGGAGGAGAATTACATTTTGCGCCGACCCCAATATAGGACAAGGGCAGGTGATGATGATAAGAGATTTATTAGTATGATTTATTAGATTTAATTTCTTTAACTACGACTAAGACTGCACTTCTACGAGTTCGAGTGCAAATTAAATTAAACGCATCATCTAAGATTGACAAAACAGATTTGAGGCAAGGTTGAATCAACACTATAAGGGACGACCTAGGCGTGCCTACGTTATATTTGTCAGATCGAGGACATCCTAAAAAAAGACCGAGAATGAAAGTAGAAGTAGCGAAAGGAAAGAAGTATAGGATCTAGCAAGTTATTATCTTTATCTACCCCATTGGGAAAGAGGCGTAACTATACGTATATTTCAATTAAATTTTTAAGTATTTTGTATGCTTACTTTTTCTAAAGATTTAGATCGCAAAAAGAGAACATCTAGAACGGGACTTGAACCCGCGACCAGTCCCTTACAGGGGCAATGCTCTGACCAGCTGAGCTATTTAGACACGTCCCAGATATTCGAAATTCTCCGATATATTATATACGTCTTAAGGCTACGCTGGAGCCATCTACCGTAATTCTTGCGAACTACGGAAACAATGAATAACTTTTACAGTCATTTTTAAACATTGTTATTTTTTGACATAAAGTTTGACAAAAGCAAAGAGTGTACGTATATTCATCGGTGATTCCAGATTTAATCCATCTCTATGTCAGTTGTCGTAAACGCGTTCCAAATCGTGGTTTAAAATAGCTCATATTGTTTTTTAGGTTGTCAAACTTGTGAACTTTACGGTACCGTTTAGCAAATAGTTTGCAGCCCGTATGAAGACTTAATTTACCGCGTAATGAAAATAAATCTCATTGTGAACGGTACCGCTAGGTCCCATAACACAGATCTGTTCCCTTGTAAGTCTACATTGCTATTGGCAACGGAACATCAACTTTTTAAACAGATTACCTACTGAATACCCATTGTATTGTAGTTCCCATTGTATAGATAATGGTACAGAATCCTTCGTGCGCATGGCCGACTCGCACTTGGCCGGTTTTTATTTATTTATACACTTGACAGCCAAGTTTCAGCATGAGTTGAGATAAAACTAAAAATGTTATTTTCAGGTATTACGTCTGTAATTACTAACAAGGCTTTTGCGAGTAAAAACGATTTGCAATCTAGATCTTTTTTTTTGTATGCCATTTAATTAAATTATCTCGGGTTTGTAGCCTGCACGGAACTATAAACTACAAAACACAGTGTACTGTAATGTGTGAATAAACACCAGTGAAATGTATGAAATAGACCATTAATTTGAGTGATAAATGAGTATCGATGGTGACGTCGACGTCCGAGCTAGTGGTGGTTGTGCGAAGCGATGAGATCGACGCCTTCTGGCTGCTTGAAGCATGGTGGCAAGGTCTACTGTTCATCGCTAGGCTGGTAATTTCATACTGGAGGCTTCTGCTACAGACAGCTTACGGTAGGCATCTTTGAATTCGTATAGTAAAAATTGTTGTAGGTACAAACTCTATTTAGGGGTGCTTGGTTGGGGACCTCCACGCGGTGCACCCTGGGCAACGGAGACGGCAGCGCCTCTCTCCTAGGGTGGGAGAGACGCTGCCGCCTACGGCCAACTCCGACCGAGGCGAGGACGGCCCTGTTGAGGGCTGTTCGGAAGCTTTCCACGTGTCCCTCTGATTAGCAGAGGGCACAGTGGAGAGCAAGTAAGGGGGCCATCTCGAAACCGGAGATGGCCCAGGGTCAGTCGGGGTGCGAGGGATATGCTCTATGGGTAACCTTACACCCCGGCGTCTTACGACCCGAGACGGCGTGCGGTTTTAGTCGGTGCAAGCCCGACATAACCGCCCCCGCTGGAGACTCCCCGCTCTCCAGCGGGGGCGGTATCCGAAGGGATTTCCGCACGAAAAAAAAAAAAAAAAAAAAGGTACAAACTCTATTTATTGTACAATTTGAACTATTTATACTGCTGACTGACACATATTTTAAAGGTTTTTATGATAATTGTTAATAAACCTAACCTATAAAATAATAACATTTGTTAGGTAAGGCGGTGAAACCGGTCAGGTTTAATAGAAAAATATTGTAGAACATTACAAGTGACTTATTTTATTATATAAGCCGCGGTAGCCTAGCGGTATGGGTAATGGACTGCTGAGACGAGGTCTCGGGTTCGATCCCAGGTTCTACCATGGCACACACCAATGACTTTTCGATGCTTTTCGAAGTTATGTGTGTATTTATCGCAGGTTAATAAGTGCCCGGTTAATGGCAATAGGCTCGCCACCTATTACATTGGGACCTAAACATAAACTGGCGAAATGTGGGTGCTAGCACCTCTGCCTACCCCTTCGGGGATATAGGCGTGAGTTTATGTATGTATGTATGTATGTAGTAGTTAAAGGACTGCTGAGACGAGGTCTCGGGTTCGATCCCAGGTATTACCATGGCACACACCAATGACTTCTCGATGCTATTCGAAGTTATGTGTGTATTTATCGCAGGTTTATAAGTGCCCGATTAATGGCAATAGGCTCGCCACCTATTACATTGGGACCTAAACATAAACTGGCGAAATGTGGTTGCTAGCACCTCTGCCTACCCCTTCGGGGATATAGGCGTGAGTTTATGTTATGTTATACAATTTAAAGAAAAAATGTGACGTCAAGGGGCTTCGGGGCGATTTTTTGCTTTTATACAAAACCAAGCATAGGTATACATAGTACCTACACAAGATTATGAGCAAAACTATGCTACGTAAGTACGGGTATGACTAACACAAGCAGGGGCCTAACCACGACGCGCATTAAAACAATTCAGTTTAGTTCAGCTGCGCTGAGGGAGAGAGATGGAGGTACGAATCTCCCTCCATCAGCTTCGCTACACTAAATTGAATGATTTCAAACACATCGTGTTTAGTCCGCAGAGCCGTTCTATAGGTATCCCAAAACCGCCCGAGGGGGCCATCTCGAAACCGGAGATGGCCCAGGGTCAGTCGGGGTGCGAGGGATATGCTCTATGGGCAACCTTACACCCCGGCGTCTGTAGACCCGAGACGGCGTGCGGTTTTAGTCGGTTCAAGCCCGACATAACCGCCCCCGCTGGCACGCGGGGGGGTATCCGAAGGGACTTCCGCACGATAAAAAAAAAAATTGTTTTCATAGCCAGTGTTTCGGTAAGATATCAATTCATTATAAATAAAGTTAATGATGATGATCTAATATTGATTTGTAATAATTACACTACACTGACTATAATGATTATGAAAGATACGCTTCGAAGAACAATTTCGGGTTGAAAATAGCGTGGCGTAATGTGAAAATATTATGTACCAGCTGCGACCACTCAATGCCTGATATTCGCATCAGGCAATGCGACGTTCGAACAACCCTACAGTCACTCCGGAAAGCCAGTGGACTTGACGGTATTCCTGCGTTGGTCCTAAAAAAATGTGCAGCGGAGTTGTCTCCAACGCTAACACGGCTGTACCATCTGTCCTATTCCTCAGGAAAAGTCCAGCGGGCTTGGAAGGAGGCGAACATACAACCGGTCCCTAAAAGGGGGACCGTTCGGACCCGGACAACTATCGACTCATAGCTGTCACCTCAGTCCTCTGTAAAGTGTTTGAGCATATCATAAACACACAGCTCATGCGTTACCTAGAAGATCACTCTTTAATTAATGACCGGCAATATGGTTTCAGACCGAAGCGGTCAACGGGTGATCTTCTGGCGTACGTCACATATCTCTGGGGTGAGGCTATGGACAGGCATGGCGAGTCATTGGCTATCAGCCTTGATATCGCCAAAGCCTTCGATAGAGTCTGGCACAGCTCGCTTCTTTTCAAGCTTCCGGCCTACGGTCTGCCAACTCGATTGTGCAATTGGGTTGCCAGCTTCCTGCATGAGCGCAGCATCCGTGTTCTCTGTGACGGCCGAGCTTCAGAGTTCATGAAGGTTAATGCTGGCGTGCCTCAGGGTTCCGTCCTATCACCCACTCTCTTTCTTCTGCATATCAATGACATGCTGTCTACTGGCAGCATTCATTGCTATGCAGACGATAGCACTCTGCATGGGGGATACTACGGACACCCTGCGGCCAAGCGGACCGACATTGAGTAAAATAGACGACAACTTGTCACTGAGCTCGACCGGGTCCTGAGCCGCATTTCCCAATGGGGATCTGAGAACTTAGTCGAGTTCAATGCCAAGAAAACACAAGCGTGCGCGTTTACAGCTAAAGTATCCTCCTTCCTTCCTCTCCCAACTCTTCAGAACACACCGCTACCACTGCAAGACCACATTAACATGCTCGGAATGGACGTTCGCTGCAAACTGAATAATAAAAAACTGGAATACTGCTCTCATCTCTGGTATGGCTCCGCAAAGTACTTATTAGACGCTCTCGACAGATTGCAGCGGCGTGCCATCCGTATCATTGGGAGTCCTGAGATTACCAATAGCCTAGAACCTCTGCAGCTGCGTAGAGACATTGCCTCTCTGGCTGTATTTTACCGCCTCTACCACGGCGAGTGTTCTGAGGAGCTTTTTCAACTAATCCCACCTTCTCCATTTCGATCCAGAACAACACGTGCTGGACTGCGATGCCATCCGCACACGGTGGAAACCATACAGTCCCGAACTCAGCGGTTCGGTGCTTCCTTTCTTTGTCGCACGATAAAGAGCTGAAATGCTCTGCCCGCGCACGTGTTTCCTTCTTCTTACAATCACGGGTTCTTCAAGCGGGGTGTGAAAAAGCATCTTTTGAGGCCGTCAAGGTAGGGGCTACCATTTTAGGATCGTCAGCATCTGGGATGGTGGCCCATATCTTCTGGACTTCACCCTAGCTTCTCACCATCCAGCGGGGTGCAGTCAATTGACGGAACAAATAAAAAAAAAAAAAAAAAAAGTTCATAATATATTATAAAAACACGAAACCAATCATTAATCAATATTTGAAAAAAAGACAAGGAAGCATTACAATAATAGTATGAAAACCATATATTAAAAATTGTAAAACCTCCGACACAAATTTATTTATAGCTAAGAACAATCTAAATCATACCGGCTTTCGAAAAAAAAAATCTGCATCAAAATCGGTTCATACGTTCGGGAGCTCACCCCGTCGTTTTTGCGTCGGGGGTTAAAAACGTTCGCAAGTATAATAAGCACTTATAAACTAGTGACGCTGCGGTAGCGAGTGTCATTATAGACTGTGCATGAGCTCCCAATCCAAAGTCCAATTCCTAAATCAGGCAAGATGTTAAGACATTTTCTGCAGCAAAACGGAATCTGCAATGAGTGTCAGGCTCACCCCCTATTACGTCGGACCGAAAACTTAGATAATACACGTTTGCCTAACAAAATTCCGGGATTATGCAGATACAATTTAGTAACACAAAATAATATTTAAGTTTCTGTTTTCAATTTAAACCTTATATTAAAAAACTCTGGGTTACTTAAACTTTGACTTATTAGTTCTTTAGTAAACGTGATGTACTACTACCTAGCCACCTTGAGTCAATGAAACCTGTAAACTTATTACATTAGGAAGGTTTCTAAAAAAAATCGTCTTGAATACTTTCTTGTGAGGTCACACATACTCAATGAAGCAATCTCGTTAACACCTATAACGGAGCCAGGTGCTTATGTCAGGCATGGGTTTATGTTAGTATTGTAGATAGATAAGGGTAACATTTAAAAGCTTATCCCCGTCAACCTCCAAAATACAGTCTCAGATACCGGTAATAAATCGCTAAAATGAATGATTTAAATTTTTGTCTTCACACAAGAGGTTTTTAAAATAGCTGACACCGCGCGTCGGACTTTAGTAGGACACTACGCTCGATTCGCAAACACAAGGCAGCTAGCAATCCTTGCGTTCGTGTTGCTATAAAAGGACAAATACCAATTACTTCTGTGTAATACTAGACCAGCTGTTTTATTTAGATCATAAATTGTGAGACAATTCCGAGGATAAAGCGGGAATGGAGGTTGAGTACGCATTGCCACGTATTAGTATAGATAAAGCGCGCCTTTTTTAACGTCATCTGTAGGACAGCTACAAGAAGTGTCGTGTTTTATTGGTCGATTAGTGGCCTTTCAAGATACCAATATTTCAATTCCGTACAGCCAGTCTAGTATTAGGTATTCATAGAAATCATTCACAGATACGGACGCATTATACTGTCTTTTGTATCGATATACAAACGCATACAATTCGCTTATACGCGCTGAAGATGCCCAGAAAATGTAGTCATTAAAATGCGCGTCATCAGCTTGTTTAAATCACGACAAAAGGTCCATAAAGAATTAGTGACATCAGAAGCAGCAGCAACATGTAAAAGCGAATCTGAAATATTTCGTTTCACTTAGTTTTTGCATCTCAATTCAATCTCAGTTCAGTTGTTCCCATCGGAGCGGAAATACGTTGCGTAATTTACGATACCACGACAGGGTGATGTAGTGCCGTGACCAGTCTGTTCGACCTAGGCTTTGTCGAAACAGTGCACCAGCTTGCACACTATTGTATTGCTGCAGCAGAGTGGAATAGTGAAGGGAACTTTTTTTTTAGCGTTTGGCAACCCCCACGGTCTTCACCCCATCGGTGCCGACGATGGGGTGGGCGTGTCGGAACCGGACCGACTAAAACCACACGGTGTCCTTCCCAAGTATCCATTGCCGGGCATCCTGGGTAAGCCCTCGAAAGGATAATCCCAGTGTTACCGGCGGACTTTGGCGGCCACCGCGGCCTCGCCTGGTGTGGTCGGGTTTTATCCCGCGTCGGTGAGTTGGCAGGCGTGTGTAGGACACACACGACACGCCTCCGCCACGGCCTGCTTCTGTAAGAACGGCGAGTCGGCCAACTGCCGTCCTCAGGCCCCGATCATGGAGGTCGGTAGTCCCGGGCTTACTGCGGAACTCCGGGGGGGCAGGGTTCTCTCCCGCTCCCTCTCCGCTGTCTCTTTCGCGCGCATTACCTGCTCGCAGAAAGAGGCGGCGGCGTGCCACTTGCTCCCGTCGGAGACCACGGCCCTCACTATGGTCCCCAACGAGAGAACGTCCACGCCCAGGACCGCAACGAGATCCCGGCGTTGACTCGCCCACGCAGGCCACTCCGCCAACGTGTGGAACGCCGTGTCTTCGCCAGGATCCTCGCAGTGCTGGCACTGCGGCGTTGTCTCCCGGTGGATGCGCTATAGATACTTACCGAAGCACCCGTGTCCGGCAAATATCTGGCACATCCGGTAGGAGAGGTCACCGTGATACCTCTCCAACAACTCCTTCATAATCGGTCTCACCGCCGCAATGGTGGATTCCCCCCACCTTAGATGCTCAAGTCAGTGGAGGGAACTTAGAACAATAGTTGGAAACTCGCTCTTGAATATAGATATTGTTATCATAACCTGACTGCAGTGAAGTCAAGAACTGAGGGTTATATGTTAGATCAGTTTTTATCCTTATGGTCCCTCGTAACTAGTAAACGGCTTGACCGATTTTATGATTGCTATAACGTCGTCACATTCGTCTTAAATGTGTGGGTGTCACTGGGTAAATTAAAAGTAAAAAAAAAATTTTTATAGGAAAAGGTCCTTTAACCTTTTACAAAAAAATGCTTTTAGTAAGATTCAAACATATTCAAATAATCTTAATTGCGCTAAATTGTGAATAAATAACAACAAATATATTGAATGATTTCACCTGAGTGACATAATGTCATCCACAACATCATCGACATAAGGTAATCCCAGGAATAAAAAAACTATAAATTCCACCTTGTTCACTCGAGTGATACGATCACACAGATGAATAAAGTGAAATAAGCCCTTGCATATTATGTACAGTAGGTAACACACCTTGGTGTGAGCAATAAATAATAATTTATTTTATTCATTTGTGAAGTTTATATGCTTCCGATATAATACTCAGTTACGTATTATTTTGCATGATATTATTGACCGGTGATTGCAAGTCTAAAAGTAAAATTAAATCCATTCTCAAGGTTCGTGACGCCTTTGCCATAAGATAAACATGCAAGGTGTGAAATAGCTTAATTTGTTTTAATTCTTAATTTGTTATGATGTAGAATATATAATTTTATCTGTGGTGTTACGAAAAACTAATGACTTGTTTATGTTTATTTTTTCTACTAACTTACTATAACAGGATACTCATTTAAAAAAATCTATTTGAGTGCAAAATAAAGACTATACACATACAAACAAGACTATACACATTCACAAAAGTTCATTAAAATTGGTTAAGTGGTTTCGGATATTAGCGTGTAATATTAAATTATCTTATACTCATAAATTGTGGGAAAATGGAATTAAAAATTTCAAAAATAGAAATCAATTAAGTACACCCAACAGCAGCAGAATGTACTTTCGTGTTTTTAATTAATAAAACAACGCGCGTTGTACAAGAATTTTCTGGTATGACATACATTCTTGTTAATCCACACTCTCCGATAACGCAGATAACATTATCGGTATTTAACGACACATGTACTTATTTCAAAAGTCAGCCATCAGTCTATCAGGCATTCCATTATTAAACTTCTGCCACCTGCCACCCGGTCCTCGTCTTCCGAATTCAAACTATCCCAGCAACTACAGCAATTCAGATCGGCAGTCCTTCCGGGGTGCTTCTTACATTTATTGGAACTCCAATGGCTATCGAGCTCGAGCTCTGTGGCCACTTCAGCTTGATTATTCTGCGAGCTATGTCGACATCATTCGTTCTTTGTCAGATGACCCCGCTGGAAATTATATCCGTCAAAGAATCTCCAAGTATACCTCGCTCCATTACAGGCTATGGCTTATTAATTACGATGAATGTAACTTTTAAGTCTGAAATAGTAGTTGTATTTGGTAATGTAAATTTAGATACACATATTAGGTAAATTAAGTATCGAAATAGGCCATAATCTCGCCTACATTTCACATGCAACAGCTCATCTAGGCTAGCGTACGTAACCTTGTCAGAGTTATTATTTTTGAAAGACTTCACCTCGTTCTCAATGGTTTAGTTGCGTGACTGCTGGTACGTGTCAACGACCTTTTTTCTTACAGTGCCCCTTTATTCATAAATATTTATTGGTAGCATATTAGTTTAAGTATACCTATTTTATTTTATTGAGTTTGCGTTAAACCACTCATGTTGGTTTCGCAATTTCATTGGAAGTCTTTTGAGACACCTGTGCATGCATTAGACATCAATGACTTAGATGATGATGATGTTTTGTTGTCTTTAATCTTTGATACTAGCTCGTTCTCACAGCATTGTTTGCTGATACTAGTTTAGAATCTTCTTAGGAATGAAAAAAGTTTTGCGATTGTTATTTGCAGGGCAATTTATTCACATTATTATTTAAAGAGAATAATGACCTCTACTTTACAGTAAAATGTGTACGATATTAAACAGGTAAAGTTCACTTTCTCCAAAGGCTACAAATCATTTACTGACGAAATAGACCTACGGTTTCGCAAAAGGCCGGCCATGCGAAGTGAAATGGTTAATGGATATTAGGATATAAATATTTTTCATTGTTTCTTTTTTATCGATTCCAGAACTGAAGTTGCCTGCGGCGGCAATGATGGCGCCCAGCGTTTTTCAGAGGACGAAATCGCCACGCTCTTCACCAGGAAACTTGCCTAGGAAATTACAGGTAATTATAATGGAACACAGTTAAATTGCTGGACATAGGTTTCCCCTAATGAGCGCCATAGCGCCCTGCCTTCAGCTTGCCGCATCCAGCATCTGCCTGCAGTCTTTCGCAGATCGTTATCCCACAGTGGACTAGTATAGGTTGGATGATGATGATGATGATGATGATGACAGTTAAATTGTATGATATAACAGCAGTTCAAAAATGCCTATTTAAAATGCTTGAAATAGCAAATTACCCATATTACGTCAGTACTATTTATTTATTCTGTATATCCTTAGTAATACCATTAATGCGAAAGTAACTCTATCTGTCTGTCTGACGTTTTCACGCTTAAACCACTGAACCGATTTTGATGAAATTTGGTACAGAGATGGCCTAGATCTTGGGAAAGGATTTAGGCTACCTATTATCCCGAGAAAAAAAGGCTTGAAAAGGTTCAAATAGGAAATGAAAGTTTTTATGAAAGTTCATCGTTTTCAAATATATCACCATGAAACTGTATTATTTAGGCATTAAATCATAAATAAATAATTTTAAAGCGCTTTTCAAATTTCAACCAGTGTGGGGATGAAATAAGAGATGATAGTTCACGCGCGATAACTGACATCCACGCGCGCGGAGCAGCTTGTAAAATAACTTGTGATTTTATAAAAACATAGCTAATTCCATTATGGAACTGTTAAGTGTGCTAGTTAAAACAATCCAAATACACCCCAATGTGAGAAATTTACTAATAGCCGTTAAATTAACCACTTCCTAGCCCCATATTCACTTCAGCTCGATGGTGTCAAATTTATCGACACAATTTTTAGACATGAGTAAACATTACACTCCTTTTTTCCCTAATATCCTCCATTGTTTCTCATTAGTCGACACGTTTTTTGAACTTACCGCAATAACCACTAAATATTATAACTGGATAACGGCAAGCATAGCTTTACTATTACATGAATTAATCTTCATATTGATATGATTTTACATACAGAAATTATTATTATTATTTCTGTAATTTTACACATGTATTCTTGACATATTCCCTTGCGCCCCAATGCTTGGACACAGTGCCTACAGGTGTAAAATTCTTAACATCGAAATTCAATTCCTGACGGAATCAGACACCTGTCAAATTAATGCGATAATTATGTGACTTAACGTCCAATTAATTGTGAACTAATTGAGAATGTGGACTTAACTCATACAAACGTAACTATGTTGGAGTTGGCATATATTAAACTTCGGCCACGGGAAACTTATTCCCTAATGCCTATTTCCGACCAGACTGTACCTGTATGTTTGAACCAAATCCATCCAGCTATTTTTGCATGATTGAGTGACAAACTCAGTTTCGCATTTATAATAGCTATAAGTTAGGATACCGATTTCACCATCATCAACAAAGCGTAGGTGTAAAGTTAAAAAACAAATCATATATGTAAGTCCTGAGTGGCCCTTAGGAATTGTACCACAAATGTAACTTAACTTAAATAAGTAATAAATATACCTACAGCCATTTTTAGCTGAAGACAATTAGCGGAAGACAAAAACAAGATTAATATCAGAATTAATGTTAAATAATAACAATAGCAATTGAATGTGAAAAATCCGTTATTCAATTTAATTTAATTACAAATCTAGTGGGGCGGAAATCACACAGTGATTGTCAAACTTCGGGCCAAACTTAGATATTTTTGTTGCAGTATTTTTATTCAAAATTACAGTTTTTTTTGCTTAATTAGACTTAGAATCGTGTGAAACTTAGAGAAAATTGATAAAAAGAGGGTGTAAGATTTTGATTTTTTTTGCGTGATTTTAAGACTTCGGTATCCACTTGGTTGGTGGCCCGAAGTAATAATTTAATTCAAACCACAGACATATGCAAACATACCTACGCAATGTCGCTTAGACGGGGCTGACGAAAACCTGCGTAACTGCATACGTTCATAAAATGGATTGAGAAAGGCCAGAACTAAACATTTTAGTATCCAAAATATTAGGCAGGTCACTGGAATTACAATAGAAATAAGTAGAATTGTTTAACTACTTACTTATTTAGCTATTTAATTTTAAACAATATTATTCTTTTCAAGTAACTAATTATTATTGGTACTGAATCCGACCCGGTCAACAACTGACAACTAATACGTCAAAATAGAGTGACGACTGGGTTAAAATTTGCTTCAACTCCATATCTATGCTTGTGTGAGTATGTGTATGTGCAGGGCAAAGAAAAGGATAGCGCATGTTACCAAATGACTAGAAAGAAAGAAATCGTGCGTCATAGACAAAATTAAAATGTAGCATTTCTGTTATTATATAATCATAAGTCTGTGATTCAAACTAACTCACTTGACATTGACAATTTGTAATTGTATTTTTTTTAAATTTCAATTATGAATGAATGAATTTGAAATTATTTCCTTGACATTAACATTATTGTAGTCATTAAAATTGTCTGTGTAAAATCGCATCTGTCCACTAAGATAACAATTTAAGTACAAGGTGAACAATTGACACCAATACAGACGAACCATTTCACCTGTGTGATATCACATAGATCAAATGGTTCTAAGGTGGAATAGAAAGTAAAGAAAAATAAAAAATGTTAAAAATATTATCTTCACCACAAAATAGAATTTTGCTATCGAATTTTTTCTCCAATTCAACATTGCGTTTCAAAATTATAAATACTAATTATTGTTCGATAAAATGTTTTGAATAATAAGTAACTAGCCGACCTATCTCGGATTTGCACGGAAGCCTATTACCGGAATGCAGCGCCATCTTCTTTTCTTCACCCCAGCGACAATCCCAACTACGTTTAAAGCTTGCAGTTTGGAGCCCGGGGCCAAACTATGCCTATAACATTCTCACAAGTGCAAGCAAAAAGTAGTATTTTAATCGGATGAACAGAAGGAATCGTTTAAAATATGCATAAACAAAAAAAGAACAAACATTGTTTTCGATATATTATTATTATATTTATTTTACGAATTAAAGATATAATATTTGTATGGAGAAAGCGGCGATAGCCCGGTGGCGTACCTAACGGACTGCTGAGACGAGGTCTCGAGTTCGATCCCCAGTCGCCCCGGGCACACACCTCTGACTTTTCGTAGTTATGTGTGTATTAACAAATGTTAATTATCGCTCGCTTAACAATGTGCTCGGTAGATGGCAATAGGCTCGCCCCCTATTACATTGGGACCATAACATAACTGCCGAATCGTGGGTGTGTATTACACCTCTGCCTACCCCTTCGGGGATACAGGCGTGAAGTTATGTTATGTTTATGTTATGTTATAATATTTGTAACATTTAAAAAAGTATTTTTCACAACTATCGCTAAATAATCTCTTTTTTTCTGTTATTTCAGAATGGCACAGAAAACTCCGCCCAGTTGGATCCAACAGCGGATTCCAGCCCAGGCAACTCCATGTCAGACGCTGAAAATTTCGAGTGCTACGGCGAAGGCGATAACGACGCACCTGCTAATACGTTAGTTTCATTATATTATTTAAATACATGACTTAAAACTTACTTATAAAAGCAGACTGGTCCCTCCAGAATGTCTCATCAAGATCTTACCGTTGTTCCCGGTTTCACCTCGGAATTCGCGGTCCGCTTCCTCCTTCTCCCTTTTTATTTTCCTTACGCGGCTTTTATGGGAACGTCTGACCTCTCAACCCCGAGAGGACAGCATGCGCAAGAGCCTTATCCGTCAACCAGCAGGTGTACCTTGTTGCGTACCGGGTGGCGAGGTTGATGAGTTCGGTTTGGCCCCGAAGGTCATGTTGGGACCCCATAATGTCTAATCTTCCAAGACCTCCTTGCTTACATACATATCTAAATGCTATATTAATGAAATTACGCTTTGTGTGAATGCTAATTTTAATTATTAAAATGAATTCCAGGCAAACTCTAGTATTGGAACACTTTTAACACCCCCTGTAGTTAGGACAAGTCCGCAATCTAGAGAATTTTGAGAGAGTTTCGAATATCTGGGACGTGTCTAGTTGGTCAAAGCGTTCCCCCTGTAAGAGACTGGTCACGGGTTCAAGTCCCGTCCTAGATGTTCTCTTTTTCTGATCTAAATCTATATCGCAATCTAGAGGTTTAGCTCATTTTAAAGTTACTATTTTAAGAGCTTATACACAATGAAGTTAAATTTTGGAACATAACGTACATAAATATACACACTGATGCCGGTTTAACTCCAAAGAGATAAGCAAAAGTGTATAAACACTTACATTTTGCTTAACAAGTTTTTCAATCCCATGTTACAAGAGGCAATCCTATTGCTGTCAACCCGCAGTATTTCATGACCTTTACGTTTACTCTTGGATGGAAAACAGCCATATCCCTTAGTCACATTTCACAACACCCTCGGAAAGAGATGATGTGGTTTTTGAATTCTGCTTCGACAGGAATTTGCATTTGTTACTTAAAATTTTGGGTGTATATGGTCGTAAACGGAGACCTACGGGGCTCAAGCCAACCTCACCTGCTAGGTCTAGCTCTAGCTAGGCTCTGGCGCAGGCTTTTCTCTCGGAGTCGGGAGGTCAGTCGGCTGTCGCTCCCATAAAAGCTGTATAAGCCAAACATACGGGAACATGATGATGACTTGAATTTCTTAAGCGATAGAGTCTATCATCGCAGGCAGAGTAAATCTTAAATCTACCATTGGACGGATGTTTGTTACTCAACCATGTCAGAACGACTGAACCGATCTGGATGAACTTTGGCACAGATATAGATTGTAGTATGATATAGCACATAGGTTATTTTTACCGTGAATAGGTTCCTGTCGGTCGCGGACCCGAGTTTAGTATTTCACGCGCATGGAACCATATTCACGACCCGCTTATAGGACCCGGAATTGTAAAAGAAGGAAACACGTGTGTTGGTAAAGAATTTCAAGTCTTCATAGTGCGGCAGAGAAACGATGTGCTGAACCGCTTGGTTTTGGATAGAATTGGATGCATAGATTCGGTAATAACTTCATTTAATAAAATCAGGTTTGTAGCTGCAGAGCGATCTCTTAAAAAAAAACATGCTGAAAGGCGGGGCTCCAAGAATTCGTGATTACAGAATATAGCTGATTATAGATAATTTTCTCAAATACTTTAGCCATAATGCACAGTTTAGAAATGGATCTATAATTTACAATATCAGTTTTTAAGCCCTTTATTATGGGAGCAACTGCCGTCTGAGTTCCCAACCCCGAGAGAAGAGCCTACACCAGAACCTCGTCCGTCTGTTGTAGACTACAGTCTACAACACGTGTTTACAGAGGTTTACAAACCTCTGTAAACATATTAAAAGTAAGTAACTTTAATGTAACAAGTACAAAGTGAAATAATTTTATGTAGCTACATTGCAGCGGTCGACTATATCGTAAAAAGTTTTCCGTCAGTCATTTCATTATATTTTTTATGAGTTTCGTTTGATAAGGCACGCTGTTTCACATAGATAGGTTATGGCTTTTCTGTTTACTTTGGAAAATATAAACCAAAGTTTTTATACTTAAATGCTTTTATGACACTACTACCGGCACGTCCGAGGTGCGCTCAGGAAAATATTGTAAATAATTTTCCTAAAGCTGTTGCCCGCGTCCGTTCTGCTACCCATGGGAACCTATTCCCGGGATAAAAAGTAGCCTGTATCGTAGACCATAATCTATCTCTGTGCCAAATTCTTCCAGATCCGTGATACCGTTTTTGCATGAGAGTAACAAACATCCATCCATCCATTCAAACTTTATATATAAACTGATTCCATCGCTTATAACCTACCACAATTGTCGCCGTCGACACCACATGGTTCTAGTTTCATCTATGGTCTAATAGATGAAACTAGAATGAATGTTCCCTGCGTTAGAATATTAATTATTAGTTTTTTTTCAGGTTAGAAAATGGATCTAGAAGTCCGGGTAATCCTCTGAACCGACACTCCTGGACACGGACTAGCCTTAGGCGAACACCACCAAGGTAAGTGCTGCTATCAATTTATTAATAATATTATCTATGCTATTTATCTCTTGGATTTTAGCTACACAGGATTTTAGTAACACTTTAGAGCTAGTAAATACCTCACATATTACTTTACCACAAAATGATTTATTGTAAGTTTCTGAACTCCTGAGCTTCCCCGCTCTTGAGTTCAGGATCTGTGAAAACATGGACTCAGTGGAGAAGCTCACTAATATTTTTATAATGGATACGTTGCAAGTAAATGATGACACAGCGAAATGCCTATAGGAAACACATGGTTGTTCATCTTTTTTTTTAAAACAAGTAGCGCAGTAGATTTAATTATTCCTTTGTGTCAATTTTAGAAAATTAACGAAGATCAAGTACACCAAAGCTCAGCGGGTTACCAAGACGCTCTAATAAAAATTCAGTTTTAGGCAGTGAAGTCGACGAAAAGAGATGAAGCTATACACGGCTTCATCTCTCTTCCTCAGCACCGCTGAATGGAACTGAATTGCTATAAGCGCGTCGTGGTAAGACTCCAGAACAACTATTTGTGAACCACACAAATAATACTCCCATATTTATGGTATGAAACCAAAGTAGTTATCGAAGTCACTATTACTTATTACGAAGTTATTATTAAGGTTATTCATGGTGCCCTTTACTAATCAGAGGAATAAACTGAATAAATAATAAAAAATAATCAGGTTTTCAAACTTAAGTACAAAATAAAGTTTACAATACTTACAAGTTTACAATATTTGCAGTTTAACATTAATTACGACAAGTACTCGGAAGGTAAGACACCCTGATCCTAAACTAGGTCGAAACCTGTAATATATACTACTATAACTTGTAATGCATACCTGAATAAAGCCCAAAACCGGAGAGTAATTTAGCCGAAAGCAACAAATTCCCCATCCTGCACCGGCTTAGCACGTAAAAATCCTACTCATTCAAGCTTGTTCTTATCGTACAGCTTAGCTTATATCGTATACGCATCAAGGATAATAGAGAAATGGTGGGTGTGATCTGACATAGATCTCCGCCAAAGGACGGTAGTCTTTTTAAGAGAGGTGTTGGTTTGTGTCTCCATTGCAAACAGTTTCAGTGGATTACTGAACAAAGAGATAACGATTTTTTATTGTACGACATTTGAAATTATTCTTCATAGGACAAATAAACTCCATCTATATCGATTTTGTTTGTAAACAGTTTACAATAGATCATTCAGTGGCCTTTTGTTTGATTGATTTTATTGATTATTTCACACCGCTTTTATTTTTATTAATCTTAGTCATTCTTCAGTACCTATGTGTTAATTTTTGTGTTTATTTGCTATCTTTTGGTTCGCTTTTACCTATGTTGTGTTGTATGTTCCGTAGCCATCAGGAGAATCTGCCGCATCGGAGATGGGGCTCCATGAGACAGTAAGCTATCTTTTCTTTGTATTTTTATACTAACGATACGCAGGTCAAATACACTAATATAATTTTATACTTAACCTTCCTTCATTTCGTGTGCTTTTCTCGTGACAAAATCTAACGTGTTTTAGAAGGGTTTAAAAATTAACCTCGGAAACAATTCCGACTGTTTCAAAAGTTATTTTAACGATTGAGGTGATAAAATAAAGGAAATAAGTATATTGCTGTAACAAATGTAAATTACTTTTTTATTATCAGCAGAAACACAAAGTAAATATGTAAATTGAACAATAGTATATTAACCTGTCTATAGTTGCATACTTATAGATATTTAACATTTAACTGGAATTACCTCGACATCACATTGGATGAACTCAGAGAACACAAGTAATTAACGTTTTTTTTTCTAAAGACTATATGGGGGACAAGTATTCCCCAACATCTCGTTGATAACTACAACTCACTACTACTACAGAATAGATAATTTGACAAAGCTTGACAAAAGCATTTTGCCCATTGATTGGGTACATTCCTAGAGCCAAAATAAATTATTTAACAGAGTTCATTCAATAAAGGATATTGAAAGAGCTTTAAATATTATGTTTATTATTATTTTATCACTGTAATATTTTTTTTATTATTGAATCAAACACTTAAAAATAAATATTTTGACACCAAATACTATGACGTCATAGCATTTTACTGTTTTAACATTTAATAAAAATAAACTAACATGCTTGACAGTCCTGCAGTGCTAAATTTACACGGGGTTTAAAATTTCTGCGCATAACGTTGTTACCGTATAATTTTTCGAGTTTTTAAATTAGTCATCTTTAAATGTTAAAGCCACTGAAGTTGAGATCCAACAGTTTCTCATGGGATGGCCGGATAACTTTATCGTACTTGTCATTCATAGACTCTGGGAACTACGCTATTGTTGTTAGGTATATGCTTTACGATTACTGTTACAAAGAATTTCAAAGTTAAAAGTTAAAATATTATACGCACCAATAAACGTCTTTATGTGTGTTTAATAGGTTTTGCTACCTTATTTTGATAGACTAAGAATAGCACGTATCCGCAATGAATAGAAAAGAAATAAATTTTATTGTAAACCAATTGAAATAGGTATGCATACATATATTGTATAATATATAAAATACAAAGTTGTGTTATGTGTGATGACCGCGATGAACTCAAGAACGGGGGGACCGACTTTCATTATCTTTGATTTTTTTGATTTTTAATCGCCTTATTTTTTTTACGTTCTGAAACCCCCACGGGCTTCACCCCATCGGTGCCGACGATGAGGTGGGCGTGTCGGCATCCGACCGACTAAAACCCTTAGTGTACCTTTTTGTGTTTCCATTCTTTTTTTTTGCTATAAACCCCACTTTTACTCTACTGCCGGTCAGTGGGGGTAGTTACGTCGAACTCGAACCGACCAAAACCGCACGATATCTCGGGTCTAATATACAGGGCAATTTTTTTTAACCAACATCACTTGATTCTAAGGCGGAACGAAGTTTAAGGGATCAGCTAGTATGGGAAAAAAGCAAAAAGTCTTACTACTTTACTAGCACTGCCGTCATTTTTGCTGTACGACGGGTAACTTTTGTAAAACTAATTATTTCCTTTGCACTATCTTTAATAGCAAAGAATACTTATCATCGCACCTTCAAATTGATAGTTTCTCTCGATTTTTGATGAAATAGTGAATTGAAATCCACAAATTTTAAAAGAAAAAGGATCCACTTCAAAGCAATGTGACGATATTTATCGAATTATATCGCGATATAGTTATCTACATACAACTATTCCCAAAGTTTCGGTGCCCTTTCAGGTGGTATGACAATGAAAAGACTATGATGGTGATCTTAAAGTACCCCAAAATCATATTATTGTTTAGGTTTTAACTGCGCAGACTGTTCTAAGGTCTGTCAATGTGGTCAATGTATTACTAATTAACATACTAAGATTTGGACAGGACAAATTTTAGTGGGACCTTTTTAACGTGTGTTTCCACACGTTAAAAACCCACGGGCTTTACCCCATCGGTGCGAACGATGGGATGGGCGTGTCGGAATCGGACCGACTAAAACCACACGGTGTCCTCCCCAAGTGTCCATTGCCGGGCACCTCGGGTAAGCCCTCGAAAAGATAACCCCAGGGTTACCGGCGGACTTTGGCCGCCATCGCGGCCTCTCCTATGGGGTTGGGTATTATCCCGCGACGATGAGTTAGCAGGCGTGTGTAGGACCCACACAACACGCCTCCATCTTGTCCTGCTTCTGTAAGGACCGCAAGTCGGCCAACTGCCTTCCTCAGGGCCGATCATGGAGGTCGGTAGTCCCGGACGTAGACTGCGGAACTCTGGAGGCACTCCGCCGCCTCTTTCGCTTCGCTTTTTTATTTAATAAATAAAAAGTATTCATCGCAATGCTGGCAAATTATTGACATCGGCTTCTAATACCTTGCCATAAGCAATTACCCTTAGATACTAGGTATTGCATAAAGGCCAACAAAATTATACAATAAAATTCTAGAATCTTTATGGTATGAATCGTAAAGTCGAACATAAACCATTTTATTACCCATAGAAAATTTCTAAAGTGGCAGGACTAATGGAGTGTCATGATTAATTTTTTTTATCATTGCTGGCTGCCATTTACCTTCGCGTGATAGGAAGGAATATCAATTACAATTATTAAATTAAGTAACTACACTTACAGACCTACCAAGGACCTCTCACTCCTAAGTTAGTGCGATATGCCAAATTCTATTTTTTACCCTTATACTTATATAAGAATACCATAACAGGGTAAAATGAATACAATTTGGTATATGTCAATAAATGACAACATAAGAATATAAGTTACAGTTCACTGCCCGTCATAGGCCTCTCCTCTCCTATGTAGGCCATAGCATCCGAATCATTGCTCTTCGCATCCAATTCATCCCGGCCACCCGGTTCAGGTCAGGCTGAGCTGGCTGGGCCGATTACCAATTCCCAATCTAGGACTCGCTTGCTCCAACGACCATCGGTCCTCCGGTGGACTTAGCCAGTCCATTGCCACTTTAGTCTTATTCTTATTCTGCGGTACCTACCGTACCTAAAATGGTTACAAAAATTAAAGGATATTCAAAATTAATTCCAAATTTTACGGTGATTTACACTGTAATTCCGAAAAATTTCAGCAAAAAAGCAGTTGTTTGCAGCTCAAAGTTTCAGGTTTCAGATCCTCATTGTGTTTTTTTGACATGTACGAACCGTATATGAGAGCAGTCCTGAAAAAACTTCAATTTTATTTTATTTGTAAATTTCTGTACCAAGTTTAAGTGGAAGTTTCTTTTTTTTCTGGAAGGTACGCTTACAGATTACTGTCGTTGCATGAGAAATGTTTGGAAACAGTTACTTATTCAATCTAGACAGTACCTTTTTTTTTTTTTTTTTTTATCGTGCGGAAATCCCTTCGGATACCCCCCCGCCGGCCGGCGGGGGCGGTTATGTCGGGCTTGCACCGACTAAAACCGCACGCCGTCTCGGGTCTTCAGACGCCGGGGTGTAAGGTTACCCATAGAGCATATCCCTCGCACCCCGGCTGACCCTGGGCCATCTCACCACTAACAGCATCGCTCATCCTGTCTCCTCTGAAAGCAGAGGAGTACGGAGAGCGATGTGTTCCCGCCACGTTGGGTATTGGCCGACGATCAATGCCAACCCTATGAAGGGGTGAAGAGGAAGCCATTGACCGCCGCCCAGGGTGTACCGGCCGCTCCGATTCCGTTCCCCCCGGACTGCAGCGGGATCGGAATCGGAGCGACACTCGAGGAGGTTACCCAACACACACCCCAATCTAGACAGTACCTAATCCAAATATTATAG
Organism: Cybosia mesomella; assembly: GCA_946251805.1. Taxonomy (NCBI): domain Eukaryota; kingdom Metazoa; phylum Arthropoda; class Insecta; order Lepidoptera; family Erebidae; genus Cybosia; species Cybosia mesomella. The sequence goes on from OX276401.1 coordinate 23,405,488, forward strand.
CATACACAACGTGATAAAGTTAAAATACTTATGACACATGGCAAAAAAACAACCATTTTCCTGCTTAAATAATTAAAACACTATGCAAATACATAAATACAAAACATTAAAACTACATTTGTAAAGTAATAAGAAAAAAACAAAACACTACGAACATTGTGCATTTATTATATTTATGTGTTATGATTCTCTTGTACTGGGTGAATCTACCATTAAATACATCCACATCATTGACCCGATTTAGTCCGTTGCGACACATCCTTACGATAGGGTTATAGAAAGAGGTGTTATTTTTGTAAATTTGTATCAAAATATATACAATATCATAACCTCCTATACAATGATTTGGCGCGAAGTTATGGCGCGAAGTGTGTGGCGTAGCGGCAGTGCATTCGACCACAGATTACTAAATAGTTACTACGTATTCGACTGCTAAGACAGGGGGCGCGGGTGCAATACCCGCTAAGTGCAAATATTTTTATGCATGAACACGTATTGTAATGTTAACTATTTGCATTGGTCTGGTTGTTTTTATGTATAATATGTATGTATTTACAAAAAAATAGTCGGTATATAAGTATGTTTATCCGCATTCTAGAACCCATAACACAAGCCAGATGAAATATGCTAACTTTGGGTCTAGAAAGCACTATGTACAATGTCGTAGAATATTTATATTATTATCAATCAGTTAGTCAATTAGCCTATTGTAATCCACTGCTGGACATGCCTTGCGCATCCAGTTTATCCCAGCTACCTTTTTCAGGTCGTCCGTCCATCTTGCTGGGATGCTGTCCGTCCAATCAATAACTCGAACAAAACTGGAAAATGATGAAATTCCGCTTTTTTTAATATTTGGATGACTTGGTTTAATTATAGATACTAGAATAATACCGTATGTAACACCCACATACGGGTTTACAACCTGAGTGTCCCGAAAAAACCTTTTTTAGTGTTCAAATTTATCTGTATCGCCAAAACTCATAATTAGGAGCCATTTTTGGATCTTATTATTTTTTGTCAATCATATACGAGACTCCTCATTATTCTAATTAATCAGGTCGATTGTCGAATGAATGTGAAAAAAGTTATATTTTTTCAATTTCTTTCACCGCTTTGGCATTAGTTCCTCCACGTGCTACGGTTTGGGTAATGTTAAAACTATCCAACTTACCTTTCGAGGAGAGATTGCCCAATGATATCATGTAAAACATTCACGATTTAATCAATTTTGAAGTTTATCGTAACAGCAGTGAAGCAGTCATATAATCGTTATTAGAATGTTTTCTACTGCGCTTATCTGAATTTACGATGCCATGCCTATTTCACACGTTCCTTACAATACTGGATTATAACAATTGGATACTTTCCTATTAAGTCCTCATACTTTTAATTTATGTTTATCGAATTTATGATTTGTTATAATATTGTGTATTATTATGTATATGGTGTATTATTATGTATATGGTATATTTATTTATATGTATGTATATTTATTTATCAATATGAATAGATACTGATACATACTTACTATAGTGTAGGTATGATATTACTATACAGTATTATATTTGTAGTTGTATTTAATCAATAATTATTGTTGCTCTCAATAATGCACCTACTAAGTTTCTCTCTGCACCAGCTTTGGTTGACTGGTAGAGAATGCCTGTGGCATTAAGTCCGCCTATGCTTGTGCATAAAGTTCATTAAAAAAAATCCGTTCCCACAGGGGGAACGCACAGGTAGATTTCGTGAAGCAATTAATATTATTTTTTAACATGTTTAATTTTTTTTTCTCGAAAACGGTAACTTTTAGCGAAAAACTTTTCAGACATTTATTTTATACTTAAAAATGGCCTATAGATTAAAAATGTTTCCGACAGCAAGAATGTTCACCGGTTAGAAGTTATGATTTTTTTCCCGAAAAATTTGTATTATAGGTTTATAATTAAAAGTTGTTGGTATTCATGTATACTATGGGATAAAATTAGAACGGTTCGAATATCTTTCATGGAACGTGAAATTTTGAGGAAAAACTGATTTCACAAAAAGTGAGGCCCTACCGTCCCCTTAGGCCGGATTCCACCCGTTCACGAACTTAAACTAAGTTTACACCTAAGCAATTTTTGACCGCAGTTTGAAAGCGATCGGGGCAAAAATGCGACATATAAGAAGGGGTATTAAAACACGAGAGTCTTTTTATGAGGCGAAGCCGAATGCGATAATAGGTTGACCTAATATGTTATTTTAGGTTTAATTCCTAAGTTATATGCAGTTTCATACACTACTTTATCTTCACTCATAGGAAAAATTTAAATTAAACAAAGTGGGTAGGTTACAAGGGCGCCATTTTTTTCACAGTTTCAAATGCGCATGCGTGCGCATTTTTTTTCATATTCAGCCTCAAACCTTAGACTAGTTTAATGAATAAAAAAAGATAGCGATATGTATGTAACATAACATAACATAACATAACATAACGTAACGTAACGTAACGTAACGTAACGTAACATAACATAACATAACATAACATAACATAACATAACATAACGTAACGTAACGTAACGTAACGTAACGTAACGTAACATAACATAACATAACATAACATAACATAACATAACATAACATAACATAACATAACATAACATAACATAACATAACATAACATAACATAACATAACATAACATAACATAACATAACATAACATAACATAACATAACATAACATAACATAACATAACATAACATAACATAACATAACATAACATAACATAACATAACATAACATAACATAACATAACATAACATAACATAACATAACATAACATAACATAACATAACATAACATAACATAACATAACATAACATAACATAACATAACATAACATAACATAACATAACATAACATAACATAACATAACATAACATAACATAACATAACATAACATAACATAACATAACATAACATAACATAACATAACATAACATAACATAACATAACATAACATAACATAACATAACATAACATAACATAACATAACATAACATAACATAACATAACATAACATAACATAACATAACATAACATAACATAACATAACATAACATAACATAACATAACATAACATAACATAACATAACATAACATAACATAACATAACATAACATAACATAACATAACATAACATAACATAACATAACATAACATAACATAACATAACATAACATAACATAACATAACATAACATAACATAACATAACATAACATAACATAACATAACATAACATAACATAACATAACATAACATAACATAACATAACATAACATAACATAACATAACATAACATAACATAACATAACATAACATAACATAACATAACATAACATAACATAACATAACATAACATAACATAACATAACATAACATAACATAACATAACATAACATAACATAACATAACATAACATAACATAACATAACATAACATAACATAACATAACATAACATAACATAACATAACATAACATAACATAACATAACATAACATAACATAACATAACATAACATAACATAACATAACATAACATAACATAACAACTGTACTGTTACCGATTTGTGGCCCCAGCGATTTAGGCTTTGCGGTGATGAATTGCACAAGCAAAATTGTGTAGGTATACTTACCTGAATATGCTACATTTTATTTTAACTATACTTTTCAGAAAAAGTTAAATTAATTGTCAGTTTAATATTTTAAGAACCTTGATACAAACATTACCTCGTCACGCACGTGAACTAGTTATGGCATGTCAATGTTATGAATTGAATCATTTGAAACTTCTTACATCCCTGACGTTTTATTTTTATTTTATTTATTTGGAACAAAAAACAGTTACATGCTAAAATAGTTAACAAATTATAGGTAATTTAACAGATTGGTGAACATATAACCCACACTATTGTTCACGGGTTTACAATATAAAAGAAAGAAACTCAAGCCAAGTTGTAGTCACGATCTCATAATAACAGAAGATTAAGTGAAATATGAAAATCATAATAAGTTAATAACAAATTAATAACAAATTTTCTTGGACCCATCTTAAAAAAATAAATAAGGTAATAAGGTAGTTTTAATTAATTACAAAGCTGACAAGAGCTCAATGACAAGACTTTTAAATTGTTCGCTGGAAAATGCGAAGATGTCAATTTCATTAAAATGTGTGTTATAGGTTTCAACGAAACGACGAATAGGTGCGCGGATCCCTGCGTTAGTTTTGCAAGTTCCCGTGTAAAACAATTGGGGCACACGCACCGTTCGTCGATGAACAGTTCTAGGCACTATATAACACAACTGATTGGTGATTTCAAGGCAATCATATCTGTTGTTACATATACCATGCAGCATCATGACGTCCAGAAGTAGACGTCTAGATTGCAATGTTAAAATGCTATACTGTTTTACTGTACTGTACTGTACTGTCTAGCTGTACATAAGGAACTCTTAATCGGTGATATTTATAGTTTACGACACGTAAGAATTTTTTTTGCACTAATTCTAGACTCTGAGTGTATTTAGCATAGAAAGGATTCCAAATTGAAACGGCATATTCTAATTGTGGTCTCACTAAGGTTTTATACAAAAATAAAAGTGTGGAGGGCTGCACAAAGTCACGACTGGATCTCATGACAAACCCGTACATACGGTAGGCTTTATTAATTATGCTGTCAACATGCTGTTCAAAATGCAAGGACGAATCTAACAAAACACCCAAGTCGCGAACCAGGCTGACTCTGTTCAAAACTATATTATTAATGGAGTAATTATAGTTCAGTTTGTTTCTATTTTTTGTAAAAGAGATTGCGTTACATTTGGGGAAACTGAGGAACAGCTTATTTTCCTTACAGTAGTTATTAAGCCTGTCCAGATCATCTTGTAGAAGTAAACAATCTTGAATGGACTTACAGGGCTTGTAGATTTTCACATCGTCTGCGTACTTTATTTGCATTTATTTTCTTTTTTTTTTCATTTATTTATTTATCATTTATGCGTAATTTATATCGTTAATAAATATAACAAAGAGAAATGGACCTAAAATAGATCCTTGTGGAACTCCAGAATTTACAACTATAGACTCAGATTTGAAACCGTTTATAACAACCCTTTGAGTTCTGTTAAAAATATAAGAAACGAACCACCGCAGCAAATTACCGCGTATTCCATTAAAGGCAATTTTATCCAATAGCAGTGCGTGGTCCACTTTGTCAAAAGCCTTCTGATAATCCGTATACACAGCGTCAACTTGCACTCGTTGATCCATATTCTTAAACAGGTAGTCAACAAAGCACATAAGGTTAGTGTTAATCGAACGACGCTTCACAAAACCATGCTGTTCCGGTATTATCATTTCATGAATGTGAGGATACAGCGCGTCGTGTATGAGCCTCTCAAACAGCTTCGACAAAGTGAAAAGGATCGAGATTGGGCGATAATTTTCGACGTTACCTTTATTTCCATTTTTATAAATAGGTGTAATGAAAGCCTGCTTCCATACTGATGGGAATATGCACTCATGTAGGCACTTATTAAAAATTATATGTAGAGCAATGTAAACATTATTAGATATGTTCACGAAAAAGTACGGTGGCAAGCCATCAGGATCAGCACCCTTGGAGATATCTAACGATTTAATAGCTTTATGAATAGAATGCTCGGAGAGGTTAAGCTCTGACACACAAGTGGAATTATCTGAGAAATGATTAGAAGGCTGCCAAGTTTCTGGATCTAGAGTTGAAGGCTCATAAACAGAACTAAAAAAAGTAGAAAAAGGGTTACATATGTCCATAGGATTCTGTGATGACACATCCTTATAATACATACTATTGGGGAAGTTTGTTTTAGCTTTCTTATTCGAGATATAAGACCAGAAAGTCTTTATATTCGTAGGTATACTATCTTCAACAGAATTTATGTAACCGCGGAAACCTGTAACCATCTCTCTATGCAGCAACTTACGATAACTCGAGAAGTGTTCATAATCGGACAAGTTTCTATAAGTTTTCCATTTCCGCCAAGCCCGCTCCTTGCTCTTAAAAATACGGATTAATGTAGGACTAAACCAAATGGGAAAACGTGAAGTTTTCACTTGAGAAGTGGGAACACGCTTCCTTATTACACCGTACAGCGTATCATAAAAGACTACGACCGGCTGTTCAGCAGGGAGGTGTGAAAGCTTCGCGCACCAGTCGACTTCACGCAGGTCATCATTAATATCATCGTAGTTGGCTTTACGGTAGTTGTAAATGCGTGTCGGTTGACGTTTCATCGGAATAAACTGTGTTTCTAAACTAGTTAATACGGAAAAGGGGGGATGGTGCGGAACAACATTTAATATGGGACTGCATGACACTGTCTCAGAGTCAATGTTGGAAATAAACAAGTCAAGTATACGCCCGAGGGTGTTTTTAAAATTGTTAAATTGGAAACCATTACTCATAGATAAAAAAATCAACAATAATTGACCGACTGAATCCAAGGGGGAATCCGTACGAACAATAACATGGTTTCCCTGAGGCAGCCAGTCAACACTGGGAATGTTAAAATCACCTGTAATAAAAAATGACTCGACTGAGGGATCAATAACCGTGTTCTGTAGCATATCAAAGTATTTACTATACACATCTACAGGTGTGTTCGGAGGTAGGTACATAGCACTGATGATATGACGTTTATTGGCTTCAGACGCGGGAAGTTGTATTATAATTTGTTCAATATAAGTGCAGTCAAGTTGTGTTGTTACCCTAGTCGGTTGTAGCTCACGCCGTATTGCTACTAGAACACCCCCTCCATCGAGCTTCCCTGAAGCAGTCCTGTCACGATCACATCTAAAAACAAGGTAGCGGTCGTCGACAAGTTCATTGTCTTGAATGTCAGAAATGAGCCAAGTTTCCGTCAATATTAATATGTCATAAGAATTAGCCATAATATTCATATATAACGTCTGCAACTTTGTGCGAAACCCTCCACAATTTTGATAATATATTACTAAGTTATTAGTAGCCATTTGGAATGTTCACTTAATAAATAAGTGTTTGTAATAAAATATTTTTTACAATAATATATCGTCAATACAGTATGCAATCCCTATAAGCCATAAATATACAAGCATAATACTAATACACTCGCACCACGACCACAGCATAGATCAGTTTTTACTGCATGATGGTTATATTTAATAAAGAGAAGGTTATGTGTCATGACATTCATATGAAACAAAAAAAAACAAACCTAAGGATATTAAGGATATTATAAAGCTACCCACAAAGCCACCAGAAACAATCAATAACAATATAGGACAAAGCTGCATGAGTTTAGGTGCACCCAGACATCTGAGTAACAGACAATCGTTAAGTATAACACACACTATATGATAAGTAAAATATAAAGGATACAAAATTAGTAAGGATAGCAAATAATTAGTGTCTTTTAATTTGTACCCCTTTTCGCGTGCGATATCTCGACAATTTCGAAATAATGTTTTGTTTTTCAGTGTAAGATGTTCATTCAGATATATAGGTACTGCAGCGCCTCGGCGTGGGAGGCGCCGAGGCGTGAACTCGTGGCAGCCATCGGGGTGGGAGTCCTCTCGCTCGGCAGCATGATTGCGGCAATGGTGCGGAGCGCGAGCGCGTGGGCCGCCGCCGCCTCCTTCTGCGAGCATGTAATGCTCGCGAAGGAGGTGGCGGAGCGCGCCCGGGAGAGACTTAGAACTCTCCCGGTCCGCCGAGCCCGCAACTTGCTCGCCGCGCGTCGCAGGCAACTCAGGCGCCGGAGGTCGCTTAACGACCTTCGTCCTCCATGAGCGCAGGCCTGGGGGTGGCGGGTGAGGCCACCTGTCACCCCAGCAGAAGCAGGCCGGGACGGTGGGGCGACTAGCGCCCCTCCCCCAAACCGGGGCAAGACGGGGACACCGTGGTTCCCAAACCCGAGGGGGCCATCTCGAAACCGGAGATGGCCCAGGGTCAGTCGGGGTGCGAGGGATATGCTCTATGGGCAACCTTACACCCCGGCGTCTGTAGACCCGAGACGGCGTGCGGTTTTAGTCGGTTCAAGCCCGACATAACCGCCCCCGCTGGCACGCGGGGGGGTATCCGAAGGGATTTCCGCACGATAAAAAAAAAAAAAAAAAAAAAAAAGGTACTGCAGCGCCTGAAATTCCTATTTGGTCCGTTTTAATGCTCATAATTCTTCGGTAGGCGCTAATCATGTTGTCCCGCATTATTTTAGATTTCAATTTGATTATTATGTTTTTGGGCTTCGCGTTACGTTGTTCTGCATGTGGGACCCGGTGTACAGCTATTATTTCGGTCGGTGGCACAGGGAAATTCAATACTTTGCCAATGGAGTCTATCAATACAAGGAGGTTCTCATGTTTCCTTTCGGGTAGGTTGCAAATCTCAATGTTACATTGGCGAGCCTGTTGCTCCATTGAGTCAATTTTAGCCTCAAGTTTAGCCACAGCCACCCCGCCACCGTTGCGCAAGCGCTTCTCGTGTTCACTTTGGCTCCTCTCCACTACTTCGAGCCGACTTCTCATGTCCTCATATCCAGCATTTATATATTTAATAGATTTTTCAATCTCCAAATTTGTGTTCTGAATCGAGATGTTTTGTTGCTTTAATTCGGACACTTCTGTCACCAGCTTATTCAGTATAATATCCTGATCGGCTTTCCAAGATTCCAGCATGCTCTTGAGCTCAGCAAACCTATCAGTTTCCGAACAAAAATCGTCTCCACGGAAACGTTTACCAGGTCTAGTTGATGTGTTGCCCGACTCACTTGTCCTGTACTCAGTTACCGACTCGGTTCCAGCCTTAGTAATATCTGGCTCGGATTGCGTTTCTTGAAGTGTCCGATTATTGGGGGAACCCTTCGGCGGAGAGTACATGACGCGTGGCATTGTTAAGATGACAAGAAAAGAAAAAAACAGCAAACAAAACCCAATGCGAAACGATAACTTATTATAACGCCCTCTAGTTATGATTTTCTACAACACCGTTATTGCTATTCGCCACTAGGTTGCGCTGTAACGTTATCCAATTTGAATTTATAGTGAAAATAAACCGCCACAAACTGATTTTAAGTGTGTTTTTTATATTTGCACTGTATCCACGGCTGAGAAATTCAGGATAAATATTGTTAATAATTTTATTGCAGTGTTAATTTGGCAAACCGAAATCTATCAACTATAAAATAAAACTGCAGTGACACGTTTGTGAAACTTCACAACGAAATAAAATTAAAAAGGTACGGTTACCAACAAAAGTTTATTTATTGATACCAAAAAAAAACCGGCCAACGAGTCGGACTCGCCCATGAAGGGTAGCAGCAAGTAACAAAATAATGCTTCTTTTTTAATTTTTTATTTGAGTTGAACGAATGAAAGGTAAATTGCGGGTTACGATTTTTGACGTATTAAAAAAAACTAGTTACAAGATCTCGTTCACACCAATTTTCGGTGGAAGTTTACAAGATAATGTACATCATATATTTTTTTTAGTTTTATCATTCTCTTAGTTTAGAAGTTACAGGAGGGGGGGACACATTTTACCACTTTGGAAGTGTCTCTCGCGCAAACTATTCAGTTTAGAGATTAATGATATTAGAAACCTCAGTATAATTTTTGAAGACCTATCAATAGATACCCTACACGTATGGGTTTGATGAAAAATTTTTTTTTGAGTTTCAGTTCTAAGTATGGGGAACCCCAAAATTTATTGTTTTTTAGGGATTTTCTTTAGAAAAGCCCTATTGCTATCGAGTTGTCGACGTCGACGTTGCCAATTTTCTGTCACGGTTTTGGGTATGAAGGAGATGAGCTATCGAGTTGCTGTTTTCGGTAATAGATTCGTGCTGGGGTGAACCATTGCAAGATAAAGAAAAAAAAATCCCTTGTATTCGGCTGAGTTCGTCTCAGGTATTCAACTTGTTTGTATTTTCGTGTGAAAATCTTAATGCGGTTCACAGAATACATCTGCTTACCAAGTTTCAACAGCATAGTTCTTATAGTTTCGGAAAAAAGTGGCTGTGACATACGGACGGACAAACAGACAGACATGACGAATCTATAAGGGTTCCGTTTTTTGCCATTTGGCAACGGAACCCTAAAAATTACTAACCTTTTTCACATCGGAATACATGGAAAATTCGCCATCGGTATGAACTTAACACATTCCAAGCTACCGTTGTTTTAGGTCAAAAACTTTACATAAAATTAAAAATTAAAAACAATTTTTTAGGTTACATGATTTATTTCAATGGAAAGATCATTTTTAAATTGGTTAATGTTCAGCAACTTCTGAGGGCGACTGTTTAAGTAGTTTTACAACCCCCAGTACGTAAGTACGTGGATGACCGAGCTTTATGCGGTTTATTTTTTCGACGTTTTCTAAAATGAAATCTAGCTAGATCCACCATTTGCGAGATTCAGATTATATAAATACCTACATATATACAATAATTGATATATAAGACCTAATATGAATAATAAATAAGAATTTTGTTTTCAAGTTGTCGTTGACTGTACCTTTTTTTTTTTTTTTTTTTTTTTTATCGTGCGGAAATCCCTTCGGATACCCCCCCGCCGGACAGCGGGGGCGGTTATGTCGGGCTTGCACCGACCAAAACCGCACGCCGTCTCGGGTCTTCAGACGCCGGGGTGTAAGGTTACCCATAGAGCATATCCCTCGCACCCCGGCTGACCCTGGGCCATCTCACCACTAACAGCATCGCTCATCCTGTCTCCTCTGAAAGCAGAGGAGTACGGAGAGCGATGTGTTCCCGCCACGTTGGGTATTGGCCGACGATCAATGCCAACCCTATGAAGGGGTGAAGGGGAAGCCATTGACCGCCGCCCAGGATGTACCGGCCGCTCCGATTCCGTTCCCCCTGGACTGCAGCGGGATCGGAATCGGAGCGACACTCGAGGAGGTTACCCAACACACACCCCTCGTTGACTGTACCTGCCTACCACTTCTAAAGAGTACTGTTGCGGCCACACAGCCAAGGGGAGAGTTGGCAACACTGCGGCGGCTCTCTGGACGCAACGACGCGCACGCACACGTAAAAGTGCATTTTTCTTTTATTATATTTTAATCGTCAAATAACTTAGTTAAACTCAGTAAAAACCAGTGACATATTTTAATTACAACAGTCCATTGAATTATTCGAACAAACAAGTACCTACTGGTAATAGTCGGAATTGCAACACTACCCGATTGCAGTAGTTCAGATAAAAAGTCCAATGCTACATATTGCAATAAAAAGGAAAATGCATCTGAACTTTTAGGTACGCCAATTTCCGAAGCCGTAGATGGCCCAGGGTCAGCCGGGGTGCGAGGGAATTGCCTTATTAGGCCACCTTACACCCCGGCATCTGAAGACCCAAGACGGCGTGCGGTTTTAGTCGGTTCAAGCCCGACATAACCACCCCCGCTGGCCGGCGGGGGGTATCCGAAGGGGGGGGGGAAGGTACGTCAATTTCCAGGTCGAAAATCGATTAAATTTTAGACCGGTGCAAATAGCTACATGTGGATACAACCTTTGGATACAAAAAAAAGTATTTTTTGTTCATATCTTTCATTATAATTTTTTTTTGAGATTAATAAACAATTTTATTTTAATTATTTATTTAGCTTTTTCCACTTTTTTACGCCCTATTATAGCAAACCAGGACACAAACATTAAAAAACAAACGCAGAGCGAATAATAAATACGTGTACCTACCTACGTCCACCGTCCACTTGTTTTTTGACACACATCAAAGAATATAAATAAGCCGCTAGTACCAGGGCAATAGCAGTACAGAATATGTAAAGTACTTACTTCTTCTTCTTTTTTTTATTAAGGTGGCACAAAAAGTAGTAGCACAAGTACTTACGTAAACAGTAACACATAAATTTTTTGGCACACCGCGGTACATATTTGTTATTCGCTCATATAGACCAATATTTGTGCAAATACAGCATAGGCGAATAACAAATAACATATTATAGCGAAGTGTTGTGCCTCCATCAGAGGTACCTACGCCTGTTCGGATTTTCACCAAGAAAGTGAACTGCGCTGTTCCGGCCCGATGGGCGCGTTACGCGGTTGCCCAACGCCTTATAACTTGCACATAATTAAAGAACAATAGTAGAACAATTTATGTAAAATCAATTGTAGGTTATATTTACATATTCGCTAACGCATGAAGTTGATAAAATAATTCAGACGACAGCTAAATCCTACTTCCTAGTAATATTACAAACACGAGAGTTCGTGAGTAATGTATACATATGTATGAAAGATTGTTACTCTTTCACACAAAACGGCAGAACGGATCTGCCGTTACGTAAACCTTCTAATGCGATTCTTGAAGAACCCCATATTGTAGTCGCCTGCGCCAGAACCTCGTCCACAGTGCCGTCAGTTACCGTGGCTAAATTCTGCTACGAGTTGCTGGTAACTGGTGGACACTTCACTATGCAGATATAATGTTGCTTCGTCGGAAAAAGCAACAACGGAAGTTAACATGAATTATAACTTGATCCCATGATACGAAAATGAAATCCGCAAGGTTTTGCGTTAATATAAAATTTTACATTTAGCGTGTACTTACAGTACATAACTAACAATTACCGTAAGAGCGAACATCGTTATACTACTAAACCAATTATAATTCTAAAAGATGGTGAAGATAACTCGTTATTTACGCCGGAAACTAGAGCTATAAAAATAACGTTGTTAGTTAGATATTTTAACCAGCATTTTCTGTAAATAACATGGGTTCAAAAGTCAGTCTTTTATTTTGCACAGACAATGCTGGGAATATACTATTATTTACCTACATTATACTACACCAATTCCTAACAAAATCTGCGAGGTCACGAATCGATAATTTAGTTGTTTATCAAAATACGTTATGACCAGGATATGATAACCGTTGTTTAATAACCTTTTAAATAACTTTATCGTTAATAAGCGTGAGACCGAAATGGCTAATAAAATGAAATTCATTTAAAACTTCCAATTTGAGAGAGTAATCATGTACAGTCAATGACAAAAGTGGATTAACACTGAAATATGTACAAACATTTTTTACGTTTTTTAGTCCCAGTCACCTCCGAAGCTCTCACCTCAAAGTCCAGGTCCGGGTTGCATCCAAAGCTTCATCATCATTCTCGCGTTAGTCACGGTCGCATCCGACGTTCTCGCCTTGAAGTCCAGGGTCCGGGTTGCATCCAAACCTTCATCATCATCTTCCCGATAGTACCGGCCGCATCCGAGGCTCTCACCTCGGAGTGCGGGGTCCGGGTTGCATCCATAGCTTTATTATGATCTTTACGTTAGACCCGCTCGCATCCGAGGCTCTCGCCTTGGAGTCCGGGCTCCGAGTTGCACCCAAAGCTGCATTATCATCTTCGTGTTAGTCCCGGTCGCATCCGAGGCTCTCGCCTTGTAGTCCGGGCTCCGGGTTCCATCCAAAGCTTCATTATTATCTTCGCGTTAGTCCCGGTCGCATCCGAGGCTCTGGCCTTGTAGTCCGGGCTCCGGGTTGCATCCAAAACTGCATTATCATCTTCGTGTTAGTCCCGGTCGCATCCGAGGCTCTCGCCTTGTAGTCCGGGCTCCGGGTTCCACCCAAAGCTGCATTATCATCTTCGCGTTAGTCCCGGTCGCATCTGAGGCTCTCGCCTTGTAGTCCGGGCTCCGGGTTGCATCCAAAGCTTCATTACCATCATCGCGTTAGTCCCGGTCGCATCCGAGGCTCTCGCCTTGTAGTCCGGGCTCCGAGTTGCATCCAAAGCTTCATTATCATCTTCGCGTTAGTCCCAGTCGCATCAGAGGCTCTCGCCTTGGAGTCCGGGAAACGGGTTGCATCCAAAGGTTCATCATCATCACCTTCGCGTTAGTCCTGACGTATCCGAGGTTTTCTAATAGAAAAAAAAAACCCGTTCAATGATTTGGCGTCCATCGCGACCAAACAGACAAGAATTCAAAAAGAATATTTTCGTGTTCAGAATCATTCATTTAACAAATCCCAAGCATTTTTTTAAATATCTCCAATCATCATCGTCTGAGCGTTATCTCCTGATTGCATTCGAGGCCTACACCTTGGAGCCCGGGGTCCGCTTTCCTGTTTTTCCTTCTCTACTTCGCACGATTTTGGGCACGCATTGTAGTGAGACCATGGGCACGCGTGGCATCCCTTACGATGTCAAACCAGCACTTCAATTTTATAATAGTATAGATGTATGTACTTTCAGTTTGTACCCCAAAGTCCCACGGGAATAGGTAATATTGCAAAAAATTTCCCGTAGGACACCAGGGCGGGTCAGCTAGTGAGGTATAAACATCACCCGTCGTGTCCTATTTGTATTACAGGTAGCCTGTCATTTGTATATAGGTAGTCACGTCGTTTAGAAAATTATCTACACTTGTAACCGTAATGCAATCCGTATGCACGACCATACATAATCACTAAGCTCTAATACTGCATCATTACCATTACGTCGAGTATCATGGCAGCCTTATCATCGCTATAATATAAGCCTTCAAACTAGTTACCGTGGCATGGCACTGTAGATACCTACTCGAGTTTCTTTAACCAATGAAACGAGTCAGTTTGGTCACGTGACAGATTTTTTTTGCTGTTTCATTCAGGTCGATAAGACTCGAGAGACAAGTCTTCCTCAGCATGTTGAGACTGCTGAAAAAGCAACTCAACTCCTAAATTGTCTACCAGTGCTAGATATTACTTACAAAGTATTTACTATATAGTTACTTATATTTTCTTTTCATTAAGGCATGGAATTCTGATCCCGTTATCCCAACCCATGGGAACTTATTCCAGGGAAAAAAATAGCCTATGTATGATTTCAAACCATAATCTAAACCAAATTTCAGGCAGATCCGTTAAGCTATTGGGGCATGATTGAGTTACAAAAATTCAAACCTCGTCAGAAACTATCACATTAACAATAAGTATTAGTAGGATTTAATTAAGTTATAGAATTTGGAGTTGTCAATCCATTCATTCGTCATGAATGACTCATGAGTGAACAATGGGCTATAGGTAAATTATAAATCAACTTGGAATCAATATTTGTTTCTCGTTTTGTTCTGGTTGTTGGTCGTTATCGGTATGCTAAAACTTTTCTTAAATCTCATGGCGCCGTCATAAGACATAAGATAAGTATTACGACATCATATCCGGTGCATTGAAATTTCGAATTCAATTTCGCAATGTTGGTTCTCTTTTGTGCATTTTGTGTAGATACCTAAAGTTGTTTATCATAAGTACTTGAATGAAATTTGTTTGCTGTTAAAAATTTTTGTAGCAAATAATAAAATATCTTACTTAGTACCCACCTAATATTTTACTGACTATTCCTTATAAAACGTCTTAACGTACACAATCCATTACATACGCCTGTAAGCAGAAGTGTTTCAATAGCAGGCAAGCCAAATGCCGTCATCCAAGTATTTTTGATGTACAGTATCGCCTGTTTGAAACCTATGGGAAAAGAGGCACTGGTCCTTGTATTTACTGCTACCCTATCTTGTGCTAATTCTCGGGAACAAATTAAATCAATCTGCGAAAATCATTACAGAAGTGTAGGCATGTTTTTTTTATATTGGCAAACCATATAGATGAATGGTAGGTGTGCCATCGATGCGGTTGAGTAAGTTATGTGCAGACAAGCCAGACATTAGCGACTGTCCGCTCGCGGCACTTAATAATTTAATAACGGCGAATAAGGCGAGTGTTTCGCCAGCTATTGTCTGTTCTATTGTGGATAATTCGTACCTCGCAGTGTAGTTGCTGACCGATCCACCGTCCGGCTGCGTTTGTTGATGCGTCAGTACATCGCGACGGTTCGCACGAATATACCGAACGAGACGCCTCCGCCGATGCCATTTCAAATTTCGAAAAAGTTTTTTTTAAAATTAATTCCCGTGATAATATTATTTTATGCCAGTGAAGTGTAGATAATGAATAAATGATGTTACAAAAGATCTAAATAGTGGAGTGTTTATGACCGGATCAGTGGATATTTTATAATTGGTGTAATTATTTGTTTGTAAAGCTGGAGCGGAACGGTGTTTACATGCATTACAGAAAGCGACCCTACAGGTTAGATAGGAATTCTGATTACCCGCTATTTGTGTACTAATATAGATTATCTTTATAGCTATACTTACATACAGTCAACTTGTTGCCACACAATAAAATTCAACCATTATACCTATACATTAAATTTATACACAAGTAGATAATTACATAATATTATTTCAACATTAACTTGATTCTGAATTTTTAAATAAAAATAAATTCAAATACTTAATAATAAAAGATGACCACCAAATGAATGGCCTGCGCTCGATGATTTCAAAGATAACATTGGAGAGTTTTGTTAAAAAAATAACAATTAGAATGATTTCGTCACTTTTACTGAGTTTTTATAGTAACCAAAATCCGTTATGTCCACGGGCTATGGCGCGCAAATGACGTAACCCTACTTTTGTTTTATTGTCATAGCAAATACAGTTGGACAACAATGTGTACGCATGGGTATATTATTGGTGTCCACTGCATTGTATTTTTAAAACGATGGTGTTTATGTATGTATGCCATTGAACACATATCACGATTTGTTTTTGTTTTGGCAATGAAATATTTGACTACTTTTCATTGTAATTACCAGTATCTCAGAGGATAGTATAAGCCATTAAAGATTTAATAGTAGTAGTAGTAGTAGTAGTCGCAGATACTGGTCTATACTACACAAAGCTCAAAAGGTTGGGTCAATTTACTACAAATGGATACCATAAACAATGCAGAGTATTGATTATTTCCTTAAAATTCAAATTACAAATTAGGAATACATTTTTGTGATGATCATAATGCGTTAAGTTATGTATGAATCTTAATTGTATTAAAGTAAAGGCAATTTCTTCGCTGCGCGCTCGAAATTTTGCTGATGACTCAATTATCATTATGCACAATTATAATGGTAATTGTGCATAATGATAACGCTAGTTATCACTATAGTTATCATAATTAAAACCTTTTTTTCCTCAGTTGTTGACTAAATTAACTTAGTTTTCGCAATAAATATTAAGAAGTATCCATCGAAGTAATAGTGATGGATTCAGCCATGAAATCAATGCAATAATGAACTGTCAAATGGAAAGCAATTTACGTAATGTTAACAATCTACCCACTTTTAAATAAATATATTGGAGAACTCATTGACACCGTCGTCAAAGCCTTGTAAAGTCAGAAACGCGTAGGTAGGCAACTTCTCAATTGCTTGTACAAGGACACGCTAAAGCATAAAGGTTAAACTTTGACTTAGATGAATCATAACAGTAAAATTAGCAATTTTTATTATTTTATTAGCGCATAAGTACTTAGGCAGGTAATCGTGGGCGGTTATTAGTCATACTGCTCATCAATTGAGTAAACTATCCTTCATAATAATAAGTATTATATACTTAGTGACTTATTATAATTATTTTTATTGCGAGAAGAAGAATATAACTAAGTTCAGTATTATCTGTTGCAAGCGCCGAAATATCGGACATTCTTAGAACCACATGGTAAATATCCCGTTAACTCTAATACTTAACTTAGTTATATATAGTACTTAGTTATATATAGGAGGAACTGAGTTCCTCCGTGATCATGGCGCTTGCAACAGTGCCGAAATATCGGACATTCTTAGAACCTCATGGTAAATATCCCGTTAACTCTAATACTTATGTTAGTGACCATGATAGTTTAAATACCTATATTATAACTAAGTTGTTATTTAATACAGACTCTATTTACATTTTAACTAAATCAGTTTCAATTGATCTGAGAATTTTATTTAATCAGTGCCATCCTTCAATTGTTTTAAATCAATATGTCTATGGCAGAGAAACCGTTCTTCTAACTAATTAGACAGCTAAATAAATATTCTACGACATTCTACACAGTGCTTTCTAGACCCAAAGTAAGCATAGTTTAACTAGCTTGTGTTATGGGTTCCAGAATGCGGATAAACATACTTATATACTTTTTTTTGTAAATACATACATATTATACATAGAAACACCCAATGCAAATAGACATATCCATTCATACAAATATTTGCACTGAGCGGGAATCGAACCCGCGCCCCGTGTGTAGCAGTCGAATACACTACCGCTACGCCACAGAGGTTGTCAAAACTCCAACACAGCTAACTTAATACTGAGGCTGAAGCCTTATTTATTATTATACCGTTGTGGAACTTATTTTTTAAATTTAGGTAGGTACTCCTACAAACTTATTTTTGTATGGAAATTCTTTGTATTACGTTTTTTAAAAGTTGTGTATTTAAACCTTTACTATACCTTTCATCCTTACCAAGAAGATTTTATAACGTTAAACCCTTAGGTTTGGAATTGACATTATATTATTAGCTTTTATTAAACAGTGGTAAAAAAATTATAACGTTTTAAATGCAGGTCACCCAGTTAACACCCATAATATACATACCGTAAATACAGAAATGACCTCATTGCTGACCGCTAGTCAAAACTAAGACCAAACATGACGTGATAAGTTAAGTAACATGGATTATTGCCCGTAAATTACAGAGTTACGAAATCATAGTAACGTTTTGTCTGAATCATATTAAACAAAGGTATGAAGAATTCTATATTATACCAGTCTCACGCTTCGCATTAGGGATGAATGCCACTACAAATTGTGCCGAGGAAATTACCACAAAAACTTTCAAGGTAACCCCTAATCTACACCAAGGCATAATACTTGTAGAATACACGTTTTATTTAATGTTGTAGTTATCGCTAAGAGGCATTTTATTTAGAGCACCAATTTTCAAACCGAAATTATTTCATGTAGCTATGGAATGATTATGGTGCAATTGGTACTGTTCAAATTGATGCGCTAAACAAAATGGCTCATCGTTGAGTCTCACATGCCTTTAAATTGTTTAGTAGCCTAGGTATAACCTTCACCGAGAACTGGGTTATCGGATGCAAAAGAAAATTTAAATCGTACAGGTAGTTCAAGCGATTAACACGTACAAATAAACTGTACAGTTTTATTATTAGTATGGATTACATTTACTTGCATTAACTTGACTTTAACTATTATATTTTGTTTCTTGGTAATAACGAGGGCTAAGAACAACACGGTTTGACTTCAAGTATAGTTATAGACTATAATTCCATCATAGCCAGCATCCTAGCAATGGTCCTGGTTGCACTCAACTAGAAACTAGAAGAACTAGACAATTATAACATATATATAGTCAAAATCATAACGAGTTATTACCGTAATACGATTATTTACAACGAATTCCTCAAAATAACGTGTGTTGAATTGATTACATCCATTGCTTATCTAACTGTTTAATTGTATGACTACAACAATATTCGGCAATAGACCGGTATTTTATAAAGTGCAGTAATTCTGTTTTTCAGTATTGTTGTTCAGTTGTACAGTATTATATCGTCTGATGGATCAAAGAATAAGCTGGAATTCACCAATGCATATCATTTGAAGTAAATTGTGTTCAAACGTTGTACCTACTTGTACTCAATGACATTAATTACGAGACATGTGATAAGTTTAGTTTGATTTGATCTCAGTTCCAATATTTAGTGAAATCTGTTCTAAAGCCACTGCCCTACGGTTATTTATACAATTTAAGAAACTGTACTCACATATATGCTACAGATCAAACAGATCTCGCTCGTCTAATCTTTTGTTCTGTATTTGGTGTATCTGGAATACGTACCGTAGGTATCTGGAGAGGGAGTTGGTTCTTTGCAAAAGTTCCAAGTGTAGAGGTATACTTAATTAAATTGGATTTATTGTCATGAATACTTACCTGAAAAAGGTATACTGTTAGATTGTGTAAAGAAGAAAAACATTTAAAAGTTTGTATTAGAAAAAAGCAGCTAAATAACACTTGCATAGGACGAATATATCTGATGTTGTCCATTGGACGAGCCATGCTTTTAATGTCTGCTTAGTAATCAACAAAACTGTCAATATAGTAATATAATTTCTAAATTGGTACACAATCATATCTGTTGCAACTTTCAGCTCATTTTACATGTTTTTCTATTCGCTATCCAATAGAGATTATTAGAGTAGCAACAATCAGCACTAGTTGGTAATCAACACGACACTTTCTTACACAATTTCACGGCGCGCGCGCACCCATGTTTCATTTGCCTTGCGATTTCTCCATTACTCCCCACGGACATCCTGGACGATGAAACGACACACTTGGTGAGCCATAGAAAATTATAACTATAGCTAGTTTGCCGTTCGTTCTTTTAAGAGTTTAGATCAATAGTTGAAAGGCAAAACACACATAGTCCATTAAATTTAAGGCTTGGCGTACAAAAGTCAGAGAACGAAATTTTATATTTTGGATGTGAAGAGGGCGGTAGTGTAAAGTTAAATCCAAGTTTGTGGGGTCACAAAAGTTTTGTAATGCAACAAAAAGTGCTTTGTTGCTGGTGTTAAACCGATAGGTACCAAATTTTTGTTCCGTATTATACCTACATACAAGTCATTTTCTCTACAAATATAGTGATAGCTAAATCAATTCCAACGTTTTTAGGCAGATATTGTTATGTAGGTGTTTTAGGTTTATGGGGCCCAAAATCTTCAGGATCCAAACCAACTTCACCTGCACGGCCGTACACCTGCTGACTAATGGCGCATGATTTCCCCTCGAGATTCGGAGATCAGACGGCAGTCGCTCTTATAAAAGACAAGATAAACCAAATCAAAATGAAAGACTACGGGAGCGGTAGGCTCAGATGTAACAAGGATTAACGTGTGAAGATTTTAATGCAGGTTTAAAGTCTGGGGGAAAACCCCCTGCAGTTTTCCAGCGTTGCTCGCGGTGATAAAAACATCTGCATGCATCTTTTTACAGCTCCCACACACAAGCCGTGTTTATAAATATTTAAAAAGGATGCTACCCAGACCCATCCACTATTCGTGGGTTAGATATTGTATTCTGGCTAGATCTTCACGCCAGCGCGCGATGTTATGGCGGATGCCTAAAAAAAACATTATACCCTTTATAAACAATTTGCGGATGTGACGGCTGTTAAGCTGATGTTATTGATTTTGAGCTTGATGCTATTATGAGATAGTGACACCATTGTAATAAAATAAGTATCTTCCATTCTAGGCATACTTAGTCGTCACTTCCTAAGCAATCAATCAATTAGCCTATTGCAGTGCACTGCTGGACATAGGCCTCTCCCATTTTACGCCATAGCACCTGATCCTCCGCCTTGCGCATCCAGTCTATCCCAGCTACCTTTTTCAGGTCATCCGTCCATCTTGCTGGAGGACGTCCTACCTTCCGTTCTCCACTCTAAGCGTGTGGATTTAATTACGAAATTTTATTTAACTTATCATTTTTGTGTGGATCACAATCTTGAAGTCGATTTTATGTTTTGGGTTGTATAGGGTACCGGGTCCAAGGCCTTTGCTTGATGATTTGATGATGGATGAAGTTTTGGCGCGCACGCTTTCGTTTCGGGGTTGGGAGATCAGCTGCTTCTTTGTAGAAGTAAAGATAGTCATGGTATTAAATAAACGAAGAACCTACTGCTACTAATAAATTATACATATAACATAACTTCACGCTTGTATTTCCGAAGGGGTAGGCAGAGGTGTATGACACACCCACGATTCGCCAGTTATGTTAAGGTGTCCAATGTAATAGGGGGCGAGCCTATTACCATCTACCGGTCACATTACTAAGCGAGCGATAATGAACATTATTAATACACACATAACTACGAAAAGTCAGAGGTGTATGCCTGGTGACTGGGGCCTCGTCTCGGCAGTCCGTTACGTACGCCACTGGGCTATCGCCGCTTTTTCATAAATAAATAAATTATAGGTAACTGACTAATTAAATTATAATAAGTTTAAGAGTTTGTGGTCTTAGTATAGTCGCATTTCTGAGAGCCTTTCCATTTTAGTCGCAAAAATTGCACATTGGAAGTAACCGCACAATTTAACCGCATTGTGCGATTCACCGATAGCATACGAGCATTTTTCCTCCTAGATAAGTAAAATACAGTATGTTTCTTTCAGTTGGATTTATGATGCTTATTATCTTTATGTATGTCGGTCCATTTATCTGAGAAAAGCTTTCATTTTCTTTACTCGACAAGCTGTGCCACGCTTTCAGAACATGAGGAATATAAAGATTTAAACAACTACATATTTATTCTTTTCTGAATTTTTATATTCAAACAGATCACAAATTAATCATTTTATATCATTTATTTTTGGCCGCTATTATTATTTGAATGCTCGGTAAATTAGTAACGGCTATTTTGTAAAACCAACATAGTTTGAAAAGAGTGGAAACAGTTTTAACCTACTCTTTTCTCAATATAAATTTTTACACCGAAGACATCCGCGTGTAGTCAGTCAATGTACATAAGTATATTGCAATCCGGTCAATGTTTATTATTGTAATATTGTTGTGCCAACGCGAAATTATTGATGTGCAGACAAACGCGATTGGTCCCTATTCCGGATCACCATAATGGATCGCAATATATGATTGTCTCCACGCGCCCTAAGAAGTTTCCAAGAAAATTTAACAGAGGCCGCTTACTTCCTTTTGCCTGTAATTTGGTATTTTTAACACAGCAAGTGTTAAAAAAGTTCTTCACAGTCAAATATAATAGGTATAAAAAAATCAGGGTGTGACTGTGTGTGGAAACGGTCGTGAATGCGTGTAGGTATGTAACGGCTGTACGTGTCCAGCCATCCACACTCAACTTAATAAATTCTTTGATCCTTCAGCTATCGAGTGGCGTACTTAATTGATATGTGGTTTATATAGTAGATATGTGGCTGCAAACCCAAACTGTGTCCTCCGATCTTGTTATTATCAAGTTTTCTGGATTGCCGCCCACTAATTGCAGCAAATCAGGCGAGTTATTCACATTTGTACTAAGGTTTAATTTTTTCAGATGTATTTTTTTGACGGCATCTTACAATAACTAATAAATTTGGGTAACAATGTCGAAGACTTTAATACACTTTTTATATTTTATACACTTAAAAATTTATATATATGAAACTAAATCGTGTTAGACCGTTTATAACTCGAAAACGGATAAACCGATTTTCATGCTTTTGGGTTTTTCCTTTTTTCCCATTGGGGGTAGATATGGATACTGTACCTTTTTTTTTTCGTGCGGAAATCCCTTCGGATACCCCCCCGTCGGCCAGCGGGGCCGGTTATGTCGGGCTGGAACCGACTAAAACCGCACGCCGTCTCGGGTCTTAAGACGCCGGGGTGTAAGGTTGCTCATAGAGCATATCCCTCGCACCCCGACTGACCCCGGGTCATCTCCGGTTTTGAGATGGCCCCCTTACTTGCTCTCCACTGTGCCATCTGCTAATCAGAGGGACACATGGAAAGCTTCCGAACAGCCCTCAACAGGGCCGTCCTCGCCTCGGTCGGAGTTGGCCGTAGGCGGCAGCGTCTCTCCCGCCCTAGGAGAGAGGCGCTGCTGTCTCCGTTGCCCAGGGTGCACCGCGTGGAGGTCCCCAACCAAGCACCCAATGGATACTGTACCTATACTAGCAATTAGGATAATTTAAATATGAGACATTCTCGAAATAAATTCAGCTTATAAGGTAACCAACATAATAACTTGATTCTAAAGCGGAACGAAGTTTGCCGAGTCAGCTAGTTATTTTATAAAAAAGTAAATTTAAAAGGACAGTTAAAATTTTGAATAAATTAGGTAAAGCAAATTGTAATTAACTTAGATATTTATGTAATGAGTAATATAAACAACATATCTAGACTTCAAAGACAACTTTACTGTATTTATAATTTGAAGACTGAAATAATCTCAATCAAATTAATATTAATACACTACAAATATTAAGAACGGTTATCAATTCTAAAAGGCCTTTGTTAAGATCCGGTGAATGCCGGAAAACTATTTCTTACAAACCCAAAGGTTGGTGCTAGTAAAAATGATTACATTCATAAATACGATTGGAACGCAATCAAGGATAATTGGCATAATAATAGACTAAATGCTACCGTTTCAAAACTAGATAGGCCAACGTTATTTGGGCTTGTCGAACTATTCATTAACGGATGACCTAAATGATGCAAGACGTGTGGTAGAGAAGGTCGGACCATGCATGCCTTCTAACTTTATTATTTTACCTGCATACGTACAGTCGCACCTGTATATCTCCGAAGTATACCTACACCGACATTTCACTAGTCATTTTTTGTTCCCACGTAAAAGGTAGCGAGTCAATTTTCCCGCAGTGTCCGAATAGCTCTAGTGCCAATCGGACACTGTGGGAAAATTGGCGACCTACGTGGCATAGCGGTAGAGCATTCGACTGCTAAGTCAGAGGTCACGGATTCGATTACAGAACTACAATGTTACTCAGTATCATGGTCAATTCTAGAAAATTAAAAATGTTAAATTAGTAGTCAAGTATATGTTAATATAGCATCCGTGATATGGAAGTTAGTTGTTAGTGTCTTTAGGCAATTTCCACGCTCCTGATCTTCAATTAATAACATGAAAGTAAAACTGTGTCGCTTAACTCTCCAAAATGTTTTTAAAGAACTATGTACTATGCCGCAGTATTTTTTTAGGGTTCCGTAGCCAAATGGTAAAAACCGGAACCCTTATAGATTCGTCATGTCTGTCTGTCTGTCTGTCTGTCCGTCCGTACTTCACAGCCACTTTTTACCGAAACTATAAGAACTATGCTGTTGAAACTTAGTAAATAGATGTATTCTGTGAAAGTGTCCCCCCCCCCCCCTGTAACTTCTAAAATAAGAGAATCAGAAAACTAAAAATATATAGGTATACGATGTACATTACCATGGAAACTTCCACCGAAGTTTTTTTTAATACGTCATAAAGCGTAAACCGTAATTTACCTTTAATTCAATAAACTCAAATATAAAAATTTTACTTGCTGCTACGGAACCCTTCATGGGCGAGTCCGACTCGCACTTGGCTGGTTTTTGTTTTTGGACCCATGGTGAACATGGTCACAAAAAAGTCTATTATTCTAAAAACAACTTGTTAACAAAACCGTTAACTAAATAACACCTGAACGACTACCGCCATATAACCTTGCAGAATATGTCTTTAAGATAATAATATAATGCGAATATACTGAGCAGGTATTGTGTCTTGACCTTAACAAAAAAGGATCTAGAGTTTTTACAGGGTATATAGGTACATGTACAATGTACACGTAAGTAAACTATTGTTCAAACGTTACGTTTTGAGATAACGTTATCTATGTAGGTATAATGATACGCTTACATACATTAGTCATTTTACCTGAATCGTAATCTACAAAAAATCTCACAATGGCTCACGTAATAGCTGCATAGTACCTACCGTATAGTAATAATGTGAAATAATTGCTTGAACGTTACCCACATACATTTTAACGGGTTTCCTTCTTTCTACCGCACTATATAGGATGATTCTTATTTATCCCTTAATATTACACGTCATCACTTTTATAACAGCGCACAGATTTTGTACATGAGTGTTTAATATCAAAATTTCTTAGAACTAACTTAAACATACGTCAACCCTTAGATTTTGAGTATAATTTATAGCGTGTACGTACTTTCTAAAAACACCATGTTTTTTATGTAAACAAATCCACGTGAGAGCAGCATACTAAACTCAAGCCTTGCAAGAAAAGCGTTATGTAAGTTTATGTGAAATAAAAATAAATATGCATGAAGTTTAATGCGTAAATATAAAAAAGAAATTAGAATCTCTTTCATTATGAACTAGTAGAAACAACTCTAATTGAACAATCCTACATTGAAAGAGTAGTATCTACAATTGCACAGTTTTAAGAAATATTAGGGTTCACCATAGGAATAACTTCTACTCTTGAGTATAGTCATCTCCTAAGTGGTTTCATAACGAGAAGAGTTGAGTTAGGAAACCTCGTCGTGATGCAATCTTGAGATATTAAAAGTGGCCTTGAATTTTTTTTTTAATTTAATTTATTAAATTTCTTTGCGGCGGCGTTGTTACTCCACCCATATTTTGAGTTACCCGGTTTCTCTGCCCCTCTCTGATTAGCAGAGAGCACAGTGGAGAAGATGTGAAATGGCAAGCAGCTTCGCCGTTTTTGTATTCTTTTGGAGAAATGGACATGTTTGATTCAGGTGCATACCTCCGCCTGGCCAAGTTGTATCCGTTACGGAACACGCGGTTTTATGTCGCTGACAGCTTTAGGTAAAACGGTGTCTGGGGGTAGAGCAATCTCCTTTGGAGCTACCCCACTAGGAATACAAGGAATACAAATGTTGTACTCTTATTGGAGAATATCATCGTCTGAACTTGGAGAGAGAAATAAGAGTCGATAGCGCAAGATTTATGCTTCTGGGATCTGATATTTGTATGACTGGTCTACCATCAGGCGGAACGCGAATTTAAGTAGAGAATATCTACTTATTATAAAAACGTAAGCCGTTAATTATTCTGCTACATGGATTAAAAATAGAATTAACTTAGGGTAATATTATTTGCGTTGAATTGAACGCTGTATATTTAAATAGGAGGATTGAATTCACCGGATGCAGATACCAACATTACAATCTCAATAAAGACAACTTATTAGTCTGACCACGTACTTGGTATGCAGCGGTTATGTTTCTTTGCCGGGCTACAGCCAGCTTGATTATAATTTACCAGCTTGATTATAATTTACAAACGTGACTTGCGCTCACAGGGGTAGGTATAAGAATACTTCTGGTTTATAGGATCGAACGTATTACGCACGATTTACTTAAAATGCATGTACGTAAAAGTGCAGTCTAGCTAAATGTATTTCTAATGAATGCAAATTTTATGTAAGTTTGAAGGTTATTTTTCAGCTGTAAAAAAAATATGGAGAACAGAAACTGACAGAGATATTGGGTATAGCTTATTGATATGATATTATGAAATATTCTGAACCCTACGGTCCTGTCATCTATGTTATATAGTTGTATTTATTTCTTTGTTTATCCCGTATACCAGTAGCATCACACCATTCATCATATTGCTATGAAACTTTGCTATATTGTATGAGTAGTATTGCCAAACATCCTGTATTTGCGACATTCCGTATTTTCACTCAACAAACAACTAACTTCGAATAAAAAAATCAGTTCTTAGAACTATTTAAAGGAAACTATTTAAATTTAATTTATATTTAACCTTTAGGCTTCGAAGATTTCACACCAAGATTTAGCACCCAAGAATTCCATAAAATGAAATGGTAAATGTATAGTGATCAAAGCGCTGTTAGTTTATGACTATGGTCAGCTGCTTCAGGCTGAACCTGGGCTACAAAAGCATAAACAGGAAAACCTTAACAACACACAGTAACTTGAGTTATTATGGCTATTATAAAATAAATAGAAATAAATAAAAAAACGCGGCACTCTTTAGCGATAAACGGCATACATACGGTGAATTCATTTATTTTGAGTGGATTGTAGGTAGTTACAATTTCTATTTTAAAATTAGGAATAATTTGATTGTTGTATAATGCTGCCGATTTGGCCGTTTTAAATTCTCTATAACGAGACCTTACATAATAGTCATCCATGGGCTCATCACTGAAAATTGCAAAATGATTTAATTTTTTTTTTGATTTTAAATCAAAAATAAATAAAATAAATATATGTTACTTGACTATTAATTGAAAAACATTAAAATAATCTTTAGGGTAGACTTGGCAACGAATAAAAAACAGTTTTTTTTTGTATTTCACTTGTTTACTAAATTATATAAAAAAATAAGATGAATTACAACATATTAAACATTCTTCTTCATTACATGTTGTAATTTAAATTTTCATGAATTTTCAATGATAATTTTCGTAAACGCATAAGTAGGTACTTTATAATTTATAAACTGTGTACTAACTTACTGCTACCACTAACTGAGCTAACAACGAAAATGTTTTTCTGTCCTTCTGTAAAATAATAAATAACATAGAGAGGAATTTTATTGTCTCTATTTACATTTTTTTATCCTTCGTAAGTTTGAAACTATCCGATGTAGAGGAGCCCACAAAAAAATTGGTTATTCTTTGTTTTAAAAGCCATTGAAAGTCCGTAATATTAACGGTGATAGATTATTCCTGTCGTTTGAAATGTCACTATATAATGGTGCGTGGAAACTAATGTTCTTTCTTTTCCTAAAAGTGCGTGAAATCATTATTTAGAAATTACGGTTACGCAAGAATAGTAGGTAGGTAGGTACTTAATCATTCCTCTTTCTCATGGTTACTGTACCCAAATACATTCAGAGCGTTCAACTTACATAGAACGTGTACCCTATTATAACTTACAGTACATAGTTCCTTAATCCTACTAATGTTCTCAATGAAAGTTTGTGTGGGTGTTTGTTAGTGTTTCACGCAACAACGCCTGATGTAGATAAAATTTGTCACGAAGATAGTTTACTGGAATAATACATATGTTATTAAATTTTTTATCCTGGGAATAGCTTCCAACGGGATTTGTAATTACGGAGCCGCTAACAACAGCTAGTTCTAAAATTTTTAAATAGTATACCCGTTTCGTTAAGTATGTTTGAGCATTTTAGTATGAATTTTAACATTATATTTATTTGTTTCAGCTCTGGGAAACGCCAAATCGGCTCCAATGTCTTAGCTAGGTATGTTAATTCTGAAAATACGTAGTATAAGTATTAATACTTTGAATATACACACGGTATAATTCAAAGTTTTCTTAAATTACTCGAGTTTAGAGAACCTTCAGCTGAGTATGCTACCATCTAGTGGAAGCATTTGTCAATAACATTAGCTCTATAATACATTAGGTAAAGCAGCGCCATCTATGAAATAACTATTCGACTATTCATTCTGCAACTACTTCTTGCTTCACCTAGGTGGCGGTAAAGTTTCTCACAAAGTCCAACAGATGTCGCCTCGCGTTCTATGGACGTTAAAATATTTAGGCGACGGATGAACTTGAGTCCAATAAATTGCTGCTAATTTGACAAGTGACTCCGTTTCAGCCAATTATACCGGTCGTCGTCATTCAACTCATCGGGCTGCGGCTCGGGCGGGGAGCCAGCCGACGACATGTATTCTGATGTGTCATTGGAGGAAGATGTTCAAGGTCTCAATTATAAGGTCAGTGAGAATTATGTATTGAACGTTCTTTATGGACTTATCATCTCAAGTCGGGATTCATGACTGAGTATCGTTCTAGAATACGGGCCTAAGACTAGTTACACATGCATGGCAGGCTGCAGGATCCGAAAAACTAGATACGTCCGTCCCCTGTGTTACTGGCTAGCCACTGGCTGTCGGACGAACGCTATTGGTCAAAATATTCATAGGCCCTTTGATTGATCGGTTTTTACAGAGTATGACGTAGGTAGTTGGTCGGATCCTGCCATAACGGTGCGTGTGATACTATAAATCCTGTTGAACCGGAAGAAACAATTTGCGAAGCCGTTTGTGATTGACCTCCGCGATAAGTTGTAGGTACTGGCCAATATTATCTAATCTGTGGGCGTATGCCAATTGTGAACTGTTTTTTTCTTTATTACAACTAATGTGATTAGTTGATTCTCGATTTCTGGACGTGTCCGTCTCTGAGCTTGTAAATTTAAGTATGAGTAATCTAGATTTCATGTCGCTTACCCGACTCATACGATCGCTGAGTCAAGATTTGCCCCGAACAGCGGGTAATGATGAAGCGACCTAATTTTAGCCCTATCGTGCGCCCCGCGAGTATTCCTACTTATATCAGATTGTGGTGTTCATTATTTACCGTCATTTTTTACCATCGCTCCAATGAACTCAACTACGTTTTTTATCGATTAAAAATATATATTCTCGTTGCACTTTCTTTAAATTCACGTTCATACAGCATTGCCAATGATGTAGTCAATCACGTCAATGATTTTCATAATGCGATTATGCAGTTAAATATACCCAATATACTACGCTTCAACGTTATCGCCTATTATAACATATTGCTTTAGCACCCGCCGCTATATTGCTCTATTTGTCTTCATTTCTATTGGTAGGCCTCAGGCCACATCTAATGCTTAAAAACGCTTGCAATGTCAGAACTGTCACTCACACGTTGGCACAAATCAAATCTAAAAAATAAAAATCAAATCACATACTTAACAGAATATATAATAGAACTGACGTGCACTTTTTTGAGAGATTTATTGAGAGGAATAAAAATCCGAATTACGCGTTGATACACAGATTGTCCTTAACTGCCGCAGAAACTCAGTACACGAAGGAACATAAAATCAAAATTGCCATTTTATGCCCAAATTTCGGTACCGATGTAAAACAATCTGTTGCATGTTTAAGTTTTCACTGAGCACAGAATTTCTTTTAAATCTTTGACAGCCCGCACTCGTAACCATCCTAAATATTGATGAATTCTGAAATTCTCAGTAACCCTACTCTAACTGAACTTACTATTAGTGAGTTCATATCGGTATTACTTAAGTGTAGACGGCGTTCTTTTCACACTTGTAACTTTCTCATAATAAGTCCTATGCCTTATAGCGCCATAAAGCTATTTCTCCGTTCTTAATTAACTAATGGCATCACAGTGATGTAATCATATATTTTATCACCTACAGGTGAATCACGAGTTCATTCTTGCATTACCAGTCAGTACGCTGCGGTACGAGTAACGAGACAATTTTCTAAGAAAACTATACCGTGTAATGGGAAATCTAAATGTTTGTCAATTGTTCGTCATTTAACGTGTCTTCAACTTCCTGTCCGGTCGGATTATTCAACCTGTTCTAAACACTTGCCATACAGAAATAGTGGCTAAATGTTATGAATAATACTTTTATCTGATTTCTTTGGGAAGTAAATTAAAATTTGGTGTATAAATTTTGTACATAAATTAATGTTTTTATGAACATCAAATTCAGTAACAACTGCTACACTTTTAAAAACATGGTTATCCTATCCTAATCTATGCACTTTTACAAAAAGCTCACACAAGCAAGGAGCTCGTTCCGCAATCCAAAATTCCTAATTATATCAACTTTACCTTTCTTTTGACTCCCATGGACAGCTCTTTAGGTGAGCCTGCGCGTAGAGACTTTTACACGTAGACATTTTTACATCAAACTTCTATGCACTATATCACTAACATTATTGTGCTATGCATTATCGACCTAAAGAACCTACCTTCAATTTGAAGTGGATATCCTATACGCCTATACCTATAGCATAGGTGTGGACACCGCGCAGGTCAGTTAGCAAGTCTTTCCAATATCCAAATAAATAAGGGTAGATTTAAGAGTCCGTCGTTATTTGGTTTTTTTTTTAGATATTTATCAAATTTAATGGTGGATCTTTATTTAATCTAGGTGGGACATCCATTTCATGTTCGAAGTGAATATCCCAAACGATAGATATGGATTTCGGCAAGTATATCCCAATAAAGGTTAATTCTATAGGCTATCATGATTAAATTTGATGGTTCTCCTTTTCATGTTTATATTACATTATATTATATAGTCTAAACTATAAAGCTATTGTTTAGTGCTAGAAATGTATAGTACCTACTGTTGTAAGTGTTGCGTGTGTGATATAATTTTAATTTTATTTGTAACCTTGGAAAGACACTTATACTTTTTTGTAGCATAATTAAAATTTGCCCGAGTTCCTCTAAAACATCTAAACTGGCTCGATATTATAGGTAGTAAATGTGATCGCAATTATCGATTAACTTTCAACACCTCTCTAATTAGCTACTTCATTTCCAATTAGATACCTAGGAGCTCCCAAGTCGTTGTCGAGTCCCAGCTCCACGACTACGGACCAAGGAACGACCTGGGCGACCAAGCGCAGGGCACGCCGCAATAGCGGCGGTAAAGCCCATCATGTAGGATTGGCTAGAGAGGCGACACGGAAGCCTCTCGTACCGACTGACGCAGGTGATCTCCGGTAAGGGGAACTTCGGGGACCACCTGCATCGGATCAGGAAGGAGCCAACGCCTGAGTGTCATCACTGCGACGCGAGCGAGGACTCAGGGCTACAAACGCTGGCGGACTGCCCGGCGTGGGAGGCGCCGAGGCGTGACCTCGTGGCAGACATCGGGGTGGGAGTCCTCTCGCTCGGCAGCATGATTGCGACAATGGTGCGGAGCTCGAGTGCGTGGGCCGCCGCCACCTCCTTCTGCGAGCATGTAATGCTCGCGAAGGAGATGGCGGAGCGCGCCCAGGAGCGATTTAGAACTCTCCCGGCCTGCCGAGCCCGCAACATGCTCGCCGCGCGCTGCAGGCGACTCAGGCGCCGGAGGTCGCTTAACGACCTTCATTCTCCATGAGCGCAGGCCTGGGGGTGGCAGGTGAGGCCGCCTGTCACCCCAGCAGAAGCAGGCCGGGACGGCGAGGCGACTAGCGCCCCTCCCCCAAACCGGGGCAAGATGGGGACACCGTGTTTCCCAAACCCGAGGGGGCCATCTCGAAACCGGACGTGGCCCAGGGTCAGTCGGGGTGCGAGGAATATGCTCTATGGGCAACCTTACACCCCGGCGTTTTAAGACCCGAGATGGCGTGCGGTTTTAGTCGCTTCAAGCCCGACCTAACCGCCCCCGCTAGCCGGCGGGGGTATCCGAAGGGATTTCCGCACGAAAAAAAAAGGAGGTACCTAGGAGCTAAACATATTTTCAGAATATAAATAAAACCTAGTACTCGTATGTTCTTGGAAAAGAAATGTTAACTTTACTTTTTAGAATTTAGGTTTTATTTTTGTAAAAAAGTATACATCATAAATTTTGCACATGATTATATTTTCTTGCAAACACTATTTTTATCCTTGCAAGGTCATCTGGCATACAGCCATCTGCAAAAATTATTATTCTAGTTCCCGAATTTGTAGTGCTGGCATAATGTTCTATAGCTGGTCCCTTTACTTTGTATTAAAATTCAGTCGTAGTCACTTTTAGGGCTTATTTAGTAACCTAATTCTCTAATAATATATAACTACATCAAACCAATATATATCTGAATTGATCAATATATTACTTACTCTGTGCGCAGGCTGAGAAATATTTCTGCTGATCAAATAAAGCTTTTCATTACAAATAACAGTACACTAGCAAATTTATTTTCTTCTAGAACAACTTGAATACATTACTATCTAATACGCGTGATCTCTGTTCAATGACCTTATTAAAATAGCATTGTATATTATCAAAGGAAGGGGTCTGAACAATGGCCCGTTCGGTGCCGCTTCATTTGATAGTCTTACCTAGCGCGGCAGTAATGGACGCCGGAAATGGTCCCTCAGCTGCGCATACGCCACTTCCGGTCAGATGCGTGCATGGTCGTGGTGATATGATTTATTTTAAAATTAGAATTAGAATGTAAATATTAAACAGAAGTGAGCTCCTGCTGCCAAATTTGGAGTGTAAACAAACTTTTCAGAGAACGAAGAATGATTCAACTTTTTTTTCGTTATCTAATTTAAGCTCTTCACAGAAAGTGCTGAGTGCTGACTTTGAATAATCATCACGTATTTTTATTATCACATAGAATACTGGACCAAAACGCGACGAGCTTCCACATTCTATGACGACTTGGTGTCCCTCAAGGTTTTATTTTATTTATAATTTTTATACAATTGTAAGTAGTGTTCATTCAGGTAACTATTATTATTAAACTATTTAATGTAGGTATTTAATATATTTTAAGTAGGTACATTTAATTTACTCCGATTTACGACACCAGCAGTGCAATATCATCATATCATCATATATTATGAGTTTCTGATGCTGTCCGACAAAACGTCTAATACCACGCTGAACAGAAGGAGACAAAGGACGTATCCTTGGTATACCCCGACGGCAATGGGGAAGGATTTCGTTTCGCCAACAGCGGCCTGAACTGCTGAATCGTAATCGTGGTATATTTCTCGGAACCTCTTTGGACCGCAATACCCACCACGCAACACATTCGAAAGCCTTCTGTATGTCTAAAAATAAGCAATGCAGAGGCGTATTCTCCTTAAGCCAAAAATCGGATCCATGGCTCCGTGACCAGGGCGAAACCCATATTGACACTCCAAGAGTGTACACTCCTTTCGTATCCAGAAGTCAATTATCCATATCATAAAACCTTAATACCGTGGTATAAGATCTGCCTCAATCCTGCACCGACCCCTTGCCTTTCAAGACTGGAGTAATGAAACTCAGCCTCCATTGGATTGAGATCTTACTTGGGATCTGAAAGTAAACTTAAGTATTTACAGGAACTATATACAATCCAGGTACTTAGGTAGATAGGGTGCCTCTGCTATGTATCTCCATACTCGTAGTGGATACTGGGCATTGATTGGTTGGGGACCTCCACGCGTTGCACCCTGGGCAACGGAGACGGCAGCGCCTCTCTCCTGCCTGCCTGACGCGGCCGCCTACGGCCAACTCCGACCGAGGCGAGTACGGCCCTGTTGAGGGCTGTTCGGAAGCTTTCCACGTGTCCCTCTGATTAGCAGATGGCATAGTGGAGAGCAAGTAAGGGGGCCATCTCGAAACCGGAGATGGCCCAGGGTCAGTCGGGGTGCGAGGGATATGCTCTATGGGTAACCTTACACCCCGGCGTCTTAAGACCCGAGTCGGCGTGCGGTTTTAGTCGGTGCAAGCCCGACATAACCGCCCCCGCTGGGCGGCGGGGGGGTATCCGAAGGGATTTCCGCACGAAAAAAGAAAAAAAATGGTACTTAGGTAGATTAAATAGGTATCTATACGGCGCGGCGTTGTTTTTGGATTATTTTCTGTTATTTAAATATTTATTCAAATCATCTTTCTTCAAATTCTTACTTGTTATTTGATTACTTACAAAAGAAATGTATGGTGTTGTCAGAAATAAATATTTAATAACACTGGTTTTTACTTCAATTTACATTAGATATTTTAGATCAATACCTAACATAAAATGCGTAATCAGAATCACCTATGTGCTCAATAAAAGTAAAAATCTATTTTGTATATTATAATCAATATTTTTTTTCCACAATTATCAAAAGAAAATGTAAGAAAGTATACATACAGTAGTTACCTATATTTTTAATTTTAATTGTGTTCATTATAATTTTTTCAGTAGACGGCTGTTTTCGATTTCTCAAAATTCTCGTTTTTGCACATAGGAGGTCTTAAAGTCGGTGCAATTAAGTATAAAAATCAATACTTCGATAGCTAACTTTGTGTCCATATGGTTCGCTCCAGGTATCGTGGATACAACAATACGGATTTTCACTGTTAGCGAATGTACCTATCATTCAACTAAACCTAAACAAACTCTTCCTCAATGCTATGTAATTTGAAACTTTATGTGTTTGCGATAGGGTCTAAACGATCACATCGGATAACTTGTTGTTGCATAGCAAGTCTCGACAATGGTCTTTGGAGAAACTAAATGCCATTGAAATTTGCATAATAGCTTACCTGCAGGTACGTTCCTGGGGACATTTTGAAATGATATTATGTAGTAACGCTTAACCTACGTTAGTGCCTGCCTACGTCTATTTTAAGGGTTCAATTATTTAATCATCAACCAAGATTTAGAAGTCTAAAACATAATGTCGTATATAACATATTCGGGAAACACGAGTGTAAAGCCTTTCAGCGAAATCGAGTTTATTTTATCTAACACCTCCATGACAAGAATAATCCAATCAATTGTCTTTTATTAGTCCCACATAGCACAGAGCGGAATTGTGCCCTGCGAAGCAAGAATATTCCTTATTATTGTGTAAGTAGCCCCTACGTGACTAGGGTTGCTACACATTTTCTATTATAGACTGTTGTACTGTAATAGCTGAACAAGCTCATTACTATATCGTTTATTCAAAGGTATTAATTTTCATTCTGTATGCTTTAAGCCAAAACACTAATGTAGGTATTACAATGTGTTATAACATTTAAAGCAGTTCTTCAGTCATATCATAAAAAAACACAATCATTAGACGCCGATGAGAGAAATAAATATACTCCTAATACTGTCTTCTACTTATTTCTGTAGTGTGTTTTTTTCGTATTTGGTAATTTTTGCGGATAAATTGTTCAATTTATCTAGAGTCGTACAACGCCACTTTGAGTTTAACAAGAATTGAAAAATAAAACAAGAAACAGAACGATAAAGTGTAAAAATGTAAGCATGTTCTGAAATTGCCTTAGGTCAGGCAACTATCCAAATAACGCCAGCGCCACATGTGGATACAATAAAAAAACAACAAATTGGTAACAACAACAATTTACATTTATTAAAATAGTAAAGAAATAAGGAGAAAACACTTGAAAGATTAAGGTGTGAAACATTTCATTCAAACACATCTGTTAAGTAATGTATAAGTCATGTTTTTGCAGTTATTATAATCTTTATTTGAGTGCTAGTTTACGATCGAGT
The DNA here is from genome assembly GCA_946251805.1 of Cybosia mesomella. Taxonomy (NCBI): domain Eukaryota; kingdom Metazoa; phylum Arthropoda; class Insecta; order Lepidoptera; family Erebidae; genus Cybosia; species Cybosia mesomella. The sequence continues at coordinate 23,442,037 of OX276401.1, forward strand.
GCAATCACGCATTTCAGCCTCACAGCACACACACGCCCATGATAACGGTTATTTAGTTCCACATTATACGTACTTCGTTTTTACGAATTTACTATGTTGCGTATGTCTACAATACACTTGGAGTCCCTAGCAGTTTAACTTTCCCTGGTATCTGCTGAATATTTTACCCGATATTTTCGTGGGTTACTGCTGTTGATACTGGTGTAATCAATGCTGTTATGGGAGTATGGTTGTCGGGTTACTTCCAAACCAGAAATGGCATCAAAAACAATTTAGATTTTTTAATGAATCTAAAAAACTCTTTTAGCCGACTTAAACTTCATGATTCTGTTATGTCCGCTGATTATTAAAACAAAACTGCGTTAAAAGATTTTTATCCAGATATAGTTTATATTGTAAAAACAATAGGTGAACTACCGTACCGTGTCGCAATACACATGTATAGATCCTTTGCACAATTCGAACATAATCTACGAGACTTAAGCATGGCAAATATATTCGTAAAACTGAAATGAAATGTCCTATCCTATCAACTATACACCCTTCTTAGAAGATGCTGTAGTCATTATAATAATATTACATTTAAAGGCATTCGAAACGATTTTAAACTCAAGCTGAAAACTCTCACCGTTTTCCTATTTAACAAGATTGCGCTTGGTCGGAGCGTCGTCGTGTCGATCAAGCCCCTCAAACCGAATATCAATATTCACTACACGAACGGTAATCACTAACGGTCACTGAGACATACTTAGTTGCATTAATGTCTTTCCGTTGACATAATGAAGTCAAATAATTTTTTGGTCGTTCTATTGGGGATTAACTACGTTCACATTCTATATGGTTACTTCTTAAAGATAGGGTCCATCATAAATAAGACCTTGTTATCCTTGAAATCAGCCAAGTCGTGGATTCCGCTGACCGAATTCCGATTCTCAGCGCATAGCAGACTGCAGTGCACTGAATTAAAAAAATAACGTAGTAGTACACGTCTTGTTTCTCTTGCTAGAGGCGCTCATGGCCAGTTAAATATTTTGATTTTGGTTGTACTATTTACATAAGTTGGCTTGCAAGCCAACCAAAATCTAGTACAACTATCAGTCTAATAATAACAAATACTTGTTGTTCTCTACTCGTGTGGGGATCAAACCCAATACATTTGTACATACCAGTATTTATGAGGAACTCCAATTCATTCTGTATATTTTCCTTCAAAGGTTAAACCTGTGCTTTTATACCAATTGATAGATTCAGTTCAACATTTGCTTGCTGTACAATAGATAAGCTTTGCGAGCAGTGGGAGTCTCTACGTGGGTGAGGATAACTATGCCAAGGATGCCGGGAACCAGCGAAATATCTCACATTTATAATTAGTTATGACGACATCGTTTGGCTTATTTCAATTTTATATCTCTTGCAAATTCATGGGTCTCTATTTTGACAGTTCAGAGAAACTACATAGGTACATGTATCGCTAGATCATGTAGGAGAGTAATTCTCATTTGTGCATACATAATATACTTGATAATATCAGTATTAATACTACTACAGAACACAGCTCACTATTGAATAAATCGTAATATAAATTAAAAGACGAAAGACATTCACAGCATAATTTGATATTAATCTCCAAGTAGATACTCATAATTGGAATCCGTCAAGCATGTTCTTGCATCAATTTGACAACTCCTATGGCACATTGATGTTATCTGTCTACGATTCATCAAATTTATTGTGAAAAGTGAACAGAAAATGATGATGAAATAGCTTATTATCTAACGAGATTACTTACAACGTGTTATACGAGCGCGCCTGACAAAAACATGAACGTAAAACGGAAAGTAGTGCGAATGAACGCGTGCGAATACTAAACATATTGTGTGCAGACGACGCGACGGTAGCTACAGTCCGAGATATAAACTCACCATTAAATATTGCCGTACGTACACCATTCTGCGTTGTAATTGTTAGTTATCTGCACTATTATAAAATTGAAAATTAGTTATTTATTGAAGTTTTTTTCAATATACCCAATGTACGTACAGAACATTGGAGATATTTAGAAAAAAACTTAGATTATGTTAAATGAACCAATCTGAACAAAAATAATTTTTTTTTGGAATTCTTGTCTGTTTGTTCGCCATGGACGCAAAAACGACTGAAAGGATTTTTATGCGGTTTTTTTTTTGGAAAGGTCTTGGTCAGACTTAAAATCTGCCGTATGTTTGATTACAATTGGTGTAGTCGAACTGGAGATATGACCAAAAAACAATAACCGACCTTCGCACGGACGGAGCCGCGGGCATCAGCTAGTAATTTATATTTGTGTGCGTTATCTCATAAACTCATTGCGTATTCAAGTCATCGTGTACTCGTTTCAGCGCCGATGTAATTTCATTAAATACATCGGCTTCCGTTTGTTTTCGTGTAACTTTTTTCTTATCGAGAGACCTTCATTCGTTTCCTTCGTTTTGGTGTTGCTGCTGTATAATTTCACGAAAGTGTACAATAAAACTCCATTAGATTAGGGACCAAATGAATATTCTAAACGCGTCCAAGCACTTGCAAACTAACGACTCTATTGAAATTACTGATCTAACTCAAAAGACAAGGCTTAAAATACAATACCACTAATCATAGATTTGCGATCTCATGTGAACATTTTGAAATCCTACCTTTTGTGCTATCTGTAATATTCCAGCAACGGCGTCGTCGTTTAAAACATTTCTTCTGAGAAAATTCACGGAATTACTAAATACAGGCTCAGCATGGGGACCTACACAGTTAATCTGGGGCGAATACGTCAATGTAAAAACAATTATGAATTGTTTCAGTTTATAGTTTTTAGGTCGCAAAGATCAGCGTGTAGTGTGAACTTGTTATATGTGGGACAAATCTTAGATCTAACAGATATACAGTAGTAGGTAATTATCATGATTACACGTATAATTACAGCGTGAGATGATATTTATGTGACGAACCAGGAACTTTTGTCTTGCACATAATGCTAAGTAGCAGAATATTGGTTTGTTACAGTTAAGTATACCATACATTATGTAAGTAGTATTCACTAAAACCATAGTTAGGTACTTTTCTTGTCTGAAAATTACTAAGAATTCATTGAGAAGGCTTATTTTGTTTATAATTAATTACATCAACAAACCGGTCGTTGATATTATCTGGTTTAAATATTTTGTTTCGTTTTGTGTTTTATAAAGAGGTACTTACTTACCTAAGTTTAAAGTTGGAATAACGCAACATTGCTAAGTTACTGAAAATAATTTATCTATGTTCGTTGAAGCAAAGTACTAACTTTCATATACATTTTAAGAATGTTAAATACTCGCTCATTCAAGATACCTACCCCATAATTGGTTATGTTCAATTCACCAACTTCTTAATTGTGGCCATTTGAATTGTTTGTTTTACGCACTTCATTTTTAATTCAAATTTCTATCATCTGTCAGACAGTTTACGATTAGTTGGAGTCCATATTTAGACGTGTGTCAGTGTCATGTTGCGATCAGCATAGTCAGATTCTTTTGATCATTGGCGTCTTCGCCATTAATAATTTTATAAACATTTATTATATTTTACTAGAGATTGGCGAAATTGCGGTGATTCTACTGCAGAAGCCATTAACTAAAAGAAGAAGAAGAAGATGATGTGATCATTTTAAATAGCAGGCTTATATGTAAAGCAATGACATCCTTATCTGCTACTTTGACACATAAACGAAAAACGGCATTTGAACTTCTATAACATTCCAAAATTAATTCTAATACTTTAATTAATGTTTTATACACAATTTTAGTTAATTTAATTCAGCATTAATGAGCTACCCGCCGTCGTATTAGTATTGTGCGGAAACACAAATTATATATTACGATGATTAAGATCTAAATACCTTTTTTTTTCGTGCGGAAATCCCTTCGGATACCCCCCCCCCCGCCGGTTAGCGGGCGCGGTTATGTCGGACTTGAACCGACTAAAACCGCACGCCGTACATCCGAAAGTCAGTTACGATACGCAATGTCAAAATGAAAATTTGACTGAAACAAAACTGAACCAAGATCGTGCCTTGAAAAACACCGTCGTATTAAATCTTTGTACTGTCTTGTCTTATTAAATTTCAAATTTAATGGGACCCTATTCCACCACTACAACCTATGTAGGATACACAATTCCACCATGCTTACATCATATCTCAAGGGTTTAGCAGCATTTTCGTTGAAAGCTCCCAGATGGCTTATTTGTTTCCGACACCTCCAACAAATATCATTATATTTTAGCCAATGTATACAAAAACTACCTTCCTCGAGAACCACTCTATCCATTAGTGAAAATATAATCAAAATCAGTGCAATAATTTTTGAGTTTATCGCGAACAGACAGACAGAAGCAGAGGAAGACTTTGTTTTATAATATTTAATGATAGTGATATATACAAGAATTGTTCATTTAAAGGTATTAGATTATGTGTAAAGAAATTAGTGATATTTTAAGTCTAATTTTATAAACACAACAGTGTTTCATATATGCGGTCAATAAAAACTAACATGGGTGCCATTTTTACAACAAAACCAAAACCGTTATGAACAAAAGTAGAAATATTTTGTATTGGGTTATCAAAGTACTTTAAAGTATATACAATAATGGCACCCTCAGTAACCTCCCCTAAGAGTAATCCTAAAGTAATTTAGTATGGGGGAATACCAAACATGTAAAAAAATGTATGAGAACATTAACATAATGGTTTACACTCACGCGATGGCGAACATTATATATAAATATAGTAATGTAAAATACAAATGAAAACTTCGAACGTTTTAGATATCTAAAGTTGTCATATAGTATAAAAAATGGAAACTGTTAATTATGAAAACGATAATATCCTATTTACATCATACAATATGTAATAGTTAGTATGTTTGTTATTCAATCAGGCAAAAACAACTGAAAGGATTTCTACAAAATTTGGCAGATAGTTTGGTATTTGGCAGATCTAAATTAACACATATGATTCTTGTTAATCTTGAAAATGTACTTTTCTTTTCACTCCGGACCCAAGTTTGAAGATCATACAGATAAAGAATATCATATAAATGAAGATAGATTTAAATTATATAATATTAAATCGTCATCATCATCATCGCGTTAGTCTCGGTCGCTTCCGAGGCTCTTACCTCGGAGTGCGGGTCCACCTGCTGGCTGTTACTCCTCCACTTCACATGGTTGTTTGCATCCATGGTAGTGAGACCCAATAGTTGATATAGTAGAACATCATTATCTTCTACGTCAAGCCAGCGCCTTGAGTCTACCCCTCCTACCGGGGTACGGCAGAGGTAGCAGACAATATAATATTAAATATAACCTAAATTGTTGTCTCTGCCTACCCCGAAGGATAAAAGGCGTGAGTATATGTATGTATATATGTATAATCTAAAATCAATAAGCTATCATCAGTAACATTTGTACAGATAATTACTAATTCCATTTGACTTAACAGGACCACGATAAATTCTATAATCGAAACAAAATTCATAAAACTTAAGAAGGGTCATGTATCTGATAAATCCATCTCTTCGTAGAGATTGACACTCAAACCATACTCTGACACATAAATTGAGGTGGCTGTCATGCAACATTGACGAAAACAAACCAATTATATACAGTTGTTTTTATAGAGTTGTAGAATATAGTAAAGGCCAAAAATCAATTGTCAATTCTAGCTCATTAGACGTGAATTTGACAACAATTGATGCCATCATATCAGTTGCGGACATTTTTAGACTTTACTGGTTTGGACACGACATGTAAAATTTAAATTAGGATCTAACTATAACAGTAAAAACCATTGCAACGGCAAGGCGAATACACAAAAGTAATAAAATTATCACTGTATTTCAATACAAGCAATAGATTTTAAAAATTTCGGTCTTTGTAGCGAGTGGATCATTGGTTGTTAAAATTGGGACCTCGACTGCCAAGTCACATCCATTTCTTTTTATTTACAGTTAGAACCGAATGAAGTATGAAGTAAAGAAGTAGGATGACGCATTATTATTATTGAAGAGGTGGCTGAAGAGAATGACATAGAAACGATGAAACAAGAGCGGTTATAATTTTTACCGTTCTTTTACAATTCTTTATGATTTAAAAAATTTACCCAATTGTAATTTTTTTTAACAACAAATTAAGAAAAAGAACTAAAAACAAATTATTGTGGTTACAAGTGATACATTTTTAGAATCCTAAGCAAGAACGATTGCAATGCAAATTAAACAATAGGTTTCTGGGTACCTAGTGATTCTGGGTGGTGTCATTCAACATGAAGACTTATAAATTTACTCTTCGGCAACGTCGCGTTCTTCAAGTTATTTTGGATACTACGAAAAACTTGTCTTATTTCCACTGCTGTAGCGTTCTACTTACTAGAGAAAAACTTTTCTGTATTAAGTACTAAAGTACTTCCAAGCACTGACAGACTAGATAATTGATCAAATATTCTTGACTTTTTATAAAGTTTGATGGTATCAGCAGGATACAGGGAAACGTATATTTTATTTAAGTCATGCTTAGCACCATCGGAAAATAAATACTTCATCCTACCACAAATACGCACAAGGATAACATAGGCAAATTAGTCACAAATTGGTTTAATTGTCTGCGTATTAATTAACACAAATAACAAAACGTAATATCACCAGAATTGGTACCCAAGACGACAGAACTGGTATCATCAAAAGTAGTATTTATATTTAACATTTAGTGGAATAAATAAATAAATATGAATCCCATACATTCTCATAAAATCACCATTATCATCGTCTTAGCGGTGCTTGCGGTTGTATCCGAGGCTTTTATCTCAGTGCCCGGGGTCCGCTTACTCCTCCACCTTTTGGTTTTACTTTAATGACTTTGTAGGTGTATCGGCCTGCAGGTGCGGTTGCCCTGGGCTCCAAAAGCTCTTGGAGTGGCCCCCAAGAACATCTATTTTTGTATGATAGCTTCTATTAAATTGATCCCATCTCTGTGCCTACTTATTCCTCGTACCTACATCCGTACCTTAAACTTAGTAAACTTTTTAAGCAACCTCTATCGAACGAACTTTCAGCCGCAACGTTACCTATCGAGTTAGCTATGTTGTGTTGCAATACTTGCAATGTCTATTACGTTTTTTGCACTAACAAACTTTTTTAAGCTTGCGCACAATGATATGTAATAATCTCCGTATATTTTAAAATCAATTAAAACCATTCTTGTTTATTTTGAAATTTATAAAAGAAGATAGAACATTTTCACACTATATTTTTGCAATATTATATTGTAGCATCACAATAAAATCATTCATCAGGCTCTGTATACCTATGGAGCATTTGCAAAGGAATAACTTTTGTAAAAATGGTTTCAATAGGTCAAATCTTCTAGGTAACTGAATTAACACTTAGTCTAAAGAAATGGACCATTAAGACGCCTGCAATGCAGTCAGTCTTTACTTTACAAGTAATCTTTTCACATGAAGACATAAATATAGATAATTGCCCACTTTTACCCTGTGTATAGCCAAACTTTTCCCCAAAATCATATTTTGTTGGCAAGTAACAAATTGTTATTTGCCACGGTTGTTTGAGCCGAATTAAAAGGTATGAGATCGCATTGTTCTGTCAATCGTTCACCAAGTTGAATATAACAGGTGATTTTTTACTCCAATGAGAATATTTGAGCCCTTTGTCTGTAGGTACTTTGAAAGCGCCCAGTAGTATAATGTTTCGCCACTTTGATTAAAGTTTTTATTACTTATTCTTATTATGTAGGTTATATAAGTACATCTGACGAATTGAATTTAAAAAAATCCAGTTTGTATCTTTTTAATATTAATCTCATCGCATTGTTAAACGTTATTGATATAGTATTGAATGCGATATGTTTAGATAACTTTATAAAACATCGGCGAACTTATGGGATATTCCACCACTAAATTTATGTAATAATATTAATAAGAGTGATTTCAGAGTTAAATTCAGCGTTCAACTTGGAAGCCTATCTCATAAAACTTCTCCCTAATTTTAAACTCCCCACTGGGTTCGCCATAGGATCAAATGTTGCCATAACTTCGATTAAAGTTTGAATTAAATCACTATTGTTCTTTTAATTAACATCCAGAAATAGAAAATAGTACAATGTCTTCAGATTAAATGATTATTTCACAGTTTCTGTTATCCGTTAAATAAACCCCGCAATGATATCCAATTCAAACTTCCTACCACGAATTTCACACGGCGTGAACAATAGCCTCAATTTCGATTTTGTATTCTAATAAATAACTCTTTACTTTGTTATTTTTTAATTCAGCTTAGTAGCATTTCTTACAACGTACAGCATTTTGTAATCTCTCTCTATAACGCCATCAGTTTATTACCTTGCATACTTAACCAAACCAGTGTTTATAAAATGAATCGTTGCATAATGATAGATTATATGTAATAGATTTTTCTATATACTTTCAGAATGATCGATTATATCAAAGATTCATTACATTTACATCCCGATTTCAAATAGATAATTCAATTAGGGCAATCAAATGGGCATTAAGTAGAATATGTTGTGGTTCCATGATTGCACCTTGCAAAAGATAGTTACATCTACGAGTGGGACCCCTACTTAACACCTTCATGTTTTTCTACCGTATTCATCTCACTTTCAGTATCAACAACTTTCATTAATTAAGTTACTACTTTAGAATACTAAGTTTTTATATATTGTTTTAATTTTATGAATTCAATAATTTCCTTATCGCTATCATCAGAACGTGTAGTGTCAGTAGGTATTCAGTAAACACAATTTAAAAAATAATTGAAATGAGATGGGAATAATTTTGCAATAAATAATCTTGAATGAGTTTCGTTGCGTTGAACTGTTTTCCATCTGGCAGAGCTAAGTGTAATCATGATGGCTTCTCGCCCGTAAAATTACGAGATTCAACCAGACTGGGGGAGCTTATGAAAGGGGTTATTGCCTCGGAACTATCTATCAGACGATGTGCATATATGTGCAGGGAGCGAATAAAGTTTATTTGTATGGTGCGGCGGCTTGGGCCGGCTGATAATCATGTCGTGTCAATGGGTGGGGCGCGTCGGCCGAGTGCTCGCCGCCGCGCGCCGGTTAGTGCCCAATGCGACACAGTGTTAACATCACGTACTTGTGCGTCTCTTTAAAAGTTTCGTCTGTTAAACTACGATACCGTTTACTTGATTTAACAAACTGAAAGAAAACATTGGAATCTGTTACAAAAATTATTCTCTACCCGTCCTTCTCAAAAGGATGTCAGTGCAACCGTCGAAAATTTTGAATCGACTTCGGCGGAGTCTCCTTTTACCCGATATTTTAATTCTTGTTTACGATAACAATTAGAGGACTAAGTGTTAACTTTGACCTGGTGATCAAACTAGTATTAGTTTTTTGTGATAGGAGTGAAGTCGTGTATGAGAAAGATGTGACATACTGTGGTATGAATGTTACGTGAATACAGTGCAATTCCATAATTGCATTAGACGGAATAGTCAAGTGCTGTCTCCAATCAAGTGTGCCATTACAATTCTAGCTTTATAAGGAACGAAATTATTCTAATCGTCTTTGAAAGTCAAATTAGTTTGGTTATGAAATAGTGTTTAATTTAAAAGTGTTAAATTAGTGTGCAATATTAAAATATATCCAAAGATAAGAAACCGAATTTTAAATGTTTAAATCGGGCTTGTTCAATCGGTCTAAAGGCACGATGGGTGAACCGGTTGAAGTTGAAGATAGTCTTGAACTGGAGTATGATATGTGGGACGGTCAGTTCGACTTCGTGGGCCCACAAGGGCCGCCGCCGGAGTCTAGGCTCAGAATTACTTCTGACGCTAGTCTCACAGAGGACTTGTTTACTGGTGGGCCGCTGACTCCTCATTTAACCAATGGGTTGAATGGTGGGAAGAAAACAGCAGCCCATCTGTGGTGTGACAATCTATCTGATCAAGTGAGCATTATCTAACTTTACATACCGATATATTAAGTGCAAGAGGCATAAGACGTAAAGTATAATCAAAGCAAAATCCTACGTATCGACGCTATTTTGTCCAGTGATCTGGTCGATACGGACGATTTTGCTTTGATTATGTCTTACGCTTTATGCCTCTTCTATAAATTCACTCCTTAGGTTTAAATGTATGTTGATGTGCATTTGGTCCCCATCCCGTTATATTAAGCGTATTAAAATATTATCTTATTGAAATTGTATTTATTTCCATCGTCAATTTACATTGGGAATGAAACAATTCTAATGACTAATGAGACACAATTACATAGATATTTACGCTTGTTTTTTCCTGGCATCGAATTGATTGACGCAGTAACAAATTACTCATCGTTGTTTTCTATTTAAGTTATATTCTGTACCTAATTCATACATTTATATCTACCACCAACACCATAATATCTAGATTGAATTTACTTACCAAATAATTCAATTTATAAATTCTGATAACATAAATACCTACAGTTACCTACAAAATTAGCTTAAATAATGTCTATATAATTCTAATTCATCGATCACCCTCTTAAAACTTTTAAACAAAACATGAAATACAAATATTAACTTTGTCGTCTGGGGATATTAAAACTACTTTTACATCAATTAATGATACCTATGTTCAGGACAAGTGCCTGAATGTTTAGAGATAGCAACCTTGCTTTGCATTAAGTGTAATTATTTCTAGTGCGGCGCTGCCACATCGTAGGTAGATTAATTAATTAATTTGTTAATCTTTTTCACTTGCCTTTGATCTGAGCTAAAGAAAGCATTATACACAGTACAACTCCAATCGCTGCATTTTTATTTTATTAAAATTTGGAGTCTAATCCTATACATGGTCCTTACCGAACCGGATTATCTATAATTATCGAGGATTAGCAGCTACTCCTGGAAATCGAAGATCGAAATGATCTCGCGTCGGAAGATATAAGCGGCCAGTGAAGAGTACGTTAACTACGGTGTTAAGTTTTAATTTTGTAAATATCGTCTCCCAGCACTCAATCAGGGATTAATTAGCCTTCATTAAGGATAATCCAAGGTTAGTAAAGAGTTTTACCTGTGTTTAATTATTGTATTAAGTATCAATTCCGCATAGTCATTGTGAACAGAAAAAATCGGATTAGTGTCATAGTCACATTTATTTGGCCACAATTACAATATTTTATACTTATATTAGTATAGTAGTCAGTTTGTGCTACATTATTTATTGTATTTAGCCTGATAATCCCGTAAAATCTGTTGCAAAGTCGTTATCTACAAATAAGTAGGTAGTAGGTAGGTACTTGATAGAATATTCTATGAATGTTAGATATTGTCTTAGAACTTAGTTACTTATTTCAATCGTGTTTGTGTATAATTACTTAATTTATTTTGCTATTAATTAATTTATTTATTATATAAATTCCAGGTCGATTAATACTCGCTACCCAGCATGACCGAGGAACAAGATTTATTAATTAGGAAGCGAGGAGCTTATAAGGGTATTTTAACAGTCTTCATTAGATACCTTGATACGCTTAATGACAAAAAGTTGAGCAGCCCTGACGTCACAGAGTTACGGCAGCGCATAGGCAAGATCGAGTCAATGTACGACAATTACAATGAGGTACAGTTTCGTCTGGAATGTATTGTTGATGATCCCACTAGTCAGTTTTTAAATCGTTCTGAATTTGAGTCGCTTTTTCATCAATCCTTGGCTAGGGCACAGGAAATGGTGAACGAGTATAACAAAGATAGTGATTCAGTGTTCAATAGTGTAAAAACCACCAGTGTCTGTAACAATCAGCCTGTTAAACTACCTACTATTGCGCTACCCAAGTTCAATGGATCATATAATAATTGGTTGGGATTTCACGACACTTTTACCAGCCTCATTCATTCAAATGATAGCATTGATGAAATTAATAAATTTCATTATTTGAGAGCATCCCTGGAAGGAACCGCTGCTGCCGTCATACAGTCGATTGTGTTTTCTGCTAGGAATTACTCAGTGGCGTGGCAGTTACTTTGTGACCGATTTAACAACAAAGATTTATTAATACAAAATCATATAGCAGCGTTATGTAATATTCAAACTATTACTAAGGAATGTTCTTCTTCTTTAACTGGCCTAATCGATGAAATAAATAAAAATGTACGGGCCTTAGAATCCTTAGGTGAGCCTGTTAAGCACTGGGATAGTTTGTTGATTTACATCATAACTCAAAAGTTAGATCACAGAACTTCTCGTGAGTTTAAGGAGCACAAAAGTCGATTAGGCAAAGACAGCAGAATAACGTTAGACTTATTTCTAGAATTCCTGCGTACGCGAGCTAATTTAGTTGAGTCATGGGAGTTGGAGCGACGTCACGCCTCTCGTGCTAGTCAACTTCAAATTGTTAAATCAAGTGCAACAAATAAGTCACTGGTTACCACTCAAAGTTCTCTCACTTGTCACAATAGCAATGTCACAAAAAATAGTTCCGAATCTTCACCTAAACCGTGTCCGAAATGTAAGGATAGTCATAACTTAACTAACTGTCCACAGTTCCTTGCATTAGATGTTGATGCCCGGCTTAAGTTGTTACCTAGCTTCAAAGTGTGCTATAATTGTTTTCACGTAGGACATTTTGCCAACCAATGTAAGAAATCAGGTTGTAGGTTGTGTAAGCGCAGGCACAACATATTGGTACACACAGATTCCAAAAATACTACACTTAATTCCAATAATCTAAACTCTTCAGGTAATGATTTCGTATCGTGTCCGTCAACGTATTCGCAGTCTGCCATCACCGGTGAGAATAACGTCGCGCTATCCGCAAGCATTGCATCGTCTGGCGGGGAGTGCGGGGATAGCAAACCTACTAAACAATACGACGTGTTATTGTCCACCGCTTTAGTAAAAGTTTGTGATAATAACAAGCGTGAATATATGGTGCGGGCAGTGCTAGACAGTGGTAGCACCTCATGTTTTATGACGGAACGACTTTTTAATCGCTTAAAGTTACCAAGTAGCCAATTAGATGGGTCGATTCATGGTATAAATAATATAGCTTCTCGTGTAGGTAAATTATGTAATGTTCAAATAGCGTCACTTAATGATAATTATAGTACTAAGTTACTTTGTTTTATTTTGCCGTCGATTACGAGTGTAGTGCCCGCTCGTGAAGTTGATTTTTCGAAGCTTAAAATACCTACTAATATATGTTTAGCCGACCCTACGTTCTACAAGCCGTCTAACGTAGATATTTTAATTGGCGCTGATCTATTCTGGGACTTATTAGGTACACAAAGAGTACAGTTGGGCAGAGGAATGCCAGTTTTATGTGATACCAGGTTAGGTTGGATTGTCTCCGGTCCCATCGTTTATTATAATGATAAGAAAGTTAGAAATAATATTACATGTAACTTAACTCAAACTAGTTCTTGTAGTGATGGTGACTTTGAAAAGATTCGTTCTGACTTAACACGGTTTTGGAATATTGAGGAGGTCCCGGCGGATTCTTCAAGTTATTTGCCTGAAGAGAAGTTGTGTGAAGCACATTTTGTTAATTATACTACGCGGTTACCTAGTGGTAGGTTCTGTGTACGTATCCCTTTAAAACAGGATCCGTCTATTCTAGGAAATTCGTACAAAAGGGCTACGAATTGTTTATATTGCCTAGAACGTCGATTAAAGTCGAAACCCGATGTTAGTAAATTATATCACGAATTCATGACGGAATATGAGAAATTGGGTCATATGACAAAAAACAAGGATTTCGGCTGTACATCTCGTGGATATTTCATTCCTCACCACGGCGTACATCATGAGTCTAGCAGTACCACTAAGCTGCGTGTTGTTTTTAATGGCAGTTCTCCGACGTCATCGGGTATATCACTTAATGACATCCAGATGGTAGGTCCTACGGTTCAGGACGATTTGCTGTCCGTACTTCTTCGCTTTCGACAGCATAAATATGTACTATCAGCAGATGTGGAGAAGATGTACAGACAAATAGCCGTCCACCCTGCTGATAGGTACTTACAGCAAGTTCTATGGCGTAGTGATATTGCACCTACCAACTCTGTCAGTGTTTTTACACTTAACACCATTACATATGGATTAGCCAGTTCGCCTTTTCTTGCGACACGCTGCTTGAAGCAGATTGGCATTGAGTGTAAGGACGATAAAATTGCTGAAGTCATTAAGCATGATTTTTATGTCGACGACATGTTGACTGGAGGGGATGACCTGGATGAAATGATGGTTATCCGTTCAAAGGTCACTGATGAACTGGCATCAGCTTGTATGCCACTTAGAAAATTTAAGTCCAATGAACCTAAATTGATCCCTGGGGATTCTCAACCTTCACTAGACCTAAGCATGGGTTGTAGTCAACCTAATAAATTGTTGGGGCTAGATTGGTGTGCCACTACCGATGAACTGAGTTTTTTGAGTGGTTCATTGGTGCCATCTGATGGTAAAACAAAGCGTGAGGTACTCTCTGTGATCGCACGCATTTTTGACCCACTCGGTCTTTTGTCTCCCTTTGTAATAACTATGAAAATGTTATTACAGAGGATGTGGTTGGATAAATTACCATGGGACAAACCTTTAAGCCCCGAACTGCAACATAAATGGCAAATTATCGTGCAATCTTTGCCATTATTATATAACTATCGTATTCCACGAATTGTTGTTTGTGACTCGTTCAAGGTTTTTGAGCTTCATGTATTCACAGACGCGTCAGAACGCGCTTATGGGGCGTGCGTCTATGTTCGTAGCATCAATGCTGACGGTGAATGCATGGTTCGATTACTGATGTCTAAAAGTCGAGTAGCACCCTTGAAACCTACCACAATACCCAGATTAGAATTGTGTGGGGCATTATTAGGGGCGCGTATTTATGAAAAGGTTTCGAAGTCGCTTCGAGTTAACATCAGTCGTTCGTACTGTTGGACTGACTCCACCATAGTTTTGGGATGGTTGCAGATGCCACCTACTAAGCTCCAACCGTTTGCACGCAATCGTGTTGCTGAGATATTAGACAAAGCCGGTGTCTGCACATGGAGACACGTACCGACTGACCAAAACCCAGCAGACCTAATATCTCGAGGTATAGATATTAGTGGTCTGAAATATTTAGATCTTTGGTGGAGCGGTCCTACTTTCCTACAACAAGACCTGGCTGAATGGCCGTCTCAGTTCCAGTACCCAAGCACTGAGTTGTTACCTGAAACTCGACCTCAGGTTTCGCTGAACGCTGTTGTCACAGACAACACACTTCCTAGTGAATTTATACATTTTAATCGTTTTTCTAATTATTTAAAACTTGTGCGTTGCATGGCTTATGTACTTCGATTTGTTAAGCGTTGTAGGAAATTGCCTGTAAGCAGTACATTCTTGGGTCAAGATGAGTTGCAAGATGCTTTAAATATTATAATTGTTAAATCTCAAATGCAATCATTTCCTGAGTATAGTTTATTAGTTAAAAAACAAAATTTACCTGCGAAAAGCGCCCTTCTAAAATTTAACATTTATTTAGATCAGAATAATATTATTCGTGTAGGAGGACGCTTAGATAACTCTAACTTCTCGTATAATAAAAAACATCCGATATTATTACAGTCCACTCATGTATTTACGAAGTTGTTATTTGATTTCGAACACAAAAGGTTGTTGCATGCAGGCCCACAGTTACTACTTGCTGCGATTAGGGAGTCATATTGGCCGATAGGTGGCAGGAACCTAGCAAAGGCCTGCTATCACAAATGCATACGTTGCCATCGTCTCAAAGGTAGGGTGGTTACTCCCATAATGGGAAACCTACCGCAGCAGCGGCTCCTTCCAGGTGGATACCCCTTTGAAAACTGTGGGGTAGATTATGCTGGCCCGGTAATGTGTGCTACTCGGCAAGGCCGCGGAAGTAGGTTGGTAAAAGTGTATATATCCATATTCGTTTGCTTTGCCACTAAGGCAGTCCATTTAGAGTTAGTGAGTGACTTATCTAGCAACAAATATTTATTAGCACTGTATCGCTTTATTTCGCGACGAGGTAAACCCATCAACATATATTCCGATAACGGTACTTCATTTGTGGGAGCATACAACGAACTGTCGAAATTCCTTAAGTCTCATTGTGATTATTTAGCGGAAAAGGTTTCTAATGATGGTATTAAATTCCATTTTATTCCGGCATATGCACCTAATTTTGGTGGAATCTGGGAAGCGGGTGTGAAGTCGGCCAAATATCATTTACAACGAGTGCTGGGTACTTGTCATTTAACGTATGAAGAACTTAACACCACGTTAACCCAAATCGAGGCGGTGCTAAATTCTCGCCCCTTAACACCGCTGTCATCCGATCCAGCCGACTATACACCGCTCACTCCAGGACACTTTCTGGTGGGTCGTCCGTTGACTTCCATTCCACAGTCAAATTATCAGGACTACTCCGTTAGCCAATTGACACGGTTTCAGCGCATCGAGCAGCTTCGCCAACATTTTTGGACTCGGTGGAGTAAGGAGTACGTCGCTGAACTGCAGCAGAGAACGAAGTGGCGTTCCTCCAAGGAGGAATTGAAGCTGGACACGTTGGTAGTCATCAAAGATGATCATCTACCTCCTCTCAAGTGGCGGCTTGGGAGAATCGTTGCACTGCATCCCGGATCTGATGGCGTCGCTCGCGTTGCTGACATTCGGACATCTGCTGGAGTTCTACGAAGAGCCTTTAACCGAATTTGCCCATTAGTTAACGTAATATTCCAAAGTAAAATATTAAAATATTTGTTTGTAAATATTTTAGTTTTAATCAACTTTTGTTGTTTATCATACCAAAGATAAGCAATAATTATCATTGGAAAGTTAGAGGTCTATTCAAAGTGAGATAAAGCTATATTCAATATAACATAACATAACATAAACTCACGCCTATATCCCCGAAGGAGTAGGCAGAGGTGCTAGCACCCACATTTCGCCAGTTTATGTTTAGGTCCCAATGTAATATATATATACATATAAAATCGGATCATACAAAATATAGAAACGGAATAGGATATAATGATGCAAAAAAAAATGAATTCGGTTATCTCGTAGCTGATGCCTATCTGCCGTAAGCTACAAGCTTTCGATAAAGTAGAAGTATTTTCATTCTTCGCGTAGCATAACACAGGCATTGCTCGACCCTGGTCGTGCCATCGCGGCCTCTGATTTGTACACCAGAGTCACGCGACCATTTTTATTAACAAGAGGGATCGACCAAACTCGACATTATACAGGTACCGCGACAGAACCATCGATTGCCTGCAAAGCATAATTAAATTTTATCGATGTTGGCAATTTGCGTTCGTCACATGTCTTTGAATGTCAAGATAATCTAATGACCATTTGAAAGATAAAAACCTTAATTCGTAAATATTCACGCTTACATAAAGATAGAATACACCTCTAGAAGAAATTCAAATCATACTACTATTGAGCAAAATGAGACTGTAAAATTAAATGTTCTACCGTTCAAATCTAATAAAAGATATTTGCTAAAACGCTCATGTCCAAGAATACATATTAACAAACTTTTTTATGAAGTAGAGGCTGGCCAGCAAACAATGCTAAAATTTAATTTATTCCTACTCACTGTTGAGAAAGGCATTCTGCATGTGTTGCGAAGTCACAATGTTTAGTTTTAATTTACATAATGTGTTCTATTACATGTAATTAGGTACTCTAGGTATCATGAAGTTATGATAATACCGATGTTTTATAATGCTAGTGATATTCCTAAATATTTAAATTCCTTTACCAAAAAACCTAAGCTTTAGGCTATCATAACAAACGTACTATTGCTACTAGAAATAACTTAGGTTCAAGTTTGGAGTGGTTTAGAGAGTGAAAAACGACTTAATCACATTGTTGTTGCTATCCATGTCATGGCCGATGGCTGCCCAGGATACATAATGTAAGTAGAATGATAATTAGGTTCATTGTGTGCGTATATACTTTCTTCCATTATGAATAGTCCTGCTGAAAAATAATGACTTCAATTCTATTCATGTACGCCCTTTCCCTGTATTTTTCATGCTCGTAAATCTCAGAATGCAGTTAAGATACAAACCAATTTTAACAGTTCACGAGTAAAAACGGTTTCTCTGCATTACGTTTATTGATATTTAACCTAAAATATTTTAACGGTTCTATTTGCATCTCAGATTGAGATTTAATAAAGTTAATACACACGCATTACAAAAATGTAATATTAACTATTTGCTTAATATGGAAGTATTACTTTAGACTTCTCTAAAATTAATCGTATCTGAAACTGTTGTAAAAATTGTACGCTGATGTTATAACGCATGCAATAAAACGGCATGGTACTCTAGGTATGCAATCGTCTTATTCATAGTGTCTATTACTACTGATTTTACACTTCCTACCACTGATCAATAAGTGTATTCACTGATTTATAATCTGTTACTTGATCATCCTTTCCTATTTTCGTAAATTTTACAATATCAATATCCGTATCATGTTCCTATGGCAATGCCAAAAGAGGTGTGCAGAACTTTAAAACTTTTAGGTAATTAAAATAGTTTAAAGTTACCTTTTTTTTTTTTTTTATCGTGCGGAAATCCCTTCGGATACCCCCCCGCCGGCCAGCGGGGGCGGTTATGTCGGGCTTGCACCGACTAAAACCGCACGCCGTCTCGGGTCTTCAGACGCCGGGGTGTAAGGTTACCCATAGAGCATATCCCTCGCACCTCGACTGACCCTGGGCCATCTCACCACTAACAGCATCGCTCATCCTGTCTCCTCTGAAAGCAGAGGAGTACGGAGAGCGATGTGTTCCCGCCACGTTGGGTATTGGCCGACGATCAATGCCAACCCTATGAAGGGGTGAAGGGGAAGCCATTGACCGCCGCCCAGGGTGTACCGGCCGCTCCGATTCCGTTCCCCCCGGACTGCAGCGGGATCGGAATTGGAGTGACACTCGAGGAGGTTACCCAACACACACCCCAGTTTATAGTTACCTAAATATTATTTCACTAACAGACTATTTACACAGTTACGACTTGAATCGGCCATAGCTGGTAGGGTCGGCACCATGTAGTACATTAAGGCAGGTAATGAATAAAACAAATAGGACAGAGAGGGATATGCTTCATGGGCAACTTTACACCCTGGCGTGTGACGACCAGAGACGGCATGCGGTTTTAGTCAGTTCAAGCCCGACATAACCGCCCCCGCTGGCCGGTAGGTATCCGTGGGGATTGCCGCACGAAAAAAAAATGAAAGAGAGGGAAAATGCAATGGTCACAGCAGCTGACCGTTACCGATATCATGACAGTGTCGCACCGAGTGCATATCAAATATTATCGATTGGACAATACCCCCACCGCATACGACCTAATAATGAATGTAATTGTATTAGATATAAACAGAGCGTTAGGTCAACGGACGTTAACCTTTCATGTCTGCAATATTATAATTGTAACTGCATATTGATTGGCGGTATGATAATGGTAGTAATGTAAGAATTTCGCAAAGCATTCATCTCCCTACGGCTACATATGATTTAATTTAACCCACTCCGCAGTATTTTCTAAAAGTTCTCCGGTGACTGTATATTTACTTGGAAACTTGACTCCTTTGAATTATCTCATCTTAGGTCACCTCATAATATTACCGCGTTCAATTCACGATTTTTGTCAAATTATAAGTACACCTTTCCGTTCCAATCTAAGACGTTTGCACTGAAATTAGAAAATTCATTAAGACCTGTCAAAAGTTTTACGTATTCCTCTCCTACATTACTAGCTGCGCGCTCTGGCTTTGACCCTTTGCAATAATAGCATAGCTCCTTACTCGCGGACTTTCCAATTTTTCTTTCATACAAACCTTGTCTTGACAATAACGAACACAAAAAAAGAATGATTTAATTTGGTGCAGTCGTTCGGAATTTATGCGCGTACAAACATTTTGGCGATTCATTTAAGTTTATATAGATATTGAGACTCGGTTTAGCTCTGATTCTAATGAGCGCAAATTGATCCTCTAATTTTGCTTCTTTTATCAAATGATTCTTTCATTCAATACCTATGATCATTTTTTCAGAAAATTTGAGACTATATTACGATTATACTTATTATTGAATAAGATAATGCATTCGAAAGATATACAAATTCCTCGAGCAATATCCCCTAAAAATCTCTGAAGTATTTTGTTAAGGCATTGCATTACCAAGAATACTCAATCCGTTAGTAAATGTTTAGCTTGCCTGTAAATGTCCCTCGATCACACAACGGCTTCCTTCCTATAAATGTCCCTCGATCACACAACTGCTTCCTTCCTATAAATGTCCCTCGATCACACAATTGCTTCCTTCACCTACCGCTTGCTGCAGCTATTATGGAACAACATGACATCTGAAAACGTTCACCCACAGATGGTAATTGAATGAAACCGACCGTCAACTTGCTAACATCCATTCGAGGCAAAACGAGCACTGGAAAGTTGCAAGACGACTAGACACAACGAAGAAAATATGTACATCTACGTAGTGCCAACTCTCAAGGAAGTCACGAACACAAGTGAAGTGCTATTCAACTAAAGTGGCCATTGATTGCGCTTGACGATAATAATCATGGTTTTACTTAACAATCTGTTACTACTCAATTCGCGGTATGAGTTTTAACATAATGTGGTTGATAAATAACCACTCATTGTTGACTATTATGAAAAGAATTATTTCTTGTTTGTATTTAAAAGGTTACTTCTAATTTGTCTCACCAGAACAAACCTTTCGCCATGTAGTTCCATTAAAAGTAGATAATACAGTTTTCGATCTCCAGTCACGCATATCTGTCTTGTCGGTCCTGACTGTTAGGTTCGTTCATTCATTTCTTTAATAGTGAAGAAAAGCCTTGTAAAGAAATCTGCCCAGAGTTCTATGTTACCTTTTCGACGATTTCTGAAGTCTGTAGATCGTTTCTAGACAAGTAAAACATACTAACAGCAGGTCCGTGCCCTGCGTGGGAAAGTTTTTGAAATATAGCTAGAAGAAAAATAAACAATTCACAAAAAAGCAATATTATGTATTCAAAATAAAAACATATTTCTGTATTGCAAGGAAACTGTTACGACATCCAGGTATTTCTCATTTGAATTTGGCCCAACTCAATTTGGAAAAGTAATCCATCATACGAGAAACAGCAGAAACCACAAAAGCCTGTTTAGTATTGTATTCCTGCTGGTCACAAGGGTAGCCAGAAATGCTAAGGGAAGTAGGTAGAGTCAGCAATGTTTAAATAATATCGACTTTTGTCATAATTTATAGAGGGCAGCTCAACAATTCAACTTAGTAGTTAGTATAAAAAACTTCTTTAATATCAATTCTTTACTTGCCCTTCAAAGAATTGAGACCATGGCGACTAGCGCCCCTCCCCCAAACCGGGGCAAGACGGGGAAACCGTGGTTCCAAAACCCGAGGGGGCCATCTCGAAACCGGAGATGGCCCAGGGTCAGTCGCGGTCGGGGTGCGAGGGATATGCTCTATGGGCAACCTTACACCCCGGCGTCTGTAGACCCGAGACGGCGTGCGGTTTTAGTCGGTTCAAGCCCGACATAACCACCCCCGCTGGCCGGCGGGATTTCCGCACGAATAAAAAAAAAAGATACTTTTTGTCTGCTAAAACAGAAAAATAGCCAATCATTGTCAATTACTATGCTGGTAATTTAAGTTATGCTAAAAAATTCTTCACTTTTTTACTTTTTAATCCATCACAATGACTAAAGCACTTTTTTATCTATTCAATATCAGTATTACTACGTTAGTAACTATTTATTAATCTGTGGTATTACGCAGTTATGTAGATAGTATTAGCCAAATACATATAAGTATATTGATGACTATATTAACCACATGGACGGACGTTGAAAAGTGCGGTGACCTGTTTAATTATGAGTAGTTCTATGAAGCTATTTACTTACCTATAAAAACAAACCTGTCATACAAGTCACAAAATATTTGCCTTTTGTTAAATTAACAGAGCAATGGACCTCACCAAGATATTCGAGGCCAAGTCATCCTCACCTGCTGATTGTCCGATAAGGCTCCGGCGTAGGCTTTCCTTTTTGAGCTGGCTCAAATTATCCAAATTAGATATCAGATAATATTCCCCAGACTCCAAGGGCAGACTGTGGCGGTCGAAAGAAGAAAAATAAACTGACAGAGCAGATGAACGATGATCTCAGTTTAACAAACAGCCCGTTGATAACTAATCTCATCAGTGACACCGTAACTAAGGTTATCGGTTCTGACCTCGAACGGTTTATTTTTCTTTTGATATTGAATTTATCGTGCATATTAACTACTGCATACCTCACATATTAGTTATAAATATTTATTACGGATAACATCTTCCATTTGAAGGACACCAACAAACTCCAAAATTGATCGATCTTTAGTAGCGGTGCTAACTTTAATCGGTGCCTCACGGCATATAACACGTACTACGTATTCATGAGTTTTTATACCCTCGCTTGCTTAAATACAGCTATAAAAATAAAATAAATATTGATAACATTTATTGTCTATTGTTTTACGTGTGTTGTTGACAATACTTTTGTAATTTCACTTGTTAAAAGATTTTTCAAGTTTTTAATCTAATTGATAACATCAAAATTGGTCGATATTGTTAAAACATGCTAGATGGAAGATACATGGAGGATACCATCATAGGATGGGGCCAATGGGCCCAAACGGACTGCATGTTTTCAATTAACTTGATACATAAAATTATTATGGCTTTCTCTAGCTTCCTTCAGTTTAAAGAAGTAGTATCTATCGCGTAAGTTCCAATTAATGATAGTTCAGTTTGTTCTCTCAGCTTGTTACTATTTTAATAATAACAGGTTGGGGAAAAAGAAATCCATTATTTTTTCGGTAGATGGCTGTAGTGATCGATATCTCGTAAATTATCGATCAAACAATTTCAAATTTATGCTCGTTGTCAAGGTAACAGTTCGCACTAAAAGAATTCGTTTGCAGTTTTTTGTTTTGTCCATTCAGTTCTGAGTTACACGGCGTTAAAGATGGAAGTCAACAAAGAGAAAATTCGGTACATTTTACAGTTTTTCTTTGATAAGGGCGAAAATGCAAGTCAGGCGGCTGAAAATGTGAATAGTGTTTATGGTCCCGATACTGTAACAGCTAATTACGCGCAATTTTGGTTTCGTCGATTCCGTTCGGGTATTTTTGACGTTAAGGATGCCCCTCGCACAGGCAGGCCCGTCGTCGAAAATGTCGACAAAGTCACTGAAATCATCGAAGTGGACCGGCATGTTAGTAGTCGTAGCATCGCCCAGGAGTTAAAGATCGACCACAAAACAGTTTTAAATAAAGTCTTGAAGTTCACGTAAAAATAATGGATTTCTTTTTCCCCAACCTAATAATTAGAGATTAAAGCGTGTGAACAACGTAGGTAGCGAATAAAATTTTATGAATTATATTGTATTCTCAAAACTGCGCGTTAACTTTTTGTCAGTTTTGTTAGCTATCAATTTGCATAAACATACGATGTAAAAGATAACTATGAAAATATATTCAGATGAGATGCTAATTATTTTAAAATCTAATTAAGTTAGACTAAAGAGGTTTACACGTGTAAAACGTGTTATTAAATTCGACAGTTGAAACAAGATCTATAAATTGATTAAGGGTCGGTTATCTTCTAGAAGAAGCATACTTAACTTGTAATATGGGTTCTAGAATAAAAATAAACAAAATTACTTATTTGGATTTTATTTAAATACGTTCCTATCTAATACCAGCTTTTGCCGGTAGTTTCGCCTGCGTGGAATTCTATTCACGTGCCTGCTTCCCATGGGGACCTATTCACAGAATAAAAAGTAGCCTAGGTATGTGTTATATAATCTATCTATCTATATCTTTAGCAAATTTCAGCCAGATCCGTTCAACCGTTTTTCGTGAAAGAGTAACAATCATACTAACATACAAACTTTCGCGTTCATAATAATAATAGGATTCTCAATGAGCGAAAATTTAACCAGAGGCCTGTGATGTAGCCGTCGAACGCTGTACCGCCACGCTATACGATTTTTTCTATAATGTGTGGTATATCATTCATCATTCTCATTCTAACAAAAGCTAGAGCGTTACATATTAAACTATGCCTTTATCAGTAGGTACAAATCTTTTGTGTTATGCAATCTAGATTAGTTACGTCCGTCTTAACTTAATGAGACGAATAATTAACCCCATTACCAATTTAATGAAATGACCAGCTATTAGGTAAAGTCTCGTGTATCCAGAACTCTAATCGTGTTCTTGAATTATCCAGAACACGATACCAGTAGAATTACGAATTTAAATTAATCTATCCTGTTTAAATTATTAGAATTACCAGAACCTACTTTTTTGTCATAACTCTTGTGCTTATTCAGCATCCGAGCACCAATCTCGGTTGCATACAAATCTTGCACTACAGAGCATGGGGTCCGCTCTCCCCTGCATAATTTGGCTTACCGCTTGAGCCTTTGCAACTAATTAGTCTTTGTAAAGAACAATCTTTGTCATTCGTAGGTTTAAAATACACAGAACAAAGAATAATTCACTAGGTATCTATTCTCACACATGACGAAGTGCGGGCGCAACTATCATAAATCCATGAATACACTGCTCGAGTCATAGCTTCTATTCCAAACATCTTTCATTATTACATTTCTCAGAATAACTACTACAACACAATCGCCGATTAAATACGCAATAAGTTGTTTTCTTCACAACTGATCTCTTCACTAGATCGCGAACGTATCAGAGAAGTGAAACCAGTCTACGCGGGCGCAGCTAACAAAAGTAAAACTGAGACAGCTGTTGGTACCTTCGCACGGGCCTCCGATCGAAAGTTCGATATATTGCAGCTTTATACTTTAAAAAAGATTTATTTCACTTTTCCCATGAGAGCAATGTACAAGTGGTCAGTACAGTACTCGCTTGCTAATGTTATGTTTAAACAAAAGCTTCATAGATGACCAGTAACTTTTTTGAGTTAAAAGGCAATCCATTTATCAAAATTATGAAACAAAAATATTTGTAGTCAATCATTCTCATCTCAAATAAATGATGAGTAATATAAATTGTTCATCGACGTTATTAATTAACATCTGCTTCCAATGTGTTACGGATGAAGCCAATAAATACTCTGCGCAAGATTCAGTTCAGTATTATTTGCACATTTAGATTACATGAATGCCAAAATTGAAAATCAACTTGTTTGTAATCTGAAGTGTGTTATTTTGTATATTTATGTTTTCAGTGTCATGTACGACAAGTAAAAAAAAACTACTTGAGTGGGAGTACCACAATGAATCTTCTCTTCTCATTCTACTAATCCTCTCTTCTTTTTCTCTTCTATCTTCTATCGTATTTACAAACAGTGCATTATGTTATTATCTCGATTTTTTTATTAGCTAAACTTAATGCCGTATTTTATGGCGTGTAGACATGTACATTAGCGACATAAGAAAAAAAGCGGCCAAGTGCGAGTCGGACTCGCCCATTAAGGGTTCCGTAGCAGCAAGTAACATAGTAATGTTTTTTATTTTATTTTTATATTTGAGTTGATTGAATGAAAGGTAAATTGCGGTTTACGATTTATGACGTATTAAAAAAATACTTACTTGATCTCGTTCAAACCTATTATCGTTGGAAGTTTACAGGGTAATTGTACATCATATATTTTTTTTAGTCTTATCATTCTCTTATTTTAGAAGTTACAGGGGGGGGGCACACATTTTACCACTTTAGGAGTGTCTCCCGCGCAAACTATTCAGTTTAGATTAAAATGATATTAGTAACACCTCACACATAGGGCTTCGATGAAAAAAAAATGTTTGAGTTTCAGTTCTAAGTATGGGGACCCCCAAAATTTATTGTTTTTTTCTATTTCTGTGTGAAAATCTTAATGCGGTTCACAGAATACATCTACTTACCAAGTTTCAACAGCATAGTTCTTATAGTTTCGGAAAAAAGTGGCTGTGACATACGGACGGACAGACAGACAGACATGACGAATCTATAAGGGTTACGTTTTTTGCCATTTGGCAACGGAACCCTAAAAATACTTAGGTTATGTTAAATGAACGATTCTGAACACAAATATTTTCTGTTGAATTCTTGACTGTTTGTAATTTTATCTGTTTGTCTGTTTGTTCGTGATGGACGCAAAAACTACTGAACGGATTTTGATACAGGTTTCACTATGTACTATAAGAAAGGTCTTGGTCAGGATCAAGATCTACCGTATGTTTGATTGAAATGGATTAAGTAGAACCAGAGATATGACCAAAAAACGATAACCGACCTCCGCATGGGCAAAGCCGCGTGCATCAGCTAGTTCTAGATAAAATCATCTAACTTCTGGCATTTAAGTAGGGTATATACAAAAATTAAGAAAACTTAAGTTTATAATTAATCGCACGTTGTTGTAGTGTAAAAATAAAGCCAAACCTAATTTTATAATAGTCCAAGAACCCAGTTTAAAAAATAACAGCCATTTTATTACAGTTCACAGAGTAAGAAGTGTACATACTCAACCGTTATCGATTTCAATTTCATGGAACATTTTAGTAATTTACCCCATTCAAAAATAATTTACCCACTTCAATTACATTGGTAAACGATCTGGGTAATGTAATAGCTGTAGAACCGGTAAACGAAACAAGTAGTTAGAAACTTAGAGTGGGTTACACCAACAGGTGCGAGGGGCCAAGATCTGCGAGGCCCAAGCCAATCTCATCTACGAGCCGGTACACGTGCTGATTTACAACGGAGAGTTTGGAGGCGTAGACTTTAATCGCTCCTGTAAAAGCTAAATAAGCCACATCAGAAGAAGAATGCGTAGGAAAGCGGACTCCTGTCTCGAAAGTGCAAGCTTTGAATGGAACTGGGATTAGTGCTTGGATGAAGAGTGCGTTATCGCATTTTACTCAATGATTTTCATGATAGTGTCGGAAGCTCACGCGAACGTCACACATTGAAATAAAACTATTTTTACCGGATTCTATCGCCATTTAATATTTATTATATTATATTTTACATTGATCCCGAGCAACCAAATTGCTTTTCAGCAGCCATGGTCACGGGGAGACTAAAGATGGTTGTTGTCTTGTAGTTTGAAGTGTAAGTTATCTCAAAGTACCCGAACTATGTTGAATTGTTGATGTTACTATTTACGCAGAATGAGCTCACAGTGTCATGAAGTCTTGTTGTATTTTGATTTTTCTTGGAATTAATTAAGTGAATGACTGGGTCCCAAGCTGGTGGTGCATTCCAACCATCTTCTCTATTAAAATTTGGATGCTTTTTAGTTTTGTAATTGATTTTCATTTAATTTTCACTGGTGGAATCCAGTCTTAAAGTCTCAAACACACTATTTTTCAATCACCAAATAACAGATTACTATTCAATACAATTCATCTGTTTGCGATGAGAATAAAGGAATTGAACTGTTACTAATAAAAATCTTTCGAGCCGTCGACTATTCTCGAAAGCTCGCCATTGTACCGAATCTAAAGGGTAATAAGGTAAAAGCAGTAGATACTTCATGTGGGGCCCGACTTGTGCATAAACCAGAAGGCATTGCTCTCCAATGCTGTACTGCTTCGCTCTGTTGAGCACGCCGAACTCTTTAGATGCCAATTTACCTATCGTATAACGTTACTTCTTTAAATTAAGTTATTATCCGAACAATACATATTGACAGTATGAAACACTTGAATAAAAAAAAATCTTTTGTTGCTTTTAATCTGCGAAATTAATTAGGTATTGCTTCGCTTGTGGCGTACACCGACTTGTATTTCTACACGGTAACCAATAAAAAGGCAAGCCCATTTATTCCATACGGGGATGTCATCATCATCATCCCAGGGTTAATCCCGATTATTTCCAAAGCTTGCACTTTAGAGGCCGGGGTCCGCTCTCATACGCTTTTTTCTCCTGATGTGGCTTTTATCTTGGCTGTTACTGCTGCGACTTCCTTTTGAACCCCAACTTCGACGTCCGTTAATCAGCAGATTTACCGGCTCGCATCTGGATTGGACCCTAGACATTTGTATATATTAATAAGTAAAAAGAAACTTTGTGGTCATCATTTTCCAATTTCTGTAGGTATTCCTCGGATTTACATCAATATAAAGAAGAAAAACTATTTGTTAATACTACCGACCAACAAAGTTATCGAAATGGTAAAATGTAAATTGTTGGATTCAAATTAAGCATAAAAATGTAATTGCGCTGCCTGTTGCTCTTGATGTTTCCTTGACTTTTTACTGGTTTTTATTTACATTTACGTATTCCGGAGTCCGGCGGTAATGACGAACTAAAATGCTTACATATAAATTAAACGCATTGATTCTTAAAAATACATTAGTTATTATATTTCATTTATATCCTTCGTGGTCCAAAGTTGATAGGTTGCCAAAGCTTATTTATAAACAACTTTCGAAATATCCTTTGATTTTTATTTTATATTTTACAATTTTTCTCTACATTTCAGTGCGATAATGTCATCAATAAAATTGTATGGAACACTCTATGTAAAATTGATTCTTTTATATATCCTTGGTGAAAGAGTAGTAAAACAAAGAAATATTATTACATATTAATATATTGCTCGGCTTTAATTTCGCCCGTCGCCTTACAGAAAAAATACAAGAATAAGTTAGCAATGGTTCTGAATGATTCTGTGTTCAACGAAGCAGTAAATCTCAAAGCGTCATCGGTTATTCGTAGTCGATATTGCTTCAGTTGTAAAGATATTTTTAGTTCATCTGTTTACTCAATAACTATTTTTATGTACGCCGCTCGACATGTACGTGAAAGTGCAATTAAAAATTATGTTTCATTGATCTTAATCATTGATCATAGGTTACATACATATATACTTATATTCAAAGCCAAACAACTTGACGAAAATGGCTCCCGCATGTGCACTAACTAGCCAATCAAAAACTAATAAAAGGAGTGATCAACCAATGACGCGAGTCCTTTGAGTTTTATATATCTATGATTGGTTGATTGGTCAAGGCCAAATTGTTAATTTGTTTGGCTTAACTATACCTTCCAGCTGGAAACGTAAGGTGTGTCCAGTTTTCTTTACTATAAAGTTTGCCGTCATGACACATTTTCCTCACTTGTATAAGTAAAGTGCCAAATGCGGTCTATGAATCTCGTCCATTGCACTAATCATAGGTGATACCTAGCTGTGGCTGTGAGCTGAACATTATCTTAATACTAGTATCATAAATTATAAAATATGTAGTCCGAGTCCATCTACTTCCTACTAAGACAAAAATATGATTTAAAATATCTTAACGCAAACCGACAATACAACTTGAGAGCGACTCACTTTTTCTGTTGTCTAGGAACAAAAAGAGTGAGTGTGAGAAATAAAAACGTTCTAAATCATAACCCTGTCTTCTATTATTTTATTAAAAGTATATTCATAATCTCAAGAGTGGAAAAGACTGCAGTCTAATTATTTCCCTACAGCACAAGGCTGACTTACTTCTTGTGCATATAAAAAAAACACTGACTTTAGTATGTTACTCAATAAAGCGGAATTGATATGCTAACAAATTCGAAATTTATTAAATTACAAATATTTAATATAAGTACATAAACTAATTCAAAACCTAATTGAACTGTTGTAAAAGCAGCTCATATTAACCTTTTTTTTAACTTCTGTAGACATGTATTATGAAATGTCCCAATGCTCCATTATCAAAAAATTGCCCAAAGTGACCTTCCTTACATATTTTTTCGTACGATTTATTTGTATATCTGTTTTCTGACTATTATTTCTTCCCTCTTTACTATAAATGCTGCCTACATATAAAGCTGTATATCTGTAAGAACATTTATAATTCTGGATGGAGAATTTTACAAAGTGAATCATTTTGCGATCAATTTATAATACTTATGATTTATAGTATGTATTATGAATAATAAACCCGTTTCGTTCGAACTTTATATCAATTAGCAGCCATACTAAAGTATTTATTTTATTATTGAACTTTATTGGATGAAATTTATCTATGATCTTTGTCTATTTAGACTTGTAAGCTGCCGTATGCCTTTTTTTTTTTTTATTTTTTTTTTTTTTTACGTGCGGAAATCCCTTCGGATACCCCCCCGCTGGCCAGCGGGGGTGGTTATGTCGTGTCTCGACTAAAACCGCACGGTGTCCTCCCCAAGTGTCCGTTGCCGGGCAGCCCGGGTAAGCCCTCGAAAGGATAACCCCAGGGTTGCCGGCGGACTTTGGCCGCCTTCGCGGCCTCGCCTGGTGGGGTCGGGTTTTATCCCGCTTCGGTGAGTTGGCAGGCGTGTGTAGGGCACACACGACACGCCTCCGCCACGGCCTGCTTCTGTAAGGACGGCGAGTCGGCCAACTGCCGTCCTCAGGCCCCGATCATGGAGGTCGGTAGTCCTGGGCGTAGATGAGTCTGCGGCGTCCTCGCCGCAGACTGCGAAACTCGGGGGGCAGGGTTCTTTCCCGCTCCCTCTCCGCCGTCTCTTTCGCGCGCATTACCTGCTCGCAGAAAGAGGCGGCGGCGTGCCACTTGCTCCCGTCGGAGACCACGGCCCTCACCATGGTCTCCAACGAGAGAACGTCCACGCCCAGGACCGCAACGAGATCCCGGCGTTGACTCGCCCACGCAGGGCACTCCACCAACGTGTGGAGCGCCGTGTCTTCGCCAGGATCCTCGCAGTGCTGGCACTGCGAGCTGCCGTATGCCTAATAAAAGAAAATTATGATTCATTGTGTAGTTTGTAAAGTTTTATTTGGTTGTAAGTTTTAATGTAGCGCGACACAAATACAGGTTTAACAATAGTAGTTATATTTTTAAGATTCCTAGTTTGGTATCAATACCTACATTTTCTACCTACTCCTCATAAAAGTACATAACTTAGACGACTCTGGACTTGACTGAATCATATTTTGCATCCAATATTCAGACATATATATTTTAAATATGCGCTTCTGTTAGATGAAAAAGTAAAGTTACTGAAAAATAATAGCCAAAGATATCGAAATTATTTAATACTAGCTGATGCCCGCAGCTCTGCCCGCGTGGAGGTCGGTTTTTTGGCCATATCTGCGGTTCTACTTAACCAATTGTAATCAAACATACGGCAGATTTTATGTCTGACCAAGAACTTTCTAATAGAAAAAACCGTATCAATATCCGTTCGGTAGTTTTTGCGTCCTTCGCGAACAAACAGACACGAATTCCAAAAATATATTTTTTTAAATAGTTTCAGAATCGTTCATTTAATTTAGATTTTTTTAAATATCTCCAATGTACAGTCACAACTAATTTACAATTTTATAATAGTATAGATTTGATTCTCCACGTGCATCGTCGGCAGCATCGCTGTCTTTAAATCCATTGTTTTTAGTGCCCCATAGCTAGTCAACGGACTACTACTTACTCATGTAACATTTTACGTCACGACGTTATCATCCGAGCAGCGTGCGTGACCGCTCGCCGCCAGTACACCAGGTTTCGCCGGAGGCGTCGCCGCCCAGACGATGCGGCAGCCCGAGAGGCGGAGCTATATGAGGCGTACAAGGGGGCCAAGAGGCAGGCCAGCCAGCCAGGCAGCCATTAAGCAGGCCAAACGGCGGGCCCGCGAAGAGCTGCTGGAGTCTCTGGAGCAGAACCCATGGGGGCGCCCTTACCTTACGGTCAGGGGCAAAATCCGCCCAAGGGCCCCAGGCCAAGGGCTGGAGGGGATACTGGGCTCCTTGTTCCCAGCGAGAGCGGAGGAGCATGTTCCTCCGCGTATGGCTCCGCTTCAGGCGCCTGACGCTGATAATAGTGAGAGCGATGTGCCCGAAGTCAGGGAGAGTGAACTGGGGGTAGCAGTGCTCCGGCTTATAGCCCGGAAATGCACTGCCCCCGGACCCGACAGCATTCCAGGTCGAGCATGGATCCTGGCCCTTGAGGAACTAGGGCTTCGACTGGTGGCGCTCTTTAGCGCACGTCTCGAAAGAGGACAGTTTCCAAAGGCGTGGAAGACGGGGAAACTGATCCTAATCCGGCGGCCGGCGGATCAGCCATCCGGTTACCGGCCGATCGTGTTGCTCGACGAGGTATACAAGCTCTTTGAGCGGATTATTGAAGAGCGCCTCGTCGAGCGTCTCACGACCGTGGGGCCAGATCTGGCGGACAAACAGTTCGGTTTCCGCCGGGGGCGCTCCACCGTGGAAGCGATCATGCGCGTTAGGCGCCTGGCGGAGGAAGTAGTCTCGCGGGGAGGGGTGGCGGAGTCTCTCGACATCGCCAACGCCTTCAACACCCTACCCTGGAGCTGAGTTAGGGAGGCGCTCGCGTATCACGGAGTGTCTCCTTACCTCTGCCACATTGTCGAGGCATACCTATCCGAGAGGGCCATAGTTTACCTGAGCTGGCTAGAGCCAGGCTGGCGAAAAGTGTCGTGCGGTGTTCCACATGAGTCGGTCCTAGGGCCACTCCTGTGGAACATCGGATACGACTGGGTGCTGCGCGGTACGTTGCTCGAGGGTGTCAGCATAGTTTGTTATGCTGACGACATCCTCGTTATGGCGCGGGGAGCAACGTACTGAAGCGCGGCACTAAAGGCCACGGCAGGGGTTGCTCAAGTCGTGGGTCGAATACGGCGGCTGGGACTCGAGGTGGCTCTCCACCAATCCGAGGTGATGTGTTTTCACGGGCCTCGGAGGGGCCCACCTGCGGGAACCAGCATAACCGTAGGGGGCGTAAGCATCGGCATCGAGCCCACGATGAAGTACCTTGGGCTCGTACTTGATAGCCGATGGGACTTCGGACCACATCTCCGAAGTCTGGTCTCGAAACTGAGGGGGGCTGCGGCCGCGCTATCGCGACTGATGCCCAATGTTAAGGGACCCAACGCCTCCACTAGGAGACTGTACCTGGGGATCGTGCGAAGCATGGCCATGTACGGGGCCCCCGTATGGGCGGAGACTCTGGCGTTCTAAACAGCCCGTTAAAAGTAATGGCCGTCAGAGTCATCAGGGGGTATCGCACGATCTCCGTCGAGGCGGCATGTCTCCTAGCCGGGACCCCTCCATGGGACCTGGAAGCGAGAGCCCTTGCGCTGCTGTACAGTGGCGCAAGGAGGCGCTGGAGCGGGGCCATAGGCCGGAGCCCCGAGAAATCAGGGCTCAGCGGTCCCTGCTCCGCCAGGAACTCATGGAGACATGGAGGGTGCGACTTGAGCATCCAAGGTGGGGGGAATCCACCATTGCGGCCGTGAGACCGATTATGAAAGAGTGGTTGGAGAGGGACCATGTGCCAGATATTTAGCGGACACGGGTGTTTCGGTAAGTATCTATGGCGCATCCACCGGGAGACAACGCCGCAGTGCCAGCACTGCGAGGATCCTGGCTAAGACACGGCGCTCCAGACGTTGATGGAGTGCCCTGCGTGGGCGAGTCAACGAGATCTCGTCGCGGTCCTGGGCGTGGACGTTCTCTCGTTGGAGACCATGGTGAGGGCCGTGGTCTCCGACGGGAGCAAGTGGCACGCTGCCACCTCTTTCTCGAGCAGGTAATGCGTGCGAAAGAGACGGCGGAGAGTGAGCGAGAGAGAACCCTGCCCCTCGAGTTTCGCAAAACGATGTTATCATCATCGCTCATGCGATTACTTGACATGGCTTTATCAATCTCTTCCTACTCAAACGTTCCTTTATATGGAGTCGTTATTAATTTTACGTAACCTCTCATCCATCTTTATTATATTTTAATAGTGTAAGCTAAAATCAATCAACTGCCTTAGCTAATGTCTATCTATAGCTGCTGGATCAGTCTGTATTTATTAACATTATCACATTCCTCAACACTTTCCTTCCCTATTAGACATTCTCCGTATTCATGACAAAAGCGTTTTATTTTACTCTTCAATGAATGGCAAGAAACTAACAGATAGCTGTTAGTTTCTTGGTAACAAAGTTTGCAAAATGACTTGTATTACATTTGATAAATTTACGATTGAGCTGTTGCATATTTTAATAATTTCGTATGCTTTTTATTGTTTTATGACTAAGTTCTTAAAATCTAATACAATGAGAGAAATTTCAAATAACTATTAAAAATCTTTGATATAAAAAGCGATTGATATACCACCACCTATGATCATAAATTTCCAATGCTCTGAATTTTTCGTTTCATAATTTCCACAAAAACAACATTATTGTTTTCTACTGGTTAGATAGAGAAGCCCAATAGTTTCAGAATAATGTTCAAAGTGTGTTCAAAAAGTAGGGTGACTTTTTATTTCTATCAAAAACTTGTTATTTATTCATCGATATTCATATTGTCCCCTGAAAGTAATCCTTCCGATCTTCAAAGCACCTCTAAAAGCAAAAAAAAAAAGCATTTTTTGCTATAGCTATGAGTTCTGCGGGCAATGTTGTTTTTATCTTAATCGTAGCAAATCTACGTCACTTCAAGGGTTCCTTCAGTTTTTGGCACAATATAAAGCAGGGAGCTATATCCCGAATGAATGAGTTTGGAAGCTGAGGCATGACTGCGGTGTTGTTTTTAATCCTAAAACCACACACAAGCGATGCTTATGCGACGGTTCTTCCGGTCGATATTAAGCAGTTTCGTTACAAACTTCGTTGACACACATCTCATTTCCTAAATATCCAACAAAATTGCACGGCATGTGGCGATTCTTCAATTCTATTTTCTTTATTTCTACCACACTTTTTATCTGTTGTTAACATGCTTGGGCGTCCAGAGTGGGGTTCATCATTGGCATTTTCTCGGTCTCTTAGGAGAACTTGTACCACAAAAAATATTTTTTCTTAGAATAGAATCACCTTATGCCACTGTCTACTCTCGAGTCTTAGAGAGTACTTAATGCCATTTTCTACACAAAATGTTATGTAAATTCTTAAATCCATTTGTACCTCGCTCAAATAAACATGTGAATATAAATATTTGTGATGAATGTACCAACACAACAAAATAAAAAATCGAGTATTGAATGTACGTAGCCCGCGAAATTTGAAAAATCACCTTACTTTTTGAATACACCTCGTAACATATGATACGTGCTGTTGATTTTTATGTCACCCGCATTGCAATTTCATTTAGACCACATTTCATTTATAGTATTGTAAATACATATTATTGTATATATAAAAGGCTTAGTTTAAAGTCCTTCTACACTCCAAATAATTGCAAACCAATATTGGTTATCTAATAGACACTGTAGCCTTTCTCGCACATGTTAATCGTGGACGCAGTACTCATACATAATATACTCAAACTAGGTAGGAATGCGCATATATACATATAATATCCAACCATTCCGTGCATGTGTCACACACGATACTAGATTTAACAGGCTAGAGTTACTTTATGATTTAACACCTATCCGAAGAAATGCAATCTGAAGATACGCTGAGCTTGAAATCAGTCTTAAAATTTTCAACTATCGAACGCCATTTTTTTTAGGTAGATTTCGATGAAATCGATCTACCTATTGGTTTCTTGACTACTGTCGAATTTAAAAAAAAATTCTTCATAGGAGGTCTAGTTATGACCCCCTGAGTTCGAAATGACCACTGGTCAAAAAGTTTATATATATATATATATATATATATAATGTATGGTTCCACTTCCCAAAATTTGCGGCACTCTCACGGTCGCAGTTTTGCCCCGATCGCTTTCAAACTGCGGTCAAAAATTGCTTGGGTGTAAACTTAGTTTAAGTTCGTGAACGGGTGGAATCCGGCCTAAGCCGGGCCTCACTTTTTGTGAAATCAGTTTTTCCTCAAAATTTCACGTTCCATGAAAGACATTCGAACCTTTCTAATTTTATCCCATAGTATACATGGATATAAGATTAAAACTAACTGAAAGTGGAGGGGGAAAACCAAAATTTTTCGGGAAAAAAAATCATAACTTCTAACCGGTGAACATTCTTGCCGTCGGAAACATTTTTAATCGATAGGCCATTTTTAAGTCTAAAATAAATGTCTGATAAGTTTTTCGCTAAAAGTTACCGTTTTCGAGAAAAAAAAATTAATCATGTTAAAAAATAATATTAATTTTTTCTGAAGATTTAGATCGGAAAAAGAGAACATCTAGGACGGGACTTGAACCCGCGACCAGTCCCTTAAGGGGGAATGCTCTGACCAACTGAGCCAAGATTTTCACATTGAATAAGGAACGCTGGACGAGGTGAACGACGACATATAATTATTATATTATCACAACAACAACAATAACCAAAAATTTAACGACACAAGAAAAACTGAAAAGCTGGACAGTGTGAACGATGACATAAAATCATCATAAAGTGACAGTATCTATGTATGTATACAAAATATAATCAAAAACACACCTCAAGAGACACTGATAAATTATTTAAATTATACTGATGGAATTACGATTTTATCCATTGATAATTTTATTATAATTTAACATAATTTTGCAATTTTTCAAAATAACATTCCCAATCTTCAAACCAAAATTTCATTCTATATTAAAATTTGTACGTTAATAACCAACAAACACAAGATAAGGTTGGTTACGATTTATTATGAAATTCCATAATCAATCTTTCCGAATAATAGGTTTCTAAGTGCCACTGCATTGCACTCAGATACATATCAGTCTATGGCGTGCGCTTATGAGCTAATAAAATGTTTTAAATATTTGGGTTACAAGACACCGATGTGCCGATGTAGAAATCAATCCAATCCACTCGTAATTTTATGATTATCGGCGGTGCCGAGTGATCTGTCCCACCATCGTTAATTAGCCACAGTCTCGGTACTTTACGCAGAATCGTTTCAAGGACGACTTGCGTTGACGATAAACACCTATTTGCAATAAAACGGCTTCACTTCAAAGAATTTCATTATAGATGTATCCCACAAGACAAATGCCCACAATTACTAACTGCATGATTTTCATCCTGGTGTTTGCCACTTTTTTTCCTTTTTCGATTACCTGACTTTTTGATTCATTATCTACATTAGGTACTGTGTATTTTAGCGGCGGTAAGGCCCATCATGGAGGATTGGCTAGAGAGGCGACACGGAAGCCTCTCGTACCGACTGACGCAGGTGATCTCCGGGAAGGGGTGCTTCGGGGACCACCTGCATCGGATCAGGAAGGAGCCAACGCCTGAGTGTCATCACTGCGACGCGAGCGAGGACTCAGGGCTGCACCGGCTGGCGGACTGCCCGGCGTGGGAGGCGCCGAGGCGTGACCTCGTGGCAGCCATCGGGGTGGGAGTCCTCTCGCTCGGCAGCATGATTGCGGCAATGTTGCGGAGCGCGAGCGCGTGGGCCGCTGCCACCTCCTTCTGCGAGCATGTAATGCTCGCGAAGGAGATGGCGGAGCGCGCCCGGGTGAGATTTAGAACTCTACCGGCCCGCCGAGTCCGCAACTTGCTCGCCGCGACCTCCGTCCTCCATGAGCGCAGGCCTGGGGGTGGCGGGTGAGGCCGCCTGTCACCCCAGCAGAAGCAGGCCGGGACGGTGGGGCGACTAGCGCCCCTCCCCCAAACCGGGGCAAGACGGGGACACCGTGGTTCCCAAACCCGAGGGGGCCATCTCGAAACCGGAGATGGCCCAGGGTCAAACGGGGTGCGAGGGATATGCTCTATGGGCAACCTTACACCCCGGCGTCTGTAGACCCGAGACGGCGTGCGGTTTTAGTCGGTTCAAGCCATAGCCGACATAACCGCCCCCGCTGGCACGCGGGGGGGTATCCGAAGGGATTTCCGCACGAAAAAAAAAAAAAAGGTACTGTGTATTTGGGGTGCGACTGGTTGGATCACCTCCAAGTTTGGTGCACCCTGGGCAACGTGGGCGATGACGCATCACTGATTGCTCCTCTGGAGTATCTGGCGTCAACGTCAACGGCCAAGAGTCTGACCAACCGGCCCTTTCCAGGGCCAGCTGACCCCATTGCACGAGGGGGTCGGGGTATGGCGGGCCTGCAAGACCCGCGGGAGGGGTGGTCGCTCCAGGTACCCCTCTGCTCTTATCAGAGGGAACACTGCGAATGGCCCAGGGTCAGTCGGAGTGCGAGGGATATGCTCTTATGAGTAACCTTACACCCCGGCGTCTGTAGACCCGAGACGTCGTGCGGTTTTAGTCGGTTCAAGCCCGATATAACCACCCCCGCTGGCCGGCGGGGGGTATCCGAAGGGATTTCCGCACAAAAAAAAACAAAATAAGGTACTGTGTATTTTTTCATGATGAGGGAACTATGGGGTTTTTACCTACGAGTACGCAGACTATTCTAATATTATAATAATGACTATAATAGAAAACTAGCAACTCTAATGCGGTCACTACACGCGATAAGTTTGATGGAACGAATGCCAGACCTGCCTTACATAAACCATTATAAAGGATTTAAAAACACAATACTCTCTGAAGATGGAATTGCTTTGTATTCCACATTTGCAATAATGCGTTACTATCCATTAATGGCGGTCAACAAACCATGCATTGATAAAGACAGTTTTGTTATCGCTCTACATCAAGTCCATTCGATGTTTGTTTATGTTAGAAATATGCTACAGGTCGTAGATATATACCTAAACATTACATATAGGATTCGATAAGATTATTTAAGGATTAGAGTGGGGCGTACCGATTTCAGTAAAACATGCGTAGAATATAGCTATTGAATACCGATTTCTTATTTCATTTTTTGAAGAGATCATAATTGTCATGATGATCATGATCTATAATAAGAATATGTGGAAACGTGTTCTTATTATGGATCTAAAATAATGTTGTCATTATTACGATTTGTTTAATCCATTCATGCATTCTTTTCATTCCAATGTCGTTGAATTATATCTACGAGTATCACTATCCACTTTATTCAGAATTCCACGCACGTAGCATTTCATGATTTACTAGTAACAAACCGTTTCTGGCTGGTAAAAATCTGTCAATTAAGAAGCGACGTTGCTGGTGGTGATTGATCTACTGATTAAGTTCATTCATTAGCAGGTTTAGTACTTGCTCTGTACTACGCTATACTTTAATGCTTCGTCTACGGTTAACTAAACCAGGAAACAACAAAAATGTAAATAGTAATGTAAATTAACGATCTTATTGTTACACACTGTCTGCATAATAGTAACCAGTATTCTGTTTTGTCCTTCAGGTGCAACTACTTCAACAGCAAGTAACCTCACTTGCAGATACGCAAAGTACAGCGGACGAGCGCTACGCAAGGGCGAAGGCAGACAACGCAGTTTTACAAGCGCGCGTCCACATGTTAGACGAACAGATACGAGAGGTATGTAGAACTCACGGCTCAACCCCGATGACAACCGAAGCGCACGAGCTTAAGATTATGCAGTTGTATGGATGTAATCGTGTGGAACTATTCTAGCAATAACATCATAATTTACATAAATCATAATCACTACATCCTTGTCACGTACACTTTACTTTTGATTGTGTTGACTGTGAATATCATGTACACCATGAGAGTCAATTATATTTAAATCTTTAATTGGATGTAGTTAAAGCAGGGAAATAATGTTTTCTTTGAACTGTTCCTGTTTATTGCTTATCCATGAAACATCTAGCGCTATATCCACGACGTTACTTAAATCTCCTTCTTTACAACAAAAATCAAGAAAGTCGCACATGAACAGCGTGTCAGCACAATTTTTTGCCTACTTTTTTGATGTCCGCTAATGTTAACTCGAACTAATGCGATTATGGTATTGGTACAACCCTTTGAATTTCTTGAACCAGATTGCACTTGTCTACTGGACATAAACAGTAAATCACATAACGCGAAAGTTAAAAAAAAACTTCATAATGCATTACTCATTCAGTTCCGTTAATCATCGAGCTTGAAGTAACTTATAGTTGTTTTAAATTACGTGTAGATCGAGTGCCGGTGTGAGGAAAACATAGCAGAGGAGAAGCGACGGAGTCGTGAAGCCATTTCGAGAGTGGAACGTGATCGCGACACGCAGTTGTCTGCTATCACCGACAGACTTGGTACTACTGAAGCTGAGGCCTCAGAGCTTAAACAAGAGGTAAGCTAACATATGTAATTAGGCATTACACGGCAGAAATTCATTTTAACTAATAATTGAGAAGGGGACCCCATGTGACACCCTCGGTTTATCAGTCGATAGATTATAGAAATAGTCAAATACAGTGAAAATTTCATCTTTACTAACTTATTTTCTTTTGATCATGTTCATCTGTTTGATACTAATTCAGAGAGTTATATAAGCAATATTTCGTATTATTGATCGGTAAGTTCATAAGCTTACATATATTGAAATAATATTTAATCATGTGAGGATGTGAGGAGTTTTTCATTTCCATTTAAATGCCTGGTTCACAATGCAATGAGGTAGGGCTGTGAGAAAAAAGAGCTAGGCAATAAAACTTCACACCACTCTAAATATTTCAATTTACAAAGTGAGGATTGACAAAACAGATAACAGTAAGGAACTGCAACCTTAAAAACTGTTAAGAAGGGTTCTGTATTAAGATGATGTAGTGGGAGCATCTAATCACAAAAAGATGATAAGGCAGAAAATTATCAACACATGATTTATTCTGAAGGCAAGGTTAGATGACAAGATTACACACTGTTTTAGCAGAGCTTATCTAGTACCAGTCTCATGATAAACTACGTAGTGAGATCTTTAATCTTTACAAGAAAGTCGTACGAAACATAACAATACCCAAATTAATGACACAATTGAAAAATACCTGAGAAAGTAGAATATGCTGCGACAAGATACCTAAAATCCTCATCCTTGATCATATCAGAGTGATTTTTATAATGGTTAAATCATTAAACATTAAGACATTTAGAGTACTGAATCTTGATCGGGTGGAAGTCTATATCAATCCATGTCCACTGTTCCATACGAATCAAAAGACTATAGTGTTCTCCACTCCTGTCAAGGTGGAACATCCGACGGGTACAGCAACGAAAAGAGGTCCTACCTCTTTCTAACTCCGTTTTCTAGCCAAGCCTCGGAAAAGTCCTTCAGTGAGAATGCAATTGTTAATGTTTGAATCAAACAAATATAAAAAAATGCATTCTCACTGTAACCTAAATATAGACGG
Source organism: Cybosia mesomella (assembly GCA_946251805.1). Lineage (NCBI taxonomy): Eukaryota > Metazoa > Arthropoda > Insecta > Lepidoptera > Erebidae > Cybosia > Cybosia mesomella. Next base: position 23,483,245 of record OX276401.1, read on the forward strand.
TAGCGCGGCGCGGCTGCGGAAGTTTATGCGAATATGGATATTGCAATGAATATTTACACTTTGGCCGACACGTTTCAGTTACTTTTCAGCAGCCATGGTTACGAGACGACTTAATATGGTTCAAATATATATATATTTATATAAATATATATTTTTACTTTCGTTAGGTTTGTTCTGTATTCACCAGTAAATAGGCAGCAAACTTTTTATTCTAAGGTACTGAAGACGATATTAGTTCAACTAAAACATCCGATTTTCTGTTAACATTTCCAGGTGGGTCGCTTACGCGGCGTAGCAGAAACCTTACGAGCTAATGCCGAAGCGGCTGCTCGCGCCCACCGTGAAGCTCAAGAGCAAGTGGCTGAGCTCGCAGCCGCTTTAAGCAATGCGCGAGAGGCAGAACGAAGGGAGAGAGAAGCGGCTGCAGCGTCTGCAGAAATGCTGGCCACTGCGAAAAAAGAACTACAAAGACTAAGAGATGTCCCACCGCCTCCGCCGGACCCGCGGCTTGACGAACTGAGGAAAGAGCTAACGCTACTCAGGACGCAGAATAAAAGTAAGTTCTTTTTAGATGTTACAACTTAAACGAATTAAAGTTCTCTAAATCAAACATTGGTAACGTACAAATTAGAATTAGAATTTGCGAGTCGGTGCTGGTATTGTATGCTCTGGTGACAGAATACCATCTCTAGAACTTAATGGTTTATTAAAAAAATCGTATTATTATATATGATAATACCATACGAATAATCGTATATTATTATTACCTACCGTATGGTATGGTATGGTATCACGGGCTGGTATCCGCAACTCCACGACCGTACGTTACAGGAATATGACTAAAAAATCCACAATATGATGCGGGATCAGTTATCAACACATACTTTAAGATAGTAGATCAAAACTGTAATAATGAGCGACCCTCCCTGTGGTGTATTCTAAAAAGTCTTCGAGACAAACCTGGTTTCTTAGAATGATACATTCAGAAAAGTTTGAAATAATATAATCTGGGTACTCTGCAATCTAGTTTTAATCCTTAATAATTTAATTATTAAGCAAATAATCACGCAACTTGGCTTATGCTAAGTAGTTACAGCTTGAAACGTCAGAGATTCACTCGCATGATGCCACCTACATAAGAGAAAGTGTGTAGAGAGTTTGGTGGGCTGATGAGTAGGTATAGATAAAAGGGAAATAAAATTAAGTAATTTTGAGAATCCAAAAATCTGCGTAGAACTGAGGCCCTGGAGGTGAACGATATATACATACGCAAAAATCCACCTTGGAAATGGTTATCTGGCGGAAATCCTAACGATACTACTTAGTCTTTACTAGTCTCGTATATCATAAAGCATAAATATATAAATATTTACAATTTAATTTCTAATCAAGTCAACTATATTTGAAAGCAAGGTTGAGTCTTAAAGATTATTAGGTACATGTAAGATAACGTATTTTATCACTATAATCTATGTACATACGTATTTTTACATACAAACCTCATATACTAAGTCAATATAAACAGTGCGTAATGTATACAACATTATGTAGTATCTAGTTTGTTAAGAATATAACACACTCGAGCTGTACCTTGAACAGAAACTGACAACTTATTTGTCAACTTTTTGTCTAACAACAGAAGCATTTTGAGGTCGTCGGACGTAGACAGCAGCTGTTATGACTGTTTGGACATAATCGCCGGTGCAAGGTACCGTACTGGATCCAACTCTCTCTTTGCTACATCAAGAACGCCTGCTAGACTCATAGCAACATCCCTCGGTTCACTAGTGGAAAAAATCGCCAACATCTTACGTCTGATATATCGACACTATTAAGGATAGTAGGAAAGAGTAACATTTCGCCTTCTTATGTGTTATACCTCTCGTTATTCAAGATACCTACTTGTGGCTATTTTTTATCACACCACTTACTATATAAGCCGGGAGTTAATTCCTTTAATACCAACTAAACTGGCCCACTGGCCTAGCTCTTGTGATGCTAAGAGAGTGAATATAAGAGTAGGTACAAAAAAAAATTTCAGTGCTTAATCTAAAAAAAAATGTTACAAAGCAATGTGTAGGTAGGTATAATCTATTCATCAATGATCGACTTCAATCGGTCTATGTATGTGTAGATAACGGCAAGTATGTGCGTCAGTAGATCCCGAATGTTATTAATCATACACATCTCTAGTGCCAATATATTGAAATTGCCATGAACGTGGAGTAGCATGTATCGTAGAATAACAAGTACTTACTTCACAATCACTTGTGAATACTGGCTGACTTCTTGCGTTGTAGTCATTATTCTCCAATAATAGAGTGGTACAAGTCACATTATTTCCTTAAACATAGATTTCATAAACATAACTTAATCATTTAGTGGGATAACTCGTGAGTAAATGCCCAGGGCTAAGATTCTGGGCTCCCCTATTATTAATAAATATATTTACGTATAGCTGTTAATAAAAGCATAATGAGCCCCAGGGGCCTCAGACAGGGGTGCTTGGTCGGGGACCTCCACGCGGTGCACCCTGGGCAACGGAGACAGCAGCGCCTCTCTCCTAGGGCGGGAGAGACGCTGCCGCCTACGGCCAACTCCGTCCGAGGCAAGGACGGCCCTGTTGAGTGCTGTTCGGAAGCTTTCCACGTGTCCCTCTGATGAGCAGATGGCACAGTGGAGAGCAAGTAAGGGGGCCATCTCAAAACCGGAGATGGCCCGGGGTCAGTCGGGGTGCGAGGGATATGCTCTATGGGTAACCTTACACCCCGGCGTGCGGTTTTAGTCGGTTCAAGCCCGACATAACCGCCCCCGCTGCCCGGCGGGGGGGTATCCGAAGGGATTTCCGCACGAATAAAAAAAAAGGGGGCCTCAGACAAGCTTCCTATAAAATACAATATAATCATTACTACCAAATTTATAGGTAAATTTTGAAATAGCTCGATGTAGAAATTATCCTAGGACGTCTGTCAAGCCCAACGTTAAGGGACAAAATGCCCCCACTAGGAGACTGTACCTGGGGATCGTGCGAAGCATGACCCTATACGGGGCCCCCATATGGGCGGAGACTCTGGCGGCCCGCAACGTGCCTGTTCTAAACAGCCCGTTAAAGGCGATGGCCGTCAGAGTCATCAGGGGGTATCGCACGATCTCCGTCGAGGCGGCATGTCTCCTAGCCGGGACCCCTCCATGGGACCTGGAAGCGAGAGCCCTTGCGCTGCTGTACCAGTGGCGCAAGGAGGCGCTGGAGCGGGGCCATAGGCCGGAGCCCCGAGAAATCAGGGCTCAGCGGTCCCTGCTCCGCCAGGAACCCATGGAGACATGGAAGGTGCGACTTGAACACCCAAGGTGGGGGGAATCCACCATTGCGGTGGCGAGACCGATCATGAAGAAGTGGTTGGAGAGGGACCATGGGGACCTCTCCTACCGGATGTGCCAGATGGTTACCGGACACGGGTGTTTCGGTAAGTATCTGTGGCGCATCCACCGGGAGACAACGCCGCAGTGCCAGCACTGCGAGGATCTTGGCGAAGACACGGCGCTCCACACGTTGGTGGAGTGCCCTGCGTGGGCGAGTCAACGCCGGGATCTCGTTGCGGTCCTGGTCGTGGACGTTCTCTCGTTGGAGACCATGGTGAGGGCCGTGGTCTCCGACGGAAGCAAGTGGCACGCCGCCGCCTCTTTCTGCGAGCAGGTAATGCGCGCAAAAGAGACGGCGGAGAGGGAGCGGGAGAGAACCCTGCCCCCCGAGTTTCGTAGTCTGCGGCGAGGACGCCGCAGACTCATCTACGCCCGGGACTACCGACCTCCATGATCGAGGCCTGAGGACGGCAGTTGGCCGACTCGCCGTCCTTACAGAAGCAGGCCGTGGCGGAGGCGTTTCGTGTGTGCCCTACACACGCCTGCCAACTCATCGAAGCGGGATAAAACCCGACCCCACCAGGCGAGGCCGCGGTGGCGGCCAAGGTCCGCCGGCAACCCTGGGGTTATCCTTTCGAGGGCTTACCTGGGGTGCCCGGCAACGGACACTCGGGGAGGACACCGTGCGGTTTTAGTCGAGACACGACAAAACCAAACCAAATCCGTAGGGATTTCCGCACGTAAAAAAAAAAAAGGACGTCTTTCAAGTTGCGCTTTGGTCTCTGATTAGTCGATGTCTCACTTTGCAAAGCACTTTTTAGTCTGTTCAAGATCGAATATAGGCCATTTTTTTTATTATATTGTCCACATAATGCCGGGGAGCTTCACGGATAAGACCTCGTTCTCGGCACACTATCCATATATAACTATCCTATTCCACAAATTATTAGTAACAAACTTATGATACTCATCCTGCAGTATTTTTGTCTACGTCAGAGAAAAACGGCATAAAGATTCACATAGAGGAAAGAAATATGGGCTGTTCTACTAGTCCCTACCAGCTATCCCTCCTGGTGTGGACAAGTGATTTTCTTTTTCGATGACTAGTTACTTAATTTTGTTTTTATACTTATTCCAGCGCTTTCAGAAGCGCAAGAAGAACTCCAGGCACAGATCTTGACGCGCGGCGTGGAGGAGGGTCGCAGCCTGCTGGACGGAGTCAGCGGCCCCCTCGTCGGAACCAACTCCCTCGCGCATGAACTCTCACAGATGAGTGACGATGAAGTACGTTCACACTAGTTTACTATTTTTGGGTGCATTATATCGTATCCTTCAGGAATATCATCAATCTTTTTATTATTTATAGCAAGCTAAAGCCACTTACGTAGTCGTTCATAGGTACATTGATATATGTAAGTTCTCATGTTACAAAAATTTAACTGAACTAGTTTGACAGAACCAAAATGAACGACAACCATCTCTTTTTTTACAAGAAAGTCAAAACAATGAAAGCAAGCTGAATGGGACCCACTTCCTTTTATCCTACAAAGTTGATTTAGTAAGCATGATCTGATTCAACATCCAGAATAGCATTCAACTCTTCAACGTTCAACAGCCCAGACACGAAATTTTATGTATTTACCTACGTATTTTAAAATCTTGTCCATCTAAGACCAGACTATTTCAGTTTCTGTCAAACTTGTTTAGTTATTATAAAACGAGAATTGCCATTATTAGCTGCATATAGAAGAAAATAAAGCTTCTAACGCTTCAATTTTTATATTGCAGCTTTCTAACAAATACCTAATACGACTATGTACTCCATTCGCTTATTAGCCTTATTCATTAAACAAAACTGTGACATTTACATGCAAGCTACACATGAATTCAGCCGGTTAATTATATTGTTATTGGTGTGATAATAGCTGTTATCATACCTTTACACGTTTCTACTTCATAATGAGACACTATGCATAACGTTCATATCAATTATACATGTTAGTGCTAGTGCCACGTTCGGTCAAGCAATATTAGAGCCAGTATATAGAAAACTTCGACAACCGTAGATTCTGACTTGCATGCGATCGATGCGTCAAAATCGCGTGATTCAGTGACTTCATCGATACTTACTGCAAGTTACTTTGATGATTTTGCGGCTTCCGATAAATAAAAGTATGTAGGTATCATTGCAAGCCCACAGTACTCGCTGTTTCAAAATTCCGTATATTGCCAGGCATGGAGAACAATTCAGGGGCTAAATTGAGTATTCGATGTTCTCAATGATGATTTATCGTCAGTTACTGATGTGTGCAGCAAAAAAAGTAAATGTCCCCCTAATAAATCGTAGCCCTGAGATAAAGGCAGCCAGTAAAGCTAGCCAATTACCAGTCGTAGATTCAAAAATCCAGATCAGATAGTTGAAATAGGATTACTAAGTGATATTTTTGCACAAAGGTAAATTATTGGGCTGTTTGAAGAAAACATTGAAAGTTTAATGACAGTAGAGGAAGCTCGTGAAGTGTGTAAGGACAAAAGCAGATGGCGGGCAGCCTCTGTCTACCTCAGAGGGGAAAAAGTGTTAAAATTAAATTTCAGCGTCGGTTGCTTAATTACTAAGTAGATACGAATCCCACTCAAGTGCAGTCCCACTACTAACACATTATTTTTTAGTTAAATTTAATACTCCAAATGTAGCAGATCTCATGGCACATATCACTCCAGTGCTCACATTATGTTATTATAGCGTCACTTGAGTGCTTGATAATCCAACTAACCATTTTTATCACAATATCGACAAGATCAAAATTTAACATTAAGGCCTTTATAATATTTTAACAACAAGTGAACAGTAATTCATGAGTCATCTCAGGCGTGCATCATGAAAATAAACATCCTGTAAATTTTTCTCAATGGTCGGTAGAATATTCAAGCACTCGGGCGACGATAGGTGCTCTAGGCAGTTCACACTTTTTACGCTCTAAGTACGCTCACTTTAATCATTAAGTTGCGTCGCTTTGCTTATATGAAAAAGTACTGACTCGATGCTATTATTTGCGAAGCAATTGGCCTATATTGTCATGTATGCATTTTTGCAGCTCGATGGTAACGATACACAATCAGATCTCAGCATAGAGATGGAAAAGGTACGATATTTTTACTAACTGTGCATGTGTACCTCTAGAATAAACTATAGATATTACATACTAGATAGGAAGAGTTAACTTAAAGTGGCTGGGTAAACGCGTGCGTTAGAGATAAAGAATTCTCACTAGTTGTATATCAGCCACTACATATGTGCGAACAAAAGACACAATATTATCTCACGCCTGTCTTGCTTTTCCCATTTAGTATATAATTTTTTGAACAAACGCTAACTATTGCATGCTTTTAACGAATTAACTTTGACTTGGGACTAAAATGTACCTTTTTCATACTTTATAGAAATGCTTGCACTCATACTTACCTTTTAATACCTACTTATTATCATGAGGTTTTATGTATGGTACAAGAACATATCGCACGTGCTCTTAGACTATGCTTGGGTGTGTGGAATAGAGGAGTGGGTATTGTAACTTTTAGCTTACAGAGTATGAACTAAGAAGAGCTGTTGACAGCTGTTTCAATTGAATTTTTCTGCCAATAGGTAATTGAGAGTATTTACACTCCGTAAACATCTACCGTTTGTACTTTTCAAATATGAGGGCAGTCAAAAGTAACTGCAATGACTTTGAGAATATGAAATATATATAATTTTGCTTTAGTCACTCTCCAATTCCTTTTCAAGTACTTAATTTTATACGTCTACTGTATAGGTTAAAACTTTTAAAAATTGACAAAGTTCCTAAACTTTGTATGAATGTTAATCATAATTAATTTTGTCAAAATATTCTTAAAATGAAATGCCGAGAATGTTCGTTTTCTGTACAGTGACCATTGGTAGCTTCTACCCAAACCCTCCTTATTTCATACTCAATTACCTAGTCTTTCTTTAAATACTGTAACAAAGAAAAAAATCTTATTCTATTGCAATTACTTAACATTTATTACTTTTACAGTGTGTTAGTTTAATACATAAATATAAAACAATTTAAAATATAAAAAGCTTATTCGAAGTGGTCTCCAATGGCTGCAATACAGTCCTTTAAACGTTGAGGCTAGTTATCAATAGAAGCACGCACTCTTTCCATGGGAAAATGTCTTCACTACCAATCGTATGGATTGTTTTAGAGACTCCAAATTATCATGACGTTTAGAGCAAGCCGTACCTACTCTCTAAAACTAACCATAAATCATAATCCAGCGGATTAAGATCGGGACTAGACGACGGCCAGTCTTCAGCTCTAATAAAGTCCGAAAAGTTCGTTTCCAACCAAGACTGCGTAGACCGAGCTTTATGACTCGGCGCCGAGTCTTGCTGGAAGGACCAATCTTGGTTATTGAACATGATGTTGTTAAGGGGCTACACTACCTTCTCAAGAATGGTATCTTGATACACTTGTACCGATGTTTTGATACCTTTTTCACAAAAGTATGGCTCAGTCACTCCTTCATAGCTAATACCCCACCAAACCATCACTGAAGTCGGATAATGCCCACGTTGCACTCTGTTGACTAATTTGGAAGCTGTGAGCATAAATACGGTCATTTTGTTTGTTTAAATGTTGGTCAATTATAAAAAAATTCTCATCCGTAAACAAAAATTTTCTGTGGCCTCCCTTTGCGTACCGCTTCAGTAGTTGTTTCGATTTTATTATTTTAATTATCAGTTAAGAATAGGCTGCAAGTCCTAAGTCATCTTTTAAAATACGCAACATGGTTCTATCTTCATCCCCCGAGATAAAATATTTTGCTCTCGGACAGGATTTCTTCGAATTCTTTCCCTTACTGCTTTGACCACCTTATTCGTACGAACACTACGTGGACGGCCAGATCTTTTTCTGTCACAAACAGAGGAGGTCTCATTGTACCTATTGATAGCCCGGTATACAAACATTTTACTAATACCAAGCGTATGGAGTTTTAAAAATTGCATTTGCATTTGCAGCGATTCGGATCTCTTTATCAACCTTCCATTTTAATGACGCAAAATATTGTACAATGTATTGGCGCCAAAATGAGAAAACAATGAAAAATTATGACAGATTAAATCAAATTAAAATGTAATATTTTGTTTATTTTTAATTGTAACAGTATTTATGACCAGACTAAGTATATAAGTCATATATTATATGAGCCACGAGACTAATTTTATGATTATGTATATTATTTATAAAGTTTTGTTTTTAGTATTAATATTATTTTAAAATTCTAACGAATCTAGAGCCCAGCAAAATGCAAAGCCCCGATTTTCTAGGTGTCCCCTGCTATGTTTTGAAATAGCACAGCTGACTTCAAGTAAGTAGCTACAATTTAAACAGATTATTCTAATTAAATCCTTATTCCAGTTACAGAAAGCGCTAAAAGAACAACAAGATGTCAACGTTCAGCTAAGAAACTACATCGACGGAATCCTATTATCTATTGTTGAAAACTATCCTCAATTACTCGAAGTCAAATACCAGAAACAACCAGGCGACGCCAGGTCATAACATATAACTAGGATATCTGTATCTTTCACATCCTATAATTTACATTATCTCGATATTGTTTCCATTAGGTAATTATTTCATTTGGACATGTTTTAACAATATATTTGTATTATCAACAAAAAATAAAATTATATTATTCGAAGTTAAATGATATTATTACTGTGATATGATATCAATGTAATTATCGTAAACGGCTTTCTTGATTGTAAAGCGATAATGTCTTCTTGTATTGAAAATAGATTTAATAATATTACATAGAACGAAATCGTAACAGATTTTATAAATTTTACATCTTGTGCATAACTGTGAGTAGAAAGAGAAAGAAATACCTATGTAAAGGTGCTCTCTCACCGGAAGCATTCCTCTGTTATTCAACATTTCAGATTCGATTAGATTTAAGAGCATTACATTACAATGCTACCTGCCTTCCTGACTGACTGGCATTCACTTGTAATGTAACATCGATGTTACAAGCTTTATCAAAATGTTACAAACGTTGCGCACTGTAAATACTTGGTTCTCCTCTACTATGTAATGTAATGCTCGGATTGTTGCGCATTGTAATGTAATTTTAGTTTCGCTTACTCGTTGATGAATGTTCCTCTCAAGTTCAACTCCGTAACGTTGCGGCGAATGCTTCCAAAGAGTGCTATCATTAAATTTGTATACATCTTTCTCATAGTGAGACAGAGATAGCGGGAAACTTAATGATACTCTGTGGCAGTATGGTGCTACATTTTTCAAACGGCGGGAACGTATGATGCACGGTATGCTAAAGAATATAAATTTAAAAACCTTATAAAACCCCTTGTTTTTCATCGGGGCATAGAAGTAGGTAGTTTGTTGTAAATATTGTGTATAGTGTTATAAGCATATAAAGGTTTAGAGAAGTATTGTCTTGTTAGTATCTTAAAAGATGTATGCTTCCTACATTCAATTATTACAGTTAATAATAAGATAAATATAATTTATTTGGGTTTACGTAGATCTGTTGGATAAGAGAATTTAATTGAAATTATACTTTAACGACAAGGCCAGGCCGTCCATAAAGATATTTTGTGTCTACTTAAAGCAATTTTTATGAAAGACTGTGCGAACGATTAACTTGGGTGCCTAGTTATATATATATATATATATATATATATATATATTTAAGATAATGTAAGTATACAATATGCGATAACTTTACTGATACTTAGAAATCACTTTCATTAACTATATATTTTCGAAGTCACATAAGTATCTCGATTCTGAGACTTCGAAATTATTAGTATTTATTAGAAGTTATTTCTGAGTAACCTTTATAATAAACTGGAGCCATTAATAAGAGAAATGTATTCCTAATTGTAAATTTGTTTGTAACTGCATACCCTAGTACCTATAACAATAATTAAGCTGTAAGAAAGATGTACCTATATTTTTACAATGAGATATTTATAAGTTTAGCATGTAGCTATGTAGGCATTTGTGTACATTTTGATAACACTGTTCATAAGTCTAATAACAATGGATGTTCTAAAACGGTCATCAAAGTAAATTAAAACAATTAATACATATTCAGTCTTTTATTTTTCTCTTAATTTATTTTGTATTCAATTTTGAGTATTATCTTCTTCTAGGGACAAGGCTGTGTGTTCCTTCTTACTTTGGTCTAAGTTATTTAACACTTTTTGTACATCCAAACGCAACATCATGAATTTTGGGTCCATAAACTCCTAAAATACGCAAGGAAATTTTAGAATACAAATACAGTCTATCTCTAGGTTACATGCATGAGAAATAGTCACGCCTGTTACCTATCTATCTGTATAAGATGAAACTGTCAAGATACAGAAGCATTTTTAGAGTTCCGTTGCCAAATGGCAAAAAACGGAACCCTTATAGATTCGTCATGTCTGTCTGTCTGTCCGTCCGTATGTCACAGCCACTTTTTTCCGAAACTATAAGAACTATGCTGTTGAAACTTGGTAAGTAGATGTATTCTGTGAACCGCATTATGATTTTCACACAAAAATAGAAAAAAAACAATAAATTTTGGGGGCTCCCCATACTTAGAACTGAAACTCAAATTTTTTTTTTCGTCGAACCCATACGTGTGAGGTATCTATGGATAGGTCTTCAAAAATGATATTGAGGTTTCTAATATAATTTTTCTCTAAACTGAATAGTTTGCGCGAGAGATACTTCCAAAGTGGTAAAATGTGTGTCCCCCCCCCCCCCCCCACTGTAACTTCTAAAATAAGAGAATGATAAAACTAAAAAAAATATATGATGTACATTACCATGTGAACTTCCACCGATAATTGGTTTGAACAAGATCTAGTAAGTAGTTTTTTTTAATACGTCATAAATCGTAAAACGCAATTTACATTTTCATTCAATCAACTCAAATGTAAAATAGCATTATTATGTTACTTACTGCTATGGAACCCTTCATGGGCGAGTCCGACTCGCACTTGGCCGCTTTTTGTTGGTGATTTTGGTCACCAAACCTCATGTAGTAGATACAAATATCCTATTTATTGTTAACTAACTGTTACCCGCAGTTTCACCCGTTCCACACATATCTAAAATTTTGATAGTATTTCTTTCCGTAAGAACCTTCTTCAAAGTATTAGAAACCTTTAAAAAACCAGCTAAGTGCGAGTCGGACTAGCGCACGAATGTTTCCGTAACAATGGGAGCCACCCTTAATTTATTTTATTTTAATTTAATTATTTATTTTTGAAGTGAATATACGACTAAATATTCTGTGAATATTCCAATTTCCTGTTGATGTTATTCAATATATCGACCTATTCATATCGAGCACAAAACGGCAAAGACATCACTTTTCTTGTATGGTACCCCCCCCCCCCCTAGTCGGGGTGCGAGGGATATGCTCTATGGGCAACCTTACACCCTACACCCGGCGTCTGCAGACCCGAGACGGCGTGCGGTTTTAGTCGGTTCAAGCCCGACATAACCGCCCCCGCTGGCCGGCGGGGGGTATCCGAGGAGATTTCTGCACGAAACCCCCCCCCCCCTTAAATGTTTTATTCCTTTTTTAGTATTTGTTGTTATAGCGGCAACATAAATACATCATCTGTGAAAATTTGAACTGTCTAGCTATCGCAGATCATGATATACAGCCTGGTGACAGACGGACCGACTGCGGAGTTTTAGTAATAGGGTCTGTTTTACCCCTTGGGTACGGAACCTTAAAATAATGAATGAAATTTGTAAAGTCGTCATGACTAAAGGAAACTGGGAATAATTTTAATATACATAGCAAGCACTCACTTTAAAAGCCGCAGATTCAACCTGCGTCGCCTCCCCCTGCATTGGCGTTTCTTGTCCTTCGTCAGTCTCAAATCTAGCTTCACGAAGTGTCAAGTCCCCGATACCAGCACTATGTCTCAAACTTAAATTCCTTCCCATCAAATGTGCCATTTCCTGCTCAATAGCATTCATGGCCGTCGTCACATTAGAGCTTCTATACTCCCTCGTAACAGATGCGTTCATAAATGATTCTGGTAGTGTATTATATGGCTCATAAAACTGAGGCATATTTTGACTGGATTTGCATAAAGAGCATTGCTGCCTAGCTTCGATCTGTTTCCTCTCATTATGTAGAGTCAACCTCTCCCTAGAAAGCGTAACTTTTTCTTTCGCGATCTTCTTTTCTCTGGCGTTTAATGACACAACGTGCTCTTGTATCCTACGAATTCTTTCTTCGTATTTTCTTTGGATATATTCTGCTTCTGAATATTTCTTTTCCGCTTGTGCTTGTTTCTCAATAGCACTCTTAGCGAGAAGATCTAAATCACGACTTCTGTAATTTGCAATATTAAACCATGATATTGATGTTTTAGTTACATTTTTCGAGTCCTAACTGCCGACTTATAAAGTTGTTATTTAAACATTTTTTATGAGATACTAAAATTAAATTTTGCTCATCACCATCTTACAAATTCATTAATCTAAAGTGAAAAATCGATGTAGTAGATTTATCGATCGTTAAACTTCTAACAATGATACAGGTAGGAACGTCTAATAATGATTCTGATAAGTTATAAATAAATAAATAAATAATAAATAAATATTGTAGGACAAAGTACACAACGCCATCTAGACCCAAACTAAGCAGAGCTTGTCATATGGGTTCTAGAATGCGGATAAACATAATTATATACTTTTCTTTTGTAAATGAATACATATTATACATAGAAACACCCAGACCAGCGCAAATATACATTTTTGCACTGAGCGGGAATCGAACCCGCGAACTCTGGCTTAGCAGTCGAACGCACTACCACCACGCCACAGAGGTCGTCAATACATAGAAACACCCAGTTGACGGTTAAGATTCAATTTATTCAAGGAATATAATCGTGCACATACTTAGCCAAAATCCTCTGTTCCTCCATGTGCATCTGTTGTTTCTCTACATTTAGTTTTGACCTTTCGTCCGTCACCTCTTCTAACTGAGCCTGAAGTTCTGCTTTCATTTTCTAGAGTAAAAATGCGATTCTCATTACAGATATCCTCTTTGTTGATTACTTTATTGTCAATGAAAACCTAACTTACTTCAAGTTCTTGTCTCAAACTGTGCACCGAAGACTTCTCTCTCGCAAGCGCTGCACTTTCTTTCACTGTTTTGATATTTTGTTCATCAATCTTCGCCGTCTTCTCTTGATATTCTTTCTGGATATCCTCTCGCATAATCTGAATATTACATACCAAATCACATTCAATATCAACGTATGTACAATGGGCCTACCATGACCAGCTTTAAGCGATCGTGTTTTGGGCCTCGACCCAGAGGGAGACAGCTGGTGCTATACACCCATATTCTTCTGAAGTATTGTATCTATACAGGGTGTTTAGCTCTATCCATCTCCTATTTGCTATTGCTACAACCTGTATAACTCCATTCATTCCTCTGTAGTAATGAAGCTATACAGGGTGTACCGAGTCATTATAGTGATTTGTTTATACTGAATATTGAACCTGCCGATACAACAAATTGTTAATTGTTGTAACCTACCTTTATTTCTTCATCTTGTTTCTTGAGCACGTTCTTGGCAAATTCAGTTTGCTTACTAAAGGTTGCTTTTTCGAATTCAAATTCCATTCTCTTCTGTTTCAAGGCACCCGATTCTTCTTCGATCATCTATAAAAATTTAATAGTAAGTAGGTACAATTTTATATAATAGAGATGGGGTAAGTTGATTTTTGAAATCAAAATGTGGAATTTTCATATTAATCTATCAAATTAATGCCAGTGTTATTAGTATTATTTGATTTATTACGGTCGTCATTTGTTTCAATCTAGCTTCTAGTATTTTGATGGTCTCTCTATTTTCAGTCTTCTCAGATTCAAAGTTATCACGTTCTTTCGTCAACTGTAGAATCATATCTGAAATCGATACACAAAATTATTTACCGATTCGGACAGAAGAATAATATATATCTACCTATCTATTGCAAAATAATCTATTTTAGAGAGGTCCCTCTTCCACATATAGTAGCTCTGTTTGAATGGTTCCCTTTATGTCCAGTTCCTTTACGTTGAGCCGGAACGTAATCTCGCTTCAATTATTGCCCCTACGTCGAGCCCACGATTTCTGCGCGCTTGTACTCCCTTAACGTCGAGTTATTCTACCCCCGATTCTACTATGTACCTTTAATAATATCAGATTTTGAAATAGATACAGTCTGGTTGAGGTACGCATGTTTTGTGAGGCCGCCTGTCACCCCTGCAGAAGCAGGCCGGGACGGTGGGGCTACTAGCGCCCTCCCCCAAAGCGGGGCAAGACGGGAACACCGTGGTTCCCAAACCCAAGGGGCCATCTCGTAACCGGAGATGGCCCAGGGTCAGTCGGGGTGCGAGGGATATGCTCTATGGGCAACCTTATACCCGCGTCTGTAGACCCGAGACGGCGTGCGGTTTTAGTCGGTTCAAGCCCGACATAACCGCACCCGCTCGCCGGCGGGGGGTATCCGAAGGGATTTCCGCACGAAAAAACAAAAAAAAAGGTACGCATGTTTTATGTATTATTGTAACTAAACTAAACTTAAATCCTACTATCCTAATAATATTATAAATGTGATAGTTTGTGAAGATGTTTGTATACTTACTTGGATATCAATCACGCTGAACCGATCTGGCTGAAATTTGGTACAGGGATACACTATATAATCTAGTTCCCATGGGAAGCGGGAACGGGAACAGAATTCCACGCTGGCGGAGCCGCGGGACACAGCTAGTTACTAATACATAATTCCTCCAGGTTTCAATGCGCGAGCGACACCCTAGGTGTTGGAAGCGCCCATAGGCTACGATGGCCGCTTACTATCAGGCGGGCCGTATTCTTGATTGCCTCTCAGTACAATTTTGATACGGTTGAAAGGTTTCGAATACATTTTACTGCAAGTAGCAAATTACAAATTTCTTCTTACCATTAATATGCGTTTCCCTTAATTGTACACTGTTATCAGACTTTTGCTCAGTAGTTACCATAAGAGCTTGGACCTTCTCCACGAGCTCCTGACAACGAAGCTTGTTCTCTCTAACATCTGTTACCAGCTGGGTAAGGTCTGATGAAAAACCCGCCGCATCTTGAATGAGAGTCTGTTCGTGCTTCACGGCGTTTCTGCGAAGATTGCAAAAAGTTCGTGAGAAATCTATTTTAAAATTGTAAATTAGTTGTGTCTGTACATAAAAAGAAACTTGGGGTATGTTAAATTAAGGTATCTGAAACCAATTTTTTTTTAAATGTCTGTTCGCGATGGATGGATCGCGATTCGGATTTTGATGCAGCATTTTTTATTAGAAAATTATAATTATGAGAGTCGAAGCTACAATATTTGGCGGAGTACCAGTGATTACCAACTGCTACTCCGTCGCTGTCACCGTAAAGAGTTGTACTTGTTGTATAAGCGTACCAGCGGGAGTCGACCCGCGTGGTCAAATTGTATACGCGTACTGCAGGTACGAACTATGGGATCCCCTTCGAACGCATAACTTTTTGTCCTAATTTATTTTAGCATAACAGGTTTGGCATAAAATGTAAAGGCATAACAATACTTTGGCATAACGATATTATGGCATACTTACTGTTTCTTTATGCATAACATAACTATCATTTAGACTAATATTTTTAATCTAATTTAAAAGCGCATAAACTTATAAATATATATTTATAATTATAATTATTTATTCGCATAACAGTTTGCAGCATGTAAATATCAAAATGTTTGATCGGGTATAGTGACTGTTTTGTTTGTGATCAATGAAAACCAGTTTAGTTGATAATATGCAGGATAATAATTATATTCAAATAATTACCCTACAATAAAATTGAAATATAATTATAAATTATATAACAGAAAATATAATTAAAATGGGATAATAAATTATATGGTATAACAAAAAATAGAATCAACAACAATACCAATTAGGTAGGTACTTGTTTTTTTTTAGACATAACATAACATAACATAACTTCGAGCCTGTATCCCCGAAGGGGTAGGCAGAGGTGTATTACACACCCACGATTCGCCAGTTATGTTAAGGTCCCAATGAAACTATGCTTACTTTGGGTCTAGAAAGCGCTGTATAGCATGTCGTAGAATATTTATTTATTTATATTTATTGCCATCTGCCGGGCACATTATTAAGCGAGCGATAATTAAGATTTATTAATGCACACATAATTACGTCACCCATGCGATGGACCGACCAAATCAAATCTGCAGTGGGCGGACCCTTGCATGAGTGTACCAGAATGTCTGCGAACCGGAAGAAATGGCGAGATATCATACGGCGAGCGATATCTGTACCGGATAGTACTAGCAGTTGACCACGACCGCTCTGTAAAGAGTGCATCGACTGAGAAGAAGAACTACGAAAAGTCAGAGGTGTGTGCCTGGGGCGACTGGGGATCGAGCTCGAGACCCCGTCCCAGCAGTCCGTTACGTACGCCACCGGGCGGGCTATCGCCGCTTTCATTCGCATTCGCAATCATTTTAGATTTATAATTATTTGCATTTGCTTGTAAAAGTGCAGGCTTTGACGTATATTGATGTTTATTCCTGATAATATTTTATATAATATTTTCAATTTTTTTGAAAGTGTACTTCTTTTCATTAGGTGGCGGTGTGATTCTCATTTCAAATTTTCCTATATTACCAATCTGATGTTTTATTTCCCGCATATTTCTTTTACCTTTGTAAGAATGTTTATTTTAGATATAAAATTAACAAATTATAAATCAGCAATTAAACAATAATAACACTACTGACAGAAATTTGTGTAATATCTTCAGTAAGAATAAAAATAGCATCTACCACCATGCAAAGCGCCTACGTATTTCATTAGAGCAAAACACAAGGATGACTTATTAATGACTTTATTAATGACTGTTGATACCAGCATTAGGATGACTCAGATTAGTTCGGACTCGGATAGATTTGGTTAGAAGTTTAACCTTAGTGGTTTTTTTTAATTACACTGTAATAGTGTAAGTCAAGTTCTTTTTAAGGTCGTAGGGTAAATAGTTTTATGTTGATAGACATTATGCTACAGTATCATTATGCGTTTATAATATTATGCTTAATATCGTTATGCGATAATAATGTTATGCTTTAGTATTATGCTTTTAAATAGCTATCCAACAGAAGTTATGCAAAAAAAAAAAGGTGTCTTACAATTTATGCCGAATCATTGTTATGCGTTATGATCGTTAGGAGAAATGAAAGTATGCCAGACTAAATTATGAAATTAAATTTTATGCGTTCCAAGTTCCAATAGGGAACCAAGGACTATCATTCCTGTGTACGCGTAACCTACTACGCGTACATTGGAACGCTTAGTCCGTACAAGGCTTTATACTAGTCTTATTATGCTGGTACTCACTTAATATTTTCCATAAGTACAGCGTGATGTTCTTGCAGCACCCTCACATTATCTAAATGCTGTTGTCTAAGCATTTCACTCTCGGCTTTGTGCCTCTCCGTCAAACTGGTGAGGTTATCTTCAGACAACTTCTTGTATAACTGATGATGCTCTTCCATCCAGGCTATTTTCTCCGTATAGAATCGAACAAGCTTATCACTTTCCTCTTTCATACGCTCTTCTGCTTGGGTGAGAGAAACTTCTAGAAAGCCTAGTTGTCTCCTACAAAATTCAAGGATATTTTATGAGTATACCGCTCATCATCATTTTAGCGTGGTTCTTGGTATCATCCGAGGCTTTCACCCTGGAGCTCGGGATCCGTTTACTCTTTCTCCTGCCGTCTGACCTTCCAACTCCTGGAGGAAATCCCACGCTAGAGCCTCGTCTGATAGTCTGCAGGTGTACCCGTTTTCCGGTGAGCTTGGCATGGCTCCGAGGATCTTGGAGGGGCCTCACCCCTACATCCCGTTATGAAATATCTACTGCATTTTTTTTAAATTTTTTTTTTAATAAAAAAAAAAAAAATTATTAGAAGCTCTACAAAGTTGAAATGGTTGGTGGTCTTTTACAATAATTACCTTTTTTTTTTTTTTTTTTTTTTTATCGTGCGGAAATCCCTTCGGATACCCCCCCGCCGGCCAGCGGGGGCGGTTATGTCGGGCTTGCACCGACTAAAACCGCACGCCGTCTCGGGTCTTCGACGCCGGGGTGTAAGGTTACCCATAGAGCATATCCCTCGCACCCCGGCTGACCCTGGGCCATCTCACCACTAACAGCATCGCTCATCCTGTCTCCTCTGAAAGCAGAGGAGTACGGAGAGCGATGTGTTCCCGCCACGTTGGGTATTGGCCGACGATCAATGCCAACCCTATGAAGGGGTGAAGGGGAAGCCATTGACCGCCGCCCAGGGTGTACCGGCCGCTCCGATTCCGTTCCCCCCGGACTGCAGCGGGATCGGAATCAGAGCGACACTCGAGGAGGTTACCCAACACACACCCCTTACAATAATTACCTATTGTGTAGGAATTTCAGACGTTTCATTCAAATATTGACACTGAGTGGGAATTAAACTCGCGATCTTCGACTTCGTAATCGAACTCTCTACCGCTTTGCCACAGAGGTCGTGTAGGTCGACTTATACAGTAGCGGACGTAGCATATCTTACCTGTAAGATGTTTCCATCATATCTATTTCCTTGTCGTGGTTTTCTTGTAAGGATTGGACTAACTGCAACAGCTGCTTCTTTTCTCGGGTATGTGGGGTTTCCTTACGATCTCCAGATTCAAGATAAATCTCTTCATTCTCAGGACCAACTAATAAATCCTAAACAATAACAAGTACCTATAGTGTTCTTTCTTCTACCTACGAATTTCTAAATTACGAGAATTTAATTGTTGATAATTGAGTTTTTGTATCAACAGAATCGGTTAAATAGACTGGACTGAAATGTATACCCCATGAGCAATTTATATTTTAAGGAAAGTAAATTTGCCATATTTATGTAAGTAGTTTTTTTTCGTATTCTCCGATGGGGTGGATAACTGCCGTTGTTGGTACCTAATAAATAGAGCTAAATTGAATACTCAATAGTCTAATAAATTTCTTCTCTATAACCATTTCTTTCTAAAAGATTTTCTTTGAACTGTCAGTATAATACTAATTTTTAAACTTTCGCGTTTCATGATATACAATAAAGTTAACGGGAAATAACGCGATCATGTATAGGTATATACATACCTTTGGATTGCCTGACATTTCGACCAGTTTACACTGGCCGAGGTCACAGGCTGACTGAGGTTACACTGGCTGTGGTCACAGGCTGACTGAGGAGTCAGCCTGTGACCACGGCCAGTGTAACCTGGTGTTATAAATACTGTCAGTATAAATTAGAGGTACCTAGTATCTAGTCTAGTCTTATAAATACTATGAGTATAAATAAAAGGTACACACATACATAAAGTAACGTATCTTTAACATTGGGTTACGCAGATACAACAGCGGCAGTTAAAATTACTTAGGTATACCAGCCAACCTCACTTGCAAGGCGGAACGCCTGCTGATTGACGGACGAACGAGAGTGGGTTAAACGGTAGGCGCTCCCATAAAAGCCGTATAAGCCAAAATCAAAAGAAGTACCTGAGCTCCGAGATGACACGGTTGCATCCAAGATGATGACGAACATGAAGCCTTCCGTCAGTTTTGAAAAGCTATTAAGAATACGGTTTTAGTACATTTTCCCAACCTTAATCCCCTGACTGATACGGTCCCGTTTGGCAGCCATTATGGCCTGCATTTTTTCTGTGTTCTCAGCGTGATGCTGCAGCACCGCGTCTATCCGAAGGCGCTCTGCTTGATCAGCCTCACGAAGAAGTCGCTGTTTCTCTTTTCGGCGGGCTATAAAACACCGTAACAACTTACTGCTAGATACGAGTATAGATAGGGACAAAAATCTTGACAATGTAATCTAGATTCTTAGTTACGAGTTAATAGGTCTCTTTGGCGGTAGGGCGCTACGGCGGAGGCGCCCCAATCAACCGATCATCTATACTCGTATATATAAAACAAAGTCGTGTTAGTAATGACCGTTGATATCTCGAAAATAGGTGGACCGATTTTCACTACTTTTGTCTTTTTAGATTTGTCTCCGCCTATACTGTGCCATTAAGTGGTTTTTTTTTGTGGGAATCCCCACGGTTACCCCACTGCCGGCCAGTGGGGGTAGTTATGTCGGATTTGAACCGACTAAAAGCGCATGCCGTCTTGGGTCTCTAATCGGGGCGTAAGATAGCCAAAAGTATATTTAAAGCCATTCCCTCGCATCCTCGGCTGACCTTGGGCCATCTATGGCTTTGGCCCCCCTCGGAATACTGTGCCTATACTAGCAATTGACCAACGATTACGATATCCCCTCGGATAGCCCCCCGCCGGTCAGCGGGGTTGGTTATGTCGTGCTTGAACCGACTAAAACCGCACGCCGTCTCGGGTCTTCAGACGTCGGGGTGTTGCCTGTGGTTTACTAATCACATTCAAAGATAGCTCCCACCTAGATCTTCGGGGCCCAAGCGAAACTCCACCTGTTGTTGATTGATATACGAGACTCAGGCGCAGGCTTTTTTCTCCTCGAGATTGGGCGGTTAGACGGCAGTCGCTCCCATAACATTCAAAGACTCTGTCGCTCGGTAGCACCTACTTTTGACACTTCGATATGATCAACTTCTTACACATGGATATGATCAACTTTTGACGCTGACTACCTACTTATATTCGTTTTGTAAGATATGTAGTTGCCTAAAAAAATTACGTATCATATTGAAATAAAACTATTTCCTTTTTTTTTACGTATTCAACCGCGATTTATTTGATGTTATTTTATAATTTACATTGAACCCGACGTTTCGGTTGCTTTTCAGCAGCCATGGTCACGGGGAGACAATTACGTTTCATTTTTGTCTCAAATATTCGTTTATATTCTAAACACAGTAATACCCCGACAAACGCTACCCCGTTTTACACGAATTCGGATTTACCGGAGTTAGGTTTTAGGTGAATTCGGATATAGAAATATAATTTGCAGAACAAAATTCGCATAATAAAATATTTATTTGTATACGCATGGAAGTAAAATTAAAAAACTCACATAGCATTGCTGCAACTTTTTCTTCTTGCGCATTATACTGCAAGGCCAACATTATCTGCGATTCCTGTTGCTGTAAAAATATAGCATCGGCCCCTTCTGCAGTAATATCTTCGTTGCTACTCTGTGGGATATTAGAAGAAGGCAATGGGTTTGTTAAATACTCAATAGTAGGTTGTAATTCTTTTTTCACTTCGGCAGTTGACCTTTCTTCTCTTTGTTCGTGAATATGAGTTACTTCTTTTGGTTTCTCTTCAATGATTTCGGGTTTAGACTGTGATTTTTTCTCTTCCACCTTTTTCTTTTTTGAGCCGCCTCCGACGAGCCACGATGGCATTCCAGCGTCGTCTTCAAAATCATTTTCCTCTTCTTTATCTTGATAGACACCCAGCCAGTCTTTGTTACTGTTAGTTTTCTTTACAGGAGCTTCTTCTTTTTTATCCTTTACCTCTTTAAAAGATTGTTTTGGGAGCAAACTCTTCTGAGACACCGTACTTTTAGAATCTCCTCTTCCCAAAATTGAACCTAGGTCAGATTCTTGACTTTTTACTGCTGTGACTGGTCTCGACACTTGACCTTTGACCACTTGAGAACCTGCTTTAGTTAAAGGGCCACCTAAAATATCGTCAAATAAAGATTGCGAGCTTTTCCCTTTTTCTATTGGTTTACTTGTATCCCTTTTTGGTTCAATACGATCACCTAATATATCTATTCTGTCTGAACTCGTACTAAATTTGGCCTTTGCAGGTAATTTACTTGAGTCCACTTTATCAAACCCTGTATTAATTTTAGGCTCTGGTTGAGAAAATTTTATAGATTCTCTGGATCCATCAATACGTTTAAATGGACTTGGCTCGGCATGGATCGGCGACTTTTTAGAATCAATGTCAATTAACGCTTCTTTCTTATCTAAACTGCTAGCAACAGGTTTAGGTTTATCAATATTACCTAAATTAAACAGAGCATTTTTCTTTTCTGCTATAGGTGTACTTTTCTTCGTTACAGATTTTTTCTTACCTAACATATCATCATCAAAAAAACTATCATCACTACCATCACTAAGAATTCCAGCTAAAGGATCATCAACATTAAAACTCATTTTATGACACGTAAATCAACAAATATAATAATTTTAGGGCATTCACCACATTTACACTGTTTGTAAATTGGCCGCCATGGAAACGGAAAATGTTTGTCATAGACTGTATCGTCTATAGACGTTCATTATTCTTTTATTAAAAATCATTTGACTATTTGACTGATATTCTCAAATATCTTAATTGAAAATTGATATTGATTTTATTGAATGTTCCTGAAAACACTGGATAATACTAACACTATTCACATTACCTACCAAATTTACTGCTTTACGCTTAGTAAAATGTGTTTTCTTCTCATAAATACTGTAATCAAGGAACAATAAAATATGAAAATCGTATGTACACAATAAATTATATTTATTCGTTTTTGAACGTAACGCAACATTAGTTGTTATCTGTGCAAAAATTTGTTGCTTCACGTCAGCCAGTCGGCTGTATTTTAATTATTTTTTCAAAACAACTACGATACAATAGCGTTTTTGTTAATTTAATAATTAAAATTTCACACTTCAATCAAAACTATGGAATTTATTGGTAAGCTTTCATTTATGTTACTTCAATATCACCGTATTGACAGTCTTTGTTAACCAGCACAACGAGACCTTTTGTTCTACAAATTTTGCTAACTCACGTTTTGTGTTTTTCAGCTTCAGAGAAGGGCGATTCAACAGAAAATCGAGATCCTAATTCACTAGCCAACGGCACATCAAAAACAGTTACAGAAAACAAATCAAATTTGGAAAGTGAAAAGTCGCACATAGAAGCTCCCGCAGAGATTGTGGCATGTACATCAGACACCACAGAAGACACGGAACTCTGTGAAATTCCGGAACAGATCGAATTTACTATAGTTTTTAATAAAGCAAAACATGACATTACTTTTGCCTATGATGCAACTGTGCTAGACTTAAAATCTCATTTGGAGAGAATATGCGGAGTGCCACAATTGGCGCAAAAATTAATAATAAAGGGTATGGCCCGAGACACCATGACGCTCAGACAAGCTGGTGTTGTGAAAGGTGGCAAGGTGATGCTTGTTGGATCCAAAATGGATGACATTTTAGCTATGAAAAGTGGACCACAGGTATGTAAAACCTGCACACACACATTTATTTGTAGTCTGTGTATTGAAAGAGCCCAAAAATATATTTGTTCATTCTATATTGTGTAAATAACTGCCCGGTCACCGGTGTCCACATTGGAATAATAATAATACTGTGTAAATTTATCTCGTTCTATTGAAGATACTATCATTAAGGAATGTGTATTTTATGTAGTATTAAATCCTACAGATACTCCATAAGCTATACAAATATTTAATATTCATAGCCAATCATTTGTGGTCCCATAGGAAACATTAGAAGAAAAAGCTAGCAGCCAATCAAGTAAGGAACCTCTCTGCATGCAGAAGATTCATCGGAAAGTTCTTGACAAAGGTATCCCCCCTGATGTAATGCCAGGAATCAAAGGAGTAAAGGTAAGACTGGCTAGAATTTAATTATCTTTCATTGATAGACATACTTTGACATTTGAAAAATGCTCATTAGATCCATATATTTGTTATAAAAACTAATTATAATTGAGCTGAGCGAAGCAAAGCTCTTATACGTGGCTAAGCCGTTTGGTCAAGACTGTCCTCCCCTGGAACCACAATACCGATCTTGACCAAATTTGCCATGGTGATAGTGTAGACGCCACTGAGTGTTTAGAGGGGTCAACTGTTCAAATACAATGTACCATTGAGGAATAATCATCGAAAAACAGTTTCACGAACGCGTGGCCGTAGCTATGCGCGCGACCATAGTAAGATGCGTTATTTTTCAAGTAAGAGTCCTGCTCGCTCAGCTCAATTTATTTCAGTCGCACCCTGCACTGAATTCCTGGTATATGTAATTTACTAATTCATTTATTTGGTAATCTGTGGAAAAAGCAAATCTCTATTAGTTTTGATTCAAAGAATATCATCAATTAGTTGTTTTTTATTGTTATGAAAAAAGATTTTAATATCAATGAACCCATGTCTTTAAAATACAAGCCCAAACTGTTACACTGTGTTTTATAGTATTAGCTAAAATGCAAGGAATTTTCAAATATATTTAAGTGCAACATCACTAGTCACATGAATAATTATTCAGATCTTTGAAATATAAACTATAATGTATTAAACAACTATTAAACTTTAATAGGAGCCTCTACCACCAGTACCACTAAGCGGGATGCTAAACAAACATGGTGGCAAAGTACGTTTAACATTCAAACATGAGCAAGATCAACTTTGGATTGGTACCAAGGAGCGCACTGAGAAACTAGCCATGGCTTCAATTAAAAGTAAGTCATATTACCTAAGACAAAGTATAGATCAACCAAATGCAAACAACTGGGATTCGTGTTTGAAATCATACGGTAATAATGAAAAATCTCACTTGTTTGCTTTCTTTGTTATCTGCTCTGGTTTATTAATTTTCTACTAGTAGTAGCATTCACTTATGAGGCAGACCACCAATGCATGGTCAGACGTTCATGTTTTATGTCTTAATCATCATCATCATCAACCTATGCTAGTCCACTGCTAGACATAGGTCTCCCCTAATGAGCGCCATAGCGCCCTGTCTTCAGCTTGCCACATCCAGCATCTGCTCGCAGTCTTTTTAATACTTGAGGAATATCACCAACAGTTATTTAACTTTATATTTCAGGTATCACATCTGAACCAATCAAAGAGCATGAAGAATATCATATCATGGTATGTATTAATATTGGACAATAGAATACTGTTAAGATTAATTGGCCATCTTAATCAGCTTAGTCCTGCTCAGTGCAAATATTTGTAAACATAAATACATCTATTTGCATTGGTCTGTGTTTCTATGTATAATAATGTATTTATAAGAAAAAACTGTATTCAGGGAGTCCCACAGCTATGCCACATGGAGGGAAAGTATCTTAAATAATGTAGATAAATAATTTTACTGAAAGAAGACTTCATTTTGATTTTAAAAACAATTTAAACTGCATTCAAAACTTTTTGAGAACTTCGATTGTCACACTGGGTAACCGATCCGGTTAAACTCCGAAAGAAAATACATCCTGTACGTTTATGGCGTCAATTGATTGATGGGGTCAATCATATGGATCTAATCTCTCTAACAAACACGGTATTTAAATAAAAGGGAATTCATGAATCTAAACTTAAAAGAATTTGTTACCATATTTTTGTCTATTTTCGTTAATAGTTTATTATCTTCGGTTATACGACTAAAAGGTACTAAACCCAAGTTGTAGATTTATTTTGCAACAAAACTGCTTTTACTAATTTTCTGTGCGATGCATTGTTTGCACGATATAAGGATATAGTGCAAAAACCATTGGCACTTTTTTTTCAAAATGGTGGCCGCGGGACAAGAATTGCGATCCCACGAAATCAGATTTAAGAGTAATTTTTCCAATTTCGCTGACATATGCGATTTTACAGGCGTGATTTCACCGTTATAAAATGTATTTTTTAAAGTTTTAATGCATAACTATGAACGATCATTTAAAATATTAGCTGATGTATGCGCTATTTTCTTATTTTTAATATTAAATTTTGATTAAATGGAAGAGGTTTAGAAAATGACTTATTACTATCATATTGACGTCTAAATAGTATGAAAAATTTGCAATGCTTTGGATGTATGAATTACTTTTTACCACTTCAATATGAAATATTCGATAAAAAAATACACAAAGACAAATTTTAGAGAAAATAGGCAAAGAAGTGCTGATAATCTCGGCTACTTAGAACTATTAATTCCTAAAAAGAAAACGATATAAATTAACTTTAGCGAAAGTTCTATTTATTTCCTAAAAAATAATCATGAAAAAATAAGAAATTTTGCAGAAAAATAATCTTTTAGTACAACCGAAATTTCACATTATATTACGCCACGCATCCACGACCAGTCAATCTGCGCTGAGCGCTTACCAGATGAGTACATAACGCTCTGCGCTCCCGCCAAAGGTGAATGAACCAATGCTAGCAATACACGTTCGCATGGTCTTGATATACATGTCAAAATATTTTGATGATTCTATAGAAGTTTATATTATGTTTTTGATGGGATTATTATAATAATTTAATTTCATGTACCTTTTTTAACCGACTTCAAAGGAGGAGTGATTTTCTTACGTTTGGCTGAACCGATTTTGGAGGAGGTATGTTTGTCCGTGATTAGGTATCACGAAATTTAACGTCTGAGTGCCAACACTGATTCAAGCGAGGACTCGGGGCTGCACACGCTGGCGGAGTGACCAGCGTGGGAGTCAGTAAAGTATTTGTTACATTTCGGAGAAGGGGTTAGTATACTTAACCGACTTAAAAAAGGAGGTATGTTTGTCTGTGATGTTGTCTGTAGGTATCTCGCATTTGGCGGGAGTCCTCTCGCTCGGCAGCATGATTGCGGCAATAGTGCGGAACGCGAGCGAAGGAGAAGGCAGAGCGCGCCCGGGAGATGTTTAGAACTCTCCCGGCCCACCGAGCCCACAACATGCTCGCCGCGCGCGCTTG
This sequence comes from Cybosia mesomella, assembly GCA_946251805.1. Taxonomy (NCBI): domain Eukaryota; kingdom Metazoa; phylum Arthropoda; class Insecta; order Lepidoptera; family Erebidae; genus Cybosia; species Cybosia mesomella. The sequence continues at coordinate 23,510,414 of OX276401.1, forward strand.
GGGAGCACTCTGGCATTACATGATATACAAGGTCTGAAGATGGAGGCAGTAGGTGATCTGGAATTTATGAAGATAGACTTGTTGTGTTGAGCACTTTTGGTTGGTCTTGGCTAGCACTCTGGTGCTTCGTGCACAAATCGGTTAAACAATTCTGAAGAGATGCGCATACACACACTGTTGCAATTTATTAATTACACAAATTGTCATATATATATTATATAATATATGACAATTTGTGAAATTGTCAAATTGTCATATATATATGTATGGACCTTAAAGCTCTGGCCAGTTGATGACTAAGTTGATTATCGCCCATAGCTTTAGCAAGCCGTAGTCGTTTGATAAGGTCCCGCTTTTTCTTTCTCATTTTAATTTTGAACGCGTTTTCTCGGTTTTTTCGCGCGTAAGGTAATGATGGTGGGTATTGCTCATGTAGGTATGAGTAAATGCTAACCTGGAAAGATTCTACCTGACTGTTTAAATCCTGCTTTGTTCCGGGATGTTCTAACAGGATGGCTAAATTTTGGTCGTGGGCTTTCCAGGTGTTCGACTTTAAAGAGGTAATGCTAAGACGGGCCCGGATGTTTATGGGCTCCTGGTTTGTGTCACACTCTGGCTCACCTTGGGATATATGAGGGTCAACTCTATCCGTGGCAATAGTTGAAGAACTTACAGACGGCTGTCTTGCTCCAACACCATCGTGTGATTTTAAGTGCTTCAGAAACCAGGCTCTCTTCTTGTATACTTTCCCGCACATTGGTCATGTTAAGTCCGTATTCTCGCCATTGTCGTTCGTTTTATCCACCTGTGGACAATTCTTTCGCACCCCCTCTCGGATTGTCCTGGAGGTATTTTTCTTTGTTGGACTTTTAGCGATAAATTCTAGGGCAGGGCTTGCTAGACCCTTGCCCGCGGCTGTCTTTCCAGCAGTCCATTGTCTTTCCAATTGTCATCTGTCTTTCCAGCGTCAACTGTCTTTCCAGTAGTCATCCCGTCTCTCCGGACTGTACCATAAAAGTAAACTACACGTAAAAATATCAAAGGATCTAAACCATTTATCGTCGAACTGTCATACGCGACGGCTCCGCACACTCCACGTGTGGTGTACGCAAATACCTAATTTGGCTAGTTTCGTCAATATATGAGGCCTCTTAACTTCACACTAACCCTCTCTTAATTATCTAAAAAAAGAAATTGCGTTCTTCGACTTCTATACCCTGTTTAGTTTTAATCGTTAAGTATTTATATTTTGATATTTTCACCGCGTATTGGAGTGTGGGTGGTTGTATATTATTTTTTCTTTGCGTACCCGCTCATTGGGAGTACGGGATCGACGCACCTGTACCGGACGAAGTGGGCGTGGTATGCTAGCAGTGCATCGCGAGTTGTGCGCGCGATGACTTAGTCTTGAAAGTGATCGAGGTTAACTCGTTGGTAGATCAAGTGCCCGCGCGATTTTGGTTGGCTTTGCCACGCGCTTTGAAGGAACATTGTTTTGATTTTGTTTGTTGAATGTTGATTAATTGGTAAAAATTAATTATCGAGATAGTTATCTCTTTGTAAACTAAAGTGAATACGCCCATCGAGTTCGTTGGACTTGGAACCATTGCTGCGGTGGAACACACATCCTAAGGGAAGTGAAATCTTTTATAATTATGATTGTATAATACATCCTCAACATACATCAGACTAGGATTAGATTAGGTACATTATCACTGGGTCATTTGTTCCTAATAAGGGGGCCGACATTAATAAGGTTAGTTAACAACCCACTTATATATTTCATTTTCTTGAAATTTTATTTATTTGTTTGTTTGTGTAATCATCGTATTTTATTTGAAATCGATCGATCTTTTGTCTCGATTGAAATACCACGCGGATTTCGGTTGTAATAAATGTACACGTTGGGACGTAGCGGGTCGTCCATTTTTTGATTACCCTCTTTGTAAAATAAATTACTATTTCACATTAGATACTTGATTAATCTTACCTAAAAGTCGAATGTTGCCTAATCGCTTGCGATCGGAATTTATCCTTTGAATTTGCATGAAATTTTTGATTTGAGTGCCTATTTCAATTGTTTTTGGTACTTTGTGGGATTTAATTTTCATAATATTTCCGTCCAAATATTGTTGCTTGAGATCTATATAATTGACCTAACATTTTCCCATACTGTGATTTTTTGGTCAAGAGCGAGTCACTTTGGGGGGCTATTGGGTTACTCAAATTAATAAATAAAATAATATTTGGAAATTTATGTTGATGCCTTGGGGAGCTCTAAACAACGTTTAGAAGCCTATCCTGAACATTTTTATGGATTTTTGCAAGTGGGGTCTGGTAGACCCCCAACCTAAAATTGGTCCACATTTTGCATTCGTGTTTCTGATTTGTGTCCAGTCGGCTCCCAGAAGTTATTTGAACTGATTTTTATATTTTTCCCTATTTATTCTTTACGGGAAATTCGGGTTTTTCATAAACTTATTATTTTGTTGGATCACTTTGCCTAACCTAGTAATAATTGTTTGTGCCGATTTTGCGGGCCTAGTTTGGCATCGGATTTTGCTAGGCACGGTTGATAGATTGATGATTAAGTTTTACGCACGTTTCCACTACGCGATTTTTTAGACTTAGTTAATATCGTTGACTTACGACGATATCGGTGCCTCGTAACGCGGTTTCCGAGCGCTAAAGCGACTAGTGGGGCTACGGTTTGAAATCGACCTACTCGTAGTCGCATTTTTCGCCTTTGCTTCCTCCTGAGTGAGGGAGCTGGTAGCGAAGCTGCTTCGGAATCATTCGGCTACATTCGCGTACAGCCTAAAAAAATATAACATTTGAATAACACTAAAATGACGTCCAAAGATTGTTATTAAGATATTCGTAATGTATTTGTCCCATTGAATTTAAACGCTTGTATTTCATGGAAATTCCTTTTATTTAATTAACAATGCTTGTTAGAGAGATTTGAACCTTATGATAGACCTCTATTGATTGAGGTCATAAAAGTATAGAATGTTTTTTTTTTTCAGATTTTAGCCGGTTTGAATACAGAGTGTAGTAATCGAATTTTCGAAAATCCTTGAATGCAGTTTAAAATGTTTAAAAAATCAAAATTGGACTTCATTAAATTTGCTTGTCTACATTATTTTAAGAAAGTTTCCCTCCATGTGGTATAGCCGTGGGACGCCCTAAATAGTATGAAGAGTATGTTTATTCAAACTCCAGAACCCATAAAATAAGGTAGTTCGTTAAAAATAGGTTAGTTAGATGTGCTGTATAGTAAAAATCCTAAAATATTTTTTTATTTATTTACTGGACACTCAGTCCCCTGAACCTATCAGAACTTCTCGATTCACCTTAATAGTTGGTTATTGGTGGTTACAAAAGGTATTATATGAGTGGTTGTATTTGACAGGGACTCCAGCTTGGCCCAACAGAAGCGTCCAGGTATTGGGTGTATTGGGTACCAGCACAGTACATTGAAGCAATCAAAGACGCAGTGCTCGGCGTCTGGCAACTTTTTTAATTCATAATATTCCTCAATGTTCTCTGTCCATTACTGTGTCTACCTTCCTGTCAGACAAATGGGTAGTTGCAATATAAAAATTATATGAATGTGTCCATTTCAATCGGTACAATGTAATGGTACCATTTTTTTTGTGATAATAACAATATGCCATGTCAATTAAAATTGTCCATTCATACTGGCATCTATCTGGTCAAAAAATGAGAAATTATTTATTGTTATTGTAAGTTTGCATTTTGTGCATTTGCATTCGGTGAGCTGTAAATACACTGCTATAGTCATTACAAGGATATCCTGCCGCTAGCCGGTTGGTTATGCCTTTGAGCTTGTTGTCCCTCGAGTTTCAAATCTGATCTCTATATGTGAACTTTACAATATTACTTGAGTAAAGGATTGGACTGAATCAATCACAACTGTCTCTTAAAATTTTCCTATCACGTTTTGTGTAATCATGAGTGTGGTTTATAATTATATGTATTTTGTATATACAGTTGATATTCAGTACAATCACTTATTCAAAATTTTGAATGATAGAATTAGACAAATAAAACGTTTTGAATATTTACCTGCTTGTATTTTTTAAGGTATAAAAAAATACAGTACATTTTTTAGCTTTTATTTATTTATTAGTCCAATAAAAATAAATTGGTACTCAAATAGTCTTAAATATATTATTGCAAACCGTTATAAAAGCTACATATATATTATATAGTTACTACATGCTAAGGAGCTCTACAAAATGGCACATAAATGCATTATATCAAAAGTGATAAATAGTTTGTATAAAATAAATAATGTATAATTTGGCATCTCGATATGTAAAAAGAACATTTCTTTTGTACTAGTCTTTGCGTAGCAGATATATTTCATCCATATTCAGACTGCACTGTGAGTGAGAACTCGCCTTTAGGTATCCTTGTGGCATGATACCAAATACGAGTGTCCAATAACACTGAAAGAAAATTAATGCTGAACATCAATAATTTAAAACATTATAAATGGTAAGGTTTGTGAGGGTATAGAGGATGGATGGATGTTTGTTACTCTTTCACACATAAACAGCTGAATGGATCTGGATGAAATTTAGCACTTTCATCCCGGGAATAGGTGGGACGCAGCAACCCGATCAGTATTTCACGCGAAAGGAGCCACTTCGTGTAAAATATTAGGGTCTATATCCAATATTCATAGAGTTTATAATAATAATAAAATATTGGACAATATTATTGCATGTACGCACCAACATCTCCAGCCTCCACATAATACTCAAACTTGTGACAAACATGCTCACATTCTGGCACAGGGGCCAGTGACCAAGTCTTGTTACCCTGCACCTGCCCCTGCCACATCAGTCTTGATATATAGTCCAACTGTAAGAAAAAAAAAAATTACATATCAGCCTTTGATTAACATGTGGCTCTGGCGCGAATATGTATTACGCAAAATGAGCACCGGACAAAAAACGGGCACTTCGCGTAATAACCAGCATTTGTCAATATTTCCCAAAATGAGCGCTTCCCTTTTGTTGCGCATGAAACAGCAAACCATTTATAATTTTATCCATTTTCATAAAATGTGCAAATGAGAAGTACTTTATGAAAAATATACCAAATGCGAAGTGCGTATTTTTTATTTAGTGCAATTTTGCTAAATGCCCATTCTGTCGTGAGCCTTGTCAAAATATAATAGGTAGGTATTTAAAGTTGAAAAATCACAAATTTACTTTTGAAGAATGTTGTTTAGCAGATGCTTATTGGCTTACTCATAAAAACTAATTGAGTTGTAAGCAGTATTTATGCTGTTGAGGTGCTTAATGTACTCATAAAAACTAATTGAGTTGTAAGCAGTATTCATGCTGTTGAGGTGCTTAATGAGGTTTATTGACTGATGGCATTGTTCCGAACAGCTAATGGCTTTTGGCCACAGACTGATAAAATCCACAGGGAACTAAAAGCTGCCCAGCCATTATGGTCAAACAACTAGCTGAGCCACGCCAGCCAAGACCAGTGTCTGAAGCCTTCAAATCTTACTATGTAGCTTTATTATAATATTAAATTACCCGGGTACATTTAAACACTGAAAGTATATATAAGTGACATGACATGATATATGAGTGAAACTAAAATATTTACATCGTAAAAAAAGAGTATGTACAAAGTAAAAAGTTTAGGTGTCAAAGAATTCCTCCCCATCGATGTCGACTGGTAAGGTACTCAAAACGCTGGCGGCATTGCCACGTTGGATGGCAAAGCCAATTCTTTCCGCAAAAAACAAGCCAGCCTTTTGGACACGCGAAGCGTCGACTTTCTTTGTAAAGCGCCCGTGCACTCGGGCCCCACGAACCTAGTGTTTCGACCCCAAACGACTCAAAAATATAATTACTGACTAAATTATTATTAGCAGATGCCGCAGCAGCACAAGCGCAGCCCGTCCGTACTTGAAAGATGAGAAGACGCGTCCCTCACACTCTAAAGCCCTACTCAACTTCCAACGCACCAAACAAATACCGATATCCACCATACAGATTCAAGAACGACTGGAACACCGGCGGTGAAAAGGGCCCAGCGGATAATATCGTTTAGGTGTGCATGACGTGACATGCGTCCTTCGCTCCTGGCATGATAGGCCGTGATGCCCCAGGTTGTCGACTGCTTCTTCACAGTGACAGTGATGAGGACAGACACAAGGAGCACCCGAACGAAGACAAGTTGCAATTCTGAATGTCGTGTCGTCCAACATAGTGCCTGGTTGTCTGGAAGAGATCGCAGACCGCGATAAGACCGCCCATTGTACAACTTTCTAACATGTATGTATCCATCGTATATATTCTATGTTTGGTGTGCAATAAAGAGTATCTAAATCTAAAATCTAAATCTATGTTGGGCGATGGAAGAGCCTGCAGCCAGACACCGGACTCCCATTCCCCCACAGCCAAAAGGCGAGCGCGCTCTGCAATATTATAAGATGTGTTAATTAAATGTTGCCTTGCCATGTTGCAAAGCGGCCTGTCCCATTCTCTCTGGGAGAATAGGTTGGTGGGCAAATCAGTGTTCGGGCAAGCCATTTTCCAAGCATTTATAGCGTCAATTTTGCCTGGCACTTCGAAATTAACCAGTGTGGGTATTCAAATTTTCCTGGTTAGTTCTTCTGTTCCATGGATTGAAGATAGAAAGGCTGGTAAACTGACATCGGTAATTTTACGAACGCCAAGCCCACCACAGCGAACCGGTAGAGTCGTTTGCAGCCAGGCTAGATCGTTTAAATCTGCATTCAAAATTTTACACATTGTATTTTGAATAATTTTGTCCATCTTGCCTAAAAGTGCCGAATGATTGAAAAAATGTGATGATCGTAAAGCATGTGTGAATTTTGGAACGAAAAGGCAGTATCGAACAATAGTAAATGCTGAATGTATATTAATTTGGAGGAGTCGGTCCGAAATTTCATTAAAATTTTGTATTTTTTCCTTAACAAAGGAATCATAGGCTTCTTCCAGAATCGGGGACCCCAGAAGCCGAAGAGAACTTTTATGCAAAACTTTTAAATTTTAAAGCATTAAATTTTGAAATTGCCATAGAACTTTAAACGTTATCCTTAAGGAAAATTTCACATTTTGAAGAATTTAGTTCTAAACCAATAGTCTTAAATTCGTGTTTCAGGAAATCAGATCCTTAAGCGCTGTGTCTATATCACCTCCTAGAGTACCGTCATCTAGATACCAGATGTTAAATTTTGAATTTAGCTGCCTAATGATTGGATGAATTGATAAACTGAAAACGAGGGGCCCAAGAGGGTCACCTTGTTGACACCCGACTGCTGAATCTAAACCATTTTCCTTAAAGAGTAATTTAGAACATTGTCTGTAGCACTGCCAAAGAAACTAGAAAATTTTCGGTGTTTCCAGCTTGGCCTGTATCAACAGTGTCCCTGTTAACTGAATTAAAGGCATTCTTCAAGTCAACCTTAAGAATGACCTCTTTTTCGCCGCAGCCAAGGTATGTTGACAAGGCATGTACAGCAATCTCACAGCCCCTTTTAGACCCAAAACAGAGCTGTAGGGGTTGAAATTTGGTGGACATATCTGCAATGTAAAATTTACAACAAATTTTGGCTGCCATACGCCTGCAAGTAGATGCTACGGTAATGGGACTAACGCCACCATCTTTCTTCCGCAAGGCGCATAAATTGGCGCAATAGAAGATATCAATGATGCCTTCGTCCACATTGCCGGATAGCATAAGGTTCATTAAACCTGTGAGCTCCTTCAAGAGTGCTCCGCCAACATTCCCGATGCCTGGACTCAGGTCTTTGAGGTGTTGAGGAGTCACGCCATCGAGACCGCCAGCAGAACCAGTCCGGAAGGAGCCTACAGTAGTTAGCATGTCCTTGGCTGATACTGTCAAAAATTTGGAGGATCGGGGTAGGAAAGGGTATCAACTGAATAATAAGAATATAAACATACATACATGCATTACAGCTCCAATTTCAAACCCAAAGAATATATTTTCTGTTGCTGGATATTCTGCATCTTCAGGTAAAAAATGTGGAATTTGGTAATACTGTCTAACTCTGGCCAGTATATCCGGATGGCAGTTACCCCTGTATGAAGTTCAACATCTACATTATAATTCAATTAAACTTTATTTTATGTATTTAATTAATTATTTCACTTACCATCCAACATACCAAGGCCTCTGCCCTATCTCGTTCTTTGCTCTAGCCTCAGACATACTGAATACTTCCTTCAAACTAAACAGATCACTTTTGAAATTTAAAAATTGACATTCCTCTTCAAGAGTCTCATAGCTTCCTGCTGTTTCCTCATACAACTTCTTAAACATATTGAAACTAAACTCTTTGGTTGCTTTCCAGTGTCTTATTGCATTCTTAACTATAATCGGCTTTGGTGTGTATGCATAACTCTGAAAGGTAAAATTGAATTTATAAGTGTAAGTTACTGCAAAAATTATAGATATTTTTTATAGAGATAATATCTTACTCTAAATTCCTTTCTCGTGACGTTCCACAATATAATTGGTGTCGTAACATTCTCACAATAGCTGCAATCTGCCAGAGGACGAGTTACCTCCCACACCAAGTAATTACTAGGTAACAGACATCTAGCACTTAAAATATTATTTACAAAATTTACACTTAGCACTAATAGTACGAAAGCTATCAAAATAAGTGCAATCAGTTTCCGGTTAGTCTTTTTAGTTTCAACTTCATAAATGAAAGCGCAAATATAATTATACTGCTTCAAGAGTTCTCCATCTAGGCCTCCTTCAATTGCTTTTTTTTGAATTGCTTTTAATCGCTTCTTCAGAACTCTACTTTCATTGTTAAATTTGCGCATTGTAGGTCACCAATGTCATTAAACATTATTGCTCCATATAACAAAACTAATTTTTCAATATAAATCACATTATTAATAAATTACATTACACAGGTACGTAAATAAATAATGATTGACATCTCAATTTGACGTATACTTTACAGTTTAGGAATGTAGAAGATCATCAGCAGGATCTACAATAATAATAAATTATGAGAGCTTGCGAGATGTTATTATATAAAACAAAGCTGTTGTTTTCTGGTAAAATGTCTATGATTTAGTACTGATTCAAATAAAATTTAATTTTGCCCAACAAATTAACATTAATTTAAATCTATATGTGTGTGTGTAAAAATGTACGTGTGATTTTATTTATTTGATTAATTTAATTATTATTAAATTAATTTGATGGATGATTAATATTTTATGATAGATCTAGCATAGGTATTACTTTTCATATCATAACATAAATAATTGACGATTTCTTTCTTAAGTTTCATTACAAACACAAAAGGTTATCCACATTGACATAACTATAATGTAAAGGAAAACTCTTAACAATGGTAACCCTATAACCTGACGCTGTCAAGTCAACGAACTGATGAACTTGGCGGTTTCGCTAATAGTTTAGATAAAAACCTTTAAAATGCCTCCCAAGAAGCGAGATAAAGACAATGAAACTAATAAAAACTCCAAAATCGATCACTTACAAGCCGACCATGAACTATTTTTACAAGCATTTGAAAGTAAGTTAGAATGTAGAAGCCGTGTAAGTAAGCGTTTACTCTGAGTAATGTGTATAAATTTTTATTCGAAACTACTTTTCAGAACCCACACAAATATACAGATTTCTACGAACTCGAAATATGCTTTCGGTATGTATGGTGCTAGTACAATATTCATGTTAATTCGAGTAAATAAATACTAATGCAACTACTTTCATTTTAGCCTATATTCTTGAATAGAACATTGTCGTATATGAAAAGGAGGATGTCTAGAAGTAATAAGAGTCGTATAGGCTTTAAAGTTGACACTTTGAAAGAAAAGGTAGAGAAGAGGAGTACAGAACTGCAGCCAAATAGTTTAGGAGGTTACATGACACTTACATTCTTGGGATTCTATGATAAAAATCTTGACGACTCGAGAGACTACCAGGTTAAAGTTGAAACCTTGTTACTGAAGATTTGTCATAAAAAAAGGAAAGAAAGTTCTTCAGCCATAGTAGAAGTATCTGTGAGTAAAGTACACTTTATTAATTACACATGTTGACTATATAACATGAGGATAATAATAACAATAATTGTGTCATTTATGTCTTATACAATAACTAAATTAAGGAAATACATATGGTATTTCCTTCATGTATGGTATTTAGGTCATATATAAAAAAATCTAAACATATGACTAATAAGCTATAATTTTAAATATTGCTAATGTTCCCTTGATAACAGTATCATATTGCGCTACTGTAATACTGCTTTAAAATTCTGACTATATAAGTGTCTACAAGGTTAATCTATCTCCTGATATACATACAGCCATATAGTCATGCCTATTTCCTACTGGGGTAGACAAAGACCTCTCAATATAGTTAGTATTTTCTGAAACATGTAACTTTAATTTTATATTATAATTATAATAAACATACTAAGAGTTGTATGTTCTACATATCTAAACACAGCTACTGTACAAGTCCTATAAAATCACCAAGAAATATACTAAATACATTTTTTAATAAAAAGCAGGATGTATGATCTATATTTAAAATATTATGTTATGTTAATATTATGTTCAAAATATATGAACCAGGTTGGCAGTTGCTCTGTACCACTCAACCCTTCTACATCTGAACCTCCTGCTATGGCATCTGCGGTCAGCATCTCTAGTGACACATTCAGTCCCTCACAGGGGCCGAATGTGAAGTCTTATATGCTCATGCTGAGAGTAACAGTTACAAGGACATCTAATTCAGGGACTAATGGTACCAGCTCTAGTGAAATTACCAATGGTGATAGTGATGGTATGTTTTATTTTGTGATTGTTATTTGCTGCTTTGGCCACATGATAAGAAAGAAAAAGAGGATATTATGACACCTCTTCTCCACACTCTCTGATAGATATATTCCTGTACCACCTGTAGGCACCACTGTATACTTTATTGGTTGGTTTGGTCACATAATAAGAAAATAAAAGAGAATATATTAGTACATCTCTTTTCCCACGCACCCTACTGTATCCCTGTAGAAGGCACTATTGTAAACTTTATTGCTGCTTTGATCACATGATAAGAATAAAAAGAGAGGATATTATGACACCAAAAATCAATCCTGATAAATCCTGCTCTGAAGGTTAACTGTTAACTTTTTAAACAATTAAAGGGAACAAAGTGTATTGCTACCATTATTAGAATTTGTTAGCATGTCAGGCATGTTGGCATATCATTATGCTGGTATAGCATAGTTTCAGCCACAGTTCAATTTTTTCATTTGAAAGTACATTTAAAATAGAAACAGATATAACTATAATATGTTAGGCTGGCTCTTGCCACTGGCACAGGAACCTGATGTGCTATTCAAGAGTATAATTATGGCCTTCCTAACGAAGATGCGGGGCGTCGAGCTGTGCGTGTGGCGGAGCGGCGCTGCTGCGGGCCCGAGTCGGTTTCATGAATCGAATTATTTTCACGCTTTTTGTTTGTTGTCCACTAATACTTCATTTATTGATAACTATTAGTCTCTAATGTTTAGTGAAGTTAATGTATGCAAAATGCAATATCATGGCGTAAATATCAAGACCAGTATAATACGAATGAGCTACCTGGGAACATGAATGAAAACAAAAATACAATTTCCCAGGGTAGAGTTATTGTTGGCAATCAGGAACATACCTACTGACATAAATGCAAAATTAGGTAGATTCTTATAATTTTCTCTATATAAAGTTTAATATTTCTAATTGTACAATATTAAGATAAGCATCTCATTGTATAGATTTTTCTTTTTAAAAAGAATATTAGTAACCAAAGTTTTCAGATACCCCAGCTGGCCAGGGGGGGAGGTTATGTCGGACTTGAACCGACTAGAACTGCGCACCGGGGTGTGAGGCACTTCCCTCGCACCCCTGCTGGGCCATCTCCAGTTTCGATACGGCACCCTCGGGTTTGGGAACCATAGTGTTCCCGTCTTATCCCCGAAAAGGCCACCGCCCCGGCCTGCTTATGCTAAAGTGACAGGCGACTCCACCTGTTAACCCCAGGCCTGCGCTCATGAAGGACGGAGGTCTTTGAGCGACCTCCGACGTGTGAGTCGCCTCTGCGGATCGGGAGAGACTCTTCCGGACTCGCTCCGTCGCCTCCTTCTCGAGCATTACTTGCTCGCAGAAGGAGGCAGCTCACGCACTCGCGCTCCGCGCTATCGCTGTGAGAAAGTCGCCGAGCAAAGCCTCGCCTGTGTTAAGAGTCGGTTCACATCGGTATTGTAATGGCCAGGATTCGGACCAGGTATCTCGATCGTAAGGACGACTCCTTAACCACTAAGCTACCGACGCGTATTCCAACAATAGATTGTTCCATTAGGAGGTATATCGAAAACCGACTTTTACCGGTTGGTTTCAAATTGACCTCTGGTCATCAAACGTGGAAACAAAAACAAATCGCTATGTACTGTGATGTTTATAATAACTCCGAGAGTGGTTAGACATTTTTCAGTAGGTATTTGTAGTAAGTTAACAACTTGTCCCATACCTCTCTCATAATACCCTAACATAGAACTGCAGACCTGGCTGGGGGGAAAGCAGCGCTAAAACAACTCTTATATTTTCGAAAATCGTATCGTTCTCAGTCCGATCTGCAGTTCTGTGTTAGGGTATTAAGAGAGAGATATAGGCCGCTTTGGGTGTTCAGGTTCAAGCCAATCTCACCTGCAAGTCGGTGTACCTGCTAAATATCGTCTTAATTAATAATAATTTTATCTTATCAATAATAAATAATAAATATTCTACGACATTCTACACAGCGCTTTCTAGACCCAAAGTAAGCATAGTTTAACTAGCTTGTGTTATGGGTTCTAGAACGCGGATAAACATACTTATATACTTTTTTTTTGTAAATGCATACATATTATACATAGAAACACCCAGACCAATGCAAATAGACGTATTCACAAATATTTGCACTGAGCGGGAATCGAACCGGCGCCCCCTGTCGTAGCAGTCGAATGCACTACCGCTACGCCACAGAGGCCGTCAAGCATTCCTCTCAAAGTTGGTAGGTCAGATGGCAATCACTCCCGAAATGCCGACATACCAAACAAAAACAATAAGCCGGCCTCAGGCTCTTAAAGTGTAAACTTTGTACGCAACTGGGTAATCGCTATGAGGCTGATGGGGATAGGACGTTTTCAGCTTACCTTAAATACCTTTAAAAATGACTACCAGTTCTCCTACTAGGTATACGGAGGCGGCGCGCGCCTAAAGGTGGTGCCCGCCTTAAACTCAAGCAAACTCACTCTTACAACGCCATATGTTTGAATTAGGAGCGGGCCGCGCCGCAAACGCGCCGCGTCTGCGTGAACAAGGCCTATGCCTGTGCCAAATTTCATCCAGCTGTTGTAGTTTTTATAAGCGAGATTTAGCTTCGATCTAAACCTGCTTCATGGGCTTTCAATTGTAATAACTTTCCAAAAAAATGTTTTTTAGGAAATTTTAGTAATTATATTAAAGCTTGATTGCTAGCTTGGCTCCTTCACTAGACATAGAAACACTATAAAAACAACAAAAGAATTATAGTTCAATTTGAATGGATATATTTGACCATTGATTGTTTCGCAACTCCAATTTAGAAACACTATTAAAATCTCTATTCATAAACCCACCCACTAGTCATTTCTAAAATAATAAAAAATACTGAACAATCTTTGTTTTTCAGAGCCGTTAACAAAGCGTCTCAAGTCAGCATCAGACCTGAACTCAAACGACACAAACAAGTGGACTAAACTGTATGGCAGTGAACTCATAGTGTATGACAAATATAATCGTTGCTTACTAACCAATGGCGAGTACGACCTGGTACTGCATGATGCGTCGCCGGGCGGCAGGAGCGCTACTATAGCCAAGTCGCCGCACAAAGCTTTGATGGCGCAGTGGGAAACCATACCTAGTGTGAGTACGAATTTCAATGATAACTAGCTGTGCCCGCGACTTCGTCCGCGTGGCCTTAGATCTAGGTTTAAATTTATTTCAACTTTTCTAAAATGTGAAGCCTTATTACACCTTTTTATATTCGCTATCTACCAGTGACAGTTCCGTAAAAATCGGCGAAGGCGTTCCAGAGACTACTTAATTTAAACAGACAAAAAGACTTTGGGTGTGTAATACACCTCTGCCTACCCCTTCAGGGATACAGGCGTGAAGTTATATTATGTTATGTATTTAATCTGAAAAAGACATAGACTGGTTTAAAAAAATGTTTTTTGTTGAAGTACCGTGTATACATTCATATGCATTAATTGAAAAACTGTTATTTTAATGTTACAACCAGACACATCAATTTTATTTATTTGTACAGAAGATGTATAGATGGCGAGCTCGGTTGTGCACAGGTTGAGCGTTTAACTCATAAGTTACAGGTCGCGATACCCGCTCAGTGCAAAAATTTGTATGCATGAATATTTGTATATTTCGTTCATTATCATTATAACGTTGTGTCCCCGTTGCATCCGAGGCCTTCACCTCGCAGCCCGTGCTCTGCCTTCCGACTTTTCCTCCTCCACTTCGCATGGCTTTAGGCATCCCGTTTTTTTTTTTTTTTTTCGTGCGGAAATCCCTTCGTCTTGCCCCGGTTTGGGGGAGGGCCGATAGTCGCCCCACCGTCCCGGCCTGCTTCTGCTGGGGTGACAGGCGGCCTCACCTGTCACCCCCAGGCCTGCGCTCATGGAGGACGGAGGTCGTTAAGCGACCTCCGGCGCCTGAGTCGCCTGCGACGCGCGCCTTAGGCATCCCTGGCAGTGAGATCATTGGCACGCATGTATCCTACGACGCTTTCGTTTTTTTTTTCATTTATGTTTTATACAAACCTTGACCTGGCCTACAAACCAGTTTGGTGCAGTCGTTCGGAAGTTATGCGCGTGAACGCGTACATACATTTCGGCGAATTTATATAGATCCTATACTATTATAAATGCGAATGTAAGTTTGTTTGTTACGCTTTCACGCAAAAACCACTGAACCGATTTTGCTGAAATTTGGTACAGGGGTAGATTAGACCTTGGGAAAGGACATAGGCTATGTTTTGTCGCGATAACCGACATCTACGCGGGCGGAGCCGCGGGCAAAAGCTAGTATGTATATAATATTGAAGTTGTTAAAGACAGAGTTCCAAAGACAATCCAATAAAAAAATAAAAAGCGGACTCTGGGCTTCAAAGTGTAAACTTTGGACGCAACCGGGAAATCGCTAGGAGGATGAGACGAGAATAGTATAACCACAACAATTAGTGAAAAGGAAGTTAGCCAAATAACACTCCAACCACAGATTAATAAATAGTTACTACGTAACTCTAACTTTGTCTTACGCACATCAGATCTGCTACAAATTACTTATTCAAGCTTTCATAACATTGTAATCAATTTTGTATACCGCATTTTATTTTTCAAGGTAAACGAAAAAATCATGATTGATTTTGTTTTTTTTTTCTTCATACCCGAAATAGATATTTTTTATTTTTGGATTAAGTGCAACAATAATGTAATAAATAGTACGCAAATGTACATAGTAAATACTACAATAGTCACGATATGTACAAAGCGCATTTAAAACTCTCCCGGCCCGCCGAGACCGCAACATGCTCGCCAGACGACTCAGGCGCCGTAGGTCGCTTAACGACCTCCGTCCTCCATGAGCGCAGGCCTGGGGGTGGCAGGTGAGGCCGCCTGTCACCCCAGCAGAAGCAGGCCGGGACGGTGGGGCGACCAGCGCCCCTCCCTCAAACCGGGGCAAGACGGGTATACCGTGGATCCCAAAACCGAGGGGGCCATCTCGAAACCGGAGATGGCCCAGGGTCAGTCGGGGTGCGAGGGATATGGTCTATGGGCAACCTTACACCCCGGCGTCTGTACATCCGAGACGGCGTGCGGTTTTAGTCGGTTCAAGCCCGACACAACCACCCCCGCTGGCCGGCGCGGGGGTATCCGAAGGGATTACCGCACGAAAAAAAAAAGGTACAATGGAGTTTAATTATTAACATAATTATATAGATTTTATATTCAAGCCAATTACAACGGAAAGAAAAAATCTAAATCTAGATCGCAAGTCCCAGTCACTAGTGCAGTCGTGTTTCCTTTATCTACCACGCGATGTACTTGGCTCCCACACAGTAAATTCAGGGAAGACTAAAAAGAGTTATTTCTGATAAGATTTTTTTCTTTCAGGAGCACAATATCCAAGGAGATGCAAATCCATTTGACATATTCAAAGTGCGACCCCTACTGAAACTGAAGCTCAGTTGGAGTCAGGAGCCCACCAATGGTCTTGTGGACAGACCCAAGCTTTACCAACACAGTAGTGAAAATGGACATAAGAAAGAAGCAAGCTCTAGCAAACTAACAACTCCCAAATCTAGTAATCATAATAGTGATCTAAAAAATGGTAAAGTATTGTTTACTATAAAATCATAATATTCTGATGACCTCACTCTCGCGACTCGCTAGTTACCATTATTTGTAAGTGCGCTTATATAACGCTTAAAGCGTTGGACTAATGCGTGATCCGCATCATTAAGCCATGTTCATCATAGATTTCCTGTAGTTTCATTTTTAGCCATTAGTAATACGGACGAGGGTCTGACGCAGGCTTACCCCTCAAGGTTGGAGCTCAGATGGCAATCGCTCTCGTAAATATAAGCCACAGTAGACGGAGAAAGCGTAGGAGAGCGAACCTCGGGCTCCAAAGGGCAAGCTTAAATCTTAGCATCTAAATGCTACTGGGATAACCACAGGACTTGTAGTACAAATCTTTCAGAATACTACTAGGGTTTATACAGTTTTTGAACCTGAAAAGATCAAAACGAGTAATTTAACTTTTATATAAAAATACAAAACAAGTTTTTTTTTTTAATTAAAATACAGTCATTCCATATATGGAAAGCAAAAGAAGCAAAATAGAAAACAGTGAAAGAACTTGCGGGACACAAGCTATTTATGTTTAAGTACAAGTGAAGTTTTGAATGTTTTAATATGAAAAAAAATTCTAGCTACACTAGCCTATAGATAAGCTTCCGTGTCAAATTCTTGGAACTTTTCAGCAGACAAGATAAAAGCCGAGCAAGTCGATGGTGAGGCCAAACGTCAGCAGATAATCTATCAGTTTCTGTACAACAACAACTCGCGGCAACAAACGGAGGCGTGCGACGATCTGCACTGCCCGTGGTGCTCGTTAGACTGTGGTACCTTGTACTCTCTGCTAAAACACCTCAAACTCTGTCACTCGAGATTCAACTTCACATATTTCGTAAGTATTATGATTTTTTTATTAGACACTAGTCCCCGTGGGTCCCGTCCCCGCGACCTATTCCCGCGATTAAAGCTAGCTTATGTGCTATTTCAGGCTATTCTCTCTGTGTAAAACATCCAGACCCATTCAGCCGTTTTTGCGTGAAATACATATCCTCATCCTCACATCTATATTAATATTATAAAGCTGAAGAGTTTGTTTGTTTGCTTGAACGCGCTAATCTCAATAACTACTGGTTCGAATTGAAAATTTTACAATCTCTTTCAGCCTATACCTGGCGGAGCGCGTATTGACGTTTCCATCAACGAGTTATACGACGGCTCCTACACCGGCTCACCACACGATCTGATCGCAGCCCAAGGCCGGGGGGCGGGGGGGCCCACAAGCAGTTCCTCTGGCCCCCGCGCTGGACCGACGAGACGTACGTCACTGACACACGTACTCGTCTGGAGAGCCAGGCCCAGGCGTCGTCCGCACAGGCTTAGCCTTGCAGAGTTTCTGGAACTTGACGATGCTGAGTTAGTCGATGCGCAGAGACCCTATCTCACAGGACATAATAGGTTAGTATTTTAATAACTATTGAAGTATCAACTCCTAAAATATTTTAGGCAAGATTTGATTCTATATGGGGTTGTATGTTGATATATTCCACTCTAATAAATCCACTCTGATCCATCAATGGATATTTTTCCACTTCATGTTCCACTCTAATCCATCAATGGATTTTTTTCCACTTCACGTTCCACTCTGATCCATCAGTGGATTTATTTCCCCTTTTTGTTCCACTCTAATCCAGCAATGCATTTGCGTCCACTGTGATCCATCGGTGGATTTTACTCTTTCCAATGTATAACAGCTTTCGTACAATTTCGCCTGGCGATACCCCGACTCGGCCTACTTTTAGTGAGCGATGATTCATTCAAAATGCATGGTATGGATATGTCATTTCTTTCAACTTTAACATTCTTATACTTCGCCTCTTGTCCTAGATTGTATCATCACACCATCACCTGCCTGCCTGTATATCCCAACGAGCTCGACATTGACTCGGAGAGCGAAACTGACCCTCTATGGCTGCAACAAAAAACTATGATGATGATCGACGAGTTCACAGACGTTAACGAGGGCGAGAAAGAACTCATGAAAATGTGGAACCTGCACGTCATGAAGTACAACTACGTCGGGGACTGCCAGATTCCCCTCGCCTGCCAAATGTTCCTACAGATGCGCGGGAAAGAGCTCCTCGAAAAAAATCTGTACAGGAACTTCGTGTTACACATGGCTTCCCTCCACGATTTCGGACTACTTAGCCCCATCGCGTTATATCAGACTGTACAAATGCTCAACCAAATGCTGGCGGATAACGCCGAAGCCAAAGAAAAAATGCGTGAGTCGCTTCGAGCTCAGCGCGAGCACTGGAACGCGGTGGGAAAGTACCAGCAGCCTGTCGTCATCGAGCAGAAACCGCAGCCCTCCACCGCTAAGCTCAATAGCGTCGAGGCTTCGCCCTCGGTGCGACGGAAAACTTCCAACTTGCACACCAACAGGCTGGCCAACCGCAAGCGCTCCCGGTCCCGATCTCGCAGCCGGAAAAGCTCTGTATAGCGAAAGTCTTAGCCTTTCGGTTCTCAGACTTTTCGCATTCGAGGCTGACTGAACCGCAGTGTGTTTCAATATATAGGTAGTACATGTTTAACATGTAAGTAACGCGGATTTTCGCGCGGCTCGTTTTAGTAGTTATGAATTGGTAGAACAATTATTTGATCGTACTCGTGTATGTTTTGCAGAATCTTAATGTTGACGCCATATCAAATGGAAGGTTTTCAATGTCAAATTTTTTCTTGTGTGTAGGTGATTCTAATTTCGTTACTGCTCATTATGGATGATTAGTTTTAGTTGACGAGTATCCATGAAATGGAATACGATCCTCTCGTTTTATTTGATCTCGGAAGATAACGCCGCGCTTTGTCTGTCGTGTTGAATGTTGCGATTCTTTCTGTGATGGAACTTGAGACATTATCTGGAGACAGCATGATAGGAACCACGGTTCGTTTGACTGAAATTCGCTATGAGAACCTTGCCACAGTATTTTAGTTCATATAACAGTTAATAAATTATTTTCTGACCCATTTTGTTCAAGAATGTTGTGACCATAGTTCGGTAGCTTGAGCAACGGATTTTTGTGTGATTAATTACTAGACCAAAAATATTAAGATTTTTAGGAGATGTCCCAGGAAATTTGCTAAAGTACTCTTGATAGATGAATTTGAGGATTTTGCTGCCTTGTTAAGCAATATAGTGACCATTTCTAAACAAGAGATGTGCCTTTCTCTCTTCGAAGTAGATTAGACTGTACAACTTGATCACTTGCTTGTATAACCATAAAATGTAAGCTTCTCTTAGCTGGATAGTGTTATATGACTGATATTGAGTACTAAAATCACAACAAATTAGTTTAATTATTTAACTAAGTAATTATGATCTACAATTAATTCATTATAGTTAAAAAATATTGTGTGTGATGTTTATTTCGGAATGAATTAATTACAAAAGACTGCAGGGTGTGTCTATGCCTTACTTCATCTCAATTTACTGTTCGTACGTGGGTCTAGCGCAAATAATATCGTCGAAGTGTTCACAACTATATTTAAGTATCTTTAAGCAATAATCAATATGTTATATTTTATCTTTGCATGATGTGAACCATATTTTACAGATAGACTGTTACACTTAGTAAATATAATTAATAGTTATATTATAATATACAATAAACACTCAATATTTTTACATTTAAGTTATAAACATTAACGTAATTCCATTTTGCAGCGCTAATTAACTGGCACTATTTTGTTATTTTTATATTGTTCCAGTTTGAATATACATGTTCAGTAAATTGTACTTATGATGAAATGAAATATAACATTATTTTCAACATGTATTTTCATTAAAAACCCGCACCATTCGGATTATATATGCATTACTTACCCTGACTTTTTGCTACGCCAACAATAATGATCTACGAATCTCATTCGTTTGCGTTCATTCGACTTCGTTTGGTTGGTGTGTACCAATATATATAATAATCTATGGTGTGTACCACAGATCAATTAAAATATAAGCGTTATGCAATAACATACCGCTTAAAATAGTTGCTCTGAAAATTCTCTGTATATATTACTATGGAAACCATAACCACGTCAGACCCCGACAATCTAATAAATTAATTTTATGAACGTAGATATGCACTAGAGATTATCAACCTTACTTCTGCCTTGTCTGAGCTACATTGGTAAATCTAGCTCCTCTGGGCATCGGTCATGTTTGGTCTGCTTCGTCTTATATGTCTGCCGCCAAACAACTTCACGAGAAGAGGTTGCATACGTAGAGACAACTTAAGTGA
Source organism: Cybosia mesomella (assembly GCA_946251805.1). Taxonomy (NCBI): domain Eukaryota; kingdom Metazoa; phylum Arthropoda; class Insecta; order Lepidoptera; family Erebidae; genus Cybosia; species Cybosia mesomella. The sequence goes on from OX276401.1 coordinate 23,531,180, forward strand.
AAAAAATATTAAAATTGGAACTGTCAAGGGCAAGTTAATGAAGAGAAAAATGGAAAGCCATTTGACAAAGTTCGCAAACTGAAATTTGTTGTTTAAATATGTCACATTCGAAGAATGCACACAAATTATCTGATAAAAGTAGGACAGACTTACATGCAACCGACAAAAATGAGGATGAAGGTAACGTTGGTGACGTCAACTTTCATTTATTGAGTATATTTTCGTTACTTTTCAAATGAGAATGACACTTATGGTTTATTTGTAGGAGAAGTAATAACTTGTAACGCCACCGAGAGCTGCACGTACGCTGGTGCGTATGTTTCAGACATTATCTATCGTATTGGTTACAGCATATCACAACATCCCGATTTTATTTCTAGTGACTGTGTCAAAGAAAGCCTCAGGATCGAGCGAAGAAGGTGCCTTGTGTTCGGGACAAAAGTCGTTTATAAGTATACACTCGACTGATCAGTTGTGTCAAGTGGCTGATGCTAACAACCCGTTGAATCTCGAGGAGTGCAACTTGGAAGTGCTCAGCCTCAACGAGGTGTTCCCTTCGACTTCAGAAGAGAGCCTATCCAATGAAGAGGACCCGCCCGTTCAGCGAAAGAAAAACGTCAAAAAGAATAAGACGCCTGTACAGAAATCACAATCTGAAAACGTAGAAAAATCGTCTTACATGCCTACGAATAGTAAGTCAACCACGGGCCCGAGACAAAAGGAGCCGGTCGATGGACAAGGTTCAGTTTATTCTGACTTCGACATTCCAAAAAACACACTATATGTCGTCGGTAGTAATCCGGGGGAGCCAAAAATGTCGTATCCAGATCCACCTAAAAAAATTTCAAAGACGGTAAGAGACGAAACAATAGCTCCCAAAACATGAAGCTGTAAAGCTTTAGGTACAGTTAAAGAGATACCTACCTTGTTTGTTTTAGATGAAAAAGTTTCTGCGTAACATAGACAAGCACAAGAATGAACAGAATAGTAAGACCAATGAGAAAGCAATTAGCAAATTAACAACGATGCGCGGTATTTTGAAGGATGGACGCTGTGGGCCGGAGTGTACAGGCGACTCCACTGTGCGGGGCGTCGAGGAATACAGCGCTGGTATGATATTTTCCCTCTTTATCGTCAGCGTTGACGTTAGCTTCAGTCACTTATTGCATCTTTTCCCTACTACCTCGGTGGCACAGCGATAGCGAGTCTGAGTGTTGTGTATGAGATTTCGGGATTAATATTCGTATATTCTGTCACAAAATTTTCAATAGACCGTACCCGGTAGACCCGGTAGAAATGTTTTTTTTTTAATATATATATTTAGGACACGTCAATTTGACTTCACCTCGCCTGATGGTAAGCTGAAGGTAAAGTCCAAGAAAGAGGGTCACTCATCAGAAGAGGATTGTCGTCGCAGCACCGCGTGACACCCACCGGTCCCACTAGTGCTGCGACCACAATCCCCCTGCCCGGCTATGCACTTGCTGACCCCTGAACGCAATTAAACCGAAATTTGATTACTATGGAGGGTTTTTCACAATCGTGCACAGTGGTACCAACCCGGCCGAATTTTGTGACAAATTTGTGTCATCAAATTTCTACCACCAGTAAAATGTGGGGCGTATAAAGGTCATAGCTCATTAGAGCCACCCGGCCCTGGCCGGTACCACCTCGTCGCTCGGTGGTCCACGGGTCGACGTCGCGTGGTCAACTATTCAGACAGATTACTATCAGGTACCTATAGGTACTAATAAAGTCAATTATGGTTATTCGTTTGTGGTCAAATATTTTCCGTTACAGATGATCTGACGTTTTCAATGGACTTTGGGCCGCACTGTAACTACAGCAAGCAGAACCCAGACAAAAACGTGACGTTCAACACGCAAGTGGTGATCATTCATTTCACGGGCGACCTGTGCGTGGGGCAGAGCGTCGAAACCCTTAGTAAAGAGAAAGATCAACAGGCGAGAAATTCTGAACTAAGGAAAACTTTCCTAACTAAATATAATGAATTTTGGCCGCCACAGAAATAATTTTAAGTTTAGATAATAAAGGTTTTGTCTTTAGTGAGATTATTGCATCATTACGAAAGTTTAAAACAAAAATGGCATAAGTTATTCGAAATGTTTTTTTTTATACACAATATATTCGTACGATGTTTAAATTTATTTTGCGTGTTTGTCGTATATTTATTTTTTATCTTATCAATAGGTTGCGCTGTGCTCAGTTGTTAGTACTGATGATGAGGTATTCGGGACCCTAAATTGGAATAAAGATTATACTAATTTTAAAGGTTGTTTAAATGAAAAACGAGCTCACTAAAATATAATTTAATTCTTTTAGCATTTATTCGAAGATATTTTCCATAAAACCAAGTCCTTGACTCGATCATAAGTGAAATATTGTGGAAAATCTAGAGTTAACTGTTGAATGGTCCAGGTGGAATGTGGGTTCTCTGTCTTAACTTTGTCGAGCAGAGTGAGGAATGTCTCGTAGCAAGGCGCGACGGAGTCCAAGTGCTCTATAGTGAACACGTAGCGCTTTTCTAACACCATGTACAGAGTTTTCGGCGGTTGAGTATTCAATATCTTTTGTATGGTCGATATGAATCCCGCTGTGACATCATCGTCGTAGATCACTAAAACCAAGAAGGACACTAAATCTCAAAATTTGATCCACTGACTCGCAATGGAAGTTTTAGAAAAATCATACGATGGATGGACTAGTAAAATCCTACGCCCACCCAAAAGGAGATACAGCTATCATAACGTTTTCACCCTTCCGGTGTGCTTGTGCTCGTAATTCTTCCCCTAATCAATTCCTAGAAAGTAACACTTTTGTGTGAAAATTCCAATCAGCAATCAATATCAAGTTCGAATGTGCTACTGTAAAATGTAAAATGAGTCAATAGATGTAGTATTAAACCGTTACAATTTCATTCCTCAAGTTTCTCTAATGGGTACGCAAATTTATAAATATATGACCTAGAGTCGAATTCAAAAGTATTCATGAGTGCCATTTAGTTCCACTTGCTATTTTGTTTACAACTGTACTTCTGCCGTGTAGAAAATCCGTAGAGTCGAAGAATCTGCCCAATCCACGAATGTCTTTAATCGCCATCGCCGCGTAAGCCAAGTAGTAGTAGTATATCTCTTTATTGTACACCAAGAATAAGACAAAAATATACAATTGGCGGCCTTATCACACTGTGGCAATCTCTTACAGGCAATTCAAGATCGTAGGAAGTGAAAAGTGTCACTGCCTATTGCTTATCCCAAGGGGACAGACGTGACCATCTGTATGTATGTGTATTAAAGTTAAGGTACATACCATCAGCAGCAATTATGATGTCCGCCTGTTTCACTTCATCTAACACTGCAGGTTTCCAAGCCGTGTCGGTAAAATCTATAGACATCACTTTGAATATGGAGTTAATTAGACTTTTATTATACTTTGCATTTAACTTTATAAGTTCTAAGATTCCGCCTAGGTCAATATCTGAAATATAAACGTTCTATGTAAGTTATAATGTATATTCGAATAAAAAAGTCATATCTAGGACGGGACTTAAAGCCGCGAAAGTTCTAGGAGGAATACCAATACCAATACCAAGTGAGCTACGGGGACCAGTCACGGGTAACTGAAATCTACATAACGACAATTCTTACAAAATAACGGAAACCATTCATGATGTTACAATAATAATTAATCGTTATATTATTTTGTAGGATCGATCCCCGATTTGTATAGTATTATAATTTCCTTTATTAAATTTAAAATACATAAAAAATATATTTTTAAATACATTCTATATAAAAAAAAACAAATATATTTAAAAATATAAAAATAGTGGCCCACCGGCATGGGATACAGGGCCCAAGCTACCGGTGGTTACAGCTCCTTGTTACTCAATCACGCTCTAACAGCTGATCAACGGATCTGGCTGAAATTCGGTACAGGTAGGTATAGATTTAGTCTCGAATAACATATAAGCTTTTATCCCTGGAATAGGTTCCCATGGGTTGCGGGAACGGGATCAGAACTCCACGCGGGCTAGTAAGCCTATAAACTATCAAGCAACTTACCAGTACAAATAACTTTCTTGGCGTACACAGCCGCCACAAAACTAGTAAGTCCAGTCCCAGCTCCTAGTTCCAACACACATTTGTCCGTGAGCTCTCCTTTCAAGCCAAGGTGGATCAACCAGTCACCCAACAAGAACGCGCCCCGCCACACTTGGAGACCGACTAGTGCTATCTTCGTTTGTGAACTGTGCTCTGTAAAGATGTACAACATGAATGGTTTATATTCGTCACCATCTTAGCGTTGTTCGCGGTTGCTACGCCTACACTTCGGAGGCCGAGGTCCAGTTACTCTTTCTCCTCCTCTTGGTTTCTTTACACGGCTTTTATGAGAGCTACTACCGGCTGACCTCCCTACCCTGAGGAGAAAGCCTGCGCCTGAGCCTCGTCCGTTAACCAGCAGGTGTACCGGCTTACAGGGCCCCAAAGCACCCTGATTGAAGATGGTTTCTACTACATCTAAATACCAGATAAGACTTTTTTTATTTGGCAGAAAGAAATTAACCTTTCGCGTACCGCGGCGATACTGGGAAATCACCCGGCTATGTGGGGCTCTCACCACACTAAAACAACCTGTCGTGTGCAATATTATAGCGTAGGTACGTCATCAACGGTCCACCTGACACTAGCCCGCAAGGTAGCGTGTGGACTCCGACTGCTAACTAGGGGATGTCCAGACACACTGGTTTTATGTCTTGAATTAGCTATTAGTATCAAGTATCACTACAGACCTGAAACAACCGATATCATTTGACCATGTAGGTACCATGAAAGCGCTTCGGATTTTTTCTGGTAGAGTTTAGGTCGAACGAAGTGTCACGTGCCATCTTCGGGTCCGATTGCGGGATAAATGTGTTCCATGGAACCGATTACCCCGAAACTTCGGTCCGCAACTGCGGATGTTTCACGGTAGGCCTATTATTAGAATATTTTTATAAGAATACCTACATAAAATCTTACCAATTTTTATTACTTCTTTTTGCGGCCTTTCTATATCCAAGTCATTGTCTTCATCGAAAGTAGCAACATCACCATTCTTTGGCAACAGAAATGGAAATTCTGATATAACATCTGGCAATAGAAATATTTAGTATTTTAATTCTGCACTATAGATTGGCAAACTCATGACACTCCCATCGTTCGCGCGGGATCCGGCCGCTATGCGCCCTCGTTTCACCACCGCCTTGCCTTACGCCCCTCGTCCCGCGCGAACCATGGGAGTGTAACGCATGAACTTGCCAAGCCATAATCATGATTTTATTAACATTATATAACCTCCGGCGAACCCTGGACTCCTAGCCTCGGATGCGACCGGGCCCAAAGCGGAGATGTTGATGATATAACCCCTGTGGCGTAGGGGTAAGAGCGTTCGACCGCTACGTGTCTACCTTCGTCGGCATTATTATCATTCACATCCATAATATTACTTCCTACTATTCTATCCTACTTCCTACTATTCTATCCTACGTCCTACTATCCTACTAATATTATAAATGTGAAAGTTTGTGAAGATTTTTGTATGAGTGTGTGTTACTCAATCACGCTCTAATGGCTGAACGGATCTGGGTGAAATTTGGTAATAACGCAAAGGCTTTTCATTCCTGGGAAGCGGGAACGGGAACCTAATGCCAGTAATAATATAAATGCGCAAGTAACACTGTCTGTCTGTTACCTTTTCACGCCTACAATGGTGAACTCCTTTTTCATCCTAGCGTTGTCCCAGTGGCCTCCAAAGCTTCCACTTTTTAATCTGGGGTCTGCTCTTCTAATCGCACTTGGGTAAATGGAAATTCAAATTCCTATCTACCCTATTAACAATTTCAATAGGGCAAAGAAGAATTAAATTTTCTGTATACCCCATTGGCCATTGGGCCACCCCAATGTATATATTACTCCACGGCAGTTGGGAATAAATATATTCGAAAATATATAAGAAAGTTTAATCTAGTAAAATTAGATCAATTTTAAATTATAACTCTAATTAAATTTGACTTACTGCCTTCAGTGCTTGGAGTTATTTTAGTTCTGTAATCATATTCCTCATAGATTTCTGATGTCACAGTGAGTTCTGGCATCTGTAATCAAACAGGATTCGTTTTCAAAGTATTCATAAACAAAATAATGGATGTGTTGATCTTATATGAATGTGACATTTCACAGTGTATTACTAATGTTTTTATTACCTACACAGTGGTAAAGTATCCGTAAAACAAGATTACGAATGAAACTGTAAATATTTTGGAAGCAATTTGTAATGCATACTTACAAAAAGAAAATGAATGGTAATATTATCATTATTTTATTTAGTACTATCATATTTTATACGAGCTGTTGCCCGCGACTTCGTCCGTGTTAAGTTCGAAATAGATCAAGGTAGGTATGTTTACTTCGGCAGTCTCGATCCCAACACCTATTAAGTTATGTCATCATTATATTTGCAATTATTTATTATGAATAATAAAGCCTTTTTTTTAGTGACTGACTCATCAACGTAGAGTTAAACTAGTAGGTACTACGAAATTAGGACAGTAGGTTCCTTCTATCACTTTATTAACGGGCCGGATAAGGTAGTATGGTACGCTCGTGTTACATTGACAATTCGTTCGAAATAGAGGTATACATGTAACATAAAACCAATTCTGCCCGATTCCTTAATATAATAGCGTGATAATATTCATTATGAAATGTTTATGTGTCTCTAATCAACTATCTTTTATACTTGGGTAACTCTTTGGAGTTTCGAGACTTTACATTTTCATGCTCATCACCTTTCAGGTATAGCATGATAAGTTATAGTCCGGATTTTGACCATGTCTGAGTTCTGCCGAACTACAAAATTTCGTAAAGATCTACCTTGTAATAATAAAGTAGTCATCAATAATATTTTACTCTATTACCCTATCATACCTATAATAGAGTTATGACACATAGCGCTGTTTATGACCATACCCTAGGAGAATGTTTGTGCAAAATTTTAGCTAAATGTATTCAGCAGTTTTCAAGTGAAGCTTGAATATTGATAGTAAATAGCAGGCAAACCGACCAACAGATGAAAAATCCAAAAATCGCATCTTCGGCATCGGTATCGCTCCTAGAACACATCAATTATTTTTTTGGAAAAATATTTTATGTACAGTTTTCACCTCGTTACGATTTTATTATATGTTAAGGTAGATTGGAGTGGGGGAGGGTCGGTGTTTAGTCCTTAGTGGGGTGACTTCTGCCAGGGAATTTACCTTTAACTTAAATGCTAAGACGACAATAGCGTACGCCTAGGTGAGCGAAGCTAGGCTGTTCGGCGCGCACCGACAAGTGCTTCATATACGTCCCCGCCGCTCCCAGGCTGCCGCCGCGGCCTGGGTGCGGGCTCGCTTGGATACATCCGGGCGGGTCGTCTCCTCTGGGCAATGCTATGGTTTATAACGAGCCTCGCTCATTCCACCTACCTCGGAACTGTAGTAGCTAAATATGATGCACGAGGGCGAATCTCCGGCGCCATAACCGGACCATCTGGCTAGGGGAAGAAAACCCTGATACAAAAATAACCCTTTGTGACTGGGCAGTCACCTGCGTCATGGACCTGCGCAGTTAAGCGCCGTACGCAAGGATGAAGGGATCCTGGGGGGTTGAGCCAAACGGCGCTGGCGGTTATGCGTCCGCGAGGCAACACGCCCTCTTTGGCCTGGATTTCAGGCTAAACGGTAGCCCCAAACATTAGCCATGGTTGGGGAAATTAGGTCAAGGTGTCCCATTAGTGGGCCACCGGCGAGGAGTGTAGGGTCCACGATAGCCGTCTTTGGACGACTATCGTGGTGGGTAAAGGTCATGCTGACGGGGTAAGTGAGGGTTGACCAGCCGTCGGGGGTAGGCCATTTCATGCCCCCAGCGCCAACCCGATCGAGCCCCCGATGTCGCACTGTAAACCAGCCTTGCACTCCTATATCTCTTTGGTAGTCCTAGTGCCCCTCGAATTAAGTCGAGTAAGGCACTTCCAGTTGCGGGCTCCGTGGAGGGTGGGAAGCCAAAGGGACGAAATTTAAAACTTCACAATAACATGGATAGGCCAACTAATAATAAAAAAACGAACACTACAAATCCCAAGACTGGCAGCTCAGTGGTCCAGACTGCGGGCACCAGTCAAGGGAATGACTGCACACGCGCCTTCAGCGCACACTTGGCCCGAACCGGCAGCTCAGCGGCCCCGGCTGCAGGCACCGGGAAAGGCACCCACATAACTCACCACACCGCCCAAACTGGCAGCTCAGTGGTTAAAACTACGGGTACCAGGGAGGGCGAAAGCACCACTCGCGCCCTCAGCACACCCTTGGCCAAAACCGGAAACTTAGTGGCCTCGGCTGCAGGTACCGGCAAAGGCAAACACACTAAACAGAGACTCACAACCACAGCCCAAACTGGAAGCTCAGTGGTTTTATCTACGGGTACCAGTGCGGGCACCGAAACTACCTTCACGGGAAGCTCAGTGGTTCCATCTACGGGTACCCGCGAAGGTAATGACACACATAAGGGGGAAACCCCTTTGTCACACAAACCTCCCCCAGGGGAAGGCCCCCGTAGCGTCAGCCCGGTGGCTTCTTGCCAACCGGAGGACGCTTTCTCGGAAGGCTGGCAACTGCCTAAGAGAAAGGGGTCAAACAGGACCAGGGCACGTACCCAACCGATTGGCGTGAATGGCAAGCCAGCTGCCGAACCATTCAAACCGAAAAGCGGAGGGTCCGAAAAACGAAGAAGGAGAGGCGTATGGCGGCCATCGCGGCCAAGTCTCTGCCTTCTTCCGCACAACCCTCTGTCTCGGCAACGAAGACAGAGGCAATCGGCACCCTTAACTTCGCCGCTGGTGGACGGAATATTCCGCCTACCAGTAACAAAGCGAAGGGGGCCAAACAGCGGCCGATTGGGAACGGTAACTCTTCTGCCAAACGTGCTCTCAACGATACGACTTCGCCTCGCGGGGAGTACAAAAGGCAGAGGTTGGACCTAACCAAAAAGGTCGCCAGGCCAACCTACGCCCAAGCCGCGAGTACGCCTCTTGACGTCGCAATCACATGCGCACGCACGGGCGTATCGGCAAGGACGTATCCGAGGAAGTACTCACCGGGATACAAACTCGTATCTTCGTTGATGCCTTGGCTCGGAGGGAAACTCAGCCCCCGAAGTTTAGATCCAAACCGCTCTATGCTGAGGGGGTCCTAAAACTGTGGTGTGCGGATGAACATACACGCACATGGCTACAGCGTGCCGTAAGCGACATGGCTCTCACGCCCAACGTCAAGTTGGTCGTGAAGAGCCAGACTGAGATCCCTCAGCGGGCACATTGTGGCATACTGGTCCCTGATCCACAAGGGCTTCTGGAGGACGCGCGCAAAATTGGGCGAGTTCTGTCCTTCCAGAACTCCGAAGTGGAGGTCGCAAAGTGGACCTTGGTAAACGCGACCAAGCAAAACGCCGCGTGGTTCCTGGTGGTCGGAATCCCAGAGGACCAAGTACCGACCCTAATGAAGGCCGGACGCCGTCTCGCTTTTGGAGTGGGGACGGTGTACGTTAAGTTCCAGGGTCGGTCCGGCAGGTTTGCCGACGTCCCTCTGGGTTGGGACTTATCCACGGCCACCATAAACCAGGAGCTAAAGCACCTGCCTGCGAGAGAGGAGTCCGATCCTCTCCCAAACGCCCCCGAATCAAGCGGGGAGCCTGCAAAGGCACCACCAACATCCCCCGCCAGTGTCGGACAGGAGGGCGCACCCATGCAGGCAGAAGATGCGGAGGACGTTCTGGCATCAATCTCCGGCCTCCTGGGGGACGACGTCGAACCGGGCGACTTGTTTGCGGGGCTAAAACTTGGGGAGGACGAAGTGGGAACGACCAGTGATGGCGTCCCCTTCGTCGAAGACTAAAATCCTCCAAGTGAACCTCCAGCACAGCCGTGATGGGACGGCTCAGTTACGTAAATGGCTGGAGGTTCAACAAACGGCCATTGCCCTGATCACAGAGCCTTGGATCAGAGGGGGCCACATCCAGGGGCTCTCCAGCTTAGGAGGTAAGCTTATCGTGACTGGCGAACATGATCTCCCCAGATCGTGTATATATGTCACAAAAAACTTAAAAACACAGGTCCTCACAGAGTTCTGTTGCAGAGATCTCACTGCCATAAGGCTGCATACACGCTGGACGTCGAGGACAACGTGGTCATCCTCGCCTCAGCCTACATGCCCGAAAAGGAGGAGCTGCCCCCGCAAGACCTCACCCGGCTGGTGGACCACTGCGAAAGGGAAAGGGTAGAGGTCATAATTGGGGCCGACACCAATGCTCATCATCCGCTATGGGGCATGAGCACTCAAAACGACAGAGGTAAGTCCCTTGTTGAATATCTTTTCACTACTAACCTTACCTTACTAAACACCGGCTCTGAACCGACCTTCGTCACCAAAAAGAGCCGTACGATTATTGATTTAACACTAGCTACTGAAAATGCAGCGGAAGCCATCATGGGCTGGCACGTCTCCAAGGAGGCATCCTGCTCAGACCACAGGTGGATTCGCTTCGATCTACAGGCGGGGACGCTACAAACTCTGCCAAAACGCAACCCGAGGAAAACCGACAAGGTCAAATTTGAGTAGCACCTAGCAAATAGACTTGCTCAACAGCGCTCCCCACTGACCCTCGACAACATCATACAGATTGAGGAACAGGTAAACCACCTAACCAAATCTATAATAGACAGCTACCACATAGCATGCCCAGAAACCCTACCTCCCAAAACCCCAGGCAAACAGCCATGGTGGGGCCCAGAGCTAGAGCGCAAGCGAAGGAAGGTTAGAAGGGCTTTCAACAGGGCTATGAATACTTGTGCAGATGAAGACTGGGACGCCTATCGTTCAGCCAAATCCAGCTACAAAAAATTTATTAGATAGCGAAGCAAACAGGGATGGCGAAAATTCTGTGGGAACATAGAATCATGCCAACAAGCAAACAGGGTAAGGAAAGTCCTAGCACAGACAAAACCGATGGCACTGACCGCCCTTAGTAAACAGGACAACACACTCACAACATCGCCAGAAGAATCTAGACGCGTACTCATCGAGACCCACTTCCCTGGATGCGTCTTCACGACGACAATCAACTGGTATGATGAAACCATAACACCTACTGCCCGAGACTGGCAGTACGCAAACAAAGTGGTCACACTGGAAAAGTCCAGTGGGCCATCAGTAGTTTTCACCCTTATAAGGCAGCTGGCCCCGACTGAATCATCCCTGCTATGCTACAGTGGGGCGACAAACTAGTCGCAAGCAGACTGGAGCGTATCTTTAAAGCCTGTCTGGCACACAGATACGTTCCGAAGGGATGGCGGGAAGTAGGAGTAATTTTCATCCCGAAGCCAGGAAAGGGTGATTACACGAATCCCAAAGCACATCGACCCATCAGTCTGACCTCCTTCATGCTAAAGACCATGGAACGCCTATGCGAGAGGGAGTTGAGAGATGGTGCACTAAAACAGCTACCCCTACATGCAAACCAGCACGCATACAGCTCCGGTAAGTCTACGGAATCAGCCCTCCATCTGGTAGTCAGCCGGATAGAGGAAGCGATCGAACAAAAAGGCTTCTGCCTAGGAACGTTCATTGACATCGAAGGAGCTTTCGACAAAACCAGCTTCACCAGTATTAAGGCCGCCGTGTCAAAACATGGAGCGGAACCGGTACTATCAGACTGGATAATAAACATGCTCAGCAAAAGAGTAGTTCGCCTTGGGGAAGAAGATCAGACGGCTCTGATAGCCAAAGGCTGCCCGCAGGGTGGAGTTATCTCTCCCCTTCTGTGGAATTTAGTGATAGACGACCTAATCACAAGGCTGAACAAAAACCGCGACTACACAATAGGCTACGCAGACGACCTAACAATTCTTATCTCAGGGAAGGTAGCGGGAACGGTCTGTAACCTAACCCAACAAGCCTTACGCATCGTAGAAAAATGGTGCGGGGAATTCGAACTATCGGTGGATCCGAACAAAACCGAGTTAGTCATGTTTACGAACAAAAGGGTATTAGGCGAATACCGATTACCCAAACTCTTTGACACGGAACTCCAACTGTCGAAAGAGGTCAAATACCTTGGCGTTATTCTTGACAGCAAGTTAAAATGGAGTAGCCACCTAGACAATAAATTACAAAAGGCCGGGATTACCTTCTGGCAGTGCAGAAGAATGATTGGTAAAAAATGGGGGCTATCACCGAAAATCATCCTGTGGCTTTACGAAACAGTAATCCGCCCCATGATAGCGTATGGCGCTATCGTCTGGTGGCCAAGGACCGAAAACAGCACAATAGTGGCTAAACTACAACGGACCCAAAGACTAGCCTGCATGGCAACCACTGGATGCATGAAATCTACCCCCACCGCGGCAATGGAAGCCATGCTCGGACTCCCACCCTTGGATCTGTTCATCCGCGAAGAAGCAACAGCTGCGGCTATACGCCTAAGGGCACTCAACCTATGGAGCGAGAGAAACACGCGACACACCTCACTGCTCACAGATCTCATAAAGGAGATACCCATGATAGGAGCAATGAATGATCGTGTGCCCAAACAACACGTATTCGACAAAAAATACAAGATCCAACTTCATTTATGCCCAACGGAATTATGCATCTTCACAGATGGATCAAAGACTGGTACAGGAACCGGGGCCGGCGTTTTCTCGGAGGACCTTAATGTATCCATTTCAACACCGCTGGGGACCCACAACACAGTATTTCAAGCTGAATGCATGGGGATTACCCTGGCAGCTTCAGCGGTAATGGCCAGGAGAGTGGAAGGCCACTCAATACGTATACTCTCCGACAGCATGGCCGTGCTGCAAGCCACAGCCACACTATAAACTCGGGACTAATATTGGAGTGCCATCGTAAACTGAACCAAATAGGCCATTTCAACAACATAACCTTGCAATGGATTAAGGGCCACAGCGGCTCGCGCGGCAATGATGCAGCAGATGAGCTTGCCAGGAGAGGATCTGACATGGTGGTAATGGGACCTGAGCCCATAATACCGATCCCCTTTGCATACCTACGAACCATGGTAAACAAACGAACGAGAGATCAACACAACAGCTATTGGATAAATCTGGAAGTTTGCAGACAGGCGAGGGAAGCACTCCCCGTGCTTGAAAATAGACTGACCAGGCGTCTTCGACAACTGACCAAACAGCAACTGCGCACGGCCACAGCTGCCATCACGGGGCACGGCTCCTTCAATAAACACCTTTATATTTTAGGAATCACCGACAGCCCTCTCTGCAGAGCCTGCATGAAAGAGGAAGAAACAGCGGCACACGTGCTCCTACACTGCCCTGTAACCGCCACATACAGGGTTTAGTACTTCCGAAATACAGGTACGCTCCGGGAGATCGCCAGCAGCGTGAATAGCCTGCTGGCGTTCTTCAATGAGTTGGGGTGGATCGAGTGAAATGCCCACCCTCACGCAAAAACCGCGCCTTGTCGTGGAGTTGCGGATACCAGCTCGCGAAACCATACCATACCATAGATTGGAGTATTTTTTTTAACACTTATACAATAAACATACATATATAAAACACTTGACATATATAATACAAACATAAATAGTCACGCCTCTTTCCTATTCAAGTGGGCAAAGACCATATCTTTCTAATTGCAACTATCCATAACTTTTTTTCTGTGTGGAAATCGTTCGGATACCTCTCTGCCAGCCAGCGGGGGTTGTTATGTCGGACTTAAACCAACTAAAACCGAAATAGGCTAAACATACATATGAAATATACTATCCAAAATATATTTAAGGAAGGATGGAGGAAAGTACCTAATGTGTTAAATTTACCAGATATTCACTTTTATGCTTGATTTGAAATCTCACAATACAATAATTCCACTATTTAACACCTAATTTTTCACACTTCAAAGTCATAGGTTGTAAATATACAATTCTAATTATTTATATTGCTAAAGAAGTAAACAAGCACAGGTTCCAGAAAACGGTAATGGATTTCAAGATAAAAAATTATATCACTATACACTTTTTTATGTAACTCAAAAGCACATTTGCATTTTGTCATAAAAATAATTTAAAATAAAAATAGTTAATACTCTATAGATATATATATATTACATGAAGTTATAATACAACCAAGTCATCCGAACAAAATTGTTTTATGAGTAAAATTTTTGTAAAATTAACATACCATACTGTCCAGTACACCAACTAATTACCAGAAACAATAAGATAACTACTGAACAGTAGTAATGAGGAAGGTCAAAAGTACACGAATTGGAAACGATCCAATATTAAAACTTCTAAAATAAATCTGTAATAGCATGGTATGTGTGCCAGCATTTTAATATGATATATATAAATTTGTAATTTACTATGGATTGGCTGTTTATATTTAATACTGATCATGCAGATAATATTAGTAATAATACTAGAAATAATTTGGTTGGCAAAACTTTTAAATTAGAAACCATTAGAAGGATGGGGAAAATAAATCAGAAATTACGACTAAGTTTATTCAGTTCAGACACTTACTTCAGATTCAAATTTGATTACAGAAATGCCATATTGCTTGGTAAACAAGAAAATTAATTAATAAAAAATAAGAAAATACTGCTGTATTTTTATGAATGCATCACCCATTACAATAGTAATAATTCTTTCAGAAATATTATAGAGATTGTACCTATTTTGCATTCAATTATGTGTCCAATTCAAATAATTGCAATTAACTAACGTTGGAATATGATCCTTTGTCATTCCGCTGAATAGAGGACTTTTTTCTAATAGAAAATCTAATAACGTATCGTGGCTGAATATGATGTATCTCCTTTAAATTTTCAAGGTTTTCTGTTTTCTTGTTAATACCAAGAAAGCCCCCACTGGACTAACGTACTTCATGACAGTATTCGATTTCTCAACAAGACTAAACACTTATTAACTAATTATTTACTATCAACAACAAGAACTATTACAAAAAGTTTGTTTGTATCACAATTCACAGCTGTTTTGTTTACCATTGAGTCCATTGATTGACAGCTTTGATTGCCTTGACAGTAGAAATTTTTTTTGAAGCTTTGCTTTTTGGCGAGTTTCAGTTGACAAATGGGATAACAGTGTGACCGCGTGATAGCTATTCTCTCATCATCAAAAAAACTGATAGGTAACCGCCACCAATGCATACATCCGTCACAATTTTGTAATTATACTCATAAAATTATTCAAACTCAAGACATACATAAATAATCGTAAACGGAAAATATTATCATAAGCTAGTCTACAATGATGTAGTGGAGGTAGTTGGAGTAGAAGTAGTTAAGGGTGAAGAAGAGGTGAGGCGCCGGTCTCACCCGCGGCTGACTAAGGCCGTCTTCACCAGACCCGCTACTCCGCTACCAACAGGCGGACTAACGGACGCGGAGGTCGCGTCGACGGCTGGGACTGACAGTGAGTCAGTCCACAGCCTAATGGAGACCGAAAACCTTCCAGGGAAAAGGAAACAATCGGGTAAACCGTCACTGGATCGGAGTAGGAGCTCTTCCAGACAGCGGATGGTCTCCTCGAGCGAGGACGATCGGCCACATCACAACGGCGGGTAGAGGACTCTACACCGTGAAGAGCGAGGCGCCAAAGGCGACGGTGGATGTCCCTTCACTTCCCAGTGGTAGGGACCAAGGGGTTCCAGCCGCGAGGGAGCTCCTCACTACACTTGCCCGGATCACGGACACCATCAAAGGTGCCAAAAACGTGTCCGGGAAGAGGAAGACGGTGGCGGAAAGCGTTGCCGTCGCTAAAACGGCGCTGGAGGAGCTCCTCGCTCGGAGCGTCTCTGAGGAGGAGGCGAAGCTCAGGGCCCGGGTCACAAGCCTGGAAACTGAGCTCGCTAACTCCTTGGAGCAACAGCGGGTTCTCCGGGAGGAAGTGAAGCAACTGACACAGTTGGTCAGGGGATCCCCGGAGGTCCAAAGGGCCCCAAGAGGCGAGGAGGTGGCGGTACAGCCGTTGGCTATTTTGCCACCAGGGGCGGCACCTGGGTCGGCGCCTATGCCGGCGCCAAAGTCGGCGCCAAAGTCGGCGCCAAAGACAGCGCCTAAGCCGGCGCCCAAACCGGCACCCAAGGTGGCGCCAGAGCCTGCACCGAGCATGGTGCAGCTACTGGCGGCCATCGAGAGGCGGCTCGGCGTTTTGGAGGACCGGGCATACCGTCCTCCACTGGCACAGCCTGCATCTTTCGCGGATGTTGCCAGTGGGAAGCCCGGTCCTAATAAAAGGACCGCCGCCCCAGTGGCCCCATCGCCACAGGGGAAGTCAAAGGGGAGCAGCACCCCCGCCGTCGCCAGAACTACCGCTCCCGCTGCACCCGAACATTCCTCCAGAGGAGAGGGGTGGGTGGTAGCGGCAGCCGCCAAGTAGGCGAAAAAAGCCGCCAAGAAGGCGGCTAAGAAGGCGGCAAAAGCCGCTGCGGCGAAGGCGCCGAAGAGGCTCCGCGCCCCACGCACCACAGCCGTCGTGCTGACGGTGACGACGGAGGGCGTGGAGAAGGGCGTGGGGTACGCCCAGGTCCTGAGGCAGGTGAAAGCCTCAGTGGACCTCAAGGCCCTCGAGATTGAGGGGGTTCTGGTGCAAGACGACTCGCACCGGAGCTCGCCTACTCGAGGTCTCCGGCGCCACCAGCGGCCCCAAAGCTGATGCCCTAGCGGCCAGGCTTAGGGAGTCGCTGGACTCGGAAGCCGTCCGCGTCACCAGACCCAACAAATGCGCAGGTTTGCGCATTTCGGGTCTGGATGATGCGGCCACGACGGAGGAAATTATCTCCGCCGTCGTGGAGGCGGGCGGCTGCCCCCGTGATCAGGTGAGAGCTGGAGAAATCCGGTTCAGCCCCACCGGTCACGGCACGGCAGTCGTCAACTGCCCCGTCGCAGCGGCGCAGAAAATTGCGGATGGACGGAGCCTCCTCGTTGGGGGCTTCCTTAAGGCGCGAGTGCAACTCCTGCAGCGCCGCGAGACCAGTTGCTTTAGGTGCTTGGCCGTGGGGCATGTGGGAGTGCAGTGCACAGCGGGAGACACCGTGGGGGATCGGTGCTTCCGCTGTAGTCAGCCCGGGCACAAGGCAAGTGCTTGTGATGCTCCGCCGCGGTGCTACAAATGCGTAGCGGAGGGCAAAGCGGCGGAGCACCGGGCGGACAGCAGAACCTGCGCCGCCTCGAGGCCAAAGCCCCGTTCGTCCGCACCGGGTAGCGGGGGTGCTGCTCAGGAGCGGCCATATTCGCGGCGGGATGCGGAGATGGACGTCCATTAATGGACACACCAATCCGCATCCTGCAGGTGAACATAAACCACTGCACCGGTGCTCAGGATCTTCTGTACTAGAGCATCGTGGAGTGGTCTATCAATGTGGTCGTGGTCGCTGAGTCGTACTGGGTCCACCCCGGAACCCCGGTGGAACTGGACGGCGTAGCGACCGTCTTCGGGGGTTCCGCCGCAGACACCTCGCGCCTTGCAGTCATTGCAAGGGACCGAGGCTGTGTCGCGGCGGACTATGAGGGTTTGACTGTCGTGGCCGTCTACTTCTCGCCAAGCCTTGACCAGTATGAGCTTGAGCTATGGCTCGCAGGACTGGACATCGTTCTCGCTGCGTGCCGTCCTCGCCCTGTCTTGGCCCTGGGAGACTTCAACGCCTGGTCTCTGGCTTGGGGCTCCCGGGAAACCAATGCCAAGGGGCGAGTTCTGGAGGACTGGGCCAACACCCGTGGCCTAGAAGTCCTCAACCGTGGGAGTGTCGCCACCTGGGAGCGGCGGGGGCTCAGTTCGGTCGTGGATGTTTCATTCGCGACCCCTGCTCTCGCCCGCCGCGTCCAGGGTTGGCGCGTGGTGGAGGAGGAGGAGACGTCATCGGACCACAAGTACATTCGGTTCAACGCCTCCCCTCCACCTAACCTACTGCCGACTATAGCGAACCCCCCGGATCCTAGTTGGGAGCTCAGACGCCTGGATCGGGAGGCTCTCCTGGAGGCATCCATTGTGCAGGCCTGGATTCCGTCACCGGCCAGGCCTGCCAATGTCGACGCAGAGGCCGAATGGTTCAGGAGAGCCATGTCGCATATCTGCGATGCGGCGATGCCTAGGGCTAAGCCCGGCCCAGCAAAGAAACAGGTGTACTGGTGGTCAACGGAGATCGCACAGCTGCGAGCAGCGTGCGTGACCGCTCGCTGCCAGTACACCAGGTTTCGCCGGAGGCGTCGCCGCCCAGACGATGCGGCAGCCCGAGAGGCGGAGCTATATGAGGCGTACAAGGGGGCCAAGAGGACCCTCCAGGTAGCCATTAAGCAGGCCAAACGGCGGGCCCGCGAAGAGCTGCTGGAGACTCTGGAGCAGAACCCATGGGGGCGCCCTTACCTTGCGGTCAGGGGCAAAATCCGCCCAAGGGCGCCCCTACTGACCCAGAGCCTGCAGCCGGAGCGGCTGGAGGGGATACTGGGCTCCTTGTTCCCAGCGAGAGCGGAGGAGCATGTTCCTCCGCGTATGGCTCCGCCTCAGGCGCCTGACGCTGATAATAGCGAGAGCGGTGTGCCCGAAGTCAGGGAGAGTGAACTGGGGGTAGCAGTACTCCGGCTTAAAGCCCGGAAATGCACTGCCCCCGGACCCGACGGCATTCCAGGCCGAGCATGGGTCCTGGCCCTTGAGGAACTAGGGCCTCGACTGGTGGCGCTCTTTAGCGCATGCCTCGAAAGGGGCCAGTTTCCAAAGGCGTGGAGGACGGGGAAACTGGTCCTTATCCGGAAGGCGGGGCGGCCGGCGGATCAGCCATCCGGTTACCGGCCGATCGTGTTGCTCGACGAGGTGTGTAAGATCTTTGAGCGGATTATTGCAGAGCGCCTCGTCGAGCATCTCACGAACGTGGGGCCAGATCTGGCGGACAACCAGTTCGGTTTCCGCCGGGGGCGTTCCACCGTGGAAGCGATCATGCGCGTTAGGCGCCTGGCGGAGGAAGTAGTCTCGCGGGGTGGGGTGGTGGGTGCGGTGTCTCTCGACATCGCCACCACCACCCCACCCCGCGAGACTCAGCGGTCCCAGCTCCACCGGGAACTCATGGAGACATGGAGGGTGCGACTTGAGCACCCAGGGTGGGGGGAATCCACCATTGCGGCGGTGAGACTGATCATGAAGGAGTGGTTGGAGAGGGACCATGGGGACCTCTCCTACCGGATGTGCCAGATGGTTACCGGACACGGGTGTTTCGGTAAGTATCTGTGGCGCATCCACCGGGAGACAACGCCGCAGTGCCAGCACTGCGAGGATCCTGGCGAAGACACGGCGCTCCACACGTTGGTGGAATGACCTGCGTGGGCGAGTCAACGCCGGGATCTCGTTGCGGTCCTGGGCGTGGACGTTCTCTCGTTGGAGACCATGGTGAGGGCCGTGATCTCCGACGGGAGCAAGTGGCACGCCGCCGCCTCTTTCTGCGAGCAGGTAATTCGCGCGAAAGAGACGGCGGAGAGGGAGCGGGAGAGAACCCTGCCCCCCGAGTTTCGCAGTCTGCGGCGAGGGCGCCGCAGACTCATCTACGCCCGGGACTACCGACCTCCATGATCGGGGCCTGAGGACGGCAGTTGGCCGACTCGCCGTCCTTACAGAAGCAGGCCGTGGCGGAGGCGTGTCGTGTGTGCCCTTACACACGCCTGCCAACTCACCGAAGCGGGATAAAACCCGACCCCACCAGGCGAGGCCGCGGTGGCGGCCAAAGTCCGCCGGCAACCCTGGGGTTATCCTTTCGAGGGCTTACCCGGGGTGCCCGGCAACGGACACTTGGGGAGGACACCGTGCGGTTTTAGTCGAGACACGACATAACCACCCCCGCTGGCCAGCGGGGGGTATCCGAAGGGATTTCCGCACGTAAAAAAAAAAAAACTGACCTTCCAAGTTCCAACCCCGTGAGCAAAGCTTGCGTCAGGGCAGCGTTCGACAATCAGTATGTCATGGCTATGCTATGCCAATAGGCTTGCAATTGGAGTTGATTTGGCCCCCGAAGATTTTGGTAGGGCTCCATTAAACTCCCTCATAATAATATAAGCATAATAGTTAAATAAATGATATTAAATGTCTTCAATGATTTATCATTGGTTTTCATTTTTGTTCTTTTTGTTTTATTCTTAACAATTAGATACGATATGAAGATCATCTTATGCCTATTTTTTTTTTGCATCACGCTTTCTCAGTCTTATTAGAATTTCTAGAGTATAAATATTATGCGTATGTATAATAATTAAATAAAAGAGTAATGTTGTTTTTGATAAAATTACTTTTTTAATTGTGATCCTAGTCATCTTTGTGTTAAAAAAAATAGCAAACTAACCAATCACAGCAATACACACGATCGACGCTGCCACGTCAAGTGAGACGGGAGTTAATGAAGTGGCAGTATTTCGGCATTTTGTAGAGTTTTGTCTTCCGAGCAGGCTTGTGGAGTGTAGACTTATTAAAGATGAAAGTAATTCTATTTACGGCGATAGCCCTATTGGGCGCCGCTTTGGCTGATGAAATACCCACAGAAGAAAATGTACTCGTACTAGGCAAATCCAATTTCGATAATGTTATCGCAACAAACAACTTCATCTTAGTGGAATTCTGTAAGTCTAGTGTTTTCTTTGTCACGTATTATTTCTTTGTCGCTCAATAATGTATTAAAGCATCAGTTATTCATTGGTTTCGTAAAATGCATTTCCTAAAAGGATATGACAAGTCAATTGTGCAATGCGCGCATGCCGGCACATATCGTTCATGCCATAAGTTACATAGAATTTATTTACAGATGCACCATGGTGCGGCCACTGCAAGTCTCTTGCTCCGGAATATGCCAAAGCCGCTACCAAGCTGGCTGAGGAAGAGTCTCCTATTAAACTAGCTAAAGTAGATGCCACGCAGGAGCAGGAACTCGCCGAGAGCTACGGCGTCAGAGGATATCCTACTCTAAAATTCTTCAGGAACGGCAGCCCTATTGATTACTCAGGTATGAGAAACAATTTAATTTCAATAGGAAATAATACCCATTATCTTTTACTAACATTCAACAAACTTGACACGGTTCATTTAAAATATTATTAAAACTATTTGTCACACCTAATAACTTTGTTAATTAGTTAATCATCACTAATATTGCAGATTATAAAATTGTATGGTGTGTTTAATTCAAAAATCTATTGGGAAGTCATAAAATGTGCTTAATAAATTAGCTGTTGGTGGAGTAATTACAATATGGAAAGTAATGAATCATAATTTTCTTCATTAGGTGGTCGGCAAGCTGACGATATTGTCACTTGGTTGAAGAAGAAAACTGGTCCTCCTGCAGTTGAAGTTTCATCTGCTGAACAGGCCAAGGAACTTATTGAGGCTAATAATGTTCTTGTGGCCGGTTTCTTCTCTGATCCAAGCACTGAAAAGGCTAAAGCTTTCCAGGCTGTTGCAAGTGCTGTTGATGATCAGGTCTTTGTAATTGTGTCAGATGAGAAAGTCATTTCTGAATTAGATGCTTCAGATGAAGATGTTATTCTGTTCAAGAATGTAAGTAGATATAATTTTATTAACAGCAACTTATTTGGATCACTGAGTTCATATATTTTATACTGCACATAATTATTAGAATATGACCTTATATAAAATTTTGTGTGGGATACAGTAGGTGAAAGCAAAGGTTTTTTTGTACAATAATCTTAAAGATTTAGATCTGAAAAAGAGAACATCTAGAACGGGTCTTACAGGGGGAATCCTCTGACCAGTTGAGCTATCTAGACACATGCCAGATATTCGAAATGAATGAATGAATCAATAATTTTAAGTCTATAATAGTAAAACACTATTTTTTCCAATAAGTAGTGAGAATTGTTGAAAAGGCCGCGGTAGCTTAGTGGTATGGGTAATGGACTGCTGAGACGAGGTCTCGGGTTCGATCCCAGGTTTTACCATGGCACACACCAATGACTTTCCGATGCTTTTTGAAGTTATGTGTGTATTTATCGTAGGTTTATAAGTGCCCGGTTAATGGCAATAGGCTCGCCACCTATTACATTGGGACCTAAACATAAACTGGCGAAATGTGGGTGCTAGCACCTCTGCCTACCCCTTCGGGGATATAGGCGTGAGTTTATGTTATGTTAATTGTTGATCATTCAAATTTTTTGCAACGTTGCAATTTTATGTTGTTATATAAATATTCCTCATTTGCAAGAAGGATGACAATGCTCAAAATATGAAATATCTTAAAAAAAACTACAAAATTAAAAAAAAAATTGTATGTAATTTAAGGTTAGTTCCTGCCTATTTAGTAGTAGTAGTAAAGCTCCATTATTTCTAAATTAGAGATACAACAAAATTAACAGCAAGATTTCTGTGTTCTGTGCATTCTTTCCATGTAAATGTACATTATTGCACTCATAGATGACTTCTTCTTTCACATGAATAGTCATATAGTGATGTAATAAAGAGATAAAAGTTATTGCCCTCTTTTTATCTATACTAATGTCATAAAGAGAGAGGCCGAAATTTGTGAGTTTGTTCATATGTTTGGAGTAATCTTCTGAACCAATGCATTATTTGGAAAAACTCTTCCACCATTTGAAAGGTACATTATCCCTGATGGACATAGCCTACATATTTATTATGTGAAAATTACAATGGATTGAGCTAAAAAAAAAAACAAATTAACCAAAGCGAGAATGGGTAAATAAAACTGCATCAAATTTACTTACTTTGCATGGAATATACTAGCTTCTAGAAATTTATTAGGTAGCTAGGTATTGATACATGTATGTGAATGCTTATCAACTGGCTTTGCTATTTGTTGATTTGTATTCTGGCCAATTGACTGATTTATATTTTCATGATATGATTATTCTTAACCACAAGAGTAAAAATATGAGAATATTTTTTAAGTGATATAAAAATATTATTTGAGCTTTGTTTGTTATTATCTCTAAATTGTAATTTTCTTTGTATTTGTAGTGGTACATGAATGTTCTCATAACATGTTCTCTAAAACAAGCAATCAATGAACATAATTAAAAATCAATTAATTTCAATACCTATATCAATCAATTCACCCATTGCAGTCCACTGCTGGACATAGACCTCCTGCAGATTATTTATATGCAAAGCATATTGGTATATAATTTATATATTTTTTGAAGAGTTACATGGCTTACATTAATATAAACTTCAAGGGTTCATTTTTGTAAACATTTAATAATAGAGTTCAAAAATTATCTCATATTTTATTGGTATTTGGGTCCTTCTGGAAATAGATATAACATAGTATTTAATTTCAAATTATTCAAAATAAAGACATATTAATAATAACATGTGTAATTTGTCATATAGTTCGAAGAGCCCCGTGTCAAATTTGAAGGCGAGAAATTCACCGATGAAGTGTTCAAGACCTGGGTGTTTGTACATGGTATGCCGACCATTGTTGAGTTCTCCCATGAGACTGCCTCTAAGATCTTTGGTGGTGAAATCAAATACCACCTTCTGTTGTTCCTATCCAAGGTATGTATTAACATCTAAGATCTCAGATCTAAATTGTTTAAAGATATATCTCTGTGTCTCCTATGTAAATAAAATTTAGCATTACAGACGTAATTATTTCCTAGAAGTATTTGGAGCTACTTGAAGCTTGCACTACAACACTATTTCTTTAGATAAAAACTTTAAAAAACTAGATTAATTAATATGCCTTTATTTTTTTTAAACGAATTAAATTATTCCAGTGATTAGCTTATCACCATTATAAAAGAAGGTGTCACATAAATAAATAATAAATTACGATTTCTTATTTTCTGTATCAGCTGTGTAAATTAAAAGAAAAATTGAATTGCTATTTTTTCGATATTTTTTAAATGTTGTTTTTATGTGTGGTTTTTTATATTCGATATTCAAATTTATGTTAAAAAGTGGTATCACTCTGTAAACAGATGCTATTATTATACTTCAAAACCAGTATTTAACCTGTTTCTTGAGGCAGTCATACTGCTAGGAAACAATATGAAGTAGTAGTCAAGGACAATTCATCATTACATTCATAGAAGTTAAACTTTCAATACAAATGTCGAATGTCGATCTCGAAAGTTGTTATATAAGATGTACTTTCACGCATATGAGTGGTATTGGACTTATGACTACGAAAAATTCGATCGTATGAATAGCATGAACCGCCGCCGGCGACTTGAACTTTCACCATTAATTTACTATATGACCAATAGTAAATTTTACAACTATAGTACTGTGCAAAATTTAGCATTACGTAGTTTTACGATATCTTTTTTAAATTTAAACGCTAATTGACGCCCCTGGTGTTGCACACGTCGGTCGGTGGGCCGTGAGCTTGTCTGCCAGCTCGGTGGTGTATAAAAAAAAGAGTTCCGGAGTTTTTTAATAAATTTGTTTTCACTACTTGAGTGGCGTAGCGATGGAAATAGTATGCATGAGGTTCCTGGTTCGATATCCGGGTCGGGCTTGGTCACTGCGCTTTTTCTTTAAAAAAAATATATCAATGGTGGTAAGCTATCATAAATAAGACGAAAATATTGAAAAGCGTGTGTTATTCACACCTCTGCCTATCCTTCGGGTATCTGTAGTTGATGATACCAATGGCAGCGTTGACATCTTAACTCGTGCTAATAATTCACATGCCAACAAAAACGACTTTTAACCATAGATAAACAAACGAAAGTTTATTGGCCTCTGGTCAATGAACCTTGCAAAGGGAATCAAATTCGAGTAGTCTATAGTGTTGATGTTGTTTGTAGAAAAATGGCGACTTCGAGAAGTATACCGAGGAACTCAAGCCTGTTGCTAAGAACTACCGTGACAAAATCATGTCCGTTGCCATTGACGCCGATGAGGATGAACACCAGAGGTAATATATTAACTCTCTTAAGATCATCTTTTACAATAGAATAGAAATAAACATTATTGTACACCAATCGATACATGAAATATACAATTAACATATATACAAATGGCGGCCTTATCGCCGAAAGAACAAATTGAGATTGAGTTATGAACTGACTGAAAATAGGTAAGCTATTCATAAAAAATACAATCCTGTATTGGTATGGTTTTAGTTGAATCTCAATTCAGTCTCATGACGATCGCTATAAGTGTCAAACTACGTTTGCATTACAATCTTAATTACAAAGTAGCAAAATATCGATTTACCCTTTTTCAACTTTCGGTCACAAATCGATATAATCACGCTGAGACCTTTTAATGACATTTTGTGAGATTGAGATTAGGTCGGAACTGAATTTTGATCATATTTTATCACGAGAATTGACCCTGTTATTTCCCACTGTATTTTAAACTTCGCGCTTTAAAAAAGTTCAACTATTTCTAGCTGACCTGGAATGACTTCCCACGAGGAAGTTTCGTAAAAAATATCCTATAAGCCGAAATAAACCCGGTAGTTCGATAATTGTACTATGCCTGGACGATTCATTGATAATTCTATGTCTGGATGTGCTTTGTGTCCGTTATTTCTATTCGTAAATGCTTAACAGGGATAATTCGCGTGATATATCCATTAAAAAAAGAGTTTACAATTATGTCGGCAAAAAAACTATGACAGTTTTACGTTCGTTGGTGGTTATCTTATAACAGCTTTGTTATATAAAAGTGAAATGAATAAATGAAACTAATTGTGGTCTTTAAGGTCTTTATTATGCCAGTATAGTGCTTATACATAATATATATTACTTACATATTTTGTGGTTTAATATAAAAAATTTGTGCAGTTGACACTGACTTCTAAAATGCAACGTAAACACCTAGTTTAGATTACTTATTCTCATAAAGTGAAGTAAGTGTCACTTTCGATTGTAATTCTTCTCTCGTAATTTACTACTATGTATTAGATTATTATAAATAAGAAGTTATGAATAGAATGATGGATGGATGTTTGTCACGCTAAAACGGCTGAATGGATCTGCATGAAATTTGGTACAGAGATAGAGTCTGGAATAGCACATAGAGTAGTTTTATTTCGGGAATAGGTTCCTGTGAGAACAGGATCACACAGAGCCGCAGAGGACATCTAGTAAATTCATAAAAAAACTTTACACAGGTACTTTAAACACTTGTATAAATTAGTCAAAATATTTTTTTTGTACAGAATCCTGGAGTTCTTCGGTATGAAGAAAGACGAGGTCCCATCTGCCCGACTTATCGCTCTGGAGCAAGACATGGCCAAGTACAAGCCTGCCAGCAACGAACTCTCCGCTAACACCATTGAGGTAAGATTTGCCAAAGGACTGGTAAACATGTTGGCGAAATGTGTATGCTAATACACTGGTGCCTACTCCTTCGGGTATACTGGTGTAAGTATATGTTTAAAATTGGGGTGTCCCAACCGGGGGTGTATGAAACACCTGAGGTTTACAAGACCCCACCAAGATCTTTGAAACCCATACCAACTTCGCATGCATTACATTTGCGGATGAACGGACGCCGCTCTGGCGCAGGTTTTCCTCTTAGGGTTGGGGGGTCAGACTGTAGTCACTCCCGTAAAAGCCAAAGTAAACCAAGTTGTGGTGTGGAGTGCAATAGCGAAGCCTGTGCTCCAAAGTTGCAAGCTTTGACTGTCGGATGAAAAGGAGGAGTATAATGTTTGTAATATATACATTCACTCAATTACTTCCACATTATTTTTATAGTTAATACTATTTTAGTTTCTACTTTCATTTCATATACATTAAAATGCTAATTGAACAAATAACGTCCCGAATTGAATAAATCATTAGATTAATAAAAAATATCAACGAGAACTGGAGAATAACTAATGATTGTAAATGTATAAATAATATATTATCTCAGAAAACCGTGAATAAGATTGTTGCCACCTAGTAATCATGCTCTTACATACGTCATACATAAGTGAACTGATAATATGACGTGTAATTTCTATCCGACCTCCATTTGATTATTATGTATTCAGCTTATCTACCGCCTGCAGTTATTATGACTTAACCCAAACAGAAAATAAACTTACAAATTCGTGATTTTGGATTACGTATACTTCCGACTTATATGAATAATCAAAGTTAGCCTTTTTTTTGCGTGCGGAATCCCCTCATCGGAGCTAATGTTGAACTCGGACCGACTAAAACCGCACGGTTTTCTTTAGAAAGTATATCCCAGAAACCCCGACCGCCATTAGCCACCAACATAGGCGACCTCAATTTGTTGTTTGAAAACAAAATTCCCCCTCCTCTATAAAGAGAGTTATAGAGTTGGCATGATTTATAATCATTATTCATATAGTTCGTTTGTAATCTATCACTTACGAACCGCGGAAAATTCTTGATGAGTTATGATAACTTTATATTCGTCCGGTCTTATTGTCGGTCTGTTATTGTTCTTATCAGTGTCCAACACTGTATATTATTATTATAGTAATTATTCCCCTGAAAATAGAACTCCCGGCTTGATCCAAAAACTGAATAGCCTTTCATGCATGCAGGGACCGAATGAGACCGAAAACGAATAGTTTAATTCCTATTTCTGCCGGTTCAAAACAGAACTACTGTCGCCATTTAACTATACAAAAAGTTATTTTTCTAGATTTGATAGGACAAAATCTAAAATATGGTGGTTATAAATAGGAGGTAATAGTTGTATATACTACAAGGTT
The DNA here is from genome assembly GCA_946251805.1 of Cybosia mesomella. Taxonomy (NCBI): domain Eukaryota; kingdom Metazoa; phylum Arthropoda; class Insecta; order Lepidoptera; family Erebidae; genus Cybosia; species Cybosia mesomella. Next base: position 23,558,981 of record OX276401.1, read on the forward strand.
ATTAATATAGTGTCAGGATTCAAATTCTAATGGCCACGTCACTAAAAGTAACACGTTATCATAGTTATGAAATTTTCGAGTTAGTAACAGTGTCGCGACTCGGAAGTCATTATCGATAGTAATATTCGATTTACTTATTATATCGAATTGCTTGTTAGTATTTTTGTAATATATTTCATGCTTTCACGCTATTACGCGTGCATATATGAGATATAGATTGAAATTTATATTGAATTTATAATAATACTAATAATTTCATCGTTATTGACCTTTCTTCGAGAAGATATGTCTTACATAATCTTTTGACCTTTAAGTATGTAGTTACTGAGTAAAAGTAACTATTCCTAATTCAAGTTATTTGCGGTCAGCTCAAAATATAATCCTCTTCCATACATTCTTCATTAATCTTCTCAGTCACTCTTTTCCTTGCTATGTCCTGTCTCACGCAATCCGTCCATCTTTACTTGGCCTACCGTTCCTCCTAAAGTTCTTTACATTCACCCTTTGAACCTTTCTAACCACATTACTTTCGCCTTTTCTCATAATAATGTCTATAACATACTATGACAAGTACATATTTAATGAAATATAATGCCATTTAAAACGAGTGTTCAGCGCTGCTTCTGTGAGGGCGTAAAATATTATTAAATGCCTTTAATAATATTTTACGCCCTCACAGAAGCAGCGCTAAATCACTTGTGTGTTTTCATAAGAGTATGTAAGTGATTGCAGTGCAACGCACCACATTTTCAGTTTATAGTGGCAGTAGTAAAACCGTGATTAATACAATAGCCACGGTTTTCATGACGTCTCGTCACGGAACATGCAGATTGGTCATTTATGTTATGCTTTCGTTCATTGTGCGTTTAGACGAAGGTTAAAAGGACTTAAGGGGCCCGTGATGAAGTAGTGTCGCAGCTGATCAAGCGATATACATAAACGACTATATAATTGCCGGCTAAAATCTTGAACAAACCTTTAGGTTTTATATTTCGTGGGCCTGACTTAAAAAAAACAGTTTACATTTAGACGGGGCGTGACTTTGGAACGTTAAAAAATCTTTAATCACAGTCAATGGGTTCAAGTAGTGTCAATGACCTTACATGTCTTACCTACGTGTTTATAACGGCGTTGAGCTTGTAAGTTTGTAAGTAAAATATTATTTACAAAGAATTACCGTTTGTTTTAATTTTATGTGCTTACCTTGTGATGGCAAATAATGCGGCAGGTAGGTTGTTACGCTACTTGAGTGTCCACGGAAGGAACTTCCTATATTCTGGTTCTAGATTCTAATAATTAATTAATCCACTTGTCCTCAGGAATTCATCCAATCCTTCTTCGCGGGTACCCTGAAACAACACTTGTTGAGCGAGGAACTGCCTTCCGACTGGTCCGCTAAGCCCGTCAAGGTGCTGGTCGCCTCCAACTTCGACGAGGTCGTCTTTGATCAAACCAAGAAGGTCCTTGTTGAGTTCTACGCTCCATGGTAAGTCTTTTCATTTAATCAGTGCATATCGTTATACTTAGCTCCTCTCTAGTTTCTGTTAGTCTTATATCTTGCACTTGATAGTGCGAGTCGGATTTTAAAATAATACCGAAATAATAAAAGAACGTTTTTATCTGCAAATAAGATCAAGTTCAATACCATTTTTGTTGTACGATCAAAAATAGCATGTTTATAGCTATTAACAATAACATTCATAGTAATAATGTTATTGTGATGTTAGATTGTATTGAATTAATGCTGTTTAGCAATAATAACCAAGAAAGTTGGATCATAGAATATTATTAACAATCTAAGCGAATGGACTTTTGTTGCTATTAACTTCGTCTGTCTCATGAATTTATCCTATTCGTCATTGTATAACATTGTACATCATTGTACTTGTTTGTCTGGGCACACCGGTCATCACCTGTGGCAATATTTCAATGTGCTGTTGCAAGTCATCACACTTAGCAAATGTGTTGTTGCAATTCATCACATTTCACGAAGTCATTAATGAATAGTACGAATTTTTATTACAACAGTTTGCAATAAAAAGTAAACTATATAAGAATTATTCTTAATTCGTTCGTTTCCTGTTATCAGTTCGTCGCTAGGCTTCGAATAGAACTTGTATTGTATAATATTAAACTTAGGGACTGCCATATGTTGTAATATTGCTACCAAATGAAACTCATGAATTTGTTGCACTGACATTTTGAACGCAATTGCTATTCACTTCTGGCGGAAGTAATCCATCACTACTAAATTTTGGCAGTATCTTCCATTATGATATCTGCACGGAACGCTTAGCAGTTTAAGTGCTTACCTCACCAACTGTCACTGCATTACTGAGGTAGGCAGGTCGAGTCTTGTGTTGTGAGTTAAATCGTCAACCACCCACTATGAGACAATCATTTGTGTCTTTTACAAATAATTCAGAACAAATATGTCTGGACTGGATGTAGTTTTTGTACATATTATAGGTTCGTTAAGGCTACTTCGTTAGTTCGTTAATACAATAAATCATCAGAACGACAGTTGCTGATGCCCAGAAATGCAGCCGTGATATGGTTTTTTGGTTTCTGACGAATTCGAACACAAGGGCGAATCTCTGCCCGTAGATACCGTAAAAGGTGACTAAAAGGCCTATCCCTTACTCTTTTCCATTCGACAGTGAACTTACAGCCCATTAAAATAAAGAGGATTGACGAAACATATATAAGGTGAGGGTGAACGTGTAACCCGGTAAAGGTATTCCTAGGCTTACGTATGCCAATCGGATCGAGGACATTTTAGGTAAACTCCAAAAAAAGGAGTCGTAACTGGCGAGCAAGTATGACAACAATTATTATAGAAGTAGAAGAAGCGAAAGATGTATACCCGGACCGTAGCAAGTGGAAATATGTTGTCTTCGCCTACCGCAATGGGAAATGTATGTGGAAAAGTTGTTTTTGACGTCAAAAGTTTACCTCCTATTAAATACGACCGATTAACATTGTGAAACCTGGGCGCTACTGCATCTCTATCTACCCTTCGACTATTCACAGACGATGTTTTGTTATTCATGAAGCAAATACCATCTGAGTAAATATACTTTTAATGATGAAATCGCCGCAACAGTTACATAAATGACAGAATCTCGTGAGCTTCGGTGACATTAACGACAGTTTTATTTTAACAAGTGTTCCCCGCTGTGAAGAGCAAACATGGTTGTTGCGAACACTATAACTTCATTAAAGACGCTTGTTGGCGTTTCTAGGTCGAGTTCAACAACGAAATAAGGCTGCGTATAATTTAACTAAATGTTATGTGTCGTATCCATCGACAGTGTAGTGAAAGATAACGTAGATGTTTTTAATTAAGCCAGCGAAAAATTGGGTAATGAGAATTCTGTAATGCAATGATAAGATTACATAGAAAAGCTCGCAAGTAATTAGACACACACACAAATTTATGTTTGTGAGTATTATGGTAACTGAAAGCCATTGTCGTTTATCCAAATAAGTGGTAGCTGTGCTAGCAGTTATGAGATTTCCTTGGAAATTTCTTTGCGAACCTCTTTCAACTCTTCTTCGCCTTTTTAAAAATATTGATAACGGAATCATCGCTCTTTTTCATTGAATATTAAAAAATCAGTTCATTAAGGATCTGCCAGTTGTTTTCTTAATTGAATGCAGACTCAGACTTCTTAAATCCCTCCTATTTTTTTTAAATTATTAACCAAAAGCAAAGGCTTGATCACGCAGTGCCAATATCGCCACTAAAGGACATTTAAACATGATTGAAGCATGAGCTCGCGTTCTTTTTTTCTAAATCTACTTCATCACAGCGCTAATGTAGTTTGTAATTGAGTTCTTCTGTTACATCATCCTTAGTAGCAGCGAGGACCAGTTTTAGTTTCAGAATAAAATCAGAACACTAGAAATTAAATAGAACTAATGACCCCGTGGGATGGTCGAAATTCGACATTTTATTTTAAGATTGATAGCACTGTATGAATAATAAAAAAAACTTTAATCGACCCGGCCTACCTTCAGTCGACCTAGTAGGTATAATTTGCACAAGTGTATCAAAATAACACCTGAGCACATCGTTAGGTTATATTCATTGAGCTGCTATTAATTCATTATCAAACGTCATAGATGTTTACGCGGCCACGTGGAAATTGATGGTTTTGTCCCATTATGTAGATTTATCGCTGTGACATAATTTTCAGATCGTTACTGAATAAATTGCTTGTGTAATTGTCGTTTTGCGACACAGGATTTTATTTTTCGGTATAAATACTACCTTGGTTTTGGTATTCACTTAAAGTTACTCACGCCTAGTCTCAGAGAGAGTAGGTAGCTATGTTTAAATACCCACATTTCACCAATCATACTTTTCAATCCGTAGCAGGGGCCGATAGTTTTGCTGTCTAGGAACTTTCCTTCGCCGTCATACAGACCTATCCCTTAGTCGTGTACCTACTACTAGTAGTACGTGCTACTCGACACTTAATGGCAACATTAAACATATAGCTTATTATGGCATTTATTTAGGATCGCGTACTCATCTAATCATTTGACCGCAACAAAACAGCCTCTATCACAGTTTACTTATTTTTTAACCAAAGCAACTAAACCTAGCAGTTTAAGCGTTGGTAGCTTAGTGGTTAAGGAGCTGGCCTTACGATCGAGAGTTCCGTACTTCGGCCATCATGGTCATTAAACTACCGACGTGAACCCACTCCTAACACAAACAATTAAGCTTAGCTGGAGGGGTTAGGTGGAATGCTAATAATTTTGGTTAATAATATTCTTTAAATAAAAACTTCATATTTTACGTGATTATCATGCAACCCCTATTATATTAGGTTTATTCCCATTCAGTAACAACCAAACGAGTAAAACGGTTGGGAAAAAAATCCTATTGTGTCACATTATTGATCTAGTTTTAAAACAATTGTCTTATAGATATGTATACCCTACCAGGTGCGGACACTGCAAACAGCTGGCTCCAATCTACGACAAGCTTGGTGAGCACTTCGAGAGCGACGATGACGTCATCATCGCCAAGATGGACGCCACCGTCAATGAGCTCGAACACACTAAGATCACATCGTTCCCCACTATCAAATACTACACTAAGGATAACCAGGTTTGTTAATAATTGTCTTAATTAATCAAGAATGTGTTTTTTGGGCCTCACCAAGTTCTTCGGGGCCCAAGCAAATTGACAAGCATATTGACGGGCGAGGCTTTGGCGCAGGGGATTGCGAGGTCAGGCTCCCATTGGCATTGCTCCCATAATAACTGTGTAAGCCAAACTAAGAGGAGTAATAGAACTTCGGGCTCCAATGTGACTGCCTAGGATGCATGCAACCAGGAACCCAGCTAAGATAATGATCAAGACTGAGTTTTTAAAGGAGCTAAGGAATGTCCTATTCGAATATGTATGCGCGCGTCTGGGAAAATACCCTACAAATCCGTAGCTAATGAAACTGATAAGTGATAAAGCCTTTCCTGGACCCTACCAACATCCTCGAGGCTCAAGCCCATCTCACCTACAAGTCGGTGCACATACTAAACAACGGACGAGGCTCTGGCCCAGGTTTTCCTCTCAGGGTTAGGAGATCTACAATAATCGGAAGTCGGACTCCGAAGTGCAAACTCTTAAAAAATGTGCAAACAAGAAAGTGAGAACTCGCTATGAGGATGATGAGGTGAAAAACTCAAGTTGCTTGATGTTTGTTATTCAATCACGCCTCTTCACTACATAGTATAAAACAAAGTCACTTTCTCTGTCCCTATGTCCCTATATCCTTATGTATGCTTAAATCTTTAAAACTACGTAACGGATTTTGATGCGTTTTTTTTAATAGATAGAGTGATTGAAGAGGAAGGTTTATATGTATAATAACATCCATTACACCCGTGCGAAGCCGGGGCGGGTCGCTAGTTATATATATATACCCTCCCGTTGCCAGCCAGCGTGAGCCCTAACGGCTGAATGGATCTGGCTGAAATTAGGTTTTTTATCCCTGAAATAGGTCTCCATGGGTTGAGGGAATGAGATCAAAATTGTATGCATTATCATAATTATTTATCATACACTTCTATATCAACTGATGTTTTGTTGCTCAGGTGCGCGACTACAACGGTGAGAGGACGCTCGCCGCGATGACCAAGTTCGTTGAAACTGACGGCGAAGCAGCCGAGCCTGTGCCCAGTGTGGTGAGTCACCATTACATCTTGTATATAAAACAAAGTCGTGTTAGTGATGACCGGTATCAACTCAAGAACGGGCGGACGGATATCCATGATCTTTGATTTTTTAGATTTGTCTCCGATCGTTGTTTTGCGGAAATCGCCACCGTTACCCCCCTGCCGGCCAGCGGGGGTGGTTATGTCGAACTCGAATCGACCAAAACCTCACGCCATCTCGGGTGTTCGGGTGCAGGGGGACATTCACGAAATAAATACAGCTGATAGATAACCAATATAACTTGATTCTAAGGCGGATTGAAATTTGCCGGGTCAGCTGTACTTCATATAGAAAGCCACGGTGTGTGAAGCGAGTATCACCTGCAAGGAGGTAGATGGACGAGGTTCTAGTCCAGGCTTTCCATTCGAGGCTGGATGTGATGGCAGTCGCTTCCGTAAAAGTTTGTCATAGAAAGGTGTAGGAGAGCGGAGCCCGAGCTACCAGGCGCAGGCTCTCGATACAACCGGGATTGGCACTCGGTTAAAGATGACAAAAAGCTGATTTAAATGTCCGAATGGCTAAAATGGGATCACCCTGATCTAATAAGAAATATATTTATCTATTCGCACCTCACAATAAAACTGAAAAAAAAAACATTCGTACGTAACATAATTATCACTAGGTTTGTAGTTTACGTATTGCCAGGGTGCAGTTGGAACTCAACTTACTCATTAATGTAGGTTATCGTCGGTTGTTGATACTTAAGAATTCTGTTCTGATCATTGCCTACTAGCTGTTGCCCGCAGCTCTGCCCGTGTAAATACTGAAATAGTCGTTAAATTTTCAGAAGTCATCCAATTTTCTTAGTTTTTTCTTTCTGTAAGAATTTCCTACAAAGTATTAGAAAACTTTAAAAAAATATGAATGAAATCGGTAAAGTCGTTCAGAAGTGTCGTCGTAGCGTGACCGAAGAAAACACTTTAATTTTTGTGTATAGATTGAATAACCTATTCTTATTCGAGTATTAGTAACCGAAATTACTAATATTCCCCTTAACCCCTTCAGCTAAGCTAAATTGCTTGTGTTAGGACTGGGTTCACTTCAGTAGTGTAATGGCAAAGAATCTTGGTCTGAATCGTATTCAGATAAACAAAAACTGGCGAATGTGGCCGCGAGTTTTTATTGTCAGGTTTTTTTCTCACAGGGCTTGTGAATCTGGCTGTAAAAATAAATTATGAAGCCATAATCTTGACGGTCATAATTAGGTCTGTTAACGAAAAGGCCTGGAATCTAGCCAAAAACATTACGATTCTTAGATCCTTTAACTACCGAGTGGTTTCCTTAAATGTTAGATGTGAATGATCTGTACCACCAAATTTTATTTTATCATCGGTTTCTGAATTTGCCACCCAGTATGTAAGCATATTTAAAACTATTTTATAACGGATATCGAAAACGAATTCTATCGCGATTTAATTGGCGTTTTTCGGTTGTTTTCGAGTTGTTACGGTTGATTTTCACAACTATGGAGACTTAAGATAGTGGTAGTCACATATTTTGAAGTGCCAAGTTATCTCAAAGTACCTGAATTATGTTAAATTATTTTTGTTACTAAAAACCCTATCCGACGCATATTAATGAGACCTTTAATCAAATTAGTAGATAACAATTCAAATTACAGACAGAAGTAAAGACATTACATCATACGCCACGTCGATTCAAATAAAGAGACGTACATGTACAGTATAAACCAATAACAAGATAACACTGTTAAACTCTTCAAATGACATATATCTTGCAATTTAACCATTAAAAATCCTACTAATATTGTAAACGTGAAAGTTTGTGAAGATGTTCGTATGTTTGTTTGTCAATCACGCTCTAACAGCTGAACGGATTTGGCTGAAATTGGTACAGGGATAGATTATGGTCTGGAATAACACATTGGCTACTTATTATTATTGGAATAGGTTCCCATACGAAGCGTCAACGGGACCAGAATTCGGATATAATACCGGATGCTGGTATAGAGTTATTGAAATGTATTTACGAGGCCTGGGAGGATAAGCAGGATGCATTAGGTGTTTTCTGCGATCTATCCTGAGCCTTCGATTGCGTCCACCATGATACATTGGTCAGGAAATTAGATTATTACGGAATAAGGAACAAGGCTTTCCACCTTTTGGCTTCTTATTTGAACAATAGAATTCAGAGGGTCAATGTGAACGGTACACGTTCGGTGGGATCTTTGGTTTCGATGGGCGTTCCACAGGGTTCGATACTTGGACCATTTTTATTTTTAATTTATATAAATGACCTTCCTTACTACGTAAGGGATAAAAATAGTATTGTTTTGTTTGCTGATGATACTTCCTTAATATTTAAAATTAAAAGACAATTAGATAATTATGACGAAGGTGAACAACGCAATCTCACGAGTGGTTCATTGGTTTAATATAAATAATCTTTGCCTTAATGAAAATAAACCTAAATGTATTAAATTCACCTTACCTAATGTTACACACCAATGTACAACTTAATGGACAGTTGTTGAACCTTGTGGAATCAACCGTGTTCTTAGGTTTAAGTATCGATGCTAAATTACAGTGGGGATCACATATTGAAAAAATAGCTTGTAGGTTAAGTTCTGCTTCCTACGCTGTAAAAAAGATTAGGACTTTAACAGACATAGATACCGCTAGAATAGTTTATTTCAGTTATTTCCATAGTATTATGAGGTACGGCATTCTCCTTTGGGGTAATGCCGCAGATTTAAATACAATCTTTGTACTGCAAAAGCGGGCGGTGCGGGCAATTTATAAGTTGGGCCCAAGAGTCTCCCTCCGAGAAAAGTTCAAAGAAATAAACATTCTAACTGTAGTTTCCCAATATATATAGAAAATCTTTTATATGTTAGAAGAAACATTTCCAATTTTTTAAGGCTTTGTGATATACATAACGTAAATACTAGTCGACTCCACAAGATTAGTAGTTCCTTTCAGGCTAACTGTATACGCTTCTACAACAAGCTTCCTGGTGAAATGAAGAATCTACCTCTTCATAAATTTAAAAGCCAAATTAAAAGTAAACTCTGCCAAAAAGGCTATTATAAAATTCAAGACTATTTAGACGACAAACAAGCTTGGATGTGAACTGTTTGCTCTCTCTCTATGCTATTCAAACGAAATATTGTACTTAGGTTAAGTTAATTATGTTTGTAAATAGACCAAAAAAAAACAGCCCGCTGAGTTTCTTGCCGGAGTCTTCTCAGGACAGGGCCGCGTTTCGAACTGGTGGTCCATTTGGCAAACATTAGATTATTATTTTTTTGACGTTTTATAAGTGCCGTATTAGTGGTCTATACAGAATAAATGGTTTTTGACTTTGACTTTGACTTTTGACTCGGGCGAAGCCGTGGGTAACAGTTAGTAGATGATAAGTTTTCTGTATATCATCTGAGATTAACATTGTCATTATGATAAAACCATCTTCCTTTTATAAAGATATTAAAAAAAACAAAATTAAGCCCAATATCTGGGTGACCGGTGTTTTTTTTCGACGTTTGCTAAAAATGAAACCTATAAGTTCTAGTTGGATCAATTTATCGCCTTCAAACCAATTGACCCCCCCCTACGACCCTTTATACTAAATTTCATGAAAATTGTGGATGCCGTTTTCGAGATTCAGACATTTACAAGAATTGCTCGTTTAAAGGTATTAGATTAAGTCACACATTACTCCGAAAAAAATGATGTGCTGTCCTAAGTGATGCGCCCAGATAAGTGGTATCAGTCACAATTATACGTGTACCACTTACACGTAGCCACAATATCTTCTCTTATCAGCTTACTATGTATTTCGTAGCGTGAATGTTTAATCCACGTAGCAGGATACTTATGACTTGTAAGAGATAAAATATTACCCCCCAAACGTACTTTTTATAAACATGTTATCATAGTTAAACAACACGTCAATATTATTTAATGTATATTATAATTTAATATTATACGGAAATTTGCATAAGCAGAGGTTTTTCTTACTCAATCACGCCAAAACGATTGAACGGGTTTGGATGTACCGAGATAGATTGTCCCGAATATAGGTTCTTGTGAGTAGGTCCGTAACTTAATTTTGAGAGACATATGTTATATTATTGGAATATCGACTGAAAGATTGTGCGAATAGAGTTTATTGCGAAACAACTTTTTGTCGCCCAAACACTGCTTCGACTGAACGATTCTTCGAATATTTATCAATCGATGGACTGCTGTTTCGCTATCTATGAAGAGAGATCTCTGTGTACAGCGGACAATGTTTTGAATTTAACATTCGAAACATCAGTTCATCGATTGATAAATATTCGAAGAATCGTTCAGTCGAAGCAGCGTTTGGCGACAAAAAGTTGTTTCGCAATAAACTCTATTCGCACAATCTTTCAGTCGATATTCCAATAATCTAACATATGTCTCTCGAAATTAAGTTACGGACGCCTTGTGAGTTGCGGCAACGGGCTCAGTATTTCACGCGGGCAGAATAGCGGGAATGGATAGGATTTTATGTACCCATACCTATATATTGTATATCCTAGATGATAGGCAGGTGATTATTAGGTTAGATGTTTATTATACTCGCATGTCAATTTGGTTTTAATGAATATTCCAAGTTGAAGCGAAAAGAAACTGTTTTAATCCATATCACGCCATGTACATTTTCACTAAACTAAAATCTTTAATTTGAATTACGATTTTATCTGATTTTGCTTGTTTCGCAACGTTTTTAAACTATTTAATAATCATTTCGGCTGCACCTGATAGCGATACAAAATAACTGTCTTGGCTTTAAAGTGTACATAACATTTAAAGATTTTAGTTAAGTGAAAATGTTCAACAGAACCGACACCAAACTATTAAATTTATGAAACATAATATAATGTGTATTATTATTATTTACAGAGCGAGGACGATGATGAAGAAGAGTTGCCAGCCAGAGACGAGTTATAAGCGCTCGGCGGCGAGTTCACTCTCATGAGACTTCCATAGCATAACTGTATAGATTATAATTATTTACTTTTATACTTAAACTAACACGTTTGCATTTCGTTTGCTAGACTGTTGACTGTTCTCTAAATTGTGTTAAGGGTTGTACTTGAACGAATTATGTTATAGTTCGCATTGTTTGATATTTATAACGTAATACTCCGTTTAAGTGACGCACATACATACACCATGGTTGTCTGCCTTTGGATCTCGTACAAGTGCCCAGTTAAAGTTTATTTATTTTCTAAAAACATAATTTATTTTGCATAAACAGCAGCATAACATAGTTTATGTATAATATTAATGTATTTATAATTTCTGTATCATAATGGTGTAATAATTTTCCTTAACATTCCTTAGTACAAGTTTAGTTACATCGAACAAGTGGGTTGTTACTGAGAAATTGGCGTTATTTTTTTAATATTTTACGCTTGTTTGTACATGTTTTATTCATCACAACATAATAGAATTACTTAAGACGGATCTGTAACGGTTTTATTGTATTTTTGTAGCAATTTTTATTTTATTTTAAATTGTTTAGTTGAATAGTACAACCAAGTACTGTTTTCTCACCTAATAAGTACTATTTTCATAAATAATGAACTTGGAAAATCTAATTTTCTACGTGTATTTGGTCATTTTGTCCATATTAATGTAAATATTCAATTGTATCTGCCAAATCTGCAATTGTGTATCTATTGTGGATACAGAAATTGATAAATAAACAAAATTAAAACCTATTTACTATTTTTAATACGACTTCATCCAGTTATCCCATTTAATTTTTATGTTAATTTTAGTTCATAAATGTAGGTAAGTACTTATTCCCAGATAAATTATTACCAATCGAGTACCTATAATAATATATGCATATAAAATGTCAAGGTCGAGTCGCCATTTTTTTCTTGCATAAATCCAAGAAGCATCTAATTAGTATTTTGAAATTATACGAGTTTTCTTACTTTAATTGCGTACAAGAAGTTACTTTGCCGGTATAGCAAAAACTTTAAAGAAAAAATATTGCCATGCTACGAGTACATTATTGCCAATACGATAGTATTGCCATACTTATACTCTAGCCGCATTTTCATTATTATGGACTCCGAGCCTTTAATCTATTTTGCACAGAGTTCTGATGTCTTTCCCATTAGCCACGGTGGCACGCCATGTGGGGGCTGGGAATTACGAATGACTAGTTATACTTATGAATAAAATTAAAATACAGAATATGGTACATAATTATTTTATTACATAGGTACAACGATTACAACATAAAATAACTCTTTTTAAATAATTAACGTTTAGCTTGTTCTTTTAAATTATCACATAAATACCAAAAGAACATTTAATTGAGACAATGTGGAATGGCTTATTTTAGTGGTTATTGAAAACAACACTTTGGTTCTTGGGATTAAATTAGGGTAACTTTCGTTCTGTCATACATAAGTTCCAAATGAGATTAAGTGATTTCATGGTTTGTACTCGCATAATTACAGATACGAGCTCGCTTGCCAGCAATAAAAATAAAAGCGAACATTTCGAGACTACGGTGTTGTAAGATAAAATACAAAAGATACCGCAAATTTATTATAAAAATAAAAGACAACCATGACTGATATCTACACGACTGATAAAACACCAATAAATGTCAGCGAATCTATTTTCGCGTACAGAGTTCATTCGTTATGCTAACATTATTCTGAAGTAATCGTTTTAAATTCATATCTTCTCTTTTCCTTTATAATATTAATCAACAAAAACAAAATGCAGCGTTAGTTACTAAATTAATATATAAATACATTCTCTTGATTTACTCTCAGTAATCACTAAATCTAATAAATAAAAATACCACGATATACCACGATATAGCAGATATACATATCCTATACAACACAATATATATCACAATCTCGACCCTTCGATCTCCTCATTACTTATATATACATATAGAACGAGTTTTCATTCGCTTTGTTATGTGATCTATAAAAAGCTGACTATATTATTGAACCCGTCAGTTTAATAACTATGACGAAATGGTATGTGAAAATTATATACATACATACACTATAGTCCCATCTTTTGCATTGGTATAGGCAGAAAAAAAAATGCTTTATTCATTTTAATATTTTTTTTCCCATTTTTCTATATCAGAATTTCATTCACAACTTTTTTTTGTCGATAATTTCATTATGAACTTTCATATGAAAATATCGATTAATTTATCGGTTAAAACGGATGAAAACTCATTCTGTAGTAGGTAATAAACAATTGGATGATACGCCAATGGTCTTGTATTAAATGCTCCCGTGGGTAAAAGTGAACTCTACAAAGTCATATATTAAAGAAATTTTACTTAATGTAATCTTATTCTAGTGTAATTAATACATTTTCAATCACGCGGCTGTAATGTGTACTTATGCATAACGCGCTATTACAAAAAAAACTTATTTTGAAGTATTTTAAGTTGAAGAAATGAATGATTTCTATATAATCCAGAATAAACATGAATAATCTCAATTCGAGCAATAATACTTTTGAAAAGATTTTGAAATCGATTAATCAGCTTAAAATATTTCAATCGCTATAAAAAGCCAGGCACCAAACGGCATATTATCGAGTACATATTTGTGTTATCACGATTATATTTGAAAAATCGACGCGGTTAGGACTCGATGCAAAATTAAGTGTACGTCTAACGGCTACCTATAGCTGTCGTCTGCAGTAGCCGCGAAGGAGCGGGGTCGTAGGCGCAACGAGCTAGTGGGATGGGCCGAGCTACCTTCGCTGATAATATATATTAGATATTCATGTTTTACTCTTAATATGTTAGAAGACTATTACCAGAAAACACAGATTTCTGTTCATTTGGTTTTACTATATTCTAATGTTTTTCTTTTATATTGAGGAAGTGTTAAGATGTTAATTTAACTCAAAAATATGTTACAATTCATTTTGAAGTATGAGCACGAACGACTTCATTGAAGATAGAAGAAAGTAATAGTTAAAGGTGACAGAATGATAATTGTTGTCAAGTCAAATCAGTTTCTTTTTAGCGACGACAAGAACTTACCTTTTTTATGTTATTTGAACCGAGTTAAACCGTATAGACAATTATTTAGATCATAGGAATGGAAACGTATAAAATGGAATACCATATTACCAAGGTTTAGGAGTTTGTTTGTTTGTAAGGGATTCGTATTTCCCCCAGTAGAGGTTCACTGTAATATATTTTATAGCTTACAGCTAATTTAATTAGGTATTATACCATACATTTTAGCCAACTGAATAATTGTTAACGAGAACTCGATAAATATTAATTCTATCGTCATTAACAGTCTTAAAAATAATATCGTGAATGTGCAACGCGAATGTTTATATATTTAATATGGTGTTACTACATAATACATAGTTAATGAGAATGCATCAGAACAGCATTCAAATGAATCCAAACATATTATTCACTGATGAACGAATTCATAGCGTTGTTACCTACAGTAGACCTATTTCTTCATGTTTCCTGTTTTTTGTATAATAAAGATACAAGACAAGAAAAGATGCAGTTATTAACGAATGAAATATTCGATAATAAATCTTTTTAGAAGTATATATTTATTTATTGTAGTATTTGTGGTAATTACCACGTTTATGATGTAGGTATCAGTGGGGTCCGCTATCCGTCGTCGATTCCTTGGGGTAAAAGGTATATTAGATGAAGAATCTTCAATCTTATGGACTTCATGGGGAGCGGACACCACTGAGTCAGACCGCATGGCTGGCTGACTGGTTTGCACATAACCTGTTCGAAATATCAGGCCATGCTTGCATTAATTTCCTAAACATACTGTTAAAGTATCATGGAAAGCAAAAATTTAAAGTAAATAATTTCGATTCCGGACTTCAGTTCTGCCAGCGTCCTCGGCCCATCTCCTCCGATGGCTAGCGGGGGTTTAGATCAGCCTCGAACCTCATCAGAGTGCGAACATGGAGTCGTTCTCGTCCTTGTTGATCTGGCGGTGGCGGGGGGTGTGCTGCGGGGTGGAGGAGGGAGGAGTGGGAAGCGCGGGGAGGGTGTTCGAGGGGGCCGGGGGGAGCGTATCCGCGGCGGCGGCGCGTTCGGCGAGGAACTTGTCGAAGTCGCTGCTGGTCACACTCTCCGGGGCGCCGCTGGCTGCGTCAGACGCGGCCTGGGGACAACATTACTTGATAATTGGCTGTTCTTTCCCTATCCGGGAGAAAGTCGTGAGTAATCTAAAGCTGAAGAGTTTGTTGTTTGATTGAACGCGCTAATCTCAGGAACAACTGGTTCTATTTGAAAAATTCCTTTGTGTTGGATCTTCCTGGATAAATAGGCTATTTATCGAGGAAGGTTATCATCACGCTACTACCTAGGGAAGCGGAGCAGTTATCATATATGTCAACAAATCGGGCAAATTCGCATACATTATTGTAAACCGAATGCATGTAGGTATGGGTTAAATAGGTGCCACGGGAGATCGAAGTATGTCACAGGTGAAGCCGCGAGGGGCAGCAAATTTCTTTTTATATATGATATATGTCACGTCAATATGACGCCACCTCGTCCGATGGTAAGCTATAGGTGAAGTCTCAGGAATGAGGGTATGTAACAAACTAGTGTCCGATCAATAAGGTGCACATAGGTACCCTAAAAACATAACCATATATGAAATTTAAAAAAAATAATCAAAATAAATGTATTATTGGAATTTAAAATGTTAATGTGTAATACAGCTCTGCCTACCCCTTCGGGGATACAGGCGTGAAGTTATGTATATGTTTTTTTTTAAATGCTATTTTCTAGTGTCATAATTGCCGACTATCTTCCTAAAATCTAAATATGTGACCAAACATAAACCGCACGCCGTCTCATGTCTACAGACGCCGGGGTGTAAGGTTGCCCATAGAGCATATCCCTCGCACCCCGACTGTCAAAAGGTACCTTTTTTTTTTTGTGCGGAAATCCCTTCGGATACCCCCCCGCCGGCTAGCGGGGGCGGTTATGTCGGGCCTGAACTAACTAAAACCGCACGCCGTCTCGGGTCTACAGACGCCGGGGTGTAAGGTTACTCATAGAGCATATCCCTCGCACTCCGACTGTCCCTGGGCCATTCGCAATGTCCCCTCTGATAACAGCAGAGGGGTACCTGGAGCGACCACGCCCCCCCGGGCTTTGCAGGCCCGCCATACCCCGACCCCCTCGTGCAATGGGGTCAGCTGGCCCTGAAAAGGGCCGGTTGGTCAGACTCTTGGCCGTTGACGTTGACGCCAGCTACTCCAGAGGAGCAATCAATGATGCGTCATCGCCCACGTTGCCCAGTCGCACCCCTGTCAAAAGGTACCTATTAGATTATTTGAACTGAAGAACCCGTTGTATACTCCGTATAAAGTGTTATGTTGTGTAAAAATAATAACATATTTTTAGTACAACCAGATGAGCACAAATGATGATGAGTCTTTGAATAGCCAGTACCTCTAGTTTTCCAGTTTACGTGTACGATAGAAGTCTTGGTTTCTCTCCATCCATCATACCTATATTATAAACTAGTTGTCCCCGCGGCTTCGCCCGTGGCATACTTCGCTCCGTGGCACCTATTTATCCCAAACATGCATGTAAACCTTTGTTTTTTTTTCAGGCAAATTTTTATTTTTTTCTCTCCGTAAGAACCATCATCGTACTTCAAGGAATATTATTAAAGAAAAAATTGGCGAAATCGGTTTAGCTGCTCTCGAGATTTGCGCTTAGCAACACATTCAGCGATTCATTTTTATATTATAGATGTGATAGTTTGTGAAGATGTTTGGATGTTTGTTACACAATCATGCACTAACGGCTGAACGGATCTGGCTGAAATTTGGTACAGGGTATAACACATAGGCTACTTTTTATCCCGGGTATGGGTTCCCATGGGTAACGGGAACGGAAGCAGAATTCCACGCGGGTGGAGCCGTAGGTATCAGCTAGTTTCCCAGCAGAAGCAGGCCGGGACGGTGGGGCGACTAGCGCCACTCCCCCAAACCGGGGCAAGACGGGGACACCGTGGTTCCCAAACCCGAGGGGGCCATCTCGAAACTGGAGATGGCCCAGGGTCAGTCGGGGTGCGAGGGATATGCTCTATGGGCAACCTTACACCCCGGCGTCTGTAGACCCGAGACGGCGTGCGGTTTTAGTCGGTTCAAGCCCGACATAACCGCCCCCGCTGGCTGGCGGGGGGGTATCCGAAAGGATTTCCGCACGAAAAAAAAAAAATAAGGTATCAGCTAGTTTACTATAAACGTCCCAAGCGAAAACTGTTTACCACAGAAACAGTTTTCGCTTGGGAAGTTCTAAGATAATGAATAGAGAGAAACAACGTAGTAAATTGTTTGAAATAATTTTTCAACAATCAATAATTTTTGTACGCCTGTCTGGGCAAAACATGTTGGCACTGTAACAACCGACAATTATATTGTAACAACATCCATGTAACCCGTGTCTATGCAAATAAATGAATCTTGAAAATTGTACACATAAACTGTGAAAGCTCATTTTAGGGTTGGTCAGGTTTCAGCAATCTTCAATATACTATTCACCCTATATCGCCACATATAATTGGACGAATACAATATATGTGCATTTTCATTTTTGGTGTATTTATCTCAGTTATTTGACTTTTCGTGCAATAATATCGACAATAAGATCTAGTGAGTGAGTGATAAACAAACTGAAAATGTATGCCTACTAGGTGAAGCCATAGTCTAGTCTTACTACGCACTAGTCATTATCCCGAACGGGTACACAGAGGAAGTTGCTATATTGTGCTCTTTTGTCTCCTACTTTGCTAAGGAAAGAAGTGGATTTCTTTTAAAACTACAATTAAACTTTTCTCGCCACTCCCCGATTGTCATACGCAATGTTTTCTTGAGTCACTGCTACCGGGTGAAATTGTACCCAATAGAAAAAAAGATAAATATTGTCAAGCAAAAGTATGTATGTACATATATATAATCTAGTCATATATATGAATATGGTGTAACGAAGCTCATAACGTGAAAATACTAAAACTACGTAATAAATAATAAACTTATTATACGGAAAATAATAAATAAATATAAACACACCTTCTCTTGAGCTAACCAAGCGGCTATCTCATCGATCTCCCTCTGATCCATGCCCGTCGGCTGTCGAGTACATAACAAAAATAAGATTAAAGTAAAATAATCACTACTAAGAAAATAATTTCGGGTAACTTTGGCTGTTAGGGTAATATTAAGATTTTAGCACGCTAAACAGTTATTATCATTGAGATGTACCTTTGGCTGTAAAGGTAACTTTTCTGTTGATAACATATATCAACAACAAAAGATAGAAATTATCAAAGGGTTTAAATATTCAATGAACGTATAATATTTAAGTAAAATTAATATCAAAAGCATAAAAAAGCAATATAGAAACAGTAAATTTAAAATACAAAGCTTTAAATTATAATATATTTTTATAAAAGCTTAGAAGCAGATTTATTCATAGTCCCATTTTCCCCTATTCTCTGACATATTAATAAATACAAACCAAGCAGTAATTAAAGTACACTCTTATTTAACTAATACCGAGATGTATTTTTGCATTAAAATATATTTAGTACAGAGTGATTGCATATCATACCAATGGGCCTTGCGCTTGAGTGGGCCGTTGGTTGGCTGCGGCGGCAAGGCCTGACGTAGCCAGCTCCTCCAAGTTATCAGCGTAGCTGCTGGTACTGGAAATTTGAGACAGCCATAATTATTTTTGAGAGGCGACAGAGTCGATTCCGCATATCACTAGTATTTGTTTTCGCCACGGAAAAAGAAAATGTTGAGTTTTATGTATTGTATTATAGTATAATGTATTTATTTTTGATCACTCACCCAGTTTTAGAACTTTCATAAGTAACGTTTCGTGACTGCGCGAACATGTCAAATTCATCTTTGGAGCCGGTAGAAGACTTGTCAGGGTGAGCGTTTTTCACAGCTGGAATGTTACAAAAATCTAAATGTTAATTATCTAGTAACATTTTATAAAATAGCATATAAAATGATATACGTATCGTGGCTATAATAAGTTTATACAATAAATAAAAAATATACTTACATGTTACGCAGTGACATCTAGACCCAAATTAAGTATCGCTTGTTATACGAGGTCTATAATACGGATTTCTATTTGAATAAACATACTACATGCATATAAATATATGCACGAGCGGGTATCGAACCCGCGATCTCTGCCGCAACGCCTTTTTTATTTGTACTGTCTACTTTGCATTCCTATACCATTCAACCGATTGCAATGAATATTTGTAGGTAAGTACGGTATGTATGCAACGTATGCATGGTATTAATAAGTACTTTTAAAACACTCACTCAGTTTGGCAATGTCAGGCATATCGTCGCTAAGATCAATCAAAGCATCGTCGTCATTATTCTGTGCTGCAATATAAAATATATTTATTAGATTTAGGAAAGAAGTTTGAGTCAAAAGGAACACGTTCAACATTTGAAAAGGAACGTTATGTACCGAGGAAAATAATGTAGGAACAATAAGTTTGCCAAAGATTATTTATAAATATAACATAACTTCACGCCTGTATTCCCGAAGGGGTAGGCAGAGGTGTATTACACACCCACGATTCGCCAGTTATGTTGAGGTCCCAATGTAATAGGGGGCGAGCCTATTGCCATCTACCGGGCACATTATTAAGCGAGCGATAATTATCATTTATTTATACTTTTTAAATATACTAACATGATACTGGCACGTTAGCTCCAGGTACTCCCATCGCGGCACCCAAAATGGCAGACGGAGTAGCTACTCCTGTTGCGGCATTCCTGAAAAACATTATAGTAAAAGTACTTAAATTTTTTATTTTCCGAAAAAAATATTCAAAAATTATGTGGGTTTTCAAAGTTTTTTTTTGCTAATGGGTTAATACAAAAGGAAGTTTTTTTGAACACGGTTATGATGAGGCAGTTACTGACCCTGCAAGCTCCAACCACCGGTAACTCGGTCCCTGTACACAACATCGGTGGTGCACTAATTTACAGATATAATATTATTACATTTTTAAATAAACTAGTATATTTAAAAATAAAATTAAAGTTTACAAAAAGGATAAAGGGAATACACTGAATATCTGAAGATCTGAAGTGGAAGCGTAAGATTTTTTAAGGAAACAGGTAGGTTCCACAGATCGCCTTAAATGATGGATATCCCCAAATTGGAGGAACAGGGGAAATTAATGAAAATGAAAATCAATGTGCAAAAATCTTGACAATGTATTATTTCTAGACGCGAACGAGTTGTTGCGACGGAGCAGGCGCGCCAATCAATCAATCTCATGGACTCGGGCTTAGGCTCAAAGAGCTCGCGTCATTGGTTGATCAGCCCATTTATTGGTTTATTGGATAGCCAGTTAGTGCACATTGCGCGAACTTTTTGACGTTTGTTCCAAGATTTTGGCCGCGTGTTATTATCGTATCTGAACAAAGATAGTCACCTGTTGTTCACAAACCGGCTGTGCCTCAGCAACAGGTTGTTGAGGCGGTCGTTGGCGTGCAGCAGCTCGGCGGTGAGCGCGGACTCGCCCGCCAGCCTGCCGATCAGCTCCGCCACGCGGCTCTGCATGGCACGCAGCGTGTCAGCCAACTCCTGCGCACAAACATAATCACATCTTTTATTTACTTGCTGTCTAAACCGTGGAGTAGTCAGGCTTATCGGAAAATCAGAAGAGGAATACAAATATACTAGAATGCAGTGGCCTGAAAACTGGCGGCCTTGCAAGAAAGGATTAATGGCCGTAGAGGGAGCTCGAGTGTGTAAGCACAAGCAGATGGCGGGCTGTTGTCGATGTCTACCCCGAAGGGGAAAAGGAGTGAGTATAATTATGTATATAGAGGTTTTTCAGTATTCTAAAAATTAATATTCGAAATTACACACCTCAAAACTGTCCAGGGATATTTAACATTTATTACACATAGATCTTTGTTACATAAGTATCCTAATAGATTACAAAATAACGCATATTTTATGGCTTTAATAATACTATGTAGATTTTTAGGTAACTTTAAAAGAAAAAAATATTCCACAAAGAATATTTTCATGTAAAATAACGCTAAAACGAGTCCATATTGCTTCCACTCTGCAAAAAAGTTATCAGATCTTATGGAGAGTCAAGCTTGTACACACACTTTACACACGCTTTATATCGTATAGCGCTCTGCGTGAATCCTACTCTGAAGTTCTCTATGAATCCTACACCTTTATCAAAATATGTGGCTGGCCGTTTCGTTACTCAAAGGCTTGTTGGCAATATTATCGCACAGATTGTGAAAGATGTAGTCTCTGCCTACCCAATAGTAAAAAGGTGTGACTATCATCGTCCTCCAAGCGTTGGGGAAGCCAACTCAGATGGGATCGGCTTATCGATCTAATTACGAAGTGTTTAGGTGGTTAATAATTTCGTTATTTTCCGTGAAGCCACTGCCCTGACCTCCACAATCCATCGGCGATATCGAAGTTCTATAATTTGACCACTTGTCGGACTTTTTGGGCCTCAAAGTTAACGACTGCCATAGATGTTCGTATGGCAATCTAGACCGACGGCTTATTGCTCTCCGAGCCACAGAGAGAGCCTAACACATTGAGACCCCTCAATGTGTTAGGAATGGTCACCCATTCTAAGACTGACCTGAACCAAGTGGAGTAAACAACACTTACATTGAGCAGTTCGATGTCGCTTTCGTGGTGTGCGGTGTGCGGCTGCGTGGTGAGCTCGTTGAGCATGTCGTTCATGACGGTCATGTTGCCGTCCACCACGGACAGGTCAGCGCGGAGCTTGTTGGTCTGACTCTCTGAGAGGGTCACCTGATATACAAAAAATACAACATTCGTTAAAGGGTGTATATGACTCCACCAAATTCTTCGGAGCCCCAGCCAACCAATGATTTAATTTATTGCGGCTTCTCAACGGTAGTATAACAAGTAACGTATATTGAAGTATTCGATAACTACAAATTTGATGGAATTTATAAATTTGATCACACATTTAATATTTTATTTGTTATCATTGAATTTACTGCATTAAATTACTTACCGGTGAAATGTAATCCCTTTAGCTGCTCAACCACCATTCCCTGATCTGTTACTACAGTTCGAAATGCAGCCATATTTTTTTTTTTTACAGATTCATTCATTCAAGCCGTGCGTGTGCCGCCGTGCAAAATGAAACTTTGTAAGTCATAACGAAGTGCCGCCTCGCGCTACTAACACATATATTTTACTCTTCTATACCTATTATTATTTCTGTGATTGAAGTTCTGTTTTGAGATATAAAAACAAAATTTCGCTGTAAATAATGTCATTTTCCTTGTAATCTACTTACAGTTGAAGATATTTGTTCCATTGGTGGTCGACTGGGCGAGTTTGGCGGCATAGCGGCACGTTGTGGTGAGCCCACAACGGGGTCACCGCCGTCCGGAACACTCTGTGGAACACATTCACGTTCAGCGATGAACTTATATGTTACTAAAGCCCTAGTCAGACGGAATGCATTTCAACTGCCCTGCAGTCTAAATGGAGTTAGTACGGCTGCAAACCAACCGTGCAGCCCGATTGCAGTTGGCGCGCAGTTCAAACGACTTCCAAGTGCAATTTTTTTTTAAATCGCACTCGTAGTTTCCGATGTAAGCGCGTTCAAATAAACAAACACACTTTTTAAGCTTTAGTCCTCGTATATAGAGATATAGATAGGATCACTTATCGGCCGGCCATAACGCGAAGAACCGACAACCCCTGGGGTAAACCTGTTCTTGAGTGGAGACCGCGACTCGGCAAACGTAGTGTAGGACGCCCTCCGGCCAGGTTGGATGACGATCTGCGAAAGACTGCGGGCAGATGCTGGATGCGGCAAGCTGAAGACAGGGCACTATAGCGCTCATTAGGGGAGACCTATGTATGCAGTGGACTAGCATAGGTTGATGATGATGATGATGATTCACAATTAGATTAGACAATAGGTAGTGAGTGTGTAAATAGGTTCGGCAAATCCCTACATATCTATCTTATATGCTTTGCAGTTTTATCAGTTTAAACACGTCTCTCTCTCTCTCTCTCTCTCACACACACTCTAACTATAAGAAAGCCATATCTGCAAGAGCAACTGCTAACCATCAACTTCCTTATTGAAAGTTAGGCAGAGGCCTACATCTTTGCAATAGGTACAATCCAGACATACTGTACATCTTATCGTGAATAGGATCTAACATTTTTTTGCGATTATTTACCTACCCTACCAACATCCTTGGGGCCGATAACAACCTCGCCTCGAACGGCTCTGGCGTAGGCTTAATTACGGAATACCACAGTGCGATAAGGCCGCCATATACCTACCATAATGTAATATTTGTATTTCATTTTTTTTTAATTCTTGGTGTACAATAAAGAGATATACTACAACTACTTTACTTTCGGGGTTGGGAGATCAACGCTAGTCTTTTTCTCTTGGAAAGCCCATATACCAATCAACAATAAGCGGTCCTTGGGCTCCAAACTTTGGACGCAACTGGGCAATCGCTGTGAGGATGATGGTGATGAATCGATGAGAAAAAAGGAAGAAATATCAGCACAATCATGAACTGTAATCCTTGATAAAAACCTTGTATAATTTCATATGAAATGATATTCAATTAGAATGAATGTTATCGATATAGAAGGTCAATCTGGTCAATGCTCTTGCTCGTTCGTCAAGGTCTCGATAACGATTTATATCAACTATCACCTGACAAAAAACGTTCGGTACAAGACTGTATGAATGTATAATCCTTTCGCCGAAACTTATTTAAAACTATATAGGTATATTCGTAAAGAAAAAAACTATCATTATTAGTTTTTTCTAGGCATAACGATTATAAATTCATACAGCATCTTAACAAATATTATAAATGCGAAAATAAGTTTGTTTTTACGCCTTCACGTCTTAACTTTTCAATGAACTAACATGCAAAGTATATGGATATGTCGGACTCGAACCGATTAAAAACGCCCGGTGTTTCGTCACATCGGCCTGCGAACCCGAGAAATCTGGTGCTCCTTAGAAAGAACAGAACCCCGACCGACCTTGACCACCAATATGGGCGACCCCGACCCGACGTGTTTTTAAGGATGAAAATCCTCTCCCCCCGATAAAGAGAGGCACGAAAGGAATAGCACGCGCCGCCTCCCTGGCCCGCGCACGTGGAGGACGGAGATCGTTCTACGATCTCCGCCGCGCGAATCTTTGTATTGAGGTAAATATCTAGTTAACCTATAAGTAACCTAGAGTTTATATGAGTCTGAAAAGTCAACAACCTTATACATTACTTTCTAAATAAACACATCATATCTTCAATTCAAATTATAGCTCTAGAACCTGTGATTTTTTATCGTTAACTTAATGTCTCGTTATATAATTCGTATTAAATTAACATATTCAATTCTCTAACCAGTTTCTACCAATATTATGTTATTATTGTGCTCCTTCGACTGTAGAATGCCATGGGTATGTCGTAAACACTGATAAATTATACGATGGTGAAGGTGGAGGCTCAGGGGAGTTCCAGTGCGTGTTTGTTCTCCTGCTTACAACAGAACTTGGCCGGTCGAAAGCTGGAGCTAGGCCATATGGTTAAGTACGATCAACACCACTGGTCTTCTAGTGGTGCCTGACTATACTGTGGGCTTCGACTTTTGAGATTTCTCTTCCTCCTTAGCGTTTGCTGAATGAGGAACGAGGAGTGTACATACTCGCATAATGTGGTAAAAGACTCTTCTCGCGCTAGTTATCAATAACCAAAGACCGGTATAAAGGAGCTCATGTATAAGTCAGAGAGGACGTCATTACTCGTTCTTCACGTTCTTATAAAGACCTGGAGGCGTTGAAGCCATAAGAACAGTAACTCTGAAGGCAAGGGCTACAGATACACTCAACTCATCACCACCATATATAGGGGGCCATCTCGAAACCGGAGATGGCCCAGGGTCAGTTGGGGTGCGAGGGATATGCTCTATGGGCAACTTTACACCCCGGGGTCTGTAGATCCGAGACGGCGTGCGGTTTTAGTCGATTCAAGCCCGACATAACCGCCGAAGGGATTTCCGCACAAAAAAGAAAAAGATATATTGCGACCTTGTAGCATTAGCGTCATCTTAACGTCGTTCCCGGTTGCATCCAAGGCTTTGACCTCGAAGCCCGAGGACCGCTTACTCCTCCGTCTTTTGGTTTGGCTTATACGGCTTTTATTGGAGCGGCTGCCGTCTGTCCTCCCAGTCAAGAGAGGAAAGCCTGCGCCAGAGCCTCGTCCGTTAATTAGCAGGTGCGCCGGCTAGCTGGTGAGGGTCACAAAACACTCGGATTTTTACACTTACCCTTTGTGGTGTGAATATAGGTGCCATAGCGTCTAAATCAGTCATTGGAAACTCAACGCCTTTAGTTCTGAGTTCATTGTAGATTTGCACAACACCCTGCAATCAAAATATAAAAATTATAATATCAAACATATAAACGTAGATTACTCAATCTGCTCATCCACTTGTTACGCAAAAAGAATTGCAATAAAATTATAAGTAATGAGTTCAAGAAACCAAAAAAGGCACTGAAACGTGAAAAATAACTGGATAAAAGTGTGTGTAAGTTACTAAGTGTGTAAGTTTACTATAAACATAAAAGTATTTATTTATAGAATAGAATAGAATTCTTTTTATTTCTTCAATCCATATAGTGTTAGTAACATAATGATCTTATATACAATGTATATATACCTACATATATATAATGTATTTATATGTACCACATACTGATTTGCTAGAAGTCAATGCCAAATCAAACGGATAATACCTAGTCCAGCCATAAAGTTTTGATACAAATGAAAATGCAATATTTTTTAAATGAAGTATGTAATGTTATGTTATTAAAATTTATACCTACATATTTATTAAAGTCTTATTATATTTTATTCGAAATGGCCACCTTTGGCTTTTATACAGGCCTTTTATCTGTTTGGCCACGAATCTATGGATTTACGCACTGTTTCCAAGGGAAATTTTGCCACTGCTTGCTCCAAAGATTTTTTAAGACTCAATGTCGCCGGTTCGTTTAGAGCAGGCCATGTCCTCTAAAACTGACCGTAATTGGTAGTCTAAAGGGTTGAGGTCTGGGCTAGATGAAGGCCAGTCTTCAGCTCTTATAAAGTCCGGAACGTTGGTTTCTACCCAGGCTTGGGTAGTTCGTGCATTGTGACCAGGAGCAGAGTTCTGCTGGAAAGTCCACGGTATATTATTAAAAAGTGTATTGCTGAGAGGTTTCACAACATGATCCAAGACAGTATCTTGATACGCTTTGGCTGAAGTTTTCACTCCTTTTTCACAAAAATGTAGCTTTGTGACTCCCCTATAAGACACGCCCTACCAAACCATCACTGACGCAGGATGATGACCACGTTGTACCTTTCCGACCACTTGAGCAGCTTCCTTAGAACTGTGAGCGTACACTTTATTATTTTGCTTATTGTTCTTCAATCGTGAATTTTTTTTCATCGCTAAAGAGGATATTTCTGTGCCTTTCACCATT
Organism: Cybosia mesomella; assembly: GCA_946251805.1. Lineage (NCBI taxonomy): Eukaryota > Metazoa > Arthropoda > Insecta > Lepidoptera > Erebidae > Cybosia > Cybosia mesomella. Next base: position 23,585,821 of record OX276401.1, read on the forward strand.
CGTATCGCGACAGAAGGCGCTTTGATCGATCCACTCTCTTTAATCGTAAAGATTGATTTAGGGCATGTCCTGTATATCGACGATAAGCACCGAGCTTCAGGTCTTGTTTTATAAGACGAGACAGAGTCCTAGCGGAAATGTTCATTTCTCGCGATAAGATTTTTTGCTTCCTTATGGGGTTTGGTCGAATTCTGGCTTTAACAGCATTTAATAGCCTTTGTAGTTCTAACAGCACGCGGCCGCCCCGATCTTTTCGACAGACTAAGTGTTGTTGTATCTATTGATAGCACGATCTTTGATTATATAAATGTCTAGATGGAGTGTCAAATGCGCTCAAGCGTCCCAAAAAATATTAGTTAACTTCTATCCCCTAAGTACTTACGCGCTGGTTCAGTGACCATCGTGTCGGCTCGGTGTCACTATGTAATTCCCGCGAAAAACAATAAACAAAAACTGTCGAAATAATGGCGACTTGTACTATTAAAGTGTGTCGGTATTATAAAGGACGACTAAAAACTACTACGTACATTACCTATCATCGGTAAATAACCAAAATACAAGTTATATTATTTTTTCTTTTCATCATAAAAAATGTCATTCATCACACGCCATATTTGTGAGTGTTGCCAGTTTTTTTAATTCATGTTTATCGGTTGGGGGAGCCAATCTCCCAATTTTCATTGATTTAGATTAGAACAGTATTTACTAACAACGGCAAAGCTAAAGGAGGGTTATGATTTTGACTAGCAAATGTATGTTCATCTGTTCCTTCGTAACTCCTCAACTATTTATTAGAATGTTATTGGACAAATGAGATAACCATTAGAAGCGTCTTTATTGTCCGCTGGTTATAGGCTATATGTGGTGTCATTGAAAGTAATGTAGTGCCCTCTAGTGGCCATAAAGTACTGTGTTAAAAAATAAATTTGAGATAAATATGCCGTGTTTGGTATCAAATGAAATAATAATATTTAATTAGCTTTAATAGTATTATATCGTAGAATGTGGGTACTTATTTCTTTATTATATTACTCTTGAGTCTTTTGAAGCCTATTTTTCTGCCCCTTAGCTTGGAGATCAGAATTCGGAGATAGGTACTTCCCGTATATAAACAAGTTACCTAAACATCTTCCAAATGTCTAGTCTAGTTTGTAATTCAAATTATATTATGTACAATTTGAATTCAAGACTTTGGACATTTCAAATACATATTTTCATAAACAAACCGTCAGAACAGCTATCTACCAGTAAAAGTTCCGTCAAAATCGGTCTAGGCGTTTCATAGATTCATCGAACAAACAGACAGACAAAAACTTTAAAAAATGATATCGTCTTATGTAAACTTTATATTTCAAACAATACTGTGATTAAGGGCTCCTACTACCCGGTTACGACTGCCATAAATATTAGTATGGCAACCGTAACCGACGGCTTAACGTGCTCTTTGAGGCATGAAAGTACCCAGAGCAATGCAAAGAGCAAGAATCGAACCCGCGGCCCTTACGTACCAGTCGCGTTTAATACTGTCACGCCACAGAGGCTGTCATAAAAATACGTACATATATTTAAATATCATTCTATTAATGTTATATTTGTGATATTTTGTAGTAGCTGGTATCATTATTTACGCAAACAGAAAAATGAATGCATCGTGTAAAACACCGGCCGCACGCACACATGTTTACATCGGTTGGCTTGTTTTGTTTTATATCTGTTGGTAGTAGGGCGACGCTCCATCTAGACATTTATATAATCAAAGAGCACGATATACGAACATACTGCTGATATCAAGTTTTTGAAGTGTCTGGAATATGACCGACGGCTCCATACCCACTTTGTGCAAGGCGATCACTGCGATCCTATTTTCTTTGACACCCCATTCCATATTGTAATTCGATAATGAACACGAAAAAATATGTGAAATGGCGCGAAATCGAAAGAAATTATTAAATTATTTTTAAAATAATATACGTGTTCCATATTCAAAATAATTAAAAAGTTGGAAAAGAAAGAAAAGTTTTGATTTTGCCAGACTAGTTAGATATGTACGATACAAATAACTTAGTTGAAAGTCTTGGCACCGACCTATTACGCCTCTGAATCAATGAATTAGTCCATATTGTAAAATAAGAGACAACGGAGCTAGACGTCGTTTATCATTCATTAGTACCGATCGTGGTCACAGGTAGACTAAGTGATAATAAACGTCGGGAAATAAAAGGCATCTATTTATCTCAAGAACTTAAAGAAACTAAATAAACTTCTTAAATTAACTTCTAGATATTATATTTACGAAGTATTGTGGTTAGAAACTATAGTGTGGCAAATTCCTACGTGACAAGCCTATGGTTCGCGCGGGACCGCCGACCATTCCGCCCGCACGTTTTACCCCCATCCCGCGTGAACCATGACAGTGTCAAATAGGAATTTGGTAAGCTATCACTGTAAGCTCCGATATCACTGTAGGTTGGTCCAGTTATGGCTTAGGTGGTGGTGGGCACCTAAGTAATTGAAAATAAAGCGCATTAAAATGGTTATGTTATGTTATGTTATGTTATGTTATAAAACACACATACACCTGTTAGGTTATGGAGATTTTACATATGATAAGTAACAACATATTTGGGGATGCACCCGATATCAGAATTTGGTACAATGATTAGTTTTCAACTGCGGATTTACTCGCGTGTGGCGTGGAAAAATATTATTGGGCTCGGATTGCGTCAGAGATAAAATATAGTAAGTAAAGATGCCAATAACATTTTGAATAAAAACTATTTGGAAATCTGTACTTGACATTGAATTCAGTTACCATGTTGTTCATACAAAATAGCGTCAATTCAAAAAATGCCTGTCGTGAGTCGAAATTAGTTTGCCGGGAACAAATACTTCTGTGTATGCTAAGTACTAGAGCAGCTGTAGGGAACAAAAAAAATACGGTATTTACGCTATACTTACGATGACTTACTGACTGGCTGACAGAACAAAAAAAAGTATCTATTGCGAAAGACCACTACTTGACGCTAAAAAATAAAACTGACCTCAAAAACTACTAAAAACAGGCACTGAAAAAAGAAAAGTTACTAAAAACTGAATTCAAAACGTCTGATGCCCGTTTGGTATGGGCGGCTCGAAACGTGGAGACTCTACCTACGCTTTTTTTTATCTACAGGAATTTAATATTGATTCGATGTAATCTAGGATAAGATGTACTTATAATAAAAATACAATTTAAAGCTAATTATAAATAAATGTAAAAAGAACTAAACCTAAAAGATAGAAAAATATTTACATACATTCGTCATAGAATTCGTCATGTTCCCAGAAGACTGGCAGCATTGCCACGTTGAATGGCAATGCTAATTCTTTGTGCAAGATGAAGCCCAGCCTTCTGGTCACGTGTAGCGTCGATCAGCCGCTTTGCCAAATTTTTGTAGACAAAACGGGCACTTGGACCCCATCGTCTCAACCCCAAACGGCTCAAAAACATAATCCCCTACTAGATTGGAGTATTTACGTCGTTTGAGGCTTTCGGCAGATGCAGCAGCAGCGCCGGCACAACCCGCTGTGCTTGGTAGGTGTGAAGGCGCTAGGTTGTCGTCGCACGTTGCGTCCCATACCAAAGGCCTACCCGTCTTCCAAGGCAATAACGACATATCATCCGGTCTCTTGCCATCGTAGCGTACCAGCCCATTAGGTTCATGAACGACTGGCACGCCAGCGGTGACAAGAGCACGGCGGATTATGTCGTTGATGCTAGCGTGTCGCGAAATACGGCCTGCGCTTCTGCTGATGAAAGGACATGGTGCCCAAGGCTGTCGACAGCTTCACCACAGTGACAATGACGCGGCGAAACACACGACGCTCCCAGACGGAGGCAAGTGGCAAGGCGGAACGTAGTATCGTCCAACATGGTACCTATGTTGGGCGATGGAAGTGCCTGGATCCTACGCTTTTTATTTATTTATTTATTTATTATTACTATTACAATGTTTTTAATTTGTTTTTAAGTTTTACTTATTTCTCCCTTTTTAGTGAACGTAACTTAATTCATATGGCACCACCCGCACCCGAGTGTACATACCACCACAACCATACCCTATATTGAAGGAATTTTTAAAATCGGTTTATAAACGATGGATATGGGTATGTACCGAACATGTATTCTGAACTGCGATAGCAGCACTCACGGTTGATTTACTGGCATTTATTATAGAGTTCCGTTATCTGTTTTCGAAACTTATAATAAAATCTTCATGAAATTTAAATGGGACCTTTTAAATGTGAAATCTTGATATAATAATTTTCCGAATCTGTTCAAGCGTCTTTGAGTATTCGTATAAATATTATATAGTATACATAAAAAAGAAAAACAAATATTTCGGCGAATTGAGAACCTTCCTCCTTTTTGGAAGTCGGTTAAAAAGGCGCGCTATGCCCGCCTTTTTTAAGGCCGGCCCGTATAGGCCGCAGAAACTAGTGCCGTATCTACATAGTTAGTATCTACTTATATTTTTATTACCAAAGACTTTCGCTTACATATTTTATTACCGTAATTGAAGAAGTATGTAAAATACTATTACTTACGTATTCATCGGTAGTATAAGCCATGCTTGAGTGGCTACCAACTACCAATGATTGGATTAAGTTTTAATCGGTTCAAGTAGGTTAATGGCATATAAGGATTTAACGTTAGAGGGTGCCATATCGGTTGACGGCTATTTTACAGTCTATGCATTTCAAGTAAGTACCTACGTGTCCAAATCAACATTCTGAGGTGGTACTTTTGTTGTATCAGAAGACACACATACATGTATTCACGCCTCTTTCTCAATGAGGCAGGCTTAAGCAGTTGTTTCAAACTTGCTACGATCGTGGTATAAGTACACCTATCGCTTCTTCTACTTTCATAATGTAGAAGACGTGACAATAGTCTTATACTGTGCAATAGTTTATTATCTTATTATAACTAACTTCTATTACAAATGCGAAAGTTTAGATGTTTTAAGCGGTCCGTCGAGTCCGGTGAAATTATCATGCTGCATATTATTTTTTTTTATATTTAGGACATGTCAATTTGACTTCACCTCGCCTGATGGTAAGCTGAAGATAAAGTCTCAGGAAAGAGGGTCACCATTACATACACGTAGGTACCATGTTAACAATGGTGGCACTCAGCTTGACGGCCTCATCAGAAGAGGATTGTCGTCGCAGCACCGTGTGACACCCACCGGTCCCACTAGTGCTGCGACCACAATCCCCCTGCCCGGCTATGCACTTGCTGACCCCTGAACGCAATCAAACCGAAATCGGATTACTATGGAGGGTTTTTCGCAATCGTGCACGGTGTTACCTACCCGGCCGAATTTTGTGACAAATTTGTGTCATCAAATTTCTACCACCAGTAAAATATTGGACCAAAAAAACCAAAATCATCATTTTATCGAACTTTCAATCCAGTTTGAGTACGGTGACTAGGTCTTCTATCAAAATTTTGGAATAATCATCTATACTAATATTATAAAGAGGAGATATTATAATATTATATAGAGAGGATTTGTTTGTTAATATTCTATAAACTCGGAAACTACTACTAAACCGACTGCAAAAATTCTTGCATCAATAGAATGCTACAGTATCCCTGGGTGACATAAGTTACTTTTACTTTTTTACTGCTGTTGAAACTTGGTAAGTAGATGTAAATAAATGTTGGTGGTTCCCCATACTCTGAACTGAAACTCAAAAAAAATCTTTCATCATACCCATACGTGTGGGGATAGGTCTAGGGAAGGGAGTAGGGATAGGGAACCTATGGATAGGTGATATTTCATTTAAGAAAATATTCTAAACTGAATAGTTTACGTGTGTGTGTGTCCCCCCCCCTGTAACTCCTAAAATAAGAGAATGATAAAACGAAAAAAAATATATACATTACCATGTAAACTTCCACCGAAAATTCGTTTGAACGAGATCTATTTAGTAAGTATTTTTTTTAATACGTCATAAATCGTAACCCGCAATTTACCTTTCATTCAATCAACTCAAATATATTTTATTTGCTACTACGAAACCCTTCATGGCCGAGTCCGACTCGCACTTGGCCGGTTTTTAAATTTAGTATATTTTCTGTTAAAATTTGAGTAATGTAATAATTTTTCGGTTCAACTTCTCCACCGTCAAATCTTCGTCGATATTTTTCAACTTGTTTGTTATTTTGTGTAATGAAATGTTCATAATTTTCTATTCGAATCCCATAATTCGGGACAATCTTTATACATAAATATTAATAACAAGATGAATTCCTTCGCATCAGTCATACAATAAATAACCGACACTAAGTCAACTAATTATTATCACCTTGCTGGCAAGCTATTTTAAGAGCATATACACAGCTTTGACACGAGTAGATAGTATGACGTCGTATATCATTGGTCGTAGCGTCTACAAAATGTATACTTCTGGTTATATGCTTCTTATTCAAAACTACTTTGCAACTTTAATATAATTTCTATTTATAACTATATTAAAGTCTTATTATAGTTATATTAAAAACCTATAAATGTAATACTCGAAACCGGAGATGGCCCAGGGTCAGTCGGGGTGCGAGGGATATGCTCTATGGGCAACCTTACACCCCGGCGTCTGCAGACCCGAGACGGCGTGCGGTTTTAGTCGGTTCAAGCCCGACATAACCGCCTCCGCTGGCCGGCGGGGGGTATCCGAGGGGATTTCCGCACGAAAAAAAAAAAAAAAAGGTACCCGAGGGGGCCATCTCGAAACCGGAGATGGCCCAGGGTCAGTCGGGGTGCGAGGGATATGCTCTATGGGCAACCTTACACCCCGGCGTCTGTAGACCCGAGACGGCGTGCGGTTTTAGTCGGTTCAAGCCCGACATAACCGCCAAACCAAGAGATAATGCCTTTGGCATTAAATCCGCCTTGTACATTTTTTTGTGCATAATGCCAAAGAAATAAATAAAAAGTGGCATAAATTACTCAGGGATAATGTAACATTCTAATAGTGAATCTCCCCGTGTTCATGCCTGCTGAAAAGCAACCAAAACGTCGGATTCAATGTAAATAATAAAATATTAAATAAATCGCGATAAAATCCGTTATAAATAGATTTATTCCTAAGGTGAAAAAATTTCAGGGTCTGTAGACACTCCTTCTGCGAGCATGTGATGCTCGCGAAGGAGATGGCGGAGCGCGCCCGGGAGAGGTTCAGAACCCTCCCGGCCCGCCGAGCCCGCAACACGCTCGCCTCGCGTCGCAGGCGACTCAGGCGCCGGAGGTCGCTTAACGACCTCCGTCCTCCATGAGCGCAGGCCTGGGGGTGGCAGGTGAGACCGCCTGTCACCCCAGCAGAAGCAGGCCGGGACGGTGGGGCGACTAGCGCCCCTCCCCCAAACCGGGGCAAGACGGGGACACCGTGGTTCCCAAACCCGAGGGGGCCATCTCGAAACCAGAGATGGCCCAGGGTCAGTCGGGGTGCGAGGGATATGCTCTATGGGCAACCTTACACCCCGGCGTCTGCAGACCCGAGACGGCGTGCGGTTTTAGTCGGTTCGAGCCCGACATAACCGCCCCCGCTGGCCGGCGGGGGGTATCCGAGGGGATTCCCGCTCGAAAAAAAAAAAAAAAAAAAAAAAAGGGTCTGTAGACAAAGTGACATTCTATTAGTGGAATCGCTTCAAAGCGAATTCGTAAAAGTCCGAAATGTATGGCAGCGGTATTATTAGCCACATGTAACATGCCGACAAATAATGTCACTCCCATATATTTATGACTTTTCCACTGGCGTTATAGAAAATAGAAGGTGGTAAAGACGGCTGCATGCAGCCGAGATGCGAATGCAGATAATGCTGATATGGATGTGTGGTGTGACAAGAATGGATAAGATTAGGAATGAGTACACTAGAGGAAGTTTAAAAGTAGCTCCAATATCAGAAAAGTTGCGAGGAATTCGCTTGTCCTGGTTCGGAAATGTAATACGTAGGGATGAAAGTAATATCGTAAGGAAGGCAATAAGTATGAAAGTGGACGGTTACAAGAGCAGAGGAAGACCTAAGAGGAGATAGCTGGACTGTGTGAAAGAGGATCTGGTTAGGAAGGGGAGTGAATGTGGAGAGATGAATGGTAAAAGCAAATATTGCGTCGACCATAAATAAATTTGGGATAAGGGAAGGAGGATGATGATGATCGATACAAACTAGCAAAACTTTCCTCTTTGAAATTTTAGTATTGAAAAGTAGCCTACGTTACGCCTTCATAATATTAGTTATATGCCAGTGAAAATCACGTCAAAATCCGACCAGCCACTTCGGAGATTAGCCGGAACAAACAGACAGACAGACGAAGCAGTTAAGAAAATGTTTTTTGATGAAGTACCTAGTATTCCGTAATGTTAAAAAGCTATTATTTTAACATTAGAAACCGACACTTCAATTTTATTTATTTGCAGAGTAGTTATACCTTTTTTTTTCTTGCGGAAATCCCTTCGGATACCCCCCCCGCCGGCCAGCGCGGGCGGTTATGTCGGGCTTGAACCGACTTAAACCGCACGCCGTCTCGGGTCTAAAGACGCCAGGGTGTAAGGTTACCCATAGAACATATCCCTCGCACCCCGACTGACCCTGGGCCATATCCGGTTTCGAGATGGCCCCCTCGGGTTTGGGAACCACGGTGTCCCCGTCTTGCCCCGGTTTGGGGGAGGGGCGCTAGTCGCCCCGCCGTCCCGGCCTGCTGCTGCTGGGGTGACAGGCGGCCTCACCTGCCACCCCCAGGCCTGCGCTCATGGAGGACGGAGGTTGTTAAGCGACCTCCGGAGCCTGAGTCGCCTGCCACGCGCGGCGAGCATGTTGCGGGCTCGGCGGGTTGCAGAGTACCTATACCTACTCGTCGATTTATTCACTGTATTTGCTCAGAATTAGCCATTGCAATGCAAATACCAGTTACTTAAAAAATAATTATTGGTTTTTGTTAAGGAACTAACATTATTATTCTAATATTTATCTTCATCTGTTCGGAGTAAAAATTACCTCCCTATTTAATTGCCACTGATGACATAACCTCAGTAAAATCGGTACCGAGCGGTACAAGGATATAAATAGTTGCCATGAAACTAATTAATGGAGGTAAGTACCTATTTCTCATTTTTATTATTTGTATATTCGTTGATGGTATAAAAAGTGCTCCGAATGATATGATGTCAAATAGTAAAGTGGACCCCCGGTGATCCGGCCCCTGTCTAATCCGGCGCCCTCTGTAATCCGACATGCCTATCACTGTTGAACATTCGACATACATTTGTAGTTCAGATAGAATCTTATCATTTCGATCAGAAGCTATGATTTTTTCGGACCTAAAAGATGGATTGTCACAGAAACAAAAAGTAAATTTTTTAACAACTTTGTTTTAAAGCCGGTGTTAATATTAACCAAAGCGTGCCACGTAGAGGATGCTAATGCCAGCGCAACAGTAAAAGTGGTAGTAAAAACCCCTGTGAACTTGTCTCCTGCATAATTTTCATGTAATATATAAATAGATGTATTCAAATACCTGTAACTCGGGTTGGTTCTGGAATGCATCAGCCCAACATTGGATGAGACTGAGAACTTTTTCTTGTACGACTGTCGGTGGGTCATTTTTTGGTCCGATAAGTTTTACCTGAAAACAGCAAAGTAAATGTAAACATATAATTTAATTGAGTATATAATTATTTTCATACATAAGCGAGGGTAGTACCTTTTTTTTTTTTTTTTTTTCGTGCGGATGTCCCTTCGGTTACCCCCCCGCCAGCCAGCGGGGGCGGTTATGTCGGGCTTGAACCGACTAAAACCGCACGCCGTCTCGGGTCTACAGACGCCAGGGTGTAAGGTTGCCCATAGAGCATATCCCTCGCACCCCGACTGACCCTGGGGGCGAGGGTAGTACCTACCTATCAGGGATGTATGGATATGACATTTCGGATACGGATTGGTTACCGATGTAGGAATGATTATTATACCGGATACGGATATGAAATTATTTCGGTTACAGATATACATTTTTTTAGGAATTTCAAAAGTAAAATACAAATAGCTAACAAAATGGTTTTATCTACATGTCACCATTTGGAAGGAATTACAATCAGTCTGTAAGTAATTATTACAGCTATTTAAAATAAAAATGATTATAAATATATATATTATAGAGACATTCTTCAGTTTCCATTGCTGACCGAACATATAATTGCACTAGATGAATAGTACAGTTTGAGTGATAATCAGTCAAAAACAACAATCGGCCGATCAAAACAACTCGTCATAACGCGTCTAAAGGCTCCGCCCCTATCCGATATTATCCGAAACTTTTATTTCGGATTCGGTTACGGTTATGGATCAATTTTTATATCGGATATCGGATAGTTTCGGAGCTCCCTAACATCCCTAGTACCTATCCAAAATGTGCGCTCAATATAATTGATAAGGTTTTTTAAATCAAGTACTAAACGCCATCAAGACTAATAAGGCCGTCCGTTGCCTTATGCGTGTGCATGCATGCGGGCGCTTGTTTCGTGCAAATAATTTCATGATTCATCGTCGGGAAGGTAGCGGAAGGTCTTTTTTTTTTTTTACGTGCGGAAATCCCTTCGGATACCCCCCCGCCGGCCAGCGGGGGTGGTTATGTCGTGTCTCGACTAAAACCGCACGGTGTCCTCCCCAAGTGTCCGTTGCCGGGCACCCCGGGTAAGCCCTCGAAAGGATAACCCCAGGGTTGCCGGCGGATAGCGGAAGGTCTTATTAATAAAACTATATTATGCGTTTTTGCCACATCACGCAATATTCAAACGGAATGAACGATTAGTAGTGGATATCGCTCATTTGACTGGAATCTCAGGTCAACAATACGAATAGTAAAAAGAAACTTAAAAAAAGATTATAATGACATTCCCTATTAATGGATTTAGACTCACAGCTGCAAACTCTGTACACTCTCCATTAGTAGGTATTCTAAATGGACGCAAGTGAGTGCAGACAGCTCGCATTTTTTTACATAACGACGCTTTTCTGTACCTTTTTTTTTTTTTTTTTTATCGTGTGGAAATCCCTTCGGATACCCCCCCGCCGGCCAGCGGGGGCGGTTATGTCGGGCTTGCACCGACTAAAACCGCACGCCGTCTCGGGTCTTCAGACGCCGGGATGTAAGGTTACCCATAGAGCATATCCCTCGCACCCCGGCTGACCCTGGGCCATCTCACCACTAACAGCATCGCTCATCCTGTCTCCTCTGAAAGCAGAGGAGTACGGAGAGCGATGTGTTCCCGCCACGTTGGGTATTGGCCGACGATCAATGCCAAGCCTATGAAGGGGTGAAGGGGAAGCCATTGACCGCCGCCCAGGGTGTACCGGCCGCTCCGATTCCGTTCCCCCCGGACTGCAGCGGGATCGGAATCGGAGCGACACTCGAGGAGGTTACCCAACACACACCCCACGCTTTTCTGTACCTTTTTTTTTTTTTTTTTCGTGCGGAAATCCCTTCGGATACCCCCCCCGCCGGCCAGCGGGGGCGGTTATGTCGGGCTTGCACCGACTAAAACCGCACGCCGTCTCAGGTCTTCAGACGCCGGTGTGTAAGGTTACCCATAGAGCATATCCCTCGCAACCTGGCTGACCCTGGGCCATCTCACCACTAACAGCTTCGCTCATCCTGTCTCCTCTGAAAGCAGAGGAGTACGGAGAGCGATGTGTTCCCGCCACGTTGGGTATTGGCCGACGATCAATGCCAAGCCTATGAAGGGGTGAAGGGGAAGCCATTGACCGCCGCCCAGGGTGTACCGGCCGCTCCGATTCCGTTCCCCCCGGACTGTAGCGGGATCGGAATCGGAGCGACACTCGAGGAGGTTACCCAACACACACCCCACGCTTTTCTGTACCTAATTTGCATTTATCAGTTCCAAGATATTGTGTTATAAACAGTAAGGCTCTTCATCCAGTAGTCTATTATATAACGGAGCCTATTTATAAATACACTGAATCTCTTTATTACGAGAATTGGCCCTCTGAAGTCAGGTAACGATCCCAGTTTCCCTTCCGTCTATTAGTCCCGGTCATCTACCGCTACTTTCAGTAATATAATTCTGTATTATTACAGAGGGTACTGTCACGAATAAACTCAAATAGTATTGAACCGATTTCACCCATAGAAAGCTACACACGTTTTTTTTTATCCCGATACATATTCCTGCGGCAACATAACTCACGCGGGTGAAGCCGCAGGGTAATGCTAGTTAATTGGTAAGTACGTAAACCAGGAAGTACATAATTCATCAGATGAATAGTTTCCTGGTCAATATATATTACATTATAGGATACATAATAATATGTAATATGTTCCAACATTAGTCAGTAAAAGTAATTTAGTTAATATGCACATTAATTTACATGATCAACATATTGTACAAGATTTGACATCAATTTATAAATAAGTATTCATACGGTTCAGTTCCTTTTGATGTGAATACATATTCAAATGTGCTTCCCTAGTGAGAGGTAATCCAGAAAACTAACAAAAACCAATGTATCTCTCATTCTAGAGCACATATTACAAGTTATGCTTTGTTTTTTTTAAATTTATTTTTATTTTCTAGAATATTTATTCTAGAAACATATTAAAAAGCTGTATCTTTATTTTTAAATATTTTTTTCGTGCGGAAATACCCTCGTACACCACGGCCGGCTAGCGTCGAAGGTTATATCGGGCTTGAATCGACTAAAACCGCACGCCGTCTGGGGTCTTCAGACGCCGTGGTGTAAGGTGGCCCATAAAGCATTTCCCTCGCACCCTGACTGACCCTGGGCCATCTCCGGTTTCGAGATGCCCTCGGGTACAAAGCGGTATCTAGACCAAAACTCAGCTATTTGATATTTTGATTTGATTTCGATGTTTTGATTCGAAATTGACCCTTCTTTTTTTTAATATTCAGTCTTGATGATTTGGTTTTTTCTCTACAATTTAGGTTTTATTGATTGCATGCTCTTTCTACGCAGTATGAGTGTAGACTGAAGTAATGTTCCAATTGTAGATTCAATTACTATATTGAAGTACTTAGTATTATCAGACAGATAATGATGATTCACATATGTCATATCAGTTGCAGCATCTTACTTGATAAAGTTTGTAAACACTATCACCTTATCTCTTTATATATCTATACTTATCCTGAGTGTTTTTGGGGCCCCACCCAAACCTCTGCGGCCCGAGCCAACCTCACCTGCAAGCCAGTACACCTGCTGATTGAAGGACGAGGCTCTGGCGCAGTCTTTCCTCTGGGGGTTGGGAGGTCAGATGGCAGTCGCTGCCATAAAAGCCATATATGTCAAACCAAAGGAAGGAGGTTCCTAGTTGCAAACCAGGAACAATGCTACGATTATGATGAATTATCCTTATTATCCACTGGGACTAAAAACTAGAAGTTTTGGCAGTTGACACCTTTTTAGGGTTCCGTACCTCAAAAGGAAAAAACGGAACCCTTATAGGATCACTTCGTTGTCCGTCCGTCCGTCTGTCAAGATCGTTTTTCTCAGGAACGCGTGGAGGTATCAAACTGAAATTTATATCTAATACTCAGGTCTACTGTCCCTTAGGGCTGTGAAAAAATCAAACTTCTAAGCCAAAGCAATCAAAAGATACAGCCGTTTATGCCGCAGATTTCCGCAAATTTTCGAAACCCGCACGGGAATCAAAACCTACAGGGTACTTCCCGTGAACTTAGAAACTTGAAATTTGGTACGAAGTAACGTCTTATAGCCTCCGTGGCGTGGCGGTATTGAAAGCGGCCGCTACGCAGGAGGCGCGGGTTCGATCCCCGCTCAGTGCAAATATTTGTATGCATGAATATGAGTATTTGCATTGGTCTGGTCGTGCCTCGGAGAGCACGTTAAGATGTCGGTCCCGGTTGCCATACGAATATGTATGACAGTCGTTATAGGGGAAATGGGTGAAATGGCCCCACATAGAAGGGCTGATCACCCGTCTGGTCAAACGGCGTCCCCACTGGCAGTATATAACGTCTTATAGTACAGATAAAGGAAAAATTGCGAAAACCGTAAATTTTCAGTTACCTCGTATAATAAAAAATATTTTTGAAAATTTGAAAGTTACTTACTTTTACTTATAACAGGTTTGTACGGAAGCCTCGGTGTGCGAGTCCGGCTCGCACTTGGCCGGTTTTTTTTGTAAGCATTCACTAAGAAAACATTTTTGGAAATTTCACTTCTAAGGGGGATGAGGGATAAGGGATGAAGTCTATCATTTCAAAGTAAGCAGTTTTATTTACGAGATTAGGGTGATTATTTTTATTTTTTTAAATATATTTAGGACACGTCCATTTGACTTCCTCGCCTGATGGTAAGCTGAAGGTAAAGTCTCAGGAAAGAGGGTCACCATTACATACACATACCATGTTAACAATGGTGGCACTCACCTTGACGGCCTCATCAGAAGAGGATTGTCATCGCAGCACCGTGTGACACCACCGGTCCCACTAGTGCTGCGACCACAATCCCCCTGCCCGGCTATGTACTTGCTGACCCCTGAACGCAATCAAACCGAAATTGGATGACTGAGGGTTTTTGCAATCGTGCACGGTGGTACCCACCCGGCCCAATTTTGTGACAAATTTGTGTCATCAAATTTCTACCACCAGTAAGCTTCCAGTGATCATTACTATTGATACAAAAAGAATACTTGTTTTTATAGTTCAATTTAAATTTCAAATACCTACCTAATATTGTCGGAAGTTTCGCTAATCTCACACATTGAAATAAATATATATTTTTAAAGGATTCTTTCGCAATTTATTTGATATTTCATTTACCTAATAAAAAAAAATTGCCATGAAGAAGAAGATTGCTAAATTATTTTCATCTTTTCTCAAGTTACACCTTTGGAGTCCCCTGCTTGTCTGTCACCTCTGTAGAATATAATAATACCAATACCAAGCAGCCCAGGTACTCAATACAATTGTATCAAGGTTCGCTGACATCAACAGATAATGTATGATAAGGTTTAATTTTATGCACTAATATTGTTTTGTTCTCTTATGCCACTTATGTGAACAAATTTAAAACAAAAGAACTAAATCTTATATAGTTACATGACTTTCGTTTGATTTGATCTAATAGGAATGATGACTGCTCTACTCTCCTGGCTAGTAACCTATAACCCTACCTCGATATATGGGCTGACAAACACAAAAAGAATTTAAATATAAATACTTAAAGCATTGCCATAAAATCTAGCTACTCATTTTAAAAATGTGTAAGAAAAACAGATTATAAATAACCTGTTTTTCAGATAGCATAGGAATTAAACCTTTATTAAGATTATTTTGGGTGGAGAATAGATTGTTGTGAGAGTCATGTCTAAGACTAAATAACTGCCAGACAACACTCAGTATGTTAATGTTAAAAATCTCCCTTATCTTTAATTTTTGAAGTAACAGTCAAAAGAAATAAACATGATTTCAGTGTCAATATAAATCAGTGGGTTCGAAGTTCCTCATATACCGTAGGTAGGCACTGAGTATTTTTGGGAATTTGTCACTTGAACTACTGCTAGCAAGACTACCTAAAAACGTTTAGATATGTACAAAAATTCGTAAATCATGAGGTTATAATAAAATGTATAAGGAAAAAATAGTAAACAATATGAACAATACCACTTACCAACTCAGATATAAACTCCTTGTTGCAAGCCAGAATGTGAAAAGATTTTCCACAATTTTTAACACAGGTCTCTAACACAGTAAGCGAGTACATCACTACTGTGTAATTCTTGCCTGCACTTTGTGTTAACCTCTTCCTTAACGCCTTTATAGCATCTTTTGGTCCATCCGTACTACTATTCACAATATCACATATTTCCATGTTAAGGGCCCAGTTTTCTGACGGTAGAGACCCATCTGTAGCTTGTTCTGCAAGAATATTTCATTACGCGTATCAAATCAGCAAAGGGCCAAAGTTGTTACCATTTATTTCACGAGAAACCTTGGAAACTAATACAAGGTAAAAGCTACAATCATATACATTGTATTTGCTAATAAATGTCACCACAATAAAGAGATATTTAGATTTTCTAGTGCGCAACAAAAAGAAACATACCAAGGGATAAATACTGTCTTCAAGTAACACTTTGAACGATAGTGAAAACAACTAGTTCATATTACGTTCTTACCTATTTTTTGCCCCACTGGCGTAGAAAAAGGGTTTCCTACACCAAAGAAAGACATCTTTAGAAAATAATCAAGTATATAACAAAATGATTTCACCGATTTCACTTGTCACCAAAAACGTATTTCGACAAACACAGATAAAAAAAACTTTGCTGTCAAGTGGTACAAAAATTGTGAACGTTCAGAAATTACATTATTTTGATCACGAAAGAAAGACCTTCGAAACACAGACATTATATGCTTTTATTATCATATTAGCTTCGAAACAAGAGATTTATTTCGATACACGCTAATGTTTTTATTTATTGTTTGCCAGATATCGTAACCATAGCCTATGTCCTTACCCAAGCTCTAGTCCATCTCAGTACCAAATTTTATCAAAACCGGTTCTGTCGTTTAGGCGTGAAGTGATTTTTGCATTTATAATATTAGTGTAGATCTATTTTGCCAAAAAGAAATATACCTACTTAATAGACAAAGCTGTTAAGTATGTCTATCTGTGTTCGAATACCATTAAAAGTATCACTAATTATTTCGTATGAGTATAATAAAATTATAAGTCTCTCGTCCAGACGATTCCGAGAAATGCTACTTTTGATGACTGCTCACTCATAAAGTTAATTGTAAGAAATAGTACGTATTATGATTTATTTTTTATACTTTGACTCAGTCTGAGTGTACGCTTTGATCAAGCTTTGATTGGCTCAAAATCAATACGCAGTAGCTATAGAAACGGCTCATTGTTTATGATTATGTTAATCATACTTCATAGCAACTTGTATGTATGTTTATCATAAATAAAATAAAATAGCGTACCAAACTGATAATGGAGGAGAAAAAATCGGAAAAGAAATCACTGAATACTTTCATTATTCACCCGGATATTGAGCCAGGCGTTATAGACAATGCAATGCTTATACGGTGTATTCTGGACTATGGTAAATATTTATCAAATTTATTTACTATTTAGATACCTACCTATCATTGCAAAAATAAAACACAATTTGTGCAACTTTGGTCGCAGTGACATTTTTGATTTGGAGCACATCATGTACTACAAAATGTTCGAATCAATTCTATTTATTTATCTCGTGAACATATGTTGATAATAAGATATTGTTTACAATGTATTCATATTGGCCGCCGCATATAGGCTATTTAAATATTTTAAATTTTACCGCCAAGCGGCAAGTATAGTCATATTCATATTGGTCACAATTTCCGCTCCTAAAATCTATTCGCCCTTAATTTTATCTCCAGCCTGCTGGTAAACCCGCCACTGTTCAGAATTTATATTGCTAAATCTTGGTGTGCAATAATAGTAGTTTATATGCAACTGTCATATAAGAAGGGGTATTAAAACACGAGAGTCGGCTTCGCCTCATGAGATAATAGGTTGACTCGAGTATTTTAATACCTAAGTTATATGCAGTTTCATACACTACTTTATCTTCACTCATAGGAAAAATAGAAATTAAACAAAGTAGGTAGGTTACAAGGGCGCCATTTTTTTCACAGTTCGAACTGCGCTGCGCGTGTTCGAAAGGCTGAATATGAAAAAAATGGCGTTTTTTCATATTCAGCCTAAAACCTTAGACTAGTTTAATGAATAAAAAAAGATAACAATACTATAATGAGTTTTATCTACACTCAAATCGAAAAATTCGAATTACGAAATCAAATACGATTCTATACATACGCACTTTATAAACGCATATACATAAAATTAAAAATAAAACTTATAATAGTATGTACCGCCAACTGTATCATAAAACTCATTATAAAACCGCTATCTTTTTTTATTCATTAAACTAGTCTAAGGTTTTAGGCTGAATATGAAAAAAAGGCGCACGCATGCGCAGTTCGAACTGTGAAAAAAATGGCGCACGCTAAATTACTTCCTTGTAACCTACCTACTTTGTTTAATTTCAATTTTTCCTATGAGTGAAGATAAAGTAGTGTATGAAACTGCATATAACTTAGGTATTAAAACACTGGGGTGTGTGTTGGGTAACCTCCTCGAGTGTCGCTCCGATTCCGATCCCGCTGCAGTCCGGGGGGAACGGAATCGGAGCGGCCGGTACACCCTGGGCGGCGGTCAATGGCTTCCCCTTCACCCCTTCATAGGGTTGGCATTGATCGTCGGCCAATACCCAACGTGGCGGGAACACATCGCTCTCCGTACTCCTCTGCTTTCAGAGGAGACAGGATGAGCGATGCTGTTAGTGGTGAGATGGCCCAGGGTCAGCCGGGGTGCGAGGGATATGCTCTATGGGTAACCTTACACCCCGGCGTCTGAAGACCCAAGACGGCGTGCGGTTTTAGTCGGTGCAAGCCCGACATAACCGCCCCCGCTGGCCGGCGGGGGGGTATCCGAAGGGATTTCCGCACGATAAAAAAAAAAAAAAAAAAAAGGTATTAAAACACTGGGGTGCTTGGTTGGGGACCTCCACGCGGTGCACCCTGGGCAACGGAGACGGCAGCGCCTCTCTCCTAGGGTGGGAGAGACGCTGCCGCCTACGCGACGGCCAACTCCGACCGAGGCGAGGACGGCCCTGTTGAGGGCTGTTCGTAAGCTTTCCACGTGTCCCTCTGAGATGGCAGATGGCACAGTGGAGAGCAAGTAAGGGGGCCATCTCGAAACCGGAGATGGCCCAGGGTCAGTCGGGGTGCGAGGGATATGCTCTATGGGTAACCTTACACCCCGGCGTCTTAAGACCCGAGACGTCGTGCGGTTTTAGTCGGTGCAAGCCCGACATAACCGCCCCCCCCGCTGGCCGGCGGGGGGGTATCCGAAGGGATTTCGGCACAAAAAAAAAAAACAAGGTATTCAAACACTCGAGTCAACCTATTATCGCATTCGCCTTCGCTCATGCGATAAACAGACTCTCTTGTTTTAATACCCCTTCTTATATGACAGTTGCATAAACTACTATTATGATACAGTTGGCGGCACTATAATAAGTTTTATTTTTAATTTTATGTATATGCGTTTATAAAGTGCGTATATATAGAATCGTCTTTGAATTCGTAATTCGAATTTTTCGATCTGAGTGTAGATAAATAATTTTATTACCTAAGTAGATATCTATCTGTCGAGAGATTTAATTTCAAATTTTAAACGCATTGACCTTGGTTTTTGAAAATTATCATTACTCCTGTAACCAATTCATTATACAAAAAATTTCAAAACTTGTATAATTAAGCGTAGCGAGCCGAAGGCGAGCGAAGCGTCTTTGGTTTCAAAGTTGCATTTAAAACAAATGATACTCCGCCGAGACCGTTTGACCGATCTCGACCAAATTTGCCAAGTAGACATTACATTTGATCAAGTAGACATTACTGAGTGTCGTAAGGGGTCGAATGTCCAGATCGGTCTTACAATCAAGGAATAATCACCGAAAAACCAAATCAATGGAAAAAGTCGACCGGTCACGTTGACCTATTGTTGGATAGGCAAATCTCGCTACGCTTAAGTTTGGGTTGATTGCCAAGCTGGCAACCGTCCTAGTTTAATCTTTATTCGTATTTGACTGTTTAGTTACTTAGGTATCATAAATTCATAAATAACTTCACGCCTGTATCCCCGAAGGGGTAGGCAGAGGTGTATTATACATTCACGATTCGCCAGTTATGTTTAGGTCCCAATGTAATAGGGGGCGAGCCTATTGCCATCTACCTACCGGGCACATTACTAAGCGAGCGATAATCAACATTTTTACACACATTAACTACGAAAAGTCAGAGGTGTGTGCCCGGGGCGACTGTGCATCGAACTCGAGAAGGTGTACGTAACGGACTGCCGAGACGAGTCTCGGCAGTCCGTTACGTACACCACTGGGCTATCGCCGCTTTTTTTTACTTAGGCATCCTTCATAATTATGTCCAAATTTAGGTCCAACTGAAGAAGCTGGCAGATTATTTGCGGAGGAAGGCGTACATTTAGAAGAAGCAACCATAGTCCGTATTGAGTTCCAGAATATTCTGAGAATTGATCATCTCTGGATGCTAACCTCACTCACGAAACTAGCTTTGGCTCATAATGTGATTGAGAAAATTGAGAAGTTGGAACTACTAACCGGTCTGAAGGAGTTGGATTTGTCTTTTAACAAAATTGAGAAGATAGAAAATTTGGAGGAGTTAGTTAATTTGGAAATATTAACTCTGTTCCACAACAAAATAAGGAAATTGGAAAATTTGGAAACCTTAGAGCAGTTGCTCGTGTTTAGCATTGGAGATAATTTGATAGAAGATTATAAGGAGGTTTAGTATACCTATTTATATTCATGACTTTTCAATTTATGTAGACTATGACTAAAAAAAAAACAATTTAAAACTGACTTCATCACAAAGGCAGAGAGGGTATTTAACTTCATGGTACCTAAAAGCTGTCTACACACCAAAGCCGCCGGCAATGTGACGGGCAAACCCGGCGGCGGACATTTGTACCGCAAGCAAACTCGACTTATTCGTCAACTGGCTCGCGTGGAACTCGCCCGTCCGCGCGAGTAGGCACCTTCCGATTCTACCTATGTTCCAAAATGAAGCCTTAGCACAGATTAATAAATAGTTACTAACGTAACAGATACATCACTCCCATACAAAAGCGAAAATACCTAGTCTATATTCACCTACAAAATTTTAATAATAATTCGGCGGGCTAATTCGTGTTTTATAGGTGCGTACGGGCCCGAAGTTACGCATTTGACGACCTCTGTACGAGGCGTAGCGGCAGAGCTTTCGACTGCTAAGGCAGAAGCAGCGGGTTTGATTACCGCTCAATGTAAATATTAAATTTGTTTTGCATGAATATGTATATTTACATTGGTCTGGTGCCTTTATTGTCCGTGGTTCACCTGCGTAGTTCACCTGGGTGGACCACGGGAAATTATTTCATCCCATGGTTCACCTTGTTTAAATGTAGGTATAATATGTGTGTATTTACCTAAAAATATTGTATCTAAGTATGTTTATCCGCATTCTAGAATACTTACCTACCTCCCTATATTTATTTTGGACCTATATATAGTATAAGCTTGTTCTTAACCAGATGGCGTATCTACGTAGATTCCGGAAACTGCGTTCCGTGAGCTTTAAGGGTAATCCGTGCTGCGATGATCCCATGGCATACCATTTCCTCTATGCAGGTTTGCCGAAGATCACGTACCTTGACTATAAGATTGTCACTGATCAACAGAGGGAGGATGGACGAGCAATGTTTAGGTAACCTAAACAACAGTTTTTACAGTATTTTGATATCGTAGGTAAAACAAAGGTTTCACATGGCCACGGGGGTGGCAGGTGAGGTCATCTGTCATGCCCTTTCCAGGGCAGGATGGGGATACCGTGGTTTCCAAACCCGAGGGTGCCATCTCGAAACCGGAGATGGTCCTGGGTCAGCCGGGGTGCGAAGGAAGTACCTTATGGGTCACCTTAAACCCTGGCGTCTGAAGACCCCAGACGGCGTACGGTTTTAGTCGATTGAAATTCGACATAACCACCTCCGCCAGCCGGTGGAGGAGTAACTGGGAGGATTCCGCACGAAAGAAAAGGTACCACACGGCCAAAGAAATAGCTGTGCAGGTTTATATATTTACCAGTAGTGTAGGTACTTAGCTCAAGTAACTCTTTGGTCGGGTAGGTATACATCGAGAACGTGGCTCTGGCACTTACAAACGGTCAACCAAAAATAGCTGCTAATTCGCCTACCTCTACACTAACACTAGTGCTATAGGATATAAAACCTAATCTACCTACACTAATAGTGAGTGTGAACAAAGTAGGTATGACTACTGTCATACAACGCGGTATACTTTTGACATCTCGATAGTAGGTATTGAGACAACCCGGGACAGCGGGGCGACTAGCGTCCCTCCCCCAAACCGGGGCAAGACGGGGACAACGTGGTTCCCAAACCCGAGGGGGCCATCTCGAAACCGGAGACGGCCCAGGGTCAGACGGGGTGCGAGGGATATGCATTATGGGCATCCCTACCCCCCGGCGTCTGTAGACCCGAGACGGAGTGCGGTTTTAGTCGGTTCAAGCCCGAGGGGATTTCCGCACGAAAAAAAAGGTTATTGAGACAACATCTCATCTTTGTAATATAAGATCATAGATCAGATCGCGCTTGTTGGTACGTGTTAGATACCTTTAAGCTCCTGAATGTTAATCTTAGAGTGCCTCTTCTGGTATCCCGTACCTAATAAACTACTCGAATCACCGGTTAAAATTACTTCCGCCCCCGCTGGCCGGCGGGGGGGGTGGGTATCCGAAGGGATTTCCGTACGAAAAAAAAAGGTACAAAAAGTTACTAATAAGTGTTTAGGTAGGTAGGTAAACCACGTACTTATATGGTTCGTCGACCTCATGGTCTTGTCACATTATAATACTTTGATGCCCGCTCGCACGGACGGTGGTTATCGTTTTTAGGGATCCGTACCACATTAGGAAAAAATGGAACTCTTAAAGAATCACTTCGTTGTCCGTCTGGGTGTCTGCAGACCTTTTTCTCAGGAAGGCATCAAGTTAAAATTCATACCAAATACTTAGTTCTGTAACGACTTGAAGCTCTGAAAAAATGAAACTTCTGGGTCAATGCAAGCAAAAGGTAGGTACAACCGTTTATGTAGGAAATTTTACTATGTTGCCGTTGGCATTTTCAAGATGTTCTTCTCAGGAACCCGTAGAGGCATCAAGTTGAAATTCATACCCAATACTCAGGTCTTAAGGCCTTGAAGCTGTGAAAAAATCCAACTTCTAGATCAATGCAATACTACAGTCCATCAAATCTAAGAGGTACCGTTTGACGTTTCATATTTTTCAAACCGAAACAACTTTGTTCATACGTACATTATTCAGTTTCGATAACCTTTTTCATAAAACCATGAATTTAGAAAGATTTCATTATTGTATCTGTACTGTACAATTCTTAATATCTAAATGTAATTGAAAACTTTCAAACAAAGCAAAATAACACATATTTACACAGTAAATAATTTCTAATAGTTATATTCTTGACCTCATTACAAAGTTCAAACAAATATTTTTTCATGTGAATGGGATTTATCTCACATATTACGATTACATAACTAAATAGTTATGTAATCGTAAAATATGAGATAAAACCCATTCACCAAAAATACGTATTTATAAATCAAATATATTTGCTTCTTTAAAAAGTTGTCGAAAGCGATTTGTCGATTTTTGATTTTCGCGCCCAAATAAGTCGGGGTTTCTCGCGCTAACGCTGTCGAAATAGTAAATGGAGTCAGGGATAGTGTTTTTTACATTTATTTTTGTGTATGATAGTATGGGTTTGCATATTACAGAGAAATAAACAAATTTTTAACAAGCACATCCATTGATTTTACAATTACAATTTTTTCTTCTAAGTCTTATTTCTACGTCTAAAACTAATAAAAATAAGGTATGTAGAACCCATTCACAAAAATGTTGTTGCCTGATGTTATAAATTAACGACGTTACTGCGCGACCGCATAATGCACTGAATACACAGATACCCTAAAATAAATTAATTTAATTATTTTTAGGTCAATAGGCAAAATCGCAGGTGTCCAAGTCTCTACAATTTTTTTTTCTGGCAACACTGCCAACTACAAGCGCACGCGGTCCGCTCGGTCGGTTCGGCGTCAGCAGTCTCTCGCCATCTTGGAAGCTGACTGTGCGCGTACTTGCTTTCTCGTTTGTGTTTTACAATTTGTGACTTGGCTATTACTTTTCTGGACTGATCATTCTTTATCCGTTTACCTTGGCAATATTTATACTGGACTCCGAACTAAGCAAGTGTTTATTAATAATGTCGAAAAGAGGACGTACTTTGAACAGCCAGGCTCGTGAATTGGTGGTGAAATTACACGAGTATTTTGAGCGTGAATCTCAAAATGGTGGACTTCTACTGCCAGTTACACAAGTTCGGGATCGCGTCGGTGAAGCTCTCGGTATTGGTAGCCGCACCGTTGGCAAAATATTAAGTGAAAAATATGGGCCTTCGGGGAGTGACAGTAACGTACTTCACACCGAAAAAACGAAAAAGAAATAAACCTGTGACAGGCATCGATGAATTCGATAGTCATGCTATTAGAAACCATATATACGGGTATTTTACAAGAGGCGAATTTCCAACATTGGCAAAGTTATGTGCAACTTTAAAAGATGCCGGGCTGTATAAGGGAAGCATAGAGTCGTTGAGAACGGTAATAACAGGAATTGGCTTCAGATACAAAAAAGTTGACAAACGAAAAATTGTTATGGAGCGACATGACATAATTATGCAGCGACTAACATTCCTGCGCGAAGTTAAACAAATTATAAACTGGGATAATGTAATATTTTTGGACGAAACTTGGCTAAATTCCAACCATTCTGTGCCGAAAACATGGACTGATGATTCTGAAGCTTCGTGCTCGAAGGTGCCGATAGGAAAAGGTGGACGCCTCATAATATGCCATGCTGGGTCAGCGTCTACAGGCTTCGTGGAAAACTCTTTATTAGCTTTCCAATCCAAAAGCACTAAAGAGTATCATGAAGAAATGGACGCAGTAAGGTTCCGAGAGTGGTTCTTAAATTTATTACAGAATATCCCTCCTAACAGCACAATTATAATGGATAATGCCCCATACCACTCTGTGCAAATTGATAAAGCACCTACGTCAGCCAATAAGAAAGCAGATTTGGTGGCATGGCTGCAAAGAAAAGGAGTGGATGCCGACATGTCACTATTAAAAGCTGAATTATTACAGTTAGTGAAATTGCATAAACCACCAAAACCGACATATGTAATTGACCAATTGGCCGAAGAGCACGGGCACAAAGTCATACGACTTCCTCCGTACCATTGCCAATATAATGCCATTGAACTGATTTGGGCCCAAGTTAAAGGTAATATTTTATAATATTATAATAATAACACGAGTACTTCTAACATTTATAATTTAAACAATGGTTTTCGTCTGCTATCAAATAGTTACATTATTGTTTTACAGGTTATGCAGCAAGACACAACACAAAACCACCCTTCAGTGTCAAGAAAATGGAAGGTTTATTAAAGGAAGCATGTGCCCAAGTTACACAGGAAGATTGGAGTAAAGTAGTACAAAAAACAAAGAAAATAATAATGGACGACTTCGAAAGAGACGTACACTTTGATAATGTAATGGACAATCAACTGGTCATTAATTTAAATGACGATGATGACGAAGACGACGATACTAGTACTAGTAGTGAATAAAAAAATATCCTAAACATTTCTTTTATTTAATTATAACAATTGATTTCTTAAAATTCGGATATTATAGTAATCGATCTCATAAAGTTCGGATATTACAGTAATCGATTTTTTCATCCCATCCCTATCATTCAATTGTCAGAACTGTCAAACGGTACTTCTTAGATTTGACGGACTGTAAAGTAGGTAAGGTGCAATCGGCTAACTCCGAAAATCGGGTAATTCCAAAAATTCCAAATTTCTACCAAACGAGAAAGTATATTTGCTCTGCGAACCTTCACCTAGCCGCCATGTTACTCCGCTCCTCTGCTTCAGTTGACTCAGGTCGCTACAAGTGAATATCCGTGTACGCTGTCGTTTTTTAGAGAAGGAGTGGATTATCGCGCGTTTTTGGATTTTCGCATTTACCCGAACATTCATAACTTTGAAATTTGATAAGTTATCCAATTCGTTGTTTCTTTGTCAGTTAAATTAACGTTTTGGATACTCTGTTAAATAGCTTCAGACAAGATATCTCATGTTTTTTGTTTTTTTCGGAATTGAACGAAGAGGGCAAATACGAACTATAAATTCATTCGGAATAACCCGTTATGGTTTTTCCATAGTCATTGTCAGTGGCTCTCAATCTATTGAAATAAACAAATATTTCTTTAAATCAGTTTTAGGTAGATTTCGTATAGAAATCCTATTGGTTTCTCCCTACTTTCGAATTTTGAAAAAAATTGAATGTAGAAGTTCGTTTTGAGAGCCCTTGAGTCCGAAATGACCACTGGTTAAAAGTTATATATATATATATGTATGTATGTATAGGTTGACTCCCCAAAATTTTGCGGCACTCTCACGATCACAATTTTGATCCGATTGTTTTCAAATTTTTACCAAAAATCGTTCTAACTTAGGTTAAGTTCGTGAACCGGCAGAATCGGGCCCATTGCTGAGTCAGCAACTCACTTTTTCTGAAAACAGTTTTTTGGTCAATGTATGGAAAATTTTGATTTCATTTCTTTTTCATATCTTTCCCTTCATTAGTACCTACAAATCATTCCACATAAACTTTTTGAAAAATCAAAAATTTTGGGAGATTTTTCATAAAACTGATTTTTTTTTCGAAAAAAAATTCATAACTTTTCCCTGAAAACATATTTACCACCGGAAAGGCTTTCAAATGAAGGCTTATTTTTTGCTCTAAATTATTTGTCTGAAAAGTTTTTTGATACGACTTATAGTTTTCGAGATACAGGGGGGTGGTCGTTCGAGAAAACCTTTATTGTTGGCAATCATCTCTATATTTCATGTCCTTAAAGTTTTAGACACCGATCGGTGAACTTACATACTGTATAATGCTTGTAACACGCATTCTTCGTCATTATCGATATACCTACTCGTATAACATTTATTGATTATTTGATTAAATTTTTTGATTATTTCAAATGTGAAAGACAGGATTGTTTTATGTTTGAAACTACTCTGAAGTAAATGTAGGAATTCAAAGTGGTGTTTTTATTTGTTCTTGTGACTTTCATTTTTAAACTCTCTAAATCCGAATTGTAAAAACGACCTTTACCCATTTGTTTATTACACGTAAAGTATTTGATATCAAATTTAGTACTTATGTTAAAATTATAAAGGTTTGCTAAACAATATATATGTTTTTTGTTAAACTAATGAATGCACTCTTTAAAAAACGAATTATAAATTTTTATTTGACTATAACCATAATTAAGTAACCCGCGGTAGCCTAGTGGTATGGGTAATGGACTGCCGAGACGAGGTCTCGGGTTCGATCCCAAGTGTTACCTACCTGGCACACACCAATGACATTTCGATACTTTTCGAAGTTATGTGTGTATTTACCGGTTTATAAGTGCCCGGTTTATGACAATAGGCTCGCCACCTATTACATTGGGACCTAAACATAAACTGGCGAAATGCGGGTGCTAGCACCTCTGCCTACCCTTTTGGGAATATAGGCGTGAGTTTATGTTATGTTAATAATAGGTCAGTTTTTTTAACATTTTTATCACTTTCACATAAAATAGGTTCTTTGTTTGTGTTCTTTAAATCAACGTATTAAGGTCGTTTCAAATTCGAAACCTCATTTATACGGTACTTATTTAGTACTCGTATAACAAATTAAAGTTTGAGAATCACAAGTTTTCTGTCGGGTAATTCCGAAATAAAAATTGCGACAACATGTGTTTCGGCTGTTCTATAGCCAAATCCAATATTTTTTCTTGATAGGCAATTCTGAATGGAAAAGGAATGTGAACCCTATACCACATGTCAATAAAACCAATTTTTGGGAGGCTTTCGCAATTACCCGAACTAGTTCGGAATTACCTTTGCATCAGGATAAAAAAAAGTTTTTTTGAATCACTTGTATTTCGAAAGCAATAAGATATTTATGAAAGTTTTTGATGTACTGTTGTAGCCTATATATTTGAGTTGAGGAAAAAACATTACTTTGTAGAATTAGTTCCACCGATTTTGACTGGTTGATTAAAATGCAGACATCATGTCAACTATCATAAAAATCATTCGGCATTACCCGAATGCACCTTACCACCGTTTCTGTAGCAAAGATCACCAAATTGTCCTTGGCCTTAAAACCTAAAGGGTAGGTAAGTACTTCCCGTTAAGATAGAATCAAGAAATTAGGCAAGAAGCAAGGTCTTAATGCTCAAGTAATGGGAATAATCCGAAAACAGTAATATGTATGCGTATACATATTACTGTTTTCTTGCCAGACAGACAAACAGAGATTTTTTTTTGTAATATGGGTATATTACAAAAAAATATCTGTTTGTCTGACTGGCAAGACCTGTTTTTCAGGAACGCGTAGAGGTCAAGTTGAAATTAATATGAAATATTCAGGTCTGTAACGTCTTGAAACTGGAAAATCCAACTTCTACCTAAACTCAATCAATAGATTATAAATGGAGCAAGAAATCCTAAACGCGATTGCAGCGCCGCGTAGCGCAGGCTTAAACTGACTGACATATTTAGTGTTTATGATAGTATTCGTCTAAATAGTTTTCAAATTACTGGTGAGACCGCATAAGTAGGTATAATTAATCATTTTTTTGCTGTCTAAATAGGTACATCATTAATCATTAGGTAGACAAGTCGAAAACCTTTCACAACAGACATAGGCCACACACACAAACAGACATACGCCACACACACACACAGACATACGCCACACACACACTTTCATACAGTCCACTAGATGTATCTACTCATACATACCATGTTAAAAATAAAGACGTTTCACAAGTGTTTAATTTCACGAACAAACGAAAAACAACCTCATTCCCCAGACATGCAGATATTCATTTTTTCATCTGAAAATTGTCATTATCGTTTCACGCTGAGTGTAGTCACATACTTGTATTTTTCTGTGTAGGTTGTACCTAAATAGGTAAGAATTTAACCTTAAATGTACCTACTGTAAACCTTTAGGGGAAATTAAAATACCTACCGGTCAATTTAATGAAAATAATACCTACGTCTATTTTCTAGGTCTCTGCTTCGAAAACTAGATGAAGCCGACGAAATTTCTGAAAAAGAAAGGGTTGCTAAGGAGACATATGACGCACAAGTAGTTTTTGACGCTATGTCCTTTGTCGAGTACCTTAGTGGCCCCGAACTTCTACGGAAAATGTTCGTGAACGATGCCGATGGGAGTATACTGCTGTCCTTCGGTGGCGAACTTATTCCTCTTTATGAACAGTAAATATATTCTGATAAATTATTACTATTGTACTTACAGTAGATAAAAGGCTAGAAAAAAATGTCTCCTTAAAATAGACTGACTAAAAGTGCAAGATTAGTGGCGCGGCGGGCGTTCTCTTCACGCGCACCTGACTGCTGTGTAGAGTTAGTTAAAAGTTAGTATTAGATACCTAAGTACCCGCGAGCGCGTGGGCCGCCGCCACCTCCTTCTGCGAGCATGTAATGCTCGCGAAGGAGATGGCGGAGCGCGCCCGGGAGAGGTTCAGAACTCTCCCGGCCCGCCGAGCCCGCAACATGCTCGCCTCGCGTCGCAGGCGACTCAGGCGCCGGAGGTCGCTTAACGACCTCCGTCCTCCATGAGCGCAGACCTGGGGGTGGCAGGTGAGGCCGCCTGTCACCCCAGCAGAAGCAGGCCGGGACGGCGGGGCGACTAGCGCCCCTCCCCCACACCGGGGCAAGACGGGAACACCGTGGTTCCCAAACCCGAGGGGGCCATCTCGAAACCGGAGATGGCCCAGGGTCAGTCGGGGTGCGAGGGATATGCTCTATGGGCAACCTTACACCACGGCGTCTGAAGACCCGAGACGGCGTGCGGTTTTAGTCGGTTCAAGCCCGACATAACCGCCCCCGCTGGCCGGCGGGGGGGTTTCCGAAGGGATTTCCGCACGAAAAAAAAAAGGTACCTAAGTAGGTACCTACACCTTCCCAACATTTCTATTATTAGTACCAAGATTCGGTCCTCTAGAAATGATCACCCGGGCGTCTATCTCAATTGCATCCAAAGCTTGCACTGTGGAGCCCGGGGTTCGTCCTCCAAATCCTCCTTTCAATAATTTGTTTTTTTCTGGAAGCGACTGCCGTCTGACCCATTAACCCTGAGAGGAAAGCCAGCACCGGAATCTCGTTCGTCAATCAGCAGTTGTGCAGGTTAGCAGGCGATGTTGAGTTATGCCCGAAAATCTTGATGGGTTTAGCCCCATATACTGGTAAACAGCTGTATTATTTGGATCAGTTCAGTTCTTCCTAATGGTGACTCCAAGAATCTGAATCAGAACCTATTAATAATTTTTAATGATTTTCAGATACGAAGAGCAGTATGTGGAAGTCATGGCACGGTTAGTGGCATTCGCGCAGGACGCTTACACCGACAGAGAGATAGAAATTAAGCTGTTCAAAGAACTCGTCGTCACCGCCTTGAATATCAGTGTACAAAAGAGTAAAGAGTAAGTAACTATAATTTTATTGGACTAGAGTCGTACTCTGGTTTCCCTTCATAACGCATAAATCTTTCGCCTTTTACTAGAGTCGTAGAGACGTAGAGTCGAACTCTGGTTTCCCTTCATAACGCATAAATCTTTCGCCTTTTACTAGAGTCGTAATAGTCACACAGCACACACAAATTTTGTTTCTATTTTATCTTAAGGTAATAATGCCTCATCATCTCGGAGCCTGTAGTCCATTGTCTTACTCCTCCACTTCACACAGCCTTCAGTATACCGGAGTCTCTGCCATTGGCACGCGGGTCACCTTAAATACGAAGTCAAATCAGCATTTCTTGAATCTTTCTCCTGCGCGGCCCGGCGAATGTGGTATGGCCAGACATTTTTTACCCAGGTATCCAGGTGGTTACTCCTAAACGTAGGCCGACTACTATTCGTAGTTGTGCCTGTCGTGAGTTTACTTTATAGAGTACCCACCTAGGTATGTAATACATAATGTCAAATTACATCTGCCAAGATACCTCAAGAATTCAGAAGCGGGTTCGCTTAAAAGCAAATCATTTTAGCCGATCCTAACGCGCAAAATACATTCTCAGCGTGGTACAGGCTTATGAGATCAAGAAGAAGCCTCTAGTCGCTCAGCTCAATGAGCAAATGGCAAAGTACAAGGCGAAGACGGCAACTCTAGAACAGGTGGAGCCAATCATTGTTGAAATCGGTGATAAATTTAACGATACTTTATATGACCTGTGGAAAAGTCTCATGACAATTGAGATGCAGCTATTTGAACAATGCGAGGTATGTTATATTAATCGTTACTCTGTAAATCAGTCAATTGTAGACCACAAAGCGTTAACTAACTTACATACATACTATTGTAACAGGAGTCTCGCGTGCAATTCTCAGTAAACATGACAGAGAAGGTAACGAAGCTTCTAGAAATATCTCGAAACTCGTTCGGTGCTTGGCGCGAACATGATGGGATATGGACGATGAGGCAGTTCGAAACGTTGTCCAAATACTTGGGAAACAAAATCATGCTTGGTGATGCATCGCCTGAATTGTACGAGGTTAATATTTTTTTTATAATTTTGGATATCAGCATAGGTAACCATAATACTTAACGCTTTTTCATTGACTTCATCCAAGCGCCAATCTCAATTGTATCAAAAACTCGCACGTTGGAGCACGGGGTTCGCTCGCCTACTCTTCTTTTTTTGACTTCTATAAATTGGATGGATAAAAATAAGAAAAAAAAACTAGTCACCGAAATGGCTAATATTCCTGTCAACTCCTCCGGTAAGCTTAATTGCTTAGGTTAGCGGGTTCACGTCGTCGTGAGCGTAAATGGCCGGGGTATCGAACCCACGACCTCTTTAATCGCAAGTCCGACGCCTGAGCCACTAGCCTCGTGGTATATCTAAATTGTGAAAAGTTGTGTCAGTACATTGGTATATCTACTTATAAATTGTAAATAAGTTGTGTCTGTACATTGGAGATATTTAAAAAAATTACTTGGGTACATGTTAAATGAACTATTCTGAACACAATTTTTTTTTATTGAAATTCTTGTCCGTTTTTTCGCGATGGACGTCAAAAGTACTGAACGGATTTTACTGTGTTTTTTTCTATTAGTCTTGTTCAAACATAAAATTTATGTTTGATTGCAATTGGTGTAGAACCAGACTTTTGACCAAAAACTATAACCGACCTCCGCGCGGGTAGAGCCGCGAGCATCAGCTAGAAAATAAAATAAAAATAAAAAATTACCTGTTAAACCCTTTTAACAAAAGGCGACATCTGGTAAACGAACTAAGCGTCACATTATGTTGTTTTGAAGGCAATGATGGATCGGGACCAAATGATGAATTTGGTGGCTCAATCATCAGATAACCACATGAGATTCATTGACGAGCGCGAAGATCTTTTGACGACACGAGCGCACCACTGGCAGCATGATCTGGTGCAGGGAACTACTGAGTAATGAATCCTTTATATCTTCTCATTTTAATACCCTATTATACTGGGTTTAAGGTTTATAATTTATAATTATAAAATTGTAAATAAGTTGTGTCTGTAAATTAGAGTAGAATTATAAAAAAAAAACTTGGGTTATGTGAAATGAATGAATGTTTCGAATTCTTGTGTTTGTCTGTTTATGTGTTTGTTCGCGATGGACGCAAAAGGTTCTGAACGGATTTAGATGCGGTTTTTTTTATTAGAAAGGTCTTCGCCAGACTTCAAATCTGCTGTATGTTTGATTGCAATATGATTGCAAAATATAAAAAAACCCGAGATATGACCAAAAAACGATAACTGACCTCCGCGCGGGCGGCGCCGCGGGCATCAGCTAGTAATTTATAATTATATATGGACAGCTCGAAATATATAATGTAGTTTCAAAGAAGCACAAACAGATATCGTCCCCTCACTTCATTTAAACGATAAGCATTCATGAGAACAGAGACGAATATTATACTTGTGTTCTACGTTTGAAGGGTAAAATGTTGACGTTGCCGCGTCTATCTATCTGTTCGCGATAAACCCAAAAACTACTGCACCGATGTGCATGCTGTTTTCACCAATGGATAGAGTGGTTCTGGAGGAAGGATTTTGTATTTAATTTGTCAATTATTTGTATCAATCAATCAATCAATTAGCCTATTGCAGTCCACAGCTGGACATAGGCCTTTCCCATTTTACGCCATAGCACCCGATCCTCCGATACATTGGCTAAAATATAATATTTGTTGGTGTCACAAAAAAAATAAGCCGCCTGGGACCTTTCCACGAAAACGCTACCTAAATCCTTTGAAATATAACAAAATGATGTATGGTGGAATTGTGTATCTTATATAGGATGTGGTGGTGAAATAGGCTCCCATGGGTAGCAGGAACGGGATCAGAATTTCACGCGGGTGAAGCCGCGGGCAACAGCTAGTGAAAGATAAAATAATAATTCATTTTCTTTCAATTTGAATGGAGGTTGGTTCTAAGAATTCGAAAAAGTTCATGTAAACTTTATTCACAGTAACGAGGTTAAGCGCAATAGAGACAGGATTCTAGAGATCAACTACTACATAGACAATCAGCGCGAAGAGTGGACAGATCTGCAGATGGCACTAAACGACGCCGTGGACCCAGAAACAGCTGCCTTATTAGGGGATGACTTCTGATAAACCAATAGGGAGGTAAAGGAACTATGCATCTGCTGAGTTTTGGTACAATCTTTCAATTCAATACAACTAAAACAATAAGATTGTTTTTGAAGTGAGTTGTAGATGATTGTTTGTGGAAAATAACAACTTTTGTGTCTCTGAAATACAAGTCTGTAAATACTGTTGCTATTTCAATTGCTTTTCTATTTAAATCTATGTACAGTCAGCGCCAAAAGCAGATATTACATAGCTTTTAAAATAAAAATCTGTCTTAAAATGATGAATGGTTAAATATCATTTCTATTATAAAATAGGTACATTCGCAAAATTTTTTTTTTTTAATCTCAAAATCTACTACTTTTGACACTGACTGTACATACGGCTAAAGAAATGGTGAGGTTGGCTTGGGTTCCGTAAGTCTTGGAGGAGCTCCCTACACCCGATCATGATTTTTTTAACCTACGATGCAAAAACGACGGGGTGTTGACGTGCCTGTCTGTCTGCGGCATCGTAGCTCCCGAATGGATGAACCGATTTTGATGCGGATTTTATGTTCGAAAGCCGATATCATACCATAGATGGTTCTTAGCTATAAATGAATTTGTGTCAGTTTTTTAATTTTTAAATGAATTATTTTAATAAAACCTTTACAATATTGTCTTTAGCGCTGCTGCTTAGAACTTGAGATTTTAATGATGATCCAGAATACAGTAAAATAAGAACAAGTGTGAAGTATAAATACAGGTTTATTTATTTAAAAATTGATAAAATATACATATATAGGTAATTTAAAAAAGTTATGTTTTAACTTATTCA
Source organism: Cybosia mesomella (assembly GCA_946251805.1). NCBI lineage: Eukaryota > Metazoa > Arthropoda > Insecta > Lepidoptera > Erebidae > Cybosia > Cybosia mesomella. The sequence goes on from OX276401.1 coordinate 23,620,209, forward strand.
TAAATTTAGTGATTTTATTATATCCACCCAGGTAATAGAGCCACTTGTATATACATTCTAATTATAATCTCTTATATTTATAAAAGTTGAAATGAAAATAGTCACCTCAATAAATGTGTAAGCATTGATTAGCTATGTTTACTTAGCTGCCTTCTGTTTCAGGCTTTGGATATACACTTCTAAAGATTTCTGGACTAACGGTACTTTGAGAAAACCTAAGAATTCTTGTGTATCTTGTGTGCGGTTCTTTTGCATCCACTCCAAGGGTGCTGCTCTAATCTTCTGTTTTGTAAGCGTTCGGGCTAGGGGCGGGATTCTGTCGAACTTCTTAATGAATTTTCTACACTTCGCTTCTGAGTCCGCCTTGTCAGTTGCTGATTCGTCGATAAGGCCTACCTGAGAAGTTTATTGTACGTGTATTTATTTGTATAAAAACAGGAGCGTGAGGTCAATACATAACAGACAAAGGGCCGGTTTCTGAATTGAGACATTAATTTGAGTCTCGTCAACGCCTTTTTACGCACAGAGCTGATTCAGAAACCAGCCAAAGGAAGTTTGACATGTAAAATTGATTTTTTTGGCGACTTCCATTGTCAATAAATGAAAAGTAGCTTACGTGTGATGAATTGTGTCATACGACGCCTTATAATTCGACTAAGGTTCTTAATTAGCCAACTTTCGGAATAATTTGGCAATGACTACACCAAGAGGTACAAGGTACCTACTTGTTTACTGCTCTTTTACTATTCTTTCTAAGCATAGTTAAGTATTTATTTTAAAGATAGGAAAGTACTCAATTTTCAATTTTAATGCAATTATACAATAATGTATTTTTTTTTTTTCGATAAATTTACATTTTATAATAATAATTAACTGCTTAAGTAAAATATTTTTATCCTTCTTCTATCGTGTATATCATTTGTCAAATTTTATTTGCCCAGTGCGCTGTCACCAATTACGTTCTCAGAGGTGCTTTTGAGTTCCTCTGGTGTACATGTATGCCAGCAGCACAAGTTAGTAGGTATGACAATAACATATAGACATAGTTTTAAAAATATTAGATTTTGAAAATTCTATTTTTCGAGCCGCCCAAAAACGTGCTTAGTAGTGGCGTCACAGCTTAGTAGCGCGTAGTGCAAATGTATGGAGTGCAAGAGAATGTAAAATTTATCTTAGTCTACATTGCATTGGCCGACTCGCCGTCCTTACAGAAGCAGGCCGTGGCGGAGGCGTGTCGTGTGCCCTACACACGCCTGCCAACTCACCGAAGCGGGATAAAACCCGACCCCACCAGGCGACGCCGCGGTGGCGGCCAAAGTCGGTAACCCTGAGGTTATCCTTTCGAGGGCTTACCTGGGGTGCCCGGCAACGGACACTTGGGAAGGACACCGTGCGGTTTTAGTCGATACACGACATAACCCCCCCCGCTGGCCGGCGGGGGGGTATCCGAAGGGATTACCGCACGTAAAAAAAAGTCTACATTGCAATTTCTTGTGTATATTTTAATTAATTAATTTAATTTTGTATTTAATAAATTAAATAATCAAAATTTATAACTTTTTAGTTTCCTTATTAAATACAAAATTATTGTATTTAATAAGGAAACTAAAAAGTTATAAATTTTGATTTAATTTGATTGTTTATATTTTGACCTATTTTAGGAACTAAAAATAATGAATAGTTTGTAATGCCATAGTTTCAGTTTATTTAGGCAATATCTTATGTTACGGTGTATATTTTTTCAGAAAAGAAATCGAAAACATTAAGCAGTATTGTTAAGAATCTGAAGACTATATCATTATCCCTATTGAGAAGTAGAGTAGACCCATATATCTTTATAAAAATTCAAAAGACACTAAAATAGAATACCTTTAGAGCTTCATCAACGGTGAACATTCTCCCAGTGGTTAGAGCGAACTCAGCCTCTCTCTGGGAAATGGTGTTTGTCATAGTGCCCATGAACCATTGTGGCGCCGCGATGCCTAGAGCTGTCTCGTTCAGTCCTATGGTGAATTTTCCGCCCACCATCACTCGGTACTCACAAGCCATGGCAAGTAGACAGCCACCAGCTGGAGCATGGCCCTGGGGGAAACAAGATTATCCGGTTAATAGCTTACGCAATAATTTTTTTTAAAGAATGTTAAGTATCTAACCGAAATTACTAGTAAAGTCAAGTATGGTCTGTAAATGCCATTAAAACGGCACTTATAAACGTCAAAAAAAAACTGGACTATTGATTAGCAAAGGACCACCACCGGTTCGGCCCAAGGTAATTCCCCCTAACCCCTCCAGCTAAGTTAAACTTTTTTTTTGTAAGCTAAACTAGTTGTGTTTGGAAAAGGTTCATGTCGGCAGTTCGAACTGTTCGACAGCCAGGATTCGAACTCGGGGCCTATCGTCGTAAGGCCGCCTACTTAAACAGTAAGCTACCGACGCGGACGCCTCTGAACAATCAATAGCAACTAATTGAACATATTTGAATAGTACGTTTGTCGTGGGTTGTTTTTATTCAGTGCTAAGAAGCAATATAGCAGATATTCGTGTAGTAACAAAAAGATAGCCAGATGGCCCTTAGTATAATGAAGTAAAGTGTAATTCTAATTCAAAATTTAGATTGAACTTCGTAAATTGACCAAATTGTTACTAAATCTGAATGCCGCCAATTATTGAACTTTGTTTTAAGTCATTTTTAATATATCTAAAAAAAGCTACTACCCTTTTGGGGTGGCGTCCGACTGCAACGTGAGGGGTTCGATTACTGATGACAGCTGATTGACCGTTCAATATTTTAGGCAGATATACGATATCGGCGTATTTTTTTAAATCTGCCTATATTATCCCTGCTCCAAAATCTGACAACAATAGGTATTCCAAGAAAAATCTGACTTTTCTATTAAAAGTGAGTATCCCTGAAGAAATTTTGTTTTCCTAATCACAAAGTCAGCTAGCCACGCACCTTTATTGCTTATAGTATCTACTATGTGCTTCCAAAAGAAATCGAACCTGGTATCCATCGTTCCCAACTCGCATACTCATGACCTCTTATAATTAATATAATAATAGGTTGTTCCCTCTTGTAAACGTGATGTGCACATCATTTGCTTATACCATTGATGTAATTTTGTTAGACTATTATAAACCTAGGCATATTACAGGTTGGGGTGCTTGGTTGGGGACCTCCACGCGGTGCACCCTGGGCAACGGAGACGGCAGCGCCTCTCTCCTAGGGCGGGAGAGACGCTGCCGCCTACGGCCAACTCCGACCGAGGGGAGGACGGCCCTGTTGAGGGCTGTTCGGAAGCTTTCCACGTGTCCCTCTGATTGGCAGATGGCACAGTGGAGAGCAAGTAAGGGGGCCATCTCGAAACCGGAGATGGCCCAGGGTCAGTCGGGGTGCGAGGGATATGCTCTATGGGTAACCTTACACCCCGGCGTCTTAAGACTCGAGACGGCGTGTGGTTTTAGTCGGTTCAAGCCCGACATAACCGCCCCCGCTGGAGACCTCCCGCTCTCCAGCGGGGGCGGTATCCGAAGGGATTTCCGTACAAAAAAAAAAAAAAAACGGCATATTACAGGTTGTTTCAAAACGCCTGGTGGTTTGCAGTAAAACGACTCACACATATAATATAGGTTTATTTATTTAATTTTTTTGATAAAATGTACACTATGTTCACCCATGTAGTTTTACCTGCGTGTAGTATCACTTGTATTTCATTTTTAATTATATCTATATTAAAAAAAAAAAAAAAAAAAAAAAAAAAAAAACCGGCCAAATGCGAGTCGGACTCTCCCATGAAGGGTCCCGTAGAACAAGCAACATAATGATGTTTTTTTCTTTTTAAAGTGAAACTTTGATTACATCGTCTCAAACTTTTTCGTGTGTGTGTTGCATGTCGCGTGACGGTCGGCCGCGGAGTAGGGATAAAGTGAAAGGCGCTCGTCATAGCAGCCAATATAGCGGCGCCTATAGTTTGCAGCAGCTGACCGTGTAGTGTATAGACTATTACTCATTTGTGCCAGTGCTCCACGCTATTTTGTTTGTTTTTGTCAGTGTTTAATGTAAATGTTGTTTGTCAGTGTTTAATATAATGTGTTTTTTAGTTAAATGTCTATAATGTGACTTTTACCGTGGTTTCATAAAACCAAACAATCATTTTTTAATTTTTATATTTGAGATGATCGAATGAAAGGTAAATTGCGGTTTACGATTTATGACGTATTAAAAAAAAACTACCTACTAGATCTCGTTCAAACCAAATTTTCGGTGGAAGTTTACATGGTAATCTACATCATATTTTTTTTTTAGTTTTATCATTCACTTATTTTAGAAGTTACAGGGAGGGGGACACCCATTTTACCACTTTGGAAGTGTCTCTCGCGCAAACTATTCAGTTTAGAAAAAATAACATTAGAAACAGCAATATCATTTTTGAAGACCTATCCATAATATACTCCCATACATATAATACAAACTTTAAAGGGTTTAACGAAAAAAAATATTGAGTTTCAGTTCTAAGTGTTTGTATCTCCCCCCAAAGTTTGTTGTTATATTTTTTCTATTTTTGTGTGAAAATCTTAATGCGGTTCACAGAATACCAAGTTTCAACAGCATAGATCTTATAGTTGCGGAAAAAGTGGCTGTAACATACGGACGGACAGACAGACAGACATGATGAATCCATAAGGGTTCCGTTTTTTGCCATTTGGCTACGGAACCCTAAAAAAAACGTGTTAGCGATGACTGCGATGAATTTCGAGACGGGTGCATCGATTTTCATGATCCTTGATTTTTTCGATTTTTCTCCGCCTATACTGTGCCTTTTTGTGGAATTGCCCCTTCTAGTTCTACCCTGTCGAGTATTTTAAAAGATGACTTAGGACTTGAAGCTTATAACAGACGTACGGCTTGCTCTAAACGCCATGATAATTTGGAGTCCCTAAAACAATCCATACGATTGGCAGTGAAGAATTTTCCCATGGAAAGAGTGCGTGCTTCTATTGATAACTGGCCTCGTTTAAAGGGCTGTATTGCAGCCAATGGAGACCACTTTGAATAAGCTTTTTATATTTTAAATTGTTTTATATTTATGTATTAAACTAATGTAAAAGTAATAAATGTTATTTGCAATAGAATTTTTTTTTCTTTGTTACAGTATTTATGACGGGACTAGGTACACTTCCAAAGATAAGTAAATCTAAAAATTCTTGTGTATCTCAAGTGCGGTTATTCTGTATCCACTTCAAGGGTGCTGCCCTAATCCTCTGTTATGTAAGAACTTGTTAATGAATTTTCTACACTTCACAATTGAGTCGGCATTATTTTAAACATACCTATTTAATTTGCGTAAAATAGGAGCTTACCACAGGTATACATTTATATTCGTTTTAAATGTTTGTTTTTTTTTTATTTGCTGTTTCCTCATAAACCAATTTAAACTTTTGTATTGAATTGAATAAGCTGTGTTATTTATCATTATGGAAGAATAGAAAAAATGAAAAATAAACTATAATAAATTACCTCTAATGCTTCATCAACGGTGTATATTCTCGAAGTGATGAAAGCGAGTTCAGTGTCTCTTTGGCTAACGTGACGACACACTGGCTCATGGACATTGGCGTCACATTGCCTAGAGCTGTCTCAAGTACTCCTACGGTGAACTTGCCACTGATCATCACTCGGTATTGACAACGCGCATAATAGACAGCTACCAGCTGGAGCGTGACCCAGGGTGCGGTAGCTTAATGCAATAATATTAATTTATAAAGTGCATTTGTTTTAAGTTGCTTTGATTCGTTGCCTCGTATTTGGCAATCTTGCTATATTCATATACTTAATAACGAAAAACGCCACCAGGTGGCTCTTAGAGCCACAACGCACTTGCGGAGCCGCGCTAATCGGATCCGTCTAAGGCTTCTTTCTCGAAGGTTTTTCTAAAAAGCTTGAACATCCTGCCCAAGGTAAATTTGTTGTTTTACAATTTCGAGTGTCGACCCTTCGACGTAAATTTATTTTTGGGCTCATTTCTAATTTTGTTAAGGAGCTTGTTGTAGGAGCGTATAAAGTTATCCTGGATTGAATCTGCTCTCAGTTTTTGATGCATTGGTTTAGGGATCAAATCTGACGTACCTAAAGGACTGAGCCGGTCGTCTGAGGCCGTTCCTCGGATTTTGCAAACTCAATAGACCTGTTAGCGCCTGGTCTATTACCAACTATCTTTTATACTTGTGTAACTCTGTGAAGTTTACTTTATGAACTGTTTACGAGGTATTACTGCTCATTACCTTTCAGGTATAGCGTGATGATTTTTAGTCTGAATTTTTACCATGTCTGAGTTCTAACGAACTGCAAAATTTCGTTTAGATCTGCCTTGTAACCTATAATAGCGTGATGATATACCGGGTTAGGGAAACGCTCCCGAAAACAAAGACGGTGGGGTGTGTGTTGGGTAACCTCCTCGAGTGTCGCTCCGATTCCGATCCCGCTGCACTCCGGGGGGAACGGAATCGGAGCGGCCGGTACACCCTGGGCGGCGGTCAATGGCTTCCCCCCTTCACCCCTTCATAGGGTTGGCATTGATCGTCGGCCAATACCCAACGTGGCGGGAACACATCGCTCTCCGTACTCCTCTGCTTTCAGAGGAGACAGGATGAGCGATGCTGTTAGTGGTGAGATGGCCCAGGGTCAGCCGGGGTGCGAGGGATATGCTCTATGGGTAACCTTACACCCCGGCGTCTGAAAACCCGAGACGGCGTGCGGTTTTAGTCGGTGCAAGCCCGACATAACCGCCCCCGCTGGCCGGCGGGAGGGTATCCGAAGGGATTTCCGCACGATAAAAAAAAAAAAAAAAGGTACTGAAGATAAAAAAAACGGCTTTGTTCGACCGGTGCTTTTTTTGATCATTTTCTTTTTTTATTATCATTATTCATGCTCCATCGTGTTAGTGCAGGTAACTGAAACGTAATTTCATAAAAAATGCAATTCATTTGAATGCCGCAATGAATATCGGTTTGGTATCAGCGTGCGTGTCAGCGTTTTCAAGTGATGATCGGACATCGATAATAAAGACAGATTTATTACATGGAAGAAGAAATACAATGACTAAGGTAGATAGATAGATTAACGGAGTTGATTATTTGCTTGATTTGACTTTTATTATTATTTTATTTTCTAATAATTGTTTTAATTATTTGATTTAAGTATATCATTTGTTAATTAATTAACATAATACTAATTCTTTGAAATTCAACTGTAATAAATAGATGTTTTGTAACTACATGCATCCTGAAATATAAACACTCCATAATGTAATAGTAGAATGAACAGGGACACAAAAAATTTAAGACCATCCTTCAATCCATCCATCATGTAAATAAATTCATTTGATTCAAACACGTTTCATACTAATATTGCTTCTATATCACAATATTGGATAGCAATACTTATTGACTGTCTAATCCTTGCCAAAAACACCACACATATATTTTTATTTACTCACCTACTTCTCACCCAAATTTCAGCATGAAAATCATAAAGAACACTAGTAAAATTGTACACAATTATTGAAACTATAATTAAAAGGTACCAAAATACTTCAAAAGTCATCACCATCATCATAACAGCATTAGACCAGGTTGCATTGTAAGCTTGTACTTTGGAGCTTGGGGTCCACTCTCCCGTAATTTACTCACATAATTCAATGAAATTTTTAAGCAATTGATATGCTGACATTTCCTATAGATTTTTATCGGTTCACAAATGATTGAAAAGTCATTCATAGTTTCCGTAGCTTCTAAGAATTACTGTAGATGGCTCTAGTGTCACCTTGAGACGCATATAATATATTGGATAATTTCGAATATTTGGGACGTGTCTAGGTAGCTCAGTTGGTCAGAGCGTTCCCCTGTAAGGGACTTGTCGCGGGTTCAAGTTCCATCCTAGATGTTCTCTTTTTGCAATCTAAACTTACTCACATAACTTAACATAATAAAAGAAAAAAGACATACATTGATTGCAGCAGCTGTGATGAAGTTGGAGCCAAATAATTTGATCCACACCTCTTGTAGAGTAGACCAAAATGTTTCGGCTCGCTTCATGTCAGGTTTATACATCTCCATGATGTCCAGACCGGCAGAGAACACAGTAGGGGAAGACTGAAAATTATAGATTAATAGGTATCTAGGATTATCTAGAATTACGCGGTAGCCTAGTGGTATGGGTAATGGACTGCTGAGACGAGGTCTCGGGTTCGATCCCAGGTTTTACCATGGCATACACCAATGACTTTTCGAAGTTATGTGTGTATTTATCGCAGGTTTATAAGTGCCCAGTTAATGGCAATAGGCTCGCCACCTATTACATTGGGACCTAAACATAAAACTGGCGAAATGTGGGTGCTAGCACCTCTGCCTACCCCTTCGGGGATATAGGCGTGAGTTTATGAGTTTATGTAGGTATCTAGGAGAGCCAAACAAATTGTACAATCTGCTTTTCTTCATCTGAGAGACAAAACTGGTTGCATCCAAAGTTTACACTAAATTCCTACTTTTGGTTCAAAATTACCTCCCAGTGTGATATTGTCCTAGCTGCATTAAATACAATTTCTTAAGCCGTAGTCCTGTTTTGAGTATATAATAATGGTCATGATGTACTGAGAAGATAAACATTTATCTGCATTATATTATTGATGTCTTTATTACTGAAGTAACATCTCAATGCATTATACTGTCAACATAGCCTCATGGTTCGAAAACAATTGTAGTTGGTTATCATTAACCAACTACAATTGTTTTCGAACTTTCAACTCATTTTATTATATTGCATTTTTCATGTTTTTTCATATAACTATAAGCACATAGCTTCTGAGTACTTGTCCCCAGAAGAGCTGCCCCTATTCTTATTACACTTTTATTCCTGTGATTTCACTAGATACTTACAGATGTTAAAATCGCAGCTTTGCATTTGTTTTTGGATACTTCATCTAAAGCTTTGTTCAAATCTTGTAACAGTTCTAGATTTAAGCTGTTGACTGGTGGTCTCTGCATTGTTATAGTTGCTATACCCTCATTGTCTACTTCGAAGCCAGCCAGAGGCCCTGAGCTCGCCATGGTTCTGAAACCAGGCATTACTCTTCTGGCATTGGCAACAATCTGCCTTAGAGGAAACATTCTGTAAAAATAGATAATCACATATGTAGATACATTAAATATTTAAATGAATAGGTAGAAACACAAGAAAACTATTTTCATTTTATTTATGAACATAAAATGCTGCAAAATCAAATTTCAGCTGATTACTTTTTCCTTTTATCAAATTATAATAAAGTTACAAAAATAAAAAAATAATATCTAAAGCAGAATAACAGGTACTATAATAATAAACCTTTCAGTTCAGTTTAGATTCTAACAGGCATAGCATTTAATTATCTAACAGGTACATACTTCTTTTGTTTTCAAAATTAAATTGATTAAATTAACGCTGATACCGGTAGTAGGTAATGTTACCGAACTTTGGACCTTCGACTAAAGTTGAAAAGTTGACTGACTCTGACACTCTGACCTTTTTGTTCCAACTTTGTTTTTCAATTTTTTTCGAGCAGTGTTTCCATAGGTTAATTAAAATATTATTATTATCTTTATGAATCAATATTGATTATTAAAGAATATTAATCAGACATACTGACAACAGTTTTGACAATTAAAAATACAGTAAATTTTTAACTTTGCTCCTTTGCTCACTTTCCGTGCTGGAGAGGTGACTCAGGTGACAATAACTATTAATTGTTTTTGTATTGATCCAACTAAAAAAAAAACTTGGAACACAAGTTTCTGGACCACGGCCAAACAGCCCGGAAGCTGTATATTCTACAAGAATAATACTGTTTGTAATTAAATAAATAAATAAGTAAACAATTTTACTCGTTTCTATTTTAATTCCAGTGACCTGCTTAATATTTTAGATAATAAAATGTTTAATTCTGGCCTTTCTCAATCAATTTTATGAATATATATGCAGTTACGCAGTTATTTGCAGAGGTTATCAGCCTAGTTCGGTCTCGTCTGAGCTACGTTGCTATGTGTTTAAATCGGAAATGTTCGGTCCGGTTTGTTTATATCTTGTGTATGCCATGGAAGTAATAAGTACTAGTTGTACGTAGTACTTATTACTTCCATGCATTATGCATTATCATGACATGAATGATGGATGAATGATAAATGAAACACTTTTAGACAAAAGGCCTAGTCCCACATTATATCTGAACAGCTGAAAGACTATTCTCTATGCCAGGAGCTTTAAAAAAATGGCCCATTGCTGAATTTGCTGAAATGCCAAAATCATCATAGCAATAATTTGGCAATAATTGTCAGTTAGATTGATTTGATTTTTCCTAGAAATAATTTAAAAACATATAAAGAGTTTCCCTCATTATGTAGGTGGATATTAAATTTATGTTTATAATTAGTTATCGGGAAAAAAAATGTCGTTAGAACAAACTGCTTGTGACGGTTGGTAAAGTATTCATATTTTATTGACTTTATAATTTTGTAATTTTATTAAACTTAAAAAAAGTCCTTTTCGTTTTTTAACATCTCACAACTTATAGATTTCATCATAATTTCAGATCTGAAGGCTTTCGAGCGTCGGTTGACTGAAGTAATAGGATGTTTACAACCTGCCACTATGAGATGGAGAAGTATGTGATTACAATTTATTTCAATATGTACTGTTTGTTTATGCTTTTTACCCTCCTTACAACGATTCCAGAAAATGAAATCCTAATTATTTATGCAAGTATCAATAAAAATGTTACATCTTAGACCAGAAAAATGCTCGGAATGGGGGCTAGAAGCATAAAATAAGTATATGCTTCAAGACTTCATTCCGAGCTACTAGCTCATCCTATCAAGCTTATGAACAAGGTGGTGTTTGATGGCTGCTGCAACCTCTTGACTGCAAGTCCAACACCTTTGCAAGTAACCACAAAAACCATTTTTAACTCTCACCATATAAATTTATTTTCATTGGTTGTTGTGGAATGCACTTGTGATCTTCATCATCATCTGAGTACCAATCCTGATTACTTAAAACGCCTTCACTGCGGAATCTGAGGTTTGCTCTATTGATGTAAATTTGGTTTATTTTGACTTTTACGAGAGTGACTGCCAGCTGACCCATCAACCTTGACAGGAAAACTTGTGCCAGAGCCATGTCTGACAATCAACAGATGTAGGGCTTGCAGGTGAGGTTGGCTTAGGCTCTAAAGATCTTGCAATGCCCTTAACAGTTCCCAATAATCAACAGATTTAAATGCCCACAGAAATTCTTGTATACTGTATATTTGCAAATTTTTAGAACAAAGAGTGCAAGCTATATACATACATAGAAGGTATTATAGGAATATGAGATTTTTGTAATGCAATATTATGTTGCAGTTGTGTTGACAATTGTGTCAGTGTGCACGGCTATTGCTGCATACCACTGGCTGATGGATCCACTTACTCCGGTTGTTTCTCTGATGCAGTCCCTTTGGAATCACCCTTTCTTTGCTTTCATTTCTACTTTTCTCGGTGAGTATTTGAGTTTAAATTGGTTCAGATAAACATGATATTTTTTTAATAGTAACACTTGTAATGACTGCAAAATTGAGGGCAGGAGGGGCAGGAGAGGCTGAAGAAAACGAAACAATTGAATTTCATCAAGAGCCTCTTCCCTAAAAAACAAAGAATTTTCTTAAATACTTACATTTTTACCCAGAAGCAATTATATAAACAGGAGCTGAAATAACAAGAGTGTTATTATTTCTAGTGTTACTCTTCATGGTGGGCGTTCATAGAAAGGTTGTAGCGCCCAGCATCATTACGGCGCGGACGCGCTCCGTGCTAAATGACTTCAACATGTCTTGTGATGATACAGGCAAGTTGATCCTCAAGCCAAGACCAGCCAACACTTAGCGGCTATGTAAATATTATCTTTAATCTAAGAATAAATTGTTTTGATTGTTTGAATGGCTTTCATTTAATAAAACTACAGGTTACAAGAATCTATCCAAGTTTATTTATTACTTATAACTTTGGTGTGTTTATTATATACAATAAATAAATGAAAACTAAGAAAAATAAGTCTATTATACAACACCACCTTAAACAATAACAATAAAGTTGCAGTTCAAATAATTATACAACGATTTTCATAACTAGTAGGTACATATTACTTTTTTACTACGAGAATTTACTAAAGTATTGACTAAATTGTAACAAAATCAGTGCAGCCATAAATTTTGAAGTAGGTAACTATAAGAGTAAAGTGTCCATAGAGTACAGCTTTTCATATCTTTCATAGCAATCAATTACTTTCTACAATCATAAGCAATCAATACCTTTATTTCGCCTAAATAGATACTACTAACCAATAATCTTATATTCAAATGAAGGAGATACTGTTAATACTATTAATACTTTCGCGATGTCAAAAATGTACCCATGTTGTATGACAAGTCATACTTTGTTCTCGTTTGCACTCACTAATTAGTGCACTTCCTCTTTTACTCGTACTTGCGGTAAGGAAGGCGAATTAGCCTAGCTTTGAGTGTCAATTTTTAAGGGCCAGTGCCGTATCTACTTCTTTTTAATATAAGATCATTGCTACTAACGGCTGCAAAACGCTTAGATTCAACGTGGAGTAATTGGAAATTTAGAAAGTAAATTACAAGAATTTATAAAAAAATATTGTATCAAATTTACTTAAATCGGGCAGTGTCTATTACGGCACGATATTTATAATTCAAACATTCAATTCCTCACAATAAATGAAATTCATGGTGCACACTAAGACAATTCTCGCAAGCAACAGCCGCAATTACAAGACAAATCTCAACAATACTATATAATTAATAACTATATTGTGCGGACTGTGCATGTATTGTACCTAATTATCCTAATTGTAATAAGATTATTTAATACTAACATACTATACACAGAAGACAAGTGTTTGTGCCTAGTGGATTACTGACAGCTATATTTTATGTATAGATATGAAGAGCGAAAATGCTTTAACAAAAACGAGTTTATTTTGAAACAAAATATAGTTATTCATTACCATAACACTAAGATTGAAAGTGATGTAAGGTGCTTACATAAAAGTATGAATCAATCCTGTTCATACCAAAAGTTAATCAGTATACCTCTGTATTAATTGTTATGTTGTCCCACGAATTCATTGAAATACTAACTTCAATCTCATCGTATAAACTGAGATCCTATTTACGAAGTAGGATGAAATCAACATTTGAGTTTGTTTTTGAGCGTAATCAGCGGCTTTAAATATAATTAAAAAATATAGCATCTCATACTTCTGAACCATTGAACTCCTCCCAGACGGAAATGGAAGTAATTGATTATTGTATATTCCTATAAAGGTGTAAATAAACCGTACGTCCTTAATCGTTATACTTACATTTGAGTTTATTTACTTACATACATAATTAGTGAAACATATACCTATAAATTCAGTTTAAAATTATTATGTTAGTTAACATCAAGGCAGTGGTACATGAATAAATTCAACATTATTAACACGATATACTTAACAATTTATAATAATTTTAGAAAAGGCATTGAAATTAGACATAATGGTCACTCTAGGTACGCCTTTTCTTATTCAATAAGGCATTCATTTCATGAGTTTTCAGATTTCTTAACTAGGAGCTGGGAACTGTGTGAAAAGAAAATGCAATGAAATATTCGTAAGTGTTCATTATCTCAGTCTTAAAAAACGCAAATGAAAATGTACATTGGAATAACTTTTAATTAATGTTTTTAAAAATCTTTGGAACCAATTACCTACACCCGGCCTCGAAGGGGGAACGAGCGGAGTAATAAAATTTGACCTATAATTTATAATTTACAATAACTATTAATACCATACAACACTGGGTTGATTTTATGAGTAAGCAATATCATTATATCCTTTACAGTGAAGTATTTTTGGATGCAAATAAGTAATAACTTCAAGCACGATAAATACCTTATTACCCATATATAGTCTTCAACGTTACAAAAGGATTGTAAAGGATATAAATATTTTACTATCATAAAAACTATAACAATTCATACTCTTGAATAAATTGCACAATAAATCATGTGGTTACCAATTATATGATCCAAGGCAGTTTTATATAGTAGAATATAATGTAAATAATACTTTTTTTTAGGTTAGGTTACACATTAGAGGTGTCTAAGCCTTCTTATGATAGTCATAAAATCTATCGTTAAGATTGCGACTGACAGCTAATTTGTAGTGTCGAGCGGACCTAATGAAACCTTGCACGAATGTGGGAGTGTAGGGATACATTCTCTATGTTATTACATATTAACATTTTGCTTTTAAAGCTTGCTTCATAACATTAGCTAAAAAGAAATACATATATTTTTTTCCTCTTAAACAATACAGACTGTCATCTTTTTTATTTCAATTCTTTAACAATAATAGGTAAAGTTTTAATCGTACATTCAGTTCACCCGCAGGAATCAAAATTTAAACAATAGGTACATTCTTAGGCGACACATAATATTCTCTCATCCAATCGACACAAGGATACTATTATAAAAATTGATATTTCTTGTATTTTTAACAACAGGTTCGTCATATCTTTTACTATATAAGTACATCCTTATCAATATAATCGGCATTTCAAACATTTCCTATTCTATAGTAGATTTGTTCATACGTGGTCCATGAAATGCCGATAGGTTCTCGAATTTCGTGCTCGATGAGAGACAGGTGGTATGGGTACTACAATAGTCTAGTATCGCTAAGGAGCAAAGTAAAGACGTGTACGAGATATCCCCACAGATAATTATTGTCGCATCATTCCCCACAACAACATGCAAGGCTCGAGTGCTGTCCTCACGCCGCCAACAGAGTCCTGATATTTTTTGGTGTCGACTGATGATTTAAATGTTTCGTCGTATATCTGAGTGCGTTGAGGAGAGGTTCTGCTTTTGTTGGAGGCTGTTGTTGAAGGAACTTCACGCATCCCTTGACGTCAACGGATGATGAGCGGCAGAAGGCACCAGAAGGATGGACCCAGTCGTAAAGTATGATCAGTCCGACCATCACACGTAAGACTAGAAGCGATGTCTCCTCGCGGCTGAATTGAGCGACGAGTTTTCTGAAAATAGGATATTCATGTATGTAGTTATAGAATAATCAATTGCTAGGCATTTAACATAGCTATGCCAGGTGGGATGACCTATGTCCAGCAGTGGACTAAGAGAGGTTGATGATGATGATGATGTAAATTACTACAAACTAAAAAAAGATAAGTGTAGCGAATAAGGAACACTGCGTGTTCTATTTTTATAAAGGAAGCAGCAGCATCTTGTAACATATACGCTGTTTTATAGTAAATAAATAAGTTTGTTTCGGGTCACATGTGTTATGTTCGTAGAATTTACGAGGTAATAAATCTATGTTATGTAGGACTGCTTGAATCGCGCGTGGATTGAGGTCGCGCCCACTTCGCCCACGCTGGAGCCATGACTCCCATACGCAGTGCGGTCCATGCACCCAGGTAAATATGTGGGCTAAACTGTACTTTGACGAGTGTTATTTGAAGCTGTATAAACTTGGTATTCGCTACCGCTGTGGGTCGAGGTATATACCGCGCGGAATCGTTGGTGCATAGGTAGTGTCCAGTTGGGGTGCGACTGGTTGGATCACCTCCAAGTTTGGTGCACCCTGGGCAACGTGGGCGATGACGCACCATTGATTGCTCCTCTGGAGTAGCTGGCGTCAACGTCAACGGCCAAGAGTCTGACCAACCGGCCCTTTTCAGGGCCAGCTGACCCCATTGCACGAGGGGATCTGGGTATGGCGGGCCTGCAAGGCCCGCGGGGGGGGGGGGGGGGTGGTCGCTCCAGGTACCCCTCTGCTGTTATCAGAGGGGACACTGCGAATGGCCCAGGGTCAGTCGGAGTGCGAGGGATATGCTCTATGGGTAACCTTACACCCCGGCGCGCGTCTGTAGACCCGAGACGGCGTGCGGTTTTAGTCGGTTCAAGCCCGACATAACCACCCCCGCTGCCCGGCGGGGGTATCCGAAGGGATTTCCGCACAAAAAAATAAAATAAAAAAAAAAGGTAGTGTACAGTAGTATTACCGCATACCCACTTGGTTTTCTCTACCGCAGACAGTAGCGAATATAGCTCAGGTTTGAAAACACAGTTCAGGTTTGTTAATAGCTTTTTTGAGGTGCGTCAGGTAAATTTTAAGAACTTATATAACAATAATCTTGACCATGCCTCTCTTCCTCCGATCTACTATAACAATATTGTGATACCTTATACTACGGTCGTCAAAAATCTAGGGATTTATATTGATTGCAATCTGTCGTGGACTAGTCATGTCACCGAGGTCAGCAGAAAGGTTTTTGGTACGCACTACTCTCTTAAGCGTCTTCAGAATTTTCTTCCTCTTAAGACCAGAATCTGTCTTGCTCAATCTCTTCTCCTTCCTCTTTTAGACTATGCTGATGTCACCTTTCTCGACGCAACCGAAGAACTCTGGAACAAGCTGGAGCGGTTGCAAAACTTATGTATCCGGTTCATATTTGGTCTACGAAAGTACGATCACGTTTCGGAGTTCCGAAAGCAACTGAAATGGTTACCAATTCGGCGGCGTCGGGATGTTCATATTCTTTCCCTACTCTTTTCCATTCTTCATAATCCTCACTCTCCTATATATCTTCGTGAGCGTTTTGAATTTCTTGTCCCCAGGGGAAAACCCTGTCGCACTTTATCTTCTCTACTGCTTCGAACTCCCCCTCACAGTTCTTCTTACTATCACAATTCCTTTACAGTTTCTGCTGTGAGGCTATGGAATTCTCTTCCTCGTTCCATACGCGCCAGCCCTTCTCTAAATATTTAAAAAAAACAAACGAGAGACTACTTTCTCTCTGAACAATAACAGACATAATATGTAGCTATATGTATCTATGTCTTTGTATGTATGCTTATGTGTTTATATATACGTTTATATATTCTTATGTGTATTTTATGTATGTGTATGTAGGTTTATGATGGTAATATACTATGCATGTATTAGTAATGCCTTTTGTCAGGAGTATACATTTAGTATATCTCCTCATATTAATAAATGTACACAAGACTTAACCTCTCATTGGACTCCAATTCCTCTGTGCACTCCCGGGTTTGCTGGAAGAGAACTTAACCTTGAGTTAAGCTCGCCTTTGTACATATTATCTCTCTTATTTGTTTAAATGCCATGTAAGTGTATAATAAAGAATAAAATAAAATAAATAAATAAAATAAACTTATAAGTAGGTATATACGAGAAGAGTTAGCCAATGGTTTGATGTGCGTCAAGGCAGACAGCAGACTTTACTAATCATCTGGCGATATATACCCCATTTATTTATTCAGTCTAGGAATTCAAACTGACCGTTCGTTCGTAGCTCAGTTGGAAATATAAACACATTAATAAGCAAATATCTCGTTGAATTCTGTAATATTACCTACAGCTGATTAATTTTCTCGGCAGAAATAAATTATGCAGTTTATTAAGGACCCGACGGGAGAGAGTTATGACTTTAATGACAAGTTTATGTGAATTTAGATTGGCACTGTTTTCTTTGTAATGAAACTCGAACTGATGGACTAAGTGAGGAACAGCGTGATAAGAGAACGTGGTATGGTTGAGAATGTAGGAACCAAAACAAATATTTTTCAAGACCTATCTAACAACTCACTCAGTCACACACCAATGTGCTCTGAAGATGTGACCTTAAGAAGAAATGAGGGGCGGCGTTTCCTCTACACAAATGTGATCCCCTTTTTGCTCCCTGGAATTATGAAACAACATATTTGGCATCGTTCTTTAAGTTGGATTATTCAACTTGGATTTAATCACATTTCGCTCCTTGGGTCTATACCCAAGGGACGACAAGGCGACTATGAAATTACTACTCTTCATCCAACGGTAAACATACAGGGTATGAAATAGTGCCCGACTGGCGGTAATAGACTCATCTAATATCACGAGTAGCCGAAAATAGTTAGTGAAACGTGGATGGGAATGAACTCCTGCCCAAACCTTCGGGCAAACATAGACTAGTATGTATATTGTATAGTTATATACAGATATTCTAAAACACTTCCTGCATTTTATCTGTACAATGAATTCCATCCATTCAATACAGTCATTGAAGTATTAATCCTGAACTATTATACGATTAGATTATGAAGCGTTCGACGTCGAGCATACCACGTCGATCGAATACTTCGTTGTGCTACGAAAACGGAGACAACATTTCAATGGAAGCGAGGTGGACGATATCATGCTTGTATGATGTGCCAGTAATATCACCTAATGATAAATTCAGGGAGGAAACTGTTATCTCTTCACTAATTAAAATTGCTTTTCCTGTCGAATAGCAAAGTTTATTGAATAATCTTTGAATTCCCATTATGCTAACTTATGTAGGGTTTTGAAAATTTATCTCACAGAGCCTGTCAGTGGCGATTTAATGACGGAAACGAAGGACTTACTTTGATAGGAATAGCTTTGCGGTTGCGCCGCAATGCCGCAATCACTTCAGTTTATAGAGAAGAAAATAATCCGGCCGACGACGGTTACAGTGACGTTTAAGAAAAGCCAAATCGCATATAACTAATAAATAAAAAAATAAAAACAGTCTAAGAAGAATCTGACTTAACAAAATTATATTTATTTGCACCTAGCAGTTATCAATTGCTTAAAATTTTTAAGAGGTAAACGGACAGGAGCAGTTTGGATTAAAGTTTTAAAAAGAAAGTCAGTCAACAATGTTTGGGTGAAAATACAATCGTTGATCCGTAGGAGAATACCGTTCCAAAAGAAACGCGTAGGAGCTATTATGGCCAACATTCCCTGAGATAGGTACGGTACAGTCACCTTCAGAAGTTGCTGAACACGAACAACCTGGAAGCGAGAGCCCTGGCGTCATTGTACCAAAGGAGGCGCTGGAGCGGGGTCATAGGCCGGAGCGCCGAGAAATTAGGGCTCAGCGGTCCCAGCTCCGCCGGGAACTCATGGAGACATGGAGGGTGCGACTTGAGCAACCAAGGTGGGGGGAATCCACAATTTCGGCGGTGAGGCCGATCATGAAGGAGTGGTTGGAGAGGCATCACGGTGACGTCTCCTACCGGATGTGCCAGATATTT
Source organism: Cybosia mesomella (assembly GCA_946251805.1). Lineage (NCBI taxonomy): Eukaryota > Metazoa > Arthropoda > Insecta > Lepidoptera > Erebidae > Cybosia > Cybosia mesomella. The sequence goes on from OX276401.1 coordinate 23,639,427, forward strand.
ACCGGACACGGGTGCTTCGGTAAGTATCCATGGCGCATCCACCGGGAGACAACGCCGCAGTGCCAGCACTGCGAGGATCCTGGCGAAGACACGGCGCTCCACACGTTGGTGGAGTGCCCTGCATTGGCGAGTCAACGCTGGGATCTCGTTGCGGTCCTGGGCGTGGACGTTCTCTCGTTGGAGACCATGGTGAGGGCCGTGGTCTCCGACGGGAGCAAGTGGCACGCCGCCGCCTCTTTCTGCGAGCAGGTAATACGCGCGAAAGAGACGGCGGAGAGGGAGCGGGAGAGAACCCTGCCCCCCGAGTTCCGCAGTCTGCTGCGAGGACGCCGCAGACTCGTCTACGCTTGGGACTACCGACCTCCATGATCGGGGCCTGAGGACGGCAGTTGGCCGTGGCGGAGGCGTGTCGTGTGTGTCCTACACACGCCTGCCTACTCACCGACGTGGGATAAAGCCCGACCCCACCAGGCGAGGCCGCGCTGGCGGTCAAGGTCCGCCGGTAGCCCTGGGGTTATCCTTTCGAGGGCTTACCCGGGGTGCCCGGCAATGGACACCGTGCGGTTTTAGTTGGTTCATGCCCGACATAGCCACCCCCGCTGGCCGGCGGAGGGGTATCCGAAGGGATTTCCGCACGTATAAAAAAAAATGCTTTTTATTTTAGAAAAAAGATATTTCTGATCTATACCTACGCATCTAAACTGCCATAATCCTAAATTACTTACTTGCTTACTTTTGCTTTTTTTTTTTGCTACTTATGCTTCAATATGTACACACATATTATCAATCATTAATTAAATAATAAAATCTAGTGGGGCGGAAATCACACAGTGATTGTCAAACTTCGGGCCAAACTTAGATATTTTTTTAGGGACAATTTGTATGATACAATGGTACGGTACCCGAAACCTTGAACGTACAAATTCCCAAAATCTAATCAGTTCTTCCCATTAACCAAACAAGATGATTGGCGAAAAAATTTTTTTAATCGGATAAGTGGTTCTTGAGTTATTGCGTAAACAGACATCCAGACATCCAGACATCCAGACCAACAGACAGACCGACACAACATTTTTTTTTGCTTAATTAGACTTAGAAACATGTGAAACGTCGGGGCGGGGTGGATCCGATCTGCTATAAGTGCGTCTGGTCGGAGACACCCTATTCTCGGCACCTAGTCCGGTGCAGAGTCTGGCGTAGGCCTTGGGGGAGAGCGCAAGTCGTGAGGATCCTCAGGGCAAGGTTAGAGAGTTATCCTTCTCGAGGTTGCCGCCTGTTATTGGTCTGATTCCCTAAGAAACAGACGTAACAAAAACCTCTAACCGGGCCACCTCCCACCCCTCCCATATCCCATCCTCATCCCAGCCCGCGCCTGTGCATCGGACGTGACGCGAGAGAGCTCGTAGGGCGTCCGCGGCACAGGGGCGCGGCATCCCTCCCCACCCATCCCATCCCCAACCCAAACCCAAAACCGGCAATCCCGGAAACGTCAAAAATGAGCGCAAATGATAAGATTAAACTACCCCGGCAATGCCGGAGAATCCCTCCCTGCATCACCTAGTGATGCAGGCAGCCCCTCGTATTCTGGGGGGGGGGCACATTAGCGCACACCCAATCCCAAGAAAGCAAAGCCAAGATCCCCAGCCGACTTGAAAGATCCATTTCGGAATCTCTCGGAGACGGCCTCACTAGCATGAGTATCGGGGAAACAAGTTCCAAGCAGGCTGACGGCGCGTGGATCACCAAATCCAAAAAGAGGAGGGATAGAACGCGCCGGCAGCAAGAGAGGACCAGCCAAACCAAATCCGGTGCGTCAACCAGCAGGGAGACGGCCACACCGAGAGGAGAGGTAACCAGGTCAAGAGCCACTAAGATGAAAAGGCAGGGCACAGACCCTGAGGAGCGAACGCAGCAGCGTCCACCGAAGCGTCCGAAGCCACAACCCACCCCACGTAACGAGGGACCACGATCGATTATCATCCACCGGGGAGATGGCGTGGCGATGGACGATGCTACGGCCGCTGAAATTAGAATTAGACTAGTTGATAAGATTGAGGAAGCTGCTCTAGACGGGGTAAGCGGCAAGAGCCTCTCATTCGCGGCATCGGGACTGGTAGCCGAGGGATACTTCCTCGTGAGCCCGAACACCGACGAGGCGATGACTTGGCTGCTTGGCTGCGACTTCGGTGACTGGAACGGCGTCCCATTAAAGCCTAGAAAGCTGGATATCCATAGGCTATCCATCTGGCTCCCTGGCAGCACTGGAGGTCGACGCATTGACCCGCTGGAACTCATCAGGATCCAGAACAACTACAGGGAGGAACTGAAGCTGTCGGAGTGGACTCTCATCCGCAAGGAGATACTGCCACTGGGAGTACGACTTGTGGTGGGAGTCCCTGAAGAAACAGCAAAAGCCCACGTGTGGCTTAACTACCAAGCCACACAGGTGTATGCCCGGGTCCTGGGAAAAGGACCAACCCAAGTTCCTGACAAGTGCACATGCCCATGCCCAGTCCATCCCACCAACCCTCACACAAAGGCACAGGGAGAAGAACCTGTAGAACGCGGCAGTAACGCTCAGTCCGCAACCCCGCAGAGGGGAGCCACTGACGAAGGCAGACCGTACCTACAGCGCTCGATCCCAAACAGCACACAACAGGCGCCAGACACACACAGCTCTGGGCCTGAAGGAGGGGAAAATGGAGCGCGGACGAAAGCCCCAAAGGGGGTGACGACCGCAAACCAAACTCCCCACCAACAGACACGCCCAGAGCAAAACATGACACATCCCCTCCCTACGACACGGAGCGATCGGACTCCCCCACCAAGCGTTGCATTACTGCAACCGGCTTGGCTGGGCAAGAGTCCACCGACGTGACGAAGCAAAGGGAGGGAGCACTAACGCTCACAGACACACAAACACAATAACACCATACATGTACAGACACAAGAACACACCACAAACACACACACAATAAATAAGAATAGTTCAAGTAAATCTACACCACTGCCGCGATGCTATGATCGAGTTTTGCAGACACGTGGTGGATGAGAAAATAGACATTGCTCTACTGCAAGAGCCATACGTCGCAAAAGGACGTGTGTCAGGGCTCAGCTCCCTGGGAGGAGAAATCATCTACCACGAAATGGGTGAGTCAACTCCTAGAGCATGCATATATGCCAGCAGTAGGGTAAGATCTCTAGGTATAATAAAGGCAGATTGTTACAGTGACCTTGCTAGTGCCACAGCGACAATACATACGAACACAGGCAACAAAGAGAGGGTGCTTTTAGTCTCCGCATATCTACCCAGTGAGGCAGACTTCAAACCACCATCACAAGAAATGGAAGACATAATAAGTAAATACCAAGGTAAGAACATTCCGATTATTCTAGGTTGTGATGCCAATGCCCACCATGTGGTATGGGGCAGCACAGACTGCAATACTAAAGGTGACTTACTATTAGATTTTATAAGCGCAACAGGTTTCGACATAATAAACGAAGGCAACACGCCAACGTTCGTTACCAAAACCAGAAGAGAAGTACTGGATATCACAATCGCCACAGACAGGATAAGCCGGTACATAACAGACTGGAAAGTAGACGAAAGCGACTCGAAATCGGACCACAGACGAATAACTTTTAGTCTGGGAACCAAAATTGAGAAAACCTTAGTTAGGAATGCGAGGAAAACTGACTGGACTACATATGAACTTCACATAAAAAAGTGGAGCCCAGGCAACCAAACCTCGATAAAAGACAGCAGAGAGATAGAAAAAGAGGCCAACAGACTAGATGAAGCTCTAAGAGAAGCATACCATAAGGCATGCCCACTCAAAGAGATCAAATCAGGTAAAGGACAGCCCTGGTGGACAAGGGCACTAGAGAAGAAAAGAAAAATGACCAGACGAGCTCTCAGAAAGGCCCAAAAAAAGGGCGATGAGGAAAGCTGGCTCATATACAAGAGAGAAAGAAACATATTTACGAAAGAATGCAGAAGGGAGAACAGAAACAGCTGGAAAGCTTTCTGCGAAGGCGTAGAGAAATACCCCGACGCAGCGCGTCTAGTAAAAATGTTCTCAAAAACCAATACCTGCAAACTAGGAAGTATCAAGAACGGAGACGAACTAATAACCGACCCGGAAAAGATCTTAGAAGTGATGCTGGAAACACATTTTCCAGAATGTGAAGAACACACAGGTGATGAAACGCCAGCTGATACGAATCCCACAGTGGAGACGATGGAAAAGGCACTAATCACAAAAGAGCACATAATGTGGAGTGTCCGGTCATTCCAGCCCTATAAAGCCGCTGGACCGGACGAGATCTTCCCAAAAATGCTGCAAATAGCCATCAAGTACATAAGTGACGATCTTCTGGCTCTATACAATAGCAGCATCAGAATGAAATACATCCCAAAGAGCAGAGAAGTAAGAGCGGTCTTCATACCTAAACCTGGAAAGGCTACGTACCAAGAGGCAAAAGCCTTCAGATGTATCAGTCTTTCCTCATTCTTACTTAAGACATTAGAGAAAATATTAGACAGAATAATAAGAGAACAAATACTCAAAAGCGGATCTCCACTTCACCATAACCAACACGCTTATATGGAAGGCAAGTCAACTGAGACTGCACTCCACAACCTGGTAAACAAAGTGCAAAGATCCATAAGCAACAAAGAATATGCACTGGGTTGCTTCTATCGATGTTGAGGGTGCCTTTGACAAGGCAACTCCGGCCTCAATAGAGGATACCCTAAACCGCGAAGGCATAGATAAAGACATATCAGAATGGGTGAAAAACATGCTAAAACACCGATTGATACAAGCAGAGATAGCAGGAACAAGGCGCACGGTGATAGCTAGGAGAGGCTTCCCTCAAGGTGGATGTCTATCGCCACTACTGTGGTGCCTGCTAATAGACGGGCTAGTCAACAAGATAAACAGGATGCACATATATACACAGGTATATTCTGATGACGGTGTGCTCCTAATCACAGGCAAAGTCCTCAGTGTCATATGCAATATCATGAACAGAGGTTTGAAAGAAGCACTAGGGTGGTGCAGGAGCAAAGGCCTTAACCTCAACCCTGACAAAACCAAACTAGTTCTTTTCACCAACAAAAGGAAAATTGGAAGTGCTGAACCAGTACGACTTGATAATCATGACTTGGAAGTAGTGAAAGAAGTCAAGTATCTGGGAGTCACACTGGACAGCAAGCTGACCTTCAAGACTCATATAAGCAACACATGCTCTAAGGCGAAAATGGCCATGATGCAATGCAAAAGTGCAATAGGAAGAAGCTGGGGAATAAAGCCAGCCACAGTACTCTGGATCTATAAGGCAATCATCATGACGAGAATCCTACATGGTGCCCTAGTATGGTGGCATAAAGCCAACATAGGAAGGAATAAACAAGAATTAGACAAAGTCCAAAGACTGGCGGCCCTAATGACCACCGGCGCGATGAGGACTACACCCACGGCCGCGCTTGAGATCATACTGGGCCTGAACCCCCTAGATCTGGAAACGAAAAAGAGAGCGATTGAACAATGGTTCAAACTGAAAAGTACTGGCCTATGGACTGGCAACACATTTGATGAGGGCCATGCCATGATCAGTCAAGACTACGAAGAAAAACTATCAATGATCCTTTCAAACAATGATCTGATAAAGAAAGAAAGGACCTTTGATAAGAAGTACAGAATACATATAGGACCGAGAGACGACTGGCAGACGAACACCAATGGCACCATCTGCTACACAGACGGCTCCAGAAAGGAAACAACCAAGCTCTCTGGTTCCGGAGTACACATCAAGTCCTCAGACGGCACAGAGAAAAATAGGTCAATACCCCTAGGAAAGTTTGCAAGTGTCTTCCAAGCAGAAATCTTCGCTATCATGGAATGCGCAGAAATGGCGGGCCACCTAAACAACATGGGAAAGGTCACCATCTACAGCGATAGCCAGGCAGCGTTGAAGGCGCTTGGCAAAGTAGAAACAACATCAGCTGTTGTCAAAGAGTGCAAAAAGTCATTGGAAAAGTTGTCCAGAACAGCTGACGTGACGATTGCCTGGGTACCCGGACACGAGGGTAACACAGGCAACGAAATAGCAGATGAACTGGCCAGGAAAGGAGCTGATAAAAACCAGGTCGGCCCGGAGCCCCGGCTACCAATCCCCCACAAAATAACCAAGGGAGTCATCAGCCGAAGCATTGAAGCAGAGACCAACCGGAGATGGAAATCATCGACAGGCATGAGACAGTCGAAGATATTCATAAAGGGCTTAGACAAAAAAAGGACGAGCCAACTAATAAAACTCTCTAGAGTAAGCATGAGGCTCGTCATAGAAGTGTTAACAGGACACAGCCGACTGAACAGGCACCTGACACAGATAGGTGTGAAAACCGACCCCAGATGCCCAGAGTGCATGGACGGTGACGAGACCAGTTTCCACCTTCTCGCCGAATGCCCCATGTACTCACTGATAAGATGGGAGACAATGGGGTTGGATACATTGGACACAGAAGACTTGGAGGATCTGAAGGTGGACCAGATCGTAAGATTTTGTAAGGACACAGGTAGGTTCGACGGAACGCCGTGATTGCTGGGTAACCACATCCTTCCCAAAAGGAAGGAACAGGGGAAATGGGTGAAATGACCCACTATAGAAGGGTTGATCACCCGCCAGGTCATCGGCGTCCCCGTTGGAAATAATAATAATAATAATAAAAATGTGAAACGTCGAGAAAAGTGATAAAAAGTGGGTGTAAGATTTTGATTTTTTTTGCGTGATTTTAAGACTTCGGTGTCCACCTGGTTGGTGGCCCGAAGTAAATTACTAAATTACAGCAAAAAAATCTGTATATTCTACTTCTAATTACATAAACAAAACAACGTTTCAATAACAAGATTAACAAGAACAGCGGGAATGATCAATGAAATGTCAATGTTGTTTGATTTCTTTCTTTCATCAATACAAATATTTGCTATCCTCTATTTTCATATTGCTATAAATACCACCATTTTTTTCTATTCCAAGGGTGCGTGGCTTATAATGGGCGAGGTATTCCCGAAATTTAACCGATAAAACTAAGAGGAAAGAGGACAGAAATATATGGTCAAGTAATCGTAAAGAGTGAGAAAAAATATGACTTATAAACCGATCGCTTGCAGGCGTACTCGGGCAGTTGGGGGGCCTTATTGAACGTTTATCCACAATATTCTTATCTATGCTTAAACGCCGCCAGCGAGCTCCCGGCTATTGAGAAAAGTAGGTAGGTATTGAATAAGTACGTAACTTGAGAATTGCTATATTTTAGCGAAGCCATTTATTATAATTTTGGATAATGCAGTATGTATATTATTTATTTGTGGATATATATATCTGCCATATCTGCAAAGGGAAGCTATAAGGAATCGGATTATAAGGACCGTACGCCCCTGCTCTACATTGAAATAAATCATCAATGTATAATTATAATTTTTTTAGTCTTCGGATGTCAAATTTAGTACTTTTCAATTTTAGATCTAAGGTGGTCGGTAACTTGGAATGTGTTAGGCTAATACTGATGGCGACTGAGCCTTAGTCTTGGAAGTAGGTAACACCATGAACCATGACACATAAATACATCTCATTTCTATTGAGGCAACGACACAATAGCAATGTTCAACTAATAAAGTGATTTCATCTTGATAAACGAAACAGATGTTTTATTATCTAACGACATGTGCTAGAAATATATTATGTATAGTGGTCGAAGAGTCATCCGAGCTATTTCAACGCAGTTCCGATAGTGGAATGAGAATTCTTGGAAGCAATTCGCCGAATTTCACCCTAAACAGACAAGGGGAAGGGAGCTTTGTTGTTGTTGATTGCGGTACAGTCTGCAAAATAACTTACGCAACCAATATAATAAAGATATATCAAATAAAATTCATGGTATAGGAATATTAATATGAATCTTGAAGAACGAAGGTAGCTGACAAAACCAATTTGTTAAAATATATGAGGGGAGATGGAAAACGACCAGAAAAAATGGTAGATCTATAAAATTAAGAACGCCTATTATATTATTATCTATATTTAAGCGCAGAAGCAGTCAATAGATCCCATAGTACCTAAGGTATTTTTTTTGGGTGGTAAGATGGTAAGATAACTCCTAGGGCATGGTAGTTTAGTCAGACTTCAATAAACTAAACGCAGACTAAGACTCAGGCAACTCAAGGCGCAGGTATATTCCTTACTAGGGCATGCTTAAAGAAGCATGCCCTAGTAAGGAATATACCTGAGCCCCCGAATAGTCTTCAACACCAGGTGTTTTTTCTTCCCTCCGTTTCAGTAGAAGACCGAGGAGCCGACGTTGTCTCGGGCCTGCATTTGACAAACAAACAAGGGACGCACTACCCTACCTAGGCTCTTCAGGTCAGCAGTCGTGGAGGCCGAATGTCGACTCTTTAACGATTCTGAAGTTTACTGTATTTATTGGAGCCATCGGTTCACATACAATCAGAATAATTTCAGGCTATTCTTCTGTCAAGTATACTCTGGTAGATACGTAGTGTAAAAATGAGCGTAGTTGAAGTTATGTTGCTGCATAATTGCGATAAATGGACATTGATGCGGGTCGAGTTTAGCCTCAAGAGCCGGGGCTCGTGTCTGCACAAGTGACATTTGATTTATCTCTATTTATTCGAGATCTCAAGCGTGTCGGTGTACGACACAGAATCCTTGTAATGGATACGCTCTCATTGTTGCAAGTATAGGGAGCGACTAACCGCGGTGATATATACCGGATCACATTTCCTATACGGTAACGGCTTCTGTCCTATTTAAGATTATACATTATAGTGCAGTGACGACTGAAACTTTTAGATTAATGGGATTATGGAGCAACCTGAGAAACTGCGTAAAATAAAAAGAATTGAGTTTACATAAACATTTGCACAGACGAATGGCCAGTTTTCGTTTAACTTACCAGCTTATTAAATTATAAGTTTTCGAAACTGTTACGCCTGTTGCGGCACAAACTCGAAAGCTTGATAGATGTCAGTAAACTTCCTAGAAGTTAACCTTTTGTTGAACTCAAATTTAATTTACTAAACCAATTCGAATGTAGTCTGTTATAAAAGTATGAAGCAGGGGCGAAAATAAATTCCATAACAATGTTACAAGTTGCGCAAGATGAGGGTTACAAAATTCAGCTAGTATGTAGTGTGTATACGTAATCAGAGATTGGTGTCTGCTACGTTGGTCTAGTTTCGGAACTAGTGCATATTATGGATGCTTTTGTGCTGAAACTGGCGTATCGTGAACACTGGGAACGAAACAGTAGCGGAAATGAGGTCAATAACTCCCCTAGTTTACCTTAACTTCAAGCGTTTAATGTTTTGGAGTTGACGTTGTTTTGAGTATTGAAACGCGCCTATGTGAGTTTTTCAGTGGCATAATAAAATTGTACTTCCAATTCGATATTAATTTTCTATCAGTTTAAAGCTGAAGTACTAAGCAGGGTGTCTGCCTAACGCACATTCAAATAAAAAACTGCTAACTACTTGACTATCCCCCTAACCCCTCCAGCTAAGCTTAATTGCTTGTGTTAGGAGTGGGTTCACGTCAGTAGTGTAATGGCCAGTATTCGAATCCGGGACCTCTCGATCGTAGGGTCCACTCCTTAACCGCTAAGCTACCGACACTTGCTCAAATTCATTTTTTTTAATCAAATGTCGCAATTTCCTATCATGATTGCCGCATGGTGCGAAGCGCGAGCGCGTGGGCAGCCGCCACTTCCTTCTGCGAGCATGTAATGCTCGCAAAGGAGATGGCGGAGCGCGCCCGGGAGAGGTTCAGAACTCTTCCGGCCCGCCGAGCCCGTAACATGCTCGCCGCGCGTCGCAGGCGCCTCAGGCGCCGGAGGTCGCTTAACGACCTCCGTCCTCCATGAGCGCAGGCCTGGGGGTGGCAGGTGAGGCCGCCTGTCACCCCAGCAGAAGCAGGCCGGGACGGTGGGGCGACTAGCGCCCCTCCCCCAAACCGGGGCAAGACGAGGACCCCGTGGTTTCCAAACCCGAGGGGGCCATCTCGAAACCGGAGATGGCCCAGGGTCAGTCGGGGTGCGAGGCTGGCCGGCGGAGGTGGGGGGGCATCCAAAGAGATTTCCGCACGAAAAAAAAAAGGTACGTATGAGACATAAGAACCTAAATATTTTAAAATTAGTGTTACTTACGGGTTTTCCAACATTCGAAGGCAAACTTTTGCCATCGTGCTAAGCGTTTCCGTCGTATTTTCCAAATCTTGCTGATTGTCGTTCACAAACTGGCTGGTGGCTTCAGACAACACCTTGAGCATCGGTGTGGCTTGTGCATAGAAAAGTGACATTCTGTTCGCAACCTCGGGCGTTATGTGTGGGTCTTCGCCTGGAGGTAGTTCAGCGTTAATCAGTCCACCTCTGGATACGCTTCGTCTGTAGTAACTAAAGTCGTTTTGTATCGCCGGAGTCTTCATCTGTGAAATAAAAGACAGTTACAGTTAATAAATACTCATGTGATTATTTTATATTCAATAAAGGAAAGTAGGTAGGTATTAGTCGAAATGTCGTCTTTGTAACCGAGATTACTAATAAGTATCTCACTGTGTGAGTTTGAAAAGACTATCAATTTTATTTAAGAAATTAACCGAAATTACTAGTGTTCCCACTAACCCGGTAGGGTTCACGTCGGTAGTGTAATGGCCAGGATTCGAACCTGGGCTCACCCGATTGTAAGGCCGACTCTTTAACCACTGAGCTACCGACGCTTCGCCACATTTTTGTGCCTTTACTGTGCGGCATTTATGCAAATAAGAAGTTTATATATCATTCATAATATATTATGTTCTCACTTATACACACACTAACGTCTTACTCTCTCCGGAGTACGTATACAACAGCCCTTCATTACGAAATCGACCAAAACCGACATCCTTCTTGTACACAATTAAATCTAATTTCGAAAAGTGTCTAACAAAACCAACCCCGATACTTTCATACAAAGTAAGTACCTGTCTACTTAGATGTTCCCGTTGTACCGATTTCAATGGCCGTAAAACTCTTTTAGTACGGTCCAATTTAATGTAAGTACAGTCGCCGTCAGAAGTTGCTAAACACTCAGAAACTTTGAAACAATCTGTACATTGAACTAAATCAATAAATAATTGATGTATACCTTTTTTTTTTTTTTTATCGTGCGGAAATCCCTTCGGATACCCCCCCGCGTGCCAGCGGGGGCGGTTATGTCGGGCTTGAACCGACTAAAACCGCACGCCGTCTCGGGTCTACAGACGCCGGGGTGTAAGGTTGCCCATAGAGCATATCCCTCGCACCCCGACTGACCCTGGGCCATCTCCGGTTTCGAGATGGCCCCCTCGGGTTTGGGAACCACGGTGTCCCCGTCTTGCCCCGGTTTGGGGGAGGGGCGCTAGTCGCCCCACCGTCCCGGCCTGCTTCTGCTGGGGTGACAGGTGGCCTCACCCGCCACCCCCAGGCCTGCGCTCATGGAGGACGGAGGTCGTTAAGCGACCTCCGGCGCCTGAGTTGCCTGCGACGCGCGGCGAGCAAGTTGCGGGCTCGGCGGACCGGGAGAGTTCTAAGTCTCTCCCGGGCGCGCTCCGCCACCTCCTTCGCGAGCATTACATGCTCGCAGAAGGAGGCGGCGGCGGCCCACGCGCTCGCGCTCCGCACCATTGCCGCAATCATGCTGCCGAGCGAGAGGACTCCCACCCCGATGGCTGCCACGAGGTCACGCCTCGGCGCCTCCCACGCCGGGCAGTCCGCCAGCGTGTGCAGCCCTGAGTCCTCGCTCGCGTCGCAGTGATGACACTCAGGCGTTGGCTCCTTCCTGATCCGATGCAGGTGGTCCCCGAAGCACCCCTTCCCTGAGATCACCTGCGTCAGTCGGTAGGAGAGGCTTCCGTGTCGCCTCTCCAGCCAATCCTCCATGATGGGCCTTACCGCCGCTATTGCGGCGTGCCCTAATTGATGTATACCTATTATTTAACAAATTTTAGCAAATTTAACATGTATCAATTTTTGTTTATATTTTATGTAAGGATTGTTTATATTTTAGAGTGTCCTACACACGGCCTGCCAACTCACCGACTACAACGGCGAGGCCGCGATGGCCGAAGTCCGGCAGGAACCCTGGGGCTATCCTCTCGGGGGCGTACCCGGGGTGCCCGGCAATTGACGCTTGGGAAGGACACCGTGTGGTTTTAGTCGGTTTGATTCCGACATACCTACCTCATCGCTGGCAACGGTGGGGCGAAGCCCGTGGGGGCTTAAACGCGAAAAAAAAAGGTTTTAGAGATTTAAGACAGTTAGTAACTTGGAAGGTGTTAGGCTAATACCAATGGCGACTGTACTGTACATAACATTTCAACGATTAAGTGGTTCACAGTCACAGTATATTCAAATCATTATAATTATCTAAGCTATGGTTATCCGTTTTATGTCTGGCTTATATTGGCTATTATGGGTGTGACTGCCGTTTCAACTAACAACCCTGAGAGAAAAGCTTGCTCCAGAGCTACGTCTGATGATTGGCAGGTGAACCAGCTATCAGGTGACGTTGGCTTGGGTCCCGAAGATTCTATGTGTCTTGACAGAGATATAGCTATACCTTTTTTTTTTTTTTTTATCGTGCGGAAATCCCTTCGGATACCCCCCCGCCGGCCAGCGGGGGCGGTTATGTCGGGCTTGCACCGACTAAAACCGCACGCCGTACCTATTAGTTTTGCATCATACCACGACTGACCACCAAGCTAACTAGTGGGAACAAACCCAGTTATAGAGCGATGCACTTAACATTAGGACACGAACCCGTGAATTTAAAAATTAAACTGTGATCTTCATAAGAACTGCATAAATGATTATAAATAAGACTATTTTGTAAGTAACAATTTATTGTGATATATTGCAATCAACACTCGCATAATCAAAGCCAGGGTCGTTTTAGTGGGGTGTGTGTTGGGTAACCTCCTCGAGTGTCGCTCCGATTCCGATCCCGCTGCAGTCCGGGGGGAACGGAATCGGAGCGGCCGGTACACCCTGGGCGGCGGTCAATGATTTCCCCTTCACCCCTTCATAGGGTTGGCATTGATCGTCGGCCAATACCCAACGTGGCGGGAACACATCGCTCTCCGTACTCCTCTGCTTTCAGAGGAGACAGGATGAGCGATGCTGTTAGTGGTGAGATGGCCCAGGGTCAGCCGGGGTGCGAGGGATATGCTCTATGGGTAACCTTACACCCCGGCGTCTGAAGACCCGAGACGGCGTGCGGTTTTAGTCGGTGCAAGCCCGACATAACCGCCCCCGCTGGCCGGCGGGGGGGTATCCGAAGGGATTTCCGCACGATAAAAAAAAAAAAAAAAAAAAAAAAAAAAGGGTCGTTTTAGTGAACAAAGAAATAACTACACTCATGATTTTGATAATAAAATAATAAGGACAGGAAAACGGAAACACAGTGTAAGTTCCTACTATGTCAGAGTGACATCTTGAATATGTATGAATTACATGAACATTTTTATCATATTGTTCTTCATCTCATTTTATAAACAAGATTGTTCTAATGTAAGTAAATCTATTCGCGAAGAGGATATCGTTTATCTTAACAAACAAGTATGATAAAATTCACTTAAGGAAAAATTGTGGAACTTGAAGTATATTTTAAACGGCTAGGGTTTGGAGACCTTGTTTTGTACTGTTTACAATAGAAAGTTTAGTTTTTTTTAGGGAAATGAGTCCAACCCTACGGCTAGGACTGCACATCTATGGTCTACCCCTAAATATAACCTATTTTCATATCGACGGTCCCTAGGAAATAATGTATAACTACTCAGCGGTCTCCGGATAAAACAGATAACTTTTAAAAATTCTCGCTTCCACGAAATTGTGTGTGAGGTGCGCACCCGAGGTGTATACGTAAAATTAATTCTTCTATTTTGGTAATATTACAAGGTTACCATGTTAATCTAATTAGGTACCTATATAAATAGCCGTCAAGATTGTACCTCGCTGCTGTATCTACTTACTCATTATTATTTTTTGTGAAACTCGTACAAATGTTACGAAGTAATCTACAGAACAGGGGGAGATTACAAACGGGCCTTCAGAATTTTAGATGTATAGTATAGACGGCTACGTCATGATCGTGAACAGTTATTTGTTACTCTAATGAATTTCCAAATATTTGCGTACTATTCCAGTTTAAGGAGATCTTATCCTGGGGTGGACACTTCAATGAGTAGTGATGATGACGAAAAAATATATATATAACAAGCTCACGCTAAAAATTGGACACTGGCTGGCTCACGTGTATTTGTAGGTTACAGCTGATAAATTGTATCTAGGACTTGAAGGCTTCCTTTAACAAGGCCCTGTTGCAACAGGTGCTCAATGCTCGTAGCATGCCATGGCATTTAGAGTCATAAGAGGATACTGTACAATTTCCTTTGAGCGGCAGGTTTTTTTAGGATTGCACAAAGCGACCTGGATGCGGCACTTGGGTTATGTACTAGTGATGCGAGAAGGTACTTGGAGATCCATATCTTACGAAGTCGATGTACAGTGATTCTAACTTTGCCAGGTAGGTAGGTACTCATAGTCGGGCGGGAGGAGCGATTTATGTGACTGAACAAGAAGGGCAAGCCACGATTGTTGCGATAAAACCCGTCATGCAATTTATTGATATCATTAATATTGGAACGTTTACTTCTCCTAAGTAATCTATCTGTTGAAGCAGAATTTGGTGATGTAAAAATTTGACGAGTACCTAAGACTCGGAATGCCAGTTTAGCCTGTTTAAACAGATCATAAAACCAGGCTGGGTTTATAGTACTGGATGCCTGTTTAGAATCTTATCCGACAGACGTTGGTAGTAAGGTGTATCAAAATAGCTGACTGCGGCAACCGCGTCTCTAATACAAAAAAAAATCCGCTATTTCCGTAGACCTGTTAAAACACGACTGTACTGAATTGCTTCAGAACCCAAATTAGGTACCAGTACAAAGAAATAAATGTAAATAAATACGATGCAAGAAGCCTGTGAGTCAGTGTTGTCGAGGTCAGGCCAAGCCTTACTTTCTACTACAATGCCTTCGGAATGCCCTGTCTTTATATTCGATGACTAACGATTAGATAGCTTCACGTTTGATTAATTATGGCGGTTGGGATAGGCAAAGATTATCGAATATAGACGTCATGGATTTATTGTTTATTTGTTTACAAATATCCTCACCATGTTACTTTACATTACGTCAGGAGTATTACGCCTTGAGGAAAGTATCTTTCTTTTGAAATAGGAACTGTATGCGTGAGGCCAATAAATACCTACTATATTTATTTTATCTTCTGCCGGCCTTACTGATAGGCAAAAGTATCAAATTCTTGTTGTTCATAAAATTTCTAGTCTACCCTCTCGAAATATATTGTAATCATCTTCTGGCGTCCCACGATCGCGCACCGACAATCTACATAAGCGATTTACGACTACACGATAATATTAAATGGTTCATCATTGACTCTGGCATGCTGTGCCTACTTCTAGAATTCTTACTCACAGCAGCACGGTTTCCCGAGACGTTCAATACTAAATTACCTACTCGTACATCCTACGTGGACTGCATACATTTGCAACTAAACTTTAAGAAACTTGACTGGGACTGGACGAGGACTGCCGCAGCGTTTACATTTTAGCGAAATCTATATCTACAACTAAACAATGACCTATATCTGCAATTAAACAATGAAATGATGGTAGGTAACTGTTTTTTTTTTCGAATCAGCTAATTCAGTTACGTTATCAATCAAGTATCCTGAATAATAGAACTCTAACAAAAGCACGCAATTATTTTCGTATATCAATCACATTTGAAGTGCTACGAAAATAATAGTTATGAATTAGATTCAAGTTCGTACGTCAGAGTGCTGATTTTGAGTGCATAGTAAGTTGGAGTGATAATAGATTGCGAAATGAATTTTATCACTTAGTTGACAATAATAAATTGTCTAGTTACTCAAATTAAGATTTGCTGAGACTTCAAAAGGCCTTATGTTCACTAGACAGATGACAGTCGATGAACTAGGAGCAACGACATCGCAAGGTTGGGGTCAAAAGAGCTTAAATTGAATTACATACTTTAACGTTATGCCTAACGTGACCATTTATTCATAAACTCAAAATGGGATAACATTTTAACAGATTTGATTTAATATAACTAGTGTTGATTTTAAATAAGAATAAGGTGCCTGACAATATTTTTAAATCTTCACTTTAGGTATCAACATCGTCTTCTGGACCGAAAGCTGTAACGGGGCTTTTCAAACGTCTAAAATTTGTTTATTAAAAGACGGACTCTTTGCTTGTCTATTTGTTCCAGGCAGACATAACATAATATAATATTCTATAAATATACAAATCTTTTCATATTCGTATTGGAAAACGAGCCAATATCGCGTCCCGAAGCTATTTTCAGGGACCCCAGGATGGAGAACAGATAAAACGGAAGGTCCCGTTTAAAACAGGATGTGTGGTCACATTAGTTTTGCCCTCACTTATACATGCACTCACTCAAAGTGACTCTGTTTATACAATTGTAACTGATTGTTTGTTATTGAACAATGAAATGAGCATTGAATAAGAGTGTTACATCATTAGATAGTTTATATACTGTTAAGAGCTGTTACATAATTTATTAATAAATTGTACAAACTGAACTGTTTTGTCAGACTTGTTATAAAAAAAATGGGATCTGATTAATTTTGCAGTTCTTAACACGCTCGGGTATATAGAAAAAAAAACCATGAGCAGCATCAGCATCATAAAACGTGCAGTACAATCTAACGTATAATAACGTTCAACGTGCGCTGGGTAAAGATGGTGGCATGCTTGCATTTGTTTTCGTATTCTCTGTATGATGGTCATTATAAAATTAATAGCTGTTCCAGCGGCTCCACCCACATGGAATTCTGATCTCGTTCGCGCAACCTAGTGCAACCTATTCCCGGGATAGCCTATGTGTTATTCCAGACTATAATCTATGCCTATGCCAAATTTCAGTCAGATCCGTTCAGCCGGTTAAGCATGGTTGAGTAATAAATATCAAAACATTTTGGCAAACTTTTACATTTTTAATGTTAGTAGGATAGCATAGGATAGTGGATAGTTTAGTATAGAAATAATATAATGAATCTCATTCATCATAATTCTTATAACAATTAAAGTTAAAATTTTAGTTTATTTTTCTATACTTATTATTTTGTATTGCTTCAATTTTTGTTGCACATTTCGGGTGTTATTTTATCCGAAAAAAAAATACGATAAAGTTTTAAGATATAATTTATTACTTATGATATATTTAGGAAAATTTTCGCCATTTTATCATAACGAGACGTCATAAGTCACGCTCGCAACTTGTAGTGTAAAAAAGATAAATATATTATGTTTACCTCAAAATATTTACTAGTTTCAAAACTACGTTGTTGTCATTCAGACATTACATTACTACATTTCTGACGCCTGACAATGAAGTTTGTCACTCTATTGGTATATCTCAATGTATAAAATAGTACCTAATTAATCTTTGTTAAGGGTTAATATCTGTCTAGAACTTGCAATCTTCTCCTATAAACTCCTAAAAATATCTACGGGTAAAGCGGAGAAGTGTCAATAAAGTTCAATCAAAAAGCAGAAATCTAAAACCCTTTTATTCACTTACTCAGCAAATTAATTGTAGCTTTGGGTTTCTTAGTCATTAAAAGTAGGGACTTTATTGTTTGAACGCAAGTAAGTGATTGTAACAACAGACACGTTTCCAAGACGTAGGCGTCCATTAGAAGATAGGTTTTGCTTTCAGTTTCAGCGTAATATTTTTTATCAGTTGAAAAGAGGTTGAGTGGATGAGGCTGCGCAACGTAGGTAGACATTTAAGCATTTTGTGTCCGACACAAGTCACACAAGCAACCGGCAAACAATGTAGTGAATATTTTATTTTTTACGCAGGTAACCCCCACGGGCTGCTCCACTCCTTCGGTGCCAACGATGAGATGGGTGTCATCTAAGCCTGTCCCTCTTGTTGGCTATATGTATATCCCACATGGTGCTGATTATTACTTTCCCTTAATTTTCGACATCGTCCTAAAGCCACCGAGTTTTCTAGTTGCTTCTATTTGACACAAAGATTGCTGATCACGAAAGTGTTAGGTGCCGCACACACACATGACACCCTACAGAGAATAGGTATCAGTCTCAGTTTATATGTAGTGGTGGGTTCATTTTAAGTTGTTTCTTCAGGAAATGGCAAAGGAACTCGATACGGATCATTTTAATAAGGAGATTCATCTATAAAGCTACTGTGTCTGTAGCCAGTAGGAGCAACCTTTACGTCAACAACAAACGTTACGTGCTGGTTAGAAAACGAAACCCGTTACGGACTGCGCTAGTACGCGTACATTAGAAGAGTCCATAACGGATTTTGGAACTGCCTGACTGAGGGAGTGCCTTCACTCAACAGAACATCGAAGTTTAATAGTTGCTAGTGTTACGAATCAGAAATGGAGAAAATTAGAGTCGCCAGGGATTCATAAGAATTACACAGCGCAAACCAAGCATAGTATGGGAAAAGATTTTGGCTATTTTTGTAATTTTCAGTACTCCTAGCAGATAGAGACTTGATCTCCATATGAAATAAGATCGACAGGCATTTGTTTTTTGTATTTTAGCATTTTTCTTGCTGACTGTATTAATTCTGTGAATGCAGTTCAGAATACTTTAAAAAAATTCTTGCTGACTGTATTAATTCTGTGAATGCAGTTCAGAATACTTTAAAATTTTATGAAGGTATGGTAACTTTTAAGATACCTACCCTTACTGTACCGTCTCAAAAATCCATCCTGCATAAGTTCCTTCTTGCTTTTTAATACCGTTTACATCAATAATACACAGTAGTTTGTAATATAAGTTGCCTACTGTTTTCGTTTGAATAATGCATGACGATACCTTTTTTTTTTTTTTTTTTTTTTTTTTTCGTGCGGAAATCCCCTCGGATACCCCCCCGCCGGCCAGCGGGGGCGGTAAGACGTTTACAGAAACTATCGAACAAACGCGATTGAGGTAAGGATCAAAATCGGTTAATTCCAGTTATGTGAGTACCACATTAGTCGATTTAATCGATTTTGTTACAAATGACGATGGTGAATAATAATGAAAAAATATGAAAGTTAGAAAACAATAATTTTCTTGCATTTTCCGGAGGGTACGAATACGGTAAAGGAATACGAAAGTTAGGGTCCTACGACCTAGAGGCGAGGGAGGGTCCCTGATTATGTTACGCTATTTAAACTAGTTCTTCGGATTATTCGAAACACTTTTACTTTCCTCGATAGATTTGCACGTAAATAATGGTCAAACCCAAAACGGTTTATAGTTTTATTTGATTTGTGTTTCAGTTAGGAAAATAAAAATTATATCAAAATGAAGGTCAGAAGAAATTAGAATGAAAAACTGTTATCGAAATGTACATACATTCAAAATACCTACGTTTTATACCTGTATCAAGCGTTCAGACAGTCAATCAGTCTGGAGCGGAACATGTTAGAGGCAGGACTTGTGTCAATTTGCAGCAGACGCACAAAAATCGTATGATTTTTAAATGTAGGTTCTTAACGTAAATTCCAAATCGTTACAATTCCAATGATAAAAAGTTGAGGCTCAAACTTTTGCGAACAAATTAAAATGCTTGTATTCAATGGAATTTAGAAGCAATTAGCATGCTAACTTTTCCCATAGATTCAGTTCGGAAAAAGTGAACATCCAGAACGGGACTTGAACCCGCGACCAGTTCCTTACAAGGGGAATACTCTGACCAACTGAGCTACCTAGACACGTCCTAGATATTCGTAATTCTCCAATACATTATACGTCTCGGGACGGAGCTGGTCACTTCCTGGATATTAACTATTCTGTACTGTTCACGTGCTAGTATTAACATAACATAACTTCACGCCTGTATCCCCGAAGAGGTAGGCAGAGATGTATTACACACCCACATGCTAGTATTAGTACAAGTTATATAAATAAGTAGTTAAAACTAAGTCATGTATCTGCATTATAATAGCATTAAATGTCTTATGACATTAGTCAATGCAATAAAAGAATTTGTAATGATGTCAATCTTTACAAATTCTTTTATTATATTCTTTTATTGTTTTCCGTAATGTATAAGTTGTGTAAATAAGTAGCTAAAACTAAGTCATGTATCTGCATTATAATAGCATTAAATGTCTTATGACATTAGTCAATGCAATAAAAGAATTTGTAATGATTGACATTGTTACTAATAGACGTATATCAAATGGTGGTACTAAATATTAAGAACAGTACCTGACATGAACCTTCAACACTACCAAATACTACTTCTACCTGTCTCTGAATATCTATATAATGTTTTCTTTTACTTTGGGGCCTAACCTCAAGAAGCCGCATATACAAATTTGCAATGCCCAACAAACCATCACCATACTAGTTTCAATCCCGATTTCTTCCAAAACTTACAGTTTGAAGCCTTGGCTCCGTTCTTCTACTACTCCTTTCCATAAACTGGTTCATTTAGACTTTTACGGGAGCTACTGCCGTCTGACCTCTTGCTTGGGCCCAAGATTCTCTATGGATCTTGATGGAGCCCATGGGAGTATGGGGTGCCATGAGTCTAAGTCACCCCATGGGTGTATGGGCCCCGTGAGTGATGTATGGGTATGGAGCCCCATAGGTGAATGGGGCCTGACAGACGTATGGGCCCCATGGTTGACATATATGTATGGTGACCGCATGGGTGTAAGGGTTGTACGCCTTATTTCCTTTATCTAAAGGGCTACTAAAAGATCTTCTATGTAAATAACAGTTGTGTAATTATTTGTTGTGTTGATAATACAACACCACCTTTAGGTAACCTTCGTTGTTTTTCTGTATATTGACGCGAGATACTGGACGTGTACCGCCAGCGCCTCGCTGTGGCAACTTTGGTATGCCAAAGATACCTAAAGTCGTCGAATACCCTCGCCTTAACTTTCATATTCATGGAAATATGCTACAGGGTATGAAGACACTGACCTACTTTTGAAGTTTAGGAAAACGTGGGTAATTTGTATGCTACTTAACATAGGTACGTACACTATGTTATGTTACGTACCAGGGGTATAGTATACAGAGTAAAGGTACAATAAATATACAAGAGGAATGTCTTTGAATGCCTTCAAAACTTCAATCAGAATTCAGAGCGCCTCTGTATCAGCAACATAAACATAATTACACGAAATAAAATAAATGTTCCGGGACAAATGCAAAGCGCTATTGAGGCCCAAACTAAGCATCGGTAGTAATATGGGTTCTAATATATTGTTTATCCATATTTTTTATGTTTAAGCATAGATACATACTTTTTGTAAACACGTACATAGTATACGTAGAAACATCCAGACCAGTGCAAATATAAATATTCATGCACGAAAATATTTGCACTGAGCAGGAATCGAACCCAGGACTGTCGACGTAGCAGTCGAACGCTCTACCGCCACACTACAGATGGTAGATCATCTGTTGTGTGGCGCAGTGCGTTCGACGGACCACTGCAAATAATTGTATAGAGGGACTTTCCGTTCGGTTGATAAATAGTTATTTTAGGTTAGAAGCTTATTTCGGATTTGAAATTAGTAGAGCTTTAATTATGAAGGGGCAACGAACGACATCAGATAAAATAAATGGATTGTGTGAATATCTTGATGAAGTTTAACCGGGATGAACGCAAAAACCACTGCGCCTATCCTACTAATAACTGAAGAATAACTTTCACACATTTCAATGTTATTTAGGACTTACAGAAGTCCTATTGCCTTTAGTAACAAATAATTAAATACATAGTAGGCTGATGACCACAGCGTCGTTCTTAAAAATGTAGTAAGCGATAAAACTTTAACTCGTTCATCGTAGACAGATATATCTTCGAAATCATTTTGCATCGTTTTTAAAAGTCTTGAACCTCGGTATCACAGCAGTCTCCCAAAATAGTGAGACCTTTTCCTTAGAGGATCTAAGTACTCATCTATTCTTAATAATAATGGAAGATAGTTACTGTGAATCCTTTTAAAATAATTGATTTCGCAAAGATTTATTACTGTTTTGACACTATACTAATCTTAAATTATTACTTACTTTGTATTCGTCGAATTTCAGAACAAATTCTAGTATTTCTGCGAACTGTTTGACTAATGCTTGTTGTTGTTCGAGGTGCTGCGTAGGACTCATAGTGCCACCCACTAGAGACCCCAACAAACGTGGCACTACCTGTAACAAATAGAAGAATGTGTTAATCATAAAAGGAAATATCCAGAAGAGACTTCTTATTCATAGTTGTGTATGGGGGCAAGATTCACAGGACACAAATCAACTTCAGTACACCTACTGATTGACGGACGGGACTCCTGCGCAGGCTTTCCTCTCGGAGTTGGGGGTCAGACGGCAGTCGCTTCGGTATATATATAACCACGTTAATATCTATATGTCCTTCTGAACTCCGTTTTTATTATTGACTAGCATCGCAACGCGGTTTCAATCGCGTAAGTCCTGATCCCTCGGTAATATCTAGATACAAAGTAGACTATGTTACTCAGGGATAGTAGTAGCATTGTAATTGGTGGAAGAATTTTTGAAATAGGTTCAGTAGTTTCAGAGTTTCCGTTTACAAACAAAAATCTTTCCCCTCTATAATCTTTTAGATTAACAAAATATTAGTACGGCTAGACTCTCCTTATCATACTTGGACGCTATATTTTCGTGTATTTCTTCATTATTAGCTATTCCTGATAGTTGCAAGTATTTATTATAGCTATTGTCTGCGTTAAGCCGTGACTATTAGTTATCGTGTACGTGGAAAACGTTATGTGATCAAGGTGGCCTATGTCCTACTCCCGTCATTTGATAACAAGGAAAACAACAAGCGCTATTTGAGTACTTCAAAATTCAGGCCTGTTATTAAACCAACACTGCTCCCATAAATCCATAACAAGAAAACAATAACACATTATGTCCGTCTTGATAACCCCATTAGTTCAGAGGTGTTTTTAAATATCTGATTTTATCAAGGCCGATACCTTTTATGACTAAGCTCATGTTCGGACTATTTAAATATCAAATATAATATTCCACCGCATTACTATGCTGAAAGAGAACTTCGCCTGTTATTATAAACTTCAATGAAACTGCTGACTTAACTTGTTGTATGTTCGAGCCAAACTTGCTACTGAATTGTAGAGCAGTTTTCGATTGTAAGCACCAATTGACTTGTTTTTATTAGTTCTGAAGATACCAAGTACGAGAAGAATATTATGCCTCTCTTTCTCTCTCGTTTATAAACATTATTGATATTATCATTATCTTATCAGTGACGCTTCCAGTTCCAATCCAATTCCAGTTTTTCTTCTCTATAACAATGATTTCATAACAATAATATCTACGTACGCAGGTAGCCAGTGTTAACGATCGCTGAATTCAATTATCGTTGTGAGAAGGAAAACAGCCATACAATACCTACTAACATTACAAAACTATAAATATCTGTCTATTCGTTTGTTCAACTATCGCAATGTACAAAAACAACTATATGAATTTTACTAAACGGTTAAACTTAAAAATAGTAGGGACATGCTAACATGTGGTTGCGATGACGGAAGCAAATAATTATAATGTAGGTATTTCTTCAGATTAGAATGCAGTCGACACTGTACTGTTGAGGACTGTACAGCAGTAACAAAATCATAACATGAGTTAAAAAAATACTTTCAACGGCATCTATCGAGCACCAGCAAAAATTAATCGTTATGTGGCCTCCCGGAATTCCTTTGGAACCTTTCAATTTAAGGTCAAAAATAGGAATCCGCGGTGTAAGCGCTAAACCGTTACAATAACACATACTATGTTAATTCACGCTCTACTTAACTGGAAACTGTAAACATAGACCAACAGAAACGTAGGATCTTCAGAGCTCTTTGAGAAATTGGCCCTGTTGTCTTATTTACTTTTGATGCGGAGGATAGCTAGATAGTTTCTTGCGCAAGTTTTGATTCAAATTATGCAAGAACCAGTAACCATTTTAAGTAAGTACTCGTATGTGCTGCCATTGAAAATTTACTAATAGAAAAAAACAAACAAATCTTAGCCCGAGGATGTATGTGGTCACAATAAGACCTTGGTCGAGGCTATGGTGCTGGCTGTCCTTTTAGGTTTGGGAAGTCACTCCCATAAAAGCCATATAAGCCAAACCAAGAGGAGTAAGCGGACCCCGGGCGCTTAGGTGAAAGCCTCGGATACAACCGGGAACAAAGTTAAGATGATGATGATGATTTAGACCGACCCCGTAATCGAACCCGTGAGCTGATGCGCCACAGTCGCTCTTGCTATCGTTCCGCCGCCACGGATTTGTAGTAATCCTAAGAATGTTTTAAAAACGAAAGTTTGTTTGCTTGGCTTAGTATGTTTATTACTTCACTCTGAAACGGCCGGGTGATTTTCAGAAATGTCTAGAAAGAAATAGCTTATCTATTCTATTACGAAATTGTAAATTAGTTGTGTCTGTGCACTGGAGATATTGAAAAAATAAATATAATAAAAACTTGGGCTAGGTTGAATGAACGATGCAGAACACAAATATATTTTCTATGAATTCTTGTCTGTTTAGGTATCTGTTTGATCGCGATGGACGCAAAAACTACTAAGCAGATTTTGATGCAGTTTTTTCTACTAGAAAGATCTCGGTCAGAGTTGCCGTATGTTTGATTGCAATTGGTTAAGTAGAACCGGAGATATGACCAAAAACGATAACCCACCTCTGCGAGTGTGGAGCCGCGGACTTCAGCAAGTAATACATATATACATACATACAGTCCTGCGGTTTTCCCATCGGGGTGGTCTTAGATAACATCTTTCCATTTACTACGAACTGTTTTTTTTACGCGTGGAATCTCCACGCGGAGTTTCACGCGTACACGCGTAGTCCTCACCAGGGCTAGCAGTGAAGTGGCTATGTTGACATCGAACTGACTAAAACCACACAATGTTCCGTCCACGTGAGTCTTTTACCAGGGACCTTGGGTAAACCCTAGGAAGGAACCCTGGTAGACTTTGACGACCAGTAATAACGCAGGCGGTCTCACCGTGAATTTGGGGGAAACGACCCTGCTTATAGAGAGGCGTCACGTCACGTGGCGCCAGCGCCACCATCTCGGGCCTGCTTCTGCTAGGGCGATGGGCCTACCCCCTACCCCTCGCGCCAGTGCTCATGGAGGCCTAATTGCTACGAAACCCTGGAATGTGCCTGTCATTTCTTCTATTTTCATAATTAAGAGTTTAAATCCAAGCCAACCACACCAATCCCGATCAACGGGCAAGTGTCTGGCGCCAGCTATCCTCTCAGGGTTTAAAACTGCACGCCGTCTCGGGTCTTAACACGCCGGGGTGTAAGGTTGCCCATAGAGCATATCCCTTTCACCCCGACTGACCCTGGGCCATCTCTGGTTTCGAGATGGCCCCCTCGGGTTTGGGAACCACGGTGTCCCCGTCTTGCCCCGGTTTGGGGGAGGGTTGCTAGTCGCCCCGCCGTCCCGGTCTACTTCTGCTAGGGTGACAGGCGGCCTCGCCTGCCACCCCCAGGCCTGAGCTCCGGTGCCTGAGTCGGGTGCGGCGCGCGGCGAGCATGTTGCGGGATCGGCGGGCCGGGAGAGTACTAAATCTCTCCCGGGCGCGCTCCGGCATCTCCTTCGCGAGCATTACATGCTCACAGAAGGAGGTGGCGGCGGCCCACGAGCTCGCTCGGAACCATTGCCGCAATCATGCCGAGCGAGAGGACTCCCACCCCGATGGCTGCCACGAAGTCACGCCTCGGCGCCTCCCACGCCGGGCAGTCCGCCAGCGTGTGCAGCCCTGAGTCCTCGCTCGCGTCGCAGTGATGGCACTTCTGGCGTTGGCTCCTTCCTGATCCGATGCAGGTGATCCCCGAAGCTTCCCCTTACCAGTGATCACCTGCGTCAGTCGGTACGAGAGGCTTCCGTGTCGCCTCTCTAGCCAATCCTCCATGATGGGCCTTACCGCCGCTATTGCGGCGTGCCCTGCGGTTGGTCACCCAAGTCTTTCCTTCCACTCCACTACGATGGAATGACGGAGCTGGGCCTCGATCTCGAGGCTCGGGGTTCCGTCCCTGCTCCCGCGCCTCCTTTCCCCACTGGTACAGTTGCGAAAGGGCTCTCGCCTCCAGGTCCCATGGCGGAGCTTCGGCAAGGAGACTCGCCGCCTCGAAGGCGATCGTGCGGGCCCCGCGGATGACCCTGATGGCCATCACCCGCTGCGCAGCATCCGCAAACTTCTGGCCTTCAGGGCCTCTGCCCATATAGGGCACCCTTACAGGGCCATGGACCGCACGATCCCCGCGTAGAGTCTTCTGCAGGAGTCATCGGGCCCCCTCATGTTGGGCAGCAGCCGCGCCAGAGCGAGAGCTGTGCCCTTCAGTTTGGGGGCCAGACTTCGGATGTGTTCTCTGAAGTCCCTTCGGCCGTCGAGCATGAGACCCAAATATTTCATTTGGGGCTTGATGCCGATGCGATTTCCTCCCACGATGAGACTGGATCCCTTGGGTGGCTTGCTCCGAGGCCCATGAACGAACAGGGCCTCGGTTTTATGCAGAGCCACCTCGAGACCCAGCCGCCGGGTCCACTCCACGACTTGGGCAACCGCGGTCGTGGCCTTCAGGGTCGCTTCGCGGTACGTCACCCCGCACGCCGTCACGAGCGTATAGTCCGCGTAGCACGTGACGGCGGCACCGTCTACGAGCTCACTGCGAAGCACTCAGTCGTATCCAATGTTCCACAGGAGCGGCCCCAGAACCGATCCCTGTGGAACACAGCACGACATCCCACGCCGACCGAGTCCGGTCAAGGTTGGGTAGATGACGGCTCTCTCCGTCAAATACCCCCGACTATGCGGCGAAGGTAGAGAGGCACTTCGTGATACACCAGCACCTTCCTAATGCAATTCCAGGGCAAGGTGTTGAACGCGTTGGCGATGTCCAGGGACACCACCAACATCACCTCACCCCGGGCTAATGCATCCTCTGCCAGAGCCCTCACGCGCATGATGGCATCCACGGTGGAGTGCCTCTGGCGGAAGACATATTGGCCATCCGCCAGGTCCGGCCCTACTCTTGAGAGGTGCTCGACGAGGCACTTCGCAATTACTCTTTCAAAGGGTTTGCACACCTCGTCGAGCAACACTATGGGCTGGTAGGCGGACGGCGAGTCCGCCGGTCGCCCCGCCTTTCGGATGAGGACCAGTTTCCCTGTCTTCCACAATTTCGGAAACTGGCCCCGCTTCAAACATGCGCTGAGAAACCCTCTCAGTCGGGGCTCGAGAGCGTCGTTGACTAGAGCTAGGACCCACGCTCGGCCTTGAATGCCGTCGGGGACCGGGGCGGTGCGTTTGGCTCTTAGCCTTCTCACCTTCAGCTCTAGTTCTAACCAAGTGACCTCGGGCACGTCGTCGTCATCCACGTCGGGCGCCATGTGACGCAAGGCGAGGCAGGTGAGGCGGAGTTATCTGCGGTAGAACATGTTAAACCACCCGCGCTGGGAACAGGGAGTCAACAACTCCTCCGAGCAGCTCCGGCTGGAGACACCGGGTTAACGGCGGGGCCTTGGGGCACAGCTTGCCCCTCACCATCTAGTAGGGCCTACGGGTCCCGCTTCAGCGTCTCCAGCAGCTCGCGGAAAGCGGCCTGTTTGGCCCGCCTTATCTCCGCTCGGAGGGCTCCTCTGGCCTCCCTGTATCCTTCGTACAACTCCGCTTCTCGAGACTCCGCATCTGCGGGGCGGCGACGCGTCCTACGGAATCGGGCCCACCGGCGGTGCGTGATCACGCAGGCCCGTCTGAGCCTCGCGATCTCCGACGACCACCAGTAGACCTGACCCCTCGAATTATAGGGTGGAGCCCTAGGCAACGCCGCGTCGCAGACACGGGTCATGGCCTCCCGGAACCAATTTCGCCTCATCGTCTGTGCTGACAGGCCTGGCCTGTACGATGGCGGCTTCCAGGAGGACCTCCCGATCTAGTCGCTAAAGCGCCCAACGTGGCTCGGGTGGAGCCGGTTCGACCGGCGCGTCGCTCTCTGGTGGAGACGTCAAACCGAATATATCGGTGATCCGAACTTGTCTCCGCCCCCGAAACGACGCGCCAGTCCTGATCACGTCGCGCCAACGAGGGGCTCCCGAACGAAATGTCCACGATGTAGCTGGCCCTCGAGGTTACGAACGTGTCCACGGCTCCCCGATTTAGGAGGACTAGGCCGAGTCGTTCGGCCCAGTCCTCCAGTGCCTCTATGCCCCATAAGGCCCCTATCGTGTCGGGAACCCCACGCCAACGACCAGGCGTTGAAGTCCCCGAGCACAAGGAAGGACGGGGCTGGCAGGCATTGACGACGACTGCCAGCTGACGGAGCCATTGCTCAAATGCAGCTAAGTCTCAGTTCGGCGTGAAATAAGCAGCCACGACCGCTATGTCGCCAACCACCACCGCCAAGCAGCCGGGTCCCCTTGCAACGATGGCAAGAGGGTGGCTGCTGGCGGCAGGTTGTGCACCAGTGCCGCCGTCCCATCCAGCGCGGTTTCCCAGGCAGGCCCGAGGAACCGGTGGGTGTATGGGTCGGCAACATCTATGGCCCACTGTGCCATGTGGAGCAGAAGGCCCTGAGCATTGGCACTGTGGCCCACGTTCACCTGCAGGATGGAGTTGGGAATCCATTATGGAACCCTCATCTCGCGGAAGGCTGGCGTCGGCTCCCCTCTGAATGTCCACCCTATCGCTTCCCGTTCCTGCTGTACGAATAATAATATCTGGGCGACCGAGTTTTGCTGGGTATTGTAAAAGAAAATACAAATCTTAACAACAAATATATATTTATGTATATACAATAATTGTACTAAGCATTCTTGATGTTAGATTAGATTATGTATTCATATCCATCGTAAGTGGATACTTGGCATGATAGAACACCACTTGGTTAGTGAAACAGGAGGCCGTTGGGTACTGTTAAAACAATGTCAGGAAGTAATCATATTCAACTGATTAGACTGTATTGCATCAAACGTTTATTGGGTACGGGAACAACCACAGAGCAAATAATATTATAGAGATGAAATGTGTCCAATCGACTCACGCGGTGTGGACTTTATAATGAGGTCAAAAGTGATACACCCTGTAAACGTTAAGTGGATCAAGCCGATTATTTCGTAATTTTTAAAGATATTGCAAAATTTTAAACCGGTATGTAATCCGCATCACTTCACTACATAGTATAAAACAAAGTCGCTTTCTCTGTCCCTATGTATGCTTAAATCTTTAAAACTATGCAACGGATTTTGATGCGTTTTTTTAATAGATAGAGTGATTGAAGAGGAAGGTTTAAATGTATAATAACATCCATTGCACCCGTGCGAAGCCGGGGCGGGTCGCTAGTAATCTATAAATTGACATTAAAAATTAAAAAAATGTTAAAAATAAATACAGGCATGTGTTCATTATGCTAGGTTATGTTTTCATTACCGTTCAATCGCGCGAGTATATCAGCTGTGATATAATGTCAAGCGCGAAATGAAAAAAGTCTAAAATGATTTATTTGAAAACAAGTGTGTGGCACTAGGACTCGAACACAATGGCGCGATTGGCATTTCTATAAATTTAGATATCTATGGAAGAGACCGAGCCAGTGTTCCGATTAGTTTATCGTTTGCTCCCTGTTCCTGTTTTCTAAGTGACATACTCTTTGGTTATCTGAATTTCACTATCGTATTTAGCTGGTTTCATTCTGTACATTGATTCTGAATATGGTAATAGCATGTGGGTGTATTGCGACCCACAAAGATCTACTGGGCTCAAGGTAACCTCACCTGCGTGGGCTCATCCCGGTTACATTCAAAGCTTCCAATTTTAGAGTCCCAGGTTCGCTCTACCACTTCCTACTTTTCATCATTTGGTTTATCGAGGTCTTTACGGGTGCGCCGTCAGGCCCCACCAAATCCAAAATGGAGCCTGTGTCAGAGCCTCGTCACTCAGTCAGTAGTTGTACCGGCTCGCAGGTGGGTTGGTTTGAGCCCCGCAGGTCTTAGTGGGGCTTCATACACCCTATTCCATTGTCAACACTAACATCAACTGATTTATAATATTATGTGTTAGCTCTTGACCAGGATCACCCTTCCGTCTGCGTCATCGTAGCGAGATAAAATAAATATTGTGATTAAAACATCTTTTGAATAGAAAAAAAAAATCAAAATCAATTCAGGTTTTGTGTGATACTTAAACAAATACAGAAAGATATTTACAAATTTAGTTATAAGTTTATAACAGATAACAATACCCACAGATACTACTGAAGGTTATGATGATTGTACAGCCGTAGCTAAGCGACATCGACATGCAAGATATAAACGATTAAACGTGTATTATTTTAAGTGTTTGAGTTGATAAACCATCCATAATTATGTTCCGACTATGACTGAGTTATGACTGACAGCCTCCGTGGCGTGGCGGTATTGAAAGCGGCCGCTACGCAGGAGGCGCGGGTTCGATCCCCGCTCAGTGCAAATATTTGTATGCATGAATATGAGTATTTGCATTGGTCTGGTCGTGCCTCGGAGAGCACGTTAAGATGTCGGTCCCGGTTGCCATACGAATATGTATGACAGTCGTTATAGGGGAAATCGGTGAAATGGCCCCACATAGAAGGGCTGATCACCCGTCTGGTCAAACGGCGTCCCCACTGGCAGTATATATGACTGAGTTATTGTAGTGATCCACTTAGTTAATTAAGTATTTCGATTTATATTTCTAATCTTGAAGAAGAAAGGGTGTATAACGGACGACGCGGGACGCAAGCTTTTCTTTTGGTTTTAGGGCGCCAGACGGCAGGCGCTTCATCAAAAGCTAACCAAACCAAATTATGGAAGAGTAGGAGAGTGGGCCCCGGAGTCCCAAAGTGCAAGTTTTGGTTGTACCTGGGATGAAGTAAGAGATTCGAGAAATACCGAGTCTGTCTCGCTATACTGGGACCGCAGGTAAGGCCTTCTTTACACGGGTGACTAAAGCCGCACGGCGAAAATCGACCGAGTAAATCTAGTGACTAATGTCGCAAGCCCCTAAGTTGGGTATAGCATTCGATTTTGTCCGCGTGGCGACCGGCCGCATGCGGCTGGTGATTAAAATCGACCGTGTAAACGATCAGTTGCAGGCGATGGCCCGCCTATTCTACTCATGAAATGTACTCTGGAAATAACCCGTGTAAAGAAGCCAGCTCCTAGCAATTTGCCAGTTGCGTCCAAAGATTGCATTTTGGAGCCCGAAGTCCTCTTATTGATTTTCCGGGAGTTATTGCCTTGTGACCTCCCAACCGCGAAACGGAAGCCTGAGCCAGCACCTCATTTTTAGCAGGTGCACCGACTAGCAGGTGAGGATGGCTTTCATCTAAAAGGTGTTGGTAAGTCCCGTACATCCATACCTTATACAGGACGTGTTTTCTTTTAGTTTCCGTTTAAAAGTTTATTTCGAATATCGCAGAATGATTTAACATTTCCCTTCGTCTCTATACAATGGCGAACACCGTTTAATACAATATGGTATGTGTCAAAAATAATCAACACGTTGTCAACTAGGTGATACTTTAAAGTGTAATTATTTAATTAAAGTAGAAACGTGCACGGCACGCTATCAATGTTGAATAGTCATTTGCTAATTAAAAGGCTACTGCTGCGTTATGTGATGCCTGGCTTTATATCAGTGTTAAATGGTAATTTTAAAGACCTTATTGCGTATGCATTCATACTCGTAGGCGTAACTTCTCACTTCTGTAGCCTAACTTTTCCTATGGATTTAAATCCGAAAAGTGCTTATCCAGGACGGGACTTGAACCCGCGACCAGTCCCTTCCAGTGGGAATACTCTGACCAACTGAGCTACCTGGACACCTCCTAGATATTCAAAACTCTCGGATACATTATACGTATTGGGGCGACGGCGACGCTGGAGCTGTAATTCTTGCGAACTACGGAATCTATCAGACTTGATATCTTTTGAGATTATAGAGATCTTATCACTGATAAAGACTTGATGACAATCTTGCCTCCAATAAAGGTTTTGGGTGTAAGATTGTATTTAAAATCTTTTAGAAATCTATACTATTATAACATTGTAAACAGGGTGTAAACAGTACATTGGAGATGTTTAAAAAAAAACTTGGGCTATGTTAAACATTTCTTGTTTGTTCGTGATGGACTTAAAAACTACTGAACGGATTTTGATGCGGTTTTTTTTCTATTGGAAAGGATTGCAATTAGTTTAGTAAAATCGGAGATATGACCAAAAAACGATAACCGACCTCGACCGAACGCAGCCGCGGGCATCAGCTAGTATAATATACTCCTCTCGGAGTTGGGAGGACAAACGGCAGACACTTCCATAGAAGCAGTATTTAGCCAAATCAAAACGAGGAGGAGTAGCGAACCCCGGGATCTGTAGTAAAATCGGAAGCAACCGAGAACAACATTCAGATAAGATTTTGACGAGTAATAAGATACATTAATGTTTAAATCTTTATTGTGTAACGCTACTTAAGTTTCTACATCGCAGTTATGTAGTAGTTACATTTATAACGGGATTCTACAACAAAAAGCGGCCCGTGTGCAACACCCGTAAAGTAGGGAAACGTGTATTATGAAAATGAGAGGCGGGTGAACTTTCAGCCTTCAGTCACGCGACGAAAACATAACTGGATTTATACCAAAGATAAAGTCATACGAGTGCCTTATTTACATCAAAACAATTAAATGACCTCAATATTTTTTATTATTACCTACAGTACTTTTTTCCCTAACGGAAATCTATCCGGACCGCCTGCGGGGGTGGTTATGTCAGACTCGAACCGACTAAAACCGCACGATGTCTCGAGTCTTCAGATGCCAGGATGTGGCCCATAAGGCATTTCCCTCGCACCCCATGCTTCCCTGAGGTTTGAGAACCACGGTGTCCCCCGGTTTCTGTCTTGCCACCCATTAGGCGGGGAGGGGAGGCCCGCAACATCAATATCCATAAATCCCTCCATATAGCCTGTATTCCTCCTGGCCCTGGATAGGCCAACAGCCATCTGCTTCTGTCCTTATCCTAACACACCTCATGAGATTCCGCTAAGAGTCTAATTGTCTTTACAAATTTCACGCAAGCCCGCCGGTTTCGAGTGCTTCTGACCTTGCCTTAATTATTCCTAAAATAGCTTGGTTCTATTTTCATTTATTTATATAATATATAAATAGCTTACAAATAAAAGTAGATAACCATCGAGCATGTATTACCTAATTCGCATATAATTACCGTGTGATTCACACATATTAAAAGGTGATGAATCATGGTCTGAGTAGATGGCGAGTATTTTTAATGTCCTACCGAGACGGGATAAATTTGGGATTCGTCGAAGATGATGTAATACCTTAAATGTGTAGTCTAAGGCTGGGATACACCTCACTTCTCTCCCAATATGGCTTGAGATCATTGCGATGCACTCATTTGATTAGTCTTGATCGAGTTTAGATTTCTCTTTCCTCTTCTTGCCGAATCAATACTTACTGCTTTGTTAATATAATTAACTTTAAAAATGATAACGTAGTCATACGGTTTACCTATTACAAGAGTCTAATTGCAAAAGAGTCCAACCCAAGTGTACTCCATACTTGATTATTTATTATACAAAAATGGCTCGTTTAATAGTATATATAAGATTAACTTTTTCTTATGGAGGTAATTCATGTGACTTTACACAATCAAGGAAACATTTATATAGTTAGGCTAACGAGGGGTTAACCTAATTAAATCAACACACCCATTAACTGTGGGGGCGTATGTGTTCTTAGTTTATTTATATTATTTGCGTGTTATTATTTACACCAATGACCGAAGCCATTATTATCCTCATCGTAACTAATTTTATAAATGCGGTATAGTGAATTTGTGTATTTGCTTGTTACACAATCACGTAAAAACGGCTAGATGGATTTGGCTTACGTTTTGCCACAAAGTAGAGTACGACCTAGGACTAAGTACAATTAGAGTATAGGTATAGGCCAAAACCAAGACGGCGTGCGTTTTTGGTCGGTTCATAACGGTCATAACCACGCCCGCTGGCAGACGGGAGAGGGTATTCGTGGAGAATACGGACGAAAAAAATCAGACATACGCCACTCTTTATTCCGGGTAAACCTTCCCGGGATCAGTAGTTCAGTTCGTAAAGTACTTGCAAAAACAAATTTAATGTCTGGTAAGTATATTATAGATGGTGGTAACA
The DNA here is from genome assembly GCA_946251805.1 of Cybosia mesomella. Lineage (NCBI taxonomy): Eukaryota > Metazoa > Arthropoda > Insecta > Lepidoptera > Erebidae > Cybosia > Cybosia mesomella. The sequence goes on from OX276401.1 coordinate 23,673,875, forward strand.
TGTTTTATTAATCCTGTACGAAACCTGGGTCAACAGGACAAGACAGCAATGCCAGTTGTGTTGTCTTTCTTGCGGTGGTTTGGATTTCCAGATAATTAATAAACAAGTATTAGCGGTATCTGGACTGTACACAATGAAATCCTGATCAAACCAGTAAAAAATCGAAAAATAACCAACTCTCAGCAATAAGTCTGAGTTAAATATGGTGTGCTACCAACCTAAAATGTATACACATAGTTACATGTCATATCTGAATACTTTACGAGGCAAGGAGGTCGATTGAATACGAAACCGCCGGGCCCCTTATAGGCCACAAGCCACAAGTGATCCTTTATGCTTTATACCCGTCAAGGTTAGACAGTGTTATTCAATCAGACTGACTAGCTATTAGTACCTATAGATAAGGTGGCAACTGATAAGATTGCTCCTTTAACTTGCAATGGAACTGACATTTATGTAGTTTACTATAAAAATCCAGAATAAATGTATTTCGCGATGTTACCAGTGACCGCGTTCAAATGTTTGGAATAAGAAGAACAAAAATGTATCGCCTGTAATTTAAGTTGTTGCCAGTACCTACGTATTTGTTAGGAGAGAGATAGATAGATAAATAGAGGGGGGGGGGGGGGGAAGAAAAAATAAAAACCAATATTCATAACAACACGATCACAAGATTACAGATTTTTAAAGATTTCAGAACAAATAACGATAATGGTAAAAGTGATGAGTTTATCTTGTTTAGTTCAGCAGTTCCTATGACCACCTACTGTCTAAATATTCAGGACCTTGATACCATGTAGCATCAGAGTATTTGTCAAGATATAACAAATGGGTGTGTACCTTTACCTACCTCTTCAGGAAAATAGATAAGTCTACAATGCGCAAGCTATACCTCTATTACCTATTGCAAGAGGACACTTAAGGAACGAAGTACCGGTATACCTTTAGCATAAAAACCATAATTAGTATAATTACCTGTCTTACCTTCTTAAATACTGCGAAGTACATACCACGATCACCAGTTAACGCGAAATTAAGCTAAAATGCACTGTTTGATATGCGTCTCTAGTCCGCAGTACAGTAATAGTACTAAGTAAATCGTCTAATGTATAAATTAACAGTACTTGTAGAGCTCATAAAAACGTACCGCAATTAAGAGCACACGCATGATCAGCAGTGGAGGGCGTAATTAAATTAACACCATTTACCGACCAATTGCGAGATTTGAGCCATAAATTCCGTCATCCCATTCAAGCAGATGTGTGTTTTAGTTGCGCGATGGAGCGCGGGTGTCTTTTTCCTAATTATAGAAAATGTCTTCATATAGTTTTAATTCAAGACTACTAACGTTTAAGCGTTTAGTTATAGTTTTATTTTAAACGATTTTTAAGTATATTTTTATTACTGTAAGGGCTGTTAACTACACGCCACTTAAAATTCTGAACATCCTAAGACTAATAACGTCAGAAAATGAAGCAAGGGGCTTCTTAAAAAACGTGTAATTACAAAAAATAGGTTCAATAAACCCTTCCAAAACAATTTTGACTTCCTTACAAAGAGTGCAATATCTAGATCAGACATATCCTTGAGTAAATCGCATTAGAAGAAAATATTTCAGTATTTGTTGTATTTTTTTTTATTTTCATTAAGACATGCAATATATATATATAAAGAAGCCCCTTCATATATTACATGTCGTAATAAAAAGTATACTGAAATATTTTATTACTTACTAGTAAGAGCAAACATGTTCTTGAGTAAATCGCATTACAATAAAATAATTCAGTATTCTTTCAGAATACTTTTTATTACGACATACAATATATGAAGGGGCTTCTTTATATATGTTGCATCTTAATAAAAAATAAAAAAATACAACAAATACTGAAATATTTCCTTGTAATGCGATTTACTCAAGGACACGTCTGATCTAGATATTGCACTCTTCATCAAGAGGGCAAAATAGTGGCACTCAGTTTGACCTAGGTTTGTTGCTTCTCGTTTATAATATGATATTATAAAATAATTTTAACGAGTTTTATACCGATTATTTGGTGTTATATCTATTTACCCGACTGAGCTAGAAGGAGGGTTATGATATTTCTTCTATCGCGTAAGTTTTCGACAATATCATGAAGTATATGTCTAATGAATCTAATTCTTAATAGTAGCTTGAGTTAACTGCGGTATCAGTGATAGCTGAATTGTCTAACCGCGTTGTTTTTCACGCCCTAGTGATCTTATTCCGTTCCCCGGTCACGCACCTCTGACTTTCCAAGGCTATATGCGATTTAGAAAGAAATTAATTATAACTTGATTTTTGCATACTAGTAAGGTAACGAACAAGCATATCCTCAACCCGATCAGGGACATTATTCTGTACAGAAATGAGTTTCAATCGCAATCGTAACGTGAGTAATTAGTGAATTTGAATTAGTTAACATAACATAGAAGAAAGAAGTGGCGTAAAACCTGTGGCAAAACTAAATGAACTTAAAATATGTGCGGCTAAAGCGCGTGTCACCTTACGTTTGGTTCATCGGAATAAGGGTACAGATGGTCAGCGGTAACCGTGAGCTAGTCCACCTAGAGCACCCCGCCGAATAGCAACTGCGCGAATAGCACCTAGTCTAGTCCACGAAGAGCACCATCAATATTTGTGGCATGTGCTCTTGGCTTATGAACTCATGCAATACACTCATATGTTTCTCAAGCAAATGCTGACAAAAACAAGTTACTTCATAGCTTAAAAATGATTGCAAATGGCTCATATCAATTTTTATTGTTATTGTGAGACTTAAAATATTAAACCATCACAAAATATGACTAGCGGACTAGCGATAGCGCAACGGTGGTGAGCGTGACTGCTGTGTATGGGGTTCTGGGATCGACTTCGGATCAGGCATTGAGTTTGGCTTGAGTTTCGAAGATCTTGAAAGTTCCATACCTTTTTTTTTTTTTTTTTTTTTTTTCGTGCGGAAATCCCTTCGGATACCCCCCCGCGTGCCAGCGGGGGCGGTTATGTCGGGCTTGAACCGACTAAAACCGCACGCCGTCTCGGGTCTACAGACGCCGGGGTGTAAGGTTGCCCATAGAGCATATCCCTCGCACCCCGACTGACCCTGGGCCATCTCCGGTTTCGAGATGGCCCCCTCGGGTTTGGGAACCACGGTGTCCCCGTCTTGCCCCGGTTTGGGGAGGGGCGCTAGTCGCCCCACCGTCCCGGCCTGCTTCTGCTGGGGTGACAGGTGGCCTCACCCGCCACCCCCAGGCCTGCGCTCATGGAGGACGGAGGTCGTTAAGCGACCTCCGGCGCCTGAGTTGCCTGCGACGCGCGGCGAGCAAGTTGCGGGCTCGGCGGACCGGGAGAGTTCTAAGTCTCTCCCGGGCGCGCTCCGCCACCTCCTTCGCGAGCATTACATGCTCGCAGAAGGAGGCGGCGGCGGCCCACGCGCTCGCGCTCCGCACCATTGCCGCAATCATGCTGCCGAGCGAGAGGACTCCCACCCCGATGGCTGCCACGAGGTCACGCCTCGGCGCCTCCCACGCCGGGCAGTCCGCCAGCGTGTGCAGCCCTGAGTCCTCGCTCGCGTCGCAGTGATGACACTCAGGCGTTGGCTCCTTCCTGATCCGATGCAGGTGGTCCCCGAAGCACCCCTTCCCTGAGATCACCTGCGTCAGTCGGTAGGAGAGGCTTCCGTGTCGCCTCTCCAGCCAATCCTCCATGATGGGCCTTACCGCCGCTATTGCGGCGTGCCCTTGAAAGTTCCATACCTACACCTATTTTTTTTAGGGATTTTTCGTATATAAGTTTATAAGATTTCTGCATACAGAGGGAAATTTAAACTATTTTACTTTTTATTATAGAATACTTGTAGATAAATTACACGCGTAACAAACAGAAAGTTTGCATTCTAACATCCGAGTGCAACGTACTCTATGCACCATTTACTTTGGTTCCACACTACGACCATCTGTCTGATAAATAGCTCTTGCCAATGATCTTCTATTAAAATGACGTAGATATGTTATCTCAATAATATCGCGATGTAAGAAACGCACCACGTTAGGCAGGCGAATCTCGGTAGCTTCCTAAGATTGCACTTTGGAGCCTTCGGTCCGTTCTTCTACTTCACCATTAATGCCCATCTCCTTTCCTTTAACAGGAGCGACTGCCAACTGAGCCCCTAACCCCGAGAGGAAAGTCTACGCTAGAGCGTCGTCCTTCAAGCAGCAGGTGTAGCATCTTGGTGGGGCCCCAAAAAACCCTAGCCTCGTTTCGAATGGCAGTTTTTAAGCGGTAGTGTGGTATTTTTTTTTTACATACTCAAAGGTGTCTTTAGACCTGTACGGTTGGCCTCGATCGATTTAATCAGACCACCAATCGATGAAGCCGACCAACAGTTACTTCGCATCAACGCATCTTTTGAGCTAGTCATGCCAATCGAGCAGGTCTAGAGGCACCAGAAGATCATTAGCTCTTACAGACAATGAATTTCGATGACGCCTACTGTGATTACCACAAATTTGCATTCATGAAGTCTATTAGGTAATTTTCGTATGCATTAATACACACCTATAACATCGCCCACTTTAATAACTCCAACAAGAAATGGGGACGGGTAGGTTGGCAGTTAGTTAATCTTTGATTAGTTATAACGTACATACATACATTTATTAGGTTTAACCTGCCAAGGTCCTTGGGGCACAAGCCAACCTTATTTGCAAGCCAGTATACCTGCTGATTGACGAACGACACTCTGTGCACGTTTTCCTCTCGGGTTTGGAGGGTCAGACAGAGTCACACTCGTGAAAGCTAAGATGAATCAAATTTGGAAAGGAGAAGAAAGAGTAGCAGACCCTGAGCGCCAAAGTGCAAGCTTTGAATGCAAATGGGATTGGCGTTAAGATGATGATAAATACACATATACTCACACAGTTCTCCCTCCTGGGTAGGCAGAGACAACAGCCCACCATTTGTGTCTGGCTTACACACTTCACAAGTTGCCTCTACAGTCATTAAACCTCTCATTTGATTTCAAGTGCTTCTAACCTGCCATATATTAAATACATCATCGATTTAATCAGTACTGCGAGGTCAACCCCAGTTTGCCTGTCCACTGACACGTGCCTTACGAACTTGGTGTGTTATTCGCCCAGTACTCATTTCGTTCTACGTGTCCAAATGTTAGTTATTACCGTAATGACTATAAACGAACCAACAAGCTCAGCTAACACAATCTTGAATACATAACGCTGTTAACCGTGTGGAATTCCATTCCGTAACCCACGCAAAGGCATATAAAGGCATTGCACCCACAAGAGTTTATATTGTGGTGTAACAATATGAAATTAACAGGACGGTTGCATTTCATGCTATTTGCATGTACGGAACTTTGCTAAGGGTCTTGTACAGCTAGCGACACAAGTAGCTAACACTTTATTATTATTTATATTATAATACCTATAATATTATGTATATTATATATATTTATATTATTTTATGACTACTACTTGAAGTCTATGTAAATTGCATTAATTTTAAGAAAAATTTTGCATGCCGATAGATCGGTGAAACACACGCCGCTATCAGGAAAAAAACAATGTATCATCTTTCACACTGTTTCTTGCGAATGAAGATTTCTATTCAATTCTATAACAAATTCACAAACTATCTTTACATATACGTATTTTTCTAATGTTAATATATTTCATGTTTTGTATAATATTTATTATTTATTGTAGTATTTTATGTGAGGTTTTAGAGCTAAGGTGATATGGAAATTATATGGATATGGAAAAGTGTTAAGCTACTTTTGTTGCTGTCTGTAAACTGAGTCAAAGCGAAGCGTCACAATCTCAATGCAAAATTGATCAGTCTTACCTGCTTGCTCTGCGTGCATTCGACTGAATGCATGCGTCTGTTTTTATCGGGATAGAAATGTGGTCATTACCATGTGGAGATAGCGATCAATATGCTATGTTAATTTTAAGATTGACGCATCGATACGTTTCGACACTGCGTCAGTGTGGCTTGCTTGACCCTTACTGTAGCGTTTTGATGTGAAGAGCATAGTGTTGGATAACGACTTACTCATGTTTCCAGGGTGCTGCATAAATTATGGTTGAAACTAACACTTTAAACGCGTTTATAAAACTACCCGCTGAAATGTGAATAATTTTTCCATGGGATGAAGTTCAGTTTATACCCGACAAAGTTCGTTATTATATAATTTATGCGATATCATGACTCCCACACCAGATCCGTCCCAGAACGCACTGATGTTGGCTTCAGCCATACTCTACTGAAACCTTCAGAATAATTAAGAAAGTTAATCTATATACAGAATCTCGTTGACATCTTTTGTGGTGTTTAGATATAATCAAGACAAGTGAAAGGACTCCATCAAAGTCTTTATAAGCCGTCCTTATCTCGTCCTATTTCTTTTAGTTCATAATGCGTTATTATCTTCTTGAATTTCTAGTACCCTTTTTTTCATTAAAACAACCCACAGAGCCAATTATAAGAAATCCCTTCGGATACCCCCCCGCCGGCCAGCGGGGGCGGTTATGTCGGGCTTGAATCGACTAAAACCGCACGCCATCTCGGGTTTAAAGATGCCGGGGTGAAAGGTTGCCCATAGAGCATATCCCTCGCACCCCGACTGACCCTGGGCCATCTCCGGTTTCGAGATGGCACCCTCGGGTTTGGGAACCACAGTGTCCCCGTCTTGCCCCGGTTTGGGGGAGTGGCGCTAGTCACCCCGCCGTCCCGGCCTGCTTCTGCTGGGGTGACAGGCGGCCTCACCTGTCACCCCCAGGCCTGCGCTCATGGAGGACGGAGGTCGTTAAGCGACCTCCGGCGCCTGAGTCGCCTGCGACGCGCGGCGAGTATGTTGCGGGCTTGGCGGGCCGGGAGAGTTCTAAACCACTCCCGGGCGCGCTCCGCCATCTCCTTCGCGACAAGACCATGCCTACAAGCCTTGGTTTCTTTTCAAAAGACAATTTTTATATAAAAAAATCAAAAAAGTGAAGTGCAGGTGAAACTTGTAACAGGTATTGTAGCATTACATTGAATCCCATTAAATTGTCTTATTCACTTAATATGTATTAATGACAGCGGACAATTGAGCTAGATGCCAGTGTAGGCTCATATTATTCACGTTCCATAAGAAGTTTATTTACGTATCTATGTACCATGGTACCGCACCAATATAAAGACCAATTATTCGTAGACGTGTTGCACCTGTCAATTTCATTACAAGTTTGTAAAATGTGGACAACGTGAAGTCAACGACAAAAGTTGATTAACAATAAAATATTTATAAAGCTTTTCACATTCAAATACATGTATCAATAATTGACGTATAAATAATTTTATAATCCCCACAGGATAAAGTTAAGGTATTTCATTTATCTTTCTTATTTATTTATCTTTTTATAAAAGGTTTAAGATCTAATGTGATCTATAAATTAGAAATTGATAAGCTATTTTTGTCGTTGACTGTACCTACACGAGAGCAGCTGGCGATCAGCAGCGCCGTAAAAAACAAAACTTTGAAATCAACCGGCTATTATTTATAAAAAATTACAAACAAGAACATAAGGCTTTTAAAAAGTTTATGAGGTCTGTTATTAGTCTTTCTGAAGTTATTTATGCAAGGTGTGGCATTGCACGTACGTGTTAAATTCTTGACGAAGTTACTTCAAAGTTCTTGCTCCAACCAGCAAACACATATGAAGGAAGGTACATAAGACTACTTAATGCAGAGAAAAAAATGTTATTGGGGTTATTTTTATGTCTAACATAAGAATAAATTAAACTTAATTCAATAAAACTTATGACGTGTATCAAATACCAAATTTTAAATAATACAAACTGCTCAATGTTCAGTTTCATGTTATGTTCATAGCCCAAGGTGAGCTTCCAGTCATAATGTTAGAAAAATATTATATGCTTCAGAAAAGTTTATTGTTAAAGTTCAGTGGCCTTAGGCCCTATAGGACGAATTGTAGATTTGCATTTCCTAATCCAGGAGAATACCGTGTGTCACATGAACCTACAATAAAAACAATGCATGTTTGCAATATAAAATACCCGGAATCCCAAAGGACACTGTTATAATCGTTAAACTGGACAGGTTATTGACCGCAGCGAGATCAGCAGCATCGGTGTCTCTCATTATGCTCATGGGAAATTATAGGGAAAATGACAGAAATAAAAGAGGGAATTAATATCCCACTATCTTAATAAGTTTAAGAGTTAGTATACTAATGATATTTGCAACATCTAGATTCTAGGACATAGTTCTCTTGGTCACGCCATAACTTAGGAATGACTTTACCGATTTCATTAATTTATTTTTAAGTTTTCTAATACTTTGTAGAAGGTTCTAACGAAAAGAAAAATTAAAAAAATTGGAAAATTTCAGAAAAAATAACGCGGGCGGGTAGGTGTGGGCAACAGCTAGTTTCATTTAAAAATTAAATGAGTCGCTATGCTGGTAGTGCTTCCTACGAGTCTTACACAGTGTTGGCACTCTATAATGAGCTTGCCTCTGTCGCAGAACATGACGACAATATTTTTATTCTGCTTAGAGCATAGGCATTTCGCCGCGCTGTGTCATTTATGGTGTTTATTTATGAAAACACTTCATTATTTCGCTGTAACTCTATTCATAGAGAAACACAAAATAATATGAAAGTAATTGAATTAAAGGCGCGTGAGGTGGTCGTGACAAAAGGAGCACAAATATGTCTACTATACTATATTATTTTTCTACTAAAGTTTGTGTGCCTCATTATCTTTTTTTTTAACGTGCGGAAATCCCTTCGGATACCCCCCCGCCGGGCAGCGGGGGCGGTTATGTCGTGCATCGACTAAAACCGTACGGTGTCCTGCCCAAGTGCCCATTGCCGGCACCCCGGGTAAGCCCTCGAAAGTGTGCCTCATTATCTTAGGATAATTTTCTGTGAATATCTGAACCAATACATTAATTTAGTTAACACGCGTGAAATTCTGATCCCGCTACCCATGAGACCCTATTCCACCCCAACCCCACAACCTATATAAAATACACAATTCCATCATACATAATTTGTTATATCACAAAGGGTTTTCGTTGAAAGCTCCCAGATCACTTTTTTAGCCAATGTATTCAAAAACTTGACAAATTATATACTTAAACCTTCCTTGCGAAATACTATCCATTGGTGAAAACAGCATAATAATCGGTGCATTAGTTTTTTGAGTTTATCGCGAACAGACTGATAGACAGACGCGGCGGAGGATATAATTTTATAATTTATTAAATTAAATTAAAAGTTAAGAAGTTAAGATTTTCTCTCAAGATGTGTGACATCAACCATATATTTAGCCTTCGAATGTTTCATAATAATGTCGGTTACTGTATGGCTATCAAAATATTCAAAGTTTTAGTTGGAATAAACAGGCTTGGTTAAAGAATATTTTATGCTCTGGACGAGATATCACGTTGCAAAATGCCGCAGCGCGCTCGCTGCCGCACCACGCCTTATAAGGATCTGTATTCAACAATATTCCACCGTCATGCAGCTAACAAAACATTGTTGTCTCTGTCAGTTTGTATTTTATAGATAGGGATAAAAGGTATGCATCCAAAACTTGATAGTACCATATTTCAATTATTACTCATGTATCCTTGACGTTTGCTGTCATTGTTTGGACTAAAATGGACGGTTGATTGCTGTTAGGGATGGCAATCTTGGTAATTAGATTTTACAGGAACTATTAGACATGAAGAACATGCTGGAAGAATAGATTTGTTTTGGCCTCATGAATCTTGTATGAACGCGTGTTCGAAAGTAATAAAGGATTGCGTGGGTATAGTTTAATTTAAAGGGTATTCATTAAATGTTATAGCTTCTCTATGTTTATCTATTTATTGCCCGTGGGAGGAAATTTACTTTTACTGTTAAGGGTATTCATGTAGCATTTTCCAGAATATTTATGAGCAACTAGTGGTTCAAGTAAGACTATTTCATTAAATGCGTGTACCTCTACAGCTATTGCATGTTGTTGAGTTAAATTTTGCTAAAAGGTGCTAGGTTTTTAACAAAGAGCGTAGGGACTCGGTGGATGCAGGCCGCTACAGACCGGTCGAAATGGAAGTCGATGGGGGAGGCCTATGTTCAGCAGTGGACTTCCTACGGCTGATATGATGATGATGATGAAAAGGTGCTAAATCAGCACTGTCCTTATACTTAATCGTATTATGTTATTGAAAACAGTGTCTGTAAGTTTTTGTTGTAGCGGTTCACTCGCAGGCTCTAAAGATTGCGTAGCTGTGTAGATGATACGGTAATGTAGCTACTAACTTTCATTAAACATAACATAACTTCACGCCTGTATCCCCGAAGGGGTAGGCAGAGGTGTATTACACCCACGTTTCGCCAGTTATGTTTTAGGTCCCAATGTAATAGGGGGCGAGCCTATTGCCATCTACCGGGCACATTACTAAGCGAGCGATAATCAACATTTTTAAAACACACAACTTCGAAAAGTCAGAGGTGTGTGCCCGGGGCGACTGGGGATCGAACTCGAGACCTCGTCTCAGCAGTCTGTTACGTAGACCACTGGGCTATCGCTGGCTTTCATTAAAGTTAATGATTATAATCCTGCAATTCTTATACCTACTAAACATCACGTAACTTCGACCCAAAATAATTATTATTTATTATTTTTCTGCCAAACTTTGTAAAAATAAATTTTGACTTTTTAAATATATTTTTTTTGCATATAATCATAATAATATAGTGTTGATAAATCGATCAGAGCGCCGCGCAATAATTATCGATATCATGACGAGAATCTTGTGAAAGCCGAAAAAGAAAAACAAATAAAATATTTGGATTTGGCTCACGAGCTCGTCGACATGTGGAGTGTGGATTCGTCAATTATTGTTCCAATAGTTGTATCGATTCACGGACTTATTGCCAAGAGCCTCGATCAACATATCAAGAGACTCGCGTTAGGCTGTTGGGTCAATGACTTGATGCAGAAGGCTGTACTCATCGACACGGCATATTGTGAGGAGATGCCTATCTCTGGAGCCCTAACCAACCCTAGCTTGGTCCCTGTACCCATGCCGGTGGGTCACTATTTTTTATATTTTTAAATATATTTGTTTTTTTTTATATAGAATGTATTTAAAAATATAATTTATATGTATTTTAAATTTAATAAAGGAAGTAATAAATATATATGCTGTAATTATAGTGAAATCGATGACAGCGACCATAACCATCAGCATGTAGCAATTTGTCGCAGATTTTTTTTAGTTCTATTCAAATTCACGTTAATTTTATTCTTGTTTAGGAGGGGTTCACGTTCAAGGTCCCTCATTGATCATCAATTTTTCAGGTCATATCCTTCATAAGTAGTATTATAAATTTTGGGAGGCATTTTCTATTAAGTTCTTTGCTTGTATTTATATTTTTTATTAAGTTATATTTCACTAACTAGGTGTATTGTAAGTGGAAAAATATAGTTTCTGCCTATATTAATGGGCAAGAGGCGTGCGTGACTGTATGTATGTTTTTAATTGTACCAAATTGAATAATTACCTCTCTGGCGTAGCGGTAGAGCGTTCGACTGCTAAATCAGAGGTCGCGGGTTCGATTCCCGCTCAATGCAAATATTTGAATGCTTGAATATGAATATTTGCATTGGTCTGGGTGTTTCTATGTATAATATGTAAGTATTTACAAAAATAAAGTATCTAAGTATGTATATCCACATTCTAGAACCCATAACACAAGTTAGACAAGCTATGCTTACTTTGGGCCTCGATAGCGCTGTGTAGAATGTCGTAGAATATTTAGAATATTAATACTTCGAAAGAGGTTAGGTTATCACTTATCAGTTGACTTTAGTTAATAGATATAAACTGATTACATACACATTACATATTTAATGAAAATATGATAAAACTTTGGTTGTTCGGAGGGAAACATTGTTAACTTAATTATTACATAAAGAACGAAATATTTTTGATAACAAATGTGAGTTTTCAAAAGGGTCAGTCGGGGTGCGAGGGATATGCTCTATGGGCAACCTTACACCCCGGCCTGAGACCCGAGACGGCGTGCGGTTTTAGTCGGTTCAAGCCCGACATAAAGGGGGGCCAGCTTAAAGGTATCTAGCGCAGTCGATATTTTAGTATTCGTAGTTATTATTAAGACTGTGGTCTCAGTATTACAGTTTTCACTTCGTTTTAAGTTTTTGCCCTCTATGCTAGTTTCATTTATCTATTTTTATGTTTCGTTCCACCCGATGTCCATAAAATAAAACTCAACAAACACAGGATTAAAGAACTTTAGTGTTATTACCCCCTTATGTAACTCGTTACGTGTTGTATGCTATAGCAGGTTAAACCTTTTACTGTTATAGAACTTTTAGAAGCACTCGTATTATCAAAACTACTAACGCTTCTTCTTGTCAACACCTCGTACTTGAAACGTTTTATTAGATCGGGATTTGCTTCCAACCTTGGTTCAAATGTTGTGAATAATCGTGATCACACTGCAGATAATTATGTATCTGCATATTTAGATAGGTAAGCTTAGTATGCACACAAACTAACAATGCACCAACTTAATTCATCTGCCGGCCGGTACACCAGCTGATTGGCGAACAGGCGTCTAGCGCAGGCTGTCGGACAGTAGTCGCTCCCGCAAAATCCAAGATAAACCAAATCAAGTTAAAGAGTAAGAGAGCGGACCCCAAATTTCAAGGTGCAGGCTTAAGATGCAACTAGAACTAATGTTGTGATGATGATGTATAAGCACATATATTATAAGGATACCGGACCGGAGGTAAACCACTTTTTTTCCGTGCGGAAATCCCCTCCGATATCCTCCGCCGGCCAGCGGGAGCGGTTTTGTCGGGCTTGAACCGACTAAAACCGCACGCCGTCTCGGGTCTTCAGACGCCGGGGTGTAAGGTTGCCCATAAAGCATATCTCTCGCACCCCGACTTACCCTGGGCCATCTCCGGTTTCGAGATGCCTCCCTCGGGTTTGGGAACCACGGTGTCCTCCTGCCTGATCCGATGCAGGTTGTCCCCGAAGCTCCCCTTACCAGAGATCACCTGCGTCAGTCGGTACGAGAGGCTTCCGTGTCGCCTCTCTAGCCAATCCTCCATGACGGGCCTTACCGCCGCTATTGCGCCGTGCCCTTGCTTTGATATCCCTCTAATCGGTCGCGTGGTGTTTGAAGTGAAGTGTTTTCATCAGAATAGAATTTACTAAAACTACAAGACACTTTATCACGGTCTATTGTCTGTTGCCGGGTAACCTTGTACCGGGTATCCTTGGGCATAACCTACAAAGGAAAAAGAGCTATGGTAGATATTTGTAGTCTGTCGTAATGCAGTCGTACTCCGCCTTTTAGAGAAATGCGCGGAGGCGAGCCTAAACTAAACCTGTTGTTATAGGTATTTTACTACCTAAATTAAATTAATAGAGCAAAATGTACTACCGTAGCATTTAGTTTCCGATTTAAACTGCATTAGACTTATATACGTCAGTGAAGTCAAGCCTTAGTAGTAGCTACTTTCCTTGCCGGAACTCCACCATCGTGGTGGAGTGGAAGGAACGACTTGGGCGACCAACTGCAGGGTAAGCCGTAGTAGCAGCGGTAAGACCCATCATGGAGGACTGGCTAGAGAGGCGACACGGGAGCCTCTCGTACCGGCTGAAGCAGGTGATATCTGGGAAGGGGTGCCTCCTGGACCCCTTGTGTCGGATCTGGAAGGAGCCAACGTCTGAGTGCCATTACTGTAACGCAAGCGAGAACACAGGATTTCACACACTGGCGGAGTGCCCCGCGTGGAAGGTGCCGAGGCGGCTCCTCGTGGCAGCCCTCGGAGAGGGATTTCTCTCGCTCGAAGTTTTGCTCACAGTGATGGAGCGCGCGCGAGTGCGTTGGTTGCCGCCGCCTGCTTTTGCGAATTAATGCTCGAGAAGGAGGCGGCGGAGCAGGTTCGGGAGAGACTCAGGTCTCTCCTTATCCGCAGGGCGCGCGAGGCGACTCGTACGTCGGAGTTCGCTCAATGATCTCCGTTTTCCATAAGCGCAGGCCTGGTGGTGACAGGTGGAGCCGTCTCTGACCCTAGCAGAAGCAGGCCAGGGCGGCGGCGCTTTACCGGGGGCAAGACGGGGAAACCGTTGTTACCAAACCCGAGGGGGCCATCTCGAAACCGGAGATGCCCGTGACATTCGGGGTACGAGGGATATGCCTTATAGGCCCACCTCACGTACCTGCGTCTGGAGACCCGCGACGGTGTGCGGTTTTAGTCGGTTCGAATAACGTCCCCGCTGGCCGGCGGCGGAGTATCCGAGGGGATTTCCGCACGGAAAAAAATAATAGTAGCTACCTAATAATTTCCACCATCCATAGATTATAATGATATTATTGTGTGTGCATAAATTTTAAATAAGTAATATTTATTTATTTTTATAGAAGGCTTACTTTATAGTAGCTCACTAACGTAACTCATAGTAAGTACACCATTAAACTATGACATTCAAACTAAAAATAGCCCTTGCCCTTTCCTCCGGATATAGCCTTGTTGTTATTAATTTATGTTTTATAAATCAAATCATATATCGAATAAATGGTTCCATTGCCCTCTGAGGATGCAGCATGCGTTATCGGGGCATTCTCACGAGTCGACAGTTGTGATCGCTCTGATTGGATGATTGTCACATTGTAATGAACGTGGGGCGAGGTAAGCGTCACTGAATCATTTAAAAAGTAAAATGTTCGATATTCAAAACAGTTCTGAGGAATCATTAAAGTACTATTACTTACCTTCTTTTTCTACTCCGTTGCACTAGCTTTTGACCGCTTGTCAGAATAATTTCATAGGTAGATTCCAAATAACAGTAGTTAGTTTCCTGCATAAATCCAATGCAAACTACAAAAATTGTATATTTTTGTTATTACTAGCTGTTGCCCGCGGCTCCGCTCGCGTAGAATTCTGATCCCGTTCCCGCAACTCATGGGAACCTATTCGCGGGATAAAGTAGCCTATGTATTATTACGGACTATAATCCGTATATATATAATATAAATTTCAGCCAGATCCGTTCAGCCGTTTTTGCGTGAAAGAGCAAAAGATACATACATACATACTCACAAACTTTCACGTTTATAATATTAGTAGGATGGTATCTATATCAAAAGCAGCACAGTATATACACTGTCTAGGAAAAAGCCTTAATCACTTCTACCCCAACAGATTTCCTATTAAGTCAAAGAAATATTACTAATTTCTCAAAATTTAAACAAATATGTAAAGGCATCATTGTTCTGTTGGATGACCGATATATATATATAGGGATAGGTATATATTATATCTCGACCTTTAGGTAGATAGCGTGACATTTCGATGGATTCAAGCATGATCGCGTTTATTCCCGTTTCATGTTATTTATATCAAGCAACGTAAACATCTGATATGGAGATAAAGACGTGATTCATAGGTATTATCATTTTTTACTGTGCAACAAATATGAAGTTAAAATGTAACTTTCGTCAATATTTTATTTTATTTAAAATACAATATGCTATTGAAATAATGATGCCTTATGTATCCTGTTATAACAAATTGCATCCCGAAAAAATAAACTGCAGATCGTACTTACTTAATAGTTTGAATCAAAGACCCAGCTAAACACATATTCATACCATACTAATTAATCATTTTACTCCTACATTCGGCCGTTGACGTCACAGGCAATACAAACCTGCACGGAAACACAATACAGATATATGGTTTACCCTTTGTGGGCTTAGCCATTGTTAACGTATTTTTAGTCTCGTAGTTATTGGCGATACAAACTGATATTTTGTAACACAAGACAGTTAGCCAAGCTATGACTGTACTTATCAAACGATTAGATGATTCCACGTGAATAGTAACGTCTTAGCGCGGTTTCGGTCCTTCTTAAGATGGCTTCTGCGGTTTAAATGGGAGCGACTGTCGTCTGAACTTCCAACCCCGAGTAGAAAAGCCTGCGCCAGAGTCCCATCCGTCCTTGGGGTTATCTTTTCGAGGGCTTACCCGGGGTGCCCGGCAATGGACACTTGGGCAGGACACCGTGCGGTTTTAGTCGATGCACGACATAACCGCCCCCGCTGGACGGCGGGGGGTATCCGAAGGGATTTCCGCAGGTAAAAAAAATCAATCAGCAGGTGGTGCCGGCTTAGGGAACGCCGCAATAGCGGCGGTAAGGCCCATCATGGAGGATTGGCTGGAGAGGCGACACGGAAGCCTCTCCTACCGACTGACGCAGGTGATCTCCGGGAAGGGGTGCTTCGGGGACCACCTGCATCGGATCAGGAAGGAGCCAACGCCTGAGTGTCGGAGATGGCCCAGGGTCAGTCGGGGTGCGAGGGATATGCTCTATGGGCAATCTTACACCCCGGCGTCTGTAGACCCGAGACGGCGTGCGGTTTTAGTCGGTTCAAGCCCGACATAACCGCCCCCGCTGGCACGCGGGGGTATCCGAAGGATTTTCCGCACGAAAAAAAAAAAAAAAAAGGTGGTGCCGGCTTGGAGGTGAGGTTGGTGCAGGGTCTTAGTTGGGTTCTATAACACAGATATACATAGCCATTGTGAGAAATTGCCTTTACAATGTACAAGGGTTATGATTATATTTCCAACTAGCTGATACCCGCGGCTCCGCCCGAGCGGAGGTCGGTTATCGTTTTTTGTAACTCTCTTCTGTCTTGTAACTGCCTTCAAAATCCAATTGTAATCAAATATATTGTAGATTTTAAGTTTGACCAATACCAATACAAAAAATCGCACCAAAATCCGTTGAGTAGTTTTTGCGTACATCCCGAAGAAACAGACAATAATTCAAAAAAAAATATTTTTGTGTTCAGAATCGTTCATTTAACAGCTAATTTCAGGTAATTTACAATTTTCTAATAGTATAGATAGATAGATTTTGAAGATTAGTTTGAGTTTTTACAGCCTAATAAAAAATATAATGAATAACTTTATGACGGGTATAATACGTACGTTATGTTCAAAGATGAAGTTTTAATACTCTCCTAAATTATTCAATGTAGTTGCTGCTGGAACAACGTTACAGCGTAGAAAGTGGAATGGAACAGTTACTACGATTACGTAAATTAAATGATGAACAACTAGGGCACTCACTTCCTTCATTTTATTGCAATTATTGCAAAAGGAAGAGTCTCGCATTGCGTCTGATGAGGGTCAAATAATTGCAACATTCAAGTCCTTCATTTATTAAGAATACTAGCTATGCCCCACGGTTTCATCCACCGTACTTGGTTCCATTTCACCGGGTTGCATCGCCCATCTGCGTCTTTATTCTTACTGCTCGCCTCCTAAGGATCGTAACGTGATGTTATATACTTACTAATATTTAAATGTGAAAGTAACTCTGTCTGTCTGTCTGTTACGTTTTCACGCCTAAACCACTGAACCCATTTTGCTGAAATTTGGTACAGGGGTAGATTATTAGACCTTGGGAAAGGACATAGGCTATGTTTTGTCGCGATAACCGACATCTACGCGGGCGGAGCCGCGGGCAAAAGCTAGTACCCTATAAACTTTCCGAAGAACTGAACTATTAATTGCAAAAATATTTTTTCAAATTGCACATGTTGTCCTAGAGATTAGCACGTTCAAACAAACAAACTCTTCAGCTTTATTTTTATTGATTTATTTATTTGTTACTAGCTAATGCCCCCGCGGTTCCGCCTTTTTTTGTGAGGTCGGTTACCGTTTTTTGGTCATATCTCCGGTTCTACTTAACCAACTACAATCAAACATTTGGTAAATTTTAAATCTAACCAAGACCTTTCTAATAGAAAAAAAAGCCCCAAAATCCGTTCATTAGTTTTTGCATTCATCGAGAACAAACAGATACTTTTTATCTAATTATATCATTTATATAATTCTTCTCTTTTGGTTTTGTTTATACGACTCCGGCTCCGAGGAAAATAAATCCTACTAATATTATAAACACGAAAGTTTGTAAGTATGGATGGATGGATGGATGGATTTTTGGATGGTTTGTTACTCTTTCACGTAAAACCTACTCAATGGATTTTATTGATTTACAAAATATAGCTTATACATCACAATAACACATAGGCTACAATTTATTAAGATATTGTGTGAATTGTCAAAAATATGACGATAAGTGTCAAGCAAGTAGGAAAAAATCTACCATCTGCGAGCTATTCTGGCGTGCGCTGCCAAAACCGCTAGACAAATATGTAATGTATGATGGAAATGATTTTCCTACCAATATTATAAACACGAAAGGACAACCCCAACTCTCATACAATCTTGGGCCTGCACGTACAGGGTTGAAAATTAGCCAATATTTAGACCATCTAAGGACATTTTGTGTGCCTAATTTTCACGACGATTCACAATGGCCAAGTTTGTTAAATCGAGCATTGTTCATAGGTTTATTTAGGTTATGTTGTAATACATAATGCGGTCAAACAGTGTCTTATGTTGTGTGTGATAGCTACACAAGTTATTCGAGTGTCGCTTTTGTCGCAAAGCGAATGTATGTTGAATTGTTGACATTTACAATGACAGGAGTGAAAATGACATATGACGTTACAGATAGGTAATTATGAATTCTATAAAATCGATTACTTACAATCGATATTTTGAAATCATTTAAATTATAAAGCCACGAATTGACAAATTAAATTAATAGTTATTAGTTATCGATTTCTTTTCATAATCCAATCGATAAAGTAAGCATAATCATAGCGCATTTACAAAGATCGGATTAAGTACATTCAACGTTTACGAAGCTTGTTGATTAATGAAAATCGCATTTTAAAACTTTTGTCGCACTTGGCCATTGCTGATTTTAATGAGGTCTAAACAAAATTATAACACAAAATAGACGAATTTTTTGAGGTAGATTTGATGTCTGTATACTCGGGCCCAAAATGGGGTATCTCCTTCATGAGTATGTATGTATGTTTGTGGCTCTTTCACACAAAAACGGCTGAACGGATCTAGCTGAAATTTGTTACCTACAGGGATAGATTATAGTCCGGAATAACACATAGGCTACTTTTCATCCCGGGAATAGGTTCCCATGGGTAGCGGGAACGGGATCAGAATTCCACGCGGGCGGAGCCGCGGGCAACAGCTAGTGAATAAATAAATCTAAGAAATATTACACAGCGCCATCTGGACCCAAACTAAGCAGAGCTTGTCATATGGGGTCTTGAATGCGGATAAACATACTTAGATGCTTTTTTTTTCAAATAAATATATAACATAGAAACACCCATACCAGACCAATTACGCAATGAGCGGGTATCGAACCCTCGACCCCTGACTTAGCAGTGGAATGCCACAGAGTTCGTCAGGTGAAAGGCTCGGATGCCACCGGGAACAATGCTCAGATGATGATGACTCAGTTTTCGATACAAAACCATCACCATTATCACTCTTATCATCATCTACCTGTCCTTGTTCCAATTGGGCTTAGTGCAATATGGCATTTTTTTTTCCCCCATATATTCCTGTCAGATATCATCTTTTTTATACCACTTAGGTGGCAGACAAGCACACGGCCCACCTGATAGGAAGCGGTTACCGTGGCCTATGAGCGTGTAAAACACCAGGGGCGTCACACTCGCTCTGCCGACACTGTTGCCAGTTGCAACGTGTGAGGATGAATTCCCTCTCTGTGGGCGAGCGTTGCGATGATAGATTTTGATTTTCTTTGGAACCCTCTCGGAACTAGAGAGATCTCATCAGTCATTCTATTCAACTATTATTTTGGAAATCGTTAAGGAAACACAAAAACTTGTGGTAGTAATCAACTTGTAATAAAACATGGTAATCCCTTAACATGTAACCGGCAGCAAAGTATGCAACAACGTGCAAACAATGCACAGTAGGTACACAAGAGCATGAAAATACGAAATTTTAACAGTGACATTTGCATGAAGCTCACTTAGGTAATTAAACGTAAACTAACTGTTATTTAATTACCCTCTATATTAAGCAAACGGCAAGAATTAGAAATAATTCTAATAATGTTCTTATTTTTTTCATTGCTGTACAATTACAGCTACCATTGCCCATAATAGTACCTAATAAAAGTCTCGTTATGCAATGAATAGCACTATAACAAGACTCGGCACAAGGAATTAGATTTTGATTATTTGAACCACCCGTACAACTTACACTTACAACACTAATAAAATGGTGGGCTTTTTCTATTTGAGCATGAATTGCAAAACTATGCTAAATTACTTAGCTATACTGCGTATAAATGTGAAAGTTTGAGGATGGATGTATGGATGTTTGTTACTCTTTAACGTAAGAATGGATGAACGAATCTGGATGAAATTTGGTACAGGGATAGATTCGTCATCTTCATCTTAGCGTTGAATACGGTTGCGTCCGAGCAATAGATTGTCACCTTGGAGCATAGAGTCTGCATGTCCTAAGATTTGGCCAATTTGGTCAATGATAATAAATTCAGACCTCCTGACTTCCAAAAGATTCGTCAGTCTCGTAAGTCAGTCAGCAGGTGAGTTTCGTGTGGGGACTAATGATCTTGGTGAGGCCCCTTTCACACCCAAATACAATTGGCACAGGGATATATTATAGTCTGGAAAAGGTAAAAAAAGGAGTCTGTCTGTCCGTGCGTCACCATCGTTTTTTTTTCCGAACAGGTGGACCTAGTTTTTGATAATTGAAACTCATACCAGATACTGATACAGGTCTATAGTACCTAGGAGTATGAAAATCAAGGTCCTGAGTCAACACGATGAAAAGATATGGATAAATTTAGATTTTCGCGCAAACTTGTAAGTACCAAAATTTTCAATGTTTTTATTTTTCGAAAGTTTTCCGTTAAAACTTAGCCACCCATAAAAATGATATCAATTTTATTATGGCGGTATAAAGGGTGCACGAAAAAAGAAAAAAAATAAAGCTACGGAACCCTCGGCGCATGAGTTCGACTCGCACTTGACGGGTTTTCTATTTTGGATTCATGTGGGTCACAGGAACAGCGTTCTCTTCTGATTCTGGTGGGAATTTACTTCTACGGCATTGGTTTCAGATTCAAATTATTCGATACTTTGATTGTATTTGGTTTCTACTCTGACAATATTATGTTAATGATCTGATTTTTTTTCAAACCAGCTAAAATATAGGTCCGTTAAATCCATATTAGTATTGTAGTAATCGTTCCCATAGTAACCCACAGTAGTAATGTTCTCTTACACTTTGGTAGGCAGGGAATTAAGGATTGAATTTGTTCGTCATTTTTCTTCATTTGTTTGATATGTAACTAATTCGCTGTTAGTCAAATTCAGCTTGGATAGGCAGGCGGTAGAGGCACAGTGAGGGTGAGACCTTACCGAGCAGACGACGTGACCCGCTGATATATTTATTACAGTTATTATTTCTCCCGTACTCCTATCATCGCAGAAATAGTACATAGTGGAAGTTACTTGTTCATAAATCGTGGAACAGATGTGGATTATTATGAAACAAACTTATATTGAATAGGCGCGAGTTATCTAAATACTTTTGTGAGAAAGCATTCAGATAGACCGAGTGTTAACATCAAAATATTGAAGGAAAACATTTGGCGTTGAATTACAGCTTTTCATCAGCGAATGATGCCCTCGTGCATCACGTCCGTGCACTCCAGTGATATAATTTATCCCAATACGTCATTATTGGGACGAGACGGACGGATGCAACTTCATAAAAGTGTAGTATCCTAGAATCAAGTGGTGTATTTATCAAACGATTTATAGTAAAAGAAACATCGATATACAATTTTTGTAAAGGCGGGAGTAATTAGGTGATACTTCGATAGCAATCAACATCACGTTTGCGAAGTTTCGTCCTGAATAATGCAAATTCAATTCCTCGACGGATGTCCAAGTTATGAATCTACATATGTGATATGCACAGGAATGAGTAATGGAAGGTTTTATTTGTGAACGAGTTGGACAGCATTCTAAATAATAAACGGGCTCTGAAATCTCAAATAGGAAATAGACTATTTGTAACTTTTGAAATTTCACGTTCTATTATTAATTATTATACAATTACATAATTATTTACGAGAAATAACGCGAACATGATTGCTGAGTGCTAACAATTTTACGATCTTTGCATTAAATGTAATCAATAAATAAGTGATATTATATGTACATCAGTAAATGTACTCATGTATTGTTTATTTTTTTATGAAAGTTTTTAGAGCTATGGTGATCGATAACTTGGAATGTGTTAAGCTAGTTCTGTGGGCGAATTTAGTCTGTGAACACGGCCAGTGTAACCGGCAATTCAAAGGTTAGTTCTCGTAACAAAATAAAAAAAATCGTATTATATATTCATTCGTGAAAAAAAAAATTATATTAATAGCTGTTGCCCGCGGCTCCGCCTGCATGATCCCGTTCCCGCTTCCCCTGGGCACCTATTCCAGGGATATAAAGTAGCCTATGTGTTATTCCAGACTAGAATCTATACCTGTAATAAATTTCAGCTAGATACGTTCAGTCGTTTTTGTGTGAAAAAGTAATTCTTTTTTGGAATTCTTATCTTTTTGTTTATCTGTTTGTTCGCGATAGATGGCAAAAAGTACTGAATGAATTTCGATGCGGTTAGAAAGGTCTGGGTCACACTTAAAATCTGCAGTATGTTTGATTGCAATTGGTTAAGTAGAACCGGATATGACCAAACGCGATAACCGACCTCCGCGCGGGCGGAGTCCCGGGCATCAGTTAGTACTCTATTTTATAATAAGCAAATTAATAATCACTAATAATCACACCTAAAGTCTCCGTTAATTGGAAAGTCGGCAGGCATCGAGTTCTGCAGACCCTTCGCTTCTACGAGGGTAATCTATTTTTATTTATAAACCTTACCTTACGTAGGTATATGTTGACATTTATCTACATCTATACTCTTAGAAAATTGTAAATTAGTTGTATCTGTACATTGGAGATATTTAAAAAAAACTTGGGTTATGTTAACTGAACGATCCTGAACACAACAATATTTTTATTGGAATTCTTGTCTGTTTGTCATACAGACATGTTTGTCTGTTCGCGATGGACGCAAAAACTACTGAACGAATACTGATTCGGTTTTTTTTGTCAGAAAGATCTTGGTTAGACTTAAAATCTACCGTATATTTGATTGCAATTGGTTAAGTAGAACCGGAGATATAACCAAAAAAATTATAACCGACCTCCTAGTCACGCCTGTTATCCCGGAAGGGCTAGGCAAAAGTGAAAAAGCACCACCGTACACCGATCTCTCTATTCGGTTTAACGTTTTTTTAATAACTGTTACTAGGAATTCACCTCGCCTGATGGTGTTAGCTAAAGGTAAAATCTCAGAAAAACAATGGTGGCCCTTAGCTTGTCGGCCTCATCAGATGCTTTTCCACGCCCTGTTTAACGGACCAGGAACTG
The DNA here is from genome assembly GCA_946251805.1 of Cybosia mesomella. Lineage (NCBI taxonomy): Eukaryota > Metazoa > Arthropoda > Insecta > Lepidoptera > Erebidae > Cybosia > Cybosia mesomella. The sequence continues at coordinate 23,697,398 of OX276401.1, forward strand.
TAAGAAGAAGGAAAAACGTAGCTGGTAAAAAAATTCAAGTGTTTATGGTGCCGAAAAAAAAATAGGTGAACAACTGCTTGGTTCTTGATGCAATTAGTTCCACGGCTTCTTTTTTTGAATCCGCCGAGGCTGAGCCTAGTGTCGTATATAGACCAGACCTATCCGTAAGGCACCTTCTACGACATCCACAGGAAGAGATGGGAATATATATTATACGTTACGTATATAAAGAGAATTACTAATAGTATTCCGTATGTTTGTTCTAAGTCGGTGTCAGTACGGCGGCGTGTGTAAGTGGCAACTGTATGAGTAACACATAATAAGGAGCGAATGTTATTGTAGTACGTTTCACTTGCCGGAAACACGTACGTACAGTGCCGAAAAGATATTAACCAGTCAGTCTGTTGGGAGTCGTTGAAACTTATTAGGGCTGCCGTCCGTTTGGTATAACATAATTATCCTAGTTTAGAAATTTAGTGCGCGTCCGGAGCACTTTGGGGAATTCTCAGGTTATTTTGATGTAAACGCACGTTATAATATAAGTAAGATCGAATCGAATGCCGCGACGGCAAAGTTATGACATTTTCTTATGCCGTCATGTTTTTATGTTTAACAACTATATGGGCGTACATACTTTGGGGTACATACTCGTATACCATGATGATCTTTAATGCTATCATGTTTTTTTTTTATTCTTGGCTGAGTTTACGGGTTTTTATTCCTGACGGAATATGACAACCCAATTGTGCCCCTAATTATCTATTCTTTCAACACATTACACACACTACACAAACAATGCAAATTTATAAGCCAATATAATAAAAAGAGTCACTGCGGGGGCTCCTTGACCAACCGACATAGGTCTCTAGCCAATTCTTATGTTGGGTGTGCTTTGTGCATCAGTCGCAGAGAAGTCGCCGCCGAGGAGGGTTCTCCGCACTCGTCGGCGTCACTGAAGATGTCGACCGCAGTGATCGACGAAACGTGTGGAACACATGATTCCTATGGACCACGGCCAAACAGCCTGGAAGCATTATATTCAACATACGTTATTTTTATAAATATCAAATTTCCCCATCAGTGTCCCTTTGGGTGTGAAATTTAAAAAAATAAATATTATGTATTAGTAAAAAAAAGGTGTTTTCTCAAGTTTGCTCTTGGTACTCTCGAAGTTCCCGCCCTGAGACCCTCAGAGGAACTTCAGATCCCCTGAATTTATAAATACCTAAAACTTTACTTAATATGGTCGAAGTGTGAGCTGCTGCTTGTTTTTGTTGAATGTATATATTAATATTTGCATTTAGTTTATATATATTTGTATGCTTTTAGCTACTACTCCTGTCGTGCCTATTACCTACTATGGGAATGGTTTCAGCGTGTGTGTTCCATAATCGGGTGATTTCTACTCTGAGTGCGTAGTATTTAATGAGTTTCTCTATTTCTTTCGGTCCTATGTTATAATCTGATGGGATAGTTTCGTCTATTAGGTAGGTTTTATTTTCAGTCTTGTCAATGTGTATTATGGCCTATCGTGTGTTATGGTAATATCTGTTTGGACAAGTATCTCCCATGCACATTAGTTTCGCTGTGTCGTTTTCTTTTATTTGCGGTTGAGTTAATACTTCTTTCCACCAAAGATCTGCTACTTCAAATTTGTGTTTCTTAGCTAATGCCCACCAGACATACTTGACAATACTGTTGTCTTGCCTTATAGTAAATGACGGCCAGTTTCTCACAGACCGAGACAATATGTTGCGTGGTCTCGTCCTTTGTCAAGCATAGGCGGCACCTACCATCGGCAGATATTTTTAGTATATCCCGTTCTATTTGTTTTGTTACTATTGCTTGGTCTTGTAAGGGGCGAACACTGTTGATTTCAATGTGGGGGATATCGGTTGTTGCTTAAGCCAACGGAACGAAAACACCTTATCTATATGCCATTTTTTCCATGACGGACCTATAGAATGGACCATGTAACGGTTTAGCCTTAGCGATACCCGTTTTATTTGTTCCCTTCTTTATTTCTCCATTATAGAATTTAGCGTAACTTTACGTATTTTACATATACCAGGGCACTAACGATCGGTGGCGGCCAAAGTCCGCCAGTAACCCAGGGGTTATCCTTTCGAGGGCTTACCCGGGGTGCCCGGCAATGGACACTTGGGAAGGACACCGTGTGGTTTTAGTCGGTCCGATTCCGACACGCCCACCCCATCGTCGGCACCGATGGGATGAAGCCCGTGGGGGTTTCCACACGTTAAAAAAAATAAAAATGGGCTTTAACGATTGTGCTTTTGTCGATGTACTGAATTTTCTAGAGCCACTGTTTAGGAATAGGGTGGAATATGTCTCCAACTCGTGACTGCAAGCCATTTACACCCTGTTCCTTCACACTAACATACTTAGAATAGGCACGTGTGGTTTTAACATAAATAAAGTTATCAAATAATCTTTTAGATGGGTAAAAGTTTTTTTTTTAAATCATCTTTATCAATCTTCAAAAACTCGTCTTAGTTTAATAATAAGGTAGGTAGCAGTTTTAGTCGGTTCAAGCCCGACATAGCCGCCCCCGCTGGCCGGCGGGTATCTGAAGGGATTTCCGGACGAAAAAGAAAAAGGTAGCAGCCCTGGCAGTTGCTACCGTTGGTACAGACGTACACGTATACGGACGTTTTTAAATTTGTATCCGGGCAACTATAAAGAAATATAACTTCACAATTAATCGTTTTACCTGTGTTGGTACTTTGCAATTTAAGAAAAATATTATACACTATTATATATTATCTTTGTATGCTTTTAGCTACTACCCGTGATTTATTAGTTTTTATATAATGTAGGGGTATCTGCCGGATTTGTTGACATTTAAAATTGCTACTCCGCTCCCTTGGGTAGAAGCGTGATAATAGCCTATGACACGCACAAATACAGTGGCTTTCTATTGGTAAAAGAATTTTCAAAATAGGTTCAGCCAGTTCAGATCAGTTCAGCCGTTCGGGCGTTATTAAATAAGATTACTTTTCGGTTTCAATAAGGTATTAACAATGAATTATTAAATGCAAATTAATTTGTGTTTTACGTAAATAAGTTTTCATCATAATTCATAATCTACAAAATATGTATTGCGGCAAATAATATTATTTATGTTGGTTTCTGTTTCCTCTGTTATTCTGGCATAAATGTACCTACATAATGTAGTAATATAAAACAATTCTATTATCCTTAACGATGTACGGTGACCCACTGCAACCTTTTTATATTACGCAATACATTAGGTCACATTCAATTTAAATATAATTAATGACTATAGTACTAAGGATTATCATGAATAACTTCTTTATTATTACTGTTGCCATTATGGATATGTTTGCACAATGTTAATATAGAAAAAGAAAATAAACAAACAAACATTGCCAAAGGAGTATGGAAGGTGTATGACGTGCTCTACGCGCATTTTTCCAGCTAGGATCAAATGCTGGGGCTGGAAATAACTGGATGCAAAAGGCAGAGACCGCACATTGGAAGGATGTTTGGGTCCTCTGCCTTTCGTATCCAATCTATTCTAACTACCTTTTCCATAATTTATTTACAGTATTTACTCTTTAGTTGCGATAATATATATGATTTTAGATTGGCATGGTCATTTACATTAAAATTAAAATTATAAACGGGATATATCGGATTCTCGAAAAAGATAATAAACATGGTAAATATCCTGTTTATAATTTTAATTTTAATGCGATAATATAGTTTTGATTATGTTTCAGCTGAATAGGTATTATAACCTTTCCGTCAAATATTTTAACTGAACAGATACACACGTACAACTTTAGTTCTAGATAGTTTTAGTTATATCCTGCTTGGTGTGTACTCTGGTTTCTGTGAGCATCGCGCGGACTTCGTTTGACGCACAACCCTGCCTGCGATACATCAATGCATGTATTTCATGTGGTACCTAATTTACTCACGACATTTTTCTAATCTAACCCAGCTTTAATTTTCTTTATTTTTTTTTGGTTTTAGCATAGGTATATAAGATACCGTGGCTTGGAGAGCACGTTATGCCGTCGTCGCCGCGTCGTGACGGTCCCGGTTGTCAAACGAACATCTGTGGCAATCGTTACCGGTAGTTAGACCCCACAGAACTATAAAAGTTCTGTGTTAGAATCCTAAACAGTCCGACACTAACTACAGAATTTCGATATCTCCAAGAACTTGGGTTTTATGGAGGTCTGATGGCAGTCACTTCATGTAATTATCGAAGTTCGAACATTTCGAAGTTAGACTGAAAGCCGACCTCATCCTAGAAAATGGCTCGTAGAAAAAAAAATCAAGGTGATACAGAGGAAGAGTCATCCACTAAACTGATCATTCTAGAAAGAGCTTTAAACTCGTTAGAGGATTGATAACAGGGTAAGGTCGAATAAATGGAAACTTGCAAATGGTATGACAGCATGCTTATATAAACACCATTCGTAATATTCGCCTGGTGGGACAGCCCTATATGGGAATATTGGATGAGTCTGCATAAACCTGCGGCGTTTAGGTATAAGTAGAAATATAGAATTATATATCATTACTAACAAAGTTTTAACTTTTTTATGTATACTAACAAAATAGAGTGTCTAAATAAGTGTTATAAAAAATGAATAGCCATTTTTTAAAAACTTGGGTGATCTTAAATTAACGATTCTGAACAGTTTTTTTTTTTTTTATTCTTATCTGTTTATTCGTGATGGACGCAAAAACTACTGAATGAATTTTGAGGCGGTTTTTCTATTAGAACGGTCTTGGCCAGACAAACAATCTTCCGTATGTTTCATTGGTTAATCAATTGGTTGAATAGGACCAGAGATATGACCAAAAAACGATAGCTGAGCTCCACATAGTCAGACCTGGCATCAGCATAAAACCCACAAATTACACAAATATTTCCATACACAAGCGAATTGATGTATTATATTTGTTTATTGTTATCAGTGTGAGAAATTATCAATATGACATCATGTAATCTTATCAGCCCATATCTCCACAGTATAGAGGATGCATACTCACATGACATGAATCAACAAGCCAAAATATATCATTTTCAATAACTTAATGCACATTAGCCTCATAAGCCAAATCTAAAGGAGGAAGAGTATGCAGACCCAAGGTTCTGATGTGGAAACCGTGGATTCAACCCGGAACTGTGCTAACATGAAAATGATGACAGTCACAGGACAAAGTCTCCTGTAACTTTCCGCGAAAAATCCAGTATGAGTTATAGACACTATGACCCTAACTGCTGTTGCTTTAGCAGTATTAATATCCTTTCCCTTAAACAATTTTCCTTTTTTATCTTTCCCTTTCTTTTTCCCATTTTCCTATCCCTAAGTGTCCCGTTATAACTAGCTTCAGCATTATGTTAGAACAAAAACTTACTATGCCATATATTTTTTCCTATCCAAGGGAGGTCAGGATCAAATATATTATGTTTTATCAATGTATATTTAGGAATGTTTAAAGTACATTGAAATTATATATATATATATATTTTTTTATACCACTCAGTTGGCAGACAAGCTCACGGCCCACCTGATGGGAAGCGGTTACCGTGGCCTATGGGCGTGCGCAACACCAGGGGCGTCACACTCGCGCTGCCAACCCTGCAAAAACCTTCTAATGCCCTTCTTGAAGAACCCCATATTGTAGTTGCTTGGGAAAACCACCATATTCATCGTATATGACTATATTTCATCTTGCAGGAAATAATTTTTCTATTTCATAAATTATACTTATTGAATTAAAATTACCCAAGGCATGTGGATGGTTTTAGTACATTAGGATTTAAATACTTATTTATTATAATCTACCTATCAACAGATACATGCTTGAGCATGAATATTTTCTAACTGAAAAAATACTATTCAAGTCCTCTAGGATTCTGATGCTTCTACAAAATAAGCATAACAACCTGGCAGTAAAACAAATCAATGTGATATCTCTTTGTCAAGACAGACAATGAATCATCGACTTACCCGCTGCAGCTGTAGGGAGTGGTTATAGCAACGCAGCAGTTTGTCCACAAGCGGCCTGACTGCGCGCCATGCTCGTTCTTGCGATATTCGTGACGGGTCTGCTATAGCCTCCCTTATCTCCTTTCCCGCTCCTTTGTAACACTGTATCTCTTCAAGAATCTTCTCTGAATCCAAAAGTACCCGCTGCACTTCTTCGTAAACATCGCGCTCGGTATCAGTGGGCGCGGCGTTCTCGAAATCCAAGAATATATCGTAACGCGGTGAAGAACAGCAATTCGAGTCGTCGCGCGACAAGAGACTCAGCAATTTCCCCATTTTATTGTAAATAAACCACAAGTTATTAGAAAAACCTATTCGATAGCGAACACTGCATTGCCTTCGTAAATTTTTATACTTTAAATTGTCACGTGAAAGCCCTTGTATCACTTACTTTCAGTGTAAAAATATAAAATTTATAGCAATAGTTAAAAGGTCTCGCTTCTCTTATCTTTCTGTATTAAATACACCCCATTTAAAATAAAAAGCAAAATATTTAGCTAATATATCACACCACCACACGCCTCGCGAGACTGCGGCGGACGAGCTGTCATTCGATTAGTGTTGTACTGTTGTCAGAACTTTAGTGAGGTAACTTTAGTTGCAATTGTGAAATTATTATTAGTTTTTAGTCGATTTTGAAAAAAGCTTACAGAGTCTGACAGACATACAGACACAACAACTGCATAATATTACATTTATCAAATTTATGGAGAAATTGAAAAATCACTATAAAAATCATACACTAATGATAAAATGGATAAAAAAATGCAACCAATAGTCAGTAATATATTTTTTTCTAAACACTTATCTTGTCACATACTGCTATCTCCTCATAGAAATCTAGTAAATAATAGACGGACATATAACGCACTGTTTGTAATGTGAAATACAGGCAAACTAAATCTGCTATTTCCATGTTCCCCTTTCAGAACCAGCTCATTGTCACAATGGAAAAGTTTGGAATAGGTATATTGAAATGGAAAGGTAAGAAAGGAATACCCTTTTTTTTTTTTTTTTATCGTCCGGAAATCCCTTCGAAAACCCCCCCGCCGGCCAGCGAATTAATAAGAATTTTACCGTAAAAACTATTGGTACGAGTTCGAAAAGCGTAGGTATGCGAATTTTTCTCTCGGGATTGGGAGACGAGACAGCAGTGGCTCTCGTAAAAATCAACAAACCAATCAAAAATAATACATAGATCCCGGGTTCAAAAGTGTAAACTTTGGACGTCACCGGAAAATCGCTAGAAGGATGATGAAACAGGACTTCGAATGGATAAAGGAATAACATATATAATATAAAAGAAGACAATGGCAAAGGAACGTATTAGGCATTATTTATTTATTATCATAAGTATATAACATCGACACATCGCCATTTATCTTATGATTTACAAATAAAATTTCATTTCTATAATATTTACACAATTCTTTCCCTCCTTTTGATACACACCTCCTACATATAATATAGTAATTTATTTCATATTATGGCTACTATGCGTTTCGTGGAGGGCCCTTAACCTTTTTTTCAGTTACGATGAAATTTTTATCCCTTTAATTTGGTTGATAGGTAAAATAAAAAAAAACACGGTTTGGGATCGTTTGTTTCAGGCCATACATACACTGCGTTGAAAGAGGCGTGCGATGGCGGGCACCCGCGGCAGACTCCGTCACGAATAAATTGTGTGACGGGCTATCCGCATAGCACCGTTGGTTATGTGCTGTATTTACACGAAACAGCAACACCGAGGCCTTCAGAATTGAGAGACTGATGTGACTTCTGTATAAACTTAAGCCTTACTTGGGTCCTCCAAACCTGCACATGAGCAATAATAAGACTATGACAATCCCAGTTGTAAGTACACAATTATATCGAAATATATTAAATCAGATTTCCAAGCCCTGTATAAAATATTACCTACTGATTAATTTAATAGAGAGAAGTGGACAGAGCGAGATAATAATTGTAATTTATCAAATGATGTTCACTACTAATAAGAAAAGATATTCTATGGAACTTATTATATATCTCCGTGATCGTATAATTTTAAAGATCAGTCTAACATTCGATTAAAAATTTACAACTTTCATCTAACGTTTAGGTACTTTATTTTATATGGTTTAAGGCTACGGCCGACGTTAGAGGCCTACGGCGGATTTATCCATTAGCTCCAGGAACATAAATATTAAACTACAACATTATGAATTTGTTATTATCTAGATGAGATTGGCTTACAATTTTCAGTATCTGTTGATAATTGCACAAAGAGACAGAAGAAAACTGGAAATTCTCCATCTTCAAAATGGAAACCAAAATTGTTAAAAGATTGAAAAATAGAATATTTTGGCTGTCCGCTGCTTTATGCATGTATGCTTTAGCATACACTGCTCTATGTATTTGCACGAAACAGTAGGTCCACAGTGCGGGCGTCCGGGCTGTTACAAATGTAAATGTAGCTGACTTCTCTTGTCTAATTAATAATAAATTCATGCAAAATGCTCTGTCATTTATTATATCTATCACATTCTGTTTTACAATACATAATTAGATTTAAAATTAAGTAATAAACATGTCTTTGAAACTTACAATCGATCAGACCCTTTTCCTTGAGGTAATTTTGATTCATGAACAGAAGGCCGGGCCCTATGATGATCGAGATGATATATTTAACTTAGAAGATTTTATCTACAATCAATGTAAAGTATATAAACTACAAGTTAAATCATTTACCGAACTGCAGCGGTAACGAGTGGTGCAAATGCAATAAAAAAATAAGTGTCGTGTACTTTCATAGAGGATAACTTGGGTTGTGTTTGCTTTGACCACGACAATATATTGTATTTATAAAAAGCTTTTCAGCATTATCGTCATCAGAATCAGGCCGTATTGTACCAGGACTAGGCCGTATATTAAGGACTTTCAGATGACCTATTGAAATCACACTAGATGTTTATTTTTCATTTTGTTTATTCGCCATTAACAATAACATGACATGATAGATGACTGCATCAATTCTTTCTTATAAAGATATTGACGTGAGAGCCTTGCGATTGTGCCTAGGATTCGTAGTAATGATAAGAATTATGATAAATTAGTGCAACAACCTCGTCTTCCACTTTGGAAATTTTGCTTGTATAGTATTAGATATTATTTATGTCGTGGTCTAAGTAGTCACCTACCTTTGTTTAAGAATGATACCGTTCAAAGACAACAATGATACAAATAACATTTAACTATAATATCTACAGTTGCTAAAATTATAGTCTTATTTAATTGGTGTAAAGATCCGTCTTATCGTCTACTTAATTAAAATTGTTATTTTATCGTTTTGATACCGAAGTTCTTAAATCACTCTACCATTATGTCTATAATCGAATTATCACCCGTTTATTCGAAATTAGGTATGTTAGATAATATCAAAGTGCTTTTTGATGGCTGCGTTATTTACGAGTATTATACATGGGTAGCTGTTGGTATTGTAACGAATAGCAGAGTTGCTTCAACATGTTTAATACGTGCTATGAGTGATGTTAGTTAATACTTATTAGTTAGTTCAAATATTAACAGGTTATATATTTTAATACGATCGATCGATCGAAATTGTGCTCGCAAGTTATAGTATCTAATAGGGGCTGCGTAACGGAGATGGATGAAGCAAACTGTTTGAGTTTTGTGCTTATCGATTTTGTGATAGGCAATTAAAATGAATCTAAATTGGCTCACTAAACGTACTTATGAACGATTGTAATATTAGATATTGTATCATTTCATTTTCCTTGAATTTAGTAGCTTTACGAACTCAAGAACCTTCAGTGACTCCTCTGGTTATCACCCTAGAGTAGAAATTTGAAGCAACCCTGTGACCATGCCTGTGACGAAAGAATAGCAATATTGGATAATAATAATAACAGGCGCATTAATCATAAAGTAGTAGGTATGTAATCTTTAAGAGATTGGCTAGTGAATTTAAATGTGAATACCTCTGTTGTTAGGATCCGTTGTATGTATATGGCCGTAGAAGGTATGTAGATTAGATTTGTGAAATGTCAGCCTGTGTGGAGCACAGGCTGACATTTCACAAATCTAATCCAAAGTCCAAAGTCTAATCTAAAGTACGACCATCATTGATGAGTTTGCAGTTTAAATGCGAGAGCCACTTACTTTGTTTTTTTTAGGTAGATTTCGATGAAATCGATCTACCTATTGGTTTCGTGACTACTGTCGAATTTAAAAAAAAATTCTTCATAGGAGGTCTAGTTATGACCCCCTGAGTCCGAAATGACCACTGGTCAAAAAGTTTATATATATATATATGTATGTATGGTTCCACTTCCCAAAATTTGCGGCACTCTCACGGTCGCATTTTTGCCCCGATCGCTTTCAAACTGCGGTCAAAAATTGCTTGGGTGTAAACTTAGTTTAAGTTCGTGAACGGGTGGAATCCGGCCTAAGGGGACGGTAGGGCCTCACTTTTTGTGAAATCAGTTTTTCCTCAAAATTTCACGTTCCATGAAAGATATTCGAACCGTTCTAATTTTATCCCATAGTATACATGAATACCAACAACTTTTAATTATAAACCTATAAGATTAAAACTAACTAAAAGTGGAGGGGGGAAAAACCAAAATTTTTCGGGAAAAAAATCATAACTTCTAACCGGTGAACATTCTTGCTGTGGGAAACATTTTTAATCGATAGGCCATTTTTAAGTCTAAAATAAATGTCTGAAAAGTTTTTCGCTAAAAGTTACCGTTTTCGAGAAAAAAAAATTAAACATGTTAAAAATGCGCTCGGCGTGGGTCATAGAAGAAGCATAGGTCATAGAGGGGCAAAAAAATATTTCTAACCGTGCTTCACGAAATCTACCTGTGCGTTCCCCCTGCGGGAACGGATTTTTGTTTAAATGCGTTCAGTTTTTTATAACTACTCGTAAGAAATTTATTTTCTTTATTAAAGAAGGTTACCCGGATATAAACATAGTGCCATAATTTGACGAAAGTAAAATATAGGTATGTTAGTCATAAATTCTTTGACGATTCATAATGAATTATCGTCAACGTAATTTCGCAAAATATTGATTTAGTTCAATGTGATAAAGCTGTTAGACAAAAGTAATTCATATACCTGTGAGCCATAAAGATCTTACTTGAAGAGTTAGCTATCATTGAATATAGAATCCAAAAGTTTTTAGTTCATCAATAAAATTTGCTCTTCTTTGTGTAATAAAATGAAAAGGATTCCCATTTCCTAATAAAATCAATACAAGAATTCTCTTTTACATCTGTTCCACTGGAGTATTCGTACCTGCTCGTAACGGTGTACCTTTTTTTTTATTTTTTTTTTTTTTGTGCGGAAATCCTCGGCTCGTGATGTTGTACCTGGTCATAATGTTGAACATGCTCATAACAATTGCTCAAGCTTCTACATTTTCACCTCCTGTCTCAAAGTTGCATTGCTCTTCATTAGCCACATTTTTTTCGTTCAATTAGGTACGTGGTAAGAACGCTTAACCTTTTTTCTTTCGATCATTTTGCCGTTTTCAATGAAATTCTTACAATTTCTTATACATTTTTGTGAGTTCCTAGACATTTTAGTTTGCTTATAATTCAGAATGTCCAGAGAGTTAAATTTGTCCTGGAATTCACGGTGTGATATGTTGGGTTTCATTGTTGTTGTTCCTTGCGTACCAGAGTTGGGGAAGCACAAAAGAGTACTGTAGTCTTTAGAAAATAACTCTGCTTTGGTTACACAATCCTTCACAAGTTTGAGCAGATATTTAGAGATAGTTTTAATATTCCAATAGCATCATGACGTACGTTACTTTTGAACTCTATTTAGTAAGCTTTTACATTTCAAATAGATTCACAGGGGTTTTACGATTCATGACGCGCTAAAAACAATTCAGTTTCAGGCTGCTGAGCTGACGGAGATGAGCTATACACCGTGTATAGCTTCATCTAAATTTTTTTTACCGTATCGTGGTGGGCTCCCAGATACTTTCCATGACTTTTTCATGTATAATACTACGTTCATACCAAATTATCTAGCGGGATCTGGTACGTTCAATAAACCGAATACTCTTGTTTTGGTGACGGGAGGGTGCCAGATGGGTATGGTCCCGCTAGGAAGTTTTCAGTCTAGAGTACTCTAGAATTAAACGGTATCACATTTAAATGATTACTTTATCCCTAATTATCTACCGGGCTCAGATTATTAGAGGCACGGCAGTCTTTCATCGGAAGTATTTCAGAGCAGAGACGAGTAGGAACTTCTCGATGAAAAGGTCGGAGTCGAGTGCAGCGATGTGCGCGGCGCGGCCTACAAGGGCGCTCGCGGTGTGCGGCAAGGCGTGCTGTACGTCATAGCGCACCACTGCAGCCCGTGACGCTCTAGCTGCTAACGGGGAAACCATGTTGTGAACCTGTAATAACACCGCTTAATCACTATTTTATTACAAATCCAGTATGAGTTCAAGAGCGGGTAGGTATGGTAAAAGAAAACATTAATCCGGTTACTATACTAAAACTCATCCAGTGGTCGAAATTAGATCATAATAATTTTTGAAAATTTAGAGAAAGACATATTTAGGGTGGGAAACGATATGACTGTTGTATGTACCAATTTTATAAAGTACGTCAATAGCCACTATAGAAAAGAATATTAGAAAATTTGTTGACAAATCGAGGAGACGTACACAAGAAAAAAAAAAACGTAGAGAGTATGGACGAGAGAAGATTGACAAAACATATTTATATAAATTAATGTATATCATTATGTACGGATACACGAGACCGCAGCCGCCTATATCCGCATCGCTCACGGCTGAGGTACAGGATGCTATGACGGAGTCGTAGTTGATTTCTTCGTTGAAATACTCAACGCAAAGCTTTTTCTCAGTGTTGCAGTTCCGACTTGTACTAGAACTCAAGTCGGCACTGCAACGCTGGGAAAATGCTGTTGCTTTTCAGAAGATCGCAGCGAATGTTTGTATGTTTCTGTGGTAAGTAGAATCTTCAAAGCCATGGCATATGGAAGGTATGGTACTGTGACTTCGTATGTTTCTTGGGCTGTCAGTTAGTAGCTGAAAGTCATAACAAGAGAATATTAACAAATTTGACTTACACGTATATATCTGTTACCTAATCAATGTTTCTTCTCTCTTATGTCATTCAGCGTACATCCACATCACTCTCAACTGCATAACCACGTAGTATGTAGTACAATAAACACATAGCACGCGACTAGGCTAGTTAGAGCAATGAGATTCTCATTGGATGTCTTTATTATATTTTTTTTTTATATTTAAGATACGTCAATTTGACTTCACCTCGCCTGATGGTAACCTGAAGGTAAAGTCTCAGGAAAGAGGGTCACCATTTGTTAAGGACCGTGGTTCGTAACAGACTATGACCTGATAAGGTTCCAAATAGACTGCCACTACTTCGCGGTCGCCTTCAGTGGACTGTATTTGATGGATGTGAGTCGAAGAATGAAACACTTGGATGGGTGGACTTCATTGACGTCAGTGAGGCATCGGATGTACTTGGCCCAGCACTACTCTTGATCTACTACTTCCTGTTGAGCTTCCTTGTTCCTTGAGAGACTCTTGTTGTCTACTTGTTGCCCAATACCCAATAATTTCCTACCAAATAGTCCCTGCTTTTATAGTCTTTTGTAGTGCTGGCCCGCGATCCAAATTACCTCACCTCCGCATTTCCATTTATTTATAAAACTTATGTTTTACATATTAATTACATAGCATATATGTACATAGGCAGAGATAAGACTTGCACGACGATAGGTACTTACATCTGTACCGTGCGACGTCGGGTTACTGAATGACGGGCGGATTGACCCCTCAGGCTTATATATGGGCCTTGCCTCCCGCGAGCTACTATATAATAAAATGGCACCAGCCGGGGGAGCGCATATTCGCTTCTTACGGCGTGGGAGGCAGTCGCGGGGTGTAATTAAACTTACATACTAATATACAAAGTCGTATTTCCTATTTATACGAAGTTATGTTAGATTCTGAGTAATGCATTTACGTAATTATATTTGCAATTACGCTTTTCGGGGAATGTACTTTCTTTATTAAATTTGGCTCTAACATACTTAATTACTCAGAAAACTAACTCCTAACAGTAGTAAGCTATTTATCTTAGCTTAATATCAAAGTTATTACATAATTACGTTTTAATTTACGTAAATCTAACATTTTCATAATTTATTCATTATATTCACGCTTACTTAATCTACGTGTCACTGGCACATGTGTCTATGGTCTATTTGTGTCGTGCACATTCTCCCGCCGTCGCTGACCCTGGTTCGTCTGCGAGCTCCGTTGGTAGCACGACGATCTTCTTCGTAGGCCTCCTCAGCACGTGTCCGCTGCTGGTGGTGACGTCCACGACTCGTACCTCGCCGTCGGCTCCTGGGAACACCCGGCTGACGCGTCCTCGCGGCCAGGTGTTGCGCGGCAGATTAGAATCGCAGATGATGACGACGTCCCCGACCTTCGGGGCGACGCCGGTGCTGGTGGGCTCCCGCCGGTGTTGCAATAGGGGAAGGTACTCCTTCACCCACCTCCTCCAGAAGATGTCAGCCAGGGCTTGAGCTCGCTTCCATTGTTGGTGAGCAGTCACGTCGTCTGCAGAGAAGTGCCCTGGTGGTGGCACATGGCAGTTGGGCCCGATGAGGATGTGGTTCGGCGTGAGGGCCTCGGGATCGTTAGGATCAACCGAAACATGTGTGAGGGGTCGTGAGTTGACGATATTCTCGACCTCTGTTAATAAGGTTAACAGGATCTCGTCGCTGGGATGCTTTTCCATCATGGTGACACGAAGCACTTCTTTCACTGCTTTCACCATTCGCTCCCATGCCCCCCCCATGAAGGGTGCGGAAGGGGGTATGTACTTCCACACGATGTGTTGACTTGTAGTTTCTTTTTCGAGCGCGTCGAGTGCGGCCTCTGCTAGCTCCTTTTCCGCTGCCTTGAAGCACGTAGCGTTGTCACTCCATATTTCTTTGGGACAACCACGTCTGGCGATGAATCTTCTCAGGGCGGAAACGGCTGAGTCGGCGCTTAAGGAGTGAACGACCTCTACATGTATAGCTCGAGAGGTCATACACGTAAATAAGGCTCCATATCTCTTCTCTCGATGGCGTGCGACTGTAACTTCTATGGGTCCGAAGTAGTCTAGACCGGTGAACGTGAAGGGGCGTGTGTTGTGAGCTAACCGGGCGGCTGGTAAGTTGCCTGTGACCGGTGACGCTGGTTTCGCCTTTCTTATGCGACACAATACACACTTCTTTATCTCATTTTTCACTGCGGGACGTATCTTGGTAATCCATAACCGCTGCCGGAGTTCATTGACCGTGATCTCGGTGCCACCATGTCGTAGCTTCTCATGAACATGTTTGATGTAGAGGCGTGTGTACGGGTGTTTGCCGTCGAGCACCACCGGGTCCGATACGTCTTCTCCCAGCTCCTTCGCAGCTGATATGCGTCCTCTCACGCGCATAGTACCGTATGAGTCCAGGTACACGCTTACATGGTTCAGTCGGTTGTCGCGAGGAGTTGATTGACCTTTTGTCATACGTACTATTTCACTCGCGAAACTATCTCGTTGACTGGCGTTTACACACAGGTGTTCGGCGCGGTTCAAGTACTCACCTGGTATATTTATGTAGCACTGTTCATCGCGTATCACTGTGTTATTCTTATTATGCACTGGTATGGCTTTCTTCGTACGCCAATCGGGATTAGCTTTCTCTATCTTACGAGTTCGCTTTCGAGCAGCTGACGTTTTACACTTATTCGGCCGGCACAAATCGATGAACTGGAGTACTCGTGCAGTCGTTCGTATGAGTCGCATCCATTTTGAGTACTTCTCTATACGCAGTAGTTGACTTGTGCTGGGCTGCTCGACATCTTGCGATGTGTGACACGTTTGTCTTTCTTCGCCCGTGTCGTGACGAATGACCTTTTCTTCTGTGGGCCACTCGGTTGCTGGCAGGCGCAGGAAATCGGGGCCGTTATACCATCTGTGTTCGGCCCGGAAGTTGTCGGGGGTTTCCCGAGTTGCGTCGTCTGCCACGTTGAGTCGAGTAGGCACCCAACGCCATTCATTTTTCTTCGTGGTGTCTTCTATCTCGGCGAGGCGATGTGCAACGAATGACTTGTATGCACGCGGCTCCGACCTTATCCATGTGAGCGCGGTTCGCGAGTCGCTCCAATAGGTCTTCTCTGTTGACTCGTAGTCGTGTTCTTCCAGGGTGGTTTGAGCCAGGCGCGCTCCCAGTAGTGCAGCTTGAAGCTCGAGTCTCGGCATGGAGATGGGCTTCAGCGGGGTTACTCTGCTCTTTGCGGCTGCTAATGACACGGTTACTGACCCGTCGGTGTGTTGCGTACGCCAGTACACAGCTGCAGCGTAGGCTTCTTCACTCGCATCGACGAAAGTGTGCAGTTGGCGTGAGGCGACTGATGTCGTCAGGTGATCGTAGCAGCGGGGTATTCTCAGCAGGTGTATGTTGTTGAGCTGGGCGAACCATTTGTTCCATCGTTCCCGTAGCTCAGCTGGGAGTGGGTCGTCCCATTGCGCCTTATAGCGCCATGTGTCCTGAAAAATACGTTTACCGGGAGTTATTATTGGTGCAATAAGGCCGAGCGGATCGAATAAGGCCATTATCACACTCAAGGCCTCTCGCTTCGTTGGAGGTCGCGTGTTTGTTTTCACTTCGCGCGGGATCTTCAAGTTGCTCGCGTTAAAGCCAAGATGATCTTCGTTGACGTGCCATGTTAGACCCAAGGTTTTTTCTGTCTCTTGGCCGCCGAGTTCCACTGTAGCACTGCTGTCTCGGGGCAGTGATAAATCTTCTATGATTGTTTTTTCGTTCGAAGTCCAACCGTTCAACACGAAGCCTGCTTTCTTGTGTATCATGTCGACTGTTCGCGTGGTCTCTCGTGCCGCTGTGACCGTAGGGAAGCTCTGCAAGTAGTCATCCATGTAGTGATTTTCTTGTATGGCTTTTACGGCATCCGGGTAAGTGTCGACGAAGTCTCTTGCGTTCCTGTTCTTGATGTACAGCGCGGTACATGGCGACGAGGTGGCTCCGAAGATTACTGACGTCATACGATACTCTTCGGGTTGACCTTCACGGCGTCGTCCTCTCCACAGAAAGCGCAGCGCATCTCGATCTTCTGTCCTTATCTTCACTTGCATGAACATTTCTTTGATGTCGGCACTTACAGCGTACGGGTATTGGCGGAATCTCATGATCACACCTGGTAGGGACTGCAGCAGATCAGGACCGGAGTGGAGCATATCGTTCAAACATACTCCGGTGCTCTTGGCGGCTGCGTCGTGTACCAGTCGAGGTGGCTTGTGCGGCTTGGCGGGGTTGATGACCGGAAAGTGAGGTAGGTACCACGTCCTTCCCTTCTGCGGTGTCATAGGAGCTGGTTCTGCATAGCCTGACTTGAATAGGTTTTCCATTCTTTCTTCATATTTCTGTTTCAAATCTTCATCCCTATCGAGTCTTCGTTCGAGCGTAAGCAGACGCTTCTCAGCTTCCTTGTAATTATTCGGTATGTCCGCATTTTCTTCTTTCCACAGCAGTCCGGTCTCATATCTTCCATCTGGTAGCCGCCGACTCTTTTCTTCGAGAATCTGCATGGCTCGTAGTTCGGGATCTTCTCTCGGGCGTCGAGGTTCGATGCCCAGTGATTCCAACTTGAAGTAATTCTTCACTTCATCTTCAATGGAGTCCTTATCGCGCTGTTGTAACTTACCGCAGAATGACACTGTTGCAGTCACTGAACTGCTGCATCCGTGAAGCACCCATCCCAGCTGAGTGAGCGACGCCACAGGCTGGTTACGGCTTCCGGTGCGCAGCTGACGGGTTACGATGAGATGCCAGTTGTCTTGTCCTAGTAACACTTTGGGTGAAGCCTTCTCGTACGTTATCTTGTCACGTATATCCTCTAGATGTTCGCAGCCGTTGAGATGCTCTTCATACACTGTATCGGGTGAGAAGCGGAGTCGGTTCATGGTGCGGGCGGTTAAATCGTACTCTTCATTGGCGTACTTCCCTTTGATGAATAAACTCACTGTCTTGCTTTCGTGCTTCATTTCACTGTTTACACCTTGGATGCAGATCTCCTTGGTTGGTCCGTCTGCCCCGATGACGTCGGCTATGGTCTCATCTATCAGCGTGATCGTGCTTCCTTCGTCCAATAAGGCGTAGGTATTGACGCTACCGCTTGGTCCTCTTAGTGTCACTGGTGCCATCTTGAGGTAGGCCTTGCGCTGACTGCGGGGAACTGCTGCTGTGGCTACTTCTGCCGTTGAGGTCGTGATGTCTTCCTTCTGTTCTTCACGGTCCCTTGGCGGCATATCGCGATGCAGTAGTCGGTGGTGCATTATCTGGCACCCGTTCTTCCCACAGGCTGGTGCTCTGCATGTGGCGCGTCGGTGGTTACTTCGAAGGCAGCGAAAACAGACTCTATTCTTCTTGGCTGTTTCCCATCTCGCGGTGTTGTCTAGGGCGATGAACTGCTTGCAGTCAGGTAGCTTATGATCCTTGCTACACTGTGGACATCTCTCTTCTGATGTCTTCTTGTTGATGGTGAGCGTCTGTTCAACTCTTCTGCTTCTTTGAGGACGATAACTGACTCTTCTGTTGTCTTCTGTGTGGTTCACCTCTGGGAGCGCGTAGGAGCTGCACTTGTCTGCCTCTTCTGACAGGAACACAGATATTTTCTTCAGTTCTGGTATGTCTTCTTTCTTCTTTGCAGCGAAGTCGTACCACTTGTTTCGGAGTATAGGTGTGAGTTTCTCGATGATACTTCTGCACATCTCTGGACTGTGTAGGTAGTGCGGCTTCCTCAAGGCTTCTATGGTTCCCACGATGTTTGCTATCTTCCCAGCGAAGATACAGATGTCCTTGGCGTTATCGGTCACTTTGTTAAGAGTCTTGAGCTTCTCCATCTCGACGTGGATGAGTGCTTCTGGTCTACCAAATCTTCTCTCGAGGGCCCTTATGATCACCTCGGGGTCAGGTTGACTCAGCATTAGACACTCGACTGCTTCTTGTGCGAGTCCACGTAAACTTTTCCTTATTCTTGCGATATTTTCGTTCTTCGTGAAGTATATACCCGATTCTTCATACGTAGTCTTGAAGGCGAGCCATTCTGTGCTGCTGCCGCTGAAGATCGGTAGTTCTCGTATATACTTGGGCGGCTCCCTGTTGCATCTCATAGCCTGGGATAGGGCCGCGGTGAGCGTAGCTACATCGATCACGGAGTTCTTCACTGGGGCACTTCCTTCTGATTTTTCCTGGGTTTGACACTTCTCCACTGGTTGACCCCTATCTTGGCAGGTCTGAGTGTTTTCCTCGATGTCTTGCCCCTTTTCCTTCAGGTTGGGTGCCGCAGCGTCATCCTTCTGTAGCCACGTGTTAATACGTACCGATGCCAGATCTTCCTCAGACCCGTCGTCGCTGCTCTCGTCCTGCAGTAGCCGCTGTAGACGGATCTGTTCTATCTCTGCTTCGGCTTGTATTTGCTTGAGCTTCAGTTCTGCCAAGCGTTGTTTGACCTCCAGTTCCTTCTTCTTTCTTGAACTGGTGGAGCGGCGTGACCTCGTGTCCAAAGGCCGCATGGTGCGCTGTGAGCTAGGCTCTCCATATACAACAGCGCGGGAGTGGGGCGATCCTTTTTCTGTCGTCCCCGACTCTTCAGTAGTCACAGTTGTGCTGGACGTGGTCTGCTCGGTGCTGACTGTGGCTTCCGACGCACCACTGTCCGCATAACTTCTGGCCTCTTCCGTGGCCGCAGGGTGTAGTACTGATCTTGGTACTGGTGCTGATGCTGATGCCGGTTCCTCTTCCTGACGGCGCTTCCCTCCATCCCTGGTGAGAACCATTCTTCTTTCTTCAAGTTTATACTTACCTGGAATTCCGACGGATCGTGGACTTTATTCCTACCCTTCGACCCGGTTCCAATGGGCCATAGACGTTCGTGACAGACTATGACCTGATAAGGTTCCAAATAGACTGTCACTTCTCCCTTAGTTGAAGAACGATGAAACGTCTACGGCTGGCAGTTAACTTGAAGTTGACCTGGATCTTCGGAGGACCGTGGACTTTATTCGGCTCCGAAGGACCAATGTTAAGGACCGTGGTTCGTAACAGACTATGACCTGATAAGGTTCCAAATAGACTGCCACTACTTCGCGGTCGCCTTCAGTGGACTGTATTTGATGGATGTGAGTCGAAGAATGAAACACTTGGATGGGTGGACTTCATTGACGTCAGTGAGGCATCGGATGTACTTGGCCCAGCACTACTCTTGATCTACTACTTCCTGTTGAGCTTCCTTGTTCCTTGAGAGACTCTTGTTGTCTACTTGTTGCCCAATACCCAATAATTTCCTACCAAATAGTCCCTGCTTTTATAGTCTTTTGTAGTGCTGGCCCGCGATCCAAATTACCTCACCTCCGCATTTCCATTTATTTATAAAACTTATGTTTTACATATTAATTACATAGCATATATGTACATAGGCAGAGATAAGACTTGCACGACGATAGGTACTTACATCTGTACCGTGCGACGTCGGGTTACTGAATGACGGGCGGATTGACCCCTCAGGCTTATATATGGGCCTTGCCTCCCGCGAGCTACTATATAATAAAATGGCACCAGCCGGGGGAGCGCATATTCGCTTCTTACGGCGTGGGAGGCAGTCGCGGGGTGTAATTAAACTTACATACTAATATACAAAGTCGTATTTCCTATTTATACGAAGTTATGTTAGATTCTGAGTAATGCATTTACGTAATTATATTTGCAATTACGCTTTTCGGGGAATGTACTTTCTTTATTAAATTTGGCTCTAACATACTTAATTACTCAGAAAACTAACTCCTAACAGTAGTAAGCTATTTATCTTAGCTTAATATCAAAGTTATTACATAATTACGTTTTAATTTACGTAAATCTAACATTTTCATAATTTATTCATTATATTCACGCTTACTTAATCTACGTGTCACTGGCACATGTGTCTATGGTCTATTTGTGTCGTGCACACCATTACATACACGTACCATGTTAACAATGGTGGCACTCAGCTTGACGGCCTCATCAGAAGAGGATTGTCATCGCAGCACCGCGTGACACCCACCGGTCCCACTAGTGCTGCGACCACAATCCCCCTGCCCGGCTATGCACTTGCTGACCCCTGAACGCAATCAAATCGAAATTGGATTACTATGGAGGGTTTTTCGCAATCGTGCACGGTGGTACCCACCCGGCCGAATTTTGTGACAAATTTGTGTCATCAAATTTCTACCACCAGTAAATATATGTAGAAGACATAATTGTAAAAAGTTTTGTTGTATTCTTGATTCCTGCTCAAGCCAAATCTAATACCAAAGCTTTTCAACGTCTTACTATCCTATACCGAAATATGCAAGAAAAAAAAACATGTTAAGACAGTTCAAGCGGCGATAGCCCAGTGGCGTACGTAACGGACTGTTGAGACGAGGTCTCGAGTTCGATCCCAGTCGCCCCGGGCACACACCTCTGACTTTTCGTAGTTATGTTTGCATTAATAAATGTTAATTATCGCACGCTTAATAATGTGCCCGGTAGATGGCAATAGTCTCGCCCCCTATTATATTGGGACCTTAACATAACGAATCGTGGGTGTGCATACACCTCTGCCTACCCCTTCGGGGATACAGGCGTGAAGTTATGTTATGTAATACAGTTTGAACAAATCTGATAACCAATTACTATTTACTTATGAAATATTATTCTGCTTGTAGGAAAATAGTCTTAAGAATACGAACCATTTCCCTATACGCTTGTCCCAACAGTGAGGTATCCTTCGCCGCAGCTTTACACAATTCCAGTCGCGCAGAATGCAGTGGAACATATCGATCCTGACCAGACCCACAGAGAAGTATATGCTTGAACTGGTGCAGCTGACTTCGTTCACTCAAACGGTAAAGGAAGGACCGTCGAGGGTCCGAGTTGTCCCTGAGAGAAAGCTGCAGCAAAGAACCTGATTTCTTCCATTTCTGCATGAACCACATCCCTGGAAATTCAGAACGTACAGTTAAGTAGTTTAAATTTAAAGAATTGATCCATTAATATTACACACAATTCGAGGATCCCGGTTGCTGTAAATAGAGGATCAAAAATATATTTTTCTTGAAACATTCAGTCCCAGGATTCAGCTAAAATGTTGTTGCTAGTAATAGTGTACATCATAGTACCTACCTTAATTAAAACGATTTTTTCAAAATAAAAATTTTGAATTGATTAAAGTGTAAAGAACTTTTGAGAAAGAATAGTCTCTTTCGTGGGCTTCTTGAATCCATTATGCAATTTTAGGTACTCTGGCTTTTTAAAGAGAAACTAGAGTAGTCTGCGATCGTATAAAAAGTTTTTAAATATGTATATTCTCACCAGCATTAACTAATCCACTAGAGTTGTACAAAGTCCCGAGATGTGGACCGCTCAGTGATAAAAATGTGTGTAATTTTCCTAGAAACGGCTTCATCTGAGGTTTCGCTAATGCGGACCGAATTATGATAGTACCCAGCGAATGACCCACGAAACTAATTCTGGCTGGATCACTTGAATTTTGAATGTGGGTGACGATCTCTTGCACGAGTCTGAAATGCCGAAAACCAACATAATTTAAATTGCTGTTGGGCAATAGGTAATTAATCTATCTCTAGAGACTGTACTGTTACTAAATTGTAAATTAGGTGTTTCTGTACATTGGAGATATAAAAAAAATACTTGGCTTATATTTAATTAACGATTCTGAACATGTTTTTTTTTGTAATTCTTATCTGTGTGTTCGAGATGGACGCATAAACTATAGGACGAATTTTGATGCGGTTTTTCCTATTAGAAAGTTCGTGGCCAGACTTAAAATCTTTTTTTTTTTTTCGTGCGGAAATCCCCTCGGATACCCCCCCGCCGGCCAGCGGGGGCGGTTATCGATAACGTCGTACGTTTTACTGTGGTACTTGTTCATTTGTATGTTGAATGTGTCTCCCAGACATTTTTATTTCAATTCAGCATTTTCCCCACTCGGAACGGGACTTTATGAGATTGTAGAAATTTTTAAATAGATTACTTAGTCATATTGATTATAAGTACTCACCGATCTGTCATCGTTTCGAAATCGGAGAAAGTATCACCTTGGTTTCTCTCGGACATAAGGAAGTCTAGTCTGGCCCCAGGTAAACCTAGTTCCAGGTAAGTTTTTACTAGCCGCAAGTCCGCTGCGTTACCATCCAAGCCATGAACGCAAATAATTAGATGTAGGCCTGGAAATAAAAAAAATAAAATTGCCATTAATGGTTTAGGAGTAACAATTATTTCAAATGTTCTTAAAAATGTGAGGCGTTGTTTAAATGTCGATGCTTACGCCCCCTACGGTTATGCTGGTTCCCGCAGGTGGCCTCCTCCAAGGCCCGTGAAAACACATAGCCTCGGATTTGTGGAGAGCTACCTCGAGTCCCAGCCGCCGTATTCGACCCACGACTTGAGCCACCCCTGGCGTGGCTTTTAGTGCCGTGCTTCGGTACGTTGCTCCCCGCACCATAACGAGGGTGTCGTCAGCATAGCCAACTATGCTGACGCCCTCGAGCAATGTACCGCGCAGCACCCAGTCGTATCCGATGTATTCCACAGGAGTGGCCCTAGGACCGACCCCTGTGGAACACCGCACGACACTTCTCGCCGCCCTGGCCCTAGCCAGCTCGGGTAAACTATGGCCCACTCAGATAGGTATGCCTCGACAATGCGGCGGAGGTAAGGAGGCACTCCGTGATATGCGAGCGCCTCCCTAACGCATCAAGGGGTATCGCAAGATCTCCGTCGAGGCGGCATGTCTCCTAGCCGGGACCCCTCCATGGGACCTGGAAGCGAGAGCCCTTGCGCTGCTGTACCAGTGGCGAAAGGAGGCGCTGGAGCGGGGCCATAGGCCGGAGCCCCGAGAAATCAGGGCTCAGCGGTCCCTGCTCCGCCAGGAACTCATGGAGACATGGAGGGTGCGACTTGAGCATCCAAGGTGGGGGGAATCCACCATTGCGGCGGTGAGACCGATTATGAAGGAGTGGTTGGAGAGGGACCATGGGGATCTCTCCTACCGGATGTGCCTGATATTTACCGGACACGGGTGTTTCGGTAAGTATCTGTTTCGCATCCACCGGGAGACAACGCCGCAGTGCCAGCACTGCGAGGATCCTGGCGAAGACACGGCGCTCCACACGTTGGTGGAGTGCCCTGCGTGGGCGAGTCAACACCGCGATCTCGTTGCGGTCCTGGGCATGGACGTTCTCTCGTTGGAGACCATGGTGAGGGCCGTGGTCTCCGACGGGAGCAAGTGGCACGCCGCTGCCTCTTTTTGCGCGCGAAAGAGACGGCGGAGAGGGAGCGGGAGAGAACCCTGCCCCTCGAGTTTCGCAGTCTACGGCGAGGACGCCGCAGACTCATCTACGCCCGGGACTACCGACCTCCATGATCGGGGCCTGAGGACGGCAGTTGGCCGTCCTTACAGAAGCAGGCCGTGGCGGAGGCGTGTCGTGTGCCCTACACACACCTGCCAACTCACCGAAGCGGGATAAAACCCGACCCCACCAGGCGAGGCCACGGTGGCGGCCAAAGTCCGCCGGCAACCCTGGGGTTATCCTTTCGAGGGCTTACCTGGGGTGCCCGGCAACGGACACTTGGGGAGGACACCGTGCGGTTTTAGTCGATACACGACATAACCACCCCCGCTGGCCGGAGGGATTTCCGCACGTAAAAAAAAAAGAGAAGCGTTGTTTGAAAAAGTAGAGCTCCGGTTAAAAATAAAGATATTTAGAGATTAAAGAACGTCCTCCGCAAGATGTGTTTAAGAATTATGTGAGGTACCATTTCCAGGGGTGCTTGGTTGGGGACCTCCACGCGGTGCACCCTGGGCAACGGAGGCGGCAGCGCTTCTCTCCTAGGGCGGGAGAGACGCTGCCGCCTACGGCCAACTCCGACCGAGGCGAGGACGGCCCTGTTGAGGGCTGTTCGGAGGCTTTCCACGTGTCCCTCTGATTAGCAGTGGAGAGCAAGTAAGGGGGCCATCTCAAAACCGGAGATGGCCCAGGGTCAGTCGGGGTGCGAGGGATATGCTCTATGAGTAACCTTACACCCCGGCGTCTTAAGACCCGAGACGGCGTGCGGTTTTAGTCGGTGCAAGCCCGACATAACCGCCCCCGCTGGAGACCCCCCGCTCTCCAGCGGGGGCGGTATCCGAAGGGATTTCCGCACGAAAAAAAAAAAAAAAAAAAAAAGGTACCATTTCCAGATTTTTTAAAATCTAGTAGATGAAAAGTTTTTAAGAAGTTATTATTATTACCTCGAGTAATAATAATAACTTCTTAAAAACTTTTCATCGGGTGGTCACAAGGTGTGCGCCTGCAATGGTTGAGTCATGCCGGTATTAATGTACTCCTTAGGCATACTAAGATGAACTCAGACTTAACTGGATGCTCTAGATAGGGGATCTGCACACTGCTGACCACATTCCGAATCCATGTTCATCAGTAATGAGGTTGTATATCCCGTGGAAGTTGGAGGGTCGGGGTTTTTTAAACTCCATTTATAACCATTTCATAAAAACGAAAAGACCCTTCATAACCGCGAGATATACAACCTTAGAGAATATTTCCTAGGCGTCGACATGTGGTATGTGGACTCAGCTATTATTGTACCGATAGTCGTGTCGTGTCGGAGCCTCGATCAACATCTTAAGACGCTCTCGGTAGGCAACTGGCTCAAGGGCTTGATTTAGAAGGCAGTTCTGCTAGGCACGGCATACATAATGAGGAAGTTCCTCACCCTGGAGCCCTACCCACCCGTAGCTTGGTCCATGTACTCGATAGCGATGGAGTATTATTTTTATATTTTAAAATATATTTAAAATTTAATTACATATATGTATTTTAAATGAATCAAGGAGAATAATAATAATAAATATTCTAGGACATTCTAAACAACGCTATCTAGACCCAAATTAAGCATCGTTTAACTAGCTTATGTTATGCGTTCCAGAATGCGAATGTACATACTTAGATATATTTTTTTTGGTAAATACATATATATTATACATACAAACACCTGACCACTTAAACCTGCTGAATCATTATTAGTGTTCTACTGCTTTTCACTATCGAAACAAAAAAACATTGAAACATCAACACAGTGTAAAACTGGTTTTTACCTTCAGGATTAAACATTCTATATTCGTCGCTGATATGAAAATAGGGTAATGGGTTTTCTATAGGAGGGAAGTCGGAGTAGATGGCTCCTGGATACTTGACGCTCTGCCGAAACTCCTCTCGGCATTTGACGAAAAGCCTCTCAGACTCCGCTAGGCCGAATATACTAACTAGATTGCTTTCACGTTCTGAAATTCATATAAAAGAATATGAAAAACTGGAGATTCTGTAAATTGGTAGACCATTGACAGATCCCAGTTGGAAATTTGTGCTAGAAATTGATATTGGACATATGAAACGCAAGCCTCGATCGTGTTATTTATTGGTGAATTAAAGAAGTTTCTATATCATGACAGTTTCATGTGATATTCTATCAATTTAATGTTTTCCAGGGCAGTCGTTGGCCAACCAGACCAATAAAACCAGTTCTATGTTCTAACACTTCAAACATTTCATAATCAATGTCCAATATGCGGACATTGATTATGAAATGATACAGAGTAGTGGAATATTTTCCAATTCAGTCATGCCTCTTTCCCATTGGTTAGCCACTACACTACCCTTGGTTGACCTGGGTTTGATCATAATATAAAACGCGATAGAGACACTAAGTGGATTTAAGATTTATAAAGTTAAACATTAGTAGGTATAAGAATGGAAAATGAACATGTTGAAAAATACTGTAGAAGAAAACGGATTAGTTTAATGGTGATTAAGAGTAATAAGTGTAGTAAAAATACCCTTATTGTTTCCACCTTCATTTCTGCTAGCCAATTCCCCAGTGCTCTGACTTTTATTAAGCGTGCCACCAGTCGTCGAACTGGTAGAGTTCACAGACTGATGGGGACGTAATTTTCTCCTCTCCATAATACCTGTTGTAAGCCAAGCGATAGGTAGTGTTAGTAGCAAAAGCTATAATTTGTTAAAATATGAGAATCATATTGATACGTACCTTCACACACGTGGTATAAGGGGTTGTCTAACTGAAGTGTTGTGTGCTGTGCTTGTTGTTTCCTCGGTGTTTTGGAAGGAGTAGATGATTTACTACTCTGTCTACTCAATTTTGGAGACTTTGTTGGAGGGTCCTGTAATATAGATACAAGTTATCGGTTTATCAAATTGAAGTATTCAAATGTGTAAAACCAACAATTTACCTATTGTTTCGGTGGATGATAAGGGTAACTAGGGCTTTAAAAAGCCATTAGTTACCATTATCATCAATCGAAACAAGCATTAATCAAGTAGTACCTACTGTTATGCTTTTTTTCAACGGGCTCAAAAGGTAGCCTAGTGGTATGGGTGGGGGACTGCTGAGACGGGGTCACGGGTTCGATCCCAGGTATTGCCAAGGCACACACCAATGACTTTTCGATGCTTTTCGAAGTTATGTGTGTATTTATCGCAGGTTTATAAGTGCCCGGTTAATGGCAATAGGCTCGCCACCTATTACATTGGGACATAAAACATAAACTGGCGAAACGTGGGTGCTAGCACCTCTGCCTACCCCTTCGGGGATATAGGCGTGAGTTTATGTTATGTTATGCTCAAAAGGCCAACAGGACCGGGCTCCAAATTCAAATGGGGGACCCCTTCACAAAATGCCGATGAAATAAGAAAACAGTTGGTATTATAACTTACAACCCTGCTGGAAAGGTGTGTGTACATTGGAAGTGTGATGTTGCTTATGAATACCTTTGAGGTAACAACAAATAAGTTGGTAGTTGCTTGTCTACTGACTTAGTAGTATGGAGAGACTGTTCTGATCTCAGTCTTTTATCAAGTATTTCTAGAGATAGAGGGTAAAAGAAGAAGACATTGGTCATAATCACCTTAAATTCGTCCGGTGGTGGTGGAGCGTCCCTAAACTGTTGCGGAGGTGGAAGATGCTCATAGTCGTTATCACCAACAAAATGTGCTAAATTCACCTCAGATTTAGCTTTATTTGAGTATTGCTGCAAAGCTGGGCCTATTTTCTTGCCATTATGACTTTTACATGAGCGGTCTACAGATAAATTAAGTATTTCGGCAGCTATTAATTTCTCTGTATATTCAATCCGGTCTTTTAATTTGTTCTTTTGCAATGATGATGATTTTGAAGCAGGTTGTTGTTGTTGTTGCGACGGTTTTGCAGGCATCTCTTTTCTTATATAAGGATGGAGGTTGTCGCCAATTGTTTGAGATTTTTTGACAGCTCCCTCACTTTGTGACCTGCCTGATGAACTATACGTCTTACCTTGTATAGCACTGAAAGAGTTATGCCTTTGGTTGGTTTTACCACTACTCATTTCAGCCATTTGTTGGAAACAACTTGCCGTACATGTGTCAGAGTTACATCCTGCATCTATGCCATTGCTGTGCATTAATTTATTATACTCACATTGGCTGTCTGTGCATATAGAATCACTACAAATAGTGCATTCTTCACATACTTCCTTATCACAACATTCTATTTTCTCATTCGAATTGGTTTGAGCAACTTTTACTGCTAATTTTAGCAATCTTTCTCGAAGTTGCTCACCGTTGAGAACAGTTCTTTTAAAATCGCTTATTGCTTCACCATTCATGCTACGAAGTTCTGTTGATCCTTCATAATTTTTACTGCTAATTTTGGATACTGATGGGTTTGTTGGAGGATAATTCTTATTTAATTGACAACTAGCATTATCAGGGGAGGAGGGACCTGAGCTTCGTCCGCTAGATACCCACCCACTTTGTTCACTTAAACTTGATGTTGAATTGCTTCTACTACGTTTTTCTTCTTTGTTGGAAAAGTTTTCTGGAGGCAAAATTTTAAAATCTTTATCTCCAATGTCGAGTGGTGGTGACTCAAATGCGGGTGGAGGCGCTAAATTAGGTAAGGATTCGGAGCCAAATGTATTATTTAGGTTAGGTTCGTCTAAAACCGATGCTGCACTTCTGCAATGTCTTAGCAGCTCTGGCCCGTGATCGAGGCTATATGGAACGCTGGCAGATGACTCTAATCTTCTGAGTTCGAAAGGTATACTTTCATTACTAGACGACGATGCAGCTTCAGACATAAGCTGTGTCATTTTTTCCGAAGCTTTATGTTTTGTTCTTTTTTCAGGCTTACCACTAGACCTCCCACTTTTTGGTGTTTGTGCACCGGATTTCGGTGTTGCTCGACCCGATTTAGGAGTTGCTAAACCTGATCTTGGGGTGATCCCACCAGACTTGGGTGTAGATTTTCCTGATTTTGGCGTAGCTCTGTCTGATTTTGGCGTGCTTCGCTCCGATTTTGATGTGTGCCGATCTGATTTACTATCTCTGGATTTGATAGAATGATGACTACTTAATGAATCTCTACTAGTATTTAGTTTGATGATTTCTTTACCACTATTATTTAATTTGGATTCTTTTGACCGACTTTTCTTATGTCTTACAGACGGCATTGTAGAATGTGGAGTAGATGGTGGTGTTTTAGAATAAGTTGATTTTGATGTTCCATCACTACTTCTATCTAAAGTCATTACAAATCCACTGTCGTCACTGCTTTTGCTAGACTTCTTTTGATAATTTTGTATTAAGCTACCAGTGTTAAAGTCATAGCTCCAATCTCCTTTTTGTAAATAATAATTTAACTCGTGCCTCAGCTGATTACGAGTTGCTTCAATATCGATGTGAGAGTTTTCCTTTTGATGAAACATATGAGTAGAATTTGATCTATGTACGTGTTTATTAGAAACTAAGTTATTCTGATCAGTCACTTGAGTTTTACCACTAACTGGTGGGTAAGAATTACGTGGAGGCAACATAGGACGGGGTAAATTTATACTGTAGCCTCTTTGAAACTCTAATGGATTACGAACAACATTATTCGCTTGCATATTACCCTGATTACCGAAAGCATAGCCGTACACTGGGTTAGGATTAGGTTGTGCCACACCCTCGTACTTATATCCTACGTCATGGAACACTTCATTGCTCATTCCTTGATTGATGTTGTCCATTTTAAATGGATGTCTATATTTTTCTCTAAATTCACTAATATTTTTTCTATAATCATCTCCTTTGCATCTAGTCGTTGTGCTTGTAGGATAAGCAGTAGTTGTTACGCTTCTAGGCAACGTTGTTGGCTTGACTTGCTGTGGTGGCAAGTACGGTTTCGGATAGTTAACAGAAGAGTTAGAATTATTTCTAACATTCTTTGTTAATGTTTGAGCAGTGTTGAGAGGTGTTAGTTGTGAGACTCTTAATTGGTCTAAAGATTTGCTATGTCTGGCTGGTAATGTACTAACTCCACTAGTGATTTCATGTCTTTGACGTAAAACTTCATTTGGATCAGTTCTTGACTCTTTGTCTGCCTGTAAGACGTTTGAGGAAACTTTTGCTGCGTTAATATCAAGCAATGTAGATGCAGAGTATCGAGACAATGGCTGTCCTTGTTGTATGGGGCATGAGGCAAACGCATTATTCAATGGTAATTGAATCTCACTAATTTGATTGTTCTGCACAATATATCTATTCCTTCCCGTTAGTTCGAGTTGTTTGTTATGAGGTTTATTCATTTCTACTACACTTTGTTTCACTAATGCTCGCTTAGGTGATCCACGAGCAGATTTTTGCGGTGCTAACGTCAAAGTTGCTTGAACTACATTAGCATTCGATTTCGGTGCATTGAATTGAGGTTCTAGTACGTCCATAATTGTTTTGGGTAGTGTGAGAGTAACTCTTGAGGCTTCAGAAGAAGGTCTTCTAGAGTCCATGAAAGAGCTAATGCTGCAAGCACAATCATCTCCTAGAGGTTCTGAACATAGGAAAGGATCTGTAACGAAATAAGAAGCAATTACTAAATTGTTATGTTAAAAAGGTGGTTCCCGATGTGAATACTTACCGCTACCTGATTTACTAGCTTTCGAATTTAAAAATGACCGGCGTCTCGCAAATTCTGCCGTATCTTGATACCTGAAAGTACAATTTTCATTACTTCTAACATCATTATGAACATTAAAATGTAGACGTATTGTCTACATTTTGATATGATCAAAAAACTTAAATCTATCTTTATTATACTTAGAAGCAACTAATAATTCTATTATAATAAGTAAATACTTTTAATGTTACTAATTTGGTTACTGGTCGAACTCGAAAAGAGTTGAAACAATTTTTTTACCTATCTTCAAAAATGATTGGCATTATATGCGGGTCTCCATCGAGTGCGATGCAGTGGACCGGTAGTGGGGGTAACAGCGCCAGGTATCTTGACCTACGAGCTACCTCCCCTACACTCTGGTATGACTGGTAGTTGCTATCGTAGCAACCTGCCAGCGAGTGTCGGGGGTTGTCCAGCACGAAGAAGCATTCGGAGAAACGTTTTATTCTGGAAATTGTATATTTTCTTTAGTATACACCAGATTTACATAGGTAGTATCTAAAATGACAACTAAAAAATAACAGGCATTCAAATATCGAAAACATGACTGATAGAACGCTAAAGTAGTTCGATAAAAAAAACTTGACTCTGAAATTGAGATTATTCTGGTAATTATTTAAAATATTATATCCATGACGGATACTAGGTCTGACTCATCAAGCTTGTGGCAATTACTACTACATGCAAAAAAAAAGTTATAGCTATAGTTACCGTAATGCATGATGCCTAGCAGCGAGAGCATGATGCACGTGTGGCCGATCTGTGGTGTGATGCAAGAAAGCTCGCCACCGAAGCGTTACTTCAGCGCACAACCGCGCAATGTCATGCGCTGCGCTCATCGCCCACTCCTCTTCCTCACCGCAATCCGATTTCTGGAAATTCTAATTACATTTTTAACTTTATAAAGTATGTCAGGGGTTTCCTCACGTAAAAAAAGGGGGTACGTCAACGGGACAGGGATTAAAATGTGCATGAAATGACATTATTCCTGTGAACAATAGCAGAAGGTTGATTTGTGGATGATACTTTGAATTCGGAGGGGAGCGGTAGGACGAGGGGGTTCGACCCCCCTAGCTAAGCCTATGCATGTTGTACTTTCGTTGAAACCACAAGAACGGCCACTATATTTGTTATCAGTAACATTATAGTATCGCTCACCTTTCCGAAATCACTCAAGTCCTTTATTCGTTGCGCCACTTCTCCTACAACCGAATTGGAGGATGATTCTTCTGGAGTGAGCAAAACTCCGGTAGATCCGCAAACGGCAAGCGCACCCTGTAGCCCCTCTAAAGATCCCAAGAGGATACCACATACTTCTGCATGTACTTGCCTGAAAAATCATAAGTTTTATATAATAAGGATTAAATTTTCATTTTAGATCTTGTAATATAGATTTGCATAAATATGAATGTATCTGTACCTGGCATGTGCAATTTTACTAGAGTTGCCACCTGAGCATTTACCGGCAGAGCCAAAAAGCACATTCTCAAAGCTACCAGAAGTATTAAAGTTGGAGCCTGATCCTTTCATCATTTTGCCCCATTGTTTGCTCGAGCGAGGCGTACTGCAAAGAATTACATATTTGAACTTTAAATGTACAGTTAGATAATTAAAGGCTTAATTCTTCAATGACACGGACACTCACCAGCTCTGTACGTAATGCATGATACTTTTCCTTCATTAGCAGCCGTGAAAACAAGTACAAAATGTTATTTCCGCGTAAAACTTCCCGTATTCTTACCATAATTTATACGATTTCTTTTATTAAAGGTTCACTTCAATTTGCTAAAGTAATATTGTAATGCTTAAAGCAAGTAATTTATTGAAAGAGAAACCCAATAAAGTGTCACAGATATAATCTGAGCGCCAAGATCACGATTTATAATATAGCGGTAATCCTCCAGACATAATTGTGTAGGTGTAACTTAAAGCTATATAAGTAATTGACGATATAACGCTTACTTTTTGACATTAATAAAAGATAATAATCGGGAATTGGACAATTTGGGTATATTTCATCCAAAAATTATGGTTCTTTGATTTTAGATTAATATTTATTTCAACGTTTCAGTGATTTTCAACAATGGAATTACTTATCTTGTTTTATTTATGTTTATAAGCAGCACATTTATTTATTATTGAACACTATGATACCTTTGTATGCAAGAAGTTTCCACTTACTTGATGTAAGGTTGATGTAAGGCAACTAAACTTGCGTGGATGGTTATAGAGACGGATGATAAATGGAAGTAGTCGAATAAGACCGGCAGATGGTAATGAAGGCCTTGCGCGGGCTGGAAGTGCAGCTTTAGTACCCGACAGGATACCGGAGCCAGGGTGCTGGACTGGGCGCCTTCGCTGCACCACAGCTCCACGCCAAGACTCCATTCTGCTCGCTCCAGGGATTCTTTGAGATTTCGACTATCCACTGGAGATGTAAATTTATGTTATGTTTAGTTACGTTTGGTTAGCTTTTTTGTGTCCTCAATATAATCACTAAAAGGAAGACCGGAATCAACCTGAAAACGATCCGTCTTCTGGTTATTTGGTGAATCAATGTACATTGTTATTGCAACCACTGACTAGCTGTAGATATTTTGTTAAAGATTAGCCGTAGAAATTCGAGGATAGATCGTTAAATGGCTTCTAACTTACCCAAACGAACTATTCTCGAATATAATATAATATCAATCAACCTGAACAAAATATTTAGGTACGGCTTTTAGTCAACTTATCTTACGGCTAGGGATATGGGGAACGTGCCACCCAAACCATGCACAAGTGATCTTACATGAAGGTGTCTTACCTAACAAATGAGCCCTGAAATGCACGATGTCTCTAAGCGTAACCTCTTCATTCCTGTACATGATTTGGAATGGTCTGGAGGCTGCTAGGCCGCCGATGAGCGTCCCGTTGGCGGCAGGCCGGCCGGTGCGGGCGGGAGCGCTGCCACTGGCAATTGACGCCTCGATGTGCACCGGCACCTTGGGTGATACGCGGAGGCCCACGCGTATTTGGTATAATCTGGTGAGCAAATAGATTACGTGTTGAGGCTTTTGCAATAATAAAAAATAATAAAGAATAAATAGAATAATGGTAGTACTTCGAATGAAAGAAAACCAACTATTTTTTATACTATGTACTATGGAAGCCAACAAACTTATGGCTCACCTGAAGTTAAGCGATTACCTTGGCTTGTGACCTATACTTTTTGGTAGACTATTATTATTGTTTTGAGTGTTATAATAATGATAAACAATGATTTGAATATAAAAAATACTAATGAAACAATTGCTCTACTAAGTTCGTTAAATGGAAAAATAATTCTTGAACGGAAGACTGTACTGGATCGGAGCGGATATAAAAGTATCCAATGATCCACATGTGGATCTAGACTGTAAATTCTAGTGGAGGGAGGTACTACTCGACCAGCTTGGGCATCTCCGATTTAATCTTGACTGAAAATTCTACCAAAAATCGGTATAAGTACCGATTTTTGGTAGCTTAGTCTATTGTTCTTTCAGTAAGTATGTACAGAAACCCCCTAAGTGACATGATGTAAGCGAGGTGGAGGTACTACGCCGATCGAGTCAGCCTAACTGTGATGGGAAGATCGTGATGTGTGTAGATGTTGAGAGAGTGCATATGTTTTTATTGATGATATTATGGGGGTATTTTGAAAAAGTCATAGAAATGTCGTCTCTCGATTGACGCCGGGCAGAAACTTAAGAATATGAAAAGTAGTACTCCGCCAGTATCGGTTCAAGCATTACACATGCTTGAACCGATACTGCACAGCTAAAAATGGCTTTGGTTAGGGTGCTGGATACGATTCCTGTATCCAGAGCCCTAAACCTTGATAGCTTAGTGCAATGCTTGGACCGTATTGTTCACAATACGAGTACTAAGTACCAGGTGTCATTTCGAGGAGAACTGCCTCTAGCATCAAGCCCTTGACCCAGCTGTCTAACGCGAGCATTCTGAGATGTTGGTCGAGGTTCTTGACAATCAGACCGTGAACGGATACGAGTATCTGAATATTAAACTCTGAATCCACATTTTCTACCTCGTGAGCTATGTCCAAATATTTTATTTAGTTATCCGTTTTGGCTGTCACGAGATTCTCGATATTTCTGCTATCCTATCCTACTTCCAACTAATATTATAAATGTGGAAAATTTATGAAGATGTTTGTTACTCAATCACGCTCGAACGGCTGAACGGATCTGGCTGAAATTTCGTACGGGAATAAATTATAGTCTGCCATAACATATAGGGCGAAACCACAGGCAACAGCTAGTAATATTATAATAATATAAAGGGCAAGAAAAAAACTACGGAAACCTAAAAACGAACAGTAGACATATATTTATTATAAACGTCGGATACGGAAGCCCTAAAAATACAATATCTGACTGAAATATGATAGGTATTTAATTGAATTGTATTGCCTATCAGAATTGAAACGTAATCATTGGAATAATAACTAATAGAATGCTGAATTGGTAACACAGATATCTATATTTCATATAAAAATAGGCATAAACAAAACAGTTCTACTACCGTTTTTTTTTTCCCGTGTGGAAATCC
The DNA here is from genome assembly GCA_946251805.1 of Cybosia mesomella. NCBI lineage: Eukaryota > Metazoa > Arthropoda > Insecta > Lepidoptera > Erebidae > Cybosia > Cybosia mesomella. The sequence goes on from OX276401.1 coordinate 23,733,220, forward strand.
CTTCGGATACCCCCCCGCCGCACGCCGTCTCTGGTCTACAGACGCCGGGTTGTATGGTTGCCCATAGAACATATCCCTCGCACCCCGACTGACCCTGGGACAGTTCTACTACCTACTTATCTTTTTTCTATCGTTCGTGAACCGATTTTTTATTGTTTTGTAGCTATAGATACTAAAATACGTTCAGCAGTGTTACCTCTGAATTGAGTTCGTAATTCTTTTTAACTGATAATATGCCTGTTATTACTAATTTGGTCATAATCTTAGTGCACTGTGCCTATATCTATAACATGGAGCATATTACAGTAACGTTCTACGGAGGATTGTATACCTACTTGTTGATGGTAAAAATAGGCTTAGTATTATTTAGTACTTTATTCTATTGCTATCGTATTGTTTTTGCGTTTTTATTGTGTTTTATACATACAATATCTTTAGTATTTTACTCCACATCCACAATCTACAACAATGGTATTAATAGTATTTAGTGTGTATACACCAAAGTTGGCGCCCAAGACCGGTCGTGTTCTCAGAGATATCCTTTCTAGGCCATACCTGGTACGGCTTTAGTCGATTCGAGTCCGACATACCCAACTCATCGTTAGCTGTAGTGAGTAGTGAGGAGAAGCCCGAAACGGCTTTCGTGAAAATCGTTAGGTTATTTTCTGCTACGTCCATTCCTATATTCAAGTGATAAGGGAATATAATTATTATTCAAAACAAGCTAAGGCTGCAAATTTAATTCATATAATAAGTAGGTACCTCCTTAACTTTATTTTTAAATGTCCAAAGTATTAATAGCCAGAATGTGATAATACTACCAGTTTAATAATACTCACATTTAAAACCAGAGTAGAATATAAAGCGGTATTAAAATAAAATTACAAGCAAGTGGCAGTGTAAACTAAAGGTTACAGCTAATAGGTTTATTAGGTTATGTACTTTTAGCTTGAAATATGAGTTCACGCTTTACTATGCGAGAGACGGTAATTGTGAAGTGCAGACATTATCTGTAGCACCCAATAAAAATTTGCAACACTGCTTTCTTAATTTTTTGTAACCTCCAATTAAACCACATCGACGATTAAGTTATATAGCTGACTTACAAAGAAAAATAGGCTGTAAATATTTGACCACGGTACACTCTGTCATTTGTATTGGAATGAAATATCATGGAATTCTAGAGGAATTGCAGAAACTCCTCAAATATTATAGACATAATACACGTAACGATTTTAGTACCTATTTTCTATCACAAGTTTAGCTTTGCATTCAGAAAGTATCCTTTGGTGAAGTGGAACTGATGCAGATGACCACAGATGGCTACCGGAACTACTCATCACAACTAATGTTTCTCTGACCAATATTGCCTCTACATCCTTTGAGTTATAATGTACTACGCTATTAATATTAGTTCATTGTCAACGTCTGACAGGAATGTATGGAGGAGAATGAGTTGTTGCGTAGACGATGATGATCGTAATGGTCTAATGAACTATGATAATTATTTTTCTTCTGTTATTATGTGTGACTATGAACATATTTGGGAAGACGAAATATGATAGGTATGATATCCGTGTTTAATCTTAAACATCTCGAACTCATTTTCTTTTTAAGTTGCATCACAGCCGACGTTGAAATGGAACAGCTTGGAATCTACGTGTGTGTCTTGACAAATAGATGTTTCGAATAAAATTATATGGGTTCTATATTAATATTCATAGCAAAACATACATAAATGCATAAAAATGTATGGCTCACGATACTATTTTATTTTATGAAATAGAAAAAAAAGGGAGTGAATGTGTCGTCGTCGCGGCCGTATTCTTTTCGTAAATTCTTTGATCCTTTGGCTATCGAGTAGTGTAATTAAATGTTGGGTGTAGTTTAGATTGGGTGTAGCTTATAGATCTGAGGCTGCTACATCAAAACCATATATCCCGATTTTGGTAGCATCAAGTTTTCTAGATTGTCCCCCACTATGGAAGCAGACTTAAAAATATTCACATCGGAAATAATGACCAGTATTACATTGTAACAGTTTTATATGCGTGGAAGTGGGAAAAAATTGCTGTAGACTAGTTTATAGATAATTTTACGCAAATATACAACTGGGTCACAAGCTGTACGCAGTGCGTAGGAGTTTGTCATTGCCAATGTAAAATTTAAAATAGAGTTGTTTTTTATGTGTATGTCGTAAATTATTTCGTTTATCGTTAAATTGATTACTATTTCTTTACTTATACTGTTTAGCATAAATCTTATGACTTGTAAATCTGGATTATCGGAATCAAGTTCGTGCATCATTTTGTTCCGACAGTACGTCGTCTAGACTCAGCCTCAGTGGCATAGGTCTAAAATAGTGCCCTTTAAACGGCAATAAGCTCACCCCTTGCCTATTACGTGGAACCGTACCTACACGAGCTTGGTGAAATGTTGGTGTTTATTCAATTAGATGATGATGCATGATTATGTATTATGTATTTAAGTTCGTTTAACTCTTGTTTGTTATTTTGTTTGCTTTGTTTTGTTACTTGCGGTAGTATTAATTTCTTTCAGTATCCGTAGCAGTTTCCTTATGAAACATGTTTAGTAGTAGGTACAATATCCGAGTGGGGTGTGTGTTGGGTAACCTCCTCGAGTGTTGCTCCGATTCCGATCCCGCTGCAGTCCGGGGGGGACGGAATCGGAGCGGCCGGTACACCCTGGGCGGCGGTCAATGGCTTCCCCTTCACCCCTTCATAGGGTTGGCATTGATCGTCGGCCAATACCCAACGTGGCGGGAACACATCGCTCTCCGTACTCCTCTGCTTTCAGAGGAGACAGGATGAGCGATGCTGTTAGTGGTGAGATGGCCCAGGGTCAGCCGGGGTGCGAGGGATATGCTCTATGGGTAACCTTACACCCCGGCGTCTGAAGACCCGAGACGGCGTGCGGTTTTAGTCGGTGCAAGCCCGACATAACCACCCCCGCTGGCCGGCGGGGGGGTATCCGAAGGGATTTCCGCACGATAAAAAAAAAAAAAAAAAAAAAGGTACAATATCCGAGTATTCGCTTAACGACCTCCGTCCTCCATAAGCGCAGGCCTGGGGGTGGCAGGTGAGGCCGCCTGTTACCCCACAAAAGCAGGCCGTCGCGGCCTGCTTTTGCTCGCGACTTGCGCCCCTCTCCCAAACCGGGGCAAGACGGGGACACCGTGGTTCCCAAACCCGAGGGGGCCATCTCGAAACCGGAGATGGCCCAGGGTCAGTCGGGGTGCGAGGGATATGCAACCTTAGACCCCGGCGTCTGAAGACCAGAGACGGCGTGCGGTTTTAGTCGGTTCAAGCCCGACATAACCACCCCCGCTGGCTGGCGGGGTGAACATCGTGATGTAAAATCTGATTGAAACAGTTTATTTTAGAGCATGACCTTACAGGCGATGACGTACGCAGTCAAAACATCATGAAAGTATTGTGTTTATCGGTTCGTTTAGCGACATCTTCGTTATAATCATTTCGTATTCTTTGATATAAGTTTGTAGAGGAACGTGGTGTAATGTTACTCCAACACTGTGGAGGAACGTGGTGTGATGTTACTCCAACACAAAGGGAGGATCCTCCGAGACCGGAGGTTGATTGCGATGAGTCACCTGTCTTAAGCTCTCTTGTGGAGCGTGCCAGTGCCAGTCTTGTGTAGTTCCATTTCGTCGGAACGGGACGCCGCTGGTTCCATTGGTGGAACAGTCTTCCTCGCTAGTCCTCGTTAATTGGGACTAACCGCTGGTCCCGAAGATGCGGGGCTGAGTGCGGTGATGCGGTGCTGCGGTGAAGTGCCCAGTGAGTCGGGGCTCGAAGCGTCGAGGTGAGTCTTCGGTGAGCCCTCGGTGAGGCGAGGCGAATCCTCAGTGAGATGAGGTGAGTTCTCGGCAGTGAGACGGGGCCAATCCTCTTGAGTCGAGGTAAGTCCCCCGTGTATGGGGCGAATGCTGCGTAGACGGGAGAGATGGGCTCTTCTTACGTGGACCGTATGTGCAGTGTGCTGTGCCTTAGAGGCTGATGTGGCTGAAGGGTAACCAGGCTGCTACGGACGCTGCATGCTGTGGTATCCCAGTTGAGGCCAAAGCTGCTGGATGGCGAAGACTTAATTACCGCTCATGCGGAAGAAGTGAATAGGATGGTGGCGATAGGAATGCTGCTGATATGTTCAGCGAAGGTTACGTGATCAGATCACGCGGTCACCACTGTGGAGGAACGTGGTGTGATGTTACTCCAACACAAAGGGAGGATCCTCCGACCAGGCAAGGTGATCACGCCCGGCGGGCCGCGGCCAAACGGTTGTCGTTGGGATGTTGTATATGTGTTATACCAGCGCGCGAACTTCACTTTCGCGATTCAGGATTGGTAGTGATGTAGTAGTATCGAAGTAGTTCAACTTGTTGTCGCTAGATGGTGCTGGGTACGAGGGCCACACCGAAAAGATCGGGAATGGAATACTTTTGAATAAATTAGACTTAAAAATTTTTTGGTATTTGAAATTTTGTGCTCTTTCAAACTCAATTCTATTTTTGAAATTAAAAAGTAAAATAAAACAAAAGAGTGGGAGCTATTTCAAATTGACAAGTCAGTGTGAAAATGGAGCTTACGCGGGAACATTTTCGTGCGATAATTTTTCACAACTTTCGCCGAGCTATTAGCTATTTATGAACTTAAAGCACCTAGAAAAACGACTATATATCGCTGGTATTCTGAGTTTCGTCGAGGACGTTCTTCTCTTACCACAGTACCTTCTACTGGTCGGCCAAAAACAGCGGTAACACAAGAAAACGTCGATGCTGTACGCCAATTAATACAAGAAGATAGGCATCTGACATACGAGCAGATACGGGCTTCTCTCAGCATTGGTATGACAGCCATTCAAACAATATTGCACGATGAACTGGGTGCCAGAAAGTTAGTTTCCCGCTGGCTGCACCATTGTTTGACAGAAGAACAAAAGTCGGCTCGTGTTAATTGGTGTCGCTCTGCTCTGCAACGGTTCGATAGAGGGAGCTCAAATGCAGTTTACAATATCGTCTCGGGTGATGAATCGTGGATATTTTCATATGAGCCCGAAAGAAAGCACCAATCGGCTGTTCTGGTCTACGAAGGTGAGATCAAGCCAACAAAAGTTGTGCGCTCTCGTAGCGTGTCGAAAAAAATTGTGGCTTCGTTTGTGTCGAAAACCGGACATGTGGCTACGATTCCTTTACAGGAACGAAGAACGGTTACTGCTAATTGGTACACAACAGTTTGTTTGCCGGAAGTCATAAGAGAACTTCGTAAAACTAATCCGAATCGTCGCATAATCCTTCACCACAATAATGCGAGCTCCCACACCGCTCGGCAAACGATCGCATTTTTAAATCAGGAAAACGTGGAATTGATGGACCATCCACCATACAGCCCTGACCTGAGCCTCAATGATTACTTTACATTTCTTGGGAATGTAAAGTAAAAGTAAAGATTTGTTACGTGATCAAGGGTTTCAAGGTCCAGAAGAGGCAGTCGAAGCATACAAATCGGCCGTTTTGACTATGTCCATTTCAGACTGGAATTACTGTTACAATAATTGGTTTGAACGAATGCAAAGGTGCATCGATTGTCACGGAGAATACTTCAAAAAGCATTGAAAATAAATGTTATTGTAATATCTTTCTAGTTTTTTCTATTCCCGATCATTTCGGTGTGGCCCTCGTATATGTGGTATCGCCACAAGTTTAGTCGCTAGAAACAACTCAGTCGCGTATGGTTCTATTTTCAAACTGCATAAAAATGATTTGAAGTACCTATGCATGGAACGCACAGTAGGCATTGAGTTATAATGTACGCTAGTAATATTAGTTCAATGCCAGTAGGTATGTTTTGTTTTTGAAGTCTTCCAAATATAAGATTAAATTTTTAAAAGGAAATTCCTTTCTCGTTGCCAAATATTCGCATTGTCAAGAAATAATTTCTAAAATTTTTCATTATACACTTTAAATCGATAACTACTTGATAAATATAATTCACTTTAAAGCGATAAATCTAAGGTTATTAAACCTTAGATTTATCGCTTTAAAGTGAATCGATAACTGCTTAAAATAATTCAAAATTCTAAGATTTTTGCTGAGTTGAAACAATACGAAATACAATGTTTTAATAATATTTTTAGAAAGACATAACATAAATATGTTCACAGAGTGGAATCGCTTTTTATAACAGTTTGGCCGCCAAAACCATACGGAAATAACATGTTTACTAACAATCATGGTTTCGATGTGTGTAATTAAAAAGTATATTGCTGTCTCTACCAATATCGGGTCGCGACATTTTGAACTCAAATTTATATTCCCAAGTTCATTGATTATAAGACTAATAAAGTAGATATATGGCGGTATTTTTAAAAATAATATAAAGTTCGTTACAATTTAAGGACTTAATAATTTAGTATTGTGTGAAAATGATTTTATTTTGTTAGATAAAACCTTATATAACAGTTAAAATTGAGCACCTATGCTTCATCTGATTTTGAATTTTTATTGTTTAACAGCAAACTGGTTAACCATGTACCTAGTACCATATTGGTGTCTTTATTATGTCTACAATATGGGTGTTTTTTGGAACCCATCAAGATGAGAAGAGAAGGATGAGAAGTATACCTTACCTGCAACCCGTTACACCTGCTGATTGACAGACGAGGTTTTGGCGCCTGTATAGAGCAGGCGTTACAGGCCTTTGAATTTGCAAAAGCCGAGGACCAGCAACTATGACCCCATGACACATCTTGCCACCAGGTGTGATGGTCCCTTTCATCCTATTTCTTTTTTCTACTTTTTCAATATTTGCGATTGGTCGACGACAACGAAAATATACCATGTTGCAGAGAAGCTCTTCACAAATATGAAACCTTTTGAAAAATCAACGTAGGTTATTTAGAAGTATTCTTTTGGTCATTTTACAAAAATAATTTCCTTTGTTTTTGCAAGCGTTACGAGAAAACTTATGAATCGATTTTATTAAAACATTAAACTTTAAGGTCTACAAGAGCTACAACATGTGATCGTACACTAATCACGAAACATTATATAAATTAATTAACTGTAATAGGTACATCTGAAATACATTGACGAAATGTCTGGAACACCTGCTGATTGACGGATGAGACAACCATGAGGTTGGTTTGGGGTCCGAATATCTTGGTGGGCCACATGTACACCCTAAATGGAATTCTGTTCCCCTTTCCCTTGGGAACCTTTTCTAAGGATAAAAGTAGCCTATGTGTTTTTCCAGACTATAATCTATCCCTGTACTAAATTTCAGCTAGATCTGTAGAAATATCTTCACAACCTTTCACATTTGCAATATTAGTAGGATTTGCTCTATAATGACTATAAGTTCAGTTAATAATTAATTTAGATATGTTAACCTCATTCAGACATATTTTGCCATAACTCAGAGTTATACATACATGTAGAGTATCATTTTTCTCCGAGCTTATCACAAACATTTGCAGTCAACAATTTAGAAGCTGCGATTACTAATTAAGAGCCATGATTCAGTACCCTCCCTCGTTTAATTGGAGGGGTTTGAACTATGCCCATGCAATCCGTTTCGTCAATTATAATTGCGACCCGGCGCGACGTGGGCAACGGAGGGCATATTTTCAACTTACTTGAATTTTATGTGGAATGTCGAAATTGATTGCTGATTTCATAAACAGCGATTTATTAACAAATCTATCAACGTCACTTCTTGAATCCCGTAAAAAGGTTATCATGAACGTCGATAATATAACATAACATATGTTATGTTATATTATAATTAGTCAGTCTGGGGTGGTTACAGGGGGTAGTGCATTGGTTGCAAATTCCCTCTTACTTCATTTTGACCAATTTCTAAATTGCCGAGACATTCAAAGGACATATCTATATTCAGAAAATTAACTCAGGGTAAACGGAGCCCTAACGAGACCCTGGTGGTTAAGTCAACTTCATGCACCTTCTGATTAACGGACGAGCCAAATCTAAAGGAGGAGCAAGAGACGAAAGCAGACCCAGGACCGGACGACCGAGAACTACGCAAGATGTTGATGATGACAAAATTTACTCAAAAATGAAATTCTGGAGTATATTCCCTGCCTCTTGAAGGAAATCCTGTCATTCTGCCTCCCCCTGTCTGAATTATGATTGACGATTGATACGACTAAGTATCAATGATAAATCGTAGCGTAATAGGAAATTGCTCATAACAAGATTTTACGTTCGAATTTGCTGTCGCCTAGCTAGGGAAGTATCTGGACCCTACCGAAAACTGTGATTAAAGAACACTGCTTAGGCTTTGTGGATTCTTTATAAATTGGCCAGAGTTCCTTGGGGGGATCCAGATAGGTATGTGAATGTCAAGTATGTCAACTCTATCTATTCTATTCTAGGGTCTTTTATTTAATACAGAATGCCCGCGCGTTATACTTGCTTCCCATCGCATTATCGATTTTAGAACAGTGAAGAAAGTGTAGGACTTGCTGTAATGGTATTGATTTCATGACCATGAAACATTCAACTAACAAATAATGTACCGATCCACATTAGACATTAGAGAAAAGTGCTAAGCGGTAGTGCGTTCGACTGCTAAGCCAGAGGTCGCGGATTCGATTCCCGCTCAGTGCATTTATTTACAAAAAAAAAGTATTTAAGTATATTTATCCGCATTCTAGAACCCATATGACAAGCTCTGCTTAGTTTGGGTCTAGATGGCGTTGTGTACTTTGTCCTACAATATTTATTTATTTATTATTATTTATCCCCTTCATCATCACACATCGGGGTCCACTAGTCTACTCTTTCTATTAATTTGGCTTATCTTGGCTTTTGGGAAAGTGACTACCGTCTGACCCCCTCAACTCCGAGAAGAAAGCCCACGCCAGGGCCTCGTTCGTTGATCAGCATGTGTACCAGCTAGGAGGTGAGATTACCTTGGGCACTCAACATCTTGGTCAATGGAATAACGTGTAACTTTAGTCAGATCGATTTTAACAACATAGCCAGGTCATCACTAGCTCAAGTGGGGCGGTATTAAAATGGAACGGAAAGCTGGTTTAGTATTTCCACACTTGAAAAAAAAGCGATCAAGTGCGAGTCGGGCTCACCCATGAAGGGTTCCGTAGCAGCAAGTAACATAATAATGTTTTTTTTAAAATATGTATAATTGAGTTGATTCAATGAAAGGTAAATTGCGGTTTACGATTTATGACGTATTAAAGAAACACTACTTACTAGATCTCGTTCAAAACAATTTTCGGTGGAAGTTTACATGGCAATGTACATCATATATTTTTTTAGTTTTATCAGTCTCTTATTTTAGAAGTTACAGGGGGGGTTACTCCTTTCCCATCCCTTTTCCTTTACAGGGTCGGCAGCGCGAGTGTGACGCCAATGGCATTGCACACGTCCATAGGCCGCGATAACCGCTTCCCATCAGGTGGGCCGTGTGCTTGTCTGCCACCTTAGTGGTATAAAAAAAACAACTTTTTCTAACTGATTCATCAATGCTAAGCCTGATCCACTGGAGCTACAAACATGAAAGTAGCAAATCTTTCAAATAATACATTTTCACCAAAACTAACGAAAAATCGCAATCTATAACACAAACGACGTATTTTTTTTTTTTTTTTTTTTTTTAACGTGCGGAAATCCCTTCGCATACCCCCCCGCCGGCCTGCGGGGGTGGTTATGTCGTGTCTCGACTAAAACCGCACGGTGTCCTCCCCAAGTGTCCGTTGCCGGGCACCCCGGGTAAGCCCTCGAAAGGATAACCCCACCGTTGCCGGCGGACTTACGACGTATGGGTTAATTTTTTAGTCATTGTTAGTAATAGTTCCATATGCTCTCATTTTTGTCTCATTTTCAGTTTTGTATCATCGTCAAGTCAATGTTTGTATGGGAATCGGGTTTTTCCTTATGGCCGTTGGCGATCCTGTTATGTTGTAAGAATTCACTAAGAGAATTTTTCGATTCTTGCACGCTGCTAGTATCATAATAATTTTCATTAGTTAGACCTGTATTATAGAATGATTTCACTGTTACTATTTCAAGTTGAGTTTTCATTCGTAAAGATGAAACTTGGTGTTATTTTCGTTTTCAAATAACATCCACTACGACGGAGTTTCTTTGTAATTAATGCGTCATGAAAATAGGAATCGAGCAAGAATTATTTTTAATTGGATTACGTTTGCAGAATACTGTGACAACTGACGCTAAAAACCACCAAAGGAGAGACTCGATTCTTACACAAACATGAACTTGAGGATATAGAACAGAAAATTGCACAAAATTAGAGTACTTACAAAGATTTCTAGAGACCCATTAACATAACTATCAGCATAAGCCATAATCCATTTTTAAAAGAACTTGGCCAATGCCTATGAAGCTGAGATTTAAATTGGATAATCGGGCAAAATCAAGGATTTTTTGTATATTTCCCATTGTGGATTGATGAAAAAAATCTCGTTTCTAATAACAACGATGTAGAATTTTACTAAAGTTATAACTTATACCTTCTAATACAACTGTATATGCTCTTATATCTTAGTATTCATAGGCAAATAGCGGGTAAAGGTTTGATACGAAATGTGGTAATGTTATACGAACAAGTAACGTTTCGTAGAACCGGGATTGATTTGTAATAGTTGGATAAGTAGTTTTAAGTCTAAGTGAAAATCAGTTCGACTTAAAGGTGTTCTCACGGTTTAATCAATGAAATTCTTTGAGTACGACGTGATAACGCAATTGAGTTTCAATTGATCTCGGTTGCTTTTATTTGGTGAAATTACTACAAAGTAGATATCCTATATCCGTAATGTTGAGTTCTAGCGACTGATAGGTATTTTAATACCGCACTATGGTGCTTATAATAGGTATGAATTAATGTTTCGTAGATAAGGCTTCGTAGTAGGTTTGAGTGCAACTTTGATCGAAATATTATCAATCGTTTATCACAGAGAATTATTAATAGACAATTCTTGAGTAGTTTATCGATTTCTTAAAAAAAGTTGATGAATAATGATGATAACCATTTACAGTATTTAATTTCAGAATTGCTTAGCTTCAATTTTATACCTGTTCCTTTGATTCAAATAACCTTTTGGTTCGATTATTTTAACGATACCAAAATATTTATTGTAGCAAAGTATTTTATATCTAAGTATTTAATAAAGTCATAGATTTTTACTACGTAAATCACGTTATCAGTTCTTATCAGTAGTGTACTGTCATTTTTAATATGAGCTCACCCTCTCTGAAAGAGGTCGACATTGTAGAACTTGTAGAGCTCGACGGAGAACTCGAAGGTGGCCTGCAGGTCGCTCATGGTGCGTGTAAGGAGGGGCGGGCGCGCAGCGCGCCATGCCGCGGCCGCTAGCACCCCGGCCGGCCCGGCCGCATCGGTGCGGCGCGGCGCGGCTTACCGCATGCTCTACAGCACTGCACGTCACTGCACGCACGACGATGACCACACCTCACCACTCGCGCTCTCTGCCTCCCGGCCTCGCCTCGCTCGGGCGCGGTCCTACGTACACTCTGCAGTACGACACGCAGCCGCCGTCACTAACGTGTGCCTCACAGTGCGAGCACCAGGAATTCATTTTTTAATAGCGGGCAGCGCGCATGCGCTTTTCCCGACTCGTTGACTAGGGAGGGGACGTCGCGAATAATCGTATACGCGGTGGGTTTAACTATTCATTTATATGTATCAAATATTTACATAAATATGTGGATAAACCTACATACTGAAAGCCAACAGTGTGGTTTTACAGAAGAATTCGTAGCCGGCCGACTTAAACAACTTGCTGTAATATACATTATTTAAGCAGTAATACAGTAATATTAGTAATATTAGTAATAATAGTAACACAGTTCGTTATCTTAGTCAATGTAATATAGGCTCTCTATCGCTTGCTTTGTCCACTCCATACACGCAAATGTTGTAAATCGCCTTGATTTACAACATTTCAGTAGGTTAAAGGTCACCCTAGAAGATCATATTCCGAATTTGCTGGAGATCAGCAAGCTCGGAGTATGTTCTTCTAGGGTGACCTTTTTGTGCTTGTCCATTACAATTTCTGTTAACCAACTTTCATCCAGTCTTTCTTCATATTCATACCATATACCGATATTTAGGTACCTATACAATTGCCCTGTGATCGGTACCAACTTCTCTCTTCTCTCAATCTTCGTCACCAGCTATGTCATCTATCACTCCACAACGGTCTATTATCACAATCTTGGATATTAGTTTACTCTATTAATATTTTAGTAATATACAAAAATTTTCAAATACAACCCCAATGATCGTAGGGCACGAACGCATTATCAAGGTATTCGAAGTTCAGCGTGTCACATCACATTTATGTATGTATTAATAGTTTTCAAAAAACTTTCGGATATAATATCTGAGTTTCGGATACGTTTGCGGTACATGACTAGAAGTGCGTCTGACATCGGCGGTGGAAAGACGCGCCATCGCGCCGTTGCGCCGCCCGCCGGGCTGCAGCAGTGAGCGGTGGACTCGCTCGGATCCAGCCCACCTACACAGGTGCGCCCAGTACGACGCTCGACTTCACCCAGTGCCGCACTTGCCTATGTTGTGAGATCGTTTCTGGAATTTGTCGCGAAGTAATGCGGCGCGTTTACGCTCTCCCGCGGGACACAACTCCAAAGGTCAGGGGGAGGCGAGTGTCGGCCCCCGCGACGTCGCCGACGATCTAACCTTTCTGCCTTTCTCATACCTGCCAATCACAACACTCTATAATTCTATACCGATGACGCCATTTTATAATACTTGCAGGGGCGCGATTGGCGTGACCTTTATTTGAGTGAAATTTGGTATTTTACAACCCCAGCAAAGCCGATGTTATAGAGTTGTACAGCGGCGACGATGGGGAATGATTAATTTCAGCTTTGGCCACGTGTCACTCTATTTTTAGTAACTGTTAGCAAGTATGATAAAACAATTTTGAATAAGTATAAGTACATACTTAAATAAAGAGGGTTTTATTGAATTGATGTTTTAATGTTATATAACGAACTCGGAATGAGTCACGTTGTTGATAATTGCGCGACTATTATTAGAGTTACACGTTCAACGTTATAATTATCGCTCTCAAATAGAAGAAACATATCTATAAATAGGACGCCGGCAGAGATGTAGTGGAGGGTTTACGATAAGGTATATTAAATGAAATATTTCATAGAAAGCTTTGATATTCTAGTAACAAATGAGTTCCACTGAACAAATGGACATTTAATGGGGGGTTTGCAGCCAAAGGTCACGGTTCAAGTTTGGAGTGGTCGATAATCATGGGTTCGACGAAGGGATTGTGAAACGATAGCAGAATTGTACCGACTCGACCCGGATCAGCCCGCCACCGCCCCGAACGGTTCTTTCAATAACTTTGATTGCGTGTCTCTATTTGGAACCTTTTTCAGGATTTCCGTGAAGTGATATTGATTTTAGGAATTCCGTATTTTATACCCTTTTTATTTTATAGCCTCTTCTACCGAATGACCAGCGTGGATGAAGCATCACCGTGTCCACATAACAGCAGTCGGAGCCGTAAGTCTCACGCAGCAGACCATAGTTTGCAGAGAGAGTATGTGGAATGCCACCGCCTCCTTTTGTGAAGCAGTGATGCGCTTCAAGAAGCGGCAGATAAGGTGCATCGGACGGCGGAGTTCACAGAACGATCTCCATCCTCTATGAGCGGGGGCCTGGGGTTGACGGTTCGAGCTATCCATCGCGCTTGCAGAAACAGGCCAAGTGTGGCGGCGCGTCGTGTACCGCGAGCTGCTCTCTTTAGGGGAGGGGGAGTAGTCCCCAACAACGCCTCGGGGTCGTCAACGCTGGCAACGGAGCCGGTCGATCCTCAGGCACATCAGTTTTCCTGCACCACATGGCGGACGCGTGAGACACCGTGCGGTTTTAGTCTGTTCAAGTCCAAGAGGTGAAGCTCGAGGGGGTTTCCACATGTAAAAAAACGTAGTCGTATTAGTTTCGAACGCCGCTGTGGGGACACACGCTGTTGCGAATTATTTTTCCACTGCCTCACAGGTTCGGAAGCTCATGGACTCGAATGAAATAGTCGCGAAAGAAGCTGTTTCGAAAAACATTTTCCACTCTCGCGCTGCCGACCCTGTAGACGCCTTCTAAAGCCCTCTTGAGGAACCCCATATTGTAGTTATTTTTTAAGACCACAGCAGGTAGATCAATCCACAGCCTGAGCGTGCGCGGAATGAAGTTCCTTTCAATACTGTGTACCTGTTACCTTCAACTTACCTACCTATCCTACGAGAATATCGCCGGGTTGATCTTTAAGACAATCACGTCACACTTTGCTTTTGAAATGCAACATCGGTTTCCCCAACAAAGAGAAACTTTGGGAATGCAACTTCACTTAATAGAGCACGTTTTGGCAAGCATCAGGGCATCCATACGATGTACAGTCAACGACAATAGTGGCTGAACACAAAAATATTTGCAAACACTTTTTTTACATTGGAATACATGGGCCAATACCTGATCTATAAGTAGTTTTATAATCTATAGCGGACGAAGTTAATATATCTTTATTATTTTATGAAAGGTTCAGGAGCTAAGGGGATCCATAAATTAGAATTTGTTAAGCTATATTTGTCGTCGACTGTACATGCTTCAGCCATTGCAGTCTCGCAGTTTAAGCATTGTGGTCCGTAATTACGTTCATGTTGTGAAGTCGTGCAATTTGGAGCACTATTTCGTTAGTTACTATATTTCAGAAAACAGTGCATATGAAAGTTGTTTTTTTTCTTGTTTTTCATATGATGTTCAAAGTCCAGCTCAAGAGTGCGCTCAGAATAATTTTGATCCTAGTCACAACATGATTGTTAATTTACACTCATCGTTTTCATCGTCTTAGCGTTGTCCCCGGTTGCATCCGAAACTTTAACCTCGGAGCCCAGGGGTCACTTACTTCTTCACATCTGTTTGATTTTCGTCGGGTTTTCTGGAAGCGACTGCCGTCTGTCTCCCCAACCCCGAGAGAAAAGCCTGCGCCAGAGCCTTCACCGTTAATCAGGAGGTTTACTGGCTAGCAAGTGGGGTTGGCTTGGCCTAAGCACCCTTCGACTGTTAGTCTACAATCTCTCTGACATTTAGTTGCTTGTTATTGTCACAATAATTATATGCAGAACCCGGCTTTTCATTTGGCACGTCGCGTCGGGAAGAAGATTGGGAGTGAGGCTGAGATCGGCTATATTCGTTTATTTAGAGCGTTCTGCCTATCGCACATAGGAATGTCAGTTTAATAGCTTTATAAAGTAGTTATACGGTTTGTGTATATAAAATATTAAAACTATAGTTTAACTATAGTTAGTAGTAAAGCTATACAAAACCCAAGTAAGCCAACATCGACGTGGCAATTGAAAAGTCGTAAAAATAACTTGAGTAAGAGTCTTTGTAACACCAATGATTACCTAACACAAACATAAGATTTCTTCAATATCAAAGTAATTTCCATTATTGTGACCTAATAACACAACTATCAGGGTGTATTAGGATGCTAGTACATGTGCAATACAAAGAAAGAAATTCAACGCCATGACAATTGCGCGCGGGCGTCGACACCGGGATGTACAATATCACAAGTACACCACTCAGGATATTGCTCGGCGGTTGCAAAAGAACAAACATTTGTGCGTATACATATTTCACACTATGTTACTCAGCTACTGTTCTACAACAATGAACGTTATATAGGTACGCCTACTACAGAAAGCACTCGATTATTATTTTCCAACGTTCGATAATTTTTATTTTATGACTATGCTCAACTTTAAAATTCGAACCAGGAGAAGACCTGTTTTGTGAGCCAATGACTTCCATGTATGCTGGACCAGCTGTTTAGAACAAAAATTGTTTACGGTTTCTGGGCGAAGCGGGACTGAATTTTGAATTTCGCTCTTGGTGCGGGACGTAACGCCTACACCATAGCTGCCGTCCTCAGGCTACAAGGCGGTTGAGTGAAGTCTAAAGTTAATTTTAACTTTAGACAAATATTTATATTATATCAGTAGCAACTTTCCTCTCGTATATTCTCAAAAATATATCCATCATCTGATATTATAGACACTGTAATTGCAGATTTATAGAAAACTAGCTGTTGCCCGTGGCTCCGCCCGCGTGGAATTCTGATCCCGATCCCGCTACCCATGGGACCTATTCCCGGGATGAAAGTAGCCTATGTGTTATTCCGGACTATAGTCTATCCCTGTACCAAATTTCAGCCAGATTCGTTCAGCCGTTATTGCGTGAAAGAGCAACAAACATACACACATACATACATACATACTCACAAACTTTTACATATGTGTAACTCTAGCGGTTTCGGCAGCGCACGCCAGAATAGCTCGCAGATGGTAGATGTTTGCTTGACACTTATCGTCATATTTTGGACAATTCACACAATATCTTTGTAAATTGTAGCCTATGTTTAATTCTGATGTATAAGCTATGTTATTGTAAAGTTTCATTGAAATCCATTCAGTAGTTTTTACGTGAAAGAGTAACAAGCATCCATCCATCCATCCATCCATCCATACTTACAAACTTTCGCGTTTATAATATTAGTAGGATCATACATTACATAGGTATGTGTAACTCTAGCGGTTTTGGCAGCGCACGCCAGAATAGCTCGCAGATTGTAGATTTTTACCTACTTGCTTGACACTTATCGTCATATTTTGGACAATTCACACAGTACCTTTATAAATTGTAGCCTATGTGTTATTCTGATATATAAGCTATATTATTGTAAAGTTTCATTAAAATCCATTCAGTAGTTTTTACGTGAAAGAGTAACAAACATCCATCCATCCATCTATCTATGCTTACAAACTTTCGCGTTTATTGCGCTCTTATACGCCGCATAGCCGTTTGTTGGTAAATGAACTCCTCCGTAACCACTAGCGCGATCTTGACCAAATTTACCACGGTGATAGTGTGGACACTGAGGAGTGTTTTGAAGCGAGATGATTCATATCCGATGTACCATTGAGGAATAATCCCAGTACTTGACCAGTACTTACCTAGGTATCTATTACAAAATTGAGGATCAAAAATGTATATTTATGAAACGGGTTGTATGACGCGAGTCAAACAGCGCGTGCGGCTACTGCTAGTTAATAATATGAGACATTGAAGTAAGTATAATAAAACTGTAACATTTCATTAAATATAATGTGTATATTTAATTATTATATTCCCTTTATTTAATTTCTATACATATAATTACATTTTTAAATATATATATAAAAAAAAATACAAATATATTTAAAAATATAAAAATAGTGTTCCACCGGCATCGGGTACAGGGACCAAGCTGCCGGTGGTTACGGCTCCAGGGTGAGGAACTTCCTCACTATGCGTGCCGTGCCTAGCAGAACGGCCTTCTGCATCAGGCCTTTGAGCCAGCTGCCTAACGAGAGCCTCATAAGGTGTTGATCGAGGCTCTTGGCGATAAGTCCATGTGCTGACACGACTATCGGTACAATAATAGCTGAGTCCACATCCCACATGTCGACAATCTCATTGGCCAGGTCCAAATATTTTATTTGTTTTTCTTCTTCTGCCTTCATGAGATTCTCGTCATGGGGGACAGTGATATCAACTATCATTGCACGACGCTCTAATCGATCCATTATCACTATATCAGGCTTATTGGCAACAATAGTCCTGTCAGTGATAATAGATCGATCCCAGTACAATGTGACACGACCGTTTTCGAGAACTGGGTCGGGCACTTACTTGTAGTATGGCACCTCCGATGTCACAAGATTGTATTTAAGGGCAAGTTGCTGATGTACAATCCTGGCCACTTGGTTATGTCTGTGCAAGTACTCACCGTTGGCGAGACGAGAACAACCGGAAATAATGTGTCTGAGTGATTCTCCGGGACGATGACATGCCCGACAGATGTCAACCGTACCGTCCTTCAGAATATACTTCCGGTAGTTGTTCGTCATTACAACTTCGTCCGTAATTGCAAAGATAAAACCTTCGGTTTCTCCAAAAAGATCACCGAACCGTAGCCATGATACAGACGCTTTTAAATCTATATCGGGCCCATTTAAGGCCCGATAAAAGCGTCCGTGTAGCTCTTTACCCATCCATACATCCCTGCGATCAGCAGTACCAAGTACTACAGGTTTGCGCCAGTTCTCTTTAGCCAACGTGAGAGGGGTTAGGCCATTGTCCACTGCGACCACATCACGATGCATATCGGAATCTACACGTAGGAAATATTCTCTAAGGTTGTATATCTCGCGGTTATGAAGGGTCTTGGCATTTAAAAAACCACGACCGCCCAATTTCCGCGGGATATACAACCTCATTACCGATGAACGTGGATGGTGCATTCGGAATGTGGTCAGCAGTGTCCGGACCCTCCTATCTAGAGCATCCAGTTCAGTCTGAGTCCATCTGAGTATGCCGAAGGAGTACATTAGGACTGGCATGACCCAACCATTGCAGGCACGAACCTTATTACCGCCCGATAGAAGGCTTTTCAGAACTTTTTTCAGGCGGCCAAAGAAGCGCTCCTGCAATGCCTGCTTCATACCAGATTCGGAGATTCCTAATGCCTGTGACATACCCAGATATTTGTATGTTTCAGTTGTAGATAGAGATTTAAGTTTAATGGAATCTGAAAGTATCATCCCTTCGGATTCCACTATACCACCTCTTTCTACATGCATGACCGCACACTTGTCTAAACCAAATTCCATCTTGATAGAGCTACTAAAGTTTTCAGTCATCTTTAGTAGCTCCATCAATTGTAGGTTATTAGTAGCAAATAGTTTGAGGTCATCCATGTATAGGAGGTGGGATATAACCCGACCCTCTCTCCGCAACCGATAGCCTAGCCCTGAATTCTCCAGTATTGTACTTAGAGGATTCAGTGCTAGACAGAACCACAGGGGACTCAGACTGTCGCCCTGAAATATACCCCTCTCGATTCTTATCGGTGCATCGTTTGTCTGGCAACATCCTGGATAGCGGAGAACCGTGTTCCATTGCCCCATACATGACCTCAAGAAAGTAGTTAGAGTTGTATCAACTTTATACAACTCTAGCACCCTCAGAAGCCATGTATGTGGAACAGAATCATAAGCCTTCTTATAATCTATCCAACATGTCGCCAGATTTTTACGGTTACGACGCACCTGTTGGCTGATGGCCATGTCAACTAGAAGGAGCTCTTTAGTGCCACGGGCGCCGCTCCTACATCCATTCTGAGAGATAGAGATGATCGAATTTTTTTCTAAATGTGCAGTGATTTTGACTCTCAGAATGGAAGTTAGGAGTTTATAGACCGTCGGTAAGCATGTAATAGGCCTATAATTTCTGGGGTCCGTAGCACTACCAGACTTATAGAGTAGGTGGGTTATTCCAGTTGTTAAGAAATTAGGAAGGGAACCCGAGTTTAGGCATGATTGGAATTGAGTTGCTAAACGAGCATGTGAGTTACGGAGCCACTTCAGCCAAAAGTTGTGCAGTCCTTCCGGTCCTGCTGACTTCCAGTTCGATAACGAACGGACTGCACTTGCAACATCTTCAGGTGAAATGATTATTGGCTCCATAATCTGTATCTTCGCACAAGCTCGTTCAACCTCTCTCATCCAACCACCTTCTGTATGTATGACTGGCGTCGACCAGATGCTACCCCAGAATGTATTCGTAGCGTCAGCATCTGGCCGAGTACCGTCATTTACACCTGACTCGGGTTGTTCCCATTTTCGATAAACCCACCGCTCATCCTTTTGGAAGATGCGATTCTGGTTATACCTATTTACGCGCTTTTTGTAGCGTCGTATCCGATTTGCCCATGCATAAATTTTCTGCTTCAGAAAGTCAATGCGCTCTGTGACACATGAAGCGTATTGTTGAGGACTAACGTTAGTCCCCAAAAATGCCCGTGTCACAAAGCGCATCACTCTCGGGCGGGTATTGCCTGATCTGAAGCAGATTAGCTTACCGGTGAGTGCCCTAGCCTCAGCAATACGACGTTCAATCCTGTACTGCCAGGCAGGCACAGCAGGCTTGGGTCGAGTGGCAGTTTCATTTACAATAAATTTTACTCCAGCTACTCGACATGCTGCGACGGCCGCACAGTACAAAATCGAATGTGTATCACTGAGGTCTACGCTATTTTCTAAATACTCAGATAATAGCGTATCCAGGGCACAGACCAGTGCTATATTTCTTTTATGCATGGGCAAACGGGGTAAGCGAGGTCTTTTACTTGGTATCATAGTCGATACTCCAGCATCGCATCCTCCAAAGTGCTCCTTAATCGTTCATTATACTGGGTACTTACGGATATAGTCTCACTTTCCACATCCTCATCGGTGTGACTGAGCTGTGGCGGGTTTACGGTCGCGGTTACGCCAGACACCACCGAAGGCACAGCATGCAGTGAAGTGGGGATAGTAAGACTATTCTGCACGTCAGAGTATAGCCTCTCAAGTACGGTACCATCCAACATGTTGCAACGTTGAATAGCCCGTACCTGGTCCGATAGTCGTTGCGCTGAAACGTTGACAGCGGGCTCAAGTTCCTGAAACAGAGACAGTAAACGAGTACGATACGCAGTGAGGTTGGTTCCCAGCTCTGTAGCCATATAATATGCCCGCATGACGCTTTCATTTATTGAAGAAGACCATTTCATGCGGCGCACATTACCACCGGCAGCGGGGGCCCTGTTCGAGGACGGTTGTCTTCGGGGTCCTAGGCACGTCGGTGGCCGGCCTCTCCCCGGCCGACGCACAGGTGTTGGCGATGTCGGCGGGCAGAAATACTCGTCGCTATTGTCGGAGCTCGACGCCTCAGCAGTTGTCGGTCTCGATGGAAGGGTCACCTGAGGCTGCGAGGCGGAGCTGCACGACGAGTCCGTGGGTGTTTGCGGTGCTGTTTGATTTAGTTGCTTTAGTATCGTTCGTGTCAACATAATAATTTTATAGTTGTCTGTTGCTGTTTTGTAGTGTCTGAAATGACGTATGTCATAAATTTCTCTGCTTTTGGTTTTTTTTTAAAATGGAGCTATTGATCGAATGGATGGAATTCATTGTTAATAGTTTCATATATTTATTTATTTAGTTTCACAATATACAGATCATAGTGTTCATTTGTAATAAAATTAATTTATTTGCAGAAAATCTGTTTAAGGAAAAATATTTTGACAGTTCGCGACCAGTGTATTTATTATTATTATTATATTTAATGTGACTACATAATGATCAGAACTAGATGGAGGAGCTCAATTACCAACGCACACACGTTGCCTGGAGCAGATTGTCACTCTGATCATCAGCTACTAGTATGCAACCTGAGGATTAAACTCCGCAACTCTATAACCAAAGTAACAAACAGGCGTTTAGAAATTACAGACAGTACCAGTTTAACCAAGAGCTTGCAGGACTTTACAGTGCACAGTTGGGGCGGTGACGACCATGAACATCCAAACACCCTATGGCAGAATGCCAAGCTATACATCAAAGATTTGGTTAAAAACTCACAGCCAAAATCACCTCTAATAAAACGACAACATTGGATGTCTACCAACACATGGGACATGGTTGAACACCGGAGAAAACTAAAGGCTGCTGGAAAACCTGTACAGGAACTAAATTCTCTCAATGCTGAAATACAAACCGCTTGCAGAAGAGACCGGAATGCAGCACTCAATAAAATCTGCGAAGAACTAGAGCGACATTCAGAGAAATTCGAAACCAAGGATCTTCACATGAAAATAAAAACTATCACTCGTCAATTCAAACTAAAGACTTGGGCAATTGAGAACAAAGATGGTGTGACGGTAACAGAGATAAAAGAAATTGTCAACACGTGGAAAGAGTATTGTAGATCCCTATTTGTTGACCCAGTTTCATTACCGTCACAATGTTCTCTAACGTTGGAATTGGAACCAGATTTATTGAAAGACGAAATAAGAGCAGCAATAAAACACCTTAAATCTAACAAAGTCGTAGGCGTAGACGAAATACCGATTGAGATCATTAAGGCTATGGGAGAAGCTGGAGTAGAGATAATGCACGCTATTTGTAGTAGAATATGGACGACCGGCAATTGGCCGAATGATTTGTCTTGCTCCCTTTTCATACCTCTCCATAAAAAGGGCTCGACCAAGAAGTGCAATAATTACCGGTTGATCTCTCTTATGTGCCACGCAAGTAAGGTGCTACTACACATTATCAACAAGCGGCTACAGTCTTACCTATCTCCTCAAATCGCACCTGAACAGGCTGGATTTGTTAAGGGTAGAGGAACGAGAGAGCAAATTCTTATACTACGCCAGGTCATAGAGAAGTCACGAGAATTTAACAACCCCCTGTTTATTAGCTTTGTGGACTTTCACAAAGCTTTCGACACGGTGCAATGGCAAAAACTGTGGGGAATCCTAAAAGTAATGGGTGTACCAGAACACCTTACGTACCTCATTAGACGACTCTATGAAGATGGCACAGCAGCAGTGCGCGTCGATGGAGTTGACTCAAGCCCATTCAAGCCTGAGGCTGGTGTTCGACAAGGCTGTATTCTTTCTCCGCTGTTATTTAACATCTACACCGAGCACATAATGCGGATTGTTTTGGACGACTGAGACAAAGGTGTATCTGTAGGAGGTAGAACAATATCTAATCTTAGATATGCTGATGACACTACTCTCCTAACAACGTCTAAAGAGAATATGGAACACCTTTTGCGCCACCTTGAATCCACCAGCCTGAATTTTGGACTTGCTATCAACCGGGAGAAGACCAAAATGATGATAGTGAACCGAGCTGAAAATAACGAACCAGATGTCAAAAGCATTGCTAACTGTGAAGTTGTGCAGAACTACATATACTTGGGTTCTAACATCACCAACAGCGGAGGCTGCGAGGAGGAAATCAGAAGACGTTGCGCTATTACACGATCAGCTGCTGAAAGGCTCTCCAGGATTTGGAAGGACCGCCGGATAACCAAAACCACCAAGGTTCGTCTGATGCGGAGTCTGGTCTTTCCAATTCTTCTGTACGGAGCTGAGACATGGACTCTGAGACAAAAAGAGCGGAGAAAAATAGATGCACTGGAAATGTGGTGCTGGAGACGTCTCCTCAGGATTCCGTGGACCGCGCATAGGACTAATGTCTCCATCCTCAAAGAACTTCACATAAAGGAGAGATTATCGTCGACTGTGCAAATACGAATACTCAAGTTCTTTGGGCACCTGACACGGAATGAAGACTCGATGGAGCGTCTCGTGGTACAGGGCAGAATGGAGGGCAAAAGGTCCCGTGGTCGCTCTCCAACTAGATGGTCGGACCTCATCACCTCCCTAACACAATCCACCATGACCGACTGCTCCCACAACGCAACCAACAGAGAGCGATGGCGGCGCATTGCACGAGCAGCCGTTCATCAGGACCCCCCATCATAACCACGACCACTCTGTCAAGAGTGCACGACTAAGAAGAAGAAGTATATTTAAATATATTTACAATATGTATGATCAACAGACCTTGAAGTAGTAGGGCCGACATCATAATCATGATCAGTTAAGTAATCATCCTCTGAATCACTATCGGTTTCACTACCGCTCAGCACATTTATAATAAATGGTTCATCTAAATATCCAGCCTTATCAAGATACTCATTTTGAAATTTGCGGACATGGTTGCAATGCTTTTTCCACTCTTCCACCGTGATTTCTTCAAATGTCTGACTGACCAAGCTAGGCATGTCTTGACTTTTATGATCAATATTGATATTAGCAACTGTACGCTTCATTGTGCTGCATATCAACTCAATCGCATTAAGATCGCAATCATCAGGCGGCAGTCACAGGCATTTGTGCCCATTTTCAGCCAATATATTGTCAACTTCATAGATAGGCAGTGGTTTATTTCTTTTTACTATTTCCAAAAGCTGAGGTTTGGTCAACTCTTCGGAGTATTCAGGCATTTTGACCAAGCCATTCTTGAATGTCTTTTTTCAATGTATTGACATTTGAACTTTTATTAATACATATACTATGATAAGGAGCATTGTCCATTATAATAATTGATGGTTCTTTTAAGTTTGGCAATAATTTTTCAAATAGCCACTTTTTGAAATTGACATTATTCATATCGTCATGGTAATCACCACTTTTTGTTTGAGATTTGAAAACTAATAATGCATTTTCTACAAAACCCATTTCACTGCCTGCATGAACTATGATAAATCTCTGTCCCTTGGATACAGGTTCCAGAACTCCTTCCGTGTCTTCACCTTGCCAGCATTTGCCAGATGTATGAGATGAATGTATGTATGTTTCATCTAAATACACCAGAGGCAATGGATTTGCTGCTTTATCATTATTGCTGATTACTTGCAGATATCTTGATCTCCATGCAGATGTATCATTCCGTTCCATAAGAACCTTTCTATTACTTTGAGTCTTTTTGTAGCGAAAACCCATTTGGTGAAGTAGTTTTCGAAGAGACTCACGTTGTCCTTGATAATCTATGTCTTCTTTTAGAACTGTAAGTAGTTTACCGACTGTAGGCAACTCCTTTCTCACTGCATAAAATTCATGTACTTTTCGTCGTATAACGCCCATATCGAAGTCATCGACAACAAAAAAACCAGTACTTCGTTTTCTTGATTTTCCAGGCGTTCTTACTTTAGTACCCGTTTCTTCTGCTACCTTTCCTTCTTTGAATATTTTCGAAACCAAACCTTCACTTACATCTGAAAGACAAAATAAAAAACTAAGGAACTAGGTAAATTAGAAGTGACGATGAAAGCTGTGTCAAGGTATTAAATGAATGTAAGTACAGAAGTTATCTGGCGAGCGATGCGAGCGAACATTTCAAAGTCTACTCGAGTCGAGGTACAAGTTTCATGAGCAATATTTATGGGATACGACTGGTCACACTCACCTGTAGCGACAGAAACTTGTTTGGTTATTTGATTAAATGGAATAATCGGAGTTTGTTGGCGAGCTTCCTCTTCAAAAAATGCTTTCACCTTCAGAATAATATTCCGGGCATCACTTTTTATAGCTTTCGGCATGATTGAAAGCGCAAAATATTTATTATCCAAAAGTATATAGAAAACACTCAAACAGAGAGCAACTGACAATCAAACGAAATTTTCATCATGGCGGCTGTAGTTCCATTTTCAGCCACTTCACAGATAAGTTGGTGGCTCTGTAACAACAGATGACATTACAAAAAAGCGACTATGTCGGTACAGAAACCTAGCTGTCAAAATTAACTCATTTCGGAGTTTAGGCGCCAACGCAAGAAAAGACATCGAGGCAGTGTTTCATTTTCTAAAATTTGTGTGATTTTTTATGAGTTTTATGTGTAAAAATGGTGGGTTGTTAGACATAACGTCTTCGACAACATGCACAAGTGTAGGAAAGTGGGATATTTACCGTGAATTGTGATTTTCCGTGTTGTTTCCAAAAGTCCACAGAAGCCTCTAGTAAAGCCTCCACTACTTTGCTAGGGCAGGACTTTGACTTGACTATGACTGTGAAGGACTTGACCTTGATTAAATGACTAAAATGGTGCATTATATGGAATTCATATTCAAATTTGTTGATTTATCCAATTACTTGACACTGGCATTCATTACATATTCGCCAAAGAAGCAAATTAGAAAAAAAAACTCATTTATCTAGTTTCTTCGTCCCGTTCCAAATTCGAGATTCATTCCCGCCTTACCCAGGAACCGAGACATAATTTTTGTTCTAAACAGCTTGTCTAGTATACGTAGAAGGCTATAAGTAAGTTGTTTTCTCCGTGTTTATTGTTATGAGCTTTAAACAAATTTCAACCTCGAATTGTCGACGTCAGCTTTCCTATTGTTTTCAGCGCTTACCTTGTTCATGACGTTTGAACTATCGATTTTAGCTCTAGCTCTTTTTTTTTATTACCCGACTATGACATAGCCTCTTACAGTGTTTCACTGTAGCACCTTCTTAGGTGCTACAGTGAAACACTGATACTGATCTGATTTCTGTATCGTATATGCTCCGTATTATTTATCTCGATTTTTTTTCGACCCTCTGTATACTTACTAAATTATATGAAAAAAGATGGAGTCGTTTCCAAGTTTCAGAGTATTTACATATAGAGTATATATATATATATATATATATATACATATAGAGTATAAATATAGTTATATATGTAAATATATACTAGCTGCACGCCCCGGTTACGACCTGGTTTAATTATAGCGCCTTACCCGTGGACTTTTAACTTTCACTTTATTTTTTTCATACAAACCTTATCCTGACAATAACAAACACAAAAAAAAGAATAATCTATTTTTTTACAGCGGAATCGGTAGCAGTCTTATCTAAATATAAAAAGGGTGTCTCATATAGATAACAAAAAAGTGCCATAACCAGTTTTTATTCTCACCTGGTTACGAAAAAAGGTAGCTTCATCCAATTCGAGTCTTCTTTACTTATTTATGATAGATACAAGCTGGAGGTATTGATAAATCTGCCAAACTTTGCGTCTAATGAATTATTACGGCATGTTTATAACACTATAGGGGACTGAAGCAGAAAGTTATGCTCCTCTAACGCAATTGTAACCGTTTAATATTGTAATAGTTTTTAAACTAATGTAAAATATCAAAATCAAAAACAGATATTTACATACGTCTATCTATCTATACTTATAGAAAATTGTAATGTTTTTGTCTTTAGAAAAAAGTAAGCATTCAAAATGCCTAAAAATTTAATTGAAAATAAACTTGAGTTATGTTAAATGAACGATTCTGAACACCAAATACATTTTTTGGAATTCTTTTCTGTCTGTCTATTTATTCGTGATGGATGCGAAAACTACAAAACGGATATTGATGCGGTTTTTTTTCTATTAGAAAGGTCTTCGTCAGACAAAAATTCTGCCGTATATTTGATTGCAATTGCTTAAGTAGAACCAGAGATATGATCAAAAAACGAAAAGCCAGTGGAGATACCAAGCGGCGGAGCCGTTGACATCAATTAGTGCATTTTATAATTCTTCCTCCGCATCCTTTACAATTCTGTCATATGTTCATTCAACATAACGGGGATGTCGATTTTTTTATCGTGCGGAAATCCCTTCGGATACCCCCCGCGTGCCAGCGGGGGCGGTTATGTCGGGCTTGAACCGATTAAAACCGCACGCCGTCTCGGGTCTACAGACGCCGGGGTGTAAGGTTGCCCATAGAGCATATCCCTCGCACCCCGACTGACCCTGGGCCATCTCCGGTTTCGAGATGGCCCCCTCGGGTTTGGGAACCACGGTGTCCCCGTCTTGCCCCGGTTTGGGGGAGAGGCGCTAGTCGCCCCACCGTCCCGGCCTGCTTCTGCTGGGGTGACAGGTGGCCTCACCCGCCACCCCCAGGCCTGCGCTCATGGAGGACGGAGGTCGTTAAGCGACCTCCGGCGCCTGAGTCACCTGCGACGCGCGGTGAGCAAGTTGCGGGCTCGGCGGGCCGGGAGAGTTCTAAGTCTCTCCCGGGAGCGCTCCGCCATCTCCTTCGCGAGCATTACATGCTAGCAGAAGGAGGTGGCGGCGGCCCACGCACTCGCGCTCCGCACCATTGCCGCAATCATGCTGCCGAGAGAGATATCGTATTTTACTAACGACACTTACCTTGATTTTCCAACTAACAGAGGTCGTCTAGCCAGATGATGCCGGCCACAAAAAGCTAGGCGTAAATAATAATATTTCACCGCAATATTTTAGTAATTCCTACTAGTATTTAGGGATTTTGTTTCAACTTTACGGGTAACTCTCGAGTAAAAGCTCCAATAATCATCTCCCTTGAGTAGAAGTTCAATACACATAGCTATTTGTACACCTCAAGCACAGATTATATATAGAATCTCCAGTACAATGACGCCAAATTCTGAGTATACATTATAGTGGAGTGCCACACTACCCACAAGAAATATGAGATGAAGGCAGGCGAGGCAACGAGAATACTTAAATATTTGAAGAGATGCTTGTGTTGGCGAAAAAACAACATTTGTATCTACGTCTCCTGGGACCAATTCAGTTGGTTGAGTCGCTAGAGGAATGGGCGTGACAAGTATCGCCAGAATACGCTCGCATGGCTATAAATCAAAAATGCGTGATGTTGGATATAAATTATAAGAAAAATATAGTGGAAGAGATTTTCTTCTTTTTTGTCAGTTCAAGGGTGTATGGTATGGTATGGTATCTCGGGCTGGTATCCGCAACTCCACTTCAAGGGTGTAAAACTAAACAGCATTTAAGACGATGGTTTTTTATAACATTTTTGTATTATCTCGTAATCGACAAAGTTATTTAATACGCAAAAGTGGTGATGTTTTTCGCAGTCTAGAAATAGTAGCGCCCGTGTAAAATTCTAATTCCCGTGCACAGGAACCTATTCCTGGGAGGAAAAGTAACCTGTGTCCTTTTCCAGAGCATAATCTATCTTAAGGTTAAGCGACCTCCGGCGCCTGAGGCGCCTGCGACGCGCGGCGAGCACGTTACGGGCTCGGCGGGCCGGGTGAGTTCTAAATCTCTCCCGGGCGCGCTCCGCCATCTCCTTCGCGAGCATTACACGCTCGCAGAAGGAGGTGGCGGCGGCCCACGCGCTCGCGCTCCGCACCATTGCTGCAATCATGCTGCCGAGCGAGAGGACTCCCACCCCGATGGCTACCACGAGGTCACGCCTCGGCGCCTCCCACGCCGGGCAGTCCGCCAGCGTGTGCAACCCTGAGTCCTCGTTCGCGTCGCGATGGCACTCAGGCGTTGGCTCCTTCCTGATCAGATGCAGGTGTTCCCCGAAGCTCCCCTTCTCGGAGATCACCTGCGCTAGTCGGTACGAGAGGATTCCGTGTCGCCTCTCTAGCCAATCCTCCATTATGGGCCTTACCGTCGCTATTGCGGCGTGCGCTGCGCATGGTAGCGCTTCGTAGGTACTTAACTACAATTTTCATACAATCTAATAGGTATAATTGAAAATGCTGTTTTGTGTGGTAAGCAATAAAAGTATATATTGAAAATTGAAACACACTATTAACTAAAATCAAGCATACGTTTTTTTTGTCTTTGATATCTAGGTAGTTTGTTTTACTTTTTTATTATTTAGTGTTATAAATACAAACAAACTTAAAATGCAATGTTAGTTATGTGATGAGAATACAATAATTGCATCGTCGTCGGAGTCGTTAATCATCAATATGTCCAATTACAAGAGTGATTTGAGCTACTTAGTAAACTGATAATCTATTATGCACTATATGTGAGACACTAAAAACTGAAATTAAGTTTACCCAAAAAGGAGGCACAGCAAAATTAAGTAGATACAGATGAAGATAGAAAGTTAGATTATATTTTATTAAAATTGCTATATCCGAAATCGACCCTTTAAAAAATGATAACTGTTTCGAGAAGAACTATTTTTATCACGTTCGAACATCAACTATACTAAGTTATTCATTTGTGTGAGTACTTTTACAACCCGCGCTACTACTTACGTTAGTAACTATTTATTAATCTGTGCTACTACGCAGAAAGGGGAAAAATAAAGCTTTGCAAGGTTTTAAATCGTTCTGAAATGTACACTATCAATGTGGTGTTCGGGATTAAAAAGTACTAATAAGATGTAATCTATGATTAAAGGTTGAATTATTTTTACATAAAACTTGTTATGTATGTTTTATGTGAGACACTTAAAAGCTGAAATTAAGTTTAGCCAAAAAAAGAGGCACAGCATAATTAAGTAGATACAGATGAAGATAGAAAGTTAGATTATATTTTATTAAAATTTCTATAACCGAGATCGACCCTTTAAAAAATGATAACGCAATTACTGTTTCGAGAAGTACAATTTTTATCACGTTCGAACATCAACTATACTAAGTTATTCATTTGTGTGAGTGCTTTTACAACCCGCGCTACTACGAAAAAAGGGAAAAAATAAAGCTGTGCAAGGTTTTAAATCGTTCTGAAATGTACACTATCAACGTGGTGTTCGGGATTAAAAAGTAAACTAATAAGATGTAATCTATTATTTTTAATTTTTAAATTAATTCTACAAATATAAAAGAAAATCTTTAGTTCCAAATACGAGACGACTAGATTTAAAAGAAACTCCTAATGAACACCTGTTTTGAGATAATTGGAATATTTTTATCTATAGTTGGCGCCGCTCGAGCTCATAAAATAGTAGAGTAGACTACCCAGTCTGCGTTTCTGTCACGGTCGTGACAGTCTTGATATAATCGCCCATAATTTTGTTCCCATACCAGTTAGATGGAAGAAAGATGTTTTTTCAAGTGCAATATACAATGGTCTACATATATATACTTCTATTTTGTCCCTATGTACAACGGGTAACCCAACGAACCAATGAAAAAAAAATTAAAAAATTGTACGGCCGATCACACCCCTAGAGTGGCTGTGACAGTGTATGGGGTTGGTACACTACCGACTCGCTACAATACCGAGTAGTCGGTATTGTATCAGTATGTGCCAGTCAGGTATATTTTCAATATAAAAAAAACATTGCATAGCGAAATAAATATATCAATCACATATCAATCAAGAATTACATCATCATCATCATCATCCTCCTGCCCTTATCCCAAATTTATTTGGGGTCGGCACCACATGTGTGCTTTTTCCAATCATCTCTGTTTGCGGTCATCTCCACATTCACTCCCTTCCTAACCATATCCTCTTTCACACAGTCCAGCCATCTCCTCTTAGGTTTTCCTCTCCCCTTGTAACCGTCCACTTCCATACTTAATGCCTTCCTTACGATTACATATCGACTTATAACCTCCCCGCGCAAAATCCGTCACGTTTTCAAATGATCCTAAGAAAACATGCGATGAACATCCGATCGTAGGAACGTATCTTTTTTTTTTATATTTAGGACACGTCAATTTGACTTCACCTCGCCTGATGTTAAGCTGAAGGTAAAGTCTGAGGCTTTCCTTAAAGAAGTCTCGTGTTTCATTTTATTTTGTTCCTACTCGTCATCACGTTTATTAGTGTACCTCTATGGGGCCCCACTAAGATCTTTGTGGCCTAAGCCAACATCACCTGCAAGCCAGAACACCTGCTAATTGACTGACGAGGCTCTGGTGCAGGCTTTTTGTCGAGGTTGAGGGGTCAGATGGCAATAGCCTTCCCCAAACGCTAAGATAAGCCAAATGAAGATATAGAGTAGGAAAGGAGAACGGATGTACAAACTTTGCTTGCAACTGGGACTAACACTGTGTTAATGATGATATGATGATGATAAGCATTTTTAAGTTTTGTTATGTTACACTGCTCTCTCTCTGTATTCCTAAAACGTTTCAGGGGCTTCTAAAAGCAAAAAGAAAGTTTATTTTTTGTCACAACCGTACCCAGAAAATATGTCACTTTCGTACCATTTTTTTTTTCGTGCGGAAATCTCTTCGGATTCCTCCCCGCCGGCCAGCGGGGGCGGTTAAGTCGGGGTTGAACCGACTAAAACCGCACGCTGTCTTGGGTCTTCAGACGCCGGGGTGTAAGGTTTCCCATAAAGCATATCCCTCGCACCCCGTCACTATCGTGCCCAACGCAATCACTTGCTAGAAAAACTATCGCCATGACAATAACGAATAATCTACTTAGAAAGTAATCACTGATATTTAGTAAGTAATGTTTCTACTTACAATGAGTAAAACACTCATTAATCTATTTGTACACATATAACATGTTAAAAAGTAATGTGGGCCCCTACAATCGTTATTGGCGCATGAGGATTGACGCAATGCTATGAAACACATTCGCACAGGAACGGCGCTCCTCTTTCCCATTGTATCCTCCCGGTATGTCTTATAGCTTCGCTAATATAACGACTGTCCCAATCGTACCCTTTTTTTTTTTTTTTTTTCGTGCGGAAATCCCTTCGGATACCCCCCCGCGTGCCAGCGGGGGTGGTTATGTCGGGCTTGAACCGACTAAAACCGCACGCCGTCTCGGGCACAACTGTACCCAGTCTACCCTACCTACCTATAATAGCAACTTATAATATTTCTGTTCTACAAAACTGTTATTTTTCAAATTATTAAGTGTATTGTAATTATTTTTTTGACATTGTTATATTCTTAAATATTTGCGTAGCATAGTATACCCGCAGAACATATGGTACCCTAAGTAACTATTGGTTGGCACCGATCATTGATTTGATACAAAATGTAATCAAAACAAAACGAATTAGTTTTAATTTCGAGCAATTTTATTAGTATTAACGTTATCTACAATAATAATAAAACGCGTAGCTTGATATACCTACTCGTACCTCGTTACAGCGCAGCGATACTCAGCCATCGGTTTAAAAAGCAGTTATTGAGACTTTAGCGGCAGAAAGCTTACGACAAGCAAATGTACCTCGTGTCGCAAAATGAAATGGGAGCAAAGAGAGCCTTATTCATGAATGTTTGATATATGAATACCTACTATTGTACGTAACGAATATTGAATATATTGTATTTGCTTTTCGGGCAAGGATAAAATTTAATGAAATAGAATGTTTGAAGTTTAGAAATGAAGTAATATTAATTTAATGGGATTTCTACTATCCTACTATAATATTATAAATGTAAAAGTTTGTGAAGTTTTTTGAATAATTCTTCAGGTTCAAACGGCGTTCTTTTTATTTAGTATTAATTTAATTAATTAAATTCTGTTATGCATATTTAATTTGTACACCATATTCTATGGTAGTACATAGCGCACTTAAATGTAACCTAGAATAAGAACTGTACACAAACCTATGATCCACAAATAAATGAATTGAATTGATTTTTTTTAATGAATGATAGAACCTCTATCTCACCTGATCGTAAGTGACGATGTGGTCTATGATGGATCACGTTTGAATCTAGCTGAAAGGTACAGGGATAGATTATATAATCTGTCTGAAATAATACATAGGCTACCTATCACAGCTACTTTTACCATAGATATATACCACGGAATAGGTTCCGACGTTTGCTGGAACGAGAAAAAAATCGACGCGGGCCAATGCTATTCTATTTATAACTGCATTTATCTGGGTATTTCTCTATATAATATGAACGTATGTGATATTGTCGGAAGTTTACGCGAATGTCACACATTGAAATAAAACTATTTTTAACGGATTCTATCTCGATTTATTTGATGTTATTTTATATTTTACATTGATCCCGGTGCTAGTCTCCCCGTGACCATGGCTGCTGAAAAGCAACCGAAACGTCAGGATCAATGTAAAATATAAAATAACATCAAATAAATCCGTTAAAAATAGTGATATTTCAATATGTACGTATGTGTTTACTAACTCAATTTATAGGTAGGATTACACGTTACGTTGCAAGTGGTCAAGAGCTTTTAATAAGTTATTTATTGTATCATAAATAGCACGGGCTGAAAATAAAATACCGCATATAATTATTGATCCTACTTGCGTTTAGTCTGGATATTTCACAATATATTTCAGTCAGCTTTGAGTATAATCCTTTTTGGCTGAATATCAACTTTTCTCGGAACAATTGTCATTTGATCTCCGTTCGTGCCGATTCTGCAATAACTAAACTGTCTGAACTATACAAAAAATTGGAAAAATAAATGTTTGGTACCTTTTTTTTTTTCTTCTTTTTTTCCGTGCGGAGATCCCTTCGGATTCCCCCCCGAAGCCCAGCGGGGGCGGACTGTCAAAATGACGTACATCACAAAGTATGAGTAATCATCACACAAATGGTTAAACTTGGCGCCAGGCGGAGGCAGTTTAAATTTTGAATCGTGTAATAACATTCATAACATCGTTCTATATGAAAGAGGGACTTCTCGACAAAATGTTATAGGTAACCTCAATTTCACATCTGGTAACCCTATGGTTGACATATATAACGAATAAAAAAAAGAACTAATGTAACAGTAAAAATGGTTTCAGAATACGGATCGAGGTATAAAAAGGTGTTGCACTAACGGTTCCTCGTAACCACACCCTTATCTTCACTTCTCTACTGCGGCACTATGGCAAAAGGACTATGATGTACTACCTACCTATCTTTGATTGTTGGATTCGATATGATTTAAATTTAGACTTAGCTGGTGATTTAACCTTAAATTAGTACAATTTGGTACTCGGATGGTATACAATATACTCGGATGCAACCGCGAGGCACGCTAGAAGGATGATAAATACTATTATTTCAGAATTTTTTTTTAGTAAGTACTCACGAATACCTATATAAACGGTGTAGTTGAGCATGAATTAGGAAGAAGTCCTTTACAACAAGCCCTGCTAATTCCAACACCCGTATTATCTTAGTCTAAGTACACATTCGAATATCGAATAACTTGAAATTTAAAATAACAACAATCCCACCACCAGATTATCTAATTTATTTTCGAAACACGTGTATATCTGCAAAAAACATCTCCGTTGGTGGACATTTCGTTGAACGATGAAATGTAGGGACGGACGGGGCTATTGGTACGAGAGGAATTACTCGTTTCGTGGTTGATGAGACTTTTAACGAGCCCCGAAAGGCTATATTGCCGAAAAACGTACAATTAATTTGTAACATCTATTTATTTAGCCAATTTTATTATCTGTTTCCCTCGTAATTGTATGATGTTATTTGTAGGTGTCTATATCTGTAGTGACAATGTTGATGCTTAAAGAAATTTATGGGCAATGTTACATATTGAGTGTAATGGTTCTATAAGTAGGTTCCGATGTTTTAAACGCAGCTAGATGATTGACTATATTGATTACTTAATACATACGTACGAAGAACGTAGAAATACATGAGTACAAGTTCATTCATAAACTCATTCTACAGCGACACAACATCTTAGTCACCATTTTAATTATATTCTTGTGTTACAGTTTACTTAATAAATCTCTTTATTTCTTTTTCAAATTGTATGAATCCAACTTAAAGCCGTAGAACCTCAGAATTGCCACGTGGAAAGTAACCCTGATGTGGGAATGAAATCCCTCGGGCGCTTTACAGAATGACACACGTTATCTTGGTTTCTTCAAATCTACTTTATCTTTTCGTCTTATATTGACAACTCTGGCAAGGATAAGCTTCGCAATTACGGCACAATGTGATCACGAATATGTTCGCTCCAGGCATAAGTATTTCAAAACATTGTTTGCCAAACAATGTCTACCTTACGTTTAGCAGCTTATGGTATTTAGGAAGTGATGTAATCTTTAAATACTGACTGTAATAAACCATGTACTTAGGCTATGGGCAGGCTACGAATTCAATAGTTGCGAAAATAATAACTACGGTAATAATAAATCCCCAGCAAAGGATTTACAAAGTTAACTTCTGCATTAATTTATAAAATATAACCATTAGGTATATACTTAATATAGGGCACGCCGCAGTAGCGGCGGTAAGGCCCATCATGTAGGATTGGCTAGAGAGGTGACACGGAAGCCTCTCGTACCGACTGACGCAGGTGATCTCCGGGAAGGGGTGCTTCGGGGACCACCTGCATCGGATCAGGAAGGAGCCAACATATGAGTGTCATCACTGCGACGCGAGCGAGGACTCAGGGCTGCACACGCTGGCGGACTGCCCGGCGTGGGAGGCGCCGAGGCGTGACCTCGTGGCAGCCTTCGAGGTGGGAGTCCTCTCGCTCGGCAGCATGATTGCGGCAATGATACGGAGCGCGAGCGCGTGGGCCGCCGCCACCTCCTTCTGCGAGCATGTAATGCTCGCGAAGGAAATGTGCGAAGCGCGCCCGGGAGAGATTTAGGACCCGGCCCGCTGAGCCCGCAACTTGCTCGCCGCGCGTCGCAGGCGACACAGGCGCCGGAGGTCACTTAACGACCTCCGTCCTCCATGTGCGCAGGCCCAGGCCTGCGCACATGGAGGACCCCCAGGGGTGGCGGGTGAGGCCACCTGTCACCCCAGCAGAAGCAGGCCAGGACGGTGGGGCGACTAGCGCCCCTCCCTCAAACCGGGGTAAGACGGGGACACCGTGGTTCCCAATCCCGAGGGGGCCATCTCGAAACTGGAGATGGCCCAGGGTCAGTCGGGGTGCGAGGGATATGCTCTATGGGCAACCTTACACCCCGGCGTCTGTAGACCCGAGGTGGTTTTAGTCGGTTCAAGCCCGACATAACCGACCCCGCTGGCCGGCGGGGGGGTATTCGAAGGGATTTCCGCACGAAAAAAAAAAAAAAAGGTATATTCTTAATGTAATCGGGGTGTATGGTGGCCCACTAAAATCTTCAGGCCCAAGCCAACCTCAACCGCTAGCCAGTAGGCACACCTGCTGATTAATGGACGAGGCTCCGGCGCTGGCTTTCCTCTAAGAGGGGGAGGGGGGGGGGGTTAGATGACAGTCACTCCCGCAAAATCCGAGATATGTTTTTTGACTTTGACGATGATGATGATATGCGCCATAGCACCCGGTCTTCCGCCTAGTTGTCTACCCAAGCTACATTCTTTAGGTCGTCAGTCTATCTGGCTGAAAAGCGTCCCACCTTATGTTTACCGATTATTTTTATTTATTTATTTTATTTAGGACACGTCAATTTGACTTCACCTCGCCTGATGGTAAGCTGAAGGTAAAGTCTTAGGAAAGAGGGTCACCATTACATACACTAACCATGTTAACAATGGTGGCACTCAGCTTGACGGCCTCATCAGAAGAGGATTGTCGTCGCAGCACCGCGTGACACCCACCGGTCCCACTAGTGCTGCGACCACAATCCTCCTGCCCGGCTATGCACTTGCTGACCCCTGAACGCAATCAAACCGAAATTGGATTACTATGGAGGGTTTTTCGCAATCGTACACGGTGGTACTCACCCGGCCGAATTCTGTGACAAATTTGTGTCATCAAATTTCTACCACCTGGAGAAACCGATTCGCGGTCTCGACTTTAGGGCTTGTTTGCTTTGGTCATTGGTCCTTTGGCAAAAGTGACCGGTCCATTGCGACTTCAGCTAGCTTATTTTGTGAGCTATGTCGGTAACGTTAATTCTTTATCGAATTGCCTTATACGCTTACTTAATATACGTGAATAAATTCTAAACGTTTTTTCAGTTATTGCTGAATGGAGTAGGTGCAAAGTAATCGTAAGATTTGCAATTTTTGTTTTTGCAATTTTATTTCGCAAAGGATTTTGTTTCGCACACGCATACTCTATTATGTTCATATTATTTATAGATGGGCTATAATTATTAGCAATGAATACATTTTGTTGTGCGCGCTTAGCCTAACACTAAGTTATCGAAGATTAATTGTAGATTAATAATATATTGTAACGAAATACTCGCCTGCCTATCCAATGTACTTAACTATTAAGTTTCATAATGACCCTATCGCGTGATACTTTGTGTGTATTAATTATTACTTAACAAATCATATTTTTATACTTACCTGTCGAAGGTGTAATAAAATATTTTATGAAAGCATTTTACGATATAATGGCTGAGTCAATTTAAATAAAATTTACCTTCATTTTTTAACTGACTTCAAAAATTTCTTGACTTGACTTCGTCTGAATCTGTTTTTTAACGTATCGTCGATATTTCGGTCGTTATATATAACTCCATCCCATATACATTTAGAACCTAGATACCTTTTTTTTTTTTTTTTTTTTTCGTGCGGAAATCCCTTCGGATACCCCCCCGCGTGCCAGCGGGGGCGGTTATGTCGGGCTTGAACCGACTAAAACCGCACGCCGTCTCGGGTCTACAGACGCCGGGGTGTAAGGTTGCCCATAGAGCATATCCCTCGCACCCCGACTGACCCTGGGCCATCTCCGGTTTCGAGATGGCCCCCTCGGGTTTGGGAACCACGGTGTCCCCGTCTTGCCCCGGTTTGGGGGAGGGGCGCTAGTCGCCCCACCGTCCCGGCCTGCTTCTGCTGGGGTGACAGGTGGCCTCACCCGCCACCCCCAGGCCTGCGCTCATGGAGGACGGAGGTCGTTAAGCGACCTCCGGCGCCTGAGTTGCCTGCGACGCGCGGCGAGCAAGTTGCGGGCTCGGCGGACCGGGAGAGTTCTAAGTCTCTCCCGGGCGCGCTCCGCCACCTCCTTCGCGAGCATTACATGCTCGCAGAAGGAGGCGGCGGCGGCCCACGCGCTCGCACTCCGCACCATTGCCGCAATCATGCTGCCGAGCGAGAGGACTCCCACCCCGATGGCTGCCACGAGGTCACGCCTCGGCGCCTCCCACGCCGGGCAGTCCGCCAGCGTGTGCAGCCCTGAGTCCTCGCTCGCGTCGCAGTGATGACACTCAGGCGTTGGCTCCTTCCTGATCCGATGCAGGTGGTCCCCGAAGCACCCCTTCCCTGAGATCACCTGCGTCAGTCGGTAGGAGAGGCTTCCGTGTCGCCTCTCCAGCCAATCCTCCATGATGGGCCTTACCGCCGCTATTGCGGCGTGCCCTGCGCTTGGTTGCCCAAGTCGTTCCTTCCACTCCACCACGATGGCCTGGCGGAGCTGGGACTGCACGGCCTCGATTTCTCGAGGCTCGGGGTTCCATCCCTGCTCCCGCGCCTCCTTTCGCCACTGGTACAGTTGCGAAAGGGCTCTCGCTTCCAGGTCCCATGGCGGAGTTCCGGCAAGGAGACTCGCCGCCTCGAAGGAGATCGTGCGGTACCCTCGGATGACCCTGATGGCCAGAACCCGCTGCGGAGCGCGCAGCATCCGCACAGTTCTGGTCCTCAGGGCCTCCGCCCATATTGGGCACCCATACAGGGCCATGGACCGCACGATCCCCGCGTAGAGTCTCCTGCAGGAGTCATCGGGCCCCCTCATGTTGGGCAACAGCCGAGCCAGAGCAAGAGCTGTGCCCTTCAATTTGGGGGCCAGACTTCGGATGTGCTCTCCGAAGTCCCATCGGCCGTCGAGCACGAGCCCCAAATATTTCATTTGGGGCTTGATGCCGATGCGATTTCCTCCCACGATGAGACTGGATCCCTCGGGTGGCTTGCTCCGAGGCCCATGGAAGAACAGGGCCTCGGTTTTATGCAGGGCCACCTCGAGACCCAGCCGCCGGATCCGCCTAACGACTTGGGCAACCGCGGTCGTGGCCTTTCGGGTCGCTTCGCGGTACGTCGCCCCGCACGCCGTCACGAGCGTGTCGTCCGCGTAGCACGTGACGGCGGCACCGCCTACGAGCTCACCGCGAAGCACCCAGTCGTATCCGATGTTCCACAGGAGCGGCCCCAGGACCGATCCCTGTGGAACACCGCACGACATTTCACGCCGACCGAGACCGGTCACGGTTGGGTAGATGACGGCTCTCTCCGTCAAATACGCCCCGACTATGCGGCGGAGGTAGAGAGGCACTTCGTGATACACGAGTGCCTCCCTAATGCAACTCCAGGGCAAGGTGTTGAACGCGTTGGCGATGTCCAGGGACACCGCCAACATCACCTCACCCCGGGCTACTGCATCCTCCGCCAGAGCCCTCACGCGCATGATGGCATCCACGGTGGAGCGCCTCTGGCGGAAGCCATATTGGCCATCCGCCAGGTCCGGCCCCACTCTTGAGAGGTGCTCGACGAGGCGCTTCGCAATTACTCTTTCAAAGAGCTTGCACACCTCGTCGAGCAACACTATGGGCCGGTAGGCGGACGGCGAGTCCGCCGGGCGCCCCTCCTTTCGGATGAGGACCAGTTTCCCCGTCTTCCACAATTTCGGAAACTGGCCCCGCTCCAAACATGCGCTGAGAAGCCCTCTCAGTCGGGGCTCGAGAGCGTCGTCGACTAGAGCTAGGACCCACGCTCGGCCTGGAATGCCGTCGGGTCCCGGGGCGGTGTGTTTGGCTCTTAGCCTTCTCACCGCCAGCTCTAGTTCTACCCAAGTGACCTCGGGCACGTCGTCGTCTTCCACGTCGGGCGCCATGCGCAACCGAGGCGGAGTCATCCGCGGTGGAACATGTTCCACCGCCCGCGCTGGGAACAGGGAGCCAACAACTCCTCCGAGCAGATCCGGCTGGAGACACCGGGTTAACGGCGGGGCCTTGGGGCGCAGCTTGCCCCTCACCATCCGGTAGGGCCGCCCCCAAGGGTCCCGCTCCAGCGTCTCCAGCAGCTCGCGGAAGGCGTCCCGTTTGGAACGCCTTATCTCCGCTCGGAGGGCTCGTCTGGCCTCCCTGTATCCCTCGTACAACTCCGCCTCTCGGGCCTCCGCATCTGCGGGGCGGCGACGCCTCCTACGGAATCGGGCCCACCGGCGGTGCGTGATCACGCAGCCCCGTCTGAGCTGCGCGATCTCCGACGACCACCAGTAGACCTGACCCCTCGGATTATAGGGCGGAGCCCTAGGCATCGCCGCGTCACAGACACGGGTCATGGCCTCCCGGAACCACTCCGCCTCATCGTCTACGCTGACAGGCCTGTCCGGCGCAGGGGCCCAGGCCTGTACGATGGCGGCTTCCAGGAGGAGCTCCCGATCAAGTCGCTTAAGCGCCCAACGTGGCTCGGGTGGAGCCGCTGCAGCCGGCGCGTCGCTCGCAGGGGGGGACACGTCAAACCGAATGTATCGGTGATCCGAACTAGTGTCCTCCCCCAAAACGACGCGCCAGCCCTGAACACGTCGCGCCAACGAGGGGCTCGCGAACGATAGGTCCACGATGGAGCTACCCCTCGAGGTCACGAACGTGTCCACGGCTCCCCGATTTAGGAGGACTAGGCCGAGTCGTGCGGCCCAGTCCACCAGTGCCCTGCCTCTATGCCCCGTCGCGCCCCTTTCGTGTCGGGAACCCCAGGCATACGACCAGGCGTTGAAGTCCCCGAGCACAAGGACCGGACGGGGCTGGCAGGCATTGACGACGACGGCCAGCTGACGGAGCCACTGCTCATATGCAGCTTGGTCTCGGTTCGGCGTGATATAAGCGGCCACGACCGCTATATCCCCAACCGCCGCCGCCACGCAGCCGGGTCCCCTTGCAACGACGGCAAGAGGGGGGCTGCCGGCGGCAGGGTTGTGCACCAGTGCCGCCGCCCCATCCAGCGCGGTTTCCCAGGTAGGCCCGAGGAACCGGTGGGTGTATGGGTCGGCGACAGCGGCGACATTTATGGCCCACTGTGCCATGCTCTGGCGCAGAAGATCCTGAGCATGGGCACCGTGGCCAACGTTCACCTGCAGGATGCGGAGTTGAGGATCCATTATGGAACCCCCATCTCCGCATCCCGCTGTGAACTGGAGGCGGAAGGCCGGCCTCCCGGCTTCGGCTCCCCTCCGGCGCAGGCCTTGCTGCCAACCCTATGGTCAGCCGGCTTGCCCCCCGCTGCACATCTAAAACAGTGCAACGGGGCGCTACACGAGCCGGCCTTATGACCGGGCTGGCCACAGCGGAAGCAGCGGTCACCCGCCGTTACCTCCGCCGTGCAGTGCACCCCCACATGGCCCACCGACAGGCACCTGAAGCACCTGGCCGGTCGGGCCTGCAGGAGCCGTGCCTGCGCCCTCAGGAAGCCTCCCACCAGGAGGCTCCGCCCGTCTGCGACCTTTTGGGCCGCCGC
The DNA here is from genome assembly GCA_946251805.1 of Cybosia mesomella. NCBI lineage: Eukaryota > Metazoa > Arthropoda > Insecta > Lepidoptera > Erebidae > Cybosia > Cybosia mesomella. Next base: position 23,774,812 of record OX276401.1, read on the forward strand.
GATAGGGCAGCCGACAACTGCTGCCCCCTGTCCACCGCGGCCGAAGCGTATAGCTCCGGCCTTCACTGTGTCCGGGGAGCAGTCCCCGGCCTCCGCCACGGCGAGCCTAAGCTCCTCAGCCGTGACGGAGTCGTCCAGGCCCGTGATGCGCACTTCTGCGCATTTAATGGGCCTGGACACCCGGACGTCGGCTGCATCCAATGACTCCCTAAGCCGAGCCGCTAGGGCGTCGGCTTTGGGGCCACTGGCGGCGCCGGGGACCTCAAGAAGCCGGGCTCCCGTCCGTGTGCTCTTGCACCGGACGCCCGGGATCTCGAGGGCCTTGAGGTCCACGTTGGCCTTTACCCTGGCCAACACCTCGGCATACCCCATGCCTCTCGACGCTGCCTCCGCCGTCAAAGTGACGACGACGGCCGTTGTTCGAGGGGCACGGAGCTTCCCCGGTGCTGCCTTCGCGGCGGCCGCGGCCCTCCTGGCCTTTTTGGCGGCCTTTTTGGCGGCCTTCCGCCTCTTCTTACTGGCTCCAGCCACCTCCCAGCCCCCTTCCAATGGGGTGGAGGTAGCCGGAACCACGGCTGGGGCTGGGGCTGGGGCCAGGGCTGGGGACGTCTTCCCCTTGCCCTTCCCCTTACCTTTGCCCTTCCCCTTACCCTCAGTGGGAGGGGGCCGAGGAGCCGGTTCCGGCAAGGGCGCACTCGCAGCCGGGCAGGTGGGGCCCTTCCGGGCTGCAGCCGCGAAGCTGGCCACCGGTGGCGCTAGAGGCGGACGGCGGATGGAGTCCACTAAGGCCTCCAACCGACTCATCATCCTCTCCTCCAGCGCCCGAGTAGCAGCCACCCAGGGCTCCTCCGGTGGTGATTGGGCCGGCCGCCGCACCGATTGCGTCGGCTGCTCCGCCTGCGTTGACTTCGCCGGCACCGTTGACTGCGTCGACCGCGTCGATCGCGTAACCCTCGCCGGCGGCTCCGGTTGCGCCAATTGCGCTGGCTGTGCCGAGTTCGCCACCAACCTCTTCAGCTCCTCCAGAGCTGCAGCTAGCCGAGCCGTCTCTCGACGGGACTCGGCAAGCTGTGCCGCGAGAGCCTCGTTTTCAGAGGCGATGCCGAACACAATGTTCAGCATCTCCTCCTGCTGAGGGTCCGGGGACCCCTGGGACGACGCAGCCACCTTCTGGAGTCTCTCCAGGAGTGACCGCGTCTTCCCGCACGGCTCCGACAACGACACCGCCGAGGTGGAAGGCCTCGGCGGTGAGTTTCGCACGGCCCTTCCAAGAGCCGAGGGAGCTCGGGTGGATTGTCCACCACCCCTCACGCCACCCCGCGCCCCTCGGCGGCCAGCAGCCACCTTGGATGCCGGCTTTGAGGCTTCGTCGCTACTGGAGGAGGAGGTCGTCCCGGTGAGGGTAAAATCCTCGTCCGAAACGTCCTCCCCCGCCCGAGCCTTTGCGCGCCTCCTGCGCTTGCGGGTCCGCTGCACGCCCAGACCCGCCGGGCTGCTCGCCCTGCTTCGCTCGTTGGCGGTATCGAAACTCTCCGATACCGCCGAGGTATTTCGCGTCACCTCCACGCTTGCCTGCTGCGCGACCTCTGCGCAGACTCCGTCATTTTCCTTGTCCGTATTAATGCCTGTGTTGTTGTTTTTTATGGGTTTCCGGTCCGTTTTATTATTGATGATATTTATGTAGAACCTAGATACCTAAAACTCTGGAGATGCAGCAGGAAACTCCTCAAAATCAAATAGAAAATGTGAAATTATCGAGTGTATAATCGAATATGACGTCAAATGTCTTTTGTGGAGAGCGGAGAGTGGAGTAGAGGGGGGAGAAGAGAGTGGAGTGGCGAGTGGAGACGGAAATGTAGTGGAGATTGGAGCGAAAAATTTGAGTGGAAAGTGGAGTGAAGAGTGTAGTGCAGAGGAGAGTGGAGTGAAAAGTGGAGTAGAGTGGAGAGGAGAGTGGAGTGGTAAGTAGAGTGAAGTGGAGAGGAGGAACATCGCATCCCGATACGGATAAATTAGGTTATAACCTTTGTGTAAGGTTACTTGTGTAAAAGCAAGAGGAACTAGGAGCCCTGCATTGCAGGGCAACGTCTACATCATTCACTAAGCTAGAAAGTCAACCTCATGCATAAGCTGATACTCCTACTGTATAGTAATATAATTGACCAATAAAGCCGTATAAGCCAAATTAAAAGGAGGAGGAGTAAGTGATTCCCGGGTTCTGAGGTGTAACCGGGAACTGGGATGCTTTCCCGTAGGCAGAGAATAGATTACACCACTGGCTACGATCCTGACACACGCTCGCGATGATTTAATGTAGGTAATCATACATATAACTAAATAATTCAAATGGTTGAAAAAAATGCTACATCAATCAATCAATAGGTTTACTCGACGTGCTACGGTATGGTCTACGAGTTCTAAACCTCGTAGACCTAGTTATTTGTTTGTGTGGGAACGGGTAATTGTCGTCTGTTTTCCACCCTAATAAAATAAAAATAAAATAAAATAATAAAATACCTAAAACACGGTAAAACTTCTGTATCCATCGCGCTGCATAGCCAATCTGTAATCTAAGTAGGTATATCTTTACCCTGAGGTATACGAATCAGTCAAGTAGCCCTTACGCTGCAATAAACTTTCTTACGACGTTAATAAAACAGGAACTTTTCAACGTAGGAATAAGGTTTAAATTGGTGTGGATGGCGTGGTGCTATCAACGAAACAGCAGTACGGCTTAGGGGCAGATTGCCGAGGGCGCACGCCGGATATGACGAGGCAACTTAATGGGTTCCCTAGATAGCTGTGCACACTCCAAATGATTTTAGGGAATTAGGTACATGCTCTTTTTAGAGCTAAAGGACTGTCTGTTCCTAAATAATTCGAATAAAAGGAGGCTTCAGAATAAAGAAATTTACCATGTTTAATTTTTGTGAATGTATTTTCGTAGCATTTATTCAGCTTACTCTAGATTTTCCGTATTTCTATATTGCGTGGCTGACGAAACTCATTCATAGCACCGGGACGCCCTTATCTATTATAATTCTATGTTACATTTATGTAAGTGGCAATATAAAATATTATCACGTGACGTGATTATTTGCTGAAATTGAGCGATGATTGAATGCGTGAGGTCGCACCTAAACGTATATGTTTACCTCAATTGAAATGAATGAACGAAGAAAAATGTAACTTTTTAACCAGACGGCTGCCGTTGCTCGCATAAAAGTTAAAATAAGCCAAGTGAAAGAGAAGGAGAGCAGACCCCAGGCCACAAAGTGTACCCCTTAGATGCAACTGGGATTGGTGCTCAGATGAGGCAGAAGCTCCATAGGAATAAATCGAAAAATAACAATCCACAAAATATTGACAAGAACCAAAGTCTCTGAAACGGCCTCTGTGGCGTAGCGGGAGTACATTCGACTGCCACGACAGTCCACCCCTTTTTCTAGCTAATTCGATTCCACTGATCAATGACGCGAGCCGTTTGAGCCCGCGATTGATCTATGATTGGCGCGCCTCGACAGTCGTGCCCCCCACTGTCAACTAAAAAACGCTTTCTAAGTAGCTAAATTATTTTGTCAAGATATTTGCCGGTCATTATACTAGGTTTAAGGCATCCGTGTTCTTTAAAAATAAACGGTTCAAATCAAGTATACCAAGTAATTTTCTATAGCAGGTTGCCGGGCTTCTGGAGCAGTATAATTTAAATTAAAGTGGAAGGTGTAGCTCATTTTCCTTGTTATTTATTCCCCTCGCCCTCGTACCTGAAAGTAATCTATTTATGAAGCAGATTACATGATTTAAAAATTTGCTCTTGTATTTACAAGTACCGTTACGAAATGATGGACAGTAAATAGGAAGGTGCTTGTAAATTATTCTTACTGGAAGTTGTAATTAAAAGTCAGGCTGCCTCTGTGGCGTAGCAATAGGCATTGTGACTATATTAAAACTATTGTACGAATTGTTGTCATCCTAATAAAATGTACCATAAAAAACATATTTTATTAATTTTCAATATAAAATAAGTTTCTTTTTTGTTAGAAAATCAAGATTAAAATCTCACTTTTTTTGAGATTTGATCACGTGCTTATAAACGCTCTGTGACGTCACACATAAGTTAAAACAGTTTTTCAATACAGGCATTTCCTAGTGTTAATCGACTGGTTCAATTATTAATTACTAATAATGATTTACTTTTATTTTATATATCTCAAAATAAACCATTATTTTCGCAACTAATTGCAATAATTATATAAACGTGCTTTATGTCGCTTACTGTTTACTTTGGTGTGACGTCACATGTCACGGGATCCGTTATGGCGCGTACTTTTTTTAAATCAAACTTTAATATCGATTTTTATCGTAAATAAAACAGTTCTCAAAAAAATATTGATGCCATCTGCATTTTTATGTTGTAATACATAATACAGAACTATTTTTTAGCAGTAGTCAAATACCGTATTGTGCATTCGGCTGCAACGAGCAGGTGCGTTTTTTTTTAATGTTATTAAATGTTTATTTCACAAATAAGGAGTACATAGTAACATTACAGAGCAGTGAATGAGATATCAAATGGAAATAAGAATATCAGATAGTGTGATGTAAGCATATTACAACAAAGGTAGTACTTAGTTACTATTATTGTTAACCCTACCTCTTAAACTAGGGTTACCCCTGTATCTTAAGAGGCAGTGTTCGGCTGATCTATGATACATAACAGAGAGTTTGGTGTGTAGTCACACTTCAACAGTTATACTGTCGTCGCAGTAATGTAAATGGGAACAAGGTACGTTATCATTGGGGTGTGTGTTGGGTAACCTCCTCGAGTGTCGCTCCGATTCCGATCCCGCTGCAGTCCGGGGGGAACGGAATCGGAGCGGCCGGTACACCCTGGGCGGCGGTCAATGGCTTCCCCTTCACCCCTTCATAGGGTTGGCATTGATCGTCGGCCAATACCCAACGTGGCGGGAACACATCGCTCTCCGTACTCCTCTGCTTTCAGAGGAGACAGGATGAGCGATGCTGTTAGTGGTGAGATGGCCCAGGGTCAGCCGGGGTGCGAGGGATATGCTCAATGGGTAACCTTACACCCCGGCGTCTGAAGACCCGAGACGGCGTGCGGTTTTAGTCGGTGCAAGCCCGACATAACCGCCCCCGCTGGCCGGCGGGGGGGGTATCCGAAGGGATTTCCGCACGATAAAAAAAAAAAAAAAAGGTACGTTAACATTAAGAGGTGCATATGTGTGTGCGTCTCTGTTTGTGTGTGTGTGTGTGTGTTTCTGTGTGTGAGTGTGTGTGTGTGGGTGTGAGTCTTGTTAGTGTACGAATTTAAGTAAGGATTCAGTTTCAGAGTGATCTAACTGGAGAAGCCAGGAAGTGATGGTTGATTTGAGTTTATTCTTGTTAAGATCTATTATATTAAGTCTTTTGTGAACCTATTTGTACAGGTAGGTACTCAGAATGAAGTACTGCCGCTCTGCTAGTGTGGTTTTATGGTGGGTCATTAAAGGGTTATTTCTACGCTTGCTAGGGTCTGCGGGAGGGACACTTGCGTGTTTTCTGAGGATAGAGCGTAGTATGTATAGCTGTCGGACAGTTAGGACCTTGCAGTCCCGATATAGCTGAGTGGTCGGGTATCTACGAGGCTTCCGAGTCATTACTTTCAGGATAGCTCGATGTGCTCTCTCAACTCTCATAAGGTGGGTGTCATAGGCTTCTCCCCAGACCGGAATGCAATATCCCATGATAGACTGGCACAGTGATTTATAGACCAACTTAAGTGTTACTGGGTCTGCCGAGTTACGGAGTGTTTTGAAGATATGAATGAGTCTCATGGTTCTAATTTTGAGTAGCTCCAGGTGCTTTCCCTAGTTCAAGGCAAAGTCGATTTGAATGCCCAGATATTTCGTGTCTTCAGTCCAAGTGAGAGTCATGCAGAGACAAGATGGGGTAAGTGAGCATTTGTGCACTGTTATCGAGAAGTTATGGTGTGGCAAGGTTATTCGAAAGCGAGGCATGAGAGCAAGACGAGCAAGGGGAACGAAGCATGATTTCTTAACATTTAATGTGAGAAGGATGTTATTTAGCCAATCGGAAATGTGTCTTAGGGCAAGTTCTGAGCTATTCTTGACACTGTCCCAGGAAGCTCCATGAACCAGGATGGCGGTGTCGTCTGCATAAGCGTATATTTTCGCATTAGGGATTGACATATTGCACAAGTCATTGATGTAAATTTGGAACAAGATTGGGCCAAGGATGCTTCCCTGTGGGATACCGTATGTTACAAATTCTTCGTCGCTAAGAAGATCACCAATTTTAACTTGCTGGGTGCGGTTAGAGAGGTAGCTTTTAAAGATGTCAAGGGCGATACCCCTGACACCCACGCGCTCCAATTTTGATGTAAGAATGGGAATAGAGACTGTATCGAATGCCTTAGAGAGGTCTAGGAAGATGGCAAAACGTTTGATACGTTTGTCTAGAAACTCGGCTACAGATTGGGTAAGGTTCAATACAGCGTCCTCCGTGGATACTCCCGCGCGAAATCCGTATTGGTTGCCAGAGATGATCTTATAGGCATCCAGGAAATTATTAAGGCGATTGCTTAGGACTCTCTCGAAGATCTTAGATAGTGAGCTGAGAACTGAAATAGGCCTGTTGTTGTGCAGTATCTATCGCCCCCTTGTAGATCGGGTGGACTATCGCTCTCTTCAACGCATCTGGGAAAATGCCCCTGCTCAGGCAGACATTAATTAAATGTGTCAGTGGTGGAGTAAGAGAATTTCGACAGTGTTTCAAGACCACGGGTGAGACTCCGTCCCAGCCCATAGCCGTGTTATCGCGCAGCTGGAGGATGAGTGATTCAACTTCCGCTGCATTCACATCCAATAGCACGAGAGAGTTGCATGGTGTACGGCAAGTTTTGTTGTCGGTGTTGGCCGGATTGTTTGTACGTTTCAAACTACTAGCCAGATTTTTGCCCACATTGCTTAGAGTTTTACAGACCTTATTGATGGAAGCATATGTGTTGTCGTGGATTGTCAAGAGTTCAGTCGGGCCTGCTTTAATTTTTTTGGTGTTAGTGATGTTTTTTATGGTTTTCCAGAGTGCTCTTGGGTTATCTTTCACTTTCTCCAATTATGATTTTTCATGGGCAACTTTGAGTTTATACAGTAGGGAGTTGCAGAAGTTGCGGTATCGTGGGTATGTTATTTTTAGAATAAGATTACTGGGATCATTTGTAGACCGTTTGTGTAATTTATCTCTATTATTGATGCATTTGAAAAGGCCTCGGGTCATCCATGGTTTAAGAGTTTTTTGTCGTCTAGGGATTGGGACTTGTTTAGTGTGTTTGGCTATTACTGTCGGAATTGATTATTGATAAATAGGTTTGTTAGAAGGTTAGGGTCATCAGTATTATATAGATTTGTAAAGTCCGTATTGTCTAATTCCGATTTTATCGCATCATAGTTTGTATTCCTAGTGAAGTTCGCTGGGGTAACGTTTTTAATGGGGGGTATTAGGGATCGTTAATAGGAGAGGTTTGTGGTCAGTGATGTACGAGTTTATTACTAATGTGGTTGTATCCGTGTTTCGGGTCTGTGTAATCGAGTGGGAAAGAGATGAGTGGGGAGGAGACCATAATATATGTTTTGCATTAGGTAGCTGTCTCTAAGTTCGTCGATACTATCTTGAGCAATGTTGATGTTCAGATCAAAACGACATTTTGCCATGTGGAGAGGCTACTGTATGTGCGACTTAGGCCTTCAAGGAACAGTTCAACGTGATCTGAAGAGTCGAAACAGTGGGAACGATAAACAGACACAATGGTCAGGCTTTTGCAATTAATTGTGCAGACAAGGCAGGAGGAGGGTGAGTAGCTGGTTGAAATTTTTATTTATGCTACGGATGTTCATATTATGTAGAATATTTGTGTTAGTGGAGGTGGGTTTCACGAACTTGAGGCAATCCTCAGGATCACATAAGAACGAGTTTCCAGAAATGAATGAATGAAATGTCAAGTTCGTTATTAATGCTATTTATTGAAGCCATTTGTATTGTAAAAATGCGTGAGTGTGTGAGTAGTTATTTGGAGTCTGAGTGTGGTATGTGTGGTTTGTGTATTGTGTGTTGATTTCTGAAGTAGCTTTGGTTCCGTTGTTAGTTCGATTCCTGTTCAATGCCTGGGTTCACCCCGAATGATATGTATAATAATAAATTTTTATATTACTAGTGCTAGAAATACTTTTTTCTAGTTTTATTATGGTGCTCAGACCATACCTAAACGAGTTTACAGTATTATAGTAGTTCATAGTGGTACGATCTAACAACAAGATTATGTCTACGAAACCTTTTTAAAATTCATAATTAGAACGTTAGGAGTTTACGAGTTATGTTTCGTCGAATAATAATAAGTTTGATTTACGAACGAGGCGACGTGAACTCGCCTGAAAGGTTCGGCTTCAGGTTGCACGTGACTTGTTTATTAATGCGCAACCACGTGCTTCGAACCCTTTTCCTCTACCTCTTGTACTCCTGTGTCGGTCATTTACATACCTTGCCCACAAGGTTCAGGTTGCATGAAATTTACAAATGCCATCATAAGTAAACCTAAGGTTACCGGTAAAATTTGATCTGGGGAGGAAAAAATCTGTGGTTGTATTATTCATTCATCATCAGTGTTATGATGTTCGAAAAATTTATTAGTATCTGTTCCTGTACAAAAATATGCTTTGTTTTAATGTGAGTAAAGCTGAACTATTTGGCGGGGAGGTTGCTAGTCAGCAGATTAATTGCTTCTCCAGTCAATTAGAATTTACCTTAAAATCTGGGCACTAGTAGAAAGTGGCGACAAACAATGGTTCGTTTACCTTTGCGAATAATTGCCGAATGTTATTACAGTTTGACGATATTTTTACATCTTTCATTACATATAACATACAATACACTACATACATTTTGATTTGCGCGCTTTTGATTTGGTACGTCATTGCGTCGTAGGAAAGAAGACTCGGGCTAAGTTTGGTTTGCTTCGGTTTTGTAAAGCGTGTTCAGCTTGGCATCTTTGGGACTCAAACCAACCTAACCGGCAAGCCTGCTGTATGACGGACGAGGCTCTGGTGCAAGTTTTTCTCTCGGGGTTGGGAGGTCAGACGACAGTCGCTCTTATAAAAGCCAAAACAAACCAATAAAAGGAGGACTTCGAGTAGACTCTGGGCATTTGGTGTCACTGAGATTGGCGCTCGGATGACGAGAAGAGAATTAAAACCGAAGTTGCAGTAGTCTTAGTTTTAAAATTTAATAGTTGCTATAACTGTTACCAAACTAATATAATAAAACAATATGTTCTATTCCAGACTATAGTCTGTCTCTTTGCCAAATTTAATCCAGATCCATTTAGCCGTTTGACGTGATTTACTAACAAACATCCATGCGTCCATATATCCAAACTTTCGCATTTATAACAGTAGCAAAATTTTTAATGTCTATTTCGTACTATAAGGCAGTACGCGATATCTAGCCTGCTCTCTGTGTCTGTATCATTTCAGTATTACTCGCTGCAACCGGAACGTCCTCCCGTTCCCGGATAGAGTGTGGAAATGAACATGATATTATATATCCGCTACTTTCGCGATATTTTAAATCAGGTTTCGTCTCTGGTGTCAATCTGGTAACCGACCACGCTGCCCTAGGTAGAAATTAAATCAGTAAATTGTTTTAAACAAATAGATTAATATACTCATGTCTGAATATCTTCTAAGGGGTAACAGAATTGACAAACTGGTGTTTTGTGGTCCTACATAATAGAGAGCGGGCATAAAGTGCTTATACTCAAATCAACGAAAAAATGTCTGTCCAACTGCACTAGCCTACGATCCAGCTCTACACATCAAGGCAGGGAATTAAATCTAGATAAATCAATAATAATAAATATTCTACGACATTCTACACAACGCTATCTACACAGAAGGTAAGCATAGCTTCACCAGCTTGTTTAATGGGTTCTAGAATGCGGACAAACATACATTTTTACATACAAATATTTGCACTGAGCGGAAATCGAACCCGCGACCTCAGAAGTAGCAGTCGAACGCTCTACCGCCACGTCCTGGAGGCAAGGCGCAGTGGACTACAAAATCCAAACTAAAGCTATTTGTGGTAATCTCAAAATTTCTGAAATTAGCCAAGTATAGTCCTGGGGCCAGACAAGCGGACACGGCCGGGATCCCGGGAATCGGGATTGTATTCTTTAGACCCGTGTCTGTTTGCTACCTTAGTAGTAAAGACATCTTTCGTACAGTTAAACTAACGCTTACAGAGGTGTATTTGTGCTTCTGAGTGCAATGCCCTATTTCAAACAAGCAGCCAGAATTAGCAGTCATCTGTCGTGCCAAGTTTCATGAATTCCTTGGATGCTATAGATGAACTAATTCATCATTGTTCACCTTGGGGACAATGTTTACTATGTTTTTTAAGTGTCCATGAATTTGACTCCATCCCACCTGATGGTAAGATTGGGTGAAGTTCAAAAAGTAACGGCTATTATTCCATAGGAATGCTCGTTCCCATACTTATGGATGGTAGTGAATGTTGGGTGCAGTAGAAGGAGCATGCAAGTAAACTGAATGCTGTGGAAATGAGAATTCTGAGAAATATCACTGGAGTGGCGTTGAAGTATCAAGTGAGGAACAGTTTGATAAGGGATGTGGTAGATGTAGTGACCAAGATAGAGAAAGGGATGCTGAGATAGTTCGGACACGTAGAGAGAAAAGACGACGGAGGAAACAGATTTATGAGGCGAGGGTGAATATGGAATCCGGTAAAAATTGAAGACATCATAAGGAAAAGCCTTTATAAAAGAAAATATGAAAGTAGAAGAAGCGAAAGGTGTATGCGAGGATCGTAGCAAGTGGAAAGATGGTGTCTCTGCCTACCCCAATGGGAAATAGATGTGAGTACTTTATGTATGTATTGTTTTAGGGGCTATCAATGCTTAAGTCTTTAGTTTGTCGGCCTCGACTGCTGCTTTTTAATTACCTGATTAAATATTTAAGTGAGTATTCTAGGAAGAAGGAAACACGTGTGATAAATCATTGAGTAAAAATTCAATCAGCTCTTTAAATCTTGAGATTTCGATCGGATTACAATTTCGATCAAACCAAATCTTCCATGATGGTATTGAATAATTTGGTTCGGTTGAAATTGTATGTCGAAATTCATTGGCTGTAGAGTTAAAACTTATTCAATTGTTATATGCTACTACATTTCATTTGATTTGTACGATTCCTTATCCTCCCTTCTTATTTATTTTCTACTCTCCTCTTTTCGGGTTAAGTAGGTAGATATAAAAGGGTTTCTAATCGTGTGGGTTTGTAATTATGGATTTCATTTTTGTAATACAAAAACAGTGTCTCTCAGTCATCCCTCTGATATTTAATAAAATGCAATATAGGTTTAAAATTTTATTATCTGTGCTTATAACTACTTTATACATTTACATCTAAGGTAACTATAGTTTATTTACCCACTATTTTGACTATGGGCACGACGCGGCGTGTCCCGTTGAGCTCACGCTCGGAGGTTTCTTCATAAGATCATATTGATAGGCAGTGATATTTTCATCATTAATACAATAAAAAGTACAGTATTTATAATTTTTAAACCTTTACCGAAACGACCTCAAGTCGTATACAAAAAATAAATAAAGTCATAACTTATCGTTATCTAGCTATACTGACCGAATATCTACATTGGGCACACGACATTACGCTCTGCCGCGGTTTACGGAGAAGCAGACAAAAGCAAAATAAAAACCGCATAACTACGCCGGAGTTTATCTGTAACCGCGGCGGTGCACTGTGCCGCGGTTAAAGCACCTAACAATCTCAAAAATATTTTCGTTTTAATTTTTTCCAAAATCTTTCAACTCACATTATTTTAATAACTAAAAAGTAAATAAAAGAAAAACACCCTAACACGCTTTGGTTTTAGAATGTACACATAAAAATAGTAATATTAAGTTTCATTTCAGCATTGTTATTGATTCTACAGTTCCAAATAAAATTTCCGCGGAAATGTTTTGCAAATGGCTACATCCACACTAAAGGTAATCACACACTAATATAATGTATCAGAAGTGCCGTCAATCTGACCGCACTTCGCAGATAAAATACGTTTCAAAGGAGCACGGGGAATCATTCCATTTCAATCCCTTGTCGTCTCTATTCCATAGCTCTAAGCAGTTCTCTTCTTCACCGTTTTCATAGCGGAAATTATTTGGTTCCCCTGCGTTCCAGTTTACGAAGGTGAGGGGTCTTCCATTGGCCATCCAAAAGAAGCTGCCTTCTTCCGCTAAATCAGTACCCGATGTCCAAAAGTGTTCTCGACCAAATCCTGAAAAAAGAAATATGCGTATTAAAAATTCAATCATGTCAAATTCGCTTCAGTGCTTCTTATATACAGTAGAATAATTTCTAGTTACTATGTTACTTAAGAGCTTTTTATATAATATGTAGTTCTAAACAGGTAATCTTAAAAATGGCTAGTCTAGTTCTGAGTAAGTTGTTAAACGAGTCTGCATTTTTAACGTTCGTTGGCGTCAGTACATACAATCACCATATCAACCACATTTTTCCACTTACTACGATCCTTTCGCTTCTGCTACTTTCATAATTGTTGTCATACAAGCTTGCCGGTTGCAGACACTTTACTATAGTATATAGTAATTATCGTTGTGGAAATGAATGGCATGAGAAATATAGCTGGAGTGACGTTGACGGACCAAATTGGGTAGTGGTTGGGGGTCATTTGAAATCCACTACACCTGCTGATTAACGGCAGAGGCTCTGGCACCTGTTTTGCTATCGGACACACTGCGGGTGCGCTAGGGGCGGTCACCATAGTAGTATTCTTATATAGTTTAATATCAAGTTTCTAGGTCATCTGGAAATGGGCAACCCATTTGTTGTGTCATGTTAGGGTGTCGGTTCTTCGATGGTTTTACGTGACGGTGTGCGCGCGGATCGTAAAAATTTACTCTTATCATTTTGCCCTAAGACGTTAAAAGAAGTATAACTTCAAAAAGGTATTGCTCTCGGGGTTGAGAGGTAAGACGGTAGTGGCTTCCATACAAACTGCATAAGTCAAATCTAAAGGAGGAGAATGAGTAAGCAGGCCCCGAGCTCTGAGGTGAAAGCTTCGGATGGCACGCTAAGATGAGGATGATGACGTTGACTAGAACGGAAATGATGTGCTATAGTAGATGTAGCGACGAAAACAGAGAAAGTGGTCCTAAGATACTTTGGACATGTAGAGAGGATGGAGGGGAAAAGATTGACAACATATATTTATGAGCCAAAGGTAATTGGGCAACCCGGTGAGGAGTGACCTAGGTGTACATATGTCGATCCGATTCAGAAAGATTTATTACTTTTAACTGTATTGTATTTCAATGTTGCCATCATTTTAATATTCCTAGCAGAGCTATGTCTAGTTGGTAGAGCCATGCTCTCAGAACAGAAAACCTGGTAGTTGGAAATTTTATGCCTTCAAGCAAATTTTATGTGAAAACGCTTGTCGCTAGTTGCACACACTTCAACGATATAACCATATTTTTAACAAGTCATCATTGACAGCACTGATGTTATAAGTGTACGTAACCCAGATATCAGCTTGCCACCAGCTGGTGTTTTCCTCCGTAAGTTGTTTAAATGAATAATTATTATTTACCTGAATCCTTTACGTATTGCTCGAGTTTATCGTTCTCATGCTGAGAGGAGATAGATGCCAGATGCATCCCGTGGAACCGGCAGTACTGTTGAGCCTTGTACCAGTTTGCCTGAAACAAGAAATAAGACATCTTTTAAGATCTACTTAGACATCGTAATAATTTACTCTTTATAGCTCAATACACAGAAAACCTTAGTAGAAGAAATGAAATGAGGCACCATTAATTTCATAAACAATAATAAAAAGTAGTTTTATATTCGTATCTATAACCATTGAAGTCTATGTTAATACTAAAGTAACTCTATAACCAATGACGATATAAAATAAAAGTATGGCAACAAAATAAAAGCTACTAAAACGATTAGGTGAGCTTCACGAGAGAAAATAATTGCACAGAATTGCATCAATTGGTAAATCCTCATCTCGTATTTGTAGTAACTGAGTCAAAAAACATATCAATAACAAATACATAATTTTTTGAGCTCTATTCTTGCATGTCTAACTTATCAACTATTGTTCTGAATTCGAGAATTTTAATGGAAACGTTGAACTTGACGACTCGAAGCCAAACTATCCGCATGCGCACTGCGGAAACCGCATACTAAGTAGGTTAGGAGTTTAAAAGGCAAAATGGGTAACCGAGTGTAAGCACGCAGGTTCATGGTTCAGTTATGCAACTACTTCGATCGCTGAGCGTTCATCGATTTGATGGTGACGAGACAAAAGTATGTTAGTCGCTCGTTATATCTTGCACACATACACATTCACACCAACACCTACACATAAAAGACGAGTGCGATTTCTGGCTGCCTTAATAAATTATTCAGGTTTACTTCTGCAGCTTATAACATAACATAACTTCACGCCTGTATCCCCGAAGGGGTAGGCAGAGGTGTATTACACACCCACGATTCGCCAGTTATGTTTAGGTCCCAATGTAATAGGGGGCGAGCCTATTGCCATCTACCTGGCACATTGTTAAGCGAGCGATAATTAACATTTATTAATGCACACATAACTACGAAAAGTCAGAGGTGTGTGCCCGGGGCGACTGGGGATCGAACTCGAGACCTGGTCTCAGCAGTCCGTTACGTACGCCCAGTAAAAAAGCGGAGGTAGCCCAGTGGGGGAAACCTCCGCTTTTTTACTGGGCTACTGCAGCTTATAAAATTGTGTTATTATGTTAATATAAAATCCATTAAGATCTTCGAGGCCGAAGCCAACCTCACTTGTAAGCGGCTAGTTGGTGTGTACTCAGCCAAAGACTAAATTCATAATTGTGGGTACAAAATAGAGCCCCGTCAACATGAGCAATTTTACCTTTGTATAAAAATAGTATCAATAAGCCACGTTACTAGTATATTTAAATAAAAATAGTGAGTTTTATTCCGCTGAAGACGTTATGTGATAAACATTGACTGGAATCAGAACGACATTTGCATCAACAGCCGATGACGAAGTCAGGCTAAAGCGTAAAGTCTTATCCTGCCACGTCTGTGTACTCTTCATATAAAAACATTGTGACATGACAGCTCGTACTGGGTCAATGAACGTTAATAGATGACTTTAAATTTGCAGCAAACTTGAACTAAACGTTTTTGTCGGCCAAAAAAATTGGACAGGAAAGCTTTCACGTTTATGGGGCTCACACCACACTGCCACACCATACCACCATATTTTAACGTTTAAAATACAGATTGTTTGATAGAGTTTTGAAATAGAGTTGGGTGTACTGAGCTCTGGCACTGGCTATCCTGTTGGGGTTGGGAGGTCAAACGACAGTTCACAAACTACATGTACACATACAGACAGGACGCTCCATAAAAGCCAACATACTAATCAACAAGTTGAATTCCTGAGACGAGCTCAGCCGAATACAAGGGATTTTCGATTTAGCGTTTTTTTTTGCGATTTTTGCGATTTCTTTATCTTGCAATGGTTCACCCCAGCACGAATCTATTACCGAAAACAACAACTCGATAGCTCATTTCCTTCATACCCAAAACCGTGACAGAAAATTGGCAACGACGACGTCGACGACAACTCGATAGCAATAGGGCTTTTCTAAAGAAAATCCCTAAAAAAATTATGAGCGGCCCCCTATTTTTTTTTTTTTTTTTTATCGTGCGGAAATGCCTTCGGATACCCCCCCGCGTGCCAGCGGGGGCGGTTATGTCGGGCTTGAACCGGCTAAAACCGCACGCCGTCTCGGGTCTACAGACGCCGGGGTGTAAGGTTGCCCATAGAGCATATCCCTCGCACCCCGACTATGAGCGGACCCCGGGCTCCAAAGTGCAAACTTTGGATAGATTTCTTGCATATCGTCAGAAACGCAAGTTGTCAAATACGTGTATCTGGGAAATCGCTACAAGGATGATGCTCTACGTTTGAAAAAAATATACTACCTGCCGTTTGTTTTTTTTTCATTTTCCGTGCCGAAATCCCCGCTCTTTCATAACCGAAGGACCATTTAAAACGACTAAGACAGCGGTAAAACCTGTAATACTTAACTCTCGGAGTGTCTCTTGAAAAATTAATTTGTCTTCTATTAATTAATAATATGTTTATTACGATAAAATGCCCCTTTTTATGAAGAATACTGAATTCTATATAATACTGAATTCTATAGGCAGTTATGTTTATAGTTATGACCTTTTAGTTGTGACCTTTATGTTCTGTGACCTTTAATATCTAGTTTACTATAAGGCTCAATCTACAAGACAGGCCACAGCGCGGCGAATACTTTAAGTGTCAAAATTGATGCAGCAATATTTACACTGTGTCTTCATCAATTGAGCCTGAGGCTGGTGCTTTGATTCTGCGCAGTATATAATGCATATACATATTAAAATACTGTGTTGATTTTGGTACTTAAGCTACTTTAGGTGTTTATTGAATCTAAAGGACGTTTTGTCCTAATATTAAACATGTTTTAGGTCCATTTTTACAAGAACACAAACATTTAAATGATATCTGTTATCTTCACTGTATTCGTTTAGCATTTGCCTTGTCTACTTCTTCATTTAAGTTGTCCGAGAATCAAGTATGTGAGTAAGGCTTCCTCAATTTTAATGGATTGTTTGGAGTTTTTTTTGGAATTTATTAGTTCTATAATTATACAGTCGACATTTACGTTACGTCATAAGAACGTATACCTATATCATTATTACGAAGGTGTGTGCACCTTAATAAATTAAGTAGGTACAAAAAATTTGATTGGCGAAAGTTCGAAAGTTTCGTTGCCGCTTGTGATGTCTTTTGCGGTATAATTATAAATAAATACTTGTCTGAAACATATACATATAAATGGAAGTTAAAATGAGAATGATGTGTTTAGTTAGTGATGATTGAATGTATTCGGGTCCTTTTTTTTTTTTTTTTTTATCGTGCGGAAATTCCTTCGGATACCCCCCCGCCGGCCAGCGGGGGCAGTTATGTCGGGCTTGCACCGACTAAAACCGCACGCCGTCTCCGGTCTTCAGACGCTGGGGTGTAAGGTTACCCATAGAGCATATCCCTCGCACCCCGGCTGACCCTGGGCCATCTCACCACTAACAGCATCGCTCATCCTGTCTCCTCTGAAAGCAGAGGAGTACGGAGAGCGATGTGTTCCCGCCACGTTGGGTATTGGCCGACGATCAATGCCAACCCTATGAAGGGGTGAAGGGGAAGCCATTGACCGCCGCCCAGGATGTACCGGCCGCTCCGATTCCGTTCCCCCCGGACTGCAGCGGGATCGGAATCGGAGCGACACTCGAGGAGGTTACCCAACACAGATAAATAGATGGTGTAGGGTTTTGGGTCCACATAACGAATTTCCGCCAAAACCGCGCTTGCACAAATGCAACTAAAAGTTGTGCATTTGATAGTTGCGCGCCGTATGTATAGCCAATAACAGATGGAGCGAGTGTGTCACAAAAAGGCGTTCGAACGAGACGCCACGTGCTCCTCAAAATAATTCAGAGAATACCGATAACCCCTAAAAATCACACAGCAAGATCCTCAAACCGTCAAAAGCAAGCTGCAAAACGAATTGTGCACCCAAATAAGCGTTTGGAGACCAGGAGTATGACAGTAATGGCATCGGTGGTGAAGTCGGGTAAGTTTTTAGGCAATGATAGGCTATAGGTATAAAGAATATCTGAATGTCTACGTGTAGAGTGATCTACAAAACAAAAAAAAATGGTAATTACATTATCTCCAAGTTTTGCAATCTCACTCTTCCTCTACACCGACAGTTTATTTCTACATAAACAATATACAAATGAACAAAGCAACAGAACGTCTTATAAATATTTGTGTGTACCCATTCAATGACATAATGAAGCGAGACCCACTTTCTCCGTTGGACTGCGATTAGTGTACATTGAATGATTCGACGCATCTGTTCCGAAGGTGATGTGATGACGCACCGGGCACGATCGTACTCCTACATAATAATAGCTTACGTTGCAGACATTATAATATTGATATAACAGCCTTCTAAGAAACGTCTGGGGAATTCCATAAATACTTATATAATATAAACAAGACGTGTCTAACGATAACTCATTTGTCAAATTCTGATAATGAGTTTAGAATTTATGACCGCCCCCGCTGGCCGGCGGGGGGGTATCCGAAGGGATTTCCGCACGAAAAAAAAAAAAAAAAAAAAAAAGGTAATTTATGTATATATATATATATATATATATATATATATCGGTGCAAAAAACCAACTCTCTCTTTGGCTTTGCTAGTTCAGTAATTACATGTGTGTAGAATATACTGCTTCCGGACTGTTTGGCCGTGGTCCATAGGAAACTTGTGTTCCAAACGTTTCGTCGATCACTGCGGGCGACATTTTCAGTGGTATAGGTCCGGGCGCCGACGAGTGCGGACAATTCTCCTCGGCAGCGACTTCTCTATGACTGATGTAGAGGTCCGAGTCATTGGCGTATTTATAGGCGCGGTTGGAGGGTGAAAACCTAAA
Organism: Cybosia mesomella; assembly: GCA_946251805.1. NCBI lineage: Eukaryota > Metazoa > Arthropoda > Insecta > Lepidoptera > Erebidae > Cybosia > Cybosia mesomella. The sequence goes on from OX276401.1 coordinate 23,793,506, forward strand.
GATTAAAAAAAATTAAATGTGTGTTTGTTTATTTTACAAAATGTTATTAGGTGGACTACGCATGTGGAGTACGGGCAATAAAGGAACATGAGCTAGGCATGCACCTGGAAAAGTTTCTATGATAAAGAAAAATAAGCGTCATTGCAAAGCATAATTTTCTGTGCCGGGCATTAGCCAGTTTCAGTTACATAATTACGGTATTTTGTTTTGGTTAATGTATGTTATGTTGTATATATATAACAAGTTGAATTCCTGAGACGAGCTCAGCCGAATACAAGGGATTTTCGATTTTGCAACTTTTTTTTTTTTTTGCGATTTTTGGCGATTTTTTCGTTATCTTGCAGTGGTTCACCCCAGCACGAATCTATTAAGTACCGAAAACAGCAACTCGATAGCTCATCTCCTTCATACCCAAAACCGTGACAGAAAATTCGCAACGACGACGTCGACGATGACAACTCGATAGCAATAGGGCTTTTCTAAAGAAAATCCCTAAAAAAGAATCGCCGAAATGTATGTACGCGCATAATTTCAGAACGACTGCACCAATTGGATAAAATAGGAAAGTCCACGGGTAAGGTGCTATTATTGCAGCGGAGAGAACCCAGGCGCGCAGCTAGTTATATTTGTACTTTTTTAAATATTACTACTTCATTGAAATCGACTTTTACGTTCAAAATTTGACCTTACTTATGCTTATTGGGTTAAACCAAATCTAGTAAGCCAAAATATGCACTTATTTATAACTGCATATACGAAACTGTACCGCAAGGCTGCCGTTCTAGTGCCGAAGCATTACTTATCAATCAAAACAATTAGGAGGCACATTTTAACAGAATTACCCAGTCTCTCATCTTGGCCACAGCTTAATATAGGATTTTCAAGGACCTTCAAAAAGTCTTGCGCTATCTCCTTGCAACGAATTTCTAACATTTCACACCGTAACCGTACACGTACCCTTGTGTTAAAATAAGTTTAAATTCAACTCAGATAAGTTTTTTTATACCACTCAGGATTTTTTAGGGATTTTCTTTAGAAAAGCCCTATTGCTATCGAGTTGTCGTCGACGTCGTCGTCGTCGACGTCGTCGTCGTTGCCAATTTTCTGTCACGGTTTTGGGTATGAAGGATATGAGCTATCGAGTTGCTGTTTTCGGTAATAGATTCGTGCTGGGGTGAACCATTGCAAGATAAAGAAAAAATCGCAAAAAATCGCAAAAAAAAAAAAAATACGCATAATCGAAAATCCCTTGTATTCGGCTGAGCTCGTCTCAGGAATTCAACTTGTTTATACTACTATGGACTGTGCAACACCAGGGGCGTCATGCAGGGATTGAAAACCAGTACCAATTTCGGTTCTGGTTCTACATATAGGTTCTTATAAAGGTTCCTCTTTTCGGTACGGTTCCGGTTCCGGTATCGGTTCCGGTTTGGGTTCCGATGTACCGGTTCTAAATACCGGTTTATAGAACCTTTAAATCGGATGATGTTATACCGGTTCCTTGTCATCCGTTTTAAAGGTTCCTTACGGAAGAGGGGATGTGTGTTCGGAGCAGGGAATTAATAATCGAAATTTATTGATGTTCGTTCCTCGGCCGAGCCAAAGCAAGTTGTTTTGTCATTTTGCCGCCATTCATATTTCCGCGTCTGCCTTTTTTGTTAACATAATCACAAGTGTGTTGGAACTTTACAACTACATAGATTGTCGCCAAGATGGATAATAAAAGTAACTAAGGTAAAGGCACCCAATACCGACCCCTTAAAATTCCGACCCATTCATCAAATCGTCATTTTAGGCTGTTGTATGTACGACAAATGTTTTTTTAGAGAAAATAAAGATGTATTTGTAATGCACACATTCATTACTTGCTTGTGTGCGTAAACCAGCGACTTCAAATTTTAATTTAATTTTTATTTTCAAAATTAATAGTTTCTCGTCGGACTCCCAAGATTCCGCACATTTCATATAGCTTTAATTTGCCTAAAATTCAATATTAAAAAGTGGCGGTGATAAGAGCCATATTCACAATTTTATTCCTAATGCAACCCATGGCACTGTTGGGTTTTTACAAAGTATGTTAATTTCCATTTTTTTTGTTATAAGGCGTCTATTAATAAAGAAATGTTTTGATTTCCCTAGGATGTATAGTTGTCAATTGATGTATTTTACGGTTAAAATATGTTTAATATTAAATATTCATGGTTACTGCAATCATATAACCATATAAATGTACATAAAAGTAATAAAATTACGTAGTAAATATACATTTTAATGGGTCGGTAACAGGTTTTACGATTTTTCGTAGAAAAATCCTAAAACCGACCCAGATGTAATATCGCAGTTTTTAACGTACCTAGATAGGGATAATATAAGAGCTCGTGACACCAATCCTAGTTCAATCAGATTATCGGATGAAATGTGTGTCATTAGACGCGTATTTAATTGGAGAACACGAAATGGCTATTCTGCCAGGCTAAAAACCTGGTGGGGATACCAAAAATCAATTTGAATTATTAATTAAAAAATCAAATAACCCGACTGCCCTAAAAAGACCGAAACAAGTTTGATAGTAGGCGGGACCCATTCATTTTCTTTCGGTTTATGATTTGCATCTGAGTCCCGCCTGCTATCAAACTTGTTTCGGTCTTTTTAGGGCAGTCGGGTTATTTGATTTTTTAATTAATAATTTTATTGTATACTTTTTAGTTATGATATATATATTTTTGAAATCCCCTTTTACAGTTCTGCATTTCGATACCCTATTCGATAAGTTTGAGTGAAAAATTGTTTTGAATAACATACATTTTAGCACCAAAAATCCACCATTTCATTTTTTTATTATTTTAATATACCCAGTGTCACTCTCACAGTTAATACTAATCTAACGACACCTCTGAAGCTAAAATCCATCGAGCCGTTCAGGCTGCAGAGCGTGCCAAACAATTATACATACATACATACATACTCTCGAAAAACATAACCCTCCTTCTGGCGCAGTCGGGTAAAAATCGATGTCTTATTATGAGAAGATTACCATGCTCATTTATGAAAGATCTTCAAATCTTGTGTATGAACTGCCACTGCTGCCATTTCTAAATACTGGCGAAAGTGATGGCAGCAGTAACTTGTTATATAATGTTGCATCAATGTGCTATCTATCCTTGAGAACGATAGTGCGTTGGCACCTTTTTGCGACTTATAATTATTGCTGCCATCACTTTCGCCAGTGTTTAGAAATACACTAAATTTTAATGATCTTGCACATCCTGGTATTTTTCTGGTAATCTCATCATATAAAACACCTCTGTAATACACCTCTGCCTACCCCTTCGGGAATACAGGCGTGAAGTTATGTTATGTTATGTTATAAAACATCGAATTTTTTAGCTTGTTAAAATTGATTTTCCGTATCACCACCAGGTTTTTAGCCTGGCAGCATAGCCATTTCGTGTTCTCCCACTAAAGACGCGACTAATAATAAATATATATCATCTAGTAATGTGATCGAACTAGAATTTTAGGGATTTCCGCACGTTAAAAAAAAAAACATGGTACAGTCGGCAAAGGAGACAAGTAGACACCTTTCCATACAAATTGATATGAAAAGGTGTACTTATCTCTTTTGTCGACTGTAGGCACATACATATTCAGTTTATACATACTTTAACTTTTTAAGTTGTTTGTGTTTTTTTCTAATAATACCTAATGATAATGTAATTATACATAAAGAAGCATTTTATTTAACTTGAATTGTTTCATTTATTTAGCAGTCGGTAATAGGTGCCACAAAATCGGTATTAGAGTTTTACACATGCATGGGGTCGGTGATAGGGGCTGAGCCCATTTCATAAATAACTATTTTTATTTTATCTTTCTTTTATGCTTGCTATTTATATTTCTATAATCGAGTAAAAAGATCATTCATTTCAGCACCTGAAAAATAATTTAAAAAAAATCTAGTTATTGAACATGTGCTTATTTTTTGTATGTCAAGATGAGCATGGCTTAAACTTAACTTAATAGGTGCCTTTACCTTACGCGTATATGCGTTTACGTAAAGTTTTACTTCATTTGTGTGGTCTAAAGTTAACTATTTTTATTTTTGTAATAAATACAGTTCAAAATGACTTGTGCAACTAAACAGTGTTTGAATAATACAATGTTTGTGATTGCGTTCATTCGGCGACATTCGGCAACGCGATTTCGCTCGCACGACAGCGCCGGCTCCATCTCTGTCCTTGTCTACTAGTATTTATTATTGAACTAGCTGTGCCTGCGACTTCGTTCGCGTGGACTTAGATCTGGGTTTTATTTATTTCGCACGGAGCCCTAATTCTTTAAAAAAATTAAAGTAGCCTAAGTTACTGCTTATTAGATCAGCTACCTGCCAATAAAAGTCCCGTCAAAATCGGTCCAGTCACTTCAGAGATTAGCCGGAACAAACAGACATACAAAAATTGTAAAAAATGTTATATTGGTGTATGTACCGTATATTCATCATATACATATGTAGTAAAAAACTTATATTTCAATATTACAAACAGACACTCCAATTTTATTTATATGTATAGATTACGTGATTTTAAAACAATAATTTTATCAATACGTATACGTGCGACTGGCGCGCGCGTTGGTAACAGAAGATCCACCAAACACCAATACAAATGTGATTTCTTACAAACTCTCCTCTCCTCACACTCCGCCGCGCGCTGCATCGCGCCTGTCACCCGACCGCACCTCAAAAAACAAGTTTAGACTCGCTTTGCCAAAGAACCGGTAAAATAAAGGTTCTTAAAGGTTCCAATTTAGGTTCTGGTTTCTGTTCCGGTATAGGTACCGGAACCCCAAAATACCGGTATTTTACCGGTATTTTGGAACCGTTTTCAATCCCTGGCGTCATGGTATTCTGATACTAACCAAATAGCTGTGTAACCAATTAATACTAAATAGGGCACTTGACAAACTCTGGTGCGAGGGAAATGCCTTATGGGCCGCCACCTTAAACCCCGACGTCAGAAGACCCGAGACGGCGTGTGATTTTAGTCGGTTCAAGACTTACATAACCACCCCCGCTGGCCGGCTTATGAGGAGCGATTTCAGCACAGGAAAAAAAAGGGGACGTGACAAACTCTGGCATGAGTGCGATGAAAGACAATATACCTATGTCTTCTCCTGTAGGTCAAAAGAAGAAACCAAATTTAAACTCATATTTACAACGATTGCGATTGATCAAAATGTTATGTGAATACTAAAATAACAAATCTGCTCAGTATCATTTGAAGGTAAACCCTATGAAATAATAGGCAACACCGAAAATTTGTAATGCGGTTGTAACAGAATCATAGCACCTGAATACCCATTGTAATATGGGTAATAAAATTAGTTAACAAGCTTTAAAATAATAGTGTAATCGCGGTAGTTGTTATTTATTGCCAATTGTTTACTAACCGGAATTCACCTACATATTTGGCCGTTTAGTTGAATGTGGGAATTGTAATACTACTACAACACACGTAAGTATGCTACAATAAATGACGTGTAGTTCGAATGACAAAGTTTTACATAAAAGTGTTACTTATCTAATAGTTTAACATGGCATTTTATGTTCTACCGTATCGTGGGTGTGTAATACACCTCTGCCTACCTCTTCGGGGATACAGGCGTGAAGTTATTTTTATTTTCCACCTGTGATTTCACCCGCCCACGTTTATTCATTTTCTTCTTCTTATTGCTCTGCTTTTAAGGGTCGTAGCGTGATATTATATGGCCTATAACTATTTCGTTCCTATACCTTTCCCAAGAAATGGGCTATTCAATACAAACATAATATTTTAAAATCGCATATACTTATGTATAGTTACAGCGCGCGATTAGCGCGTTCAAATAAACCAAACAAAATATTATTTGAATGTAGATTGTGTGTGAGTGAAATAACTAAAGTCAATGGGGGAGGCCTATGTTCAGCAGTGGACTTCCTACGGCTGATGATGATGATGATGTGTGTGAGTTGTTTAGAAGTTAGAAGTCACTTTTTAACGTTCCAAACACACATTATTAGGAGCGTTTTCGCTTGCTTCTACTCGATGCTCCTATCGGTAGGAGCAGGAGGACCAATATGTCCTTATGCTCCTACCGGTAGGACCACAAGGATAAGCATATCCTCGTGCTCCTACTAACAAAGATTGTCTTATCAATGCCGACTGACAATTATTAGACGACACACACCTTCGAATTACCACTACTTTGACAGACGATTATTCGACAGACAATACTTAGACAAGACACATCTTCGAATGGCCACTAGTTTGACAGATTTTTTTAACACTATGTAGCTACTAGCTTGCTATCGAAATCCAACTTTCCGGACTAGTGGTTCCGGTGCTTCGCTTCCAGTGGGAGAACTTAGTAGGAGCAAGCGGAAACGTCTATTATTAGCTACTACTATCAATATAACATTTATAATGAAAAGAGATGGTTGGTGCTTAAAAAGGGACTAAATTAGGGTACCCCAACGCTACCTTGTACACATTGAGTACCTAGACATGCAATACATGAGTACAAAAAAATTAAGACCCTTTTTAACATCATGATAAGTGGTTCAGAATATTGGGATAACGCAATTATTTGGCTCATTTTAATATAAGATTATTGATTTTCACAGCATGCATGAAAAGACCGGTACAAACTACCCGCTCATTTAAATCGACGTGACGTATCAGTACTTATGTTGCATTTCACACCGTTCGCAAGCGTCCATAGGTCATGGTTACCACTTGACATCAGGCGCCTACAAATTATCTTATTAACAAAAATTAAGCAACAAAATTAGAATTTTGAGCTTATTTTACTTTTTATTCATTAACATTTCTTGTGACTAATGATATTGATCATATTCTTATGAAATTTTGTCAGTGCAAGTGCCCGATATGACAAACAGAACTGCCAACAAGCACATAATGAATCATCTTCCGGATTTTTCAAATACTAGCGACAGCGGGGGGTGATCGAGATTCGACCTTTTTTGAGATTGTCAGAAAGTTAAACTTTTTAATTTTGTTATAGCTGTATACATTAAACAAATATGTCATAATACGTTTGACATTGGCGGTATAAACTTACGTAAGTAAGATGGGCGTGTGTGTTCCAAATGCATGGTAGTGTGTAATGTTTTATTTACTGATTTTTTGTATTTTTTATGCATAATTTAAAAAAAAATAGCATTTTGCATTTTTCCTCCATATAAGCTATAACTATGCTAAATCTCACACTCTTCAGTTCGCGCAATTTTCGTAAAAAGGGATGAAAAGTTTTTCCTTCACGTATCAAAACATACATAGATAAATAAATTAAAGGGCACTTGTGTGGGCATGGTTGGCTATTACGGAAGCGATTGCCGTATGACTTCACATCCCCTAGAGGAAAACCTGCGCAAGACCCTCGTCCGCTAATCGGTAGGTGTACCAGCTAGCAGGCGGGGTTGGCTTAGATTGAATTTGTTTAAATAACCGATTTTATTATTTTCTACTAGCAAATCAGTATAATTTATTGAAGCGTTTTAATAGCAAGTCCTTACGACAATTCGCAATAAAGTTACAATATTTATCAGTGGCTGGCAGCGAATGACCTGGCTGGCAAGCTTGGCAGATTTATATATGAATTTGTTCCAAACATAATATCGGGAACATGAATAAACATTTTAATTTGAAACATAGCATTGATTACCATTCCATTTGGTTACACTATTGAACACCTTTAAAATCCACAGAAGTTTATGAAATATTGTTTATACTTCGATGGAGTTTGTTTTTAATAACCAATTTTCCAACAAAACATCTTAATTAATAAAACGTTTTAATGGTTTGGACGTTCAGAAGTTTGCAATAACAATATTCATCAGTAGCTGGCAGCGATTAATTTTCACTGACAGATTTATACACTTAACCATATTTTAATCGTAATTCTTTTAGGTAGATTTCGATGAAATTGACTACTGTCGAATTTTAAAAAAAATTCTTCATAGGAGGTCTAGTTATGACCCCCTGAGTCCGAAATGACCACTGGTCAAAAAGTTTATATATATATATATATATGTATGTATGGTTCCACTTCCCAAAATTTGCGGCACTCTCACGGTCACATTTTTGCCCCGATCGCTTTCAAACTGCGGTCAAAAATTGCTTGGGTGTATACTTAGTTTAAATTCGTGAACGGGTGGAATGCGGCCTAAGGGGACGGTAGGGCCTCACTTTTTGTAAAATAAGTTTTTCCTCAAAATTTCACGTTCCATGAAAGATATTCGAACCGTTCTAATTTTATCCCATAGTATACATGAATACCAACAACTTTTAATTATAAACCTATAAGATTAAAACTTTAACTAAAAGTGGCGGGGGCAAAAACCAAAATTTTCCGGGAAAAAATCATAACTTCTAACCGGTGAACATTCTTGCTGTCGGAAACATTTTTAATCGATAGGCCATTTTTAAGTCTAAAATAAATGTTTGAAAAGTGTTTCGCTAAAAGTTACCGTTTTCGAAAAAAAAAATTAAACTGTTTAAAGTCCGTAGTTCTCTATATAAAATAATATTAATTGCTTCACGAAATGTACCTGTGCGTTCCCCCTGCGGGAACGGTTTTTTTTACGTTTACTTAGTCTTAACGTGGGCTACATATTACTAGTACTATCGTAGGTACTGCTACTATTGGTATCGGTAAATGTTAGCAGTTTTTTTTTACTTTCCATTCTGAATTAACACATAAGTGATACAGCGTGCAAGTGTCAAACATACACACTCTCACTCAAATATATCTTGAATCAAGATTAGATTAGTAATCTAGACAGAATCTGTGATGTCGTTTCTAAATTCCGCAATGATTTGTGAAATGGCACGTTGAATGAAGGCTGGCTACATACGCCGAAAACCCACGGTCACTCACACGCAGGCGTACAGGAACGTTAGTACTATACTAAAATTTACAAATTAGATGTCCAGTTCCATTCAGATGAGAAAAATAACTTGGGCTATGTTCGGGAAGCTGGCGTTAACAGTCACTATAGTCCATTTACGAACGGCATGGGCCTCACGAGCTCTTCGAACATATCCGAAATGAGGCTCTTCATCGAGTTTTTGAAGTCGGTCGGTTATAGTTCTTTTGGCGCGTTAGGGAAAAATGATGAGAATATTTTTTTACAATGCGCGCGCACACCCTCACGTAGAAAAACTGACACCCTCTAACCTAACCCACTTCCAGATGACCTAGAAACTTGATATTTGGCATCAAGGTAGACTATGAGGCATATACAAAGGAGGGGTGTGTGTTGGGTAACCTCCTCGAGTGTCGCACCGATTCCGATCCCGCTGCATTCCGGGGGGAACGGAATCGGAGCGGCCGGTACACCCTGGGCGGCGGTCAATGGCTTCCCCTTCACCCCTTCATAGGGTTGGCATTGATCGTCGGCCAATACCCAACGTGGCGGGAACACATCGCTCTCCGTACTCCTCTGCTTTCAGAGGAGACAGGATGAGCGATGCTGTTAGTGGTGAGATGGCCCAGGGTCAGCCGGGGTGCGAGGGGGGTGCTTTATGGGTAACCTTACACCCCGGCGTCTGAAGACCCGAGACGGCGTGCGGTTTTAGTCGGTGCAAGCCCGACATAACCGCCCCCGCTGGCGGGCGGGGGGGTATCCGAAGGGATTTCCGCACGATAAAAAAAAAAAAAAAAGGCATATACAAAGGAAAAAATCTGTAAACTGAAAATAATTGTTAACCAATTAATTATATTCATTCATTAATAAAATATACGTACACATAAACACATAATGACAGAAACTGACATCGATGACATTCTGCCATTGTTTTTTTTTTAATGAAAAGTACTATCAAAAGAGTCGAACCTATCCACAAAGGAGTATCATGTCATATATTTAATCCAAAATTTCATAAATGTCGCTTTCAAGAAGTATAACTTCTTACGTATATACACACACTTTTTTAAATTGTAGTATCGCACTACACAACGAGGCGATAGAAATGAGCTGAGATAGAAGTGTCAACGTTTGCGTTGCTCTTTGTGTAAAGACGGCCTTCTGCTGTTATTTCTTTTGTAACACAGACGTCCGTAATCATCTACAGTATGTCAGTAAGGCTAGTTATTGCGGAGAAAGTCGGAATTTCCCGGTTTAGTCGCACCTGTTGTAGCTTTAGGGATGCCAATACGAGCTAAATATTTTTATATTACATGACCCATCTGATGATTAGTGGACTATGAACTGCTTCGGGTCTCCTTCAGAGGGGAGGGGAAGGAAAAAGAAGAAAAGGAATAAAGAAAGGAATGGTGGGAAAGTCCTTCAAAACTTACTAACAGTACAAAATGGTGGTCTACAAAATCGAAATACCTTTAGTAATACCGGTGCTTTCATGGGGATTGAATAATACCTTTGACACTACCGGTGGTGTCATGGGGATTGAAAAATACCCTTGAAAACGCTGGTGGTGTCATTCGGTGGTGTCACGGGTCCGTAGCGTTGTTACTGACGTTCTTCTCCACGACTTATTTGTCTACTTACTAAACTCTATTTACAATACAAAGTTATTACGTTGAAATGTAACAGACAGTTTGTTGCATTTCAACGTAATAACTTGCTTCCTAGCGTAGAGGTACACTATTAGACTAGCTTTGAATAATCGTTTTTCATATAAATCGCCATAACTCAACTGGTCGTGGGAAGGGGGGATATGGGGGCCCCACCAAGATCTTTGGACCCAAGCTAGTCTCATCTGTTAGCCAGTACACCTGCCGATTAACGAATGAGGCTCTGATGCAGACTCTCATTTTGGTGTTGGGAGGTCAGACAGTAGTTTCTCCCATAAAAGCCAAGATAAGCCAAGTCGAAATGAGGAGAAAGAGTAAGTGGGCCCGGGTTGCGAGGTGAGAGCTTCGATGCAACTGGGAATAAAGGTAAGATGATGATGATCGCCATAGGACTTTTTAATATAAAATCATTGGTAGGTCTGTACCAACCCTGTGAATCTCAATTCAAACTGACACAGTAATGGTTGCCGTGCTTCTGCAATCAACTAATAAGAAATGCGGTGTGATGTGAGGTAATTTTGTAGCGTCGGAATTCTTTAATTTTCACTCCGTCCCTGTCTCACTTACGCAATGTGATATTCTCAATTTAAAATTTAAATTTAATAGCCGATTTTTACGTGTTTATTTTTCGACACGAGACTATTCTCAAGGAGATAATTATTATTAAAAAGAGTTTTTACACCTCGTTAAAACTTTTTGCGATGCCTATTTATGTTGTGATAAAGGGTGATGATTAAATTATATAAATTTATTGTATAAAGTTTTAACGATTTCATACAAACTCTTGCTAAGTAAACAAAAACAGCTTATTTTTATATGTATAGATTCTACAATTTGCTGCATTTTGGAGCCCAGGGTCCGCTTTCTAGCCCAATTCAATCAGTGACGCCACCCCCCCCCCCTCCCTTTCCCTTTCCTCGAGCCTCGTCCGTTCAAAAACAGCAGGTGTGTACCAGTTTGCTATACTTACATCCTATTTCTAAAGTTCTTAAATGTTTTATTGATCTTTATTTATTCTAGTTACAATAATGGGCCGGATTGAATTTGTCCAAGAACAGATGACTAATCAGTTTAAATAAGGTGAGCAAAAATACATTACTTCAGTTCGTTCTAAAAATACATCTTAAGACTACTTATAGAATAAATCCGTCTAAGCATTACATCGATGTTTAAAGCTTAGTAGAGAATATACGTAAGTATTTGCTACCTAAAAACCAGTAATATGTGGGTTGAAGACTATTACTTAAGGTCATCATAATATATCACTCAGTTAATGAGTGATGCTTTAATATGTAAACAAATCGAAATACAAGCCATTCACAGTTTTGTTATAGTGTAAGTGCAATGACAATAACAATAATAATAAGATTTTAGATTGACATGGTCATTTACATTAAAATTAACATTATAAACGGGATATTTACAATGTTTATTATCTTTTTCGAGTATCCGATATTTCCGCACTGTTACAAGTGCCATGATCACGGATGTACTAAAGTTCTGCAAGCTAGTTGTTACTAGGCAAACCGTATCGGTCTACCCTCTTCCTCACTCGTTTCTGACACGCGTCACCACTACCACTCTCCGTCGTTCGTCCGCGTTCTCACTACGCACTCGATCACGTTCACGACACACAACACACACAGTATCGGCTCGCGCGGTTTTTGGAATTGCAGTTTGTTTGGGCCTTGTGAACATACGGATCACTGCATGCCAGACACTCGACAGTTGAAAATATTCCGTTTATAATGTTAATTTTAATAATAATGTGTGACATCCACCTCGCCTTGATTGGTTTAACTTGGCTGTTGTGAGAGTGAATGCCGTCTGACATGCCAATACAAAGAGGGAAGCCGGCGCCAGAGCCTCGTCTGGCAATTAGCGGATGCCAGGAGCGTAGCAAGTGGAAAGATGTTGTCTCTGCCTACCCCAATGGGAAAGATGCGTGACTATATGTATGTATGTATCTGCAGGTGAGATTGGCTTGGCCCGAAGATCTTAATGGGGTCTAATTGATCTTAATACACCCATAGGTACACCTCCATTACTGTATATTTCTGGCCGTCCACTATTATAAAGCGCCCCGTAGCAGAAAGTCTCCGTAACATAGAACTACCTCTATTTAAGTATCTTCTCCAACGTAATATTCAAATACAGTATAATATAAACTCACTAAATCGTATAAACTTTACACGGAGCCGCAGTGTTAAGGGCAGTGGTCAACTCAAAGTTTCCACTACATTATGCAGTGGACCGCGTTACTCGCGCTCGATTGGCGCCGCGCTAATAATGTGGAAACTGACAAGTTGCCTGAAAATTCATGAGCTCTTAACGCGATTTTTGGTTATACCGACCCTTTTCAAAAATATCCTAAGGATGATCTTATGTTTGTTGTTTAGTAAATTAATTTATATACAGTCGCCAATTAACCACATAACCTTCCTTTATTGGCTTCACCGCAGTCAGGTAAACAGCACGTCAATTATTATTAATATCATGCGATTATCATCATTAATAATAACTAGGTCAGCAATACATTCTGCTGTTGCAAAAATTGAACGAAGCTCTCAGACTAATAACCATCATCAGTGTAATTTGTTTGAATATTCAAATAAAATTGTTTGAATAGCTTATTAATAGTTAGTTTTTTAACCACTCAGTTATTTTGTGATAAGGGGCCATTCATAAAATTCTATTTTGCACGTGCCCTATTTGTGTACTCCGTTACAGATGGTACTTTTAGTGATTTCCTCCGGCCCCGGCGTTTGCAGACCCGTGACGGCGTGCGGTTTTAGTCGGTTCAAGCCCGACATAACCGCCCCCGCTGCCCGGGGGGGGGGTATCCGAAGGGATATCCGCACGAAAAAAAAAAAGGTACACATAAACTTTTAATTACATAGCCTATGTCCTTCCCATCAGTAACATCTTTGCTTGTTTGAAATTTCATTAGAATCGGTTTAGCCGTTTGGGAGGAGAAGATGGTCTAACGAAATACATGAGTCGTCTAAAAGAGAGCAAAGCTCTGACGAGCTTCGCTCAATAAATAAAAAATGTTCTAGAACCCGCCACCTCTGACTTAGCAGTCGAAAGCACTACCGCTATGCCACAAAGTTCGTCAAAATTCTGTCCTTATTGCAAATATTCGGCCATATTCTGTAACCTTGATAACTTCAGTATTGGGAATTTGTATCCGCAATTCTAAATTGATAATTTGCCATATAATTCTGAGTTTTCCGTGTAAACGTTGTATTTATTAAAAATGTGCAGAGTAGTTAATTAATTTGCATCTGCAATTTATTCATAATTAACAATTAGCTTCGCGCGGTGCAACAAACTCGTCGTAGCTTAGTCTGTGATGCCAGGGCGTTAATACACTTTTCCATACGCCTTATGGGATATACCAGGGTGAGCATATTTCTGGCTTAAATTTCTCAGTAGCAGTCAACCTGCAAAATGTGTAAGGTAGTTAATGGTACACTTAGCCTTCCCGGGAATCAAACTCAAGACATCATAATTACACGCAAATTTAAGCTTGTATGCAATGTGGCGAGAGAGCGATCTTATTTAGTGTTCATAATTCGAATCATTTTTTTGTAACTTTTCTTCGAGAACCCATGTTAAAATCTTTTCACTGTTTCTTTTATTGATGTAATCAATGTGTGCTAACGTAGTTTAAATTGATAACCGTTGCGCCACTTACACTTACATGTTACCATCATAAATATAATATAATTATTTAATAACCTTTTTTCATACAAATGTCAATTATTCATAAGGTATTTAATAATACTTTACAACCTCATAACTAAAGGTATAAACTAAATTGATAGATAGTTTTCAATAAAACGAATACTGTAATAATCTGTTATCCTACAAAGCAAGCAATAAACACACAATATTTATCATAGTTACCTAGTTTTATCGATGTAGAATTGCAAATTGAGAAAAATAGGTTACAAAATGTTTTTATCAGATTTAACTCGAAATCGGTATTAAAACTCGTAAGTGCAATCGTTTTTTTTATAACATTAAATTTTGATATTCTGTGAGTGTCAATATGTCATATTTTTTTACTTTGACAGGTTGTCTGTATTGTAGTGCCATTAATTAAAATAAGAAGGTTTTTTTTTTTTTTTTAACTTGGGGAGGACACCGTGCGGTTTTAGTCGAGACACGACATAACCACCCCCGCTGGCCAGCGGGGGGGTATCCGAAGGGATAAGAAGAAGGTTGTCTGTATTTTTTATTATATCATTTATTTATATTTTTGTATCTTTTTTCTTTGAAAAGTGTATGTCGCTTGCATTCCTATACCTTTCAACCATCGATATGATATTTCGTGTTATATTCGTCTTGTAATTATAACACAGTCTCTTCGTCACAGTCATTTTTACAGTCGTGAAAGTGATAGTGTAATAATTGCAATACGAAATATTACAAACAAATATTTAAATAACTAATAAAAACAAAATGTATCATATCCATATCATTTTCAGATATAATTAACACTTTAATATTACGAAATAGAGCTACAATTGATTGCAGTCAGGCGAAAGCTTATTACAATTACCTACCAGCTGTTCAGCACTTCCTATATCTTTATAATTATCTTGAACAATTATAACAGGCCATAAGAATATTATGTTCGTTAGGGGTCTGTCTATAGACCCCGTAATGGGCCATCAAGGGAGAATATGCCCATAATCATAATGGACCCGGGAACTTTCCCTTGGGGATAGCAATCATAGTACGATGTTAAAATGAGTGTAAGAAGCTCTCCATCAACGCAATTACTGTGAAGAACAACTTGCAATTTGTACACTGGGCCTACCATGACGTGCTATAAGTAAGCGTTAGTTTTTTGGGTGAGAAAGGGGGATGGAGCTATACACCCTTTTTAAAGCTCCATTCCTCTTTTTCGCCGAGGAAACTAACGCATATAGCACGTCATGGGAGGCTGACAGCAATGGCATTTCATACAGCTACGCCCTGGCAACATTATTGGCGGTAAAGGGACTTTGGGATGACCCCTACTTAATACGTCATATAATTAAATTAATTAAAACATTAAAATTTTACAAGATACTAGCTGACCCGGCAAACCTTTTTCTACCATATAAATTATCAAAGAAATCAAATGATCAAAAAATTATCAAAAAGTTTCAATAAATTATAAGTATCAAAAAATTATCAAAAAAATCGTCATAGTGACGCGACACTTCAAGTTAATATCTTCACTTCAATGAACGACGTTAAAATGTACCAAATCGTACCAAAATACAAAAATTGGAGAGTGCAGGGGCTAGGGGTAGGAGGTTGTAATGTACTTTACAACCTATTCTCAGTTATATGCAAAAAAGTTAATTGAACTCGGTCGAGCCGTTTTGGAGGAATGCGACCACAAACACCGTGACACGAGATTTTTTATATTAGGTTTTTTTTTATAAGTAAGCCTAACTCGAATTTTACATGAACAGAGCTGCCTTCAGGTCAAAATCCTTGGATTTATCCTAGTTTGCGGAATCGCCAGGGGTGTCCGGTAGGGGTTATAAAAAACTTTCTGTGCCCGGGTTACAAGGAGTTTTCATAATATATTTTGTTTAATGTTGTTCACAAGCATAGCAGTTATATCTTTATGTATCCTATATTCAGGTTTTATTCAACGAGAAAGCAATTTTTCTCACACTACGTGTCTGAAAAATACAGAATACCTATATTTTAATCTATGGATTATTATATATCATTTAAAGGGTATGGAACCCTGAAAAATAAAGTTTATATTCTGTACATCCTTACCTTTAGAAAAGCGGTGTCATAAGCAAATGCAAACAATAAAATACATATTATATTTGCGGTGCAGTTAAAGCCGTTTTTTATGAGTAACGAACGGCCCCTTTTTAATACTACTGCCTTTTCACTGGGTGTATAAACACAATAAGGCATAGGGTAATGTAATATTTTATTGGGCACTGGGTAAAGAGCCGGGAAAAAAACATTCAAGTTCACTAAATAAATAATGAAATGAAATCACTAACATATACACCCAGGGATTGTCCGTCTGGCGTCTACAAAACGTGTTTTATAAGGATTGTGCCAATTGTGTTGTTAAATAACAAAAAATGTACAACTATTTTTTTTTAATTGTTTATATTCGTACCTACATGTGCTACGTTACTACGTGCTATGTGTTACGTTCTAATATTTGCAATAGTTCCCGAGAATGGCCCCATCCGCTATAATCAAGTCTGGCCCCCAAATTGAAGGGAATAGCCATCACTCTGGCGAGGCTGCTGCCCAAGATGTGAGTCACCATGACTCCTGCAGGATACTTTACGGGGGGCTCGGGCTGTTCATGGCCCTATATGGGTACCCAATTTGGGCGGAGGCCCTGAAGGCTAGAAGTGTGCGGATGCTGCACACTCCGCTGCGGGTGCTCCAACAGGGTCATTTGAGGGTATCGTACGATCTCCTTTGAGGCTGCGAGTCATCTTGCCGGAATTCCACCATGGGCACTGGTGGCGGGAGCCCTTTCGCAACTATATAGGTGGCGAAAGGACACGCAGGAGCAGCGACGGGACGCTGTCTGGGGTGACAGGTGGAGCCGCCTGTCACCCTAGTACAAGCAGGCCGGGGCGGCAGCCGGGGCCAAGACGGTGACACCGTGGTTCCTAAATCCGAGGGAACCATCTTGAAACCGGTGATAATCCTGGGTCAGCCGTGGTGCTAAGGAAATGCAATATAGGCTACCTTACACCCCGGTCTGAAGACCCGCGACGGCGTGCAGGTTTAGTCGGTTCGAGTCCGACATAACCTCCGCTGCTGGCCGGCGGGTAACCGAGGGGATATCCGCACGGAAAAAAGGCCGTTAGGGTGATTTTTCGTTATATTCAGCAGCTATGGCTTCATACGATTTTAAAACCGCATTAATACCAATTTTTATTTGAATTATGTTTTAAAATAATAAATTATAAACAAAATGTAGAAGAGTTATGACCCCAAGGCAAAAATTCATAAAAATGCGGTAGTTAAATAAATCTAGTACGATTCATTTTAAAATGATAATCTAATTACTTATACTACTGCGTTCATCTGTGTGTTTATTAATTTAATAAATGAAAGAACAGACAAATTAGCACACATTCATAATTGTTTTGGTTTCCAAGCTGTCTGAGAAAAAATATGCACGACTTGTTTTCCTGCATGCCACCTACTTCCCTTTTGTAAAAATATGTAAAAAAGTCGTAAAACGTCTCAACACGAACTTTCAGTTACATCACTGGCAACTTAAACATGTAAACAACAATGCAGACTGCAACCTACATTATACATTCTCACACGAATCTACCCATTATATGCAAATCATTCGATTTGAGCGCTGTAATAATTCCTTAGCAACAAAATTGGCTACGAAACACTCTCAAAATAAGCCTATATTATTAAACTTCGATACAACACAGGAACAAGGCTTATGCCGCGTGTAAATTATGAACATAATGTTCTAAGTAGTGACAGGTAACTGTAACTAACTTGCAAACTTTCCCTTCCACTACTGTTACAGCCTTCAATAGTTGCTTTAACTATTGTTTGCGGATATTGCTTGCTACCGCATATCAGAATTGGATACTTTCATATAGGTAGTTAAAAAAACTGAGCTTATTAAATAAAGAATGCTTGCAATACAAAGTTGCTATGTGAATAAGGTGCCGCGCAGATGATGGCACGATGTAGATAAAACGCGCTGGCGGCGCCCATTTATTGGTAACACTTTTTCTGTGCAGAAATAAAAGTGCACGCCGGCAGGCAGCAGCGCCACGGATATTTTGTCGCCCTGCGGCGTCGTCTGCGCAGAGCCTAAGTATCATCTATACAGCGGAAGTCCAAAGTAACCGGACAAGTAGGTATAAATCTATATGTAGCTACTCCTACGACGGCGTCGGCAACGTACAAGTCGAGTAAAAGAGAAAGTACACGCTCAATTGATCAATTCGCGCCACAAGGCATTACGTCACCCAATGATGCGTACACGCTAAGGTACGCACATTCGTCTTACGTAGTGTTACGAACTAATTAATCATGTCATAGAATCGGCCGTGAAGGTAAACGATTAACCGTGAGAGTTTTTATGTCGATTGTGAGTTTTGTTCTAGAATTTCATGGTATTGACCTAGAAAATATAATAATCTATATATAATATAGTTCCGTTTTGCAGCCTAAATTGTTATTGGCGACGACTGAATTGCATTTTATAATTAAAGTAAACTTATTCACAAGAATGCTTTTATTTACTACTTTTGTACCAATAATATTTTAGTAATAACAAGAGGTAGCTACGGCCCAGGCGGTAAAAAAAGTTATTCAAAACCAGGATAACGCGCCGAGATTCGATACTAAAATGAATAACAAAACATGTATTTTATTGTTACAAAAGTGTTCTAAAAACCATTATTGAACACGTTTTTGTTATTTACTTTATTTTCTAATTTCCAAACGGTTTAATAATAATATTTTTTTGCTTCTTAGTTTCTTCTTCTATTAAAGGGTGTTTTTTAAAACTCTTCATTTAAGAAAATTATTTTGTTCGACAATCTCTATTTATATTCAGATAACTTTAGTAATTTTAGATGCCTTGATGTAACGAAAAATAAGCACAAATGTCATAATGGTGATAGCTTAAAACTTGAGATGAGTAAGTAGGAATATCCTGTTTGCATACCACATCCTGTTGGTTTACCAACTTCACCTTCACTCGAAAAGAACTTGTCAGCCAATCTGGTAACGTTTACGTCATAAAATAACCACATGCACAAATCATAACGACTAACATCCTATGTCTCAACCTCTCAACAAGTACAGTCAACAAAAAAGTTGTTTAAAACTAAAATATTTATGAATTCCGTAGCCAAATGGCAAAATACGGAACCCTTATAGATTCGTCATGTCTGTCTGTCTGTCTGTCCGTCCGTATCTCACAGCGACTTTTTTCCGAAACTATAAGAACTATGCTGTTGACACTTGGTTCTGTGAATCGCATTAACATTTTCACACAAAAATAGAAAAAAAAACAATGCATTTTGGGGTTTCCCCATACTTAGAACTGACTCAAAAAAATAACATCATATATATTTTTTAGGATAAAACTAAAAAATATATATGATGTAAACTTCCACCAAAAATTAGTTTGAACGAGATCTAGTAAGTAGTTACTTTTTTTACGTCATAAATGGTAAACCGCAATTTACCTTTCATTCAATCAATTCAAATATAAAAATTAAAAAAAAAACATTATTATGTTACTTGCTGTTATGGAACCCTTCATGGGCGAGTCCGAGTCGCATTTTTAACATTGGATTTATCAATAATTGATGTAAGTATAAATAGTTTTATAATCTCCAGAGAACTTCATGTTTTTTTTTTTTTTTTTTAATTTATTTATTAAACAACACAATTTATACAGCCATTAGTAATTGGTCCTGCAAAACTGTTTACACAGTTTGTCTGCAAGATCGGGTGAGTCTCTAATTACATTTTAAAACTAATTATCTACGGTTAACACTATTTTACATTTTTGAAAGTAGGTATTTTTTAATCTTGCTTTTAAATATGTTTTTATCTGGTTCCCGTCTTATGTCCTCCGGCAAACTATTTAGTAAGTACGGTATACGTTTTTTTAGCATTCTATCTCCAAAATAATTATGTACTCTTGGTACTTCAAATTTGCCCGAAGACATAGAACGAGTGCCAATATTTAGGTTGACTAGACTATGTTCCTGAGCATCTGTGTTATTTATGGCTAACAAATATTTATGTTTCACACTTACCGGAAGTATTTTACAGATACTAAACAACACAGAATAGTCACCCCTACACATAGCCTTAGTTTTAGAGGTCACTAACAGTTTCAGAAAACGAATCTGCAGTGCCTCCAATCTGTTAATATAAGTTGGGTATGTTAAACCATAACTATCTAGGGCGTAGTCCAAAACAGACTCCACCAGTGCAAAATACAAACATTTTAATGTTGCACTGGGTACTTTAAAACTTAGATGATAGAATTGACTCAGAATTATTCTTAATTTATTACATAAGAAGTCAATGTGGCAAGACCAGGAGAACATCTTCATTCATCTATTCTAACACCAAGGTAAGTTACACATTTTACTCTTTCAATAGGGATACACTGGCAACTAATTAAGTTATTATGCAGACATGTGAAGCTATGTGTATATAAGGGTGTAGGCGAGTCAGCAGGACGTAAGTACGGCGAATGTATGACCAGAAGTTTAGTTTTGTCCGAATTTAATACGATTCCATTATCATGGGACCATTATACTACTGCATCTATGTCACGCTGTACGAGGTGATACGTCTCGTTGAGGTCAGTACCGGCACGCAGAGTACACAGGTCATCCGCAAACATGTAGGCCGAGCAGTATTGTAGTACACCACTTAGGCTGTTTACATGCAGCAGGTAACAAGTAGGTGCGCGCCCTTGCTTCGCCCCGGTGCAATGATAGCACCATACCCGTGGACTTGCCAAAAAATATCTATCTATACATATAATAAAATTGTACCGAGGTGAAAACTGTACAATAAATATTTTAAAAAAAAAAAATTGTTGTTTTCTAGGCACTATACCGATGCCAAAAATGTGACTTAACATTTTTGTCTGTTTGTCTGCTTTTATATTATCGCTGTCCGAGATTCACTGGAAAACCGCGGAACAAATTCGGCTAAACTTTTGCATGAACATTCTTCTAGGGTATGGTAATAAACCACTATATATCATCACGCAATTATAAGTGTGTGTAGGAGCAGCAGGGTAAAATCGACTTAATCTATTATTGATGATTCCTTTATTATTACAAAGCAGATCCTCACGAAATTCTAAAGTTCGATAGAACTCGGACATGGTCTCGGACTCGGAAATCATCACGCTATAGCTAAAAGGTGCTGAGCAGTGCAGTGCGTGTAAAAGATAATTGATTAGAAACTCAACCTTTGATAATAAATATCATCACGCTATTATATTAGGGAACTGCGTAGAATTAATTTCGATGTTACATGTAAACCTCTATTTCTTCAAGATAATTGATTAAAAATATAATGATGAAATAGGTAACCTAATACTTGCTGGGTTCGAAAATGCAGAAGTAAACATACCTTGATCTATTACGAATTTAACGCGAAAGAAGTCGCGGGCAACAGCTAGTCTTTCATACAAACCTTGTCCTGATAATAACGAACATAAAAAAAAGAGTTACTTATTCAATTTGGTGCAGTTGTTCGTAAGTTATGCGTGTACACACATTTCGATGATTCATTCTTATTTGTATAGATAAAAGGTTTAGGAGCTAATGTGATCAATAAATTAGACCTTGTTGAAGTACTTTTGTCGTTGACTGAACGTATAAATAAAATGAAAACTATAGGTTGTAAATGGCGTTATGTGACGCGCGACGTAAGACTAAATTTTATAAATGTTACCGGGTTCTGTATTTTAAATGTGCGTATCCATTTTATTTTCGGTTACATTTTTTCTAAAACGCAACGTACCGAACAAGATCTACCAACAGGTAGTGCTGAAGGTATTACAAGAAAATCTTAAATGTAAGTTTACTCTGGAGATAGAGTTAAAAGAGTGCCTTGATGCTACGACCATCTGTCTCGCTCTAAAAGTTATGTCGCATGCTAACGAAATAAAAAAATGCAATCACACTTGAGGACGAGTGTAGTGTACTTACCACAGCGTTCATGTATTAAAATGTTTGTCTTAGGCATTTCGACATGTACAAGTAGTTTTACAGCATCTCTACAACCCATTAATAATATCTTAGAGACTTAGATCTATATTGCAATATTATATAGACTATAGAGATATAGTCTAAATGATTTTTTGTTTGCTTGTCTCTCAAGTCTGGAAATGAAACTTGCCCATGAAGATACTTAACTTAAAAAATGACATTTTTACACATTATAGCTATTAGCTGGTTTCAGTTTGTTTAAATACTAAAGCTTTCTATAGCTAGAAGTAACTTTAACCAGGAACTTTTAATAAAATAAGTTTCTCCAGACCCCGACTAAAAGTTTAACTTCCTAAAAAGGATTTACTTCATCAGTATGAAACAATTAAGTGTGAATCATATCGAAACGAAATATACTACTGTGCTTGTGGCGGAGGCGGGGAGGCTTTAATTAAAGACAGGCTAGTATGATAATTGCACACAGATGAACATTGGCCTGCATTCTTGTAAATATTTACTAACTTTCCAAATGTCAGTATAGTTTACTGATTCAAGGAAATATTTGTGTCGATATATCTTCTAGTTAAGTTAGGTAATGCAGATTTTACTCAACATACCGTGCACATCTACTTTATGGCCATCATATCAGATTGAAACTACATATTAAGTGTGGGTTTTATAGATTATATGAATATATGATATATTGAAATAAATCTGTTTTTAAAATGGATTCTATCGCGATTTATTTTATGTTTATTTTATTATTCACGTTGAACCCGACGTTTCAGTTGCTTTTCAGCAGCCATGGGCACGGGGAGACTCCCCGTGTCAATGTGTGACATTCGCGTAAACTTCCGACTGTATTATATATGATATATACTTGTAGATTTCTAGCTGTTTTTATACAAATAATGTGATAGATGTATATAGCTTACCTACAAACACAGAGTTCTACTCCAGTTACCTCAACATTACTAATCACGGGTAAAAAAGTTAAAATGCCGAAAAATATATAGCTACTCAAATCAATTAACATAACATAACATAAACTCACGCCTATATCCCCGAAGGGGTAGGCAGAGGTGCTAGCACCCACATTTCGCCAGTTTATGTTTAGGTCCCAATGTAATAGGTGGCGAGCCTATTGCCATTAACCGGGCACTTATAAACCTGCGATAAATACACACATAACTTCGAAAAGCATCGAAAAGTCATTGGTGTGTGCCATGGTAAAACCTGGGATCGAACCCGAGACCTCGTCTCAGCAGTCCATTAAATCAATTAACGACAGCCGCTTTTATTGTATATATATATATATACATCTTGAAGGACATGTTGCGTCCTACATGGCGTTATTTACCGATGATGGTGCGTCCGACTGACTTTGTGCGTCCGGAATACGGACGCAAGATTGACCGACCCCCATTTTTAGCCCAAGAGTCCCTTATGATCATTAGAATGCAAGGGCAAAAAATTGGCATGGACGTAATTCTATCACTACAATGCCTTTTAGCGTATAATATAGTTCCGCCATCGTCCGACTGAAATTTGGAGGGCTCTAGCGTTCAGCGTATAATTTACCACGTATACTTTGAGTTCAGTTCACCGATCTTATCGTGTCCATTGAATATCGTACTTAATTTGTAACGTTTTTATCATGTTTTCGTGACAACAATCTTGCGTCCCTTAAATATCCTTAAACGGGCACTAGGTACGGTGTCCGAGGGGCCTATTCGGGGTTCACGAGGGACGCATGACGCGGGGCGGCGGGCTTCAGCGCGCTCGCGTGCCGAAGTTTGTAAACAAACATACATGTGCTGTGCCGGCCGTGATGTAAGCTTGTCGCCAAAGTGAATTATTTGCAAGTGCGTTAACAGTGGTTATTTATTTGGTCTATTATTTATTATAGTTGGTGATTATAATAATATATTATTAATCACAATGAAAAGAAGTGCAAGGATTCTTAAATTGGTAAGCCGTAGATACTTACTTTTTACTACTTAAATGAAAATTATAACACGATTTATCTTATTAAAACACCTTTATCATATAGTTAGTAAGTACCTACTTATATTTAAACATGTTGTCTGATTATAATATTTATGATGAGCTTAGTTTGCGTTAAATTGTCTCTGAGTGAACGTGTGTAGTCTGCAAAAATGGTTGTTGTGATTGATGTGGATACTTTTTTTAAAAGAAATGATTTTATGCATTTTTATAAAGCTAAACTGCAATGGCCTTGGGATTCATCGCATTTCATTTTGCAAAATTGGTGCATACATTGCGATACGAGTATTAATCTTTATTATAATTCAGTAGTTGAACACTTTGTACTACCCATGAATATCGATGAATTTAAAAGGCTTTATAGCTCTTCTTTCATGTGGTGTAAATTTTGCGAATATGCCATTTATTTTATCATTTTCCAGAAGACGAATGTTTTTGTAATAACCAGTAATAATCAAAAGGTACATGCTTCTATACTACTTAAGTAGGTACCTACTTATTTGATTCTTCTAACGTAATATCATCCTACTAAACGCGAAAGTTTGTATGCACTCATGGCTGTTATCCCAGAAGGGGTAGCCAGAGGCTTTTTTGCGACTTCACACAGATCTCAGGGCGAGTGCGTTAGCCACTGCGCCTCGGAAGTTTAGGTACCTATGGTGTTTGTGAATATGGATGGATGGATGGATGCTTGTTACTCTTTCACGCAAAAACGGCTGAATGGATTTGGATAAAATTTGGTATTGAGTTACATTACATCAGACAAAGTCATTACAGTTAGGTATATAAAATCTTTTTAACCCCTGACGCAAAAAGAGGGGTGTTATAAGTTTGACGTGTTTGTGTGTGTATGCGTGAGTGTGTGTCTTACTTTTTATAGGTTTTCTTGTTTTTGTTTGCTTTTGGGTCGAGGGGTATTTAAAATTTTCATTGTTTTATAATAATACAAATATATCTGTTTTGTTTTCAGAGAGACAGGAAGAAAAAGAAAACCAACCAGAAATCTTACATGAGGTACGTATGTTTTAACTTAGATAAAACACGACTTACGTACGCACATTTTTTTATACATACTTACCTGTCCAACTCCGGACTTACCTGTTCACACCAGCCTGTGCCTCTTGAGCTTATCTGTTTATACATACTTACCGGTCCAACTCCGGACTTACCTGTTCACACCAGCCTGTGCCTCTTGAGCTTATCTGTTTATACATACTTACCTGTCCAACTCCGGACTTACCTGTTCACACCAGCCTGTGCCTCTTGAGCTTATCTGTTTATACATACTTACCTGTCCAACTCCGGACTTGCCTGTTCACGCCAGCCTGTGCCTCTGAGCTTACCTGTTTATACATACTTACCTGTCCAACTCCAGACTTACCTGTTCACACTAGCCTGTGCCTTTGAGCTTACCTGTTTATACATACTTACCTGTCCAACTCCGGACTTGCCTGTTCAAACCAGCCTGTGCCTCTGAGCTTACCTGTTTATACATACTTACCTGTCCAACTCCGGACTTGCCTGTTCACACCAGCCTGTGCCTCTTGAGCTTACCTGTTTATACATACTTACCTGTACAACTCCGAACTTGACTGTTCACACCAGCCTCTGCCTCTGAGCTTACCTGTTTATACATACTTACCTGTCCAACTCCAGACTTACCTGTTCACACCAGCCTGTGCCTCTGAGCTTACCTGTTTATACATACTTACCTGTCCAACTCCGGACTTGCATGTTCAAACCAGCCTGTGCCTCTGAGCTTTATACATACTTACCAATTCGTCTCTGATTTACCTATGTAGATGTACTTACCTATCCAATTCTAAATTTACCTGTTCACATCAGCCTGTGTTGGTTCTAGTTTATCTCAGCTGAATACCTAATAACTACTGCTGTCTATTCATTAACTTTACATTAGTCGCTCTTAGAAAAAGAAAAAAGTACCTATCATGTCTCGTTCAACTTCAATTTCTTATTTTAGTGTTGTTAATCATGTATTTTATTGTATGTATCTCTGTTTACAGGAATTATCGGATTCAAAATCTAGTTCAATATCTGAATTTTCTGCGACATGTTCTAATTACACTCCACCGAGACACGAAGTAAGTTTAACTAAAATACTTCATTAATTCATTAAGCCATGTCAGAAACCTTCTAGGTGGCTTAAAAATATCTGCGAGTGCCACTTCAGGATTGAGATCAGGGATAGGTAATTTTGATGCTCAGCAAGGGATAGTCAACACTTATATCACTAATCAAGTTGTTACCTTCATATTAACGAAGCAACAATAGTAAAGCAACAAAATATAATAAGCTTTTTTTTTGTTGCAGACCCGTTCTGATGATTCTTTTCGCAATGAATTTGGAACTTCGAATAATTTAACGCCATTAGAATGTGTTTCGAACTTCGATTCATCGGTCAAGGAGCCTATTAATCTTAATTACAGCGAAATTAGTCACATAAGCGGTTCTCCATGTAATGTATTTGTAGAAAGGAAACTTCTTCAACCTTATAAAGCAGATGAATTCGTACCAAATCAAGGAATACCTTTCGATGTTAATAATTCCTTGTCTAATGTATCTCTCAAGACACCTAATAACATAAGTTTAAGTGAAGTTAGTTGTAAAAGCAGTTCTCTTTGCAATGTAATTCTAAGTAGGGAATTTCCACAGCCTTACAATGAATCAGAACCAAATGAAGAGATTGTTTACGATATTAATAGTGAATCTCAAATAGAAGATAATTCTAATGATAGTACAACAATTATCCAAAGGCCAAAACAAAAAACTTCAAAGGTTCGAGATAAAGATTATTGCTTTTACTGTGAGTCATTCGTTTTAAATTTTGCTCGTCATTTACTCCGACACCATATTTATGAAACTGAAGTCCAAAAAATTGTGTCAAAACCGAAAAAAAGTCTTGATAGAAAACAATTAATAGCAGCTCTACGTAAAAAAGGGAACTACCTTGTAAATTCAAAAGAGGTCACTAAACCGATGCGAAAATTCAAATTTACTGATTATTTGCCGTGTACAGAGTGTCTGGGATTCTATTCTAAAAAGCTATTGTGGAAACACAAAAAGAAATGTAGTGGTAAATCAGGAAGTAAAAACATTCAATCTGAGGCTCAAAATCTACTGATACGTCATCTTAAAATCGACGAAAAACTTAAGGAAACTGTATTTCCCCGAATGCGGGCAGACAAAATATCACTTATTGCTAAAAAAGATAACCTTATATGTGCTTTCGGATCTCAATATTTAAAAACTCACCGAGAAAAACATTTCGTTAATGTAGTGTCTAGAAAAATGAGAGAGCTTGCAAAATTATTACTAGAATTAAAAAAGATTGATCCATCCATTAATGACTTCTTTTCTGCCTTAAGACCAATTCATTATGATATCATTGTACAAGCAACCTAAATTCTGGGAAATTATGACATAGAAAAAGATAGGTATGAGACACCTACGTTCGCAATGAATCTGTCCACCACCTTGAAACAATGCTGCAATATTGCAATAATGTGTGCATTAAAAAGCAAGGGCCTTACACGGAAGTAGATACTGGCAAAATAGAAGCCGACTTAAAAACTTTGATTCAACTTATTGAATCAAATTGGAAATATGATGTATCTACACAAGCTGCAACAGATTTAAACAAGAAAAAGTGGAATAAGATAACTATTGTGCCTTTAGCAAATGATTTAAAAATTCTTAAAGAATACCTAAATAAAAAATCCTTGGATGCTGCTATAAAAATTAAAGAAGGCTTACAAACTACTGAAACATATACACAACTTTTAGATAGTGTGTATTGTAGGGTTTTATTATTAAATAGGCGCAGGCCTGGAGAACTTCAAAGAATTACAGTGCACGATTATTTAGAAAGCGACAATAATGATAATAATAAGTATGAAGAGTTTGATCGTGCGCTTACTGCCTCGGAAAGGATTCTGGTAAAAAAATTTAAACGTGTTGTCATTAGAGGTAAACGCGGCCGCGGAGTACCAGTTCTGTTTAATAAAGAAGTTCAAGATGATATTAAATTATTATTATCGATTAGACATATTTTTTTTTGTTTCGACACTTTATGGCTACAAAGTTTTGGAAAAGCATGCCAAATTATCAGGGGCGAAACAGCCTAAAGCAATATCCTCTACAAAGCTAAGAAAACATTTAGCCACCTTATCACAAATTTTTAGCATGTCTGAAAATGATATGGAGCAGCTGGCTACATTCATGGGCCATACTAGTGAAGTACATAAAAAGTCTTACAGGTTGCCAGATGACGTATACCAAACTGCTAAGATATCAAAGCTTCTCATTCTTATGGAAGATGGAAAAGCAGACGCTTACAAAGGAAAATCTCTAGAAGAGATTGATTTAGATTTGAATGAGGAGCTAATTGAAGAGCCCTCAGACAACAACGAAATTATAGACTATGATCCTGAACCTGAACCTACTTTAGATGCTAATTCTGATTTCGTACAAACATATTGTAATTTAAATGACTTATCTCAGGCTGGACCATCTGGTATGCAAAATGATTCTCAAAAACTTATTAATGAACCCGTGTCTCAATTAGGTAACGAAAACAAAATACGAAAAAGCAAAAAAAGGACGTTGGTACCTTGGACAAAGAAACAAAAGGACGTAGTTACGAAATACTTTAAATTTCACATAAAAAATCACCAACCACCTAAAAGAAATGAATGTGAGAAACTAAAAGAACAACATGCAGATTTACTTAAGAATAAAGACTGGCTAAAAATAAAGGTATTCGTCCAAAATATTTACTCTAAGGCTAAGAAATGAGAGAAGAAAATTTATGATTTAAAATAGTATGTTTTGTTTCAAATATTTTTACTTTGTTAATGCATACCAATGATTAAGATACTTATAATTATGTTTGAATTGATGTTTAATAACCGGTTTCTGAGGCCCGTATCAGCTGTTTATTTATTCCAATAACTTTATCTGATGTTAGCTGTCATTAAACTTTGTTTAAAAACGGTTTTACTGACATACCTGCAATTACTGCAATTTTTTAAACAAAGGACTTAATAAAGAATTAAAGGTTATCTGTTCATCGAATTAATAATTAATGAAGAGATATCTAACAGCACCTTTTTTTTTTTTTTTTTCGTGCGGAAATCCCTTCGGATACCCGCTGGCCGGCCCCGCCGGCCAGCGGGGGCGGTTATGTCGGGCTCGCACCGACTAAAACCGCACGCCGTCTCGGGTCTTCAGACGCCGGGGTGTAAGGTTACCCATAGAGCACATCCCTCGCACCCCGGCTGACCCTGGGCCATCTCACCACTAACAGCATCGCTCATCCTGTCTCCTCTGAAAGCAGAGGAGTACGGAGAGCGATGTGTTCCCGCCACGTTGGGTATTGGCCGACGATCAATGCCAACCCTATGAAGGGGTGAAGGGGAAGTCATTGACCGCCGCCCAGGGTGTACCGGCCGCTCCGATTCCGTTCCCCCCGGACTGCAGCGGGATCGGAATCGGAGCGACACTCGAGGAGGTTACCCAACACACACCCCTTACCCAACACACACCCCTATCTAACAGCACCTCAGAAACCGGGCATGACACTTTTAGTTGTAGCCACTGATTTATTTTAATTTATAATATAAAAATTCATGTTCCATTGTAATGAAGACTGATTGATGTTCATAATTAAGTTTATTTTGTTATTAGACAAAGGCAGAGCCCATTTATGTTTAATTATTTAGTATAACTAAGATTGTTAAAATTTCAGTCTGATTTTTATGTTTAGATACCCATTTTTTTTCAAAATTTTAAATGAAATTAAAAAAAATTAAGAGAATCTGCATTTGGAGTTTAGGTTGTAGATGGAGTTTACATTTCTTTTAAGTAGATAGCTTAAACAAGAATGACAATATTGGGTTGATAAAAACCCTACTGATTTCTTTTAATTATAATATTAAAAAAATACATGTTCCATTGTAATGAAGACTGATTGATGTTCATAATTCTAAAGTTAAGTTTATTTTCTTACTAGGCAAGGCAGAGCAAATGTATGTTTATTATTATGTCAATGTTAAATTGCATTGATTTGTTGATTGAAAAGTTTTTATGTTTAGATAGATACACATTTTTTTGTAAAATTTAAAATAAAACACGTATGTTTTATATTACGAAATGCCTTTTATTCCGTATATTCACCTACATAAATATGACTACTATTATATTATTCGTATCATGAAACTTCCTCTTTCTACCTTTGAACTTACCTGTTCACACCAGCCTGTGCCTCTGAGCTTACCCGTTTATACATACTTACCTGTCCAACTCCGAACTTACCTGTTCACACCAGCCTGTGCCTCTGAGCTTACCTGTTTATACATACTTACCTGTCCAACTCCGGACTTACATATTCACACCAGCCTGTGCCTCTGAGCTTACCTGTTGTTTACACATACAAACTTACCTGTCACGCGTCAAAAATGATTATATTGCTTTTTAAAATTATGTAGACCACCAAAGTGAAAATACCTACGCTATACATAGGTATTGTCACTTTTGTATGCTAACTATTAATTATTTATTATTTGTGCCTGGAGTCATTATAAGCCTATAAATAGGTGGAAGCCTCTTGGCTGATAGCTGGATACAATGATTCAAAAACAGTATTCGGAACCAATCTGAATTCAGTAGTAGATGGATGTAATTTAGTTATTATAATCATTATGATATATGCAGAGCATTATACGGAATTGATTTAAACATACAGTTGGATGGAGGCGGGAATGTGCATGCAGTGTTTTGAACGTATACGGAGATATTCAGTGTGCAAGAAAGATTTAAGAGTGAACGGACGCACTAATCCAGTTATTTGGAACCAATCTGAATTCAATAGTAGATGGATGTAATTTAGTTATTATAATCATTATGATATATGCAGAGCATTATACGGAATTGATTTACACATAGATTCGGATGGAGGCGGGAATGTGCATGCAGTGTTTAGTAGGTATACGCAGGTATTCAGTGTGCAAGAAAGATTTAAGAGTGAACGGACGCACAAATTCAGCTAGAAATATTTAATTTGAATATCACCATTTAACGTTTAAACGAAATTTGACGTCGACTACTGATATGACACTGATAAAAACATCTTACATACGCATTGAAAACATTAAAAATCTCACTATATTCAGTGGACGCCGCAGGGTGGTAGTTTGTAAAGACGCAAGAAGTCCTTCGCGATTTATATATATATATATATACATATATATATATACATATATATATATATACATATATATATATGATAAAAAAGTCTACCCCATTTCGAGAAACCCTGATCTAAATTATTTAATACTAAACTATTTTATACGTACTATCCCAATCTCAATAAATCTTTAGCGAACGAGAGTTTCAAACAAACAGCTAAATCAACAGAGGGTTTTCCTTCAGGGAATACGAGACCCCAATTTTGAATGCTCACAGTATTCAATGCTTTTTGTAAACACATTCAGAGTATTGGAAAGCTATTTGTTTCGTTTAACTATATGGTATTTTTAAAATGCGGTCTCACTTGGCCCACGCAGATTTATATACCAGTCGTGAAGGCTTAAGCTCGAGGTCATTTGCTTTCTATACAATTTCTTAATGACAAAAGTAATTCATTTATTTGGACGTGTGCCTGTGTCTCTTAAATTATATTAATATTTAATAAAATTTTCATCGAAAGACATTTTGATATAAAATGTAATATTCAAATTATATTTAATTAAAAAATATATAAACTGTTTAGGCATCTAATTATCTGCGGCTTTCATTGAGTTTTTTATAAAATAAATATTAGTAACCGAAATAACTAGTAATCCCTGGGTTCACTTCGGTAGTGTAATGGTCAGGATTTGAACTTGGAACCTTTCGACCATTAAAATTTCAACGCTTGAGTTAAATCGTGATTATCCTAGCTACATCCTGTGGTGTCACCCGCCAAGTAAATTATCCTTATTTGTGATAAAACAATCCAGGAGCTATAGCTGTTTCCAATTTCACTGCATCTGTGCAATGACTTCAGCGTAAAGAACTTACAAACATAAAAGCTACATGGCACAGGCACACATAATCTTTTGAATTTACGACATTTATTTGTGTAATAACGATATAAAACAGAAATTACAGTTAATTTATACTTAAGGCACATTTTTAATTAACAAATTCGCTAGGAGCGATTACAATTGACTATCTTTGAGTAGTTGTCGCCCTTGTCGCCACTGCCACTGATAGGTTGTTAACTTATTCATCGAAAAGGAATGTGTAGTTAAGAGTTGCAGCCAATACAGACTCAATAGAAATTAAGCTTTGTTGGTTTAGCTTATCCATTTTTCTAGGCAGGACGTTAACCAGTAGGTTGGTAGTGTTTTAACCATTTTATAACCTCGATGGCCTTGTTACTTGTCTCAATAAAATTCTCGTAAAAAAAACAGTATTTGAATTTACATACTTGTACAACCCTTAAGGGTTTTCAGTAATGTGTTGGCGATAGAGGTAAATCACGTAATTCATCTTACATTAAAATCTGTATTTAATAGAGCTTGTCATAATAATTACCCTATGAGGCTTACTACCCATATATCACGAATACATCCACTGTTCATAAACTCCAAATTTTTTGCTGCAGCCTGGAGTATGGCTGCAATAAAGATGATAATTTATACAAAGCTGTGATTCAAAAAAGTCCTACCTTGAAAAAAATGCCAAGGTAGTATTTCTTCTCTCCGGACTTCAGTAGAGGCATCGTCCATCGCGTCACGCCGAGTTCATCGTCGTTACAACTCGAACATTCTGTCGACAAAATAAAACTTTGGTAAGTTTATCAACAGTAAAGGGGAGACCTATGTTCAGCAGTGGACTAGCATAGGTTGATGATGATGATGATGATGATGATGAAAGGTTAAATGTACTTTCTTACTTAATATTTTTTAATCCTTTTCTGTTTAAGTTAGGATAAATGTCCGCAATGCAATCAAGTGGATTCTCAATTTCAAATCCAATCTATCTAATCTATAAAATGATACATGAGTATCAAACACAGACTATTATACAAATACCAAATAGAATTGGATCACGTAATAAATGATTTTTAAAATCAGTAAATGCAAGTCCAACGGATCTACATACAAATTGAATGATTAAAGGATATACGGGACTAATAAGTTTCGCTATATTTATTAAAAACCCGGCCAAGTGTGAGTCGGACTCGCGCACGAAGGGTTCCGCGCCATTATCTATACAATGGGGCTCCCCTAATTTATTTTATAATAATCTAATTATTTATTTTTGAAATGAATATACAACTAAATATTCTGTGAATATTTCAAACGTTGCCGTTATTAATATCGAGTTAAAAACGGGGAAAAAAAACACGTTTCTTGTATGGGAGGCCCTCTTAAATATTTATTTCATTCAGTTTTTAAGTATTAGTAGTTATATCTATATTTATTGTTGTTATATATACATCATCTGTTAAAATTTCAATAGTCTAGCTATCACGGTTCATAACTAATATAAAAGCCTGGTGACAGACAGACGGACGGATAGTCTTAGAAATAGGGTCCCATTCTACCTTCTGGGTACGGAACCCTAAAAATTAGTCGTTTAAAAAAGGTCAAGTTTAAAAGATTATACATCAATTTTCTAATCGTCAGCAAAATCGTGAGCATTTTAGGCAACAAATTTCAATACGTAATAAACTATATCAAAATAATAATTTGAAACATATAAATCTGTCATATACTGCATTTATTCATTTTTACTACGTAATCGATTACGTTTCTTGCCATTATCGTCGGAAAAGTTATTATATAATAAAAAGATAATGAGTCATTCTTTTCTCCACTTAAAATTCAAAGATTTAATATCAGATCTTGCCGCTATGATGTCAATTAAGTACTTACAGAAAATAACAACAATAACATTTATATTTATGATTAAATTGTGTCTCAAACTGGATATAATAAATAAAACTCTGGATCGTTAACTATCAGCTTATAATTTATCCTCTAAGTATACCGCGTGATTTACCCGTGCACACATTAAAATGACACTACGTCCCTAAGGTAGGTACTTACGCCACACGATAAGGGAATAGGAACAATTTCAAATTTACCGGTTAATAAAGAAATAAATAAATAATAAATAAATAAATAAATATTCTACGACATTCTACACAGCGCTTTCTAGACCCAAAGTAAGCATAGTTAAACTAGCTTGTGTTATGGTTTCTAGAACGCGGATAAACATACTTATATACATTTTTTTTTGTAAATACATACATATTTTACATAGAAACACCCAGACCAATGCAAATAGACATATTCCTGCATACAAATATTTGCACTGAGCGGGAATCGAACCCGCGCCCCCTGTCGTAGCAGTCGAATGCACTACCGCTACACCACCATATTACATTACACAGCATTCAAGAAATTTTAAGGACGAGTACAAGATACCAGTTATTGAAAGAAAACTGTACTACTTACAGATTAATGCTTATCAAACTTTTACTAAGATTACTAAGGATGTACCTACCTTCTATAATCTGCTCTTATGTACCTACTTATAACCAGTTTGTTCATTGAAACAAAACTATTTTTAATGGATTCTATCGATGGGGAGACTTCCCCGTCCCGGTGACCATGGCTGCTGAAAAGCAACTGAAACGTCGGGATCAATGTAAAATATAAAATAACATCAAATAAATCGCGATAGAATCCGTTAAAAATAGTTTTATTTAAATGTGTGACATTCGCGTAAACTTCCGACAATATCATGTAGAATAGTTTGTTCATAATAAGTGAAGAGTATTATTTGTTCGGTATGAAGAGTACCTAATTTCGGTTAGATTTAAATTTTACCGGTTGCCGAACCTCACCGACCAAACATGATTGACAAGGTTCGAAAAGCACCGAGTTATCAAAATCACAACTTATGCAACTGTCTTTTTGCACACTTTCTTCCTTCCACTTATTACCAAGGTGCAGTGTAGTTGCTGATCGTCAGTTTACCCATCAGGAGTATCATAATGAATTAATTCTTCTACTTTTATTTTTCTACTTTTATATTGGGGTGTGTGTTGGGTAACCTCCTCGAGTGTCGCTCCGATTCCGATCCCGCTGCAGTCCGGGGGGAACGGAATCGGAGTGGCCGGTACACCCTGGGCGGCGGTCAATGGCTTCCCCTTCACCCCTTCATAGGGTTGGCATTGATCGTCGGCCAATACCCAACGTGGCGGGAACACATCGCTCTCCGTACTCCTCTGCTTTCAGAGGAGACAGGATGAGTGATGCTGTTAGTGGTGAGATGGCCCAGGGTCAGCCGGGGTGCGAGGGATATGCTCTATGGGTAACCTTACACCCCGGCGTCTGAAGACCCGAGACGGCGTGCGGTTTTAGTCGGTGCAAGCCCGACATAACCGCCCCCGCTGGCCGGCGGGGGGGTATCCGAAGGGATTTCCGCACGATAAAAAAAAAAAAAAGGTACTTTTATATTAAAAACAAGCTGTTGCCCGCGACTTCGTACGCGTTTTAAGTTCGGATTGTATGGTTATTTCTCCAGTTTCAATACTAACACGTAAGTATTAAGATATTTTATTTAACTGGCTGGATGAGGTGATGTGGTGCACTTGTTTAACATTGACAATTCGTTCGAAATAGATAGAGAAACAAAATATGTAACATCGAAATCAATTCTGCAAGATCCCTTAATATAATAGCGTGATGATATTCATTATGAAATGTTTATGCGTCTCTAATCAACT
This sequence comes from Cybosia mesomella, assembly GCA_946251805.1. Classification (NCBI taxonomy): domain Eukaryota; kingdom Metazoa; phylum Arthropoda; class Insecta; order Lepidoptera; family Erebidae; genus Cybosia; species Cybosia mesomella. The sequence continues at coordinate 23,829,653 of OX276401.1, forward strand.
ATCTTTTATACGTGGGTAACTCTGTGGAGTTTCGAACTTTTACATGTCACTGCTCATTACCTTTCAGTTATAGCTTTATGAATTATAGTCCGAACTTTGACCAAGTCTGAATTCTGCTGAACTATAAAATTTGGTAAAGATCTGTCTTTTAATAATAAAGTTGTCATCAATAATAGTTTAGACCGATTTTGCTCTACTGCTCCTATCATACCTATAATAGCGTGATGATATATAGCGCAGTTTATGACCATGCCCTAGAAGAATGTTCATGCAAAATTTCAGCCAAATCTGTTCAGCGGATTTCAAGTGATGCTCGGACATCTGTAATAAAAAGCAGACAGAAAAAAATTCTAAAAATCCCATATTCGTCATTTGTGTCCTAGAACACACATCAATTATTTTTTGCGGAAATATTCAATGTACAGTTGTCACCTCGTTACGATTTTATTATATGTGTATATCGTGCCAAGTGGAGAAGAAAAAGTAGGCAAGCGGAATCCTAGCTCCGAGGTGGAAGCTTTAAAAGCAACCGGGTCACTCACTGAGATGAAGATATGATGAGGTCTCCTTTAAGTTTGGTGATGAAAGGATACTTTGTTTTATATCTCAATTTTTGTTAATTAAAATTAGTAATTTAATAAAGGAGAGAATGAAAAATGCAGAAAGTTCAATGTTAAAAGTTTGTTGCAGTTGAGTCGTTTGTTTCGTAGAAAGTTTTCGAGATGGCCTCATCGGGTTTGAGAACCACGGTGTCTCGCACCCGGAAAAAGGGTAAGCGCGTGATAACTATGTAATGTAATAAATAATAATATATAAATATGAATATGTACCTTGTTCTCTTAAACAATTACAAAGACCAATATATGTGTTTGTTATTTATTAGTATTGGCAACATTTGGAGGCCATTTTGATATTCTAGAAATAATTTAAGATAATAAATAATAGTGGGTAGTTATTTGAATAACGACCAAAGTAGTCTATAAAAGCAGCTCCCATACGGAGCTTGGTCTCTTTTTGCTCAGCAGCTACGATACTGAACAACAGTGTATAAGTTAAGTATTTCTTTTATATTGTTCTTCAATAAGTCTGAGAGTATAATTGTGCCAGTAATATAACCAGTGTATGTAGTATATATTTTGTATTGTCAAGGTGTTTGATTAAACATGATTTATCTGTAACCATTGGTCATGTGTCTTATTTAAATATATTCCTTATTACCTACTATAGAAATAACTTCTTCATTGTTTTACATTCAGTTACATTACTTCACAGTGCAGTGTCAATAATTATCGCCTAATGTATACTTAAAGCTCATAAAGTGTAGTTACTTACTTAAATAATATATTAAATATATATATCTTAGGTACATTCCTGACCTTATTTTTAGCTTGAAACTTCTAAAATCTAACATCAGAAGTGGGATAATGAGTCCACTCCTAATATGAATCGTTTATATTTTCAGAATGATGTATCCAATCAGCATTGCAAGAATTTCTGAAGACGTTTACAGATGCGATTAGCAGATCTCGACAAAAAGAAGATGTGGCTTTACCGACCTTTGATCCAACTACAAGCGACTTGGGTGCCGTATCGTGGTGCAACAACATTGAGACTCTCTCAAAGGAGTTCGGCTGGAGCAGCATTGCTACTGTCGCCAAGGCAGGTAAGGCCCTAAAAGGGTCTGCATTTTTATGGTTCGAGACATGGGACCCAGCAGAGGGACGTTCGTGGGAAAATCTACGTACAGAGCTGACGGTTCTGTACCCAGAGAAAAAGAATCTTGCGGAGAAACTAAAAAAGGCAGTGTTATACGCTTCTGAATCGGCTGAATCGTATTGCGAGTATGCAAGAGAAAAACTTAGGCTATTACGTAATACAAAGATTTATTTTAGTGAATTACAATTAGTTGACTTAGTCTGTGGAAGTATTAGTGATATTAATGTAAGAATGGCGTCATATAATAATAACATTTCAAATACCTCGGAACTCATTAGTCTGTTAACATCTTATGCAAAAACAAAAAAACGACCCTCTGAGCAATGCAGTAATGATCATAAAGATACAGTACAGTGTACAGGTTCTTCAAAGCGCCCTAGAATAGAACCCCGAGCTACCGACATTGAATGTTTTGTATGTGGTAAATTAGGGCACGTGACGTCACAATGTAGAAGATTTTTGTAAACAAATAATTCTAGTGACCCCTCAAAAAATCATTGCACTTTTTGCAAAAAACACGGGCATGTAGATTCAATTTGTAGATACAAATAAAAAATTAATACCACTTCTACGGCTTCTACCCCCATAAAAAAGGATTTTTTTTTTAGAAAATGGGAACTAATGCTAACTCTGGTGAACTAATGCTAACTCTGGTAACTATTAATTATGTTAGCATTAGTTCTCTTATTGAAACCGGGGCAACTGTAGTATTATAAAAGAATCTACTGCTAAACGTCTTGGTTGTCACCTTACCCCGTGTTATGAAAATATTCATGAAATAGGGGAGGGTCAGTTCAATTTTATGAATTTCATATTGAATTAGATATTTTTGTAATAAAGGTTATTGATGGCCGTTCCGTATCCAGATATTGAGATTACTACTAATTCGTCAGGTTGTCGACTGGTTCGCAAACACATTCCAACTCATAGCCTACAAGTTAATTATTTAAACAATACTAGTACTATTGATCTTTTCTCAGAACTTTCAGAAACATTAAAACATTTGAATGATGTTTTAGACAATAATAGCCTAGATCCCTATATCAATGTACAAGCCGATCGTGAACTTGCTAGAGCTTGATTGCAAAAAAAATACAAAAAACATTTTGACTGTTAGGTGGAATAACAAACTATTATATAGGTGATTTAGTTTATGTTAACCAAGACCACAGACACCATGATAAACTAAACCCTAAATTTAAGGGCCCTTATGAAGTCCTACAAATTCTTCCCCATGATCGCTATGCTCTGAAGGGTCTGAATAATTTAAATAAATATTGTTATTGTAAAAGAAAAGTTAAGGTTTTGGCCTGGAGAATGGGTAGAAGAAAATATTATAGTTGAAAATGCTATACGAGTAAAATGATTAATGATAATAATTCACATGTAAAAATACAATCTATAATCAATTTGTAATAACATGTTAATGATTACCATTGCTGCTTGGAATTACCCAAATATTGATAATGATTTTGAAAAAAATAAATAAAATTCTAAGTATTTAGTAAAATGCTTAAAAGTACTAAGTATAGTATTTAGATAAATAAAAGATTACAATAAGATATTTGAATATGGATTTTTTTTGTTTCTGTATTATTGCCAATTGTGTAATCCTTGTGGTATGAAATGGTATTGCCTAATTTCTAGCATTTCATGTGTTTCTGTCTCTGAAGTAAGACACTAGAATCAGGTTGGCCAAACGGTTGCTTATTTATGTTTATTGGATATGCCTACTTGTTAAAAAAGTGATTGAAAAGTTGAAAGTACCTACTAAATACCCTTTTGTTATGTTGTATGACTGTTGGTTTTGAGGCATTGATGGCCCAATATATTAACATGCTGCGACCGTAGTTTGGGGTTACTAATCCAGTTCATTAGCAGTGAATGGACGACAATGGATTGGCCCGTGCGAGCTTCGATCCATCCATCAACAGTGGTTATCATAGCCTCAAAATTGATCAGCTAATTAACTTTTGTTTCATCTTGTTATTTTGGTACTTTCAATGATTCTCTTGCTAACAAGTTAAGTTCAGATGGACCTATTGGTCTTCTCACCTTGACTATAAATGCTGTCATAGTACTTTGAAACTAATAGGTGAAAATAGTGTCATAGAACATAGAAATTGATGCCTTATGATCGAATACTATATTTCTGCCGGTCTGCTGTGATTTGGTACTGATTGGCCAGTCAGCGCGTCTATGTCACAGGTTTATTATTTGAAATTACTGAGCCACTTACTTGGTGTCATTAGCAGGAACTAAGTGTTAATGGCATGTCGTAGGTATCTGGCAAACATCTATGGTGGTGCTACTTGTTTGGTGCTAGTAGGACTAGCATGACTATGCAAGTAAAGTGTATCTGGTGCTACTTGTTTGGTGCTAGTAGGACTAGCATGACTATGCAAGTAAAGTGTATCTGGTGCTACTTGTTTGGTGCTAGTAGGACTAGCATGACTATGCAAGTAAAGAGTATCTGGTGCTACTTGTTTGGTGCTAGTAGGACTAGCATGACTATGCAAGTAAAGAATATGGTGCTACTTGTTTGGTGCTAGTAGGACTAGCATGACTATGCAAGTAAAGAAGTAGTTCATTGTTGTTTTTGGTACACACAATAAAAATAATATAGATGTAATTTATTTCCTTAAGCAATCTCTTCCATCAGATATGGAAGTTCAGTGTGAAGTTAAGTATACAAACTAAGATTCAATTTATATGGCAAACAAGATAATGAGTTTTTTTTTGGGACTTGGATTATGTAATCTAATTTTTAACTGTGAAACTGTCAATACTCTAGAATTGTGTCCGAATTTCTTATTAGACTTATTTAATGGATGTGGTGTGATTACTTTGAGGACGAAGTATTGTCAGTATGGCCGTGATAACTATGTAATGTAATAAATAATAATATATAAATATGAATATGTACCTTGTTCTCTTAAACAATTACAAAGACCTATATATGTGTTTGTTATTTATTAGTATTGGCAACATTTGGAGGCCATTTTGATATTCTAGAAATAATTTAAGATAATAAATAATAGTGGGTAGTTATTTGAATAACGACCAAAGTAGTCTATAAAAGCAGCTCCCATACGGAGCTTGGTCTCTTTTTGCTCAGCAGCTACGATACTGAACAACAGTGTATAAGTTAAGTATTTCTTTTATATTGTTCTTCAATAAGTCTGAGAGTATAATTGTGCCAGTAATATAACCAGTGTATGTAGTATATATTTTGTATTGTCAAGGTGTTTGATTAAACATGATTTATCTGTAACCATTGGTCATGTGTCTTATTTAAATATATTCCTTATTACCTACTATAGAAATAACTTCTTCATTGTTTTACATTCAGTTACATTACTTCACAGTGCAGTGTCAATAATTATCGCCTAATGTATACTTAAAGCTCATAAAGTGTAGTTACTTACTTAAATAATATATTAAATATATATATCTTAGGTACATTTCTGACCTTATTTTTAGCTTGAAACTTCTAAAATCTAACACGCGCAACACACCGCCGCCCCGGCCTGCTTCTGCTAGAGTGACAGGCGGCTCCATCTGTCACCCCCAGGCCTGTGCCTATGGAGGACAGAGGTCGTTAAACGATCTCCGATGTCTGAGTCACCTCCGCGACTCGCGGGCTTTGTGAACCCGCTCCGCCGCCTCCTTTTCAAGCATTACTCACTTGCAGAAGGGGACAACGGCAGCCCACGAGCTCGTGCTCCGCACCATCGCCGTGAGCAAGATACTGAGCGAGAGGACTCCGAGACACTCAGAGGGCTGGCTATCTAAACTCACACTGCCACACGGGCTGGCTATCAAAACAAAACCTAAATATATTTTTATGATACTACAAAACTTTCAGAATCACTCATAGTTTGATTGCATTTTCAATTTTCAACTAGATTTTCATAAGTTATGAAATCACACGTTTTAAAACCGTAATATACTGAATCGGACCACTGGTTTCGTAAAATATTATCGATGTATTGATTAAATCAGTTCCGTTTCATTTCATGTCTTACGTAAGTAATGATTGACTTCCATGGAGGTACGGTAACAGTTATGTTGAACGTGATTCCATAGTTAGTACCTAATGGTACTCAATATTATAAAGTACAGGTTATTATACGACTAAAATGGTTATTGATGGCCACTGAATACATTCGTCAATTATTTATTTTTAATGAGAGTAGTGTCATACACGATCGAGAAATAAATGGGACAGATATAAATAATAAATCTTCTAGGACATTCTACACAACGCTATCTAGACCCAAAGTACCTAAGCATAGCTTAACTAGCTTGTCTTATAGGTTCTGGATAAACATACTTGAATACATTTTTTTATCTTAATTACATAGGTACATATTATACATAGAAACACCGAAACCAATGCAAATAGACATGCGGAGCGGGAATCAAACCTGCGACCTCCGACTTGACAGTCGGACGCTCAACCGCCACGGCATGGAGGTCGTCCATCGTAGTAGAATAAAATAGGGGCTTATAAGACCCCAGCAAGACCTTTGGGGTCAAACTAACCGCACCTGTAGGCCGGGGTAGGCGCCCCCATTAAAGTAGTATAAGTCAATGCAGGGCGCTATGGCGCTCATTAGGGGAGATCTATGTCCAGCAGTGGACTAGAATAGGTTGATGATGATGATGAAGTCAATGCAGAAGGAGGAGAAGTATTAAGTGAGCCCCGGGCTCCCTTTTTTTTTTAGCGTGTGCAAACGTCCTCCGGCTTCACCCCATCGGTGCCGACGATGGGGTGTGGGCGTGTCGGAATCGGACAGACTAGAACCACACGGTGTCCTCCCCAAGTGTCCGTTGCCGGGCACCCCGGGTAAGCCCTCGAAAGGATAACTTCAGGGTTACCGGCGGACTTAGGCCGCCACTGCGGCTTCGCCTGGTAGGGGAACAAACCTCAGATGATGAGGACAATATCTATAGGTCGTGTATTGCAAAACAAATGGATGATCTTTTTAGTTTTACGGGCGTGTCGCAAACTATAACCGGTTTCATCTAATCAGTTAATTAACTAAACACAAGCAAAATAAAATTAGTACACATAAAATAACATTTAAAATGTGCTTGATAAAATCTATGCATAATTTTGCATTGCATAGATTCGTGAAAAATTTAATCAACAAAATAAGCGATTCATCGGTTAAATTATATTATTTACGTGTATTGAAGGTACCTACCTACCTACTACACCTATTCATTTTTTGTATAAAATCACGAAGGATAAATTTAACGCATTTTTTGTGTTATATTTTGTTATATAATTTTATACTTACGGCACTTTGTAGGTTCATGGGTAGGATACGTACGTAAATACATATTACAAAATATTTAATACTATATGTTGCCCGCGGCTCCGCCTAATTATGATCCCGTTCCTGCAATCCACGGGAACATATTCCCAGGATAAAAAGTATGTGTTAAGTGAGTATAATATATCCCTGTACCAAATTTCAGCCAGACGTGTTCAGCCGTTTTTGCGGTAAAGTATAACAAACATCTATTACATTTATACATCTTCAAAAATTTCGCGTTTATAATATTAGTAGGAAGTTCCTCCCTTTAGACACCACATTTTGATAAGGTTCTCATTATTATTAAGATAGTTTTACAGATGGTAATTGATTTTACCTGCCCTAAAAATGTATAAGTTCATAAAAGTAAATGAAATTCATACTAAATGGAGTTTTGAATAATGGGCAATTAAGTTGCAACAAAAAAATAAATATAAATAATAAGTTGCAAATAAAATATTTCTAATATTTGTAATGATTTTATTTATATTTCTTATGGCTATTTCCGTCTTTCGTATTCCTTAATATCCTTTTGGAGATAAAAGTACCCCAATGGGCATTTTAGAAAACTACTTTTCATCAAACGCAGTTAAAATTCCGATGATGTACAAGACAACCAACAGCTGACAATCTATTAATTGTAAATTACACATGTAGCTCCCAGTATACACGTGTCAGTCAATATCAAGCGACCTTTGCGTGTACCACATTATTCAGCCATTAACAAATTACTACTCGAACTTGAGTGTACACTTGAGCATACTTACACCCAAGTGTATATGTACACTTGCTTACCATGTTGCAATTGGTTGGTTTTTGCAAACGAGGACATATTACATTTAGTGATACAGACGTTATTTTCTTCCCAATAACATTCAATCGATCCATCATATTAGGAATGTTAAGAAACTAAACAAAGGTCAAAAATGTCTTGAATTTTTATTGCGAAACCGTTTTCGACATAGTATGCGTTTAGAATGACGAATGGGAAAATGAATCTAGATGTGTTACAGAGCAGCGTAGATCAGATAGCGTGAGGACGAAGTACGAAAAAACTATTTTCGATTTTATTTATAAATAACCTTCTACAGTATATGACGAACTTGACATTGTTTCATTTTATTTTTTAATGTTATAAAACAAAATGTATTATAGTATTAATACATTTTTGGACAATACGATATATAATTATAGCATATAATATAATAATTTTTATATAATTATAGCATATAATACATATAAATAATTATAATTATAGAAATATGATGGTGTTGTGACACGTTTTATATGATATTCTCGCAAATAAATACATTTTATTTGATTTCATCAAATACTTCTATGCATACTAGACTGGCTGTTCGGAACAAAAAAATTGGTATAGATTTTTTGGACTTTACACAACTTTGGCACCACTCTGTTGCTGTAGTAGCCACAGAGTATATTAAGTTTATTTTATACGATTTTATATGAGATCATCATGTGACATCTGTAAAGTATTTTAATGGCACCAAAATTATGAATCTATGGTGAGGCGTCCCGTACCCCCGTTCCCGGCTCACCTCCGAAGTGTGACACACTTTTTGTTCTGAACTGCTCGTCTAGTATACATAGAAGTCATTGGATTTGATAGTAGATAATCCCGTTCTCGGGTGTTTTTGTAGCCCCAATTAGATCTTCTGGGCCCAAGCCAGCCTAACCTGCTGATTTACATACAACGTTCAGCTTAGGTGGAGGGATTCATGGGAATACAATCATCATCACCCATTGCTCCCGGTTGTATCTCAGCATTTCATCTCGGAGCCCGCGGTCCGCTTATTTCTTTTCATCGTTTTGGTTTGATTTATACAACTTTCATGGGAGCGACTACCGTCTGACCCCCAACCCAGAGAGGAGGAGAGCCTCATCCGTCACTCAGCAGGTACACGGGCTAGCAGGTGCCGTTGACCCGGAAATCTTAGCGGGGTTGCCAAAGTTCGAATTTGTTATAATAATAATAATAAACATTTATTTTCAGAATTACTTCCATAAATTTGTTAGTATCAAAAATAACTTACGATTAGTATTAGTAATATTAAAATAATAAAGAAACTTTAGGTCTAGATTCATCAGATTTGGTGGGCCACTCCGAAACCAGGACGATGTCTACTTGACAAAATGCAACTGTATCCATCGCCCTAGGATCGGAGAGTCCCACCTATCAGCCAGCGCTCCGATTTTGGTATTGAGACTGCCGCGAGTACGGCATAAAAGAGAGGCGCTTCTTTAGCGCTTGATTGCCGAAAAACTGTCCACGTTCGCCTCAGCTAACATGCCGGACGCGCTACAAAAACGCGGGAGTCGCATTGACACCCGGAACGTGTTATTGTATAACTATAAATTGAAGTAAATGTTTAAGAATCATAATATAAAACCATGTCAATGCACAAAAAATTTGCAGTTGTTGCGATATCAAGGTTTCGCTTTTTGTTACGAAATGGTTTTAAAATTATGTCGTTATCAATTCAACCAATGTTACATCTACATGCAATTTAGAACTTTTTCTAACATCACTTGCATTTGGCGTCGTTATTTTTTTGAATGAGCAGACGGCCACCAACTTCATCTATGGAAAATCGTTTTAAGTGCCTATAACTATATCTTATCTAATACTTACTGCTAAACGAGCAATCCTTATACAAACGCGGATTCTGTCGAAATATTGTCAACGTCTCTCAGGTTGCACAATTTAACATTATATCAAAAACAATTATAAAGTTTAACAAACTGTAACCAGACTACGATTAGGTTAAAAATATGGATGGGAAACGAGTTTTTTTTTAGAAAAATAAATATAGTCCCAGCTTTCCACCGATAGATGAAGCTAGTAGTATTTTAAATAGCTGAAATCTATATAAATAAAAATGAATGGCCGAAATGTATGGTATGCGCATAACTTCCGAACGACTGCACTAAATTGGATAATTCTTTTTTTATGTTCGTGATTCTCAGGATAAGGTTTGTATAAAAGAAAATTAAAAAAAAAGGAAAAAGGTGGAGCCGCGGGCAACAGCTAGTATATTATAATATATTTATTGTATTTATATTTCTTGGTATACTCCATAATATTACACTTATTATTAATACTTTTGAACTCGGGATTTCCTACCCTTCATTTGACATCACATCAAACTTGATAGGATGGCCAAAATCATTTTTGAGGCCCCACATTTTTGTGTCTAACGTCCGTTATGTTGATTTTATTCGTATTAAATGTAGCCATTTGCACCCAGAACATGATACTGAATGGATAGACACCTCATTAATTACAATCAGTTTAGTAACTTAGGAGCTACAGTGGAGTATACTTAAATACCCTGCATTGACAGGCAAACACATAACCTTACTACGGACGCGCCGCAGCGGGCATCGCAAGCTGGTAAAATTGCTGTAAGATTGTGAATACCGAACAAAGTCATCCAATATCTGTACCTATAGATAGACTTCAAAAGAAACTCTTACGCGCAATTTTGTCTTCTGAAATAAATGCAGCTATTTTTCGCAAATTTAGTGCCTTTTTGGTTTTTGAAATCGATTTAATCTAAACATCTCTTTCTTTTTGTGTCTTCAAAATAGTATACCTATATGTACAGAATAATATGAAGTCGCTTAAAAATATTACACATATTAACTTAGGCGTGAATTATTCAGAAGAGGCCAGAGGCTTAAGGCATAATCAAATCAAAATCGTACGCATCGACGCGATTTTATTCTGTGAATGCACTCACCATAAGCTCGCCTTTTGCTCGTCTCTTCTGTATAATTCACGCCTTAGAGATGACTGTAAAGACGGTAGGTACAAATTGCATTCTGCCCGGCGTGGGAGGCGCCGAGGCGTGACCTCGTGGCAGCCATCGGGGTGGGAGTCCTCTCGCTCGGCAGCATGATTGCGGCAATGGTGCGGAGCGCGAGCGCGTGGGCCGCCGCCGCCTCCTTCTGCGAGCATGTAATGCTCGCGAAGGAGGTGGCGGAGCGCGCCCGGGAGAGACTTAGAACTCTCCCGGTCCGCCGAGCCCGCAACTTGCTCGCCGCGCGTCGCAGGCAACTCAGGCGCCGGAGGTCGCTTAACGACCTCCGTCCTCCATGAGCGCAGGCCTGGGGGTGGCGGGTGAGGCCACCTGTCACCCCAGCAGAAGCAGGCCGGGACGGTGGGGCGACTAGCGCCCCTCCCCCAAACCGGGGCAAGACGGGGACACCGTGGTTCCCAAACCCGAGGGGGCCATCTCGAAACCGGAGATGGCCCAGGGTCAGTCGGGGTGCGAGGGATATGCTCTATGGGCAACCTTACACCCCGGCGTCTGTAGACCCGAGACGGCGTGCGGTTTTAGTCGGTTCAAGCCCGACATAACCGCCCCCGCTGGCACGCGGGGGGGTATCCGAAGGGATTTCCGCACGATAAAAAAAAAAAAAAAAAAAAAAAAAAAAGGTACAAATTGCATTTCCATGAGTAATCATTGAATTACATGATCATTTGTGAAATATATTGGCAATAAATAAAAGCATTTTACGAGATAGGAATCATTTTTGGAATAAATAATGTTGATCTTAATGACACTTGGTATTCACATGTGTTCGTGAGGGAATTTCAGTACCTATACTATACAATGAATTTATATAATACAAACATATTGAAAATGTAAATGAATGATGGATACAATAAGCATCGCGTGACCTGGATATAAAATATATTTCTTTACTGAAGAAAACCAACTTCCTTAAATGGTTGTAATGGTTTAAGTTACATAATAAAAAATATTCACGCACAAGTATATTGTGCAGTTGAGTTTCATGATATTCCGACGAATCTGCGCATTTGTGTGTTTTATTTTATTTATGTGTTACCTTAGAAACCCCTTTCTAACTAAAAATAAATATTTATATCTGGCAAAATAAATTTCTTCCTTTTTTTGAAGTTGGGTAGGTCAGGTCAGTTTTATTGTCCATTACTGAATTATAAACATGACGTGGTCCACTCAGGTGAACTACGTAGGTGGACCATGGGTAATAAAGGGATTCTGCGATGCTTTGAAACAGGCGTAAGTATGTCCAACAATGACTGGATTGGTATGAATTAAATTTTCTACAATATTACATTTCAATTTGATAAAACTCAACATCCAGGAGGGAATTTGAACTCACAGCAGCCTCTAGAGGGAATAGCTCTATTAACGGAGCTTTTCAAATTTACAAGAAATTGTTGGTCAGTGTAACCTAGATACTTTTATTTTATATCCACATGAGACACCTAATTAATTAATAATACTGGGTATATTCACAATATCAACAAAATGGGGGAAAAGAAATAAAATAGTTATCAGAAATCCTAAAATAATTTATAAAAGGTACTTAAATTGTTTAATTTCCTTATGTGATTTTAGATTTATATGGTCATTCAAATTACTATTATAATAATTATTAAAAGGATAAACATAGTAAACTACAGAATTAATCTGACCGTTATACCTCTATTCACCCCCTTGATTCCATTTACAGCGTTTTACCGTCACTCGGCGCAGTGCCCGTAGTCAGATAAACATATAAAATGTTACATCTACATAAACAAAACAAATTACCTGATTTCCCCAGTCCGTTTCCAATTTGGTTTTGATAGCTGATCGTCGCCGTACTGTCCATCCACGTCACCATTATCATAAGCACACACACCACCTGCTTTTGCCACATTTTTAATCACTATATCACTGTTTTGTTTATTTTTAAAAAGTTTACGCGTCTGCGTAGGTATAGTTTGAAATATTATACTAGAAGTCGGACCAGCTTGCTTGTCCTAATGAGGTGAGGAGACCTATAATGAGATTTAAGGATACTGAATTATAAGACTGTAGGGCTTGGCTTTTTATAAGTGTATTCAGTGACTAACATAAAAATATGTTTCCTATAACACAGATTGTGAAATTTTAAATAGGTAGAACTATGGTCATGTTTGATTTAACCTATTTTGTACAATTTATGCATGTTTTCTGGCTAGGCCGACTGGAAGTACCACCGCATCGCAAGCTTAGACCTAACCACAATAGTTTGAGGTTTAAAATTTGTACTAATGTTTTGTTTTTGTCAAATAAATCTGATTACAATCGCACGGTAATTAAAAAAAAGTGTGGATAAATAAATCATTGGTTTGTTTGTGATAGTGTAATTTTTCGCCGATTTGTAAATTATTACCCCAATTATATTATTATAACAATACATTTATTATGACGAGACTGTAGTTTGAGACTGAATAAAAGGATAAAACAGATCAGTATTAAATAAACAAACACTACATATTCTTGGTAATAGATACATAAATAAATTGACTAGCCGACGACGTTCAGGCCACTAATTCTATTGTAGGTCCACTTGTCCGTATTGACAATTTTTAATTTTATTATTTTTTCACCTACAATTTTGATTATTCCGAACCTGACCCGAAAACCTGAGCCGGTCGCGGGTTAGGTTAGAAACTTGAAAAAAAATTGTAATATTTGTTCCGAACGCAACCCTCTTCCTTACCTGACCCGACGACGACGTCTCGTTCCTATCATAACCCGGATTGCGCAGATTGGTCATTCTCTCTAATCCTTCTCAAAATAAAAAGTACATATGTGTCAAATCAGTATTTCATATTTAGAAGGTAATAGTGGTTCCGGCGTATCGCCGGCCCGATTGACCCGAATACCTGACCCGCGACCGGGTCAGTTCGGAATAATCGGACAATTTGGACACCGTCAAAATAACGAACAACCCAGACCGATGCAAATAGACATATTCCAATTCCATTATCGGGAGTCGAACCTGCGACCTCTGACATAGTAATCGAATGCAAATGCAAACGCTCAACCACCACACATCACAACTTCAGCGCAGATGAAATCATGGAGCAAAACTGGTAAGAAGATAAATATTACTTTAAGCCATAATAATTATCTTTATTAGTACATCGTCTAAGGCATAAGAAAATTTCTATAGCTCTTTATAAGCTGCTGACAATAAATAGTTATTGCAAAATAAGCGATACTTTATTCTCTTTGTGAGCTGGTAATATTGATTTTCTTAAGTTAGTACCAAGTATTACTTTCTCTTTATCAATGTTGTATAGTGAAAAGAACAGTTTTAATGTTATTATAATGACGATATCTACAGAGTGTATTTATTAACCGCAACTGATGATAGAAGCGTGTCCTGTGTATATCTACGTATCTTCACAAAAAGTAAAACTAATCCGATCCGTCTATTTGGGTTATTGAATGTAATAGTATGTTGAATAAGTAGTTACAGGGGACACGTGGAACGGCGCCTTTTTTTTCGTGCGGAAATCCCCTCGGGTACCCACCGGGGCCAACGGGGGCGGTTATTTCGGGTTTGAACCGACTAAAACCGCACGCTGTCTCGGGTCTTCAGACGCCGGGGTGTAAGGTTGCCCCATAAAGCATTTCCCTCGCACCCCGACTGACCCTGGGCCATCTCCGGTTTCGAGATGGCCCCCTTGGGTTTGGAAACCACGGTGTCCCCGTCTTGCCCCGGTTTGGGGGGGGGGGCTAGTCGCCCCGCCGTATCGGCCTGCTTCTGCTGGGGTGACAGGTGGCCTCACCTGCCACCAATACTGGATCCTGGTTCCACGGCGCACTGGATGAATTTGATTATAGGATAAATTTCCTGTCACTCAGACGAATGATATGTTATGTTTAAGTTTAGACCCGCTAGAAAAGTTCGTAGAACCCTAAACACAGTATACACCCATACTGTGCATAGGGCCCTACGAACATCTTTGAGGTCCAAGCCAACCTCAAATGCTACTTGCAACTACTAAACAACTGACGCGACTCTAGCGCAAGCTTTACTCTCGGGGTTGGGAGGTCAGACGGCAGTCGCTCCCAGAAAAGCCGACATATCAATTAAGTTTATTTTTATTTTGCTCCAAGTTAGTTTTTTTTTTATTTTATTTTTTATTAAAAGAATATTAGCAACCGAAATTACTAATATTCCCCCTAACCCCTCCAGCTAAGCTTAATTGCTTGTCTTAGGAGTGGGTTCACGTCGGTAGTGTAATGGCCAGGATTCGAACCCGGGACCTCTCGATCATAGGGTCGACTCCTTAACCACTAAGCTACCGACGCTTCTTTCTTTTTCTCTTTCTTTGTCTAAACATCGGTAACGTCATCAACGTCGTCGTCGAGATACTTCTAATAATTTTGTTTAAAATTCTTATACAGATAATAAACTAGTGCAGAAGAAATAAACGATCGTTGGCATATACAGAATACTCAAAAAAGTTTTCGTTTGGAAGTGTCATTCTTCAAATTAGGCAGCTGACATTTTAACTGCAGGTAAAACTGAAATTCCACAATAGCTCTTCTAGCATTAAGGCCCTGTCTGGACGTAAGTTCATTCATCAACATTTCGGATAAATAGAGCAGTTTCTTGTTACATAAATTATATTTGAAACGAAAAATTTATTTCAAAGAGTGTTTCTTTGCAATTTTTTTAACCAGAAACTGCTCTATTTATCCAAAATGTTTTGGAATGTGCGTGAACAGTAGATAATTAGCTGTATATATAAAAAAAAAGAACTGTCTAGCATCAGTAATCTTAGAGAGAGAGAGAAATAATCTTAGAAACAAAAAATAAGCATAATTATGGTAGCTAACGTCCAGACAGGGCCTTAAACAGCAAGGTAGAATTGCTAAAGATTTCAAAATTTCACATAGGTTCGCGTACCTTACATGATAAATTAGTTCACGTCTAAGTGTTAGATGCAACACATAATCTGAGTAATCCAACCGCTCTCGCGTGTGCTAGTTCACGATATTATTATTTTCGTTGCATTGTGCAAGCCAACAACATTGCAAACATAATTTTATGTAATAATGATTATGTGCCATTATGTTGTGTTTAAAATGTAATATGTGAAACTTTTGGATAATAAAAATTAGATCTGCAGTAATTTTATTATAGAGGGTTTATATGTTACCTATGTACGCTTGTTTAAGACACTTCTGTTTAGCAACAGTTTTAATCACTCGTAGTGTAACTACACTTAGTGTACATTCATACAGCAGTCGTTGTTGTGAAAAACTCACAAACAGACAAACAGAACAGTTATATTGAAATAAAACTTTTTGTAAATATTTTTTTTTAATGGATTCCATCGCGATTTATTTGATGTTATTTTATTATTTACATTGAACCCGACGTTTCAGTTGCTTTTCAGCAGCCATGGTCACGGGGTCACATGTATTTCAATGTGTGACATTCGCGTAAACTTCCGACAATATCATGTAGAACAGTTATAATTGTAATAGATAGCAGTGGTTGCATTTCCCTAATTTACTCTGAATACAAAAAATAAAACAACGCACTTATAACAAAAATTGGCTGAGTTATCGAACTATTGACAGCTATAAACAAACATTAAAGTGTTTGACGTCGTCAACAATTTTGAATTAATTAGATAAAATTAAAATACTCGTTATATTAGTGTTAAGTATTGCAACAAATAACGAGTATTATAAAATAAGTGAATATCATATGGGCGGACGAGTTTTGTTTTAATGTGATTTCCGCGTACCTTCTATAATGGCCATATAGCATTCCTATTTGATGTCATAATGACCATGAATCCTTCCTTCTACGACCGTATGTGACTATAGATATCCTTTACGGCTGGTTTATCAAAATTTGTGTACTATTTCAGTCATCGGGCTGATGGTTCTCACGTAAGGAGACGAAGACCTGACTTTAAAGTGGGCTATTCTTTATTAGGTCTCAAGCTTCATAGCTCCACCAAGATCTTAATGGCACAAGCCAACCTCCCCTGCAAGTCAGCACACCTGTTGACGGAAGAGGCTCTGGTGCAGGATTTCCTCTCGAGTTTGAGTGGTCGGACGTCAGTCGCCTCGGTAAAAACTAGGATAAACTAAATTGTGTAAATTATTTGAGCAAGGGGAATGAGGCCCGCTCTTATCCACCTTCTTAAATAATTTCAAGCTCTAAAGCTCAACTAACTTAAACTGAGACAGCCGTTCGGATGATGATGATAAAGCAACATAGTTGCCAAATTTCGCAATAATTGATTAGAACGTTTAACCATCTTTGATGGTAAAGCTACAACCAGCGTCATCTAGCCAAATCAAGCTGAACTACTACTGAATCACCGATCCTGAATCGCGCTATGGAAGTTCTCACTGTGATCAACATATTAACTACCGCGGTCTGCTAGGCATGATTTCCTAGCCTGGTAGGAGGGTTCTCGGAGGGTCATAGTACTCCATTTCTCTAAAGTCGAGAAAAGGTAACAAAAAAGAGATACTTACTGTCGCATTTATCACATTAATGTGGATGACCATGAACCCATTCTTCTCAAAGTATTTTATTCTGCACCTAATACAAAGTGACTGTTTTACAAGAGATTTCGCCTTTAACAGACGACATAAATACATATTAAATTTTAGTACGAATCTGTATGCTATAAAAACTAAACTGAATTAGACATTAAAATATACGCATACGCGACATTAATTGCCACAGTGCGATAAGGCCGCCAATTGTAAATACTATAATGTAATATTTGTATTCCTTTTTAACTTATTCTTGGTATACAATAAAGAGATACTACTACTAGTACTACGCACGATGATTGTAATTCTTTGAATTTTATTAACAAAGAATAGTTTTGGGTACGCAGACACCAAGCATATGCACTGAGCGGGAGTAGTCTTCAAAAAACGAGAGGAAAGCTCAAGAGATAAACCTGCGTCAGAGCCTTTTCAGTCAATCAACAGGTGTACTGACGTGCTGGTGTGGTTGGTTTGGGCTCTGAAGATCTCGGTAGAGCTCCATACAACTCAACTATGTAGCTTCAGTCTACTAAAGTACTAGTCCTAGTAAAGAATATGCCACTTTTAATTAGTATCAGAGTCAACAGGATATTTACTGGTGTTGTTTTGAGTGTCCGTTGGCCCTCATACGAGTACTAATTATAATTACCATGATAGTTCAAATACCTAAAAAGGCCACTTTTAAGTTAGGTCTTCATCTCTTTACATGATAGCCATCAGCCAGATGATCAAACGATAATATCTTGATAAATCAGTCACAAAGGACATCTATAGTCACAGATGGTCAGCGAAGGAGGGATTCAGGGTCATTATGACATCAAAACTAAGAAAATAAAAACGAGTTTTTGTTTCTAAACGGCACCCTGGTGCAGTCACTTGGGGTGTGTGTTGGGTAACCTCCTCGAGTGTCGCTCCGATTCCCATGCCGCTGCAGTCCGAGGGGAACGGAATCGGAGCGGCCGGTACACCCTGGGCGGCGGTCAATGGCTTCCCCTTCATAGGGTTGGCATTGATCGTCGGCCAATACCCAACGTGGCGGGAACACATCGCTCTCCGTACTCCTCTGCTTTCAGAGGAGACAGGATGAGCGATCCTGTTAGTGGTGAGATGGCCCAGGGTCAGTCGGGGTGCGAGGGATATGCTCTATGGGTAAACTTACACCCCGGCGTCTGAAGACCCGAGACGGCGTGCGTTTTTAGTAGGTTCAAGCCCAACATAACCGCCCCCGCTGGCCGGCGGGGGGGTATCCGAAGGGATATCCGCACGAGAAAAAAAATAAATGGTGCAGTCACTTTGTCTTTAGTCATTAATTTTCTTGTTTGTTTTTTATAAATTAATGTACCTACTTAACATTTATTATTATGATATTTTAAACGCTTTTAGAAAAATCTGGTCAGAGATGATAAGCTACCTTCAGGTTTACTTTCTCTGATGGATATTTTCACAGCAAACGACGTGTTCCGATACAATACTTCGCCCGGCGAGTATGTTACCTCGGTACGTTTGAGGTTTTCACACGGAAAAGAAAACAAAAGTTCCCGTGACGAAACAGCGTGTGTTTTATTGTGACATCGGTCAGTCACGGTGACAAACATGAGAATGTTATGAACATTAAGAACGTTATGGTCATTTTATGCAGTGGAAAATGTGCAAAATGTGTACAAGACACGAGCCAGAACACATGCCTGAACACAATGTTCAGGCATGTAGACATACAACTTTATTCGTTGCTGTTGCATTGAGGGCTCGTGTCTAAGTGGTTGGTAACACATTGAGACCCCTCCGTATCTGGCACAGCACAGTGAGCCATCAGTCACGGTTGTCATAAAAACATCTGTGGCATTTGTTACGGGTAGTTTGAGCCCTAAAAAGTTCCACAAACTGGTCTATGTACCTTTGATACCTATTGCCAGTTGGTTGTGGAGGTCTGGCTCAGAGGATAGATAGTTACAAAATTACAATTAACTGTGTATGACACAAATAATTGGGATACCCGTTTGTGTTACAGTTAAACAGTTAAATATTGTCAAAACTCGACACCATCCATGCAGTGTTACAGATTGATATGAATATTATCCAGGTCGCTGATAGTCAAAAAGCGATAATTAGTTAAAGATAAATTGTATGACCCTACCTGACCTTACAAGTCAAAGCTGCACTCGAATCGTACTTGCATACCTACATATATAAATATTATGAAGCTCACGGATACAAAATGTCAACTTTCTAAAGGTTGATTAAATAATAAAATTCTACCTATACCTGTTTTGCCCGCTCGAATTTCGAAAAGGATTATATTATTATTCCACAGTGTAAAACCTGTTGGCCATATTTAGTGTCCTTTGTTTCATATTGTTAGGTCCGCGGTCTGATTAGATTACAATTACAAGATCGTGTAACAGATTGATATGAATTATACAGATACGTATTAATTATCATATACTCTGTAGCGTAGCGGTAGTGCGTTCGACTGCTAACTCAGAGGTGGCGCGTTCGAATTTCGCAAGTGAAAAACCCTATGCAAGGTTTCTGTAGGGTAGAGGTAATAATATAATAGGGCAACTCACAATTTGTACGGGCAATATAATATGCCTGTTCAAATTTATCGCATAAATTTTTGTTTTTAATATAGGTTGGGACATGGGACAGACAGGATAGGGGTAGCTGATGATCGGGAGCTATGGCGCACATTAAGAGAGGCCTGAATCCAGCTTTCTTCTTCCTCCGAACGCCAAACTCGGTTGTATCCAAAGCTTGCAGCAAGGAGCCTGGGAATGTAGATGTTCAATCTCCTTGCCGCAAGCTATTGACTAGTGCCCAAATAGAGTGGCGTTATTTTTTTTTCGTGCGGAAATCCCCCGGTCGGGGGTGGTTATGTCGGATTCGAACCGACTAAAACCACACGCCGTCTGGGGTCTTGAGACGCCGGGATGTAAGGCATATTGCATTTCTCTTGCACCCCGGCTGACCCAGGGCCATCTCCGGTTTAGAGATGGCCCCTCGGGTTTGGGAACCACGGTGCCCAAACCCGATCTTGCCCCGGAAAGGGGGGTGCAGCCCCGGCTTGCTTCTGCTGGGGTGACAGGCGGCCTCAGCTGCCACGTATGCCTGATGATAAGTGGTCACTGCAAGGCTTAAACCTTTTAAGCCCTGTCATAAATATAGGACCTCTTAACGTCAAGCTGCATCCCCGCTTGGGCTACTATATTCTGGCTACCGTCTACGAACATATATATACACAACATATATATATATATATATATATATATATATATATACATATATATCAGGCACAGGCGACAAAATCCTTTAAAAATCGTTCGTCATGTTAACATTTTAAAAACAAAGAATGTTGCTATTCTGAATCTAAGTTTAGGGTATGATGGACTATTAAAATTTAGCATTGAACATCTTGATCAAGATTGTTAAAATTAACAATCTCACCTCGGTCAGACATATGGTCGAGTCCATTCATGTCGGTCACGTGGTCGAGTTCGAGGTTCATTATTCTAGTATTACAATAATTATACCTACGTATTATTACATATAATCTCAGTCCCGCCTTGAAAATGGTGTAGGGATATGCAGGTAAAGGATGTAGGGACGTGCGTAGATATGATGCAGGGATGAGCGGAGATAGGTTGTAGTTATGTGCGTGCGGGGATAATATATTTAAGGATGTACGTGAATATGTTACCTACGAAAGGATTTAGTTGTGTATAATGTGATAATTTAAATAGTTGTAATAAAACTATGGAGTATAATACGATGTGTTTGCTGTTAATTCATTAATGTAAACTCTATTAGAAGCCGTTAAAAATAGTTTTACTTCAATGTGTAATATTCGCGTAAATTTCCGACAATATCATTTACTTTTCTCGTCATTGCTCTTGCATAACAACAACAAAGAAACAGTCTCACACTAATATTTATTCTAAATTCATAACTGTATGATTTTAAACTGACAATTTCTCTTCTGCACACAATTTAGCGCAAATAAACTACAACTTTTTCTTCATAACAAAAGCTCTATCCTAGATTTTTATCGTATTAATAAAATATTATATCATTAATATATGTACTAACAACGGAATTTACTTGTGAAACTTGACGTTCTATGAAAAGCAATTAGGTACTCGTAGATGTTAATGGAAATTGTATATGTACATGTACCGACATACATATGAATTGCCTAACATTTCGACGAGGTTGCACTGGCCATAGTTAACCCGAGACCACGGCTATAGCCGAGCATAATTTAAATAAAATATTCATTCCATCAATTCGACAGATGCTTTTTCACACCCCATTTAAAGAACAATACAATAGAATAAATAAGCATTAATCCGTACTAATACTGTACAAGCGTAATTAACTCTCTGTTTATCTGTTTGCTAGGCATTTACGACTGAACCTCTAAACTTGAGTCTTGGAAAAGGACCTAGGTATCTGTCTACTTTTAGCTTTGCTTCATTTCTACGAAATCCGACATCCATACGAATGGGTTTACTAATGTTTGGCAAAAAACGTTCCCCAAAGTTTCACATGCCAAAGTATGTTTCCCAAATTTTCATTTGGCAAAAAATATAAATACAAAAAATAGCAATACTATTTTTGGCAATTTATTGTTTAACAAATAATTACATGGCAAAGTCTCATTTTCAAATACGGTTCTTTTGCCATTTTGGATTATGAAAAAGCTAGTAATTCAAGTTTAAGATCCAATTTTGAAAATACACTGCTGCATGGGTGTTTGTTTCACCTTGGGCAAATAATTTACAGGTAAGAACTCCTATAATAATTATATTGCTATTATACAAATCAATTCCGGCGCCCGGCCCCTGCCGCGGCACGCTCGCTCCGCTCGCTCGACTCGCGCTCTGTTGGGGCCACAGTTCTAACCTAACCTAACCCACTTTTCTGGCAGTTCCGATCTAGCCTACGTAACTTATATGAAAAAATGTAAACGAACTTACTTTTGGAATATAACTTTTTACAAAATAAAGCACTTGCTTAATGTATATTTGACTTAATAAAAATTGAGCAAGTAAAAAGTTGCCAAATGAATATTTGATGAAGTGATTAAAATGCGAAATATATATTTGCTAAAGATTCTTTTGGGAAATGAAACTATGCGATAAGTTTTTTGGGAAGTGAAATTTGACAAAACATATTTTGCCAAACGGCAGGATCCCATACGGATGTATTCGCGGGCAAAGCTTATAAATAAAACAATCAAATGCTAAGATATGATCTTGAGTAGCTTGAAGTGTTTAAGCACTTCTACTGTTACAAGATAAGTTAACACCAATAAGTCCATTTAAAGATTGCCTACCAGTAATTATACCTAAGTTCTATTAAGTTACTCGATGACATCTCAGTAGACTTAGAATGTATATTATCAACACCTGTGCTATCAAGTTTAGAAAGCCACTTAACATTTACCGGATATGGATTTAAGGAATGATTTCTAAAGGAAACGAAACGAAATGAATGAAAATCGTATTGAATTGCTATTGCGAGTGATGACAAGTAAATCACAGGGATAAGAAGTTTCCACATCAAGCAGAGTTACTGAGTTAGATGAAGAGAGGTTTCTCATGAATGCTCTGTAACGTCTCAAACTATTTATTAAACGTAGTTACCTATAGGTACTCACGTATATTCATGAAGTACTTTAAATTACATTGTAGAAATTAAATTACTTAACTTAAGTTTGCTCGACTGGCCTTTCTGTCCGGATTTATGTGTTAAATAATCACCTTATGAATCACAATTTTAGTACAAAATTAAATAATATCCGTACATAAATATTCTAAGCTACATATACCTACTTTTTAAGTCTTTTTTTTAAAACTAACGCCACACATCGGCAGTATACTACGGAAATGCGGGGCTTTTCCATCCGGACCGGACGTCCGGACATATTCAGTCATCATTTCCCTGACGCATCCCTAGGGAATAAGAGAAAATGCAAAGCAACATATTGTATGCCAACCGGTCGCAATAAATCATTTACATATTTCACCAATATTGCAATAGTACAGTCAACGACAAAAATGGCTTAACAAATTCCAATTTATTAATCACTTTAAAATTAATCTCTTAAACCTTCTAGAAATTAAAAAACAAAACATGAAATATATTAACTTTTTCGTTTTTATGATTATAAAAGTACATGTATGTTCGTTATAAGGTATTTACATTCCAATGTAAAAAACGTTTGTAAACATTTAAATGTTAATCCACTTATGTCGTTGACTGTACAACATACCTCCTACATATTTATTAGTCACTAAACACACTAATAAAACATTCAGAATATATCATTCTGTAATTATTAAGATATAAATAGAAACACGAATTTTGCCTAAAAAGCTAAAAGTTTAACAAAACCTAAAAATAAAACCTAAAATATCCATAAAGTGGAATCCAATAATATAAATATATATGTATCCGATATATAGATGAGCTTACACACCGTTAAGAACTGTCACGCACACACTGAAACCTCATTAGCAAAAGGCGACTAAGTATGTCCATACATGTACGAGTAAAAATCTATACGAATTTAAATGTGCGCGCGCGCGAATGGCGACCACGCATGTGCTCTCCGCGGTCGTACCGGTTCTACTAAACCGTGCAACAATGATAAAATACGAGAAGCCTTTATGCAACCTTCGGATTGAAAGCCGCATTTTTGTGGTCAAGCGCGATCTAACGAAGATGGCGCAAACATCTACGATGAAGTTTCAAGACGGGTGACCTTTGGAAGGCTTATATTTTACAAGGTTTATGTAACTAAATGTTTGCAGTGTAGGTCGGTGGAGTAGTTGAAGTTGTTTAGTACTGCTTAGCAAGTTATGCATCTATTCATTTGGTATAACATCAAACATGCAATATTACAGAGTTTTATGGGAAATTTTACTTAGTTTGACTTTTGACATTCTGAGCTCCTCATATTCACACGATTCACTTGATTGAGGAGAATGCTGTGTTGAATGGCATGAAACAAACTGTTAATGTACATTCACATAAGATGATTAGAAATTGTGGGATTCCTAAGTCATGTGATCTGCTTCTGTCAGACAATAGTCTTTTCTAACCGATGTTGGGGTAAAGATCTCTTAGATAAATCCTAATTAATAAAAACTTATCGTCACTAGATAGATGTGAAAAAGAAATTACATTACGTGTACATAACAATTGGGTTTACATTTTTGACAATGCTAATCATATTTTATTTTTACACATTCGTGAGTAGTGAGATGGTACACACTACACATCCGGGACTTAATCGCTCGATTCTGACATGAGATACGCTATAAATTCAGTTTGTACGTTTGTACGACTGATTGCACGGCGAGAATCGGTACCTACTCCAATTATATTATCTCAATAATGTATAATAATTAGGTATCCGAAGGGATTTCCGCACGAAAAAAAAAAAGGTACAACATAAATTATGTATATATATTAACATAACCGCATAAATTAAAAAGGTACTATTTTATAGAATCGCTGCTAATAAAATAATCTTTTTATCTTATTTAACTACACTAAAAAAAAAAAGATATCCTTTAACCTTAACTTTAATCAGAAGTTCTGGACTGATAAGGGCGCATATTATCCGAAAAATATTCTTGGTCCTCGAAAGCTGCGGTATTATAGAACTGGGAGTGGCCATATTGAATAGACTGCTGTTTCGCAATAGTTGTCATAGTGTTTGTTGTTTTAACACAAAAGTACCAATTGTTATTACCAGAACAAGGACATACTTATAATACTTGTATAAAAGAAGGTCATAAAACCCACTGTAGTTATACCATGCTCCTATTACCCCTATGAAATTGATTGATTGGGAAAATAAAGATTCTTGAAAGCCTACTACTATGTGTGGTAGTTCACATATATTCAAGCATTCCAATTATTAAGTAATCTGTGGTACAATACTATCACTACATGCATATTATGATTCTCGGTTTAGTAAAATACAAGACCATGTCCACCGCTTTCCGTTAGTGTTGGACAAAACGTTTAAAGGACGCGGCCTTTGCCGATAATACTTACAGAGTATAAAATTTCTTTCTGTGAAACACACCTAGTGTTCAACAAAAGAAGCACTTCTGTAAACACCTCTTGTGTTTTACAGAAGAAGCACTCAACATTCTTTAGTTTAGCCATATATAGAGTTACCTCCATTCTGCCTTATTTTTTCTAGACTGCTTTTTTTATTATTTACTTAGTATAAATATACTAAGTAAATAATAAAAAGCAATATGTAGTAGATGCACTATTATAATACCAAAGCTGCTATAAAAACCTTCAGACAACAGGTTACTGCCAGAAGTTTTTTTTTGCTGCGGCTTCCGATGCGAATACTATTATACTGTTCCCAACCCTCGCAATTAAACAAGGTATTCTCAACTTAATTGGTGGGCTCTTAAGCTCTAGATTAAAACTTCTACGAATAAAGGGTACCTATATTAATCTAGCCGAGATGATATACGGTCATTGGAATTACGAATAACTACCTATATTGCTGTCGATAACCGTGAAAGGACAAGGTCTTCAGACCAAAGACCTAGGCTCAGTACGACCGCCTTTGTGAAATAGCGTTCCATGATATTTTTGTTACTTTTTGTACGGCATACGTACAGGTAACTATTTATTGTTTGGTGGGAGCGACAAAGTTGAATAAACTCTGCTTTGAAAAGGTATTGCAGCGTTGAATGAAGGTTTTAAATTTTGTATTCATTCTTGATTTGAATGTGGCTTTTAATCAGAATGTTTTAGTTTGACTGAAAAGAACACATTTGACTTAATTAGAATTCAAATTATTCTGAAAAGATCCGATATTGT
This sequence comes from Cybosia mesomella, assembly GCA_946251805.1. NCBI lineage: Eukaryota > Metazoa > Arthropoda > Insecta > Lepidoptera > Erebidae > Cybosia > Cybosia mesomella. Next base: position 23,855,928 of record OX276401.1, read on the forward strand.
GGCAACTAGGAGAACGGAACCCGGGCTTCAAGAATTGGAGTGCAAGCATTGGACGCAACAGGGATTGGTGTTCGGAGGAAGATAAAGAAAATATAAAGTGCAGCAATCAGCATCATTCTAGTGACGGCTTCGATAATAATTGTGTTTATAGCCACCGGTAATCACTTACCATCAGTGGGCCGAACCTTTTTTGCCAAATAATAGGTATATATAAACAAGGAAATTGATAGAAGGTCACTAATATTTGATTTGGAAGACAAATTACAGTAATTTATCATTGAACTAAGGTCTTCGAATCTAGGTGTGAATGAACGGCAACAACTAACCAAAGTTGTATCGCAATCTTCTATTAAATAGATACCTACATACCTCAAAAACGAGTAATAAGGAACAAACAAAGAAATATTAAATTTTCAGATCGTTAGTAAAAAAAACAAAATGTTCACTCAGATTCAATAATTTCAATCAATCGATTAGCCTATTGCAGTCAACAGCTGGATACGGCCTTTTCAATTATGCGCCACAGCACCCGGTCCTTCGCCTTCCGATACGTGGTTACTAACATGTTACACTTTTAGCTATAGATATATTATCTTGTACTTAACTATTATTTAACACTAGCTGGCTCTGCCTGCGTAGAATTCTGATCCAGTTAGCCTATGCGTTATTTCGGACTATAATATATCCCTGTACCAAATTTTAGCCAGATCCGTTCAGTCGTTTTTGCGTGAAAGAGCAACAAAGTTTTTTTTTTTTTTTTAATATATTTAAGACACGTCAATTTGACTTCGCCTCGCCTGATGGTAAGCTGAAGGTAAAGTCTCAGGAAAGAGGGTACCATTACATACACGTACCATGTTAACAATGGTGGCACTCAGCTTGACGGCCTACCAGAAGAGGATTCTCGTCGCAGCACCGCGTGACATCCACAGGTCCCATTAGTGCTGCGACCACAATCCCCCTGTCCGGCTATGCACTTACTGACCCCTGAACGCAATCAAACCGAAATTGGATTACTATGGTACTATGATATACTCACAATATACTGACAAACTTTCGAGTTTATAATATTAGTAGGATTAAAATTACAGTCCAATTCCATAACTTAATAAGCGAAGTCCGGTAAAGTCATTATCTAATGGAGTTATAAAGTATATCTAAGTACATGCCAAATACGCGATAATTACTTGACCTTATTAAAAGCATCTTCTTGGTTCTTTGTAACAAAAGTGGGTGGCTTCACAGATGTTTCCCGCCTACAGCAAAAAGAGGACAAAGCCTTCAAGGCCGTGATAACGCACCTGGACAGTATAGTACCCACTACATCTGTTGGAAATACATTCGCTTACAAAGCTCGAATTTTTATAAAGGTACGTAGGAAGGTATTACATAGCTAAAATATTACATGATGAAACCTAGACAGATCTATTCATTCTATCCTATTTTAGAGAAATCAGTAATTAACTGAAGGCTTATTCGTGACTATGGTCGTTTTTATTTTAAAATTCAAAATAATGTGTACAAATCATTTTTATTTGAGTTCGTCCTTTTTCCAATTATCCAACTTCCTACTAATTATATAAATTGGAAAGTTTGTGAAGATGTTTGGATGTTTGGTACTTAATCACGCTCTAACAGCTGAAAAGATTTGCCTGAAATTTGGTTCAGGGATGGAATAGTCTGGAATAGGCGGAACAAATTTTAAGCCTTTGTCTCACTAGAAATTATTCTTTTGGTAACCTTCCGGAACCTATTAAATTTCTTCGATAGTATTAAAATGGTTTGATAGTAATTATTATCATATATTTTACTTAAAATAGTTCTGACATAATTAATAACGGAAGTATTCAGTTACGTAACACGTAACTGTATCTCACTACTTACCTACTAATCATTTTATTTCATTTTTAATTGTATATTTTTCAGAATATAATAATAAAAGTAATTATCAACATTTGAAATTGGAACAAGTTTAATGAATTACAATTATGTTGTATTTTTAATGTTATATAATTATACTTATTTAAAAATTCTGACATAATTGTTAAATATTGTTACTGAATGAATTATGTATAATTCTTTCGTAAATTGAGGATGAATTAATAATCTAACTAATGTAATAAATGCTTGACTTTGTTTTTTTGTTTGTTACTTAATCCCGTTTATTTTTTGCGCCAATGTAGTCAGTGCCGTGTTAAGCATACCATGCGGCAGGGTGCGAGATTCAAACATGCCCGCCTCCGTATCAAACTTTTTTGTGTTAGGCCGTATGAAGGTGCCATCTCAGGCCTGCACGTTGTTCTGGATAGGAAAGGAGAGGGTGAAATTAATTACAAGAGCTCATCGGAACACTCGCAATGGTAGAGGCAGTAAAAAAACACCATTATCAGAACCCTATTTTTGCAAATAGTGTCATTTAATCGCAGTTTTCTATAGAATTTTGTTCCTCAGTCGGTACTTAGTCAGATGTCTCTTTCATATTTGAACGTGCTTCCTATTTTGTTTTTTGTCGGTTACGCCCTAGCTCCTCTTAAATTATAAAGCTAATTTACGCAACAATTAAACGCCCTATTAATTTTTTAAATAATATTATGAAATATAAGAGCACATAATTATTATGTCATCAACGGTCAAATAAATACTATTTTTTTATGATTTCTATTTCTATTTCATAATATTTTATTGTGTAACAACGAGCGCCGGTAGTTTACTAATTCACAAATTTTTAAATACTCACCTAAGGAGTGATTATTAGGTATGATGTAAGTAAAATTCTAAATATTATTTTTTATGATATTTTTGAGTATTTTTTTACATAATCACGTCACGTAACTAAGATCATTTACCATCATCTACCATTTTAGGATCTTCAGCATCTGGGATGGTGGCCCATATCTTCTGGACTTCATCCTAGCTTCTCACCGTCCAGCGGGGAGCAGTCAATTGAAGGAACGAACTTAATAAAACAACATTTCACCAACTGATTTAGGGATCACGTTATAGTTGGCGGTGGTGGTATAACTTATTGCTTTCTACCAGCTATGTTCACCAAACAGAATTTCCCAATAAACATATCCACTAAAATATAATATATTCACTAAAAGTTTGCTAAGTGTCATAACTTTAGCTGCCGAGTCAATCAAAGTTACATTGAACTCACGACGCAGGCACGATCGAATGCAAACATAACGCATATATATGCCACTTATGCCACAGATCCTGTGACATACGATAAAAAACAATATACTTTTATTTTTATAGTAATCTGAGATGATATACCTAGTAACTGATCCCTTAACGAAGTTACTTGATACGTATTCCTGGGTGGTCATAAAAAATAAGAATGAAACCTTCAGCAAACTGTTAAAACCGAAAACATAAAATGATGAATTCTTTTGAAAAGGTGCGTGATCTAGCTATGACTGGTAATTATTTGGTTTCTGCCTGCGAATTCGTCTTTGTGTCGACACAGAATTGTAAAAAGATTCTAACCGTTATTCCTGGTTATAAACAGTCTTTGTTCGTCCATCAGAATCCGTTAAGCCCTTTTTGCGGGATTATTAACATTACAAAAATTAAAAACCATCAACAATTATCTGTCAAAGTGTTGCGATCCGTTTCTATTGCGTAACTTATAAATGACCTTGTTAATATTTTTTCCTCCTTTTATCACACCTAAAATTACATACTATATATCAGTATTACACAAATCGCTCTGATAAGTAAGTATAAGACATCTACTTCTAGTTTAATTTAAAGGAATATCAAGAAGATAATGCATGAAAAGGAATCCATGTTTGTATTTTGCCGTCGTAAGTTTTAGCACATGCTTAGCGTAATCTTACGTGTATTCTCTATAAATTTCAACTTAAAGGATACGCTCAGCTAATTTTACCTCAGCTAAGCTTGAGCAAAGTCAAAGTATGCGTTATAGATCTCACCCTAATTATCTGGCGAGTGGTGCGTGCAGTGCGACTTGATTTATATCGACGCCTTTCGAGAGGAAGACCATCGGCATCGTAGCCTTGACTTTTACAAACAACTATAATTATCTTGCGTGTTGTAAGATTTGTAAGTTTTCGAACCGCAGAACCATCTTAATGAGCGTTTCGTTTAGCCATTTTCCCATACAGCTGCAGGTATTTCGCAAATAAGGCGGCGAGGCCTATTAAAGTAGGGTTATGGGATGACCTGTATGGCCGTATTGTCCGGCCATTATGTTCCCTGGTAACTACTAAACGGTTGAACAGATTTTGATGAACAGTGTGTCGTTAGATTCGTTTTTATAACTTGTATCAATATCAAAAGGCGAAGCGACGACGCGACACCATACTGGAAGTAGCATTTTATTCATGCAATCGTTGTCAGTAATAAAAAGACAGCGTTGATTGGGATACTGATCTCTAACTGGCGAATCGTGGGTGTGTAATACACCTCTGCCTACCCCTTCGGGCATACAGGCGTGAAGTTATGCTATGTTATGTTATTTCTGGTGAAAAACGAGTTTGGGTAGAGGAAATAATAGTAAGTTTATAATATAATTAGTCATGATCCAGAGTACTGTTTATTATAAAACAACACGTGTTTTATAAAAAATCAAGCAAAAATATGAAACGTGTTTTTTTATTTCAAGTTACTTTATTTTAGCGTTGAATTAAATGAAGTACTTATAAAAAAGATTAATTGCTCTTAGCTTAACTTAACTTGATTGAATGCTAACATTTCGCATTATAATGTATTTGGATAAATAACATTAAGCGATAATTACGACATTATCATTTAAATTGTGCTCATAGAAGTTATCTGATGCATGCCAATATTTACTTTAGGCACTATATTATCATTAGTAAGTACGTACAAATTTTATGTTCGAGTAATTTAAATAAATAAATCTTTATAAAGCCCATTAAGGACCCAAGTACTTATAGAATATAGACAATGTTGTATAATGTGTTTATTTTCACACTGACAGCCTTAATAAAGTGTATGTATTTATTTAAGCACTTTATTACCAAGGTTAGGTAGCTCACTGAATAGATTAAGACTTGGAAATAGGTTCTCATTTGGCAGAGGAATTTTTGTTATGCTAAATGAGAACTTGAGCTGCTGTATATGTTTTTTAATATGTAACTATTGAAAGGTGTTTAAGACCGTTCCAAAATCTTTGAGGCCCAAACCAACCTCATCTGCTAAGTACATTAAATTATGCTAGAGTATTTTACCACGTTTTTCTTAGTTTCACTTCGTGTCTGTGTTTCTTTCCCTCTGAAACCAAAAATTGACACTTAATTTTCGATCACTTCTGATCACCCTAAAGCTCTGAAATTTTTTATGTAGGCTAATGCCACCTTACATTTTCATATTTAATCATCAGAAAAAAAAAACTTTTTAAAAACCACGTTTTCCTTCCGAACTAACAAGAAGAAAATAAATTTCTCACCAACACTAAAAAACGTGGGGCGGGCGCTTTAATCCTTTAATGTATCGTTTTCCTTAGATATTCAATAATTTAAAAATTTTAAAAGCGCCCGGCCCGCTCCACGTTTTTTAGTGTTGGTGAGAAATTTATTTTCTTGTTGTTAGTTCGGAAGGAAAACGTGGTTTTTAAAAAGTTTTTTTTATTTATTTTTTTACTTAGTTTTTTAGATTTCGAAGGTAACTGCGGTTGTACATTTGCCTTTGAGGATTGCCGATCCAGTAAAAACCTTCTGCGGTGACGGTTCTAATTTTAATGTCAATCCCTAGATAGAATTTACTTTTCAATAGACACTAAACGTTTTATACGGTGCAAGGCAGCTTTTGGAAACGTGCCAATAAATTCGAACGTAATTCATTCACTTTGAAAGAGCCTTTGGTCGGTTGGCAAACTCCTTAATGTTGTACGAGTTCGTTGTTTTTTTTTTAAGTTTGTATCTTCGTGGTATAGCATCAAAAGTTGCAAAAGTTGCAAAGCAAAAAAATACCGCAACATATGCAGAATCATGTGAAAATAGGGTAGGACCCAGAAGCTTATTGAATAGGCTTCTTCTTTAACAGTAGTAGTATTGCGTCATACTTCCTTATTGTCAAAAACTACTATTTTAGTGATTGGGTAAATGAGTAATAATAAATAAAAGCAATAAAACAAGAACGAACGTCCTTTTACAGCTCTTTTATTTACTATAATTTATTTAATAAGCTCAGTGAAACAATTTATGTTGACCGTTGGTTAACTCCCTATTGCGGCGGCCCACGCGCTCGCGCTCCGCACCATTGCCGCAATCATGCTGCCGAACGAGAGGACTCACACCCCGATGGCTGCCACGAGGTCACCCTCGGCGCCTCCCACGCCGGGCAGTCCGCCAGCGTGTGCAGCCCTGAGGCCTCGCTCGCGTCGTAGTGATGACACTCAGGCGTTGGCTCCTTCCTGATCCGATGCCAGGTGGTTACCGGAGATCATCTGCGTCAGTCGGTACGAGAGGCTTCCGTGTCGCCTCTCTAGCCAATCCTCCATGATGGGCCTTACCGCCGCTATTGCGGCGCGCCCTGCAATAGCAGAACCTAAGTATGAGATTTTGGCTGTTACTCCAAAATAATTCATAGATCCCGTGAACCGCTTACCATCGGCCTGTGTGTTTATTTGCCTATTTAGTAGTATGTAGTATATAACAAAGTTACTAAGTTCGTATATTAAAGGATGCTTCAAGTGAAAATTACGACAGTTCTAGGATGCTTCCGTAGTTTCTAGGTGTGCCGGCAGATAGCATTCAACATCGTTAAATGGAAATTGCATATTAACGAAACATGATTTCTATTACTCTCGATATACAGGCAGTCGATTAGTTACTTTGTAGTTTTATATGTAGTTGGCAGAGTAATAAACTGTTATTTCACTTGCATGAAAGGTTTAAGATAAGAAGAAGCTCATGAAGTGTATAAGGACGGGAGCAAGTGGTGGGCTTTTGTCTCTGCCTACCTCGGAGGAAAGTCAACTGTTCGCTACTACCAGATACCACACGAATGTTTAGTATCGTATAGTCTTATAACGAGAACTTCAACTCAATCGATATAGCCGCAACGCGTCCAGGTACATTCAGATTAATATTGGAGCACACAAGTACTTTTTTTTCGTGCGGAAATCCACTCGGATCGGATAGCCAATCCAACATTCATTTTAACGCTCGTCCTGCTTTTTTATTGTACTAGCTATGCCGGCGACCTCATCCGCGTGGACTTGGATCTGGGTTTTAGTATTCTTTGCGCGGAACCCTAGTACTTTTTCTAAAATAAAAATAAGGTTAACTATATGATGGTGATAGTTCTGTCAAAATCAGCTGCCTAACCGATCCGGAGATTAGCAAAGTCAAATAAACAGATGTACAGACAAAGAGACGGACAAAAAACTAAAAACCTGTTTATAACTATTCATTTTCTAAAATATACTATATATATATAATATAATAAATATATATATATATATATAATAAATAAATAAATAGTCTACGACATTCTACACAGCGCTTTCTAGACCCAAAGTAAGCATAGTTTAACTAGCTTGTGTTATGGGTTCCAGAATGCGGATAAACTTTCTTATATACTTTTTTTTTTGTAAATACATACATATTATACATAGAAACACCCTGACCAATGCAAATCGACATATTCGTGCATACAAATATTTGCAATGAGCGGGAATCGAACTCGCGCCCCCTGTCGTAGCAGTCGAATGCACGACCGCTACGCCACAGAGGCCGTCAATATTCATATATCTATAGTCAATATCTATTTATTTTAATGCCGACAGACATTATTTATCTGTAAGATTATTATTTTTAATTTCCTTTAAATTTAATTGTGCCCGAATCTTATTTAAGCATTCTTACTGTAATTTATCACTGTTTATTTATTTAAATAAATGTAAAAAAGTGATTGTATGTATATTTCTTCTTTTGGAGAATCAAACGTCACGTCAAAAGTCACGCCAAGACATATGTCAACGTGACCTAGACGTGATCCTAGAGTGAAATCGCATCTGCGATACGTACTTACAATTTTTCATTGATTATGACTTACGCCTTATGCCTCTTTCCTTGAGTTCTCCTTAGTCGATGGCATCAGAAATTTGATTGATAAGGTAATTAACTAGAAATAAAATAACAATATATAAAAAAATAAACAACTACAACTACATTTTTATAATAATTTGTTTTTAAAGTATTTTTTAATAATTTACTTTATTTTCAATTTTTTAGTTTTAGTAATAACAGGTATCACCAGAGTGTCGGGGTGCGAGGGATATGCTCTATGGGCAACCTTACACCCCGGCGTCTGTAGACCCGAGACGGCGTGCGGTTGTAGTCGGTTCAAGCCCGACATAACCACCCCCGCTGGCCGGCGGGCGGGTATCCGAAGTGACCCTGAGTACCATGTAACTACAAAGAGTTCGCAATGACAAAACCACCTTCCTACTTCATCTTCAGACCCTGACTACCATTTAACACAGAGAGTTTGTCAAGACAAAACAGATGAGCCGAAACTTGATAAGTTCATTGTATTAAATTTAGGAGTTCCTATGGCCACCTTCCTACTCCATCTTCAGACCCTGACTACCATGTAACACCAGAGAGTTGGCTAAGGCAAAACAATTGAGCTCAAACTTGATAGGTTAATCTTGTTTAATTTAGAAGTTCCTGTGGCCAGCTTCCTACTCCATCATCAGACCAGCTCTGGTACCATGGAGCTGGTTTGATGATGATGTTATGTTTATGTAGAATATACTGCTTCGGGGCTGTTTGTGCGTGGTCCATAGGACTGTCCCAAACGTTTCGTCGATCACTGCGGTCGAGATCTTCAGTGAACTCTCCTCGGCGGCGTCTTTACTGCGACTGACGACTGACCAATGAAGATGTCGACCGCACTGATCGACGAAACATTTGGAACACAAGTTTCCTATGGACCACGGCCAAACACCCCGGAAGCAGTATATTCTACATGCAACGCCGGCCGTGAAAGCTTTAAGATTTATATTGTTATGTAAACACCACCACCTGTACTGGCCACCTTCCTACTCCATCATCAGACCAGCTTCATGGAACATATTAATGCATTGTCATCCAAACTTATTGTGTAAGCAAAATTTCAGCTCAATCGGATGGCCAACAAATGGTCGAAAAATGGTTTGCAAATTTTGACGGACAATATACATATGAACAGTGCAAGTTAAATAAAAGTTTGTAAGAAGTATGAAAAACTTCCAATTTTTTTTATTTAATCGTACGTATAAAAAGCTCGTAAAAAAGTATGTAATTCAAGGTAATATGCCGGCTGCCTTTGCATCATTTTAACGACACAGATCATCAGAGATGGTATGTAAAAATTTACACAATCTATTACAATGCCAAATGTTATTACAATTTAAATGTTAATTTCATATAATATAAATGTCAAATGAACAATATCTGTTCAGTTACACAATGTTATTACCATGGTATAATTACTTTTTTTCACAACATGTCAAAAATGTATTACTGCAAACAATGACTTCTATGTATACTAGACAAGCAGTTCAGAACAAAAAGGATGCCACATTTCGGGAGTGAGGCGGGAAAAGGGGAGGAGTACGGGACGATTCGTAATTTTGGCGCCATTACATTACGCGGTAGCCTAGTGGTATGGGTAATGGACTGCTGAGACGAGGTCTCGGGTTCGATCCCAGGTTTTACCATGGCACACACCAATGACTTTTCGATGCTTTTCGAAGTTATGTGGGTATTTATCGCAGGTTTATAAGTGCCCGGTTAATGGCAATAGGCTCGCCACCTTATTACATTGGGACCTAAACATAAACTGGCGAAATGTGGGTGCTAGCACCTCTGCCTACCCCTTCGGGGATATAGGCGTGAGTTTATGTTATGTTATGTTATGTTATGTTTACTACCTACTTTAAAGATGTCAATTGATGATCTCATATAAATAAATTTAATATACTCTGTGGTTATGACAGCAACAAAAAGTGGCGCCAAAGTTGTATACAATATAGCATCCAAAAATCTATACAAATTTTTTGTGTCTAACAACCAGTCTAACTAGACGTCATTGACTGCAAGTGATATTCATTTAACTGCGATCCTTTATCTATAAGGTAGATCACTTTTTTCACCTTAACTCTCAATCGTTTTTATGCCCTTGGCCTTCATTTCGTTCTACTTACACAATAAAATAAATAGTATAAGTAATACTGAATCAATAATTGGTTCATTTCATTGCAATTTCTATTGTATATATTATATGTTAAAACTATATAAGTAATATAAATTATTTTCATACAAATTATAGCGAAAAATAATAAAATTATTTAATTTTAAGCTCACCACACATGGACGTTATTATTATTATTCAATTGATAAGATGTTTGAGGTATATTTTTACGTAAATTTTATCAATTACCTACGTCATAGAATAAATACATATAATAGAAAAACTGACGTAATTAGGTACCACACACGCTTCGTTTACTATATTTTGGTACCAATTTAATAAAATACCTAATAGGGGGCGAATCTATTACCGGCAATTGGCCACTTTGGCATAGAAGTATGGGAAAATTTTGAGTGTATTGAAGGAGAAAGACAAGGACATACTATAGGTCTGCAAGGCGAATCGCTGCTTGCAATATTGAGCTGAGTGAGACATCGTGATTCTTGTCCAATAGATTTGACCGCTATTGCGGAATCAGATTTTGAAAATTTTGAACAGTGATCATTCCTCCGTGGCAAGTCCGATTTTGAAAATTCTTTTTTAAAGTCACAACTCTGGACATGCTTTCTGAGCGTGTAAAGTTTGGTCACAGTGTCTCGAGCGGTTATTATGTAATTCCATCTGGAATTTTTAGGTAGATTTCGATGAAATCGATCTACCTATTGGTTTCTTGACTACTGTCGAATTTAAAAAAAATTTCTTCATAGGAGGTCTAGTTGTGACCCCCTGAGTCCGAAATGACCACTGGTCAAAAAGTTTATTTATATATATATGTATGTATGGTTCCACTTCCCAAAATTTGCGGCACTCTCACGGTCGCATTTTTGCCCCGATCGCTTTCAAACTGCGGTCAAAAATTGCTTGGGTGTAAACTTAGTTTAAGTTCGTGAATTGGTGGAATCCGGCCTAAGGGGACGGTAGGGTCTCACTTTTTGTGAAATCAGTTTTTCGTCAAAATTTCACGTTCCATGAAAGATATTCGAACCGTTCTAATTTTATCCCATAGTATACATGAATACCAACAACTTTTAGTTATAAACCTATACGATTAAAACTTTAACTAAAGGTGGAGAGGGGAAAAACCAAAATTTTTCGGGGAAAAAATCATAACTTCTAACCGGTGAACATTGTTGCGTCGGAAATATTTTTAATCGATAGGCCATTTTTAAGTCTAAAATAAATGTCTGAAAAGTTTTTCGCTAAAAGTTACCATTTTCGAGAAAAAAAAATTTTACTGTTTAAAGTCCGTAGTTCTCTATATAAAATAATATTAATTGCTTCACGAAATCTACCTGTGCGTTCCCCCTGCGGGAACGGATTTTTTTAACGGTGATCATTGCTCTGTGGTAGCATTAATTTTTTCAAAATATCCATAAACCTTCCTCTGATTGACTTCTTTAATCATGCCAAATTTGGTTCTGATTGGATTAGTAGTTTAGGAGGAGACCTGTGACAAAGAAAATCCTGAAGTCTGGTATGAGGAGCTTTCGCTCGACTTCGTCTCACTCAGCTCAAAAATATACATAAGATTGGCAAGTTAAGAACAGCTCGAGAAGCTAAGATCGCGTCGCGTTCAAACTATTAAAAAAGTAAATAATTTTCAATAATTTGTCACCAAAGTTGATGTTCACAAACATAAACCCATCAATTTATTAAGTAAATAATCCTTTACAACTTGTATATATACAATGTAAGACTATTAAGGAACAATATGAAATATAGAGTTGAACAAGAAAGCCATAATATAGGTAGGTACAATATATTTATATATTTAATATGATATAAATAATTAATATGATAATATATAATATATTAATAATTTATACAATATATTTAATATACTACAATAGATTTAAGAAGAAAAATAAGTAGAAATATAAAAAATATCTATAAATTTGTATAGCTTACTATTGTAACCACTCGGTTCCAGATCGGGCTCGAATGGTGGACCACTGGCGTATTTTTTGGTCCTACCTGCAACAAAATAATACCTAACATAAGAAAAGACGCTATGCCGTAGTCAGGACAAAATATTGTTGATAAAAAGTTGTTTTCGTAAAAGATTTTCAATGCACATGGATACTAGTAACGTACTAGTATACCTGTAAAGACCTATTTAAGTAAATATTGCTTGTAGAAGTGGGTTTCTCAGAGGCTCTATTGCATTTTATGTATATTATTTAAGTTAAAGTCAAAGTCAAAGTCAAAAACCATTTATTCTGTATAGACCATTAATACGGCACTTACAAAACGTCAAAAAAATAATTAAACGAATGTTTGGCAAATGGACCACCGGTTCTAAACGCGGCCCCGTCCTGAGAAGACTCCGGCAAGAAACTCAGCGGGCTGTTTTTTTCGGTCTATTTACAAACATGTTTACTCAGCCTAGTTGATTTTAAATGTTTAAATGACTCATTAGATTGTATTAAATTCAGAGGAGGCAAAGCCTCTCTAACACGGATATAAACTAGTTGGTGCAATAGGTACAATTAAAAACTTTGAAAAACAATTTTTATTTTTAGGAACCTCTATAATTTTAAGATGTGAGAAGATGTTATTAAGCTATATTACATACATAACGTATGATCTTTATACATTTACAGTAATATTTAGTTTGTGAAAGATACAAATCTTAAATATACCTTGCTATAGTTTTTATCTATAGGTACTATTATAGAGGGGTGCTTGGTTGGGGACCTCCACGCGGTGCACCCTGGGCAACGGAGACAGCAACGCCTCTCTCCTAGGGCGGGAGAGACGCTGCCGCCTACGGCCAACTCCGACCGAGGCGAGGACGGCCCTGTTGAGGGCTGTTCGGAAGCTTTTGCACGTGTCCCTCTGATTAGCCGATGGCACAGTGGAGAGCAAGTAAGGGGTCATCTCAAAACCGGAGATGGCCCGGGGTCAGTCGGGGTGCGAGGGATATGCTCTATGAGTAACCTTACACCCCGGCGTCTTCAGACCCGATTTAAAAAAAAAAAAAAGGTACTATTATAGAATCTGTAGACCCGAGACGGCGTGCGGTTTTAGTCGGTAGGTACTATTATTAAAATTAATAATTAATTATGTTTGTACATTGGAGGTATTAAAAACAAAACTTGAGTTATGTGAAATGAACGATTATACAAATATAAAACGAATATAAAAATGTAATGTATTGTAATGTATTGTACAATTCTTGTCTGTTTGTCAGTTTGTCTGTTTGTTCGCGATGGACGCATTCACTACTGAATGACTTTGATGCGGTTTATTCTATTAGAAAGGTCTTGGCCTGAATTAAAATCTGTCGTATATTTGGTTGCAATTGGTTGAGTAAAACCAAAGATATTTCCAAAAAACGATATCCGACCAACGCGCGGGCGTAGCCGTGGGCATCAGCTAGTTGGAAATAATCTTTCACCATTGAAAGGTGAATTAACCCCGATGGACATGAGTTATATATTAAATTATGTGTAAATAACGATAGTTTGAGTTGAAAAAACACAGAAGCGAAGCGAGGGCGTGTTGCTAGTATAATATGTAACTACCAGATTATGTTATCCCATTCGGTATGTATACGTTTAATTCTTATGATTGTGAATATTTGGGTCAAATTTCCAGGTCGAGCTAACTAATAATTTAAATATTCTGGTACAAACCGCACCATTTAAGATCTAAACTGAGCACACATTGTAATGTGAATTCTAGAATGAGGATAAACATATTTAAAGATCGTCGAAGTATTATTAGTTATTAGTTTTGCCTATTAGGGAATTCTTGATAGCAGCACAGATTGAAATAAAATCATTTTTAACGGATTCTATCGCGATTTATTTGATGTTAGTTTATGTACTCTGAACCCGACGTTTCGGTTGCTTCTCAGTAGCCATGGTCACGGGGAGACTGAAACGTACCCTATACATAGGTATAGGGTACGTTTCAGTCTCTCTCTTCCACGGCGGCAGGTGAGGCCGCCTGTCACCCCAGTAGCAGCAGGCCGGGACGGTGGGGCGACTAGCGCCCCTCCCCCAAGACGGGGATCAAAAACCCGAGGGGGCCATCTCGAAACCGGAGATGGCCCAGGGTCAGTCGGGGTGCGAGGGATATGCTCTATGGGCAACCTTACACCATGTTAAGACCCGAGACGGCGTGCGGTTTTAGTCGGGTCGAGCCCGCACGCACGAAAAAAAAAGGTCTACGTGGGAGAGAAATAATATAACTGGCAAAATATAGGTGTCATATATTACCTCTGGGTACTCCTTGGGAAATTTACAAAAATAAATATATAAATGAAATACAAAATTTGGCATTAGACTGCTAAGTCAGAGGTAGCGGGTTCGATTCCCGCTCATTGCAAATATGTATATTTACATTGGTCTGGGTGTTTCTATGTATAATATGTATTTATTTATAAAAAAAAAGTATCTAAGTATGTTTATCCGCATTCTAGAACCCATGTGACAAGCTCTGCTTAGTTTGGGTCTAGAAGACGATGTGTGATATGTGCTTGAATATATTGAATATTGAATAATAAATACTTTTGTAATAGCTTCGAATTTCATAGATCGAGTTCGCAACCTATGTTCGGTTATTATTTTAATAGTCTCTCTAGTATACTAAAGCTTCACAAAATGCATAATATTATATAATAACTATGAAATTAACCATTAGCATCTAATAGGCACATCACGTTTATGAATAACCTTAATGGCTCGTGGTCAAATTAAACTCGATATAAAAAAGTATTCAAGGACGACAGGAATTAATTAACTAGTTATTAGTAACGTAGGTCATACATCACTAGCATATTCGTTATAGTTCATTGTAGTGCAGTGAATTGTAAACAAAAATGTAGACAAGCCTATTCCATCGTCAACACATTATCACTGAGTAGGTGATAGGTGGTATATATAAGATAGTAGTCAAACGCTAGCCTACAATTGAGAAAAAAAAGAAAATATCCTTAGCATTCTGAAATTCCAGACGCTATCTCATCCCGTGGGTAGCCTAAGTAAAGAGCTGTTCCGTGCTGGCCTTGGAATCACTCGTACCTTCTTCTTTTTTGTGCGGAAATCCCTTCGGATACCCCCCCGGCAGCCAGCGGGGGCGGTTATGTCGGTCTTGAACCGACTAAAACCGCACACCGTCTCGGGTCTTAAGACGCCGGGGTGTAAGGTTGCCCATAGAGCATATCCCTCGCACCCCGACTGACCCTGGGCCATCTCCTGTTTCGAGATGGCCCCCTCGGGTTTGGGAACCACGGTGTACCTACCAGTCTTGCCCCGGTTTGGTGGAGGGGCGCTAGCCGCCCCGCCGTCCCGGCCTGCTTCTGCTAGGGTGACAGGCGGCCTCACCTGCCACCCCCATGCTTGCGCTCATGGAGGACGGAGGTCGTTAAGCGGAATCACTCGTACGTAGTCGTTCTATAAAAAAATTAAAATGGAACCCGAAATAGCAAAATCTAATAGCTATGTACTACTAAGTATGCGAACTCATCGCCACTGCAAATACGAGATAAAACTCAATCGATAAAAGTAATCGACTATATAAGTGCTAGCACAGTTTGCGAGTGCACAAGTCCTCGTTTCACATGTTAAAAGTAGACAGGAATGTTGTTCGTATTCCAGTTTTACTCGATAAGGATTTGTTATATTTTTTAACTGAACGGAAAAATACTCGTTTTAGGGCTTGTGATGTCTAGGTTCCAGCCCGTGAAGATTATAAATAAAACTCCGAATATGACCAGTACCTCAATATTTTCAATATTTCAAAAATATAATTTGAGATACCACGGAATGAAGTACCGATTCGATGATGACATCCTGTTTTAAAATCGAATAAAGTTGATTAAGTCAGACTTTTTTGGGAATTAATTGCAGTTTATCTATAGAAAATTGCTCCGCCAAATCCGTATGCATATCAGTATTTAAATGGCGTTTTAGCTTTTGATTAGGATGTTAAAGGATGCTTATAACAGTCAATATTATAACAAATAATGCTTTAAATATATACAATTATCGTCGACGAAATAATGCTAATTCAAATGAAATCATGAGTACAGATGTTTTCGGATGTTTTTTATGCATAGAAATGCAGCTCTACTCACTTGAAATTCCCAAAGGATTAAAAATGCTAAAACTGCCATTAACGCCACCGACAAGTCACAAATAAATTGTATTTTTCATCTTTTGACGTCCTCGTTAAGACAGTTTTGAAAAGAACGGCTGTAATATCAAAAGCGACGTTGCATGGAAAAAGTTACATAGCAATGATTTAGCCGCTGATGGTGGCAAAATGGCCGTAAATGAGGGAGTATTTTCCGCCGGTGTAAACAGCTCTCTATATACGGAACTCCGGGACATGACGGAAATGGGTCAGTGAGTTCTAACGATGCTCCTTTTTGCACATATTTGCGAGCGAGGTAACGTCTTTCAACGCTGCTGGGTAAAGAAATACTATAAGTTGATATGGTATTTATTTTTACACTTTAAGATCATTCACAAGCTTTTATTTAAATTGAAATGTTTGTTAGTTAGTTGTAAAAAAAAACGGTTTTTTTTCTGAGATGAAAAAAAAACGTTTGAATAAACATGAAAACAAACTTATTTCTTTTTCAGGAATTAGTTTTTTTAAGAGTACGAAAATAAAAGTATTGTAAGGGGGTTATCATATATGAGTTGATATCACCTGCTTTTTTGTTCAATGAGAAAATAACATTTCTTTTTTGTCGAATAGAAGGTACATATATGTATCCTAAAATAATGGGCAACACTCACTGAAGTTTACCACTTACGGACGGGGATTTTCCTAATCCTCAATTCGAGCAGTGAAAAAATTGAATCTCATTGCTTGGTGGGCAGGACTTTGCAAATCAATTGCTTTGTCTAAAGTAGCTGTTAAGTTTTCCTCGCTTCCTACTACATCAGCAGCGTGCGAAAGAGCATTTAATACGTACAGTGACATTCATACAGAAAAAAAATAATAGACTGACAAATGGCAGGGCTAGGAAAATAGAGTACATAATTTAAGATTACATCATTACAATAGTCAAGAATATTAACACAAGCAGAAGTTAGTAGAGACCCGGATAGTGGGTATAGTCGTTCATTTAGAATCAGATGGAACAAATATAGTCAAAGAACTTGTCAATGATGCCGATGCCGATAAAACAAGCGTAGCTTTTGCTTTTGACTATGATTAAAAAAAACCAACAAAATTTAATGTTTATTTCCATTTTAGTTGTTTTATTTAACACATTCTGAACAAAATACAAATTTAGAAAAGAAATGCGCATTTTTTTCTCATATTTTTTTTGGAGATTGTGATTTGCATCGTTTTTTTTCACGTCGTGATCGTCGTGACGAAGAGTGAGAGTCCGGCTAAAATGGCTTGATTCTGTTTTGTAAAGCTTATTTTAACAATGTTTCAATTCAACAATTAATCTGTTTTTGTATACTATTGCGGTGACAAATATATGGCCCTGACGGTAAACTATTATTGTAGCCAAATCTGGACTTTTTCTAGTGAGTTCTAGCGATGGTAGCACAGTAGCTACTGGTGATCTTGCATGAAAGATTTAAAGACAGCAGGACAAGCTCATATAGCATGGAAGGACCTCTGTTCTTCCATGCTCTTCATTGCCTCTTCAAATGTAGTTGTGTTGTATTTTGAAGGCAGAAAGAGAAAAATAATAAGATTAACTTTGTTTAACTGATGATCTGAACTTTGAGTGTAATTTTTTCAATCTACTTTAAACTGAAAAGTAAAATCAAAAAGAAAGAAGCAAATAAATTATGAATCATAGCAAGTACATGCGCATGAATGCCACTTGAGGTCAAGTTTACGTGCATTTACTCGTACAACTTCGCATTCAAATAACAATTTAAACGTTTAGATGTTGCAATTGCACAACGATCGGTAAATTACTATACTTATCGAAATAACGGGTTTTAGTCGGTTCAAGCCCGACATAACCGCCCCCGCTGGCCGGCGGGGGGGGGGGGGGTCCGAAGGGATTTTCCGCACGAAAAAAAAAAAGGTACGAGTCATTTTATCTGTATTAATAATATAAAGATATAAAGAGGAGGTATAGTTTTTGAGGTTGTAGGGGGTACAGTATATCTCTGGATATACTGTACTGATTATGAAATTCTTTTTACCAGTAGGAAACTACATTATTTGTGAATGTATTGGTAATCGTAAATGTCAACAAATCTGGTAGATTCCCATCTGTATCTTTCCATACTATTATAAAATTGTAACTTAGTCGTGTCTGTACATTGGAAATATTTAAAAAAGAGTACTTTGGAGATATATAAAAAAAAAACTATTAAATGAACGATTCTAAACACAAAAATATTTATTTGGAATTCTTGTTTGTTTGTTCGCGATGGACGCAAACACTACTGAACGGATTTTGATGCAGTTTTTTTTATTAAAAAAGTCTTGGATAGACTAAAAATCTGCTATATATTTGATTGCAATTGGTTTAGTAGAACTGGAGATATGACCAAAAACTATTACTAACCTCCGCGCGGGTGGAGCTGTGAATATCAGCTAGTACATTATATGAAATTTAATAAATTACGGCTATATATGGGTCAAAGGGGTGCAAAGGGGGTTTGAAATACGCCATGGGTGAAGCCGGGGAGGGCCAGCTAGTGCTTTAATAAAGGTAGGTTTTTCAACAATGTGCATGTTCTATTTCTGCTGTGAAAGCGCCAAAGTATTTTATCTTTATTTTATACAGATTATTTGGTCACTGTCAGCAAAGTCAGAATTTTCCAATTTATAGGTGTATCTATAACTCTATGCATAGAATGAAAAATACTTTCGAGTCTTTAACTAATAGAAATCAGGCTTTTTTAGGTACAATATCTAATAACCCAAGGTACGAGGAACATCTCTAATAATGTACAAATAGATCTACGCAATATTCGTCGAATCGACAAGTCCTGCTATGCCGAATTAAAATCAAATGTTGATAATCAAAATTGAACACGGATATAGGTTCCATTAGTGTTTTGTAGGCATGACTGTCGTCCGACGGTATTGCCACAAATTAATGAAAATGTACGCGTGAAATACGCCTCGTAGACAGTGGTCAGTACGCAGGGCTGCAAGCAAGCGTATCCCAAGCGTACAATGACGAATACGCGTTTATGATACTACGACTCCGTGGACAGTGGGTCTTAGGCCTACTGTCCACGGAGGTATACAATGACGACAGTATGTCTAAAGCTACTGATCGATGCTTGATGTGATCTAACCTTTTTCTTACACAATTATATTATTAGCATGTCCATATAAAGTAGAGAATTAGTAATACATAATAGCATTGCAAAAATATCATGAATTATGTAAGCTAAATATGAAAATGCAATATTATTAGTATTTCAAATATTAAATTTTATTCATCTTCATCATCTTCGCTCTAGTGCCGGTTGCTTCCGAGGCCTTCACCTCGAAGTCCGAAGTCGGACTTCGAGGTAGGGTGCATAGCGTCAAAGCCGAGGTTCAAACCCTTAATCTTGCAAAGAATTCCAATGTCATAGCAACAGTCGTTTCAACATCAAAATAATTATGATAATGATTCACGATTTTAAATAAAGGCTGCTGCTGACTGCGTGATCCGGACATGGATCTTGGTGGTGAATGATCTCAGATCGTGACTGATTAAATATAGACTGCATACTGGTGGCCCGAATCTCACGTACGCTTCACCTCTTTTGTACCTCTAATTCTGATAATTATAATGAAAGGTACACACCAACCGATCATACGCGAACGGTAGGATTTGATGAAAGGATCAGCTGGATCAGATATTAACGGACCGTAAATCTCGCAGATTTAGATTAGGCTAGTTATCAGGTGTGCATTTTTCGTCACCACCACCGATGACGTCACCGGGGCCATTTAGTGATATAGATGTACGGACTTAAACACAGTCGTTTTAACCTCGAGGCATCAGTAAGCACAGCTATAGTTTTTTATGTTGACTATCAACTAACAACGTTGAACGTAGATTAAAGTAGGAGTGTGGAAAGGCGTGGCAAGCTTGTGTACTGCACAAGTTTGGCGACACGTTGTGCTGAGACGAACAGCTTGTAATATTCCGTGGATAGCACTGTGTTTCGTGTTCAAGTTGCGTGAACCTAATGTCACATAATCACATGCGATAAAATTGGAATCCCTAAATACAATATGCCCTAAATTCGTTTGTGGTAAATATTACAATCAATATACAAAAAAGTTAAAAGCGTTTTCCATAAAAGTTATAATACCTTGATTCTAATTATTTACTGTTTATTTATTCTACTAAAGGAATTAAAAAGCCTCGCTCCTACGCGTCTACAGGATTCTAAACTATACTCTAGGGGTAGGGCAGACAAGACTAGGTGGAGTCGGATGTGCAGCGATAAGTATGGCTTTTGTCATGGCTCCGGCGCTGCAAGAACTTTCGGCGGTCCCACCCGTGGTAATCATCGCAGACTGCTTTCGATCCTGCTCGTCAGCCCGCGGGCCGCGTCGCCCCTGCGTGCCCGCGCGATTCTTAATTACATCTAGGGGTTAGGGCAAATAAGACTACGGGAAGTCGGGTTTACAGCAATATAGCTTTTCACACGGCTCCGGCACTGCGAATCTTCGGCGGTCCCACGCGTGCTAATCGTCGCAGACGCCTTTCGCTCACCACCTTAGCTTCGGCTTGTTTCAGCCTGGTTTTCTTCCAGCCTCAGCCGCGGCAGTTCGCTCTCAGCGTCCTGCTCCTAAGCCCGCGGGCCGCTTCGCCCCTATGCGCCTAAAGGATTCTATTTTACACTCTAGGGGTAGGGCAGACAAGACTGCATAGAGTCGGTTTTAAAGCAATTCGTTTCTGACATTAATACCAAATTTTCAGCAAATGTTTTAGGAGTAACAATTTTATTATAAATGAACATTCGGAATTATACACATTATATAATACAATACTGGTTTTGACTGACATTATGGTTTTGTTACATACCAAATTAGGAGATTCAATCATTATAGTACTCGATATTATGACAGAGTAGTTTTAGAAATAAAGATAATTATGTAAAATAAAATTTCGAATATTTAAACATTATCGTTACTGAAATTAATAGCCAACGTGTTATGGAGAATGATTTTCGGATAAATAAATTCAGGAGAAGATAAGGACCACCAAACCATGCTTCATCAAAAGTGTATGCTTATAACATAGAATACAGTGCAACGTTAAATATTTAATACGAATACTTGTAGCCGCGATAAGACCGACCTCTACACCCAGGCATTGTTTACAAATTTACAATAGTGGTAGTTCCACACTGAAATATTTTCTATTTATCCATGTTCTCTACGTTAACGTCAGATATTTTTTTAACTGACTTCAAAAAAGAGGAGGTTCTATGTTCGTCTGTATCTATTTTTTTAATAAATAGGTAAATAAAATAAATAAATATTCAAGGACATATTACACAACACCATCTAGACCCAAACCAAGCAAAGCTTGTCATATGGGTTCTAGAATGTGGATAAACAACGCTAACATGGTTATAACGTAGGTGGATACCGTGGAAAAAGTCAGTAACATATAAAGAGCCAGCTGATGCCCGCGACTCCGCCCGTGCGGAGGTCGGTTATCGTTTTTTATAATATTGTTTGGTTTACTCAACCAATTGCAATCAAATATACTGCAGATTTTAAATCTGACCAAGACATTTCTAATAAAAAAAACCGCATCAAAATCCGTTCAGTAGTTTTTGCGTCCATCGCGAAGTAAAGAATCCAAAAAAAATTGTGTTCAGAATCGTTCATTTAACATAACCCATTTTTTTTATATCTCCAATGTACAGACATGACTAACTTACAATTTTAGAATAGTATAGATGACGTGCTACGTCATAAAAGTAATTAATTAGGTACACTCTTCAATAGCGGCGGTAAGGCCCATCATGGAGGATTGGCTGGAGAGGCGACACGGAAGCCTCTCCTACCGACTGACGCAGGTGATCTCAGGGAAGGGGTGCTTCGGGGACCACCTGCATCGGATCAGGAAGGAGCCAACGCCTGAGTGTCATCACTGCGACGCGAGCGAGGACTCAGGGCTGCACACGCTGGCGGACTGCCCGGCGTGGGAGGCGCCGAGGCGTGACCTCGTGGCAGCCATCGGGGTGGGAGTCCTCTCGCTCGGCAGCATGATTGCGGCAATGGTGCGGAGCGCGAGCGCGTGGGCCGCCGCCGCCTCCTTCTGCGAGCATGTAATGCTCGCGAAGGAGGTGGCGGAGCGCGCCCGGGAGAGACTTAGAACTCTCCCGGTCCGCCGAGCCCGCAACTTGCTCGCCGCGCGTCGCAGGCAACTCAGGCGCCGGAGGTCGCTTAACGACCTCCGTCCGCCATGAGCGCAGGCCTGGGGGTGGCGGGTGAGGCCACCTGTCACCCCAGCAGAAGCAGGCCGGGACGGTGGGGCGACTAGCGCCCCTCCCCCAAACCGGGGCAAGACGGGGACACCGTGGTTCCCAAACCCGAGGGGGCCATCTCGAAACCGGAGATGGCCCAGGGTCAGCCGGGGTGCGAGGGATATGCTCTATGGGCAACCTTACACCCCGGCGTCTGTAGACCCGAGACGGCGTGCGGTTTTAGTCGGTTCAAGCCCGACATAACCGCCCCCGCTGGCACGCGGGGGGGTATCCGAAGGGATTTCCACACGATAAAAAAAAAAAAAAAAAAAAGGTACACTCTTCAAATTTTGGGCTAATGGTTTTTGTGAAGGTTAGTTGTATTGCTCAAAACTGTATAACAGAGAGTGAAGATGGATTACTGTTATTAGATGTGCTATGTTCAATTGATGTTCTGTAAACACGCATTACGAAATACTTTGTAAGTATGCATGTATGGATGTTTGTTAGGTACTCTTTCAGGCAGGGGTGTGTGTTGGGTAACCTCCTCGAGTGTCGCTCCGATTCCGATCCCGCTGCAGTCCGGGGGGAACGGAATCGGAGCGGCCGGTACACCCTGGGCGGCGGTCAATGGCTTCCCCTTCATAGGGTTGGCATTGATCGTCGGCCAATACCCAACGTGGCGGGAACACATCGCTCTCCGTACTCCTCTGCTTTCAGAGGAGACAGGATGAGCGATGCTGTTAGTGGTGAGATGGCCCAGGGTCAGTCGGGGTGCGAGGGATATGCTCTATGGGTAACCTTACACCCCGGCGTCTGAAGACCCGAGACGGCGTGCGGTTTTAGTCGGTTCAAGCCCGACATAACCGCCCCCGCTGGCCGGCGGGGGGGGGGGGTATCCGAAGGAATTTCCGCACGAAAAAAAAAGAAAAAAAAAAAGGTACTCTTTCAGGCAAAAACAGCTGAACGGATCCGGCTGAAATTTGGTACCGGGATAGATTATAGCCTTTCTTTTTACGTGCAGAAATCCCTTCGGATACCCCCCCGCCGGCCAGCGGGGGTGGTTATGTCGTGTCTCGACCAACCGCCATAGGCTAGATATTTTTATCCCTGGAATGAGTTCCCATGGGACGCGAGAACGGGATCAGAATTACACGCGGGTGGAGCCGCGGGCAACATTCATAAAGATGTGCTAAAGTGGTATAAATTAAATTAAACACGGTTATATTCAGCCTAAGTTAACGGAAGCCGGACTCACGTGTTACACGAGCGAAATTATTACTTTTCTTTCAAGGGTTAACTCCAATAATTGACATTTTATTTTGAATTTGGCTGCAAAATTTAATAACCTAACCAAACTGGTCGGTTAACGCAGCAATGAACTTAATCAAGGAGAACTGGTAAGGTTAAACACCGGTCGGAATACTTGACACTAGCCTGCATATTTTATTGTCTATATTTTTTATCGAATGATATGTTGGGTCTTTTTATAGCCTGAACAGGGCTCTACTAACACCTTTAGGGGCCCAAGCAAACCTGCTAGTCGGTGCCCCTACAAAACTAGGAAATCGCTATGAGGCTGATCATAGTTGGCTATATAAACTATGTAATAACCTGGGAATCGTCGTAAGAGTGAATAGGTTGCTTCAAGATAAATGTGTGTCCATCGTCGACCACATCAGCACAGAACAGGTGAGGTAGTACTCAAAAGCTGGCCATCAACGAGCAAAAGGAAAAATTTCGTTGGGACTTTTTAGGGTGGGAATATCGAACATCGAAGAAATCCGTGAAACTAATGTGAACTTTAGTGTTCTTCCACAATTTTCATTGGGTCTTTTTAAGGCATTTAACATGGCTATTAGGAAAATCTGTGAAAGAACACTAAAGCAATCGTACTTTAGCGTTATTCCACGATCGCAGGTGAGATAGGCCGAAGATTTTGGTGAAGCCTGAATTTTATTATCAAAGTTTTGTAAAAAATTGCACCTTACAAATCGACGGTTTGTAAAGCATTGAATTGTACCATCCTGTATTTAATTGACACTTTACTGCGTTGTATTCTTCAGTTCAAAAAAATGAATTTAAATACAATGGCAAGTGTGCTGCACATCTAGACTAGGTTATACCTATCCACTTTCACTTAGTAAGGTTTGGTACTAAAACGTAGGTCAACCTAAATAAATCTACAAGTATATTTTTTGCTGTGTGTGCTGACTTTTGATAACGAACTAGTGAAGTAGAAAAGAATTGAATCCCGAACGTAGCGAGTGTTTCTAATATAGACTACTTTAAACACTTTTATAGCTAGTAGAGATGAAAAGTTGTGTTGTATCTCGGGTTTTTAAATCACCTCTAAAGTACTATTATGAAAAAAAATATAAAGTAGTTACTATTATTTCGACAAATAACATAGTAATTAATGTGTCGCCAAAACGTGATTACCCATACCCATAGAAACGCCGCCGGGTCGATAACACTTTTGAAGCTACCTAATCGAACTTATCAGAAATTTATGCCAATAATAACTATGGCCTTAAAATGCTTAAAACTCGATATTGCCATTACCTTATAAGTAAAAATACAAATACTATTAGTAGGTATGCTAAACAGGAACATCCTGTTTAGCATACCTACTAATAGTATACATTATCAGTAATCAAATGCGAATGCCACAGTAATTTTGTCCAGAAGAATGTTTTTAAACGAGATGCAAACTTCTTGTTTCTAGAATTATTCCAAGACATTAAACAGGCTAAAACCTGAACCTATCTAATGCACGTGTGTAGTCTATATTATATATAACACGTAGAGATTCCTAAACCAACTCGTATCTTATGTATATAAATATGTATATTTATATGCACCATAGTATGTACCATAGTTGCACCATAGTTGTGATATGCACTGATTTGTGTAATAGGAATGTTGACATGGTCGTCAGAATACTGATCAATGTCTTAGATTTTTCTGAAAAAATGTGCATTATAAAATTAAATATTACCTAACTACACGGAAAATATGTTTATTTTGTTTTTTATATTCTCTTCTACTCCATACATTTGCACTACGCGCTACTAAGCTGCGACGTCACTACTAGGCACGATTTTGTTTGGTGCGCTTTTGAGCGGGTCAAGAAATTTAATTTTGAAAATCAAATATTTTTAAGACTATTTGAATAAGAATATTATTCACTTTGGCAGATCATTATATTTTTGTACATTATTCGACAAAAATCTACATCAGTCGCAGAGAAGTCAACTCCGAGGAGATTTCTCCGCACTCAAGTGCGCAAGACCACTGTAGATGTCGACCACAGTGATCGACGGAACGTTTCGAACACAAGTTTTCTATGGACCACGGCCAAACAGCTCGGAAGCAGTATATTCTACACGCAACGCCGGCCGTGAAAGTCTAAAAATTTATAAAAAAATATTTGTCATCATCCCTATTCTTTTTACAAAAAATACTTTTGAAAAGGGACGTCTTCATCCGAGTACCAATCCCAGTCCCATCCAAAGCTCGCACTTTGGAGCCTTGGATCCTCTCTTCTATTCCGCCTAGAGTTCTATATTCTCTATTCCGTCAGTGTGTGGGAGGTCAGATAGCAGTTATCTAACCTGAGAAGGAAGCCTGCACCAGAGCCTCGTCCGTCAACCAGCAAGTGTACCGCTTAGCAGGTGAGGTTGGGCTACGAAGATCTAGATAGGGTCCTTCAACCCTTTTCGTATAATTTTTTAATATGTATTATTTGTTTTTTTTTTGCTGCACTTCCCAGCAACCGAGTATAAAACGACGTTACAAAATTTTCGTTTTAATAATCTGACAGGAACCTTATAATTCGCATAGGTATGCATCAGACATTGAACTTGTGAAGGTGAAGTTTAAATGTTAAACGTGATTGATTCACGTGATAGTTTGCAGCATCAAGGATAAATATCACCTCTAATTTTATTTACTGGGTAATTAATGCAACCTGTTTTTAGAGTTATGTCAGATACAAACCTCATTGCCATGCCAACACTGTCAGTCCAACTGTATAGGTCTGTCTTAGGGATTTTTAGTACCTTTATTACTAGCTGATTGGGATATATGGAGCCCCGCCAAGACCTTCGGGGCCAAGCTAGCGTCACCTACAAGCCGGTACAACAACTAATTGATGAATGTGGCTCTGGCGCAGTCGATCCCATAAAAACCGTAAAAGCAACATCAAAAGGAGAAGACCAGGGGCTCCGAGGTGAAAGCCTCGTATGCCACCGGCGACAACTCCAAGATCATGATGAATTACTAGCCGATTGACGATGATTATAAATTGGCTAGCTAAAGACATGATAAATTGGAAGGTCCCAATTAAAACTTCAAATCCAAAGGAAGCCGCCAGAGCCTCGTCCGTTGTTTGGCAGGTGCACCGACTAGCACGTGAGGTTGACCTGGGCCTCGCAGGTGTTGGTCGAGTTCCCTGTACACTTGATATTTTTTTAGAGTAGTTTAAACCGAAGCCATATTTGGATTTTATAAATACAATCGGTGTTAACTACTTTTCGATGTAAGATAGAGAGAATGCTTTACAGAACCGAAGCAAGCCGATCTTGGTTCATCTCTCACTATTCTTTCAGACGTGACGAGCAAAATCAAGATCCGGGTACAGTACAAAGATTTCAATCGACGAGATTCGGAAAGTTTTGTAAATAGTTTCAGGTGAAACTAATACGTGTTCCTGTTTGCCACCGTAGTGTGCAACATTGCAAGGAGCGTTCTTAGTCATCGGTTTTGTTTGCGTTTCTTTTGAAAGTCGACAAATTTTCGTAATTAATCTAATGAATGTTGGCCGTTATTTCTCACACATTTTTGTTCAAACTTTGACATAACATTTTCGTTCAAATATTATATTTGGGTCGCGGTGCGTTTGGCACCTCTATGTACGCATTGCGTGTTTTGTTCACAGTATTGACAAATGTTTGAATAACAAATTAAAGTTGAATGTTGGCCCATACTAATGAGGATAATAATTTATTGTAATTATTGTTTATATCTGCTTTGGAATTATTGCCCAATGAAATAATAATGGTGCCTTTATAAGTTACTCAACCTACCACACCATAAAGCTATTTATGAAAACTTTTAAATTGGTACTATTTATTTTATTCCACCCAGCTGTATAGCAATATTATAAATAACTGAAGTACCGCTATTTTAGGGGTATCGTATCACAATAACTACAGTTATTTTACTATTTTCAACATAACTACAGTTGATTCACATATGTTGTAATACCTTTTTTTTTTTCGTGCGGAAATCCCTTCGGATACCCCCCCGCCAGCCAGCGGGGGCGGTTATGTCGGGCTTGAACCGACTAAAACCGCAAGCCGTCTCGGGTCTACAGACGCCGGGGTGTAAGGTTGCCCATAGAGCATATCCCTCGCACCCCGACTGACCCTGGGCCATCTCCGGTTTCGAGATGGCCCCCTCGGGTTTTGGAACCACGGTGTACCCGTCTTGCCCCGGTTTGACGACTCGCCTACGGTTAATTAATACTGCGTGCCGGAATCATTTTAAAAGTGGTGGGTATGAATATTGAAACGTTGTTTGTTCTAACGTGTAAAGGCGAACATAACCACGAAGGTGCCTAGGTTCCTAATAACATTTACGAGTTGAAATGAAAAGTTAGTGATATGATAGTAGATCTCGAAAATAATTATGATACGTTTAAATATTATAATACATAACCATCAGATATTATCTACTGCGTTTGCGGTCGTTGTTTCATGTCATACAACGCGAGCCTTCGTTCCATTATTTCGTGTCACTACGGTGCCCTAAAAGATTTTATCAGATTGAAAACCACGCAGTGTATTTACCGCTGAAATTAATCGTTACAAGTAAGTTGAGGAAAAATACTGTAAAATAATAAAAAATATGTTTACAGGCTATAAGGAAACCATAGGAGCGCCTACGAAGTTGATAATACTTTCACTGAAACGTAAAACAACGTTATATTTGTAGAAGCAATATTGCTATTAAAATAAAATAAATACATAAATACTGACAGCTGTATGAGGTAATAGAGATGTACCTATTAATGTCCAAATTTCACTAAGAATATTTTCAATGCAACATTTTTAGCGAATTTATTTAGGACGAATATTTACTTATTCAGAGTGACAATGACACTATTAATAATAATAGCAGGAGCCGAGAAGTGACATCATGCAAATAATTATAATAATAAAGTGTTTCAGATTTCTCCTCTTATTGCTACTAAACAGTCACTGTTGCTTCTGACATTATTTCAACAGAAAAACCCAATAAAACTTTGCTCGACCCGAGAAACGAACCCTGATGCCCAGCAGTCGCACTCGCTACCACTGCGCTTCCAAAGCAATCTAAACATTATGCTAATTTAATCTGACATCTAAAATTGAACTGGTTCACAAATACACACTGCATTAATCAACTAATCAATCATCAAACAAGAAATCAAAATTGAATCTTGAAATCTATGATTATTCTAAAACTTTAAATTAAAAATTACAACCTTAATCTTTACTTTTACTTTTGGCATCTGTCATACGGATATGACACACATGACATTACAAAAAGGCGCGAGTTAAGTTAACCCCTAAATATATATATCTATGTCAAAATTCTTCAACTCATTTATCTAGTTTCTGAATACCGTTCCAAATTCGAATATCAAAATTCACTTACACCTCACACAGGAATCGTGATACAATTTTTGTAAACAGCTTGTCTAATAACGTAAGTAAGAGGGACCTGTGGGACCCTTATACATAGAAGGCTTTGTCTCGGCACTTATAATAAGAAAATAAATAAAATGTTAATACGTGCCTTCAGTATTATAAATTGAATCGATCTGTTCACTTTCCACACTCTGTAAGCTTTCTGCATCGTTATACTCTTGTGTATCTTTAGTGTCAGAAATATCTTGATCCTGTATTTCTTCCTCAGATTCATCAAGAGGTTCAGGTTGCTTTTTAGTCACTAGGGTCGGCATCGGCAGGATCTCGAGAGCTGATGGAGCCCTGTAACTGTTGTTTTTCAGCCCCAGTTTCTTCTGAATAAACGCTTCGAGGATCTGCTTGGTGATCCTGTTCTGTCTCTCGAGCTCGTGGACGCCTGTGGAGAATAGAGAATACAGATAAAAATGACTGCGCGTATTTAGGCTCAGTTTACATTGGCGTGGTAATTAATGGAAGCGAACGAAATTTTATATAGCATAATGAACTTCGTGTCAGTTGTATAATATACAAACTAAATACGAGCCAAAAAAGAGGTGGCGTGGATTCCGTAAAACCCTCGCGCATTTTCGAAAATTCCCCTAACTACTGTCGGTGCGTTTGTGGAATTAAATTAAATCATAGCGCAATTGACATAAAGTTCTTATGCTATGTATAATTTCGTTGCAAAAATTCGCTTCCATTAAATTCCGCGGCTATGTAAATCGAAAAGTGCTTAGGAGGAAGAAAAAAGAATTTTAGAAGTTATATCGATGTCATTTTTATCTGGTTCTCCCTTCTCGGGGAGGGAAAAGAAAAGGGATATTCTATTCTACGTCTTAAAAATATGTTATTATTATTTTTTTATTATATATAAAAGAATAATAATAACATAAAATATATAAAATATATTTGGAATATATTGTTAAAGTAATGAATTATAGATAAGAGTTATCATATTCATATAACTTAAAAGTTATATACATGCAAAATAGAATCAAAAGATTAAATTACGAGATAGGTTAATCTTAAAGACTATTTATTTTGGGGGAAGGATGGTGGTGCAGCAGTCATAAACACATTTAAAAACAAACAATAAAAGCAATTAGATACAGGAAATTAAATGATGATGAAAAAAGATTTTCTATGTTGGGTCTTCTAAATGTCCAGAAACAGGGGACACTTAGATGATATTTTCATAATTTTGAACGCAGATTAATTACAATATTGGTAAGCAAATCGATATTACAAAAAAAATGTTAATTGGAAGTATTCTAGAAGTCCTTTAGTAAATTCAAGTAAAGGACTCCATGAATACTAATTTTACTCTCCTATTAAAATACAAGGCATATGGGGTCCCACCAAAATCTTTGCGGAACAAGTCAACCTCACCTGCAAGCCGGTACATCTGCCGATTAAGAAGATTGCGCTCGGATGAAGAAAAGAATATATCATAAATATTAAAAATGATATCATTCAACTAGAGTTAATTCAGAATTATCAATGGCTAAAAATTAATCTTACATTAACAGCAGGAAGATTCGGACTGTTATCGTATCCCGCAATCGGGCCCGAAGATGGCATGGAACGAAGAGGCATTCAGCCTAAACCCTACCGAAATAAACCCGAAGTAGCTTCAGGGTACGTAATTGCTACGCCTTTCGTTCGTGTTCAGTCTGGACCTGAAGTTTCGAATGTACGTTTCATGCTAGCCTCCCAGTTCAAGAGTATCGCTTTCTCTCAAAATTCATTATGCGTTGATATGATCGGACAATTACACATCGATATGATCGGATGATACAAACTCATGAAATGAAGTACCTAACTAAAAAGAGCAAATTGGTACTTGTTACGTATCATTGTTAGTTTAGCCATTATGAGAACAATAGGGCTTTAGACCTACCAATTGCATCGTCAATTGTGTTTCTATCGGTGAATGTACGGAAGTATCTGAACTCGTTGATTGCAGGGCTCGGAAGCAAAAGATGTCTAAATTGATGAGACTATTAAATATGTTACACCTTGAATTGTTTTAAAAGAGTCAATGAAAGGATGTTAATGTTCTATTGTAGATCATTCTGTGATGAAGGTTATTTATTTTCCTCTGTACAATTAAAATGCGATATTAAATGGTTTTTAACTTTATATTATCAAAAGTAAATTTTACAATGTTACTCGAACTGAATAGAAAGAACGAATGATTTTTTGACAGCTAAACTGACAGCGTCCTGCCAATCGTATGTTCAATATATTTATTGAACATAATTGCGGCGCGGAATACAAACAAATTTAAAAGAGAATATTAAAGTTTTACATTACAACGAAACAGTTAAAATACTATCTCTACATTAGTCTATTTCATCTCTACATTGGAATTTAAGATGTCCCTACTTATGCAATTTATCTGGAAACAAATTAAAACTAACTTACATGGATTCAACTGGCAGAGGGCACAATTTAACAATTGAACGAGTATAAATTTTATCTTTCATTTTAACATCTGCAACTCTAACTTTCCCTATCTCTATCGGGATACGTTTTTACAACCTTGGCTATAGGCCAATCTAATGGAGGTGAATTTAGGTGTTTAACAACAACAATATCTCCTACCTTTATATTACAGCTGTTACTTTTCCACTTGGAGCGCTGATGTTTCCAATAACTTGGAAAATTTCCACCGCTAAACGACGAAACGTCGGCGCGAACACGAGAACCTTGGTTTAATTTAAACCGCCAGAAACAGCAAACTGTTATCACAAAAAAAAAAGTAGACCAAGAGTAGTAAGCCTAGGTGTTAGTAAGCCAATCGTATGTTCAATATATTTATTGAACACCTCTACTAACTATATTTGAAAAAAAGGTACCTACGAGTATGTAAGACGAGCAAGCGTAGCAGAGCAGAACACAAAACACAGAGAGAACCAAACAATCTTTTATTTAAATAAATAATAGTTTAAAAAAAAACTAAAAAACACGCTTTTTATAGAAAACCGAACTAAAAAATAGAAAATAAATTTTAATAAATTTAAATTAAGAATAGTGTTAAAAATTTCAATAAATATAAATTAATAATAGTGTTAATAAAAGAAAAAATATTTCATTTAAAAAAAGCGTGGGGTTCATGGGTCATTAGATATAAATATTTTTTTGACAGACATGAGTAGAGTGATTATCATTTTGATAATATCGTAAAAAGCACCCCACACTTTTTTTAAAATAAAATACATTTTTTTTATTTACACTATTATACATTTATATTTATATATATTTTAAAAAATTAAAAAAAAAAAAATATATTTTTGACACTATTCTTAATTTAAAATTTGTTAAAACTTATTTTCTATTTTTTCTTTAGTTTTTTTTAACTATTATTTATTTTCTACTTTTTAGTTTGGTTTATTTATAATAGCTTGTTCGAAAATTTGTTAATATTAGATAAATCGGCTAAAGATAATGGTTGGAAATTAAAATTTCTGCTTTATTGACTATAGATGAAAATTATATAAGTTAACAAAAATCTTATTTTGCAAATTAAAAAATGGAATAATTTTATCAAATTTGTGTATTGTCATCGGTCCTCGATAAATCTACAAAGTTTGAACGCAATCTGGCCGTTTAAAGTGGGTCAGAATCGCGCCCAAAGGAGTCAGTTACAAACAAACATACAAACTAACGTACAGGTGAAGCTAATAAAAAGCGTATAAAAATCCGCTGTACTAAAACGAAAAAAATCCGCTGTACTAAAACGAAAAAAATCCGCTGTACTAAAACGAAAATAATAATTGTCTGCAAGGGTTGAGTTGATTTCAAAAGCTTGTAGCGCGCAAGTCTTTTCTCTGTGTTCTACTCATCAGACCCTGAATACCATGTGATACCAGAGAGTTTGTTAAAACAAAACAAATGAGCTTGCTTAGCTTAGGAGTTCCTATGGCCACCTTCCTACTCCATCATCAGACCCTGAATACTATAACACATCAGAT
The DNA here is from genome assembly GCA_946251805.1 of Cybosia mesomella. Lineage (NCBI taxonomy): Eukaryota > Metazoa > Arthropoda > Insecta > Lepidoptera > Erebidae > Cybosia > Cybosia mesomella. Next base: position 23,889,255 of record OX276401.1, read on the forward strand.
AGATTGTCAAAACAAAACGAATGAGCCCAAACGTGATAGGTTTATCTAGTTTAATTTAGAAGTTTCTATGGTCACCTTCCTACTCCATCACCAGACCCTGAATACCATGTCCTATCCAAGATTATATCTAGACAAAACTAATGAGCCCAAACTCGATAGGTTTATCTGGTTTAGCTTACGAGTTCCTATGGCCACCTTCCTACTCCATCATCAGACCAGCTCGATGGTACCATATTAATGTATTGTCATCCAAACTAAACGTACATGCAAAATTACATCTCAATCGGTTGAGGATAACTGCTTCAAAATTCTGTTGCAACATTTGACCCACACTAACCTTCATACATACAACATTTACATGTAGTATTTGAATTATTTGTAATTAAAATACGTAATTGAAATACAAATACGTATTTGGTATTCGTATTTCAAATGCTCAATGCTAAAAATGTAATTTGTAATTCGTATTTCAAATACCTGACACCGAGGTATTCTGTAGTTAGTATTTCAAAAAATGTTGGGATCAAAATACATTCTAACATAAATAAATTTAAACTTCATTTAGTGATCTTAATAATGTTAACAGGGACAGGGTTTTTGGGAACAGGAACAGTGATCAACCATAGATATCGAAAATGCAGTAAGAGTTGGTCAGTTTCTTAAATGATAAATGTTGACGAATAAATGATGACGACGCTCTCCAAATATAAAACATATTGTGTTCATACAATTTAATACAAGTTTGTGTTCATCAGGATCTGTAGAAAGATGGTTTTCTTTAGCAGGTTTCATTTTATGCTCCAATAAGAGGATATTCTCCATTTAAAAATCTAGTGTTCATGAAAGGAAACTCTGTTTTTACTGATTAATCTTCTTTTACTCTGGTTTTTAACCCATGCTGGGCTAAATTACTTTTTGTTCTAAATAATATTTTGTAATTTGTAGTTCAAATAGAAGTAGCTAAATACTGTATTTTGTTTATTATATTTGAATCACATCAGTTAATATATTTCGTATGTCGTATTTTAAATACTTGCGAGATAGTATTTTGTAATTTGTATTTCAATTAAAGCAAAGCATGTATGCTCAGCTCTGTATACATACATACATACAGAGCAAGTTAAATTAAAGTTAATAAAAATGCAAGATTCTTCAGACCTAAATTTAGTTCATTTTACATGTAAAGAGCATAAAGTTTTTTTTTAGGTTTCAACTGCATTAGAACTCTCGGCCCGCCGAGCCCGCAACTTGCTCGCCGCGCGTCGCAGGCGACTCAGGGGCCGGAGGTCGCTTAACGACCTCCGTCCTCCATGAGCGCAGGCCTGGGGGTGGCAGGTAGGGCCGCCTGTCACCCCAGCAGAAGCAGGCCGGGACGGTGGGGCGACTAGCGCCCCTCCCCCAAACCGGGGCATGACGGGGACACCGTGGTTCCCAAACCCGAGGGGGCCATCTCGAAACCGGAGATGGCCCAGGGTCAGTCGGGGTGCGAGGGATATGCTCTATGGGCAACCTTACACCCCGGCGTCTGTAGACCCGAGACGGCGTGCGGTTTTAGTCTGTTCAAGCCCGACATAACCGCCCCCGCTGGCTGGCGGGGGTTATCCGAATGGATTTCCGCACGAAAAAAAAAAAAAAAAAAAAAAGGTTTCAACTGCATTATCTTGGCACGATCTATTTCGAGTTATCTAGGTATATATTTTTCAATAATTTTGTTTGTTCAAAGAAGCAAGAGTCGTCAATGGAGACGGTGAATATTCTTAATTTTATGCGCACTTTCTCTATAGATATAAACTTCAATTTCTTCGAGTTAATTGTCGGGTAAGAACTACAATAGATCATCACTTGAAGAACAAAATTTAATATAACTAGGTATTTCCATAGAGACCGTAATCTTAGCAATCCATGGATTCTCCGTGCGGGTGCCGGGTCCATCGCGTTGCTGAGTTGGGAACTCGGGACAGTGCCTGGGACTTGCGACCCAAGTGTAGGTTTAGAAGGGGGGGGCCCCTTCTAAACCTAAAGGGGTTTGTTGATGTACATCAACACTCACCTTCACTACCCAAGTTGCCCTCCCTGCCTAACCAAATTTGATACGAACCTACTAGTGCCGCTTTAGACATTCGTCCTAGTAATGAGCTTATTGTAGGTCTCGATAGGCCTAGATCTTTAAGTAGGTTATAGAGAGATTTTGCTGGTATACCTCTCGCTCCCACTTCCACTGCATACAAATTAACCACGTAACCGTTTTTGATTAATTCGTTTGTGAGATCATAGTATTTATTTTTCTTTATTGTGTGGTCCTTCGGTATATTTGTTTCCCACGGTACAGTAAGTTCCACAAGAACCACATGTTTTAACCTCTTAGAATATAGGAATATGTCAGGTCTAGATGACTTCTTATTTTGACCGTATTACTAATTTACATAACTTCTTCTTCTTCACGCCTGTATCCCCGAAGGGGTAGGCAGAGGTGTATTACACACCCACGATTCGCCAGTTATGTTTAGGTCCCAATGTAATAGGAGGAAAGGGGCGAGCCTATTGCCATCTACCGGGCACATTACTAAGCGAGCGATAATTAACATGTATTAATGCACACATAACTACAAAAAGTCAGAGGTGTGAGCCCGAGGCGACTGGGGATCGAACTCGAGACCTCATCTCGGCAGTCCGTTACGTACACCACTGGGCTATCGCTGCTTTTTTAATTTATCCATCTTCTATCTATACTAATATGAAATTGTAAATTTTTTGTATCATCATCATTTATATTACCATCATCATCAACCTATGCTAGTCCACTGCTGGACATAGGTTTCCCCTAATGAGCGCCATAGCGCCCTGTCTTCAGCTTGCCGCATCCAGCATTTGCCCGCAGTCTTTCGCAGATCGTCATTATAATTATTTGAATAATTGGGTTATATTAAATGAACGATTCTGAACACAAAAATATTTTTTTGGAATTCTTGTTTGTCTGTTTATCTGTTTGTCTGTTTGTTCGTGATGGACGTAAAAACTACTCAACGGATTTTGATTTGGTTCTAAAAAAAAAACAATGTTTAAAAATGACTGTAAAGTTATTCATTGTTTCCGTAGTTCGCAAGAATTACGGTAGATGACTCCAGCGTCGCCTTAAGACGTATATAATATATCGGAGAATTTCGAATATCTGGGACGTGTCTAGATAGCTCAGCTGGTCAGAGCATTCCCTCTATAAGGGACTGGTCGCGGGTTCAAGTCCCGTTCTAGATGTTCTCTTTTTCCGATCTAAATCTTTGGTTCTACCTATTAGAAAGGTCTTGGTCAGACTTAAAATCTGCGTATGTTTATTGACCAAAAGACGATAACCGACCACCGCACGGCCGAAGCCGTGGGCATCAGCTAGGAATTTATATTTCTGTTCATTTCAATAAAAGAACTTACTGAGAACAACCTTTACATCAGATATTAAATTTTATTGAGTAAGTCAGTTAGTCAGTTATTTTATTTATTTATTATTTAAATAAGTCGTATTCTGTTAAAATGCTGCACTACCATTAGGGTAGGTTGTAAGGCGAGGTCATTTTGTTTTACTACACCCAGAAATAGAGCCCCGTAACCGTCCGCGAAGGCTCCTCCGAGTTATAGTCAGCTTACATTTTATATCATTTGAGTGGTCCTAAAGGTATCAAATGATTTTATTCAATGGATGTTATGCTAATAAAAAAATATTATTTTAAATTTCAGCACAGCGTTAGTCTCTATTGCACCCAAAGCTTGAACTTTGATGCCTGGAGTGCCTTTAGTGCGATTACAATACCTTTTTTTTTTGTTCGTGTGGATCCCTTTTTGTAATTGAATTTGAATACCTACATTTTTAAAGTGAAAGCTTTTTAGGCGCGTTAAGCACTTTTTGGGTGAGCAAAACTTGCGCATTCGTCACTGCAACGCTTTCCATATTTTTTATAACAATGCCATCTTTCTGTAGCTGATCAACTATTTTGGTCTGACCTTGATGAAGTTTCAAACTGATTAATAATGAAAAACATAGATGGCTCTGTAAATATTTTTTTCGTGTTTTCACTTCTATCGGCACCCCCAGAATGCCACTGTTTTATATACCACTTTGGTAGCACAAGCACACAGCCCACCTGATCAGTAGCGGTTACTGCGGCCTATAGACGCGTGCACCATCGTGTGAAATGTTCATAAAATGAATTTAAGATCGCAATATTATAATGTTCTAGCTGTTGCCCGCAGCTTCACCCGCGTGATATTCGGATCCCATTCCCGCTACCTATGGGACCCTATTCCACCACCACAACCTATATAATATACACAGTTCCACCACACATCATTTTGTTATAGCTTAAAGGGTTTAGGCAGGCGTTTCCGTTGAAAGTTCTCAAACGGCTTTTTTTGCGATACCTCCAATAAATATCATTATATTTCAGTCAATTTATACAAAAACTTGACAAATTATAAAATAAAGCCTTCCTCGAGAACCAATCTATCCATTGGTGAAAACAGTACGAAAATCGGTGCAGTAGTTTTTGAATTTATCACGAACAGATAGACCAACGCGGCGGTAGACTTTGTTGTATAATATGTAGTGATAGTTATATTACTAATTTTATTGTACAAAACAGACTTAAAATTTCATAAAATTCTCAAATTAGGAGTTGAGAATTAAAAAAAAGTAATTTAATGATTATTTTGATGATTATTCAAAGAATGTGTTTAATCAACTTAAGTTCCAAATAAAATAAATTATTCCAATTAATTCCAAAATGACAGAAATAACTTTAAACATTTAAAATAAATCAAAAAGTAGCGAGATAGAAGGTAAATTAATAAATTACATTAATTAAATATCCATTTTTTTAATAATATATTATGCGATCATTATCTAATCGTTGTTCTCAGAGCGCAGAGTCATTTTCAGAGCTTTCTCCTTCTCGTCCTTGATGTGGCTTATACGGCTTTTATGGGAGCGATTGCTCTCCTCTGATCTCCCAACCCCGAGAGGAAAGCCTGCGCCAAAGTTTCGCCCGCCAGTCGGCACATGTACCGGCTCCCAGGTGAGGTTGCTTACATACACCCAATAATATGACATTATATGCTATAGATAGCTTTATTCATAGACGTCGCCGAAAAGCAAATGGGTGACGTATAAATTAAATATATACTATGAGTCACGACCGCAGGTAAATATTTTCCATTAAAATACCTATTCGATTTAAAAAAAAGCATGAATACATATTTAGTTTTTGTTTAATAATATGGAAACTTGTTTCATGACATTTTATTGTGACTAACAGATTTTGTTCATAAATTATAATATAAAATAAATATGTGAGTTGTCTAGTATATCTCTGCGAATATTTGAGAAGCGGCATACGGCTTTCTATGCAGCAATAAAATATAAAAAAAAAAAAAAAAAGGTATTGTAGAGGGTGGTTAAGAGCTATGGGTGGATCCTGGATGCCCTTCGAACTCTGACATACTCACTCACAATACAGCGGAGGTCTACTGAGTTCCTAGGGCAATAATCTTATACCAAACTCTTGAGACAGAACACCATCTTAGTCCAGCCTTTCTGCCAATCCGAACTAATCCACGACAAGAAATAAAAGTTTCTTATATTTATTATACGCAAGTGTTCCATAAATGTTCGTTTTGCTAGTTTTCCTACGGGGCACTAAACATACTCGTTAAATAACAGTTATTGCCAAATTACTGTCTAGTTTTGCTGATAGTTCATAATGATTGATCAAATTCTAGGAAACTATTGACCTCTGGAGATGTTTTGGCGATGAGGGTCGATACGTAATAAATCAGTGTACGTAGCACTCCTCCTCGGGGACTTTTCTACGCTCCAATCGGGATATTAACTATCTACGTCAATAAATAATTATGTAGCAGCAGTAGTAAAATATCGGAACAACTATTTTGAGGGCCAATTAGATTATGATTTACTTTTTAACATACACAACTTATGTCTTTCAAAGAGTTTAGACGTACCAGTCCTGTTTTATTAACCCCCGACGCAAAAACGACGGAGTGTCATAAGTTTGACGTGTCTGCGTGTGTGTCTATCTCTGGCATCGTAGTTCCCGAACGGATGAACCTATTTCGACGCAGTTTTTTTTTGTTCGAAAGCTGATAAAATCGAGATGGTTCTTAGCGATAAATAAATTTGTATCAGTGGTTTTTTAATTAATAAATTATAAACTATACTATACTAGCCATCGATTTCATCTACGAATAAGACGTATTTAAGGTCTTTCATTGTCAAAGCGGCTTCAGAAAGCTCTCAAACTATACTCGTCACCTAGCAGGGATTTGAGTTCCGTTTGTAGCGAGGCTTATCCAGCTTGGAAGATACAGCACCGTGAACTATCCACAATAAGTTGAGAGGAACTCACGCTACCGGCCATAATACGATACATGGCTCCTTTTAAGAGTATATTATCTCATAGCAGAAAGGAGCAGAGCATATAATGTAGAAAAATACTTACTATTGCTGATTTGAAACGTTCGGTGGAGGCCAGTATATTGGCACCTTGTGGCGCCCTCAGACCGTTCATACACCACATTAGCACCGTCGGCACTAAACCCACAGATTGGATAATATTTACTACTAAAGCATTGACTTCGTATACGACCAGACATGCTGTTTAGAATAAAAAATGGGTTACGGTTCTGGGGATAAGGATTACAGACATATGATGACTAGAAAAAAAGAGATCGTACGTCGTGAACAAAATTAAAAATTTCGTGTTAAGTTTGTATCTTTTATGTCTGTGGTGAGAGCAAGCGAATTTGGAACGGGAAATTGAAACTAGGTCGAATTGTGGTCTACCGTGCTACCATTTTTTTTGTTCCGTACAGCCAGTCTAGTAGTATACCTACATATAAGTAATTGTACTAATGCAAACTTCAAAAGAAAAACAGCTTTTTATTTTGCATGATCTTGTAATTAGTGTCTCATCGACATGTTAATATTTCAATTTTGCCTTTACTACCCAATAAAGTAATAGTATTTCGTGAGTACAATGCAGTGTTTTTTGCAGAAATCAGCGGCCATGTTTAAAAAAAAACTTATCCAAGAATAACCTACTGATTTTTCTTCACTACCTTTTTTAGGGTTTCGTACTCAACACGGAACCCTTCTAATTTCGGTAAGTCTGTTCGTCTGTCCGTCCAAAGCTTAATTTGGCATGGATATAGATATTATTCATCATAACATCCTTTTAATCATATCAGTATCGGTCCGCATTTATTATGATGGGTAAATACGAAACCATACGTAACGCGTGGCCCGACCCGCACTTGGCCGGAAATGATGACTATGACTTTCGGAGGGCTCGCGAAGTTTTCTGCCTAGTCATAATATTGAAGGCAGTTTTTAAAAAGGGAAAATTATCTTTTAATGCATGGATTATTTTATGATTTATATCACATCTAGACATGAATAGAAATTACTTTGTCAAAGCCCAAACCCGAAAGTGTGATAGTTTCTCGTTAAAGTGTACCACAAAACTGCATAGATTGTAGAATAGTGATAGTAATAGGTACGAAGTTTTCATAGTAGGTAAGTAGATATAATAGGTTTTGTTTTTACAATCTATAAATAACGATTTCCGAGAAAAAAACAACATCATTCTCTCAGTTGATTTATAAATCAAAGATAAATATTAGTTATTTATGCAACTGTGGTATAATGAGGGGTATTAAAACATGAATGTGGGTTTATCACACGAAGCGAAGCTGAGTGTGATAATAGTATCACATGAGTGTTTTAATACCTAATTATACAGTTGCATACAAGACTTTATCTACACCCATGATAAACTAATAATACATCTTCAGAGAATGATGTACTGCCCTTTGATATTTTCCAATTCATGAAATCTTGGTACGCCTTTTCATACTGTTTTCTAGATTTTTCCGGTAGTAATTTGTTAGAAATGTCCTTTGCTGCATTCGAAATGTCTGGAGGTGTGTTATCGAAACTTAAATCGCTCGTTTTCGTAAGTAAACAAAACAATTTGCAAAAATAATAGCGAAGAAAAATAGCGGGAATTCGAATTCGAACGAAAAAGCTTTAATTTTTTTACGGCGCGCCGCCGCCGCTGTGGTAGTGCAATGCAACGCGCGTGAATGACAGTTCTTTTTTTGAAACTCATTATGCAGATTCCACGCCTCGAGTGGTAAGAATTTGGCTGTCTGATGAGTAACCCTTTGCGCGGAAGACATTGAAAAAGCGAAAGGAGTGTTATTATGAAATTTCATACAACATTATAACACCCGTTCGGATGATATTATGGTTATTAGGACATTGGATGTATTAATGTTGGCAATAAGCTAACTGTTTCAGAATCTTTTATAGAGGATTTAAAGCATGGGCGTAGATAAATAATATTTTCTTACTTTTTTCAATTCAATAATATTATTATAGGTGTCTAAAATAGATTGCAAGGATATTTTACTTTTACATAAATAGTTTAATTTGCGTATATTATGGCCATGACTGGTTTTAAGATAAAACTGGTAAACATTTGTATTTAAAGTTCTGGTAATTACCTACTGATTACTATATACAATATAGGTATATTTAATATTTATTTACTAACTATATAATATATAATTAGTAGCTACTACCGTCATCGTAGTTTAGAGCCATACTCGTTACTCAAAATATAATTTTGGTAGCTTGTCTTTTTATATTCACCAATACAATTACAGATATATATATATAGAATATATTTATGACAATTTTCTGTGCTTAGCCAAGACGGACCGCTTTTTTTTACGTTTGTTAATCCCCCGAGCTTCACCCCATCGGTGCCAACGATGGGGTGGGCGTGTCGGAATGGGACCGACTAAAACCACACGGTGTCCTCTCCAAGTGTCCATTGCCGGGCACGCCGGGTAAGCCCTCGAAAGGATAACCCCAGGCTTACCCGCAGGACTATGGTCGCCACCGCGGCCTCGCCTGGTTGGGTCGGATTTCATCCCGCGTCGGTGAGTTTGCAGGCGTGTATAGGACAGACACGACAAGCCTTCTTTTTGGCGTGCTTCTGTAAGGACGGCGAGTCGGCCAACTGCCGTCCTCAGGCCTCGATCATGGAGGTCGGTAGTCCCGGGCGTAGACGAGTCTGCGGACCGCTAGTATAGTATTTATAGTACCTATAGTAAGTATATAGTAAGTACTAACCAATACGTAGATTGTTGATTCGTGACAACAAATCGTATCGCTATCATGGCTGCCACTCCTACCTATATCGTTAATTGACCCTAATTGAGTCTAGCGTCCCCATTCAGTAATAATTAACTATAAATTTCTAAATTTTTATCCCCTCTATGAAAGTCACAGCCTTTTCTTATTCATTTTATGGCATATTGTATGCTCTATTTCTTACGTGTGTGGTTTTAGACAAAAAGTCTTTAGATAGGTACTTAGCATAAAAGTTATAATTAAAATTTTAATTTAAAAAAATGAAAACGTCTTCAAAAACCACTAAACCAGTCACACTGATAGAAGAAAAATAACTGAATTACAGATTTAATTCAAAAGACAAAAATACGCTTTGGAAGTCGGTTAAAATACGAATGGCCTAATGATTGGAGTGTTCAACTGATAATGGGATTCATTCCTATTTGATTTTTTGTAATTTGGTATTAGTAAAGGTAATAAAGGTAAAAATTATAGGAATTCTTTAATTATATTATGATAATTCAGAGGTCGACAAACTAAAAGTAGTGAAATAATAATACAAGCCTTTTCAACGATATAATTAATAGTCTCATCCTTATATATTATGGCTGTATTTTACATGATTAAAAATGATGTTTATGTAAATGCCTATGTTATAGGTTATTAGACATGTTTCGATGTGTACGCACATGAACTATTTTATCTGTTTCTTCGCTCCGTATAGCGAGGTTCTTAACCTTTTTTTTGCGAATAAACACATAATAGGTCAATGTCTTAAGGCAGGTGATAATCATTAAAAAAGATAAATGTTATTTCGAGATATACATATTTATCAATATTCCAGAATTTTAAACAGGTACAAATAGGGTTTGCTGACCTCTTTCCATGTAGTCTTTCCATTAAGAAGTCATTGACTTTTTATAATCATCGTGTGTATAGACAAAAAAAAAGTTATTTTTTAAGCTTATTTTTAAGTAGAAATTATATAAAAAATTTAAGATTATATATCCTTTATTCAATTTAAATATTGTGTATAGTTTTATAGATTGCCTTACCGGGTTTCTCTTTTATGTCACACAATAAGTTTCTTATTTTAAAATTATTTGTAAAGGCATTATTATATTAATTATTGGTAAAGGCATAAACAATTCCCTGATTTCATTAAAATTATTATTTTAACTAGCTATTGCCCGCAGGTCTGTTCACGTAGAATACTAAAATAGTCATAAAGTGTTCTGAATTTTTCTAATATACTGCGCGAATTTCCTATTTTTTTTATCATAAAAACCTTCTACAGGCTAATAGAAAATGTTAAAAAGAAAAATAAATGGAATTGGTATAGTCACTTTCAAATAACGGTATTATAATATAATACCTTTTTTTTTTGTGCGGAATCCCTTCGGATGCCCCCCGCCGGCTAGCGGGGGTGGTTATGTCGGGCTTGAACCGACTAAAACCGCACGCCGTCTCGGGTCTACAGACGCCGGGGTGTAAGGTTACCCATAGAGCATATCCCTCGCACTCCGACTGACCCTGGGACATTCGCAGTGTCCCCTCTGATAAGAGCAGAGGGGTACCTGGAGCGACCACCCCCTTGCGGGCCTTGCAGGCCCGCCATACCCCGTCCCCCTCGTGCAATTGGGTCAGCTGGCCCTGAAAAGGGCCGGTTGGTCAGACTCTTGGCCGTTGACGTTGACGCCAGCTACTCCAGAGGAGCAATCAATGATGCGTCATCGCCCACGTTGCCCAGGGTGCACCAAACTTGGAGGTGATCCAACCAGTCGCACCCCTATAATACCGGGTGTCTATAAAAGAACTCCGGGGTTTTAACAATTCATATCTCACTAACTATAAAAGATAGAAAAATTTAGTCGATTTCTCTGAAAAGAGTAGCTCAAAAAGTTTTACTCATACCAATTGGGAATGTTTGTATCGACTGTTGGCGGCGCTGCAGGGCGTTAACCTTGAAATGACGTCGCGAAATTTGAAATGATGGCGACTCCGCAACAAAAGGTTCAATGTGTTATTTGGCTCATAGAAACGAAGTCTGTAGTTACCGTACAAAGAAACTTTCGACGTAACTATGGTGTTAACCCGCCTTCTGACAAAACCATTCGTCAATGGTTCAGTGCATTTAAGGAAACAGGAAGTGTTTGGAAGCAAAAGTCGCCGGGTAGGCCGAGTGTGTCTCAAGAGAAAGTGGACAGAATCCGAGCTTCATGCCTTCGAAGCCCTAAGAAATCGTTGACAAGACGCAGCCTGGAGTTGGGGTTACCAAGATCAACTGTCGGTAAGGTACTTCATAAAAGACTACGTAAGAACGGAAGAGGTAGAATACCGTTTAGACGTCTGCCGTGCCACTAACGGGGCTCATATAGAACTTTACTAAGTGTTAAAAAAAACTTGAAAATGTAAGCTTTTCAGTCATGTATAAAACATGTATGTATGTTTTTTATTTCATTAAAATATTTTGCCTTAAAACCCCGGAGTTCTTTTATAGACACCCTGTATAATACCTATCTATATTATTATAAAATAGTAAATTAGTCGTGTCTGTACATTGGAGATATAAAAAAAAATCGGTTATGAACGATTCTGAACACAAAAATATTATTTTGTGAATTCTATCTGTTTTTTTTTCGCGATGGACGCAAAAGCTACTGAACGAATTTTGATGCCATTTTTTTATTTGAAAAGGTCTTGGTCAGACTTAATTTTTTTGGACACACAGATTTTACCACTTTGGAAGTGTCTCTCGCGCAAAGTTTAGAAAAAAAAAATATTAGAAACCTCAATATCATTTTTGAAGACCTATCCATAGATATGTATGGGATTGATGAAAAAAATTTTTGAGTTTCAGTTCTAAGTATGGGGAACCCCCAAAATTTATTGTTTTTTTTTCTATTTTTTGTGTGAGAATCTCAATGCGGTTCACAGAATACATATACTTACCAAGTTTCAACAGCATAGTTCTTATAGTTTCGGAAAAAAGTGGCTGTGGCATACGGACAGACGGACATGGCGAATCTATAAGGGTTCCGTTTTTTGGCATTTGGTTACGGAACCCCAAAATGAATGCCGTAATGAATATCGGTATGACGTCACCGGTCATTGACCCCGCGCCGGTTTCATTTAGCCGTACTAACACGATGGAGCGTGAATAATACTTATAAAATTTAAAAAATAAATAATTTTAAATAAAAATATTTTTTTTAAATCTTCAATACTATCGTACGTCTTCGGTTTTCGTCTTCAATAGTGCCAGTAATAAGTAACGAATGCTGGGAAGTAATAACATACGGCAAACTTAAGGGTACATGCATTTGAAGACGGCTAAAGTGTTTTGACCATAAATATCTCATCTTTAACAAAATACCTATTCTATCTTTAGCACGTAACTTAACTTACCTTTTAGCATAATAAATAACTGACAACTGGCTGTCGGGATAAGCTAACATATATGGATACACTCAAGGTACACTATTTTATCCCATTCCTTCTGCTTTTGTGAAGTGATGTCTGGTGAAGCTGGAATCTTAAATATAAGCTAATGCAGTGGCGTTAGCTACCGTGGGTGGCGAGCGTGGCGTGGGTGGCGGAAGTTGGTGGTGTCACCCCATCGAAAGTAAAAAGCTATAAATTTTCTATTATCTATCACTACTTTTTATTATCTATCACTATAGAATAATACACGTTTAGCAATTCACGCCAACCAAACACAACATACTTCACGAAACAAATAAGAAATTTTGCAACTGAGACGTCAAAGCTCGCGATGGGACGGGGAATCCCCCACGACATCGTCAGGCTCTTTTGCGGGAATCCCTGAATTATACATAGAGCTGACCTAGTGCCAGTGGAGGAGTCACCGAAAAAGAAATTTTTATGCCAGCGATTTTTTTTTGTTTGTACATTGTTGTTAAAGTTGAGAGACCGAGTGGGTGTCACCCCAAAAAAGGTGACACCCGGTGCGACCCGCCCCCGCCGCCCCCCTTTGCTACGCCACTGAGCTAATGGTCTGTGGTCCTTAAAATAACAATCTAATCTAGCTTATGTATATGTAGGCCAAGTGTATACAGCTAACCTAATGGCTCTATTGTCTGGTAACCTAACACTTATTGTATTGCTTTGATCTGCCGGAACTTATCTGGGAACTAAATATTTTGCAAAGATAAATAAAAATCTAGCTTATGTATATGTAGGCCAAGTGTATACAGCTAACCTAATCGCTCTATTGTCTGGTAACCTAACACTTATTGTATTGCTTTGATCTGCCGGAACTTATCTGGGAACTAAATATTTTACAAAAATAAACAATCCGTAATCTATTACGGCAATTACGCAACGTTTAAGCTCACCTCAACGGTAAGGGGTTAGTTTTTAGATATGGAACCATCTTTTGTAGCAATGTTGAGGGTTGGTGAGCGATTAGTAGCAGGAATGTTGAACCACCTAATTAACCTTTGTTGGATGCAAGGCTAGGTCCCAGAAGACTGGACGAAGGCGGTGATTGTCCCAAGTTATAAAGGTAAAAGCTCGCAGCAGGACTGCCATAATCATCGCGGCATCTCTGCCTATCCCGAAGGGAAAAAGGTGTGAGCGTACATACGGCGGCTGGGACTCGAGGTGGCTCTCCACAAATCCGAGGTTATGTGTTTCCACGGGCCTCGGAGGGGGCCACCTGCGGGAACCAGCATAACCGTAAGGGGCGTAAGCATCGGCATTGAGCCCACGATGAAGTACCTTGGGCTCGTACTCGATAGCCGATGGGACTTCGGACCTCATCTCCGAAGTCTGGTCCCGAAACTGAGGGGGGCTGCGGACGCGCTATCGCGGCTGATGCCCAACGTTAAGGGACCCAACGCCCCCACTAGGAGACTGTACCTGGGGATCGTGCGAAGCATGGCCCTGTACGGGGCCCCAGTATGGGCGGAGACTCTGGCGGCCCGCAACGTGGCTGTATTAAACAGCCCGTTAAAAGCGATGGCCGTCAGAGTCATCAGGGGGTATCGCACGATCTCCGTCGAGGCGGCATGTCTCCTAGTCGGGACCCCTCCATGGGACCTGGAAGCGAGAGCCCTTGCGCTGCTGTACCAGTGGCGCAAGGAGGCTGGAGCGGGGCCATAGGCCGGAGCCCCGAGAAATCAGGGCTCAGCGGTCCCTGCTCCGCCAGGAACTCATGGAGACATGGAGGGTGTGACTTGAGCACCCAAGGTGGGGGGAATCCACCATTGCGGCGGTGAGACCGATCATGAAGGAGTGGTTGGAGAGGGACCATGGGGACCTCTCCTACCGGATGTGCCAGATGGTTACCGGACACGGGCGCTTCGGTAAGTATCTGTGGCGCATTCACCGGAAGACAACGCCGCAGTGCCAGCACTGCGAGGATCCTGGCGAAGACACGGCGCTCCACACGTTGGTGGAGTGCCCTGCGTGGGCGAGTCAACGCCGGGATCTCGTTGCGGTCCTGGGCGTGGACGTTCTCTCGTTGGAGACCATGGTGAGGGCCGTGGTCTCCGACGGGAGCAAGTGGCACGCCGCCGCCTCTTTCTGCGAGCAGGTAATGCGCGCGAAAGAGACGGCGGAGAGGGAGCGGGAGAGAACCCTGCCCCCCGAGTTTCACAGTCTGCGGCGAGGACGCCGCAGACTCATCTACGCCCGGGACTACCGACCTCCATGATCGGGGCCTGAGGACGGCAGTTGGCCGACTCGCCGTCCTTACAGAAGCAGGCCGTGGCGGAGGCGTGTCGTGTGTGCCCTTACACACGCCTGCCAACTCACCGAAGCGGGATAAAACCCGACCCCACCAGGCGAGGCCGCGGTGGCGGCCAAAGCCCGCCGGCAACCCTGGGGTTATCCTTTCGAGGGCTTACCCGGGGTGCCCGGCAACGGACACTTGGGGAGGACACCGTGCGGTTTTAGTCGAGACACGACATAACCACCCCCGCCGGCCGGCGGGGGGTATCCGAAGGGATTTCCGCACGTTAAAAAAAAAAAAATATACACGTCTAAGGCCACGCTGGAACCGCCTACCATAATTCTTGCGAACTACGGAAACAATGAATGACTTTACAGTCATTTTTAAACTTGTTTTTTGATGACTCCGCCTAATTAATTAAATTAAATTTTTAAGCAATTTGTATGCTTACTTTTCCTATAGATTTAGATCAGAAAAAGAGAACATCTAGGACGGGACTTGAACTCGCGACCAGTCCCTTACAAGGGGAACGCTCTGACCAAATGAGCCACCTAGTTCAAGTCCCCCAAGTTAAAAATTTAATTGAAGAAAAAAAAAATTTTTTGTCTTTAATAAATGGGTGGTCGATGTTGGCACGTAGAGCTGGTAACATAATTGTGAAGAAAGTAAATTAGTTTCAACACAATCATCATTACAGCGTTAGTTCCGGTTACGCGGTTGCACCAAAGTTAAAGTTAGCCCTTTTGAGCTAAGAATCCGCTCTCCTTCTCCCTTTGTTTGAGTTATCTTGGCTGTTTGAGTTATCTTGGTTGTTTGAGTTATCTTGGCTGTTTAAGTTATCTTGGCTCTTACAGAACCGACGTGCGTCCGATCCACCAACCCCGAGAGAGGAGCCTGCGCCAGAGCCTCGTCCGTTAATTACAGGTGAGATTGACCAAGCACCGAAAATCTTGGTGGGACCTCATATATACCCTTAGTTCAATATGTCAGTTATTCATTAGGTATGAAGTACAAACTATTTTTAGTGATGAAATCAATATAAAGTCATGCCTTACCCGCACGGCTAATAAGAAACATTCTTTCTAAAGCTATTTTTCACGAATATTAATTAGATATAAAAGTTATTTTCCAATATATCAACATCAATTAATAGGTACTCGTAAAAAACTGGTATTTTGGTACCAGATTTTTACGAGTATCTATTAGTTAAATTTAACACAATTATTTATTACTTGAGATAAATATTTGATCTAAAGTTCATGGACTTTGTTTTTTTTTTTTCATGCGGAAATCCCTTCGGATACCCCCCCGCCGGCCAGCGGGGGCGGTTATGTCGGGCTTGCACCGACTAAAACCGCACGCCGTCTCGGGTCTTCAGACACCGGGGTGTAAGGTTACCCATAGAGCATATCCCTCGCACCCCGACTGACCCTGGGCCATCTCACCACTAACAGCATCGCTCATCCTGTCTCCTCTGAAAGCAGAGGAGTACGGAGAGCGATGTGTTCCCGCCACGTTGGGTATTGGCCGACGATCAATGCCAACCCTATGAAGGGGAAGCCATTGACCGCCGCCCAGGGTGTACCGGCCTCTCCGATTCCGTTCCCCCGGACTGCAGCGGGATCGGAATCGGAGCGACACTTGAGGAGGTTACCCAACACACACCCCAAAGTTCATGGACTGCCATGTATTGTTTTTCTTCTTTTTTATTGAAATAAAATAGTTTTATTACTTTGTCAATCCTGTTCAAACCGAAAGAGAGGTTTATGTTTCAGTTCATCCCAACGCTTTGACAACTGACAACAAAGTGCATATGTTTTGTGGAAAGATAGTTGATACATGGACCTCTATTTACATCTTGCGGTCCATTTATTTAGGTTGAGTGCTCATTATAGACAAGAAAGTCTTAAGACAGACTATTGCTCTACAGAAACATTTGAAAGTGCACCCATTTAGGCTTAATTCGCACAAGAACTTTTTAAGCGTCCATTAAATAAACGTTTAAATAGAACAAAAACAAATGTATTCCCAAGTGTATATTCACTCATCAGCGCTTTTAAAACGCGACGCATTTTTACCGGCAGTGTTCCTGGCCTTTGCATGTTGGTCACAAACTATCCACCTAAGCATCTCTGTTCATTCAGAGGGTGTACCTAGAACACCTTTTGTTTTCTTTTTCGTTTTCTAGCAACACAAATAGCTGTTGTTAATAATTTAGTAGAAATCATTTCCACAACTTACTCAACCTCAGACAAGATAAGAATGATTTAGCGTCCTTATGAACCATCACATTTAGAACGTTTTTAAAAGTGCTAAAGCCGGTTTTCAACGTAACCCTTTTTTAACTCTCGTGCGAATTAGGCCTTAGAATAAAATAATCTGTCTAATTACCTACAAGTCACGTCAAGACGACACAACTGTTTGTAGACTGTCATGTCTCTAATGTGCAGTAGCCCTTATAGCGCAATAGCTTATAGCTTATAGATCGGCAACTTTACTAGGCACCCCATTATTTTTGCTAATTTGTCTGTCGCCGGCAAATTATAAGTAGCCATAGTTTAAGATAACGGACAAACAATATAATATGCATCAGTGTTGACGAATTATCGTCTCGACTCTTATACCCGCGGCATAGCCGTTTGTTGGTGGCTGAACTCCTCCGTAACCACTCTCGCGATCTTGACCAAATTTACCAGGGTGATAGTGTGGACACTGATGAGCGTTTTGAACCATGAGATGGTTCATGTTCGATGTACCATTGTGGAATAATCACCGAAAAACAGTTTCGCGAGCGCGTGGCGTTAGCTAAGCGCGCGACCATAGTAAGATGTCTTATTTTCAAGTAAGAGTCCTGCTCGCTCAGCTCAATTTATTTGAGTCGCACCCTGCACTGAATTCCTAGTATGAGAACAATTTTAGCATTAGCAAATTTCGTCTAGATTAGAATCTGCATCATTAAAAATGTCATAAGTCACCATCACCATCACAGCGTTCGTCTCGGTTGCACCCGAAGCTTGCACTTTAAAGCCTGGCGTTCACTCTCGTTCTTTTATCTTGATTTGGCTTATCTTGGCTTTAACGAAAGCTACTGTCGTCAGACCTCCAAACCAAGTAGGTGAGGTTGGTTTGGACTCCGAAGATGGTAGGGTAGTGTCCAATAGAAAAATTAAAAACTGATATATAAAAAAATCACAAGTGCTTAGCAAAATCATTAGGTATTGGAGCCGTAACCCATCTCCAAATTTTGTTTGAACTCTCGACACAAAAACGATGGGGGTATTATAAGTTTGACGTGTCTGTGTGTTGTGTCCCTCTGTGGCATCGTAACTCCTGAACGGATGAAGCAATTGTGATTCTTTTGTTTGAAATAAAAAATTGGTCGGGGGTTATTTGAATTTTTAATTCATGTTTTTATGTCGGTTTACAGCGTGGTCATTAAAATAAATTTAAAAAGTAAATGAATAGAAAGATCTATAACTAGCATCGCAATTAAAGCGACAAAGCAACAGTCATGGCCTTCAAAGATGTCATTACTGTAAACGTAAACTAACTCTTCTAAAGTGCGTGGACCTGACATCTCGGCGAACATTAGAGATCGTCCATTGTTATCTAAATTGGCATCAATTTCGTTGCACCTTGGCCCAAATCAATGGCCAACGTTACCCAAACTGTCCTAACTCATATCACCTTGTGAGTTGCACCTACGATTCGAAATAAAAAAAATACATTTCGTTAAGTATTTTGTTTAGTTTATATTGTGAATATTATCAGTGGTATTACAAGCACAAGTGTTAAAAGTAAATCGTTCTATTGACCAGACTTTGACATGATCAATTCTAGGGTGGCAAAGTCCAGAAATATCTCCAAGGCACATACTGAAAATGTAAATCAAGCTTACGTTTGCTGTTCAGCATTAGAGATACAACATTGCACTTATAGTTTGGCCCTGTTCTCACAATATATGGGAACCTATTCCAGGGATAAAAAGTAACTTATGATTCCAGAGTTAGGAATCATTGGCTACTCTGGAATTAAGACTACGATTTATACCTATTCTGTTAGGTCCGTTCAGCGGCTTGTGCTTGATTGTGTAACAAACATCTAAACATCTTCATAAATTTTCAGCTTTATAATATTAGTAGGAGTAGGATAGCAGAATCGGATTTTATTCCACGAACTCACTTGAAACCACTTCATCACATCACATGTTATAAGTTATTTACCTTGTGGAATAAAGAGGTGTTCGTTTGATATAAGAGGAGGATCCTCCGGCCCGAATGAGTAAGCCAATGGTTAATAATGGGATCTCATAGGTTCTCAGCGTGATAACTTTTATCGTGCGATGCAGGATCAACAGTTACAAAGTAATTCAGCTTGTTTTCACTAGATGTCACTGGGTACCTGTGATCTGCTACCACAATATTCGTCGGATAGATTTACTAACAACAATAGGTAGGTATTTGACATTTATGAGTCACGCTATTAGCAATATTTCATAGTATTTATCATAATAATAATACAGTCTTCAAATCTAGAATGAGTAGATTGCTTCTGGGCAGGCGTGTTCCTTGTCGACCACATTGTCACTTACCAACGGATGAGATAGTGGTCAAACGCGAGCCTATCGAATATAAAAAAACTATTCAGTGATTTGGTTGTTCATTCTAAGATTTACACGGTGCTAACTAAAATGAAACATTGATCAGTATTCTATTATAAAAAAAAAAACAATTTCATTAATAGTCGTGTTATTAATTTATATCGGTTTGCAAGCCTGTTAACATAAGCATTTAATATTGATAGCATCACACGGCTACCTAATTTTTATTTTTAACTAGGATTTCTGAATTAACATAATGTCTTTTAGTTACTACTTTAATTTTGCTAAAATCTATCAATAATATAATTTATAATTAATATTCATTCACAACGTTTTTTTAAAATTTATCTTATAATATTTTCACTCGTATCTGACAGTTTAGCATAAGGGACTTACACCACAGGCCAATTCTTTAAATTTATATCATTTTTAATAGTCCGCATCTACTGGAGCCGGTGCATTTCTATACTCTATGAAGCTGTAATGGGCTGTCCCTACACACCATCTTCTGCCTGTCATTGTCCCAATTAATTTGATTCGGCGTAACATGTCATTTTCTACCCTACCGATTTCCTTCTTGCGTCCAAAATTTGCACTTTGGAGCCCGAGATCAGCTAATTTTGCTTCATTGGTATATTGTGTTCTCAGGCAGTGACTGCTGTCTGACTTCCCAACCCTGAGAGGAAAGCCTACGCCAGAGCCTCGTCCATTGTTTAGCAGGTGTACCGACTTGCAGGTGAAGTTAGCATGGTCTTCACGTGTGTTGGTAGGGCCCTTTACAGCCAATCTTCCATACTTTGCCACTAGACGTTATCTCGGCAGTTACTCCTTTACTTGCCATGTCGACTTTCATGAATCTATCTTACTCATCCCATAATAAATATTCAAAAAGGGTATATTCGTATGGTCTCCAGGCAAAGTCAGACAACTTAATATCTACTTACGAAACTCAATGCTATAATTTCGGTAATAGCGCAATAGCTTGTAACAAACATTAGTAAAGACTAAGCATGTCCCACACACCAAATGTTACAAGATTAACACTTGATATTTCTTTAAACATGCATAAGTATCGCGTGACGAACTCTCGCATACGCGGCAGCCTTCTTGTCCGTGACTTCGCGGATAAAATACAGTAGAGTTGCCTTTGCTGGTGCGACCACGTTCTGCGGCGACTGTCAGGCTAGGTGGGTAACAAATGTCCAGCCATGCCGCCTCCACTGGGTCCCGGTAGGAGGGGTAGACCCAAGAACTGCTGGTTTGGCGTCTTAGAAGATGACATAGGTGCCCCCTACCATGGGTGCTCAAGATCGTGTGAAGGGGAGAAGTAAAAGTCTGAAAGCGGACCCCGAGCTACGAGGTTTTCACCTCGGATGCGACCGGCTAACGCAATGATGAAGATGATGATTTATTTGTTGACATACTTTTCTTCTATATATACCTATATGTACTTATATTACGTATATTAATGTCATGAAAGACTGCGTTGCTTGGTTCCTCATGAAAAAGAGTCCGGTTAGGCTATATCTGCTCCCCGTATAACCTTGGACTAAAGCTATGGTGGGTTCAATATGGGTGTCATGTGTCTCTGCTTACTACAATGGATTTAAAGGCGTGAGTGTGAGTAATCCAATTATCGTTGTTGATTTACTACGTAGATTTTTTATATTTGTTTTGGAATCATTAAAATTAAGTATAATGTTTTATCGAAATTAGATACAATTTTATTATTATCATAACAACATTCTTCAAAATTAACGAAGGACGAACGACTTTAATCCTCTATAAACATAAAAATCATGTTAAACTTAAGTATATCGTAAAACCGCGGTAGCCTAGTGGTATGGGTAAAGGACTGCTGACACGAGGTCTCGGGTTCGATCCCAGGTATTACCATGGCACACACCAATGACTTTTCGATGATTTTCGAAGTTATGTGTGTATTTATCGCAGGTTTATAAGTGCCCGGTTAATGGCAATAGGCTCGCCACCCACATTACATTGGGACCTAAAACAAAAACTGGCGAAACGTGGGTGCTAGCACCTCTGCCTACCCCTTCGGGGATATAGGCGTGAGTTTATGTTTATGTTATATCGTAAAAAAACTGCGAATTTAACCGTAATTAAATTTAAATACCTACAGTTTAAAGCACATGTGTTTCAAAGGTTGTTTGTTTGTTTGGTGTACGAAAATACTCCTCCTTTTTAGGGTTCCATTGCCAAATGGCAAAGAACGGAACCCTTATAGATTCGTCATGTCTGTCTGTCTGTCCGTCCGTATGTCACAGCCACTTTTTTCCGAAACTATAAGAACTATGCTGTTGAAACTTGGTAAGTAGATGTATTCTGTGAACCGCATTAAGATTTTCAGACAGAATTAGAAAAAAAACTATAAATTTTGGGGTTCCCCATACTTAGAACTGAAACTCAAAATTTTTTTTTCTTCAAACCCATACGTGTGTGGTTCTATGGATGATCTTCAAAAATGATATTGAGGTTTCTAATATCATTTTTTTCTAAACTGAATAGTTTGCACAAGAGACACTTCCAAAGTGGTAAAATGTGTCCCCCCCCCCCTGTAACTTCTAAAATAAGAGAATGATAAAACTAAAAAAAATATATGATGTACATTACCATGTAAACTTCCACCGAAAATTGGAATGAACGAGATCTAATAAGTAGTTTTTTTTTAATACTTCATAAATCGTAAACTGCAATTTACCTTTCATTCAATCAACTCAAATATAGAAATTATAAAAATAAAACATTATTATGTTACTTGCTGCTACGGAACCCTTAATGAGCGAGTCCGACTCGCACTTGGCCGCTTTTTGTTCCCCTATCAGTATATTTCAATGTACCTATGTTTGTTTTCTTTGTGTTCAGCAACATTAATTTCAAGTGAAAAAGTCAATCACAAGTAAACTTAGTTTCTCATATTGTTTACGGAATTGTAAATTCCTTCGTGTAAATTTACATGCGACAAGAAAATCCAAATGATTGCAGAAAGTGGACAAAGCTTAGGTAAGTAATGAGTTTAGTTCAGCAAAAATGTTGAAGTAAACGAAAGTTTTCGCAAACATTACACATTTAAATAAATCTTTGCGATCTATTATTGTTATAATTATATTCACACTAGGCCCCACGTTTCAGCTGCTAGTTTCCGGAAGATCACAACTAGTATATAATAATACAGATTTCTATGTACAATATGTTTATATCTACAAAAGAAAATATGTCTAACTCTATATATTCGTATTCTAAAACCCATAGCTATATTACATCTAGATAGCACTGCGTAGAATGTCCTACAATTACTTTTTAATAATATATTTTTTATCTTATATATAAAGCTGTTCGTTAGTCTCGGTAAAAGTCGAGAACGGCTGTACCGATTTGGCTAATTTTGGTCTTGAATTATTTGTGGAGGTCCAGAGAAGGTTTAAAAGGTAGTACGAAGTCTGCCGGGTCAGCTAGTAATAATTTAAATATCTTATTACCTAAATGACAACCTTTTTTAATGCAAAACTGGAATCTCCACTGCGGATTGTTCATAAAAATGAACGCAATGCCAATAAAAAGTACAAAATGTCATCAAGACCTTGAGAGCTCCTTTGATTGAGGAATAGTCTAAACTGGCAACTTGATAACCTTTAAATTTATGGCTTGCTATGACGCTTCACTCGCCTCAGATTAGTTTTCCAGTCCATATACTTTAAATGCCATCGATGTTATCATGGTGATAGTTAATGTTGAGATGATTACAAAGATAACTGATCCTTATTATAATAGGATAAAGCTCATTATAAGTTAAGGTCAAGTATTTAATGCTACCGTCGCGCGTCGGCCTTAACACCTGTAAATTCACGAAGTAGATAACATTGCTTTCGACAAACATATTACTTACAGTATGAAGTCATACGGGTCGTACCTCATCTAATACCAATCTAAATGATAATGTGAGTCGGAATCTCATTGATTCGAAATGACATACGAATCGAACTTCGCCATGATGCAATATGCACACCTGATTACCTTATTAGTGATGTGAATTATGCTTAACGATGTTCCGTTGGTTCTGCAACCGAATCTGTATTTTAATGAGATCACTTAATATTGTTTAAGGCAAATTATAAATGGAACCTGCCTATTGATTTATGTAGTTCTTTATTGGTTTTCATTAATTTAGTTTCGATCTCTCGAAATACCTATTTCAATTACAATTATAAAGATTCCAGGTCCAATCCAACCTCATCTGCAAGCCGGTAAATCTAGTGATTGTCCGACGAGGCTCTGGTGCAGGCTTTCATCCCGGGCTCAGACTGCAATCGCTCCCATAAATGCCAAAACAAACCAATAAAGGAATTAGCACGAAACTACACCTCAGGTTCAGAAAACTAAGGGTTCTAGAATGCGTTCAAACATACTTAGAATCCTTTTTTGTGAATACTAGGAATTCAGTGCAGGGTGCGACTAAAATAAATAGAGCTGTACGCGCAGGACTCTTACTTGAAAATAAGACATCTTAGCTTAGCTAAGGCCGCGCGCTCGTGAAACTGTTTTTCGGTGATTATTCCTCAATGGTACATCGGACATGAACTATTTCGCTTCAAAACACTCCTCAGTGTCCACACTATAACCATGGTAAATTTGGTCAAGATCGCGCGAGTGGTTACGGAGGAGTTCAGCCACCAACAAACGGCTATGCCGCGTATAGCTTCGCTCGCTCAGCTCAACAAATATACCGGACAACAAAAACTAGTGGAAATCAAATCCGCCACGGTTGACGTGATAGCCGAATGCTCTACCGCCACACCACGGAGGCACAGAGTATATAATATAGGAGGTCCACAAACCTACGGAGAAAATTACACTTAGGTAATAACCGAAATTTTATTAAATCATTTTTACAGCAAAAGTAAAACTGCATTACTGCCGTCTGTATTCATCAGTATAATATTAATATTTTTTATGACAAAGTGAAATGCCCTCGGATAAACCACATCCGACTGAAATTCTTTTGTCTAGTGGCGTGCCAATGTGTTATTTAAATGGGCACACGATGCAAATATAAATCCCTGACAACGTTAATAATAGATTCTCGTGTGGATTTTGCAGAGCAACAGCAGGTGGTCATAATTCCCATCACGGAAAATATACCGCTGTAGATTAGATGGTGTGGCGAACTATGCCGTTCAGTACATATATTATTTAAGTGACAGAAATCGTAAATAAACAACGGTTGTTATGTAAAACATCAAGTTTATGACAGTAAGCCACTTTTGGTTACACCATCTAGTTAAGTCACCGTATGTTTTGACAAAATGTCAACAAAAGATTCAAATATTTCTTTTATCATTCTCACAACGTTACTCCTGATTGCTTGCAAATCTTTTCTCCAAAGAGAACCTGTACCCCAAGGTCCAGGATCCTCTCTCCTTCTCTGTCTCCTCCTTTCCATAGTTTTTTGTCTTGGGTTTTTAAGGGGACCAACTACAGTATGACGTGACCCCAGAGGCCAACCCCGAGAGGAAAGTCTGCGCCAGAGCTTCGTCCATTGATCAGTAGGTACCAGCTAGTAGGTTCGGGGTGCGAGGGATATGCTCTATGGGTAACCTTATACCCCGGCGTCTGTAGACTCGAGACGGCGTGCGGTTTTAGCCGGTTCAACCCCGACATAACCGCCCCCGCTAGCCGGCGGGGGGGGGGGTATCCGAAGGGATTTCCGCACGAAAAAGGTACCAGCTAGTAGGTAAGGTTGACTTGGGCACCGAAGATCTTGGTGGGGTAGCTATATAATAAATCTAACATGCACAAAACTCAGTCTACAAAGCTATAAACATTTAAATATTCGAGTACTTCCGTAATGTGTACATAACCTTATTTTTTTGAAATACTCAGTGTAAATATAAAATGAGGTTTGATGACCAATAGTTAAAATATTATTTGTCTTGGTAACTGACTACATAATATGTACCTACATTACCTAATTAAAAAGCAAGATTTCTGGTTAAATAAATCTAACGCAGCTTGGCACCTGTGGGATCGTGGGATGGTTTGTTAGAGTATAGGCGTGAACCTTTTTTTTTTTTTTTACGTGCGGAAATCCCTTCGGATACCCCCCCGCCGGCCAATGGGGGTGGTTATGTCGTGTCTCGACTAAAACCGCACGGTGTCCTCCCCAAGTGTCCGTTGCCGGGCACCCCGGGTAAGCCCTCGAAGGGATAACCCCTGGGTTGCCCGCGGACTTTGGCCGCCATCGCGGCCTCGCCTGGTGGGGTCGGGTTTTATCCCGCTTCGGTGAGTTGGCAGGCGTGTGTAGGGCACACACGACACGCCTCAGCCACGGCCTGCTTCTGTAAGGACGGCGAGTCGGCCAACTGCCGTCCTCAGGCCCCGATCATAGTCCCGGGCGTAGATGAGTCTGCGGCGTCCTCGCCGCACACTGCGAAACTCGGGGGGCAGGGTACTCTCCCGCTCCCTCTCCACCGTCTCTTTCGCGCGCATTACCTGCTCGCAGAAAGAGGCGGCGGCATGCCACTTGCTCCCGTCGGAGACCACGGCCCTCACCATGGTCTCCAACGAGAGAACGTCCACGCCCAGGACCGCAACGAGATCCCGGCGTTGACTCGCCCACGCGGGGCACTCCACCAACGTGTGGAGCGCCGTGTCTTCGCCAGGATCCTCGCAGTGCTGGCACTGCGGCGTTGTCTCCCGGTGGATGCGCCACAGATACTTTCCGAAACACCCGTGTCCGGTAACCATCTGGCACATCCGGTAGGAGAGGTCCTCATTGTCCCTCTCCAACCACTCCTTCATGATCGGTCTAGGCGTGAACCTTGGGATAGTCTTATGCTCGACTGGTGATTAAAGCTGACAAGTATTTTTATACTTTTTATTAGGTGGTAGAGTCAAGCAGCAGTCATTTTGGCCGTTGCATGAATGGGCCGACTCGACCGGGGAAGCACCACCCTCTCACCGAATATCGACGCCAAGTAACAGTATTTGAACTGTTGCGTTCCGTTTGGTGAGTGAGAGTGCCGGAGCCCAAAATCCTTTCCCATCCCCTCCCAAACTCCTTTCCCATCCCCTCCCAAACTCCTTTCCCATCCCCTTTCCTTTACAGAGTCGGCAGCGCGAGTGTGACACCACTGGTGTTGCACACGTCCATAGGCCGCGGTAACCGCTTCCCATCAGGTGGGCCGTGTGCTTGTCTGCCACCTTAGTGGTATAAAAAAAAATTTAAAAAAAACATTCCAGTAACGACCTGTTCTAGGGACAGTTAACCCGAGTTGTTACTTTTCTCTCCCAAAATCCTTTCAAGTTATCCTCTTCTTACCTTTTTCTTTCAATATGATCCCAACTTTTTATAGTATCCAGTTGCAGCAAAGATTTGTATCCTATTAGGTGCGATCAACAATATAGACTAGTAAATATATATTCAACACAACTTTCTGTACCCTTTTTATAGGGGTAAAGAGAGTCGTGTTACACTAGGCATAAACTAACGTAGGTATCTATCAAACAAGCACACGGCCTTACCTATTCAACCTTTTTAATGAATAGAAATATAGACGTCTGAAGATCATCGAAATAAGTATCAGAGATGATCCGCTAACGGTAGTCTCACACCGAACTAAAGCTTGTCAGCGTGCACAACAAGAGCTTCAGTTCGGTATGTTCCACTAGTTCTAGTGTTAATTTGTCCCATGGAACTAGTGAGAACCTACCATCAGTTCAGGTATGATGTATCATACCAAGTCAAGTGTATTCAAGGGTAGTGCCTACATACTCAGTATACTAAAAAAATATTGTACAACATTACAAGTGGTCTTTCAACATTTTTTGATCGGTCCAATGTTTACAAATTGATTTTGAGTTTGTTAAATTTTTCGGAATTCCCAGAAACGTCGAGTTTAATTTCCTTTTTAGGGAAGAACTCGTGACTAGACAACAGAAATAGGTCACGCCATTTTACATTAGATTAACATTGTTATAACCAATAATATCCATCTTTCTAGGTCTAAAACTGATGTAGACTGGAAATATTATATATTACTAGCTGATGCCCGCTGCTCTGCCCGCGCGAAGGTCGGTTATCGTTTTTTGGCCTAATTAACCAATTGCAATCAAACATACACATACAGCAGATTTTAAGTCTGACCAAGATCTTGCTAATAGGAAAAATAGCATCAAAATCTGTTAAGTAGCTTTTGCGTCCATCGCGAATAAACAAACAAAGAGATAAACAGACAAACAGACAAGAATTTAAAATAAATATTTTTTGTTTCCAAGTATTTATTTTTAAATACCTCCTATCTACAGACAGCTAATTTACAATTTTACAATAGTATAGACAAGCAACTCGCAACTTTCAAATTGTGAAGGAATATTTCCAATAAGTGCAGTGGTTCCAAAGGTTAGCACTTTTTTTTTGTGCGGAAATTCCTTCGTATACCCCTGGTTATGTCGTGTATCGACTAAAACCGCACGGTGTCCTCCCAAAGTGTCGCCCTGGCCCTAGCCAGCTCGGGTAAACTATGGCCCTCTCGGATAGGTATGCCTCGACAATGCGGCGGAGGTAAGCAGGCACTCCGTGATACGCGAGCGCCTCCCTAACGCAGCTCCAGGGTAGGGTGTTGAAGGCGTTGGCGATGTCGAGAGACACCGCCACCACCACCCCACCCCGCGAGACTACTTCCTCCGCCAGGTGCCTAATGCGCATGATCGCTTCCACGGTGGAGAGCCCCCGGCGAAAACCAAACTGGTTGTCCGCCAGATCTGGCCCCACATTCGTGAGATGGTCGACGAGGCGCTCTGCAATAATCCGCTCAAAGAGCTTGCACACCTCGTTGAGCAACACGATCGGCCGGTAACCGGATAGCTGATCCGCCGGCCGCCCCTCCTTCCGGATAAGGACCAGTTTCCCCGTCTTCCAAGCCTTTGGAAACTGGCCCCTTTCGAGGCATGCGCTAAAGAGCGCCACCAGTCGAGGCCCTAGTGCCTCAAGGGCCAAGACCCATGCTCGGCCTGGAATGCCGTCGGGTCCGGGGACAGTGCTTTTCCGAGCTTCAAGCCGGAGCACTGCTACCCCTAGTTCATACTCCCTCACTTCGCGCACATCACTCTCGCTATTATCAGCTGGAGACACTGGGTCAGTAGGGGCGCCCTTGGGCGGATTTTGCCCCTGACCG
Source organism: Cybosia mesomella (assembly GCA_946251805.1). NCBI lineage: Eukaryota > Metazoa > Arthropoda > Insecta > Lepidoptera > Erebidae > Cybosia > Cybosia mesomella. Next base: position 23,917,949 of record OX276401.1, read on the forward strand.
CAAGGTAAGGGCGCCCCCATGGGTTCTGCTTCAGAGACTCCAGCAGCTCTTCGCGGGCCCCCCGTTTGGCCTGTTTAATGGCTTCCTGGAGAGTCCTCTTGGCCCCCTTGCGCCTCATATAGCTCCGCCTCTCGGGCTGCCGCATCGTCAAGGCGGCGACGCCTCCAGCGGACAAAGATTACCCCTAACATACAAACAAACTCACAAAATAGGGCTTCTCTCTTCATAATATTAGTGTACATAGTATAGATTATCTACTATTTAACCCAGAAAGCGGGGTTGAAAGGATCTATTGAAGTGCATAAAATGGGTGCTATATGTGGTAATAAAAGTGGAAATACAGAGCTAGGAGGTTGCCCCCAATCCGTTATCTCAGTCGGACATTGGCACGATCCCAACAAATGCTGCTACTGTGTTCATGCTTTAATTATACGTTGCATTAGTTGGTGATATAATGAACATAATTATTGCTTTGGTTATAAAGCTAGACAGTCTCGTACGAGGACAATCTCTAGACTAAATCTCTATGACATCATATTTCGATCGGCTTTACATATAACAAGTTAATTTAGATATTTTATGTATGTCCTTAAATCTTGTATTATACTAAAATACTCGTATCTTACATTTATATGAAGGACGTATATAATTCAATTCAATTTGGTTAATACAATAACTCAAATAATGCAACAAGAAATCAAAAAATAAATCTATATTACAGCTTGACATAAAAGTCTGACTGAATGTCTGAAGATTTTGGCAAAATATCAAGAGGGTTTTAGCACAAGGAATGTTAAATGAAGATATCCTTTTTGTGCCGCATTTCTAATAAAATACTCAAAGAATCCAGATATTCCACCATTCGACTTCTGAATTTCAGCAAACTGCTCATATGGTAGTGATAAAATGTATAAGTACCTACCTAATATGATCTAATCGATATGAAAATCGTACGAAGCGAAGGGTCGTATCAGACAGGTACTAAATGACACGTGAGTATGATGTTGGCGACAATTTGCGCATTACTCCAATCTGGCCGCCTGCCAATACTTCTACGTGTCCCAACTTTTGACAGTAGCACGATGTATCACATATGTCTCTTTACGAATAAACTATACGATAAATGCATACACAATGTAAGGACAACTCATATAATTTGTAGTTTCTTGTAAAAAGTTTTTATGTAAAACTGAACTTAGGCTGAATAATAATCAAAAATAAATACCTGACGTTTTTGTGACGTGATGGACAATACTTCGTATCTGTTTATGAGCCGTAGAAAAAGGCTGAAATCCTCCTACAGAATAATGGAAAAGCATTCTAGCACTGACAGTAATATTTCACTAGACAGTTTGGAAATAAACTTTAAAGAGAAAACAAAAATTAAAGACAAATCATCCGATGACAACGTCGATACAATACTTGTACCTTTCTACGAAAATGATGTGCTCATAAAGGTACCAAAAGAACAGAAAAGGAATGTCAATCCAGGAGGTAAGTCTCACAAGTTGAAGGAAAAAGTAAGGAAAGAAACTGAACAGTGTTATTTAGTCAACAAAGTAAAATCAAAACGGTCATCATATTTAGAAATGTTTAGAAAACAGTTTACTCCGACTTATGTCGAAAGAAAACCTGATATTACAGAGATAAGGTCATTGTCACCGCAATTTGGAGATACAGAAAGAGAAAGTATTGGAGATGATACCAATAATGCGGATACAGAATTTTTTAATACTGAATCATATAATGATTTATATTATGAAAAATTGTTGAATAGAGATTTTCAAGCATATATGAATAATTCTTTAGAAGAATTGCCATTGAATGAAGACTTGAATCTTGAATCTTCTGCTAACCTTGGTGACCAATCTGCTGAACATTTTAGGAGTGTTTCTGAAGTATCAAATCGGCAGCGTCCAGCCAGACGAGCAACGATTGAACCAGTAGTACAGAATGTAAAATTAGGTGGTCTGGGCCCTGATGTAGAGCAGATAAAACCAAGATTAGAAAGAGCCAGGAGTCTTCAAAGGTATTCAGAAAAAGTAAGAATGGAAAATCGTCTAAAAATTTACAAAAAAACTATTCAAGCTGATAACGACAAAAAAGTTGAGATAGAAAAACGACGTAATTCTGGTAAAGAACGAAAAGACAAAAAGGATGATAACACTACTTCTTATTTAGTTAATAAAACAAATAATGATAAAAATGCAAGCGTTAAAACTGTTTATCTAAAATCAAAATCAGCTGATGCTCAAAAGACCAGAGAAAGAAATGTGATAAAAGACCAGCGTCAGAAACAGCGATCAGCCTCTAAGGGAAACGAAAGTGGAAAAGCCGATATAAAGAATTCTAATTTGAATATGAACCACAAACCAGAAAACAAAATAGAGACGAGTAGGCGGAATAGTGGCAAAGCTAGTTCAAGGTTAAAATCTGGGTCTAAAGATAAGGCTATTAATACTGAAAGTTCAGAAGTGACCCCAGTGCAAATAAGCTTCTTAGTTAATATTGGAGGAGTCCGACCCTCGAGTGCTTTGAAAACACTGGAGGAGAAACATCGAATGTATCAAGAACAGGTAAAGGCGTTTATGAATGATAATAATAAAGGCTAATGTTTTTTTTTCTTCTCAAAAATATTGTTCCTTGACTTTGCGGGTCGCAAGAAAAAATCTGAAACTGAACTAAATATTTACAATTCTTATTTTATGTTTATTATTAATATATTAAATGTATTTTCAAATATTCATGTAATTTATTTGCCATTCACGACCACTGCGTTTTGCTTCTAACACTTTTGTTCCTTAAGTCACATTTGAAGCTACAATTGTGGCAAATACAATTATCTGATTAGGGCAAAAAGATGATGAAGCAGCAATTGTAGTAGGTACATATGCACCTCTCCTCGAGTGTCGCTCCGATTCCGATCCCGCTGCAGTCCGGAGGGAACGGAATCGGAGCGGCCGGTACACCCTGGGCGGCGGTCAATGGCTTCCCCTTCACCCCTTCATAGGGTTGGCATTGATCGTCGGCCAATACCCAACGTGGCGGGAACACATCGCTCTCCGTACTCCTCTGCTTTCAGAGGAGACAGGATGAGCGATGCTGTTAGTGGTGAGATGGCCCAGGGTCAGTCGGGGTGCGAGGGATATGCTCTATGGGTAACCTTACACCCCGGCGTCTGAAGACCCGAGACGGCGTGCGGTTTTGGTCGGTGCAAGCCCGACATAACCGCCCCCGCTGCCCGGCGGGGGGGTATCCGAAGGGATTTCCGCACGAAAAAAAAAAAAAAAAAAAAAAAAAAGGTACATATGCACCTGCTACAATTACTGCGAAGTGCGAGTGTGACGCCCCTGGTGTTACACACGTCCTTAGACCACGGTACCGCTAATGTTATAGAAATCTCTGCCAGTTTCCAAAAGCTCTCGAACACCAAGACTGGTAGCATAAGCACTAGTACTAATGATTCAGAAAATTTGCAAATTCTTACTAAGCTATCTACATCTAGACACGACTTGAAAGTACATAGTATTGGCTGCCATTGCCATAATAGGATCCCGTAGTGATAAAATATAATGCAGGCGTTTTCAAATTCCAAAAGTGTCAAATTTTTGATAATAATAACCCTAATTTGACATGACTTACTCGTACCTACTGCATGGAGTCATTTTGTCAAAGATATTGTTGCAAGGGCCACTTGACCTCCACACCTAGAAAGCTCGATTCACTATTGCTAAAAATTATCTATTGGATACGATACTTGACGGTACTGGTGTGCTTCTGTCATAAAACCTGTTTGAACCTGTGGTATTCAACTGGAGGGGGCACATGAAGGAACGAATGGGAAACGTAGATAGGATCGAAGAGGCCCTACAAAGGCAAAGCGATATCCTCGAGAGGGCAACTTACGCCAGTGTGGCAGCCGCAGGCCAAACCAAGGCCTTAGCAATACAACTACAGACCGTAGCACCGGTGGCTCCGAGGTGTTAACCTCATGACATGACATGACATGACATGACATGACATGACATGACATGACATGACATGACTTTACGTCTGTATCCCCGAATTCGGGGATAATAAATGGTAATACTACACACCCACGATTCGCCAGTTATGTTAAAGGTCCCAATGTAATAGGGGGCGAGCCCATTGCCATCTACCGGGCACATTATTAAGCGAGCGATAATTAACATTTATTAATGCACACATAACTACGAAAAGTCAGAGGTGTGTGCCCGGGGCGACTGGGGATCGAACTCGAGACCTCGTCTCAGCAGTCCGTTACATACGCCACTGGGCTATCGCCGCCTTAACACACAACGCTTATATTATGCAATAAGCCGCAAAATAATCCATGGGCAAACAAAACACACAAAACGATTAAGTAATCACCAAATCAGATTTAAGATATCCCCCATATTCGAAAAAATGTAAAACACCAACCAATATTTACATCCAAAGGTCAAAGGTCAAAGAAATTGAGGCCACCCATTGTACTTTTCTTTTTAAGTTCTGTTTTAATTCAATTCAATTGGTATACAATAAAGTATAAAATAAATAAATAATAAATAAATAAAACAGTAAAAATATTTATTAATAAATAGATAGTTAAAAATATATTTGTATAATATTAGTAGTTTTTAAATAGAACCAACAACTTAGCATTTTCCAAATTAGCAGCAATTCCGTAAACCCGACTTGGCTCTAGAATTTAGTAATAAATATAAATAGTTGATTCTCGATCCATTAAACCATCATTGAACCGGTAAATAAAGTAACAGTATAAAGGACCCGGCTATTCTTAGGCTGGGGTAAACTGGGGAAGTCTTGCCAAGATGAAAATCCTGGTGAGACTTCCATTCCAAAAAAAAAAACTGGATGGGCATAAGTAACTCGAACAAAATCAAGATTCAAAGGACACAAAATTACATCCTTAAATAAATCAGCAACACTACTTGGTTTATAAGAAACGCCGTAATACATGAGCACTTACAGTTAAAGAGGAAATAAAAGCATATGTTCAGAAAGTATTAGACTAGGCTAGAAAATCACCCCAATAAAAATAAAAAAAAAACACTCACTCACTCACTCTACCAGATTTTTATAACCGTCTCAAGAGACGAAGAACCCTGATGCGCAGCTGCATTGACTGAGCAAATATTAATATGGTAGATGCTCCTAATAAAGAATATCTCATCTCCACCCACAAATCATCCAACAACTCATCTGCTCGTATTTAGAAGACTGATCGCAAGATCTATATAAAATAGAAAAAAAAAAGATGTCGCAACCAGACAATACTTTTTCAATATAGCTGATTCATAAAAGTGATCCTATTGTTTGACAAATTAAATATAAGGACAGTTTTAAACATTATCTTGTTCACACCTTTTTTCATAGAGATGTAATCTAAGGCGATTGACTGTTCACGATTGATTGAAGATTGACGCTTGAGCGACGTACGGAGACGAGAGAAAGCAAATCGCACGTCGTCACGTGGCGCCCAGTTATTTCACACACCGATCTATTATAATATTCACCTTTTAATATCCCCACCATTTCATGTTATTTCTTTGTTTGCCTACATAAGTTCTGTAGCAAAATATCTTGTAGTAATTGCCGAGAAAAAAGCTGCACATTTTTATCAGTTCAACTTTATAAACTATCAATTAATGCCAACATAAAAAATATGACCGTGTGTTGGACTTCGGAATGCAATTTTTTTTTTTTATACCACTCAGGTGGTACACAAGCATCTGACTTAATACAGGATTCAACTAGAATTACGTGACATTTAATAATAAGCTGGCCTTTAGTCGGCGGTTTTAATTTATTTTACTTAGGATTCTGGTCATAGCATAAGGTTATTTAACTTTTTTAATGCTAAATCAACAAGTACCTTCTGTTGTAAGTTGGGTGTTTGGGGCCCCAGAAAGATCTTCGGGGCTCAAGCCGATCTCACCACTACCCAGTACAACTGGTGATTAACGGACGAAGCTCTGGCGCAGACTTTCCTCTCGAGGTTATGAGATCAGACGGCATTCGCTCCCGAAAAAGCCATGATAAGGAGAAAGTGTAGGAGAACGGATTCCGGGCTCCAAAGTGCCAGTTTTGGATCCAACCGGGACTAACGCTGTGTTGATTCATTTCGATGCATAAACATGTAATTTGGATCTGAAAAATTAATATGGCCTCAATCGGTCAAATCCCTCAGACGTTACTAGGTCACCAACTTACTGATTCCACCAACAATTAATGACATAATTACGTGACGGAGACGTCACGAACAAACGCCGAATCTGAGGTCAAAAATAATCATATTGAAAAAAAACCACACATATCCATCATTAAATATCTAATTGGATACTTTCCTACAGCTAAAATAGCTTCAGAGTGGCAAAAATTACATATCTTCTTATTAACTATAGCTGATGCCCGCGGCTCCCGCCGCGTGGAGTTCGCTTATCGTTTTTTGGTCGTATCACCGGTTCTACTTAACCAATTGCAATCAAACATAAGGCTGATTTTAAGTCTGACCAATTCTTTCCTAATACGAAAAGCCATCCATCGCAAACAAACAGGCAAGAATATTCCAAATTGTATTCAGAATCGTTCATTTAACATAACCCAAGTATTTTTGTTTTATATCTCCAATATACACTTCAATTTTAAAATTATATATATTATCCACCCAACTACTACAGTCTAAATTATCTAAAAAAAAAAGGTACCATTTGACAGAAATGAATTATTTGTCAATAACGTGTCATAGAGATATAAGATTCTTGACAATAACAAAGTGAGATGTCATACAATATCTTATGCTATAACGTAGTATCAACAGAGCCTTTTTTTTCGTGCGGAAATCCCTTCGGATACCCCCCGCCGGCCAGCGGGGGCGGTTATGTCGGGCTTGAACCGACTAAAACCGCACGCCGTCTCGGGTCTGCAGACGCCGGGGTGTAAGGTTGCCCATAGAGCATATCCCTCGCACCCCGACAAAGTATCAACAGAGCCTAATGACAACATGAAATAATCTTTGGTGATGCACAATTTTTAAAAGCTTCTGATTGTAGGCACAATACAAATAAAATAACACTTAAAAGAAAGGTTTTAACGTGTCGTTTGTTCCGGTACATTCCTCATACCATTTAAAAAGAAAGCGTATATTCTCAAATTATATATGTTTACTGTCAATATCTTTTGATTTAGCAGGTCACGCGCCGTGAAGAATAGTTAGACTCCGGCTAAGGGAGGCTTGCTTCGGTTCTGTAAAGTGTTCTCTCTATCACACTGCGCATGTCTGCAACTTGAGATCTTTTTAAAGTAGTTAAAACCGAAGTTACATTTGTTTAATTTTGAAAACACAAATAGTTTTACCTACTCTATAAGGTATCTCTACAAAACCGAAGCAAGTTGTCTGAGTCGTACGCTCACTCTTCTTCCATGCCCTGAAAAGCTTAGAAAAGCCTGTTCTGAAACCACGTTTGTTATTTACTAGGTGCAACGATTAGCAGGTTAGGTTGGCTGAAGGCTCTGAAGGTCTTGCTGTTGCCGAAGAAGATAATTAAAAGAGTTTGAAATATAATAAATCCACTTTATGATATCTGACATATATATTACTTCTTCAGTTATTAAAGGTATTTATTTCTAAGTAATCCGTCAATGATATCCGGTTTGATTGTGAAAGTAGCCCCGCGGGCAAAGCGCTCTGCATCATCTGGCGATAACTGCATAATACCTACTACCTAAATTATTCTACCACACGCAGAGGTGATAAATTGATAATGTCATTGAAACTGGTCTCATAAACTATAGAATATAATCATAATAAATTGAGACCGCAGTAGCCTAGTGGTATGGGTAAAGGACTGCTGAGACGAGGTCTCGGGTTCGATCCCAGGTATTACCATGGCACACACCAATGACTTTTCGATGCTTTTCGAAGTTATGTGTGTATTTATCGCAGGTTTATAAGTGCACGGTTAATGGCAATAGGCTCGCCACCTATTACATTGGGACCTAAAACATAAACTGGCGAAACGAGGGTGCTAGCACCTCTGCCTACCCCTTCGGGGATATAGGCGTGAGTTTATGTTATGTTATGTTATGTAATCATTGATAAATATTCATTCGTTTGTCGTGAATTCCTAGGTTATGCTTGGATTAGGCTATCAGTTAACACTTTTAAAATACATTTTATAAGCTTTTATGTAGCTTCACATGTCCGTTCTAAGGTCTTTACCTATGAAATTGCCGAATTTTTTTTTACAAATTCATGAGTTCGTTATTCCTGTAATTTAGGTAATAGCTATTTTCATTATTTATATTTTGTTTGAAAGTTGATTTCAAGATTTTACAACTCTGTATTAAATTTTGTTTTTATTGGCCGCTTGATAAATTAACTCGATCTTCAAAAACAGTACTTTCTAAATGCTATCCATTTTGATGATAAATTTCGTATTACTTAACAGCTGTCACTTTTCAAAAATGTAATAAAAGTTGCTGTTTGTTAGCTTAATGTTGTCTCATATACACAAAAAATCATAAAATTTGGATTTGTCATTCCTAAAAAAAATGCTATTTCCTCCAATTTCTTCAAGAAAAACGGCAATTTCATATGTAACGACCTAATATACCAACCGTGAAAAAATTACAACAAGTAGGTACTTAAGTGGTGGCGTAAATTACCATACCTCATTATCATTATTTATGTGTCCACTGCCAGTGTAGTTAGCATCCATCTTAAAAAGAGATAAAAGAGGGCAAGGTGCAGTACGTTACCAAATTGTGGACAAAATAAAATATTTAAATATACCCGCCAACTGGGCAGTGTTAGTTATGAAATATTAATTTAATAAGCTAATTGCACTTTATTTTAAACAACTTTTTAGTTTAACCGATCCGTCATATTAGTGATATGAAAAATAATACCTACAAGAAAAATTGTACCAAGATGAAATTCATATGTTGAAGTGATATGAATACGTCTGAATTCATTAAAAGTAGGTATATATTTGGGACTCACACATTGTGCTTAGGGCGGCCCGATATAAAATCACAGACTTATGATATATTATGTTAACAGACGGAATACTAAATTTTAATGTTGTCTATGACGCACGATCTCTTTCTTTCTATTCATTTGATAATATGCGTTATCCTTTTCTTTGCTTTGTACATACACATACTCACACAAGCATAGATATGGAGTTGAAGCAAATTCTTAGCAAAAAATGTTGAATTCTGGCCTTTCTCAATCAATTCTATGACCGTACACTATGTATACGCAACGTAGCTCAGACGAGACCGAACTAGGACTGACTAGTCTATTCGACAAATTCAAAATGGTCTAAAATAGAGATACTGCTCTTAAAATTAGCTGTGATACCTCATTAGATTCGGAATGACGCCTAGAAACAGTATCAATAACTTGTATTAGCACAAAAACAATTACAAAAGTTATAAGCAATTAAAGATAAAAAATCTCATTTTGTTTTTCGCCAAAATTTCATAGACTATTAATATATAAAAAATATAAAAATGGTTCTTAAAGAGGAACATAACATTACATAACGCGGGTTAGATTAGAAACTTGAAAAAGAATGTAATATTTGTTCCGAACGTAACCCTCTTCCTAACCTGAACCGACGTCTCGTTCCTATCATAACCCGGGTCAGGTCCGCGACCGGGTCAGGTTCGGAATAATCAGTTTGTTCGCGATGGACGCAAAAACCACTAAACGGATTTTGATGCTGTTTCTTCTACTAGAAAGTTCTTGGTCTGACTTAAAATCTGCCGTATGTTTGATGGCAATTGGTTAAGTAAAACTGTAGATAAAACCAAAAACGATGACAGACCTCCGCGCGGGTTGGAGCCGCGGGCATCAGCTAGTCAACTCATAAAAAACGTATTGGTATAACAATTTACACTCAAAAGTATTTTCTTTACTGCCGTCGAGCCTTTTTTTGTTTAATAGGCATTTTGACTATATTTAAAATATTGTACGAATTGTTGTCATCCTAATAAAATGTACCGTAAAAAACATATTTTATTTCTTTTTTGTAAAGAAATCAAGATTTAAATCTCACTTTTTTTGAGATTTGATCATGTGCTTATAAACTCTCTGTGACGTCACACATAAGTAAACAGAGTTTTTCAATACAGGCTGTCTGCATTTCCTAGTGTTAATCGACTGGTTCAATTATTAATTACTAATAATGTTTCACTTTTATCTTATATATCTCAAAATAAACCATTATTTTTGCAACTAATTTCAATAATTATATAAACGTGCTTTAAGTCGCTTACTGTTTACTTTGGTGTGACGCCACATGTCACGGGATCCGTTATGGCGCGTACTTTTTTTGAATCAAACTTTAATATCGATTTTTATCGTAAATAAAACAGTTCTCAAAAAAATATTGATGCAATCTGCATTTTTATGTTGTAATACATAATACGGAACTATTTTTTTTTATTTTATTTATTCAGGGACAACAAACAGTTACAACATGTGTAGTACAAATTTTAGCAGTAGTCTAATACCCTATTGTGTAGTTTTGAAAGAAGCTATTTATTTTAGAGTTAAAAAAGTAAAAATAAAGGATTGCTGGTAATTAGGTAAATGTATTGTTTTAATGTTGAACCTCGTGTACGCACTCAGAAAGATAAAGGTAAACCTATATTCCAGTAGAGCTTACTTTTATGTGATGTATTAGTTGCGTCGTATAAATTCATTGTAATCTAATTTCAAATAAAACTATCAATGTGTTTAGTTGCGTCTTTAATTTATAAGGATATATTTTTATGTCTCATATAGCATATATCTTTAATTAAGAGCAATAGGTATAAGGCTGTCACTGGGTGCACTCAAACGTAAGGCTAGCTCAAACTAATTGGTTCTGCAATCCTTTTACTATCCTCCAATCGAACTTAAATTAAATCTAGGTCAAAATACACTGGTTGACAACAACTTTCAATGTCCTTGGTAACTTTGATACATTTCGGAATTAATTGTAACCTAAAAACGAGCGTCCATAAACCCGTTACTAGGTCATTATCGTCTTAATAATAGTGTTCAATGCTAACGTAAAAAATGTACGGTTATCGTTTAAGCAATTAACACAGTAAATCACCTTCACTTCGACTCAAGCTACTAAATAAAATATTACAAGTATTGGTCCAGCAGTTGTAATAGCCTCAATAAAATATGGGCTACAGGGCTTAGAGCACAGTACATAATATCGTTTCATTTCGAAATATCAGATACACAGAAACAATGGATATGAATTTTGCAGTATCAGATGACAATACCATAGTGGGCACCGAGGCCTTGCCGAAGTGACTTAAAAATATTTTGTAGTGCAACAATCCTCCCTTATGTAACGTTGGGCACACCGATACGGCTTTTGAGCTCACCCATTGTATGAGGAAAGTGGAGCATGATAATAGGAAATTATGCTAATGTACTTATATTTTAACTTTTTTGTGTTTATTATTAACTAACTGATGCCCAAGAACTGATCTGATCGTTTTTTAGTCATATCTCCGGTTCTACTTAACCAATTGCAATCTAACATTCACAACCGCATCAAAATCCGTTTAGTAGTTTTTCAAAAGAATTCCAAAAAAAAAGTGTGATCAGAATCGTTCATTTAACATTTAAACCAAATCATTTTTTTAAATATCTCCAACGTAAGTACGTAAGTCCATTTTTTTATAGTACCTATATAGAATATACGGTTTCGTGTTATGCTAAAATCATTAGACATACCTAATGTTAAATTAAGTCTTGTTAAATTAATTATGCCTGCTTATCTATGTTGAGTAATGGGGCTCTATTAAAATCTGCGGGACCCGAGCCAATATCACTTACTAGCTGGTATACCTGCCGATCAACGGATCAGGTTTTGGCGCAGGTTTGGAGGGTCTGATGGCACTTAATTAATAATCAAATACGCCAAAAACCAACAAAGTAAAGAATGAACCAGCGGTTCCTAGGTTCTAAAAGTCATGCAACCAAATCCGGGTTTTGGATCCCAAGAATGAGTTATATTCTTCAACAGTCGAAGTATTTAGACAATAGACTGCGGGCGGGTATTATACGTCCCTGTAACAAAATGTACAGATACATACCGTATCGACTACGAGAACCAATATTTACTTGCTTATAGCTTCTTCAGCTTATAACAAAGACTTCTATACTAGACTGGCTACTAAACAAAAAAAAATAGTGATTGGTCTTTGGACCAAACCGGTTAAAGTCGCATCGATATTACTAAGGGATAATAGTACTTAACAGGTAGGTATGTTATTAAATTAACATCAAAATTAAAAAACGAGTTCAAGAAACATCATATACATCATTAAATATTTTTTTATGTGGCTATTAATATTAATAAACATTGAAGTTAATTAATTAACACAGTACTAAGTTATCATTACAATTTAATTAATTATAAAGACTTGAAATGTTGTCTAGTCAATAGTGTTTGAATTCATTATTTTAGGAACATGTGCAAAATATAATTCCAACATTTTATATACCAAGTATTCAATATACCTGATAATAATAATAATATAATACAACAGTAATAAAATGTACTCTGAGGAATATACTTATATTATATCAACTTTGTGTGAAGTCCTACGTCCTTTCCTAACTGTTAAAAGTAAAAAACTTAAAATGTTTTTTTTTTTATAAATTGGACAACATTCTACCTGTCACATAACTAGCAAAAAAACTCAGTTAATGTAACATGATACCAGAATACATAATGAACCGATACCAGTTACTATATATAATATATATTGTAGTATATGTTATCTATGTGAGGGTAGTAAATAGGATTTGTATACTTATGTCAGTCTGAGTGTAAAAGCGAAGTAAAAAATACGTACGTGCAAGCTCTGTCTTTATATTTAAATATCAAATACTACATTGGCGACGAGGACGATACCTACGTGTAAGAAAAAGACGATGGCACAAGGAAATATGCTGTTCGGAGGCAATTTAACATTCGACCACCGTACCCAGGAATGGAGCATTTTCAAGAGCCGATTCACCCAGTTTTGTTTGGCGAACGACATTAACGACGACACCGATAAGGCTGGAGTGAAACGAAGATCGTTGGTATTGACATGTTTGGTGGAAGAGACCTACCGCGTCGTAAAGGAGTTAGTATTTCCAGACGTGCTCGAGGAGTTAGAATTTAAAAAATTAACGACAAAACTTGATAGCTATTTCGTTGCGAAAAAGAGTACATTCGCAGAGCGCTACAAGTTTTATAAAGCCGAGCAGCGTCCAGGAGAAGAACTGGCTGAATGGGCGGCGCGAGTGCGACATCTTGCACAATACTGTGGTTTCAAAACGGAACTCGACACAGCACTACGAGATCGGTTTGTACTGGGCTTAGAGAATATTAAGGAAAAAGAAAAGCTGTTTGCAGAAAGTGTGGATGCGTTGTCCTTAAATCGTGCTTTAGAAATAGCTCAGAGCGTAAGATGTGCGCGGCAAGCTTTGCAAGAATCTCAACAGGTCGGGGTTGCCGAGCCCGGGGCTTTGACAACCGAGCGGGCGCAAGCTGTGTTCGCGATAGCACCCGGTAGTAATAACAGCGACGGCGCCACGAACACAGCGCGACGCGGCTCCGCTACTGTATTTTTTCAAGGCGCAAAAAGTTGCAGTGTGTGCGGTTACAAAAACCATACCAAGGACCAGTGTCGGTTTATAAACTATGTTTGCAAAAGATGCAATGTAAAAGGGCATTTAAGGCGCATGTGTAAAACTAAAATTAAGAACAGTAATTTCTTAGCGGCGGATGAAATTGACTCGTATGAAGGTATTTATGATTTGTTTAATATTAAATGTATAGACGGTAAACCGATGCAGCAGGTAGTGTCTATAGGGAATAAAATACTTGTGTGTGAAGTGGATAGCGGTAGCTCCGTCTCTGTCTTGTCAGCTGTTGTTTATCGTTTAAATTATATGAATGAATACAATCTACAATCCTGTAACACATTATTAAATTGTTATAATGGTAGTAAAATTGTTCCACTGGGTTATACGCTGTTACCTGTTACGTACGAAGGTCGCACGGAATGTATAAAATTCTATGTTGTGGATACCGGACTAATGAATAAGGAGAATAAACAGCCGTCGCTGCTTGGTCGGGATTTCATTGCTAAGTTCAGTTTACAACTGTGTACTGTTCCTTGTAATAGCATAACAAGTACTAATATAGCGAAACATTTGAAGTTAAAATATAAACGACTGTTCACCGACGAATTAGGAGCATTTAACAAACACATGGTTAGTTTGAAAATAAAAACCGACGCACAATTAAGATTTTTCAAGGCGCGCCCGGTACCCCTTGCGTTAAAACAAAAAGTGGAATTAGAATTAGGTAGATTAATAAAGTTAGGGATATTGACTAGGGTCGAACATTCAGAGGTTGCGACACCCATCGTACCGGTTTTACGTCCTGACGGCAACATCAGAATATGTGGAGACTACTCCATCACCTTGAATAAGTGGCTGTATGGAGATAGCTACCCCTTACCGCGTATTCAGGATTTATTTGCTAAGCTCCACGGGGGGCTACAGTTCTCAAAATTAGACCTTTCTAGAGCATATAATCAAGTATTACTTGACGATACTAAGAAATTGACTTGTATTAACACTCATAAGGGGTTATTTTGTTTTAATAGATTGGTATTTGGACTTTCGGTGGCGCCAAGTATATTTCAAAGAATTTTAGAAGAATTACTAGGCGATATCGAGGGAGTTTGTATATTCTTAGACGATATTTTAATATCGGGCCCTAATAGCACATTACACTTAAAAAGGTTAGAAGAAGTGTTAAGTAGATTACAGAATGCGGGTTTTACTCTTAAAGAAAGTAAATGTGAGCTATTTAAAGATTCTCTCGAGTACTTAGGGTTCATTATCGACAAAAACGGGCTACGTAAATCTAATTCTAAAATACAAGCGATTCTTAAATGTCATTACCCTAAAAATGTAAGTGAATTAAAATCATTTTTGGGAATGATTAATTATTATAGATGTTTTGTTCGGGATGCGTCTAGCATCTTAGCACCTTTACATTTACTTCTAAAAAACGGGGTAAAGTGGAATTGGGGTGAGGAACATAAGCGTATTTTTAATCAAATTAAACGGGAGCTTGCATCCGAGCGTACATTAGCGCATTATAATGCCAAATTTCCAACAATAATTACGGCTGATGCCGGGCCTCGCGGTCTCGGCGCCGTGCTGTCACAGAGGCACACCGATGGAACGGAGCGCGTCGTAGCCTATGCATCACGTTCACTATCTAAAGCGGAATGTAATTATTCACAGATACAAAAAGAAGCGGCGGGCATTGTTTTTGCGGTTAAGAAATTTCACCACTACGTATACGGTAGGGTTATACCTTTCATATTGCGGACGGATCACAAACCGCTGTTGACAATATTTGGAAATAAGAAGGGAGTACCGGAAATAGCCGCAAATCGTTTACAACGTTACGCGTTGTTCTTATCAGCCTATAACTTTAATATAGAATACGTGAAAAGTGATGAAAATGTTGCAGATTTTTTGTCTCGTTCCGTTGCAGAGTGTGTAGACAGTAGTTCGCAGGCGGATGAAGGTGAAGACCAGACAATGTATATTAATCACATTAAGGATAGCTTGTTGAAACCTATCACTCTTGAGGATATTAAGCGTGAAACGTTACGAGATATTATATTAAGTAAAGTTATAGGGTTTGTTGTGAATGGTTGGCCAAAGAAAATGTCCGATACAAAACTTAAACCATTTCACATTTGTAGAATTGATTTGAATTATGAAAATGGCTGTTTATTAAGAGGACATAAATTAATAATACCGTCTGTTTTTAGGGAACAAATATTAAATGAATTACATAGCCCTCATTTCGGGGTGGTAAAGACAAAAACGGAAGCCAGATCGCGGTTTTGGTGGCCAAATATTGATAAACATATAGAAGAAGTAATAGGTTCATGTACTAAATGTACTTCGTTACGCTACAGTCCCCCACGCACCCCGCTAGCTCCGTGGCCTTACCCTACGCTACCTTGGGAACGGCTACACTTAGATATGTTCACACTCGTCGGTAGGCAGTTCTTAGTCGCTGTAGATGCACACTCTAAGTGGGTTGAATGTTTCTTAATGAATCAAACCGATAGCGAGGCGATTATTGCAAAATTAAGCGAAATGTTTAGTAGATTCGGATTAGTACGTACCTTGGTAACAGACAACGCTAGAAACTTTTGTTCTAATCAATTTGAGCAATTTTGCGTAGCAAACGGTATACAACACCTAACAAGCGCTCCTTATCATCCAAATTCAAATGGCCAGGCAGAAATAACAGTCCGGTCTATAAAGCGTGGTCTAAAATTAATTTTGAATGAAAATAATTTGAATCTGAAGGAAATGGAACAAAAACTTAGGGCTTTACTATTTAATTATAGAAATTCTGTTCATTGTACAACAGGGTTTTCACCCGCTAAATTGTTAATAGGTCGTTCATTACGCTGTAGACTCGACTTGCTGCGTGTTTCGGGTACTCATTGCGAAGCAATGAGTCACACTGATAATGAACCTATTTTACCATTCGCATCCGCCGCTGAGAATAATGTTGTCCACAAACAGACATTACAGCGTAGTCAGTACGGAGGATGCCGTAAATTAGATTTTTGTGTAAATGATAAAGTTTTAATAAAACACTTCTATAATAATGGCACAAAACATACATGGCTACAGGGTGTAATTAAAAATAAAATTGGAAATAGACTATATAGTGTTTTCGTCCCAGTGTTAAAGACTGTTGTAAAGAAACATATAGATCAATTGGTGGCCTATCAGGGAACGTCGTTCACCGAAGTCGATGACGTTGGCGACTATATACTGACGGATACATCACAAGCTCAAGATATCCCAGGGAGCCAGGTGACTGAACCAGCTGCAGAAGTCCATAACGACACATCAGTCAGTGACAGCTCCTTCAGTTCAATTCGCGACGAACCTCGGGAGTTTCAGGAAGTAGAGGACTGCGAGGGCGGTGTGCTAATAGCAGATAGGAGTTCGCCGATGAGGCCGGAGAGAGAAGATGGAAGAGCCGATCCTGACCAGGTAACATATACTACATATATATATATATATATATATATATATATATATATATATATATATTATATATATATATAATATAATATGGGTAAAGTATTATTATATCACAATTATTAGATAGTAGCTATTGAATAATCTAGGCTCAGAGCCTTTTTCTACATTTTGTTGGAGGCTTAGTAGGCACGGAAGAACTCATCGTTATTTCTGCTTGTCAGAATTAGATTAATTGATTTTCTGGAACTTCACTATTACCTAACACATAGATGTTTCAGATTATACTAGGAGTATGTGCATCGAGTATAGAGGTATCTATAAATACTAGAACCACACAACAAGGGATAATTTAAAATTCTTCTAGGCTTCGTAACTGAATGATTGACCTTCTCGACAGACGCTGTCCTTGGAACGTGTATCGTTTTCTCGGTCATGTAAACAAAGTATAATTTATTTTTCTATATAAGGAGTATTACGGCATAAGGGTCTAGTTTAGTTATTGAAATCACTGAAAGTATTAGGTCGGTAGGTACCAACCTATCATTTGGCAGATATTATACCTACCAACTCGTGACACTTGAATATTTTCTATCATAATTAATATGCTTAATTACATAAATATCTACATGTACCTACTCACATTTTCCTAGAGATAGCCAGAGGCACGGCCCTCCAATTGCGTATACATCTAATATATAAAATTCTCGTGTCGCGGTGTTTGTAGTTAAACTACTCCGAAACGGCTTTACCAATTCTCATGAAATTTTATGTGCATATTGGGTAGGTCTGGGAATCGGACAATATCTATTTTTCATCCCCCTAAATGTTAAGGGTAGTCCCCCAAATTTTTTTTTTTAATTTTTTGTTTTTTTTTATGATACAACATTAGAAAATACATACAACCCTAAATTTTCATATTTCTATCACCAATCACTATTATTTAATAGTAATTTAGGTAATTTAATCATATATGATTTTAGATTGACATGGTCATTTACATTAAAATTAGAATTATAAACGGGATATTTACCATGTTTAGTATCTTTTTCGAGAATCCGATATTTCGGCACTGTTACAAGTACCAGTGCCGAAATATCGGATTCTCGAAAAAGATACTAAACATGGTAAATATCCCGTTTATAATTCTAATTTTAATTTAATCATATTTATACCGCTCGATAACTGATCAATTATCACTTGGTAAGTTATCCCCTCAAATACTTCAAAATCCATCCGCTGAAGCATTCTCAGAACAACTCTTAGATATCGTCGATGGAAAATTAACGACTGATTGTTCGCGCTATAGCATTAAGAGATTGATATTGTTTGTTAGTGTTACTGTCGTAGTTAATTAATGATATATATAGTAGGAAACAAAATATAATAAATAAAAGAAAAGAAAATAAATAATTTATATGGGATTCCGTAGAAATAATTTATATGGCAAAACAACGATTGCCGGGTCAGCTGGTGTGCTTATAAAATTACACTCGCAACCTTCTGTGCTGACATTAAATGAATTACAGGTCATACTTAAGTGAAACTAGTAAAATAAAATAATGAATTAAAATTCACAAAGGCTATAAAATTATTATCTATTTATAATTAGACTTTCGGGGGATATCAACAAAATTACTTTTCATCTCTCCTGTTCGGAAAGTTTAATTATCATGGGTAGATAGCCGGGTGGAAAATTGCTTATTTCATCCCTAGAGCGGAGAACATTCTTTTTTAATTTTAAGTTTTGCTATGGAGTTCATGATAATTAAGTTACGTCATAATGCCTTGATATCATGACGTTTTTTTACATGGCCGCTTAGATGCACATCTCTTGACCAACTCGATTCCAACGTAACCAATAGATTCGATTTTCAAAACTTTTCTAATTTTGGCAGCATGTACGTGAATTATAACATTTCTTTACAGCATTAAAAAAAACAATTTAAGTTTGCTAAACAATTAGCGGGAAAACGAGATTAAATATAAATAAATACCTTGTGTTAATTGTGGTTAAAATGGTTTCGGAAAGTGATTCCAGTGACATGGATATTAATTTAACTCCTGATAAGATTCAAGAATAGGCAAAAGCTGTTGTTAATAATCTATTTTCAAATTGTTCTAATTTTACTTTAAATTTTAACTGATAATTAATATACCTGTTTCATTAAATGTGTGTGTAGAATTTTAATTTCCTCACATAGTCGAAATGAAAAGTAGAGTGTTTACCTCGGGTGAATGTCACCATTTCACCCTCGAACTATTGGCGCTCTTACTTCGTTCGAGCGCCAGAAATATCTCGGGTGAAATGGCTGACTTTCAACCCTTGTGTAACAAGCTACTATTGAACCCGTGACTATATAGTCCCTTTGCAGGAGGAATACTCTGACCAATTGACCAAACATCGGCGCCATCTACTGAAAATTACCGGAAACAAAATTTTGTTTCCAGCTATCCGAGATATGTCCAGGCAGCACAGTTGGCCAGAGTATTCATCCTATCAATGTGGTCACGGATTCAAGTCTTTTCCTGGCTGTTGTCTTTTCCTGGAGAAGTTAGCATACTTCAAAATCTTATTCACAATATTATGACTTTGGTTCCTGGCAAAGTACCTCTGTGGCGTAGCAGTAGTGCGTTCGACTGCTAAGTCGGATGTCGCAGGTTCAATTTCCGCTCAGTGCAAATATTTGTATGCATGAATATGTATATTTCATACATTGGTCTGGGTTTTTCTATGTATAATATGTATGTATTTAGAAAAAAAAATGTATCTAAGTATGTTTATCCGCAATCTAGAACCCTTAACACAAGCTAGTTAAGCTATGGTTACTTTGGGTCTAAATAGAACTGTGTAAAATAGAATGGTCGTTGGCAGGAAAGACGACTGTGATGTAAGGTAATTAACGGATAGGGCTGCTAAATCTACTAACATACTAACTTCAAACATTAAACGTGTATAGCTAAAGTAGGAATTTGTAGTTAAATAGCAGAGTACTTGTAACGTGTACCTACTCAGGAAACATTCGCTGGGCCAAGTATCTGATGTATAAGGAAGAGAGATAGTATTATGCAATAGACCCTAACTGGAGCAAACTATAGTTTAGAATCCAACCATAAATCTAGAACATTCTCTATGTCCATAGCCAATTGTTATTTAGTCGATCGTTTGATTTTATTGGTATTTTCTCACGCACCACACTGTTTATATTGCCATTTTGAATATGGAAAAGGTTAACATTCTTAAAACATAATAGGTACAATTTTCACAAGATGGCTATTAACCAACTAGCTGCACGCCCTGGCTTCGCCCGGCTGCAATAATAGCACCTTACTCGAGGACTTTCCTTAATTTTTGTTTCATACAAACATTGTCCTGACAATAACGAACAAAAAAGAATTATCCAATTTGGTGCTGTAATTCGGCAATTTTGATCGTACATACATTTCGGCTATTCATTTTCATTTATATATAGATTTACCTAGCAAGGTCGTATGTTTTTCCAGCTATTTCGTCGAATGATCTATTTAGATATTACGTAATTTATTTTATTATCATGTGAAGGGAAACCTTTTAAGCAAAATATTGCGCGCACGGAGGAGTCTGAGGTTTGGCACAGAAGCCTTCGCACCACACGCATACAAGGAGTACAGAGAGCTAAAAGAAATTTACTTGTAACATACACATACTCGCGACTTTCTCCAGCCCTCCCTTCTATATACTTATATGAAATTGTAAGTTAACTGTGTCTATACATTGGAGATATTTAAAAAACATGGTTATGTTAAATAAACGATTCTAGAAAAAAAAAATTTTTTAGAATTTTTGTCTGTTTGTCTGTTTTACTGTGTGTACGCGATGGATGCTATCACTACTGAACGGATTAGGTTGCGGTTATTTCTATTAGAAAGGGCTTGGTCAGACTTAAAATCTGCCGTATATTTGATTGCAATTGGTTAAGGAGCTAAAAAACGATAACCGATCACAGTGCGGGCGGAGCCGCCGTCATCAGCTAGTACATTATAATCTTCTTCATCCGATAGTCAATCCAGGTCGAATCCAAAGCATGAACTTAGGAACCCGTGGTTCATACTCCTTCATGATTGGTTTATCTTGACTTCCACGGGAGCGGCTGCCGTCTAACCCCAACCCCGAAAGGAAAGTTTGCGAAGGAGCCTCGTTCATCAAGCAGCAGGTGTACCGGCACACTTGCAGGTTGGCTTGAGCCCCAGAGATATTGGCGAGGTCCCATACACACCTCCCTTACATTCTAATGTCTACAAATACATTATGTTACGACGGCATCAAAATACTCATCAGACAGCACGCCGAGCGAACTTTAAAGTATGCTACTAAAATAGTAAGAATAACAAACGCAAGGAACAAGACGTAGATATTATCTGGGCACATTAACTAAGTATAATGTAGGCTTAGTATAGTCAATAAAGTAATTACAAACACAAGTTCTGCTATAAATATAGTATTTAAGTCTCAAGATAATAAAAACAAACTTTTTGCCTTTCAAATGTTGTAATAGTAATTAAGCCTAAATGTAAAACTATCGTAAGAAACATGTAAACATTTTTGTTTATTAAATAAAAAATAGAAAAAATATAAAAGATAGAAAGAATAGTTACCCCATATCCCTTCAGAGTATGAAAGGCTGTATGAAAGTGCGAGAAGAATACATGCGAGAACTAGTATGACAAAGAGGCCGGAATGAAAGAGGAAAGTTTAGGTTTTAAAATTAGGAAGCATTTTATTTGATATAAGATGAAAGAAGGCTCTTCGTATCCAAATGATAGCAGAGGTAGGGTATAAAAAAAATCATAATGATATTAAACATTCAATAGTAAAATGTAGGTCTTGTTAAAATATTTGAATAATCCTATACACCTTCGGAGTTTAGATTTCGGATAGATATAGACCTCAAAGTTTTGGAAGGTTTTAGTGGCACCAACTTTATTTAAAATTAGCATCGCCCTCGTACATCGCATAAGTGTTGTATACAGAGTTGCAAAACGATTCATATAATGTAAATCATCTCTGATTCTTATCTATAAACTGCTGTAGATGGCCCCACTGACACAGTTATAGTGGAATTAGATCGTATGATATGCCTCATATGTCTGAAATGTTCTTTTTTATACATTTCAATTACTTGCCTAAGCAGTTTAAAAAAAAATCTTTGTAGTGTTAGGCCGTAATGATTGTGTCAGAGCTCTCGCACTCAATATCGGCGTTAAGTGACCGAATGCTGCATTTTGTACGTCTGGCTAACGGGCTAACCACGACGCGCTTAAAACAATTGAGTTTGTGAAAGCTGAGCTGAGGGAGAGAGATGGTGCTATACAATACTGCATCTCACTCCCTCACCGCCTCTGAATTGTTTAAAACGAGTCGTGGTTACTGGTTAGGCCTCTGCTTGCTTCGGATTCGTAGAGCGCGGAGTTCTCTGTCGTAAATCGGACTGCCATACAGTTTGATACCATCATAGAATAGTAACATTACAACTATAACTTCGGTTTTATCTACTCTAAGAAAAAATTTATTTATTAAACTTTCTGCACAACAATAAAATTCTATCAAGGCGGACTTAATGCCAGAGGCTATCAAACTGTAGACCAGCACTGTGCGAAAGAGAGAACGCTCTACAAATCGTAGCAAGCCCTCTCAAGATTTTCCCGACGCAACGTGCCATTACCACTATTCGAGTATACTCGGACAATTAATGTAATTTATTATCTTCTACCTTTTTTGCAAGTAGTTCTGTATCGCTACATAATTATACAGAAGTCTCTTAATAGTTAATCAATATAATGCCAATGCTCGGTGTATCGATAGCGTATAATTTTGTCTGATTTGCAATACATACTACATATTTTAACTTGGTAATCGGCTACAATAGGTAATAGGCGGTAATAGGCTCTTTTATCACAGCTTTATCGGTTGCTGTTTGGAAGAGCAGGCTGCTCCGGAACTACAAGTGCGATTTGAAAAATCCCTTTTAACATGTGAAAGCCCTAGTTCTTGGGGAAAGATATAAACCATGATAATATCATACTATGAAATGATAGGGACATTTTTTTTTCTTAATTTCCTTTTCTTACTTTAAAATTAAAAAAGGGTATGTACCTATCGTAATTACAGACTATTAAAAACTTTACTACGGGTAGCGCCATCTATCAGTAACAAAGCGAATATTTTGTGCGAATGTGACCCCAATTAACCAAGTCCTTCAGAATTGAATTAACAAAGTGTGACTACAAATATTTTATTAGTCTTATGGTTTTAAGCAAGTTCATTGGCAAATAGATGTTAGTAAGTAGTTAGCGTGGTCGTTGAGACTTCGACGGTAGTCGAAGTCTCAACAGTAACGTTAGGGCTGGTTTGATTCCCGCTCAGTACAAATATTTGTAGGCATGGTTATGATTATTTATCTGGAAAAGATGGTTAGCTATGCTTAGTTTGGGTTTAGATAGCGCTGTGTATTTTGCAACTCGTTGTACCAAATATTAGTTTGCTACTACTATTATAAATGTGAAAAGTTGGAAGTCTGTTACTCAATTACACGGATTACGCCACAACGGCTGATCGAATTTGGATGAAATTTCGCACTAGAATAGATTAAAGTCTGGAATTGCATAATTCTTATGTTTTTATCGTGGGAATAGAAGCTGGATCGCGGAAACGATATGAATATTTCACGCGGGCGGAGTTACGGGCAACAGTTAGTCCATATATATCAGTTTTCTTATCTTGCTCTGAATTCTGAATAATTATTAGGTTAACTTCAAAAACGAGAAGGCTTATTGTTTTTACTTAAATTTGTACGAATCATCCTTAATTTTATGTAATACACACGAACGCTTTCTAAATTGACTAACAATGACGCAAACTGGCCAAAGATGGCCGTGATATCAATGACATGATATGGCCTAAGTTTACTCTGACGTCTGTCGGCCGAAAGAGAAGAAAAACAAGCATGTATAAACATTGCATGCGACTTGAATACCGGGGACATGTTTAATTATAAGCAACTTAAAGCGTTATTAGGACATTTCTACATCATTTGCTCTCTTTAGCTCTACATCTCATTGTATCTCTACTTTTTAACAAAAATAAAATAACTTCACGCCTGTATCCCCAAAGGGGTAGGCAGAGGTGTATTACACACCCACGATTCGCCAGTTATGTTTAGGTCCCAATGTAATAGGGGGCGAGCCTACTGACATCTACTGAGCTCATTACTAAGCGAGCGATAATTAACATTTTTAATACACACAAATAGGTACGAAGAGTCAGAGGTGTGTGCCCGGGGCGACTGGGGATCGAACTCGAGACCTCGTCTCGGCAGTCCGTTACGTATGTCAATGCTGTATATTTGCGCAATCCCTACTACCCTCCTCTTAAACAAAATTCTACAAAATATTCCATAACCTTTAAAATCAACTACATAAACTTACAATTTCACATTATGAAAGCAAGCTGGAAGTTGTGTAAATGCAATTCTTAATCATTTAGATAAAGAATAATAAATACAAGTTACAAAGATTTTACTTAGGACATACGTGGAAATTTATGGGAGTTATATTAGGATAATTATGCAAGGTTGGTGTTAATGCGAAACCATTGAAGCTTGCAGATACGAAAAATATATGAATTACCTAAATGGACCGATGAACTAATTAAACCGATGACTTATTAAAACCCACCTCCTCGCGGGTGGAGGCGCGGGCATCAGCTAGCATTGTTATTAAATCATAATTACATTGTATTTTTTGTACATTATTATGTATAAAATTTCATGGTTTTTTTTATATTTATGAGAATCTGCGTATCTATGATTTATGTATGTAGATAAGTACCTGAAGAGTTTTCAAACGCAAACAAAAAACGAAATGGATCCGAAATTGAAAATTGATGCACGAAATGGTAACCTAAACCGTTTAGTTGTAGTTTCCACGCAAATGGATAATCATTTTACCAACACCTTGCCCAATAACTCAATTTCAGCCTTATTTTCTAAACTTTAAGATATATTTAGCTTTGTAGGCAGTGCTAGAACCATTTCGCAAGGTCCACGTTGTCGACTCACGTCTGAAATGTAACGAAGTGTTATCTTTGTGCTATCGTACTGCAGAGTTCCGTGCTAGGAAACGCTATATTGCAATTGTCGGTTGAATATTTTGTGGTAATTGTAGCATGCATACTTATGTTGACTATTTATCATTTCTCAAAGCAGTACGTACATCCAACCTGCTTAGATATTTATACCTCCATTTAAAAAAACGTTTAAGTGCTATTATAGAATGTCTGATTTGTTCCTATTAGAAAAAAAACAGTTCCATAGTTGTAACTTCTAAAGCTTTCCTCCTAGCTCTATTTTTCTCAAGAACATTGAGTAGATAATTATTATACCTTCTATTATATAAAAGTGTTGTTGTTGTAAAATTCTTTTTTTTTTCACGAATCAATGACTACCTACTTGGGTACTTTATGCTATCGCTAATTTAGTTAAAGTAGAAAGCAACTCATCTCTTAAATCATTACTATTTTACGTTGAATGTGGTAATTAAGACAGCCTAGACTTATATTTTTAGTATACGTAGGTACACCCCAAGCATTTATTTTTTTATCTTCAGACAGTTCTAAAATTCGGCATATCCCAACACTACTTACCTATCCATTTCCCACAAATAATCCAACCACAAAAAGAGCACTATTTCCACAAAATTATATCGAGAATTTTAGAATATATTGTTCTAGAACTAAATTTTATTCTTCGATTGCTTATTAATAAAGCTACAGTTTGCAAATGTGTGAATTACTTTGAGTAAAACGACAGATGTCGTGAGTGGACGTGAGTCTTGTTATCACAAGACACATATAACACCTGCCAATGTCCTCAAAGTCATGCACAGTATCAATGCCAATAAATTAATTAAAGTCGTCATAATTTGAATGAGAACGGGTGCAGTTTTTGATACTTTAACATGAGCTCTAACCGCCAAGTAACTTGCGCCATTTTGATCGAAGTTGCGATTTGAAAAACATCGCAAACAATATTTTCAAAGAACAATCGATGTAACTAAGTAATTCATATAAGTGCTTAGTTAAAGTTATAAAAATAAAGTATTCTATAATTGTTTTCTTTCGTATAATTTGTAAAAATATCTGTTTGCTAATTTTATTACTGAATTGTCTTATTTGATTTTTGTACGAATTTTGCATAGCAAAATATTTAACTAATAACTATCATTTTATCCACATTAAACCAATCGGGAACTTACAAAACGTTATATTTAACCCATCATTTATAGTTTTAGTAAGCCCACGTTTTGTATGAAATGTCCGATTCCTTTTGTTTAACAATTCTTCAAACGGATTACGGGTGGACTCCAATAAAATATCACACTAAAGAAAAATGGACTCCTAATTATTTGCTCGATATTCCTTCTCCACAGCAGATAGTGATCGGTCTTACATTACTTACTTGTGAAACTTGCAAATTCTTAGTCGAGCAAGTTGGAATTCAGATCGGATCTCTCAGTACAATCTACTCCAGTTACCTAAAGATTAATTAAGCTTCTGTTGTGTCTCTACTGTCTCGAGACTAGTAGTGAAAGTAGTCTCGCTGTCGACTAAGAACAGTCGTATGTTATTATTCAATTTGTGCGGATAATGTACCAAACTATTCCATTGTTATAGATTTACGCATGATTTACGTAATACAAATATCATTGTTTAACAAAAGCTGAACATAAAGGAGAATGCCCATTCTTGGTTGCGCTTTTAGACGTTCGCGTCAATATTTCAAATGTTAAAAAATAATATTGATTATAGTATGAGTTTTCAACACTAAATCGCTTCTATAGAACTTGGGGTTTGAATTTAAATTATAAAGATATAAAACTTGAATGAATAATCGTTTCCATTTTAATTTAATTGTGACCATTATAATTATAAAATAAACCATTGGTGATAGAATGCAAATATACCAATCTTTTTAAAATAAAATGGTTAAATAATAATACGTGATACTAATTCGCGATGGTGACATTCAAATATATTGCAATTATGAAATCTTAATATTTCGTGTATGTATTCGTAGTTTATTAGTGATAATCAGTTACAAGTTGTAAAATAATGTATGCTTCAGTGGTAGTTTTCTCTTAATTTATACATGGTATCCCTGTCTTACTAAACGTCAGTTCAACAGTCTGTGTCACAATATTTTCTAGTTGTTGTTGTTTTTCTCGTTGTGATCATTTAATTTCTCAATAACCCCAAGTTCTGTTACAATATGCGTTTATATTTCAGATAATACTTAATGCAGGCTTTTTAATGTAGTTTACACTTATGTGACATAGCAAAAAAAAGTGTGCAACCGATTTCCATACTGACATGGGCATTGTCCTTTATGCTACGATCAATTTTTATAACTTACTTTTTACAAATGCTGTTTTTAAGTTTGAGAACTTCAAAAAAATAATTCGTTATAAATATGGTAGAATGTGTTTCTTTAGGTATGTTATGGTTCAGTTAAGGTATATGGTGAACCACTCGATTTCTCATTTCAATTTGAAAATCGATTGTTATTACTGTCCATCAAATCTAAGAGGTACCGTTTGACGTTTCATATTTTTCAAACTGAAACAACTTTGTTCATACGTACATTATTCAGTTTCGATAACCTTTTTCATAAAACCATGAATTTAGAAAGATTTCATTATTGTATCTATACTGTACAATTCTTAATATCTAAATGTAATTGAAAACTTTCAAACAAAGCAAAATAACACATATTTACACAGTAAATAATTTCTAATAGTTATATTCTTGACCTCATTACAAAGTTACGTAGTTAGGTCACTGCACGTAGTGTTGCGACTCTTCGGATACACTTGTATGCAAAAAAATCGTTTACATATACGAAAAATCGAATGTATTATTTACAAATTACACTTGACAACCAAACAAATATTTTTTCATGTGAATGGGATTTATCTCACATATTACGATTACATAACTAAATAGTTATGTAATCGTAAAATATGAGATAAAACCCATTCACCAAAAAGACGTATTTATAAATCAAATATATTTGCTTCTTTAAAAAGTTGTCGAAAGCGATTTGTCGATTTTTGATTTTCGCGCCCAAATAAGTCGGGGTTTCTCGCGCTAACGCTGTCGAAATAGTAAATGGAGTCAGGGATAGTGTTTTTTACATTTATTTTTGTGTATGATAGTATGGGTTTGCATATTACAGAGAAATAAACAAATTTTTAACAAGCACATCCATTGATTTTACAATTACAATTTTTTCTTCTAAGTCTTATTTCTACGTCTAAAACTAATAAAAATAAGGTATGTAGAACCCATTCACAAAAATGTTGTTGCCTGATGTTATAAATTAACGACGTTACTGCGCGACCGCATAATGCACTGAATACACAGATACCCTAAAATAAATTAATTTAATTATTTTTAGGTCAATAGGCAAAATCGCAGGTGTCCAAGTCTCTACAATTTTTTTTTTCTGGCAACACTGCCAACTACAAGCGCACGCGGTCCGCTCGGTCGGTTCGGCGTCAGCAGTCTCTCGCCATCTTGGAAGCTGACTGTGCGCGTACTTGCTTTCTCGTTTGTGTTTTACAATTTGTGACTTGGCTATTACTTTTCTGGACTGATCATTCTTTATCCGTTTACCTTGGCAATATTTATACTGGACTCCGAACTAAGCAAGTGTTTATTAATAATGTCGAAAAGAGGACGTACTTTGAACAGCCAGGCTCGTGAATTGGTGGTGAAATTACACGAGTATTTTGAGCGTGAATCTCAAAATGGTGGACTTCTACTGCCAGTTACACAAGTTCGGGATCGCGTCGGTGAAGCTCTCGGTATTGGTAGCCGCACCGTTGGCAAAATATTAAGTGAAAAATATGGGCCTTCGGGGAGTGACAGTAACGTACTTCACACACCGAAAAAACGAAAAAGAAATAAACCTGTGACAGGCATCGATGAATTCGATAGTCATGCTATTAGAAACCATATATACGGGTATTTTACAAGAGGCGAATTTCCAACATTGGCAAAGTTATGTGCAACTTTAAAAGATGCCGGGCTGTATAAGGGAAGCATAGAGTCGTTGAGAACGGTAATAACAGGAATTGGCTTCAGATACAAAAAAGTTGACAAACGAAAAATTGTTATGGAGCGACATGACATAATTATGCAGCGACTAACATTCCTGCGCGAAGTTAAACAAATTATAAACTGGGATAATGTAATATTTTTGGACGAAACTTGGCTAAATTCCAACCATTCTGTGCCGAAAACATGGACTGATGATTCTGAAGCTTCGTGCTCGAAGGTGCCGATAGGAAAAGGTGGACGCCTCATAATATGCCATGCTGGGTCAGCGTCTACAGGCTTCGTGGAAAACTCTTTATTAGCTTTCCAATCCAAAAGCACTAAAGAGTATCATGAAGAAATGGACGCAGTAAGGTTCCGAGAGTGGTTCTTAAATTTATTACAGAATATCCCTCCTAACAGCACAATTATAATGGATAATGCCCCATACCACTCTGTGCAAATTGATAAAGCACCTACGTCAGCCAATAAGAAAGCAGATTTGGTGGCATGGCTGCAAAGAAAAGGAGTGGATGCCGACATGTCACTATTAAAAGCTGAATTATTACAGTTAGTGAAATTGCATAAACCACCAAAACCGACATGTGTAATTGACCAATTGGCCGAAGAGCACGGGCACAAAGTCATACGACTTCCTCCGTACCATTGCCAATATAATGCCATTGAACTGATTTGGGCCCAAGTTAAAGGTAATATTTTATAATATTATAATAATAACACGAGTACTTCTAACATTTATAATTTAAACAATGGTTTTCGTCTGCTATCAAATAGTTACATTATTGTTTTACAGGTTATGCAGCAAGACACAACACAAAACCACCCTTCAGTGTCAAGAAAATGGAAGGTTTATTAAAGGAAGCATGTGCCCAAGTTACACAGGAAGATTGGAGTAAAGTAGTACAAAAAACAAAGAAAATAATAATGGACGACTTCGAAAGAGACGTACACTTTGATAATGTAATGGACAATCAACTGGTCATTAATTTAAATGACGATGATGACGAAGACGACGATACTAGTACTAGTAGTGAATAAAAAAATATCCTAAACATTTATTTTATTTAATTATAACAATTGATTTCTTAAAATTCGGATATTATAGTAATCGATCTCTCAAAGTTCGGATATTATAGTAATCGATTTTTTCATCCCATCCCTATCATTCAATTGTCAGAACTGTCAAACGGTACTTCTTAGATTTGACGGACTGTATTTTATAATATATACCTGTGTTAAGCTTATATTGTGAACTTAACCAAAAACTATCTAAAATAAAGTAGCGATTCAATTTTCACCCACTTTATGACTTACGACTAACATAATTTGGAATTCTATGAATAGTTTAACTGCGCGCCACGTTGTTCTTAGAAAAATGTTTTTACTCTTTTTTGTTCGTTTTCAAAACATAGTGATGATATTTAAAATACTTTTGTTTAAATATTTATTCATTTTATGATTTTTAATCTTAAATATTGTATTAACATCCAGTTCTTAACTGTTTAAAATTACAAGACAAGAAAAGAAAAAAAAGTAGTATAAAAGACATAAAATGATAAATAAATTACAAGAATTATTAACTCATTAGGAAATTAGCTTATATCGATTGAAAAAAATGTAACGAGCTATTAAGCAGACAGACAAGAAGGTTAGGTAGAAAAAAAGGTCCTAAAACTAGGCTAAGTACCGCTGGAAACTAAAAGTCACAATTGCCTGCATTTATAAAATTAGCGGCTATTTTTTTACATTTCATAGTATGGCGTAATTGGTAAAATATGAAATAAGACTTTTAATACGTCGTTCAGTGTTAAAAAGAGATACAAAATACGTTAAGCACATTGTACCTACATATTGGCCCAACATACGCCAATATTATTCCTAGTCTTGTCTTCCCACTATTATCTTACAACGATAAGTCCACACAAATGATGATAGTTTAATGTTATCATAAATTAGTTCAAGTATATCGTGTTCCATATTGGATTACGGAGGCCCAATCTGTACAGTCGACATTATACGAAGGCATTAATCATAATACTTTACCATCCAAGGCAAGAATTCAAGACTCGGCACTTACCTGAAAAGAAACAAGACAAATACTTAATTAGTTAATTTGAAGTTCATTTACTTAACGTAATTATATTAATCACCATTAAACTTATTCACATTATTAAACAGAGTGGAAACATAATAACTATTGTTACCTAATGTTTTGTTCTGCTATAAAATATTCACTAACAAAAATGTTTAATAACATTTTTAACGCCTCTATGGAAGTACCTATGCGTTTCAAAATTAGGGTTAGCAAATTTGAATACAAATTAATTGCCACTTCACGTTTATTTTGTAAAAGTATATAATATCTAAATTTGATTTTATGACGTCCATCAAATCTTATTATGCTATTGAACTTTATAAAATGATCCATCGAGACATAGTTATTCTACATTTTTACATTTCATTCTTAGATAATTTGGGCTATGTATACCTACGCCAGATGTGCTCAGTCCAGAGCCTGAAATATAAATAGCTGTAATTAATTTAAAAATTGTTGGACAATATACCTATTCGTAAAGAAGCCTATAAAATAAATACATATTCACATTTAAACGTTTATGTAACGATGGAAAATAACATAGCAAACTTTGCATAAGATGAAGCCGTTTAGGAAATAGTTGGTAGTAACCAAAAGTTTAATATTATTTGCACTTTGGTATGTTATTAACAGTTAGAAGGAGATATTTTATTAATAACTAGCGACAAACCCCGGCTTCGCACGGGTGCAATGGATGTTAATATACATATAAACCTTCCTCTTCAATCACTCTATCTATTAAAAAAAACCGCATCAAAATCCGTTGCGTAGTTTTAAAGATTTAAGTATACATAGGGATATAGGGACAGAGAAAGCTACTTTGTTTAATACTATGTAGTGATTTATATAAAGACATATTTCTATGTGTATTGAAAAATATATTTCAAAAAAGAAACACAGTTCACAGTGTTCAACACGGTTCAACTAGAGCCCTTTACAGAACAATTAACTAAATCGCTAGACCAGATAACAGACTACCATCCACGTAATAAAAAAAGTACCTCGTTTTTTTAACATGCTTATGTAACTATATAACAAATTAATTAATAAATATTCTACGACATTCTACATAGCGCTTTCTAGACCCAAAGTAAGCATAGTTTAACTAGCTTGTGTTATGGGTTCCAGAATGCGGATAAACATACTTATATACTTTTTTTTTGTAAATACATACATATTATACAGAGAAACACCCAGACCAATGCAAATAGACAAATTCAAGCATACAAATATTTGCACTGACTGGGAATCGAACCCGCGCCTTCTGTCGTAGCAGTCGAATGCACTACCGCTACGCCACAGAGGCCGTCAATAAAATAAATAATAAGTAGCGCATTGCGTTAACCGGATGATAGCTGCAATATTTGACTAAATAAATATGAAAATGTAGACGTAAGGACACTCCTAAGATGTCTCTATATGGATATATTCTAGTTTTCCGTATACATGTTGGTCAATGGATTCTAATTTTAATTGGTTAGTTTAACTACCTTACTGTAAACGTAAGTTCTCACTGTGTGCAAATGCAACGCGACACGATGAAATCAAATTATTATCACATCCTTAGCATCATATCTTCCAAATACGAACGTTTGAATTGAAATAATTGAATAAAAATTAATTACAATATTTTGTCACCGTGTAGTACATAGAACTACGTCTGAATACAGTTCTGATAAGTTCAGTGCGATTTTGCAGGAATCGACAGTCAGCATAGTCATATTAGTAGAGGAGCCGGTGGAGATCGACCTTCACCTATCGGATAACCAGATAGGATATATTATTTATCAAATAAAATTCATCTGTTAACATGCCTATGATGACTTGCCTATTAAAAAATGTTCATGGCTATTTTTAATTATTTTTTATTCTGATTTTGATTAAAAACTACCAGTTGGAATAAAAAAATATCGGTCATCAAAAAATGATTAAAAAGAATTTAATTAAAAAGCCATGAACACTTTTAATAGGCAAGCCATCATAGCCATGGTAATAGATGAATAATATTTAATAAAAAAATATATCCCATCTGGATATCGGATGGGTGAAGGTCGATCTTCACCGGCTCTTAGACTATATTGTAATCCATTCCGTTATTTTGCAATCAATCTTCAATTAGGTAATCCACTGATTGCATGGATAATAAATTAACCATGCAATCAGTCAATTTACCTTACGTCTTTACCTCAGTAGACACGTATCCTAACGGCCAGTCTCAATAATCTACCTACAGTTAAAGGTAGAAGCTATCCCAGATAAACAGTCAACATTAATCTATCTGTAACTGCGGTTTCAATATTATCAAAGTCATTTTCTGCTTATCTTTGTTTATTGAAACTGAAAAAATCCCCGATAGATACTAATGGTAGCTATTTTAACTGCTGGTAAAGGATAGATGGATTATTGAAACTGGCTGTAAGAGAGTTAACAAACGGTAACACGTTAACGGTAACCAAGTTCGAATTATAAATGTAGAGGGCTTTATGAAATCTGACAGGATGTATGGAGGAAAAAGACATGTTCCTCCGGCGCCGACCCCAATTAATTAGGACAAGGGCAGGTAGAGAGGTAGGTAACAATAAATATGAAAGTAGGTACAATATTTAAATAGTTTGTTAGAGTGATTTCTTACGGTTTACTTATCTATTTATTTATAATTATCTTTAGTTGTTGCACCTATTAATTACTGTATACCGTTTAGAATATGATTATAACATCATATCATAGATGGTAGAGTCATAATCCCAGGAGGACTTCAAATAGCAGTGAATTACAATTCTTTTCTATTGTAAAAGTGCGAGTAATTTACTATCTCATATTTTCTTTTCGATACGACCTCCTCCTTCCACTTAGTAGGTGAAATCCAACGATGATGAAACATAAATAACAAATAGAGAAAGTCTTCTCTGCACCCCTTACAAGCGCGAGGACAAAAAATCTGGACATTGATCCCCTTGTCAAGTCCTGGGAATGAGCATCCTCTGTAGCTGTAGCTACTCGCGTGGATAGCCGTTGCTGCCTCCACGCCAGCCTGGCCGTCCAACCCTAACCAAAACTAGGGTCGGCCTACAATACATACTGGCACTCAGATAAGTATATCGTCAAAATATAGAAACTTGCAGCAATTGAAATGATTTGAAATCCTTATAAGTAGATATATGTCAACGTATGGGTGTGTGTTTTTTTTTTGTTTTTTTTTAGGGATATTTTACGGATATATCAATCCCATCGTAGCTTAAAACAGTAAACATGCTTACACAGTATAACAAATAGAAAAAATTAACTATCCCTGATGGGGACCAAATAACCCAAACAAACTTCTAGCTGCTTTTTTTGTTTTTAATTAATTTATTCATGACATATGGATACAAGTCCTTCAGTCGAAATCGCATCGAGGTGTTGCCAGTATATCATGGAGCATACCTATATGTAGTCTGTTTAGGTCATACGCCCCAATCAGAGACTCTCGGGCCAATTCATAACATACACAGTCCATTCATAGGTGGTGCACATCCTCTACTACGCCGCATACATCGCAGTTTGGGGAGTATGCATGTCCCATTAGGAAGGCGAACTTCTTTAATGGCATATGCCCAGACCTTAGCCGAAATGCTGTAACAAGTAGTTTCCTACTCAACCATATGTCTCCAAACCAAGGTACACGAGGAGGCTCACATTGTAACGTTTTGTACCAGATACCCGTTTCTAGTGAGCGTTCATTGAAATACTCTTTCCAACGATTGAGGTAGTAGTTCTTGTATCTTGGTAGTAACTCTGTAAAATGTGGCAAAATGCAGACTAGTTTTCCATTTACAGACGCTGTTCTCGCTAACTTGTCAGTCTCCTCCTCCCTCCCTCCACCTCTAAGACCAATGTGTGATGGAACCCATTGCATCTTTAGTTATGTGCCCTTCAAATAGCTTTCGTGTATTTCAGAGAGGATATCCTTATAAGTAGATATATATGAACGTATGGGTGTGTTTCTACTCATTATTTGAAGTCGGCCTTCTGCACTTCATTATTTTATGCTGTGAAGCACAGCTAATCTTTATATAATCGTTGGGTTCGTCTATTACAGTACGGTTACAACTGAACGACTTGACGGATCGAGGTCACATTCTCACAATATATATAATTTGTCCAGATAATCGTCCATGGATAGTAATGACATATCAAGACTAGTGCTCTACTCGTATGGATTGGAGCATGATGTTATTGGAGAAAAATCCATTGTATATACAATAAAGAGGAAGTTCTCCGCAGCTATAGCTTATGTGCCACGATTCCCTGCAGAAATTGGTCCACTGGACTGCAAAAGTTCCACCCTCATCTTAGCGTTGTTCCCGGTTTCATTCGAGCTTTCCACCTCGGAGCCCGGAGTCCGCTTACTCCTTGTCCTTTGTTTTGTCTTATACGAATTTTATGAGAGCGACTGCCATATGACCTCCTAACCGAGAGGAAAACATGCGCCAGAGCCTCCTTCATTAATCAGCTGCCTTATGGGCCACCTTGTAGGCGGTGTGTGCTTTTATTCGGTTCAAGGCCGACATATCCTCCGCCGAACGGTGGCTGCGGGGGGGGGTACCCGTGGGGATTTCCGCACGAAACAAAAAAGTTGTACCAGCTTGCAGGTGATGTTGGCTCTTAATAGGACCCAAAAACACCCACTCTCTTACTCAAGATTGACTCGAAGTCCTGTGAAAGGTCTAAGCTTTAATCTTTTTTTCTCCCTATTTTTTCGTTTTAATTTTCTAATTTTCTGCTTTTCCTCTTTTAAATAATCCTCTTTTCGTTTCCAATTTCCCACGGCCAGCGGTGGTGGTTATATCGGATACGCAATCATATCATATCAATACACCCAGTCACGCGTTTTATACTAAAGATACACGCATTCTGTCGCGATGTCCGAACATCTAGTTCAGTTAGTGCACTTTAAGATATTGTACGTTTCGAATCAAACGACGTAATCGTAACGCACTGTTTCCGAGATAGCATTACACAATTCGTCACTAACCTTATGATATTTAATATATTACTGTAAAAATGTGCAATTAAGGTTTTGAAAATACTTACGCAATATTTGTAGTCTGATTAACTTTATTTACTTTTGATTGTTACTGTTTAGGTACAGAACGTACCAAGTTTTTGTAACGACTTGTACAGACTAAGCATTCCAATGTACACGTAGTCGGTTACGAGTACGATATGTAATTTGAGGACACTGGTCGACATCTGCCTGTACGCGTATTCCAAGTACCTAAATTACACGTACATTGGAAGCTTCAGACAGTACAAGGCTTTGGGCGACTAAGCATTATCTGTAGCATCATCCGAGTTTGTGTTAGTTCACGTTTGGGAAACAAATTAAATTGTTGGCCGGCTAGTAGTTACGCGGATACCCACTAGTTTTGAAACTACTTTCCTGTATTTACGAAAATTTAACAATCAAAGCTAATAGACAATTAAATTTAAGTGTATCTGGTTAATCATTGCATAATATTCATATGTTTAAATTTACCGCAATTAGAAAACTATTAAGTGGTTAAGGCCCTTTTATAACCACCACATAAACTACAATTAATATTGCAGTTAACACTATTAAGCATTATATACATTATACAATGGCTATTCATTCAGTATAGTTATATCAGATATATAAGTGGCGATAGGGGATCAATTTGAAAAAAAAAATACAACAATTTTTGAACACAAAAGTAATTCAATTAAATTTTTAAGCATTTTGTATGCTTACTTTTTTCTAAAGATTTCTCTTTTTTTTTCTTTTTTCTTATTTTCTTTTTTCTAGAGATTTCGAATATCTGGGACGTGTCTAGGTGGCTCAGTTGGTCAGAGCATTCCCCCTGTAAGGGACTGGTCGCGGGTTCAAGTCCCGTCCTAGATGTTCTCTTTTTCCGATCTAAAAATCTTTACAAAAGTAATTGTTACTCTAGTTATAGTAGGTTAAAAAAAGTCTAAAAATATTGATTGAACATTACCTATAGTATTTGTAACAGTACTGTGAAAATAATTATGCTGGTAATGGTTTCTAGGCATGCTACTGGATTTAACGAAAACTTACAAACAATACAACAAAAAATTGCATGATCATTATTCATGTGAAAAATAACAGAAGGGTGATGATTGTAGCTAATATTTTGACTTCTACTACGCCTAGCTACGCCCATGTATCTAGCGGTGAAACAATTTGGGCTATACAAATCTTAGCTCCTGGAATAAGTAGACGAACACTCGAAAACCGTTGCCCGCTTCATGCAGTTAATGATGCCTAGATATAACCTTTACAATACCTCATGCAATACTGAAAAACAAGTTTGTTTAGTTGCAGCTTTATTTTATTCGAAGGCGCTTGCTAGAACTCACTAAGGCGGTTCTAAATTTGAAAGGGAAAGCCTTTTATGTCTTTGTCGTCGAAGTGTTGCCAATTTTTTTTGTGGATAAGCATTGAAAAAATAACTATACAAATAAATCAACAATTTCAAAATTAGTATAGTATTCAAACATTAGTATTCATTTAAAAGATATTATTATTATTAAGGCCCTTAATTGCTTTCAAAATTACGCACCGTGAAATTTTTAGTGCTATTGTGCAAAGCAGATACGGGATTTATAGCGTCTCAGTTAATTAATTTTTATTTGATTTTAATTGACAAATTAATTTGATAAAGGTCATAGGATATGATAGTTTTTATTTAAACAGTAAACCTCAAACCACCTCCATGCTGGGCCTTACTACGATGCGTCTCTCTCCCTCAGCTGACCGGCCCAAATCGCCTGCGCGTGTTTTACTCTACACACTACACAAAAATGTCTACACAAATCATATTTGTCTAAATGTTTCGAAAACTTTTGCTCTCAAAAAGCCAAATTACTTTGAAGTTTGCTATCAAAAAGTCAAATTCTGTTTTAAATATTTCAAGCGTATTTCGAGTAAATATAGAGTCAAAAGTTTTGACAATGAACTCTAGATACTCACATTTTTTTGTGTAGAGTCTAGAGTAAAACACACGCAGGAGATGGGCCAGTAAGCGTCGTGCGAATACCCCTGTGGCACGCACATTTAAAAATCTAAAAAAGACAACCTCGAGCATTTTTGTAGCACAACGACCTCAAGGAAGCTTGAAGTGTATGATAACAATGTGATTTTGGGGCCCCATCAAGACTTTCGGAGCAAGGCCGACTTCACCAGCAACCTCGTACACCTGCTGATTGACGGACAAGGCTGTCTTGGTTGGGATGTCAGACGGCACAGCAGTCGCTCCCACAAAAGCTAAGATAAGCCAAACCAAGAGAAAGAGCAGGAGACTCCAATATGGATACTTTGGATGCAACGCTGTTAGTATGATGATGATGAGGTGTATGAGAACTTCTGTTCCTGCGTTGTTCTGTGCTTCTGCACAGGACAAGCAATTCACTGCTTACATCTTAAGCAGAGGAATTTTAATGTGTTACAATTACACAAATCATTATAATATATATATTGATTATAATATATTATATGTATAATAACAAATATACAAAAAGCAATTATTAATATATATCCTGACCTCATGACCTTAGTCAATAATGTATACTATTATAACATTGTAAATTAGTTGTGTCTGTACATTGGAGATATAAAAAAAAACTAGCTTATGTTAAAAGGACGATACAGACCTAAAAACTTTTTTTATTCTAGTCTGTTTATCTGTTTGTCTGTCTATCACGATGGACGCAAAAACTACTGAAGGGATTTTGATGCGGTGTCTTCTATTAGAAAGTTCTTGGTCAGACTTAAAATCTTCCGTGTGTTTGACTGCAATTGGTTAAGTAGAACCGGAGATATGACCAAAAAACGATAACTGACCTACGCGCGGGCGGAGTCGCGGATACCAGCTAGTCATGAATATTATTTGACCTACTAATCCATGCATAATACCAAGGGCAGTGTATTCCCTGAGGCGTAGCGTAAGGCGTACATGCAATTAGAGCTGGCTCTTATTACGCATTATTGACTGAATCTTTTAAAATATATGTTACACGCGAAGACGGTGTATCGGTTTACTTAATCAATAATATACCATTACCCATAATGCAAAAAAGCTATTAACTCATAGATTTCCCATGAAAAGTTAAAAGAAATTGATTAATGCACTTTAAATTCGTTATAAAGTTAGATAGGATGTTACAATGGCTATTATTGTTGTATCATATTTTTAGGGTGAGCATTCACCGAGAGTGGTTTAGTGTAGCTTAATAGTTCATATTTGTGTCTTCTTCTTCATCCGAACTCCAATGGTGGTTGCAACGAAAGGTTATACTTTGGAGCCCGGGGACCTTGGGACCCTTTTTAGGGGCCCCCTCTCATTCCTCCTTACCATGATTGGCTTTTAAGGGGGTTGCGATCATCTGACAGTCCAACCTCAAAAGAAAAGCCTACGGTAGAACCTCATCCGTCAATCAGTAGATGTACCGCCTTGCAGGTGAGGTTGACTCGGGCTAAATACTTGAGCAATTGTATC
Source organism: Cybosia mesomella (assembly GCA_946251805.1). NCBI lineage: Eukaryota > Metazoa > Arthropoda > Insecta > Lepidoptera > Erebidae > Cybosia > Cybosia mesomella. The sequence goes on from OX276401.1 coordinate 23,957,857, forward strand.
AGTAATCGTGTCGGATCCAGAAGATAGTAACACAGTGTGCACACTTGTAATTATACAATTTTGTATATTAAATGATGTATTGCCTAATAAGTAGGCAACTGATAACATATTACCATACGCAACACTTGTAAGACGACATTGGTATCACGGTTCATGGTGTCAATTCTTGACTTATAAACACAGTAACCTTTTTTCTGCCGATTTAAAAAAAAGATGATCATGCATTTGAATTCTATCTAACTCTCTTAGTAAATAGGCAGCTTGCCATAGTGTGTGCTTCTGCGCATGGACGCAGATCAGCCCACACCGACGCACTATGGAAAGTGCGTCATCTATAGAAGTCCAGACGAGTCCGTAGCGGAACGTCAGATCCATAGCTTCGAAACAGACCCACACATTTTTTTTTAATATTTAGTCCGTCAAATTGACTGCACCCCACCTGATGGTAAGCTGAGGTGAAGTCCAAAAAGTAGTGGCCACCATTTCCAGAGATTGTCCCTAGAATGATGGCCCCCACCTAGACGGCCTCAACAGATGGTTTTTCACGCCCCGCTTAAAGAGCCCAGGATTGTAGGTAGAAATAAACACGTGCGTGGGTAAAGCATTCCAGTGCTTTATGGTCGGACAGAAAAAGGAGTCGCATATCGTGGAAAGTGTTCTCCTCCTCTGTTTCCTCGTGTTGTGTTCCCGGCGGTGAGTAGGGTAGCCAGAGCTCACTGAGAGTTTTTGTGCTGTCAGAGGGAAGAGTCTTCCTTCTGACAGCACAAAAACTAAAAAAGAAGGGGGAGGCGGGAATAGCCTTTGGTCTTCCCGGAAGACTAAAGGCTATTCCTGCTTTGCAATTTCTTTTTTTTAGGGTTGGCAGCGCGAGTGTGACGCCCCTGGTGTTGCACACGGCCATAGGCCACGGTGACCGCTTCCCATCAGGTGGGCCGTGAGCTTGTCTGCCACCAGAGTGGTATAAAAAAAAAAAAAGTTAATAATGGCCGTAGCATGGCTGTCCGTGGTCACCTGTCATGCATGATCGAATCCGAAAAATAACACACTTTGGAAAAATAAATGTTTCATTATTTTAGAGCTGTTTCATAATTTACATATCTGGGGAACAGTTTATCATCATGATCTTAACGTTGTTTCCGTTTGGATCCGAGGCTTTCACCTCGGAGCCCAGGGCTCGATACTCCTTCTTCTCCTTTTGATTTGGCTCATACGTCTTTTATGGTAGAGATTGCTGTCTGACCTCCCGACCCCGAGAGGAAAGTCTGCACCCAGAAGAACTCGTGGAACTCGTAGAACCTGCACTAAGATCTTGTTGAGGTACCAAATACACCCGACTGAAGCTGGGATATAGTTATCAAAGCAATTCTATGTGCGAGTGTGCGTATATATGTAATAATATAATAATAATATAATTTATTGGATTCAAATGAACATTACATAACGATGTTAGATGCATACAGAAAACAGAAAAAAAAGTCGCCCTAACAAGAGAATTGCCATCATTCTCTGATATACTCGAAATAATTGATTCGATAGTTACATAAGATAAGCGGCGATAGCCCAGTGGCTTACGTAACGAACTGCTGAGATGAGGTCTCGAGTTCGATCCCCAGTTGCCCCGGGCACACACCTCTGACTTTTCGTAGTTGTGTGTGCATTAATAAATGTTAATTATCGCTCGCTTAATAATGTGCCCGGTAGATGGCAAAAGGCTCGCCGCCTATTACATTGGGACCTTAACATAACTGGCGAATCGTGGGTGTGTAATACACCTCTGCCTACCCCTTCGGGGATACAGGCGTGAAGTTATGTTTACACGTACGAATTCATAGTCATCAGCTCATCATCATACTCATAGCGCATTTTGTACTTTGGAACCTGGGGTCCGCTTATGGTTTTTGATTGGAATGTTGGCTTTTTCAGAAGCGACTGCCGTCTGACCTGCCAACCCCAGGACGAAATCTCGCGCCAGTCCGATAATGGACACGTGTACCAACTTGCAGGTGAGATTGATTTGGTGGGCTCACATTGAAGTCGTAGTATTCAATCGAATCGAATGGACACGATTTTTGTTACACGACACTCAAACGCTCCCGGTGAATATTCACCTTTACGATGAACGTTCGAAGCTCTTCGCAAATTTAATAATGAAAGGTATAGGCAGAGGAACACGCGAAGGTCGAAGGTGTTGTACTTATTGGTAGTTAGCTCGACCTGTTAGGTATACGGACAATGAGATTAGAGGCAGATGATGCAACAATACATACATACATTACCTTTAGACGACTATATAGTCCAGTGGCGAAGCAACCTGTCTTGGAATCTAGGCTATTCGTAATATTAGTATGCAGTATCATTAAGAAGCACTGCAGTAGACATTAAAAACGTTAAGTTGTATCGTACGTCCGGTAGCGAACGAAGCTTGTTTGAGTGCATTATTTACTTATGCATTTCCTTTTTATGTACTTCATAACAGTACATCACCAGGTGCAAGAATGTGTAGTAGGTACATAGCGGTAAGTGTTGTTTATGCAAATATTACACATTGAAATGAAACGTTTTTTTGGAAACTGAAATTACTAATATTCTTCCTACCCCTTTTTTTTATACGTGTGGAAACCCCCACGGGCTTCACCCCATCGGTGCCGACGATGGGGTGGGCGTGTCGCAATCGGACCGACTAAAACCACGCGGTGTCCTCCCCCAGTGTCCATTGCCGGGCACCCCGGGTAAGCCCTCGAAAGATGATAAGCTAAATTGCTTGTGTTGGGAGTAGGTTCACGTCGGTAGTGTAATAGCCAGGTTTCCAACCCGGGGCCTCTCGATCGTAAGCAGACTCCATAACCAATAAACTAATGACGCTTCAAATTTAGAGATTTGATTTGATCAACATTAAGCACTTGGTTAAGAGTTAGGGCGGATAATTTGCAATTAAATTAAATTAAATTATCCACTGCTCCAAATATAAATCATTAATAAAACAAAATTGAGCTTATTTTTAAGTATTTGGATTACTTTTCACTTAGCACTAATAAACGGTATATTTAACAACAGGATGATTCAAATAAACCATTTATAATATTAAGTTCCTCCTTGATGTTCGTCCTCGCATTGCATATTTTACATGCACTTACTCGATTGCGCGATATCCGCTCTCGATTCCATGCGTTGAATGCAATAGTTTTAGTAATAACAATTTTAATAAGCGAAGCGGCGCGAATGACATGAATTACTTAAATAATAATAATTATTTATGAAGCAATAAGGCGCTCTTTTATTTTAAAGTGAACGTTTTTATAGCGTGGACGAAATTTACATACATACATACACATACATATACTCACGTCTTTTTCCCAGAGTAGGCAGAGACAACAGCCTGCTATCTGCTTCAGTCCTTACATACTTCACGAGCTTCCTTCACTGTCATTAAACCTTTCATGCAAGCCCGCCGGTTTCAAGTGCTTTTGACCTGTCCTTTTTTAGGGTTCCGTTGCCAAATGGCAAAAAACGGAACCCTTATAGATTCGTCATGTCTGTCTGTCTGTCTGTCTGTCCGTCCGTATGTCACAGTCACTTTTCTCCGAAACTATAAGTACTATGCTGTTGAAACTTGGTAAGTAGATGTATTCTGTGAACCGCATTTAGATTTTTACATAAAAATAGAAAAAAACATTACTTAGAATTGAAACTCAAAAATTTTTTTTTTTCATCAAACCTATACGTGTGTGGTAGCTATAGATAGGTCTTTAAAAATGATATTGAGGTTTCTAATTTCCTTTTTTTCTAAACTGAATAGTTTGCAAGAGAAACACTTCCAAAGTTGTAAAATGTGGTCCCCCCCTCCCTCCTGTAACTTCTAAAATAAGAGAATGATAAAACTAAAAAAAATATATGATGTACATTACCATGTAAACTTCCACCAAAAATTGGTTTGAACGGGATCTAGTAAGTAGTTTTTTTTATAATACGTCATAAATCGTAAAACGCAATTTACCTTTCATTCAATCAACTCAAATATAAAATTTAAAAAAACCATTATTATGTTATTTTCTGCTAAGGAACCCTTCATTTTTTTTAGCCGCTTTTTTTTAATATCTCATTAATTTGATCAGTGTATGACCTGCGAGGTCGACCTCGGCTTGCCTGCCCACTTACATCTGCCTATACTTGGTGTGTCATTCGCTGAGTACTCATATGTTCCAAGTGCCCAAACCACCCTTTCAATTCTTGTAAGAACATTCTCTTTCAGACCACACTATTCTGGTATATCTGTATTCCTCTTCCTATCAGCCAACCTTACTCCACACACAGTATGCAATGACCGCATCTCCATTGCATTCACTCTACTTTCATGATTTTTCTGCCATACCAAATTTACATTAGGGCAAAATTAATTTTGTTTACTTTTAACAATGATCACAAACAATGGGATACTTAAGAGTCAAGTAAGTTCAGTTTCTTTTTATTAATCGTCAAAATTTACGTTTTACGGCAACTTCTATTAAATAAAAACGCGTGACCTCATGCTTCGTTATTGTCAAATCTTAGGTGTAAAAAAGAAATCCTATGACACGATTGTAGCGCCACGCGGCGCCGGTGCGAACTTTAATTTCTGTTGCGCAAAGTTTTACGATATTTTAGAAGATATTGAATGAAATTGCGTGGTATAAAAGGTAATTATTATGTATATGAAATGCTTAAAGACACCAACATATTTAATTTAATAAAGATTCATAGTATATGCTGCTCAATAGCTATCCATTTACTACATAAAATGGATATATTAAGCTGTTCTTAAGAGTTAGATATTTGCCATCGCGGACTTTTCTGCAGATCTATAAAAGAGGAATAATTCCATCATACATTATTTTGTTACATCTCAAAGGGATTAGGCAGCGTATTCGATTAAAGCTCTCAGTCTGCTTGATTTCTTTCGACATTGTGTTTTTTTTTATTGATTTCATTTGATTGACAGTCAAACTTATAATATTAATCTCCCGCTTGAATCACTCTTTCTGTTAATAATAACCTCATCAAAATCCGTTGGGTAGAAATTCTCAGCGAACAGACAGGAGACTTTGTTTTATAATATAATGCTAATTTAAAAAATTATTAATAATGATACTTTTTTAATAATAAGCTTGTAGTACAATTAGAACACAGAGAAAAGCTTGCGCGCACCAGGCTTTTAAAACCTGCACATCTTTGCAGAAAAGTATTGTTTATGTTTTAGCACAACAGATTTTTTAATGAAAGCTTGTATTTAAAGTTTTTTTATTAATTATTTCATTTTTTCAATTTTCAACTGTTTGTTTTAGTTATGTGGCACTAGAAAGTTTGGCATGACCTGTCAAAGAAGCTCAACATAACGAATCTATCTTGTTTAGTTCCAGACCACATACTGTCTCCATCTTCAGACTTTAAGTATCATGTATCACCAGAGTGTTTACCAAGGCAAAACAAATAAGCCCAAACTCGCTAGGTTTATCTTGTTTAGTTTAGGAGTTCCTGTGGCCACCTTCCTACTCCATCATCAGACCCTGAATACCGTGTAACACCAGAGAGTTTCTTAAGACAAAACAATTGAGCCCAAACTCGATAGGTTTAACGTGTTTAGTTTATACATACAGAGCAAGTTAAAAAAAGCTTGTAAAGTATAGGAAACAACCCTTAGATCCAATCGAACGGCTTTCTGAATAATACCTCTAGTACTTGTAAAAGTTGCCGATAACTACTCATTGATACATATTTATTATTTATCTTATCATGAGATACACACTAATTTCCAATCGACCGTAGGACTGATTGGGCAAAAAATTATTTACAAAACAAATACGAATAAATCTTTGTAAAGACTGCAATAGCCGCAAGTGTTGTTAACATAATAATCTCTTGTTTTCAGATAAACTAACACAAAATATTTAAATCAATTTTTTTTTATGAAATTTCACCAGAACCCTTCACTTTCTACATAAGTGCCCGCCTTTCTAAATACTTATTCGGTAAATTTAAAAAAAACTGACCGCTTTAGGTGGCGCGATTATTTGTGGGAGATGGGGGAAGTTCGTTACAAATTTATAAGGCCTGAGTCCGTATTACTTGGTGATCTAACTAAATGCAATATTTAAAAAAATTGTCAAAAAGGAACCTATACAAAATATATATTTTATTACTTCAATTCGCAAATGTTTTTGAGCTTGAATTTAAAAATTTATATTATAATTCTTCATATTTTAAGCTGAGGGCCATTGTTGTAGCATTATCGGTGTCTTTAAAGGTGACCCTCATTCTTGAGACTAGCTTACCCTGAGGTAAAGTAATATTGACGTGACCATTATTAAAAAAATAATTTTAAAAAAATTTAAAGGTTTATGGGCATTTGGGCATCTATGCGCCGGGAACGATACGGGGTGGGTTATTTGACGTGACGTAATCACGGTATTAATTTATTTTGTTTATGTTGTATTTATATTTCTAATAATGAAATTAAAAATTGAAACTTAACTGCATTTTGATTCGCTGTGGGTACAGAAAATAAGAGGACGGTTCTATATAAAAAGTGTCTGAGCAGTGTGCAGAGAGTGTTGCAGGTAATCGTATTATTTTGATATGCCCAAAATTTTATAATAGAAAGCGCCAATAATTATTAGAGTAGGATAGAATTAAGACTGAGAAAGGTTTATGTTATGTAATTTATTGATGACATAATGAACTTAAATGCAATTAATTTAATACACTCTCAACCCTCGACCACTTAACGCCTTACCTGCCTAAATATCATAAATTTCTTCCCTTAGATAGGGATATGATTTCTCTATTACAATAAAATTCGATATGACTTCCCGAAATATACTTAAATAAAAGATTTGTGGCAAACGTTCGCAAAAATGGTCGAACATGTAAATAGAACTGAAAATCAACAATGACTATATTGTCAATTAATGAAAGTTACTTCTTCGTATATACGCCGAAAAAAACAAAGATTAGCACAGCCTTTCTCTTCTTGTTACAACTTGTAATTTAATTTACTGAAAGTAATACCATTAATTTACGAAAGCTTGTTTGTTGTTTTATTCTTCTTTCGCACTGTTAAGGGGCAACAGATGTTTAGGAGATAAGTAGCATGTAGATTGTGAGTTTAAAGTAAGGAGCAGTTCTAGTAGGATAGCCACTTCCTATAAATTAAACTAGGACCAGCCGGGTTACCAGCTTCGCAATCAACCCAAACTTAAGCGTAGCGAGATGTGCCTATCCAACAATAGGTCAACGTGACCGGTCGACTTTTTCCATTGATTTGGTTTTTCGGTGATTATTCCTCGATGGTAAGACCGATCTGGACATTCGACCCCTTACGACACTCAGTAAAGTCTACTTGATCACCGTGGCAAATTTGGTCGAGATCGGTCAAACGGTCTCGGAGGAGTATCATTTGTTTGAAATGCAACTTTGAAACCAAAGACGCTTCGCTCGCCTTCGGCTCGCTACGCTTAATATGTAAAAAGCGGCGATAGCCCAGTGGCGTACTTAAAGGACTGCTGAGACGAGGTCTCGAGTTCGATCCCCAGTCACCCCGGGCACACACCTCCTTTTTTTTTCGTAGTTATGTAATGTTAATTATCGCTCGTTTATTAATGTGCCCAGTAGATGGCAATAGGCTCGCCCCCTATTACATTGGGACCTTAACATAACTGGCGAATCGTGGGTGTGTAATACACCTCTGCCTACCCCTTCGGGGATACAGGCGTGAAGTTATGTTATCTTATGTAAAAAGTAAATTCCCACCTTGCGAGTCATATTTGAACTTAGAACTCCTCCTTCTTTGAAGTTATGTTAATAAAAGCTAAAGGAAAATATAAAGCACTAGCTGACCCGGCAGACTTCGTACTACCTCAATCGATAACAACTTCCATATTTATTCACCTTTTAGACCTTCTCTGGACCTCCACAAATAATTCAAGACCAAAATTACCAAATCGGTCCAGCCGTTCCCGAGTTTTAGCGAGACTAACGAACAGCAATTCATTTTTATATATAAAGAAGAATAAAGAAAATAAGGCTACATACCTACCTACCTCCTAATTTTACCCGACTGCGCCAGAACGAGGTTTATGTTTTTCAAGAGTATGTATGTATTGTTCGGGACGCTCTGCGGCCTGAACGCCTCGATAGATTTTAGCTTGAGGGGTGTCGTAACATTCGTGTTTACCTACTATGAGAGTGGCACTGGGTATATCAAAATAAAATAAAAAACAAAATATTTAGAGCTTCAGAGGGTGATTTAAAATATATATAACACATAAATATATATATAACAAAGTAGAGAATAAAATTATTAATTGAAAAATCAAAAATCCGACTGCCCTAAAAAGTCCGAAACAAGTTTAATAGCAGGCGGGGTCCATTAATTTTCTTTCAGGTTATGAATTGCAGTCGGGATTTTTGATTTAAAAAAAAGTCATTTATGCATTTTTAAAATCATTGTATACTATTTATTCTAATCTTCAGTTCTATTTTCAAAATGACGTCTTAATACCTACAATAATAACGATTGTGAAATACAGATGGGTAAACAGAATTTTCAAATTCGGTTCATAAACGACGTAAATATTGATGAAAATACAAAACAAAGATACAGATGAACATAGAACCTATACATAGAGTGTGTTTTTAATTGGAAATTATGACTAAATTCGAAGTCATAGGAGATAAAAATAGAATGTCCTAAGAAGCTAAGCTCTTTTTTGTAAAAACTATTTTGACATATCTACATATTTTTGGTCAAGTGTGATTAAGAAGTAAAAGTAAAAATAAGTTACTTCAAGGATTTTTTCCAATACGACACGACTCGGTTTCATTTATGGATCATTTCATTGTATCGGAAGAAAAAAACTCAAACAGCAGAAGTTAGTCAAATTTAATAAAATTCAATAACAGCTTGCTAGTCTATACAAATAATTATGTATACAATAAAAAGTGGGTGTGGATGGTGTGCAGTCATATTGGCGGTCGTGGTCGACAGCGAAGCCTGTTTGGAAAGTAGGTAATACGGATGTTTACCTCATCGCTCACAGAGATTTGAACCAACCATGGATCATGACAGGGATATTTGAGACTCACTTAAGTACAGATCTGTATAGGTGCATTATATAATGTTAAGACTATGTTGTAGGGAATTTATTGTGTGCTCAAAATACTAAATAAGAAATAGTTTAAAAAAATCAGAATTAAATTTAAGAAAATATATAGGGAGAAGTCTATGGCAATAAAGATTAAATTCCATTTCATTCTGAATATTATTTTTTTTGATAAAATTCCTTATAACTCTGTGTTTTCAAGTTTTTTATAATCTATGGGCTTACCATCAGTTACACAGTTGGATTTTCATTTTCCCTGTATAAAAAAGTTATTAATACCTACTTTGTATATTCAAAATTGCATTAAACCAGTGAACAGTTCCATCATTATGAAACACTCCTACAAACTTTCGCATTTACAATACTAAGGAAGGATACAGGATAACAAAAATGTATTAAATTAAAGTTTAAAGATTTCTTACACGAATGAAGGCTTTAAAGATGTTCCTTTCTCGTAACTTTATACTTTACGGTTAAAGAAAAGTGATAGTTACTTTGTAATACGGGCATGCCTTATAAAAATCAAAAACGCCTTGAGATTGAACTTGAACAAGCAGTGAAAGGCTTATTACGAGTATGATTACAACACAGCAAACACGTGTCGATGTTTCATTGCTTATAAATGAAAGACAATTATCTATCTATCTATCTTTTATTAACTTTCAATTATAAAATCTAGTGGGGCGGAAATCACACAGTGATTGTCAAACTTCGGGCCAAACTTAGATATTTTTGTTGCAGTATTTTTATTCAAAATTACAGACCTTAGGCTTTATGCATATTATTCGACACGTCTTTATATGTTGAGCAATAAATATTAAGAAAATGAAATCAAATCAAACGTCTTCGACGTCAAAAACACGAAAAAATGTTTTTTTAGGGACAATTTGTATGGTAGGTTGAACCTTGAACGTACAAACCCCAAAATCTAATCAATTCTTCCCATTAAACAAACAAGATGATTGGCGAAAGAATTTTTTAAATCGGATAAGTATTAGTAAGTTATTACGTAAACAAGCATCCAGACATCCAGACATCCAGACCAACAGACTTAGAATAATGTGAAACGTCGAGAAAAGTGATAAAAAGTGGGTGTAAGATTTTGATTTTTTTTGCGTGATTTTAAGACTTCGGTGTCCACCTGGTTGGTGGCCCGAAGTAATTGTAAATTGGTTGTATCTGTACATTGGAGATATTAAAAAAAACTTGGGTTATGTTAAATGAACGATACTGAACACAAAAATAAACTCAAAGTGAAAACCATTGGACGCAGCTCCCAAATTATCTTTAAGCACACGATTTAACGTGGTATACATGTTAATATTATGTATACCAGATTAGATGGTACAACCAATAATAACAACACTAACATAATTCATAACAACCATATAAAATAAATCATAGTAAATTCCACGCATTGTAAGCGCCTGCAATTGCAGTCATTAAAAATGTACAAAGAGATACAACTTCGTAATAGCCATTACTTTGAGCCTATTAGAAAGACTTCTAATTACTACTTAGTACCACATATTTTACATGGGTAATACAGGGTTAAAAGGCAAAAGAAAGCAAGCGACACGACATCAACTTTTCGAAGAGTTAAATGTCTAAATGACATTATAAACAGTTTGCCTTCAATCGTAGATATATAGAGTTTCATCATATAGGTCGGCTTATAAAGTAGATATGCGCCCCAAAGATCTTGGTGGGCTTCCATACACCCTACGACTAACGAACATACACTATATTGTACAAAAATCGGCTAAGGTCGAGTCGGGTTCAAACTTGGCTTCGTTCCGTACGTTAAATATTTGTTTTATTATAATTTAATTATACCAGGAGAATTAATCAGAGCATTCCCCCTAAAAGGCTCTGGTCGCGTGTTCAAATCCCGTCTTAGATGTTCTTTTTTTCCGATCTAAATCTATAGGAAAAGTTAGCATTCTAAGTGCTTAAAAATTTCATTGAATTAATTATTAATTTCTAAAGTGTATATATGTATAACTAAATATTCTGTGAATATTGCAAGAGTTTACCTGTTGCCGTATTCAATATCGAGCAAAAAAATTACGGTTGTTGTATGGGAGCCCCCTTAAATACTTATTTTATTCCATTTTGTAGTATTTGTTGTTATAACGGCTACGGAAATACATCATCTGTGAAAATTTCAACTGTCTAACTGCCACGGTTCATGAGATACAGCCTGGTGACAGACAGACGGATAGACAGACAGAGACGGATAGACGGACGGACAGAGGTGTCTTGGTAATAGGGTCCCGTTTTACCATTTGGTTAAGGAACCCTAAAAGATACGTTTATTTTCAGCGTATTTCATAACGTGTTGTTTTAAACATTATGAATGAGTATTTAAGTGTTAACATGTATTCAAATTACTTACTACTAAGTGTCGAATCGAATTTAAATAATAATAATTTATTTTTATTTTTTCCCACAATAAATTTACATTTACATTTACATTTGTTTACATTGTAAAGATTTAATATTTCTTAGTAATTATCTTAGAACAACCCAGAGCGGACAAGAACCGGGACCAACTCAAACCTAGCCGCGCCCATCACGCTATACTGAATAAAACGTGAGGACGCACCCAAGTCGAAACCGAACCCAGTCATTCCCCCCGGCGAAACCCAGTCCGAGTATTGCTTATTGATTGTGGGAGTCAGGAACCCAAACTAGGATACCCTGTGCTATGGACTACTGGCTCCTGGATTTAGAATACCAAAATAATACATCCAGATGTTTGACCGCCAAAAATCGTGATTTGGTCGCCAACTATGTAGTACAAAATACCAAGACATCTATTAGGTATTAGTTGACCAATTTTAATTTGATTCATTTATTTCAACAAGTTCCGTGCCATCTGCACCACCAAGGCCATCACGCTGTTTTATTGATTTTATTCTCTTCTTCATCCGAGTATCAATCCCAGCATCCAAAGCTCGCACTTTGGAATCCGGGGACCCCTCTCCAGTTCCTGCTTTTGTTGATTTATTTTGACTTTTACAGGAGTGACTGCCGTCTAACCCCCTATCCCTATATCACTAATATAAAGAAATGTAAGTACCGTAAACAATAGATGTTAAGCTGTATAATAAAAATAAAAAACCGGCCAAGTGCGAGTCGGACTCGTACACCGAGGGTTCCGTACAAACCTGTATGTATATAAGTAAAAGTTCACCCATCACGACAATCGAGTCATAGTTATGGTACTACTACCATAACTATACCTACTAACTTTAAAATTTTCAACAATATTTTTAATTATATGATGTAACTAAAAATTTACGGTTTTCGCAATTTTCCCTTTATCTGTACTATAAGACGTTACTTCGTACCAAATTTCAAGATTCTAAGTTCACAGGACGTACCCTGTACGTTTCTGATTCCCGTGCGAGTTTCTGTATCTTTTGATGACTTTGGCTTAGAAGTTTAATTTTTTCACAGCTCCAAGGGACAGTAGACTTGAGTATTAAATATAAATTTGAGTTTGATACCTCCACGCGTTCCTGAGAAAAACGGTCTTGGCAGACGGACGGACGGACGGACAACGAAGTGATCCTATAAGGGTTCCGTTTTTTCCTTTTGAGGTACGGAACCCTTAAAACAAAGCACGTATCATAAGAGAAATAGAATTAAGACCTCATAAATATAAGAAAAAATTGATATAAATAAAGATGAAACACCTAAGGAGTTCAAAGTCCCCTATCCCTTCCCCCACAAGTATGAAAGGCATGGAATGAAAGTACGAGAGGGATAAATGCGAGAACTACCTAGTATGGTAATAGAGGACAGGAATGAAAGCGTGAACAACCTTAGATTTAAGAGAGAAAATAGATAATCTAGTAAGCTAGAGATTTGAACCCTGATTGGGTTACTTTTAAAAATAGGCAGACATATTAGAAGATAGTAGATTTGATTCAGTCAAAAGTTTTAGAAATTACAAAAAAAAAGAAACCCCTATTCCTAAAGGAGAGCCTGCGACAGAACCTCGTCCGTCTATCAGCCGCTGTACTGGTTAACAGGTTAGTTTGGCTTGGTCCCTTGGACCCGTAGGTCTTGGCAAGTAAGTCCCCCGTAGGTCTGATCACTGTCACGTATCAAATAGTAGTTCTTTACCTATAATACTTTTGAATAATGTACGAATGAAAGACTCCATCTATAAATATCCGATCAAGTCAATTATGCGAGTATAAACTCGTCGATGAGTCGTTGTTTTCTTTTGAATGACGTGACAAAAATTAATTTGACCTGTATATATAAGGTTATTTACAGGTCAAATTACTTGTTGTCGAAGAAACTTAAATAAACGTTATTAGAGATCAAAAGATTAGTGAAAAGTGACGAATCATATCGACAAAAGCATGGGCGTAGTCAAGGGGGGATTTTTTGGGGCTCATGTCAAATCAAAAATCATTTATTCTGTATAGACCATTATAACGGAATTTACAAAAGTTAAAACAGGGATCACGATTTTAGTATTACTCCTGGTTGCATCCGAAGCTTTCACTTCGGAGGTCGGGGTCCGTTTACCCCTTCTTCTCATTTTGATTTAGCTTATACGACTTTTATGGGAGTGACTGAAGTCTGACCCCCCAATTCGAGAGAAAAGCCTACGCCAGAGCCTCGTCCGCCAATCAGCAGATCCCCAAAAATACCCATGCAACGGGAACACTGCTAAGATCATGATAAAAATATTTGCACTGATTGGGAATCGAATCTCTGACTTAACAGTCGAGCGCTCCTACATTTATTTAACCAAGATGGACGGACGACCTGAAAAAGGTAGCTAGGATAGACTGGATGCGCAAAGCGGAGGATCGGGTGCTATGGCGTAGAATGGGAGAGGCCTATGTCCAGCAATGGACTGCAATAGGCTAATTGAGAGATGTCAAAATATTATCCAAATAAAAACCTCAACAAACGAGTAGGTTACCTACTTATTACAATATTAGTTACGATTAAAACCGGCTTGATGTATTTTATAAGAATGCCGAAAGATTAAATATTTATCAAAACATTATGTACATAATTAAATTTGTACATACAAGGAAGATGCCATGAGCGACGCGGAAGAATTTTACGATAAGTATTAGCAAAACCGACCTGCATGATCGGGGCCTGAGGACGGCAGTCACCCGGCTAGCCGTCCTTACAGAAGTAGGCCAAGAAGGAGGCGTGTCGTGTGTGTCCTATACACGCCTTCCAACTCGCCGACGCGGGATCGTACCCGACCCCCAAGGCGAGGCCGCGATGGTGACCGAAGTCCGTCGGGAACCCTGGGGCTATCCTTTCAAGGGCGTACCCGAGGTGCCTGGCAATGCGCGCTTGGGAAGGACACCGTGTGGTTTTAGTCGGCTCGATTCCGTGATACCCACCTCATCACTGGCACCGGTGGGGTGAGACCCGTGGGAATTTCCACACGTCAAAAAAAAATAAGTATTAGCAAATCATTTAATATTTGGTCTCTTTTGTTTTTTATTTGGATTAGCGAAGCGTTCGCGGGTTTCGGGCAATTCGGGCACAGAATATTATATTATTCCACTCTTGTGTCACAATCAGGGGCGGATCTACCTATCTGGGTAGGAGTAGGGAGGGTGGTCATTATAGTCGAGGTCTAGCAGGGATTCCAGATACACTCAAATTTGAGAACTTACAATAATGCATCTAATTAAACGAAAAGACTATAATATACTAGCTGACCCGGCAAACTTTGCTCCGCCTCAGAATATAGTTATGTTGGCTACCTTATCAGCTGAATTTATTTTGTAAATGACTGATATTTTATCAGACAAATCTAAACAATAAACTCTACTTTGATATAGATTTATTATTTTTTTAAACATCAATAAGGGATATAAATCTAATATACTACTTCCGGGCTATTTGGCCGTGCTGTATCGGAAACTTGTAAACTCGCCGCCGAGGAAGGTTCTTCGCACTCGACGGCGTCACGACCTGTACCACTGAAGATGTCGACCGCATTGCTCGACGAAACGTCTGGAATACAAGTTTCCGATGGACCACGGCCAAACAGCCCGGAAGCAATATATTCTACAAACAATAGGGAATATGAATATTATTCAAAATGGAAAGAAATACTATTTGTATAATTATATTCTATACCGCCATAGGTATATATTTAATCATTTATTCATTAAAAATGAATCAAATATTTAAAAATTTGGGGGCTGCCGCCGCGCCGTTAGGTTAATGTAAAACACATGACCGTGTCCACAACACAGCCACACCCGGTTAATTGCAACACTCCAAAGTATATTAATGTTGCACCAGCATAATTAAAAGAATCAAATAAAATACCTAACAATTAGGCCACCACTTACCAGTTCCAATAATATAATACAAGCGCAAGTGCAAGTAATAAGTTATACGACCAAACGCATTAAATTCGAACAAACAAACAATACTTTTTGTATAATATTAGCTTTTGCCCGCGGCTTCGCTGGTGGACTACGTGGAATTCTGTTTCCGTTGCCGCTTCCCCTAGGATAGACCTAGGGATAAAAAGAAGCCTATGTGTTATTCCAGACAATAATCTATCCCTATACTAAATTTCAGCCAGATCCGTTCAGCCGTTTTTGCGTGTAAGAGTGAAACATCCATACTTCGCGTTTATAATATTAGTAGGATCTGGATATGTACGTTATATTACACGTTCCTTGAATACATGTACAGTCAACGAAAAAGTTGATAAACACTAAAATTTTCACAAACTTTTTTTCCACCGGAACACATGTACCAATTCAATTAATTCAATTTTTAAGCATTTTGTAAGCTTACTTTTTTCTAAAGATTTAGATCGGAAAAAGATTTGTATCGGAGAATTTCGAATATCTGGGACGTGTCTAGGTGGCTCAGTTGGTCAGAGCATTCCCCCTGTAAGGGACTGGTCGCGGGTTCAAGTCCCGTCCTAGATGTTCTCTTTTTCCGATCTAAATCTTTAGAAAAAACATGTACCAATTATTGACGTATAATTAGTTTTATAATCCCCAGTAGATAAAGTTAATTATAATTCATGTTTTATTTATTATTTTATGAAAGGTTCAAGAGCTTATTATTTATTATTTTTTATTTATTTTGTTTGTTACTTTTTGTATCACTCTGTTTTCTGATTTTTAGGCGGGTTTATTGTTATTAATATTATAATTGTATTGTTATAATGAATGTATTTCTTTCTCTCTTTTTAAGGTGATCAATAAATTAAAATTTGTTAAGCTACTTTTGTAGTTTACTGTACCTATTTGCTAGTTGTAATTAACTTATATTAGCAATTTACTTAACGTGTAAGATATTCAGTAAATATCCTTACTCATTTAGCAAAATTATCACCTTGGTGGTGTTAAGTACAAAACGACGACTTACAAATGTTGTGAAAATGCTTGCAGTTAATCTTGCCAAACTGTTTACTTATTTTAATATTTTAATTAAGACGAAATACAAGTTTGTTTAGAATGATTTGTAAATCGTAGAACTCGAGTCGACATAACCATTTCAAAATTCTTATGTAGAAGCAATCTGTATCAGTAGATCGTCGCGCGTCGTTACCACAATCTAATGAGTAAATATTTTGACATATTAAAACTATTCTAAGTAATACTTTGTTAAACCTCATCATAGACAACAGCAACATTCTGAAAATAGAAATAAGTGGTAGTAGATTGGCTGTGCAATTTCAAAACATAAAAGGGACGACGTGACAAATTTTATCGTTATTTATTAATTAACTAATTACCTACTTATATAGTTTTTTACGTTTTACAGCATTGAAACTGTACTTTTACTAGATTTCACAAATGTAAGCATCTTATTTTTAGGCGTTTTTTGGATTTTAGAACAATAGAAATCGATGCTTAATGGTCTAACAACCTGCAAAATGCAGGTACTTGAAATCGTACAACCGGGATGTGTACAGACCAAAACTCAGCGGCATTGACCACTTCTTGTCCATCGTTTTTTTTGTAGTAGTCGTCTTCTGTGAACCCACGCGCCTACATGTAATAACTCAAATGTGCCCATATAGATATATATAATATATATGCATCCCGTAAAAAATATACATGTATGGCGATTATGATTATCAGAAGTTTTGCTCGTCCAACTGGATCTTTGTTTACTAGTGCTTCTCGTGTTTACGGCGGGTGTAAAATTATTTACGCTCGAAAATGAACGAGGATAGGTTGAACGCTCTGGCTATCCTCTACATCGAATCACAGTTGCTACGGTCATTACATTGTGATGATTTGATAAAGAAATTCGCTGCTCAAAAAGCCAGACAAAAGACAATTTGTGTATAACAATTCATTGACTGATTTAGATAATTTAATCATTTACTGACTATATTTTTTTCCATTTTTAATTAATTTCTATAATTCATTTAATTTTTCATGCTTTACAGTGAATTGGGACACGGCAATCTTTTGTAGGCCTAGGACAGCCAACGTATCTAATCCGCCCCTGGGTCCATCGTTTGCATGACGCACCCCAGTCACAGCCACCACCCAGGAAACATTACTTCACTGAGATCTTAATCTATTCCGGGACTTTCAGGTCGTCCACTGTAGTTTATGACCGGGTGTCATTTATGACAGTAAAACCATTGTCACGCTTATCATCCCTTACGATTTCAAGCCATTTTTTTTGGGTCTGATGAAAGCGGCTTGACATTAGTTCGTCACGTAGCCATGCGTACTTAGTTAAACCTATTTCGAATACAAGAGACTTTTGTTTATATTTTCTTGAAATACGATTTTTTCAAGAATTTAATATCATTAGTATTCCCTTTAATCCCTCCAGCTAAACTAGATTGCTTGTGTTAGAATTGGGTTTCCGTCAGAGTGTAATGGCCAGGATTCCAACCCGGGACCTCGTGATCGTAGCCTATGCAGGGCTGACTCCTTAGCCATCTATTATTATTATCTATTGGGAGTTCTTGGTGGAAAGACCGATTCGTATGCCTTGTTTCATATCTGGCGGTCGTTCTGTCCCGTGACAGCTATATTTATTAGCTTGCTCTTAACGCAACGTCGATGGAAGCCTATAATTTATTTTTTATTCATCGAAACTGCAGGAAACGGGTTGCAGCCAGTCCTTGAACAAAGACGATGAACCTGTAAGGTGACTACGTTCCCAGTGCAATGCAACCGATGTTTTTTATACTATTTACGGCCAAGTCTTCAGTGCATAAAGGTGCATCTTGAAAACATATTATAACTATAATTTTAACCATTCTTTATAATTCTGTCTATATTAGTGTGTAAGGCATTTATTGGATACCTCGTACAAACACGCTTGATTAAAGCATAAATACATTTGGAAAAACATATCCACCTATCACTTAGATCCTCATACTACAGTACTTAACACCAGTACGGTAACAGACTTTTCAATTTAAAAAAATATAGGTATTTGTTTTAATGTTAATGTGTTGGTCAGAATAAGAAATTGACAATCTAATTAAATCTAATAAAATAACTATTAAACCTTTCACAAAACATGAAATAAACTAACTTTGTCCTCTAGGGATTATTACATGTATTCCAATATAAAAAAGGTTTCATATGGATTTATAGGTTTTATATTATAAATATTTTACTCCTAATCAACTTTTGTCGTTGACTGTATATAAAAGTTAACAGGCTAGATAAATTTCTTATAATGCCTTGACCGACTGCCTACAGTTACTCTTTTGTACACTTCAGTGGTTTGCTTATCCTCCCTCTACTGTTCAGTGTGCACTTTATGTAGTTGACGTGATGAACAATATTCATATAAATAGATACTGACTTCATAGAGTGTATCGTACATTATTATAATGATTGAATTTATACTATAATTTACTCTCGCCTTCATCCGTATTTTATCTCTGTCTGTATTCATTTCTGTGTTCTTCTCTTTTTAAGTTTATTTTATAAAAAAATAAAGATTCATCAAATTTAATCCAGTAGGTTTCGAATGATGCTCAATGAAACACGTTTCAGAATGTTCATTGAGTTTGAACTTGACCTCATGAACATGCAGAATCAGGTCCAAGATTATTAATGTAATTGGCGTACAATAAAGTATATAATAAATAAATAAAAGCCGGAAAATGAACCTGGAACTCCTAGGTGAGAGCCTCAGATGCGACCGGGACTAACGTGAAGATAGTGATGATGAGTTACACACACCAGACCGTATGCTAGGTTAAAACAATTCTCCTTAGGAAGAGTGCAGCGCCGGCCGCTTGTCATGGTAGAGCAAGGATTGTCTTACAGTGCCTCTTGGACCACTGGATTTTGCTTCCCGCACCTTTCAAGTACCTTCTTTTCCATGCGGAAATCCCTTCGGATACACGACCCCGGCCAGCGGTGGTGGTTATGTCGGACTTGAACTGACTAAAACCGCACGCCGTTTCAGGTCTTGAAACGCCGGGGTGTAAGAACCCATAAGGCATTTCCCTCGCACCCCTGCTGACCCAGGACCATCTCCGGTTTCGAGATAGCCCCTTCGATTTTGGGAACCATGGTGTCCCCGTCTTGCCCCTGGAAAAAGCCTGCTTCTGCTATTGTGACTGGCGGCTCCACCTGTCACCGCCAGTCCTGCGCTCATGGAGGACGGAGGTCGCTCAACCAAGTCTGAGTCGCCTTCGCGCCTGGAGGCTCTGCGAATCGGGAGAGACTCAGGTCTCACCCGCTCCACCGCCACCTTCTCGAGCATTACTTTCTCGCAGAAGTTTTTTGGCGTTCTGGTTCCGCTACCACTTCTCTCACTCTACCTCAGGACCGGTGCTTAAAGAGTGATAGGTTCGACAACGCGTGAGGACCTGAGGACTACGGCACCTACGGCATGTTTTCGTCACGATGACTGACTCATTCAGACTATTGACACACTTCGTTTAGTTCAGAAGTTCCTATGACCACCTACCGTCTCCATCTTTAAACCTTGGATATCACGTAGCATCGGAGTATTTGCCAAGACAAAACAAATGAGCCCAAACTCGATTGGTTTATCTTGTTTAGGTCAGGAGTACCTATGGACACCTTCCCATCATGAGACCAGCTTCATTGTCGCCGAAGATACGTAAATACAACAACAAGTTTGAGTCCAATTTAACTTCATGAAGTGGTTCTAATGGGGCTTCCAAGATTTGACCCATACTAATTACCTTACTAACAAACTAACATTGTCAAATCAAATCTGTCGTTTAATGTCGAATACCCACTTTGATTACGCTAAACCGTTTATTTATATCCCAAGATCAGTTCAAGATCTATGACACAAAATAGAGACGATCGGTTTCAGCTAATGTTCGTTTTGATTATCTACATTCCTAAGTAATACTAAGTCTAGCATCTACAATCATCATCATTATCACGGAGTTGCATCTAAAGCTTTTCCACTTTGGAGTTCGTGGTCCGCTATCCTACGCGATTTACCTCTTGATGTAGCTTATCTTGTCTTTTAAGGGGGCGACTGCCGTCTAACCTCTGCCTAAAGCCTGCTGTAAAACCTCGCCCGTCAATCAGCACCCGATACTCCTGTATCAGCTTGCACGTGAGGTTGCCGGTTGATACGGACTCTGAAGGTCTTCATGGAGTCCTATACACCCCTTACATGCCTTGGTTCTTGGACAGATTCGTGGCATAAAAAACAAAGAACAGACAGATAGTTTATAAAATGAGTAAACTTACACATTTTCCCAATTTGGGAAGGATGTAGATGAAGGTATAAAATGTAAAAGAGTCATGATATTAGACAATTCGTAATAAAAACTTCACCAGTGACGGTGTAAACAGTAAATTTTTTATGCGAATATTACAAAATGCAAATAGAAGTTGTTAACTTTGAATGTATCTGTCAGAGTCAATAGTTAACTTCCGAAAGAGAAATCACACAGCGGTGTCACGAAAGTAAAAGTAGTGCTGTAGACACCACTATCAATCTGAAATGTTGTATTTATACATTCTTATGGCCTACCTGGCCATTATTACGTAACACAGATCATTTTATTCGATACCTGAATTGGTATGTATCGAGGTTTCGTGCAATTTTGGATTTAATTGGATTATTATATTATATGTGCTACTGTTTGATTGTCTGTAAATAGGTAGCCTGACCTAAGAGAGTATTTATACACTGTGTGAATGATGATCAGGTGTTGAGATCACGGTATAACAAAATCACAAGGAACTAGCTACAATGCTGTGCGAATATTCAACATATTTTGTAATGCAATTAGCTAGTGGTATTTACTTTTAAGCCTGTAGTATGTTAAATTAATTAAGCGTAGCGAGCCGATGGCGAGCGAAGCGTCTTTGGTTTCAAAGTTTCATTTCAAACAAATGATACTCCTCCGAGACCGTTTGACCGATCTCGACCAAATTTGCTACGGTGATCAAGTAGACATTACTGAGAGTCGTAATGGGTCGAATGTCCAGATCGCTCTTACCATCGAGGAATAATCACCGAAAAACCAAATCAATGGAAAAGTCGACCGGTCACGTTGACCTATTGTTGGATAAGCAAATCTCGCTACGCTTAAGTTTGGGTTGATTGCGAAGCTGGTAACCGTCCTAGTTATAATCCATCATGTCACTGTGTGTGACGTGCTTAGTCCTAAATATGTAGATATGGGCTATTGGAAATAGTGACACTAGTTTCCCTACTCATCATCCTCCAAGCCAACTGAATTGGGGTCGGCTTTTCAGTCTCACTACGAATTCGATTTTTCTGTAAAGCGACTGCCTTCACAACCCACTGGCAACATAAAAGTTCTGTTGCGGCTTGCACAAAGGTTTATTGACAGTAGAGGCAGTTCGTAAAGTATGCAAGGATAGAGACAAATGGTGGGCTGTTGTCTCTCCCTACCCCGAAGGTAGAAAGGCGTTAGTATATATGAGATGATGATATGTATTTATACATTTCATTGAAATTCAAATTACGATATCAAATATTTGATAGGTAAATATAAAATGAAGTAGGTAATTAATTTTATGCAAACTCGATCATATGACATAATTGACACACTTTACTCTCTATTGTACTTACAAAAATAATTTAACTTTTTGTTTCTTGTAGGCTATCTCTTACAGACCACCATAAATTAATATTTTAATGAGTTCACGACTCTCTTATTGTTTTGTGTTCCAGCGTAAAAAGCGCTGTTTTCTCGTGGTCCCAGGATTTTGTCCCATTAATGGGACCACGAGGGAGAACTATTTCTCGTAGTCCCATTTCTATGTTCAGTGAATTTTTTATCCTCGTGTATATATCCTTCCTGCGTAGATAAACTTTTTAGAGTGTGTAGTGAAATGTTAGATGATGAATAAATGGTGAAAGAAACCGCACCAATAACGATGTGGATTGTTGGCATTCGCTATTAAATAAAGACATGAAGAAACGCCATCCCAAATCTATATGACGCCTATTAAACATTCTGGTTGAAAAAGAAGAATTCTCTAAATCATCAGAAAGGAGACGAGAATTTGTAATGCAGGATGATAACGTTGTGAATTACCAACTACAGTTAAGCCACGGTGATATATCGTCGGGACACTTTTTAGAAAGATTAAGACTGATATACCTTTTTTTTTTTTTATCGTGCGGAAATCCCTTCGGATACCCCCCCGCCGTTCAGCGAGGGCGGTTATGTCGGGCTTGCACCGACTAAAACCGCACACCGTCTCGGGTCTTCAGACGCCGGGGTGTAAGGTTACCCATAGAGCATAACCCTCGCACCTCGACTGACCCTGGGCCATCTCACCACTAACAGCATCGCTCATCCTGTCTCCTCTGAAAGCAGAGGAGTACGGAGAGCGATGTGTTCCCGCCACGTTGGGTATTGGCCGACGATCAATGCCAACCCTATGAAGGGGTGAAGGGGAAGCCATTGACCGCCGCCCAGGGTGTACCGGCCGCTCCGATTCCGTTCCCCCCGGACTGCAGCGGGATCGGAATCGGAGCGACACTCGAGGAGGTTACCCAACACACACCCCAAGACTGATATACCTTTTTTTTTTTTTTATCGTGCGGAAATCCCTTCGGATACCCCCCCCGCCGGCCAGCGGGGGCGGTTATGTCGGGCTTGCACCGACTAAAACCACACGCCGTCTCGGGTCTTCAGACGCCGGAGTGTAAGATTACCCATAGAGCATATCCCTCGCACCCCGGCTGACCCTGGGCCATCTCACCACTAACAGCATCGCTCATCCTGTCTCCTCTGAAAGCAGAGGAGTACGGAGAGCGATGTGTTCCCGCCACGTTGGGTATTGGCCGACGATCAATGCCAACCCTATGAAAGGGTGAAGGGGAAGCCATTGACCGCCGCCCAGGGTGTACCGGCCGCTCCGATTCCGTTCCCCCCGGACTGCAGCGGGATCGGAATCGGAGCGACACTCGAGGAGGTTACCCAACACACACCCCTAAGACTGATATACCTAATTAATATGTAGTTGATATTTTTTATAATCGTTTTTTTTTGGTAACCACATACAGGATGTAGGTACACAACAATGGGACTACGAGAAACAGTTTTCCCTCGTGGTACCATTAATGGGACAAAATCCTGGGACCACGAGAAAACAGCGGTAAAAAGGACACGTATGGTGTGACAACATATGTCATAACGGCATGACACTCTCTTGCTGCATATTATACGATCATGACAATTTCAAATTAATAATGTGATCAATTCCGATTGATTAATTTCGGGCTAAGTGGTAACTGAGTGCGTTAACACATTGCAAAGTTAAGCAACACTAGCCAGATCAGTCTTAGCATCCCCATCTTAACACATTGAGATTCCTCCATGCCCCCGAAAGCACGTTAACCCTCGGTCCCGGTAGCTATTCGAACATCTATAGCAGTCGTTGACTTTTTTAACTTTTTAGGACTCCAACTACCCGTGGAGCCCTAAAAAGCTTAGGCTATATGCTGTATTAAAAAAATAGAGTATTCAAGAAATTGATTACAAAGCAATGTTTAGATAAATATAACTACTGTGCTGTGATACTAATTTAAATATTTTAAAACTAAACGGTTCCTTCTACTTAATAGGATTTCTATTTATCGTTACAATCGTTCATGAGAAAATTTTGTGTCCAGCATAATCAGGCCGCAGAGCGCACCTCCCTCATTCCGGGGTCAAGACGGGGACACCGTGGTTCCCAAACCCGAGGGGGCCATCTCGAAACCGGAGATGGCTCTGGGTCAGCTCGGGTGCGAGGGAAATGCCTTGGGCCACCTTACACCCGGCGCGGCGTCTGAAGGCCCGGAACGGCGTGCGATTTTAGTCGGTTCGAATCCCATGTAACCTGCCCCGCTGGCCGGTGGGCTTTCCACAAGAAAAAAATTTGTCCAGCATAATAAAAAGGGTCATGATGGTATTTTTAGATACCTGCTGACAACCCACATAATTATTTTTCCATTACCAATCATACGCATGAACCACATATTTAGCGGTAGAGCGTTCGACTGCTAAGTCAGAGGTTGCGGGTTCGATTGATGCTCTGTGGAAATTTTTATATGCATAAGTATGCATGTTTGCACTGGTGTTTTGAATAAAAACAATAAAAACAGTTGGCTTTGAATAAAAACAAACACTCTGGAAGCTCGTTCTACAACATTATTGTATAGTAACATAACATAAACATAACATAAACTCACGCCTATATCCTATATCGCCTATATCACATTTCGCCAGTTTATGTTTTTATGTCCCAATGTAATAGGTGGCGAGCCTATTGCCATTAACCGGGCACTTATAAACCTGCGATAAATACACACATAACTTCGAAAAATCATTGGTGTGTGCCATGGTAATACCTGGAATCGAACCCGAGATCTCGTCTCAGCAGTCCTTTACCCATACCACTAGGCTACCGCGGTTATTATCTACCGCGGTTATTATTTTTATTCTTATTATTGTATAGTATAAAAAATAAAATAATAATTGAGCTGAGACGAAGTCGAGCGAAAGCTCCTCATACCAGACTCAGGATTTTCTTTGTCACAGGTCTCCTCCTAAACTACTAATCCAATCAGAACCAAATTTGACATGATTAAAGAGGTCAATCAGAGGAAGGTTTATGGATATATTTTGAAATAATGCTACCACAGAGGAATGATCACCGTTAAAAAAATTCCAGATGAAATTACATAATAACCGCTCGAGACACTGTGACCAAACTTTACACGCTCAGAAAGCATGTCCAGAGTTGTGACTTTCAAAAAGAATTTTCAACTTGACTTTGACTTTGCCACGGAGGAATGATCACTGTTCAAAATTTTCAAAATCTGATTCACGATGTCTCACTCAGCTCAACATTGCAAGCAGCGATTCGCCTTGCAGACCTAGTAATAATAAATAGTTACATAAATAAGTCTTCGCTTCGGTTCATTATATTAATATTAAGTGTTCATTATAATATATATGACTAGTTAGGTACATAATATTATCTATAGGTACGTATTAGGCGGTAAGGCCCATCATGGAGGATTGGCTAGAGAGGCGACACGGAAGCCTCTCGTACCGACTGACGCAGGTGATCTCCGGGAAGGGGTGCTTCGGGGACCAAATGCATCGGATCAGGAAGGAGCCAACGCCTGAGTGTCATCACTGCCACGTGAGCGAGGACTCAAGGCTGCACACGCTGGCGGACTGCCCAGCGTGGGAGGCGCCGAGGCGTGACCTCGTGGCAGTCATCGGGGTGGGAGTCCTCTCGCTCGGAAGCATGATTGCGGCAATGGTGCGGAGCGCGAGCGCGTGGGCCCTCGAAACCAGAGATGGCCCAGGGTCAGTCGGGGTTCGAGGGTATGCTTTATGCGCAACCTTACACCCCGGCGTCTGAAGACCCGAGACGGCGTGCAGTTTTAGTCGGTTCAAGCCCGACATAACCGCCCCCGCCGGCCGGCGGAGGGGTATCCGAAGGGATTTCCGCACGAAAAAAAAAAAGGTACGTATTAGGTCGGGGTGCGAGAGATATGCTCTATGGGCAACCTTACACCCCAGCGTCTTAAGACCCGAGACGGCGTGCGCTTTTAGTCGATTCAAGCCTGACATAACCGCCCCCGCTGGGATTTCCGCAAGAAAAAAAAAGTCGTGGTCATTAACACGTGTTTTTCTGAATAGATATCACACTAGTAGGATAATATATTTTAAAGTACGCATAAAGTAATTCTCAAGATGTACAGTTAACGAAGAAGTTGATTAACACTAAAATTATTACAAACCTTTTTTTACATTGGAATACATGTACCGACGATTGATGTATAAGCAATTTTATAATCCCCAGAGGACAAAGTTGATATATTTCATGTTTTGTTTATTATTTTATCAAAGGTTTTAAAGCTAAGGTGATCAAGAAATTGGAATTTGTAAAGCTACTATTGTCGTTGACTGTACATATATTAGATCGTTACATATGAAATTGCCGTTTTTCTTGAAGAAATTGGAGGAAACCCAATTTTCAGTACTAACATTTTTGCATTTTTTTAGGAATGATAAATGTTTTTTTTTATTTTGTGTGTGAATGAGACAACATTAAGCTAACAAACAACAACTTTTATTACATTTTTGAAAAGTGACAGCTGTTAAGTAATACGAAATTTATCATCAAAATGGATAGAATTTAGGAAGTACTGTTTTTGAAGATCGAATTAATTTATCAAGCGGCCAATAAAAACAAAATTTAATACGGAGTTGTACAATCTTGAAATCAACTCTCAAACAAAATATAAATAATGGAAATAGCTATTAAATAACAGGAATAACGAACTCATGAATTTGTAAGAAAATTTCGGCAATTTCATAAGTAAATACCTATTATTATAACTATTTGTTAACTCATCTATATATTTTGACTATGCAGGGTGTAGGAGCCTTACCAAGACCTTTGAGGCCCGAGCTGACCTGAACTGCCGGTACACCTGCTGATTGATCGACGAGACTGGCGCAGGCTTTCCTCAGGGTTGGGCGTCATTCGGTAGACGCCAAAATAAAAGCATTATTATCTATTATCTATTCTTGGGATTAGACAATTGTTTTCAGTGATATGCATTTTATAATAATTAAAAAAAAAACACACTAAGGAAAGTAAAACACTTTCTACTTAGGTAATTAATTTTAATTGGTTCAATATTATTTTTAATATCTCGGTATTTTATTTCGACGTTTCTAAAAATGAAACCTAGCATGATCGATGCATCGCCCCCGAAACCCCTGTATACTAAATTTCATGAAAACCGAATTTCAGGTTATATATATTATATAAGTATGTTAGGTACTGTAAAAGCCCAAATACTGGTTAATCTAAGGTTATACCAGTAAATCTTAGGATTTACGAACACGAGTTGGTAAATGTGAGAATTTATAAGAAAGGAGCGATTTTTACTTACCATTAGAATTTAGTACATTCTAGTATTTACCAGTGACGGTTAATAAATGTTGGTTTTAGGAATAAAACGTACACGATTTTGGCAAAAAACACACAAAACGGCACAGTTTAGGCGGTGACAAATAAAAAAAAACAAAAATCATGAAAATCGATTCACCCGTTCTCGAGTTCATCCCGGTCATCACTGACATGACTTTGTTTTATATATATATATATATATATATATATATTTATATATACATATATTCATATTCATATATTTATATGTATATATACATAGAATTGCTCGTTTAAAGGTAAATCGTGTAAAGGTATTCGATATAGATTACATCGCGATATTGTTAGTCTTATGGTGCTTATTAGGTAGGTATATACTAGGTACTAATCTAGATAATACTAGATACTAATCTATAAGACTCACCAACATCTCTATAATTGTTCGAGGACCTTTGGGCATTCACCAGAATAACCAGCGACATCAGAAACACACTTGGGATACTGTTACCAAAAATTAGATTCATTTTTTGTAAATAATATGTCCACTGTTAAATCTAATTTATAACACTAGTTCTTATTTTAAATATTTGAACTTTTATAAACGTCAAAATTTGCGGAACCGATTTTAATTTTAAATTGAGAATCTCGATATCATTTACGCGCGAGCATCAACGGCCGGTGTGGCAGGAGCGTGCGTCGCAGCCTTTGGTAACTAAACTGAGAGGCTGCGATCGCGCAGGTGTGTGTAAAGAAAGAACAACGCATGTTGAGGACCGGTCGATGGCATCGGCCGCTATCATCAAACATAACAAGTGCTTACGCCCGTTTCAAATATTCACTGTATCTACACATAACACGTTTTAGATTACATGATATCATGGAAGCTATTATAGATGTATGTATAATATAAAACAGAGCTTTATCATCGTATAGTCCTCATAAATACTTTGAATATTTTGATAATGTGATTCTTTTAACTAACATCTTGAATAGCTGATGCCCGCGGCTCCGCGAGCGCGGAGATCGGTTATTGTTTTTTGGTCATATCTCTGGTTCTACTTAACCAATTGCAATCAAACATATGATAGATTTTAAGTCTGACCAAGACCTCTCTGATAAAAAAACCGCATCAAAATCTGTTCAGTGGATTTTGTGTCCATCGTGAACCAAAAGATAAGAACTCCAAAAAAATGTGTTCCTAATCGTTAACATAACCCAAGTTTTTTTTTTAAATATCTCCAATTTACAGAGACATCTAATTATTAGATTCTTACTAGGTAAAATATTGAAAATTTTACAAAATATTTTCTGTAGGTATGTGACTTTTCGGCAAATTAACATGGGGAAAAGTGTAAATATAAGCGTAACATGTAATGTATCGCGATAAAATTAGAGTTCCTCTGCAATGTGCAATTTTCACGCAGTTTCGCAAGTAGGTACTTATTACATAATTATTAGTTAAAATTATGATAATAATAATGATAATTATAATATCGAAATCTACACGTCACACCTTATGCGGTTCTAGGGCGCGGCGGTCATAGTGATCTTAAGATTATACAACGTGAAATTTTCGTAGCATACCTGGAGAGAAGTGAGACAGTGATCTAAATACTGAAGATAGCAACTTTAGATTTAAAGGAATAAAGAAACTCATAACGGCATATTAAATATTTTTAGAAAATATGTAGGTCACCAGTGATTGGACCAAGGCCAAGTAGACTGTTTTTAGGAGTTGGGCATCAGCAACAATCACAATCACATCAATCTGCTTCTGCCAATTGAGTGTGCTATCAATATATACCCCAGGTAGATATATCACACATGATGGTCTTTGGATAGTAGGGCAATTGCAAGCATTGGCCGTAGCAGCAT
This sequence comes from Cybosia mesomella, assembly GCA_946251805.1. NCBI lineage: Eukaryota > Metazoa > Arthropoda > Insecta > Lepidoptera > Erebidae > Cybosia > Cybosia mesomella. The sequence continues at coordinate 23,987,273 of OX276401.1, forward strand.
AACAGCTATGAGCTTTGATATCGGGATACATGGTCTAGTTGCACTGTTAGCTGAAAAAGTGATATAGTTTGTTTTTTCAGTATTTTTCAGATGGCATTGAGTCAGCCGAGGTGCGAGGGAAATTCCTCGGTTCGTAAATGTCGGTTCATATCCGACATAACCACCCCCGCTGGCCGGCAGGGGTGTTATCAGGGGGGATTACCGCATGAAAAAAAGGAGTAGGTTCTCAAGAAAGAAAAAGTTAAGATATTTACGCGGAAGATTTGAAAATATTAACGACCATATTACTTCTATAATGTAACCATGGCATTTGACATACCTGTCAGTCGTTTGTAATTCGTACGATTAACGTATTGACTGACACATTAACGAATGCATCGGTTGGAATTATATTGATAAAACTAGCTGATCCAGCAGACTTCGTACTACCTCAATCGATAACAACTTCCATATTTATTCACCTTTTAAACCTTCTCTGGACCTCCACAAATAATTCAAGACCAAAATTAGCCAAATCGGTCTAGCCGTTCTCGAGTTTTAGCGAGACTAACGAACAGCAATTCATTTTTATATATAAAGAAGATATATTCACATACATAGAAACATCCAGACCAAGGCAAATATTTGCACAGAGCGGGAATCGAACCCGCGACCTCGGACTTAGTAGTCGAACGCTCTACCGCTACGCCACAGGGGTCGTCGAAAGCAGTCATTGAGATCATCAAACAAATCTTTCTCTTCGGACATTGTTTGGCCCAGACACCTGTTTCTAATCACAGTGTTGAACGCTTGCGATTGTCGTATAATGATCTCATCTTAAGTAACAATTGGACTCAAAATTCCCTCGTTTCGACGGCCTTTCGCTGTGGGTCGCTAACTTCGCTTTCACCATTTGTCAATCTTCTGTTTTTTACACGGATATTTAATATATAAAATTTAATGTTTGTTTGTTCGTATTTTATACGCTGTATGCCGTACCGTTTATCCGATTGCGATGAAACTTGGTCAACTTATAGCTTGAACTTGCGCGAAAGTTATCTAGCGATATCGAAGTTCTGTACCTAATATGTTAACCTAAGTAGGTAGGTAAACTTAGTTATAGGTTACTACTTAGCTACGATCCAACCCTCCAAGACAAATCACTTCAATAAATAGTACCTTCTATATTTGTTCTCTCAACGTAAAAACATTATCTTCGGAATCAAAACTCATAGAGCTTAAGGCAGCGCTAGAAAACATCAACCACGATGTGGTAGGACTGTGCGAGGTGCGACGCCTAGGAGAACGGATAATTGAGGAAGACGATTATATCATGTACCACATAGGACAGACAAAGGGGTTATACGGCGTAGGCTCCCTAGTAAAGAAGAAATTCAAAGAAAATATCATATCATTTACCGGTGTATCCGAGCGAGTCTGCATATTGGAAATCGAACTGGGTACCGAACGTTTCTCTATTATTCAGGTGTATGCACCCACGGAAAAAAATTCATCGCAGGAAGACATAGACAACTTTTATGAGAACCTGGACGACGCTCACGAGACTATTACCACGAAACACATAATCACAATGGGAGATTTCAATGCTCAAATCGGGGTTCCTAAGAGTCATGAAAGCTCAATCTCCGGTCGACATGGATATGGTAAAAGAAGTGCACGAGGTGAGAGACTTATTCAATACGCACAAGAATATAAACTAAAAATAGCAAACACAATGTTCAAATTAACACCCAAGAACCGCTGGACATGGATCTCTCCTGACAAAAACACGAAAAATGAAATAGATTACATCTTGACTGCGGGTCCCCATTTGGTTTCCAAGTACGAAGTACTCACTTCATTCTGTTTTGGATCAGACCACAGGTTAGTTAGAGCCACAATCTACCTAAAATCAGCTAAAAAAACCCGACGTAACTTCTCTAATGCATCGACTAAACTGGGAACAATAGCAGAGCAAGAAATGTACCACAAAAACCTTGACAGATATATACCTGTACTTATATCTACCCATAACAATTGCAACGCAGAACACTATAGCCAAAATATTACCCGGTATATAAAAGAAAGTTTAAAAACCATTAAACGCCCAAAAACCAATAAAATTCTGTCATCTAGAGCACTGGAACTCATGAAGGAAAGAAGCGAACTACAAAACAAACCTACACTGAACAAATCTGACAAAGAAAAATTAAAAAGCCTCTACAAACTAACCAACAAAGAGATAAGACATTGCTACGAGACCTACAGAATAAACACAATACAAAAACATCTGGAACAATCTAGATCTACTAAAAGAGCTCATAAAGAATTAAATAGAGAAAAAACATGGATTTCATCACTCCAGCCGGGTACCACCAAGTGTAAATCTCGTACTGAGATTATAGATATAGCTACGAACTTTTATAAACAACTCTACAGTCACCCTACAACAACGACAACAAAACAGAAGGATGCTTACCGCCACACTGACACTGATTCTTCTCAAATACAACACTTTACAGAGCAAGAAGTGTTGAAACAAATAAAGAAACTTAAATCTGAAAAAAGCCCGGGGCCAGATGGAATAATTAATGAACATATCAAACAAGCACGTACTTTACTACTTACCCCAATTACTATTATATGGAACAAAATACTCGTAGAAGAAACTGTACCAGGTGAATGGAGAGAGTCGGAAATCATACTGTTGTACAAAAAAGGTGACCCTGCCGACATCGGGAACTACCGCCCCATCAGTCTCATGTCCTGTTTCTACAAATTATTCGCCACCTGTTTACTCGAAAGAATATCACCTGACATCGACGCACACCAGCCGATAGAACAGGCAGGCTTCAGGAGCGGGTTCAGCACGGCAGACCACATTCAAGTTGTTGATCAGGTTATAGAGAAATATTTGGAATTCCAACGCCCCCTATACATAGCTTTCATAGACTATAAAAAAGCTTTTGATTTAGTACTACACGACGGCATCTGGGAAGCTTTGGAAGCACTAAATATCGATAGGAAATACATTAACATTCTGAAGAACATTTACGACGGCTGTACAAGTAGAGTCAGATTAGACAGAACTGGCGCAATGATCGACATACAGAGAGGAGTCCGTCAGGGCGACCCAATCTCTCCAAAACTGTTTATCGCTGTGCTTCAACATGTAATGAGAAACCTAGCATGGTCCAAACGTGGCATTAACATGAATGGCAAGTACTTAAGTCACCTCAGATTCGCAGACGATATCATTTTGTTCTCAGAAAACCCAGTACAACTAAATGCAATGATAAACGAGTTACATCAAGTCGGTTCAAAGGCTGGTTTGGAGATGAATCTTGACAAAACAAAGCTCATGACTAACCACCGTGTGTCAATAATTTCAACCAACAACGTACCTCTGGAATTTGTCGATAAGTACATATACCTAGGAAAACAAATATCATTTAATAAAGACAGAAACTTGGATGAGGTGAACCGAAGAGTCGCTATCACCTGGAAAAAGTTCTGGGCTCAGAAGGAAATTTTTAAGTCGGCATTACCACTGCGTACTAAGAAGCTAGTTATGGACACAACTATACTTCCATGCCTGACCTACGGTTGCCAAACATGGACATTCAATGTAAAGATCAACAACACCATCCAAACCACCCAAAGGAAAATGGAAAGGAGCATCATGGGCTTAAAACTCAAAGATAGAGTCAGGAATACGGCCATTCGCAAGAAAACCAAGGTAATGGATGCTTTAAGATATTCATTACAAAGGAAGTGGAAGTGGGCAGGTCATTTGGCTAGGTACGACGACAACAGGTGGACCCGGCGATCGGTGGCATGGCCAGGGCCACTTGGAAAAAGAGCGAGAGGCCACCCACTCGCCAGATGGGCTGATGAAATCGTAGCAACAGCAGGTAGAGAGTGGATGAACACCGCCAAAGATAGAGACAAGTGGCACGCCTTGGAGGAGGCTTTTACCCAAGAGGGGTCCGTGCAAAAATAATGAATTAACATACTAATGCTTACACAATTTCATTGTTAATCGAAATAATGTAATGTGAATAATGAGAATAATTTAATATCTAATATAATAGTAAAACTCACTAATTTAAATAATTTTTTTTTTTGATGAATTATGAATTAATGAATGTATCGTGTATCGTGATTTGTTTGATTTTGAATGATTTTCTATCAATGAATGTCCTAAAATATTTATTCAGGTATAATATAATGTACATATTTGCAAGCGTTATAGAATGTAAAAAAATTATATAACTAAAACTAGCTTATAACATAAGTACAACTTAAAGAATTATATTGTATTGCTGAAATTTTATTTCGATTGTTAAATGTATAATGCTTTTATTTTTATTTTTTTTAGCTAATTATTGTGATATCTTATTTTGCATGGAATAAATAAGCTTTATTATTATTCTTCTTTATTAACTTTTAAATACATATAATTACATTTTTAAATATATATAAAAAAAATATACAAATATATTTAAAAATATAAAAACAGTGCTCCACCGGCATCGGGTACAGGGACCAAGCTGCCGGTGGTTACGGCTCCAGGGAAAAGAACTTCCTCACTATGCGTGCCGTGCCTAGCAGAACGGCCTTCTGCATCAGGCCTTTGAGCCAGCTGCCTAACGAGAGCCTCATAAGGACACAACAGATCGAGGCTCTTGGCGATGAGTCCATGTGCTGACACAACTATCGGTACAATAATAGCTGAGTCCACATCCCACATGTCGACAATCTCATTGGCCAGGTCCAAATATTTTATTTGTTTTTCTTTTTCTGCTTTCATGAGATTCTCGTCATGGGGGACAGTGATATCAACTATCATTGCACGACGCTCTAATCGATCCATTATCACTATATCAGGCTTATTGGCAACAATAGTCCTGTCAGTGATAATAGATCGATCCCAGTACAATGTGACACGGCCGTTTTCGAGAACTGGGTCGGGCACATACTTGTAGTATGGCACCTCCGAAGTCACAAGATTGTATTTAAGGGCAAGTTGCTGATGTACAATCCTGGTCACTTGGTTATGTCTGTGCAAGTACTCGCCGTTGGCAAGACGAGAACAACCGGAAATAATGTGTCTGAGTGATTCTCCGGGGCGATGACATGCCCGACAGATGTCAACCGTACCGTCCTTCAGAATATACTTCCGGTAGTTGTTCGTCATTACAACTTCGTCCATAATTGCAAAGATATTATTATTCTTCTTTATTAACTTTTAAATACATATAATTACATTTTTAAATATATATATAAAAAAAATACAAATATATTTAAAAATATAAAAACAGTTCTTCACCGGCATCGGGTACAGGGACCAAGCTACCGGTGGTTACGGCTCCAGGGAAAGGAACTTCCTCACTATGCGTGCCGTGCCTAGCAGAACGGCCCTCTGCATCAGGCATTTGAGCCAGCTGCCTAACGAGAGCCTCATAAGTGTTGATCGAGGCTCTTGGCGATGAGTCCATGTGCTGACACAACTATCGGTACAATAATAGCTGAGTCCACATCCCACATGTCGACAATCTCATTGGCCAGGTCCAAATATTTTATTTGTTTTTCTTTTTCTGCTTTCATGAGATTCTCGTCATGGGGGACAGTGATATCAACTATCATTGCACGACGCTCTAATCGATCCATTATCACTATATCAGGCTTATTGGCAACAATAGTCCTGTCAGTGATAATAGATCGATCCCAGTACAATGTGACACGACCGTTTTCGAGAACAGGGTCGGGCACATACTTGTAGTATGGCACCTCCGAAGTCACAAGATTGTATTTAAGGGCAAGTTGCTGATGTACAATCCTGGCCACTTGGTTATGTCTGTGCAAGTACTCGCCGTTGGCAAGACGAGAACAACCGGAAATAATGTGTCTGAGTGATTCTCCGGGGCGATGACATGCCCGACAGATGTCAACCGTACCGTCCTTCAGAATATACTTCCGGTAGTTGTTCGTCATTACAACTTCGTCCGTAATTGCAAAGATAAAACCTTCGGTTTCTCCAAAAAGATCACCGAACCGTAGCCAAGATACAGACGCTTTTAAATCTATATCGGGCCCATTTAAAGCCCGATAGAAGCGTCCGTGTAGCTCTTTGCCCTTCCATACTTCCCTGCGATCAGCAGTACCAAGTACTACAGGTTTGCGCCAGTTCTCTTTAGCCAACGCGAGAGGGGTTAGGCCATTGTCCACTGCGACCACATCGCGATGCATATCGGAATCTACACGTAGGAAATATTCTCTAAGGTTGTATATCTCGCGGTTATGAAGGGTCTTGGCATTTAAAAAACCACGACCGCCCAATTTCCGCGGGATATACAACCTCATTACCGATGAACGTGGATGGTGCATTCGGAATGTGGTCAGCAGAGTCCGGACCCTCCTATCTAGAGCATCCAGTTCAGTCTGAGTCCATCTGAGTATGCCGAAGGAGTACATCAGGACTGGCATGACCCAACCATTGCAGGCGCGAACCTTATTACCACCCGATAAAAAGCTTTTTAGAACTTTTTTCAGGCGGCCAAAAAAGCGATCCTGCAATGACTGCTTCATCCCAGCTTCGGTGATTCCTAACGCCTGCGACATACCCAGATATTTGTATGTTTCGGTTGCAGCGAGAGATTTGAGTTTAATGGAATCTGAGAGTTCCACCCGTTCAGATTCCACTATCCCACCTTTTTCTACATGCATGACCGCACACTTATTTACACCAAATTCCATCTTGATAGAGTTACTAAAGTTTTCAGTCACCTTTAGTAGCTCCATCAATTGTAGATGATTAGGAGCAAATAGCTTGAGGTCATCCATGTAAAGGAGGTGAGAAATAACTTTACCCTCTCTCCGCAACCGATAGCCTAGCCCTGAACACTCTAACATTGTGCTAAGAGGGTTCAGAGCCAGATAGAACCACAAGGGACTCAGACTATCACCCTGAAATATGCCCCTCTCAATTCTTATTGGTATATCGTTTGCCCGATCCTGACGACATCCTGGATAGCGAAGGACCGTACTCCATTGCCTCATACAAGACTTCACAAAGTTGCATAGAGTTGTATCGATTTTATACAACTCCAGCACCCTCCGAAGCCATGTATGAGGCACCGAGTCATAGGCCTTCTTGTAATCTATCCAACATGTAGCCAGATTCTTGCGATTACGACGTACCTGTTGGCAAATGGCCGTATCAACAATAAGGAGCTCCTTAGTGCCACGCGCCCCACTTCTACATCCATTCTGAGATATAGAGATTATCGAATTTGTATTTAAATGTGTTGTAATTTTGATTCTCAGAATAGATGTCAGAAGCTTATAGACCGTTGGTAAACATGTTATCGGTCTATAATTTCTGGGATCCATGGCACTACCAGACTTGTAGAGTAAATGGGTTATGCCAGTTGTTAAAAAAGTGGGAAGTGTACCCGAATCTAAAGATGATTGGAACAGAGATGCCAAACGAGCATGTGAACTTCGGAACCACTTTAACCAAAAATTGTGCAGTCCGTCCGGTCCCGCCGATTTCCAATTCGGCAGCGAACGAACTGCACAAGTGACGTCATCAGTCACTATAGTAGTGGGCTCCATGTGCTTTATAGTCTCACATGATCGTTCAATATCTTCCATCCAATCACCTTCGACGTGACTGACAGGCATCGACCAGATGCTGCGCCAGAATGTATTCGTAGCGTCGGCATCCGGTCGAGTACGGTCACCCTCGACTTCATCGGGTTGTTCCCACTTTCGGTAAACCCACCTCTCATCTCTTTGGAACATGCGATTCTGGGTATATCGTTCTACTCGTTTTTTGTACCGACGAATCCTGTTTGCCCATGCATAAACTTTCTGCTTCAGAAAGTCAATGCGCTCTGTGACATGTATCGAGTATTGTTGAGGGCTAATATCAGTCCCCAAAAACGCCCTTTTCACAGAGCGCATCACTCTCGGGCGTGAATTGCCCGATCTGAAGCAGATTAGCTTCCCGATGAGCGCCCTGGCTTCGGCAATACGACGTTCAATTCTGTACTGCCAGGCTGGTACAGCAGGTTTAGGTCGAGTAGCGGTGGTGTTCAATGTAAATTTAACACCAGCGACACGACATGCTGCAACAGCCGCACAGTAGAGAATCGAATGTGTATCGCCGAGATCTTCACTATTATCTAAATAATTAGGTAATAGTGAGTCCAGGGCACACACCAGCGCCATATTTCTCTTATGCATGGGCAAACGTGGTAGGCGAGGTCTATTGCCTGGGTTCAAAAACCGATATTCCAGCATCGCATCCTCCAAAGTGCTCCTTAATTGTTCATTACACTGAGTACTTACGGATATAGCCTCACTTTCCTCAACATCGCTAGCGGGAACGAACTGTCGCGAGTCGGTTTCCACCAAAGCGACAGGTTGCGACGAAGTGGGGCCAGCAAGGCTACTCTGCACGTCAGAGCGTAGTCTTTCAAGTACGGCACCATGCAACATATTACAGCGCTGGATAGCCCGTACCTGGTCCGAAAGTCGTTGTGCCGATACGTTGACAGCCGGCTCAAGTTCCTGAAACAAGGGCAGCATTCTAACACGATACGCAGTGAGGTTGACTCCTCCCTCCGTAGCCGTATAAAATGCCCGCATGACATTTTCATTAATTGACCTAGTCCATTTCATGCGGCGCACATTACCACCGGCAGCGGGGGCCCTATTCGAGGTCGGTGGGCCTCGGGATCCCAGGCTTGTCGGCGGCCGGCCTCTCCCCGGCCGACGCACAGGTGTTGGCGACGTCGGCGGGGAGAAATACTCGTCGTTTGTGTCGGAGCTCGACGCCTCAGCAGTGGCCGGTGCCGTTGAGACGGTTTCCGGGGGCTGTGAGGCGGAGCTGTACGACGAGTCCGTTGATGGTTTGTGTGCATCTTGTCTTCTGGCTTTCGCCCTGGTCAACATACTTAATTCTTAAAGTTTCCGTTTGTCATGACATCTTCTGTCATGTCATAAATTGTCTGTGTATTTTCTTGTAACTATGTGATTTTTTGAATTTTCCATTATTGTTGAGTCGCTTTTTTGGTTTATTTGGTGTCTATTATAATGTATCAGGATATTTTGCTCAAATTGTATTTAACTTTACATTTGTATTTTAAGAAAAAATATGCGACAGGTTGCGGTCAGTGTTGCCAGTTTATTATTATTATTATTACTTAGCTACGAGCTCGTCGAAGGTTTTAGGCTATATAGTACAGTTATTGAACTCGGCAGGTGGCGCTGCAATCGGGTTATTGGATTCTTTTTATATAATTTTCTTTTGCGAAGCCGGGACGAGCCAGCTGGAATATAAAAATCAATGTTGATGGTTCGTATTTTATGCACTATATAGTAATGCGTTCATCGGAATACGATAGATTTCATCGGGTTATGTGATTTTTTGAATACGGGTAATTTTCCGGTGCAGATCTGGGACGGATTAGCTAGTTAGACCCATAACACTGTTTTTTATTTTAATTTATAAGATAATGATAACAAGTTTAACCAGTCACCAAAACTAACAGCTGTTCAAAAGCATGACGCATGTGCGACCCGTTCAATTCCCTTGCTATATAAAATAAAGCTATAAATCTTGACAATCTCGAGATTTACTTAATGATTGTAATTAATAAAGACATTTGAAATTATCTAATACTGTTTTGATACGTCATGAAAAGCCGACGTCAGTTTAGTCGTTAAAGATTAGATTCGCACCTATCAGTGGCGTAATTATAGGGTGGCAGGGCTGGTAAAATGCCACGGGCCCCCGCCCAAAGAGGGCCCCGGCCCAAGAGGCTACGAGCACAGAAATAACCTAATTTTTTTACAAAATTTTGTACCTAATTACTTAATTATATATTTTTTAAGTACTTAAAATCAATCAAAGTGGGGCACAACTAAAGACCAAATGCAAATTTAAACTAATCATGAAAAATTTAACACATTCAAAACAAAAAGATATCGATTTTCAGAACGCATCCATTGGTTGCTTCATTTTTTTGTCGCGGTACATTAGTGACACGGGCGAGCTAGTGACGATCGGGGAATTCCCTCAATTTGTTAACCAAATAGACTAGAAGCCGGTGACACAGAAAGCCCTGTCATTGCGGATTCGAGAAATTTATATGTAAATGGATAATTAACAATTATACGAATAAAATCAACTTGGTAAGCGGTAAGTGTCTGCCAACTAAGTGGTATAAAAAAAAAAATTTGTGCATTCAATAGGAAATTACGTGATTTAAGAGATTTTTTTTACCCCCTATCACACCGTTCAAATAGGCACGTTATACCTGAAGTTTGTCAGCAAAATTTTCGCATAAATCGCGAAATTTCCTATGGAATGAACTAAAATTCATCAAAATCCGCGATAACAATAAAATACAATTTAGTTTTTTTAGTATAATCAATTTTATTGAACATATTTTTAGCTTATACTAAATAAACGCGTACCATTAACCATCAATTTATATATACATTTTTCAAATCCACGTGACGGTACTTTCAGTGTCATCAGTTGACGGACTACAAAAGCACTTTTATATGGCAACCCTCTCAGTGTAGGGGAATCCCGGATTTATATTTTTTTATGATTTATATTTATATTCTTTGTTTGGTTGGAATAACTGTTAGTCATCTGTATCCTTGATTTTTCCTAGTTTTTGTTGAAAGTAAATTGTTATTTAACCTATACTATTGAAAATAATACTTATTAGATATTAACGTAAATGCACATAATATTATTAATAGTTTTGGGTAACTACTTACATCAGTGGTTTATTAAAAAGTAAATTCTAACGCGACTATTTTTACTGGAACGCCGGAGGGCCCCATCCAAAAAATGTGCCACGGGCCTCAGATGGTATAGTTACGCCACTGGCACCTATCTACTAGGTATCGCCCTTATTACGTCATTATCAACCACGGCCACGTGGCCACGAGGTTCATTTATAAGGTCAACAAATGTACCTACCTCAAATGTGTAACGGTAAACGACTGCACTAATAACGTACAGTTCTAAAATTATTAACACACGGTTCTTAATTCGTAAAGAGAAACATCTAGGTAACTTCGACGGGACTTGAAACCACGAAAGATTCTTTCTGACATCTGACCTAGAGCCTGAACTGAGGATGAAATCCCGTCTGGGATATTGACTTTTCCCGGTTTAAATTTATAGAGAAATTCAACTTCAAGTAGGTACGTACCTGTTTTTTTCGTGCAGTCGGGGTGCAAGGGATATGCTCTATGGGCAACCTTACACCCCGGCGTCTGAAGACCCGAGACGGCGTACGGTTGCCCAACATAACCGCCCCCGCTGGCCGGTGAGGGTATCCGAGGGGATTTCCGTACGAAAAAAAAAGGTACGTACCGACTTGATAATTATCTGTAGGTACGCTATACGACTGGTAACATCGGTTGCGATGTCAAGGCACGCATTGCTGCCACGTGACCCAAGTGCAGTGAGGTGCCTGAGGTGAGGTCTATAGGTAACTTTTTTACTTCAAAAATGAATTTTAAACACAAGTAGAAGCTGCGTGTTACGGAAACAAACATGCCACGGTGAATACAGTGCACGAGTCACGCGCAAAGATCGTGAGAAACTCCCGCATCCGCGCCAGCCTCCGTGTCAGTGACAGATAAAATGCAGAAGAATCGCCTTCAGACGATATGCGGCAGCCACCTAGCTAAGTGGGTTATAAATGGCTGGCCACACCATCTCCGCCAGGCACCGGTAGGAGGCGAAACCCCAAGAAATGCTCACCGTAAGAACTGACATGCGTGTCAGCAGGGATGATTTCACTACCAGACTCTGAAATGCTGACGAGACTGATGACTGACTGAAGACAATTAGACGAGGTGCTAGAAATTAAATAATTTAAAATAGTCAAGTAGTAAATGTATGAACAAATTCATAGAGAAAAATAAAAAAATTAAAATGAAATTAAAATAGTGTTTATTTATCAATTTCCGAACAGAACATTAAATGTTTAAAACAAAAATAATACAAAATATTAAATGGCAACATTTGGGGGTTCTTACCAAACTTATGGACGCCAGTTACTTCGGCAGGATTTAGATTTTGAAAAGAAAGCAACGAGTTTTTTACTATAATATGGTCATTCAGTCATACTGTTTTCAATACCTATTGCGTTAGCTACATTAAAGTTAGGCTTTAAAGACCTGTCGCCATGGCAGTTAAATAAATTATAAAAAACTAAAATGATGGCGTTAACAAATGTCACTTTAGAACAATTCTTTCAATTCAATTCTTTGGACCGAACAGAGCTATGTGACTGGTGATGATCAGTAGATAACCCTGTAGTCTGTTGTGTCTAATTCTAATTGTTGAAACCATGGCCGGTTTTACTGAAAACGCATTAGTACGTAAGCTCCAGGAACTTAACTCGAGTCAACAGAGTATTCAAACGTTGTCTTTGTGGCTTATACATCACAGAAAACATCATGCTATTGTCGTCAAAACCTGGTTCAAGGAATTATTAAAAGGTAACCTGCAATCTTATTATTTATTATTTCATTTTATTGCCTATAACATACTATTTGGTATTTCCACATATAGAACTTAAACGTTTATTCATCTTTAATTGCACGCTTATCGTTGAGAATGGCGTGATAACCTGTGTTGTTTTTTTCGTCAATAGACGTATTTACTACACTAGTACCCACAGTTTGAAATTGTAACCATGGCAAAGAACTTATATCACATAATTATATTGAAAATATAGTCAGGTATTTTATTACTATTTCATACATTTATGATTTTTTTAAAGAATTGGTCATAAATTTAATATATAGCAATATCAGCAATACAAGGTCAGCTGAACTAACACCTTATTGTATAATATACAAATAAATAATAAGATGTAACTTAGGGTACTTTTATATTAGAAAAAGTGTTAGGGTACCATGCAAAAAAATATAACCCAAATCTAAATCCACAATTAAAAAAGTGTTTAAATTATGTGAGATATTTAAATTGTGGTTTAAATTTAAATATCTCACATAATCATTGATTATTTGAATTATTTCTTGAATCTTCAGGGTACAATTATGGTCAATAACATTACTATTAGAGGAACAAAACAACACATGGTAAATGGCCCGTTAACATTCATATTTATTTTTAAAACTAGCGACCCACCCTGGCTTCGCACTGGATGTTATTATACATATAAACCTTCCTCTTCAATCACTATCTATTAAAAACAAACCGCATCAAAATCCGTTGCGTAGTTTTAAAGATATAGGGATATACATACATACATAGGGATATAGGGACAGAGAAAGCGACTTTGTTTTATACTATGTAGTGATGTAAATAATATGTTGCAATGTTGCATCAAGACATTGAATTTCCAGGCCTGCTCTCCTGCGGAACTGACTATAACCCTGAGAGGAATGTCTGAGCCAAAACCTCGTCTGTTAATTAACATGTCTCCCAGTTGGCTTGAGCTCCAAAGTTTTTGGGGTCCTGATTATACCCAAATATTTTTATGTACATTATGAACATAAATTTAGTTATAACTAGTTTGGGGCTCTTGAATATCAGAATAATCATGAAAGAAATGCATGAATTCTGGAATTATTATATACTACAGTATGTTTTAAGGGTTTAAGTGTTTTCTATTTAAAATAATTGATGTAATTTTCATTAGGTTGTAGGTTGCAAGTGATCATAACCCATAAATTAAAAATAATCTTCTCAAGCAATCTTCTCTTCCAAAATTTTGTGCATTATTTTATATCCAAATACCTACTTTTTATTGTAAAAATATAATTATATACTAGACTTACGTTAAGGTAGCCATAAATTTTTTCACTCAGTAGAGTAATCTGTCCAGTGGATGATAGGGTTATAAAAAGAACCTGCTATGGAATGTCATGTTTCCTGTAAAAGCCTGTACGGAATGAAATTTGCCAATGTGGTAGTTTACAGTCTGGAATAGCACATGTGCTACTTTTTATCCTCATAATGTGGGTCATGGGAACGGCATCTGTATTTGATGTGAGAAGACCCACAGGATAGCTAGTAATAACTAAAAGTTGGAAAACTCATGTAAACCCTAATCTTTTACTCATATATTTTACAGCTAAGGATAGCAAGCAACTTACCTTCATGTACCTTGCGAATGATGTTATACAAAACAGTAAAAAGAAGGGGCCTGAGTATGGTCAAGAATTTGGAAAGGTGCTTGTTGATTCCTTCAAGCATATGGCAAAGACTGGTATCAATACAAAGACTAAGCATTCACTGCACAGAATACTGACAATATGGCAAGAAAGAGGTGTTTATGATGCACAGAAAATACAAGAATATAAAGAAGCCGGTGAGATTTTGGTTGTATTCCTTCTTATTTTTCCTTTGTTATGTTCGAAAGACAATGTTAGAGAAGAGTGATCATAATTTAGTTTTACATCTCAAAGGAAATACAGTTATAAGGTCTACCCCAACAATTCAACAAATAATCAGTCCCGTCCCAAAGTCAAGTCCCCTTTAGTTATGACAGGGTAAAAAACAATCTTGTGGAATTTTAAATAAATTGACAGGTCTTAGGTACCTTAGGATTGTATATGTTGTAGATGTCGGGTGGTAAAATTTATCTAACTGTCTGGTGGCAATGCGTTAGTCTGCCACTGGTTGGCGACATGAAAACAGTGAAAAGTTTTGATATGAATTTAATAAAGTTAGTTTATTTCATAGTGGACCCTGCTGATGCATTACCTACTAAAGCTACCAAGCGGAAGTCGGCAGAAGTGGAAGTCAAGGAGCTGCCAGAGAAAAAACCCAAAGTGGAGGTGAAAGCCAAACAAGAACGCCGTCGGAGTGAGACAAAAGAAGTTGATGGCCATATTGAAACTCACACTACACTCAGCCCTAAGACACCACCTGGAGATCCGCCAGAGCCTGAAGAACTTATTAAGGTGTGTATATTTATTTTTTTGATTGATTATGTTCATATTACAAAACTGTGTGCATATAATACGATTCCGGCTGGCATCTTTTTACAGAAAGTGGAGACAATTTAGTGTCGCTAACACATCTGTTAGCATCAGTTGTCATCCTCATAGCAATTTGCCAATTGCATCTAAAGTCACTTTAGAGCCTGAGGTCCGCTTATTGTTTTTGATTGTTATACCAACTTTTCTGAGAGTGACTACCATATGATCTTCCAACTCTGCGACGAAAGCCTGTGCCAGAGCACCTTCCTTTGCTTAGCAGATGTACCAATTAACAGATGAGGTTGGCTTTTGGCCTCAAGGATGTTGCTAGGGCCTTGCTTCATCTGTTAGCACCAGTAAGATGGCTTTATATAAAGAGAAAAAAATTAAAAAAATTGCTTTTGCTGGAGTAGGAGACGAGATTTGCAGATCACTTGCCAGCCATGTAGATAAACAGTATATCACAATGCCTGCCGAAACAATTGTTAACTGCTGTAACTGCTAGCTAAGGGTTGTTGCTAGTAAGTGGTTGATATCTACACTAGTCATCATCATCATCTTAGCATATAATCCCCATTGCATCCAAGGGTTTTACCTTGAAAGTCCAGGGTTTGCTCGCCGACTTTTCCGCCTCAACTCGTCATCTTTTACAATATCAAACCAGCACTTCTTGGATCTCACTGCCAAGAACTCATGGGAATGCAACACTTTCTGTAATTTCGACCATGTTCAGTCAGTGCCCATACACAGGGCAATGGGATCACATTTTCGTATTGTAATGCGTAATTAAAACAGTAGAGGAAGCTCGTGAAGTGTGAAAGGAGATAAGTATATGGTGGACTGTTGTTTCTGCCTAGCCCGGAGTGAAAAAGGCGTGACTATATGTATGTATGTATTAAAACAAGTCTTCTGCAGTATGTATTGTTATGACACAAAAGAGCTAGCTAGGTAGCAAAAGTTATTTATTGACTAAAATTAAGAAAATTATTTATAAGGCTTATTTTGTTTGCAGGCACTTTTAGAATTAGAATCAAGCGCCTCCAGCGACGAAGCCGTGAGGGAGCGTATCGCCTCCCTACCTCCAGAAGTTTCTGAGATCCAATTATTAAATAAGATAGAAGGTAAACTGATACGATCCCAAATCAATCTTATGCTAGACCTTCTAAAATTCCGGAATATGATTTACTTTGATCTTTTAGAATTAGATCAATAGAATCGAATAATAAATCAGACCTTTAAGTATTTTTAATTTGTTTCATTTCTCATTTCTTTGTGGGCTTTTCGTTCACACTACAACACCTCATAGGTTATTTAATTTTACTGAGTGATACTACTTCTTCAATCAATTCAAAGTTTTTTCATTATTTATTATTACATATTAATGTTAATAAACATTAACATTCTGACCTACTTCATTATAAACTGAATTCACAACTTATTTCGTAGTTGAAATCACATCTCTTATACCTACCAGTTTTACTGTACTCATGATGTAGATTAACGGTTGAAGTTATAATAAAACCAACAACTCTTATTGAAACTTACCATGCACACCGTAGGGCACGATTAAATCAGTGCGATCCTGTGAAAACATATTGTTATCATTGATGTTCTAACTAACGCGATTGGTCGTTACACTGGTTCGCGATATTAAATCGTAATAATAAATTGCATGTCTTTCAAACGATTTAATGATTTAGCTAAAAAAAAGAATTCATTTAACGAGTTTTCGAGTATTACTATGAACATTACAGATTTATTTTAAAAACCGTTGTGAATTTTATTACTATATCTATATCCATTCTACAAAGATGACGGATACTGAAGAGGTATAATCTCAAGACATAAAAATAGAACTACAATTCTTGAACATTTACTCTGAAATACATCATAAATGACTCATGGCACACTTGGCACAATGGCACTTCTATATAGCAGCTGGGGATAGACCCAGGATCACATAGAATCCCAATGTGCCACGTTCTGTAATGTATACACAGAACAAATCAGAATATTATGGCCAAAGAAACTTACATCGAAGTACTATGAAATTAAAGAACGTGCTGTGCGAATCTATAAGCCGGTTTGTGATTATTATCGGTAACAATCTGAATAAACAGTACAATATACGCGAGGCTCATAAATTAAAACACTAATATCCAAGAGTCTCACAAGCATCAAAAGGCTGGGATTAGACAGTCAATCGCGATCATAATATATACAGCGATCTTGACAATAAATCTCGTGATCCAGTCAATATGTATATCTATTGCGATCCTGGAAATATATATATTATTGATGCGTAATCGTCCTATATTGACAGCGAATCACGACATTGGATCGGGATATTTTTTGATTTTCTAATCCCTGCCATACAGGTATCAGGGCTGTAGGTACTAGAGTAACATTAATTGCATGGATAAACAATTCCGTGCATGTAAACTTGCATATGCCTGCATATATACAATATATCAGATTTAACACGCACGAAGGTAGATCATAGAGTAGACTAGTTGAAACAGCAATACTATTTGAGATGTAATTGATAAATGTTATGTTATAGATAAGGAATCAGCACTAAGTCTGAGTAACGTGGTAAACTCGGCCGTGGAGCTCCTTGCAGAATACAATCTGAGGTTAAGTGAAGAGCTCGAGAAACGACGTAAGATGGCCGCTATGCTGCGAGACTTCGCGCAGTCCCAACGAGATCTGGCCAAACAAGCAGAGACTAGGTTAGAGGTAAGGCTAGTTAATATGTGTGCATTATAATAAATTAATAAAAGTTTGGTCAGTGGCTGTTTTAGTATTATTAGTGCTGTAGGCAAGATCACTACTGCACTCCGTTTCCTATGTGGAAAAAAGAAAGAATGGAATAATACAATTTCTCCAATATATTCTGGGAAAATAACCAATATGAGTGCCCTGAAGTCAGCCTCGTAGAAGGAAGGCGCAGAGTGGATCAGGAAGGAAGATCCCTTATGCTTATGAAGGACGGGGTTAGCCCTCCAGCCGCGAAGGGGTGACATCCGTATGTGGCGCTTAAGGGTGTTTTTGATGCTGGTGTCCGTGACACTGCAGCCAGGAGGAGTTGCCATAGAAGTATTCTAGAGCAGTTTCAGTTGACCCCAACCACAAAAAGAAAGCCTGCACCAGAGCCTAAACCAAATTTCAAAAACCTAAAATACTCAGGTCTCCAATGATGATTGTGCAGCCTAAGGGCTATATTTCACCGGGACACCATGGCGGCGCAACCAGTCGCCGCTACCAAAAAAATTATACAGCTCTATAGAGAGCTACTCACCTGGTGTCCGTTTGGTTGCGCAACCAATTTGGCGGCGCGACCAGCTCGGACGCGTGCACAGAATGTTACTGGTTGCGCCGCCATTCTGGTCGCGCCACCACTAACTACTATGGCGCTGTATGGTGTCTCACTCACTCTTCCGCCAGTCCGGCCACCAGTGTGTGTATATTGTGTCTTGTTTCAACAAATCATTTTCACACAAAGTCAGTAACTTATCAAAGGACCTCACGGATATCCTCACATATATAAACCGCCACATACAGGCTTAAGTACTTCGAAAACACAGGTACGCTCCGGGAGATCGCCAGCAGCGTGAATACCTTGCTGGCGTTCTTCAATGAGTTGGGGTGGATCGAATAGAATGCCCACCCTCACGCAAAAACCGCGCCTTGTCGTGATGGAGTAGCGGATACCAGCCCGTGATACCATACTATATCCTCACATAGCTAAAAAACTTATCCGGACATCTTCTTAGATTGTCGTATATGTTAACGAATTGCCCTTCCTTACAGCGATCAGCTAAATAGGGATGAACCCACCACTGTTTCTTTTTTCTCTTGAACTCTCTTTTCCTATGTACAAACAGCAGCAGTGCTATCTCTTCGAGGTCCATTTTCATACTGTCGCATTGTGGTGTGGCTACTCTGGTGTCTAGTTTTGGTAGCTTTCAGACACCACGGTGGCGCGACTGATTACGCCGCCATGGCGTCCCGGTGAAATATAGCCCTAAGTATAAAGAGGAAGACTCGTATCTCTTTGACCACAATGAAGCATTCATTGGTCAAATAATAACTCGGCTGTTAGCTGAGACAGGCTTGTTCTAGTTCGGCTACAGATGCTATCTTGCTTGTTAACTTGATAGTTTTAGTAGCCTATATCTATTATCAATGTTTATCTTAAGTTATACTGAAGTACATAAATAAGTAAATTAAATATTTCAGTGGAATGCTATGGAGGCTCATCGTCATCACAGCATTAGTCCCGGTTGCATCCAAAGCTTTGTACTTTGGAGCCAGTGGTCCACTATCTTATTTTAAAAAAAATCTTAATTTGGCTTATCTTCGTTTTTACGGGAATGACTGCCGTCTGACGTTCCAAACCTGAAAGGAGAGCCACGTGCGTTAACCAGGAGCTCGGTAGGGCTGCTAAGCTTACTTGGTGAAGTTGGCTTGGGCCACAATTTACTGATATGGAGGGTGATATCAAACCATTATAAATATTCTATAATTATGTTTCAGGAATACAACATAAAACTGCAAAAGATATATGCAGTGAAAGCGGAAGTGAAGTCGCATATAGATAACCTGCCGGATGTGTCGCGCTTGCCGGACGTGACTGGTGGGCTGGCGCCATTGCCGTCAGCTGGTGACCTGTTCTCACTGTGAGGGCACGCGCGGCGGCGTCGCCCGCCCCGCTCTCCCCGCGCGCCCCATCGGCCCCCCTCACCCAACGGGTCCCCCGCATCCCGCAGGCCCCCAGTACACCGTGGACCCCGCGCATCCCGCAAGCCTCTAGTACACCGCGGACCCCAGGCACACCGCGGTTCCCCCACACAACGCCCCCACCGACATCACGACAGGGAGCCTGAACAACACCCTCCACATAATATATTTGGTGACGTCATAGAAATAGATTAGTTTCTTATAGGGCCCCGCGGCTTTGAATGCGATTCGTATAACCGGCAAACTTCCTGACAATATAGTCTAGCTGCACGAAACGCGTTTTTAGGTCTCCTTGGTGGTAAGCGCGGGGCGCAAGGGCAGCAGCGCGCCGATCGTAGATAATGTATATGGGCTCAAATGGCTCGCGTCATTGATCAGTCCTTTCCTTTCGTTCCTTTTTGTGGTTGTTCCATATAGTGTACATCTGACGTTAGTTCAAGAAGTTTGCCGGCTACTGTATTAAATCGATCGTGATGCTTGTATAGAATAACATACTTGTGGCCACATAAAGTGCTATCGATGTTATAATGCTTTTACCGTAGTCTTGAACGACTTCCAAGTTTGGATTGAATTTCCATGTTTTTGAATAAATGGCTAATCATTTATTTGATAAAAATGATTGACTAATATATAATACGAAATTTAATTATTAAAAAAAAATGAGTCAATTCAGATAGGTAGATAAAAGGTCATCACCAATAGGGGATCGGGCAAATTTTCAGAAAGTGTTTTTAATTATCTTCACAGATTTATTTCCCATGAAAAATTTAATTTATGCCCCGTTGTCATCTGAGAGCGCGTGACGTCATTTGTGGTCATTACAAAACATCTGTATGAGCATAAGTTCGCGAAAAGTTTTGTTTCGTGGAGTAGATTCTTTATTTGTTGTTATGGAAGGAAAAAAATATCGTTGATGTGCAGTTACCTTAATTTACGAACACAACAAAAAGTACTCCAAATCAAATAATCTTTGATGTGCCAAGAAAAGCAGATGTACAAAAACATGGTTGGACTTAGAGAGAAGAAAGTGCGACGAAATGTTTGTAACTTCATCAATTTAGTTTTGTGAAGATAATTTTGACGTAAGTGTACAGTAATTACTTACTACAAATAAATAGAATGAAATGTGCTTGAATTATCTTTGTAGTAAATATACATTGTGTAATGTTAGAGGTTATAATTAAGAGAGCATACATCACTATAGATTTATATAAAGAGCATACATCATTTTTACTCGTTTCAGCTGCCGAATGATATGGAAAATTACATGCGATACCATGTAATGGGCACTATTGATGAAGTAATGTTGAACCATGGCTGTCTTCCTACAAAATATCAATGTTAAAGTGAGAGAAGAAGAAGTTTGCCTTCAACTGTAACATCTCGCTGCTATCAAAAGGCAAAGATTGGCTTTAGTACAGGATGCTCTCGAAGATAGTAAATTGGAGAGTGATATCAAAGAACTAAATATAACTTTGCCTCCTAGTAAGTACTTATCGAAACCAGAATATATCTATTTTCGTCTGGTAGTGTGTTATTTACTCGCTCTGAAATTTAGACAGATTAACAATAATTACCTTTATCGTCGTTTTAGGTTTACCTGTAGAAGCCATAGTGACACTTTTCTTGTGGAAAACTACATTTCTTGACCAACTAAAGCCTGGAAGTTGGGTCTTAGCCAACTGTGGTTTCAAACATTGAACCACCATTAATCCAAAAAAAATGTCATCTATTAAGAACCCCAAGTGTGATTCAAGGGGCTAAATTAAGCAAGAAAGAGGGTCATGAAACTGAGCAGACTGCAAGCTTACATTGAGAGGGTTATTCGGAGATAATTGTCTATGTGAAAACCACATTCTGATTTAAATTCAAAATTGATAAGTGTAATGTGTCATTATAGTGTATGCTCTTATAAATTGACAGGACCTCACTGTGTAATAATCTAGTTCTAGTTTAGCCCACATTGTCCCACTGCTGGGTCTTGCGCGAAATGCCACCAATTTATTTGGTGGCCATAAAGATTTTTTGAATTTTTTAGTATTACATAAATTTCTATGTAAGTGTTGTAATGTATTCAATTAATGAAGAATAATAAATAAAACAAATGAGTATATGAAGCCGTAATGTATTTTATTTCGTACTGTATCATATTGGGTATATATTTTCTCCCAAAATTTGTACACTGGAAATGTAATCTGTAACCAAATTTTGATCATATTTAACTAACTACTTCCACATTATTTGTGTCTTCAAAGTTATAGTCCGCAAAACAAAAATAAGTTATTTTCAAATTTATCACATACATTTGGACTTATTGAGCCATGTATTTTTACCCGACTGCCCAGCAAGGGTTATGTTGCGCGTATCTCGCGTATCATGTAATATTCAAGAAGCGCAGCCTCTGTACAATCCAGTTTTCGTTTGTATCGTAGCAAGATTCGTTTCTTTTGTATGCTTAAAACTAAAAAGTTGCAAATAAAAATAAAAAATTGAAAAACCCGTCTGCTGCTAAAAATACCTAAACAAGTTTGATAGCAGGTGGGACCCATTAATTCTTTTCGGTTTATGATTTTTAATGGGTATCGCCTGCTATCAAACGTTTTTCGGTCTTTTTAGCAGTAATCGGGTTCTTTTATCATTTATTTTTTTTATGTAACTTTCCCATCTTTTATATAAATTTCATACATTTTATCACTAGTGGGGCATTTTATTTCAATGTAAATTTCACTGTCACAAATGCCGTCAGGTGTACCAGTCAGAAAGGATATTGTGGGGAAATAAATAAGCCACACTCTTTTACTTTTGTGCCTAGGCATCCTTTTCCATTGCTACTCTTTCTTTGCTTTCCAATACCCAACCTCTCTTCATGGCTTTTGCGTCTGGAGTTTAGGCTCCCATGATCACAGCCACCTTCATCTGCAATAAGGTATTTGCGTACTTCGTAAGCTTTTGAAGCTGCTTTTATGTTGTGCCCGAGTATTCTCTTCAATAATTTTAATATTTTCTTCTGAAAAATTTCAAAAGAAATTTCATCACATTGTTCTAAAATTAAGTAATGCCGTGAAAACTTCTCTATCTCATTCGTTCTGTTTACTGTAGTTTAATAAATCACAGTTATTTACACCTAGGTTTGTTGCTTCTTGGAGAAATTGTAACAAAAAATAATTTTGCAGTCCGCTAGCTATTTGTACTTTAACAGTGGACAGATCATTTGGTACCAAGTTGAGCCAGTTTTGGTTTTTTCCAGTAACACCGAATTTCTGTACTTAAAGGTTCTTCGCTCCTTCTGAGGACCCTTAATTGTGGATATTTAAGAAAATAATTGTTATTCGAGTTGAATACCTGCATCGTAAAAATCTATATGACATTATAATATACCTATATTTTTACGGTGTAGATAATTGGGAATTGATATTTAAACACTTTATACTGGAAATTCCGAGTTAAACCTTTAAGAGTAGTTAGCTTACTAAATGCCTTAAATTTTAATTATGTTAATAATAATCATTGATAATTAATTTTATTAACTTGTGGCGATACCGCATGAAAAGCAACAAGCTGAACTACAACCGTCGACTATGTCACAACTACCACTTGATTCCTACGTCACAATCCTGCATCGCGAAAATGTAGTTCGTGCGCTGAGTAACATATATACAACATCCCAACGACAACCGTTGGGTCGCGGCCCGCCAGGCGTGATCACCTTGCCTGGTCGGAGGATTCTCCCTTTGTTGGAGGAACATCACACCCTGTTCCTCCACAGTGGTGACCCCGGCGTGATGATCACGTAACCTTCGCTGAACATATCAGCACCATTCCTATCGCCACCATCATATTCACTTCTTCCGCATGAGCGGTAATTAAGTCTTCGCCATCCAGCAGCTTCGGCCTCAACTGGGATACCACAGCATGCAGCGACCGCTGCAGCCTGGTTACCCTACGGCCATATCAGCTTCTAAGGTACAGCACACTGCACTTACGGTCCATGTAAGAAGAGCACACCTCTCCCGTCTACGCAGCAGCCAGCCACTACGCAGCAACTCACCTCAACCTACTGGGAACTCACCTCGACCTACTGAGGAATTGCCCCGACTCACTGAGGATTTCACCGCAGCACCGCAGTACCGCACTCAGACCCGCATCTTCGGGACCAGCGGTAGTCCCGACTCACTGGGACTAGCGAGGAAGACTGTTCCATCAATGGAACCAGCGGCATCCAGTTCCGGCTCAACGGAACTACCCAACACTGGCACTGACATGCTCCACAAGAGAGCTTAGACAGCCGGCTCATCGCAATCAACCTCCGGTCTTGGAGGGGAGTAATGTGGCGATACCGCATGAAAAGCAACAAGCTGAACTACAACCGTCGACTATGCCACAACTACCACGTGATTCCTACGTCACAATCCTGCATCGCGTAGGAGAACATGAGTTTGCATCCTAGGGGATTCAGCCCGGTGGGGAAGCTCATACTATCGACTTTTTGACGGGTTATTATGTTTAATGAAGAGAAGAAATCGTCAGAGAACATCCCGAACGTCTTCTCTAGGAGTACATCGTCCATGGAGGAGAATCGAAGAGTGAGAATCGCATTTGAAACATTCTGTTCGAAACCCATTCTGGTTAGAATGAGCATACCTTTTTTTTTTTTTTTTTTTTATCGTGCGGAAATCCCTTCGGATACCCCCCCGCGTGCCAGCGGGGGCGGTTATGTCGGGCTTGAACCGACTAAAACCGCACGCCGTCTCGGGTCTACAGACGCCGGGGTGTAAGGTTGCCCATAGAGCATATCCCTCGCACCCCGACTGACCCTGGGCCATCTCCGGTTTCGAGATGGCCCCCTCGGGTTTGGGAACCACGGTGTCCCCGTCTTGCCCCGGTTTGGGGGAGAATGAGCATACCTAATTCACGTTCGGTCTCAGTTATAATACCGAACTTATCCAGGATGGATATGACTTCCTCTGTTCCGCGTAAAGATCGAAGGACTGGATCGCGAGAGATGATAAGACGGAGTCTATCCGCAAGGTAACGAGTCCGGGCTCCAATGGTTGCGAATCCGTAAGTTCTAATCAGAAATTCATATTCGTCACATAATCCAACCCAAAAACTGTGGGGCTGGGGGATGGGGGTGGTTTCAATTGTTTGTAATTTAAAATTGAGCATCCACTCATCATCTTTTGAAGCACAATGTTTGATTGTACGTCGCGAAACGCGGGTGAACGTCTCAGCGTATTCCTCTCGGACAAAATTGGTTTCGACATGCATGAAAGTCTCCATCATGATCACCTGTTTCATGATATCACGTGGTACATTTTTAGCGTCTAGGCGACCGATACCGATATTTTTCGATACTTCTAAATTGGATCTAACATTATTGGAGAAAAGTTGCTCCGTAGAAAAAGGAGTGAACTCGTCAGAGAACCTGACTCGATCACCTACCCCACCACGCCCTTTCTCAGATATCGATCCATCGTTTAAAGGCATATTAGCCATAATAATATATGCGGCATACGCCATTGCCTGAAAATCACGAGGATATTCAGAAATGAATTGCAGGAAGAACGCGGGAGAATGAATTAAGCCCATTAACAGGGGATTGAGACCCCCTCCGCCTACTGAGACTGGTAGAAACGCTAGTAAGGTAGAAAATCTGAAGATTATCACATCTTCTCTTATTTCAGTCGGCCTTTCTGCATTGCGGGGATACCTAGCATCCAGGATTTTAACTTGTACATCTGAGCAGCCAGGTACTGAAAGCTCTACTGGATCATTATTCTGGTTACACACTCATGCCTCTTTAAAGATAGCTCTGTTATCTTTCTTAGATGAAAATAGTAAAGTATGTAGGCATAGTCTGGATTCAAACCTCTAGCCAATTTTGCGAGTAATATTCCCTTGAAGGAATTGAGGAAGCCTACGGGATTACGCACATCACGCGGCTTCTCACTGGCGATCACTGGAATCTGATCTCTGAAGATGTATAGGCCCATTCGTGCGAATGTTTGAACGAATTCGCTACTTAATGGAATGACGAAAGTTTTAGATGGTGAGAAGATATGCCCCATCTCAGCGTAGGTACGCTCAAGAGTTTCCAAAGCTTCATCTATGATAGATGAATCAGTCACTTCGTCTAGGGCACCGATCCATTCCGCATCGTCTCCGACTCCTTTCTGAAATTGCGGTGAGTAGATGCATCCAAATCGTGTCTTCTTTAATTCTCGCAAAGCAATCCTTTGCATGGCGAGGTTAGCTACAGTATTCATGGTTAGAGTGGATTTCTCACCAGACGCCTCGCTGGTGAGGTACACAAGATCTTTACCGTCACTACGAACTCCTACTGATAAATCATCATGAGGGAATTCAACTCCCTCAATAGCTCGATCGATGTCGAAAATTGTGATTGTGCCTTCGCCAATGGTGGCGGCACCTGAGAGAACCCTATAATTGCCACAATTTGGGCCAATTGACTCAGGTCTCATGTATTTACCATGAGACGCGAATTTGGGGAAATGTTCATCTTTAATATAAACAATTGGTTCACGCCCGTTATCCCACCAGGACTTACTTATGATGCCGTCTCCGAATGCGTATTCAATCATCTCTGATTGGGTTATATGTTCAGGGCCGTACACACGACCCGCCCCTGCTTCCTGTAAACCTTCGAGCATCGGTTTTCTGAGATTCCATGAAACACAATGGGCGTCGAAGCTAGAAAGATCCGTACCCAGAGCAAGAGTATTAAGTTTACCACTGGATCTGATAGTGTCCATATTATCAAAAATTCGTATTCCGGTAGAGGCCGCACTCCCGGTTGCGAAGTGCGACGCGTCAATGGGCTTACTAATTAGACCGCCGCCTTTCCCCCGTGTGGAGGCGAAATCTACGATATGAGAAACGGTAGCAATCTGAGCGCATAGAGTCGGCAAAGGTATTACGTATATAGCGCGAGTAGCTTTGTAAGGCACATCTCTGAATCCCACGCTACCAGGGTGTGAAACACTCCTGCGTTGACTCAATCGTTTGCGTGTGAAGGCTTTTGGCCCGAGAAATGCACCAACTGCTGCTTTCTTCGAAATACGAACGATTTTAGATTGACCATTGATGAAAACTCCAGCTTTAATTCCGCTGATTCCTGCGCTGGTTGATTTCCAACTCGCAACACACGTAGGTATCCACTTCTCGCCTAGCGGAGGCAATATCCCATTACGTAAGGCGGTACGATCCATGTCAATAATGATATTTTTAATCTCAACAGCCAGGTTGTGTTTTTCTTCGCTGGATTCTTCTGCACTACGTGGGGAGCTTGATAAATTCAATGCTCGGGTGAATCCGGAAATTGCCATCAACTTATGGAAAAAAGCACCGATAGCTACGAAAAATCGAGGCTCGATCTTCACCAGACTGGTAAACATGTAGATATCAATCAGATCTTGTAGCTTATGAAGTTTGTATTTGGAGAACCCTCCTCCTCGGCCTCACGCATGGAATTTGTCCGCATAAATGGCGCAAAGAATTTAGCACCGTCGAAAAGGGTCTTCGTAAGTTCGTTGGTAGTCGCACGGTCAGAGACTGTTACCCCCCCGTGATCGAAAGTGGCTTGCCTGTGTGCGTAGGCACCAGCAGTTCGGATTGTGAAAGTTAGATAACGCTTAATATCACCACATATCACTTTCGGTGACACTGGCACTCTCAGAGCGATCTCGTCGAGAACCTCATCAAGGGAGATTCTCTTTTCGAAGAATCCTTCTTCAGTCGAAATCCAAACTGTAAAGTCGGGATTGACTAGGGAAAAACGTAAGTCGCATATGTTTAGGCAGCATTCTATGATATTCTGTATATTGTAGAACCGTTTCACATCCTCAAGTACTAAATTATCTCCGCGTCGTATCCGATAGGGTGATCCACCACTTTTTATTACTAGTCCAGCTATATATTGCAGTTCCTTCAACTTACCACCGGAAAGTGCCCTGAAGAAGTTGAACCATTCAATTCCTTTAAAGAGTCCGAAAGTCATCATTCTACCTAGGAAAAATTTGTGGAAACCGTGATCTGGATCGATTTTGTATGTATCAAGAAAATCTCTTCTTGGATTGGGAGTGTTTCTGTTTGCATAATTGATGCACTCACGATAGAGGGCAAAGTCTGCGCGAATGAGAAATTTGTCTATTACTGACATCCAATAGCTTTCTGCATATTTCATCCGAAATTCCTTAATGTAAGGTTGTGATATATGGACGTATACCCGCTCATACTTCAGGATCACATCTTCGATGTGCTCCATCAGAGCATCCATTTCGGCCACATGGCTGCGCGCACCCGCAGCACCGTCATGCCTCCACTTAGCCCGAGCGACTGCGCGGCCCGCCAGGCGTTATCACCTTGCCTGGTCGGAGGATCCTCCCTTTGTTGGAGGAACATCACACCCTGTTCCTCCACAAACTTAATTAAAATTTTGTTTATATAGAATGTATTTAGTAATATCCATCATCAACCTATGCTAGTCCACTGCTGGACATAGGTCTCCCCCAAAGAGCGCCATAGCGCCCTGTCTTCAGCTTGCCGCATCCAGAATAATAATAGTTATTCCCTTTATTACATTTAAAATACATATAAATTATATTTTTAAATACATTCTGTATAAAAAAAAAAACAAATATATTTAAAAATATAAAAAATAGTGGCCCACCGGCATCGGGTACAGGGACCAAGATACCGGTGGTTAGGGCTCCAGATAGAGGAACCTCACAATACGTGTCGTGTCGAGGAGTGCCGCCTTCTGCATCAAGCCCTTGATCCAACTGCCTAACGCAAGCCTCCTTAGATGTTGGTCGATGCTCTTGGCAATCAGTCTGTGACCCGATACGACTATCGGAACAATAAATGCTGAATCCACATCCCACATGTCGACAATCTCGTGAGCCAAGTCCAAATATTTTATTTGTTTGTGTTTTTCGGCTTTCACGAGATTGTCATCATGGGGGATGGTGATGTCAACAATTATTGCGAGACTCTCTGATCGATCAATCACCACTATAATCAGGCTTATTGGCTACAATAGTCCTGTCAGTGATGATTGGTCGAACCCAGTACAACGTGACACATCGGGTCAAGAACTGGGTCGGGCACATACCTGTAATACGGTACCTCCGAATCTACAAGATCATACTTACTTATTAATTTGGCGGAGTAATCTAAAAACAATGTTTAAAAATTATTGTAACATCATTTATTGATTCCGTAGTTCGTAAGAATTACGCTAGGTGTCTCCAGCGGCGCCCCAAGGCGTAATGTATCAGAAAAGTCACTTTTTCCGAGTTAAGTCTATAGGAAAAGTTAGCATACTGATTGCTTTAAAATTTGATTAAGTTATGTTTTGTTTCTTATTTCAATAGTATTTTTTCAAGTACCTACCTAAGTATTTTATGGCAAATAATATTTTATATAGTCATAAAACTTACACAGAAGTTTTCACATTTCGAAATTGAGCGTCAAGTCGAAGTCTGAATTACTTGCAAAAAAACTGCAAATCATAAACATTTTCACTTTGGGCAGGTTTCGATTGTCGGCTTCCGTAAATCATCCTGTTTCCATTATGAAAACCTGGAGAAACATCACGTGCGAGTTTTTATATCGATTACCGTATTCTAATTTATCAGTAATCATGTAGCAACTTTTAGAAATTCAACAGAATTTTGGAAATAACTGAGTGAACTAAGTAGTTAGTACCCGCGCGTGCAGTCAATGATTGCCCACAGATGACGTCACGAACAGTGTTTGGTGTTTCAGCACAGATTAAAATAAATAAATATTCTACGACATTCTACACAGCGCTTTCTAGACCCAAAGTAAGCATAGTTTAACTAGCTTGTGTTATGGGTTCCAGAATGCGGATAAACATACTTAGATACTTTTTTTTTTTTGTAAATACATACAT
Source organism: Cybosia mesomella (assembly GCA_946251805.1). Classification (NCBI taxonomy): domain Eukaryota; kingdom Metazoa; phylum Arthropoda; class Insecta; order Lepidoptera; family Erebidae; genus Cybosia; species Cybosia mesomella. The sequence continues at coordinate 24,016,932 of OX276401.1, forward strand.
ATTATACATAGAAACACCCAGACCAATGCAAATAGATATATTCATGCATACAAATATTTGCACTGAGCGGAAATCGAACCCGCGCCCACTGTCGTAGCAGTCGAATGCACTACCGCTACGCCACAGAGGCCGCATCTACTAGCATCGTCAAGCGGTTTCACCCGCGTAAGTCCTGATCCCGTGGGAATATATGGATAAAAAGTAGCCTATGTTACTCAGGGATAATGTAGCATTCTAATGGTGAAAGAATTTTTTAAATCGTTACGGTACTTTTTGAGCCAATTCGTTACCAACATACTTACATACAAATCTTTCCTCTTTATAATATTATAAGTATAGATAACAAAATTTTTATTAATACTTTTTGAAATATTTAAATGAAATATATTAAATAATTATTCGATAAATAATCGTGAAACAGTATATTTATTGTACTTAAGTACATTTTAGATTTTAATCTGATTACTGTCCGATCCCCTATTGGTACGAGTAGCTAGCTCTCGTGTTCGTCACGAATCGACGAGAGCCACCTTAGTTCGTCCGCTGCCTCCTGCCCGTCACGCAGCCACACTTGTTCCAAGCGTATTTTTTGCACGAATTTCGCACCATATTATTTGCACGAAACAGCATAAATGCGTTCACACGCATGAGGCAGCGGATTGACTAAGTCCTTGAACTTAATTTAGATATTACTACTGCAATATGCAACTCAATGATTCCTATTCGAAACAAACATAAGTATTATGTTGTAACTTACTGTGACTTGCCAACGACCAACACGCAATCAAGACGGTATTCGGCAATCTAAATTTCGCATGGGGATTGTACGAATGCATTAAAAGTATCTGCTTTCTAATGTTAATGATGCATAAACTAGTTTTCTGCCTCGGGTTTTCACGTCTGCAATTAGTAGTCTAAAACCTTGCATAACATTATGTCCTATGAAGGTATGATTTTATTTTAAAATGTCAGCTATCGTATTCACTATTTCATATGTTTGTATTGATGTTTGCCTTATCGCAGATAATTGCCTTATATTGGTTATAATAAGTAAAAATTTGTAAATATGCATACACATAATTATATGGCCATTAGACTAAATATAGATAAAAACGACAAATTAAATTACGACTTAGTGGCCGTACATATTTAGTTTGACAAATGTATATATTTGGCAAAATAGTTCGTGTCTAACACGCGTACTATATGACAATACGCTCCATAAAAAATGCTGCAATGCGGTCCATTGTAATTGCCACATTGTGGTCCATAATAGTTGCTACTATGCTGTCCATTATAGATGCCACATGTCTTTCCATCATAGATGCCACATTATGGTCCATAATAGATGCTACTATGCGGTCCAACTATAGTTACCATATTGTGGTCTATGATAACTGAACTTATCGCATTTAAAATCTGAACCAAATAAATGCTGTCGACTATTGTTTGTGTCACGATAGCAAATAGACCCTCCTGTTCTGTCCAGTTGGTGGCCAAAATATAATAACGATTTATTCGGATCATAAAGATAACCAAGTCACAATTCCAAAACGGCAATATGATTGACGTAGAAGAAAATTACAAGAACTATATTGTTTAATACGAACCAAGAAAAATTTAAACTATTTTTGTGCGTAACAATTTTGTTCTACCGAAGCAAATACAAATACTATGATGCTAAAGCAATAAAAAATCGATATTTTTGTAACGACTTATGAAAAGTAAATTGTAAGATGTTTTTAAAAAAGAAGTCGAGTAGATCTCGAGCGTGTTTGTTATGAAGTATTTCGATCAATGCTTACTGAACGGCTGAACCTGCGTTCTAACGCGTTTATAAAGGCATATATATACTCGTTAATTCGAGTTGGCCACAGGAGACCGTTTGCTTTACTCTAAAATTATTAGATTCCACGTCAGAAAGAACAGTTAGAGGCCGACTTAGATCGGCTTTGTTTTGGTTTTGTAGGGTCCCGCCCCTGAATGTTCTCGGTGCAAAAGTGCCCATCACAGTCGCCGCGTTTCCACGCTGGATTGCAATGGCCAGCCTTTGCACCAGGAACGATCCGGAACGAGAGTCCCCAGTCGTTTCTTAGAGCCTTTGTCGAACTTGCCCAAACCGTATCGTACGTCGGAACGACAGTTTGATACCTTATAGGATAGTTAAAACTGTTTATAAAGCTGACCCGGCGAACTTCGTTCCACCTTGGAATCAAGTTATGTTGGCTACTTTATCAGCAGAATTTATTTCGTGAATACCTTGCATCCCGGCATTAAAGATCCGAGACGGTGTGCGATTTCGGTCGGCGGAGACAAATCTAAAAATCAAAGGTCATGAAAATCGGTCCATCCGTTCTTGAGTTCATCGCGGTTATCAATAACACTACTTTTTTTCACAATAGATTAAAACTATAGCTGCGTTTTCAACATCTCTAAAATGATAGCAAGCTGTGGTCATGGGCTGTGTGATGGAAAAAATGCTTTACGAAACCGAAGCAAGTCGATTTTAACTGAACTCTTACTCTCCTTCCCGATGCATAGGCCGTACCCAGGTTGAGTCGTTCAAAATGACCAGCTGTTAAATAAAAGTAGCACCTGCAGCCTCTGAATGATGGGGGAAGATTCGTATCTCTCCAGCTTATATCAGAGACACGAATCTTTCCTCTGTCTGTCTTCTCCATGCCTTGCCTCTGCCTCTTAAGCATAATATATTATAAAAGCTTTCAAGTCTCTTCGACCAATGAACTTGTATAATTAATAGGCTACTTGGCCAAAACGACTCATTATATTAGTCAAACTAACTAAACTGAGTGAGACTCGGTATGTCTCGTTCTAGAGTGCTAGAACGAGACATACGAGTCTATAGTTCAGTACTACTGGGGCTGAGACGTAGATAAGTGATGATTCTGTTACAAAAACTAAACTTAATATTCTTTCTACCTGTCCATTCTGTTTTAGTCCTGTTAAAAATTGCAAGTTACGACATATAGTTACAAAGTATGATGCATGGCCAAGCAAATAAGTATACACCTTTACATAAATTGTAAAGGTGTATACTTATTTCCTTCGCAATGTGTACCTACACATTCAGAGTTAAGTTGTACATAGTTATTGATGTTTGTGTATAAGTAATAAAAATATTGATTGTGTCTTATTTGAGATGTAGGTACCTACTCATAATATCATGCTGTTCTCGCTTATATATACATTAAACTTGTCCATTGTAGCATTATCCTATTGTGACATTAATTAATATTTTTTTTGGTTTAGTTTTTAATGTTCTGAAACTAGTTTAACTAGATCATTTTTGTGTACTCTTAAAATATGTAGTAAAAAGATTTTCGCGTCATGTGTCATTTACGTCGTAGTTCACAGCAGACGAAACCACTTTTAGTATATGTGAAAAAAGCCTGTTGCAACCTTTTCTACATAGGTATATACCAATTTTAGCTGCATACTAAAACGTAAGTACAGAATTGTTTGAACATTAGTTTCGTCCTTCGTTGATTTATTTATGGTCTTATTATCACGTTTGTGAACCAAATAATAGTGTAATTTGGTGCGATAAGTTATAATTGATTTAGCTGCCACAAATCCAGTGTATAGCTAAAAGTTATGGACTTATGAAATATAGAATTTGTTATATTAACAATATTGATGTTTTATTTGTCATACTAGTCACATAAACACGCGTCAGTAGCTTAGTGGTTAAGGATTCAACCTTGTGATCGAGAGGTCTCGGGTTCGAATCCTGGCCATTACACTACTGACGTGAACCCACTCCAACCCAAACAATTTAGCTTATATGGAGGGGTTAGCGGGAATATTATTAATTCCTGTTACTATTATATAGTAGGTACACTTCTTAAACCAAAATTGCTCTGCTTGGTTTTATGAGTGTTTTACTCATTTAATAAATAAATATTCTACGACATTCTACACAGCGCTTTCTAGACCCAAAGTAAGCAAAGTTTACCTAGCTTGTATTAAATATAATATATACATATTATACATAGAAACACCCAAACCAATGCAAATAGACATATTCATACATACAAATAGTTGCACTGAGCGGGAATCGAACCCGCGTCCACTGTCGTGGCAGTTGAATGCACTACCGCTACGCCACAGAGGCCGTCAAAATCATGTTTTCATGGAGTTGAGGGGCTATATCTACCTAATGGAGCATATTACTGCAATATATAAACAGGCTAGCCTGATACATCATACCAATTCAAAAAGAGAATGATAATATTCTCATCAATCCCCTCCAGCTAAACCCATTAACCCTTCAGCTAAGCTCAATTGTTTGTGGTAAGCTAAGAAGTGAATTCTTTCGACCGCAGGTACGATAGCCACGCTGCGACGCGAGCGAGGACTCAGGGCTGCACACGCTGGCGGACTGCCCGGCGTGGGAGGCGCCGAGGCGTGACCTCGTGGCAGCCATCGGGGTGGGAGTCCTCTCGCTCGGCAGCATGATTGCGGCAATGGTGCGGAGCGCGAGCGCGTGGGCCGCCGCCACCTCCTTCTGCGAGCATGTAATGCTCGCGAAGGAGATGGCGGAGCGCGCCCGGGAGAGATTTAGAACTCTCCCGGACCGCCGAGCCCGCAACTTGCTCGCCGGGCGTCGCAGGCGACTCAGGCGCCGGAGGTCGCTTAACGACCTCCGTCCTCCATGAGCGCAGGCCTTTGGGTGGCGGGTGAGGCCACCTATCACCCTAGCAGAAGCAGGCCGGGACGGTGGGGCGACTAGCGCCCCTCCCCCAAACCGGGGCAAGACGGGGACACCGTGGTTCTCAAACCCGAGGGGGCCATCTCGAAACCGGAGATGGCCCAGGGTCAGTCAGGGTGCGAGGGATATGCTCTATGGGCAACCTTACACCCCGGCGTCTGTAGACCCGAGACGGCGTGCGGTCATAGTCGGTTCAAGCCCGACATAACCGCCCCCGCTGGCCGGTGGGGGGTATCCGAAGGGATTTCCGCACGAGAAAAAGGTACGATAGCCAATAAACTACGTCTCGTAGCTAAGGAACCGAAGAAATATAAAGGTATTTGTATGTGATGAAAGTTTTCAGGTGAAAATTGATTAAGTGATCGTTAATCAATTCAGCCCATTGAGCATAGCGTGTTTTCCTTACAGCCGGCTGCTGTATGGAAAAAATATGTGGCTGTGGTGAAGGGACTATTGATGTTCTAGGACATTCTACACTGCGCTATCTAGACCCAAAGTAAGCATATAATTACAACCTATATCTACAAGCTAGTTAGCTTGTAATATGGGTTCTGAAATACGGATAAACATACTTAGATATATTTTATTGCAAATATTCATACTCATACATACAATTATTTGCACTGAGCGGTAATTGAACTCATGACTTCTTACTTAGTAGTCAAACGCTCTACCGCTACGCCACACAGGTCGTACACACTTAATATTTTTGTTCAAAAAGTGGCGTAACGTTGCACCTAACGACCTCTAGATACTTTTACCACAGATTACCTAATAGTTGGTACTTTTACTTGGAAGATCTCTGTAGTGGTAGAACGTTCAACTGCTACGCTGGAGGTCAAGGTTCAATTCCCGTTCAGTAGGTACAAATATTTGTTTGCAAATGGTGTTTCTATATTTAGTGTTTATTAGTTTTAGGGTTCTGTTGCCAAATGGCAAAAAACTGTACCTTTATAGTTTCGTCATGTCTGTCTCACAGTTACAGTGTCACAGCTACCTTTTTCCGAAATTATAAAATGTATGCTTTTGAAACTGGGTAAGTAGACGTATGCTGTGAACCGCATTTAGATTATCACACAAAAATAGAAAAAAAAAATTTTGGGGATTCCCCATACTTAAAACTTTTTTTCATCAAACCCATTCGTGTGGGGTTATCTATGGATAGGTCTTCAAAAATGATATTGAGGTTTCTAAAATATTTTTTTTCTAAACTGAATAGTTTGCGCGAGGGACACTTCCAAAGTGGTAAAATGTGTGTATCCCTCTTCTCACTTCTAAAATAAGAGAATAATAAAACTAAAAAAATATATGATGAAGTAGTTTTTTTTGTAATACGTCATAAATCGTAAACCGCAATTTGCCTTTCATTACATCAACAAAAATATAAAAATTTTACTTGCTGCTACGGAACCCTTCATGGGCGAGTCCGACTCGCACTGGGCCGGGTTTTTACAAAAAGTATCTTAGTATGTTTATCCGCATTCTAAAACCCACATATAGCTATGCTCAGTTTGGGTATTAGCATTGTCTTTGTTCCGGAATATTTTATTTAAACTCTTTGATTCACACAGAATGATGCCATAGAGTAAAGTGGATTGATGAATGATGCAGATGTATTTTGACATGTTTAATTGTTTATGTTCAATTTATCTAGCATCTGAAATATTTTAGATAAATATTATTTCTTTGGATATTTACTTTTGATAATGACGGATAGCGTGGTAAGCAGTAATTAATAACTATTTAATGTTTTATATTGAACCAAAATTTACCTACATATATATGTACTGTTTTTCTTTCAGAGCTCTAGAACCAAAACATTGTCTGAGACAGTCGACTCAGAATCTACAGAAGGGCCGCTGGTAATTTGATTTATAGTTAGTTCATCCTCATGTTGACGTTGTAACCGGTAGCATGCTAACCTTTCACCTCGAAGCCCGGGGTCCGCTTACTCAATCTTTTGTTTAGCTTATACGGCTTCTATGGGAGCGACTGCCGTCTGATCTCCCAACCCTGACAGGAAAGCCTGCGTCAGAGCCTCATCCGTCAATAAGCACGTGGATTTAGGTGCAGTATGCTATCTACCACCTATATTAAAAATACCTTTTCTTACAAATTCATTAGTTCGTTATTCCTGTAATTTATTAGCTATTTCCATTATTTATATTTTGTTTGAAAGTTGATTTCAAGATTTTACAACTCTGTATTAAATTTTGTTTTTATGATGCTTGATAAATTAATTCGATCTTCAAAAACAGTACTTCCTAAATGCTATCCATTTTTAATGATAAATTTCGTATTACTTAACAGCTGTCACTTTTCAAAAATGTAATAAAAGTTGCTGTTTGTTAGCTTAATGTTGTCTCATTCATACACAAAAAAAAACAAAATTTCATGTCATTCCCAAAAAAAATGCTAAAATATTAGTACTGAAAATCCTCCAATTTATTCAAGAAAAACGGCAATTTCATATGTAACGACCTAATATTAAATATACCTTTATTAAACTATATTTGTTACTTCCAACAGCTGTTCGATCGATGGACGAACAACATAAGTTACCGACAGTTGGTCATCTCTTCATGCATTGGCGTTTTCCAAGTGTGGTGGCACCCCTACGTGCACGACTTCCGCAGACTTCTGCCGTTCTTATTCCTCTACCAGCTATTCAGTATAGTCATCGCATACCCGTTGTTTTATTTGGAGCTGGCTTTGGGGGTTGTGACAAAAAAGGGAGTGATAAACTGCTGGGATTTAGCGCCAATGGCCAGAGGTAAATAAATTATTATCTCCACACAAAGATAAATATTTTTTATCATGCAAGTGATTTTTAATCATCAGCGACAGAAGTGATCTAGCTGAAGTGTGGTTAAGGAATAGATTATTTATACTCCGGAATGACACATAGGCTACTTTTTAACCCTGGAATAGGTTCCCATGGGTTGCGGAACGAAATCAAATTTCCACGCGGGCAAGAGCTTGGCAAATTCATACGTGACACTCCCATGGTTCGCGCGAGAGAGGGGTGTAAGGTAGGGTAGGGTATATTTGAATCTGTGATACTTCTGTAGCTTCCAATTTGCTGGCTAGCTAGCTATTTTGGTTAAGTAGGTCGAGCTTTCGAAAATAGTGATCATGCTAAACTTGACTGATTCACTTGACTTCAAGTGTGAAATGAACCAGACTTGGTCCATTATTTTTTCTAAATTCACTTAAAAATATGAAAAAAGCAGGTATACCTACATGATGGGCATCAGTTAGGTATATTTTCGTATTCTTGGTAACTTCTTAAATATCTAATTTCTAGGTGTAGGTTTCGCAATGCTCGCCGTCTGCGTGTTCAGCGCTCTAGCCGCAGGCGCAGCAGGTGCCTGGTGCCTGGCTCTGCTAGTCCACTCATTCCACGTGTTCCTGCCGTGGTTGCACTGTGCTGCTGCAGCTGAACCGCCATGTGCCGCCAGACATAGGCCGTTACCGGCGGGAAGTGAAACACCTTCGCAAAGTTTCTTCTAGTTAGTTTTTTTACTCACGTTATAGCGCCAACAGAAATACATCATCTGTGAAAATGTCAACTGTCTAGCTATTACATTTTATGACCAACAGCCTGGTGACAGACGGACGGAAAGAGCCTAGGTATAAATATAAGCATACGACCTCTGTGGCGTAGCGGTAGTGCGTTCGACTGATAACCCAGTGGTCGCGGGTTCGATTCCCGCTCAGTGCAAATATGTATATTTGCATTGCATTGGTCTGCGTGTTTCTCTGTATAATATTATGTATTTATTTACAAAAAAAAGTATTTAAGTGTGTTAATCCGAATTCTAGAACCCATATAACAAGCTCTGCTTAGTTTGGGTCTAGATGGCGTTGTGTACTTTGTCCTACAATATTTATTTATTTATTCAAAAAAGTCATTTGGTTTTTTTTTTTTTTAGGGACCGTTTTTTTTTGAGCTGAAATCCAATTCGGTCTCTATCGTCCTGGGTTCGAATCCTGACCACTACCGAAATGAACCTACTCTTTACAGAAGCAATTTAGGTTTGCTAGTCGGCTAATAATATTCTTTAAAAAAAGGTACCTACACAAGTTTCGGAATATTATCAACTAAAGACGAAACGGCTAATGGTACCTAAGCATTAGCCCCAATTTAGGAGCTAAGTATTTCTAATAAAGTGTATTTAGTCTTTTCTTCAGTAAGTATCCATTAAAGTTGTTGGCTATCACTGGCAACAGACACCTGTAAATGCTCACTAAATAACTAGTTGGATACCTTCCTACCTATTTAGAAAGCATGAAAATATTTTCTTCATCTAATGAATACAAAATTTGTAGTAACTACGTGTTGGATCTTAAACGCGACTCAATAACCAATGGCCTCGGCACTATTACGTGGGAGTTGGCTACGTACTACATCATCTGTTGGGTGCTTATATACTTCGTCGCCATCAAAAGGATATACAGTTACTCCAAGGTATTTTTTTTCGTAACTTAGCATAGCTTGTCGTTCCTATGACTAGCTATGCTTAGCTATGAAAAGTTATGTTCAGTCTGGGGCTCAGCGTAGCAAACTAAGCATGCTTGTTGCGTCTCTTGTTTAGGTCTAGACCTTAGTCGGTACTGCCTATAACCTTCTTTTATTCGTGCGGAAATCCCTCCGTATACTCCCCCACCGGCGGTTATGTCGGATTCGAACCGACTTGAACCGCACGCGGTCTGGGGTTCAGACGCCGGGGCGTGGCCCATAAGGCATTTCCCTCGCTCCCCGGCTGACCTAGGGCCATCTCCGGTTTCGAGATGGCCCCCTCGGGTTTGGGAACCACGGTGTCCCCATCTTGCCCCGGAAGGGGGCGGGGTGAATTCTGTGTTCAAGCCTTTCTGTTGGCTGTGACGCTGCCACTCCGCTTCATTTCAGTAACTACTATGACATGTTAGCGTTCGTGTTCCGGATGAGAAAGAGAGATGGGAGTTTACAGTGTGTAGGTATATTTCCATCCATCTTTCTAGCCAGGAACACGAGCGCTTATAGCATCTCTTGGTAAGCCAGCAGTACTTTAAATTGGACTAGATCGCTACTCGAAACTCATCTGAAACTAACTTATATCTGCAATTCCCAGTTGGTGTTGTTCAAAGACGTCTTGTCTTACTTCGTGTTGGTGACCTGCAGCGTCGGCGTGACTCAGCTGCAGGGAGCTGGGCGGATGTTTAAGGAATGCGACTGGGGCGTCATGTTCGAAGGAATACAAGTATGATCTTTATATGTGTGTAGCCGTGAAATTAATAAGGGTCCAGTACACAATTGCCCATAATGGGCCCATGGCAAGAGATCGCCAATGTGCACAGAACCAATAATTCGTACTTTCTATTTTAAAACACCTCTCCAAATTCAAAATTATCAATCCTAGTGGGTACAAGTCCACTAAGAATTTATAGGTACGGGTATAATTCCCCGGAGTCTTAAGACCCGAGACGGCGTGCGGTTTTAGCCGGTTCTAGCCCGACATAACCACCCCCGCTGGCCGGCGGAGGGGTATCCGAAGGGATTTATGGGTAAAGTGGAAGCACCCGCATTGCAGAGCACTGGCCATTGTGTACTGGGGACATAAAGACATAGGTATTCTAGGCATCTAAAATGTATTTCATCCATTTTTAAAATGGACACTTATGTGCACGACTCAGAAGGTATGCGATTACGTTGTAAAAAGTTTTCAAGCTGGATCAAGGCTGAGCTTTGTCTCATTTAGGTACCTATATCTGCTTTATCCTTATGCTCTTAGATGTGGCGTGAGGCGATGGAATACAGTTTAATAGAAATGACAGTTAGCCAGGGCTCACTTGTGATGCTGGGCTCGTACTGTCCTAAATCTCAACACAAGCTCGGAACCACGGCAATGCTCTCGTTCGTGGTCGCCAAGTCGAGTAGCATGGTGGCTGCGCTCATTCTCGGAGCCACTCATGGAGCTTTGAGCAGAGATTATGATGAGGCTACTAATATAAAACCTGGTGAGTAAAATTACTTAAAAGTCATCATGATTCTCATAGCCCAAGCATCTCATTTCCCAGTTGCATCTAAAGTTTGTACTTACGAGCCCGGGGTCCGTAATTATTTTTGATTGGTATGTCGGCTTTTCCGGGAGCGACTGTTGTCTGACCTCCCAACCGAGAAGGAAGCCTGCGCTAGAACCTGGTCCGTTGTTAGCAGCTGCACCGACTAGCAGGCGAGGTTGGCTTGCACCCTAAAAATGTCGGTAGGGTCCTCCTGCACACCCCACCAGAAATTTACCTAGATGTTGTCCAGAGTCGAATTGACCATATAGTCGAGGGACTATTGCCAGCCAGTGGGAATTTATCTTGACCTATAAAGATTTACAATACTAGAAGTGTCACTCGTACTTTGCTACTTGCAGAGGGCAAGTAAATGGTGAGGAGGAGAATGGTAAAACATTAAAGAAGTCCAACCCCCCACATGATATGAATAGGACCTAGTTAATGTCAAAATTAAGTGGAAGTGTGGACCCATTTACCCGCTCGATTCTATCAAATAGTGCTTTAAATAAACAGCTCTATAACCTACTTAGGTACTTAAAAAAAAAAAAAATATATGTAGGTATCCCTGTCCAAGGTTTATGCCACATAGAGGGAAAACATGTTAACTAATGTAGATATAGACATTTTAACGTTTACTAAGTTCAGATTTCATGGATTTCCTTTTATTAAATTTACTATATTTGTTAGAGAAAATTGATCCTTATGATTGGCCTTTTCGATTTATACCGTAAAAGTACAAGATGTTATTTTTTCAGATTTTAACCGGTTCGATTGCCGATTGTGGCAAGCTATTTTCTGAAAATCTTTTATTTTTAAAATCAAAATGAATTCTTCTGTCAGTCAAATTGTCTACTTATATTATTTAAGATACTTTCCCCCCATGTGGCATAGTCATGGGACGCCATGTGCTTATTCCACAACCGATCCGTAGTCACACCTTACTACCAGACTGGTGTGACTATGTTTCATTTTATTTATCCGTGGCCACACTAGTGTGCCTTTTTTTTTTTTTTTTATCGTGCGGAAATCCCTTCGGATACTCCCCCGCGTGCCAGCGGGGGCGGTTATGTCGGGCTTGAACCGACAAAAAACCGCACGCCGTCTCGGGTCTACAGACGCCGGGTGTAAGGTTGCCCATAGAGCATATCCCTCGCACCCCGACTGACCCTGGGCCATCTCCGGTTTCGAGATGGCCCCCTCGGGTTTGGGAACCACGGTGTCCCCGTCTTGCCCCGGTTTGGGGGAGGGGCGCTAGTCGCCCCACCGTACACTAGTGTGCCTATGGATAATTTTATTTACCTGTAGTCACATTGGTATAGCTATTGATAATTTTACCCGATCCATAGTCACACCAACACACCATTGACGTTGTCGCGAAAGTTCTATACTGCGAAAACATAACATAACATAACTTAACCCGGCGCTTCGCCGGCCGTTACCCGCGGCACGCTCGCTTCGCTCGCTCGGCTCGCGCTCTGTTGGGGTCACAGTTCTAACCTGGGTTCGGTTAGGTTAGGTTACTTTAGTAGCAACATCGCAGTATAGAACTTTAGAAATTGGTCAGTTCTTAGAAACATTGTACACACTACTTTCATAATTATTTTTTTCGTCAAGCGGGTGTTGGGTTATTGTAGTGTGACTATAGATGAATTAAAATTATCCATAGTCACACTAGTGTGGCCACGGATAAATAAAATGAACCATAGTCACACCAGTCTGGTAGTAAGGTGTGACTACGGATCGGTTGTGGAATAAGCACATGGCGTCCCATGGCTATACCATATGGTCGGCCGGCGGTCGGTCGGCGCTTATTCTGAATCAGATCTTTTGGCAACATAGTATCAGTTTTAAAAACAAATTTCCTACATTATAACCTTTATTGCAGGAACATCGTCAGCAATAATTTTGTGGTCTGATTTCGTGGTACGAGTACCAGGGAGCCAGTTTTGGGCTGCACTTATATTTTTTACACTCTTCTTATTATCAATAACAACTGCGGTATGTATTTAGTATTTAAACGATAGCTCATGTAGGTTTTTTATTGGATACAGTTGTTCCCGCGACTTCGTCAGTGTCGACTTAGATCTGGGTTTTAATCTTTTGGACAATTAAAAATGAATTAGGGTGCCCCTAATTCATTTTCTATAATAATATAATCTAAGTTAATCCTTATAACATTATTGGCCCAGTCGTTTCAGAGATTAACCAAGTCAAACACACAGAAAGATATACAAATTACATAAAAGTAGAATAATATTATGTAATCTGTGATGAAAGTATTTTTTTGTATAAGTAAGTAGGCATATCGTATAGGTAAAATACATTACATAATTATGTATTTATTAAAAAACTGTTATTTTAATATTACAAACAGAAACGTTAATTTTATGTAAGTACTAAGCTGACCCGGCAAACTGCGTTTTGCCTTATAATCGAGCTATGTTGGTTATCTTATCAGCTGAATTTATTTCGTGAATTTCTCCTTGCATCTCGGCATTTAAGAGCTAGACGGCGCGGCGCGGCTTAAGATTTTGGTCGGTTCAAGCCCGACATAACCACTCCGCTGCCTGGCGGGGGGGTATCCGTGGCGATTACCGCAACAAAGAAAACCACAAATCTGCACAGTATAGGCGGAGACAAGACTAAAAAATCAAAGATCTCGGTCCACCCGTTCTTGAGTCGGTCTAAACGGTCACCACTAACACGACTATGTCTTATATATATAGATATAGAATTGTATATTTTTTATAGATTATATATATATATACCTACTGTATTTAAAAAAAGTCGATCATTACAGGCATTGCTGGTGCAGACTGTGATGTCGACGTTCACGGGCCACGCCATCAAGAAGATCACATGGGCCTTCCTCGTCGTCATTTGCCTGCTATTTTGTTTCATAGGAGTCATAACAATATGCACGCAGGTCTGGCCACATGTTATTCACTCACTTATATCACAGTATAAAGATGTTATTTACACTGTTTATATAATGTATTCTGGCTTGAAACTGCATTAAGCGGACGTCCGTGCGGGTTCATACAAAATTGCTCCGTAACGGGAACCTACGCGGGCGACCTGGCAGGCAAGTCCCGCGCGTTCTTTAAACGGGTTTATTAATAATATATTAATCTTTTCGTCGTCACGACTTTACACGTAGGTATAATGTTGAAAATTTTACTAGCGACACTACGTAATCCTGCCTCCACGATGGATTCCCACGACGGGTTAGCACGGAGGCCGCAAACGTGACCACGCACGAAAACACGCGTCAGGTACCTACACTTCGCGGCCGGCCGCCTAATGCAGTTTCAAGCTTACAGGTTTCAAGGTTTCAAGCCACGACATTTATCAATCTAAAAACAATGTTTAAAAATTATTGTACCATTATATATATTCATTGTTTTCATTAGTTACTAAGAATTTCGGTAGATGGCTCCAGTGTCGCCCAAGGTGTATGTTTAGAATTTCGAATAATAAGGACGTGTCCAGGTAGGTCAGTTATTCAGAGTAATCCTTCTGTAAGGGTCTAGTCGTGTGCGTTCGTGCAGCGGAATGTTGTTGAATTTAAAGATTTTAATCATGCAGATATTTAGTGTATGACGTCGTGTAATTGTGTATGGTTAAAAAAAAATTGTGCATGCAGCCATTGTTGAGAAATTTGCTAAAATCTGATTCCGCTGGGCGAACGTTGTCCTGGCGGAACTTTTTTTAATCCATGGACTTAGAAGAAAAAAAATGTGTCCAAAAATTAGTGTGTATTTGTGTGTAATTGTGTATGTATGAATAAAACTAGTGCATGCATAAACTTTGGAGAAATTCAAGTTTCCGCTACGCGAACGTTTGGCCATTAGCTAGTTTTCATATAAAGCGCTTATATAGAGAGCTATAGATTTTTACATACGTTGTTTTGAATTTGTTTATATTTGTTTAAAAAACAGATTTAGAAAAAATCGTAGGGTTTAAAAAATAAAAATATAAACGTAAAATACGCTTATTAGGTCGTAGTTCGTAAAGTATGCACTATGGGGGTCTAGATTTTCACGTTTATATGAACCTTGTAAGAGTGTCTGCAACATGTTGTCAAGTATCAATGATGTTCTTCCATAAATTCAAATCGAAATCTTTAAATTCAACAACATTCCGCTGCGCGAACGCACACGGTCTGGTCGCGGATTCAATTGTTTTTAATTAAACCTTTAGGTATTTGTGTAATTTGTTTCCACACGATACAATTTAATTGCCCAATCAGATTAGCCAATTGCCATCGACACGAACATTGTAGATCAAATCTTTTATCCACACGACACGATTTGATTATCAATTTAGTCATATTGGACTCAAATTGGGATAAAATGGTATCGTGTGGAAGCCCCTTAACAGTTAAACTTAATTCTAGGGTGGGCTTTACCTTGTGGACTTTATAATGGTTTGGCCGGCATCTAAGCCACGTGCTCTAATCGCCTCAGTAGTGGCCACTATCATTACCTACGTCTATGGACAAACCACATTTTGTGAAGACGTGTACTTCGCTGTCGGAGAGTATCCCAGCGTATTCATGAGGGTGTGCTGGGCGCTGTCGCCAGCGCTTATGATGGTAAGTTTTTCAAGAGTATGTTAGTTAAATTTGATACTGTAAAAAATAATAAGGCAATTAGTTATATTCGCTCATATTACCTATCTTATGAGTTTCACAGCGACCTGCAACTATTTGGCGTTTGCGGGAGCAAGCGTCTGAACCAATCACTCGGTGGAAAGCCTGCCCCAGAGCCTCATCCGTTAATTAACGGGTGTATCGGCTAGCAGATGTGGGCTTGCGCCCCAAACATCAAAGTGGGCCTATAGGTCATTGCGTTATAGCATTTCGGAGAGCAATTTGAATAATTTATTTTACAATTCTTATTCTTTAAAAACACAAATATTATGTTATTATCTGAGACAATTTGCAAATAACCTACTGTAGTCGGATTACTCTGTATCCCCATTTGGTCAGTTTAGGCTACAAAACATTTTTAAGCGTAGAACATTTTGGTAGCGTGCATGTCGTATAACTTAACGATAAAATGTTGCATTAATATTATTTATTTTGTTTCTATTTTACTTCAGAGCCTGTTTGCTGGTGGTTTAGCTTCTTGGGCGACCAGTGAAGTGATGGCAGGCTGGTTACTCGTGGCATTCCAAGTATTCCCCATTCTCTTCGTCATTTTATTCTACGCCATCTTCAAGTGCAGAGTCAGAGTATGTACAGTACCTACTTATCTAATCTTATTTCCTGCAATTAAGTTGAGTTAATTTATTATTTGTTTCAGAATATCGTGCAAGAAAAATGATTCGATTATGCTTCAGTGGTTGTTAAAACGTAATTTGGATATTGCAAGTAATTAAATGTTTATCAAAATAAAAGATTTCATCAGAATGACATCTTATTTTATTCACAAAATTTTTCATAACACCAATTTGTTACCAAAATAAAGGATTATTTTATAATTAGTCATACACACATATCCACATAACAACTTAGAAAGCTGATCATAATAAATAATGCACAATATTAAAATTGGCATATCTTTTTTTGTCTTTTTCTAGAAACATTATCTATTATGATCAACAGGAGTATTTTTTGCACAATTTAAATCAAACAAAACACGTTAAATCAGCTTGCACTGACTGGGAAAAAACACTCCTATTAATACAGCCTTGGATCTTATTTCTAAAATTAAATGTAACTTAAATAATGAACTTCTCATATAAAAATAATAATGATAAGCATACTACATCCATCTTTCTTTTAAACGTTCTATAATCTAAGTAGATAGACCGCCAAAGTATTCATTGTAATGTTACTTAGTTTTATCATTTATTCATTTATTAATAATACAGACTATTGCAAATTATATCAGTAAATAATTTAGCGACGGTAACGATAAACTTTCTTCCGTAAATATAATTAATATTCATTGCACCAAAGGATAGCTGTAGTGATTTTAAAGGGGACTAGATGAGTAGTTTGAAAACAAACTTGGTCACGATATACGAAGATAATCATCGAAAATAAGATATTTGGTTTTAAATTTACATATAACTATAATTTTAAGAATCATTAGTTCTTTAGCGTCGACAACACATGGTATAATTGGCGTAACTCGAACGTGGATGTTTGAACCATGCGATGGCGATCCCTTATAGCATAAACTCTGATTTGCCGTAGTACGTATGGGTTAAATTGGACTCTTGGACTATTGGAAACCCTACTGTCTCAACGTACGATTCATTCATTAATACTTCAAAGCGATATCATTTTCGACATTACCGAGTCTGGCTCGGTAAACTGGAGTACGAATTCCATTGTATATTTGATGGTCAACTAAATATTATAAAATAATAAAATTATATTAATAATTATATATTTGTTATTTATATAAACAACAAATTAAATGCATCACATGTTATTCGTGCGTTAAGGCACACGTGTTGAAATGAAAGTTGAAAAGGACTAATTATTCATAAGAAGTTTTGGATAGCTTTCCGATAGTCCTAAAATTTATTCAGTTACGCCAATTAACGAAATAAAATGTGTACCAAATGAATTACATATTCTTATATAAAATTAGTGCTCGGTACATTCCAAAGAACGTTTGAGAATTTTATTTGGGGAGACAGAAATCGACCCTATATAGAGCAGTATAATGATATTGGTTAATTGTCGAAACATGGTCGCGTTTTCGAAACTGAATCAGAGACATTCGTATTCAATGCACATTATTTATTATATTTCTCTTTACAGTACTTTTTTGTGATGTTAGTTACGTAAGATCATAAGTTCATCTGGACTGATAAGGCTTCCGTTAAATTAACATTATTTTATGACTATGGGGACATGTTTACGTACGATTATTTTTCGCAAAAATACTGCTTATGTCTGGTGGTGACGTATATGTATCGCGACATGTGTGTAGTTTACGTAGGTACCTATTTTTCGTAGTTTATAGATTGTAGACGTTGTTCTAATGAGCTTCGTCTAGAAACTGTTTGCCTGTACTCAACACTTTCGTCATTATACAAAGCTCAGAAAGCTTTGTGCTCTCCCCGCAGATTGCAAATAAACAAGTCTCAAGTGATTTCTGTTTGGTTCAAGCCAGAGCACGTGCTTTCTTTTAACTATCATTGGGGCGGGTTCAACCGCTGCCGGCCACTGCCATCTCGGCATTAACTGAACCTTAGGTATAGATAGGCAGGGGTAAAAAGTTTGTCAAATTTCTCTCGCGCCAATCAACCAATCATAGAATATAAAACTAATCACGAGCTTAAAGGGCTCGCGTCATTGGTCGATCAGTCCTTTTATTAGTTTTTTGGTCGGCCAATTAGTGCACATGTGCGAACTAAATAGTCACGATTTAGCCCCTACCCTATACATTGTCTATAGTACTAGTGACCATTGTAACTCTATTAAAATTATGACGCCAAATCTTTATATATAAAAATTAATTCTGTTCGTTAGTCTCGCTAAAACTCGGGAACGGCTGGACCGATTAGGCTAATTTTGGTCTTGAATTATTTGTGGAGGTCCAGAGGTTTAAAAGGTGAATAATTATGGAAGTTGTTATCGATTGAGGCAGTACTGCCGGGTCAGCTAGTAAATTTATAAATATTGTATCAGAATATTTACATTACAAATGTTTTTATTTTTTCTATTTAAAGCTCGTCTTTTTGACAGCACCCTGCTATGCTGTGCATGAAGTCCAAAAAAAAAACAGGCTTCTATTGATATCTTAGACAATTATTTAGACGAAACGCTTATCAGACGTAAGGCGAGGTAATGTTAGGCCATTCTTGGAATAAGTTGCGATCAATATATTTAATTGTAACATTTATTGCTATAGATTCTATTATTGATTCTGAATCAACATTTATGCTGAAAATCGTATACCTTGTACTCAGATGAAGTGTAGATTTTTATTTTTTGAATGATTTTAGTCTCATGTGGTTATTTCAAATTGATCTCAGATTTCAGTGTTCGAAAAAACGTTCAAGTTATCTTTGGGCCAGGCGCGCACACACGTATTTGAGCTATAAAAGTGCAGAGAGCAGATCATCTAGCATTGATACTTAATATATTATTTTTAGATACTAAGTTCTTATTTAACATTGAGTGATAAGCTCTCATATTTTAATCGATTGTAGCATTCATGTCTAAAGAAACTATACAAAGATGCTTAAATTTATGAGAAACAATAATATTTTATATCAGATTATATATAAAACAACACAATACAACTAACATTCACTGCAGTACGATTATGTATTGTGACTTATATGCATTTCAACATACAGATTTAAAAAGCTGCTCATTCTCATAAATAAAACAAACAAAATTAGTTCGATTAACTCACAACTACTTTGATCTGTTATTATAATTTAAAATCAGGAACATTCACTAATTATTAACTCATTTTAACTAATATACATATGTAATGTGGATTTACATCTAGTATTTATAATAACATTTATCATGTCAATGATGAGGTCACCTTGTGATTAGTGATTGCGAGTTTGAAATGAATGTGTGACGACGTGATCAATAGCTACTTGTAAATGTCAATGATAGGTGCATGATCACAGTAAAGCTCTATAAATTGTTGAATGTTTCGTATCAAGATTGTTTTGTACGAATTACGTCCAACTCTACACTGAAAAATATGTATAAAAAATATCTAATAATGAAAATTTCAATCATAATTACAAGCTGATGTAATATTCAATTCAATATATTCGA
This sequence comes from Cybosia mesomella, assembly GCA_946251805.1. NCBI lineage: Eukaryota > Metazoa > Arthropoda > Insecta > Lepidoptera > Erebidae > Cybosia > Cybosia mesomella. Next base: position 24,036,482 of record OX276401.1, read on the forward strand.
GACAGTATAGTCACTTGTTCATCTGTGTTTTTTTAACTAGACTACATTTAAACTGCGCTTTCTCTGCACATCATTTTCTACTATAGGGCATATTATTATGTAGTATACTGCACTTTATATTTAGACAGAAATCGTACGAAGGTTCGAAGTTACACCTGTTCCCATACGGAGATACAAGATTATGCCAGTTTTAAAAAAAGTTTTTTATTTAATAAATACGCAACGCAACACAGACACTTAACTAAAAGGCAGCTTGTTACTATAAAACCTTAATCACTATGTGCGCACATGTTTACATAGTAAAACATAAATAACAAATATTAGGGAACCCTGCGCTCAGTCTTACGCCTATAAGATCCCACCAAATACAATAGAGGACTTCACTCAAACATACCTTCATAAATAAGGCTATTTACATAAAGTTTTATCTGAAGCCATGACATAGCATCACTAGCTAATAATAAAACTAAGAATTAAACAAAAAAATAATGCCTCCGAAGTTAAAATTTTAAAGTGCCAAAGTGCTTAATACAAACATAACCAGAAAACTAAACTGAAAAAACGCAATCAAAGTCAGCTTCACACTTCACACCTGTTAAATAAATAGCGCTATGAGAGGAACATATATTTCTAAACTAGGATAATGTTACACACATGTGCAAGTAAATTCTGTGGGGTTGGACCAGCGGTTATGCTAGACTACTCGTTACTTTTTATGTAAAATATATGAATAAATTCGTTTTTATTCTTATGGAACATTTAATGTTATCCTTATGTACATTGCAAGCAGCTGCATCTATATCTTTTTATAAATTTTACGATATATGCAATAAAATGCTAAAGTTCATTCATTTAATTTTAAATCAGTTTAGTTACGAATCAAGATATTTGTCCGTTAACTACAAGTATAAATCATATAGAGCTAACAATCAATGTTTTTAAATACTCAATATGACATGACAGTTGTATAAATTACAGTAATTGCATTCAAATTGTATTTCGAGATATCATTTTATATAAAAACGTAATTCTTTAACTTGTAATAGAAGTTAAGTAGTAGACGTTTAATAGAGGATGTCGTAATGGATGATGCAGTCCTGTGCTGATCTCCATCCAATAGTACTATATATACGTATACAGACTATGTAACTTATACTTGTTCAGTTGACGAAATAGGCTCGCCACTATAGTGTAATGTGATTACACACAAGCTAGTATAGAATGAATTATTTCTAAACGATTTCCAAAAACGAGTAGGTTCTCAATTTTGATGTTTTATATTTTTTGCACAATATGCAATTATTAGGAATTTAAAATATTAAAAACAGATCTTAACTAAAGTGAAATATCTTGATTCATAGCAAAAGTTACATCCCCACTATTGTCCAACACTTACATAAGTGAAATATTCGTTCCGAACTGTTCGCCGGGTCTATACATTATTGCCAGTTATTCCGCTAACTAAAATATACCTACCCACAATCCAAAATAAACGAATTAACAACAACCAAGTTATACATAAAAAGCTTACCAAGTTAGTTTATAACTGTTGTAAACTATTATACAAAACTAAACCTATTTCGTTTCATTATACTAATAGGTAAATTGACTAAATGTAAGATTAAATACGCCTTCATAATAATTTGGACACAATCGAAGTGCATTTAAGAACAGTTTTTAAACATTGAACAGTGTTGTCTCTTTATGGTTCATAACACTAAGTAGAAAAGCTAGATTAGCAGCAATTTCAAATAATATTCATACTTTTTGGTCAATTACGTAATATTAGCTTTCGAATATCTAATAAAGCAATGAGAAAATTTACAACCAAACTCGTGACAATTTCCAAACAACAAACAACATCAGTGAGATCAATGGTCATCGGGATCACTTATTTACAAAATGGATAGCACAGCTATTAATAAACTTGTAATATCAAACTAGCTAATCATCTCTAAAGCAATGCACTTTTTATTAACATACAAAAGTCAATTCATATACTATGCTAATGGCCATTGACATAAATTATAGCATTTATGCTATCTCACTTACCTTCCAGTCAAATATGAGTCACATTTTGAATGTTAAATTTAAATTTCGAACCTCCAACAGTCAGCTAGTTTGATCGCAACACAAGGTTGACATCGTCACTCCCTATAGGATAACAGCCCATATCCACAACTTAGGAAGTGATTAGTGCAATCTTATGTTCCGTAGATTTCGAAACAGAATAAACAGAGTTCCAGAATTCGAATAATATTAAAAACAGTCACTTCTCACAACATATCAACAGCGAGATAATTATATAATTTATTTATAGTTAACACTTATACTTGGTTTAACAATATCTATACAATAGAGCGTGCACAACTAAACCATCGGCTGTAATCGTCCACAAACACTCCATTATCACAAGTATCAAAGGGCACATATCACTCACCGCCATCTTCAGTCCGTCACAGCACCGTTACCATATACATGTCCAGCTTTATCTCAATCCCTTAACTTATAGCTTATCACTATATAATTCAAGTTACATATTTTTTCTTCACGTGCACTTACTCGGTCTCAACATATCAGCAATATTTACAAATACATTTGTATCTATTGAAAGTACACTGATATTTTCGAGACTAATATCACATCTTTAAATGGCTTTGTACTATCTAGCGGTCGATTATATCAATTGAGCATTCATCTCCGATAGAAATAATATGTATATTGAACTCGCTGGATATATAATATGTATATTGAACCTACAATATTTTTTTACATTTTTTTTATAATTTATAAACACCACAATTCCATAATGTCAAGGAGAAAAGTTACGAGTACACTAGGGGAGGAGGTACGACTCGTACCCCGTTAATGTGGCCACACGAACTGACGAGCGGTAAAACGCCACTATATTCGGCTGTTGGTCGACCGACCTGTCCCGCACACACTACTATTATTTACAAATATCACACCCAAGAACTCCATGCACTATTAAACTACACGAGTATCATTTCGATCACTCAATAAGGTTCCTGTAGTAATGGAAAACTGAATGTAGTGCGTAAACGATAAAAGTAACGTAGTCAGATCTAGGCAAACATATGCACGACGTCGACGGGCGCTTGGGCTTCCAGTCGCGCTCGGGCGTCTAGTCACGTGCGGGCGTTCAGTCACGTGCGGGCGCGGGCGCCGCGGGGGGAGCGGCGCGGGGCGGCGGCAGGGAGTCGTGGCGCCGGTACATTAGCAGGTAGGGCATGCGCGGCGCCTTAGGCTTCAACACCGCGTTCTCGCCCACCTGCGTCACCGTGGAGTCGTCGTACCTGCAACAACACCGGCCCTGCTTAGTCACACTACGCTTCGCTTTGCTATATCACCCTGCACCGCTTAGGATACGGCCTCAGTTAAAATTTGTCCACATTTTACCGTGATTTATCACGATTGGAGACGAAAAATAAAAGACATCATTGCTCAAAAGAAGTAGGTGTATGGGAGCCCAGCTAAGATCTCCGGGCTTAAGTCAACCTCACCAGCTAGTCGGTGTAAACCTGCTTAATAACGGACGAGCCTCTGGCGCAGGATTTCCTCTCGGGGTTGGAAGGTCAGACGGCAGTCGCTCCCGGAAAAGATGACATACCAATCAAAAACAATATGTGAATCCCGGGCTCCAAAGTGCAAACCTTAGACATAACTGGGAAATTGCTCTGAGGATTATGATAATGATGAGACTACATGGTAAATCTTAAGCCCTATGTAGCATTAGATAGGAAACTGTAGCCCAGGACTTAAACTTTAACCTCAAAATATATTCAATGGAGAATGGATGGATCAAATGGATTATAGGTGTAAAAGAAGTATTTACCTGATCCAACCCACTTGTCCGTGATAGGTGTCAGTGAGGTAGTGTCCCTTTACGGCCTCCACCCCCTCGTGGTAAACAACGGCGAACAGCTTGTACACGCGTTGCTTACTCGTGTATTTCAACTTCGATGACATTATTTCTGCAATTAATTATTTTTTTAAAGTTAGTATACTGAAAAAAAAACTGGTTTCTCTTTTTATTTTCAATTAAAATCAATATCTCAGTTTTAATTTCCACATATAAACGACATTCTTCTGTCATTTCAGAGACGAAAAATAAATAGCATCATTGAAAAATATATGAATGTTATCTGATAAAATGTCATATTTAAAGAGTGTACCCCTCCCACCTAGGCCTACAGGTCCAAACCAACCACCTGCTGATTGACAGACAATATTCTAGCGCACGTTTTGCTCGCGAGGTTGGATGGTCAAAGGGCAACTGCTTTACCATGTCAGCAGTATATAAGCGGTGCAGACTCAGATGCAATCAGAAATAACACTAAGATGACAATACATGTATTTCAAGAAAATGTAATCATAACTATAGAAAATATGGCAACTTTTAATAATTTATAATAACAGCCCAACAGTTTACTTACTTGGATCAATCTTCAGGTCGATAGGATAATCGATGTTTTTAACGATTTTGGCGGTGTGGCCATCGGCGTCGAGTTGGAAACACTTGAGGTGCAGTAACAGCACCACAGGCAACTGCTCCAGGGACAGTTGTTGCCAGGCATCAGACACCCCTTCCAGGGTATCCTTGCCGGCCAGTAGCTCGAGGGCATCCTTTACGCTATTAGCGCGCTGTTAGTGTATTACAAATACGTTAATATGGGATTATATGCTGCATATGATCGTGAACATTCAAGATAAATGTTTAACTCTTTGCAAATAATGAATTATAGAATTTTACAACAACAGCAGACACAAAGGTGTAAGGGCAATATTAGAACATTTGGACAGGCTGCAGACCTCGATGTCGAGCTGCAGTGTGAAGAAAGGCTGCACGGCGTCGGTGACGTCATGGTGCGGCGCGCGGTGCAGGCGCAGGCGCGTGCGGCCGCGGAACACGTCGGCCACGGGCGTGCGGCGCGCCGCCCAGCGCCGCTCCACGGCACCGCGGTTGCGCGGGCCCATCACCTTCCACGAGTCGTCGTCGTCCGACTCTGAAGCACCGGCTGCCGGTGCTGATGCACCCGGCTCCGAGCCTTCCACCAGCTTCATTAGCTGCAAAAAGCACCACAAATATTAGTTACGAGGAAGTAATCTAGACGAGGATGATGGCCTAGTCAAGTATAAGACGAGTGGCCAAACGATTCTTGCTTTATTTAAAATACAATTAATATTATCCATAGTAGTAGAAGGATAACATCAACAAGCCTTACTTCAAGCATCTCATCATTGAGTGAGTTGAGTAGGCAGCCAAGGAACTCCTCCGCGTCCTCCTGACGACCCTCCTGCGAGCCGGGGAATGGGCGTAGCGCCCTCAGTACGCGCTGGCCGGCCCCGCCCTCCAGCGGCGGGCCTGCCGGGACTGCCGGTGCTCCTGCCACAGTGGCTCCGCCACGACCGACCCGCCCCGCGCTCGCCAGCGGACTGAACTCGTAGCACAACTCAACCCTACATCACAGATTACATTATAGTTAAAGAATGACATACAGAATGTTGACTGGAAAGAAGCGACATTATAATAGGCGTGTATGGGGGCCTTCATGGACCGAGTCAACCTCACCTGCAAGCTGGTACAAATGTGACTGACGGACGAAAATGTTTGTTACTCAATCTCGCTCAAATAGCTGAACGGATGTGTCTGAAATTTGGTACAGGGCATCCATTATAGTCTGGAATGACACACAGGCTTTTTATTCCGGGAATAGGTTCCCGTGGATAGCGGGAACGTGATCAGAATTAGAGCCGCGGGCAAATGCTAGTAGACTTATACTAATATACTTACAGTGAGTCAATAACAGGTGTGCTAGATTTTCCACGTCGCGTTTGGTAGGGAAGTGCCTTCAGCATATTGTAGAATGGCGGACAAGCTATTAGAGCTTGCAGTATGGCATTTACGTAGCAAAAGTTTGAGCGGTTAGTGAGGCCACGCGGCAGCAGTGATACAGGACGGTTGTCAAGCTGATACTTCACCAGGAACTCTGTAAATATGAGGGCATTAGTTACTATTTATTAAATAAATGTAATGTATAAGTTAGTTAAGGGTCACTACACATCTGAAGGAAAATACACTGTGTTTCATTGGTCGTGTAATGCCAAAACTGATATGATAATCAAACAGTCGACCTTACACACTCAACTGATGATGCATTATTGCATCAAACAACTTGGCCCTTTGGCTGATTGGCATAACACTACACAATAAAAACGTATACAACTAAAAAATTATGCCACATGCTACATTAAAAGACTAGTAGGAGGATGTATCTTACCTCCCATCCTGTACGAGTTAGGATCATCACTAAAGGGCGAAGGCTGAACAGGCACGGCCGCAGTCGGTTCCTTAAGTACGGGCACCTCGCGGACTTCCGACACTGCAGGTGCTGTGCGCGCGCCTCCAGCTGTGGCGTTAACTGAAGTCTTCTCGGAATATGACAGTGGAAGTGGTGTCGTAATAGTTGAAGGCCGCGGAGTGGGGGAGCTCTTGTCCACTGCAGTTGTTGGCAGCGGCGACGCATCGTAAGGCGGGACTTTAGCAACTGGTTTCTGCACGTTAGTCACAACTGGCGGATTAGTCGCCGTTGGACTTGTTGGCTCTTCAGGCGCAACGACAGGGGTAACTGGTGCAGGAGCCGGTGCCACGGCGGCAGAGGGTCCACTAGTTTTATTGGAGAAGAGACTGGCCCAAGACTTGCCGGGGGCAGGCTGCGGCTGTAGGGGTACGACCGGGGGAGGTACTGGCTCGCCACGGTTACGCGGTGTAGGCGGTGGTGGGAAGTCTGAAGCGGTAGGAGCCGGTGGGGGCGGTTGAGGTACCGGGGGCGGCTCGGGAGCCGGCGGGCCTTTGCGGGAATGTCCGAAAGGAGCTTTATTTGTTACGATGAGCGGAGGCCCAGTTGAGTGGAGAGTTATCGAGATCGGCATTGGAGCCTTGCTCGGTGGCAAGGGAGGGTCCCGTTTGACATGTTCGACTGCTGGAGTACTCCTATCGGTGCATTCGTTATTCTCATTAGATGGCGAGCGATTAGTGGGAGCGTCGCGCTTCTGCCTATTGCTGAAGGGAGCCTTAGGGGTAGATGCAGCTTGCTGTACGGGAACCACGGTCTGAGGGACGACTGATTTTGCCGGTTGCTTTCCGCCGGAGAAAGGAGCTGCGGGACCCTTGGCGGCTTTCCCTGTTGTCGGAGGAATCTTATTAGCCGGCACCTGGTTGACAGCGGGAGTAGCCACCGGGAAAGTTTTCGACACAGGGGATTGAGTCGTGATAATCGTTTCAACCTTAGTTTCGGCAGCTATCCATGTAGTTTTTGGAGTTTCAGTCTTAGGTGCAATGACAGGAGCTTTTTCACTCGGAGATGGTGGCTTTGGTGGAGGCTCTATGGTTTGATCGGCCTGTTTAGGACTACTGGGACCCTTGCTAATCTTGAGATCTTTAATAGGCAACGCCTCAACAGAGCTGGTAGAAGCAGATGCAGATGCGGCCGCGGAAGCTGAAGCTGGAGGCTGTGAAGTTTTCGACTCTTGAGGTTTTTCAGGCGGGGTATAGGTCTTATTTTGGTGCTGACCCTGAACAAAGTTTTTGGCGTGCACGTTAAATTGATGCGGAGTCGTCTGCGGCGGCGGCGGCTGCTGCGGTGGAATCTGTACCGGTGGCGGATGATGCGGCGGAGGCAGATACATGGGCGGCATGTACTCGACGCCACCGTCAACGGGCGGACCATACGGCGGTCCCCCGTAGTGCGCGCTCGCATAGTACGCGTCCACCGCTTCCTGCTCCATCACTACTTCCTGTTGATACTCGTCGGGACCTTTGTCGGGATCGCCCTCGACAGGCATAGGATACTCGGGGTAGTAAGGAGGATAGGCGTAAGGCCCGTAGACAACCGGCTGGTATACAGGTAAGTGATAGAGCGGGGCACCCTGTGCCTGTGCGGCGGGGTAGTACTGCGGGTATTGCAGGTAGTAGGGTGGCGGCTGCTGCGGCGGGGAAGGAGCGCGCTTGCCCCGGCGCTCACGACGCGGAGCACGGGTCGCGCGCTCTGCGGGGGCCTGCGGCGCGTACTGCGGTTGCGGAGGCTGGTAGTACTGTCCCATATAGCCGTGCACGTTGACGTTGGCCGTCACCTGGCTCACGTACACGTTGGGCGGCGCGACCGGCCAGTGATGGTTGTGGTGCGGCGGGGGGTAGGCAGGCGGTGGCTGCGCATAGGGCGGCGGCGGCGCGTGGGGCGCGTGCGGAGGGCCCGCGCCGCCGCGTGCTGGCGAGTGGGGCGCCATCTCGCACTCGCCGCCCGAAAGGCTGTCCACGCTGCTCGACACGGTCGGTGGACCCACCGAGCTCGACGAACACGACGACGGATCTGATAACATAGTAAAAGTAATTTGAGCGGATTTTATTGCATACATTAACTAGTATTTTCATCAGCACACAATTAACAATGTAACATGTATACATCATGATTACACAATTTATGCTGTGTGCAGATCGTTTCTGTTAGTTATTAACATTAGTCATATAAAATAAAAATTGCAAAACAACACAGTTTATCTATTAAGATCTTAGTAATAACTTACTGTAGTTCTTACCTATAGTAGGTTCGCTCCAGCCACCGGCGAGACCGGTTGCCGATATGTCCGGAATCCGCTCGTACAGTGCACACTGTAGTTTGTTCAATTCTGCTTCCTTCACATCAGATAAGTCTAGGAACTCATAGTCCTGAAACACGTCATGCACATTTAGTGTATAATTTAAATTTGTCACATCTCCAATCCAAATCCATTATTTAATTATAAAAGTCTTACATGTATTATGGACAGTAAAATTTATGGTACAAAATATCTGCTTAGTGAGTTTCACATTCCATACGAGATTTGTTCAGAGCACAAGCACTTGTTCATGTTCCTTTGAATTTGTTTGATACTGTAATACATAAAAATACTTATGCATAAACCTATCACATGAACAGTATTTTTTCTCATTCAAAGGTAGAGGTTTCATTACTTAATGTTCTGAACTACTTGCAAGGTTATTGATCATACATGTGAAAAATATGCCTTTGATCACAAAATATAATTAACTTTTTGACTGTTTCTATTGAAATAACAGACTAGAGATGAGAATGTATACCCATGCTGTTAAGAAAAAGATATTTCATTTAATTTTCTTAAACTTTAACTTTAAAATGATGTATTGTGATTCTCAACGATAGCACAGATATTTGTCATTTGACCGATGAGATTCCGAAAGACAGTTGAAAATGCGATCAGAAGGGAGGGAATTACGAAACCGTGTATAAATTTTCTAATGTGAGTTCACGCGATCATTGTAGATGTTTAGCATTCATTTATTTGCTTGAGTCATAATGTAAAGTATTTTATTTTATTGAGGGAAATGCCTTATGGGCCCACGTTACACCGGCGTCTGAAGACCCGAGACGGCATGCGGTTTTATATGGTTCGAATCCGACATAACCACCCTCGCTGGCCGGCGGGAAGGCATGTAGGGGGATTTCGGCACGGCGATAAAACCCTAATAATGAACAGAAAGGCTGGCCTTTCTGTTCATTACTTGCCAGGTGTAGTGTGTTCTTCTCACAGCTCCTAATAAGTACTACTGTCGTAGTACTCATTAGGGGCTGTGAGAAGAGACACTATTAAAAATCACCCAGAACATGGCCGCACAGTTTCGCCATCTGCGAATAATGCGGTATGATAGTCTGGCCAAGTCATGAACACTGAATGGCAACAAACAGGACATTTGGCTCTTCAGGCTGCATCAAAGAAAACGTTTATAGAAAATCAAACCAATGGGCCTGTTGCTAGCCAAGTGTGTATGCTTGTGTCTCAACCACATTTTTCAAAACAAGAGTTATGAGTCATTTTAAAATAATTTTGGGACTAGTAGTGGGGATAATTTGATATCTGATGAATTTGATATATTATATACAAAAAATTATGAAGTAAAAGACTTATACAATTTACTATTCTGCACTTATATGTTAAAGGGCTTGGAACTTTGTGAAAGTAAATACTAAGCATAATGAAGTACTCATCATCTATCCAATCTATCCATTACATTTAGGTATTATAGTCATTAATCTCTAAATCAAAGTCAATTGAAGAACCATCCTTAGTTCCTAATCTATACTTCTATACTAATATTATAAATAGGAAAGATTTGATTGTTTTTATTGAATAGGCTCCAAAATTCACATTATCCCTAAGTAACATAGGCTACTTTTTATCCCGATATTCCCACAGGATCAGGACTGCGGGTGATGCTGGTCTATACATATAAAGATTGTCACATTATTAAACAGACTGTTGGTAAAACGTTACTTGTTATTAGTAATACAAGATTAGTTGTCTTTCATTAATCTACTTATACTAAATATTATGTTAGGGTTGGGTTCCCATTTATATATATAATAGAGGTGAGATTAAATCTGCACATTATTGCAACATTGTGCAGCCTATTTACCGTTACCATACATGTCATATAATTAGTTCATTTATGTACTTGTAGGCTATTGATTTGGATGGCGTGCTGTGGCAGCAGCGGGCGGTGAGAACAAATATTTAAAATCATGCAAGCCATGCACTAGTTGACAATGGAGTGGACATGTATGAGCCGTCCATTCCCTTCGTGCCACGAGTCAGTAGTCAGTGGTCAGGCAGTAGCCCGTAGATAACTGGTGCTATTGTATGCAAACAGAATTTAAAATATTAAGGAATTAAGTGATAATAGCCAAACAGTATGTTTAGCCAGAAAAGTTCCTAATGTGATACCCTGGAGAATTGAAGTGGTGTTATCAGTTCTGTTACTCTTTGGGAAAGTAACTAAGATACTATTATGAATAACATTCAAAATAATGTAACTTCCAAAAACCACACTAAATTTGTGTTATGTACATAATACCTAAGACATTTCTAAAATTGCATTCAAACTATGTAAGATACCTTAACTGTGGTGTGTAATACACAGATCTCCTCTTTTAAAAAAGACATCACAACTGGAAGAGCTGGCATGCAAACTCTCCCAACCACTGATATATACCATAATATTTTCAAGCTAATGTAATTTAGGAATAACTGTCAATTTAATAAATCAAAAACACTGAATAACTCTTCATAGATTCTGTTCAAAATAGGTCTATATAAAACTGATAATTTACTTCAGTAACTAACAATATTTTAGAATGTTTGTGTATCAACCTACTTAAACAAGATGATTTAATATTTCTGTAGTTTGTTTACTCATAATTGTAGATTTCAATATCTACAAAATCACATGCAAGTATAGAAATAAATATATGCAATCTAAACACATTCCATAAAATACTTCCCTCATATCATTATTACCTTCCATGTTATACCAATACTAAGTTTCAAATCCTATATTAGTTTAGTCTACCACTGGCTATGAGTATAATAATTAATCTTAAATTATTATCACTCTCATTGGTTAGAAGAACATACTACTACAAACAATATATTTTATATGTCGCCACTTTCCTATTTCAAATAATGTACAAATGGAGAAATTACTTATTAAATTTGACATGCACATATTGGACGTTGAATGTTATTCACAATCACATTCATCTAATAAATGTATGAAACAAGTGTTAATGTATATATGATTTTAGATTGACATGGTCATTTACATTATAATTATAATTATTAACGGGATAGAAGTGTTAATCGTTAACTTAAGTAAAAAAAATAACATTGATTATTTGTATATTCTGCAACTGTTTGAAGGTTATATAACTATCAACAGATAGTTGATTATTACATTTTAGAATAGAATAATACGGTGTACAATTCTTATAGTTTTAATGTGCATTGCGTCCTAATACTATATATTTATACAATCATTTTCAGCAATAGTAATATAATGTAATGAATGGTAAATATTGTTGAAATCTTTGTTTACCTGTATTACTGAAGAAAAAAAGGACCTCTTTTTAAAGAATTCAAGGCGTCAGCTTCATTCTCGAACTATAGCTACATTTTACAGAAAAAAAAATAACCTTGATTTTTGCTGTATAATGTAAAGAAATGACAACCAGTTTGAACGTTGGACTCACGGCTTGTCAAATTTATAGGTTATTTGAGTCGGAACTTTGTAACTACAAGTCATCATCATAAATGCATCACCATAAATACGTTCTTCAGACAAGAGTATTATTACCGTGCAATCAATATATTATACAGTAAATTTCGTGCCGACTAAACAATAACAAATCAATAGAACATGTGGTTCTTCAAACCATGAAATACAATGCAATAGTGAAAATGACATACCTATTAATGAACCAATGTACATCGAAGGGACTTCTATTGAATTCCTTTCAACTAAAGCATGATTTTCAGCGTATAATTCTTTCTTGCATTAGCACAAAGCTGCAAAATATGCGGAACATTTGGAGGACTATAAGATGGCGTAACAACGCTCAGTTGCCGGGTACCATCGGAGTATTGACAAATCAACATAATGGTGATTTTTATTTACAAATCCGAAACTGGGCACTATATCTTTATCAGTAACTATAAGCACTTACCTCCCACGTGCATACAATGTCTGGAAAGAGATATTTTTTCTAATGTAATGGCCAGTTTCAATATCACCAAAACAAGAAACAAAAGCCAAACAAAATGTTCATGTAAATGTACTGCAATATTGTCTCTTACCGTTTTCATCAAATCCATGGCCTTTTTAGGAACACCATCACGAATTTTAACGCCGTCAATATTATGTACACAGCAGCGGCGTTGTAGAAAAATATCTCAGAACGGGATCAACGTCGAGGCCATGCACTCTCTCAACACATAACAGGATGTGACAAAACGCGCGCCATTTTTAACTTTGTAAGACACTGTTTTCCAACCCCTTATGACCAATGAGAACGCGAGAATCTATGCATAAACCTAAACCACAGACAAGTATTTTCAATTTGTAGAGTGGTTACGCTTGTTCCGTTGTACGTAAAGCTATATCAATTTTGAATTAGGGCTTTGCTCCGGGGACCATTACAGTCTCCGAAGATTTTTCTCCGGTTTTCAATTATCTCCGGAGAATATCCGGAGATTCTCCGGTTAAACCTTAAATCGAAATGCAGCTCATATTCGTCATTATTTTAATCGTTTGAAATGTTTTGTATTACTATTGGGTCCTTTATTTATGTTGAATAAATAACCACTGGGAACGACGGTGTCCCCATCTTGTACCGGAAAGGGTGGCGCGCTTATCGCCCCCGCCCCTGTCTGCTTCTGCTGGGGTGACAGGTGGCCCTCACCTGTCACCTCCAGGCCTGCGCTCATGGAGGACGGAGGTCATTGAGCAACCTCCGGCGTCTGAGTTACCTACGTCGCGCGGCGAGCACGTTGCGGGCTCGGCGGGACGGGAGAGTTTTGAGAGTTTCATACTTACCCATTATACCGCCAATAAAATTAGTATCATTTATCCGTTATTTGTGTTGTAAGGTCTTGCTTTCTTTTTACCAATTTTCGTAAATTTAGGTCAACGGGAACAACCATATATAGGCTTTCGCCCCAAAACCTATAGGGGACTTCCTTGACCTGGAATGGTCAATTTTGGTTAAAAATAAAAAAAGTTGAAAGTTAAGGTAAATTTTCACGAAAATCTAAATTCTTTTTATTGTGTTGACTCAGTACAGGATAGGCTCTTTTTGAGGTACGAAACCCTAAAAATATATTATTAAAAATAAATGGCAGAAAGTCAAATGTTTAAGTTAATGAATAAATCTCCAGAGATTTAGAAAATAATAACGGTTATCACCGGAAATAATCTACAATCTCCGGAGATTCTCCGGTTTTTTGTCTCCGGAGCAAAGCCCTATTATGAATTTATTCTCACTCGTTTCATTTTTGAAAAATTATGGTGCAAAAGCTATTTCGAAATGGATTTGTAGGTAACTAGGCCTGCAATACATAACATAACATAACTTCACGCCTGTATCCCCGAAGGGGTAGGCAGAGGTGTATTATACGTGGGTGCAATACATTCTGCTGTTGTAAAAATTGAGCGGAGCAATTTCACCAGGACTTTTTCTAACGGTGATAATTCCTCAATGGCTACTCCGATTTTCTCTTTCTTTTTTTTGTCATACGTATATGAACAAACAACTTAATTTAATACCAATCGCGTGAATTAGGCTTTTTTGTTCATTGAGAAATCTGATTTTAATGTTTTTTTCCGGTAATTATTCCTCCGTGGTAGACATGAATTTTTAATTACATAGCCTATGTCTTTTCCATCAGGTAACATCTTTGCTTGTGTAAACATTCGAATCAGTTTAGCCGTTTGGGAGGAGAAGATGTTCTTACAAATTACATGAGCTTGGCTCTCTTATGGCGAAGAGAGCCAAGCTCAGACAAGCTTCGCTCAATAATGACACAGATAAGTAGTATACATGAGTAAGTAGAGTGTGTTATGCACCGGAAGAAATGATTGAACTTGTGAAATGTATTATGTAATAAGCACAAGCTCAAGCTAAAGCATGTTGTGTTCCTCGTAGTTCCTCGCCTGGAGCAAGCTTGGATTTGAGTGATCACTGTAAATCGCCAGTGCTTACCTTTTTTAATATAAGATCAATTATTACAAACTGTTGTACTACAAAACATTAAGTTTCAACTAAGTGTAGGATCGCGTTGGCTGTAACTTAGGTAGGTACTTACAACTGGGGTGCGACTGGTTGGGGGGTGCGACTGGTTGGATCACCTCCAAGTTTGGTGCACCCTGGGCAACGTGGGCGATGACGCATCATTGATTGCTCCTCTGGAGTAGCTGGCGTCAACGTCAACGGCCAAGAATCTGACCAACCGGCCCTTTTCAGGGCCAGCTGACCCCATTGCACGAGGGGGTTGGGGCATGGCGGGCCTGCAAGGCCCGCGGGGGTGGGGGCCGCTCCAGGTACCCCTCTGCTGTTGTCAGAGGGGACACTGCAAATGGCCCAGGGTCAGTCGGAGTGCGAGGTATCCCTCGCACTCCGACTGACCCTGCTCTATGGGTAACCTTACACCCCGGCGTCTGTAGACCCGAGACGGCGTGACATAACCACCCCCGCTGGCTGGCGGGGGGGTATCCGAAGGGATTTCCGCACAAAAAAAAAGGTACTTACAACTACAACGTTATCAATTATTTTTGTACCGTAACCAGCAAAATACTGAGGATTCTCATTAATTTCAGTTGCAATTTGTCCCATAGAACTAGATGAACTAAAATAAATTTTATTTAATTGCATCGATGAATAAAACGATGACAACGTGATTTAAATCCTAAGATTAGTGTGATAAAGAAAAAACTGTGGCACAAGCTACTATTATAAATAATGGCAACACTGATAGAACTTCAAAAACTTCTTGTTCCCGCCTTCTTCTCTTGAACTTGAACGTGCGTTGCTAACACAAATTGTATAGCTATTAATTATTAGTAATCCTGTAACTCTGTGTATACGTGAATTACATCGTATTACAACGCATCATCACAAAACCGTGTTTTATTTGCACCAAATTAAGATATTGAATGGGAATCGGTTGCGACCAACGCCCAACCGAATATCCCAGCATAAACCATCAGATTTATAATACAATGGAATCTCAATAGGTAACTTGAATTTCAAGGGAACTCATAAAAATTTCGAGTTAATTTTTATTATTTTATTGAGTTCAAACAATTAACTGAATAGGTTCTTTGTACATTCAAAGTGTGATAATTGATAGATTGACTTTTTTTTATGCACATGGTTCAGAATCCAATGAATCAGTAGCATCAAGGTCATTTTGAATAACAGTATCGTTGTCGTGAATAACAGTTTCAGTGTCAGTTAGTGTTCATAGTTATAGCCAAATAACAACTTATCGATAGTGAACTTTTAAAATAATGAGCCAATATTAGGAGCTTTAAAGGAGGAATGCAATGATGGTGTTTAAGTCTCATACTGTATGTAGTTATATAATGCACTTTATACATAGATAAATCAATAGTAAGTAACGCTTTTCGTCTGAATATGGCGTAGCCTATCATTTTCTCTTTATATATGTAGAAATCTCACAATTCCTCATAGCATACCCAAAGTAAACAAAAAAAATATTACAAAGCAACTACGAATAATTATTCGTAGCAAAGCAATATGTTAACACAACAAATGCAACAGAACCGTCATCCATCTGTCAAACCTTATCTTTTTTATTGTTTGGCACCGGTAACAAAAGATTTGTTCGTATTCAGCCTAAAAAATATACCAGAGCAAAAACGATGTTTTCTCAAAATTGCAGGAGTTTAAAATTCCATTTAATAAATCATAATAAAGTCCTAAGGAAGTCTATTCAAAAATATTTGGTTCATAGCTACTGGAATTTTTAAAGAATAAAATACCATTTCTGGACAACTCCTTTGTACACAGCTGTGTTACTTAGAAAATTTAAAGAATGCATACATTAATAGCTCGTGTGCACGGTCTAAGCAATAGACCTTTTGGACTTTATTGCTATGAGTTCAGAGAATTCAAAGTAACACTACTAACTTCCACTTAAGAAGTCGTTTTTAATTCGAGTTATTGAGTATAAAAATGTACGGTTAATACCACTTCGTTCGACTTACAAACTTACAAAATCAAGATATCGCGTATTTGTGGGGTCCAGCGGAAGGGAATGAATGACAATATTTTTCGTCTTACCGAGGATTACGACGTTCGTTATAGGAGCTGCCCTTGTGGAATTCTGATTCCGTTCCCGCTATTCATGGGAACCTATTCCACGAATTAAACCGACACCGACAGTTTGGAATAACGAAGGCCTATGAGCTAAGGCCTTCGTTATTCCAAACTGTCGGTGTCAGCGTTTGTTTGTTTGACCTATCTGGGTACTTGTCAGATCTGCTGATCAAGCTTGATCCGTTCAGTCATTTGAGTGTGATTGAGAAAACAACACAACAGAAATATTACATATACAGTTTAATTAAAATTACTTATTTATTTATTAAAACTTCATGCACATAATCTACACAGGCGGACTTAATGCCACAGGCATTCTCTACCAGTCAACCTTATAGGTGATGCAGAGAATAAAAAAGTAGGTGCATTATGGAAAGTAAAATTATTGAATTATATTATATCAAATGAACCATAAAGTAGGTACTCATACCTATGGTATGAGTATGGTACTTACCCAAACGTAATATTTTTGGCGTAAAACACTAGGCGGTCATGTATCGCGCATCAAAGTGACGGAAACCTTTAACTGATGAACGAGTTTTATTTTTCTAATTATTATTCGAGACGACACTAGCAAACGATAATAGACGATAATGCACAATATGCACTGCCACCGGATTCTCTCATAAAATGACAATAATGACCACTACAGAAGTTTTCATCCACTAAATAATCAATTAAATACACGTTATCTTATGAGAATCAATTAATAAGAATAATAATGTATTGAATTACAAGAACTAATTAGTATAATTACCTATACCTTAATTACATACCTAATTATACATAAATCACCACATTCACCACTAAAATTAAAATAGCGAGCAAGTCAAATAACGTTTATTAAGTATTAAGAGGGTGTTCAATATGAAATGGGCATGCAGGTACTTAAGAAGTATGTACATTATGTTGCAATTTTATTTTAAGTAAAAATAGGTAGGTCCTTTTATGATCCAAAATTAAATTTCATGTACCCACAAATTACAAAAATATTAAAACTTATAATGTTATATTTGGATCAGCAGAAGAATCAGATCGAAATCCTAATTGAATAGAAAAGACGTTTTAGATGTGTTTCTCTTTGTAATCCGCATGATTCTCTTTTATGACAGAACTAGCTGTACCCGCCACTTTGCCTTTTGCGCGGAACAGTAATTCTTTTTCTAAAATTAATGAAGCCCATGTTATTCCTTATGATATTAGCTATCTACCAGTGAGTCCAGTCAAAATGGACCCAGCTGTTCTAGAGATTACCTAATTTAATCAGACAGAAAGACTGACAGACAGGCAGACAAATGCAAAAAATTTTTTGTTGTAAGTACCTTCTTTTTTTCCGTGCGGAAATCCCTTCGGATACCCCCCCGCCGGCCAGCGGGGGCGGTTATGTCGGGCTTGAACCGACCACCTACCTATCGTATATACATTCATATGCATTCATTGAAAAACTGTTATTTTAACGTTTCAAACAGATAAGTAAGTACTTCAATTTTATTTATTTGTATAGATGTATTGATAGAATATCTTTAGGTAGGTACATACACTATGTACCTACCGTGTGTCCTAAAAAATGGTTTCTTATTAAAAACTAATTTTATATACTACTGTCACGATCTACTCTTATTAATGCTAAGAGGATGTCATAGGATTAGTGATAATATAATTAATACTAGGAATTCAGTGCAGGGTGCGACTGAAATAAATTGAGCTGAGCGAGCAGGACTCTTACTTGAAAATAAGACATCTTACTACGGTCGCGGGCTTAGCTAAGGCCGCGTGCCCCTGATTCTGTTTTTCGGTGATTATTCCTCAATGATACATTGGACATGAACCATCTCGCTTCAAAACACTCCTCAGTGTCCTCACACTATCACCATGGTAAATTTGGTTAAGATCGCGCTAGTGGTTACGTAGGAGTTAAGCCATAGTTCAAAATCATAAGATTAATGAACAGTTATTTGTTCCCATGGTAAAACTGGTCTATATTATCTACGCCTACCTTTTTTTTTTTTTTATCGTGCGGAAATCCCTTCGGATACCCCCCCGCCTGCCAGCGGGGGCGGTTATGTCGGGCTTGCACCGACTAAAACCGCACGCCGTCTCGGGTCTTCAGACGCCGGGGTGTAAGGTTACCCATAGAGCATATCCCTCGCACCCCGGCTGACCCTGGGCCATCTCACCACTAACAGCATCGCTCATCCTGTCTCCTCTGAAAGCAGAGGAGTACGGAGAGCGATGTGTTCCCGCCACGTTGGGTATTGGCCGACGATCAATGCCAACCCTATGAAGGGGTGAAGGGGAAGCCATTAACCGCCGCCCAGGGTGTACCAGCCGCTCCGATTCCGTTCCCACCGGACTGCAGCGGGATCGGAATCGGACCGACACTCGAGGAGGTTACCCAACACACACTCCTATCTACGCCTACCTCAAAATAAAATACACAATGAATAACATACATTTTATGTCACGTGTGGTTATTTCCGGTTACGGTGAAAATGAAAACTAAGAGTTGGACAAGTAGTGACTTTAATTCTTGTTTAATTGATAAAAATAACGAGAAATAATTCAACTAAAGAAAAATTCACGTTGTGAAATAATTATTTTAACATTGGATGATTGCTCAACTACTTAGTCCTATTTAGACGTCGCGGCGTCGAGGTAAATATACTATGCATTTAGAAGAACAAATTAAAAAGTACATTTTTCCCCCTAAAATGGAAAATTATGTGTAAAACTACATTTTTTTGACACTTAATCGTGGGTGTGTAATACACCTCTGCCTATACAGGAATACAGGTGTGAAGTAATGTTATGTTATATAACCGATGATTGGTTGATAGGCACACCTCTGCCAGGGCACGCCGCAATAGGATGGAGTTGACTAGAGAGGCGACACGGAAGCCTCTCGTACCGACTGACGCAGGTGATCTCCGGGAAGGGGTGCTTCGGGGACCACCTGCATCGGATCAGGGAGGAGCCAACGCCTGAGTGTCATCACTGCGACGCGAGCGAGGACTCAGGGCTGCACACGCTGGCAGACTGCCCGGCGTGGGAGGCGCCGAGGCGTGACCTCGTGGCAGCCATCGGGGTGGGAGTCCTCTCGCTCGGCAGCATAATTGCGGCAATGGTGCGGAGCGCGCCCGGGAGAGACCATCAAAGAGACCTAAAAATATGAACTACACAATTGTCAAGTGTTTTGGATCATATATACTTTCGCGTACGGCGTAAGGACATAGATTGGACGTACGAAAAAATAAAATTAGTACGAAAGGCCACTAATCGACCACCAAATACGCGCAACCATTTATTCTTCATTCAGAAAAAATTAAAGAAATAAAGTACTTTTAAGTATTTATCACTAATGCTTTTACAATTACTGGTATGGGCCCTGGTACGTCTTGGTTGGCCAAGACGTACAGTGTCAACCAACCTTATCTGCCAGCCGGTACAGGTGTACCCTCATTTACATTTACATTCATATTCTCATTTACATACACATCATTTACATTTGTACAGGTGTAGCCTCATTTGTCAATCACCAGGCGGTGATTGACAAATGAGGCTCTAGCAGAGGCTTTGCTCTTGGGGTTCTGAGATCACACGGTAGGTACGACACGTGCGGTTTTAGTCGGTTCAAGCCCGACATAACCGCCCCCGCTGGCCGGCGGGGGGGTATCCAAAGGGATTTCCACACGAAAAAAAAAAGGTACGACAACGGTAATATACTATAATTGCACCGGGGCAAAGTCAGGGCACGCAGCTAGTTTATAATATTAGTAGGCTAACTTACCTACGTCATACGTGATTTCAACGTTCAACCTCACATATCCACGTCGAAATCAAACTATATCTATTAGCAAAGACTTGTCTTCAAATATTTGCCTGTTTGTTTTGGCCGTCTAGTAATTCAAATGGTACGTGACATCTCCCTTTCTTGCCATTGTCATAGTAATAATGTTCAATCTGTGTATTTAAGAAAGAGAAGATGTAGATTAGATACTGTGTAGACGTAATCACGAAAATTAGTCACAATTAGGTATCATTATTAATTTTCAGACAATATCTACAAATTATAGCAATTTCACAAGCCTTTTTGTAGATATTTTCAAACTCTTGAGCTGGCCTCACCTACTTTTAAATACCCTCGATCTAAGTGTCAAGAATAAAATTATAATTTGCACATAAATATATTATATAAATTTAAAAATTAGAAAGAACATTCATATGTATTATTTGATTTCTACGCACTTTGATATTCGTAATTCGTAAAGTGTGACCAATGATAGTTTCACTTCTACTTTTTCGATTAACTTTTCAAAGGAAAACTTGCAGATGTGGTCGGTGAATAAAGTTAGACAAATAGTCGTACGCCTGGAGCGCTATCTCTTTGATACTTATGGATGTAAATAAGTGTATGGAGTGAGAGAATTAATTACATTTTAACTGACTAGTTTCCAGTTAGACGATGAACCAGACGAGACGAAGGTTTTGTTATTTACTGATTAACATAGTCGCTAGTTTCAACATTATTATCTGCATTTATATGCTTAGATCTATGTGAGTGTAGACGTAGCTAAATTGCTATTTAAGTACCTCTATTTATTCGCATTCTAGAACCCATATTACAAGCTTGTTTAGCTATGCTTACTTTAGATGTTGAAAGCACTGTATAATATTTCATAATATTATGTCTCTCTGCCTCGTACTTATCTTCTGTATTTAAAATATGATAGAAAACTACTGCAACACATGTTAGCCTGTCCTTTACGATTTTATATTTTTAGGGATTTTCTTTAGAAAAGCCCTATTGCTAAGGAGTTGTCGTCGACGTCGTCGTCGTTGCCAATTTTCTGTCACGGTTTTGGGTATGAAGGAGATGAGCTATCGAGTTGCTGTTTTCGGTAATAGATTCGTGCTGGGGTGAACCATTGCAAGATAAAAAAAAATCGCAAAAAATCGCAAAAAAAAAGAAACGCAAAATCGAAAATCCCTTGTATTCGGCTGAGCTCGTCTCAGGAATTCAACTTGTTTATAGTGGTACGGAGAAATTAAAATAGTTTTCCGACTAAGACAACAAATATACATTACAATAATATGAAAACCATTAGATTTAGGATCAGAAATAAATGTAAGACAAACCGATCGAATATGTAAACTGTATATTTCGTTTACCCGTTATCTAATTCCCCAATAGGTCTTTCATGTATTTAAATTGCAGCAGCGGCGATAGCCCAGTGGTGTACATAACGGACTGCGGAGACGAGGTCTTGAGTTCGATCCCCAGTCACCCCGGGCACACACCTCTGACTTTTCGTAGTTATGTGTGCATTAATAAATGTTAATTATCGCTCGCTTAATAATGTGCTCGGTAGGCAATAGGCTCGCCCCCTATTACATTGGGACCGTAACATAACTGGCGATTCGTGGGTGTGTAATACACCTCTGCCTACCCCTTCGGGAATACAGGCGTGAAGTTATGTGTATGTAAATTGCTCACAGAATTCAATATAATAAACATTCTCATTTCACACAACAATCGACTTCATTTATGAAGAAATTGCAATCGATTTTACGCATTGAAATTCTATTTTTTTTTTAATATTAATAAACTTTTTTGCATAACAGCGTGCCTACAGAAACGTGCATTATGCGATTCAGTTTCGGGCAACGGGTCAGAGGCAGCGAGACGGAGCACCCTATGTATCAAAGTACCCCTCGGATAGGGCAGAATGATGCAAAAACGTTGTCTGATTAAAGTCAGTATGTCTCTATACCTAATCATTTTAAGCGAATATTTCGTATCAAAAATATTAATTAATACATAAGACAATGTCAAAAGAAATTTTCAAATATGATGTTTTTTGTTCCTTAATTTTGTACGGTTGAATTTTTTGCAACAATAGGCCCCGTCTCCCCTTATATACAACAAAAAAATATTTTTTGGATTTTTTTCTTTCTGTCTGTTGGAATTAGGTAATCTCTGGATGGGCTGGGCTGATTTTGGCTGGACTTTTACTAGTAGATAGCTAATTTTACAAAGCGTAACATTGAGTTCTTTAATTCTAAAAAAAGCAGCCAAGTGCGAGTCGGACTCGCTCATTAAGGGTAAGCAGTAACATAATAATTTTTATTTTTATAATTTCTATATTTGAGTTGATTGAATGAAAGGTAAATTGCAGTTTACGATTTATGACGTATTAAAAAAAACTACTTACTAGATCTCGTTCAAACCAATTTTCGGTGGAAGTTTACATGGTAATGTAGATCATATTTTTTTTTTAGTTTTATCATTCTCTTATTTTAAAAGTTACAGGGGGGGGGACACACACACACACACATTTTACCACTTTGTGTCTCTCGCGCAAACTATTCAGTTTAGAAAAAAATGATATTAGAAACCTCAATATCATTTTTGAAGACCTATCCATAGATACCACACACGTATGGGTTTGAAGAAAAAAAAAAATTTGAGTGTCAGTTCTAAGTATGGGGAACCCCCAAAATTTATAGTTTTTTTTCTAATTTTGTCTGAAAATCTTAATGCGGTTCACAGAATACATCTACTTACCAAGTTTCAACAGAATAGTTCTTATAATTTCGGAAAAAAGTGGCTGTGACATACGGACGGACAGACAGACAGACATGACGAAACTATAAGGGTTCCGTTCTTTGCCATTTGGCAACGGAACCCTAAAAAGAATTAGAGTCCCGCACATAAAATTAGAACCCAGATCTAAGACCACGCGGGCGAAGTAGCGTGCACAGCTAGTATTACCCTATATCCATTTGGGTATGTCACAGACGCTAGAATTTACCGTATTATTATGAAGCAAACACGGAAGCGCGTTCTGAACGGTTGACGAAAGCCCTAAAGTTTTTATTTAGGGAGACTAAATAAGTGCACGCTTGTAACAGTTAGACCATGCCAGTTTATAATGTACTCATGGATAGAAGAGCCAGAGCTCAGTTTACAATGCAATATAAATTTAATGCTTTATTTGCATGCATCCGTGCGAAGTTAGTCATTAGTACATTGACATCAATACAGAGGTAGGTAGTGTCTTTTTTAAATGCCAAACTCACCTTACCCTGAGGTGAGCGACTATAGCAAATATTTCCTGCACGCGCGGTAATGCATCGTGATTTAGTCGTTATAAATAATGGACTCAACTGCATGTATTAGCTAAAGAGAAACTTTGCTACTACGTATTAATGACCGCAGGGTAAATAGAAAAGCAAATAATTGCATGAACTTCACCATTGAGCTTTATATGGGTTTATGGCTATAGAATTATATGGATAGCGCCTATGTCCTGACTACAGTACTACGGTGACTTATTTGAGAAAACCAAAGGTATTATTTTGCAATAATGGACACGCTTGTAATCACGTAAAGATGCCACCATTGTTGACATGGTACGTGTATGTAATGGTGACCCTCTTTCCTTAACTTGACCTTCAGCTTACCATTAGGCGAGGTGAAGTCAAAAACGTAAGAGAGCGGACACCGAACTCCAAACTGCAAGTGTTGGATGCTACAGGGATATCCAAGCGGACACCGAACTACAAACTGCTACCGGGATATCCTCTGGGATGAGGACATATTGCCAAAGGCGGTTCTCCTGAACACGGGTTGCAAAAATGAGGAGGTACTTATCTCTGAAGCTCTATAGCAACCGGTATCTTGGTCTGTATGCCAAAAACGGTGGAAGACAGATCGTATCGTACCCTGTCTTAGTGAGACACTATATTATTAAACAATATTGCAACGAATATGTTAAGGCAGGATATAAGATATTGGTTTCAAAAAAAGGGGGATGATACTGCCACTTCCACGACTCTGTAAAGTTATATTTGAAAACTTTTCGGGATATTGGTATGTAGGATGTTCTTTTTCCGAAAGATAAAGAATATATTTTTATGCAAGACGAAAGTTCCTTGGGAGCAGTCCTCACGTATCACTTCAAAACAGCCTGTAGCCGTTAGTACTCGTGCTTACTATTTGTAGCATGATTTACATTCCATTGGAGGGGGTTTTATGTTTGACACGAGAAACTAACAATTTTTTTATTATTTGTAAAACTATGTAATACTAAGCTTTTTAAAAACTCCATTAATGTATGTTTCATACCTACCTATAACAAAAAAAATAATAACTACTACACTTTCTGTCTGGTTGTTCTGGGTAATCTCCAAAATAGTTGAACCGATTTTGACGGGATTTTTAATGCAGATAGCTGATGTTATAAGGCATAACTTAGGGTTCTTTTATTTTAGAAAAGGTATTATGGTTTTGCGAAAAAAAAATCGGAATATAAAAGCACGCGGATGAAGTCGCGGGCACAGCTATTGTTATATAGAATTCCAATATTTGCCCAACAGCTTTTTCATCAGCACATTTTCCACAGCATCCGACGACTCGTAAGTAGCATTTCATTTTCTTTCGAGTGTACTGCAGCATTTTTATTTAAGTCTGGAATAATAAACTTCGACGGAAAGTGCATGTAATTTAGTTCGCAACTTTCTAATAATAAAATATGAATCTTATTTCGCTGTAGTAGATATTATTTTTAGTAACTCTTGTATGAATTGTGTCTTCTTAGATATTTAAAAGTTACTGGAGCTGGTGATGTGACGCAATGGTTTTTACTTTTTGATGCCATAGAGTGAACATGAGTCTTAGCAAGACTTGGCAAGAGAGAGTACACTTCAAAAATAAAAATAGGAATTTTATTTATGTCTTAACAGTATATTTTGACATTTTTAAACTAATATCCAGTTAAAAATTTTCAAGATAAGCAATCAAAATGGTTTAAAAAAGTATATTTTCATATGCAGTTAAATATAAAACAAGATGCCTACTGCTATCTTTGACATTTGGTGAAAGTGTGGAACTATATTCTCAGATTTACCATAAGTCGCTTTATGTCTTTGAGCGATCGCGGATAGACTGCCCACAACCCCTGTTCTTTCCATTCACTTACTGATATCATCTTAACTCGTATGTATAGGAATGCCTGGAGCTAATCATATCTGTTGTTAATAAAATAATATTCAAGCCATGTCACATCTCCACTATTAGAATAGACATTTTCTTGATATTTCGAGTTGATGTAGCATTCATGCGATTGTGGATTCGCCGATGCTCATATTATTTGCCTCGAATATTATTTGTTTGAAAACATTTTTTAATGAAACTGTTAC
The DNA here is from genome assembly GCA_946251805.1 of Cybosia mesomella. Taxonomy (NCBI): domain Eukaryota; kingdom Metazoa; phylum Arthropoda; class Insecta; order Lepidoptera; family Erebidae; genus Cybosia; species Cybosia mesomella. The sequence goes on from OX276401.1 coordinate 24,062,452, forward strand.
TATATCTACACACAGAGTACGTAGTATTTCGATTATTTCGATATAATTTTATGTTATAAGAAATATAAAAAATAGAAAGCCGCGAGCATCTTGAGTTTGGAATGAATGTCCCTTACAGGTGGTAGAAATTTGATGACACAAATGTGTCACAAAATTCGGCCGGGTGGGTACCAACGTGTACGATTGCGAAAAACCCTCCATAGTAATCCAACTTCGGTTTGATTGTGTTCAGGCGTCAGCAAGTGCATAGCCGGGCAGGGGGATTGTGGTCGCAGCACTAGTGGGACCGGTAGGGGTCACGCGGTGCTGCGATGATGATCCTCTTCTGATGAGGCCGTCAAGCTGAATGCCACCATTGTTGACATGGTACGTGTATGTAATGGTGACCCTCTTTCCTTAACTTGACCTTCAGCTTACCATCAGGCGATGTGAAGTCAAATTGACGTGTCCTAAATATATAAAAAATAAACAGATTGCCGGATTGGAACAGATTAAGCTTAGTTGAATTTCACTCCATTATTACCATAGATACAAACGTGAACTGTACCATTGCAGTGATGAATAGTAAATATGTTGAAAGAAGAGACCATAAGGCTTTAGGCACAATTTAAGGACCTCTAATACGACAAAAGATGTCATTGTTTTACATAAATAAATGTCGTCATCGTACAAAACGTCTCAATAGTGACGTTCAGTAAGTACCATCATTCTTTTTATAAATGTTTCTCTCAATAATGCACCTACTGAGTTTATCTCTGCACCACCTTTGGTTAGCTGGTAGAGAATGCCTGTGGGATTAAGTCCGCCTTTTTACTTGTGCATTAAGTTTAATAAATAAATAAAAACAAAGGAGATAAAGGTCAAGCTTGTATCGTAAGATACTGGTACTATGGAGTAAGGCTGCTTCATTTAAAAGTTGGCTGGTTTCTTGGCAGTAGCGGCTGATTATTAGATAAGTAGATTGATTCGACAAGAATTGAAAAAATTGTCAATGATCTGAAAGTCATAACAAGTTTTGTTTTGTGAATTTTAAGCTTAGAAGGAATTTGTTTTTATTTTATTTGATATGTTGAACTGGCTTATGTTCTCAGAAATGGTAATATTTATTATATTCCCTCTTCCTGCAACGAGAAAATTGCTGTGTCATCGCGCAGAAATAAGCGGGTAAATGAGTGAAAGGAAATGCACGTCCAAGTTATATATTGACGTACCTGGGATTATGCTAAACTAGTAATAAAAGGTTTATAAGTTCCTAATTTCATCTCTGTAATATGTCACAAGAATTAATTATATTTTCAAATTGTGAATTAGAAGTTTATAAATTTTTTTTTATGGATGATAGGCTCACGTTTGACCTCTATCTCACCTGATCGTAAGTGACGATGTGGTCTACGATGGATCACGTTTGCCTAGAAGGAACCTATTCACTTGAGACTTGAAGATTCCGAGGTTATAGCTTTCCGGAAACACAGACTCAGGCGGGCAATTCCACTCCTTAGCTGTACGCATAATAAATGTGTCGCCGAAACGTTTCGTGCGTATGAGTGGAATATCCACCATGTAGCGGTGGCGCGTCGCTGTGCGTCTGGTCGTTCGTTGGTGGAAATTTATTATATTATTATATATTAAATTTATATATTATTTGACCATATTCTATAGTTATTAGCGATGAATAGATCTAAAGAGAGTTCCAAGTTATTTTTTTTTTCAATAAAATATGATACGATAGTCGCTAAACTATTATTATATACCTGTAGTTGTAGTAGTTAATACTAATGAAAAATAACAGTTTTCCATAACTCAGAATCTCTCTCCATTTGAAATCACAATTACCCATTCTTTGGTTCTCTACACGATCTGGAGCCGCTTACTTTAAGGGACTCCAAAACGTGTCCCGTATACTTATATTTTCTCTGATTCTTCAGATAAAAATGTCTACTAACTACATATTCCATATCTGTATAAGCCAAGCTCTCGATAATTTTGTTTTCGTGACCTTATATTCGTACTTGCACAATGCTGGTGATATATCACAGAATGAAAGGTACTTGGGTCCTGTCTCGAGAAAAAATACAAGCGGCTTTTCTATTTACAAGCAATAGACTATTTCCGTAATCTCTTGCGACATGATTGCTTTATGTCCTATAATTGATTACCGGCCCCATCCGCACTTTTAATTATGCCCATCTCCACACTGATGGATAACACGTTGCCCTACACTACAACAGATTGATTTTGTCTAACAAAATCTGCTTCTCGTTAATCTTCTTGAATGTGATAATTTAATGCATTCTTAATCCTACCTAACTATATAGTTAGAAGAGATAAGGTAAGAGGTAATATAATATGTAATATTAAGGAAGTAATTTATTTAATAGTAATTATTTAAATTGTGGATGGTGCAGTTATGAAATTGAATGTTAACCACTGCATTCTCGTCAGATGCGGTATTTCTGCTTGTAGTTGGTGCTGGTATGTTTATATTTTTTTCACGGTTTGAACTGCGCATGCGTGCGCCTTTTTTTTCATATTCAGCCTAAAACCATAGACTAGTTTAATGAATAAAAAAGCTAGCGGTACTATAATGAGTTTTATGATACAGTTGGCGGTACTATAATAAGTTTTATTTTTAATTTTATGTACATACGTCTAAAAATGCGTATGTATAGAATCGTCTTTGAATTCGTAATTTGAATTTTTCGATTTGAGTGTAGTTAAAATATAAACTATTTTTGAGTTTTGATTATGAGAGTTATCCACCAAAAGAGTACGTGACGCAATGCTTGTTAGGGCCGATTTTTCAATGCTCAGATAAACAACCAGATAGGATTAATTCTACAGTTAACATGATTCTCAATTTTTCAACCACTAGATAAGCTTTAACTGATTGATAAACTCCCTAACTGACTGATAAATTTATCTGGCCGTTCGAACCCCAGTTAGCGACTATCTGTAGAGTTATTTGACTTTTCTGTCATCATTACGCGCGCTGTTTGTGCGTTTAAAAGTATTTTATGCATGGATTTTTTTGATTCAATCGACGATTTAATGATCGAAAAAGACTAAACAGTGCTAAACTACTTATCCCGACAGGAAAGAAAGAGTTGTAAGAGAACGGCCCGATAATTATGTCTGAATGGAACGACACAAAATTTCACAGGCGATTTCGTCTTGAAAAATACACCGTGGAACTATTATTAACATTAATTGGAAGTAAAATTGCCAACATAACAAATAGGTAAGAATAAATTCCTACCTAATCAATGATGTCTGATAACTTTGACAGAATCACTATGCTCAGTATCCTCTCATGAGAAAAGAAGACGGCAAGAACAATTTATGGTTATGAATACTGTCAAATTGTGACACCCGCTGTTACTCCGACGAAAGTTGGCTGTCTCTTTTTAAAATCTGTAAATTTACATAAGTGCGTCCTGCTCTCGCTTATTTAGTGTGAAGCTAGTAACAAAAATCAGTAGGTTAGTTATCTGACCCGGGGGGGTATCCGAAGGGATTTCCGCACGATAAAAAAAAAAAAAAAAAAAAAAAGGTTAGTTATCTGACCGCTATCTGCTTATTGAAAAATTGGAATATTTTATTCGATTGTTAAAATGTCAGTTAAAATTATCAACTAGATTGGTATCTGAAGTTTTATCTGACGATTGAAAAACCGGCCCTTAATATTTTTGTCTTATAATATTCTTAACTTCTAATTAAATTTATGATAATCGTCGAAAGTTTACGTGATTATTACACATTGTAATAAAATCAATTTGAACAGATTTAACGAAATACATTAATACAACATTTTATAATTATGTTCTATGTGTTTTGTGTCTCTTTATATTTTCAACTTATTTGGATTAAACTTGTTTCGTTTCTTGTGCTCGCACGTGCTAACTGCGAGCATATATCCAGTTTTTTCTGAAAATAGTTTGTTATTCTTGATTGATGTCATTTAGTAAGAAATACATACCTGCCTGGCTGTGGTTTATAAATTAAATTACTTCATTCCAGATACATTTGTCAGGTTTCCCGATATTAAAGAGGAACGAAATAAAAGTATTTTTATCCTTTTTACGCACGCACGCAAAAACGACGGGGTGTTATAAGTTTGACGTGTCTGTGTGTGTCTGACTGTGGTATCGTAGCTCCTGAACGCATGAACCGATTTCGATTTTGTTTTTTTTTGTAACCCCCGACGCAAAAACGGCCGTGTTTTATAAGTTTCACACACACAGCTTGCGAACGAATGAACCGATTTTGATTTTGTTTTGTTTTTTAATACATTTTTAGCATTTTGTATGCTTACTTTTTCTTATAGATTTAGATCGGTTTTTTTTTGTATGAAATGTGAATTATTTGGGAGTGTTCTTAGCTATGTCGGGGGTTTTTGAACTTTTTATTATTTTAATTGATTAATCCAAAAATTTTTTTGATCAAATTGATACGAATGGACTATGGTGCAGAGCTAATGAGTGTGTTGTGTTAAGGTATCGGGTTACATTCTTAGATTGGGCAAAACACGTTATCTATTTTAACTGTTAGGCATTTCTCAGTAAAAGCTCGGACTCGGGCAAAAGTGTCCGGAAGACGGCAATAGACTTGTACTTTATCACGTAGAGACTGAAAACAGCTTTTACTAAAAACAGCTTATTTCAAATTTAGATGGTTGATATATCTCTGCTCTGCCCGTCGTGATAAAAGATGTTTGAAATAAAATTGTGGTGATTGCAGTGAAAATGGTAAAATTTGATTTGTGTTGAAGGTTCTGTTTATTGCTATGAGAATTTATTGTTATGAAAACTAAAAAAATTGTCTTCGGCGTAAAAATGTAGGTATAGTGATGCACTTAAATCCTATCAAAAAAAGTATGGTAAAGTTTTTATTTCTGTTTCTCTTGTGTTTGTTGTTACAAAGACACTTTTGCATCATAGTTGCATATAAATCATTAGTTTCCTGGCAGACGGTGTTAATTCATCTTTTTTCAACATTTCAACCTCAATTGCACAAGTTCGACGCTATGGTCGCATCACGTTCAGGGTATTGCGCCAGACAACTTAACTTTTCGTCCAGTAATTAAGAGAACTTCCAAACATCAATAATCAAGTCGTGCAGAAAGTCTGCCACCTGCTTACTGAAAGCACCTTAAAAGCAGTTACCTCGTACAATATGTACATAGTTAAGTGTCTAATAACTAATCAGTACTGTGCATCTTAAAGTGGTTTGATATAAAAAAAACGACGGGTTGCACTCCAGGAGTGCCGGCAGAAGTGAAAACTTGAATATTAACGTTGTGCATTTTTGATATTTTGGAATGGTTAGGGAATAATTTTGCACGAATTGCTTTAATTATCAGTATAAAAGTACAATCTAATATGTGGTAACATACAATATTAATTTATTGCGCTATCGTACACAAACATGACAAGTTATTTTACATTTAAAATTTAACACTTCAGAACTATTATATTTATTTTACATTAAAAAGTATATCTCTCAGAAAAATCAACTTCCATCAATAATTTCAACGACTTATCCCCATCATTATTACCAGAACCATCATCGCCAATATATTTATACAGTACTCACTCATATTCTTTCCCTATTTCTTTGTCACTTTTTTCATTAATAGATGCACTTTGTTTAATTTCCATTTTATATCAATAAATTTATGGCACAAAATGGAATAAATATTACAAAAAGTTATATGATGACAAAAAGTGTTTCTTGGGCCTCGGTCGGAATCGATCTCAGTCTTGACGAAGTCAACGACCACTCATTAGACGAACGTGCCACAAAGGTTGTTAAGTACAGTGTGAAATAAGCGCTTCTATATTTGTTGTCTTACGTTCAGGTCACGTATTTTTCTGACGTGAGTTTAAAACCTTTTTTATCCATTACAAAAAAGTGCACAACGTCGCTAAAGAAGTTTTCACTTCAAAAACCTATTAATCCTACTAATGTTAAAAATGTGATAGTTTGTGAGGCTGGATGGATGTATGGATGGATGTATGTACGAATGGATGTTTGTTTTCGGATTAATGGATAAAATAAATGTAATCAATTTATGTACGTCACATCAGTACAGTATTCATATATTCATCATTTGTCTAACCTATTGAAAAAATCAATACACATCACCCTATATACATAAACTATTATCTATTCTGTCCCATAATGAAAGCAGGTTAAAGACAGTCATAAAGATGAATTAGCACTTCAACAATGATTAAATGCATCTCTTCATGTATGTTTACACAGTGGTAGTTACCACGTGTGAGTCATAGATTGTCACTTGCACTTATGTTATTAATTCATCTCATCCTGTATACCAATTTATACATAATATAATGTTACAGGAACTCTTTTTATTTTATTTCTTAATACTTCGCCCATTATGGAAGGCACTTACTTAAAGTTGTAAAAAAAAGTCTCACACATAAAAAATAATATATGGGAAAATTCCGATCAATATTTTTTTTTTGTTTTGCAATAAAGTATTAATTTATCATAACATAAATATATACATATTACAGATAGAAACATCTAGACCAATGCCAATATATATATTAATGTAAACAAATATTTGCATCCAACCCGTCGTGGGTTCGATTCCCGCTCTGGCTTTGCAGTCGATAGCTCTACGACCACGCTATAATAATCCTATATATAATAATTCTATAATAATTCTCATTCTCTTATATTGTTAAGCTAAATAAAAGCTGCCAAAACTATACTGTTCTGTTACACGACAATAGATAAACGTTAAACTTGTGCCGTGCAAAAGTAAAATTTAGTTGAATTTAAATAGCATTGCCTTTCAATTTTAAAGCCAAAGGTTGTGAAATTTATGGTCATTAATTGGTCCGTTTTAACTTTTATAGTTTAAAAGGCCTTTCAATAAAATGGCTACCATTGGTCCTAGGTATATCACAAGTATAATCTATTTATATTCTATGCCAGAGGATTATATATATTTTTTTAAATCATTCACTCTTATACTTCTATACTTTTAAATCTATCATATGAATCAACAAGGTTTTAGTCTTCTTTGGTGTGTCTGAAATAGAATGTCTAACACATTTTAACTAGTACTTACATTTACAGATCATCGCTAATAGGTAAAGTAAATCGAATACTAGGTCTGCAAGGCGAATCACTGCTTGCAATGTTGAGCTGAGTGAGACATCGTAAATCAGATTTTGAAAATTTTGAACAGTGATCATTCCTCCGTGGCAAGTCCGATTTTGAAAATTCTTTTTGAAAGTCACAACTCTGGACATGCTTTCTGAGCGTGTAAAGTTTGGTCACAGTGTCTCGAGTGGTTATTATGTAATTCCATCTGGATTATTTTTAACGGTGATCATTCCTCTGTGGTAGCATTAATTTTTTCAAAATATATCCATAACCTTCCTCTGATTGACCTCTTTAATCATGCCAAATTTGGTTCTGATTGGATTAGTAGTTTAGGAGGAGACCTGTGACAAAGAAAATCCTGAAGTCTGGTATGACGAGCTTTCGCTCGACTTCGTCTCACTCAGCTCAATTAAGGTTATACTACAAAATATATATAGTTTATTTATTCATGTGGTTATACTGTCCCTATTCGTGAAATATTACAAACTATACAATGTCGCTATTTCAATTGTGATTTGAATTTATGATTGCTAATTTTCTAAAAATGCAATAACCCGTATAAAACTTCGTTGATTGATAAATTTATCGAAATTTAATTGATGAAGAAACACTCTGAGAAATGTTTAGGGTGGTTTGTTTACGAAAATAACATGATGTTAACCAACAAATTTAATTAGCCCTAATCATCCAAATGGCAGCAACAAAATGTAGCATATATTTAAATCTAAAGCTCATAAACGCAACAAATTGTGGAACTAGTTGTTAAAGATTGCAACAAGCAGGAGTTGCATATCACGGAGATGAAAATGCTGCGATGGAGGTGTGGAATCACACAGCGATCGTGTGAGGAACTCTAGCATCTATCGTGACATCTCAGAAAAAATCCAGGAGGGTTCATTTTTCTGCAACCGCCAGGTTACGTGGGTAACAAATGCCGCCACCGCTGTTAGAGAGGTAGATCTAAGAAGTGCTGCCTTTGACATCGTATAAGATGACATGCGCGCTAATGGTGTCACTGCTGGAGATACTATGGGCCGTGTGAAGTGGCGGAGTATAAGCCGGAAAGCGGACCCCGGGCTCCGAGTACAAAGGCTCGGATACTACCGGGACTTAACCCTGAGATGATGATGGTGTATTGTTAAAAACTCCTTACAATAAATACTTATGGCTAAGCTACGAAACAGACGTCAAACATGATATGGATATACAATATAATCATATTTTATTCTTTAATGTACTGTAAACTAAAATTAAAATTTAACCCTCCTTTTTGGTCGTCGGGTAAAAATACACGTATGGAGGTAACTGCCTGCGCTTTGATGTCCAGGGTTTACTTAACCACCCTCCCCTCCGCAATTTATATTTGTTTTACATACCACATAATAACTTAAAGCCCACTGCTATGAAAAATTTAATTCGGTACGGAATCATAATTTTTATAAACAGAAACAAAATTATTCAGGAAAATTAAAAGTACAGATACACTGTGACCTAGGTGCCGTTATTACATAAAAGGCTAAAAAGAAAACAGGGACGGGCTCCTCTTGTAGATAGTCAGATAACCATTGAAATAGAATCTTCTACTGACTTTTAGTAATAAAATCCTGACACCGCTTTGACGGCTTAACATACGCGACGGGAGTGTAGTTTATCTTGGAGATATAAAAAAATACTTTTATTATGTTGAATGAACGATTCTGAGCACAAAATATATTTTCTTTGAAATTCTTGTATGTATGTCTGTTTGTTCGCGATGGACGCAAAATCCACTGAATAATTTTGATGCAGTTTTTTTCTCTTAGAATGTCTTGGTCCGACTTAAAATCTGCCGTATGTTTGATTGCAATTCTTTAAATCAAACCAAATCCACTCAGTAGTTTAGCGTCCAACGCGAATAAACAGACACCAATAGGTATATATAAAAAAAAATGTTTTCAGTTTCGTTCATTTAACATAAACATAACATAACATAACATAAACTCACGCCTATATCCCCGAAGGGGTAGGCAGAGGTGCTAGCACCCACATTTCGCCAGTTTATGTTTAGGTCCCAATGTAATAGGTGGCGAGCCTATTGCCATTAACCGGGCACTTATAAGCTTGCGATAAATACACACATAACTTCGAAACGCATCGAAAAGTCATTGGTGTGTGCCATGGTGAAACCTGGGATCGAATCCGAGACCTCGTCTCAGCAGTCCATTACCCATACCACTAGTATACTTAGATGGTATGCTACCTTTAGATTGCAGGTAAGATAGTTTAGTTCTTCAATAACGCCGTCTTTGAAGTATATTGTAGTTTTTGTAACTTGCTTTGGCTTAGTGTACCTAATTTATTTCAATCTAACTCCCAAAGCCCAAGTTTTCTTAATTCCTTTAATCTATTTAGGATCAAGTTTTGAATATCACTTAGAATTATTTTATTAGTATCAAACACAAGTAACTAGTTAAGGTGGTCATATTTCTCCAGCACAACCGGGGAAGTCCCCTCCTGTTTCAACCCAGCGTTGTCCCAGGTGCCTCCAACGCTACTACTTTGGGGCCCGGCGTCGAAAGCTACCCCGAGAGGACAGCCTACATCAGAGCCTCGTATGTCCAGCAGTAGGTGTACGGTTGTGTGTACAGTTGTGTGAGGTTGGCCTGCCCCGAAAGGACCGCATGTACCCCACTACTGTCATGCTTATCCTGGACTACTATAAAAAGCAAGTTTAATTGAATAGAATGATATGCCTTTATTTATAGTTTTGTAAATATTTATACTGAGCGGGAACCAAACTGACTTAGTAGTCGAACGCTCTACTCCCCATCTCACAATTAGCATAATGGTATATAAGGACTGAGCGTATTTAGTTAAATGACTATTTTTTAGCTCTCCCAGTTGTGTAACTTGCGCACTTAAATGGTCTAAATGGTTTGATTTATATGTTACAAGCTGTTGCCGCAGCTCCGTCCGCGTGGAATTCTGATCCCGTGCCTGCAAACTGGTGTAGTCGTTCAGAAGTTATTCGCGTAAATACATTTTTGAGATGGTAGGATGGATTCAAGAATTGGGCAGGTTTATTTCCTAGTTTTCTTCTTAGTACGCTTATGTCCGGAAAATTTAATATTCCCATAAAAAAATGTTAAAGAAAATGCAAATAATTTGTTCCCGGTTTGAGGTAACCTAAATATTTTACAATCTGCAGAGTACCTGAGTCATAACTCTAAAAAAACTTCCTCTACCGTTGCATTTCATTGCAGCAATCAATTAGCGTTCCTATTGCTATTATAATTAAAATTATCACCGTAGCATGCCGTAGGCCGGAGCCTACGCACGCCTACGCGGGGCGCGGCGTAGAACCGTAGCACCAACCGGTACGCTTTTGGCTTTACCCCATGACTATATAACCGGGGAGTGTGGACTCTTGAAGCCATTACTGTACTACCGTCAACGCGCGCCACACGCGCAACTCGGCTCTGTGTTTCAGTGCACTACTCGAACAGTTACGGTCGTCGAAACTTGCAGGTAAGTTCTTAAATGACTTAACAAGTTTAAATTAAGAAATAAATAACGAAAAAATATTTTGCCACGATAGAGTATATTGGATTGTATTAAAAAGAAATAGTTAAGATAAGAAATCATATTTTAAAGTTCGTTGCAAAATAATGTGATTCCTAGATTAAGAAGAACTAAATAATTGCAAGGAAATTACTAAACTTTGTTAGTTTTTCTTTTAAATTAATTATCCTATAAAATAGCAGGGAATTTAATAACTTCAAAAGCCGCCGGTGTTCATCTTAATTAATAGTACTGTAACCTTTTGAATCAAAGTATTCGTTTTTTTTAAACACTTCAGGGTTAGTAAGGAAATAAAATGAAAGAGATTTCATCTAGTAGAAAGACTGTAGTAAATCTTCCACAAAATATTTTTTGAAAGTTATTTTTCTAGTACAATACAACAACACAATTTAAAAAAAGTAAGGGGTTTGGCTATATGAAGAAGTAGAATACCGATAATGCAGAGGGTTATTTTTAAAAGTAATCGACTATGGAGTATGCGATGTAAGCGGGTGCCTACTGACCTATGTGATACGAGCTCTTAAATCTGCCTCATTTAACTTATAATCAAAGCTAATCTACTAACCAACTTTGATAAAGGATAATTCTCAGCAATAAGTTCTTTTTATTTTCCAATACATTTTGAGTTCAAAAATAGATCTTTTTATTCCAATTACGAAAATACACCATTTACTTTTTTATATAAATAGTTTTATATTGCGTACAATATTATTATATTTTACGTTTTAATCAAAAATCAAAACCATTTAACATAATTTTATACTTTTAATTTTATTATTAGAAATTCCTCCTCGTCAATGTCGACTGAAGTGTGCCCAGAAGGTTGATGTATCTTCTGGGCACACTTTTTCGTACATTGCATGGCAATACCAACTCTCTGCGCGAAGAAATGGCTAGCTTTGATAAGTATTTAAATTTTAAAGTTTGTTGCAAAATATTTTTAATATATATATATTTAGTATTTTTTCCAATTCTTTCAATTAAGAGTTGATTGTATCAGATGTTCTTTTTTAAAATTAATTATGAAATGTAAAAGCAGCGAACAAGTTCGAAATCCGTTGACTATAGACTGAAAGTACTTAAATTAACTTTTAAAGAATTAAAGTAGAAAAGCTTTATTTAGCCTTAAAAAAAGATTTAGAGTAAAAATTAGAGTTGTTTTTCTTTAAAAATACATTCAAATAAAACTATAATTTGGGTTGCGATTATAAACGTAATAAAAATAGATCGAAAAGCTAACAGGTACATACAGGAGGTAGATGACAGACAGGAGACAGAGCCGTCGGCATCCGGCTTGTCATGATAAATTCACGAGACAACGCTCGCGTGGTAACACCTTTTCTCTTCTTTTTTTTTTAAACAAAGTAGGTGGGATCGAATTTATTACATAATTCCGACTTATATGTACCTGTTAAATATTTTTTCTATAAAGTTTTATTACTTATAATTTTTAACACAGCATTAAATTTGTTGCTTAGTGTTTCGTATTAATAAACTTACGGGGATGTGTTATTCGTGGTTACACTTTTCGACATCATGTAATACACCCTTAAAATGTGTTGCCTGCTTTACAATTCATTCTGCAGTAAGTGTAAATTAAGTATAAAGTTCTCACGTGGTACGGTGTGTACATGTGTAATGGTGTTAAAATAACCAACCAGAGTTTCATCGCAAAAGGGCTGAATGGTATGCAAATAAATACACATAAATGAAGTACTGTTCTTACTCAGCGTTAAGATCAGACTTGGTAAATGATTAGTCATACTTCAAACTGGTCAATAGTAATGATTCTCAACCAAATAGAATAGGTAGTAAAAGGTAGACTTTAAATTGTTTTCAATAACCATACGCAACGTGACATGTTTGAGAAAAATCAAGCCTCGTTACCTCGGAATCATAAACATACGCACAACAAACAAATAATTATAATTATAAAATAACACCATCCCTTTATTATGTACAATATTTATTATATCAGAATGAAGAGCCGAGTGTATTTTCCTTGGATATCAATAATAATAAATTATATGAAGTATGTGTAAATATAATAATTACGTCATTATAAATAATAAGTTTACTAATTACGTAATCAAGCAAGAAAAAAAGTATCAATGTGTTTCATGGTTAGTAGTGTATCTCTTTATTGTACACCAAGAATAAGACAAATGGAATATAAGTAATATATTATGGTGAATACAATTGGCGGCCTTACTGCACTGTGGCAATCTCTTACAGGCAACCATTGAATGGAGAAAAAGTCAAGTCAAGTGGTGTATCTTATCAATTTAGGTCCCTAAATTTAGGTACACTGGTAAGCGTGAATACTCAAATGTTTTGAAATTATACCTAAATATTACATTCCGTACGTTTTTCGACATTGCTCATAATACAGACCTACTGTAAAATAAAGATCGCGTTTTCATTACTGCAAACTCTGTTCTGTAACCATTACTGCAAACTTAGTTCTGAAACCTAATAAAATAATGAATTTAATGAATGAAACAGTTTTCGAACGAGTAAAGTACTTTACGCTAAATGCGATTTCATTAACACTAGATTTCCTCAGGGTACCTTTTTTTTTTCGTGCGGAAATCCCTTCGGATAACCCCCCCGCCGGCCAGCGGGGGCGGTTATTTCGGGCTTGAACCGACTAAAACCGCACGCCATTTAGTAGGTAGTTATTTTGTTTTAGTTGAAATAGCTAGCTTCATTAGTATGAGTTGGATGTATATACCATCGAATATGTTGTTAATATTTAAAACAATCATAAAAAAAGAAAAAAAAAACACTTATGTAACTGATTTTTCCTTAACCAACCGCATTAAATTGAAAGAAATAGGGGGTACTATATCTTTCAATTTAATGCGGTTGGTGGACTCTTAAACCTTTTATAAATAAATATACTCTAGTATATCATTATCATCATCATCATCATCATAGCGTGGTTCCCGGTTGCATTCGAGGCTTACGCTTCGGAGCCGGGGTCCGCTTACTCCTTCTCTTCCTCTTGGTTTGGCTTATACGGCTTTTATGGGAGCGACTATCAGATCTGAGAGAGAGATAGGATCAAAAGGAAGACCTGCGCAAGAGCCTCGTCCGTTAATCAGCAGGTGTACCAGCTTGGGGTGTGTGTTGGGTAACCTCCTCGAGTGTCGCTCCGATTCCGATCCCGCTGCAGTCCGGGGGGAACGGAATCGGAGCGGCTGGTACACCCTGGGCGGCGGTTAATGGCTTCCCCTTCACCCCTTCATAGGGTTGGCATTGATCGTCGGCCAATACCCAACGTGGCGGGAACACATCGCTCTCCGTACTCCTCTGCTTTCAGAGGACTGTCTCCTCTGAAAGCAGAGGAGTACGGAGAGCGATGCTGTTAGTGGTGAGATGGCCCAGGGTCAGTCGAGGTGCGAGGGATATGCTCTATGGGTAACCTTACACCCCGGCGTCTGAAGACCCGAGACGGCGTGCGGTTTTAGTCGGTGCAAGCCCGACATAACCACCCCCGCTGGCCGGCGGGGGGGTATCCGAAGGGATTTCCGCACGATGAAAAAAAAAAAAAAGAAAAAAAAAAGGTGTACCAGCTTGCAGGTGAGGTTGGCTTGGGCGCCGAAGATCTTAGTAGGGCCCCAGAAACACCAAATACATATAATATAATGCTCTTGTATATCAGATTATATATATAATATATATAAAAGTTATATAAACTACAATGAGCTTAAAGCAAGAGTTATGAGATATACCCATATTCCATTCATATCTCCTGAACCCATCAGATGTACAGTGAAACTATCAAATTCCAAGACTCATTTAAAAATGTGATATAACATCATTGAATTTACATAGTTTATTACTCAATCTAGTCAGACATTAATAGTGTTTATTGTAATATAATTTAATTTTCAATTTACCAAATCATATTGCCACAAAACCACTGAAATATTAACAAATTATCTAATAAACTTTACATTCCAGACTTGTAAGTAAACGTAATAACTACGGAGCTTAATTTTATACAAAAAAGTGTATCTAAACATATAATATAATCGTAATGAGATTAAAACTGTACATTAAATATTTTTTCTAAAGAATAATCAGTTTGTGTTCTAGGAACGAACGATACCGATGCCAAAAAGCGGCCAAGTGCGAGTCGTTCTCGCCCACGAAGGGTTCCGTAGCAGCAAGTAAAATAATATTTTTTTATATTTGAGTTGATAGAATGAAAAGTAAATTGCGGTTTACGATTTATGTCGTATTAAAAAAAGACTTTCTAGATCTCGTTCAAACCAATTTTCGGTGGAAGTTTACATGGTAATGTACATTATATATTTTTTTTAGTTTTATCATTCTCTTGTTTTGGAAGTTACAGGGGGGGGACACATTTTACCACTTTGGAAGTGTCTATCTTGCAAACACGTATAGGTTTGATAAAAAAAAAAACAGTTTCAGTTCTAAGTATGGGGGCCCACAAAATTTAATGTTTTTTTCTATTTTTGTGTGAAAATCTTAATGCGGTTCACAGAATACATCCGATGTCCGAGCAGCACTTGGAAACTGCTGAACAGATTTAGGTAAAACTTTGCATGAACATTCTTCTAAGATATGGTCATATAGCAGCAGGGTAAAATCGACCAAATCTATTATTGATCATATAATTAATACATAAATTTATTCTTTTTTGGTACCCCCCAAACCGGGGCAAGACGGGGACACCGTGGTTCCTAAACCCGAGGGGGCCATCTCGAAACCCGAGATGGCCCAGGGTCAGTCGGGGTGCGAGGGATATGCTCTATGGGCAACCTTACACCCCGGCGTCTGTAGACCCGAGACGGCGTGCGGTTTTAGTCGGTTCAAGCCCGACATAACCGCCACTGGCACGCTATTCCGAAGGAATTTCCGCACGATAAAAAAAAAGGTACCAAAAGTTTAAAACCTCATAAACTGTTACCAAGAGTTAAAGCCTAATAAACTGTTACAAATAAAATATTAGTGTGCTTTGTTGTTTATTTTTCTAACTCGGTTAATCCTTTGATTTTGTTGTCCTAGAAGATGCTAAAAAACCCAAAAAGGTCGATTTTTTTTAAATTTTAATGAAAATTGCCAAACTTGGTTTCTGAAAAAAGAACATAAGAGTAACATCGACAAGCCTTTGAGTAGCTACATCCGCACTAGAGTTCACTTAACACAGCCACGATATTTGTTACAAAAATTTAATAATATGTTAGGGATACCAATCTAACTTTTTAATGGAAATATGAACTAACAACAACGTTATTTGGGGATACAAGCCATTTTAACTTCGTACCCTGAACACAACTGTACAACTGCGTAAGTTTCTATAGTTAAAATAAATTAACTAAGCTTACTACATAAAGAATATTAAAAGGGCAGTAAAAATAACATCACTTCTTATTTTATCGTTTTTATTAATTCTAAATCCCCTACGCACCACAAATTGCAAATGATAATATTTCACAATAGCACGGCATGACGTCATACCTTATTTTTACATACAAGATTCCTCAGAACTTACGGTCTTATCATTTTATAATAAAAATAAATTATTTTGACTTGACGACTGTCACTTTGCACCCTTTTTATTTTTGTTTTTTTTATTTCGTGCGGAAATCCCTTCGGATACCCCCCCGCCGGCCAGCGGGAGTGGTTATGTCGGACTTGAACCGACTAAAAATTTAGATTTTGAACAAGACTCTTAAACAGTTTCTATAAACTTCAGCAATAGGTAGATGCCACAGCAGAGGCGCCTTCGTGATTAGCAAAAAGGCATTTGAAAGAAATCTATTTGCTTATTGAGGATCAGGTGTGAAATTGCAGTTGAGAAAAGCTAAAAGCTAGGCTGAAAGAAAAATAAATAAAAGCAATTACCAGACGGGAACGCTACGTTCAGTTCCAATAGTTTTCTTGAACGTGTAATGGGACCGTATTACACTAAAAAATATTATGAAGATTTAATATTATCACCAAGATAAATACCTTTTAGATTGATTTACGGACTTGGGAAATGGGGTGACCAAATTTGAAGCAGTTAATTTTCGGGCCAATGAATTAACTAACTTTGAGGATTCAATAAAGATTGGGTAAGTGGAGCTCCATTAAGTTCACCTGCAAGATTACAGGTGTACCCTGTTGATTAACGAACGAGGCTCTAAAGTAGAATTTTCTTTCGAGTAGGGGGTTACATGACAGTCGCTCCCGAAAAAGCCAAGATAAATTACATCTGGGGAAGAAAGTACAGAAGAGCGGAGCCCAGGGTTCAAAGTGGGCTTTGGATGCAACCGGCATTAACCAGACTAACTTTTTGATTTAATGAAAAAAATGTTTACTTCATGTGTGTAAGAACAATAATAAATAGATATTAAGATTAAAATTGTCACCTCTCTGATGGCAAAAGAGCTGTATAAATTGCAACATATATTATCCATACATATTATAAAACCGTAACGAGTTGAAAATCGTACATTGAATATGTTTCCAAAAAAATAATTGAAGTGTGGTCTAGGAGCGATACCGATGGCGAAAATATGATTATTAGAGTTTTTGTCTGTTTATCTGCTTTTTTATTATCGATGTCCGAGCATCATTTGAAAACCGATGAACAGATTTGACTGAAATTTTGCATAAAGATTCTTCTAGGGCATGGTCATAAACTGCGTTATATATCATCACGCTATTATTCGGGTGGTCTAAATTATTATTGATGACAACTTTATTATTACAAGGTAGATCTTTACGAAATTTTGTAGTTCAGCAGAACTCAGACATGGTCAACATCCGGACTTTAACTCGTCACGGTAATGAGGTAATGAGCCGTAAAATGTTAAATCTCGAAACTCCACAGAGTTACACACGTTACGTTACATAATGAATATCATCACGCTATTATGTTAAGGAATCGGGCAGAATTAATTTCGATGTAAGATCTTTCTCTATCTATTTCGAACGAATTGTCAATATAATACGAGTGTACTATATCACCCCATCCGGCGCTTTAAATAAAACAACTTAATACTTACGTGTTAGAATCAAGACTGCAGAAATAAACATACCTTGATCAATTACGAAATTAACGCGTACGAAGTCGCGGGCAACAATTATTTTCTAATAACAGTTACGTTTGAACTGTCAATGGTAACGACGGGAAAACTTTCTGAATCCCGCAGATGTATATAAGCTATGAGATTTTGGGCAATAGCACTATTTACCCAACGACATGGGAAGTCAAACACAGGAATTTCTAAACGTTAATACTGAACCAAACTCTAAAGCCTTTCCGTACACTTTACTGTGATAGAAAATAATTCATTAGCAGCAGAACATCTCGTAATTTTTTTTATATGGCCTTTTTAGGGTTCCGTTGCCAAATGGCAAAAAAAGGAACCCTTATAGATTCGTCATGTCTGTCTGTCTGTCCGTCCGTATGTCACAGACACTTTTTTCCGAAACTATAAGAACTATGTTATTGAAACTTGGTAAGTAGATGTATTCTGTGAACCGCATTAATATTTTCACACAAAAATAGAAAAAAAAAACAATACATTTTGGGGGCTCCCCATACTTAGAACTGAAACTCAAATTTTTTTTTCATCAATCTCATACGTGTAGTGTAAAAATGATATTGAGGTTTCTAATATAATTTTTCTCTAAACTGAATAGTTTGTGCTAGAGACACTTCCAAAGTGGTAAAATGTGTGTCCCCCCCCCCTCTGTAACTTTTAAACTAAGAGAATGATAAAACAAAAAAAAATATGATGTACATTACCATGTTAACATCCACCGAAAACTGGTTTGAACGAGATCTAGTAAGTACTTTTTTTTAATACGTCATAAATCGTAAACCGTACTTTACCTTTCATACAATCAACTCAAATATAATATTTAAAAAAGAGCGTTATTATGTTACTTGCTACTACGGAACTCTTCATGGGCGAGTCCGACTCGCACTTGGCCGCTTTTTTTATTTACTTAAATTGTGTTTTCAAATACAATCTGCATATTATGACCAAGTGTATAATTTCAATGTAAGTGAAACCGACGAAAATTACACGATGTACAACCACCACGAATGAACACTACGCGCGCGACGCTGGGCCTTCTTCTTTTAGGGCGACAGTATCAAGATGTAGCCTAGCAAATAATTCAAGATCGCATTATAGCTTATAATACTTAGATTGTCAATTCGGAATCTATGAATCATACTACAAAATATAAATATTATTATGATTTTTATGGTGATTATATGTTATATGCGAGACTGTAGCATCAACTAGGTAAAGGCGAAAACAAAAACTTTATTTTCATCTTCATTGTTAACATGAGGCTTTGTATATTTGATTATATAGACATAACATACACATACATAACATAAACTCACGCCTATATCCCCGAAGGGGTAGGCAGAGGCGCTAGCACCCACATTTCGCCAGTTTATGTTTAGGTCCCAATGTAATAGGTGGCGAGCCTATTGCCATTAACCGGGCACTTATAAGCCTGCGATAAATACACACATAACTTCGAAAAGCATCGAAAAGTCATTGGTGTGTGCCATGGTAAAACCTGGGATCGAACCGGAGACCTCGTCTCAGCAGTCCATTACCCATACCACTAGGCTACCGCGGCTATTGATTATATATGATTATATAGGTAACAAGTTAAGACATGTAAACCATTTCTAATTTAATATATGTTCAAATGTTAAAGTATACCTACGACTATTAATAAATAATAAATAAATATTCTACGACATTCTTCACAGCGCTTTCTAGACCCAAAGTAAGCATAGTTTAACTAGCTTGTGTTATGTGTTCCAGAATGGGAATAAACATACTTATATGTATTAAAGGTATATTATACACTAATATTATAAAGACGTAAAGTTTGCATGTCTAAATCTAAATCTAAAGTGCTAAACATCAAAACTCTCGCGGACGAAGTCGTGCCTAGAAACTAGTGACTAGTGTTATAAAATCGTGTCGTCACTTGAAAATTAACTGCAAGGTTTGAAAGTATTCTCATTTTTCGTTGCTTCAGTAAAAAATAAATACCAGTTTTCATTATATCATTTTCATTACATACCTACAGACAATAAAATCGCGTAGAATTAAACATTCTACAGCAGCTCTACTTTCATTACAGACTCAGGAACAGAGCTCATATAAAAAGGCAAAACACATCCCGTCGATTACTTATTAAAAACGCTCTTCTGTGATGAAAAACTCATTGAGTTTAGGAAACAAAAATGACAGACATCGTATATTATTTGACGACCTCTGTGGCGTAACGGTAGAGCTTTCGACTGCTAAGTCAGAGGTCGTGGGTTCGATTCCCGCTCACTGTACATACATATATTTATATTTAGTACATATATTTGCATCATCTGGGTGTTTCTATGTATAATATTTATTTACTTACAAAAAAAAAGTATCTAAGTATGATTATCCGCATTCTAGAACCCATATGACAAGTTCTGCTTAGTTTGGGTCTAGATGGCGTTGTCCAAGATGTCCTAGAATATTTATTTATTATTATTTTACTCATTATATAATATTTATACAGAAGTCTACACCGGTACCTAGGTATATCACCGCTCTTGTTTATAATATTGATAAAGAACGACATAAATAATAATAACACATTAAGCCATGTCGGTACGCAACTCTTAAGCCTAATATTGTTTGCCTGTCAATCGCGCTGTCTATTTTAAGAGATAGCGCGGTGCAGTTCTCTTCTCTTCAATGTATTTTATTCATACAACTAACTACACATATCGACTGTAAATATATTGCATTAAATAATAGTTATCTTCTTCTTCTTCTTTCTTCTTCTTCTTTCTTATATATAAAAATGAATTGCTGTTCGTTAGTCTCGCTAAAACTCGAGGACGGCTGGACCGATTTGGCTAATTTTGGTCTTGAATTATTTGTGGAGGTCCAGAGAAGGTTTAAAAGGTGCTATCGATTGAGGCAGTACGAAGTCTGCCGGGTCAGCTAGTAGTTAACTAAAATTACTAATGGATGGATTCGTGCAGCGTACAAAATTTGGTGGCGACATTTTAATTATTTTAATTATCTTGCCTGTGATGCCACTTTTCGTCTATTTTATAATGGAGGTGTTTTATAGAGAAAGGAAACGAAATGTTATTACTTGTATAGTGAGTTGCGTATTTCTTGATACAGGAAGAGGACTGCTAGTCATTTAGGAGTAGGATTTTATATATAATTGCAAGTTACTCCTCCGAAATAGGGTTTTTAAAGGTGTTAAAGGCAGGCTTTCTATACTAAGAATACGTTAACCCGGCCTAATATTTCATGCATTCTCCTATGGTCCTGTGTCATAAGTTAGTGCTCAGTTCGTGTGCGATCATAAGATCCTGCAAAAGAAGTAGAAAATGTAGTTTAAAACAAAAACTGGCCAAGTGCGAGTCAGACTCGCCCATGAAGGGTTCCGTAGCAGCAAGTAAAATGTTTAAATTTGAGTTGATTGAATGAAAGATAAATTGCGGTTTACGATTTATGAGGTATTAAAAAAAACTACTTACTAGATCTCGTTCAAACCAATTTTTGGTGGAAGTTTGCATGGTAATGTACATCATTTTTTTTTTGTTTTATTATTATGTTATTTTAGACGTTACAGGGGGGGGGCACTCTTTTTCCACTTTGGAAAAAAAAGAATTTAGAAACCTCAATATCATTTTTGAAGACCTATTCATACCACACAATTACACATAGGTTTGATGAAAAAAAAATTTTTGAATTTCAGTTCTAACCCCTAAAATTTATTGTTTTTTTTCTATTTTTGTGTGAATATCTTAATGCGGTTCACCGAATATATCTACTTATCAAGTTTCAACAGCATAGTTCTTATAGAGCTATCACAGATAGCTCTATTTTCTTCCGTTAATTATTCACATATCTGTGTAATCTCGAAAAGGGGTCATTTGATCATGGTAAGATAATCACTAAAACTTTCCAGCATCCGCGAATTCAAAAGTATACTATCAAACTAATTCAAAAGTTCTAAAACCTCAAATAAAAACGTACCTATTCAAACAATGTATTCTCATCATGTGGATACCTCGTTTGTAATTCCGTTAATAGTTACTTGGCAAACTAATCTTGTTTCAGTTTTTTTTGTTCACTTGGAAAGACATGCCCCAGGGAGTTCGCTCAAAACCCCTTCTGTTTTCCCTTCCTGTTACCCCTTCTTGTATCATGTAAGGTTCAAACCAAATGCTGTACATGTACAAACTAAATAAAATCATTTTAATTAGTTTCAAACCATTGTTAGGGTACTACACAAAATGTAAGTCAAGGTAGCCTATGGCAAAATGGGCAAATTTTATGCCAAGTTTGATTGTATAATTTGGTTCCTTGTCAATATAATGTTGTTAGAAGGTTACTTGTTCGGGTGTAAAGGAAGCCCAAACTAACTTCACTTGCAAGTCGGTGGAAGTGCTAATCAACGGGCAAGGCACTGGCGCAGGCTTCCCTCTCAGGGCAGGTCAGACGGCAGTCGTTACCGGAAAAGCCGATATAGCAATTCAAAACAATAAGCAGACCTCAGGATCCTAAGTGCAAAATTTGAAAGTAATTGGGGGATTGCTATGCGGATGATGATGAGAAGGTTACTAGTATGCAATATGTTATCTACTAATCTGAACTGCCAACTACTTCATTGTAGAAAAATAATACTAAATTCTTTTCTAAAGTGTCCCTTTAACAAATCTGTCAACACCGACATCACCAAGCCATGGTTTTAGTTACTAACTAGTTGTTGCTTGCGGCTTCACCCGTGTGTTGAATTCTGATCCCGTTCCAGCTTCCCATGGTAACCTATTCCAGGGATAAAAAGATATTTCAGACTATAATTGAGAGAGCGTGATTGAGTTACAAACATTGGATGTTTGTTACTCAATCACGCTCTAACATCATCCAAACTTACAAACATTTTCACATTTCTAATATTAGTAGGATAATGATTATTGAGCTGAGTGAGACGAAGTCGAGCGAAAGCTCCTCATACCAGACTTCAGGATTTTCTTTGTCACAGGTCTCCTCCTCAACTACTAATCCAATCAGAACCAAATTTGGCATGATTAAAGAGGTCAATCAGAGGAAGGTTTATGGATATATTTTGAAAAAATTAATGCTACCACAGAGGAATGATCACCGTTAAAAAAAATCCAGATGGAATTACATAATAACCGCTCGAGACACTGTGACCAAACTTTACACGCTCAGAAAGCATGTCCAGAGTTGTGACTTTCAAAAAGAATTTTCAAAATCGGACTTGCCACGGAGGAATGATCACTGTTCAAAATTTTCAAAATCTGATTCCGCAATAGCGGTCAAATCACGATGTCTCACTCAGCTCAACATTGCAAGCACCGATTCGCTTTGCAGACCTAGTGTATTTAGGGTATTTATGTGCCCCTTATTGATCGGACACTAGTTTTGTTACATAATGTACAATCAGACAAACAGAATACACAGTTACATCATTCGATTAATGATTAAACATTCGATGCTCTTCTTTTCAGCAGAGCACCTATCCCGGTTGCATCCAAGGCTTGCACTGTGGAGCATGGGGTCCATAATTAATTTGCTTTTGTCAATTATCAGATGAGGCTTGCTGGTGAGGTCGGTTTGGATTCCAAAGATTTTGAAGCCCCCCATACACCCTTTGCATTTACTTGCATCATTTCGTCAACTTTATAATACGTCAATGTGAAACCATTACAACATCAAGATTTTCAATTGACATATATAATTCGAAATAAAACTATTTTTAACGGATTCTATCGCGATTATTTGATGTTATTTTATAATTTACATTATATATATATTACTATATACACTAGGCTACCGCGGGCCAACCGGTAGCCTAGTGGTATGGGTAATGGACTGCTGAGACGATGTCTCAGGTTCGATCCCAGGTTTTACCATGGCACACACCAATGACTTTTTGATACTTTTCGAAGTTATGTGTGTATGTATCGCAGGTTTATAAGTGCCCGGTTAATGGCAATAGGCTCATCACCTATTACATTGGGACCTATACATAAACTGGCGAAATGTGGGTGCTAGCACCTCTGCCTACCCCTTCGGGGATATAGGCGTGAGTTTATGTGATGTTATGTTATATATATTGACATATATTTTGTTCACTGACTTGCTGGTGCATGGATTATTAGCAGTTCCGTGTTTGAATCGCGGGTCGAGTATAAAGTATTGCACAAAATGGTTCCAGGGGTTGAATTCTCCTAATCTTTTGTTACTTTTCAACTTCAACTCACATTTATAAATCCGTAAAGTGGTACTTGTATATTTATGGAGAACAACTATAGCCTACGACTCAGCGTCAGTGTCAAGGCGATTCAGGGAATGAATGGTTTAGTCATTTTGATCTACTCTTTCAGACTAAAATATAATTTATTAAAATAATATTTAAATATAAAATTTAATTAGTATTCAGTCATTCACCTAATGACATAACGCTGCTTGACTATTGGTATAGCAGTGGCGTGTAGGCTACAAATATCTCATGATTTGAAGCCTATATACCTTCGCGAAGATGCATGCAATAAGTTGACAAGTCGTCATCTGAATATTTTATTTAATGCAATTTAGCCTTTTCCTATTAATTCTATTTGTTCAATATGAGAGTTTCCTCTACAATATATTCTCAAAATATGGAATAAATTCTTAATAAAGACCAGTGATGCTTTTTCAAAACGTCTTCAATTTCCTTCGTTTGCAGTAAGTTCAAGGTTCTGCATTTATAAATGAGGTTATGAATAATAATCTACAAGACATTTGGCCCTTCAACACGTACCTCGTTTAATGAACCCTTACTTCTCACGAAGTCATTGTATAACTTACCACTTTTGTATGGCACAACGTGACTATGATAAATGATATAATAACGTTATTGACTTATCATATTTTATGTTTTAGGTGATCATTTCATACCAACGTAACAGTACAGTCATTTGGTGCTAAAATTTTCATTTCACTTTTTAAGATGATGATGAGTTTTGGCCTACTCTTTTTCACACCAGCCTGGTTAAAAAAGCAGCCTTCTGATTAGTACCGTCCCTGAAGAGTTTTGAATTTGTTAGTTTCATCTTATTTCATATTATTTCATCGTAAAATAATCTGAAAAGGAGGTATTAGTAATAAATTGTCTTTATGCGCGTTTTTTTCAATATGGCGGCGCTAACGGCAAAGATATGAGGTAGCAAAGTTGAAATTTGGAAAGAGCATGTCGAAATCTACAAAACATGTAGGTAATTTTCAAAACTCTCGGAAAACTTTCCAGGTAAACGTACGAAATGACTGGACTACGAGTATAAGTGACAGTAATCAACTTTTAAATACAGTTACTTGTCAAAAAGTTAATATGGACGAATAAATCTTCGATACATGTATGGCTGCACAAATAGCTACAAAAAAAGTATATTATTATCTTACAAACCCTGTCATGCTCAGTGTCCTAATCATCAGTAAAATATTTGAACTCATTTCTGTTTAAATAACTACATACGCACTACTCAAAACTGAAATTTCACCCGAAGTTTCTTGTCTACTGCAGCACATTTTAATCAATTCGTTTTCTTTTTTATTTAATTATGTACACAAACAATTAAACATTACAAAAATATATCAGTAAAAAAGAAGTACATTTGTCTGTTCAAATTATAATTATGTATTGGAAATGTAAATGTCAAAAGCACTGGAAATTGGTAAGCTTGTATGAAAGGTTTAATGATAGTAAAGGAAGCTCATGCAGTGTGTAAAGACAGAAGCAGATGGCGGGCTGTTGTCTCTGCCTGCCTCGAAGGGGAAAGGGCGTATGGTATGTATTGGAAAAGTAACTCTGTAACTGCACGTGTAATTATCATAGGGTACCTTTATCATTGTTAGAAGAAATTTAGATTAGTGTCTTTTACGAGCTAAAATTACCACTAACAATATTTTTTGCAATATACCATTTTTATCTGGAAGTAGCGAGGCGGCCTACATTCTCAAATAGATAAACTTCCCCAAATAAGACATCTTCATCATAACAGAGGTGTAGTTAGCTGTCCGTTTTATGTATGATACTAATGACACTACATCACCTACCTGATGGTAGGAAAGCGGTTTGAATTTTGGGCGGTACCGGCTCGGCAAAATCTCAAGACTTTAACCACACTATAATTTGAAAGGATTGAAATGACACGACGATTTACCCTAAGAGGATCTTCATAAACCAAATAATTGTTTGTCAAAAAT
Source organism: Cybosia mesomella (assembly GCA_946251805.1). NCBI lineage: Eukaryota > Metazoa > Arthropoda > Insecta > Lepidoptera > Erebidae > Cybosia > Cybosia mesomella. The sequence goes on from OX276401.1 coordinate 24,088,440, forward strand.
CGCTGGTTCACCACTTTGTACAACATATTGTTCAGAAGGAGAGATTTCAATTAGCGGCCGAGTGATGCGGCGTTTACTTAGGTATTATTAATGGTGGAGGCTCATCATTGTCTAATGAACAGACATCTAATACTTGACACCTATAAGGTTGAGTGGCGGTTAAAGGCTTCGTAAAGGACTCGCCAACTAATCACGATTACGTTCAATATTGTCTAGTTTAATGCTAAATTTGCGGTCGTTTATGAGGTATAATTAAATACGTATGATCGTAATAGATTATTATTAAATGTGCCGTGGTAAACAGTCTATATTTGTAACGTGAAGGCAATTGATAGGTATGAAGGGAAGGATAGTAATTTAAAATTTAATGCAGTCAGCTGAACTTACATATTTCACATGGTCGATTACTGTGGTCAACTCTTGATAGTCTAGTTTTGAATTCTCAAATATCGGTGCCCTGTAAATATCAGTTGTCTGTTATCTGATATTTACAGGGCGATATTCTACATTATATTTCAGGAAATATAATGTTACATACATAAGTATATATAAAAGGGTTCGTCATGACATGACAGATTCAAAGTAATATAATTTAAGTCAGCAAAAAAATGCCACAATACATTCAAATTTCACAATAAACTCAAAAATGGATGTACTCCTATGGTACTGAGTATTTACAATTTTATTAATCCTAATGACATAGAGTTGGAAAAATGATTTAATAAAAACGTCAACAAGAAAAAAACCGGCCAAGTTCGAGTCGGACTCGCCCATGAAGGGTTCCATAGCAGCAAGTAAAATTTTGATATTTGAGTTAAAAAATTGTTCGGATAAGTTAAAAAACAAAAAAATACTGATTAACGCTAAATGGTTTCGTTTCTAATCGTACCTTTTTTTTTTCGTGCGGAAATCCCTTCGGATACCCCCCGCCACCAGCGGGGGCGGTTATGTCGGGCTTGAACCGACTAAAACCGCACGCCGTCTCGGGTCTTCAGACGCCGGGGTATAAGGTTGCCCATAGAGCATATCCCTCGTTTCTAATCGTACCTATACGTAATTATTTAGAATAAATATATTTTTTTGTAAGGCAATCATCACATCAAGAATTCACTGTTACTTGTCCTGAAGTTTCATAAGTCAATAGGTGAATTCACAAAAGCTCTCATCAACCGGAACCAACATTTCTATTGTATTGACAAATATTATAAGTATCATTGAGAACACGCTCGATTCCGGTACAACAAATTACAGGTCTCAGATAGTCAAATATCATGTTTAATCCATTTAAATTGGAGCTTTGTTCTCAAAGCCATAGAGCAAATAAGTACGAGTATATGAAGCATTTAGAATTTAATCTTTCTCCGGATTATACCCTCTGGACTGAGTTTGATACTATAATACATTATATCACCAATATAGAATTTATATACTTAGGCTGGGATTTAAATTAGGTTTGGTGTAAATAGATTAAGTGTAATCTTAATTTATGAGCGGCTTTATAAATTGTCTTTAACCCCGTGGACTACAAAGTTTGTACGGAAACAAAAATGTTTAAGTAAGTGTTCATTTTGGCTGATTCCCTGAATAATAGATATATATTCAGAGCATGATTTTTGCAATAGATTGTCATATTCTTTCTTGCCCTGGAAAGGGATAATTCGGCCCCTGCGGCACAAAAAGGGTAAAACATTTTATTTTGCTCTTATTTACACATAAATTTCCATCACAATAGTTTGCTGTTTCAATAAAGTTTTGTCAAATTGTTCGGCCAACTCTGCGAAATGGTACGAAATATAATCTTTGTTGGCGAATATATTTGGAGAGCAAGTTACTTAATTACTTAGCGCTTCTAGGCCGTCAAGACTCTTGATTACTCAAAGGAAACCAAATATTCTTGCAAGTTTATATAAGCGGATAGTATTTCGGTCTTCGTTTAAGTTACGCATGTGTGAGTGCATGCAGTGCCAACCACTTTACGGAGATGTATTGTATCTCGGAAACGATGTCGTTTTATACTCAATGGAAGTTCTTCGTAGTTAAGTTAATAAATGTTGGTTAAAATGGAAAGTAAACTAAGTTCTGTTTATCTCAGATGCGGTGAACCATTTCATGGTATAATATTTCCGTAAGATGGTCAGACCTATATTTTCTTTAATAGTTAAGTAGACATTATACATAGGATATTAGAAATCTAATAATGATTTCTAGCTAAAAGGTTTTTACAAAATAAAGTGAGAGATCTCAATTTATTTTTTAATAATTTCAGCTCAGAAACCGCATATTTATAACAATATAAATGAAAAATATACAAATCAAATATATTGAAAATCTAAGAATAGACTTCTGAATACCTATCGGATATCATTGCCGGATAAATGTTAGATAAGTTTCCGTATAATAGCCATCACTGATACAATTGTAATAATTGGCAATCTGATAACTTGCTTGTCTTTCATTTGTAAATACTTCATTGAAAATAGATGCAGTTCTAGACAACATATCTACTCACAAATAAGCAAATAGATTGCTTAGTAGCAAGATATGCCTGAGGAAATTCAGTTTACGGGTCCTATGTGTAATAGACGTATAGACAACTGCGGTGAGCAAACATCGGAGTCCAACGAGCCAATATATTGATGCAGAAATGGATATTTTGATTTGATTACGTCAAGTCTGAGTATTGAGATGCTGTGAGTACTGTTTTGCTTAGTCATCTATATTGTTCTGTATATTGTATGTGTATATTGTTGGCCTAACTACAGAACTTCGATATCGCCAGTGGGTTATGGAGGTGAGCTGTTTCCTATTTAGACTGGAAGCCGACAACAACTAAGTAAGACTTGAAGGATGATGATCTATATTACTGCCCGTAACTCCTACAGCGTAGTATAGTTGTAGAGTTGTCTGAAAATTTATAATTTTCTACGTAAGTTTCTTGATATAAGTTTGCGTAACTCTTTTTTCCTTTTTTTCCCGTGCGGTAATCGGATTGGGTCCTCGCTTGCATCACAGTGATGGCACGCAGACGTTAGCTCCTTCCTGTTTCGACACAGGTGATTCCCAAAGCATCCTTTGCGATTGACACTTGCGTCAGCCGGTACGAGAGGCTCCCGTGTTGCCTCTAGCCATGATCGGTCTTACCGCCGCTAATACGGCGGCGTGCCAACTTTGCGTAAGAACCTTCTACCAAAGAAATAGAAAACTTAAAAAAAAGATGTGTTAAATCGGTAAAATCGTTCTCAAATTATGGCGTGACCAAGGGAAACAGGGAAAACTAGCTGATACCAGCCAGCGGCCCCACCCGCGCATAGGTCGGTTATCGTTTATTGGTCATATCTCAGAATCTATTAAACCAATTGCAATCAATGATATTTAAGATTTAATTAGATTAGATTTTAAGTCTGATCAAGAGCTTTCTAATAGAATAAACCATATCACAATTCGTTCCGTAGTTTTTGCGTCCATCGCAAACAAACAGACAAGAATTCCAAAAAAGTACTTAAGTACTTTGGTTTATTTCCCAAGTATTTTTTTTTATATCTCCAATGTACAGACACAACTAATTTACAATTTTATAATACTAAAAATACATACCTTCTAGATTGTGAGGTATGTATTTTTGAAAATTTAGACTTCAAAACATTGTTGTGCTATAGCAGGGACTGTTTCGGTAGCACCTACAGCGAAAGCGAGACCTAGTGCGGATGAGGTCCCGGGTTTTATTACCAGTTGTTTTTTAATGAACTACCTATTGATTCCTCATGCGCAATATTATGGTAAGATAGATGATATAAGTATTTGAAGCATCATATCTTAAACATCTCTTACTTTCAAGAGATTCATTTAACCGGTTCGATAAGGTGTTTATCATAGACCACCTACACTTTTGTTATGAGACGTCTGGGGATAAATTGGATTAAGATAATGGACGTCGACGTGTGTGTAAACAATGATTCAATCCAGTAGCGCCATCATGATTCCGGGAGAATTTGATAGGTTAGAGTTTTAAGGCTGCTATTTCAGGAATGTATATAGCGTTGTATCGGAAAAAGATTAATTCCGTTGTGCTTACGCGAAACGAGTTGAGTAAGAAATTCAAGTGGTAAGAAAAATAATTGAAATTTAATTCATTGATGAAATATCAATTTTGAATCACATTTAATAAAACTTTAGAGAGATTTTCACGTTAACTGAAGTGCGAAACTGAATTCTATTTAGGCATGAATCTTACGTAGGACAATTCTCGGCTGCATCCAAAGCTTCCACTTTAGAGCCCGAGGTCCGCTATCGTAATTTCCTTTATGTAATTTGGTTTATCTTGATTTTTACGGAAGCTACGGTCTGATTCCTCTACTCCGAGTGGAAAACCTGTGCCAGAACCGCGACTTCGAAGATCTTCATGGGGCCCCTATTACAAGGGCGTTAATAATATAAAAACAAACACTTAAATAGTACATCACTTTCATTCAATTTATGTCGAACTGTTAAATATTCTTAAGAATCAATATTCGTGATTTATTATTGAAGGGAATTGATTTCTGAACGAGTGCTCCCAAACCTGAAGCACATTTTAATCACTATTCAATATCTTGATTAGATATCACCCGAGGGGATATTTATACCTTTTTCAGAGATAATGATGCGTAAATTTGTCTCGATACTTAGTGTGATTATTGTCCTTACTTCCTCGATATCCTTTACAGTAGGCTCGAAGACAAATTACAGCATTTCACATTTCTCATTAACCACATTCCTATCTTCCTTCTGATAATTATCTGAAGGAAATTATTATTTATATGTATATAGTAAGTTTATTGTAATAAACTCTTTAATAATACATTGCTTTCCGAAATTTCCCTTGCTCCACTGCCGGCCAATGGGGGTAGTTTAAAACCGCACGCCATCTCAGGTCTCTAATCGAGTGTCAAGTGGCCAAATAAGGCAATTCCCTTGCACACCGCCTGACCCTGGGCCATCTACAGCTATGAGATGGCCCCCTGGAGATACTGTGCTTATACTTACAATTAAAAATAAAGATAATAAAAATAATGAAGATAATAATTAAAAAAAAAATTAATTATAGAAAATACAGATAATTAAAAATATAAGACATTCACGAAATAAATTCAGCTGATAAGGCAACCAACATAATTTGATTCTAAGGTGGGACGAAGTTAGCCGGGTCAGCTAGTTTCTCTTAAAGAAAAGTTTGTGAGGTTAGTTCATTAACAGTATCTATTTAATGTTGTGTGCCACGGGGCTCTTTACCATGGATGTAGTGGAGGAGCAAAAGCCGTAAAGCAGACTTCAGACTCCAAGGCCTCGGATGCGACTGAAACTGAAATGCTAAAATGATGATGATTATTACATACCTGTCTATTTAGTCTGTATTTAATTTATGGGCGATGTCTATGTTCTGTCATCGTTCTCTTCTATTATACGCCTTGTCACGATATATCCGTCTTAAAACTTACTAAACATAAATCACACATCACATCTAACGAAAACCTTTCTAATAGAAAAATCGCATCAAATTCGTTCAAAAGTTTCTACGTCCATCGCGAACAAATAGATAAACAGATAAACAAACAAGAAGTACAAAACATATTTTTGTGTTCAGAATCGTTGAAGTATTTATAACAAAAACTCCAATGTACAGATACAACATATTTTCAATTTTATAATAGTAAAGATAGATGTGTACCTCAAACCTATGATTTTTAGAGGAAGCATAATTATTTTTATACAATGAATGAATGCTTTTTTAATTTAGCATCTTGTGTTGAATATATTGTGAGAAACGCCGAGCAAACATTATATATAGTCTGTATACTATATGATATAGAAATGTATAGAAAAATTACTTCACTAATAAGTTGTGAGTGGCTCGAGTCTACAATGATAGTTTTCCCTCAATGATTTCTTAATAAATTAATAATATTTGACAAAAAGATGAATGGGTATCAAAGAAGAGTCATTCAGAGAAATCTTTTACAATTATATAGGGTATGAAAAGATAATCTCCATTAGCGGTAAAAGAGGGTGAACACAAATGTCCTGGTTAATGGACTAGATACTTCGAAATTAAATTACGAATTTAGACTTGTTATAGATAAAAAGAAGTCATAATATTTTCGTTTCAGTAAGAAAATGTGAATTACTTATTGTAATAGAGATTTTTATTGTTTATTTGGTCATATCGTAAAGAAAAAGGGACCGTGCAGTGTATGGCTTTTATTAGGAGTTATTATTTTGTAAAGGCGAACGCTGAAAAAGCCATTTTGCAAGATTTAATATTAGTTACATGTTTGGTGTTAGCAATGTCACTATGCGATTATCTTTACTTACTTATTTAATTGCATTATTTTATTCGATTGCATTATATTAATATTTGCCACTGACACCTCAACAGCATAGACAGCATAACATAGTCTTTTGATGCATGTTTGCAACTTTGCTACTGACTAGTTGTAACTAGTCAGTAGCAAAGTTGCAAACAAAGTTTTATGTAGATCCATAGAAATGATTCTCGGAATACTTTCTATCTTAATTCTGCGAAAAAGGAACATATTTCTCGAACTTCTCCGGTCTACTAAAAAGAAATTAGTCGATATCTTAGTTTATTGGATGCAGTGGTTCGTATTTTTGAATCATGATTTGTAGGTTTCACTTACAAATTAAGTCGATTGGTGCAAGTTTTCCCTGGATTACTGTCTGACGGTCTAAAATAAATCTAATCATAATATATTATCCTACCTTCCCGTCAAAGCCTTTGACTTTCATGTCGAGCCTCGGATTGTAATAAAACCATCCCTACATTGGCTACATTGATATTCGGTTATCCCATGTCCACAATCAGAGGCGAAATATTCCATCCATCCCTCAGTGATCGAATTTATAAGGTCATCAGATCGTTTAAATTTTGTTCACTCGCAGAGCAGACCCAATAAGATTTTTATGTAATATCTGGTAGCGTTTATAGCCCTTGACAGTTTTATTAGCGTCTATGTGAAGGAATTTCAGTTAGAACTTAAGCAAGCCTTCATATGTCATCGTGTTAATATAGAAAAGCTAGAATATATCAGGACATGGCTATATTTGTAATTGTATGAAGTCATTGTGTAAACCTTATTCGTATGGTCGACGAAATTTGAAAACAGAAAAAATATACATGCGTGATAGTAGTTGAATTGTACCGACTTAAAATTATAAAGTAATAGATATTTTACCTATTATCTTAGTTAGTCACGTAAGTCACATGGTCAGTTAGTGGTCACAGTGGATATATTCATAAAAAACTCTCATGTATCCAAATATTATTTCATTTAACAAAACTGAGCAATTGAAATAAAGCTCAACATTGAACAATGAACATTAATGTTATCTCCACCTTAACTACATTAATTTGATTTTTGATTTTACTATTTACGCAGACAACCACTATCTTAGTTTCCCCGTGACCATAGCTGCCGAATAGCAACTGAAACGTCTCGGGAACAATGTAAGTAATAATATCACACAAAATAAATCGCAATAGAATTGTTTCGAAATTGTTTTATTTCAATGTGTAATAATAGCTTAAACTTCCGACAGTGAAAATATATTTGAATTTCTATCTAAGACTCAGTGTCATAATTAAAAGATCTGAGGATTAGGATATGATATTCGAAGCTGTAAACAAAAGGGCCTTTATAGGTGTTAAAACTTGTATAAAATATCCAAACGATTCACGCTGTAACTAAATTCTCAATATTCTGATTTCACATCAAAGACTATAAGTGCCGTTTTGTCAGTCTACGCAATAAAATGTTCGCAATAAATGAAGTACTATAAGGTAAACGTTTGTAGATATTACGATATTGATATATATATATAGTAGTGAAATATATTTCCCGGCTTAGCTGTCTGACTAAATTATTAATGATTAAATATTATTAACGAGTTACTAAAAATTGGGTGTATGGGGCCTTTGGGGCTAAGCCAAAATCACTTGTAAGCTGGTACACCTGCTGTGCAGGTGTACCAATCTGCAGGTGACTGACAGATGACAGATTAGGCTCTGGCTAGGTTGTCCTCTCAGGGTAGGTAGGTCAGACGGCAATCGCTACCACAGAAGCCGTTTAAGCCAAATCAAAAGTAGGAGAAGAGTAAGTGGAACCCGGACTCCGAGGTAGAAGCCTGTAGTTACGCCAGGTTGAGGACGATTAAATTTTTTTTAAATTGAAGTTCTTAAAAACGATTAAAAAATTAAGTTCTTTTGTTACTTTCATGCTTCGTTTTTAGGGTACCGTACACTTTTTTTTTTTTTCCGTGCGGAAATCCCTTCGGATACCCCCCCGCGTGCCAGCGGGGGTGGTTGTGTCGGGCTTGAACCGACTAAAACCGCACGCCGTCTCGGGTCTACAGACGCCGGGGTGTAAGGTTGCCCATAGAGCATATCCCTCGCACCCCGACAGGGTTCCGTACCCAAACGGTAAAACGGCACCCTATTACAAAGAATCCGCAAGCCTGTCCGCCTGTCTGTCACCAGGCTGTATCTCATGAACCGAAATAGCTAGACCGAAATAGCTGATGTATTTCTGCTGCCGCTATAAGAAAAAATACTAGAAAGAAAATAAAATCAAAATTTAAGGTGGGCTCCCATACAAGAAACGTGTTTTTTTTACAAAACATTACATAACATAACTTCACGCCTGTATCCCCGAAGGGGTAGGCAGAGGTGTATTACACATCAACGATTCGCCAGTTATGTTAAGGTCCCAATGTAATATAGGGGCGAGCCTATTGCCATCTACCGGGCACATTATTAAGCGAGCGATAATTAACATTTATTAATGCACACATAACTACGAAAAGTCAGAGGTGTGTGCCCGGGGCGACTGGGGATCGAATTCGAGACCTCGTCTCAGCAGTCCGTTAAGTACGCCACTGGGCTATCGCTGCTTTTTTTTGCTCGATATTAATAACGGCAATAACCAGATTGTATCTCATGAATCGTGATAGTTAGACAGTTGAAACGCTGTAACTGAAAACACTGTACTGAAAACAGAATAAAAGAAAAATTTAATTTCATAAAAGAAACGTGATTTTTTTGCCGTTATTTTGCTCGATATTATTAACGGAAACAGGTACCCGCTTGAAATATTCACCGAATATTTAGTTGTAAATTCACTTCAAAAATAAATAACTAAATTAAGTAAAATAAATTAAGGAGGGCTCTGATTATATAGATAATGTGATGAGTCGAACTCGCACTTGGCCGGTTTATTATAATTTAGTTTCGTTAATTTAGTTCTAATTAACCTTGACCAGTAGTTACCCATCACTACATAGTATAAAACAAAGTGGCTTTCTCTGTCCCTATATAGGGATACAAATACATAGGGATGTATGCTTAAATCTTTAAAACTACGCAACGGATTTTGATGCGGTTTTTTTAATAGATAGAGTGATTGAAGAGGAAGGTTTATATGTATAATAACATCCATTGCACCCGTGCGAAGCCGGGGCGGGTCGCTAGTATTATAATACGAGGGTCAAACTGAAAGTTCTTAGAACTGGCCACTTATAAACAATATAATAAAAAAATAATTCTAAAATTTGAAAATAGAACTCTTTGCCAATATTACTGAGTATATATTTCATTCATTTATCATTTGTTTTACGATTTGGCGGCAAATTGAAAATTGTCTGTGTCACGTTAACATGAATTTAACACGAGAAAATATTCGTGCAATGATTTTTTATGACTTTCGATGTCATTTAAGTCAACAAGAAAGTTATGATAGACTACGATTGGCCTTTCACGATGAAGCCCCATCTCGTGCGACTGTTTACAACTGGTTTAATGAGTTTAAACGTGGTCGCACTAATCTCACTGATGATTTACGTGAGGGACGGCCTTCTACGGCGACGACTGAAAATAACATCTGTGTTGTGCGGCGTATGATAGAGACTGACAAAAGAGTGACCTATCAGCAGATTCGGACAAGCTTAGGCATCGGTATGAGTCAAGTGCACAAAATCCTACACGAACATTTAGCGGTCAGGAAGCTTTGCGCCCGGTGGATACCTCATAATTTGACTGAGGCTCAAAAACTCCATCGTGTGGATTGGTGCCGTAAAATGATTGAAAGATTTAACGGAGGTGACTCTAATGCTGTGTTCGACATACTAACAGGTGACGAAAGCTGGATTTACTGTTATGATCCTGAAACCAAAAGACAATCTGCTCAGTGGGTGTTTCCTTTCGAGGAGTTGCCAACTAAAGTGAAGAGAGATCGAAGTGCGGGAAAAAAAATGGTGGCCTCGTTCTTTGGAAGGATAGGTCATTTCGTAACAATTGTGTTAGAGGATCAAAGAACAGTTTCTGCAGAATGGTACACTACCAATTGTTTGCCACTTGTCTTGGAAAAAGTTCGAGAGAAACGACCTCGCAGTAGGATCCTCCTTCACCACGACAACGCCTCGTCGCACACCGCCAAGCGAACGATCGACTATTTGGCGACATCAAACGTTGAATTACTGGGTCACCCGCCGTATAGCCCCGACCTCGCGCCTTGTGATTTTTATTTATTTCCAAAAATTAAAGAAAAACTTAAAGGAAAGCGGTTTATGAATGCTGAAGAAGCGGTGGCTGCGTATCGCGTTGCCATTGAAGAGACCCCTAAGGACGAGTGGGCAAAGTGCTTTTCCCAGTGGTTCCATCGCATGCAGCGGTGTATTGACGTGAATGGAAAATATTTTGAAAAGATATAATAAAACTAATAACTGGCTAATGTAATCAGTTTTTGATTTTCTAAGAACTTTCAGTTTGACCCTCGTATAAGTGGTTAACTGTTTTCAAAGAAAATTAAAATAACAATATATCGTACTTATTTCAATATATTAGACTAGTATTTTGGGCGGTGCGCGAGCTGCAAGCAGCTCGCGAGTGTTATGTGTAGCGCTCTATTTTGTTTATTTATTTCAAATAAAAAAATCGATCCGCCATCTTGGATTTTTCAACATTTTTTTTCAAAAATTCAAAATCAGAAGCCTCGATCTACTCAAAAATGACACCCATGTTGCCATGTCATCAAAGATGGCGGAGAAACGACCACCATGTTGGCCGCCATCTTGAATTTTTTGACATTTCGGATTTTTCCCATAGTCACCTCAGCTCTCTCTACATTTTTCCCATACATCATCCATATCCCCCATTACTCCTTCTAGGAGAACAATTGTGTCAGTGAGTGAGTGAGTGGTAATCGAGCTATATATAACGAAATAATCGGTATACATACATTGAAAATAAACGGGCCGTTTTGAGAACCACCTCTTTTTTGGAAGTCGGTTAAAAGCATATCAAGGTCTTGCACATTTGTCTCTTCAATATTCGCCTTATATTTTGTATGGAAAAATAAATTTCGCCATTTAGAATTTTTTTTCTATTCATCGAGTAGACCTCTAGGTCCTGATCATCTTTTGCCAAAAAACCTCTCTTCTATCTTCTAATATACTTTGTGAGATAGACGCTGTCGAAATTTGTATGGGCGCCATCTTGAATCTGCCATTTTGGTTATATTTTTAGCTCACTGGCAATTGGATGAGATTCCGAGTGGTTTTTATTTGAGCACTCCCTACCTCTCTTCAATACCTTGGCCGTGCTCTTCACCCGTCTCTAAAATCCTCAATCATCAGCTCCCTCCATATTTTTCCTCCGAATGAATTTTCGTCCTTTATACGAAAGCCTCAGGGAAAAAAAATTACAGCAGAGGTGAACCGAAACACAATTCATTCATCTTCAATACTTTCTGAGAGAGACACCCATGACATTTGTGTTGACGCCATCTTGAATCCGCCATTTTGGATTTATTTTCATCTCCCTGCCAATTGGATGCGGTTCCGAGTATTCTTTGTTTGAGCAGCCCTCACCTATCTTTAATACCTTGGCCATGCTCCTCACCCATCTTCCAAATCAATCGAAATCTTCATATTTCTGACTGAGAGTTCTTCCATAAAAACATTCTGAAAAGGAACCATATCAAAGTCTTGCATAGTTCCCAACTTGCAGTCTCTTCAATATTCTCCATATATTTTGTATGGAAAAATAAATTCCGCCATCTTGAATTTTGTTTCTGTTCATTGAGTAGACCTTCAGGTCCTGATCATCTTTTGCTAAGAAACCACTCTTCTATCTTTTATACTCTCCGAGATAGACACCGTCGAAATTTGTATGGCGGCCATCTTTTTTTCTCCATTTTGAATTTTTTTCAGCTCACTGCCAATTGGATGAGGTTCCAAGTATTTTTTGTTTGAGCAGCCCTCACCTATGTTTAATACCCTGGCCGTCCTCCTCACCCATCTTCCAAACCCTCGATCATCATCTATCTACATATTTCTGACTAAGAGTTCTTCCACAAAAACATTTTAAAAAGAAACCATAAATCAAAGTCTTGCATAGTTCAAAACTTGTAGTCTATTCAATATTCGCCATACATTTTCTATAGAAAAATAAATTCCGCCATCTTGAATTTTTTTTCTATTCATCGAGTAGACCTTTGGATCCTGATCATCTTTTGCGAAGAAACTAATAATAACTAATTTGCAATTGAATGACGTTTCGAGTGACATTTGCTCAAGCACCCCCAACCTATCTTCAATACCTTAAGCGTGCTCTTCACCCGTCTCCGAAATCCTCAATCATCAGCTCTCTCCATATTTTTCCTCCGAATGAATTTTTATCCTCTATACGAAACCATCAGTGAAAAAACAAAATTGTTCAGGAGAGGTGATCAATGAGTGAGTCAGTGAATCAGCACGAGCAGCTATATATATATTAATACTGTTACAATGGGGGTGGCGGGTGAGGCCGCCTGTCACCCCAGCAGAAGCAGGCCGGGACGGTGAGGCGACTAGCGCCCCTCCCCCAAACCGGGGCAAGACGGGGACACCGTGGTTCCCAAACCCGAGGGGGCCATCTCGAAACCGTAGATGGCCCAGGGTCAGTCAGGGTGCGAGGGATATGCTCTATGGGCAACCTTACACCCCGGCGCCTGTAGACCCGAGACGGCGTGCGGTTTTAGTCGGTTCAAGCCCGACATAACCGCCCCCGCTGGCCGGCGGGGGGTATCCGAAGGGATTTCCGCACGATAAAAAAAAAAGATACTGTTACAATAACTAAGATTTAATGTAATGTAAATTTCTTGAATACAAAAGCTAAAACTTGCTAAACTTTCCAGATGATGAGATTAATAATAATAGCCAAGTTCAAAATAAAATGTAATTTACTGTTCAAAGTTTTTGCATCACTTTTGTGGATTTATTCACGGTATTTCACCAAGAGGAAATCCACAAAGGTACCGTTGATTGTAATAACACAATACTAAGGGAAACAATAAAGCTGTTAAGATGATAAATCTGCTAAAGCTTAAAAAGGTAGCTTAATTGAAATGTTAACAAATAGGATAAACGGGACTTAGGATATTAGGGATTCATTTTATTTAGATGTTTTAGTGCACACACTTATTTTATAAATCCTCAATTGTATTAAAGGATATGTCTCTGCCTACCTCAGTGGCATAGGGGCATGACTATATGTACACGTATCTATGCATATATTAAAGGCGTAAATAAAAAGTGTACAATGAGTTTCAAAACATTCTATTATTTTAATATATACCTACTTAATGTCAACTGACCCGGCAAACTTCGTTCTGCCTTAGAATCAAGATATATTATGCTGGTTACCTTATCACCTTAATTTATTTCGTGAATGTCTCCTTACGACATATCCATCCCCGCTGGCCGGCGGGTGGGTAACAGTGGCGATTTCTGCAAAAAAACACCACAAAAAAGCACAGCATAGGTGGACACAAATCCAAAAAATCAAAGATCATGAAAATCGGTCCAGTTCTTGAGTTTATCCGGGTCATCACTATCACTACTTTGTTTTATATAGTTGTGTTTACTTTTTCTACCTGTAAGACGGTACACACATGTAGATTGATGGACGAGGTTCTGGAGCAGGCTTTCCTCGCGGGGTTGGGGGGTCAGACGGCAGTCGTTCCCATAAAAGTCGTACAAGCCCAACCATAAGGAGGAGAAGGAGTAAACCCTCGGACTCCGACGTAAAAGTCTCGGATGATATGATGATGATATTGTCAAAAGTTTACGCGAATGTTACACACATTGAAATAAAACTATTTTCAACGGATTCCATCCCGATTTATTTGATAGAATAATAGGTCTTGACAGCTGTCACTTTTCAAAAATGTAATAAAAGTTGCTGTTTGTTAGCTTATTGTTGTCTCATTCATACACAAAAAAAATCATAAAATTTGGATTTGTCATTCCTAAAAAATATGCAAGTAGTACTGGAAATTGGGTTTCCTCCAATTTCTTCAAGGAAAACGGCAATTTCATATGTAATGACCTAATATTATTATTAACACTGATCCCGACGTTTCGGTTTGCTTTTCAGCAGCCATGGTCACGGGGAGGCTTAGGATGGTGGTTATATCATAGTTTGTAGTGCAAGTTATCTCAAAGTACCCGAACCAGTTGTTGTTAATATTTACGCACAATGAGCTCCCAATGTCGCGTAGACTTGTTATATCTTACTTTTTTGGGGTTTAATTAATCAAAGCCAAGAAAAAGCGTTTGTTTTTTTCATCGGAATCAGTGTAAATAATAAAATAAATCCCGATAGAATCCGTTAAAAATAGTTTTATTTCAATAATTATGTTACATTTTTAGGAAAACCACTTAACTCATTCCCTATTCCAATGAAGAAATCTGGAGAACATTACCTTGTGCTGTGAAACTTTTAGAACACATTTGTCTTATTGATATATTTTTTCTTGTTTCCAATTATATTAAAAGCAGCGTACCACATGTTTAATACAGGTAAGCAAGTAGACCGGTGTCAATTTTAGCCGCGTTACCCCTTGCTTGTCAAAAACACTATATGCCCCACGAGGCTCTCGTTTGTTTAGTTATGAATATATTTACGTGATCAATTTTAGGCGTTTGACACATTTAATTTAATTAAAGTTATGTTTACTCAATGTGAAATCGATTATGCTTTTATAACAATTAATGTCTGGGCATAGTGGTGAAAGTTTTAAAGTGTACTTAGTTAACAAGATTCCTTATTTGATATCTTGTAAGGCAATAAACAATCACACTGTGCGGCAGAAAGCAAGCGCTCTGGATGATTTAAGCAACTATTATCTAATCTGTATTCTGCGGTTTTAATCGGTTCGGTTTCGAAATAGGCACTTCACCTTTATTCCTGGATCTCACCACGAATCAAAGAATGAAATCGGTGGTAGCAAATGGTTCTAGATATGAGAAAAGGTTCTTATATGTGGAATTTAAAGCTTCTTGACTTTTTTTTCACTTCTATATGCAACTGGATACGCTGACCATAGTCAGGGCTGGTCTATTCTAGTCTTATCAGAGCGATTTAGTTTATTTATGTTGGGGCTTCATTTGAATTAAAAAAAAAGTTAGAAGTTAGTAAAAGTTTTTTTATGTATAGCAAGGCATTGTTTATATTCAAAGTTAGTAGTAGTTTGTTTTCTTACTTTTATAAAGTATTTTAACTTGTGCTACAAATTCGTGCTAACATAACCTCTTTTATATTCAAAAACGTAAAAATAACAAGCTTTATTATTCAGGGTTAATGTTGGTTAGATATTTTTGTTTTTTGTGCAAATATAATTTGAAGTAAGGTACGTACTACGTAGGGCACGCCGCAATAGCGGCGGTAAGGCCCATCATGGAGGATTGGCTAGAGAGGCGACACGGAAGCCTCTCGTACCGACTGACGCAGGTGATCTCCGGGAAGGGGTGCTTCGGGGACCACCTGCATCGGATCAGGAAGGAGCCAACGCCTGAGTGTCATCACTGTGACGCGAGCGAGGACTCAGGGCTGCACACGCTGGCGGACTGCCCGGCGTGGGAGGTGCCGAGGCGTGACCTCGTGGCAGCCATCGGGGTGGGAGTCCTCTCGCTCGGCAGCATGATTGCGGCAATGGTGCGGAGTGCGAGCGCGTGGGCCGCCGCCACCTCCTTCTGCGAGCATGTGATGCTCGCGAAGGAGATGGCGGAGCGCGCCCGGGAGAGGTTCAGAACCCTCCCGGCCCGCCGAGCCCGCAACACGCTCGCCTCGCGTCGCAGGCGACTCAGGCGCCGGAGGTCGCTTAACGACCTCCGTCCTCCATGAGCGCAGGCCTGGGGGTGGCAGGTGAGGCCGCCTGTCACCCCAGCAGAAGCAGGCCGGGACGGTGGGGCGACTAGCGCCCCTCCCCCAAACCGGGGCAAGACGGGGACACCGTGGTTCCCAAACCCGAGGGGGCCATCTCGAAACCGGAGATGGCCCAGGGTCAGTTGGGGTGCGAGGGATATGCTCTATGGGCAACCTTACACCCCGGCGTCTGCAGACCCAAGACGGCGTGCGGTTTTAGTCGGTTCGAGCCCGACATAACCGCCCCCGCTGGCCGGCGGGGGGGTATCCGAGGGGATTTCCGCACGAAAAAAAAAAAAAAAAAAAAAAAGGTACGTACTACGTATCCTAAATTTAAATTCTCGCTCCAATTCAAACTTATACCTATGCTGTCAAAAATCGACTGCGACATGGGTCTACTACGAAGCAGTAGACCCATGTCATACACCACAGACCAGTAGCATATTTAGTGTTTTCTAATGGGACTACTTATCTGGGCTGCATATACTATGATGCGCATTTATTGACTGACATAATAGCTGCTATATCTAAGCTGTTCCAGATCCCACGCCTCGTCGAAGTTTGCCGGTACTGGCGGATGTGCCACTTCCGGACGATCTTGTAGTTTAGAGACACTTTGTAGATTACACCACTTGTATAATCTACTACATACTGTATTTATACAGAAAAGAATATCTGCTTATTATCCTGTCAAGATTCAACAATCGATTCCACAAAAATCCTTCATTGGAAAATGAAATGTTACGGCGACATCTGAGGTCGTATAATGTGAAAATTTTTCATAAATTTTAATTATTTTTTATGCCATAAGGTGGGCTATAATTATATTTCCGGTAAAGTAAAATACAAAGGGCCACCCATCTCTTCCCGTGGGTGTCGTACAAGGCGACTAAGAGCTAGGGCTGTTCCCTATCCGACAGTAATATACAGTAAATATACTGCACACTAAAACATACCCAGATGAATGTGTTACGTGGGACCTAAATTATGCGTAAGGGATAATAGAGAAAAAGTACATTATTTAGAAAAAAACTAAAATACTTTCTATCGGATATCGTGATATATCTGTTGAATGCAAGAATTTTAATTTAAACTACTAATATTATAAATGTGAAAGTATGTGAAGATGTTTGGATATTTCTTACTTAATCATGCTCAAACGCTAAGCATGATTGAGTTATGAACGCAGCTGAACGGATCTAGCTGAAATTTTGTACAAGGATTAATTATAGTGTGGAATAATACTCATGCTAGTTTGTAGTAATTTTCTATAGGATTATCTTTTATATGGTATATCTTTATATAATATGTCCGTTACTCTCTTTTGTGACCTCGAGAGTAAGCGTTTAAAAACCATTATCTGTTAAACAAATGCTGGGGATCATTAGGTTACTAACGATTTGAAACGTTTATTTTGCTACTTTTTGTTATATAAACACGAAAATAAATGTCATTGGTGTCCTTTATTCTCTCGAGGACTTGGAAAGCAATTTGTTATTTGATAACGGAAATTTCTTCTTTTGTTTCGGTAATCTCTGGGGCTGTTAACCATAAAGTATGTAACACATAGTCTTAATAACCGATATATGAAGCAAATACGCTTAAGGTTCGTATTATGTCAGAGGAATTTGTGAATGGAAAAATGACAAGGATTGTAACCAAATAAAATGTGCCATTCTAATGGTAGATGAACTGTTTTTTCGTCAACGATATCATTTTCTTTATAATAAAGTAGATTTAAATGCAATTGCTTTTTATGTTTATTATTATTAAACAAGGTGCTCCAAATTCCACATCCTGATACTAAAAAACGAAAATTAAACAATAAACATTCTATAACACAAGCTAGGTAAGCTTACTTTGGGTCTAGATAGCGTTGTGTAGAATGTCGTAGAATATTTCTTTTTATTATTAAAAAACATTAAGACATTTTTTACACTGCATAAGACGCAAACTCAGCATAACGTGTAGGATGAACTCCAGAAACTGGATTAAACATACTTTATTTGTGAATATAATACATATATATTCTACATAGAAACACCCACACCAACTGCAAATAGATATATTCATGCTACAAATACTTGCGCGTCCGAACATAGCATAGTGCAATACCGCCACTCCACAGAGGGTTGTAAATTCGATTTCCAAGTTAGTTTGCTACAGGAGAAGGTATCAGAAGAGTCTTAAAAAAGCTCTCACATTAAGAGTATTTATTTGATATTTTAGCACTTATAGTTCCTTTAATTGTTTTATAACATAAGGGTACTATTATCACAGGACCATCAATCATTAATGATTCAAAAAATATTGTGGGATTCCCACTACTCGTTTTTATCAGATTGTAGCTTCTCGCTGCTGTTTATTATTAATATATTTAAGTACAGTTGTGTATAATCGTATCATGCGAAAGTTTGGAAGCTTCTATTAAATATCTCGCAGTGGTGTATATTTTTTGGCTATTTTGGAAGGCGTAACAGCCCTTTTCTTCGAAATCTTTCAAAGACTTAAAAATACGTTAAAAACGTATTTATGTTTCATTTCTCAGTACCTTTTTTTCTTTTGAAGTCGGATCCTTTCTGTCTTTTCTTTCTAGTATCTTATTTAAAGATATTCGTGTTATAATAACTTTAATTTTGCTTTCTATAATAAGCAATAATATTTACGGGAATCTCAACTCAACGCAATCACATGGATTCCCCGTAAATATACTTTAGGTACTTTCATGATCCCACCAAGATCTTTGGAGCCCAAATTAACCTCGTCTGCAAATCGGTACATCTGCTGTTAAGCAACTCGCTCGGAAGAAGTTATCGCGTTTAGCGATAAAGCTACCGTTTGTAAATAAACTTGTTCATAAAATGTGCTAGACGAGTATTATAAATATGTGTACAAATAAAGTATTGTCTATCTATTGTAGCGTTCGGACCTCGTTCGAGCACTACAGTTCGTTTACCTGGCCATCATGTGTCAGAGATTAAAAATAAATTGTTTTTGAATTGAAATGAGTTTAGGGAAGAAAAACAATTGCCTTGGCGGACAAGTTGCTGACAGCGGCTGACCGAGGGCTCCGGCCTCGACCCGCCGTCCGAAGAAAGTTCCAAGAGAATCGATTGTAGGCTCAATCCTTGAGCAGAATCCGCGATTTCCTACAGTTCGTTTAAAATATAAATATATTCGTGTAAAAACCCCCTAAAATTCGATATAGGAAGTATATATATATATTATATATATATATATATTATATATACTTGTGTTTTATCTTTTCGTTAATACGAGGTATTGTGGCGTCAGGCCCCGACGCTACACTATCTATAGGAGTAAATCAGTGAACAGTTAACTTATATAATATGAATATATTGAAACGTGTTTCGGTAGGACTTTATTCGCGAAAAGACTACGAAATATGAGTGAATATATTAAAGATCGCCTCATGGGTTTAAGAAAACTGTTATGACAGACAAACAGTTTTCTTTTTCAGTATGCTAATTATCATTTTAAGGCCTGCGTTATTCACTCTTATGAAATATATTTTTGTGGACCTACTAGTACACTAACTACTAATACACACACTCATACTAATAAAGAAAAAGATAAAAGGTCCCTATGATACCTTTTATCTTTTTCTTTATTAGTATGAGTGTGTGTATTAGTAGTTAGTGTAAACCAGCTTTGAAAGATGTTATGATTTCGCTGTAACTTACTTTCTCCTACATTGTAACAATTTTAAAAGTTTAGGAATAAGAAAGACCAGTAGCCTCATAAATCTATTTCGTTAATCTCCTTTCATCCATCCTCTCTACGTGACCGAACCATCTAAGCATCCCTTTCTCTATCTTGGTCACTACATCTTCTGCCATACCACAACGTTCCCTTATCACGCTGTTCCTCACTCGGTCCATCAGGGTCACTTTAGCTATACTTCTCAGACTTCTCATTTCAACAGCATTCAGCTTACTCTCGTGTTCCTTCTGCCACACCCAACATTCACTACCATACATAAGTGTGGGGACGAGTACTCGTCTATGAACAGCCAGTCGTGCCTCTTTAGATACTTTCTGGCTGCTCATAAAATTATGCAGGGCTCCATTCACTTGATTACCAGCCAAAACTCTTCGCTCAATATCACAGTCATACTTTCCATCCCTCGTAAACTTTGAACCCAAGTATACAAACTCTTTCACTTGTTCTACTGTTTCTCCTTCAATCAGAATTCTACAATTTGTCATGTTTTCTTCTCTTTCAAAAATCATCACTTTCGTCTTACTTACATTTGTTTTCATTCCTTTGGTTGTTAAGGCCCCATGCATAATATTAACCATCGCCTGCAAAGAGTGGGATCAAACAGACGTTATTTAAATAAAATAATACTACGAAAAACGGCAATCCGCCAGAGGTTGAACACTAGTCATAGTGAATCTGAACAGTGAATATTCAATTGAACATTCTTTCATTTTATTACATAGAATGAGTTTAAAAAATTGGAGTAAATATCAACGTGAATTTCATATGGACATACGACATGACTCCACGATTCCCATCACAACATGATGCATCTCTATTATTTTCATAATATTTGGCAACTGGAAGACGAATAAAGTGCCCAAGATAAATAGTGTGGGGTCGTCATTAGATGAAACTTAATTGATTCATCATTTATTCATTTTACTATAGCAACATGGAGGGTGGAAACTTGGCCCTGAAGAAGGCAATAGGTTTTCTCTATATATATAATCCCACGAAAAAATAAAACTGACAATGAATACTCCTACTCACTCTTACAGTGTGTGCTACAGAGCCGTGAGGATATAAATAAAATAAAAACATAATATAATACCAGTTTCAATATTATTTCATTATTCTTATACAACCAATAAATAACTCACAGAGTGTTGCTAAGGAGTTCATTATTTGCCCAAGAGTGTCGAGTGGCGCCGATAAAATCAAAATCATTGATCAATTAGTGTCATCTTAGCAATATATCGACGTTATTACGAGTGTGTGGAAAATGTTGGATTTGTTGTGACCTTTCTGACCTGTTGTTTCGTTGTACTTAAATAACATATTGATACCCAATCTTTCTGGTCGTTTAAAAGGTTCAAGGCTTATTGGAAAAGAAAAAATATTTTTGTTTGAAAGAAAAACAAATGTTTCATTGTCAGAATGGGTGCCTATAGACAAGTTTCAAAAAAATTTACAAAAAAAGGAATGGAATACAATCGATCTTCGCAACATTTTAGGAAGTCAGTTAGGCTAAGTGTGTAAATATGTGGAGACACATGTATTAATTCTGAAATTAAATTTGAAGTGTTAGAAGGTGTGGAGTGGTGAAAGAACAAGTTACGAAAAGAAGTAGTACTGAGATAATCCCTAATTAAGTATTGATACATTTGGCTGGAGTCCGGTATTAAACGTCTTAACCTCGTGCTGACAGTCAGGGTGAACTATTAAACACTGTCGCACAAGTGAATGCTTATACGGTGCATATAATGCGATTTAGTTCCGGATATAACATTAGATTAGTTAGCTTGGTTTTAGGGCTTCAGTCTCGACGTCCCGGAATAGACAACCAATAGATGTGTTTGTGAAACTTGTTATTGCGTTGACAAGAGTATTAATAGTACTTGATAGTTATAGATTTTGGATTTTTATTGTTTATTTGGTTGAGTCGGGGTGACTAATCTCGTAGGCTGGAGAGTACTGGGTTGCGCGGATATCGTATAGTAAGTAGTAGATTATTATCCCAACGATAGGTCGACACTGGGTGATGGGTGATGCCGTAGCCACTGGATGGATAAATCGGTTTGACAAGTTTGGCAGCACATTTTAATAGGGGAGATTTGAAAACATCATTTTTTCAGATAATAATCTAGTGATGATCGCGATGAACTCGAGAACGTGTGGACCGATTATCATGATCTTTGACTTTTTATATTTGTCTCCACCCATGCCTTTGCCTTTTTGTGTTTTTTTTTTGTAATCCCCACGGTTACTGCACCGCCGGTCAGAGTGGGGGTAATTATGTCGGACTCAAACCAAGAGGAAGAGAACCTCTAATGTCGGGGGATAAGGTGGCCAAATAAGTCAATTACCTCGCACCCCGGCTGACCCTGGGCTATCTATAGCTTTAAGATGACCCCCCGGGGTACTGTGCCAATTAGGATAATTAGAAGTTCACGAATTTCAGCTGGTAAGGTAGCTAACATAACTTGATTCTAAGGCGGAACGAAGTTTGCCGGGTCAGCTTGTTTATTAAAAAAAGGCACGCAATATACGCTGTTGTTTGCCGTACTTAATTGTCAGTATAATTTGCTAGCGCTGGTTCTCTACAATTATGTAATATTCTGATTACGGTAGTGAACAATTCCCTTGCCAATTTATAGATCGCCTTAAAAAATGTTCATGAAAATATTGTGATAGTTTTAAAAACTGAAAATCGTTAACAACATGCCGATGGCCACGTATAAAGCGCAGTGCATATTTCATTTCCCTTGGCAATTTTCAAAGCGGTGGAAGGTATATTATACCAGTTCACCCAAGAGGTTTTGCTTTTTTGGCACGTTGTAGAGGCAGGACATTTCTGTACTTTTAGAGATAGCTCCGTATGTAATTTGAATTTCCATAGATACTGCAGGTACGTAAACGGAAAGATTGTTAAACGTTTAATTATTGTTCTATAGACAATTCTAGATATAAGGAAACTTGGCGAGGATTGTTGTATATTAGTCTTCCGCCCGCGGCTCCGCTCACTTGAATGTCGGTTATTAACACCAAGTCTTTTTTTTAAACTGACGCTTCACGTAAAATGAAATTTCAACGACTATTTCACCCTCTTAGATGTGAGTTTTTCAAAATATCAATGTAAGATGAGCCCTACAATAAGTAAGATGAGCTCTGTAGGTAAGATCCGACCAAAAAGAGGTAGGTTCCTATTTTAAAAACATCCTTATGTCAAAATTTTAATATTATTGTGGGATTTCCGCACGAAAAAAAAAAAATAAAGGTAAGTATTTCAAATACAATTTCCTATTTCTAAAAAGTAAATTTAGTTAGATAGGTTGTTGTAATGTTAATGTCATTTTATGTCGTCTGATAAAATATTTTTTTGTTATGATATTGATGATGTATAATAATAATAAAACAAGTTGAATTCCTGAGACGAGCTCAGCCGAATACAAGGGATTTTCGATTTTGTGGATATTTTTTTTTGCGATTTTTTGCAATTTTTTCTTTATATTGCAATGGTTCACCCCAGCACGAATCTATTACCGAAAACAGCAACTCGATAGCTCATCTCCTTCATACCCAAAACCGTGACAGAAAATTGGCAACGACGACGTCGACGACGTCGACGACAACTGGATAGCAATAGGGCTTTTCTAAACAAAATCCCTAAAAATAGGTATATCGCAATTGATTTTATTATATTTGATTTCTTTGTGTCTGATAGATATATATCCTAAATCAATACAAACACTGTTAGTATATTGAACAGTAGGTATAATAGCAACCAGGGGTGTGTGTTGGGTAACCTCCTCGAGTGTCGCTCCGATTCCGATCCCGCTGCAGTCCGGGGGGAACGGAATCGGATCGGCCGGTACACCCTGGGCGGCGGTCAATGGCTTCCCCTTCACCCCTTCATAGGGTTGGCATTGATCGTCGGCCAATACCCAACGTGGTGGGAACACATCGCTCTCCGTACTCCTCTGCTTTCAGAGGAGACAGGATGAGCGATGCTGTTAGTGGTGAGATGGCCCAGGGTCAGCCGGGGTGCGAGGGATATGCTCTATGGGTAACCTTACACCCCGGCGTCTGAAGACCCGAGACGGCGTGCGGTTTTAGTCGGTGCAAGCCCGACATAACCGCCCCCGCTGGCAGGCGGGGGGGTATCCGAAGGGATTTCCGCACGATAAAAAAAAAAAAAAAAATGTATAATAGCAACCAAGAAATGATCTCTTCTAAATCAAAACACATTAGGGATATATATTATGATGGGCGCGACTGAACGATAGATGATTTCATGGAAAAGACGCCTCCAGATTTTTTTTCTTGCCACTCAATAAAAATACATTGTTTAAAAAATTAAATTGAATTTGTAAACCTCCGATCGATATTCATCAAACTAGCTAAGAACCCTCCCGACTAATTTACCTTTCAAGCAAAAAAAAAAAACAAAATTAAAGTCATTTCATCTGGCTGGGAGCTATAATGCCACAGACACACACACACAGAGACACTGTTTTTTTTGAATTCTCTAACAACAATCGTCACAAGTATTTTATTACCAACAGTGTGGTCAGAGCGTGGAACAAGCTCCCAGAGTATGTAGTATCAGCTGACAGTACTACACAATTCAAGAACAGACTGGATAAATATAACCTAACGGAAAAAAGAAGGAAGCTGGATACAGGCATTTTCAGTTGTATCGGCTTACCTGATAACCAATAATAATAATAAAATTGAAATAAAACAATTTTTAACGGATTTTATCGCGATTTATTTCATATAATTTTATATTTTACATTGATCCCGACGTTTCGGTTGCTTTTCAGCAGCCATTATAATAATAAAATTGTTAAAATGAGAAATATTGAAAATAGTATAACTTAATGTACTGTAGATAAATCAGAACGTAAAATTATACATATATTTTCTTTTCCTTTGAGAACAAAGAAACATTTGTGGTGGTACATAACTGGTGGTAGAAATTTGATGACACAAATTTGTCACAAAATTAGGGTAGGTACCACCGTGCACGATTGCGAAAAACCCTCCATAGCAATCCAATTTCGGTTTGATGGCGTTCAGGGGTCAGCAAGTGCATAGCCGGGCAGGGGGATTGTGGTCGCAGCACTAGTGGGACCGGTGGGTGTCACGCGGTGCTGCGACGACAATCCTCTTCTGATGAGGCCGTCAAGCTGAGTGCCACCATTGTTAACATGGTACGTGTATGTAATGGTGACCCTCTTTCCTGAGACTTTACCTTCAGCTTACCATCAGGCGAGGTGAAGTCAAATTGACGTGTCCTAAATATAAAAAGAAAAAAAACTGTATTGTCATTACAACAATACAGATTGCGTTAAAAATTCGAATTTTCCTAACATTCTACTTTATTTCGTGCATTTATCATATTTTTAATAATGCTATCGAACACCAAGAAAATCTGTTCAGTCGTTATTGAGTTATAACAAAGTAAGTTTTTACCCCTATTAACCGCCTTAGGTGATGAATTTAAAAATATCCTTTCTTAGTACACCTCTACGCGTCTACACAAACACACCCTCCAAATTTCTAGTCTCTACGATCAGCAGTTTAGGCCGTGCGTTGTCTCTTTGAATTTTAAAGTAAAGAGAGCTCATTATTCTGATGTGCAGTGAATATAGCTTATTCCGTAATTTGTATCCTACTCTTTTAGGATTTTAAAATTTAAAACAATTTTAAGTCCTTTTCCTCCATTCTACACCCGAGCGCCAATCCCGGTTGTATCCAGAGCCAGAACTTTGGAGCCCGGAGTCCAGTCAATTATTTTTTCTCTCGTAAGGAAAGGTCCAAGCATAGACCTAACCTGACTATGTAACCGGTCATAACTCTATTCAAAGAATGCTATCCGCGTTGATTGTTCGATCCATGTGCTCATCACCGCGTCAAGCCCCTCTCCATTTGGGCTATTACTTTAGGGAGTTATTGTAATGAAAACGTAACATGCGTTATTAATGCGTTCGGATGTATGACGAAATGTATTTTGAAAAGTCCACTTATTCGCAAGGGGCCGTCGCGTGATGCGTAATGAAGTAAAATAGCTTGTAAAACCTGGTAATGATATTACAGCAACTAAGTAATTTGCCGTATTTGTGAAACTTAACGTGTCTGTGCATAATTGTCTTCCTGGTTTGGAGCAGTGATCAACTACGACAGTTATTTATGGCAACCCGGTGTCAGAGTGCATATTGTGTGCTTCTCGAAGTTTTCGCGCAAACTGAGATTTATATTGAGTAGATACACAATTTGGCCGAACGTTGTATATCTTTAAGGCGTGGCGGTAAAAGGTTTGACTGCTACTTCAGAGGGCATGGATTAGACTCCAACTCAGTGTAAATATTAGTATGGCTTATTATGTCTATTTGCATTGGTGTGGGTGTTTTTGTGTATAAATTTAGTATGTTTATTCGCATTCTAGCACCCATATTACTATGTACCTATAATACTATAATTATGCTTATTATGAGTCTAGATGAGTCTGAATGTCTAATAACTTCTACAATTAAATATTACAATTTATTTGTATTATTGGTTAATTTGTTAATTATACTTGACAATTGATTAATGACAAATTGACAAATGTTTTAAGGAACCCTAATTTACCGTACTTCTAGTTTTATGAAATATATTCTATTGCAAATTATGCGTTTTATTTATTTCTTCTAGCAGAGGATGTTACATTGGCGCTCAATGTGGGACGAAACGTTACATTGTGTTATCATTTTATAAGAATTTAATAATGTCGGAAGTTTACGCGATTGTCACACATTGAAATAAAAGTATTTTTAACGGATTCTATCGCGATTTATTTGATGTTATTTTATATTTCGCATTGATCCCGACGTTTCGGTTGCTTTTCAGCAGCCATTTCCCCGTGACCATTTCAAGAATTTAATAAGGCAAAATGTTATATGATTCTAACCCGTCATTAACCTTCCTGCTGACGTTACTGTTGTACTTTACCTTTTTCCAGGTGAACAGCTCGTTAGTTTACGAAATAATTGCCAAATTAATTGATATTAATATTATTAAACTGTTATTGCCGATAGTGAAATAATAACTTTAAAGTCAATGTAAATTTAGCGATACTTTTCAACTGAATTAGATACTTAAACATTTTCAATGTAGGTACAGTCAGTCAGGCCTGGGGGTGGCGGGTGAGGCCTGGGGGTGGCGGGTCTGGCCTGGGGGTGGCGGGTGAGGCCACCTGTCACCCCAGCAGAAGCAGGCCGGGACGGTGGGGCGACTAGCGCCCCTCCCCCAAACCGGGGCAAGACGGGGACACCGTGGTTCCCAAACCCGAGGGGGCCATCTCGAAACCGGAGATGGCCCAGGGTCAGTCGGGGTACGAGGGATATGCTCTATGGGCAACCTTACACCCCGGCGTCTGTAGACCCGAGACGGCGTGCGGTTTTAGTCGGTTCAAGCCCGACACAACCGCCCCCGCTGGCACGCGGGGGGGTATCCGAAGGGATTTCCGCACGATAAAAAAAAAAAAAAAAAAAGGTACAGTCAGTCAGGGGTGCTTGGTTGGGGACCTCCACGCGGTGCACCCTGGGCAACGGAGACGGCAGCGCCTCTCTCCTAGGGTGGGAGAGACGCTGCTGCCTACGGCCAACTCCGGCCGAGGCGGGGACGGCCCTGTTGAGGGCTGTTCGGAAGCTTTCCACGTGTCTCTCTGATTAGCAGATGGCACAGTGGAGAGCAAGTAAGGGGGCCATCTCGAAACCGGAGATGGCCCAGGGTCAGTCGGGGTGCGAGGGATATGCTCTATGGGTAACCTTACACCCCGGCGTCTTAAGACCCGAGACGGCGTGCGGTTTTAGTCGGTGCAAGCCCGACATAACCGCCCCCGCTGGCCGGCGGGGGGGTATCCGAAGGGATTTCCGCACGAAAAAAAAAAAAAAGGTACAGTCAGTCAAGGGCACACCGCAATAGCGGCGGTAAGGCCCATCATGGGGGATTGGCTAGAGAGGCGACACGGAAGCCTCTCGTACCGACTGACTCAGGTGATCTCCGGGAAAGGGTGCTTCGGGGACCACCTGCATCGGATCAGGAAGGAGCCAACGCCTGAGTGTCATCACTGCGACGCGAGCGAGGACTCAGGGCTGCACACGCTGGCGGACTGCCCGGCGTGGGAGGCGCCGAGGCGTGACCTCGTGGCAGCCATCGGGATGGGAGTCCTCTAGCTCGGCAGCATGATTGCGGCAAAGGTGCGAAGCGCGCCCGGAGAGATTTTGAACTCTCCCGGCCCGCCGAGCCCGCAACATGCTCGCCGCGCGTCGCAGGCGACTCAGGCGCCGGAGGTCGATTAACGACCTCAGGCCTCCATGTGCGCAGGCCTGGGGGTGGCAGGTGAGGCCGCCTGTCACCCCAGCGGAAGCAGGCCGGGACGGTGGGGTGACTAGCGCCCCTCTCCCAAACGACGGGGACACCGTGGGTCCCAAACCCGAAGGGGGCCATCTCGAAACCGTGGCCCAGGGCCAGTCGGTGTGCGCGTGCGGTTTTAGTTGGTTCCAGCCCTACATAACCACCCCCGCTGGCCAGCGGGGGTATCCGAAGGGATTTACGCACGAAAAAAATAGTACAGTCAGTCAGAAAAGTTACTAAACTTTGAAAAATTTGACCATCAATAAATAGTTGATGTATACTTTTGTAATCCTTAGAGAACTACGTGAATAATATTGAAATAAAACTATTTTTTAACTGCTTCTATCGCGATTTATTTGATGTTATTTTATCCGTTAACGATAGAAACTGCCGACAATATCAAGGTTAATAATATTTTAAATATATATATCATTATTTTACGAAAGAATTTTATATGAACGTAATCTGTAAATTGGAACTTATGCTGCTGATTTTACCTACATTATTTAATTGAATATCATAAGGACGATTCATCTTGAAGTCTAATATATTTACCAAAGAGTTTAAGTAAACTGGTTAGATTCTGACTCACCCCGACTAATATATCGCAGTTTATGTGCATATTCGAGATTCATTGTTACGTGCTTCAAGGCTTCGCACTAAATAGTGAGGTAGGCTATGACCTAACCGCTATAATACTCAGAAAAGGCGAGTACTCCGCACTGGAACAGTTTCTGTACTTGACAATAACCGTATTGTCACAGAATACACAATAATAATACTTAATATCATATTGCATATTTAGTGATATTCTGGGTTTAATATACTCATTATAGTGAAGCAGTTATTTATATACTCATATTATAAAACTGTATATTCTCGGAGGGATAGGTTGATATCTGCTCTTCACTAACTATATTTTTGGTAACACGTAATGTACTCAGGGTCGAGTCAATTTATAGTCAACGGGCACTTTTACAGTCTCTACTGGTACTAATCAAAAAGTTGATAGCAAATGGTTTCTATATGTGTTCTTCAAAAGTAGCTATGTACCTTCAAAAGTAGCTTAATACATTTCAAGTTACCGATACCTTAGGTCTAAAACCTTTAAAATAATAAACAAAACATGACATTTATCAAATTTGCCCTCCAAAGATCCTAAATACTTATACCTGCATCAATTTTAGTTATTTCAATGTAAAAATCACTTATTAATTCTTCTTCTATTAACTAGTCGACAGTAATTTTACAAGCTAATCAACTTATGTGGGCAACTGTACCTTTATTTTTTTATTTTTTTTATCGTGCGGAAATCCCTTCGGATATCCCCCCGCCGACCAGCGGGGGCGGTTTATGTCGGGCTTGCACCGACTAAAACCGCACGCCGTCTCGGGTCTTCAGACGCCGGGGTGTAAGGTTACCCATAGAGCATATCCCTCGCACCCCGGCTGACCCTGGGCCATCTCACCACTAACAGCATCGCTCATCCTGTCTCCTCTGAAAGCAGAGGAGTACGGAGAGCGATGTGTTCCCGCCACGTTGGGTATTGGCCGACGATCAATGCCAACCCTATGAAGGGGTGAAGGGGAAGCCATTGACCGCCGCCCAGGGTGTACCGGCAGCTCCGATTCCGTTCCCCCCGGACTGCAGCGGGATCGGAATCGGAGCGACACTCGAGGAGGTTACCCAACACACACCCCTGGGCAACTGTACCTACTATTGTTATCCTTAAATTTCTAGTTACTTTACCCGACTATATTTTACTGCAGTAGGTATTTATTTTATATTACTTACTGTCATAATAACCAGCGGGCTTGCATGAAAGGTTTAATGACAGTAAAGGAAGCTCGTGAAGTATGTAAGGACTGAAGCAGATAGCGGGCTGTTGTCTCTGCCTACCCCGGAAGGAAAAAGGCGTGAGTATATGTATAATAATAAGTACCTATGTATGACATTATTCTCAACCTTATGTTTACCAAGTCAAGTTTAAGCTTAATACTCGTTATAACATAGGGCAATGTAAAACTGGTTTGGTTACGGGTTGTTACACCATCACTCCTGCACGGGGGATCCATTACCGATGTGCTTTGTGACTTTACGCTCTGAATGTTAAAAAATTGCAAAGTTAAACCTGCTTTTGTTTTTATACGTTTAATTTAATATTATATTCATGATTTGGAAGCAGTTGATTCAGAACCAGTAAAGAATACACAAACTACAAAAGCTCCTTGAAAAACTAAACTTATAAAAAAAAATGTGTACGTGTACTAGTGTACACAGGTAAGAAGTGAAACTTCTTTATGACCTTATCAAGTTATATTAGATAAAGTTTAACAAAAGGCTTTTATTATCATAGACATGAATACATATAATACAATTATTTCATTTTACCTTATTACTACGAAGATTATTACAGCATTTCATTAAAGTACAAAACAGTCGTATTAGTTAATAATAACTAGTTTAAATGGAATTATATACATTCACCGATAGTTACAGTCAAAAACTGAGGTTAACCTTAAATAACTTGAAAAAAATAAATACCATAATCACACCCACGTGTTAGAAAAAGAGATATAATTACTAACTTTTATTAGAAATTCACTGAAATTAGAATTAAAATAAACCCTTTCATTTTGCTGATTACTATCAGTCGAAAAAATCAACTTTTTTTTTAAAAATGGCGCGTAACAGAAAAATGTACAGAAATTAAGATGGCGCGTAACCGAAAAACGTTACATATTGTGACAGTAATTTTTTTTCCAACGCCAATAAAGAAGTTTCACTTCAATAAAATATAAATTAAAATTACTTAATGTTCCGAGTTCAACACAGTACCGAACCCCTAAACCCCCATTCAGGTGTTCTATTTTGGTTAAATGGGTTAGATTTTTTTATTATTATTAATTATATATTATAAGGCTAGTTGGCCAATAAGGTTTACAAGCTCCCTGGGGTATCAGGATCGACATGTCGCCACGCACATTCAGCGGAAAGTAATAAACAAATTATATTTCATGCATTTTCTGAATTGTTAGACATTCAATAAAATAACCAATAACAATATATACAATAACGATACGTTAAAAGCACAGAAATTGAATATATAATATGCTATAGGAAATAAGGGGTTTAATACGTGGAGGTATATTTTACTGAGGGTGCATGGCTCCTCCTCAATTACTTTTACAATGCGTTTCTTACATGTTACGCCTATTTCAGCACGTTACATCGTGATGTAACGTGCTGAATCGGAGCTTTGTAAACGTGTTAACAAAGCTCCGATGTTCGGAACGCATGATTAATATTTTCTTTCTTTGTTCCCAGCCATGAATATCTCTATGCAGTTGGCAGTGGTAGTAGCAGCAGTGGCGTGTCTGTGCGTGGTGGCAGGCGCACCTGAGGGACGTCTCACTCGCACCAAGCAACAACGCCCGACCCGCGGTTTCAAGAATGTCGAGATGATGACTGCACGGGGCTTCGGCAAGAGGGACAGGCCACACACAAGGGCTGAGCGTGAGTAGTTTATATTGCATTAACAGTTTAAAGGTGGTTGCCACATCTGTACATATTCTTTCAAATAATAATGCATATTTTACATTTTACATGGATGAATTAGCTGTTTGATCATGGTGCCAACTGTCGACTCTTGAGGCGTTTCTTTTACTGACAAATATTTATTTCAAGTCTGCGTGCTGTGCCTGTAATTTTATTATGTATGTGAATTGCCGGCGATACTTGAAAGATTCCTCTTGTTATTCACTATACTGTAAATATATATTAGGAGGATCTCAACGTCGAATTCAAATATTACTTTCTTAAAAGTAAATAATCAGTAGTTACTCACGACTTCATTTTATAGATTTTATGATTTATTTATTAATGAACACCTTTCTTTCAATTAATTGATGTTTAAATATATACTTAATAGTAGGAAATCAGTTGTAAAATAAGAGTAACATTACTGATCAGTCACTGTGACAATAATCTGTATGAACTTCAAAAGTATAACAGTAATTTTCGTAAGGTTGTAAATACCTACTTACATACGGAAGCTTCACAAATGACCGTTTAAAATGGTAGGTATATTCCAATTTGTTCTCCCAGGTGAACAAAGTGGAAATTCTAGTATCCTCATATCACCTCGGAACATTTTACCTACGCTTTGTCTCCCGGGTGAAACAATTCGACATATTAGGTGGCATTTGTTCACCTTGTACTTGATTTACCCAGGTGAACAAACGCGACTTTTGTTACTCATGTTGTGGACTTTTATCACCCATATAAATGCTACCTTTTTAAATGCACTTACCACGAATATGGCAGAGAACGAAACAATTTGCACGTATCAATTCACGAGAGCTGAAATTAAGGCTTGTTAATTTAGAGATTAACTAAGCGATTAGTTCAGTTCACTGGTAATAAAACAAAGAATTTACTTACTAATGTTTTGCTTTTACAAGAATACCATCAATAATATAGCTATTATTGCTACATACAGTGATACATTAAGTCACACAATATGTAGGTGTCACATGATCACACATCGATCTTGTCATACGTCAACTTACTAGTATCTTGACGTAAATGACATAAATGGGCCACACAATTGTCGGAATATTCAGAATCGAATTTACCTTTATTGTATTGCTTTTTATTCGGGACAATTCAGGATTACTTTGTAACTTTTTATTGTTCAACTTCATTATGTGTTTCATAAACTTTAAGTTTGATTGACACTATAGAATCGTTTGCGATTATCATAACTTACTTTGGATTTCAAATGTGCTATTCAACACAAATTTGTGACTGAGAAAAAAAAAGATCAATGCAAACCTACTAAAAGTCTCTATGGAGGCTTTGTGAGGTTTAAGTAATAGAAACGAATCTAAGAAAATCACCACTCTTTCTTAAGGAGACGTAGAACAACAACGTCAAGAATCAACTAGCCGCACGCAACGAGGTACTCCTACATTTAAGAGTCCTACTGTTGGAATCGCAAGAGATTTTGGTAAAAGAACTCCGGAATTGGAAAGTGAAGGTACCACAAAAAGCCTGATTGGGTTTCCGGCCTCGCATCACTGTGTATGGCAAAATTAAGTTGAAGCCGACGAAATACTCGACTGTGTAACAGACTTACCCGCAGTCTTAGCTTATATAGGAAATAAAAGCTAAATTGATTGAAAACGGGCCTCTGATACGTTTAGAAGGATCGTTTCAACAATTGTGGTGCTTTGCAGGTGTTTGTGCAAGCATACAAAAATTGTTGTGCTCATCATTATGTACATTTCATATCTAAGTCAACGTATGACTCTTTTACTTAGAGATAATACAGAATTGGTGCGCTCTTAGTTTAAATAACGTCTTAATAACATAAAGTTAATTCATAACTTTTCGAGAACAATTTTAACAAAGCAAGTTTATTGTCTTTAAGAAAAAGAAGATAGTTTTGAACTTGTTTCAAGTGATTTTTTTTACCGTTATTGAGACTAAAAGGTTTAAAACTTTCAATCGTTCGTTTATACTAGAGATTGATTGTTGAGCTTGTTCAGATTGATAGGCATACAATCATTGAACGCCACATTAACTGGCTGAAACCATGTCTTCATTCAGCTTTCAGTTAGATATATTTACGCCTGTATATCTCCAAACGTGTAGGCAGAAGTATATTAACCTTCACATTCTCAAACATTGCTTACAATTTATATTTCTGACACTTAAACACATACACCAACAGATCAAATTGGCCACGTTCGTAGGAGGTTCAATCCCAAGAACAGTCTGATGGTGGCCTATGATTTTGGCAAAAGGAGTAGTAATGATGACACTACTGAAGAAGGTAAAACTCCTACAAGCTTCAGTCGCGCTTGTAATGCTTTGAACGTTAAAAGGATAATATTGTTAGTCGAATAAAAAACGCTTGTGCAATAAAAAGTAAAAAATAATGCTTTTTATCGCTTTACTACGGTATAAAATAATTTAACGGCATGACTTGCCATTTGACAGAGGAAGAAATTAGAGTGACCAGGGGAACTTTCAGACCCAACTCAAACGTACTTATCGCCAGGGGTTATGGCAAAAGAGCCCTTTTGCCAAAGAACGACAGAGGTATTACATATAGAGATAATCTCTCATCCAATATTAAAGAAATCACAAACTATCAGTGATTTTTTGGTGTCGTCCGTCGAAAACTAGCTCAATGCTGCAAAATATTTATACAAAAAGCATTCATATGCATTATATATAAAGCCTAATAAGGAACTGATCCGACAGTGTATCAAGTCACTACAAATACGTGATATTTGCTTTTAAACAAAGACTTTCAGCATCTACTGGACCACCTGTATGGAACTAAAATTTAGTCACTTATTTATGGATAGTTTTCGTTATTTCATTTACGTTTAGCCATCATCTAAAAAATTGGAATCTTATCAACTAGATGAAGCAAGTAACACAATTCTATTTAAAAATTTGTAACACCACTGTAAGTTCATTTCACTGTGACATCTGCAATCAACTAGTTACTATGCTCCCTGTACCCTTCTCTACACTCCCGAATCGTGACACAATTTTTGTTCTATACTGCTAGCTCTTGCCTTTAATCCATAATAGTTATACTATACTAGTTATGTGGAATATGGATTCCATTTCGCGAACCACTGTAACCTATTCGCGAGATAAAAAGTAACGTATGTCTTACTTCCAGTCGTACTGTAGCTGTGACGTAAAATGTTAGCCAAATCCATTCAGCTGTTTTTGCGTGATTGCGCATTTGTAATAATAGGAATAAATAGGCAGACGATCATCTTTGATAGCATAAATTGGAAACAATTTCAAATGAAAAATATATCAGCAGTTAGTCATTGTGAGTTAACATACACATAATAATGTACACAGATCTATTATTTTTCCATCTAGAAAATAAGTTTAGAGGTTATACAGTGCATTGAAACGTGGTAATTCAAATATCGAAAATAACAATTTAACTTCAAACTTGTTGCATAGTTACTGTATCGTAATCAGATTTCAACTAGAAGACTTTTAGCTATAAGACCAATATGGTAATACTTATAGTTGAGTCTACCATCACTGTTTGATATGGTATAGAACAGCTGATATTTATATAATCTCTTTTGGAAAAAAAAAAGTCGCCAGTTTGGCAGAAGCCAGATAATGCGTTCACACCTACTCACCTAACCTCCATGTTTTAACAATTCCTTGGAGTATGTAACATATTTGACAGAAGCAAACAAACTAGACAATAAAACGCGATCATAAAATAACACCATGCTGCTATTGTTCGCTTTTTAGAAAATGAGGATCTAAGGGGAAAAATATAACATCATTACGGGTAACAACTTGTTACATCCCTTTTGGAGAAAACATAAGTGATCGTAGACCTTTTTATACATGTGGTATCCGTGTTAATGCTGTATTTATGTGCGTGTGAAGCTTAGATATGGGCCACGAGTATGTCCTTTGACTTGTCTTATTTTCGTCTTGAATAGGATGTGCGAGAAGGTATTTCTAAATGTGTGCTTGTCGCTTTTATTGTGAGGAAATGTAACGAGAAGTCTGGTTTGAATGCTGCTTATTACGTCTAGTGAATGTTTCATTGTTAGCTTAGCTAATGAAAGGAAGCAACAGTTGGTTATCGTGCCCTATTTGTCTCCAACGAGTGGGCAGTGTTGACAAACCTGGTTTTGTGCTTAGTATTCGTTTTGCCGAATCTTTGTGAGTAACAATTACGACTGTTTGCTAGATGTATAAAACAGAAAACCTGACCATATATACATCTCAACAAATGAATGTTTTCGTGTTCAAAGATGTATAAAGATGATAATGCTTTTTTGTGAATTCACAGTGTATGGACTGGATAACTTTTGGGAGCTGCTGGAGAATGCACCTGAGAGGGAAAGCCAGGAGGGTGGTGATGATAAAGCTCTCGAGAGGTAAACACAAAATATAAATTAAGAATTTATTCAATTATTTTAAAACTAAAATGATTGAATATCGGCTCATGTCATTTGATGATGTCATTTTTTTTTATGAGAAGGTATAAACGTGAGTATAAAGAGTAAATAGAAGGATAATATAACAATATCAGAACAGAATATGAATTTCTGTTATGTATAGAGCAATAGAAATGAACGTGACAAGCTAAGCTACAAGAAAATTATTCACATGTTTTTTCGCCGAATATTTTTGTCGTCGCTGACAGTTGTATAGTCATAGTATCCAAGGCAATCGAAGAGGTTACACCACAAACACCATTCAATTAGTCTTTTTGTTTTTATATCACATTTATTACGCTTTCCAAAATAACAAAATACCCTCGTTCCGTTTAGAAATTGCCATAGTAGATTCCAATAGTGCACAAAATTGGATCCAGAGTTGCTCTCAAACATTTTGCTTTTACTAATTATTATTAGTGATTGCTTTGCCAATTAATTAACCCGAAAATCAATTATGAAATTACAGAATCAGCATTAGTTGGTGGTTAATATTAATTTTGATTACAAGATGTTGTAGAATCTTCTTGTGGCCACGTGAGTTAGTATTTTCAGTGGTATAATTTCGTAGAACCACGTGATTCGTGTTATAATCAAGCTTGTTTTTCTCAAAAAATAATTTGTCGACTTTTTAAAATTGACTTGACGTCGATTTTTCTTATTCACCTGATATTAGATGAGCATCTTGGCTTATGAATGCTTATATCAGAGATATCGCGAAAAACGAATAATGTAAAAAAAAACGCATTTAATATCTCTAACAAAGTGTTTTTTTTTGGCTTGACCAAAATATCTCGGTCTTGACCAAGATATTCGGGGCCACACCATACCATACGAGTTATTATATTAGCAAATAATACAGAGTTGTTATTACGTTCATTTCTGTTTCCATGTGTGCACAAATTTCATTATTTACCTATCTAAGACAATGATATTTACCTACCTAATTGAGTTGGAATAAGGCCCAGATGTAAGTGTCAATAGAGATTGTGAAACATTTTATGAGATCAGTTCGGAACTTTGTCTGTTTTATAATTGAGTTAAAGAACTTACACATAGCGTTCTCATCTATACCAATATTATAAAGAGAGACGAACAATTTTGTAAGATTGTTTATGTCTTGTGGGTAATCTTCGAAACCACTGCACTTATTAGAAAATTTCGTTTACCATTTGAAAGGTACATTATGCCCGATGAACATAGGATATTATATTATGGGTAAATTACGACGGCTTGAGTGAAAAAACTCATATAAATCAAAGCGATGCGAGGGCGAATTGCTAGCAATTAGAATAATTTGGTTATTGCGAATATCTTATACAATTAAGTTACGCAAATTAAATGCATCTGAATGATAATATTTATAAGGCTGAGACCCTGTGATTTGCTTTTGTCCTAAGATAATTTTTGACCTTCTTTTCTGTCATATAGTTTTCTCAATTTACTGTGCCCAGCTTGTGGTAAAAAGCTAGAGTGAGAAGACACAAGCTACCATTCCAAAAGCTACTAAAAATACGATATTTTGCAGCTCATATCCTAAGTGACCCGTGAATGGCTCTCACTCGAAAGTAAAGACCGGGATTCAAACTTTTTTATTTCTCTGTAAATATTTAGGGGTTGATAAGTCTGGGGACACACAAATCGCCCACAAAATTGTATTTCTTTGATAAGGTTTGCCATTTAATAGATTTTGCAACGGCCACGGTTTCGATAAGCTATGGTTGTTTGCTTTTATTAGTCGGAGGGTTAAAATTAGAAGGTAATGACGTGGTGAATTCTATTTTCTTGTAACCAATAATGTATATGTTATATGTCCGTAATTTAAAAGGTTTTACTTGAATAATAGCCGAACTTTCTTCATATAGAAAATGGAATGGCTACTGATTTATAAGTAAAAAATTATGAGTACGAAAAAGGTAAATTACGCAGGAACCCAGAATGTTTTTATTAAAAATGTGAGGATTAATAAATAATAGTCACTCATAAAATAAGAAAAAGAGTGTTTTTTTTTCTTATTGTTCTTATTGTTCCATTGCATTCCATGCTTATAATTGTTATGGTACAGCGCTACAGCCTCCAATCTCAACTTCAACCTCAACAAATGTTACGAAATTGCTACGAATTGTGCTACTAGTGTAGCTCTTGCTACGAGCGTAGCATTTGCTACGGATAGTAGATAAAGTTAAGAAGTTACGAATCCAACTTTGTGAAAATTGTTGTAACATTTGAGACATCTAAAGTATAACCTCTTGAACACAGATATACAAAAATAGGTGCTTTTATTTATTTAAATACACATATCTACATAGCAACACAGTAATATAGACATATTCATTCATTTATACATAAAAATATTTATACTGAGCGGAATTCAAACTCATAAGTCCTATCACTAAGTCAATAATCGCCAATCGTCAATTATAATAAATACTTTATATCAAGTGACTAAGACTCATATTAGGGTTAAACAACAATTTTAACCTATTGCTTTGTTAACATTGCAATTTAAGTAAACTATATTATTTAAAATGAAAGAATGAGAGCAGTGACAGAAATAAATAATATAAAGGTATCTATTACTTTTAAACGAACTTGATCATCGAAACAAAAAATAACCATGATCTCTACCGGTTACATGTGCCAGTTTTATTTTCATGTAATATCCACATTTTTGTATTTTACTTTCTCCTGAATAGGTTCATAAAACTACGTCTCGAACTAATCCTTAGATATGAAAACTCGCTGCTATGATATACATACTATGATGATTGTTGACATTTAGGCAATATAATGTAAAGTTCTATAAAGCATATCATTTTGTCGATACTTATTTTCACATATCAACGGATGAAGTTGCCTGTAGGGACATACCACTTTCGGGCCCCAACC
Source organism: Cybosia mesomella (assembly GCA_946251805.1). NCBI lineage: Eukaryota > Metazoa > Arthropoda > Insecta > Lepidoptera > Erebidae > Cybosia > Cybosia mesomella. The sequence goes on from OX276401.1 coordinate 24,127,704, forward strand.
AGCCACCGCGTAGGCTTTCCTTTCGGGGTTGGGAGGTCAGTCACTCATGGAAACGACGACATACCAATCAATACCAATACAGCGGACCATACAGCGTACAAAAGTGAAAACTTTGAACGCAACTGGTAAATCGCTATGGACATCATAATGAAGTTGCCGGCGGTCACGGCCCATGTTGGTAACCATAACATACGTAACCACTTATATCATAACATAACAATCATAATCTCTTGTATCTTTCCAAAATAAATTATGCGTGTAACTTAAACTTTTATCAATTAATTAAGTAACAGTCATTTATATAACAACTAGCTGACGCGGCAAATATCGTTCCACCTTAGAATCAAGTTATGTTGGTTACCTTATCAGCTGAATTTATTTCGTTAATGTCTCCTCCTTGGACCCCGGCATTAAAGACCCGAGGCCCCCACTGGCTGGCGGGATGCAACCGTGGCGCCTTCCGCAAACAAAACCACAAGAAAACACTTTATAGGCGGAGACAATTACAAAAAATCAAAGATCATGTAAATCAGTCTACCCGTACTAGAGTTTATCCTGGTCATCACATAGATAAAGATATCTTTTATTTCACAGTATTCCCCTGGACTGGTTTGTGAATGAAATGCTGAACAACCCCGACTTCGCACGATCTCTGGTCCGCAAGTTCGTTGATCTTAATCAGGTAAGTATTTTATGTATTTTTTTAGAACAAATAATAATCTAGGCAAAGTCATCATCATCATCATCAATCATCATCACAGCGTTGGCCCCGGTAGCATCCAGAGCTTCTACTTTGGACCCCAGGGTGCGAGCTCCTACCCTTTCTCTTGATTTGGCTTATCTGGGCTTTTGCGGGAGCAACTGCTGATATCGCAACCCCGTGAGGATAACCTGCACCAGAGCCTCGTCAGTTTATCAGCAGGTGTATCGGCTAGCAGGCGAGGTTGGCATGGACCCCTAATAATATTCTAAGCAAAGTATATAATCATCGGTAGCTTAGTGGTTAAGGAGTCGGCTGAGATCAAGAGGGCCCAATCCTGGCCATTACACTACTGAAGTGGACCCACTCCTAACACAAACAATTTAGCTTAACTGGAGGGGTTAGTGAGAATGCTAGTATATTCGGTTACGAGTACACTTTAAAAAAAATGACACGTGACGTAAGCCTTTGGTATTCTTTCCTTTGTTTGTGTTAAGCTCATATTGACTTTCCTCAACGATGTTCTAAGTAGGAAACTCAATTGGAAGTATGATGTTTGATCGTACCTTTTTTTTTTTTTACATAACATAACATAACATAACATAAACTCACGCCTATATCCCCGAAGGGGTAGGCAGAGGTGCTAGCACCCACATTTCGCCAGTTTATGTTTAGGTCCCCATGTAATAGGTGGCGAGCCTATTGCCATTAACCGGGCACTTATAAACCTGCGATAAATACACACATAACTTCGAAAAGCATCGAAAAGTCATTGGTGTGTGCCATGGTAAAACCTGGGATCGAACCCGAGACCTCGTCTCAGCAGTCCATTACCCATACCACTAGGCTAGGTTTTTATCGTGCGGAAATCCCTTCGGATACCCCCCCGCCGGCCAGCGGAGGCGGTTATGTCGGGCTTGCACCGACTAAAACCGCACGCCGTCTCGGGTCTTCAGACGCCAGGGTGTAAGGTTACCCATAGAGCATATCCCTCGCACCCCGGCTGACCCTGGGCCATCTCACCACTAACAGCATCGCTCATCCTGTCTCCTCTGAAAGCAGAGGAGTACGGAGAGCGATGTGTTCCCGCCACGTTGGGTATTGGCCGACGATCAATGCCAACCCTATGAAGGGGTGAAGGGGAAGCCATTGACCGCCGCCCAGGGTGTACCGGCCGCTCCGATTCCGTTCCCCCCGGACTGCAGCGGGATCGGAATCGGAGCGACACTCGAGGAGGTTACCCAACACACACCCCAATGTTTGATCGTACCTCGTTGTAATACTTGTTGAGAATATTATATGGAAATTATGCATACAACTTTTACTGCGAAGTAATGAAGGTAGATACAACTGTCTCAACTCAAATAAATTTCCTTATGATGGTGATTGCAATGGGGAGTATAGGGTCTTATCACGATCTTTTGGGCCCAAGCTAACCTAATCTGTTAGACGGTACACCTGCTGATTGATGGATCCGGTTCTGGCGCAGGTCTTCCCTTTTGGGGTTAACCCAAGAGTGCCAGACGGCAAAGGAGGAGTTCTCTCTCTCTTTTCTCTTGCGCGGACCCCAGGCTCTAATGTCGAAGAAGAGACGGTGGTTGCAATCAACAGTACATTATATAAATATAAATATTGTAGGATAAAGTACACAACGCCATCTAGACCCAAACTAAGCAGAGCTTGTCATATGGGTTCTAGAATGCGGATAAACATACTTGAATAATTTTTTTTTGTAAATAAATACATATTATACATAGAAACACCCAGACCAATGCAAACATACATATTTGCACTGAGCGGGAATAGAACCCGCGACCTCTGGCTTAGCAGTCGAACACACTACCGCTACGTCACAGAGTTACGCCTATTGTTAAATCACTATTTATTTATTTTCATTTTACACAACGGTACTGTTTGCTTTAGTACCACGCGTGTACACAATATTCCCGCTATAACTGTAATGAATGTTTTGCTTATAGGCAAGGCAAAGATATGACTAATTGGACAATCAAGGATACCTACAAGTTTCTTAGCTATCATAGAAATTATATCTACTACTATTGTACTCCATTAGACACAGTAATACAAATTGGCAGGAAGGCCTAAGCTCAACGTAGTCCTATTTTTAATTAAGAAATCTTAATAAATTAAGATCTCTATAAAATATTTGAAAAATATCAAACAAGTTGAGGGATGAACTTATTGAGAAACCTATAATAATTGTTTTGAAAGAGTATTAAAACTTTGTTGAAGGTTCTGTGTCGAAATTGCGTGTAAGTACTTGAGAAAAATTAATTAGGAGTACTTATGATTTCAAACGAAATCAGTGATTGCGATATTACACAACTTTTTACTCGTGCCGAGTTTTTCGAATTAGTAATATTTTACGGCTTCTTTGAATTAAGTTCAAATTTTTAAAAACTGAGTATACATAAGTAGTTTAAGTATAATGAAAACTTTTCTTTATATTTAAGTCAGAAAATATCACCTTAAAACGCATGTAGACGTGACATTCAACTATCTAAGAATCAGTAGCTTAGTCAGTAGAATACTCTCCATAGAATGGGACTGACGTAGGTAGGGCCAGCCCTGGGGTGTGTGTTGGGTAACCTCCTCGAGTGTCGCTCCGATTCCGATCCCGCTGCAGTCCGGGGGGAACGGAATCGGAGCGGCCGGTACACCCTGGGCGGCGGTCAATGGCTTCCCCTTCACCCCTTCATAGGGTTGGCATTGATCGTCGGCCAATACCCAACGTGGCGGGAACACATCGCTCTCCGTACTCCTCTGCTTTCAGAGGAGACAGGATGAGCGATGCTGTTAGTGGTGAGATGGCCCAGGGTCAGTCGAGGTGCGAGGGATATGCTCTATGGGTAACCTTACACCCCGGCGTCTGAAGACCCGAGACGGCGTGCGGTTTTAGTCGGTGCAAGCCCGACATAACCGCCCCCGCTGGCCGGCGGGGGGGTAACCGAAGGGATTTCCGCACGATAAAAAAAAAAAAAAAAGGTAGGGCCAGCCCTAGTATGTTGAACACATACAACATACATACATATACTCACGCCTTTTTCCCTCCGGAGTAGGCAGATACAACAGCCGGCCATCTGCTTTTATTCCAACACACTTCACGAGTTTCCTATACTGCCATTAAAAATAACTGGCGAATCGTGCGTGTGTAATACACCTCTGCCTACCCCTTCGGGGATACAGGCGTGAAGTTATGTTATGTAAACCTTTCATGGTGAAGGATGTTGAATCATTATTGAAAATTTGAAGAAACTTCAGTCAAAGAGGGAAAGGCACTGTTTCCGTCTTTTTTATTAACAATACAAAACTTGACAATAGCAACCAAATAAAAAGAGAAGAACATTTTAGTAATCTTTAGTAAATAAGAGATATTTTTTTGTAGACGTTGTAGCAACATAATCAATGATGTTTAACCTAACCTCATTTTGTTCTCAGGACGGCATGCTCTCATCGGACGAATTACTCAGGAACGTGATTTAAACGTAAATTTTGTTATATTTAGTACTGAAGGAAATACCAATTGTTTGAACTCTGTTATTCTCGATATATTTTATATATAATCTATTTATTGTTTTGTTACAGAACTTGTAGCGTTACTGTGATATCGATAAAAATATTTGCACGCATTCGAAAATTTAAAAAATATCCCATTTATTTGTATATTAATTTTAAGAATGATATTGTTGTTTGGATTGTTGTAAATAATTTTAAATATGATGTCGATGGCGTAAGAATCGTCTGTCCATAGATGTACTCTTTGTATCTAAAATGTAGATTAATGCTGGTTGTCACTTGAAGTCTCTCTATCTTGTATGTGCCGCAGTCAGGAATTACATATATGTATGATGTAAGATTTATATGTATGTACCCGTATATTACTACCCCCTTTATTTTATGTTTAAATATAAAACGAATACGTATTAATAAAAGAATACAAGACTATTGGTAAACCATCGAACACGGAGACACACTAATTCAATGTTCTACTTATAACAATAATAATGAAGGGATATTCGCTCCATAGATGCAATACGAGAGATGAAGCCTTTAAAGAATAAAAGAAAAGAAGGTAAAAGTATTTCATCTGTTGTAAATAAGCTGACAAAAAGTGATACGACGTCGTGTATTTTGTTTCTCTATATTTTTGATGCAACAGTAGCTAATAGCTCAAAGCTGCAAATTTTGGGCGAGTTTTGGACCCCCATCTTAATTATAATAGCAATATTGTTGTTTGGTTAAAAACAAGACATGCATGGACACGTTATTCCGTTTCGTCTTATAAACATACCAATATGCAGTTCATACTTGAGATAGGTTTATTCCGAAAGTCTAGCGATTCTCTCTAACGTTCCACCGAAGAGTTGTAAGAAGTCAAAGTAATATAAGAGGTACAAGACTAAAATGTATTTTAATATTAGATGTTATTTGAACTAACTCAGATTACATATTTCTATATCTACATTTCGATGTAATTTTCAATTTATCTAAGGGGAAAGGCGAATCTAACAATCTATTTATGTCTTCGATGATAATTTAGGCTGGGTCACACTGTCATTCAAGTCAATTTCATAGATGAAGTTATAAGAAATTAGTGGATTGTGTACTTTAAATACTCGCTCTACATACATACGTGTAATAAATATTGTAATGGATGTAATAAAAATATTTTTAGGCGTTGAAATATTCAAAAACTGAATGTTTGGATACCCATTATTTAATTAGTTCGTTGTTAATTACCACTGTCGACGTTATGAATGAAATAAAATAAATATATCGGGTATTGAATGTATGGTTTCATTTTACATACTACCCTTCAGTGAAATTAAACATTTTTGAAATTACTCACAAATTAATTAATCTTCCTTTAGCTTAGGTTTGAAGTTAAATCCTTATTTGGGCTCTGTCGGTAACTATACTACTGAATTCATATTTCTTAGTTTTTTTCAAAGAGACGATCATTTAAGTATTGAGCTAGACTAAGCTAAATGTATGGTCGTTATTGAAAGAGATAACTCGTGATGAAATATTAGAAGTGGAGCATGCGGATGAATCATTATAGTGTCCATACTCGTAACAAGAATATAACTTATCTATCTATATCTCTACATACAAGTTCCCGAACAAAATTAAACATTCTATATATTAGTTTGACAATGTACATACATATACTCACACCTATACATATATATATATATATATATATATCTTTGAAGAATAAGGTAGACGCGTAATAACACCTACATTTAAGTAGCTATGTTTCTCAGACTGGGGCGTAATATTACCGCTAACGGGGTGTTTTATCATGGGCTGCGCGCCTACTGTTGCATGGAGAATAGACTTATCCCTTGGTCGCCTAATACATCATCCTGGGCATATGATTGGGGAGGTCTTTGTATTCTACTTCACTGAAAACTACGACGCGCTGACGGAAACCGCGACGGTATAGCCATAGGTACCATCTACATAACATAACATAACTTCACGCCTGTTTCCCCGAAGGGGTAGGTAGAGGTGTATTACACACCCACGATTCGCCAGTTATGTTTAAGTCCCATTGTAATAGGGGGCGAGCCTATTGCCATCTACCAGGCACATTACTAAGCGAGCGATAATTAAATTTTTTTAATACACACATAACTACGAAAAGTCAGAGGCGTGTGCCCAGGGCGACTGGAGATCGAACTCGAGACCTCATCTCGGCAGTCCGTTACGTACGCCACTAGGCTATCATACATCTACATACATTGTTCTATACAAGTGAAATTTTGTTAGTACATAAATATGTGATTCTCGCGTACCGATATTTGTGTTTTGTTTACGTCATTTTTATTATATATCTGTCACATACAACCCATGGAAAGATGCAATCCAATTCTCGTATATAATAAAAATTTACTAAGTGCTATGGGTGAAACTTAAACCTACGTATGTGTGTGGTATACATCGTGAATAGTATATCTGTACACATAAATCAGACAGGTAAGTCATTAATGTGATTATAATAAATAGCCTCTAGGAGAGCACAATCCAACAGTCTTTTGGCAGCAATAGCAACAGTAATTCTCTAAACGATAGGTAGGTCTGCTTTGAATGTAGATTTCATTTATGTCGAACATAGTCCTGGCTACATAAATGGTTGGCAGAGGCGTATCACACCCACATTTCGTAAGTTATAAAATAAATATAAATTTCTAGACCCAAAGTAAGCATAGTATACTTTTTTTGTAATTACATACATATTATACATAGGTATGGTATGGTATGGTTTCGCGAGCTGGTATCCGCAACTCCACGACAAGGCGCGGTTACGTGAGGGTGGGCATTTCACTCGATCCACCCCAACTCATTGAAGAACGCCAGCAGGCTATTCACGCTGCTGGCAATCTCCCGGAGCGTACCTGTATTTCCGAAGTACTTAACCCTGTATGTGGCGGTTGCAGGGCAGTGTAGAAGCACGTGTGCCGCTGTTTCTTCCTCTCTCATGCAGGCTCTGCAGAGAGGGCTGTCGGTGATTCCTAAAATAAAAAGGTGTTTATTGAAGGAGCCGTGCCCCGTGATGGCAGCTGTGGCCGTGCGCAGTTGCCGTTTGGTCAGTTGTCGAAGACGCCTGGTCAGTCTATTTTCAAGCACGGGGAGTGCTTCCCTCGCCTGTCTGCAAACTTCCAGATTTGTCCAATAGCTGTTGTGTTGATCTCTCGTTCGTTTGTTTACTATAGTTCGTAGGTATGCAAAGGGGATCGGTATTATGGGCTCAGGTCCCATTACCACCATGTCAGATCCTCTCCTGGCAAGCTCATCTGCTGCATCATTGCCGCGCGAGCCGCTGTGGCCCTTAATCCATTGCAACGTTATGTTGTTGGAATGGCCTATTTGGTTCAGTTTACGATGGCACTCCAAAATTAGTCCCGAGTTTATAGTGTGGCTGTTTAAAGCTTGCAGCACGGCCATGCTGTCGGAGAGTATGCGTATTGAGTGGCCTTCCACTCTCCTGGCCACTACCGCTGAAGCTGCCAGGGTAATCCCCATGCATTCAGCTTGAAATACTGTGTTATGGGTCCCCAGCGGTGTTGAAATGGATACATTAAGGTCCTCCGAGAAAACGCCGGCCCCGGTGCCTGTTCCAGTTTTTGATCCATCTGTGAAAATGCGTAATTCCGTTGGGCATAAAGCCTCACAGCGGTGGTCCTCATGAAGTTGGATCTTGTATTTTTTGTCGAAAACGTATTGTTTGGGTACACGATCATTCATTGCTCCTATCACGGGTATCTCCTTTATGAGATCTGTGAGCAGTGAGGTGTGTCGTGTGTTTCTCTCGCTCCATAGGTTGAGTGCCCTCAGGCGTATAGCCGCAGCTGTTGCTTCTTGGCGGATGAACAGATCCAAGGGTGGGAGTCCGAGCATGGCTTCCATTGCCGCGGTGGGGGTAGATTTCATGCATCCAGTGGTTGCCATGCAGGCTAGTCTTTGGGTCCGTTGTAGTTTAGCCGCTATTGTGCTGTTTTCGGTCCTTGGCCACCAGACGATAGCGCCATACGCTATCATGGGGCGGATTACTGTTTCGTAAAGCCACAGGATGATTTTCGGTGATAGCCCCCATTTTTTACCAATCATTCTTCTGCACTGCCAGAAGGTAATGCCGGCCTTTTGTAATTTATTGTCTAGGTGGCTACTCCATTTTAACTTGCTGTCAAGAATAACGCCAAGGTATTTTACCTCTTTTGACAGTTGGAGTTCCGTGTCAAAGAGTTTGGGTAATCGGTATTCGCCTAATACCCTTTTGTTCGTAAACATTACTAACTCGGTTTTGTTCGGATTCACCGATAGTTCGAATTCCCTGCACCATTTTTCTACGATGCGTAAGGCTTGTTGGGTTAGGTTACAGACCGTTCCCGCTACCTTCCTTGAGATAAGGATTGTTAGGTCGTCGGCGCAGCCTATTGTGTAGTCGCGATTTTTGTTCAGCCTTGTGATTAGGTCATCTATCACTAAATTCCACAGAAGGGGAGAGATAACTCCACCCTGCGGGCAGCCTTTGGCTATCAGAGCTGTCTGATCTTCTTCCCCAAGGCCAACTACTCTTTTGCTGAGCATGTTTGTTATCCAGTCTGTTAGTACCGGTTCCGCTCCATGTTCTGACAGGGCGGCCTTAATACTGGTGAAGCTGGTTTTGTCGAAAGCTCCTTCGATGTCAATGAACATTCCTAGGCAGAAGCCTTTTTGTTCGATCGCTTCCTCTATCCGGCTGACTACCAGATGGAGGGCTGATTCCGTAGACTTACCGGAGCTGTATGCGTGCTGGTTTGCATGTAGGGGTAGCTGTTTTAGTGCACCATCTCTCAGCTCCCTCTCGCATAGGCGTTCCATGGTCTTTAGCATGAAGGAGGTCAGACTGATTGGTCGATGTGCTTTGGGATTTGTGTAGTCACCCTTTCCTGGCTTCGGGATGAAAATTACTCCTACTTCCCGCCATCCTTTTGGAACGTATCTGTGTGCCAGACAGGCTTTAAAGATACGCTCCAGTCTGCTTGCGACTAGTTTGTCGCCCCACTGTAGCATAGCAGGGATGATTCGGTCGGGGCCAGCTGCCTTATAAGGGTGAAAACTACTGATGGCCCACTGGACTTTTTCCAGTGTGACCACTTTGTTTGCGTACTGCCAGTCTCGGGCAGTAGGTGTTATGGTTTCATCGTGCCAGTTGATTGTCGTCGTGAAGACGCATCCAGGGAAGTGGGTTTCGATGAGTACGCGTCTAGACTCTTCTGGCGATGTTGTGAGTGTATTATCCTGTTTTTTAAGGGCGGTCAGTGCCATCGGTTTTGTCTGCGCTAGGACTTTCCTTACCCTGTTTGCTTGTTGGCATGATTCTATGTTCCCACAGAATTTTCGCCATCCCTGTTTGCTTCGGTATCTAATACATTTTTTGTAGCTGGATTTGGCTGAACGATAGGCGTCCCAGTCTTCATCTGCACAAGTATTCATAGCCCTGTTGAAAGCCCTTCTAACCTTCCTTCGCTTGCGCTCTAGCTCTGGGCCCCACCATGGCTGTTTGCCTGGGGTTTTGGGAGGTAGGGTTTCTGGGCATGCTATGTGGTAGCTGTCTATTATAGATTTGGTTAGGTGGTTTACCTGTTCCTCAATCTGTATGATGTTGTCGAGAGTCAATGGTGAGCGCTGTTGAGCAAGTCTATTTGCCAGATGCTGCTGCTGAGAAACCGAATTTGATATTATACATAGACACCAAGCCAAATGCAAATAGAAATACTCATGCAAACAAATATTTGCACTGAGCGGGAATCGAACCCGCGTCCCCTGTCGTAGCAGTCGAATGCACTACCGCTACGCCACAGAGGCCATATTTCTGATATCATATAGTACGAGAAAAAAACAACACGTTGACACCAACTTGTCACATCACAAGATAAAGCTAGTTATGATAATTGAAACAGGAAACTCTTTGGTGCCGACTTGGCGTCGTAGAAGATAACATGCGTACCAATGGTCTCACTACAATGGATGCCCAAGACCGTGTGAAGTGGAGAAGTAAAATCATGAATATATAACGTATTCTAAATTATGTGCCCGGACTCTGACGGGCCGACTGGGAGATAACGCAAAGATAATGATTATGACATAATATTGGTACCGATTCTATTGCATATTGCACTTAACTAAAATATTTGAATTTAGAAACTCCATTCTGTTAGGCATTGGATTAATTTTAGATTTAAATAAATGACATTAAATGTGAATGTTGATGTAAAATCTTTATGCCCATTAAAACATATTCACAACTAAATAAACTGTAGCGATTTTGTAGTCTAGCTTAGAGAGTTTTGGGACAGTAAAATCGGCACTATTGTCGAAAGTATTCATGAATATTACACACGGAAATAAAGATAAATTTAACGGATTTTATCGAGTTTTAATTTTTGTTTATATTACTCAAACCAAGAGAAGCATTGGCACTGGCGTCAAAGAACGCATCGCTGATATAAAACTTATCTTTTGCTTAGAGAAATTACTTAATTAAGTATCTAGAAATGAAACGGTAAGTTCTTCAATACAACCCTCACGTTCTTTATCGAATGCCCTTACAAAATTTAATTAATTAAATACCTAATATGTCACCGACACTACTAAATTACTTTGTAATATATACATCTAGAGAAGTGTCCATAATAAACTAGTTCAATGAAAGGGTACACACCTACTGAATTTATTTAATTAAAACTATGAGCCCCATTTACACTATCAAAATTTCACTTTGGATTAGAATAAAGCTGACACCTAATGGGGCCACACTCTGTTTAGACTGGTACTGTAAGAAACAGTAACAATTTTTCTTCAAATGTTGTCATTATGTACTTAAATAATATGAAAAATTATTGGTCTGATTTATTTCTCAATGTATTATGAAAGTAATACACCATACATCACTGGTGCTCTGATCAAAAATTCTGTTTGGTTGACTCTACAATTGCTTCTAAAGAGAACCAGCGTCGTACCCACGACTTTGTCATGTTAAAAAAAGCAGCCAAGTGCGAGTCGGACTCGCCCATTAAGGGTTCCGTAGCAGCCGTTAACATAATGATGTTTTTTTTTATTTCTATATTTGAGTTGATTGAATGAAAGGTAAATTGCGGTTTACAAACTATGACGTATTAAAAAAAACTACTTACTAGATATCGTTTGTAATGTTTTGGATTCTTTAGAAATATATCCATAAATTAATCGAGAATTTAGTATGTTTCGATACTTATTACTAATTATCTATGGTTGTGCGAGCGATATTGGACAACACTAGCCCAGTTATCAACTGACGGCTCTTAAATCGTCCCTTTCCTTGGAACCTTCGCCGAGGAAGGTCACTTTGACCCCGTCGCCAACTCCGTGGCCGTGGCTCCGGGTAAGTTTTGAGATCAACAATTCCTACTTCTTTCTACAGGTGAAGACCTTCCAGCGGTGCAGCTTATTGCCTGCTAAAATGCATGGCTTAATATATTTTATTTTATTCTGTGTGCTATTTCAGCCAACCTAATTAGTGCCACGAGGCCGATGACCCCTACGGTCAGAGGTCACGGCACCAGCTTGTGCTGCCTATTTATATTCTTTTTTATTATAGCTTGCTAGCTATGCATTGCCGCTGGGAGATTCTCTTCACCTGCTATTTTAGCGGGTCTGACCCGCACTTTATCTATTTCCTGGGTCTTCGCACCGGGCTTCGCACCATCATGGCGGTAGCGAGGCACACCAGCGGAGACCCTGGCACGTCGGCAGCATCTAGCCACGTGTCCACTAGCTAAGTGCATACTACCATCTTTGCACATCGGACCGAACAACGCCACGGCAGAATATTTATTACGAATCCATTCCCTGAGGTTCATTTACTCCAATACCTAATATAAATTTATGTAACATTCTCTAACACCGATTATAATGACATAATGTAATCAAATTTTTTTATTTATCTCTGCTCGCCCTAGCTGGTAGTTAGTCTCAATTACATTCATTATTTAATTAAATTTTACAGTATATAAATAACTTAAAATTTGTGTAAACTCCATTAAAACCCTCCATAAAACCTTAAACGTTACACGTTCAAACCAATTTTCGGTGGAAGTTTACATGTACATCATATATTTTTTTGAATTTTATTATTCTCCTATTTTAGAAGTTACAGGGGGGGGGGACACAAATTTTACTACTTAGGAAGTGTCTCTCGCGCAAACTATTCAGTTTAGAAAAAAATTATATTAGGAACCTCAATATTTTGGGTTTGATGAAAAAAAAAATTTGGAGTTTCAGTTCTAAGTATGGGGAACCCCCAAAATTTATTGCTTTTTTTCTATTTTTGGGTGAAAATCTTAATGCGGTTCACAGAATACATCTACTTACCAAATTTCAACAGCATAGTTCTTATAGTTTCGGAAAAATGTGGCTGTGACATACGGACAGACAGACAGACATGACAAATCTATAAGGGTCCCTTTTTTTTCCATTTGCCAACGGAACCCTAAAAATGACAGCTTAAAATATTACGGTAAAAGGCATTGGAATAATTTTTAAACAGTAAATGTTTGGTTCAATTTATTACCACTGGACCAAATTGAGTAATGGCAATACTGCTCAATACGCACTCAGTGTTTTTCTTATTGCAGATTTGTTATTTAAAGTCTAATTTTGGGTCAAAATATTACATAGCGAGTTTTATCTTTGAAGCAAGGAATTTATTTCTGTTGCTATATACATTACATACTTTGTCTATAATCGACTACGAAGCTCTGATACTTTGCTTCATGAATAATTTAGAAAGATATCTTTGAAGTTCTAAATGATAGGGTATCTGATTATATAACTAATAAGTACCCGAAATATCTATTCAGATATAAAATTATATTTGACATATAATATTCTTCGAGATATCTTTAAAATTCTAAATAAATAACTTAACATTGATTAATTAAATAAATGTGTTAAATGTTTTAATGTTTAATATCAAAGTGTATTAAGCGACTGATTTGAATATCGCTATGAATAATACTATAATAATACATGTAAAATAAAATGAAAAATGAATTTCCTGAAAGCATTATTAAATCATAATCTAATCATGCTTTCAGTAAATATATTTTTTCTTGTGTAAACTATATGTGAAAGAAGGCATGCAAATTAAATTGATGATACTCGATAGAGCCAAGATGATGATATTTAGATTGAAATTTTACATTAACGCCTTATAAGGAAACTTAAATACTTATTTTATCTCAGCAAGATACGATAGTCCGTACCCACAATTTGAGGACGCGGGTTGACACCCGCCTGTACGCTTTTTCAACATCCTAGGTTACGCGTACAACGGACTCCATAACCTTGTTTACGCGTAACCGACTACGCGTATATTGGAACGCTTAGTCCGTGCAAGGCTTAACGTTAGAGGAAGTTGGTGAAGTATCTAAGAACCAAAGCAGAAAACGGGTTATTGATTGTGCCTACCTCGAAGGCGTAAGTATATGCAACATGTACAAAGTTGCTGAATAAAAAGCCCGATAACAAAAGCCGATTGTATTTTTCATCTAATGCAGCCAAGTATTTTGAACTCCATGCGTGCAGGAAATGTGTATTCACTTTGATAATACCTGTGGCATTCTCATATATGTAATTGGAATGCCTGTTATGTTCTAATTCTACAGCATCGGTATATTCCAAGTAACTGGGTTGCATCGTAGTATTGATCGTATTTTATTTGGTTTTCGCTTCATTGAAGATCTATTTAAATATTATCATTATCATCATCGTCACCCAAGTATCCAAGTATCATTACCGGTTATATTCGAGGCTTTCACGTTAGAGTCTGGAATCTGCTTTCTCCTTCTTCTTCTTTCAATTTGGCTTGTCTTAGCTTTTACAGGAGCGACTGCTGTCTGATCTTCCAAACTCGAGAAGGACGACTAAGCCAGAGCCTCGTCTGTTAATCAGCAGGTGTTCCGGCTTTGGCTCCGAAGGTTGTGGTAAAGTACAGTACCTTTTCTTTTTTTTTTCGTGCGGAAATCCCTTCGGATACCGTGTCAGGCTTGAACCGACTAAATCCGCATGCAGTCTCGGGTCTAAATACGCCGGGGTGTAACGTTGAAATGGTATTATTTATATCGCCACGATGGCGAAACAACGCTGAGAATTTTTACCTCACATCTGTTAACAATACAAATACCATTCATACAACATAAAAAATTATTCGTCTTCACGACGTATTTGAAATAAAGGAATATTGACACGTGTTAATTATTGCAAAATGAACTCTATGGACGTCTAAATTATCTCATTGGTTAATGCGTATTAAAATAATTTATAAAGGGTTTAAGAACCAAATAAGATGTAATTTGATTTCTTTGTCAAGCTTTGATACGAGACTGTTGGTTAGTAAACGGACGCGTTTACCAAATTTTGCACGATTGAATGTCGCTATGCTTTGAATGACAATGAGTGTATATTACCTAGATTGGGAGTTAAATATTAAACGTAGCATGTTGCATGGAATGCTAGTAATTTAAGGTTAATGGTGTGTATATAATTAAAATATGCTTAATTTGAACTAGTTAAGATGTTTGGTTTAAAATAATATTGGCATGCTATTTTAAGTACAAGAAAGGTCTAATGCGTAGGTCATTTCTCAAAAAAAATACTACCTGATACCCAAGCGACGAGGAGGCGTGTGACGTCACTACGAAGCACCAAGCGGGGAGTCAGTGGAATATAAAAACTGATTTCGAACGGGGACATGGGATAGTTTTCATTGTAGCTGGTTGAAGTGCACACGCTCTGTTAAAATAGTTGGTAATTTCGTTGGCTGTGTTATGCTAATATAATTGGTGATTCTTTTGACGAGTTGTGCATACTAGACAGTGACAAATGATAACGCTCTTTGGATTGAATATCTAAAGATTCCTATATTTTATAAATACCTTTCTCTATATAAACCCAATCTCCTGAAACGTGGCAAAAAAGAACTTGTAGGTAACAAGCCTCAAATTCTGGGATTGAGTCTGATTTCGGAAGCGTTTCAAACACCTATTTACTATAATCTAGGATCCGTGGAATAGTTTTAGGGGTTTTCGCAAGCTATTCCATTCCTTATCCTTAGTTTAGTTCGCATTGTTATTCCCTTTCACACAATTCGCATAAATTCACACATGTCAAATCAAACACACCTGCTGTCTTTGGTACGGGACAGTAGACCGAAGGTAAACATTAGGGCCATTTGAGTCTAGAATTATTTAGGTTAATCTGTCGAGGCGGATTAATAGGACTCGTAGGTAACATCATACTAAATACGTTTATTTAAGTGATAACTAACCGAAGTGAAGTGTTACGTAAATTATATCGCGTTAAGTCTTTGTTTACAAGATAATTATCATAAATAACTTAATCAATCCAACGGCAAATCCATTGTGTTTTAATTAAAGTAACCGTGAATTTTATAGTAAAGTTGTGGATAAATACGTTATTCAATAATTAAAAATAGATATATCGAAAATAGTTCCAGAACATTGTCTGAATAAATCGTGATAGTTTGTTATATAACTTTAAATATATTACTAAATAATATAATTGAAGGTTTCTGGTAAATTTCTACTATTTTATAGTATATTGGTTTGAATAGCAAGATAAAGAACTGTGGTCTGAATTTATATAAAATTACGTTTGGAAGTGATTTAAATGATTACGTGAAATATCATTATCATTATAACATTTTATCTAGGCACTGTAATCAAATAATTAAGTGCATTATAACACGGCTGAATACATCATTCGAGAATTAGAGCAAGTATAAATAATTATTCCGTTATCAGTTATAGAACATTGATTTGAGTGGGCAGAAGTTGACGAGTAATATATTAGAGTAAATTATCCAAGTGGCTGATTATTCATCTAACATTTGCAATATATCGAGTAACACATGGAAATAGTATCAGTAATACAATGAGATGGTCGTTGGTGAACTCAATTAATATTCGACTTGTAAAGTGCAAAGAACACATAAGAGACGGCGTGTGGTTTTAGTAGGTTCATTCAGAGACATCTGAAATATCATTATTTGCACACAGTTTTCTAACGAGAGGGAGTATTTTAGTCGAATACAGCAATAAATAAATATATGTGTTACAATCAGCTCACTTAATAGATAATTTAAATACAATTTTAGCTCCTGGAACCATTTGGGTTTTCAGTTTGAGCAAGTTATCAGTGTGTAGCATTTCTGGGGTCTGCCTGAAATCCATAAATTATATTTACAAGCTAAAACAGATGAAATGTCAAATCAGTATTTATACCAGTCTCGAACGAAACCTACATTGGAATGCAGGCAAACCTAGATATGTGAGGCGATTTACGACGGGTCGGTTAAACTTGTAATGGTATTAATTAGTGAATACTAATATAAAAAAAGAGAAGAATACTATTATACGTTTAGCGTTAGTGGAGGTACTGATAACAGAATTAAATTACTCTTGAGAGAGAGGAGGAGAAAATATGTTGATTTAATATCAACCAAAAAAAATATATGAGCTCACGACAAAACATATGAAATATATAAAAATACAGGCCATTATCATATAATCTGGATCCAGAAAACCTCAGTTACCTGGTAGATACAATCTACGACCGTAAATGATAACTTGACATTTAAATCAATATCGTATATAGAAACTAGATTTTATGCAGATAGAGTTCATTTTATTTCAACAAAACTCAAAAGATTAGAACATTAGTTAATATATAATATAAACCGAAGGTTAAATTAATTCAATGAGGAGCCTAGTGGTATGGGTAATGGACTGCTGAGACGAGGTCTCGGGTTCGATCCCAGGTTTTACCATGGCACACACCAATGACTTTTCGATGCTTTTCGAAGTTATGTGTGTATTTATCGCAGGCTTATAAGTGCCCGGTTAATGGCAATAGGCTCGCCACCTATTACATTGGGACCTAAACATAAACTGGCGAAATGTGGGTGCTAGCACCTCTGCCTACCCCTTCGAGGATATAGGCGTGAGTTTATATTATGAGAATAATCACGGCGTACATTATTTAAAATAAATCGGTTAGGAATTTAATTTCACAGTTTAGTTTTATGTTTAGTTAGGTTTAGACGATTACAGCCAAGCTAGTGACGAAGATAGCCTTAAGGGCCATTTCCCGTTACAACGTTGCCCATAGAGCATATCCCTCGCACCCCGACTGACCCTGGGTCATCTCCGGTTTCGAGATGGCCCCCCCGGGTTTGGGAACCACGGTGTCCCCGTCTTGCTCCGGTTTGGGGGAGGGGCGCTAGTCGCCCCGCTGTCCTGGCCTGCTTCTGCTGGGGTGACAGGCGGCCTCACCTGCTACCCCCAGGCCTGCGCTCATGGAGGACGGAGGTTGTTATGCGACCTTTGGCGCCTGAATCACCTGCGACGCGCGGCGAGCAAGTTGTTTATTATTCAAATAAATAGTAAAAAGAGTATCAAAAATGTTATTCTAATAGGAACTCAAAATTTAAACAAAATTTAATGCAACTTTTTAAAAGTTAAATCGCCAGTAATCGTTGCGATGCTGAAAATTTCGGTAAACACAATTTTTCTTCTATGTTAGTCTCACAAATGGTCAAATAAGTTGGAGAGGTAATTATTTGACTATTAAATTTGTAAGGAAGAGTGTGTTTAACAGTTCCTAAGGACGGTAGATCTAAAGACTCCTTATGAAATCGCTTTGGTATAGTTCCGTTAGTACATAAACGCTTTAAGTTGTTATACTTGGCGACCGGTAGGGTTAGGTTTTTCATCAAGCTTTGATAAACCAATATTAGAAGTATCATCTTCTACTTTGTCGGCACCTATTATATATAATTTTACTACTTGAACGTCTTCGTTTTCTTTCAGTGAATATTTTACTTCCATACTATAGCGTTTTTTTTCTTGAATGTGACAATGCGCATTGCTGTTAGCTGCTTTGAGAAATATTGGTAAATTCAAGTTGGTAAACCAAGCTGTCCTAGTTGAGAAGATCGGAGTACTCCAAAACATTAATTTTGTATGGTTCAGGACGCTTTCTTGCAGATTCCATGTACGTCGGCCATTGACTCGGACTTCAAACAATAATTTGTCTTACCACGCGTTCAATGATTGTATGCATTGAATCGACGGGCATAAAAGTATGCCTAGGTAGTAAGTAATTTATTTGCACCACTTTAACGTTTTTGGAATTCTGTAAAAAGTAGTGTAGGGCTGGAGAACTATCTTATTTTTGTTCTGCCCAGGGCAAAAGTCGCAATAAAGTAAAACATGACAAGGTGAACAGGAATTAGTTGTGGAAGGTACTATCCATGTATGGGGTGGATGGCAACTTAATACGGGCCCTGAAGTCATGGTACAAGGGCTCCAGAGCCTGTGTTAGGATTAATGGTGCCTACACAGACTGATTTGACATCTCTAAAGGTGTCAGGCAAGGATGTGTAGCTTCTCCTTGGTTGTTCAATCTTTTCATGGATAGCTGTATGAGTGATATGAAAGGGTCTGAATATGGAATAAAGATGGGAGACCTGCATGTTAAGTACCTCCTATACGCCGATGACCAAGTTATACTTGCATCATCGTCGCAGGAGTTGCAGAAAATGAATGAGGCCTTTAAAGCGAGAGGTATGAAAGTGAATGTAAGAAGGACGAAAGTTATGGTTTTTGAGAGGCAGCAAGAAATGACTGAATGTAATGTTATGATTGAAGGTGAATGTGTAGAACAAGTGTCAGGGTTTGTATACTTGGGTAGTTTGTTCACAAGGGATGGAAGATACGATGGAGATATTGAAAGGAGAGTGACTGCAGAAAATCGCGTGAATGGTGCGCTACACTCCTTGATGAGTGGTCAGTCAGTGCCGAAGTAGGCACGACTTGCGGTTCATAACGGCGTGCCAGTCCCCACATTAATGTATGGAATTGAAAGTTGGGTATGGCAGAAACATCATGAAAGTAGAGTGAATGCAGTGGAGATGCGGTCATTGCGTAGTGTGTGTGGAGTAAGGTTGACTGATAGGAAGAGGAATACAGATATACGAGAATGGTATGGCTTGAAAGAGAATGTTGTTACAAGAATTGAAAAGGGTATAAGGGCTAAGGTGGTTTGGGCACTTGGAACGAATGAACACTGAGCGACTGACACACCAAGTATATAAGGCAGATGTAAGTGGGCAGGCAAGCCGGGTTCGACCTCGCAGAACATACACTTATCAAATTATTGAGGCTTTCAAGAAAGGGGAGGTCAAAAGCACTCGAAAACGGCGGGCTTGCATTAAAGGTTTAATGACAGTGAAGGAAGCTCGTGAAGTATGTAAGGACAGAAGCAGATGGCGGGCTGTTGTCTCTGCCTACCCCGGAGGGAAAAAAGCGTGAGTTTATAAATGTACATAATATGTATTTTTAACAGGACGTTTATCAATTTCTAGTAGGAATTTATAAATACAAGTAGCAATTTCATTGCACTCCTTTTTCCATCGGTTTCTCCCCATATATTATATAACAGTGTCTTTTTTTGGTTTGACTTTCATAGAATGTACAGTTATAAACGGCGTATTTCCTAGAGTAATATAACAACATACTCTCTCCATGAGAAGTATTAAGCACTTTTTGCAGGTCAAAGCTAACTGTGACCGTATCGTTGGAAGTTAATTCCTGATGAATTTTAAATTTCTGGTAGCTTGCCTTTTTTCCTCGAGATGAACAGCCATGTCCTTGAATTCTTTTTCTGATAATAATTCTGTATTTTCAGCGTTTGTACATGTGGCACATTTGTCTTTTTTTGGTATATGGAATCGAATATTTAAAAACTTTATTTGCGTTTTTGTTAAAATTAGGGTCGTAAAGGACAATAAATAAAACAAACGTCCTTTACGCCCTAATTATTACGAAAGTTAAATCAAAGCATAGATTTGGTCGTAAGGGTTTCGATTATCAAATAACATGTTTACGACCTCTTGATTTGTAATAATACATATTGTTTTTAATGTGGTATAAAAAGTTAAATGCAAAAATGAGGATTACGACCTCTAAAATAATTAAAACATGACTTTACGCTCCGTATTGAAAAATATTTTAACGATACATCCCAAATAGTAAAAAAATCGCACTAGAGTTATTGGAAAGCCAGGTCGTAAGGGGCTTTTTTTTAAAGATAGATTTTTTTTTAAACTACCAATCGATAGAGCTTGCGACGCTGATTCCAAATATATATATAACTCATTTTCGGCAAAATGTCCTTTACGACAATTGAAATTTCCGGTATCGATATCTATGTCGGTGTATAGGTACAGATGACATGATTATCTCTAGATAACCCTGTCATCTCTCTCTATACCTGAAACAATAACTATGTAAAACACACACCGAAACTTTAAGGGTTTCGTTTTGACTACGGATCCTTAACAATGACACAAAAATCATAATATAATAAAATAAAATAAAAATAAACTAGGTAGGTATTTCTTCTGTACAGTCTACGACAAAAGTGGCTTATCAAATTCTTATTTATCAATTATTTAGCTCTTAAACCTTTCATAAAATAATAAACAAAACATTAAATATATTAACTCTGTCCTTAGGGGATTATAAAACTACATGTATATTCATTATAAGGTATTCATATTCGAATGTAAAAAACGTTTGGAAATATTTAAGTGTTAATCCACTTTTGCCGTTGACTGTACTTGTTACGTAGCGCGAAAAGAAGAAGAAGAAAGTAACGAAGGCATCTCGAAGCCAAGTTGGATGATTGGCTGGCTAGTTTAAAACTTTACGAGTTTGTCGGAGTCGGATCTGGATACATCATACCTACTAATGATGTTAACTAGAAAGTTTTACTTATTGCATGCAAAAACTTTCAACTTTATTAATTATATCATGCAGTGCGGTCGTGGTATTTTTATTTGTTGTGGTACCTAAGGTAGAAAACTATCCCATGTGGTATCCATGATCTTGACGCTTGCAACACTAGAAACCAAATTAAATAAATAATTTCAATTAAAAAAAACCCACCACAATAACCAAAAAGGCACAGAAAAGTGCAAAATAATTGAGTTACATTTCTATAGAGAAAAATACGCATAAGATCTTTCTGTTGAAGTCGGTGCCAAACCAAATAGGAATTATTATTGTTATTGGGCATTTTGTCTCACGACGCGAAGGCGTGTATTGTACCGCGAGTGATATTAGGCCATTCAGTAGATTCATTAGTGATAAGTAATATAGTATTTCTTGTATATAGTCAAAGAGTATTTAATTTTACCTGATTAGATCAGGTAAAATTAAATGTAACCTTGTCAAATCGCAAGTTTGTATCAACTTGCTCAACCCTTGTCTAGACCGCTAACACTTGTGATATGGTTGTATTGAGGGTATAGTGACAGAATAATCACCATTTCAGGTATTGAGTCTACAATAGTTATTCGTAGAACAAGTCAGCATACTTATTTTTTGCTGCGAGTGCCTGCTTCGGGGCGAAGTAGCCTAAAATTGAATCACGAGCGTAGCAAGTGATTCTAACATAGACTGAAGTGAGAGATTTAAAGGCACGAGACAAAAAATATATGCAGTCGTCTTGCACATACAACTTTTCACCTCGACCAGTGAGAAAAGTGTTTCAGGTTATATGTGAGGAACAAAATACGATATTTATAATAGCACTCACTCACCCGGACAGCGGGCACGGCGCCCCGCATTGCACCGTGTCGGTCGCGTACCCCCTTATTTTTCCTCACGCTAAAAACTACGAGTTTTTACGCAGCAAGGGTGCCTCCCTTTTCGTGATGGAGAACTGGAAAACTGATGACCGTTTTTTAGTCATGACTCCAGTCATCATCAATCATATGGCAGATTTTAAGACTCCAAGACCTTTCTAATAGAAAAAAAACGCATCAAAATCCGTTCAGTAGTTTTTGCTTCCATCGCGAACAAACGGCCAAAAAATCCAAAATAAATATTTTTTTGTGTTCAGAATCGTTCATTTAACATAACCAAAGTATTTTTTTTTATATTTCCAATGTACAGACACAAATAACTTACAATTTTATAATAGTATAGATGGATGGTTATAGTAAATTTTTTATTTTTTTTTCGTGCGAAAAAAAAAGGTACTGTAAAATAAATGAACAAACAAGAAAACCAAATTTACTGTAACCATAAATAAATAAATAATAAATAAATAAATATTCTATGTCATTCTACACAGCGCTTTCTAGACCCAAAGTAAGCATAGTTTAACTAGCTTGTGTTATGGGTTCCAGAATGCGGATAAACATACTTATATACTTTTTTTGTTGTAAATACATACATATTATACATAGAAACACCCAGACCAATGCAAATAGACATATTCATGCATACAAATATTTGCACTGAGCGGGAATCGAACCCGCGCCCCCTGTCGTAGCAGTCGAATGCACTACCGCTACGCCACAGAGGCCGTCAACCATCCATCTATACTATTATAAAATTGTAAATTATTTTTGTACTGTTACTGTCTCTAAGCAAAAGTAGTTTTATGTGAAGTTTTATGACACACTAGCTCTTTGTGGGACTAAAAGACCAATGAATATTGTGTTTTGTATTCCATCAATGAGGTTGGCTTGAGGTTCGAAGATGTTCGTAGGGCCCATATACTTAAACTCATTTCGTATCTCATTTTTAAATAAGCGATATCTCACAACTACCATTTGTGTTAGAATTAGATTCTCCCTCATACTCAAATTAGGTTAGAAGGGCTATTTATATACAAGGTCGTTGTATACAGGTACACTAGGTGGCTACTTTAACTTAGGTAAGTTATCAAAGATCACGGATTTGATTCTCAGTACACATATTTGTATGCAAGAATATGCAACGGCACAATATGCATATTTTTAACATTCATGTCTGTTTATACCATGCGGGCCATATCATCTTTCAAACAGGCCATCCAACTTCTCTTAGGTCTTCTTTTTTAATTGCAATCGTTCATCGGACTTCATGCGTTCTTTACGATCTTCCTATCGATCCGCCCTCACTATGCTTCGGTTTATATAAGTTTTTTTTTACCTCAAGCCTCATCCTTTTCCTCCTCCTCCTAGCCTTTTGTCAAATCAGTTAGGGTCGGCTTCTCGATCTGACTACAAAGCGGCCGAACTTTGGAGACGTCTGAACTTTGATGTTTTCCGTGAAGCGACAGCCATCTGACTTCCACAACCCATTGGCGTTATCAAAGTTCTGTAGGTAGACTAGTTGTCGGACTTTTTAGACGGCCGAACTTCGATATTTTTCGTGAACCGACTGCCATCGCACCTCCACAATCCATTGGCGTTATCAAAGTTCTGTAGGTAGACCAGTTGTCGGACTTTTTAGACATCCGAACTTCGATATTTTCCGTGAAGCGACTTCCATATGACCTCCATATAAATATATATAGATATCAAAATTCTGTAGTTAACCAGCTGTTGGACTTTTTAGGGCTCAAAGTACCCGTAACGACTGTCATAGATGTTCGTATGGTAACCGGGACCGATGGCTTAACGTGCTCTCCGAAACACGGAGGTGTCTCAAAGTGTTAAGAATGGTCACCCATCCTAAGACTGGCCTAGTTAGTACTGCTTAATTTTGTAATATGTTAACCTTCTCGGTTACCACTTAGCTGCGCACCTCTCTCAAGCCACTTATTTTAAAGCCCATGTCCAACGGGGGTACTGTACCTTTCAAATTTGCACATTAAAAGTCGAATGAGTTTATGTGGCATTTTTATGTAAGTAAATACTTTACAATGTACCTTCTGTAATAAATAAATAAAAAAAATGATGAAATATTTTTCCAATAAGTGCAGTGGTTCCGAAGACTACCCTCAACATATAACCAAACTCATAAAATTCGTCATCTGGCTTTATAATATTAGTATAGATGTATTCGGAAAAAATGACTAGGACATATATATTATAAGAAATACTAGCTCCGGTTGAATATCTCCGGTTCTACTGAACCAATTGTAATGAAACATACGGTAGATTTTAAGTCTGACCAAGACCTTTCTAATGAAAAGAACCGCATAAAAATCCGTTCAGTAGTTTTTACGTCCATTGCGAACAAACAGACAGACAAGTGACTACTTGTCTGTCTGTTTGTTCTAAAAATATAATTTTATGTTCAGATCGTTCGTTTAACATAACCGAACTATTTTTTTTAATATCTCCAATGTACAGACACAGCTAGTTTACAATTTATTAATAGTATCTAATTAAAATATCTAAATGAAAAAAAGCGGCGATAGCCCGGTGGCGTACGTAACGGACTGCTGAGACGAGGTCTCGAGTTCGATCCTCAGTCGCCCTGGGCACACACCTCTGACTTTTCGTAGTTATGTGTGCATTAATAAATGTTAATTATCGCTCGCTTAATAATGTGCCCGGTAGATGGCAATAGGCTCGCCCCCTATTACATTGGGACCTTAACATAACTGGCGAATCGGGGGTGTGTAATACACCTCTGCCTACCCCTTCGGGGATACAGGCGTGAAGTTATGTTATCTTATGTAAAAACTAATTGATAACTACAGTGACGTTAAAGAGTTGATTGGTGCTTGTTGAACTTTCAATAAATGAACTCATTTGCTTTGGCTTCAATTTGGTTTTAAATAGTCGATGCAGGCTTTGAGTCAGGAAATAGTTAGTAATTTCTATAACTCGTAGCAATTTGAACCGCCCATAGTATATACACTGAATATGTACGCGGGCGTTCGGCTTTTATTGTTTGTCCTAGTTTATTGATTTTATTGTTAATTTGTAATGTTATTAAATCTACACACATATACACACACTCACACAACTGACGTGCCGTGTGCCATGCACTGCGCCCATTGAACTTAATAACTTATTATTAAGAATTCTATGACTGCGCCTAATTGAGTAGACCCTTGAAACTGTAGCGTACGTCATCAATGGCAACCACCGTTCTATTCACCCCCGTTTAATATTTTTTGCGTTCCGTTGTCACTATCTTCGTTCAAAACTTATAAAATACGATTACCATAAGGTAAACATTGGGCTAAAGTTAAACGCCCAACGTTTTGATGTAAACGAAACGTTTAAATCCAATGACAAAATAGAGTGAGTTTATTTGTGCAAACCGTGGCACAAAAAACATTCAACGGTGCAACTTTATTTGTGCTAATGGGTGAACAAAAAACGCGCGACGGGTTAAAAAATAAATAATACATATTTAAGGCCATTCTATACAACGCAATCTATATCAAAGTAAGCATAGCTTAACTATCTCGTGTTATGGGTTCTAGACTACAGATAAACATACTTAAATATATTTTCTTTTCATAATATATGCATATTATACAATGCAAATAGACATATTCATGCTTACAAATTTTTGCACTGAGCGGGAATCAAACCCGCGACCTCCGAAGTGGCAGTCGAAACCGCCTACCGCCACGCCACATATGAAAAAAAAAGTATTTGTATAGGCTTGAGAACAGTATCATAGTCTGATTCAACCCCTTTAGGTATTCTCCTGATTAAATCGGATTCCCGTATACTAACCATCTAGATATTAATAGAATAAACCAAACTTAGAAGCTTTGCAATGAAACTCCTCGACTTAACAGTATTCGCAGTATTGACGAATGTCGTTGTGAATAGACTAGAGTATCAAGTGAGCGACTCGTAATCAAATTACATATTCCTACGGTACGAATATAATTCATCAAATATTTCACACTAAGTTGAAAATAACTTAATTCCCAATAGTCGACAACTAATTACAATAGTCGTCAGAGTGATCGAGTTGGAAAGTTTGCCTGACCTATTTAGCCATTTGACAATTTCGTACATCATTTCAAACTATATGCATGAAGTTTTGGTTATTTTAAACAAAAGCAAATCGTAGAATACCATGTGTAGGCGACTCTACCGCGGGAATTTACACTAGGTTTTATCAGTACCTACTCTTATCTATATGCTGTGTGTTTTGCATAAGTCTATCCTTATTAGCTTCGTATTTTAACATTTTTTTTTATTTTGGTCACCTCAATATGACTTTACCTCGCCTGATGGTAAACTAAAGGTAAAGTCTCAGGAATAAGGGTCACCATTACAGACACGGATAATGTTACAATGGTGGCTCTTAGTTAGACGGCCTCATCAGATGCATTTTCATGGCCCGCAGAAAGGAACCAGGAATGTAGGAATAAGGAAACACGTGTGCTTTTTTTTTTTAACGTGCGGAAATTCCTTCGGATACCCCCCGCCGGCCAGCGGGGGTGGTTATGTCGTGCATCGACTAAATCCGCACGGTGTCCTGCCCAAGTGTCCACTGCCGGGCACCCCGGGTAAGCCCTCGAAAGGATAACCCCAGGGTTACCGGCGGACCTTGGCCGCCAGCGCACGCTGGTAAAAAATTCCAAATCTTGATTGTGCGGCAAAGAAAAGACGTGCCAAGCCGCTTGCACGTGTTGTCCTTTATAGGAAAGGAGAGGGTGGAGATAATTGAAAGAGCACATCGGAACACTCGCCACTTACCACGGTTACTAAGAAGTTATCCTTTGGCTTTTGAATATTCCAAGGTAATCTATACATCTATACATATATATACATACATATAAATTAAATTGGAGTGTCTGTTTGTAATATTGAAATAATACACTAAAATAAAAAAAAATTAAATTTTTGTCTGTCAGTCCGTCTGTCTGTCTGTTTGTTCCGGCTAATCTCTGAAATGGCTGGACCGATTTTGACGGGACTTTCACTGGCAGAAAGGTAATATAACAAGGAGTAACATAGGCTACTTTAATTTTAGGAATAATAATTAGGGTTCCCCGCAAAAAAAACTAAAACTTTAAAGATCTTAATCCACGCGGACGAAGTCGCAGGCACAGCTAGTATAATATATATCTAAAGGCAACAAAATAACGTGAAGTTAGTGTTACTGAGAAAACATGGAAGAAGCATATCTCACATTTTCCTTAGCATCTGTTCATATTAAGTTGTATTTGTGTGTTGTGTTCATATTTATGTGTTGTTTATAAATTAAATCGACTCTAAGTCTAGATTTCTACTTTCTACTACTTGATTTCTACTATTGATTTGGTTCTTCAATTTGTCTCATGATTTGATAACTTTAACCTGACTTAAAATTCTTTTATTTATTGTTTAAGATAAAGTACGTTGATTTTGTATAACCATTTTGAGTATTATTTTGTTGATAATTTAGAACTAAAGTAGGTACACGTAAAGATGGTTTAGTGCAAATAAACTAAACTTTAGGGCATAGTTTTCGGAGAGATAGAAATTATATCGGCTTTGCTATGTCCGGCTGGCGCGTAGCCACTTATCAGATAGATAACAATCCCATCGATAAGCATACTCACGACCATAGGGCTTTCAACCATCCGAAATGAGTCGGGCTATACTACGAATGAATTTATTAATTATCCCTTAGCACTCAGTAGTAGGTAAGAGACCAGTAAGTACATCGTGAATATCGAGTAGTTTTGAAGTGTATCTTGAAACATTGCAACATTGGATATTGGAATTCCAAAATGAAACTATGTTCGGATTCGTTATTATCAAGAGCTTGATAGTTGGGAGTGAAGACTATTGTGTCCTACATGAGCTTTTGTTTAACTCTATGCGATATTTGCATTTGTTGTGTTGCCCTTTTGCTGTAGTTCGAAATTGAGATTCTGACGCAATTTTTTTTTTCGTCATTGAAAATACAAAAAAGACAACCAATCTGCATTAAGTCGTTTTCAACTTTTGTACTCAACTTTCTCAGATTTCGAAACGTTTTGCTAGAAGCTAGGTTTTTGCTTTCGTAAAGTAAATATTATTTATTTCTATTGAATAAAAGGATGTAGGTAGGTCCTCAGATAAGCCATACAATTTCTTGAAATACAAATTACAAGGGAATAACTGGTTCAGTTTTAGTCGTTGATGCTGAAATTTTGCATTGTAACCGGGAAGTGGATCAAATATAATTTGTCAAGATTTTTTTTTTTAGGACACGTCAATTTGACTTGCCTCGCCTGATGGTAAACTGAAGGTAAAGTCTCAGGAAAGAAGGTCACCATTACATACACGTACCATGTTAACAATGGTGGCACTCAGCTTGACGGCCTCATCAGAAGAGGATTGTCGTCGCAGCACCGCGTGACACCCACTGGTCCCACTGGTGCTGCGACCACAATCCCCCTGCCCGGCTATGCACTTTTCTGACCCCTGAACGCAATCAAACCGAAATTGGATTATTATGGAGGGTTTTTCGCAATCGTGCACGGTGTTACCCAGCCGGCCGAATTTTGTGACAAATTTGTGTCATCATATTTCTACCACCAATCAATTTTTATAGTATTTTGTTTACTTTTTGGTATGTTATTGTGTTTTGTATGTGTATTATCACATATATCCGTATCACATATATGTTTAATAATAGTTATATATCCGATAACACAGGTATATAGGTTTAGTTCAAACATGGATATTTTAAGCACTTTCGGTGATATCTTTGTAGGCTCTTTCTCATTTTTTTTAAATAATGTTCGCAAAATAGCTTTAAAAAGACTAAGACTTTGAATTCTTCACCAACACGCATGTTTTCATCTTCCTACAATTCTGGGCTCTATAAGTATGGCGTGTAAGTGCATCTATCGGGATGCCGATTGGACCCGAAGTCCATCATTTTAGCATTGATGATTGTAGGGATATATAATGGCGGCCTTCTTTCCCTAATAGCTTACCATCCAGCGGTGAGAAGTAATATTGACGTGCCTTATAAAAAAAAAACTACTACTGAATTGACCGGTCCGGATAAAAAATGACCTCTACTTATGTCTTTTTAACCTAATTGTACAATTAGAAATGTTAAAACGAAATATTTTCTATATAATTTTATAATGTATACTACAAATAGCTATCTTATTATTACGTTCATTCATCTTTAGAAAGTACCTAACCAAAATATATATATTGAATAGGTAGTAATAGTACCTACATAACAAGTCCCTCGACCTTTTTGTAAATTTTGACACAACGTAGAAGTTGAAAGGCACTCGGGTGGGTTCGTCGTCAAGTAATCACTATGGAAATGGGTTCATTATATAACCTGCATTAATGACACTATATCATTAAAAATAAGTAGCAGAGACTGTGCGGTAGAACGCATAATCATAAAACCACATGGCAGATAGATACACACAGAAGTTTAAACGGTGTAATAATATTAAATATTCTACGGTATTCTACACAGCGCTTTCTAGTCCCAAAGTAAGCATAGTTTAACTAGCTTGTGTTATGGGTTCCGGAATACGGATAAACATACTTATATACTTTTTTTTTTGTAAATACATACATATGATATATTTAGAAACACCCAAATGTGGATTTCTATACAACAAATAATATAATTGTTGTATAGAAATCTACAAAAGGAAAGATAAATTCACTTGCACAAGGAACTTTTGCATATCGTGAAGTTAATCAATTTCTATATAACCAGCCTGATGGTGACATATCACTTTGGTTTCTCGATGTTTCGGCTCTTCCTCACGAGATAACACGCGCACGTCGCCGTCGTTAAAAACTTACCAAAATAAACATGAAACCGTCTTTCACGAGTGTCACAACTTTAGAGTGCTACTAATAAAGCTTATGCCTTACAATTATTAAAGTTATGATTCCAAATACACTGTTATTTAAATATCTAATTATATGTATTATTAGATATACAAGCTTCTTTAAGAAGTTGTAATAGTATTACATTGTATCAGACTGGTCACTGTAGGAAATTTAGACGAAAGATACACATAGAAATAAAATTATTTTATCGGACTATATCGCGATTTATTTTGTGTTTCTTTATTATTTAGTTTAGTAATTCTGATATGCTTTGTAGAATAATTGAATTATGAAGAGAATTGAAGAATTTTGAAAGGTTTTGAAACTATCTTGATAACGTTATAAATATGTCCTGTACATTTGCGAATGCTAGGAAGCGTACTCAGCACATAGCAAACTCCATACTCTTAAATCAAAACAAGAAAATTCGTACGTAAGTATTGCTTGTATAAGTTGTCGTTAGTTAATTTCAATCTTACAAAACATCAAACAATATTTGTACAAGCATATACTTCTGCGTCATTAATTTATCACGGCATGTACAGAGCGTCCATTATTATAGGCTGTCCAGTAAGTGCCTGCTATACCTCTTAGTTTAGAAGTAATTTGACACAGCTGCTGAAACCAACTAACCGTGGCAACCACCTACACGCCCACTATTGGTGTAGAAATAGAATTGTGCGCTTCATTATGTTTGTATTCATATTGAATGATGACAACATACTTACGACTAACTTTTGCTTCCTTGCAGCAATATTATCATTTTATATTATCGTGTTACATACGGCGTTGCCAAACGACTTGACCGATTTAGGTGTGATAATTTATGCAGATTCATTAAACAGATCTGAAGTGGTACTATGTGAAAATAAATGC
The DNA here is from genome assembly GCA_946251805.1 of Cybosia mesomella. Lineage (NCBI taxonomy): Eukaryota > Metazoa > Arthropoda > Insecta > Lepidoptera > Erebidae > Cybosia > Cybosia mesomella. The sequence goes on from OX276401.1 coordinate 24,158,462, forward strand.
AGTTAATATAGGAGGTAACAGTTGTGGCCTGAATTGTTTATTACATACTAGCTGTTGCTCGTGGCTACTACTGATCTCCCACGACCCACAGGAACCTATCTTTGGGATAAAAGTAGACTATATCCTATTCCAGACTATAATCTATCACCGTGTTAAATTTCATACAGATCCGTTCAGAAGTTTTTGTGTGACAGAGTAACCAACACCCACGCATCCATACAAACTTTTGGGTATATAATATTAGTGTGATGTGATTATTTATCAGTCTCTGATCGCAATCTCATGTATGGTTATAGGATTTGCAATTCACACGTGTAATCTAACTATTCATAACATAAATAACATAACTTCACGCCTGTATCCCCGAAGGGGTAGGCAGAGGTGTATTACACACCCAAGACTCGCCAGTTATGTTTAGGTCCTACCTGTTGCCATCTGTTGCCATCTACCGGGTGCATTACTAAGCGAGCGATAATTAACATTTCTAATACACACATAACTACGAAAAGTCGGAGGTGTGTGCCCGGGGCGACTGGGGGTCGAACTCGAGACCTCGTCTCGGTAGTCCGTTACGTATGCCACTGGGCTATCTAACTATCATTCTCTAAATATCATAAATGTGAAAGTTTATGAGCATGGATGGTTTGGAGGGATGTTTTTTACTCTTTCACGATAAAATGGCAGAACAGATTTAAATAAAATTTGACCCAGATATTCCTGTGAGTCATATAAGTAGGTACTAATAATAATATTTTGACCTAAGTAGGTATTACTCGTTGACGAGTTGCTGGCTTAAAACGTTACTCCATACTTATAAAGTACTGAAATTACATAATTATAATTATGCATAATTAACTTCTCAGGTCTGAATTACCTTAGAGAGGGTACGCCCTAGTCTTTGATCCCAGAAGCTTACGCTATACTAGGTATACTTAAAAATGTACGAGGTCAAAACGATCTCTGATTTTGTTCGAGCATATAGATAAATCGTATTGTTTCTTTTCCACATTAGCTTCTACCCGTGAAGATAAATGCAAAAATGTGATTAATAATAAATAATATCACTAAAATTATTCTACATATAATATATTCCAGGTTATACAGTACCTTTTTTTGAGCTGAGAGTGAGACGAAGACGAGCGAAAAGCTCTCTATACTCCACTCGGTGTATTTCGGTTGTGACGCTACTCCTCCTAAACTAATCGACCAATTTTGACAAAACTTGGCATGTAAATATAACTTGATACCCGGAAGGTTTAGAAAAGATAAAAATGAAAATCAATTATACCATGGAGGAATAATCATCCTTCAAAAATGTCAAAATTTGATTTCTCCAAAATGATCATATTGAGACCACGATTTTGGCGCCAAAATGTTCAAGTTAACTATTGGCTTAAGAGAGAAACAGAAAATTGAAAATCAGTCTAGCAACGGAGGAATAATCACCGAAAAAATAAGTCAATGGTATTCAATTGAAAAAAATAAAAGGTAATCATGTAGTGCGCTCCCAGCTCAACATTGCAACAGCAGAATGCATTGCGCCCCTAGTTTATAACCTGTCAACCAAATTTCATCCAAATCCGTACAGATATTTTTGAATTAGTCTCCCACAAACACATAAACTTTCAAAATAAAGTAGGATACAATTGGAGACTACTTTTCGCTGTTTTCTAAACAAAAAAAAGCGGCCAAGTGCGAGTCGGTCTCGCCCATTACGGGTGAAGGGTGACATGACGAATCTATAAGGGTTCCGTTTTTTGCCATTTGGCAACGGAACCCTAAAAACATCGTACACGGGCAATTTTGACAATAACCTACAAGAATTAATTTGAAGGAGGCCCGTTTCCTTTGAGCAATATTCGCCAGACGTATTAAAACGTATATTATACTATATATGGAACGGCAGTCGACTGCACCTAATATTTCCTTTATACGCTTTTTAATACAGAGTGAAAAAGTTATAAGGGTACTTGTCTTTGTGATTAGGCAGAAATGTAAATAAGGTATGAAAACAGAGGTTATATTTTTCATTTAGAACATACTTCCCTCTGAGCCTCCGAGTCAGTGTTAGGCCAGTCTTTCATGAAACAGGGACTGGATCGATGACGGAGTAAAACTTTTACACAAATGAGTGAGCCAACCTCACTTGCAAGCCGGTACCACCTACTGATTGATGGACGAGGGTCTGATTGGGGAGTTAGATGGCCTGTAAATGCGAACCAAGAATTACAAAACTTCACAGGTAGAAATTAACACGCCCCCGGATCTCTATAGACATTAAAGCATTGTAATGAGTCAACAACATCATCGAAATATTATTATAAGCGTAATATTAACTAAGCCTATTATAACCTGGTGACGACAGGGAATTTTCTTTTGAATAAGAAAGATTAAGGGCTTACCTATTGTCAGGTATATAGATCGGTGTCAAAATTTACACTTAAGTGTCACTTTGGTGCGTCACGAGGTTTTTTTAACTGTCTAGATCGTCGTCATCAATTCGTCAGTGTGTGCATCTATATTTCTATCTAAAATAAAATTGTAAATTAGTTACGTCTGTACATTGGAAACAATAATATTAAATCTTGGCTTAAGTTAAATGAACGATTCAAAAAACAAATCTTTTTTTTTTGGAATTCTTGTCTGTTTGTTCGAGATAGACGCAAAAACTATTGAATGAATTTTGATGAAGTTTTTTCTACTAGAAGACTTTCTTAGTCCACCTTAAAATCTGCCGTATGCTTGATTGCCATTGGTTAAGTAGAACCGGAGATATGACCAAAAAACGATAACCGACCTCCGCGTGGGCGCAGCCGCGGGCATCAGATAGTACTATTATTAAATTGTAAATTAATTGAGTCTGTACATGGAAAAAAACTTGGGTTATGTTAATTGAATGATTCTGAACACAAAAATATTTGTTTTGTAATTTTTGTCTGTTTATCTGTTTGTCTATATGTTAGCGATGGACGCAAAAACTACTGAACGGATTTTGATGCTGATTAGAAAGGTTTTAGTCACACTTGAAATCTTCCGTATGTTTGATTGCAATTGGTTTAGTAGAAGCGGAGATATGACCAAAAAACGATAACTGACTTCCGCGTAAGCGGAGCCGCGGGCATCAGTTAGTATTTGTGATATCATTCCAGGCACGCAAGTGTGTAAAACAGTTTGATTGAAATCGAGCTTGATACACTGTGACTCAAACACATTGGCGCGAATGGCAAATCTCTAACCTTAATCAAGCCTTAAACAAGGAAAGTGTTTAAATAACAATGATCTTACCCCGAATGTGAAGAGTGGTCACGTTCTACACACGCAAACTCTTTGAACCATGAAAAGGCACGCATTATGAGATAGAATAACACTGGCTTGCGTTACGTGGCGTTTTTTGCCTTCACCGATATTTTCAAGAGGAGATTGGATTGTGTATGTATACATTGTAGGTACCGTCAACGATCCAAGTAGCTTAACACATTCCAATTTATTAATCAACCTAGCTCTTACACCTTCCATAAAATAATAAATATTAATTAAATTATAATATTAATACCAAAGACTTAAATAGTTCAATATAATATAATTTATCTAGTATTTTTTTTCTGTTACTACATAGTATACAAGTCAGTACCAGTACTAAATATCATGGCGTTGGTTTTCTTTATCATTTAAATATATATCAAAGTATTAAAAAATATATCAATTTTAATTAATTAGGAACCACCAGTAGAGTTTCCGCAGCGTATAACACAATTATTGGTTGCGAACAAGTCGGTAAAATCATTAATTAAATTACCAACCAATCTGAGCTTCAAAATTCGTTCTCGGTGTAGCTACATCTATTTGAATATATTTACATTTTTGGCATAGTTCACAGTCAGTTAGAAACTTCTGAGGAAAGTTTAACTACGAATTATACATTGCACAGCCGGCGTTTTTATTCGAGTTGATTTATGAATCATTTTTATCCGACTCCAATAATGAATAAGATTGAAATTAACCTCCTTAAAGTGGTCCCATTTTATTCAAATTGGTATTGTACTCGAAAATAATATAAAGAATTCCCAAGAATCAAATGGAAATGTACATAAGTACATAATAGTAAATATGGTATTGTTAGTTATATTGACTAATAGCAGTTGCCCGCGGTTCCACCCGCGCTGGTGTAAGAAGGTGTTGGAGTAGGGCTACAGGCTGGGACCCGGAGAAATCAAGGCCCAGTGGTCCCAACTCGGGACCGGGAGACAACGCCCCAGTGTCAGCACTGCTAGGATCCCGGCGAAGACACGGTGCTCCACAAGCGTTGGTGGAGTGCTCAGCGTGAGCAAGTCAATGCCGGGCCCTCGTTGTTGTCTTGGGCGTGGAAGTTCTCTCGCTGGAGACCAAGGTGAGAGTCGTGGTCTTTGACGGGAGCAAGTGGCACGCCGCGGCCTTTTTTTTCGAGCAGGTAATGTGCATGAGAGAGGCGGCGGAGAGGGAGTGGGAGGGAACCCTGACCCCCGAGTCTGCGGTGAGGACACTGTAGACTTGTCTACGCTCAGGACTGTCAACCTCCATGATCGGGGCCTGAGGACGGCAGTCGGCCGAATCGTCGTCCTTACGGCCAGTCTGCCTGGAATCCTAGAATTATATTTTCGAGGGTGTAACCGGGATGCCCGGGAAGGACATCGTGTGGTTTTAGTTGGTTCGATTCTGATATAACCACCTCAGTGCTGGCACCGGTGGAGTGAGGACTGTGCGGGTTTCACCGCGTAAAAAAACCCTTTGGAACCAATACTATATTATAACCTTTTTTTTTTTTTTTTACTTTAATCTGCGATCAGTCCCATTTTTTTTTATCAACTATGAGCAGATGTGTATGACACAGGTGTGTGGGGAAAGGGATCCTTTGATCTCTTTTTCCTTCAGTCACGAATCCAGCTCGATTATGTGGTTCCTTTTTAGCCGCTTGGCGTAGTTTATACTCGTGAGTTCTACAGCCAAGGGGTTTGGATGCATAGCTATTCGCTGTTTGTAGGTGGCTGAGAATATCTTTATTTCTTCGCTGACTGTATTTATCTCTTCGTGCAGTTCACTATTCCTTAGGAATCATGGAGCATTTGCCAAACTTCTCAGAATGCCATTCTGAGCTCTCTGTATAATTGCGACATTGGATTTGCATGCGGATGCCCAGAGCTGGATGCCATATGTCCAGACAGGCTTCAGTACGACCTTATATACAAGGAGTTTGTTGTCTATACTCAGTACTGAGTTTCTTCCGAGCAACCAATGGAGGTTTCGAGATTTCAAGTTCAATTCTTCTCTTTTTTTTGTATGTGTGTTCTCCAGGTGAGTCTCCGATCCAGGTGCATACCCAGGTACTTCACTGAGTCCTTGTGCGGCAATGTAGCGTTTCCTAGGTATACGGGAGGACAGTCTCCTGGGCGTAATGCAAACGTGATGTGAGTAGACTTTGTGGCACTGGGTTTTATCCGCCACTTTTTTAACCACTGCTCTATTTTGTCTAGCTCTTGTTGGAGGATTTGAGAGGCGGTGCTGCGATTACTACTGCTTGCAAGGATGGCAGTGTCATCTGCGAAAGTGGCAGTTACTACAGCTGGTGATTCTGGTAGGTTACATGTGTAGATAGTATACAGCACTGGTCCCAGTACTGATCCCTGCGGTACTCCCGCTTCTATTTCGTGAAACCTGGAGGTGTATTCGCCATCTTTAACTTGAAATATTCTTCCAGAGATATAAGATTTTAGTAGCTCGAAGTACGCGTGGGGTAGCAGGGTTTTGACCTTGCAGAGTAGTCCCTTATGCCATACCTTGTCAAACGCCTGTTGTATGTCTAGGAAAGCTGCCGAGCAATATTCCTTATTTTCTAGGGTCTTTCTTATATGGTCAACGACTCTGTGCACCTGTTCTATAGTGCCGTGCTTCTGTCTGAATCCGAATTGGTGGTCTGGGATTACATATTTTTCCTGCATGGTTTTAAGGATTCTTACTAGCAGAACCCTTTCAAAAAGCTTAGAGGTAACAGGTAGGAGGCTAATTGGTCTATATGAGCCAACTTCGTGGATCGGTTTTCCATCTTTGAGGATCATTATGATTTGGGAGATTTTCCATATGGTTGGATAGTAACCTACTCTCATAATACTATTGAAAAGGATCGTGAGGAAGACTATCCCTTTTCTTGGCAGTTGAAGAAGAACCTCTTTGGTAATATAATCAAATCCCGGGGATTTTCTGTTGTCAAGTCGAGATAGGAGTTTAAATATCTCTCGTGGGGTCGTATATTTTATAGGAATGTCTAACTGGAAGTCCTGATTCAGTATGTCATCTATGTCAGAGTCATTGCCAATGCCTTCATTGGGTTGGAATACCTTAGCTAGGTGGTTTGCAAAGGTATCTATTCTTTGTTGTGGAGTTCTAGCCCACATACCACCTTCTAGTTTGAGGGGTGGTCTGGTGTATTTTGGCTGGTCTAAGTCTGACGTTGCCTTCCACAAGGAATAATTTGTAGACTTGGTCGCTGTTAATGATTCTAGTCGCTGTGCTAAGGTTTCGTTTTTGGCATTTCTTAACAGTTCCCTCAGTTCCTTAATCGCTTTGTTATATGCTTGTTTGTCTTCACGGTGTCTAGTGTTGTGCCACACTCTGCGAAGTCGTCTTTTTTCTTGGATTTTATTTCTTATTTCCCATGGGACTGAGTTGTGTCTGAGTTTTTTGCAGGACTTATCGGGAGTGGTAGACCAACATGCGACTTGAATTAAATTTGTAAACTGGGTTGCAGCTGTTTCTATATCTTCAGGTGATTTCAGAGAGATTCTGAGGTTAAGTTTTTTGTCGATGATGTCGCGGAAGGAATCCCAATCAGTTTGTCTGTTGTACAGTTTTGGTGTTCTTTCATACTCTAATAGGACTGTACTTATTGTTAGGAGTACAGGAGTGTGAACTGTGGATCCATCCAGACAGGAGGTAGTCGAAGAGAAGTATTGTGACATGCCCTTGCAGATGAAGAAGTCTATGACGTCGGGCAGTCTGTTTTCGTCGGTGGGCCAGTGTGTTGGTTCAGCCGTAGATAGTGTTGTTAGATTGTTGCACTCGATTGATAATTTTAGTTGGCGCCCTCGTGGACTTGTTAATCTTGAGCCCCAGTGGGGATGTTTGGCATTCCAGTCACCTCCAGCGATAAATCTAGGGCCAAGTGTTTGGAAGTAGTGCGTCCATTGCTCTTCCTTAAGTTTGTGCTTGGGTGGACAATACACTGAGGAGATGTTGAAACTGCCAGCTTTTCCTTCTACTGCAATTGTGGTCGCCTGTAGGTGTTCCGTCCGGTATTCCGCTAGCTCATGGTGTTTTAGGGATTATCGTATGATCAGAGCTGTTCCCCCATTAGCTCGCGCTGCTCCCTCCGGATGTTTGGTGTCATAAATTGTGTAGTTTTTTATTTTGACCGAGCTTCTAGAGGTAAAATGTGATTCTGATATTAAGAGTATGTCAATCTTATGGGTTTCCAGAAAGACTTCCACTTCATTAATCTTCGGTGCAAGTCCATCAATGTTCCATGTCGCAATATTTAATGAGAGCATTACGTTAGTTTTTCGACGAGTGTCGTAATGAGTCCCATAAGTGAGCTCATTAGGGTGAACAGCATGTCCATTTTTTCTGTTTGCTTGGTCATTAGGTCTTGGATGACTTCGGTTAGCTTGAGAGATCCATCATTTGTAGTGTGATGTGTTGGCTCAGAAGATTTCCATAAAGGTTGTGTGTGTAATCTAGACTCAGAGTTTTGGTTGGTTACCTCATGCCGCTTAGATTTTTTGATGTTTTGAGAACCAGCGACTTCCGAATAGGTCCAATGATATGGTGTTTGTTTTTCTCTGTTGTGTTGATTTTGTGTATATTTTTCATTGTAGGTCTTCTGATTTCCTATTTGTTTGGCCTTAGATAGCTCTAGGTATGACTTAGTGTCCGATGGGACTGGAGCCGAAGGGACCGAAGTCGGGTTTTGTCTTCTAGCGTGTGAGAACTGACTATTTCGCCTTTTAAATTGATGCTCTCCAAAACACAGCGCACATTTCGCTGGGGTGGTGCGATCTTTTTTAGTACAGTCACTTGTTTTATGTTGCTCTGCGCATTTAACGCAGCGGTATGGCCTCATACAATTGTTCTTGGAGTGTCCGTATTGCTGGCATTTGGTACATTGGACAATTGTATTTTTCTTTTTAGGATCCTCGATGACGACTGCAGTGTTGTAGATGTATTTGATGTCTTTGGCGGCTATGTTGTTTGGGCTAGGCTCTAGATTAATGAAGAATGTTGAGGTAGGCTTTTTGTCGGGTCCTCCTCTGGCATTAATTATTTCTCCACGAACTTTGTTGCCTGTATTTTCAAATGCTTCAATGATGGCATCGTGTGGTGTGGTATGATGGAGGTTTCTTACTACGATTCTGTAACATCTCTCTTCCTTTCATGTGAAGGTGTGGCCAATAAGACCCATTTCCCTTACCAGGCTTAGCAGTTTTTTGTATGGGTCAACAGAGATGCAATTCACTCTTAATCGGTTTCTAGTGATGATTTTTAAAGAGTATTCTCTCTTTTCTAGAACTGTTTCTATTGCTTCAGTTAGCTTGTTCACATCTTCTATACCATATAGTATGAGTGGTGGAGGTCTGGTAACTTTAGCTGGGTTTTTGTTATCTCCAGTAGTATCGGTTGGTAAGATAGAGAACATGTTTTGGGTTTCTGTAGCTACTTGTTGAGGTGGTGAATCTGAAATTCTCTTGCGTTTGTTGGTTTTAGGCATTGGAACTTTCTGCCAGGTTGGTCTGGTAGGTATAGCAGCTTGTGAAGGTGTTGATATCTGGGTTGAATTTTCAACTACATCTAGATCAATGATTGGTGTAGAGCTTTGTATTTCAGAATGAGAAGCTGCTCTCGGTCTTGTTTGGAATAAACCTTTGTGGAAAACTTGCTGGGTATAGACTTTTCTATTTGAGTCTTGGGAGTTGGTTTTAGGATGCACTGGGGTCTTTGGTGACTGAGATTCACTGATTGTTCTAGTAATATTATCCTCATTGGAGGTCTGGGGATCACCGCCAGGCAATGTTGAATTTTCCCCTTCCATTGGGGTAATTTAAATATGCGGCAATACTTTTCCAGATGTCAGATGACATTGGATTGACAGATTGAATGAATGATAAAATGCCAAATATGTTGAGGGTAGATTTAAAAATATTTTCAATTGACTAGTTTTATAACTATCAAGTTCAGATTGTAAACACAGAATATTGGTAGAAATATTGTAAGTTGTTCTTAGATAACACTGTCACTAAGAGAATAACTGTTACACTTCACTTTGATGCAACATTAAGATGTTAAATCACTGTTTATCACTAAATATTAGATTTATTTTCGGCAGCGTATTTGCGTGTGTTGACAGCTTGACAGCAACCCCATTATAACCTATATTTAAAAAGTAGACCATGTGTTATTTCAGCATATACGCTACCACTGTGCCAAATTTCAGCCAGATCCATCCATCCATAACCGTTTGAACGTGAGTGAGTAACAAACTTTCACATGAAAGTTTGTGAAGGATTATGATCAACCTCCGGACTCAACGTTGAATTGTATACCTACAACACTGTGCCAGTCAGCTTAGAACCACGGCCATTACAATCTGATCAAAATATCAGACAGTTCAAAGAAATATGTACATACCTTTTTTTTTTCGTGCGGAAATCCCTTCGGATACCCCCCCGCCGGCCAGCGGGGGCGGTTATGTCTGGCTTGAACCGACTAAAACCGCACGCCGTCTCGGGTCTTAATACGCCGGGGTGTAAGGTTGCCCATAGAGCATATAACTCGCACCCCGACTGAACCTGGGCCATCTCCGGTTTGGAGATGGCCCCCTCGGGTATGGGAACCACGGTGTCCCCGTCTTGCCCCGGTTTGGGGGAGGGGAGCTAGTCGCCTCACTGTCTCGGCCTGCTTCTGCTGGGGTGACAGGCGGCCTTACCTGCCACCCCAAGGCCTGCGCTCATGGAGGACGGAGGTCGTTAAGCGACCTCGGCGCCTGAGTCGCCTGCGACGCGCGGCGAGCAAGTTCCGGGCTCGGCGGGCCGGGAGAGTTCTAAATCTCTCCCGGCCGCGCTCCGCCATCTCCTTCGCGAGCATTACATGCTCGCAGAAGGAGGTGGCGGCGGCCCACGCGCTCGCGCTCCGCACCTTTGCCGCAATCATGCTGCCGAGCGAGAGGACTCCCTGCCCGATGGCTGCCACGAGGTCACGCCTCAGCGCCTCCCACGCCGGGCAGTCGGCCAGTGTGTGCAACCCTGAGTCCTCGCTCGCGTCGCAGTGATGACACTCAGGCGTTGGCTCCTTCCTGATCCGATGCAGGTGGTCCCCGAAGCACCCCTTCCCGGAGATCACCTGCATCAGTCGGTACGAGAGGCTTCCGTGTCACCTCTCTAGCCATTCCTCCATGAAGGGCCTTACCACCGCTATTGCGGCGTGGCCTGGGCTTGGTCGCAGAAGTCGTTCCTTCCACTCCACCACGATGGCCTGGCCGAGCTGGGACTGCACGGCCTCGATTTCACGAGGCTCGGGGTTCCGTCCCTGCTCCCGCGCCGCCTTTCGCCACTGGTACAGTTGCAAAAGGGCTCTCGCCTCCAGGTCCCATGGCGGACTTCCGGCAAGGAGACTCGCCGCCTCGAAGGAGATCGTGCGGTACCCGCGGATGACCCTGATGGCCATCACTCGCTGCGGAGCGCGCAGCATCCAAACACTTCTGGCCTTCAGGGCCTCCGCCCATATTGGGCACCCATACAGGGCCATGGACCGCACGATCCCCGCGTAGAGTCTCCTGCAGGAGTCATCGGGCCCCCTCATGTTGGGCAACAGCCGCGCCAGTACGAGAGCTGTGCTCTTCAATTTGGGGGCCAGACTTCGGATGTGCTCTCCGAAGTCCCATCGGCCGTCGAGCACGAGCCCCAAATATTTCATTTGGGGCTTGATGCCAATGCGATTTCCTCCCACGATGAGACTGGATCCCTCGGGTGGCTTGCTCCGAGGCCCATGAAAGAACAGGGCCTCGGTTTTATGCAGAGCCACCTCGAGACCCAGCCGCCGGATCCGCTCAACGACTTGGAAAACCGCGGTCGTGGCCTTTAGGGTCGCTTATCGGTACGTCGCCCCGCACGCCGTCACGAGCGTGTCGTCCGCGTAGCACGTGACGGCGGGACCGCCTACGAGCTCACCGCGAAGCACCCAGTCGTATCCGATGTTTCACAGGAGCGGCCCCACGACCGATCCCTGTGGAACGCCGCACGACATTTCACGCCGACCGAGACCGGTCACGGTTGGGTAGATGACGGCTCTCTCCGTCAAAAAACGTCCCGACTATGCGGCGGAGGTAGAGAGGCACTTCATGATACACGAGCGCCTCCCTAATGCAACTCCAGGGCAAGGTGTTGAACGCGTTGGCGATGTACAGGGACACTGCCAACATCACCTCACCCCGGGCTACTGCATCCTCCGCCAGAGCCCTCACGCGAATATGTACATACCTATACCGTGATTATGTTAATACCCGTGAACACACGTTTATATCATAGAATACGAAAGTTGAAATTTAGATTAATATTGTACTAGTTTTTAAGGATTCCAGCCTTCAATAGTATAAAGGTCAGCTAAAGGATTGACAGGCTTATATAAATTAACAAAGGTATGAATAAAGACAGTATTATAGAAGTTAAACGAAATCCTTTGAGATGGATCCGAGGCTTGTTTTACCAGAGCCCAGCGCGCGAATAATTTAAGTTCATGTAGTTGTAGTAGTAATATAGACATTCTTCTTCTTCATCAGTTCGTTCGTTCAAAATAATTTCAATGTGTTATATCAGCAATAAATTAGTACTAGGTCTGCAAGGCGAATCGCTGCTTGCTATGTTGAGCAGAGTGAGACATCGTGCATCAGATTTTGAAAATTTTGAACAGTGATCATTCCTCCGTGGCAAGTCCGATTTTGAAAATTCTTTTTGAAAGTCACAACTATGGACATGCTTTCTGATCGTGTAAAGTTTGGTCACAGTGTCTCGAGCGGTTATTATGTAATTCCATCTGGAATTTTTTTAACGGTGATCATTCCTCTATGGTAGCATAAATTTTTTCAAAATATATCCATAAACCTTCCTCTGATTGACCTCTTTCATCATGCCAAATTTGGTACTGATTGGATTAGTAGTTTAGGAGGTGACCTGTGACAAAGAAAATCCTGAAGTCTGGTATGAGGACACAACTTTGGCGTCATTTTTTGTTGCTGTCATAGCCACAGAGTATATTAAATTTATTTTATACGATTTGATAAGTGATCGTCACCCGACATCTGTAAAGTAGTGTAAGGGTGCCAAAATTATGAATCTATGGTGAGACGTCCCGTACCCCTCCCCCGTTCCCGCCTCAGTGTGAAAGAAGTGAATGGTTAATACATATCATTTCATAAAATCCATTCGTGGGTATTTTTACGATTAACCATACCAAACAGTAATGAATTCTTAGTGCTTGTCTATCACAACCTCGCGCCCCGGGCTGAAGATTAAAGTAAATAAAACATTTCTCAATTGTGACAATTACGTATTCATTGCCAACAAAGTCGTTTGTTTGAGGTCGACATAATTTTGTAAGGAAACGGGAATCGAAATTTCCTTGGAAAATTTATTGTTAATGTAAACGCTAATAAAATGGTTGATGAATTTGGTTTACACAATGTATATTAACAGGAAATTAGATCTATGTGAGCCGTCTATTTTTACTAAGCCTATTACTATTTCGAGCACAAAAGTGACATGTGAGTGTAAGAATGAGTTTTAAATAAATCAAATCATGACTAAGCAAGACGTATCTTTTTTTATTTTTTTTCTTCGTGCGGAAATCCCTTTGGATACCCCTCTGCCGCCCATCGGGGGTGGTTATGTCGGGCTTGAAATGACTAAAACGCACGCCGTTTCGGGTCTACAGATGCCAGGTTGTTTGGCGGCAAGAGTATCAGCAGGGCGCCCCGGCCTGCTTATGCTGGGGAGACAGACGGCCTCATCTGGTACCCCCAGGCCTGCGGAGGACAGAGGTCGGAGATCGTTGAGCGACCTCCGGCGTTTGAGTCACCTGCACCGCGCGGCGAGCATATTGCGGGCTATGCGCGCAGGGAGAGTTTAAAATTATTATACCTTAACGATTCACTGAGGTGCATTGATACTATTTTGTACAGAAAATATGCATGAAAGGCTGGTTTAGTAAAGGAAATAAAATATGGCATGATAATAAATATGCTTTTAAGAAACAATATTCTTTGTTTTTTTTATCGATTAAACAATGAGTAATATTTTTAAGTACAGGGAGAGGTTAAAACACAAGCTCAACCACAGAAATAATAACTCCTCTTATTATTCGTTTTGTGAGCTCCACAGATATTTGGGAAATACATTAATGGCGTACCCATGTCAATTGCCCACAACGCGTCACTACGCTGTTATAGTACTGACTGACATCTGGATGGGGCGTCGCCATGTGCTTGTAGCTCTGCTGCTTTCTTCGCACTCAACTCGGAAATTTACATTTTTAAATTAATGTTTGAAAATATAAATGTAACAATTTTGGTTTTAAATTAATATGCATTTTTAAATAAGAAATTATGTTCTTATCTAAAGTAGGTAACTCTTTTACGGACACCGCTCTATAGTCATAAACTATTATATATAACTCTATTTTGCACACAAATGTTTAAAACAACAAGACTTTAAATATTAAGCCTTGCTAAATATTGCATGTATGCTTCGGCATCACAACCTCAAGACATCTTTCCTTTCAATTTCGACTTTCAATTAACATTTAGCTTCGCTTGTCTGCAATTCGATCGTCGATCAAAGACGAACGAACGACACAGAGAATTTCCTCCCTAATTCTCAATTGAATGCCATTAACTTTGTATGAGTAGTTAGTCTGATTAGAGAGTCGAGTGTATGCACCCTCTTATTGGAGTCACAGTACCAGGTATGCGGTCTGCATCACACCTGTTTCGTTTGACAGTTAGTGCGTTCTAGTGTGGTCTAATTGCCGCACCTATATAAGTAGGTAAATGGCATTGTATGAGGATTGGTAAATGGAATTACTTGAATTAGAACATATGGCAAGATAGAAATGGGGTATGGCAGAAAAATCGACCTCGCAGAACATACACTGATCAAATCAATGAGGTACTGAAAAATGGGCAGGTCAAAAGCACTCGAAACCGGCGGGCTTGCATGAAAGGTTTAATGAGAGTGAAGGAAGGTCGTGAAGTATGTAAGGACAGAAGCAAATGGCGGTCTGTTGTCTCTGCCTACCCCGGAGGGAAAAAGGCGTGAGTATATGTATGTAAAGGGTAGTGGTTATATAAGGCCCGGCTCCTTACAGGCCGTACTTATTAATGAAGTAACTTGCAACTACCAAAATAATTTTAAATATTTCGCAGAGAAACAGACAGAATATTGAACACAATTTGTATTTTTATTATTATTTTGGTAATGGCTGTTCCTCAGTCGGTCAAAATAATTATAAATCTCCCGCAGATACCGAGGGAGATTTATACCTTCCTTTAAATAAATTCAAAATGACGATTAAGACATACCTCATGAAAAGGGTCTATTACACCATAAATGATTATTTGAATGATACATAGAAATGGAATTAGTAGCTTGCTCCTTATTATAGCCATAAAGTAACACAAACTTTTAAAATACTAGCTGATGTCCGCGGCTCCGCCCGCGCGGAGGTCGGTTATCGTTTTTAGGGATTTTCTTTAGAAAAGCCCTATTGCTATCGAGTTGTCGTCGTCGACAACGTCGACGTCGTCGTTGCCAATTTTCTGTCACGGTTTTGGGTATGAAGGAGATGAGCTATCGAGTTGCTGTTTTCGGTAATAGATTCGTGCTGGGGTGAACCATTGCAAGATAAAGAAAAAATCGCAAAAAATCGCAAAAAAAAAAAAAGGAAAATCGAAAATCCCTTGTATTCGGCTGAGCTCGTCTCAGGAATTCAACTTGTTTGGTCATTAGGGTGGAGCGTAAAATTTTTTTTTGGAATTTCGAAATGGAACTATTGCCAAAAGTTGTCAGATATGATTACATTTAAAACTGTATATTTAAATTTCTTGATATATTTATGGAAATACTGCCCCCAGCCCTCTGATATTTTGAGAAAATACACTTTTTAGACAATATTTAGATGTTTGATGGAGTTTAATAAAACAGTAAATTTTTAATAAAAATTACTTTTATTAGCTTAAAAACTATCCGTATTATAATAATTATAAAAACATGGAACTAAATTATGGAAAATTATAATAAAAAAAAATGGCAAAAATATAAAAATCAATGGATTTTGTAATTTTTTTTTGTTTCAAAAACAGGCATAATTTTACGTGATAGAAGGCGGGTTCGTATGAATCCATCCCTTCTTATTGGACCACACACTGCAGCAGAGGCTTCTGCTACTATTTTAACACACCTCTCTGTAGCTTGGGTGTGACAAGGGTACATTTTCAGAAGAGGTATTATAAAATGGTCAATTTTTTCAGGCGTCTCAATGCACTCGAGTATTATGCTTGTGCTTATGTTTTTTAAAATTGGAGGCTCAGTGACGACCACATCATGGCATGGAAATTTAATTGAGGAACCTTAAATTCTCTCAAGCCCCTAATAGCTGAATCACGTACCTTAAGGATTTTACGCAGTGCTAAAACTCTTATATTTCTTCTTTCATCAGCCAACATAGCCAACAAAATATTCTCTGTATGACCAAAGAAACCATTTCGTTGTATGACTGGATCTACTATAATTTTTAGGTGTTCGGGGAGGTACCTCGAAAGAACAATGGTTTTATGCAAATGTTTTGCACCATTAATACATGTTGGTTTTGTGTTGATGAAAAACCACATAGGCGCGTAAACATTCAAAATGAATGTTACCAAGTGTATTAGGTTTTCTGTAGGAGACGTTGTCGAAACGTATAATCTAAGTAGTCTGTTTGCCATCGTGAGCCACCTGGAATGAACAATTTTGCCAGGATTATTTTTGGATAAACTTAAACTACAATGACCGGAATGAATAGCCATACAAATATCATACAGGTAGGTACTGTTGATCGGAGCTCAAATCTTGTACGTTAGAAATATCTGGTAGTATGCAACTAATTGAGCTATAGTTTATTAATAGCCGCATTTCGCAATCTTTTAAATCTTTACCGATTGGCCCCATAAAGCTTCGCGGTCCAGAAGTAGTACCATCCAGTTTCTCAAACATATGACGCAGCGAAAGTTCATTAGCATGTAACTGGCATATAAACCACTGTAATGGTTTTTGCAAACTTCGTTCTATGCATCGTATTACTCCCCCTTTTACTCCTGTATTCACAACTGTACCGTCACAGCCAACTACCACCATGTTTTGTAAATCAACGTGCTTTTCTTGCAAAAACTCTATTATTTTTTTACTCACAACCGTCGCTCGCCCGGACGACAATGCGATGTGTCCAATGTATTCTGAATTCGGTTCTTTTATTAAACTAATATGCTCCTCCACAACTATTTTTCTTCTAGAAGAATCTATCATAGTTAAAGTTTTGTCCTTGCGCCCATCAAAGTATAAACCAAATGTGGTATAGTTGTGTTGCAAATTGGATTCATTTATTAATGTTTGTCGCTGTAGTTCACGGGCTCTTCTGATTTTACTACGATCTACGATGTTTGTTGAACTTTCTTCTGTTATTAGACCCACGTCTTGAAATGCCGCCGATACTATAGCTGCTGCAGCTCTATCTGAGACACCATATCGGTCAACCGTCTGAGCAACAGTAGCTAAGGAAATCGTATTACGTTCTTGAGTGACTTCTCGAGACATTAACAACGAACGTTCCGACGGTAACTGGTCTTGATTTTTCTCATTGCTTGACTCGACAGAAGATGAAGAGGTATCAGGCAAAAACTGTTCCTCAATAACACTTTGTGCATAAGAAGAACTCAGCTCGCTATTGCAAGTTGCTAGTCTGGTTTCGCGTTGTTGCCTTCTCAAAAACCTTCTGGCGTTTTGTGTAGAAATGTTGAAATCAATTCTTCCTATACCCTATTTCGTTCGGTACGTTGGTCAATCAAAAACGCTCTTTCTAAAATAGGTACTTTTAATTCTTTAGGACATTTGCAAAAATTAAAATTTTTACATTTACATGCCGCTATATCAAATAAAAATTGAGCTTCTTCTTTAAATAACTTGAGACGTGCTTGATAAGACTCGACGTTTTTTCTGGATTTGTAAGGTTTGAGTAAAGTTCGGTATTTGTCATGATAGACCTTTATTATTTTTATTACTGAGCGAACTTCAATAGTAGGTATTGTTGCTAACTGCCATACCAACAACAATTTCTCAGACAGCGCTTTGTAAGTGTCAGTAGCTAGGTTACGATACTGTTTCTTACCTCGACTCAGCCAAATGTAACATAATATAATATCTTCATATGTAGGTAAAATATTCGATTTTAAATCATGTCCATGACCGAACAAAGGGCACTGCAAATCACTACGAAGAGTAGACAACGACATTTTAAATTATTTACTTGAAAAATCACAACAGAACTTTCTCCGCGCAACGATCGACGTGCACTGAAGTTTGAATGTTTTCCGTTTTTTGCCAGAAACTAGCGGGGCCGCGGGGGTGGTACTAGTGATGTCCTAGGTAATAATATTGAAAGATTAACCTTTATGCAACCCAAATTGTTATTAAAAAGTTTAAAAAATATTATTCAATTATATAAAACAAAGGGAGAAAAATACTCGAAATTTTTGAAATTTCTCAAACTTGAAGTTACTTGGGGCAGTATTTCTAATTGACCAATTTCAAAAATACTTTGGCTATAGGAGACCTATACATAGATACAACTTTTGGTAATAGTTCCATTACGAATTAACAAGATTTTTTTTTTCATACAACGACACTCCACCCTATTGGTCATGTCTCCAGTTCTACTTAACCAGTTGCAATCAAACATTCGGCAGGTTTTAAGACCAAGCAAGACCTTTCCAATAGAGAAAATCGTTTGATGCGATTTTCGTTCAGTAGTTTTTGTGTCAAACAGACAAGAATTCCAAAAAAAATAGTATTGTGTTGATAAACGATATTGCATGGATGAAGTTGATTAATATCTGCTAATAAAAAAATTGTGTAGGTACGAAGTACGTAGGTATATTTGACCTACATAATTTTTGTTTATACTCTAGTATAATATTTTAATAAAAATATTTTATACCACAATCTCGTTTGGCCTGAGGTCATACCATTACATAGTCTATTAACATATAAATAAATATTAACTACACTTACCTTAATCAGGGTGCGTTTACGAGCTAATAAGCTGAATAATGAGAGAATAACCTCACGTATCTGCCCGTAAATTATCATTTTTATGTGAAGATCATGGCTGTATTAAAAATGAGTGGATTCCGTACCCCAAAGTGTATGGAACTATATGGCTACAATAGATAGCTATAGGAGTTCATAAAACAAACGATAATATTGCCACCGTGGAGACGAGATGACAGTCAGTTAATAAAGTCTGAAATGATGGTTTCGGAAAAAATGGCTCTTAATATTTTGTTGCTACACTTTGTTTGTGAAAAATCTACCTATACACGTTATTCTACATACATACTCTTCTACGTACTATTTTACTACATTACTATTCTACATTCTTCATACTATTTTCTCTCCAGGGTACGCAAAGACCTTCTTCTGTCCTTACACACTTCACGAGGTTCCTCTACTGTCAATAAAACTTTCATGTAAGCCCGCCAGTTCCGAGTGCCTTTCCTTTTATACGTTATTTTATATTGTAAAAATCAAGTATATTGATGCTTCACCAACAATTAGGTGTACAGAGGCCCCACTAAGATCTTCAACGCTCAAGACAACCTCACCTGCTAGATGGCACACATGTTGATTAATGGACTAGACTTTGGCGCAGGGTCTAGGGGTTGAGGGGTCAGACTTCAATCGCTCTTATAAAAACCAAGTTAAACAAATGAAAGTGTAGGAAAACGGACTCAAATATTCCAAAATACAAGGTTTGGATGCAACCTGGACTAACGCTGTGATAATGATGAACATTGCACACTACATTTTGGGGTAATTTTTACAGAACTATATAGCCCTTCTAATTCTAACCTCATTCCCACAACTGCAATAGCAATTGATAAATCCCAGAGAAAGTTAAACTGTTTTGAAAACCGCATCGAAATTAATCAGAAGTAAATTTGAGGAGATAGGAATATAATAAATTCACTTCCCTCATGATGTTGTCGGAAGTTTATGCGAATGACACACATTGAAATATAACTATTTTTAACGGATTCTCCGCCAAGCTATTGAATGCGAAAAACCCTCCATAGTAATCCAATTTCGATTTGATTGCGTTCAGGGGTCAGCAAGTGCATAGCCGGGCAGGGCGATTGTGGTCGCAGCACTAGTGGGACCGGTGGGTGTCACGCGGTGCTGCGACAACAATCCTCTTTTGATGAGGCCGTCAAGCTGAGTGCCTCCATTGTTAACATGGTACGTGTATGTAATGGTGACCCTCTTTCCTGAGACTTTACCTTCAGCTTACCATCAGGCGAGGCGAAGTCAAATTGACGTGTCCTAAATATAATAAAAACCTGCTCAATTTATCCAAGAAATTGTAAAAAACTATATTTTTTAAAGAGATTTTAAGGTGGCTGCTCCACTTTAGCGCAGATAAAATAAGAATCACCATTATGACAGCTCACTAACCATAACAGTTTTGCTTAAACCATTCAGCATTTATCATGTCATGTGTTGTTTCAATCATCGAATATACATATTACAAAATATTATGAAAGCTCGTTAATCCGAATAAATTCACAATTTTGACCACAATTTTGACACACTATGGAGGGTTTTTCGCAATCGTGCACGGTGGTACCCACCCGGCCGAATTTTGTGACAAATTTGTGTCATCAAATTTCTACCACCAGTAGAATGTAAACGTATTATGTATTTTGGAATTTTAGACAGTGTATTTTTTGTTTGTATTATCATATTTTATAAAAAATCCGGTAAAAAAATAGGAGTATTACAAATGCGAATCTAAATAACTCTTGTTGACTATAACTATACTATAGAATAACTCTTGATGTGACAACGTCAAAAGGCACGCACGAAAAAATGAGGCGTTCCATTTAAGGCTTGAAGTGCAAGCAAGAGCGCGGAACGAGCGACAAAGAGGCTCAATCGGCCTCCGCGTTCGGCAGCGTTCGACATCTGTCTCAGACTTGAAGTGCAAGCGAGAGCACGGAACGAGCGAAAAAGAGGCACAATCAGCCTCCTCGTTCGGCAGCGTTCAACATTTAAAATTAAAATTTTCTTTTGAAAAATGCAACCATTCCATCAGTATTTTCTTATGACGTTGTCACGTTCAACTATCGTCAGTAAACCGACTTTACAGACAACCGATTTTTATGTCTATTTCACTTCTAGACCGTTAAACTAATTATTATCATAGAATACTTATTATCTTGGAAAATTTCACATTCCACGGGCGGGCAGAACCGTGAGCAGCAGCTACTGAAATATTTAAAGTCCTGTCACAGGTAGCATTTAGTACATATTTACAGCACAACTACCACCATCATTATTTTAGCATTGTTCCCGGTTGCATCCGAGACTTTCACCTTGGACCCCGGGGTCCGCTTGCTTTTTTCCTCAGTTGGTTTCACTTAAACGGCTTTTATGGGAGTCAATCAGCAGACGTACTATCTCACAGGTGACACACAGCAAAATTGCCATGGTTTCTTTATATTTCTACATAATAAATTGTACATTTATTTTACAATAGCAATATAATAAAATTGTAGTGGGTAATACTAAGTGCTATAGTAGAAGGAACATAGACCACAAAATCTAGGCTGACTTCCTGTGAATTTCTACCTGTTTGTTTTGAGCTATTACTAAACCTACGCCATCCATTTGCCTGTTTGTTATTCTGGTTTATCTTTAGAACCGTAAAAGCTAACCATTTGAAATTACGCAACACATACGAAAAGTGTAGTTTTGCTATTATATTAGGTCGTTACATATATTATGAAATTGCCGTTTTTCTTGAAGAAATTGGAGGAAACCCAATTTTCAGTACTAACATTTTTGCATTTTTTTTAGGAATGACAAATCCACATTCTATAAAAAAAAATTGTGTATGAATGACACAATATTAAGCTAACAAACAGCAACTTTTATTACATTTTTGAAAAGTGACAGCTGTTAAGTAATACGAAATTTATCATCAAAATGTATAGCATTTAGGAAGTACTGTTTTTGAAGATCGAATTAATTTATCAAGCGGCCAATAAAAACAAAATTTAATACAGAGTTGTAAAATCTTGAAATCAACTTTCAAACAAAATATAAGTAATGGAAATAGCTATTAAATTACAGGAATAACGAACTCATGAATTTGTAAGAAAATTTCGGCAATTTCATAGGTAAAGACCTATTATTTAGAAATTATGTGGAGTAGATACATACCAGCTTTTGACGTAGAACTTCGGAAAGAAGAGAGAGTCCGGATAAGATCGGCTTGCTTCGATTTTGTAGAGCATTCTCTTTATCGTACATCGGACTGACAGTTTGATATATTTATAGAGTAGTTAAAACTTCTTGTTTCTAAAATATTATTAAGGCATATTTATTAAGGCCACAAACTAAGTACGTAACATTACATGAAATCTAAAAATAGTTAATAATAGTTAATAACTGAAGCACATTAGTAATGTGGCACACAAATGCACAAAATTGGTACCGAGTTCAGCATGTGCCAGATAGAAACCTGGCGCTGGTTTTCTACTGGAGTCCAACTATTATTAAATATAAAAATATTATAAAAATAATTTACGCAATTAAATTTTTAAGCATTTTGTATGCTTACTTTTTTCTAAAGATTTAGATCGGAAATAGAGAACATCTAGGACCGTAGTTCGCAAGACTTACGGTAGATAGCTCCAACGCCGCCTTAAGACGTATTAATGTATCGGAGAATTTCGAATATCTGGGACGTGTCTAGGTGGCTCAGTTGGTCAGAGCATTCCAGAGTAAGGGACTGGTCACGGGTTCAAGTCCCGTTCTAGATGTTCTCTTTTTCCGATCTAAATCTTTATAAAAAAAAATTAATAAAAAAAATGATATTACTATTATTAAAACTATATCTTCTGTTTTAATTACACGGAAAGATAGTATAACAACAAATAATTTAAATAGGTAACATATTATGAGTTTCCTGCTATACTTGTTAGAGCCCGGCACTATTAAGTAGTGTGCAAGTTTTGCCGGTGTTATAATTCCAACTCCAATTTACTTCGATTAAATTCGTGCCGAGTTCTAAAGTGCTTCGAGTTTTCGTCGAACTTGTATCAGGCTTTTGATTTTCGCGGAAGACTGTTATATAGTTATATAGGTTATATATTTACTGTGCTGCTCTTGTCATATTTAATTATTTACTTTAAAATGTTTATCTATTTGTTTATTGCGGGTAGGAAACACTGCTTACCACCTTAAGGCGCGAAATAATTTAAAAAATAGTAAAAACTTTTTTAATCCAGTTTTTATTTAAAAGATCTAAAATAAGAAAATAAACTTTAAACCCATTAATTTATTACATGAGACCATTAACAACAGAACTATGATAGAACTATGGAGACAGTCAATATATATTGCGATCCAATATCGTTGCCCGATAGGGACCAATGGCGTTTGTTCGCACATCAATATCATCAATATCATTGACAGGATCGCGATACATATTGGCTGTCTCCACGTACCTTATGATACCAGACGGTAAACTCTCACTGTGCCTCTCAAGGCTGACAGCCTTAATTCAAGCATGGCTTATGTACCAAAGGCTTCAAAATAAATCGGAATATTCATAGTCTGTGAATATAACAGTTTGTAGCGATCGGTAACACATACGTAATTTGAAAAAATGGCCTAGAATTAAAAAAAATACACCGTTGACCAGGAGGCAGGCGGTGACGCGATTCTATATTCAAAATAAAAAGAAAACATAATTATGTGAATTGGCTGAATAAGTTATGTTAAAATTCAAGAATTCAAACTATTTTGTAATTGTTCATTTAAAATTGTTGTGTATTAAAATATTGTACGGAAATCTTTTGCCAGAAATTTCGAAGGAGAAATAGTCTAATCGGGGACACCGTGGTTCCCAAACACGAGGGGGCCATCTCGAAACCGGAGATGGCCCAGGGTCAGTCGGGGTGCGAGGGATATGCTCTATGGGCAACCTTACACCCCGGCGTCTGCAGACCCGAGACGGCGTGCGGCAAAAAAAAAAAAAAAAAACAACAACAGGGGGAAGACACGATAACCCTTGAGTCAGGCGACTTATTCTACTTCAGAGAAGGTGATCAGCTCTCCCAGGGAGGTGTCGGTTTTCTGGTCAAAAAGGACCTCATTAGCAGCGTTGTTGAAGTCGGTAGTGAGTCGAACCGGGTAGCGTACCTTGTCTTAAAAATCACTAACAGGCGTTCCCTGAAGGTGATACAGGTATATGCGCCGATCTCAACTCACCCCGATGAAACCGCCGGGGCCGTGTATGAGGACATTGTCAAGGCAATTAATCATACCGCTAAGGCCACCTACAACGTTGTTATGGGGGACTTCAATGCCAAAGTGGGAGTACAAGAACGCGGCTAAACGCGAATCGGACCATATGGAATGGGGCGCATAAATCACAGGGGGCAAATGCTAGTCAACTTTCTCGAATCCCAGGGACTCTTCTTAATTAATACTTTCTTTAAGAAGAAGCCCCATAGGAAGTGGACTTGGCAAAGCCGAGATTCCGTGGTAAGGAACGAGATAGACTTTTACATTACGGACAGTAAGCACTACTAGTATTTAGAGATGTCTCCGTGATTAACAGGTTCAATACCGGAAGTGATCACAGACTTGTCAGAGGCTCTCTAAATATCAACGTTAAGGCTGAAAGATTCCGAATGATACGGTCTACTCTTCGACCTACGCCGCTCCAAGTAGCTCTAGGGTCCGAAAAGTTTCAACTGGAACTTCAAAATCGTTTTGCAATGCTGGAAACCACTAGTAGCATTGATGATAAAACCGATCCACAGTGGTCAAAACTCTGCAGGAAGTGTCCCGAAAGTTGTTTCCCGGAAAACGCAAACAGCTAGAGTCCAAACTCTCTCCTGAGACTCTCGAACTTATGAGGAAGAGGCGTGATGAGCCCTCAACTCAGGCGTTTTCGTCAGATGGGAGAGCCTTAAACCAAAACTAAAACTGAGGATGGCAGAACCATCACCTCAAGGTTCGAGATTCTCGAAGAGGTCGAGAAGTTCTATGGACAGCTGTATGCATCACGGATGACTAAACCGACGGGACACAGCGATGAAGACCACAGAGCCCCACTTACGCGCCATTACACCGAGGAAATACCCGATGTCGAGCAGTGCGAGATAGAGGCGGCTGTCAAGCAAACAAAGAACAACAGGTGCCCTGGCGATGACGGAATTGCTACTGAGCTCCTAAAAGCAGGTGGGGTCCCAGTGCTCAAAGAGCTAGAGAGCCTATTTAATTCCGTCATCCAGCAAGGCTTAACACCTAGGGCAAGGAACGGGAGTGCGGTGGTACTGTTCTTCAAAAAAGGTGATAAAGCCTTGCTAAAGAATTACAGACCCATCTCAGTCCTGAGTCATGTCTGCTCATGTCAAGCTGTTCTCGAGAGTCGTCACGAATCGTCTTGCAAGCAAGCTCGACGAGTTCCAGCCACCGGAGCAAGCCGGGTTTCGAAAAGGCTACAGTACCGTGGACCACATCCATACTGTTCGGCAGATTATACAAAAGACCCACGAGTACAATCAGCCGCTGTGTATGGCTTTTGTGGACTACGAGAAAGCCTTCGACTCCATCGAGACCTGGGCATTTCTGGATGCGCTGCAACGGTGTCGTTTTGATTGGCGATACATCGAAGTGCTGAGATGCCTATATGAGACCGCCACTATGCCCGTCCAGCTCCAAGACCAGAAGACGAACCCCATAAGCCTACAGCGTGAAGTGAGACAGGGATGTTATATCCCCCAAACTATTCACCAACGCGCTGGAGGACGTCTTTAAGACTGGATTGGACTGGGCGGGGTATAAACATAAACGGCGATTACATCTCGCATCTTCGGTTCGCCGACGACATCGTCATAGTTGCGGAGTCGCTGGAGCAGCTGGGCGAGATGCTGCAAAGCCTAAATGGAGCCTCTCGACGCGTCGGTCTTGGTGTGAACTTTGACAAAACCAAGGTTATGTTCAACGAACATGTCACGCCGAGACCGATTGCCGTCGAAGGGTCGACACTCGAAGTTGTTCAACAGTATGTCTACCTTAGGCAGGTTATCCAGCTCGGTAGAAACAACTTCGAGAAAGAAGTCACCAAAAGGATCCAATTCGGTTGGGCAGCATTTGGCAAACTACGTCGGGTTTTCTCCTTCCCTTTACCGCAATGCCTAAAAACAAAGGTGTTCGACCAGTGCGTCCTACCTGTCATGACTTACGGTGCCGAAACGTGGACACTGACAGTGAGGCTAGTCCACGACTCAAAAGTCGCGCAGCGGGCTATGGAACGAGCTATGCTTGGGGTTTCTTTGAAGGATAAAATTCGAAATGAGGCCATCCGACAAAGAACTAAAGTCACCGACATAGCTCGCAGGATAAGCAAGCTAAAGTGGTAATGGGCTGGCCACATCTGCCGAAGGACCGATGGCCGATGGAGCAAACGAGTCCTAGAGTGGAGACCACGAATCGGTAAACGGAAGGTAGGACGTCCCCCAGCAAGATGGACGGATGACCTGAAAAAGGCAGCTGGGATAGAGGATGAGCAAGGCGGAGGATCGGGTGCTATGGCGTAAAATGGGAGAGGCCTATGTCCAGTAGTGGACAGCAATAGGCTAATTGATTGAGGTATGTACATTGTCAATGATTTTTACTTTCTTTTTTTACTCTTAGTAGTTTTTAGATACAAGATCTATACAATTATAAAAATGTAAATTGGTTGCATATGTCTGTACATAGGAGCTATAGAAAAAAAGTACTTGGGTTATGTCATATGAACGATTCTGAACACAAGAATATATTATCTGGAATTCTTGTCTGTTTCTCTGTTTATTCGTGATGGACGCAAAAACTACTGACCAGATTTTGATGCGGTTTTTTCTATTAGAAAGTTCTTGGTCAGACTTAAAATCTGCCGTATGTTTCATTGCAACTGGTGTAGTAGAACCGGAGATATGACCGAAAAAGCGAATGACCGAGCCGCGGGCATCAGGTAGTTCTAAATAATAAAAAGAAGTCGATCCATTTCCTATCAAAATCGTGTAAATACCTCATAATATACGGATGATTCCTTTCTACCTTTATACAGCAATGTACCTGATGAACACTTAATTTTGGCACATTTTGGTATCTAATCTAATAGGTTTTTTCCTACTATAGCAGTTCGAGGTTGGCAAAGGATGATGTGATTGTTGATCCAGCTTGGGGTTTGTGCCGTATGTGATCTTTGTGTTACTTATAGTACTACCCTTAGAACCGAAGAGAAGACTAGAATGGAGGGAGAGGAGAGGAATAATAATATGCTTTTATTTTCACCCACAATAAATTTACATTTACATTTGTTTACATTTTAAAATGTTTAATATTTCCTAGTACTTATGTTTACGAATAAGTAATTACAAGTCACGGGAAGGCGTGCAACTTTTCTTCGACCTTCGGATCGCTCGTTCTAAATCAGTGAGTTTCTTACTTTATTGAAGTGAAAACTTCTTGGCGCGTTCAGCACTTTTTGGGTTATATATGTTTGATTATTTAACCACAAAATTAGTTATATTCAGAATGTCATAAATGTTAAATAAATTTGAATAAAACTTAAAATAATTATGTACAACTACTTATAAATAACTCTTGGGTGAAAAAAATCATAAAACTCGCGTTTTTTTAAATCTCACCCACCATTCATCACCAAGACGCCTCCGTCTCTGAGACGCTTTCCATATATATTTTTTATAACTACGACATCTTTGTTTCAGCTGGATAGATGGATGAAGGGAGGGAGGCAGGGAGGGCGGGAGTTAAGGGGGGGGAGTAAGGGAGAGAGTGATATCACTTCTGCCGGCACTCCCGGAGTGCCAATGCTTTTTTATGATTTTATCACAATTACTTCTTTGATGTATAGATACTTACTCCTAGACAAGCTGTTTAGGATCAAAGTTGTGTCCCGGTTCGTGGGGTGAGGCGGAAATGGGGTAGGGGTACGGGACGCAGTGACTAGATAAATGACGATAAGAAATTATGATCAGAGGGTAGTTACTCCCGTAAAAGCCAAAATAAACCAAATTACGGAAAGGGGGAACAGGCGAGCGCACCGAGTGCAGACTTAACTGCAAGTGCAATAACGGAATTAATATTATAATGGACCTATAATAGACTAGGTTGGTCTCAATTCCCCTTATCCGCCCCACTATTACCAATACATACATTTCCGGGTTCCGATTTTCATGATTTTTTATTTTTCAGATTTGTCTCCGCCTATACTGTGCCTTTTTGTGTTTTTTTCTTGCGGAAATCGCCACGGCTACCCTCTCTACTGCCAGCGGGGGTGGTTATGTCGAACTCGAAGCGACCAAAACCTCACGTCGTCTTGGGCCTTTAATGTCGAGATGCAAGGAGACATTCATGAAATAACTTCAGCTAATAAGGTAACTGATATAACTTGATTCTAAGGCAGCACGAAATTTACCGGCAAAACTACTTTAGTTATAATATATTACCGAGCTACATAGCATCGCTCGTGATATGCCGAGGCATTAGAAACTACCTAAAATATTGTGACAAATTAGAGAGTGTGGGTAAAATTCGAATACATACGAGTACCTTTTTTTTTTTTTTTCGTGCGGAAATCCCCTCGGATACACCCCCGCCGGCCAGCGGGGGCGGTTATGTCGGGCTTGAACCGACTAAAACCGCACGCCGTCTCGAGTCTGCAGACACCAGGGTGTAAGGTTGCCCATAGAGCATATCCCTCGCACCCCGACTGACCCTGGGCCATCTCCGTTTTCGAGATGGCCCCCTCGGGTTTGGAACCATATATAGATGGGTGGATACAGTTAAGTAAGCATTAAACTGAAACCCAAACTTTGAACGGATGGATTAACTAGCCAGGTTTTGAGTATTCGTATCAGTCTCAGGTGTTCAAAGTTAAAAGGGTAAAGTTCATAAGACCCTAAAACTCAACTTTTTTTATTTATTTATTTAACTTAGTAATTAATTTACAATACTTAGAATAAAAACATCAGTTGCCAAACTGCGGAGCAGTTTGTCGGCATCTAGTGTTTATATATTTGCCTAACTAAGTGTTAATTACCCATGCGCTGGCTTAACACAGGAATTACGAGTGGGATTGCCTGGCTGTACCAAAGTAAATTGCTACCCCAAGTGAACCAAAGGTGACAAAAAACGGTAGAGGCCGTCCCACCATCCGTATACCGATTTGCAGTCTCCACTCTAGGACTCGTTTGCGTCCAAATCCATTGTCACTGCATTTTGCTGCGAATTATATTGATAACTACAGTTTGCCAAAAGCAATATTAAGTTTGTCCTTCGATCCAATTGCATACGGAACCCTCCGACTCGCACTTGACTGGTTTTTCAGAATTCAGATATTGATGGAATTATACGCGAATTTTACAGATTACGTTGAAATCAGTGTGAAGAATATAATGACATAAAATCTATAAGGATATTGTTCGTCGTTATAAGATCGCTTCTATTTCCATTAATGATAATAAAATACTATTAATATACTTATTATGGTGACATAGAACATAATTGTATACATTAAACGATATGGACAACCGTCATGTCGGCGTCGGCGGTAAAGGCCTCGCTTGTTTGGGGAAAGCCTCCTAGACTTTATAATTAGTTTCATCATGCTCATTATCATGCTCCGGGGGCTAACATTATATAGATTCAGAGTCAAGTGTCACGTTCAAGGAAATTACCGATAATCTCAGACAATAATTCAAAAGTAAATGGACGAATTCTCCAAGAACGGCCGCTGACTTCTGGCGAATATGATTCTTTTTTGTATCTTTTGATGTTTAATACATCAATATGACTGTGCGTGGTGAAGTCCAAACAATTGATGCCTATATCTCAAATGTTCATGGGCTCGATAGATGCCTCTTCATACCTCGCTTAAAGAACCTGGGATTATCGGATGAAGGATGCACGTTCAGTTCTTTACAGTGTGATAAAGAAAACATGTAATCATGGCATAATTCAGTTAAAGTTTTTAAAGGAAATAGAAATAAAAAGAAGGACCGTAAAACCTCGGCCAGATATATGTTTTTTTTTGTTTACTAGCTTTGCTCAAGCTGTATAAGATACATTATTCCACCATACTTTATTTTGTTATATCACAAAGCCTTTTTGCAGCGCTTTCGTTGCAAGCTCCCAGACGGCTTACTTTTTCCGACACCTTCAACAAATATCATTATATTTTAGCCGATGTACTTGTACAGAAACTTGACAAATTTTATAGTAAAACCTTCCTCGAGAACCACTCTATCCATTGGTGAAAACAGCATGAAAATCGGTGCAGTAGTTTTTGAGTTTATTGCAAACAGACAGACAGACGCGGCGGAGGACTTTGTTTTATAATATGTATCTAGTGATTTTAACATAAAACTTCATCACTTCACATTTTTTTTTTTTCGTGCGGAAATCCCTTCGGATACCGCCCCCGCTGGAGAGCGGGGGGTCTCCAGTTGAACCGACTAAAACCGCACGCCGTCTTGGGTCTTAAGACGCCGGGGTGTAAGGTTACCCATAGAGCATATCCCTCGCACCCCGACTGACCCTGGGCCATCTCCGGTTTCGAGATGGCCCCCTTACTTGCTCTCCACTGTGCCATCTGCTAATCAGAGGGACACGTGGAAAGCTTCCGAACAGCCCTCAACAGGGCCGTCCTCGCCTCGGTCGTAGTTGGCCGTAGGCCGCAGCGTCTCCCCGCCCTAGGAGAGAGGCGCTGCCGTCTCCGTTGCCCAGGGTGCACCGCGTGGAGGTCCCCAACCAAGCACCCCTTACAACGGATCCCTGGGTGACTTTAAACTGGATCGGAAAATGCCGGTATCCTCATATACATAACCATAACTTAACTTGTGGGTAGTTAATGTTTATATTTTTGGAACGTAGGGTATTAATTTTAACACTAATCTCTTCGTGGGTGTGTAATACTCCTGTGACTACCTCTTCGGGGATACAGGCGTGAAGTTATGTATGTATATGCCTTAATCTCATAGCTCTCTTTCTGTCAAAAAGAATTGAACTTCACACTTTTTTCTGCCTGAAATGCGATATTTCGATTTCTTTTATACTGAATTGAGTCGACTCCATTGATGTCAACATTTACTTGATGCTGGCAATAATATTATTATTATTATTCCTAGTCCTTGGAATAGTTACATTTGGGGTAGCAAAAGTTGAAAGTGCGCAATTTTATTTATGTACATTTAGAGGGGAGTTTAAAGATAAATTCAAGTTTAAATTCTAGTAATAAATTCAAGTTATTTTGAAAAAGGGAGGCGGATAGTTTTTTTTTGCTTAATCGGGCAAACTACTCATCGCACAGAAAATTTCGAAAAGCAGTTTCGTTGCCAATTAAATTCTCTACATTTTTGATTCTGGGACTTATAGTCGTATAGCCAAAAACAAAGTTATTAACGAACATAGATACCAATTTGGGAACTAATTTTCCTTCAACCAAATCAAATATAAAAAAAAAGATTGTGTGGTTTTATGAAACCACGGTAAAAGTGAAACTTTTTTTTCACATTATAGACACTTAACTAAAAATGTTTGGAATAATATTCCATTAAGGGTATAAAAACAACATTTACATTAAACGCTGACAAAAACAAACAAAGTAGCGTGAAGCACTGGCACAAATGAGTCTATACACTACACGGTCAGCTGCTATATCACATTTTTACCTTAAAACGCTCTGGTGAAAAGTTTACATTGGTGGTGTCGATTTTATTAGTGTTGAAATCGGCTCTTAATGTGTAACAATTTGATCACAGTACATGAAAATTCAGATCACTTATATTACAAGAATATCTTTTACGTTGAGTGCCTATCGGAGTCAAATCCTTTATTCAATTTCCGCCTCATCTGTATAGGTATTTATAAAGGTAAAAGATTGTGTCGGATCCCGACACGGCCCTTACCAAATGTGCGACCTGATAAGAAATTTAACAGTCCAATTGTTTATCATGGTTTTTGCGGTATTACGGTTCGATTTTAATCATTTTGAAATATCGTTTACAGCGGAAATTAATAAATAAGTTTTTTTTTTTTTTATCGTGCGGAAATCCCTTCGGATACCCCCCCGCCGGCCAGCGGGGGCGGTTATGTCGGGCTTGCACCGACTAAAACCGCACGCCGTCTCGGGTCTTCAGACGCTGGGGTGTAAGGTTACCCATAGAGCATATCCCTCGCACCCCGGCTGACCCTGGGCCATCTCACCACTAACAGCATCGCTCATCCTGTCTCCTCTGAAAGCAGAGGAGTACGGAGAGCGATGTGTTCCCGCCACGTTGGGTATTGGCCGACGATCAATGCCAACCCTATGAAGGGGTGAAGGGGAAGCCATTGACCGCCACCCAGGGTGTACCGGCCGCTCCGATTCCGTTCCCCCCGGACTGCAGCGGGATCGGAATCGGAGCGACACTCGAGGAGGTTACCCAACACACACCCCAATAAATAAGTACCTAATTTGATATTTTAATTGTGACGTTTATATAATGCATAGCTTCATGTGTTTCGTAAATGATTCGATGATTCACAATTAGTACTAATTGTCTCTCTAATCTGTTTAAAGTATAAATTTGGTCCAATATATTTATCCAGAGCAAGTTTAATGAGATACGCATCGGAAACGGCACTAATATGATATATACCTCTTGCTTAACAACACATAACATAACTTCACGCCTGTGTCCCCGAAGGGGTAGGCCGAGGTGTATTACACACCCACGATTCGCCAGTTATTTTTAAGTCCCAATGTAATAGAGGGCGAGCATATTGCCATCTACTGGGCACATTACTAACCGAGCGATAACTAACATTTTTAATACACACATAACTACGAAATGTCAGAGATGTGTGTCCGGGGTGACTGGGGATCGAACTCGAGACCTCGTCTCGGCAGTACGTTACGTAGGTACGTCTTCGGTTTGACCCTCTTTCCTGAGACTTTACCTTCAGCTTACCATCACTCGAGGTGAAGTCAAATTGATGTGTCCTAAATATAAAAAAAATAAATATAAAAAACGTACGCCACTGGGCTATCACCGCTGTTCCTCCTCTATACCTCTTATTTTTCTTTAAAATCAAATTTAAATTCTCAAAATCCAAAACTTTCAATCCCATTTTAATTTTATTAAATTGCTAATAGACGCTTACAATACAGGCGAGTAATATTAAATTAACGCTATTAATAATTTTACGTATAAACGAAACTACGAGATTATGGGTACAATGGAAGTATTACTATTAATAAAGCGTTACCTTTTGTGTTATTGATTTAAATTAGCCTTTTAATAGGTATAATAAATGTAATAGTTTGTGAGAATGGATGGATCTTTAATATTTATTACTGTTCACACAGGATCGGTTGAACGGTTCTGGATAAGGCTATGTTTTGAAATAGCACATAGACTTCTTTTTATCTCAGAAATAGGTTCCTGTTAATAACGAGAACGAGAATAGTATTCAACGCGCGCTAATTCAAGGGCAACAGCTAGTCCAGACTATATTTATAATGTTGAGTAGCCTGTACCGTTTAGTAACTGTTTATTCAAGTTCTGGCTTGTATTCACATTTTTTCATACTTTTGAATTATTTAAATTGGACAATCGTACATACTTAATATAAATTTGAACGGGGAGAGAAAAGTGAATTAGTTGAATAAATCAGACATAGGTGGCGTTAAATGAAATAAAAAAAAATGTTCAGATTTCAGTTAATAAATATATTTAGCGGAGAAGTAATTAAAAATAGTGTTTAATATGATGAATTATGGATGAGAAGATATATTTATATATTTATTTAAAGAAGTTTAATACTAAGTTTAATCAATAATATCCATGCAAGGGGAAACATTTAAATAGTATCACAAATAATAATTTGTTTGTATGCAAATAATACATTCCAATGATGTGATAATATTAATTGAAACACAAAAAATGGCGGAAGGATGATATTAGGATCTAGGGTGAATTGTTTAATATTAGTTTATATATGAAATCGAACAGTACTATTGGGGTGAAAATACTATTAGGAATATTTTAAGGGATGAAGACAATATCTTAGTAAGTTGAATAAATAATATTTATAATTGGAAGACTACTTGATTAAGGTGGAATTAAAATAAGGACGAAAGCACCTCCATGCGACGAATAGATTAATTAATTATGCATTGGCGCGATAAAAAGATTGATAAGAGATATACAAAATTACTTGGGTATATCGTTCGTATTTGGTGAAAAACCTTGTTGAAAAGATTAAAGGAGTGATTTTAATAGGTACTTAGAGTTATGTGGGGTCGTAGTATGTGAGAGAAATTCACGTTAAAATGGGAATTTGGTCAGTGCAGTTGGCACAATATAGCTGTCTTCTGATTGGCTGAGGACATAGGAAAGGAGCGCGGAGAGCGGGGGGATATAAACGACCAACGCGCGAAAAATGGGATTTCTTTTTTTGGGGCTCTTCAGGGGAAATGGAGACTGAGGATTTTGCTGGTGAGATTGTATTTTAGAGCATTTAGTGAATCTTTGGGATTTAGTTATGATATATTGGGTTTCGCGCGTTTCTTATTTGTGGGGATGTTCTTTGATTAGGTATTAATGATTCGCGAAAATAGTGTTTAACGTATAATTGCTTGAATTGGGAGGGATCGCCATTTTGTTAAATTGAATTTGGTTAATTTTGGCCGTATAATGTGTTTATTGGGTGTAATAGTTTCGAATAATAATTAGTAAAAAGTAAATTACATTTTTGGGACGCGATCGGAATAGAATAGGAACTGTACGAAAATGAAGACACCTTACATTAGGCAAGAGTTATATACGCAAATACATGTGTATTGCTACTGTCTTGTGCTGTTGAGTCTGGCAGTGCATTCGTAAAGCCATTGCTGTCATTTTATCATCTTTTATTATTTTAGAAGTTGAGGGTAGGGCTGCGACATGTTAGCTAGTTGTCCCGTAGGAAATCCAAGGCGATGTGCTTTGGTTATGGAGGGATACCTAACGGTGGCAACGACTTCATATCCCTCTGATAATTTGCTAGGAGCCGATAACTTATGAAGCGATTCATTCGAGGCATTCCGATTTTTCCTGGAAACAGGATCGGATAAGCTTCCTGAATGTGGGTGACTGTTCGTTCTGTGATGGGTAGGTACCGTCGCAGTTTGCAGTTCAGTCTTATATATTTATTTATAAATACACTAACTAATATCTCGTTAGGGTTTCAGTTCACATCCCTGAGCCTCGGCTCGTGGACTGGGACAAGCACACCGTGGTAGGAAAGTACGACAAAGTCAAGCTTCACGAACTTGCTCCCAATCTCAGCTAAATAGGAACATCACACACCACGCGTTTAAAGTAAAATACAATGGGTTTTTGATGAATAATTGACTGATTCGCGGAAATCTTAGGCGTCACAACGTAGGGAATCTAGATTATTTCAAAATCTGCGTAATAATATTAATAATATCATATTTTATATCAATTTATAGGCCATATAAACTATCCGATGGTATGTAGGTAAGCAACTACTGCTGTAGGTCACGTAAGAATGGCAAAACTGTGTGTAAAATTGTGAAATTGAATCCTTAAAGTGAAATTCTGGTGATTCTTTTAAAAAGTGTTGATTGTGTACAAAGCCTGGTTATAAACAATTAAAAATAACCACACTTAACACTAAAATAATAATTCAACAAAAGTCCTAGGTAATAGCACCTACGATATCTGCTAATAACCGGTTGACCAAGAGTGATAATATTCATAATTAAATTCAGTGTTATCTCTCATTGCATGTATTCGAATCGGGATTCAAAGAGTCATCTCACGGTAGTTGAGAACCTTATCCAAGTGGATACTGCTCGAATCTAAAACCCTAGGATTGTAATTCCTGTATAAAAACGTCTTTACCTTGGGACAGTTATACTAGTTCGATTATGTGATCACAGAGAGATCTTACAATAAACCTTTTGAAACCACATCATTCTGAAGTGAATTGGTTACTAGCATCAGTTATAATATTAAACAATTTATGTTAACGACCGAGCTGTGTACAGACTCAATTTATCGTTTAACATTATAAAACAAGTGAGTTATCACAACAATCGTCATGTTATTCGTGAACAATGTTTAAAGCGGCTTAAGCAAAAGGCGCTGTAGGTTACTACAAAAGCTATCATATTCAAAATATTATGGCAGCAGAATATGTATGCTCCTCTGTCAGGTTCATATTTACTCTGAATAGAGTATGGGAAATTTTATTTACCGGATGTCTCGGTGTAGTAGGGGGAAGATATTATGAGAATCTTCCAATACCTACTCAGACATAGGAAGGACTGCGATACATACGATACTAGTGGAAGAGTCCTACTGTGACTGGCGTGCAAGGGGCCAGCATCTCGGGGGGAAAACTCAAAATAAGTATGTTCTTTAGTATAGGAAAGTAATAGTTTTAATGGGCCAGCACCTCGGAGGGAAAACTCAAAATAAGTAGGTACTTTTGTATAGGGAAGTGAGTGTTAATAAAGTAATAGTTTTAATAAAGTTATTAAAACCATCTAGATATAACCAATATGTTCTTATTATTTAAAGGACTAGTTTAAAAGAGTAGGCACTATAGGAAAGAGAAAATTAGTAAGTTCTAATTCAATCGATATTACTATAATAAAATTGTTATGTTAGGAAGTTGCGAATGATTAAACCGGTGAGCGGCAAATACCTACATAATTGCAAATAGTTGTAAATATCTATATAAACGTTGTAACCGGCCAGGACGCTTCAGTTTTCGAATAAATACTTTCTAGTAAAGGTTGTTTCCATCTGCTCCCGTCAAAGCCACCGAAGACATTACAGAAATTATAAAGGGGAGGGACTTGTTTGTTGTATGTTGGTTTGAGGCGAATGAGCTCCGTAACTTAGATTAAATGGTAATAATTAGGTATTTTAATAAAGTAATGACAGTATGAGTTCTATCGTAGTATGATATTCTGCGTACAAACAAACCTTATCTATACTAACATTATAAAGGGAAGGGACTTATTTGTTGTATGTTTGAGGCGAGTGAGTTCCGTAACTATTGTTCCGATTTTAAAAGTTCTTTCACTGATATGTAATTATATATACATATTTATAATTGGTAGCAAATTTTAGGCAAGGGATTTTGTGTTTAGTTACGTTAGGTTAGTACGGAAGGAATTTGTGTAGGTATAATTTCATTTGAAAGATTGCTAGTGAATATGGAGATAGTAAGGTTCTAATTTGGATTATTTGAATGGGGCTTTTCTTGATTATTTAAGGTAATATTTATGTTCGTTCGCGTAATACAAGATTATGAACTACCAGTGACTATAGGGTTTAAGAAAACTTATTTGATTATTTCATGGATTAATATGGTATCATTATAAGTTTGTGTAGGTTGAATAGAAATGAAAGGTTGATAGGAGAGTCGGAAGGAAAAGTTATTGATGAATCTATCTTATAGTGATTCAAACAGAATAGGTATAATGTTTTAAAGTGGAAATGTAAATTAATTGGGTTTTACGATTATGTATTTGGAATTAAGGTTATAGTCAACATTCTTCACCTTTATAGAACTAGGGATACTAGGTATCACGATAACGGTTCTTCTTAGCCACTAGATTGATCCCAGGCCAAGTTTATTAGAAATAAGTACGATTATTCAGTGAGTTTAAGTAGGTTAGTGAGTTATTTGAATGAATGGTACATGACAACAAGTTGGTGGAATAGGAAGTTAGGATAACTGTAATTGAGGAGTGGATGAGTAGTAGGGTTAAGTAGTTATCTAGGGTAGGTAGTGTGAAGAAGGATTGAGTGAAAGAGTTGGTTCCGGAGACCAATAGTAGCGTCCTAATTAGGGGTCTCTGTAATAGTTGGGGGGGGCGGTACAATTGCTATGATATCAACAGATTTATTTACATCTTTTCAAAGGCGAAAGTTCCCAGTGAAAATACCGTTTGACTTTACAATGAATCAATCCCAGGGACATACGAATTTGATGGTAGGTATCGACATTAGAAAAGAGCGTATTTTCCCATGGTCTATTATATGTTAACCTTTCTCGTGTTTCAGGAGATCCTCTCAGGAAAACCAATATACCCATATACCTACTATATATAGTGGTGCCACAAGCGAATAACATTGCTGAAAAAGTATACAGTGAAACTTCATGGTGGTCCTTTTTAATCTTCATTCTTTTTCTCACGTAATAGTGTGATCGGGATAAGTTATGTTTAAGTGGAATAGGTATCATACAAATGATAGAAATTATACAATCGAAATATAAAATCCAATTTCTATGAATTTTAGTATAACGACAGTTTTACGCCTGGCTAGATACTTTTTTCCCAAATCGGGACTTACATATACTTACACCTTTTTCCCTCCGGGATAGGCAGAGATAACAGCCTGCTTCACGAACTTCTATAATTCATTAAGCCTTTATTGCAAGGCCGCCGTTTTCTGATTTGCCCCTTTTTACAAGCTGTTTTTAGCTTTACCTAACCCGATGTTTGGTATCACTTACTGGTGGTAGAAATTTAATGACACAAATTTGTCACAAAATTCGGCCGGGTATATAGGTACCTCCATAGTAATCCAATTTCGGTTTGATTGCGTTCAAGGGTCAGCAAGTGCATAGCCGGGCACGGGGATTGTGGTCGCGGCACTGGTGGGACCGGAGGATGTCACGCGGTGCTGCGACGACAATCCTCTTCTGATGAGGCCGTCAAGCTGAGTGCCACCATTGTTAACATGGTACGTGTATGTAATGGTGACCCTCTTTCCTGAGACTTTACCTTCAGCGTACCATCAGGCGAGGCGAAGTCAAATTGAAGTGTCCTAAAAAAAAAAAAAACTTGACAAATTATATTTGATCCACTTCCCGGTTACAATGCAAAATTTCAGCATCAACGACTAAAACAAAACTAGTTATTTCATTGTAATTTGTATTTCAAGAAATTGTATGGCTTATCTGAGGACCTACCTACATCCTTTTATTCAATAGAAATAAATAATATTTACTTTACGAAAGCAAAAATCTAGCTTCTAGCAAAACGTTTCGAAATCTGAGAAAGTTGAGTACAAAAGTTGAAAACGACTTAATACAGATTTGTTGTCTTTAGAATTAAATGTTATTTAAGATCTATTTGGTTCACATTTCTCGACTTAAAGGATTTTTCTTGGTTGTAATAACATGCATATACTCAAACCTGTATTAGAGTATGAGTATACGGGACCAAACCAACCTCAACTATAAGCTAGTACACCAGCTGATTAATGAACGAGGCTCTGGCGCTGGCTTTCTTCGATTCCATAAAAGTCGTATAAGCGAAATTAAAAGGAGAAGGAATAAATAAAGCATGGGCACATTGTTAAAGCCTCGGATGCAACCACGCTAGACGCTGTATCCAAGCTAGCAGTAGTCCAAGCTATTTTAACTGTTATGAAATATTTAAACACTTTTTACTACAACTATCTGCAACTTATTAACTAACCCGTTGGAACCTTAGTGGATCAAGAGCGGCTTTTATTTAAATTTATACAAAACTAGTCCTGAATGCTACCAACAACCTTTCACGTTTTGAATGGGAGATATTGACCAAGTTGGTATAAATTGAAAAGCTTTGTATATATTGAATAACACCTTACACACAAACTGTAAAATATTCTTGTACGTAACATATTATGCACCTATTAAGTTTTAGATTTTATTTAGATTTAGATTTAGATACTCTTTATTGCACACCAAACATAGAATACATACGATGGATACATACATGTTAGATAGTTTTACAATGGGCGGTCTTATCGCGGTCTGCGATCTCTTCCAGACAACCAGTGTATGGACTATACTGCCAGTAATCAGGGTAGTTTGCGGTGTACACTATATCATAATAATTTAATATTTTATCTAGTATTGTATTTAGAAAACGGAAGTGAAGAAGACTAAGAGATTATATTATTTCATTTAATAAGTAAGTAAGTATAGCCCAGTGGTGTACGTAACGGACTGCCGAGACGAGGTCTCGAGTTCGATCCCCAGTCGCCCCGGGCACACACCTCTGACTTATGTGTGTATTAAAAATGTTGATTATCGCTCGCTTAGTAATGTGCCTGGTAGATGGCAATAGGCTCGCCCCCTATTACATTGGGACCTAAACCACAGATTAATAAATAGTTACTAACGTAACAGATACATCACTCCCATACAAAAGCGAAAATACCTAGTCTATATTCACCTACAAAATTTAAATAATAATACCTGCTGCACAGAACGAGAAGAATTGTACCTTAATCACGCGTTCATAGAGTCGAGACTGTGTTGCCCGCCGTGCGAGTGACGCCATCGTAAGAATGTGCTAGGGTTGTACCTATGGTGATTATTGTAATAAAACGAATGTTACGAATCAACCATGTTTTTTATTTGTGAATCAAATATGTTTTAGTTTTGTATAATGATTTATATATTTTTTTACTTCTCGGAATTCTCTGTTATTACATTCTATAGTCGAAAATAACCTAAATCACGTAAATAATTTTAACAAATAATCATAAGGAAAACAGGAGCAAAGCGACGGAAAATCAACGGTTTTAAACATTTGTAATACGGTGCTACCAGGCCGATTCATTATGACATTATAGCGGCGACATAAATACATTATTTACTATGTCACGGTTCAAGGTAAGTTTACTAATTATCATGGTTCATGAAAAACAGCCTGGTGACAGACGGACGGACGGACGGACGGACAGACAGACAGACAGACAGACAGATGGACAGTGAAGTCTTAGTAATAGGGTTCTGTATTTCCTCTTTGGGTACGGAGCCCTAAAAAAAAATTATATCTATGGATAGGTCATCAAAAATGATATTGAGGTTCCTAATATCATTTTTTTTCTAAACTGAATAGTTTGCGCGAGAAACCCTTCCGAAGTGATTAGATGCCCCCCTCCCCACCTTTAACTTCTAAAATAATAGAATGATAGAACAAAAAATATATATATGTTGTACATTACCATGCAAACTTCTACCGAAAATTGTTTTGAACGAGATCTAGTAAGTAGTTACTTGCTGCTACGGAACCCTTCATGGGCGAGTCCGACTCGCACTTGGCCGCTTTTTTTGTTAGTCAAACATAACGTAATCCCGGTGCACGAAAAAAAAAAGAAATATAAGTAAATGAAACCCAAGTTAAAAATGCATTTTGTTATTATTAAAATAGTGCATACCATTTTCATACCTACTATAATCTGGACGCCTCGATACTCGTAATTCGGAAGTGGTATTCTTTTTTCTATCCGGATTAGGGAGGCCCTACTGTATACTGTATACAGCTTTCTCATAAGATTTTTTCAAATTTTAATGCATTTAGATTAATTATTTTGTCAGTTCAACCATTGCTAAAAAATACGAAATAATTTACAGTAGATATACCTATATATAGACTTTCGTATTAAAGTTATCCGGATATTTACTGTGGAGGAAAGGGGTGTGATGTTCCTCCAACACAAAGGGAGGATCCTCCAACCATGCAAAGTGATCACGCCTGGCGGGCCGCGGCCCAACGGTTGTCGTTGGGATGTTGTATATATGCTGTACCAGCGCGCGAACTTCACTTTCGCGATTCAGGATTGGTATTGATGTAGTAGTATCCAAGTAGTTCACCTTGTTGTCGCTAGATGGCGCTGGGTATATGTGGTATCGCCACATCACTCCCCTCCAAGACCGGAGGTTGATTGCGATGAGTCTTAAGCTCTCTTGTGGAGCGTGCCAGTGCCAGTCTTGTGTAGTTCCATTTCGTCGGAACTGGACGCCGCTGGTTCCATTGGTGGAACAGTCTTCCTCGCTAGTCCTCGTTAATTGGGACTAACCGCTGGTCCCGAAGATGCAGGGCTGAGTGCGGTGAAGCGGTGCTGCGGTGAAATGCCCAGTGAGTCGGGGCTCGAAGCGTCGAGGTGAGTCCTCGGTGAGCCCTCGGTGAGGCGAGGCGAATTCTCAGTGAGATGAGGTGAGTCCTCGGCAGTGAGACGGGGCGAATCCTCTTGAGTCGAGGTAAGTCCCCCGTGTATAGGGCGAATGCTGCGTAGACGGGAGAGATGTTCTCTTCTTATGTGGACCGTATATGCCGTAGGCTACGTAGACGGGAGAAATGTGCTTTATTACAAGGACCGTATTTGCAGTGTGCTGTGCCTTTTGAGGCTGATATGGCCGTAGGGTAACCAGGCTGCAGCGATCGCTGCATGCTGTGGTATCCCAGTTGAGGCCGAAGCTGCTGGATGGCGAAGACTTAATTACCGCTCATGCGGAAGAAGTGAATAGGATGGTGGCGATAGGAATGCTGCTGATATGGTCAGCGAAGGTTACGTGATCAGATCACGTCGCGGTCACCACTGTGGAGGAAAGGGGTGTGATGTTCCTCCAACACAAAGGGAGGATCCTACAACCATGCAAAGTGATCACGCCTGGCGGGCCGCGGCCCAACGGTTGTCGTTGGGATGTTGTATATATGCTGTACCAGCGCGCGAACTTCACTTTCGCGATTCAGGATTGGTATTGATGTAGTAGTATCCAAGTAGTTCACCTTGTTGTCGCTAGATGGCGCTAGGTATATGTGGTATCGCCACATTGTATTGTTTTGAAGCTGTCGCAATGGCTAATATACAACATGGTAAATATCCCGATAACTTTAATACGAATGTGAATGATCATGATAGTTTAAATACCTATATATAGACGCTTATTCCTACCCATAGCTAAAATATCAAAGAAATCTAAAATTAACGGACATTACCTATTGCGTAAGTACTAGGTAACTACAGTATTAGAATTACCTATAAAACAACACTTTTATAATAACTGACTCAAAAAACTCCTTTAATTTACGATTTACATACCTGCTTATTACCTACTTATGTTTAAAGAAATAAATGGTGACAACATTCATATAGATAAGATTTAAAATAGGTGTTCTTCGTCTCTCGGCAATGAAAAAAACGACAAATTTTCCTTTGTTTTTTGACTTACACCCATCCACTGCACAATAATTACGTGGTTTCTGCATTTCGAAGCGTAAGCGCGGGAAACGTACAGTGCGGTCCGATGCGAGCGCTCAGGCGGGCGTTCGGCAGCCCTCTGCCTGTTTGTATCGTCGACGATACGCGAGCGCTAGGTATATAGCGCGCCCCGAAGGGGCCATCTCGAAACCGGAGATGGCCCAGGGTCAGTCGGGGTGCGAGGGATATGCTCTATGGGCAACCTTACGCCCCGGCGTCTGTAGACCCGAGACGGCGTGCGGTTTTAGTCGGTTCAAGCCCGACATAACCACCCCCGCTGGCACGCGGGGGGTATCCGAAGGGATTTCCGCACGATAAAAAAAAAAAAAAAAAAAAATAGAAGGTATATAGCGCGCGGCCTTGAGCGAGTGACGGAGGCCTGCCTAAACATAACTGGCGAATCGTGGGTGTGTAATACACCTCTGCCTACCCCTTCGGGAATACAGGCGTGAAGTTATGTTTATGTTTAAGTATCTGTATATAAAGACACACACATACATAAAATATATACCATAAATAAACATACATATACCATAGCTACATATATACACACCTAAGTTAAATATATATCTTCTTCTTCTTCTTCTTCTTCTTATATATAAGAATGAATTGCTGTTCGTTAGTCTCGCTAAAACTCGGGAACGGCTGGACCGATTTGGCTAATTTTGGTCTTGAATTATTTGTGGAGGTCCAGAGAAGGTTTAAAAGGTGCTATCGATTGAGGCAGTACGAAGTCTGCCGGGTCAGCTAGTTATAAATAAGTATACTGCATACAAATACACACTAATTACATAACATACAGTTACTAGAAGTAAGAAAAAAAAACAAAGAGTGAACATACATAATATACGTATCACGCTCCCTTACCAGTCTTTGAAATGTAGACAGCGACTGTGCTTGTCTTATATTCCTATCCTATACCTTTTATTCCTATCTTAACACAGATCGGGTTCTGATTTTTTGTATGTAATTTTTTTTATTAATTAATTTCAAGCATTTAATTTTTTTCAAGCACACGGCCCACACGATGGTAAGCCTATGGACGTGTAAAACACCAGGGACTCTCTCTCGCGCACTCGCGCTGCTCGTTTCCAACTCCGCCAAATTTCTAATGAGCAATCATCGACACAATCAACATTCGTCATATTTAAATATAGAAGTTATTTTCCACAACAGCAATTAGTTAAGTATGGCAACAAGACAGTGCCCGTAGTAAAAATATTATAACATAATGAACTCCACCTTGTTACAATGTCACCACAGTCATAGTATCAGTCTAGTATTTTACTCTTTGGTCTCCGTAGTATCATTATATGTAGTAGAGATCCGATTCTCAGCACTCCATGTATTCACCGTGCGGTCGCCAAGTCCATAGCGTGGTACAGAGAGGAACACCATGACGGCGACTGGGACTTGCGACCCAGATGTAGGTTTAGGGTGGCCACCTTGTGATGCATCAGCGCTCACCTCCACCGTCAGTAGTGTTCCTCCCCCTACCTATCCAAATTTGGTAAGATCCTAACAATGCCGATTTTGATATACGTTTTAGTAAAGAGCTTACTGAAGCTCTTGGCAATCCGAGGTCTTTAAGTAAGTTGTACAGGGATTTAGCTGGGATTCCCCTTGCTCCTACTTCTACGGCGTAGAGTTTAACCACGTAGCCGTTTTTGGTTAACTCGTTAGTCAAATCAAAGTATTTGTTTGTCTTTATAGCGTGGTCTTTAGGTATATTAGTTTCCCACGGTACTGTGAGTTCTACAAGCACTGCACGCTTATGCGATCGTGAAAAAAGGAATATGTCGGGTCTGGATGATGAGGCACAGACATCCTCCGGTATCCTATAGTGCTTCTCATACGTGTCTACGAGTATTGTCCAGTCAATGTTGTATAGTAAACACGAATTGTTGTACAAGTT
The DNA here is from genome assembly GCA_946251805.1 of Cybosia mesomella. Lineage (NCBI taxonomy): Eukaryota > Metazoa > Arthropoda > Insecta > Lepidoptera > Erebidae > Cybosia > Cybosia mesomella. The sequence continues at coordinate 24,202,903 of OX276401.1, forward strand.
GTCTACTTGTGGTAATATATTAAACAAGGGAACCCCACTATTTATACTGTTGATTGATGGCACTTGGTGGAATTTGCTACACATATTGAAACAATATATCACTTGTACTTTTCCACAATTTTATTTAATAACTACACCTGACCGGTTTCGCCTCACGGCATTCTTAAAGGTTTTGCCATTGCGGTATCCAGCAGATCGAGGAAAAGTGGGGTTCCCTCTTTCTCAATTTTTTTTTATATAATATTTATTTATATGTTACAAACAATAATGTTTATAATGTCGGTAGACATTATAAACATTATTGTTTTTTAAGTTGTAAGAACTTAAAAAACAATAATGTTTATAATGTCTACCGATCGATAATGTCGATCTGAGGATACGTGGTGACTGTAACATATAAATAAATATTATATAAAAAAAAATTGAGAAAGAGGGAACCCCACTTTTCCTCGATCTGCTGGATACCGCAATGGCAATAGTTAAGGAGCCCTCAACGAATTGCAATCTTCCAGTAACCGTTACAGATAAACAACAATTTGATATCCGTACGGTAGACAGAGCAATCATTGTAAGTTACCCATAAAATTGCGACTTTTAGAACTAAAAGCCGTTCCGTGTTACGTTGACATTTGTATATCGTGACCCATGAGGGGCCAACGGACTGATGGACCTTATATTTTTAACTTGATTATATCTAAGAAGGTGATACATTGGCAAATGTAAACATTGGGAAGTCACTGACCAAAAATATAAAAAGTCAATGAAGCTGCTATACATTTCTTCTGCAGAACATTTCCAGATGAAACTGGAAAACGTGACGTAAAAATTAAATTCTTTTACCTATTAAAGTAGCCGATTTAAATTCAGACTAGTTTGAAGTTTGATACTTTAAGGTAGACTGGGAATTTCAATTACAATCATTAGGAGCGTGGGAATGTAGCACATCACACGAGATCACTGCCCACTACTAAGAAATTAAATAGATTTCGAATAAAATTCTGTTCTATTAATTTCTAACTATTATAAAGATATATTATTCTACAAAGATATATTACTATCCCTATTGGTTCAAGGAACATAATATATTTTCTTGTCATAATATACATATTTTCATTTTTCAGGTTTTTATTTTCTAATATAATATACTATTTCATTGTTTGTGGTATTATTAAAATAACCCCATTATTGCCTTGGATTAAGATCGTACATAAAAATAGCTAGTCTTTTTCTATGTAAACTACAAGTTTTAAATTACATGTTATTCAGAAAAAACTTATTAAACAGCTAACTGACTGACCAGAAACATAAATATTGGTATCTTTACGCTGCTTTTTTATTAGACTAATCCTATCCCCAATCCCCCTACTATAACTCATGTCCATATGAATCAACAGTAGTGACCCATGAACACACCGAGTAATGACACTCTGGAAGTCCTAGGGAAAGTTAAACTCTCTCGGAACCCGCATCGAAATTAATCAGAAGTAAATTGAAGGAGTTAGAAATACAATAAATCGACTTCCCTACCCAAATACTATACTCCTAAAGTATATAATAGGCAGTTTGGTCAAATTTAGAATAAGATGTTGAACACTGACAAAGCGGTGATTACCATGATACCATGACCAGTAAGATATTGAACAACACAGTGATCCACTTCAAGCCATGCCATCTCCAGTCTCTGGCGAACGTCTGAAAAAAAAGTAAAGATGGCGCCCTCTAATTGATAGATTCCAACGATGTTGCCATTCATCTATGAGGTCTTCATATCCATCTTCCTTATGGTTGAACAGTCAAAAGATTTTAAAGCGATCTCTTTATACCATAAAGATAGCACACATGCCATCCCTCGTAGCATAGTTAAAGAAAAGTAACCTGTTTCGTTCGCGCCAATATGAAACTAAGCGCAAGCATATTTCTGTCAAATTCTCCAGTCCCATTCTGCGTACCCGGTTAATGTCCAACCTGCTAGTAAGGACAGTGTAAAAAAATCATCAAACCCTAAATTGCACCTAGCACGGATCCATGATCGGTACCTTTTTTTTTTTTTTTTTATCGTGCGGAAATCCCTTCGGATACCCCCCCGCCGGCCAGCGGGGGCGGTTATGTCGGGTTTGCACCGACTAAAACCGCACGCCGTCTCGGGTCTTCAGACGCCGGGGTGTAAGGTTACCCATAGAGCATATCCCTCGCACCCCGGCTGACCCTGGGCCATCTCACCACTAACAGCATCGCTCATCCTGTCTCCTCTGAAAGCAGAGGAGTACGGAGAGCGATGTGTTCCCGCCACGTTGGGTATTGGCCGACGATCAATGCCAACCCTATGAAGGGGTGAAGGGGAAGCCATTGACCGCCGCCCAGGGTGTACCGGCCGCTCCGATTCCGTTCCCCCCGGACTGCAGCGGGATCGGAATCGGAGCGACACTCGAGGAGGTTACCCAACACACACCCCTTACCCAACACACCCCCCATGATCGGTACCTTCGACATAGAGTAATAGCCTAACTTCAATTCAGTTGTACCTTGGGTAACATAACATAACATAAACTCACGTCTGTATCCCCGAAGGGGTAGGCAGAGGTGCTAGCACCCACATTTCGCCAGTTTATGTTAAGGTCCCAATGTAATAGGTGGCGAGCCTATTGCCATTAACCGGGCACTTATAAACCTGCGATAAATACACACATAACTTCGAAAAGCATCGAAAAGTCATTGGTGTGTGCCATGGTAATACCTGGGATCGAACCCGAGACCTCGTCTCAGCAGTCCTTTAACCTTGGGTAAAATATAAATCATTTAGTGAATAAATGTTTATAGCAGCATCGAGATTCTAATTTTAGTAATTGCATTTGACCACCAAGCGTTATAGTAATAATAATCTTTATTTGTTTGAATATGGAGGTACAATACAGGTCTTATATGGTAGGTTCAGCATATTCTAATATTACTGGTGTACAAATTATTTAAGCACAAGCAAGTCACTTAAACGTGAGTTTGTTAAATTGTTAGCATGTCAACACATTCAGAATGTTATAACATTGCCTCAATAATTTACTAATAATAATTACTATAATTACCTTTATACTTTTCAAATTCATCTATAGTACAAAACATTTCTTGAGCTATGCTTTCAACTTCGAGGTTCTACTCCTAGAGGTTCCATATTGCTTCAAGCTGTTTGGGACTGCATTATTATGACCACACATCGGAAAACTGTTTTTTTGTAGATAATTGTATTTGGTACTCATGGTAAAACAATTCTCTTCGGGTTTCAAGTGTTCCTCGGATAAACCTCATGTGCCTTAGAAGTTTGCCCAGTGATGGCAACAACGTTATAGGCCGGTATTACTAATGGTCATCTGGTGACTTGTCGCCGCTTCTTGGAATATTGCGAATTTAACCATTGCTGAAGGATTTTCACGAGGAAAGGAACAGGCAAGGAACTCCACCAGTTACGAGGAAATATTCCTTCAGCAATATTTTTTTTAATACAGTCAGAATTGATTTACCAGATAATTTGCAAGCCTCTTTGATCATTTTGTTTGAAATTTTGTCATTACCCGAGGCCTTGTTAAGTGACATTGCTGAGAGAGGTGGCTCATGAGCCCATTGATTTACCTTTTCCATGAAATTCGGTTTTTTTTAATTTTCCGGACAAATATTGGGTATAAGCAAGCTCAAAATGTATTCCGGCGTTTCCTCTATACCAGTGGTATATGAATCGTTGATTTCATATTTTGTATACATGCAACTGCAATAGACCGATTTAGGTACCTTGAATTCCTGTCTTTTTTTTATTTGTCTTTACTCTGCTATTAAATGTGCTGTCAATAAGATGCAATCTGTAGTGGCTGAGTTCTCGATAGCGATCCCATTTATTATTATATACATATGCTGTACAAACCCCTATCGCAATATTTACTACATTACTCGCTCTTTGGTCATCCGCATTTCTATCCCGGCCACCATCTTCCGGTCATTGATCCCTTTGGCTGAAATTAACTTGGCTTTGTATAAGAATGCATATGATTTCATGAAACCCTAGTAACATAGTCCTTTAATAATAATGTCATGTTATTTTTGTACGAAGAAAACATTTTACAAATATCACTGTAAGAATATAACTCCAACATTAATGTAGGAAAATATTTATTTTCAGTTGTAAAAACACATTCTGGTCCTACCCCTAAGTTAAACGTAGTCAAATTCACTTTAACCGATATTATTTGGGCTTATATTCTTACACACCTTACAAACTTACCTATTGTCACAATAATACTCTTCTGTATAGAGTGAAGAGAGGGCATCTTTTTAGGTTACGAATTTTCCTTCCATTCTTATAACGAACCTAAAAGAATACTAAGAGTTTACTAATATTGGCTCAACGTGCCTGGTATGAGGCACATCTTGGTTTGTTTATAGATATCTAGTAGGTACGTGTAGAATCGCCGCCAAATAATTCAAACAGCTTTAGATTCTAAGTCATTTTATTAACAATCATAGATATTTCCCGTGAGACTGGTATGCAGATGCAGAACCGAAAAAATGTATTGAATATATTAAATAACACGTGGAATCAACGTCGGGTTCAATGTAAAATATAAAATAAACATAACATAACATAAACTCACGCCTTTATCCCCGAAGGGGTAGGCAGAGGTGCTAGCACCCACATTTCGCCAGTTTATGTTTAGGTCCCAATGTAATAGGTGGCGAGCCTATTGCCATTAACCGGGCACTTATAAACCTGCGATAAATACAGACATAACTTCGAAAAGCATCGAAAAGTCATTGGTGCGTGCCATGGTAAAACCTGGGATCGAACCCGAGACCTTGTCTCAGCAGTCCATTACCGATACCACTAGGCTACCGCGGCTAACAACTACCTAGCTAACAAAATATAAAATAACATCAAATAAACCGCGATAGAATCCGTTAAAAATAGTTTTATTTCAATGACACATGGAAATTTTATTTATTAAAAATTGAAACACGCTTGCTACCGAACGTAATGTATGGGGTACGTTCTTGGGTGCGTTGAAATAAACTAAATAAGACGGTGATACAGCAATGCAAAGCTTAGTAGCCGTTGAAAAGGTCAATTAGCCATAAACTTAAATTTATCTATTGGAAATCAGATTACCTGAATGTTGTGAGAGTGTCCAATTGAAATGTAAACGAAATATCATCGGCAAGTCACATACCAATATACATGAAGCAAGGTATGAGTTATTATTTTTTGAAATGAATAGCTATACAACTAAAATGACAATGCAATTAAATCATATCGAGTAATTCCTTCTGCATAACTTTATAGGGAAAATTTGAAGGACTTCAATGAATTTGCAAACCTATGTTTGGTTATGTTGTTATCAATATAAAATGGTATAATTGAAATTCGTTTGCGATAAAATGCAACTTTGGCTTAGCGGCAATAAGCGGCAATTTGATGCATTGCTTCCAATAATATTGACAATCCTAAATAAACGGTTGTGCCAGAGATTTTTAAATTCTTATGTATTTATTCTTTGGAAATATGTAGAAATAGATTAAAATATCAATGATTATGTATATCGTGGGTGTGTATCACAAAATATTTAATGCAACATTTCTTATAACACCCATACACGAATATGTATAACCTTAGACAGTTTAACTACTACAAAACCGTTTAAATTAATAAGTAAATATGTTCATTGAGTGAGTAATTTTTAAAGTACATGATCATGGTATCCCCCTAAGTGGTAGGCAGAGGTGGTGGTATTACACACGCACGATTCGCCAGTTATGTTAAGGTCCCAATGTAACAGGGGGCAAGCCTATTGCCACCTGGCTACCAGCCTGGCACATTATTAAGCGAGTGATATTTAAAATTTATTAATGCACACATAACTACGAAAAGTCAGAGGTCGAGTCGAGTTCGATCCTCATTCGCCCCGGGCACACCCTGGGGCGACTGAGGATCGAACTCGAGACCTCGTGTCAGCAGTCCGTTACGTACGCCAATTAAACTTTTCAGTTTATTAAGAGCTGATTTTAATTATTTATAATCTAATATTTTTACTTATCGGAAACTTTAACCAAGACGAGGACCACGGGTAGGTAAATACCTATCGAATATAATACAGAAATAAATAAATATTCTACGATATTGTACACAGCGCTCTGTAGGCTCAAAGTAAGCATAGCTTAATTAAGGTACTAGCTTGTGTTATGGGTTCTAGAATATGGATATACATACTTTAGAATTTTTTGTAAATACAAACATATTATGCATAAAAACAGCCAGTCCAATGCAAATAGACATATTCATGCATACAAATATTTGCCTTGAGCGGGAATCGAACCCGCACCCCCTGCCGTAGCAGTCGAATGCATAATATAATAAAAATAAAGAGAAATAACGCCGGGAAGCTACAAGCCCCAAATTTATAATGTGGTATGGCACGAATATAAAAAATATTTTCCAACGGACCTCTATTTCATTTTTATATCTCTAGGTATTGTTAAAATATTATTTGTATCTGAATGGTATTCTTAATTGCCTGAAATTGAAAGTAGGTAACAAAAAATTTAAAGCACACTTCATAAACCCTTTCAGAGTTCAACCATTTTTATTAATTTGCGTACGGATATAAAAAACCTCGTTAGGTTAGGTAATCTATACTATTAGAAATTTGTAAATTAATTTTGTCTGTACATTGGCGATATTTAAAGAAAATACTTGGTTAATGAATGATTCTGAACACAAACTTTTTTTTTGGAATTCTTGTCTATTTCCTCACGATGGACGCAAAAACTACTGAACGGATTTGGATACGGTTTGATTAGAAAGGTCAGACTTAAAATCTGCCGTATGTTCGATTGCAATTGGTGAAGTAGAACCTATGACCAAAAACCGGCCAAGTGCGAGTCGGACTCCCCCATGAAAGGTTCCGTAGCAGCAAGTAAAATTTTTATATTAAACTAAACCAATTTTCGGTGGAAGTTTACATGGTAATGTACATTATATATATTTTTAGTGTTATGGTCTTATTTTAGATTTACTTACCAAGTTTCAACAGCATAGTTCTTATAGTTTCGGAAAAAAGTGGCTGTGGCATACGGATGGACAGACAGACAGACATGACGACTCTATAAGGGTTCCGTTTTTAGCCATTTGGCAACGGAACCCTAAAAAGCTATAACCGACCTACGCGCGGGCAGAGCTGCGGGCATCAACTAGTTATATAGCATATTCGCATTTTATCTCCATGATTTGCCTGTAACAAAATGTTATTTTTTATTCAGCATGGTTCACCGAACGAAGCAATAAAGGCTTGACTATACACTATCTATTGCTAGAATCGATATAAAGCCATTTAAAGTAATCCAACCATAGTACTTTGTAGTACTTTATTGGATAACGATTGTGATTGACTGTATTTTCATGTATAATATATTATTCAAAATGAGGGAAATTTTAAAAATGAGAATGGGTGGCAGTGTTTGCGATTTTACAAAAAACGGCAAAATGGATTTAGTTGAAATTTTGCACACAGGTCGAGAACGACTGAGAATAGGATCTTTTTATTTATTTATTAGACTTTATGCATGAGCACATAGGCGGACTTAATGGTACAAGCATAATCTACCAATCAAACTAAGGTGATGCAGATATAGACTCAGTATGAGCATAATTCATTATGGAGAGTCACGGATGGGTCTACTATGGGTTGCAGATTCTTTATCAGAATTCCACGAGCCCTAACCTTATAGCTTTAATCATACTGTACTAAAATACCATTTTCATGTTAACAACTTTCAAGTTGGTAATATAAACACTTGCAAGCCGCATATAATAGATAGCGATATCAACAATGTCGTATAAATATATCAATATACATCAAATTCGTTGAAGATGTTTCTATGCGTGATTTGTCAAGATGTAAGGATGAACAGACACATTATGCAATGTACGAGTACCTTTTTTTTTTTTTATCGTGCGGAAATCCCTTCGGATACCCCCAAGCAGGCCAGCGGGGGCGGTTATGTCGGGCTTGAACCGACTAAAACCGCACGCCGTCTCGGGTCTACAGGCGCCGGGGTGTAAGGTTGCCCATAGAGCATATCCCTCGCACCCCGACTGACCCTGGGCCATCTCCGGTTTCGAGATGGCCCCCTCGGGTTTGGGAACCACGGTGTCCCCGTCTTGCCCCGGTTTGGGGGAGGGGCGCTAGTCGCCCCACCGTCCCGGCCTGCTTCTGTTGGGATGACAGGCGGCCTCACCTGTCACCCCCAATGTACGAGTACCTCAGAGTCTTGATCTTCTCACTATGTAAATTACTCATATAATGATTAATCTACCATTAACTTCGAGCTACAACGCTTGCAATGCATTACTTATATCAAATATAGGGATATTCGTTAAATTATATTAAGCAATTCCCTTTCACATTTCGTCGCTATAGTTTAGACCAAAACCTCACGCCATCTCGGGTGCAAGGAGACATTCACGAAATGAATTCAGCTGTTAAGAGAACCAACATAACTTGATTCTAAGGCCGAATGCAGTTTGCCGGGTTTGCTGCGGCTTATCATTTTATAGGTAGTGAAATTGACCTCACCCCACTAGATAGAAATACAAAGTCTTGAATTTGATCGCCTCGAGAGATTTCCTTCACGCTTCGAAGTCTAAGTTTTCTTTTTTTTTTATTTATTGAACTTCGTGCACAGAGGACATTGGCGGACTTAATGCCATAGGCATTCTCTACCAGTCAACGATAGGGTGGTGCAGAACTAGAACGAGACAGGCATTAACATGAAATCTACATTTAACTAATCCAAAATAATGACATCTAAACAGATATTACATATATAAAAATAGATACTGATCTTTATATATATATAAATACAGGACACAAATACATATACATATATAAAATAAACATACATACATAATCAATATAAAACAAAACAGAATATAATTAATTGCCCTTGAGGTGACTCTGCTACACCTCCATGGGTGGCAAAGAAAATAGGTACTGAATCGTTTGGTTCGAGATGAAATAGTTTGCGCTGTATCATACTTGAGCTGCTGATTTCCATATTCAGTACTTAATAAACATCAAGTGAAGAATTTTTTAAAACTTTTTGGGTTCAAAATATAACATAGCTAAAATACTGTCGCAATAATTAAGCGTAGCGAGCCGAAGGCGAGCGAAGCGTCTTTGGTTTCAAAGTTGCATTTCAAACAAATGATACTCCTCCGAGACCGTTTGACCGATCTCGATCAAATTTGCCACGGTGATCAAGTAGACATTACTGAGTGTCGTAAGGGGTCGAATGTCCAGATCGGTCTTACCATCGAGGAATAATCACCGAAAAACCTGAATCAATGGAAAAAGTCGACCGGTCACGTTGACCTATTGTTGGATAGGCAAATCTCGCTACGCTTAAGTTTGGGTTGATTGCGAAGCTGGTAACCATCCTAGTTTATTTACTATATGTTACTGATTCGGAACTAATTACCTTTCCCTTTGTACTAACATAACTTCTTCATAAACATAACCTCACACATGTATCCCCGAAGGGTTAGGCATAGGTAAAATACACACCGACGATTCGCCAGTTATGTATAGGTCCCAATGTAATAGGGGGTGAGCCTATTGCCATCTACCGGGCACATTACATAAAACTAAAAGTATAACATTTTTAATACACACATAACTACGAAAAGTCATAGGTGTGTGCCCGGGGCGATTGGGTGTCAAACTCGAAACCTCGTCTCGGCAGTCCGTTACGTATGCCATTGGTACCAAAAATGATCTTGTTATTATTAGTATTAGTAGTAGACGAAATCTTGTGAGCTTCAAGCGTGGACATCCGCTAACTAAATATTTGTACCTACCTAAAGTGGAAAATGAGACAGGCCTGGTAAGTACTCAAAGGGATTATACAGAAAGCTGACACGCGGATGTAGTAGGTACGCAAATTGCGAAACTTGACTGACTGTACTGGCAATGTGAATAATTACATACCCATCCAATTTGAACGAAACACATTATGCTAAGTTCAAATTGGTCCTGAATATATTATGAAATGTTGGTTGAGGGTTTAATATTTTTCTTTTATACGTATTAGGTATTTGATCAACGCCGTAAATTAATAATATGCAATGAACACGTTACTACGTTAACTAATTATTTAATTAATTATATTGTTACCTGTAAAAAAAACTTGAATTTGAATGAAGAAAAAAACTGTTTTAAAACAAGCTTTTATTAAATAAATCAGTCGTACTAATTTCAAAAGCTTACTCCATCCCCAGACCCTGAATACCATGTCACATCAGAGAGTTTGTCAAGACAAAACGAATGAGCCCATACTAGATGGATTTATCTTGTTTAATTTAGGAGTTCCTATGACCACCCTCCTACTCCATCATCACACCAGCTCCATGGTACCATATTAAGCAATATATATAGCAAGCAATATTTCGTCTCAATCGGTTAAAGATAACTGCATCGAAAATTCTGTTGCAAGATTTGACCGCAACCAATATACATACAGTTAAATATATCCTTTTTTATTTTAAGTTAGTAGGTATACCCGCATAGACATAATTAGGAATTTACTTTCATCATCATCATCGCAGCAGCCATTCTGGTCGCATCCAATGCTTGCTCTCCTACACTTTTTCCTTCTGATGTGACTTTTCTTGAAGTTTACGGCAATGACTGTCGTCAGATCCCAACCTCGAGAGGAATGCCTGCGCTAGAGTCTCGTATGTTAATCAGCAGGTGTATCAGATCGCAGACGAGGTTAGTTTAAATCCCGAAGATCTTAGTGGGACCCATATTTTTTACTTTATTCCAGGGATAATTTAGCGCGTACCTAGATCAGTTCCGCCTACAAAATATGAGATATAGATATAGGCAGAGATGCACACACATATCGCCAGTTGTTCTTTTAGTTCCACCTTATAGGGACGTAATCATCTAGATCTAGACGTTTCTAGACTGTGCTACCAATGAGAATTTCGCAACAGAAAAAAACTTGAAAGTGCCCCTAGAGGAGTTTCAACCATCTGAATGTTTAACCCTCTGAATGTTTGGCCGCAGTTTAGGAAACTTTTTCACATAGTTATATAAGAAACATATCATAACTTTTGGGACCGTCGTCTGACAAAAAACAAAAAGAACATAATATGCGTTTAAAAGAAATAAAAGAAAAAAAGCGGCCAAGTTATTGAGGGTTCCGTTGCAGCAAGTAACATATTTTTTTTTTTTATTATATTTGAGTTGATTGAATGAAAGGTAAATTGCGGTTTACGATTTATGATTTCTTATCTTATATCTTATCGTTTCGGAACAAAGTGGCTGTGACATACGGACGGACAGACAGACAGACATGACGAATCTATAAGGGTTCCGCTTTTTGCCATTTGGCTCCGGAACCCTAAAAACTGTAATTTAACGTGGGATACTTTACACGTACACATGACAAGCAAAAACCCCACGCCTGTAACAGTTGTTTTATTAAAAAAAGTGTTTTGAAAGGTTATCATTTACACGTCATTTCTGTTCAGTGTCATTTGTAACTCTTGTGTTCTGTGTGGTATAATGTAGAGTTTTCGACTATTATGCCAGAGGTCGTGGATTCGATTTATGCTAAGTTCAAATATTCGTATGCATGATATGCATATACTTGCAATTGTCTTGATGTTTTTTTTATATAACACTCAGGTGGCAGACAAGCTCACGGCCCACCTGATGGGAAGCGGTCACCGTGGCATATGGACGTGTGCAACAAATGTAAACAAGTAGACGGCCTCTGTGGCGTAGCGGTAGTGCATTCGACTGCTACGACAGGGGGCGCGGGTTCGATTCCCGATCAGTGCAAATATTTGTATGCATGAATATGTCTATTTGCATTAGTCTGGGTGTTTGTATTTATAATATGTATGTTTTAAAAAAAAAAGTATATAAGTATGTTTATCCGCACACAAGCTAGTTAACCTATGCTTACTTTGGGTCTAGAATGCGCTGTGTAGAATGTCGTAGAATAATAATTATTTATTTATTGAGTATGTTTATTTGTATCCTAGAACGAATATCACAAGCTTTAATAAACGGATTAATTACGACAATGAGTGCGTGCATGCGTTTTTGAAAGTAATATTAAAGCCATGCTTAAGTGCCTTTTTTTTTTACGTGCGGAAATCCCTTCGGATACCCCCCCGCTGGCCAGCGGGGGTGGTTATGCCGTGTCTCGACTAAAACCGTATGGTGTCCTCCCCATGCTTCTGTGCCTATCTATCTATTTTGTGTTACGGTACCGTCGTTTCAACTACAACCAACAGATAGCAATCAAGAAAACTATAACTCCTTAATGATATAAAATAATTCTTTTGCGCGTCTTCATCCACGTGGAATAGTGAACCAGCTCCCGCGATCCACAGGAGCCATTCCCGGGATGAAAATACAAAAACCTATATTCTATTGCAGACTAAAATCTATTTCACTGTGAAATTTCATGCAGATCCGTTCAGTCATTCTGGCGTGATTGAGTAACAAACATCCAAACATTCGTATTTCTAATAGTAGTAAGAAGTAAGATTCTGGTATATTATTATTTAGTCCCCATTTTGTTTTAATTACGTCTTGCAATATTTCTCACGGAAATTTTCTTATCGGTTCGATGGTAATAGCCCGTTTTGTCCTTGCGAAATCCCTTCGAATATTCCGCCGCACCGACTGAAACCGCACGCCGTCTTGGGCCTTCAGTTTTTGGAGTGAAAGGTGGCTTTTGTCCCTCGCACCCGGACTGGCCCCCTAGGGTTTAGGAACCACGATGTCCCCGTCTTGCCCCTGGAAAATGGGGGCGCGCAAGACCCCGGCCTGTTTCTGCTAGGGTGACAGGCGGCTCCACCTGTCACCCCATGGAGGACGGGGGCTTTCGAGTGATCTTCGATGTCTGAGTTACCTCTGAGGCTCGCGGGCTCTGCGGATCAGCAGAGACCCGATTCTCTCCCGGACCCGCTCCGCCGTCTCCGCACGGTGAAATAGCCCTAATTTTTTTTAGGTATTAAAAGTATTAAACAAAGTCCTTCTCAGCCAACTTTACGCTGACGGTCATCTAATAATATTTAAACGAGCACGGCAACAGATCTGCTTGACTTATGTTCTTATATTAAAGCGATTCATCATGTTTATACCTTTCCGTATTTATTTTCCGGATCTTGATGAAATTCCACTTATATTAGATTGGTTTCAAATAACGTGCTGTATGCATTTTATGTTTTCAACACAAACAAAGAATAAGAGGATCTTGTAGTGGAGGACGGGGATCATAACCCCCTCCATTGATCACAAAGCAGGTCACGCAATATCCTGCTGCCGCAGACGCCAGAGACAGCCCTATCCTTCATTTCCAGCACCCTTTGCGGGAAAGACCCGCTTCTCTCGTTTCTCTTCGACCAATGAAATAACAGATAAATCTGTCACATGACCAAAATTACTCATTACATTGGTCGAAAACAAACGAGAGACACGAGTCTTCCCCGCCATGCTAAGGCTGAGGGGACCCACCCTCTGATAGTTCGGGCCTTGAAGCTGGAAATACTTTTGTTAAAAACACATCTGTGCTATACTTCCACATTGTTAAATAAAGCACCGTTGAGAACTGTGTTGACAGTTAAACCCTACGCGATCTTGAAGAACAATTAGATTTACTATTTAGCTAAGAAGAACCCCATATGAACCCGAGTGAATGCACACAAACCCCAGCAAGGTTATATTTATATATAATTAACAAATCTATATTGGTTGTCCTAATGTCGGTATTACGAGTACGTTACGGATTTGTCGGAAAATTACGTAGCAAAATGACATTTAAAAATTTAGCGTTGTTTAAAGAACACGCCCACGTTAATTAACATTATTTATACTTTACACGATTCATTAATTTGTTGTCAAACAAAGTTAGAAGGTCAAGTTGTGTAGGCATCTTTTGTATTTTGTGCACTCTTAGTTTTACTTTATTGTTGTTGTTGAACTTTTAAATTGTATACAAACTTTTATGAAACGATTCGGATGGAAAAATGTTTGCTCGTTTTTATTGTTGGTTCACTTCTAAATATTTTGTCTTAACGAAATATACTTTTATACAAAATATATTATTAACAAGTTAACTGCCAAATCAATAAAAAAATATGTTCTATTTAAGCTCTACCTCCAAAAAGAAATATTAAAATAACCTTAACTCTTCAATACTATTTGTTATTTGAACAAGTGACCTTATTTACTCGAGAATATGTACTGGAACATAGTTAACACGTTAGATTCTTACCAGTTATACGAACAAGCTACACCTACGAGTATTTCACAGAATGTAAAGGTTTTAATGCAATATCTCCTATGCAAAACTTCTCATCTTTCGTACAGTCAAGGTCAAATAAAGATTGGTTATGAAGTTAACTAGATCAAGTTTAAAGTTTGAACGGAGCTCCTGATGAATCATAGTACTTAGCTTACTAGGTACTTATCATAACAATAATAAATAAATATATTATATTCTGGGACAATCTACACCATTGCTATCTTGACCCAAAGTAAGCAGCTTGTGTTATGGATTCTAGATATCGAGATAAACACACATAGACACATTTTTTTGAATACATACATATTGTACATACAAACACCCAAACCAATGCAATTATAAAAATAATAAGTGCAACGTATGTAATATACTTAATTCGCCGGTAACTATCTGACCTAATCTAATCTAGGCCGTTGATGGATTAGGATTTCGGTCAGAACGGGCACATGCTAAGGGGGGTCGTCATAGAAATAATCTTGTACCGTTTCAGCTCCCCCCGACAAGGCGCATAGTATACCAGACCGTGGGGATTGAAGTGACAGTGGGAGTCAGGTTCATAATAAAGCAAAATTTTAACATAAAATAACTTCACGCCTGTATCCATAAAAATTTTTAGGCACCTTATTCTCCATATATAAACAACTTAATATGTAAACTTCGTATCTCGATTCCATCATTACGAAGTTTGAGTATTGATAAAACCGGGCATTCCCACCGTGCAAATAACTATTCTTTGATTCTTTGATTCTTTGATTGAGTCTTTTCTCCTTTGGACGAAGCACCGGAACAACTAGTCCGAAAAGTTGAATTTCGATAGCAAGCTAGTATCTTTTTGGTGGTTTTGTAGTTAAATAGTGCAAAAGCCATGTCGAAACATCGTAGACAAAATGACCTGACGGCGAATATTCCATAATTGAAAAGTCCTGCCGTCGAAACAAACAAATGCGAACCATTCTGTCGGCAAAACATCCATAGGTGAAACGTTCTATCGACGAATCTCTCAAAAACGAAACGTCCTGTCGGTGATCAGTCCAAAGGAAAAACGACTGTCGGAGAACGCTTGCAGACAAGTCATCATCAACATCGTCTAGACTCTGGACAGTTATGGCAAGACAGGTAATTGAAACCGCGGGGTGCATCATTGAAATTAATTACACCATTCCATTATGTTCGGTAACATTATAATAATGATTTCAACAAGAGCCTAAAGACGATGCTCATACAAAAATGCTATTGACTATTACTGACCTTAAATTATTTCACGCCTCCCCCGTACTTTAGAAAGGCGCCCGATAAAATATGATAGCCCTGACGAGGTCAGCAACAGTCGGCCGGGGTGTTAGGGCGATTGGCAGCGGAAACGCCGAACTACTCAGACATTGTGGAGCAATACCGTTTTCTTCATTATGACCACCACCGACTTCCCACAGATCCCAAGCCTCTCAAGATGTACAGAGGGATCAAACCATTGGCTGCAATCAAACAACTGCGACTATTTCTGTGAACCCCACATGTCGGTAACCTTGTGCACCAGGTCCAGGTATTTGGTCTTTTTGCTGTTAGGGGGCGGACGAAGTTCTCATCATAGGGGATAGTAATGTCCACAAGAAATACCCGTGACTGTGCCTGGTCCATCAGTACTATATCAGATCTATTCGCTATTAGAATAGTCCTATCCACGCTGATGGACCGGTCCCAATAGAGCCTGACGCGGTCATTTTCGAGTACGGCTTCCGGTACTTGTAGTAGGGTAGACTTTGCTTGAAGAGGCCGTATTTAAAGTCAAGCTTGTGATGCAGTATCCTGGCGGCTTGATTGTGTCAGTGCAGATACTCAGTGTTAGCAAGCATTGAATAATCAGTGGTCATAAGTCTTAGAGACTCACCTGGACGGTGGCACAAGCAACAAACTTCCACCGTGCCATCCCTCAGTGTGTACCTCTTGTAGTTGTTATTATTTTTTGACGTTCTTATGATTACTTTATTTAATAAAACCCTATAATAACTTTTTTTGCGTAAGATGAAACTTTTATTCCGGGAGACGACTATTAGGGCGCACCAGTGGGCTCGGTCCCGATGCCAAGCATACATTCTTAAAAAGTGTTTTATAGAAATTAAATAGAGACTTCACTGCCAAACAAATAAATAAAGATCGTTTAAACATGTAGTGTAATCCTGAAATATGTCTCACGGTGATAAAAGTACCTAATGCGTATCGAGCGATTGCGAGCAACGACTTAGAAGATTAGTCTCGAAAGCTTTTAGCGGCTTTTTATTATAAATTTAAAATACTTGAAGTCATTTATCTTTTACATTTGTATTACTCAGATTCCTATTTTAAAACAACAAATAAGGGAATAACATTTTAAATGGATATATGTTGTGTTTTTCCTTATACGAAGCTATGCATGTATCCTACCTAATGATCCGGCAGCATGATTGCGGCAATGGTGCGAAGCGCGAGTCCGTGGGCCGCCGCCACCTCCTTCGGCAAGCATGTAATGCTCGCGAAGGAGATGGCGGAGCGCGCCCGGGAGAGGTTCAGAACTCTCGCCGAGTCCGCAACATGCTCCCCGCGACACGCAGGCGACTCAGGCGCCGGAGGTCGCTTAACGACCTCCGTCTTCCATGAGCGCAGGCCTGGGGGTGGCTGGTGAGGCCGCCTGTCACCCCAGCAGAAGCAGGCCGGGACGTAGGGGCGACTAGCGCCCCTCCCCCAAACCGGGGCAAGACGTGAAAAATACCGTGGTTTCCAAACCCGAGGGGGCCATCTCGAAACCGGAGATGGCCCAGGGTCAGTCGGGGTGCGAGGGATATGCTCTATGGGTAACCTTACACCCCGGCATCTGAAAACCCGAGACGGCGTGCGGTTTTAGTCGGTTCAAGCCCGACATAACCGCCCCCGCTGGCCGGCGGGGGGGTATCCGAAAAAATTTCCGCACGAAAAAAAAAATGGTACCTAATGATCTTTTTCTCTTTGCTCACTGGGTCCTATTTACATATTTACTAGTTTTTTTTTGTAAAATTATATAGATATGTATTTCCAGAATTATATATCGAAGTTCTAAGTATTGGTATTTCATTTTAGATGTAGCAGACCTGCTGACCCCTTTAGGTCATCGGTTCTGCTCAGATTATAAGTATATAGGAAAATAACTAGCGTTACACATTATATCACACAGTTATAAGCTCACAGAATATCTAAACGAAAGAAGGTCAGTTGGTTCAACAATAAAAAGTAAGTATGTTTGAAACCCAGAATAATCTTTAATCAAAGCAATATGGATTCTACTTACAAACGTATCTCTTCCAAAAGAGGACCTCATCCTCAAGTCACTACTATTCATAATAATTTCTCCCCGCCATTACCAATTACGTCATAAAAACACGTGTCTTGAATTTTATTATAGAAACAGTAAGTAATTTTATTAAACAAACACATGGCGTTGAAATTAGTTGTTAATTGAGCTAATTAAACTTATAACTATTTATTACACATTCTATGAAGTATTGGGTTTTATTTCAATAAATTTATTATAATAGTTTTTCATTTTCAAAAGAATCAATTCCGAAATATTCTAACAAGTAAGATGATTCATCAATCATCAATTAGCCTTATTGCAGTCCACTGCTGGACATAGGCCTCTCCCATTTTACGCCATAGCACCCGATCCTCCGCCTTGCGCATCCAGTCTATCCAGTAAGATGATTGCATCTTTAATTTTATAAACTGTTCAAAAACATTCCAAGTGTTGATATTAATTTAATTAATTTATAATTAGAATTTAGACACACATTCGCAATTCACAGCAGATCGACATAATATTTACATACCTAATCTTATGCAATGCTTTAATTCAATCAACACACTGTCAAGACATTAAAATAATAATAAACCAAATCTAGAATTGTTTGTTAAGAAACCTATATAGTTAACTATTTACTTCTTTTTTTTTTTAATATTCTACGACATTCTACACAGCGCTTTCTAGACCCAAAGTAAGCATAGTTTAACTAGCTTGTGTTATGGGTTCCAGAATGCGGATAAACATACTTATATACATTTTTTTTTGTAAATACATACATATTATACATAGAAACACCCAGACCAATGCAAATAGACATATTCATGCATACAAATATTTGCACTGAGCGGGAATCGAACCCGCGCCCCCTGTCGTAGCAGTCGAATGCACTACCGCTACGCCACAGATTATTACTACTATTTAGTAATTCATAGTTATAATTATAACAAACTTGTATTTAAACTACTTGTTTGATGTTGGGGCGACATATTTACCTAATTATAAACACTAGACATAAAACAAACTTGTAGTTCTTGATATGATAGTCGAAGCTATGTCCATTGTAACGGCAAGACGGGGACAACGTGGTTCCCAAACCCGAGGAGGAGGAGGAGGGAAATGACTAATGGGCCACCTAGTATATTTTAAATATATACTAAATATATACAAAATACTGTATATTATATACTATATACAAAATATACTAGGGTATTTTTTAAATGAACGACAACACAATTTTTTTTTAAATTCTTTTCTGTTTGTCTGTTTATCTGTTTGTACGCGATGGGTGCAAAAAATACCGGGGTGTGTGTTGGGTAACCTCCTCGAGTGTCGCTCCGATTCCGATCCCGCTGCAGTCCGGGGGGAACGGAATCGGAGCGGCCGGTACACCCTGGGCGGCGGTCAATGGCTTCCCCTTCATAGGGTTGGCATTGATCGTCGGCCAATACCCAACGTGGCGGGAACACATCGCTCTCCGTACTCCTCTGCTTTCAGAGGAGACAGGATGAGCGATGCTGTTAGTGGTGAGATGGCCCAGGGTCAGCCGGGGTGCGAGGGATATGCTCTATGGGTAACCTTACACCCCGGCGTCTGAAGACCCGAGACGGCGTGCGGTTTTAGTCGGTGCAAGCTCGACATAACCACCCCCGCTGGCCGGCGGGGGGGTATCCGAAGGGATTTCCGCACGATAAAAAAAAAAAAGGGTGCAAAAAATACTGAACGAATTTTGATGCGGTTTTTTTTTCTATTTGAAAGGCAAACTTAAAATCTGCCATACGTTTGATTGCAATTGGTTAAGTAGAACCGGAGATATGATCGAAAACGATAACCGACGTCTCGCGTAGAGGTCGGTCGGTGGAGCCTGAACATCTCCATGTCTGTACAGATAAAACGATTTTCAACTTAATCAGTTTATAAAAAATATAAATACCAATAAATGTTTTACGACGTCTAAAATAATGAGGATTCTGCAGTTTCACACTTTTTATACAAAACCGACGACAGCCCATCAAAATACTTTGTTATTTATATCATTGAACAATATAGGAACAAGTTTCATCACATAGTGTTCGCCTACACAGTGACGATACAAATAAGGCCCGTAATGGACTTGCGCCATTGTTCCGAGACAATGAGTCTTCGTCTTTGTTCCCGATGCTCCACGAACGATCTGCACCCATACGAGTAGTGCATTCACAGTTATTCTTGTTACTTATTGTTATTGAGTTTTCCTTCTGTTTGTTCAAGGTAGCAAAAGTTATACGCAAGTCGAGAGAGAGACTTGAAACGAACGCTTGTTTATCGTTTTTTGGTCATATCTCCGGTTCTACAAAACAAATTGCAATCAAACATACGTCAGATTTTAAGTCTGACCACGACCTTTCCAATAGAAAATACCGCATCAAAATCCGTTCAGTAGTTTTTGCATACATCGCGTACAAACGGATAAACAGACAAGAATTTCAAAAATAAATATTTTTGTTTTCAGCATCGTTCATTTAACACAACCTAAGTATATTTTTTTAAATATCTCCAAAGGACAGACACAACTAATTTACAATTTTATAACAGTATAGATAAGATATATACTTGTAGGTACTATAAATTTAAAGTGTGAGAACATTTTGTCTTTTACACTCTTTACAAGTGTGAAGCTAACCTTTACCATCAAATTAAATCTGTAAATAAGAAAGAAGTAAAAAGTATGATGGCGCACAGAAACAGGAGGTCTGGATCAAGTTATTGTACCCTTCAATATTAGAAGACAATTCGCAGTGGCAATTCATAAACGTTCTGACGAGGGAGGCGGATGCGATTTAATTAATAAGTGAAAACTTGGCATAATTCAACAAAGCAGTATACGATTACACTTATGAAACTTCGAATGAATGGTTCTAATGCGTTTATCTTACAAAGGAATATTGTAAAGAAACAGGTGTACTTATAGTCTTCATCCTCTTTTACACAAGTATATTACTTTAAAAAGCTTAGTTTTGTAATAAAATAAATTGAATCACGTTCTATGATGCGGAAAGTTCAGAGTCTCCGTCTTACAAAGGTGTGTTATTTCACTTTGTTTGGACTTTTAACCAACAGTTTTTGACATGTTTGCAAAAGATTTTTGCTTAAATGCTACACAAGAACTTTGAGATCAACGTAAAGCACTTAACTATTTAAAGGAGCCTCTTTGTTCCACTAGTCTAGCTTATTTATTGGGATAGTTCAGCATTATAATAGAGTCCTATCATTGAGAGACGGACTTAAAAGGTTTAATGACAGCAGAGGAAGCTCGTGTGGTAAGATCAGAAGATGGCCGGTGCTCTTCTCGGCATACCCTGAAGGGAAAAAGACGTGTGTTTTAATGTAATCTAATGTATGTATGTGTTAATTTAATAAAGGTTAAATTTCTAATGTTTGATAATGGTACACGTGCCATGATGTTGTTTTATAATTTGAAATCCTATAAATATATTATTTTAACGCTAGTCACTTTTAAAACTAATCTCTAATTTATTTGAAACAAGGAGTGTCTGAAGCAGATATAAATGTACTATTGGAAATAAATAACTAATATTTATTACACACTTATTTAGACATCATGACCGCGGTAGCCTAGTGGTATGGGTAAAGGACTGCTGAGACGAGGTTTCGGGTTCGATCCCAGGTATTACCATGGCACACACCAATGACTTTTCGATGCTTTTCGAAGTTATGTGTGTATTTATCGCAGGTTTATAAGTGCCCGGTTAATGGCAATAGGCTCGCCACCTATTACATTGGGACCTAAACATAAACTGGCGAAAAGTGGGTGCTAGCACCTCTGCCTACCCCTTCGGGGATATAGGCGTGAGTTTATGTATGTAGAAATAAATAACTAATATTTATTACACACTTATTTAGATTCTTAGTTAAACCTTAAATATATTCTGTCACAACATAACTTTACTACCACAATTTTGAAACACTCTGTAAATGGCCAAAAAATTTACTTTCGAAACGGAAAAACCTCTGAAATTGTAAAATTCTCCATAGAACTTCGTTCCATACTTCGTAAAGATGTTCTTGTTAACTTGAAATGGACAAATTCATTATTGTTTTGATAAGTAGGTACATGTAAATATATTTTCGCAAAAAGTAAATAACTTGCAGAATGTTAAAGTATTTATGCAATGAGCTGGCATCAAGTTAATTTAGCAAAGTGCTTTGGGCCATAGGATGTTTTTAAAATTATGTGAACTGTGTTTGCGTATCGCTAAGATCGTTTCTGTCGATTTGAACGTAAACTCTTGAGAATAATTACGTGATAATAAAATTTATCTATACAAACTAATAAAATTGAAATTCAACTGTCTGTTTGTAATGTTAAAAAAACAGGTTTTGAAAATGTGGATATGAGTGCATGCACGATTCTGATAACAAAACAACAAAAAAAAAATGTCTGAATTCAGTCTGTTTGGATAATTAATACAACTTAACTGAGCCTGTGTGTTTAGAAAAAAGACGATAGACAATATATTTGATTTTAACATCATGGATCATAATACATTTTTAACATCATTTATTAAAATTTAAATCAAATATATTGTCTGCCGTCGATGTCCATCGAGAAAAAATATTTTTGTATTCAGAATCCTTCATTTAACATAACCGTTTTTTTTTAAATTATCTCCAATGTAACATAACATAACATAACATAACTTCACTCCTGTATCCCCGAAGGGGTAGGCAGAGGTGTATTACACACCCACGATTCGCCAGTTATGTTAAGGTCCCAATGTAATTGAGGGCGAGCCTATTGCCATCTACCGGGCACATTATTAAGCGAGCGATAATTAACATTTATTAATGCACACATAACTACGAAAAGTAAGAGGTGTGTGCCCGGGGCGACTGGAGATCGAACTCGAGACCTCGTCTCAGCAGTCCGTTACGTACGTCACTGGGCTATCGCTGCATCTCCAATGTACATCTATAACCATTGAACCTGTCAGACGGTCTACTCACCAGCTACCTCAGTAGTAGGGTGCATGAACTCCTAAATCCCAGGGCGCCTTTTCATCAGAGATCAGAGAATAGTGCCGTGGGTGTGCGAGGAACTTTCAGGTGTCACTCCAAAGAAAACTCTCTTACACAAAGTTATACATACATATATTTAAACTATATACACAATACACAAGACACAAGAAGTTCAAACATACATAAGAAGGTTTCAAGTTGACTGAGAATTACACAAAGGTCTTGCCGGTCCCTCCACTTATGCGTAGGGTTTTCTATTCCTCAGATTGCTCGCGGAGGTCGTTAAAGCCAACCCAAGGTGGTTGGGGAACTCCTCTACGCTTAAGTAAGTACAAGATGAGTGAATTTTAGGATACACACAAAATATGAAAGGAAAATTAAATACGTGACCAGAGCCTTGGTTGTCTGCCAGCACGGGGCTCAGTATCGTCCCGCGAGTCCTCCTTAGGCTACCGAGGTGTAGACGAGAAGAGCCCTTGGTATAGCGACACTGAAACTCGGGGTTGCCTCTCCGCTCCAACCAATGTTCTTTCGCTCAGTATCTTGGGAAGAGTAATGATGATTAGTAGTCAAACGTTAAAGTCCAGGCTTTTCCCTAATTTAATAACTCAGTCCCTCTATGGTTTTCATCTTCGTAAGCTATGGTTTGTCTAGTAAAACACGTATAAATTAAGTAGATACCTAGTCCGCCTTGTGTTCGCAGCGACAAGTTGACACCTGATTGTGCCGCATTGTCGGAGTGACTTTGTGTTTTCAGTGAGACTGCTTGTGAAAAAAACGATGGAATTTGGTCTTTTCGAGAAAGTTCTTCGCTAGACGGTATATAAGGCCAGGTCAGCTGGCGGGCCGTCACTTGAGAATATTTTGTTGAGAACCTATAACGGTTATTTTGCGTATAGACTATTTTGTCAATTTCTATAAGTTCATAACCTAAACTAATTAGATTCAGTGATATTCCCACATCGTTGCTAAGTTGCTGCACTATATTTGCTTCTAAGTTTTTCAAGAGAGTCTTATCACCCTTCTTGAAAAACAGCATCACATCGCTTCTGCCCCATGCCTTTGGCGTTTTGCCCTCGAGGATGACTGAATTGAAAAGCTTCTGGAGGACCTTAAGTATCGGCTTTCCGCCGGCTCTCAGAAGCTCTGTTGTGATTCCGTCATCGCCCGCCGCCTTGTTGTTTTTAAGCTGCTTGAGAGCCATTCTAATCTCTTACAGGCTGACATCCGGGATATCTTCTGTATAGTGTCGGGTAAGCTTGACTATAGGGTCTGTAGCTTTGCTTACAACAGGTGTTTGCGTGGAATATAGCTGTCCATAGAAACCCTCAATCTGCTTCAGGATTTCAGGTGTTGACGAAATGATGCTACCTTCCTCAGTTTTCAGCCTCGTCAATTGACTTTGCCCGATAGACAGATCTCTCGTGAACACTTTAGAGCCTTTGTTATATATAATAATAATAATAAATTCATTTATTTGTCAGAATATTGTATAAAGTTCTTACAAAATATAAATCATGGCCATAATACTCTCCTGTCTCCAGCGTACAAATATTAAAATGTCTTTAGGGAAAAAATGAATTTAAATTAAGTCAACATGCAAATAATAAATCATTCAAAATTCACATAAGATAGTGGTCATAATAAATAAAGTTATATAATTAAAAATTGTCAAATAATAAGTTATACATGTCAAGGTTCACAGAATAAGTCAATTTTTAAATCAAAGCGTTCATTTAGGAAGTCTTTCGTAGAGTAATAACATTTTTGTAGCAGGAATTGGTAGAGTTTACATTTAAATATCTTAAACGTTAGAGTCTTGAGCTGGGCGGGTAGTTTATTATAAATACGAATTGCCATACAGTAAACATTGTTAGAAAATATAATAAAATTTTCCTTAGGCATATGTAGCTTGTGAATTCTCCTACTACTGGGTCTGGTCACAATATCGTTATGGAGATCAAATAGATTAATATGACCGTGGACAAAGACACACACTTCAAATATGTATAGGGCCGGCAGCGGTAGTATTTTGATCCGCTTAAAAAGCGGGACACAACTTTCTATGGGCTGTGCTCTGCAGATAGCCCTTATACATTTTTTTTGGGCCCGGAATGCCAAAATAAGGTCAACAGAATTACCCCATATTACTAGGCCGTAACGTAACACTGATGAAACATACCCATGATATGCACATAGTGCAGCTTCTAAGCCAGCTACACGTGTCATTTTGTATAGGACAAATACAAACCTATTAATTTTAGTGCATAATGTTTCAATGTGTGCCTTCCAATTACAGTTTTTATCTATTGTTATACCAAGAAATTTAATATTTTCAACTTCTTCTATAGAATAATTCGCATGCTCTATTTGGAGTTGTGAACGTTTACTATTATAAGTCTGGAATTGTACTAGTTTGGTTTTTTGTGCATTTATATGTAAATTATTACTTTTTAACCATGATGCAACATTATTTAGTGACAAATTGATTTCTCGTTGGTAGGCAGAATGATTTTTGTTTGTTGCTTGAATACTGATGGTAGTGTCATCAGCATACAATATACAATTGTGTGAAGTGCTGTTAGGTAAATCATTTATATATAGTAGAAATAACAAGGGTCCCAATATACTACCTTGGGGTACGCCACAGCTATTTAGACGATACGGAGATCTGTACGTGTATCTGTGGTATCCGGATAGCCTCGTTATTTCTACACATTGTTGCCTGTTGGTTAGGTAACTCTCTATCCATTTGAAAGCATTCCCCCTGATGCCATATCGATTCAATTTAATTAGGAGCAGCTTATGATTCACAAAGTCGAACGCCCTAGACATATCTAAAAATAAAGATGTGACAGGCATCCTATCGTTTAGACTCATCGTAATAAATTTCAGTAAGGTGAAGCATGCTAAGGAGGTCGACCTGTTTTTTCTAAAACCAAATTGTTCTTCCTTTAATATCTTAAATTGAGTAGCGAATGAGTAAAGTCTTTCGTGCATGGCTTTTTCAAAAATCTTGGATATGACAGGTATCAGAGTGATCGGGCGGTAATTATTCATATCGTTTCTATCACCTTTCTTATGAAGTGGCTTAACAATAGAAAATTTTAGTCTTGAAGGAAAAATACCCTGGTCAAATGACAGATTTATAAGATGACTTAAAGGGGGAGCTAGAAATTTTGAACATCGTTTGATAATTTTAGTGTTAATATCATCAAACCCAGCTGAGTTAGTGGGATTCAAAGAATTTATAATTTTTATAATATCTATGTCATTAGTAGGCGTCAAATAGATACTATTAGAAAAATTGGGTAGAATAGGTGTATATACAGTGCATGGTGTAGCATAGGAGTCGGTGGATTTATTTGTCATGTCAATAAAAAAATTGTTAAAATTATCAGCTATCATGTCAGGTTCGTTATAAGTTTGATTATTAAAATTTATACTTATAATGTCATGTAAATCTCTTTGGTTATTGCAGTTATCCTTAATTACTTTCCATGCCGCCTTACATTTGTTCTTTGATTGTACTAGAAAACGAGTGTTGTCAATTTTTTGTGCTTGTGAAATACATCGTTTTAAGATTCTAGTATAATTATTATATTTATTCAAAGCATATTTTTTATTTGAGGATGTGAGTCGGTAATTGAGGTATAGGCGCCGCTTATTGATACAACATCTCTTGATCCCTTTTGTGATCCATTTGTTTTTTAAGGGTTTATTATTAATCTTAACCTTTAATATAGGAAAACATAAGTTATAGAATAGGGTAAGTAAGTCATGAAAATAATCAAATGCAGTATCAACACTGTTCATCTCAGATATTTCTGAAAATGACAATGCTGAGATGCATGATACAAATTTATTTATATTATCCAAACTCAGATCTCTCCTTTCTTCAAACCAGAATGGCTTTTTATAATTATTGACATGCTTAACAGTTTCGAAAGCTATTGTCTGGCCTGTCTCGTGGTCAGATAGCCTTAGATAGTGTGTCTGAGACTGTACATCGGGCAAGTTGCTTGCAATTAGGTCGAGACATGCATGTTTTCTGGTTGGTCTCGTAATGTGATTTTTAATGTTGTAGTTATATAGGATCGATTCCAATTCCATAAACTTTTTTGTTGCTTTTATTGCATCCATGTTCCAGTCCCCACACACTACAACATCTTTATTTTTATTTTTGGTAATTTTTTTTAAGACCAGTTCTAAGTTCTTTAAAAATATATCAACGTTTGAATCTGGGGTTCGATAAAGACAGACAACATACAAATTCAGAGTAACAATTTCTATAGCACAATATTCAAAATGGGAAAGTATGGGTGTTGGCAAATTTTTATTTACCGATTTACAATCGAGGTCTCGTTTTACCAATATACATGTTCCGCCTCTGCTTTTCCGGGGTCTAGAATAGGCTGATACCAGCTTATAGTTTTTAAGTAGCAAATTGCTCTCACATCCCTGTCGTATGAAGGTTTCAGTGAGGCATATAATATCAATATCCAATTTATTTCCCTTTAGTTCTAATAACGCGACTTCTAAGAATTCTATCTTACTTAACACCCCAGCTATGTTCTGATGAAAGAGAGAACATTGATATTTAGTCTCGAAAAAATGTTGACTTACTTGTATTAGGGTTGTTTAGGAGTTCCGTAGGTCGGTCACTTGCTTTACGGCGTGTATCAAAGTAATGTGGGATAGTTCTTTGCCTGTAAACTGGCACCGGTGTAATCATTGTTTTTTTTGTATTAACTATTGACTTCTGAGCACATCTTGCCTTCAATTGTTTTGTTATTAAACGTTTGTATGCAATATTGTCAATCTCTATATTTAATTTAAAACACAAAAACCGCTTAGATACCACGTTATGCCTATTCATTTTATACATGTTATCAGTTGTGTCAATAAAGGTACAGTTTGAATAATTCTTTACAAATAGTCTAATATTTTGATTCAATAACTCAACATTCAAATGTTTATTGTTAATTACGTTTATTATGTAAACTTTATTATTCTTTACCTTATAAAGTGAAGAACATAACATGGTTAAAAACAAATATGGGTTTTTATCGTTACCTATACCTAGAATAATAATATCGTCTTTTTTTAAATCTATTATGATTTCGTCAATATTTTTCAGAATTTCTGCACCAGCTGCATATGGTTTGGTTATTCCTGATACAGAGTAAACGTCGTTCCATTTGTTACGATTCCTTTGTTTAATTATTCCCTGAGCTAGACCACGTACTTCTTGATCACCTATGATTAATATATTTGGTATGCTCTTGATACTGTTATCCTCACCTTTTGTTGTGTTATTTTGGTGTTGAGTTTCGAAATCGTTCGTCATTAAGTTATATGGTAAATTGCCGTCCCTGTTAATATGTTCTTCATTGTCAGGCAGTCCCCTGCAGACAGTGTTAGTAGAATGTAAGGGTGATACTCTGGGTGTTCTCATATGGATTTTGATGATTTTTTTATTTAGAGGTGTAGATGGAGGCCGCGATCTATTTGGCGAGTTTTGTTTTATATCCCCATATGTAACCTTCTTTAACAGATTTATCATCTTGTCCTTGTGTGCAACAATGCTTTCTAACTGTGTTAATTGTGTATTGAGGTTAACAATTTCATTATGTGCAGAATCAAGTTCGACGCTCGGTATTAAATTGGCGAAGGTCGCTCGTCAAAGACTTAGATATCCGTCTATTGAGCTGCCGATAACGAAGGGCATCCGCTGAGTTCTGTAGCTTCATTTCGTGTCTCTGATCCATGAGTAGGAGAGTCTGGCTGGAGAGTTTCTTTAATTTGGGACGGCAGGTTTTATAGTACTTAAACCCAACCCTGCGGACAGTATCCACCACCATGTTGTATAGATCGTCCACATCTATGCTGTTCTCAAGGGCTTCGAAGCGGTTTTGGAGCTCGAGCTGAAAGCACTCGGGGTTTTGGATTTGAACCGGTAATGGTCGGAGCGTGGATTTTATCAGTCGCAATCTTTCAAGCTTGACGTTGATATTCAATGTGCCTCTGACCATGCGGTGATCGCTTCCTGTCTTAACAGCGTTGATCACACTGACATCATTGAACATGTGCTTCTTCGTCGACATGATAAAATCGATCTCGTTTTTGACTTTACCGTTCGGACTAATCCAGGTCCATTTGCGGCTTACGGGCTTCTTAAAGAAGGAGTTCATCATGTAGATGTTCTCCCTCTCCATGAAGTCTGCCAGCATCTGGCCCCTTTCGTTGCGTTGCCCAAATCAAAATTGCTCCACTCTCAACTCATTACCGCAACGTTGCCCCAACTTTGCATTGAAATCCCCCATCACAACCATGTAGTGGGTTTTATGGCTATGCATGGCTTTAGAGATCTCCTCATACATAGCCTCCACTTCGACATCGTCGTGTGTCGAGGTCGGAGCGTAAACCTGGATGACATTCAGTGAATATCGTTTCAATATTCTGAGTATCAGGTACGCTACCCTGCTCGACACACTCCCGATGGTAACCACTTTGTTAACGAGGGATTTGTGGACGATGAACCCGACACCACCTAGGGACTGTTTGTCGCCCTCCCGGTGGTATAGTAAGTTACCGGATTGCAGGATTATCAAGTCCTCACCCTCTCTTCGGACTTCAGATAATCCAATGACATCCCAGTGTAACTTACTAACTGCCTCTTCCAACTCTACGAGCTTCGCGTCGAGCCTCAGTGTGCGCGTGTTGTAGTTTGCCAGATCGAGTCGTCGGTGTTGGTAGCCGGATCTTACCCGGGGATTCTTAGCACCCCCTGCCCCGCCGTTACCATAGCCGCTACCGTAGCTAGGAATATCGGGACTGCCAGGGACTAGGGGCCGATTTATTTACCATTTTGGGGGGGAGTTTGCCATAATCGCCACGCTTGGCAGGCGGGTTGGCGATCGCAGTATGGCCTGGTGTTGCGCTACTGCCCATCTCCTGATGGCGATTTCCCTTAGTCGACTTTTACGACACCCACGGAAAGAGAGGGGGTAGTGCTATTCTTTTAATGTGCCGGCACTACACGGTGCCAATGTACAAAGTCAAAGTCAAAGTCAAGAACCATTTATTCTGCATAGACCATTAATACGGCACTTACAAAACGTCATAAAAAATAAATAATCTAATGTTTGGCAAATGGACCACCGGTTCGAAACGCGGCCCCGTCCTGAGAAGACTCCGGCAAGAAACTCAGCGGGCTGTTTTTTTTTTTGGTCTATTTACAGTACAGTACAGTATAGTATATAATAGTATGCCCGCGGCTCCGCCCTCGCGGAGGTCAGGCATCGTTTTTTGGCCATATCTCCTGTTCTACTTAACTAATTACAATCAAACATACGGCTGATTTTAAATCTGACCAAGACCTTTCTAATGAAAAAAATCACATCAAAATCTGTTCAGTAGTTTTTGCGTCCATCGCGAACTGACAAGAATTCCAACAAAAATATTTAGTGTTCGGAACCGCTCATTTAACATAACCCTTTATTTAATTTCTCCAATGTACAGACACAGCTAATTTACAATTTTATAATAGTATAGATAGATAGACCACGAATCGGTAAACGGAAGGTGGGACGTCCCCCAGCAAGATAGACGGACGACCTGAAAAAGGTAGCTGGGATAGACTGGATGCGCAAGGCGGAGGATCGGCTATGGCGTAAAATGGGAGACGCCTATGTCCAGCAGTGGACTGCAATAGGCTAATTGATTGATTGATATATAGATAAATGATAACAGGCAGACAAATAGATACGCGTATGACTAAGAGCACATGACTCTCTGTCTATCTTTGTCCCATCGACTCGATTCCCCTTTGCTGGTAGTTTTCTATTATTACTTTAAAACATTATGACGAACTTGTTAGACCAGTTTGGACTATAGCCCCTTATGGAAGCTAGAGCCCTAATAGCAATCGATCAAAAATGAAGTGGAATACTTTAGTGAAGTATTGTTGTTGTCATATTAATAGCAGAAAATATTATGTCTAGAACTATATTATTTGTTGGAAAGTTAGAGACAGATATAAACCAATGAACACAAACAGAAACAAACAGAAAAAAAAGAGAAACTCTAACTTAATATATGAGAAGACCAATGTATGTAATGAGTCAAGTCAAGTCTATTAGTTAATGGCTTCTGCAGTAGAATCACCGCAATTTCAATAATGTCAAGTAAAATAAAATAAATATTTATAAAATTATTAATGGCGAAGACGCCAATGTCAAGTGTTTTCTCTTCTTCTTCTTCTTTTTTTATTAAAGTGGCACCTAGCATCGGTTGTTTAGGTACCGATGATTCTGCCAACCACAGAAAAGTGTTTTCTCTGTGTGTAATGAAAAAAATATTCCTATGAAAAAATGACATTCACATGACATTAGATGTTACAGATGGCGTTCCGGCTATGACAGGGCGTCACAAATGCTTCATTGGGTTTATAGCGGAATTCATTCCATAGCATAAAAAAGTTAGGTACCTACTAGTAAATAAAATAGGTACATACTGTTTTTTTAACAAGCTTTTGAAGTGAAACTTCTTTATCGGCGTTGGAAAAAAAATTACCGTCACAATTTTCAGGTCCGTAACTTAATTTCGAGAGACATACATTTTAGTATGTTCGATTATTGGAATATCGACTGAAAGATTGTGCGAATAGAGTGCAGCGGAAAGTACAAGTACAAGTACAGTAGTAGCAACCACTAGTATCCGGAAAGTTTATGGCAATAAGTGCTATCTATGAAGATAGATCTCTGTGTACAGTGCTTCCTATGTACCGAGATGTCTACAAACAATGTTTTGAATTTAACATTCGAAACATCAGTCCATCGATTGATAAATATTCGAAGAATCGTTCAGTCGAAGCAGCGTTTGGCGACAAAAAGTTGTTTCGCAATAAACTCTATTCGCACAATCTTTCAGTCGATTTTCTAACATATGCCTCTCGAAATTAAGTTACGGACCCACATTTTTCGGTTATCTTTTAAAAAAAGTTGATTTATTCGACTGATAGTGATCAGCAAAATCAATGGGTTTATTTTAATTCTTATTCAAGTGAATTTCTAAAAAAAGTAAGTAATTATATCTCTTTTTCTAATACTTGGGTGTGATCGTGGTATTTATTTTTCTAAGTTATTTAAAGTTAACCTTAGTTTTTGATTGTAACTATCGGTCAATGTATAATATTTCCATTAAAACTAGTGATAATTAACTGATACGACTGTGTTGTACTCTAATGAAATGCTGTAATAATCTTTATTTACTCTGATACTATAATACAAAGATTATAAAACTGAAATCAAAACTCTTATGACAAACATTAAAAAAAAAGTTTTATTACGATACAGGTCTTGTATGGACACCTATATCATTAAATAACTTTTATCTATATACTATCTATACTCTACATACTTTAATCATAACGTTACACCTATACAACCTCCAGCTGGACCAAGAAGGTTGAATCTCTACTTTAAAATAAGGTAGTGCGTCCGCAGCGGGCGCCGGCCGCCAATTCGGAAGGAAAAAAAAAACACGCATGCGCAATCGAAGTTTGCGCCCTCGTAAAATGTTGGCGATTTTACATTTAAATTAAACAAAGTTTGATTTTGTTTGTAAAATAAATTAGTTTTTGTGTAATAACATGTCTGAAAGCGACGATAGTGGTAATCGTACACCACCAGACATTCTGGAAGCTGAGTCAAACATGACCATGAACCTGTTACCGGCGAAATCTAGGAGCAACTATAATAAATGTTACCACGAGTTCATGGAATGGAATTGTAATATTCAGAACATCAATAATTACATATTACAAGTAAAAATAAATTTGTTGTTATATTCAGCGTTTTATTTGCAATATTATTTTATGTATTATAGTATGAGAGTAGATAAAGTAGTGTATGACACTGTACATAACTTGGTCTTATAACACTCGTGTGATACTATAAAAAAAAAATCCGTTCCCGCAGGGGGAACGCACAGGTAGATTTCGTGAAGCAATTAATATTATTTTTGAACATGTTTAATTTTTTTTTCTCGAAAACGATAACTTTTAGCGAAAAACTTTTCAGACATTTATTTTAGACTTAAAAATGGCCTATCGATTAAAAATGTTTCTGACACCAAGAATCTTCACCGGTTAGAAGTTATGATTTTTTTACCGAAAAATTTTGGTTTTTCCCCCCTCCACTTTTAGTTAAAGTTTTAATCTTATAGGTTTATAATTAAAAGTTGTTGGTATTCATGTATACTATGGGATAAAATTAGAACGGTTCGAATATCTTTCATGGAACGTGAAATTTTAAGGAAAAACTGATTTCACAAAAAGTGAAATCAGTTTTCAAAAAAGGCCCTACCGTCCCCTTAGGCCGGATTCCACCCGTTCACGAACTTAAACTAAGTTTACACCCAAGCTTATTGACCGCAGTTTGAAAGCGATCGGGGCAAAAATGCGACCGTGAGAGTGCCGCAAATTTTGGGAAGTGGAACCATACATACATATATATATATATATATATATTTATAAACTTTTTAACCAGTGGTCATTTCGAGCTCAGGGGGTCATAACTAGACCACCTATGAAGATTTTTTTTTTAAATTCGACAGTAGTCAAGATACCAATAGGTAGATCGATTTCATCGAAATCTACCTAAAACTCGCCTACGGCTCGTTTTTTACCACGTTTTTCTTAGTTTCACTTCGTGTCTGTGTTTCTGTGTTTCTTTCCCTCTGAAGCCAAAAATTGACACTTAATTTTCGACCACTTCTGATCACCCTAAAGCTCTGAATTTTTTTATGTAGGCTAATGCCACCTTAAATTTTAATAATAAAAATTTAAAGTTAATAAAAATAAAAATAATACTTTTTAAAAACCACGTTTTCAACACTAAAAAACGTGGGGCGGGCGCTTTAATCCTTTAATGTATCGTTTTCCTTAGATATTCAATAATTAAAAAATTTCAAAGCGCCTGC
The DNA here is from genome assembly GCA_946251805.1 of Cybosia mesomella. Lineage (NCBI taxonomy): Eukaryota > Metazoa > Arthropoda > Insecta > Lepidoptera > Erebidae > Cybosia > Cybosia mesomella. Next base: position 24,236,573 of record OX276401.1, read on the forward strand.
CCCACGTTTTTTAGTGTTGAAAACGTGGTTTTTAAAAAGTTTTTTTTAAAGATCTAAGGAAAGATGTAAGGGACTGGTCGCGGGTTCAAGTCCCGTCCTAGATGTTCTCTTTTCCCCATCTAAATCTTTAGAAAAAAGTAAGCATACAAAATGCTGAAAAAATTTAATTTAAGTTTTTTTTATTTATTTTTTAAAACACACTCGTGTTATAAGAACCCTTATTATGCAACAGTATCATAAACTACTATAGTAGTAATAAGGTAAAATGCAATAATAGTATTATTTGTATTCATGACTATGATAATAAAAGCCTTTTGTTAAACTTTATCTAATTTAACTTTATTTAAACAATTTCTGTAAAGTTGCATATAGTAGATCATTTTTCGAAAAATAAGGTCATAAAGAATTTTCACTTCTTACCTGTGTACACTAGTACACGCACACATATTTTTTATTTAACTTGCTGTGTTAGTAATTGTTAGTAGGGGTCAAATCTTGGAAGCCCAATTAGAACCCCTTCCTGACGTTAGATTGGTTGAGTCCAATCTTCGAGTTCGGTATACTTGTGTACCTTTGGTGACAATGCTTTAATATGCTACTTTGAAGCCATTGAGTCGAAAAGTGTCCATAGGAACTCCTGAACCAAACAAGATAAACCAATCCAGTTCGGGCTCACTTGTTTTGTCTTGGCAAATACTCTGATGCTACATGATATCCAGAGTCTGGAGACTGAGACGGTTAGTGGTCATAGGAACTTTTGAACTCATCAAAATAAACCCGTCATGCTTGCTCTCAATTGATTTGTATCGTTATACACTTACGGGTACTAGAAAGCACGTTTTAAAAAAAAAAAATTTCGCGTCTGTCTGCTTCTCCGCTATTTCATATTAACCACGATTAAAATGAAAACGTTAGTACCTCCATACGCTTTGAAGTGATAACCTATACCTAAGAAGCCGTTATAGAATAAAAAAATAAACAGTTCAGAACAAATTGATTTATTATAAGATAATGTGTATTAAGTGTATGCCCGCAACAGGTTGCGAAGGCGTGCGTGATGTAAGAACCTTATTCATTAGGCGAATTATATTTACTAGCTAGCACTGCTTTGTTGAACCGTGTGGTTAGGTTATCCATGGTTAGATTTCCGTGTTAAGTGGAAATTCTCAGTCCGAACATCGAGTCTGGAAGAGTCGAGAGAGTATGGATAAGAGTCAGCTCGCGTCTTGAATTGATTTTTTTTTCTACGCCCTCAAGGGTCGAAAGTCAATTTGCCCATGTTACTTATTGATAAGGCAAAGTTACCACTTTTATAGTGTATCAAAAAAAAATTATAAATAAAATTATTAAATGTATTAACTTTTGAACAGAGGTCATTTTAGGGGATCAGAAGTCACGTTTGAATGAACTTTATAATAAGTAGGCAAAGTAGGCAAAGCCACGTGCTTTGCTTAAGACTACCAAAAGTATTTCAAGGCCTCGTTTCTTAAATATTAAACTTTCATAAAGTTCAACAAATTTATTTTTATTAGAAAATTTCTAGATGTTTTTTTATGGGTATGATATGGTTTTTTTACATAGGTACAGGCATTTTGGCTCAATGAATTTAATGTCATGGTAACAATTGTGATGCGGTAATTCTGACGCTTAAACATCGAATCAATTAATACGCATAAAAGGCAATTGTACCACTATATAGTAATATTAAACGGTTTTGGGTATAATTAATAATAATAATAATAAGCTCAAGTTCCAGCGATGAGTTTTTCTCCCCGCCGACGTCGCCAACACCTGTATGTCGGCAGGGGAGAGGCCGGCCCCCGGCCTGCTTGGGGTCCCGAGGCCCACCGGCCTCGAATAGGGCCCCCGCTGCCGGTGGTGTAGTGCGTCGCATGCGATGGACTCATATTATGAATGAGAATTGCATGCGCGCCTACTATGGGGCTACAGAGGGAGAAACCATTCGAACGGCGTATCGTGACAGGATGCTTGCTCTGTTTCAGGTCCTCGATCCAACCATCACAGTGTCCGTCCAACGATTGTCGGATCAAGTGCGAGCTATCCAGCGGTGTAACCTGTTGGATCAATCTGTGCTTGATCGGCTCCGCCTGGAGGCACAACCTACTCGCGCGACTCCTTCCTTGATCCGGGACTCACCCACCGCGTCGTCAGCTCCGCTGTCAGGAGTGATACCAGCGACATCGGTGGAGCCCGTGGTCGATGATGGAGATTGTGTGAGTACGACTGTTAGCACCCAGGTAAGTGAGCAATTGGGGAGGGCTTTGGAGGACGCTTTTCGCCAGTATAGGTCCGCGCCTGAATCTAGGCCGCGTCTACCACGTCTGCCCACTCATAGGCGAAATCTGGCACTGATGGGAGCCCTGAATGATTTACTATTCCCGTACATGCGGGCTAGTAAAGATTTGTCTGATACCCACTCGATCATGTACTGTGGAGCAATCGCGGTGTGCCGCGTCGCTCGTGTCAAGTTTCCAGATACTGACCGGGCGCCGCGGCCCGCTGGGGTTGTACCCGCTTGGCAGGTACGGATCGAGCGGCGCATCAGCACATTCAGGACTCTCATTGCGAAGCTGGTCTGCTTCAGTCGGGGGAATAACCGCCCCCGTGTCATGCGTTTTGTGACTCAAGCATTCGCCGGGACCGGTGTTCGGCGCCCGAATTTTGAGGCTAACGTCACGGAGCGCATTGACTACCTGAAGCAGAAAGTCTATGCATGGGCGGCCCGTATTCGCCGGTACAGAGAGCGCGTGGATCGGTACTGGCAGAATCGCCTTTTCCAGAGTGACCAAAGGAAGGTGTACCGGAAGTGGGATGGAACCGCCCAATGTGTGGTCGATGAGGGGCTGCCAGGAGCCAGTGCCATGATTAATTTCTGGCGTGGTATCTGGTCAGCGCCCGTCGAACACACAGAGGGCGATTGGATATGCGTTGTTGAGCGTGAATGTGGGAGCATCGAACCCATGGCGTCTATAACTATAGACCCCGAAGACGTGAGTTGTGCGATCCGTACGGCCCCGAACTGGAAAAGTCCTGGACCGGACGGGTTGCACAACTTCTGGATAAAGTGGATCCGGTGCTCCCCTGGCCGCTTAGCGACGCAGTTCCAACAAGCCCTCGAAGTTGGCTCCCTTCCCCGGTTTATGACCACCGGGATCACCTTCTTGCTCCATAAGACCGGTAGTACCGTTGAACCTAAAAACTATAGACCCATCACGTGCTTGCCCACTATGTACAAGCTCCTTACATCCATTCTGACCATCAAAATTAACACACACATTGTTGTGAACAATATTTTGGCCCCCGCTCAGAATGGGTGTAGGGTTGGGTCCCGCGGTACTAAGGAGCTCCTCCTCATAGACATGACTATTAGCCAGCAAGTCCGGCGGAGCCGGGGGGCTCTGTCCGCGGCCTGGATTGACTACAAGAAGGCCTATGATTCGGTGCCTCACTTATGGCTGAGGAGGATCTTAGAGTTGTATAAAATCGATGCAACTCTGAGATCCTTCCTCAGTGCGTGTATGGGGCAGTGGACCACAGTCCTTCGTCAACCGGGCGGCGGAGAGATCTCCTCTGACCCCCAGGACTTCATAAGGATTGAGCGGGGCATCTTCCAAGGCGACTGTCTGAGCCCGCTTTGGTTTTGCCTAGCACTGAATCCTCTCAGCACTTTGTTGAGAGTTTCAGGTCTAGGCTACCGGCTTCAGAGAGAGGGTGAGGTTATTAGTCATCTGCTGTACATGGATGACCTCAAACTTTTCACACCAAAACTTCCTGACCTGGTGGAGCTGCTGAAAATCACACAGGTTTTCAGCAACGCCATTGGGATGGAATTCGGTGTGGATAAGTGTGCGGTCTTACATGTGCAGCGGGGGAAAGTTGTGAATTCTACGAATTTGCAACTTTCTGAGACTATGACTCTCAGATCTCTCTCTGAAACCGAAACCTATAAGTATCTCGGTATGGCAGTCTTTGGGTATCTCAGTAGTGGATATCAAGAAATCGGTGAGGAACGCTTCTTCTGCCGCTTCACAAAAGTACTCAACAGTCTTTTGTCGGGCGGCAACAAGGTGCGAGCCTTCAACGGTTGGGTGATGCCTCTACTGACTTACTCCTTTGGCATACTGAGATGGACTCAGACTGAGCTGGACGCCCTGGATAGAAAGGTCCGTCAACTGCTCACCACTAATCGCATGCTACACCCGCGCTCGTCTGTTATGAGACTGTACATACCACGGAGGTGGGGGGGCCGAGGCTTTTAAAATGCCAAGAACCTCCACAACCGTGAGGTGTGCAGACTTAGGGATTATTTCCAGAGCAGCGAATACGGGATGCATCGTGATGTGGTGGCAGTAGACAAGGGTCTCACTCCGCTCTCCTTGGCGAACGAGAACTGGCGCAGACCGACTTTATTGAGCGTCGCGGACCGCAAGACCGTATGGGAGGGCAAGAAGCTGCACGGGAGGTTCTATCGAGCCTTAACAGGGCCCGATGTGGACCTTCTGGCCTCGGTGAACTGGCTACGCTTCGGGGACCTCTTTGGGGAAACTGAAGGGTTTGCCTGTGCAATTGCTGACGAGGTCATGATGACGAACAACTATCGGAAATATATCCTGAAGGACGGTACGGTCGACATCTGTCGGGCATGCCGTCGTCCCGGAGAGTCACTCAGGCATATTATTTCGGGTTGTTCTCATCTGGCCAACGGCGAGTACTTGCACAGGCATAACCTAGTGGCCAGGATCATCCACCAGCAACTTGCTCTTCGATATGGCCATGTTGAGTCTGAGGTGCCGTACTATCGGTACACACCGGTGTCGGTTCTTGAAAATAGTCATGCATTGCTCTACTGGGACCTCTCTATTATCACGGACAGGACTATTGCTTGCAATAAGCCTGATATCGTGGTAGTCGACCGGCCCCAGCGCCGGGCAATGATCGTTGACAGCACAATCCCGCATGACGAGAACCTCGTGAAGGCTGAGAAGGACAAAATCAGCAAGTACCTTGACTTGGCTCACGAGGTTACCGCCATGTGGGATGTCGATTCAACGATCATTGTCCCGATAGTCATTTCGGCGAACGGGCTGATAGCGAAGAGCCTCGACCAACACCTCAAGAGACTCTCGCTAGATGGTTGGGTCAAGGGTCAGATGCAGAAGGCGGTCATCCTCGACACGGTACGCATTGTCCGGAGGTTTCTCTCTCTGTGACCCCGACCGCCGGTAGCTTGGGCCCTGCCACGCTGCCGGTGGAGCACTATTTTTTATATTTTTAAATAGATGTTTTTTTATTTTTTAATATGTATTTAAAAATGTAATTTATAAGTAATTTTAAAATGAATAAAGAGATAATAATAATAAATCTCTTTATTGTATGTACACAAGAATAATCATGCAGAACATAAGCTGGAACAGTTTTGAGGTATATACAATTGGCGGCCTTATCGCACAGGGCAATCTCTTACAGGCAACCATTGGATGGAGAAAAACAGTAATAAAAGATATAGGGCAGTTTCTGGTGTACATAATTATGTTATTTCCATAGAAGCTCTGACTTTTAAATATGAACTTACAGATACATAAACTTATCATTATATATATAAGTTATACTAAAAACAGTACCTATTTCTAGGTACATCATATATACAATATACATACATTAAAAAAAAGACAGTGTAGAATAAAGAGAGAGAGATGTGAAGAGAGAAGGAGAGAAATTGATGACTATTGTTCCTGTAGATAGTAAGCGGTGATTAATTTTTTGAAAATTGGCAGCGATTGCGCACGTCTTATGGCCTCAGGTAAGGTATTCCACAATCGGACAGCTTGTACTGTAAAGGATTTATCCATAAACGTTGTGGAGTGTGCTGGCATTTTCAGCCTCAGATTCTCTGACGATCTTAAGGACCTAGAATGCGTGTCGCAGAGGAAATTGAAGCGTTCTTCGTGTCTCCTTTAATACTGATAGCTAGTAGGACCTTATTTTTATATTGGACATGTCAATATGGCTTTACCTCGCCTGATGGTAAGCTAATGTGACTTATATTTTTATCTTGGAATAATATTCATTAGTCATGAAAAATCGCAGTTAGATATAGCATAGTGGACATTCTGTAGAATAGGATCATGGGAGTGACATCCCTGCTATAGTGACATTTTATAGAGTCCGGTAAATCATTATTATTAGACAGTTGCCGAGGCTTGTTTAGAACGTTGCATGCATGTTTGTTGCAAGCATGCATGTTTAGAAAGTTATTATTAGTGAAAGAAACTGCAAAAATGTGAGTTGAACTCGACTTGAGGTTTCGTACGATGAATTTCTTATCTACCTACATGATATTTTAAATATAAGTATAACTTTCTGTGACAAACGGTCATACAGACACCCACGAGATCCCACGAGGGTACCGAAGATTTTATGGGGCCCTCGTATTAAATATACGAGGGCCCCATAAAATCTTCGGTGCCCAGGTCAACCTTACCTGCTAACCGGTCCATCACCTGCTTATTAACGGACGAGGCTCTGGCGCAGGCTTCGTCGGAGTTGGCGGTCATATGTTAGTCACTCCCGTAAATGCCAAGATAAGCCAAATCAGGAGAAAGAGTGGGAGTACGGACCACGGGCTCCAAAATACAAGCTTTGGATGTAATCGGGATTAACACTGTGATGATGATGAATGTCTTTAGAGAGCGGAAATACAATAGAACATCCGTAAAAAATACAAAAAGAATTTCACACAACAATGAATAAGTACATATAATATTTCTCAAGGGCACAATTTTTTAAATTTTCTTTCCGTAATAAATACGATCTAAAAATCCGTCATTAATTTTATACGTTTTTTTATTGATAAAATACATTCACATTTGTTAAATTAGAATATGCAAAACACAAGTACAACTTCTAAATTACAACGATTTATTTCAAGAGGGCGTGTTAAACCGTCTATATGAGAATTTATTTTTATGTCCGGTCCGTCAATTTGACTGTACCCGGCCTGATAGTATGCTCGGGTGAAGCTAAAAAGTAAGTTTAAAGCTATCGATTCTTAAATTAAGTTTACCTATTAAAATGAAATTATTTTTAACGGATTTTAACGCGATTTATTTGGTGTTATTTTATTATTTAAACTGATTGCGACGTTTCAGTTACTTTTCAGCAGTTATGGTCATGGAGAGAATCCATTGAAAGTAGTTTCATATCAATGTATCTATATGTAACGAATGAATGAAATGTGTAACATTTGCGTAAATTTTCAACAATAAATGGTTTTCTACACCCCGCTTAAAAACCCAGGAGAGTAGGAAGAAGGAATCACTTGGGTAGAGAATTTCATCGCACGATAAAAGAAGGAAGTACCTACTGAAAAGGCAAAAAAGGCTGAAAAAGCAATAAGTAGGATACTATGAGAATATTCACATTTGGGGATGGATATTAATGTAATGAAAATAGATGAAACTATTTTTGTATTTTCCACAAACATTTGTTGGTGATTTTCTCTTTGAACATCACAGAAATAGATCGGTTTGCAACATCTTCAACAAGCGAGGTAGCTAAAATAAATTCTGAACGGGTCGTAATGTTCTGTCTACTGGAGAAAAATCTGTGCCACACTTTATGGCGGACTGTATACGATCAGCACTGGAAGCGGAATAGAACTATTGAGAATTGAATTTTCAAGCGGTTTTCTTGTTATCTATATCTTTGTTTCTTTCGTCGTTTACCCTCGGAATATGCCCCGACTATGCGGCAAAGGTAGAGAGGCACTTCGTGATACACGAGCGCCTCCCTAATGCAACTCCAGGGCACGGTATTGAACGCGTTGGTGATGTCCAGGGACACCGCCAACATCACTTTACCCCGGGCGACTGCATCGCCAGAGCCCTCACGGGCATGATGGCATCCACGGTGGAGCGCCTCTGGCGGAAGCCATATTGGCCATTCGCCAGGTCCGGTCCCACTCTTGAGAGGTGCTCGACTATTATCTATACCTATGTAAGAAATATGGTTCGTTAAATAGATTTGTGACCATTGTTGACCAATTGCATTCACACATCATAAGTGTTAGTACTCATAGACGTTGTCTACACTCTGGCCATGCAGACGTATATGTACACATTTATCCTAGTATGCGCTCCAACTATCACACGCAATCAGCAGATAAAATAAATAATTTTTATTTACAGATAACCGAAGGGATCTCACGAATCCCTTCAAGAAAACTTGACGCTAGGTCTCTAAACAAAAGGTATTCTAAACATTATAATGCTTTTCATTCTCTTAATAAGTTTATAGGCTACAATAACAATGGTATCACTAACACGGATGCCCGAGGCCATGCGAAGTTCAGGAGTAAAAGCTGGAAGGTCGACCCCGAGCTCTGAGGCTTACCTAACGCGAATATGATGTTGATGGCTCCAATAACCTGATCATATAATTCTAAAACAAGAGTAAGTACATAACGACAGATATTACTTTTCTTTTGACAAGTGATTGATACCTTGTGTAAAATTTATTTTAAGTTGTATTTTCATATTGTTTTGATAATGCCATGCCGATAACATTGATGTATCACAAACTATTGTATATTTATAAAAATCCAACTCAAAATCGATACGAAAGGGATTGCAGAAGTTATGGGTTTATTTTATTACATTTAACTTTAGGGATGATAATCACTCATAAAATGAACTAAAATAAATAAAAAACAACACACAAGTATGTATTTATACACTGACACAGATAATGTCAATAATAGTATGTATACTGGTGGTAGAAATTTGATGACACAAATTTGTCACAAAATTCGGCCGGGTAGGTACCACCGTGCACGCTTGCGAAAAACCCTCCATAGTAATCCAATTTCGGTTTGATTGCTGATTCGGTTCAGAGGTCAGCAAGTGCATAGCCGGGCAGGGGGATTGTGGTCGCAGCACTAGTGGGACCGGTGGGTGTCACGCGGTGCTGCGACGACAATCCTCTTCTGATGAGGCCGTCAAGCTGAGTGCCACCACAAACATGGTACGTGTATTTAATGGTGACCCTCTTTCCTGAGACTTTACCTTCAGCTTAGCATCAGGCGAGGTGAAGTCAAATTGACGTGTCCTAAATATTAAAAAAAAAAAAATATTATATATAAATATATTATATAATGTATATATTTCTGTGATATATCTATATATATATATATATATATATGTTTTATATATGTATTGTTTTGTTTTTTGTATGTACCTTTTTTTTTTATCGTGCGGAAATCCCTTCGGATACCCCCCCGCCGGCCAGCGGGGGCGGTTATGTCGGGCTTGAACCGACTAAAACCGCACGCCGTCTCGGGTCTACAGACGCCGGGATGTAAGGTTGCCCATAGAGCATATCCCTCGCACCCCGACTAACCCTGGGCCATCTCCGGTTTCGAGATGGCCCTACCTATTTATCTTTAATTTCATTATCAGATGAAATGGCGTATAGTTTATTTTTATGCCTACCTCGTGATAGCTCTGCACCACCCTATAGTTGATATGTATGTATGTGCATGAAGATTAAATAAATAACTCCCACTGGTAATGATTGCATCCTCGCAGTCTCTTAATCGTAAGTTCGTTACCGAAAGGCTTACTATTAGGATACCACCGCTTCATATCAAATAACACTCAATTTCAAAATACAGGGTGTCTATAAAAGAACTCCGGGGTTTTGAGGCAAAATATTTTAATGAAATAAAAAACATACATACATGTTTTATACATGACTGAAAAGCTTACATTTTCAAGTTTTTTTTAACAGTTAGTAAAGTTCTATATGAGCCCCATTAGTGACACGGCAGACGTCTAAACGGTATTCTACCTCTTCCCATGTCCTGGCGAGCATTGACCGACAGTTGATCTTGGTAACCCCAACTCCAGGCTCCAGACTCCAGGAAATAATGTCAACGATTTCTTAGGGCTTCGAAGGCATGAAGCTCGGATTCTGTCCACTTTCTCTTGAGACACACTCGGCCTACCCGGCGACTTTTGCTTCAAAACACTTCCTGTTTCCTTAAATGCACTGAACCATTGACGAATGGTTTTGTCAGAAGGCGGGTTAACACCATAGTTACGTCGAAAGTTTCTTTGTACGGTAACTACAGACTTCGTTTCTATGAGCCAAATAACACATTGAGCCTTTTGTTGCGGAGTCGCCATCATTTCAAATTTCGCGACGTCATTTCAAGGTCAACGCCCTGCAGCGCCGCCAACATTTGATACAAACATTCCCAATTGGTATGAGTAAAACTTTTTGAGCTACTCTTTTCAGAGAAATCGACTAAATTTTGGTATCTTTTATAGTTAGTGAGATATGAATTTTTAAAACGCCGGAGTTCTTTTATAGACACCCGGTATTTAAACATACACTGAGGACTTTTTCCTCCGCGAGGTAGAAATTGAAACTGTCCTACATTTCCTTTTAACCCTACTCACCCCAGGAGCTTCCTCTTCTGTCATTAAGCCTTTCAAAAAGGCCAACCAGTTCATTATGCAGGTTCCTTAACAATAAGTGAGTTCTACCCAAATCATACATATTTAGTTCACATGAATGTGGGAGTAAGACGAATTAATCAAACAACAGTTGCCATAGACGTACGCGGTACAGAAAACTTCAATAACTGATATTGGTACCTATTATGTTGTTGCGGAAAATATGGAAGTTCGGCCGATTCTTAGTGAGACTGAATAGCTGACCTCAACTGAGTTGGGAAAAGGTTCGGATGATGATGATTGTGTTGTTACAAAAACTTACCTTAGCTACTTGAACCCGCGACCAGTCCCTCTGACCAACTGAGCTACTGAACTCAGTTGGTCGGAGCATTCCCCCTGGATGGGACTGGTCGCGGGTTCAAGTCCCGTCCCAGATGTTCTCTTTTTCCGATCTAAATCTATAAGAAAAGCAAGCATACTAATTGCTTAAAAATTTCATTGAATAAACTAGGCGAATTATTCAGGACTAAAATGTATATCTTCTTTATTAATATTGTGTTTAAAATGTAATCCCACTTTTTCTACTGAAGGTCACACAAATGCATTGAAATAATCTTCATCTTAGCAAATGCATATTTTTTTTGAGCTTATATAATAATATAATCGGAGATATCCACGTGAGGGTATGTAGAGATTTATTACTCACGTTTTACACCAGTTTTTTTTCCCCGCTTATTATTTTGATTTTACCGAAATTACTAATTTTACCCCTAACGCCTCCTGTGTTAGCAGTGGGTAGGTAGTCACGTAGGTAGGGTCAGGATTCGAACCCGGGACATGTCGATCTTAAGGCCTATGAAGCAAGGCGATTCCCGACCACCCCGTATCAATACACGGAGTGGTCGGGAATCCGGCAATCCGGATTCCATAATACTACTCTAAATTTCGTAACAGAAGAACACATGTTAACATAGTGATTCGCAATTCTTGTATTTATATCTCAAAAATGGCTTCAACGATTTTCATGAAATGTAGTATACAGAGGATTTCGGGGGCAATAAATCAATCTAGCTAGGTTTTATTTTTAGATTTTTTAAAGACGCAATGCTCGGTCACCTCGATATTTGTCATAATGAGAGATATTTATGTAGATGTGACAATGCCTATAATAGGTGCAATGTCCGCAGGCCAGCCAACACAGCTTTGCCCTAGTCATGCTTATCACACATCACCATCTTAATGGCCGCTAGAAGCATAAATCAATGATGTGATCATTCTATATTTTTAGTTTAGTTATAGTATATGTAACTGGGGTGATTGCGAGTGCCTGCATTTGAAAAATATATATTACTATGTCGCTGTTTCTTTAAGTTTAAGGTTCTAGGTAAAAAGAAGAAAAAGCTATAAAACAATGCGAACGAAAGAGACATTTGGAAAAGCCTAACAGACGAGCGCCAACGTAGAATCTGCATATTTTACAATAAATGCCAATGTATACAATTATATACTAAACCTTCCTCGAGAACTATTCTATCCATTGGAGGAAACAGCATGAAACTCGGTGCAGTAGTTCTTACAAGACGCGGCGGAGGACTTTGTTTTATATTAAATTAAAGTACGAACCTATTCAAGAGCGCCTTAAAAGCAACATGATTTCAGGATCATAAAATATTCACCCAGTAGCACAATAATAAAGCAAAAAGGAAGGCAAGTATTTACCTCTCAAGAATCGCGGCGATCTAACAAACATCGGTCAGGATTTTTCTACATAATTGGTAGAGCTTGAACCACTGGTGGGTGCACGGACAACTATAATTTCCCTGTACACCCAACCTGCTAAAGCTGGAAATAAATTATGTGGTTCTAACGACTTGCATATTTTTTTATTCACCCGCATATTCTCTGTTATACCTACCCATAAATAAGGTACCCAACAAACAAGCAGTATACTAGCTAGCCACAACAAAATTGTTTTGATAATAAAATGAAATTATTAAGCAATCAGTATGCTAACCTGTCCTATAGATTTAGATCGGAAAAAGAGAACATCTAGGACGGGACTTGAACCCGCGACCAGTCCCTTACATGGGGAATGCAGTTTTATTATCCCCAGAGGACAAGTATTTTATTAAATATTGAAGAGCTAAGGTGACTATAAGAAATTGGAATTTGTAAAGCCACTTTTGTCGTTGACTTTACCAAAGTACCTAAATATTATATTATTATTAATATAATATTATATTATATACCTAAGTACATATTTTATCTTTGGTATTAAACAACGATAATGATATTCACTGACTGAGTTCGTGTTTGTGTATTTACTATGTCCGACCCGGGAATCAAATTTGAATCTCACACACACAGCATTCTCTAGCTCTGCGCCACTGAGACATTCACATTCATTCAGTATAGTACAGACTCTGGAAAAATTATCCGGTTGATCGCCCGGCTGCTACTAAAAACATAGTGGGCGTAATGTTGATTTTATACACTTCAACCTCTTTGGGTACGCGTGAAAAAAAAAACGTATATAAATGTATCTCATTTATCTCATATTGTGCCGATATTTTAGAAAAAATCTTGACTATATCTTAAGCTACGGCTTTAAGTGAATACTCTATTATGAGTGGCTCCAATACGCCAGATAACAAGAAAACATGACATGTTGCATACGCTAGTCAAATTAGTTTATGTAATAAAAATATATGGACGATTAAGTGACAATAACCCCTGAATGATGACGTTAAAGTGATAGGAATACTGTATGACGATGATAAAGTGACAAGAATTCCTAAATGAGAACGATGGAGTGACAAGAACTCCTGAATGACGAAGATAAAGTGGCATATTTATGTTTGCTTGTAACCGCATAGTACATATACGTACGTATACTATCTTCATACTAGGTCATACATTCTGCTGTTGCAAAAAATGAGCGAACTGACCGACTGATAACTATCATCAGCGTATTGTTTGAATAGTTTATTAATGGTTAGGTTTTTAACCAGCCAATTATTTTGTGATAAGGGCCGGGCCATTCATAAAACTCTATTTTGCACGTGCCCTATTTGTTTACACCGTTACAGACGGTACTTTTGGTGATTATTGGTTAGTCTGATTTTGGAGTTTCTTTTGCGAAATGGACACTGCTGGTACACATCGCGCGCATAGTAGGTTTCATCACAATAATTTAAAAATCTTAGCAATTTCACTTAACCACCCCCGCTGGCCGGCGGGGGAGTATCCGAAGGGATTTCCGCACGTAAAAAAAAAAAAAGGACTTTTTCAATCGGTTATAATTCCTCAATGGCTAGTCCGATTTTCGCTTTTCTTTTTGTCTCATGTATATGAATAAATTACATAATTTAATACCAATCGAGTGAATGAGGCTTGTTTGTTCATGGAGCACTCAGAATTTAAAAATTTTGTTCGTTGATTATTCCTCCGTAGTACACATGATTTTTTAATTACATAGCCTATGTCCTTCCCATCAGTAGCATCTTTGCTTGTGTGAAATTTTATTAGAATCGGTTCTGCCGTTTGGAAAGAGAAGATGGTCTAACGAAATACATGAGTCGTCTAAAAGAGAGCAAAGCTCTGACGAGCTTCGCTCAATTATTTACGTATTAACTATACAGATATTCTCTATATTGTTTACCTAATACATAAACTCAAGATCTGTACAAGTTCGTGTATTGTCCCATGATTGCATATTAATCACGATTATCTAGGAACCCTAGAGCTAGGTCGGAGGTTAAGAGTTCGATGCCCACTCAGTGAAATTTTATTTTCGTAGGAAACCCAGAGTAATATGCAAATATACATAATATTCATTATTTCTATTTGCATATTGATCTGGGTTTTCTATGTATAAATATGTATTTACCTATTTACAAATTTTTTTTTTTTTTTTTATATATTTAGGACACGTCAATTTGACTTCACCTCGCCTGATGGTAAGCTGAAGGTAAAGTCTCAGGGTCAGGGTAAAGAGGGTCACCATTACATACACATACCATGTTAACAATGGTGGCACTCAGCTTGACGGCCTCATCAGAAGAGGATTGTCGTCGCAGCACCGTGTGACATCCACCGGTCCCACTAGTGCTGCGACCACAATCCCCCTGCCGGGCTATGCACTTGCTGACCCCTGAACGCAATCAAACCGAAATTGGATTACTATGGAGGGTTTTTCGCAATCGTACACGGTGGTACTTACCCGGCCGAATTTTGTGACAAATTTGTGTCATCAAATTTCTACCACTTAGTAAGTATCCGGATTCTAGAACACATTATATTTTATACAGGTTAAACTATGCTTACTTTGGGTCTAAAATAGTCTAGATAGTGTTGTGTAGTGTATCGTAGAATATTATTGTTATTATAATTATGCACTTATTGGTCAACTAGAAGACGGCACTGCGTCGCCATCGCACCAATGCATACCTACATTATGTTTCAATTGCCTCCATGCTATGACACAGTACAGGTTTATCCTTGCACAGGCGTCCGTAATTACTACCCATTTTAATATCAGTCTGTAACGAGTAATTATGTTGATCTTAACATACTTGTTCTAAATATAAATTGTTATCAATATTGATAAAACAATTAGAGACACGTTCAGCCTTCCACCTACAAATTGCATGTAGAATATTTATACTACAACAAAAAAAAAAACTTATGACGCAGTCATTTCATTTTGTGTTCAATTCTATTATATTTTCATCATCAATCTAAGCTACTCCACTGCTGGACGTAGGTCTCCCCCAATGAGCGCCATAGCGCTGAAGACCAGCTTGCCGCATCCAGCATCTGCCCGCAGTCTTTCGCAATTCTATTATATCATATTCTATTATAAATGTAATTATAGAAAGAAATTTCAAAATTTAGTATCTATACAGTAAAATCGAAATTATATAAACTGAAATACTTACATCCTAAAAAAAAGTATATATAAAATGTTAGGTGTCAAAGAATTTCTCCCCAATTAAACTCATAATATCTGTTACTTACATATCAGTATTTAGATAAGATTGGGAATATAAGATTTATTACGTTTTTTGTGTTCCTTTTTCGATATTCTATTATTAATTTTATTATGGTATTTAACTTAATTGACACTATTCCGTTTATTCTGTTTTGTTATATTGATCTCGTTCGGTAAATAGTCGTTGTTGTTGTATCCTACTAGCTACATTAATAAAATTAGCTATCTTTCAATTTCATTTAAGCAATTATGTTTTTAAGATGTTTGAAGTTTCGCCGTTGGGGTCTTATTAGCGATTTGACTAATCGGTGGATATTATACACGTTGCTGAGGTTTTATTTTAATTATGAACTAGCATTTATCATTTAGTATGGAACTGTAATTCTTATATCGCACCTGGAGTCACCGATCCCTTGCTTAAACTTCTTCACAATCTAAGTGCACCCAAGCTTACGTATATTTGCATTGGTCTCACTGATGTATAATATATGTATAATATGTATTTATTTACAAAAAAAAGTATCTACAAGTATATCCTCATTAAACCCATGTGACAAGGTCTGCTTAGTTTAGGTCTAGATGGCGCTGCGTAATGGTATTAGTCAACTAGGTCCGCGGACCAAGTTCGAGTGGACCCAGCTGGCTAAAGAGCCTTTATTTATTAATCATCATCGTTAGTCCCAGTCGCATCCGAGGCTTTCGTTTTTACTTCTCCACTTCGCACTTTACACGACGGGCATCAATGGTTCCAAGACCATTGGTACACATGTCATCTACGACGCCAAGCCAGCACTTTTTAGGTCTACCTCTCCTACCAGGGCCCGGCGGAGACGGCATGACCCGACATTTGTTTCTCAAGTAGCCTGGCGGTCGCCGCAGAACCTAGTGTCTAATAGATATTATATTATATGACATATACATACAACTGTACTCATATGTCATTACTCTTGATTCATTTGATAAAACTTGGAAACCAAATCATGTGTCAGATTGCAAAATAAGATAAGTACAGTCCGTTATCGATGTAATACCAGATAGATATAGTATTATAGCGCTGCAGTCTTTTTTGTCAGATAGCCAGAGATGACCTTAGACTTCTGGTGGCTAAATACATTGTTATTTTACTTGTCCGTTCGTTACAAATTTTGAACTGTAAACTAACTAGTCTTAAGGATCATTTCACTGAGTTTGTATGAATAGTTTGTAAGTTAAATGTAGCTCCCGAACGGACGAACCGCTTTTTTTTTTGAGAGGTGGAATTAGTCAGGAGTGTACTGAACAATATAGTGGTTTTTTTTTTAAATTTTAATTTATGTATGGTATTATGAAATTATGTCTTATTATAGTGACCGACATGATTCCTAGCTCCTTCGCTTGCTCCCTACAGTCCCCTTTGGCCTGCGACAACGTTTGTTTTGTGTTAGTTTATGGATTTTCTTTTTATTAAACTGAAAACCTTTATTTTGGTATTATGTATACTTATATATGCTCACATACAAAGATATATTTATTATTTGTAGACGTATCACGAGTAAATAAATCCTTTAAAATAAAAGAACCTTTATTTAAAACACTAAAAAAAATATTTGTCAACGGCAAATGTTTCAGTTACGTTACTTATTTACCAGTATGTTGTGGTTACGATACCTTTGGTTAAGTGGATCATCCCATCAGGCAGACGACGGTTAACGCCTGTCGCTCGTGTAAATAAACTCAACAACATGGTAATTGATCCTCGATTGATGGAAAATAAACAAGATAAGCACCATTACTAAAATTAATTATGTTGTTGTGTCGCAATAGAATTTCCATTGCTAAATTCATAAAAAAATGTACATTTCAATTTATAGAAGAGAAAATGATGGCGTACATAGGCATGTACTTAGATATTTATAAAAATCTAATGTAGTACCTATGTTTACGTACTGATTGCAAGATTTCATATAAAAAAACTTTTTGATATTGTAGAAAGTTTACGCGAATATAAGACGTTTTGATAAAATTAATTTATAAATTTATTATTAATTTTCTTTCTTCGTTACAATATCGTGACAGTATTGTTACTCCACTTGGAAAAAAATAAAGATTCCTACAGGATTAATAACAAAATAAATAATTCATACCATCTTAAGGTATTTCATTAAACACTCACGTATATAAATATATATATATAAGAATGGGTCCCTATTTCACTTGGTCACGGCATCACACGTGAACTGCTGGACCGATTTCGCTAAATCTTTTTTGTTGAGTTTGTTACTTTCAGATGTTTCTTATGAAAGTTGGAGTACTTTTGACCTGCCTTTTTTCAATATCTCAATAATTTGATTGGTGTATGTTCTGCCAGGTAGACCCCGGCTTGCTTTTCCACTTACATCTACCTTACATACTTGGTGTGTCATTCGCTCAGCACTCTTCGTTCTAAGTACCCAAACCACTTTCCCCCTTTTCAATTCTTCTAACAACATTCTCTAATATTACCATTCTCGTATATCTGTATTCCTCTTCCTATCAGCCAACCTTACTCCACACACACTATGCAATGACCGCATCTCCACTGCATCCACTCTACTTCCATGATTTTTCTGCCATACCTAACTTTCAGTTCCATACATTAATGTAGTGACTAGCACGCCGTTGTGAACCGCCAGCCGTGCCTTTTTCGATTCAGACTGACCACTCATTTATTCTATGACATTCTACACAGCGCTATCTAGACCCAAAATAAGCATAGTTTAACTAGCTTGTGTTACGGGTTCCAGAATGCGGATAAAAATACTTTTATACTTTTTTTTTGTAAATACATACATATTTTACAAAGAAACACCCAGACCAATGCAAATAGACATATTCCTGCATACAAATATTTGCACTGAGCGGTAATCGAACCCGCGCCCCCTGTCGTAGCAGTCGAATGCACTACCGCTACGCCACAGAGGCCGTCAAACTCATGAAGAAGTATAGCGCACTATTCGCGCGATTTCCCACATTTACTCTCCTTTCAATATCTCCATCGTATCTTCCATCCCTTCTGAACAACTTTTTCGTGGATGATGCAAGTATAACTTGGTCATCGGCGTATAGGAGTCACTTTCTTTCAAATTATTAATCTCCAGTCACCACACTAGGTATTTGACATGACATTTAATGTAATAATATAACAGTTACCATATAAATTAAGTTATTGACTCATTCGATATACTTCTTAATAACAGAAATAAAACAAATTGAGCCTGGTCACTATGAATTTGACCGATCGATCGCAATGTGTAAGAGCGGAGTAAGTATACAAAATAATATTATAAGAAACAACACATTTGATAAGTACCTACGTTTTAATTTAAGGTTTGCTTTTTACTTCGTATCTAACTTTTACTGTAGAAAGTACCTACTACCTTTTTTTTCGTGCGGAAATCCCTTCGGATACCCCCCCCCCCCCTTTATGTAGGTTATGTCGGGCCTGAACCGACTAAAACCGCACGCGATCTCGGGTCTACAGACACCGGGATGTAAGGTTGCCCATAAAGCATATCCCTCGCACCCCGACTAACTCTGGGCCATCTCCGGTTTCGAGATGGCCCCGAATCTGTATCTCAAACGAAATCGTACCAATAAGTAAAAATCCGTGTACACTATTTTTATTACAGTTCACTCATAAATTTAAGAATACATAACTATTTGTATCTCTAAATAAAACAGTCTACACTATTTTACTATTTTAAAAAGAGAGGTGGAATTTATTTCACCTTTTGTATTATCCCCGATGGATAATACAATGTGTAACTAAAATCATGTGTAAACTATGATGGCTTGAGTTAAAAAAAAGCGATGGCAAGTTACTAGTTCAAAATAAAAACCTCACTCAAGACTATAATTCATTTTGAACGTCGCCGGTTCAAATTAATTACCCGTATCTACATTTAAACAAACCGAAACTTAATACAAACGCAAATAAAATTAATATCACAGTAGGGAAATAAAAATCAGTGAAAGACTACAAAATTAACCGTTCAAATAAACTCTCAGAACAATTATGAAGCGGCCTGCGGGCGCCTTAGCAATCTAATTAGTAGAATACAGGGCTCAATTAGGTATAGTGGACTATGTACAGGCTGTAGCTGTCGTTTACGAGCACAGCGAACTAACTCCTTCACATGGATAGGCTTTTAAGTGAATTGACTAGCTAGTACATTCTAATGAAGAAAAATCTTAGTAAGTATTTTGACCTACAATGTCTCTACCTTGTCCGTTCCATGGTATAAAGTGTGCATCTTTTTTATCGATGGTTTACATTAGATATTTTCAGTAGCATCATGTAGTCTGCAAATATATCCAGTAGATGGGTATACACTAGCCCCACATGTGAAGCGTTAAATATAAGAAACCGAGGAGATGTGACGAAACTATAATTATAATAAGTACTTGCAGATCCCTTTCCGTTTTTTATCGTACTTATCTCCGGTTCTACTTAACTAATTGCAACCGAACATACAGCAGATTTTAAGTCTGATCAAGACCTTTCTAATAGAATAAACCGCTTCAAAATCCGTTCAGTAGTTTTTGCGTCCATCGGGAACAAACAGCCAAACAGACAAGATTTCCAAAAAATATTGTCGTGTTCAGAATGGCTCATTTAACATAACCCAAGTTTTTAAAATATCTCCAATGTGCATACACAACTAATTTTCATTTTTATAATGGTACAATTTTTTACAGATTTTTGAGATAACATCAATTTGAGATATTTTTTTAACTAAAAAGTATGTCCTGTGATCAGGCACCACACATAATAATATTCTTCTCAAGTGAGAATTGAATGAAGAGAAGATTGGGAATTTCAAAGTTAGGCGATTTTAAATTCTAATGGCATATCAGGTCAAAGACTAGCTATATAATTAAAAGTATAAACCACAGTTATACCACAAAATAAATAGATACAGAAAGTTGGCATCATACAATAACCGAAAAATCTCACAGTAATACAATTCATATCTATCTATTATATTCTATCGTGCAAACTGACGAAGCGATTGAGTTGAAATCCTCGTAAGCAGGCATGTGTCAACGTGTGCGTGCTTTGAAGAATTTGTATTCTAGCGCTTCAGTTTTTTGAAACATTATTGAAAGTGTTGAGTTCTCCCTAAACATACTGCATATCATATTGTTTAAACGCATTCATAAAATTCATCGGCAACGTTAATTGTTTTTTGTTTTCAGAAGTTGTTGAGCTGAAACGCTTCTTTTCATCAAAGTGAAATCTAACGAAGTGTTTAGTAGCGAGAATTTCTTTGTTGTATTCGTTCACGTTTGCTCTTTTATACATAAAGTTTAACTTTCAATAAACAGATCATCAAACTCATATTTTGCAAACACAGTTAAGAATACCTACGAGTATATATGATAAAAAGGTTGAAAGACATGAATGTTTGGAAGGAAATTCTGAAAAGTCTACATCCAGCACAGTCTTTGCGACTGACCCAACCACACCTGCAGCTGTGCACCTGCTCCTTGATGGACGAGACTCTGGCGCAGGTTTTTCTCTCGGGATTCACTTGGCAGTCACTCCCATATAATCTGTATAAACCAAATTAATAGGAGAATAAAAAGTAAGCGCATCCTGGGTTCAAATCTCGAATGCAACCAGAAACAACGCTAAGATGATGAGGCGTTTTCTAAATGATATACTTTCGCTACTGTACTACCTAAACCTGTCCAGAATACCTGAAATTCTCATGGGAATACAAATAGGAATGTACCTACTCATTAGATATCCTTACTCATCCTATCTACAAAATGTGCAACGTTTCATTCAAGACACGTCAACTACGTCATCCCTTTTAAACATTTTCTACTAAAATAACATCACGACTTATATAGATCACATACTTCGAGTTGAAAGACAGCCGAAATTAGAAGAATTCAGCGAACTACGACTAGAGATATTTATAGAGAGCATATTCGTGTGACTTTGGGAAACAGCTGGCAGAAGTGAAGCTTTCATACAATCACAGCAGCAGTAGATACATTAATTAGCACAACTAAGTAAGTGTGGATAGATCTTACGCGAGCAATGTCCAACGAATTTCGATAACAACACCATCGCTTGCACTTTGGAGCAAAGCTTACACTTTGGTGCCCGAGGACCACTATCTTACTCTATGTCTTTATTTGGCTGAAAGCCAAGATAGGTTTTAAGAGAGCAACTGCCTTCGGACCCTCTAAATCAGAGAAGAAAGCCTGCGTCAGAGCCTCGTTCGTTAATCAGCAGATATACCGGCTAGTAAATCATATTAGTTTGGGTCTCAAAAATCTTGCTGGGATCCCATACACCCATTTCATGTTTAAAATATTTGTGCATTTACGAGTATGATTTAAGTTTTAAAAAAGAATACATTCATCGATCTATCTAGCAAGCCGTTATTGAAACGGCGGGAATGATAGTAAATAAACTAACAACAATCTTTCCAACTTAAAGTCTCATTCAAGGTTATCAATTATCACAAAAGGTGTCGATGTCAAAGCAAAAGTTTTAAATTAAACTGCATCACGGGCGACATTGCAACTGCTCGTATTACTTGAAAGTTTATAAAAAATCTCCTTGGGACATAACCGCTACGCCAGCCGCTAGCGGGGCTGTAGAGCCTGTAGAGGACAGTGACAGTTAGTAGTAAGTCTGTAATTAATGTCTGGAGCCGTCCTAGATTGACTCACTCACGGAGGTGACAGACAAGCATTTCGGAAGCGAACATCACAGTATTGTGAAGAGTGGCGTGGTTACAAAATAGGTTCTAAATGCATTTTGTATGAAGTCATCTTAGATAAGACTAAAAAAGTTTACGAAGGTGATACATAAGTGTTTCAGCTTCGAATAAACGGCCTTTTATTTTCCCAGCTAATTAGCGCGATCATAGTGTAGTTTTTACTTTTGAACTTATTAGCTGACGCACTTATCGGATTACCATGAAATGTATGCTGAAATATCGCACCCGCACGAAACACGAACACAAAAATGTAGCATATAGTTATGTACTATTTGTTATTTTTGATGGGGTTTAGACCTAACCAAGTGTCAATTGCCTTTTTTGGTTTCATTTGCGACGATCTATGGAACCAGCTGCCCGAAACTTCGGATGTACCTACGTTTCAACTGGTAGGCCTACAGGTTATACCCGCTGTGAAAAGAGGCCTATAATATATAACTATCAGGATCGCGTTAATTTCCATAAACATGTTCTATATCATTGAGCGAAAGTTTAAAAGTAAGTAACGACATAACATAACATAACATAACATAAACTCACGCCTATATCCCCGAAGGGGTAGGCAGAGGTGCTAGCACCCACATTTCGCCAGTTTATGTTTAGGTCCCAATGTAATAGGTGGCGAGCCTATTGCCATTAACCGGGAACTTATAAACCTGCGATAAATACACACATAACTTCGAAAAGCATCGAAAAGTCATTGGTGTGTGCCATGGTAAAACCTGGGATCGAACCCGAGACCTCGTCTCAGCAGTCCATTACCCATACCACTAGGCTACCGCGGCTACCATTAGGCTAACGAAACATTCAAAATAGCTCATTCAATACGATTACATTCAAATTGTATTAAAAATTTCATGTCAAGAGAATGCTTCAATTCAATTGAAAATGATTAATTGAAAAGCGAATTTAATTAGGTTTTGATACTTCTAAAGGTTTGGCAATGCGGAGGTAGTATTTAAGGTGTACTAAAGTCTAATCAGTTACGATAGGCAACCGTTTAGAACGCTTACAGCCGGACCCCATGCTTGGAACAGTAACTCACTTCCGCGGTTTTAGCGGGCTAAAAAATACATATATTTACGTTCACCACAATTCAACATAGTTCGGGTACTTTGAGATAACTTTCACTTCAAACTTCAAGAAAACAACCATCTTTAGTCTCCCCGTGACCATGGCTGCTGAAAAGCAAGCGAAACGTCGGGTTCAATGTAAAATATAAAATAACATCAAATAAACCGCGATAGAATCCGTTAAAAATAGTTTTATTTCAATGTGTAACATTCGCGTAAACTTCCGACAATATCATATATTTACGTGTTTATAACTAATAAATATAAAATTTCTTAACGGATTCTATCGCGATTTATTTGATGTTATTTTATATTTTACATTGATACCGACGTATCGGTTGCTTCTGATGAAAAGCAACCGAAACGTCGGGATCAATGTAACATCAAATAAATCGCGATAGAATCCGTTAAAAATAGTTTTATTTCAATGTGCGACATTCGCATAAACTTCCGACAGTATCATAATTTTTCTTACTCTATTCCATTTTATAACTTCACAATCACACATCTACCAACTCCAGGCGCTGCAAAGTCTCACGTCCGAAAGAGTTCTAAGTAAAGTGCTATCTAAATATTGCGCCAAGTGTCGAGATTGGCGTCTCTCATGAGATTGTTCCTCTATTAGGTACGAAGCGTTTCCGGGTTTTTTTCTTGGACATGACAATATGCATTTCTTATCATTTTGACAGGTATTTTTATTGAAATAAAACCATATTGACGTGCTGATTTATCCAACTAATATTATAAATGTGTAAGTTAGTGCCATCCAAACAACTTCAAAAACTTCCACAATTACAATATAATATCATAGTTGTAGAAGTTTTTGAAGTAGGATATTAGGTTTAGGAAGTAGGGTAGTAGGATCATATCACTATTTTGTGTGAAGTGATTGGTCATTACTTGTGGTTTGATAACACTAGTATTTTTTATATTCGAGGTGTAGAAAAGGTCACAGCAATCTGAAGTTAGGTCAAACATACTAATCATGGTACTTTGATGACGTAAACACCTTACAAAGAAAGAATTTTTCTTAAAAATACAAGGTTAAATTTAATATTTAAAAATTGAAGAGCATTACCGTAATGAAGTGAGGTTCTTGAGATGGCAGAGGTCGTCGGAATAAACAAACGAGTAACTTCAAAAGCTCCTAACTATGCAAACAATGGTTGTTCATTAAATAAGCCCACCGAGTACCACTTGCCCTTTGAGTTTGCATTTAATTCGATTGTAGGCTTGTTCATTGATCACCTCATAACTGAAATATTTATAAAGGTTTTATTACGGCTCGTTTCACTTGTTTAAAGGAAATTTTGATGTAGACAATTTGACCTCTAAAACATATATTATGTAAGTGTTGTTTGAGGTCTGAAGTTACCTTTGTCCCTATGACACTAGCTTCTCGATCTATCTTTCAAACTCTCAAATTGATATGTTCTTTTTACCTCGTTGCACAAATTCACCATCTTTCTGCTTCATTATGCGCCTCTTCATTCCTGAAGGTTGGTCGCTAGCTTCCTTTATTGCTCTTTGTCTGCAGGCGAGCGGATAAACATTGTATAGTAGGTACCTACTACGTGGAGATGGCCCAGGGTCAGTCGGGGTGCGAGGGGTATGCTCTAAGCTCTATGGGCAACCTTACACCCGGCGTCTGTTGACCCGAGACGGCGTGCGGTTTTTGTCGGTTCAAGCCCGACATAAACGCCCCCGCTGGCCGGTGGGGGGGTATGCGAGGGGACATCCGCACAAAAAAGGGTACCTACTAGGTATGCCCGCGACTTCGTCCGTGTGGGCTTAGATCGGGGTTTTATTTTTTTGCGCGGTACACCAATTTCGCGCATAAGAACATCAGCTATCTGGTTCAAAAATGCTGTCAAAATTGGCCTGGCCCAGTCGTCAATTACGAGGAACAAACAGATAGCTAGACAAATTAAAATTTCAAAAATTGAAAGAAAGAAAGAAAGAAAATATTTTTATTCAACCGAGCTTAACAAAAATATACACATAA
The DNA here is from genome assembly GCA_946251805.1 of Cybosia mesomella. Classification (NCBI taxonomy): domain Eukaryota; kingdom Metazoa; phylum Arthropoda; class Insecta; order Lepidoptera; family Erebidae; genus Cybosia; species Cybosia mesomella. Next base: position 24,261,883 of record OX276401.1, read on the forward strand.
ATACAACGATTGTGCATGTGCATCCATATGGCTAGGTAAAATAAAGGCCGCCTCTCAGCTTAATGCTGTCCGCGTTGTAGTGCAAGCGGACAGCGCTGGTTTTCAGAGACGGCCGGACAGTGAGTTTGACTAATATACTTTTTTTTTCCATTACGATACAGTTGCATAGATTAAACACAAAAGAAAAATGGCAAACAAAAAATCATTACAAAAAATGAAAACAAAATAAATTTAAAAAGTAAGAGAACTGGCAACAATTTGACACTGCAGGACGCCTCCCGCGCTTCCGCCGGCTAAATGTCATTAATGTCAAGACTCCGGCGCAAGCCAGTGTTGTTATGCCACGTAATCCACGCATGTCCTAATATAGGTACTCTTTGGTCGGCCATATTACTGACCCTGGACACATCATATCCGTATTCCAAAAGAAAAAAAGAGACAATTCAAGTTAAAACGTATTACGGTACCATGTGCCAGCGCAAGCACTGAATAACTCATTTATTCACCTTCGGCGCGCTATGTCCAGATACCCATCATGCAATGCAGTAAGTATAATGCCGATTCTACTTTGCGATTTGTGAGCGTTATTATAAGAACAAGTGACAGTGAACAAATATACAAATGGGCGTACATACGAAACCCACAACAAGATTCGTCCTATAGGTCAGCAATTGTTTGTTGTTGTGTGTGTTTATTCAAGTGAGTAGTTTATCTAGTCACGAGCTGATCGACGAAAGAACGAACTTCAGGCGTAATGAATGGGCCAGTAAAAACGTGACGGTTTTGACGTTCTGAGCTTACTCTGGTGCAGTCTAATAATGCTGTTTTTCAATGTTAAGGCTATTACTAAATTCTGGGTTCTAGTTGTAGGGTAGGGAGGATATTGAGCAAGCGAGTAAGTTGGCCAATCGAAATATTTCCAAAACTAAATATGTGACGCAGTAACCCAGTATGGAGCAAAGTGATGTCTGCAGGAGAGGAATACAATCCGCTATTGCCCGTTTCCATACAGCGCAGGAGTTAATATTCCTTTGTTTTTTTTTCGGACTCAAAAGTAAAAATGTTAGTATTTTTCTTCTCAAATTGCAAGAATGTCTCAGGCATCAGGTACGAATTAGTTCTTAGTAAATTGACTAGTCTTTTGTGTTTTAATACCTATATTAAGCTGATACCTTTTTTTTTTTTTTTTTTTTTTTTTTTTTTTTATCGTGCGGAAATCCCTTCGGATACCCCCCCGCGTGCCAGCGGGGGCGGTTATGTCGGGCTTGAACCGACTAAAACCGCACGCCGTCTCGGGTCTACAGACGCCGGAGTGTAAGGTTGCCCATAGAGCATATCCCTCGCACCCCGACATATTAAGCTGATACCTAATACCTAATATTAAGCTGATTTTATTATAATCCAACATTTATTATTAAAAATACCAGATAGCTTGAGAGGTAAAAAGTTAGCAGGAAATGAATGACTCACATCCTTCTTGAAAAGAAAACCCTGAATTGCTGATCAGAAAGCCTGAACTAACGACCAAAATCATATAACTCCGAAAATAACAGTCACCGACTAATAAAACGCCTAGAACTTCGTAAATATATTTAATTATAAGAGTGAGTGTCGTTGCTGGGCTTTTTTTTTTACGTACGGAAATCCCTTCGGATACCCCCCCGCTGGCCAGCGGGGGTGGTTATGTCGTGTCTCGACTAAAACCGCACGGTGTCCTCCCCAAGTGTCTGTTGCCGGGCACCCCGGGTAAGCCCTCGAAAGGATAACCCCAGGGTTGCCGGCGGACTTTGGCCGCCACCGCGGCCTCGCCTGGTGGGGTCGGGTTTTATCCCGCTTCGGTGAGTTGGCAGGCGTGTGTAGGGCACACACGACACGCCTCCGCCACGGCCTGCTTCTGTAAGGACGGCGAGTCGGCCAACTGCTGTCCTCAGGCCCCGATCATGGAGGTCGGTAGTCCCGGGCTTAGATGTCTCCCGGTGGATGCGCCACAGATACTTACCGAAAGACCCGTGTCCGGTAACCATCTGGCACATCCGGTAGGAGAGGTCCCCATGGTCCAACCACTCCTTCATGATCGGTCTCACCGCCGCTATGGTGGATTCCCCCCACCTTGGGTGCTCAAGTCGCACCCTCCATATCTCCATGAGTTCCCGGAGGAGCTGGGACCGCTGAGCCCTGATTTCTCGGGGCTCCGGCCTATGGCCCCGCTCCAGCGCCTCCTTGCGCCACTGGTACAGCAGCGCAAGGGCTCTTGCTGCCAGGTCCCATGGAAGGATACTAGGAGACATGCCGCCTCGACGGAGATCGTGCGATACCCCCTGATGACTCTGACGGCCATCACTTTTAACGGGCTGTTTAATACAGCCACGTTGCGGGCCGCCAGAGTCTCCGCCCATACTGGGGCCCCGTACAGGGCCATGCTTCGCACGATCCCCAGGTACAGTCTCCTAGTGGGGGCGTTGGGTCCCTTAACGTTGGGTATCAGCCGCGATAGCGCGTCCGCAGCCCCTCTCAGTTTCGGGACCAGGCTTCGGAGGTGAGGTCCGAAGTCCCATCGGCTATCGAGTACGAGCCCAAGGTACTTCATCGTGGGCTCGATGCCGATGCTTACGCCCCCTACGGTTATGCTGGTTCCCGCAGGTGGCCCCCTCCGAGGCCCGTGAAAACACATAGCCTCGGATTTGTGGAGAGCCACCTCGAGTCCCAGCCGCCGTATTCGACCCACGACTTGAGCAACACCTGCCGTGGCCTTCAGTGCCGCGCTTCGGTACGTTGCTCCCCGCGCCATAACGAGGGTGTCGTCAGCATAGCACACTATGCTGACACCCTCGAGTAACGTACCGCGCAACACCCAGTCGTATCCGATGTTCCACAGGAGTGGCCCTAGGACCGACCCCTGCGGAACACCGCACGACACATCTCGCCGCCCTGGCCCTAGCCAGTCGTTGCTGGGTAATAAATAATAAGTAAATATGAATAATACATATGATGATTTAATTTTTTTATTTATGCAATTCTTACCTTGCTCAACTTACCTCATCATATCCATGCTCAACTACTCACTATCAAGGTAAGTTGTGCATGTGTAACTTTGGTCTCCTTAGAACAATTTTCTGCTAAACTATACAGAGCACAAAAATACAGCCAGGCGTCCTCATTTATTCCCAGATAAATTTCTTAACAATCAAAGCAGGTATGAATTTCCAATGCAAACCATAATCGAATAACAAAGTGATAAAGCCAAAATTGCTCAATGTGCCCCTCTCTACACTACACGATTTGATTTCCGCCATTAAGCGTCAACAATTCCACTTTTTGCGTGAGTTAATTTATTACTATAAGTGTAACGATGGTGGCAAATATATTATATTGCTACCGATACCAGATATAGCAGATTGTCCTGGTTATACACCTTTTGATTTATCTCATCATAGCTGCTAACAGCACGGTACATCGCTTTTTCATTTTGAGACGCGGAGCGCTAAGCCACTAGTTTGGACAGTTAAGAATGATCTCTTTAAAAACATTTAGTAAGTGATCATTAAACAAATCTGAATCGCAGTTATGATAAATACAACATAATAAAAACAACCTTTGATGTATCGACATAAAACTTCGAGATTGTTGTTCCATAAGGCTCAAGTGATTCGATGCAGTTCGTGGAAAATAAAATAGTTTCTCCGTTATTATATGAATGATCGCTATTTTGATATGCCGTACTGATTTTATCTAACCGTGGTGGCATCTTAGGTTTCTATAGCGACAATTATTTACATTTAGGTATCACAATTCTAGATATAAGATAAACGCCATCGATCTTGTAGATTAAGTTGTCACGTATATTGATTTCCATTACTTTAGCGTTTTGATGGCTACATATTTCTGCCATACCTTCAAGTTGGGAACTGGAGTGAATGTTGTTTTGGTTTGTCGACTTTTCCGGGAGTGACTGTCATTTGACCCAATCCAGAGAGAAAACCTTGCGTCGTTCGTTGTTTAGCTGTTGTACCGACTTGCAGGTGATGCTGGATTGGGCCTCAAAGTTGTTGGTAAAGCCCTGTAAACCCCAAATAGTAAACTGTATTAACGATTTGTATCTTGAAGATTTTAGTCATGGTGCTGGCATGGTACTCACGCTTGTACCGTATATTTGAAGCGTCGGTAGCTTAGTGGTTAAGGAGTCGACCTTACGATCGAGAGGTCCCTGGTTCGAATCCTGGCCATTACACTACCGACGTGAACCCACTCCTAACACAAGCAATTTAGCTTAGCTGGAGGGGTTAGGGGGAATATTAGTAATTTCGGTTACCAATATTCTTTTAAAAAAAATATATATATATATCCTAAAAGGGTATCAATACCTACCCATATTTCGCCAATTAAATTTTCAGCCCCAAATGAGGGGTTAGCTTTTTACCATACTGGACCTTTTACTGTTGATGTAGTACAGCCCTAGCGGGTGATACTTGTACGATATTCATAGAAAGTGATGAGGTCGCTCCTCTGTAAATGTAATTCGCGGGGAACACTGTATAAAATGTTTCTTATTAGTACAGAAAACATCCTAATAAGTATCAGTAGATGCAAATGGTTGACTGCTTCTCGGGTGGGTGAGAATAATATTTATCATAATCAATTTTAAACCCTTAGCCCTTTTTAGGGTTCCGTAGCCAAATGGCAAAATAACAGAACCCTAAAAAACTAATCTATAATCGTCATGTCTGTCTGTCTGTCCGTCCGTATGTCACAGCGACTTTTTTCCGAAACTATAAGAACTATGTTGTTGGAAGTTGGTCAGTAGATGTATTCTGTGAACCGCATTAAGATTTTCACACAAAAATAGAAAAAGAACAATAAATTTTAGGGGTTCCCCATACTTAGAACTGAAACTCAAATGTTTTATTTTCATCAAACCCTTGAGTGTGGTGTCTATGGATAGGTCTTCAAAAATGATATTGAGGTTTATAATATCATTTTTGTCTCAACTTAATAGTTTGCACGAGACACACTTCCAAAGTGGTAAAATGTCCCCCCCCCCCTGTAACTTCTAAAATAAGAGAACGATAAAACTAAAAAAAATATATGATGTACATTACCATGTAAACTTCCAACGAAAATTGGTTTGAACGAGATCTAGTAAGAATAAGTTTTTTTCAATTAATTTTCATTTTTTTTTTTATATTTAGTACACGTCAATTTGACTTCACCTCGCCTGCTGGTAAGCTAAAGGTAAAGTCTCAGGAAAGAGGGTCACCATTACATACACGTACCATGTTAACAATGGTAGCACTCAGCTTGACGGCCTCATCAGAAGAGGATTGTCGTCGCAGTACCGCGTGATACCCACCGGTGCCACTAGTGCTGCGACCACAATCCCCCTGCCCGGCTATGCACTTGCTGACCCCTGAACGCAATGAAACCGAAATTGGATTACTATGGAGGGTTTTTCGCAATCGTGCACGGTGGTACCTACCCGGCCGAAGTTTGTGACAAATTTGTGTCATCAAATTTCTACCACCAGTACCTACTCTTTCTACTCAAATATAAAAAAAAACAAAAAACATTTAAATTTAAAAACATAAACCTTATGCATAAACCGTGAACCATTATTTTCTAATAATAAACTAAGTAAATAATAATTATAATTCGCGCGAGGCGTGGCTTGAACAAACTACAACAACTTTTATACTATGTTACTTGCTGCCCCAGCAGGCAAGGCCGCTGTGTCGGCCAAAGTCCGCCGGTAACCCTGGAGTTAGCCTTATTAAGCCCTCGCTTAACCGGGGTGCCCGGCAATGGATACTTGGGAAGGACACCGTGTGGTTTTAGTCGGTCCGATTCCGACACGCCCACCCCATCGTCGGCACCGATGGGGTGAAGCTCGTGGGGGTTTCCACACGCTAAAAAAAAAAAAGTTACTTGCTGCTACGGAAACCTTCAAGGGCGAGTCTTGTTCTACAATACGTCCATAATAATAATTTGCTCCTATGCTAACACACTTCATGGCGTCCTCTACAGTCACTTAACCAATCATGCAAGTCCAACGGTTTCAGTATAAGAGCCTGCACTGCCTCATGCATGTCATGCATACGAGCGCCCACACGTCGTGAAAATTGTATGGATTTCTTTGCACGAATTTGTGCAAATCGTATTGATTCTCTTGCACGATTTTGTGAAAATCATATGGATTTCTTTGCACAATTTCATGTAAATCATTTGGATTTTTTGCACTTATTTGTACAAGTTACATGAACTTTTTGCACGATTAGGACAACATAAGCTACATTTATATTAGAAAAAAAATTAGGGTTCCGTGCACAAGAATTAAAACCGTAAAAATCGACGAAGTCGCGGGCACAGCTAGTCATCTATAGATTCCTTGTTTTTTACCTTAACAAGGCCATAAATGGACGGGTGCTAATAATAATAAGGTGGTTTACCCAGATATAGTTATCGCAAAAGGCAACGTTTGTAATTATATCTATCATTCCAAATGGTAAAAGTTTATGTACAAGGGACAGTGACCCCCATCACGATGTTTTTTTATCTCTTACGTAGTATTTAAAAAACTAGATAAAGACAATTTCGGCTATTAGAGGATTTAGATTAGTTTCAAGTCCCGAAGATAAAATAACAGTCAATATTTTACATTTTTAGTCACAAATATTTCAAGAGAATAAGGGGTTTTTTTTTACGTGCGGAAATCTGCGGACTTTGGCCGCCACCGCGGCCTCGCCTGGTGGGCTTCGGTGAGTTGGCAGGCGTGTGTAGGGAGGGCACACACGACACGCCTCCGCCACGGCCTGCTTCTGTAAGGACGGCGAGTCGGCCAACTGTCGTCCTCAGGCCCCGATCATGGAGGTCGGTAGTCCCGGGCGTAGATGAGTCTGCGGCGTCCTCGCCGCAGACTGCGAAACAGAGACTAAGGGGTAGTCTGTTTCCCGTCGATAACTAATCTTTCGTGATACGTTCGACATTGCGACGTGTCGAGTAAACAATTGATTTATATTTGTGTGAAACATTTGTATGAATCGAGGCTTGGAGGAATGCTTTCTACATAGGCTTGGGCAACTGAAACAACAACGCAACTGAAAGAAATTGTCGTCAAAGAAATTTGGTTAAGTTTTCACCCTTAACAACCCCTGTTGGTGTAAAACATAATATATCCTTCAACAACTGAGTGTTCTACTGCAAGTGTAACTAAGGCTGCGACAAAAAGACATTCTAACAGTTCAATTGTAGACATAAGACCAACAGTAAATATTTTTTAAATATCGAAACTATTGTATTCAGTTATTTTTGGTTTTTAAAGAGTACTAGTAACAATAATTACTAGTAAATGCGCTAACCCCTCCAGCTAAGCTGAATCACTTGTGTTAGGATTGGGTTTACGTCGATAGTGTAATGGCCTGAAATCGAAACCCGGGACCTCTCGATCGCAAGGCTGTCTCCTTAACTCTGACTACAGCCTCTGCATTCTGTTCCTTACTTGTTACCCTTTAATATTGGTTTCCCACCTTCCAAACTGTCTTGCCCGTTTTTAACCAGAGTTTCTACCAAAATGACCCCTTCTAGATGAACATGACGGTCGTTTAAAGGTTTATTTTATTAACAGTATTCGTTTTTGAACGAGATATATCTGAAAGTCCCAATTAGGTTCTGATATAGACTAAAAAAAATATAATAAAGAAAACTTCATAAAAATTGCATGGGGCAAAGGCGAGTGGTGTTACAGTAGTTATTAGGCATACCTTTTTTTTTCTGGCGGAAATCCCTTCGTATACCCCCCGCCGACCAGCGGGGGCGGTTATGTCGGGCTTGAACCGACTAAAACCTAACGCCGTCTTGGGTCTTCGGACGACGGGGTGTAAGGTTGCCCATAAGGCATATCCCGACTGAGTAGGCATACCTATAAAATACCGAGACGACTCCCCCAGTGTGATGGGATGGCTCGCGCGCATGAATAGCTAATCGATGTTTAGCGATAAGAGTGATAATAACAGGGTGTCCAATTTGCATATTTTCATGCATTATGGACAAAAAATAACATTAGTTACAATAATTACGTTACGGATTTGGAACAAAATATTTTTGGCTTTATAGTATGCTTTATTTTTATTAATAGTTGTATCCTTTGAAGCACGATGAAAGTTATAATTTTGGTCTCATTGACGTCTTCTATATTTTTCCTCATTTCTGTTACTAAGCTGAAGCATGGAAAACGTTACTAATTAGTAGTAGGAGTAAATATTCTGAAACAAAAATATCCGCAAAGTTTTTCTATTGATTCCAGTTGCTTTAAGTCAGAAGACTTATAAACGTGGAGTTTTTCAATTACACAACTTTGCAATTGGGTACTGCAAAGATTTATTAATTTTACGAAATGAAGTATCGGTAAATGTTACAAATTTATTCCTGCTTATGAAATAAGAGGTTATTTGCGAGGTTGGAAAGCTTCACGTGGTAGGGTTTGAAGTTTGAGCTGAGGACAAGGACTTCAATAATAAGAGTCAAATAATTTCAGGTAGGCACGTGCTTATTTCAAGAAAAATTAAGGCTTGGATACTTTTTCTTTGACTTATATTGTAAAAAATGTTCCATGCTAATTTTTGCTTGTAAAAATAATAAGTGTCAACACTCACGCAATTGCACTGCGTTACAATTTTGACGACGGTTTCGGGTCTATAGCGCGATACTATCACGTCTGCAATATAAACTTTTTATTTAGTAATTCAGGTGAAGGATGAATAAAAAATAGTAACTATTTTTAATTCACCAGTACTTAATTACAATGACTAATTATGAATTGTGTGAGCAAGTAAGATGGAACACCAACTATGAAGGAAAGACATCTCAAAGCAAAGTCTTAGTTTTTTTTTTTATCAGATATAATTGAAGATTTTCTTAGTCTTCTGCCTTTGATTTGGCGATTTCATAAGTAGTTGAAGGTTACAAAGTGAAATGTAAAATCAGATAATAGCTCCAATGATAACAACAAATATTTCCACTGTCTCAATCACCTGACGAACTGATAAGACATTAAGTCAATACCGGCCAACTTGGGAGATGTTTTAACTTTTTATCTTCAGATGAGAAAAAAATCTAGAACAGTTATATAAATCTTGGCAATAACCTACTTCGATATTACGACTACGGTGCCCAGCTATGATCGACTTGCTTTCGTTTCAAACAGCGCACGTCTACTACAGCCGATATATTTATTTATAATTTTAACATTTCATAAACCCAAATAGACCAGGGTCAGCCGGAGTGCGAGGGAATTGCCTTATAGCGGCTGCTCATTAATTGGCCGCCTTACACCCGAGACCCGAGTTTTGACCGGACCCGAAGTTTTGGTCGGTTCGAATCCGACATAAACACCCCCGCTGCCCGCCGGGGAGGTATTCGTGGGGATTCCGCACAAAAAAAAATACATGATGAACGTGTAGGTGATGTGCGAGAAATAAATATATGGGTAGATTATATCATCATTATCATCATCATCAACCTATTCTAGTCCACTGTTGGACTTAGGTCTCCCTTTAATGAGCGCCATAGCGCCCTGTCTTCAGCTTGCCGTATCCAGCATCTGCCCGCAGTCTTTCGCAGATCGTCATCCCACCTGGCCGGAGGGCGTCCTACACTATGTAATACATGCTATTCAATTTCCTGCAAATTTTAAAGTTGCACTTGAAAATTGAGTATCAACGGATCATTTTTCAAAAGGATAGATTAGTTTCTTTGTTGTGTGTAAATCTCTCACGCCTAGAATCTCTTCGATTGACGTTACCTCACAAGCACCAAAAGGCCCACGTGTATGCGTCAAATAAATGGTGACTTGTGTGTCATAATGTCGTGTCTGGACCTGAGTATAATGTCAAAGTCAAATGACACATCTTTCAAACTAATATCTTCCTTTGCGATATCGCTGTTAGACAGTAGCACTTCCTTTAGAAGAAATCTCCAATCTTTTGATAGACAGTTACGATTACAGATATTTTCACGGGTTTTTACAGGGGCAGCAAACAAGGAAATACTCTCTGGTGTCAAAAGTGCTTATAACCAAACTAAAGATACCCCGTTATTTTCTTGAAAATCATTCAAAGAAAATCTTATGATTTATCGCTTGTAACTAATGGATACAGATACTTACTCCAAAGCGGATAACTACACAAAAAATCGACTTAATATTTTACTGCGCGTTGGTCTATTACGTAAGTGGTTACGTTAACCTGTGAATGCTTGCAACATTAGAGGAGTCACACTGTCTGCAGAGTAGAAAAATAACGGAAAAGTGGAATACACCTCTGCCTACCCCTTCGGGGATACAGGCGTGAAGTTATGTTATGGACATTGAGAGAAGCGAAAAAAGAAAGATCAGACAGCTGGCACTCTCACAAGTAGTAAATATCTAGGAAATTTCTTAACAGATATCTAAATGTATACTATTGTTTGCCTTGCCACTTTAGTAGTTTAAGAAATACCATTTACCAAGGTTTAAAATTTTCTATGCAGATATCAAAACCACAAGCCCATTTGTTGTGGTTATGATATATAGATTTGCGCACACACTGTGTAGAATTTTCAAATTTGCTTTAATCTATAATATAAAAATGAATCGCTGAATGTGTTGCTAAGCGCAAATCTCGAGAGCAGCTGAACCGATTTCGCTAATTCGTTTTTTATAATATTCCTTGAAGTACGAATTCCTTGAATTCAAAAAATTGCCTGGAAAAGAATAGTTTACAGGCATGTTTGGGATAAATAGGTGCCACGGGGCGAAGTATGCCACGGGCGAAGCTGCGGGGGACAGCTAGTTTCAGAATAAAATTCATTTCTAATTGTTTTAATGGATAATCAACAATGAATATTTGCTTGGCCAAGCTGTATTTCAGACAATACAATGCAATAAGTGTACTGTTTCCTGATTATAGGTTTTCCTGATAATAAATAAAAAGGAAGTATTCTTCCGTCAAGATAAAAAAATATCGATTTTAAAATTACACTTTGCCTTTGGTCTTGGATAACACAAGACCATTAACCCGGCCCCAGGAAAGATAGAGTCACCTTCTTTGTCTTTCACTGGGGCGAAACCTGTCCGTCGCGTCCAAGTCGCGGGGGTGGGCACCTCTCACTTTAGTAGGCCGAAGTGAAACGGTGGCTAAGTACGGTCAGGGACCCAGTGCCGCGGGGTATATCGCGGAACCCGAGCCCAGGGTTACGGGTGAAGACCCCAACGGCTGTGAAGGCGGAAATGGTATCCATTGGCACGGCAGAACAGGCGGAAGGGGCACAAACCCAGTACTGAGCTAACCCTACATATTGGGGCTTATAGATCATACTGGAGTTGCACGGCTGGGCAGGGTTGTGCAATAGAGATGGTGGTGGAGGAGACCCTAGCGGTCCAACGGCAGCACTCACAGTCTTCCAGGAAGATTACTGTCTTGGCGTCAGGTGGCAACCGGCCGTAAAACCACATAGCCACTTCTCATTCCTTGTCCAAATATGAAAGTACACAAAAAGAGAGCGAGCATAAATGTTAGGGCGTCCCCCTTAAGCGACGGTCGATGCAACACATGCGTATCACTGCGATTGGCTACCTGGAACGTAGGTTCCATGACGGGCAGAAGTGCCGAACTAAGCGACGTTCTGAAAAACGTCAAATAGACGCATGCTGTGTGCAAGAGACCAAGTGGAAGGGCTCAAAATCTAAACTTATCGGCAACGGCTTCAAGCTTGTTTACCACGGCACAACCACTGGCAGAAATGGCGTGGGAATCGTATTATCGGAGCAACTCACACAAAGACTAGTAATCATCGACAGAATTAACGATCGGATTATGGCAGTGAAAATTGCCCTAGAAAAACAGCCTTGTTTTAACATAGTATCAGCATATGCACCACAATCTGGTTGCACAGACAGCGAAAAGGAGTCTTTCTGGGATGACCTCTCCAAACTAATCCAAGACATTCCACCCGAAGAAACTTTGCACATCGGCGGAGATCTAAATGGTCATGTTGGTGCAAGCAACACCAACGTTGAGAGATGGCACGGAGGGTTTGGATATGGTTTGCGCAATAACGATGGAGACACAATTGTGCAGTTTGCCTCAAGCTGTGACCTAGCCATAGTAAACACATTCTTTAAAAAGAAAGATACCCACCTGATAACATATAAAAGTGGTGGCAATACAACTCAGATCGACTATACGCTAGCAAGAAGAAAACACTTAGGCAATTATAAGGACTGTAAGGTCATACCTGGAGAACCACTAACAACCCAATATAGAATCCTTGTCACTGTGTACAAACTTCCCAAATCTGTCAGAGCCAACCGAAAACTTACACCAAAGATCAAATGGAAATCTTTGAAAACACCTAAAGGCGAATCCTTCATACAAGAAATAAAAGAACATCTTAGTAAAACAGATACCACATACCTAACACCAAACGAAATGTGGAATGTTTTTGAAAATGTCAGCATTAACACCGCGGAGAAACACATGGGAAGAACAAGAAACAAGAAGGGCCCCTTTAAAGAAACTGAGTGGTGGAAACCAGAAGTCAAAGATGCAGTGGCTGCAAAAAAGGAAGCGTTTAAACAATGGCAGTCTACAAGAGATGATGGTGATTTGGTGAAATATAAAGAAATAAAGAAAGAAACTAAACGACAGGTTGCAATTTCGATGGCAAAATCAAATAACCAGTTTTATGAAAAATTAGAGTCAGCCGATTCAGAAGTAGACATTCATAAAATAGCAAAAACGCGTCACAACAACACTAAGGATATAACAACCGTAAAGTACATCTATAACAAAGGCAACAAACTCCTAACACAAGATGAAGACATCAAAAACAGGTGGACTGAATTCTATAACCATATCCTAAACATATCCCACACGAGAAACCTGAGCTACAACCATCCTAACGTAGTCCAAGGTCCACTCCCTGCTGTGACACTAGACGAAATACAAGCAGCTCTAAAACAAATGAAAAACAACAAATCGCCCGGTCCAGACGAAATACCAGCAGAAGTCTGGAAACACCTAGGGGAGGAGGGAGCTCACTGGCTATACGAACTATTCAACAAATTGATTCAGGGTTACCCGTTACCAGATTCGTGGCGAAACAGTTTCCTTATACCATTCTACAAGGGAAAGGGAGATGTCAGAGAATGCAGTAACTACAGGGCTATTAAATTAATGTCACATACCCTGAAATTATGGGAGCGCGTTATTAATAACAGAATAAAACACATCATCTCACTAACACCAAACCAATGTGGTTTTGTAGCTGAAAAGGGTACCTCAGACGCAATTCAAACTATCAGAATACTGCTGGAAAAGGCAAAATCCAATAATGGAAACCTTCATATGGTATTTATAGACTTGGAAAAGGCCTTCGACCATGTCCCTCGAGACCTTATATGGGAATCACTCAGAGAACAACTCGTTCCTGAATGTTACGTTACACTAATTCAAGACATGTACAAGGATATCACTACCCACGTCCTTTGCCCAGCTGGAACAGGTGAAAGATTTGAAATTGGAGTCGGGGTCCATCAAGGCTCCACACTAAGTCCATTGTTGTTTAACACCACCATTGACCATCTTACCAAAAGCTGCCAGCGGCCATTACCGTGGAACATTTTGTACGCAGACGATGTCGCTCTTATTTCCGATGATATAGACGATCTCCAGTCAAGCTTCAATTCCTGGATACAGGCACTTGAAGACAATGGCCTGAGGATTAGTAGGAAGAAAACATAGCATATGTCTTGTGTGTTTGATGGCACCACAAACCCTGATAACATTAAGATTTCCATTGGATCCACACAAATACCCACAGTAAATCAATTTAAATATTTGGGGTCTACGATCAGTAATGATGGGAAGATCGACAGCGATGTAGCACATAGAACAACAACTGGCTGGCTTAAATGGAGGCAACTGACTGGTGTAATGTGTGACAGAAAAATGCCACTCAAAGTCAAAGGCAAAATGTATAAAACTGCAATCAGACCTGCAGTATTGTACGGCTCCGAATGTTGGGCAACCACTAAACAACATCTCAATAAACTGCACACAACCGAAATGCGCATGTTACGCTGGTCAGCGGGTGTCACATTGCTAGACAAGATCCGGAATGAATACATAAGAGGAAGTTTTAAGGTCGCCCCCATAATGGATAAAGTCAAGGAAAAACGTCTTCGATGGTATGGACATGTCCAAAGACGCCCAGAAGATCACGTGGTCAAGCTCGCCTTAAACCTGCCAGTGACGAAACGCGGACGCGGAAGACCGCCCTCCACTTGGCTAACGACGGTCGAGAAAGACCTGAAAGAAGACCAACTGGACGCGAGCACTGCACAAAATCGTGCACAGTGGAAAAGAAGGACAAGGAAGGCCGACCCCAAGTAGATGGGATACACGGTCGAGGGATATATATACTAATTATTAAATAAATTATAGATGAGTATGTGTGTCAACACGTGCGTTTTTTTAATGTTGTTTTTGCTTGCTTTTTTGTGACATTTTGTGATTTTGGTGGCGCGATTTATTTTTAACCGTTTTCAAGAAAAAAGAAGGAAAATTTTGTAGAACAGTATTAGTTAGTTTGCTTTAGTATAATATAAGTATTTTAGCTTTTAGTAATTGTGGTATAATAATTATGGAAGAGTACCCATACAAATAAATAATTATAATCAGTTCTAAAAAAAATATAGAATAGACTCTCCCGGCCCGCCGAGCCCACAACATGCTCGCCGCGCGTCGCAGGCGACTCAGGCGTCGGAGGTCGCTTAATGACCTCCGTCCTCCATGAGCGCAGGCCTGGGAGTGGGAGGTGAGGCCGCCTGTCACCCCAGCAGAAGCAGGCCGGGACGGTGGGGCGACTAGCGCCCCTCCCCCAAACCGGGGCAAGACGGGGACACCGTGGTTTCCAAACCCGAGGGGGCCATCTCGAAACCGGAGATGGCCCAGGGTCAGTCGGGTTGCGAGGGATATGCTCTATGGGTAACCTTACACCCTGGCGTCTGAAGACCCGAGACGGTGTGTGGTTTTAGTCGGTTCAAGCCCGACATAACCACCCCCGCTGGCCGGCGGGGGGTATCCGAAGGGATATCCGCACGAAAAAAAAAAAAGGTATGCTTTGTGGCTTACGTCTTCGTTTAGACTAGTTCTAATTCAGTAATTCTTAATCTAGTTTAGAGGTTTGTAACAGCAGAATCGACACCAATCGACCCAAAACTTATTATATAACATTGATAGGTAAGTACAACTAGTTTGATACGTAGCCTACGGCATAGTAGCATCCCTTACTAGTTTTGTAATTAAATTAGTTCTTAGATAAATGAATCACTTATTTTCATAGCTGATTGGTAAAGGACAACTGTATTATAACTAAGAGTGGCATAAGCAAACCGAGATATTCAAAACTAAACTCATGTTTTATTCAATAAATTTCATTCGCATGAGAAGCTTTTGAAAAAAAAACTATTTTAACGGATTCTTTCGCGATTTATTTGATGTTATTTTATATTTTACAAGGATCCCGACGTTTCGGTTGCTTTTCAGCAGCCATGGTCACGGGGACACTAAAGATGGTTGTTGTCTTGTAGTTTGAAGTGTAAGTTATCTCAAAGTACCCGAACTATGTTGAATTGTTGATGTTACTATTTACGCAGAATGAGCTCACAGTGTCATGAAGTCTTGTTGTATTTTGATTTTTCTTGGAATTAATTAAGTGAATGACAGGGTCCCAAGCTGGTGGTACATTCCAACCATCTTCTCTATTAAAATTAGAATGCTTTTTAATTTCAATAGCTTCGCGGAGCATCCTAGGTAGGAATCGATTTTCTTTCGCGAGTATCTGTGGTTTATCAAATCTTAAATAATGTTTGGTCCCCGGTTGCAGGTGTTCACATACAGCAGACTTTTTGAGCGTTGGTGTTTTATATCAGCTATATGTTCTTTGACGCGAGTGCCAATGCTTCGCTCGAGAGCCCGTGGGATCTGTGACAAGGAACACCTGGACGCTGAGCTACAACATGTCAAACAAGTTCTGTATGACAACAAGCTCAAACAACCGCGCATCAGTCACAGATCTCGAGAAAAGCCAGCCACTGTCGAGCGCCAGCCTGCAGTCCTACCATACGTACGAAGGGTCACTGACAAGATTGGCTACGTCTTGAAGCGAGCTTCTATTAACACATACTACAAGCCGCCAACGAAGATATGTAAATTTTTACCATCTGTCAAGTGCCAATTGCCTCTTCAAGATGCAGGGGTCTATAAAACTGTGGGCTCTCTTATATTGGTCAAACCAAGTGAAGCATTGGCACTCGCGTCAAAGAACATATATATAGCTGAAATAATACACCAACGCTCAAAAAAGTCTACTGTATGTGAACACGTGCAACAGGGGACCAAACATTATTTAAGATTTGATAAACCACAGATACTCGCGAAAGAAAATCGATTCTACCGAGGATGCTCCGCGAAGCTATTGAAATTAAAAAACATCCTAATTTTAATAGAGAAGATGGTTGGAATGTACCACCAGCTTGGGACCCAGTCATTCACTTAATTAATTTCAAGAAAAATCAAAATACAACAAAACTTCATGACACTGTGAGCTCATTCTGCGTAAATAGTAATATCAACAAATCAACATAGTTCGGGTACTTTGAGATAACTTACACTTCAAACTACAAGACAACAACCATCTTTAGTCTCCCCGTGACCATGGCTGCTGAAAAGCAACCGAAACGTCGGGATCAATGTAAAATATAAAATAACATCAAATAAATCGCGTTAGAATCCGTTAAAAATAGTTTTATTTCAATGTGTGACATTCGCATAAACTTCCGACAATATCACATGAGAATCCAGTTTAATGAATAGTGCAATAAACTAAAAAAAGTAACCAATAAGCCAGGCTAAACGGTGTTGGAAATAGATTTAATAATAATGGGGTTTCCTTGATCGAGTCTCAGAGCGAAATTCATTAAATTAAATGAGATACCCTGGTTTAGTTTGACTTGATCGCAATTATTTTCATTGCTGAAATCTGACCTTGATAGTCTCCTTGACCTTGAGACTCCTAAGAGTGTCATATAGATTTCAGACTAGTTGTACCAATATTGCTATTTTACCATGTGATCGAGATGTGTTAATAACTACGACCAGCACACCCACGTATCAACTGTCAACATTCTTAAACAGGATATCGTTAATATGCAGCAGGAGCAATGTCTGGTAGAGCACGGAGATAATTTCACCCTGAGTCGTCAAAATAGAAGTTATTGTAACATTATTTCGTCATTCCTAAGAGTTTCGGTAGTTGCCGTCTTGTGAAACCCTAAACGTGAATTTCAATAAACGGACTTTAGGTAGCCATTTAGCAATTCAATCGGGAAAACCAGCCGACGCTCCAACACTTTATTTCCTAACTCCAACTTTGCAAACATCGATTAAAAGTTTACGTAACCAATAAAGTTTTTCTTTGATAGCAAGAATTATCGAAAAAATTTCAAGTGAAGAAGTATATCGTAGAATTTCTTAAGACAAATGAATTTGTTTGACTGCAGATTGATATTACGATATAACTAGCTCTGCCCTAAAGCTTCGCCGTGGCATATTTCGCCCTCGTGGCACCCATTTGTCCCTTATGTGAACGTAATTTATTAGTTCTACAATAATGTATGGAAATTGGTCCGATTTGTTCACATTTATGACTACTGCTCCGGTCTCCTAGGTACTAGCGTGATGATATACAGCCTGTAACCTACTTCGAAAGAAGAGAGTAGTTTTTGAGACTAGAGCATTTAACTAAACAAACAAACTCTTCAGATTTATAAAATAAAGTATATAATCGGTGTTGGGTGCGATTTGAGCACTCAAGGTGGGGGGAATACACCATTGCGGAGGTGAGGCCGATCATGAAGGAGTGGTTGGAGAGGGACCATGGGGACCTCTCCTTCCGGATGTGCCAGATGGTTACCGGACACGGGTGTTAAGTAAGGTAGTAAATCTGTGGCGCATCCACCGAAAGACAACGCCGCAGTGCCAGCACTGCGAGGATCCTGGCGAAAACATGGCGCTCCACACGTTGGTGGAGAGCCCTGCGTGGGCGATTCAACGCCGGGATCTCGTTGCGGTCCTGGGCGTGGACGTTCTCTCGTTGGAGACCATGGTGAGGGCCGTGGTCTCCGACGGGAGCAAGTGGCACGCCGCCGCCTCTTTCTGCGAGCAGGTAATGCGCCCTAAAGAGACGGCGTAGAGGGAGCGGCAGAGAACCCGGCCCCTCGAGTTTCGTATCTACACCCGGGACTACCGACCTCCATGATCGGGGCCTGAGGACGGCAGTTGGCCGACTCGCCGTCCTTACAGAAGCAGTCCGTGGCGGAGGCGTGTCGTGTGTGTCCTACACACGCCTGCCAACTCACCAACGCTGGATAAAGCCCGACCCCACCAGGCGAGGCCGCAGTGGCTGCCAAAGACTGCCTGTAACCCTGGGGTTATCCTTTCGAGGGCTCACCCTTGGTGCCTGGCAACGGACAATTGGGGAGGACACCGTGCGGTTTTAGTCGGTTCATGGCCGACATAGCAACCCCCGCTGGCTGGCGCGGCGGGGGGGGGGGTATCCGTAGGGATTTCCGCACGTAAAAAAAAACGGTGTTATGGGAAAGTCATTCTCTTTCTTTATACGTTGCCTTTACAGGTTTATTGTAAAAATGGGTGATTCAATCACAGAAGACACAAAATCACATTTTTTTTCTCTGTGTCTTCTTTATTCAGTGATTCGTCTAATTTATTTACTTTTGTCATTTATTGCCATAAATTGTAAAGTACCAGTCGTAGCGGTGGGGTGAAGCTGGTGGGAATTTCCACACGTGAATTAAAAGCATCAGTCTACTATCAGATCGGGGTGTATTTGGCCCTACCAAGATATCCGAAGGCAAGCCAACCTAACGTGTAATCAGAAACACCTGCTGATTGTCAGACGAGGCTCTGGCGCAGGCTGTTCCTCTCGGAGTTAGGGGGCTCAGTTAGACGGTAGCCGCTCCCATAAAAACTGCTTTTCCTCCTATTGATTTAACTTACACGCTTTAGCTTACATTAAAAGAAGGAGAAAGTCTCGGATGCAACCGAGACCAATAAAAAAAAATCTAAATCAAAAAGAACTATCATTAAAAAAGCTTAAGATTTATTTTTTATTATGAATAAATGAAGAAAGCTTAGCTTAGTGGTTATGGAGTCGACCCTATGATCGAGAGGTCCCGGGTTCGAATCCTGGCCATTACACTACCGAAGTGAACCCACTTCTTAGCTGGAGGGGTTATGGGGAATATTAGTAATTTCGGTTACTAATATTCTTTATAAAAAAAAATATTTTTTCTCAAAATTCTATACATTTGAGAGGAATGGGCGTTGCTGGCAACACCAAAGCACCTGTAAAAAGCGAAAATAACTTATTAATTGAAGTTCAAAGAAAATATTGGAATATAACATTAATTTTAAAGTTTTAACTGAAGCAGTTTAAATTAAAAAACCGACCCCACCAGGCGAGGCCGCGAAGGCGGCCAAAGTCCGCCGGCAACCCTGGGGTTATCCTTTCGAGGGCTTACCCGGGGTGCCCGGCAACGGACACTTGGGGAGGACACCGTGCGGTTTTAGTCGAGACACGACATAACCACCCCCGCTGGCCAGCGGGGGGGTATCCGAAGGGATTTCCGCACGTAAAAAAAAAAAAAAAAAAAAAAAAAGCAGTTTAAATTTAAAACCGCTTTTAGATTATGCCATAAGAATCGCTTTTAATAAAAACGTCTCGGTTCTATCTCAATTACTTGACTAGCTGTCCCCCGCGGTTTCGCTCGTGACATACTTCGATCCTCCGTGGCACCTATTTGACCCATACAGGCATAGTTTTGCAATAATGTGTGGAAATTTGACCGATTTGTTGACATATATGATTAGGTACTCCGCTCACCTGGGTAGTTTCCTTCCCCAATGATTGGGCTATTTCAAATTTTAATTCAAATTTAAGTTTAATTTCCTGAGGTTAGCGCGTTCAACCAAACAATAAACAAACTCTTTAGCTTTATAATATTAAATATTAAATAAAATCTAGTAAATAGATAATAATATAATTGTTTTGTAACTCTAATGAGAGCTGCAAATCTCCAAATTGACGACAATTAGACCGATCAAAGAAGCTTTATAAAAACATTTGTAAGTAGCAATTTGTATGTCGAAGTGATCAGTCTATGTTGTAATGTTTGCATGCTTTGGCAGCTGTAAGACCTGTAAAGCATCGACACTATACGTCAGAAAAAAAACAATTGTTTTTATGAACTTCTTCTCCTTCCTAGTGCCAACGCCGGCTGCACCCAAACCTTGCATTTTGAACCCTGGGGACACTCTCCTGTATCTTCTTTCCAAATCATCATCACGCATCAGTTCCAGTTGCATCCAATGTTTGTACTTCGGAACCCGTGGTACAGTCTCAAACTCTTTCTCCTGATTTGACGTATTTGGCTTTCGCGGGAGCAACTACCGTTTGCCCTCCCAACCCAAAGGAAGTCAGCGTCAAAGCCTCGTCCGTAGGTCAGAAGATCTACCGGCTTGCAGGTGTTTGTTGACTTGGGCCCCGAAAATCTTGGTTGGGCCCCAAAAACGATTCTGATCTCTTTTCGAAAACTTGAATTATTTTGGCTTTCATGGATTATCTTACAGGCAATCGCTAGCTATTTTTTGGCGTAAGTATAATATTCCCTTTATTTCCGCATCATGTATTTCCCTTGTTGAAAATAAAACTCTTCAATTCTGTCTCAATGGTGCATTATATAATTCAACTGTCTGCCTGTCAATTTGTAACTTACGAAAATGACGTTTGTACCTTGTTAATTGTGATACATTGCACAAATAAAATGTGTATACTTATTAGATACCTTTTTTTTATTTTTGTTTTATTTTTTTTACCTTGCGGAAATCCCTTCGGATACCCCCCCGCCGGCCAGCGGGGGCGGTTATGTCGGGCTTGCACCGACTAAAACCGCACGCCGTCTCGGGTCTTCAGACGACGGGGTGTAAGGTTACCCATAGAGCATATCCCTCGCACCCCGGCTGACCCTGGGCCATCTCACCACTAACAGCATCGCTCATCCTGTCTCCTCTGAAAGCAGAGGAGTACGGAGAGCGATGTGTTCCCGCCACGTTGGGTATTGGCCGACGATCAATGCCAACCCTATGAAAGGGTGAAGGGGAAGCCATTGACCGCCGCCCAGGGTGTACCGGCCGCTCCGATTCCGTTCCCCCCGGACTGCAGCGGGATCGGAATCGGAGCGACACTCGAGGAGGTTACCCAACACACACCCCTACTTATTAGATACCTGCTAGCTAATACTCGGCATGCACCACAATTTTCTGTTAGGAACCTACGAAATTTTCATTACAATCGATTTAATAGCGTCGGTAGCTTAGTGGTTAAGGAGTCGACCCTACGATCGAGAGGTCCCGGGTTCGAATCCTGGCCATTACACTACTGACGTGAACCCACTCCTAACACAAGCATTTAGCTTAGCTGGAGGGGTTAGGGGGAATATTAGTAATTTCGGTTACTAATATTCTTAAAAAAAAAAAACAAAAAAAATGTACTCGTAGGTATAATATAATATAATTAAACTCGTACCTTTTTTTCTTTTTTTCGTGCGGAAATCCCCACGAATTACCCCGCCGGTAAGCGGGGGTGGTTACGAGTATGTCGGACTTGAACCGACAAAAACCGCATGCCGTCTCGGGTCTTCAGACGGTCTTCTTCAGGGTGTAATGTGGCACATGTGGCCCCCATTTCCCTCGCACCCAATAGAGTAGGAATTACTAGAGGAAAAACAGAGAAATATTCCTTTTTAACTGGCTCTTTTATAAACCTAGAGATGTTTTGTTATTGAAATTGAGGCTCTAATGCTTAGATAAATCATCACATTCACATTCTACCTACGAATCTAACAGCCACGGAACTGAGGGCGAACTTATTGCTGCAGTTCACAGAAACAGAAAGTTACGTGATTGACATCAGAAAAATAAACAAACATCCGAACGGCTTAGTTGAAGTTGAACACATACGTTATCATCTCTTTGTTGGCTACAGATAAGTAAACGACATGTGTCACCGGCTGTTTGTTCACTAGTTCTCTAGTACCCATACATGCGACCAGTCGACCTCAAAGTTAGCCTTTGAACTCCGAACCTACAAGGAGTTTATCTTACATTGTTGTAAAAGAGGTACTTCACCTTTAGCAACAGGCAAAGACAAATTTCACCACTTGTTGTTTTTAGGTCGCAAGCAAACTGTGTTCTGAAATCTTGACCTATCAATCTTTGAAGATGAGAAAGTCTATCATGTTAATACCTATATAGTTGTATTGTCATAACCATAATGTCTATTAGAATTAGAGTCAACGGGATATTTACCATGTTATGAGTATTTGATATTTCGGCACTTATTTTACTTTTTGTACATCTTTACAACAAAACGAACAGAGTACTATCTATTTATTCACTGACTAAGAACAGATGTAAGTTGAAAGTCAAGGAATTGCTGCAAAACCTTGACTACAAAACTACAGATAGCTTATTGCATTTACATGGTGAATAGAAATACATACACATGCATCCACATCCGCACACGGGTACGCACACACACACACCAAAACACACTTACACACACACACACACACACACACAACCTCGCGCTCCTAGTACCTAAATATAAAAATATTATTATTTAAATACTTACCTCGATAATTCCTTCAACCAAGATTACTTTATCCTATCTCTTGTAATGTTATAATATATGTAATACTTGTTAACCCTAGCTGTACTCTTTAATTATTTGTGACGACGTCTGATTGAGGTCCCAATCAGACAGCAGATCCTCACATATACTGGACTATGCAAAAACATATATTTTAATTAATTTAAACTTTGTTGTAAACTGTAACATGTCTGATATGTGACGAAAATAAATTATTATTATTATATTTCTACTTCACAATACACCGATATGAGATATGACAATGAGATTTTTTGCAAACCATCGCAATTTGCGAATCATTTTTATCGACTTGGTAAAATATAGGCAAACACTTGTTTGGACTGGTACTTTTATGTTTGTCTATTTACGAAACCTTTTTGCCTAAGTAAGTAGTAATTGTACTCCAGACCTCACAATCACACGCAAACCATATAAGCATAATTTAGTTATGCCCCGGCACAAATACGTACATGGAAAACATAAACATGGAACCAACACGGTATTTCTGTTTTAAATAAGTTAATATGTGAATAAAATGAAAATAAAAAATAATTAATAATAAAATAAATACTGTCACGCCTTTTTTCCATCGAGGTGGGCAAAGACAATATCTTCCTACTTTACTCATCCTGGCATACCCTTAAGCTTCTTCTACTTTCATCATTATTTCCATATCTACATGCTCGCCGGTTCGCGGGTACTCTTGATCTGGCCTTTCTATAAAATCTCCTCGATCTTATAGAAAGGCCGGATTGCCCATTCCACCCTTGCCTCATAAATCTGTTTCGTCAATATTTTTTATGTTCATACCATCTGAAAATCCCTTTCTCAATCTTATTCACCACCGTAGTCCTATATACCTACTTACCTACCTTACAACAGCGTCCGGCAACGTAATATTTTATAATCCTGAAAAAACAAATGTGATTCGAAATAATAGGTTTTCGATGCTAAGAACACTAACATACCCACTTGTAATGATCATACTGTAACGTTGTGTTTGAAGTTTAAGATGGTGAGTAACCTCGGAGTTCGCAAGGTAGGTATCATATTTTAGCATTTGAAAGATTTGGGATGAGACAGAACTGGTCTGTCTTATTATCTTATCAAAAGAAAAATGGCGTATTTTCTGAATCGATTGTGGAGTAACGGTGCATATGTTTGCGTGACGATACTCAAGGTCATGCCTACATGTTCACATCGCTCGATTTGTAATAATACAGATTCACAAATTGATTAAAGGGCTGTTCCACTGTTAAGACTTTTTAAGTTTATTAAATAAAATCGTCGCTGAATACAATTTAAGGATAATATTTCAAATTCTAAAAGTATTTCTAGTAAGTGCATAACAAGATAAACCAAATAAGCCCAAACATGAAGGGTTTATTTTGTTTAGTTCAGAAGTTCCTATGACCACCTACCGTCTCCATCTTCAGACCCTGGGTATCATGTCGCATCAGAGTATTTGCGAAGACAAAACAAACCTGTACAAAATCGGTTGGTTTATCTTATTTAGTTCAGGAGTTCTTATGGGCACCTTCCGACTCCATCATCGGACCACCTTCATAGTACCATATTATCGCATTGTCACGGAACTATACCAAATTTGAGTTCAATCTAAAGTCAAGAAGTGGTTCTAATTGAGCTTCCAAGATTTGATCCATACCTACTATCTAACAAACTAACAGAGCCAGTAAAATAAAAGCTTGTGAAAGAAAAACTTTCAGGGCGGGAAATATCATTTATATATTAAGTATATATATTAATATCATTAAATATTATAAAACTTACAAAATTAAATTCATCATAATCAAATAAAACCAGAAACTAGAGCACACTTATATTCCGCCTACTCGGTAACTTAATAGACATCTAACTAATGTGGCTAGGTTTAATTGTTTTGTGAGTGGTCACAGTCTGTACTGGGGAAAGTTTGAACCAGATGATTTTGCGTTATTAAGTCCGTAGTTCAGTGTTATATACAGTTATAATATCTACCGACCACAAACAAGTTGCAACATTAAAAGTGGAGGTACTTTTACTGTTGCAACCTTTTCCCCAAGAAAGCTATGGTACTTCCTACTAGGAATAGTAGATATTATTGTAGATTGAACCTCCAATCACTCAGTTTCGAATTTAAAATCCCGTTTTACATTAAATATTATCCCGTTTTGCATGGAGTATGCAAGAAACAAACAAACATATCTCAACTTTTTTTTCTCCGTGGTAGACGGAGACAACTGCCCGCCATCTGCTTCTGTCCTTACATATACCTCGAGCTTCCTCTACTGTCATGCAAGTCTACTTTCTACCTTTCATGCAAGCCCGCCGGTTTCGAGTGCTTTTGACCTGCCCTTTTTTCAATGCATCAATAATTCGATCAGTGTTTGTTTTGCTAGGTCGACGCCGGCCTGCGCTATATCATTCGCTCAGTACCTACTCATGCATTCTGTGTCCATACAAAAAAGGACAAAAAAAATTTTGCATGTTTGAAAAGATATAGCATCCTAAGTATGAGATATTACCGATACCGGCTATCGAATCCGCTACTGAACTCCACCTATCATTCAAACACATTTAAAATAAATAAAACATTGTACTTATCTGCGACAATTTTGTCGCCGTATCCGCGACAGCAGCATCCCGATCTCGGCTTGGATAACTGTTGATAGACAATATCTCCCGTCTATCTCGTATCGGCTGACGTTATCACCTGCCTAGATCCGATGATCTCGATAAAATTGGACGCTTTCGAGTTTACGTGTTACTTGTGTCGGAGATCGCAACTGTGAAGTTTGACTTGCGGTCAATATGTCTAGTAAGTACATTTTTATGTTATTTTATTAGGTATAATTTCTTTATGATTCGGAAAAATATAAGTCTCGATACAGTAAAGACCTATTCACATCTAAGCGGTATTCGTTTCCGTCTGCAGTAGAGAAAATCAAGTGGGTATTCGGTAATATTACTGTTCACTACCTATGTACAGTATGTTCCAACTATTCCGCTCTAGCCGCGGAACATTTGAGCGAAACCCACGCGGTATGTGCCTCTACCCACAGCGGCAGCAATACCGCTCGGGGTCTGAATAGGGTTTTAATGTAAATTCCCTGTTACAAACTAGGCTGTATTTCAGGGCCCAGTGCCTTCGTTTATTTTGCAGTTAGAGTTTCATATCGAATGAAAAACAAGTCTTTTATCGCTGAATAAGCAAATCGTGCAATGTAAAATGAAGAGAATGTGCCTTGTAACTATCGCTAGTGTGCTTAAATATTGGTATTTAAAATAATTGGCAACGCGATTGGCTGCTAACAGACATTAAAAAGTTGAAAATTATAACCATCATTGTGTGATATTTTCGGAAGTTTACGCGAATGTCACACATTGAAATAAAACTATTTTTAACGGGTTCTATCGCGATTTATTTTGATGTTATTTTATATTTTACATTGATCCATTGATGAAACGTCGGGATCAATGTAAAATATAAAAAACATCAAAATAAATCGCGATAGAATCCGTTAAAAATAGTTTTATTTCAATCATTGTGTGTCATGATTAGCCATTATATGTAAGAGTCTGGCGACACTAGTTTCCATACTAACGATGTTTGAAGCCACTTCCTTATGATTTTATTTTCCATGACTCAAACGCAACTCAATAAAAAAATGTCACCGTTAAGTTTAGTGACTTCACTGTCAGTGTATACTGAGTTTTAGTGACAAGAATACCTTTGATTGCGCGATAATTACGTCATGAAGTTAAGAATCTTATGAGAATATTTGGGCATTAGGAGTTTATACCATCAACAGACTTCTACATATTATAAGTACGTAGGTATTGTTAAAAGGTATTGCCGCCCTCAGAAGTAGCTTAACATGTTTCAAGTTATCAAAAACCTTTCATATAATATAAAGAAGTCGGTTAACAAAACACGAAATATAGTAAACTTGTGCTCTGAAGATTGCAAAAATAAGTATAAGTACTTACATTAATTTATAACATAAAACAACATAACTTCCCGCCTGTGTCCCCGAAGGGGTAGGCTGAGGGGTATTACATTATTAATTAATTTATTATTATTTTATTTGAATGTCAAGATCGTTTGAAAATTTGTTATTGTACAGCAACTTCTAAGGCGTCTAATAAACACATACTTAATGTAAGTACATAATAATACACTAGGTACAATCTATTTTGCGTTCCATATAATGTAACATACTGATACATTTGAACAGGGCTGCCACATCTTAAAATGGAATACCCCATCTGGGAATTGAACTCAAGACCTTACGATCATACGTAATTAAAATACAAACTTATGCAAGACTATATCCGGGTTATAAAATTGTAATGAACATTGAAACATTAAAAAATGTTTATTTATATAACTTCAAAGTCACCACCAGTTAGTGCTCCCAGTGATAATAGTGCTATATTTATACTTATTTGTCTCATACAAATTCCTATAGAATTTACCGTTTTGTCGTTTAATAAAAAGAAACTGATTTGACTTGTCAGTCAAATAGGTACAAGTTTTTTTTTGTGAGTGAATCCCTGCGCAAACCAGCTTGCCGGCCAGCGGCGGACCGCTACCCTCCAGTCAGGTCTGCGCTTCTGTATTACCTAATATATTATGGGAGAGGCTCTGACAAATTTTCAGATTGCCTCAAATACCTACCCAAAAATGACTACCAGCTCTCGGACCATATGTTTACTGTCGGGCAGAGAAAGCCCTGCTCCTACGACACACGGCATCACGATTGAACTGTACAAACAACTACGGGTATAGGCATAACAAACTAACGCCATATTCCGTACTGTAACTATCTTACCCTTAGAAAAGTTATACTTTGTTATGCAAATCTGAATTAAACTAATATAGAAGCCTGCAACAGTTCTAACGTATGAATATATCACGGATATTCTCACATAATGAAATTATGCAAAAGATTTCAGTTCTACAGAGTATACTCAACAGAATCCTAATAAACTCCTTAAAACTTCGGAATTCTATTACGGAATACTAAACCTGACAAGAACAAAGTACTTAAATCGTTAAGATCTTTCTACATCGTAAATACACCTATCCATTCGTATCAACGTAAGTGATACCTTCGTATAATTGTATTATAATTTAATTAATCTGAATTCCTCTATAAACGAAATTGTTTGACTAAAGTACTACCTACTAACATTTTAAGAGCACATACAAGAAGTTACACGATGTGTCAATTTTAATTCATCATGAGAACTACAATCATTTCTTTGTAGGCCCCATTAAATTTGATTAATGGGTACCTACTCTAAGAAAAGTGGGTTAAAATGGTAGACATTAAGATCTTTGTTATTCATTAATAAATGAAATGTGTAACAGGCTTAAAGTATTTCATTAGCAATTTGTAAAATCATGATTAATTAAATTAAAATTCTGCAATTTTCTTACATTTTGAGAGTTCCAATCGAATTCTAAAACCCAGAATCGAACGCTACCGACGTGAACCCACTCCTAACACAAACAATTTAGCTTCAAGGGAATACTAGTAATATCGGCTTCCAGTAATCAATAATATAATAATATATTATATAATAATAATAGTAAATAAAAATCATTGTCACAGGCACCGTGACAGCGATGGTTTAGATTGAAAGTAGGTAACCTAGGATATTTATTTATCTAGGTACTTTTATAAAACATGAGATACATATATATACTCGAATCTTATGAAAACTAGTATTTGCTTAATGGATGAAGTCCGTTACACCAAGGTAGAAAAAAAAACTCTATCCAAACAATATTTAAAACAAAAATAAAATCATTTGATAGAGGAGAAAAAGGTAGACAGTCTTTACCTATGTACCACTTGTAGAAAAAGTCACCGAAGCAAATTTCGTTCGTATAAGGACGGGACGATGGGCACAGGGTCGGTAATGTAATTTGAAATATTTACCGGAGGGAATAATTGAATAACTGTAATTAAATTACTGCTACGAATAATATTTCTTGTTGACATTTTAATACTCTGGCAGTTGTTTAGGTCAAATTAATTGATATTACCTCATGCCAATGACTACTTTTTAGGTATCTAAGTACTATGTTTGGTACAAAAATTGTGTAATGAATGATTCCGGGGCTGGGATGGGAATGGGAGAGGGGTGAAAGACGCAGAGACTAGATCAATGAGTTAATGAATATTGACGCCTACCTGTATAGTAGTAGCGCACCTTTTTGTAATGTCATCTATATGATAGCTACAAAAAGTTAAGCGTGATTGACACACAGGGGGCGCGGGTTCGATTCCCGCTCAGTGCAAATATTTGTATGCATGAATATGTCTATTTGCATTGGTCTGGGTGTTTCTATGTATAATATGTATGTATTTACAAAAAAAAAGTATATAAGTATGTTTATCCGCATTCTGGAACCCATAACACAAGCTAGTTAAACTATGCTTACTTTGGGTCTAGAAAGCGCTGTGTAGAATGTCGTAGAATATTTATTTATTTATTTATTGATGGTCTTAGTGTGGGTTAGGCCATTCTTACGTTCACGGCCGTGAGTTAGTATATGTTTATAAACTGGTGTCTAAATCGAAATGTTGAAATGGTATCTTTATTTTTACAGAGTTGTAATATCTAAATATAATATTTTCAGAGGCCCTTTGGTTAATAAGCCTAGCGGCTATCCTAGCCGGCAGCTCCGCGCTCTCAGTTTCATTGAGACAAAATCCGGAGACCCTGTGCATAGGTCAGGAGAACTTCTTAAGGATTCCCCATGTGGACAACTGCGTCGAATACTATCAGTGCTACTCCGGCACTTCGTATTTGATGAGATGTCCTACATCCGCGTGGTTCAACGAACAGGATCAAGTGAGACCCTTTGCTTATTAAAAACTAAAATAACGACTTAAATAAAACCTATAGCATGCTGCTCTCTGATTCGTATCGCTGGTTTCTCGTACGTCTGTCAAGTTTGGTTACCTGTTGTTCATCCATCATCTGTACAGCGTATAATATTACTGTGCTAAGTTGACATAAGTTTGCCAAACGTATGGAAAACCGGGGTTTGGTGTCAAAGTCCCAAATGGTACAAGTATGGCGTGACGGTAGAGTGTTGGACTACTTCGTTGGAGTTCGTGGACTCGATTTCCGCTCAGTGTAAATATTAGTATGGATTAATGTGTCAAAGCTGTATCTAAAAAAATTGCATCTGCAGAAACCCTTAGCAAGAATTTCCGTCTTAAAAAATTTTTTGTATCGATGTAGGGTATGTTCATAAGCACATACCTACTTCGATTTCTAATTTTTTGTAAATAAACTCCTATTTTACATACATCCAGACATACAATCATGCACACAAATATTTGCACTGAGCGAGAATTCGAACCTGCGACATCTGACTTAGCCCAACGCTCTCTCTAAACGTACAGTCAGCGTCAAAAGTGATTGCACAGATTTTAAAATTAAAAATCTGGATGAAAATTATTAAGTATATTTGAATAAACGTTTTCAAATATTTCATTAGAGCCCAATAAGTATTTGAACAGCATTTTATTTTAGAAATATAAATTACTTCGCTCAAAAACAGATTTAATTTTATTTTAAATGATCATCTTTTGACGCTGTCCTGTCTCTATTAGAAATTCTCTATTGGCGAATATTATAGTAGCGTTTACAACATCATATATACAACAATTGGTACAATTTATACAATTCTTTAAAATTTATTTTATTATCTTATATATTAATAATATTTTATCTTTTATCGTATTGCACCGATCGATCACACAACACAAGAAATATCGATGTTTTCCATAGCCTTCAGAGTTCATTGATTAGATACTGCATGTGATAGTGTTCATATGAGTAAATTATAAGATTAATATATGTGATATTGAAATAAAACTATTTTTAACGGATTCTATCGCGATTTATTTGATGTTATTTTATATTTTACATTGATCCCGACGTTTCGGTTGCTTTTCAGCAGCCATGGTCACGGGGAGTTTTATTTCAATTAATATATGTTTTAAAACACAAGTTGTTGATTTGCATTTGCGCATCATTCACAGGGGTTTGAGCTACTTATAGTCCTCGAAAATCACTCGAAAAAAAATCGTATCGTATCGTATTGCTCCGGCTCATCGTGAGCGCTATCGGCTCACCCACTCATCCAATCTCCAAGTATCTCACCGGACTGCTTCAACAACATGTCGGATCATCCTCGTCATACATCAAGGACTCTCGCCACTTCGTGGAGAAACTCGAGAATCTCAAGCTACACCCGGATGATCGTCTAGTCAGCTTCGATGTCGTCTTTCTGTTCATGAAAGCTCCAGTCAGGGAAGCTTTGTCCCGAAACCGACCGCTGTTCTCCAAGGACATCGCAGATTTATTCGATTTCGTGTTGACGACTTCCTACTTCCGGTGGATCAACACTTTCTATGAACAAGTGGAGGGATTAGCCATGGGAAAGCCCATCAGTCCTGTAGTCGCGAACTTTTACATGGAATTTTTTGAAGAGGCTGCTTTTGAAAGAGCTCCAAAGAGCCCCCACGATGCCTTTGTGGTTTGGAGTCATAGAGACTCGAAGCTGACTAAGTTCCTGAATCACCTGAACAGCATCTATCCTAACATCCAGTTCACCATGGGAGTAGAGAAGAACGGGAACCTGCCAAAAAAGAAGATGGCAGCCTTGGTCACCGAGTGTATCGAAAGCCCACACACACAGACCGTTACTTACACAAGGACTCCAACCACCATCCCAGACAGAAAATGTCAGTCATATAAGTCAGAGGTATCGGGAGGACACGCCCCTTGCGTAGCCTCGACCAATCAGGATTGAGCGCGTCGGTTCCGCAGCTCTCAACCAATCAGGATCGATCACGTCGTTTTCCCCCTCCAACTGCGCCTATAAATACACCAGTGACTCGGTCGCAGAGAAATCGTCACCGAGGAGGGTTTTCCGTACTCGCGCGCGCCCGGACCACGGCCAAACAGCCCGGAAGCAGTGTATTCAACAATTTTTTTTTGTATCTGTATCTGTATCTATATTTATATCGCCTATTTTCGTTTTCGGGAGCGTTCCCCTAACATCCGGTATATATGTAGTATTTTTTTAAATATAATAATATATAAATGAAATGATTGTTTTTTGACTACTATAAGTACAAATATGAATCAACACATTGTATAAAGTGTTTACTTTCTGAATGAATAAGATAATTAATTTAGAAATTTAAATATCTACTTAATATAATATTAAATTAACTCGCACAGTTAATTATCATACCAGTGGGTGTAGAAGCATTTAAGTTTAACATTGTGCCTGAGATACGTAAAGTTAATAATTGTTGTCAAACACCTATTTAAGTTACTAAACTGTAATAAATTGTTTTAGCACTGTGACTGGTCAGAAGCACCGTCACACTGCCGTTCACTGCTCGAGCCTGAACCAGAATCAGATGAAGAAGAACCCGAAGTAGAAGAATCAGGAGAAGTAGAAGACTCCGAATCGGAAGACTCTGGAGAAGAGGAAAATGAAGTAGAAGACTCTGAAGGATTAGAAAGTGAAGAAGAGGACGCAGTAGATGAAGAAAATGAAGAAGAAACAGACGAGGAGGGAAACGAAGAAGATGAACCAGAAGAGGGAGAGTCTGAAGAAGAAGAACCAGAAGAGGAAGAGCTTGAAGAAGACGGATCAGAAAATGATGTGCCTGAAGACGAAACCACACCTGTCGCTCTGGCAAATTCAGGAGATGATTTAGAAAAAGATGCTGTTAGGCGTTACATTCATTCAATCGCAAGAAGAAGGTTACTTCAGCAGGCAGAAGTCGAAGAAGCTGAAGAAGATAGTGATGAACAATCTGAAGAAGAAGATTCGGTTGAGGATTTGATTAAAAGGGTAAAGAATCTGCTGAGGCAAGAAGAGGTTGAAGATGCCGAGGAAAGCGCAGAGGACGCTGACGATCAAGAAGAAATTAAAGCAAGACAGGAAGAAGAGGACGATGATGATGAGGACTCTGAAAGCGATGAGGGGGCTGATGACGAACAAGTGAAAAAGGTTAAAAAGAGACAAGTGGAGATCGAAGACGACTCTGATGAGGATGACGAAGATGATGAGGAAGTAGAAGACGCTAAAAAAAGACAAGAAGAGATTGAAGAGGAGTCTGATGAGGACAGTGACGAAGAAGGAGAAGATGCTGAAAAGAGACAGGAAGAGGAATCAGAGGAGTCTGATGAAGAGAATGATGAAAACGACGCTGATGATGACGATGAAGAACTCAGAAGCGAAGCTTTTAAGCTCATCAAGCGCGTGATGTACGCGTTCAATTAGAAGTCAATTCAAGCAGTCTTAAATGCAAATCTTAAAGTCTTAAAAAGGTAATTTAATTTTAATTAGGCTTAGGTTAGGTAGAAAACACTTTGTGCAATTTTGTAAATATGCTGTTATGAATGTGATTTAAATTATAGTTTGACATGAGTTTTGGTTTATTTTATTGGTTTTTCCTCAAAGTTTAGACTATGTGCCTTTTGACTAGGTATGTCGCGTGATCTTAGCCGCTGACCTCCCAACCCCGAGAGGTTTAATAATAGTAATAATTTATTGACCTATTGACTCAAAATTACAGATTTCAAATAAAATACAAAAACTTACACTAAAATCAGGATTACCTAGGTATTAATCTGTACATAAATATTTTTGCCTCTTGAACTAGGGTTTTTTTTTCGTGCGGATGTGGCGATACTACATATACCCAGCGCCATCTAGCGACAACAAGTTCAACTACTTCGATAATAAAGTGAAGTTCGCGCGCTGCTATAACATATATACCCCCGTGATGACCCTGACGTGACGGACATACATATACAATACATCCCGCCAGCCAGCTGAGGTGGTTATGTAGAATTCGAACCGACTTAAACCGCAGGCCTGCGATCATGGCGGACGGAGGTGACCTCCGACGCCTGAGTCGCCTTCGCGCCTCGCGGGCGCTCCGAATCGAGAGAGACCTGAGTCTCCCGGACCTCTCCTGCCGCCTCCTTCTCGAGCATTATTTGCTCGCAGAAGGAGGCTGCGTGCGCACGTGTTTAGGGAGTGTAGGTGTTTAAGGGTGTATCTGTGTGCGTATCATTTTGATAGGCGATGTACGTAAGAAGTTCCGTACTATAATAGTCTTGTTGTAAAAGCCATTGTGTTACTTTATTTCTCACCATGTTTTTTCACGTGTAATATATTTATTACTATATATCTATTTGAATTGTACCAAAATCCGGCCTCTCCTTGTTCTTGTTCTCTTCACCAGCCGTTTCAATTTTCAGACTTCGTCAAACGGCAAGGTACACGCAATGCCCAGAATCGGGGCGACGACAGCTCTCAATAATAGATAGTCTCCAACAAAGATTATAAATTAAACTTCACAGGTATAAGCGCAGCCACAGACCGACCAATCTCTCCTTGGGCTCCACGCCATGCCCCTGTATATAGGTTACTTCTCGCACAAACACTAAACATCCGGGGACTGAATCCAATACTTCAACTCCGAACTACCTATGCACCAGAACGATCTCGAAACCGTCAGCACCGGGTCTCATCATATGAACATTCTCGAACTCACAGTAATATTCCCCCAACTAGTAAACAAGATGAAATAGACTGTTCGAAGAAATGGGTCGGGATTCTCGAATCCTCCACAAAACCACATCTGGCGCCATCTCATGTTCACAAGCGAAACCTAAAAGTCCACATCGATAGTACGATCGTTACGTCCGCGTCCATAAGACTAGTATGGTTAAGGTTCCACGACGAATCAACAGATGTCGCTAAAATAAATAACACTAATTATACGAAACTTAAAAACTGTTACAACCTGCGAGAAAATTTCTGCGCTTGACGAGATCTAGTGTATGTGTAACAGTGTGTGTTCTTAGAACAGCCTGAAGTACAAAAAGTTGTTGGACCATTAATATCATGCAATCACTATATAGTTGTCTTGTAGAATATCTGTATGACTTTTTAGTATGGCCCGTTGAGCTCCTTCTACACTCATAAAACCAGTTTTCATTGCACCACCCCAAACCGGAATGCAATAGCTCATGATTGATTGACCCAAAGCATTATAGATCATTTTCAGTGTCAAAGTTGGCGCTCTCTCTAAGAACTTTGATTACATGTATAATACGCATGATTCTCATTTTTAGGCTCAAGTTGCTAATCAGGATAGTCGGCGCGAACGCCTCGTCCGTCAATCAGCAGGGTCGGTACCGGCTTGCAAGTGCGGCTGACTTGGCTATCTGGTTTGGCTTGGTTGGATTTAATTCCTTGTCGCCTCGTTTTACCAGGTACACTAAAATAAACAACAAAGACCTGCAAATTATATCTGACCATTTTATTTCTATTGATGATCATCTAAGCATTAGTCCCGGTCGCAACCGAGGCTCTCACCTCGGAGCACAGAATATACATCATACATACATATACTGCGCCTCGGAGTTTGAGGTCCACCTTCAGGCTTTTACTTGCCTACTTCGCACGGTCTCGGCCATTCATGGTAGTAAGGAATTTAAGGGTCGCGAGTGTTACGCCCCTGGCGTTGCACAGGTCCATAGGCCGCGGTAACGGTACGTCATCTACGATGTCATGCCAGCGCTTCCACCAATTCATTTCTATTCACCCCATTTTACTGATAGCGATAAATAACTTCTTCAACTCCCTTTTAATTCTGCATGCAAGCGTCTGTCTAGGCCCGTGAAGGTAGGGCCCACCCTTTTAGGATGGACAGTGTCTGGAATGGTGATCCGTATCTTCAGAACTTTAGCCTAGCTTCATACCATCCAACGGGGTGCAGTTGACGGACTGAAATTAAAAAATGGGCACTCCTCCACCCGCGACAAAGGAGAATATTAAAAAAAAAAAGATTCAATTTTAAGAATTTATTACATCATTTATTATAGTACAAAATAATCCTCAAATACAATAATTATTTAGATATAAGTAACACAACCAAAGCAAAATATTAAAAGTTGGATTTGAGATGTTCATGTCACCGTAGGCCAATATTGGCGGCCGTAAATGCATTTAGGACATAAAATAAGGTTATATTGGTAAATTTAACTAAATGACTGGTTTGTTAGAATTACTCTACTCATTGGCAGTAAAATCTTACAATACTGGCAATTTCTTGTTCGAAAATAGGATATTCCCCTCCACGATAAGCAATAAGCCTGAATATAAAAAATAAACTTCTAAAATTGTACAGAACATACCAACAGCTTCAAAAACAACCTACAAATATTCGGCGGCTGACGTCACGAGCTACGCCGCCATATACGGCGTCAACAAGCTCAAAGTTTGAGAATCCTTTCGCAACTAAATCTGCATTCCACAGACCTTAAATGGTAATGTTGCAAGGTTCATGAAAAAAAAATAGTCTGAAAACGTAGGGATTTTTAAATGGTATCATTTGACAGACTAACAATAAATTAGAAAACATTTTGTGAAAAATTAAGGATTGAATTGAAAAGATCATCGTGAATAAGTGTTTTAAGTCTCTTTTTTAATAACTGCTATAACGTCGGACAATTTGCAGACATTACCAAATACAGTCGACTTTATAATACTGGCAGCTTCACCAAAACAGCACGGAATACCGTATATTATATTAAAATTTTCTTTGTGGTCCACCTAACGCACAGTAGGAAAGATGCAATGAGTAGATTAGATATGTGATGTGTTAAAATATATATAATAGTTGTTCTGCGGCGCCGGAATTATTCACCAAAAATTTCAACAACAGGCTGCGAGACGTAGCGTTATACAGCACAGTGTTGCGCAAATCAACAATATCACAAGTTACAATCAGCTGACAATTCCACCGGCGCAGAACTTAAACCTACCCCTAAAGCGAATACAATAGTAGTAAAAGTACTTGTGTGTAAATCTAGCTGTTTATAACAAATAACCATACACTGACCAGACATTTTGCCTAACTCGCTCCGCGCGAGATGTCGCCCGACAGCGCGTCGGATAAATACATTATTAGCGTTAGTAAAACTACTTTTCTTTTACGCGCTGCAGAGCAACATTTCACAGTCGAACCGAAAAAATATCACCAAAACTTAGTTCGTCGCATCCACGCCGTCACAAAACGCATCTAAAACTAAAAGTTACATTACAAATTCGTTAGAAAATTGTTGTTAAAACATCGATAGTAGAAGAGAAACGTAGT
Source organism: Cybosia mesomella (assembly GCA_946251805.1). Taxonomy (NCBI): domain Eukaryota; kingdom Metazoa; phylum Arthropoda; class Insecta; order Lepidoptera; family Erebidae; genus Cybosia; species Cybosia mesomella. The sequence goes on from OX276401.1 coordinate 24,298,929, forward strand.
TACGAAATAAATAATCAAATAAAACGACTATATACAAATATCTATAGGAAATCGGCGGGGACGCGACTCACACTGCACGAACAATTCCGAAGTCCAATTCCTCACACGAATAAGTATTTACTATCGTCTACGGCGGTTACATGAAAATATCACGAGCGCGAATACATCGTTAGGTACATGGATACCGTTAGTACAAACATTTTACTAGAATATAAGCGTGCTCTTAATGTTAATCGTATCAAATCCATCGACGACATGTTGAGTAAAAAAGTACGAAACAGGCTTGGTTGTACAAAACGTGTATATGATTAATGAGGGGGGCGCAGACGCGTCAGAAGAGGCCCACGTCCTTCTTCATGTTGGTCTGCTTCCACGCGGGCAGACCTGCGAACTCTTCGCTAGACATGCCGAAAGCCTCCTGTTGAGTGAAGAGAATATCCGAGTTAGTAAGGGAGAAGATAGAAAGAGCAAACGAAAACACTCAAGTATAATTTGTTTTTAATAAAACAAATATTCAAATTAACATTTTATTAATAGGAAATGGAATAAGCTATCTTAATGGGTCATATTTAGTTTCTTTAACTTGCTGACAAAACTGTAAAGTCTTTATTTGTAGATAGCAAATACATATATAAATAATTTATATTAAATGCACAATGTCCGGCCTTATTGCTGACAGCAATCTCTTCCAGGTAAATATTGGACAGGAGAACAGTACAGCCATGTAAGTGAGATAGCTTACACCTGTTCCTACAACTAACCATACAATAATAATATTTTAAATTTTAAATACGTAATGTATAAGAATAACATCAGAATATAAATATTATTAAAAATGTATAATTTATTTTAAATACTTAAATTTCTTCTTTCATTCTTTTAGTTAAATCAAAATATTAATGAAAGCATTTTTATGAAATGTTGCGATACAAATTAATTAAGTTTTCATAATATTGTGTGAATGTGGTTACGATTGTTAATACATTTTATATTATACTAAAAACATACATACGTAACAGAGTTTTAATAAGTATGGTTGAAATAATTTAGAAGATTACTGCATAATATGCGCTTGGGTTGGCACGTTTAGTATAATATAAAGGTATTGTACGACAGAAAGAAACAACCGACAACAAAACCGAAGCAAGTCGATCTCTTCTTCCCGATGTGCCACCAAAACGCCGAGTACTGCAGTTAGGTATGTGTTGTGAACAGATGTCTTGAAATGCATAATGTAATACAAAGAGACCACTTCAAAGTGCATACCTAATTATTTTTTAATATTAACATAAACTCACGCCTATATCCCCGAAGGGTAGGCAGAGGTGCTAGCACCCACATTTCGCCAGTTTATGTTTAGGTCCCAATGTAATAGGTGGCGAGCCTATTGCCATTAACCGGGCACTTATAAACCTGCGATAAATACACACATAACTTCGAAAAGCATCGAAAAGTCAGTGGTGTGTGCCATGGTAAAACCTGGGATCGAACCCGAGACCTCGTCTCAGCAGTCCTTTACCCATACCACTAGGCTACCGCGGTTAACTTTTTTAATATTAAGTACCACAATTTTTCAAATAGAACCGGCCATTCTTAATTCTAGCGTATGGAAACGTGGCGCTGATAGCGGAACCAAAGCGACTAAATCCAGTGTTTCGTTACATACGCTAGGTGTAATTTAATTTCCAAATAACCCTTTCAGGTTTTGATCGCTCGCTGTGAAGCCACGAGCAACTGGTAGCCAGATGATCACTCTAAGGCCAATTTATTTAACTGTTATTCTATAATAGAATCGTTGCTATAAAAACGTATTTGATGTATATGACCTCTGTGGCGTAGCGATAGTGCGTTCGACTGCTAATTCGGAGAGCGCGGGTTCGATTCCCGCTTAGTGTAAATATTTGTATGCATGAATATGGCTATTTGCATTAGTCTGGGTGTTTCTATGTATAATATGTATGTATTCCCAAAAGAAAAATGTAACTAAGTATGTTTATCCGCATTTTAGACCCCATACCACAAGCTAGACATTGCTTCTAAATAGCGCTGTGTAGAATGTCGTAGAATCTTTTTTATTATTATTATAGTCCTTTATTCATTTAAAATACACATAATTACATTTTTAAGTATATAAACAAATACAATCATAGTAGAAATATAAATAAATAAATACACTATTTCATAAAGAATGTGATGTGTAGTATTTTTCCTAAGGTGCTCTTTTTTATTATACCAATGGAAGGATCGATAATAAATACTTAAAATACAAAAATATATTATATTATACAAATATAAAAAGCGAATGTCAGCAGTTTTTAAAACCTAAACGGATTATTCTAAAATAAATTAAAAATAAATATACTAAGTACTTATTACGGCCTATAAATAAAAAAAGCATAATAAGAAATACGTAAAGGTGAAAATAAAGATAAGTTGAAGTACTTATGTATGTTTATGAATAAATAGAAAAGCAAAATGACGATGACTGTGTTCTAGATGGTGGATTAAGGGTCCAGGAAGGAAGAAAGGAAGTCCAGGAAATCCAATATCGTACAAATAACAGTTAACTCGCTAGTGAGGCACACAGTTAGTGGATGGGGGAAGGCTGGAAGGGTGGCAAGCGTCTTTGTTGAGTCGTACTAAACAGTCCTGTGGCGCGAGGTGCCGCTCGAGTAATCGTACAAATTACAGTTTACTCGCTGTAAGGCACACAGGTGGTGGACGGGAGAAGGCTGGAAGGGTGGCAAGCATGTGGCGTGTGTGGTGAGTCGTACCAGGAAGTCATGTTGCGCGAGGTGCCGCTCGAGGTGGTGCGGGTCGACGTGGTCGGGCAGCGGGCGGCGCTGCAGCTCGGCCAGCGCCAGCACCGCCGAGCAGCTCGTGAGGCGCGCCAGCTCCGCCGCGCCGCTGGCGTGCGCGCCCGCCTTGTGCCCGTGCTGCGGCGGGGGGGGGGGGGGGGGGCGTGAGTGCGGCAAGCGTGTATGTACAGGGGCCCGCCTTTAGAGCCTTGCCCAGTTTAGAGGAGCCTAGCGGGCCGGCCAACTATAGAAATCGTCGCCAGTTTACAGAAGATTATAGGGGAGCAGGACTATACACAGTCCCCGGGAGACCGACCTACTATAGAATAGTGCTCAGTGTAGAAGAAGAACCATTTTAGGAGTCGTTCTCAAACGTACGGCTTGCTTAGCTGACAACCGCCATTTTTTTTACTACAGTATCCTTCACGTACAAGTTATACTAGTGTTGCAAACGCTTATAAGTTCAATTTTACTATTACAGTTAACTATTTTAGTATAACCTTAATGATAAGAAAATAGACTACTGAAATCCCTTTACGGCGAAGTGAATAGGTACTGCAGTGACATCTTATTACAATCACCGATCTGCTTATCTAGCATATATCTAAGTACGTAGTGCTGTTCCATACCCAATAGTAGAATAATCATGAACAGTCGCTTCTAAAAACAATTAAGTTGTCTTTAACATACTGAAGTACTATCGTACTATTCAGTAATCACTTATATAAGCTTACATATTGCCTGATAACAAGCTACAAAATAAATAAAATAATTTGTACATGAGATCCAAGTTACCTAGCCAGGTATAAAGTGTGCATAGTCAGCGAAACTGAACACCACAAGATTCAGAAATATCCAAAGTAGATGCAAGAAAGTTCAAGAAATTACATTTTAAAAATAATGTCAAAACCCTCTGTTTTCTATACAAAATCTATTATAAAACGCTATTCTATATTAATAACAGGTTTGCTCATCTTTCCCCATATTATAATATTTTTGCTAAATATAAATATACAGCTTATATTCAGCTCCCCCACAAGTAGTAGTTTCCATTTCACCACACATATATACACATATAATCTATATCTGCCCCTAAGAATATTAATATCTAGTCTCCATCTGCCCCATATAAATTAAATCTAGTCTCGTCTTCCCCCACTAATATTACCATGTTACCCACATAATCCCACCTACGTACAACCTATTACCAGCATTTTCCCCAGTGAAGTAGGCATGTTCCAGCAGAATGCTGCAGCAGCTGGTGCAGAGCGCGTACTTACAGCGATGTTGACGTCGGCGGCCTGGTCGTGCTCGTCCCAGGTGTCGAACAGGTCGGTGAAGCGCTGCGGCTCCAGGCCGGCGGCCACGATGCGCACGTCGGGCTCGCCCGCGCTCCTCGCCGCGCGCCAGTACGCGTCGCACGCGCGCAGCGCCGCCACGCGCATGGCCTGCCAGCGCGCCGCGAACGCACCCACTCCTGCAAGTCAGGAGGCGTCACGCTGAGCACGCGGCAACCTGCGTGGCCTAGCGGTACTGCGTTCGACTGCTAAGTCAGCAGTCGCGGGTTCGATTCCCGCTCGGTGCAATATCAATATAGGTTAGGTTACAACTGTGACCGAAACCTCTAGTACGGAAAGTTGGATTTCGATCTGTCAAACTAGTGGTCATTCGAAGATGTGTCTCGTCTAAGTATATTTCGAAAGAATGAATATGCGATGCGTTGAGCGCTCGATCATACAAACATTCGATATTTTGAATACTCGATGTATCGAGTGTACGATATATTGAATGTTCGGCATATTAAACATTCGATTTCATGAACGTTCGAGTATTTGGATGTTCGATTTATAGTGGTCGATCAATTGATATTCGATTATTTGGCATTCGATTTGACATAGTACACCCGTATTGGTCTGGCTGTTTGCATGTAAAATATGTATTTATCTACAAAAAAAAAGTGTCTTTTTGTCCGCATTCTAGAACCCATATGACAAGGATCCTTAGTTTTTGGACTTCACCTCAGCTTACCATCAGGCGGGGTGCAGTCAATTTGACGGACTATAACTGACTAATATAAAAAAAAAGTTCTGCTAGTTTGGGGCTAGATGAGGTTGTGTAATTTGTCCTAGAATATTTATTTATTTACAATGGATGTAAATGTCCCCTGCTGTTTCAACCGATTACTACTCGGCTTTTAACGATCATACTGTAATATTAAACAACATATAACCTTCCCCAAGAACTATTTTTTTGTTTTTTTTTAAGAATGATAGGCTCACGTTTGACTTCTATCTCACCTGGTCGTAAGTGACGATGTGGTCTACGATGGAACACGTTTGCCTAGAAGGAACCTATTCACTCGATACTTGAAGATTCCGAGGTTATAACTTTCCGGAAACACAGACTCAGGCAGGAAATTCCACTCCTTAGCTGTACGCATAATAAATGTGTCGCCGAAACGTTTCGTGCATAAGAGTGGAATATCCACCATATCATCTTAACCTATTCTATCTTCCCCCACAGTGTGAGTACGATTAACTTAGATTCGTTGAATGACTTTTATCAATTAAAATGTAAAACTTACCGGCATTTCGTTCGGCGGGCTCCAGTTCCCCATCTTCCCCCCGCGGCCACCAGCCCTGCCACAGCCACACGCATTTGCCGTCGTCTAACAGGAACAAGGCTGCAATTGACAACAGAAAATACGTTGAAGAAATAAAATATATTTTACTAGAAGTTAGTTGTTCAACCGTTTCAAGGTGTATGAGTAATATGAAAGAAAGTTAATGTTTTTTTTTCTTTTTTTTTTTTTTTTAAAGAATATTAGCAACCGAAATTACTAATATTCCCCCTAACCCCTCCAGCTAAGCTAAATTGCTTGTGTTAGGAGTGGGTTCACGTCGGTAGTGTAATGGCCATGATTCGAACCCGAGACCTCTCGATCGTAAGGTCGACTCCTTAACCACTAAGCTACCGACGCTATGTGGACTGAATATGGGATGGGAGGGCTAAATCTTGAGTGCTTCTTGTATGCCGATGAAGTCATACATGGCATTGTCATCGGAGACGTTATAGCGTGAAAGAGGCTTTTACAATGATTGATTGAAATGAATGATTGAAATGAATAATTAAAATTCATGAGGGGAAGCTAGTCTCCACCTTGATATATGATCACGACTGGTAATCAAAAATGTTTTAATTTAAACTTACCTGGTTGCGAAGCCGAATACAACTCCTTTTGTTCAAAAGGGAAGGGTGTCACCAAGTGATCGTGTCGTAGAGGCGACAGCACCTCGTTCGCTTCGAACTGTCCACCCAGGTCCGTGAAGTGGAATAAACGAGGAGTAATATCACCGCAAGCTTCCCTCCCACCTCCCACCACTGAGTTATAGTACTGCTTATTCGCCACACCTAACGCGTCCAAAACTTCCTTAGGCTCTTCACCTTCACGCACCTCAGTAATTTCTATATGTGAGGCATTTTCGCCGAACAAGTACTTTGACTTTCTCGCTATAAGTCTGTTGGCCATATCGATTGCTATATTTTTCGTGTGCTTCATGCTTCGAGCTCCGTGCCAGATGTACAGACAACCTTTTTCTGTATCTACAAGTAGCAACGAACCACGACTTCTTAGTTGACGAACTGAACAAGGCACTTGGAGTAAATAGCCTTCGTTAGCCAAGTTCCCTCGGGTCACGAATAACCTGTACCTACTTTTATCGACACCCCTCTTACCCTGATGTATTACTAGGTTACCCTGGAAAAGGTTTAGAAACGCTGGAGGTTCGGTCCCTTGAACGACGCGAACTTGGGGACCCTTCTCTTTGTCGAGTTCGACAGTCAAAAGGGCCGCAGCACCTTTTTCGTTGGAGCTGGCGTCTCGGCCTTGCCAACAGAAGTACGCACAACGGTCTCTGCCCGTAATGTTATGTTTTGATGGTTTCCCATTCAACTCTCTGCCAGTGGCCGTTATTTGATACTCCCATCTAATAATATAACTGTCGGCAGAGAAGAACTCTCCGATCAGAGACTCATCTTCCACCTTCTGATAGTCGTACTCCTGAATGACCCACTTGCGTACAGATTTCGTCTTGATGTCGTAATGTCGCATGTTACTCTTATCGTAATAGTGCGTGCCTCGGCCGATATGGGACCCTTCTAAAATGAGATCTGGATCCTGATATTCATTCGACCACATTTCCTCAGCATCGCACGGGATAATCTCAATGCTATTGGACTTATTTTCCGGTGTTTTAACTTTGATAACTCTGGAGTAATCTGGCCAGTCTAAGAATTTTTCTTTAAAGAGAATTGTCTCCATGTGCTGTGTGACTTTAGACATAATCGCCCACTCGGGTCGGCTCTTGGACGCTTTCGAAGGCTGTTCAGTAATGTCACGTGCCCCTTGGTACATTGCTGCGTTCAAAGGATTTATGTGACACTCCTCATAGTTGTAACCTTCATCGAACATTTCTTGAGCCAACTGTGCTGCGCGACGTCTACTGTCCAGGGGCACATTCTTGCCGTACCATATGTACAGTTCAGAACCAAAATCGAACACGATTACTTTGGATTGGTTGAGCATGGCTATCTTGGGCGATTGGCCCCAATATTCCTGTATTGGTTCCAATTCATCGTCCTTGACCTCATAGCACATGTTGGTTTGGATGACGCAAGATTCAAAGATTTCGTCTTCGTCGACATGGCCAGTCTCTGTTGGTTTATAGTTCTCGATGTCTTCGGTAACGCCTAAAAGTGACCAGAATTGGTTCCAATGTTTGTTACTGAAGTTTTTGATTTGTTCGTCTATTTTGATGATGCTCGTGGAGTTCTTGCAACCTAAGTCTTTAGTGTTTTGAATGTGCATTGCAATATCTGTGCTGCGGTTCCTGAAAAAGGAAAAAAAATGTTTTTAATAGAAACTGTTGTAATTTATAAACAATTTGGAATATTTACTACAGCTATGACAATTTTTTATTTCGTAATGTATTTTAATTTGCCAATGAACTCACTTTTCAATAACATTGGCGTATAGCCCAATGTACAGGAACAGCTGATCGGGAGTGACTAGTATGAAGCAATCACCGCGGTTCACACTCGTGTGTACCGGCTCCACAAGTCGTGTCTGGAAAATAGCAGAACTGAAATGTTAGTAAAAGAGTACTCAGTCAATGAACTTCACCGTACAACCAACGAATGAATTCATTGGTTGTACGATAGAGGAAAGTATAGTATCAAATTACAAACTGTATGTAGTGGGTGTATGAGGTCCTATCAATATCTTCGGGGCTTTGACCCGCTATTCACCAGGTATGATCGCCTAGTCTAGTCGGAAGATCTATTCGTGTCGGGAAACATCACACCTGAGTGACGGACGAGGCTCTGGCGAAACCTTATCTCTTAGGGCTAGGAGATTGGACAGTAATTAATTAAAAAATCTAAAATGCCGACCGCCCTAAACAAACTGAAACTCATTAATTTTCTTTCGGTTTATGATTTGCAAATCCGTCTCGCCTGCTATCAAACTTGTTTTGGTCTTTTTAGGGCAGTCGGGTTTTTTGTTTTTTAATTAATAATTTTATTGTACCTATACTTTTAACAGTCCATCAAATCTAAGAGGTACCGTTTGACGTTTCATATTTTTCAAACCGAAACAACTTTGTTCATACGTACATTATTCAGTTTCGATAACCTTTTTCATAAAACCATGAATTTAGAAAGATTTCATTATTGTATCTGTACTGTACAATTCTTAATATCTAAATGTAATTGAAAACTTTCAAACAAAGCAAAATAACACATATTTACACAGTAAATAATTTCTAATAGTTATATTCTTGACCTCATTACAAAGTTACGTAGTTAGGTCACTGCACGTAGTGTTGCGACTCTTCGGATACACTTGTATGCAAAAAAATCGTTTACATATACGAAAAATCGAATGTATTATTTACAAATTACACTTGACAACCAAACAAATATTTTTTCATGTGAATGGGATTTATCTCACATATTACGATTACATAACTAAATAGTTATGTAATCGTAAAATATGAGATAAAACCCATTCACCAAAAATACGTATTTATAAATCAAATATATTTGCTTCTTTAAAAAGTTGTCGAAAGCGATTTGTCGATTTTTGATTTTCGCGCCCAAATAAGTCGGGGTTTCTCGCGCTAACGCTGTCGAAATAGTAAATGGAGTCAGGGATAGTGTTTTTTACATTTATTTTTGTGTATGATAGTATGGGTTTGCATATTACAGAGAAATAAACAAATTTTTAACAAGCACATCCATTGATTTTACAATTACAATTTTTTCTTCTAAGTCTTATTTCTACGTCTAAAACTAATAAAAATAAGGTATGTAGAACCCATTCACAAAAATGTTGTTGCCTGATGTTATAAATTAACGACGTTACTGCGCGACCGCATAATGCACTGAATACACAGATACCCTAAAATAAATTAATTTAATTATTTTTAGGTCAATAGCCAAAATCGCAGGTGTCCAAGTCTCTACAATTTTTTTTTTCTGGCAACACTGCCAACTACAAGCGCACGCGGTCCGCTCGGTCGGTTCGGCGTCAGCAGTCTCTCGCCATCTTGGAAGCTGACTGTGCGCGTACTTGCTTTCTCGTTTGTGTTTTACAATTTGTGACTTGGCTATTACTTTTCTGGACTGATCATTCTTTATCCGTTTACCTTGGCAATATTTATACTGGACTCCGAACTAAGCAAGTGTTTATTAATAATGTCGAAAAGAGGACGTACTTTGAACAGCCAGGCTCGTGAATTGGTGGTGAAATTACACGAGTATTTTGAGCGTGAATCTCAAAATGGTGGACTTCTACTGCCAGTTACACAAGTTCGGGATCGCGTCGGTGAAGCTCTCGGTATTGGTAGCCGCACCGTTGGCAAAATATTAAGTGAAAAATATGGGCCTTCGGGGAGTGACAGTAACGTACTTCACACACCGAAAAAACGAAAAAGAAATAAACCTGTGACAGGCATCGATGAATTCGATAGTCATGCTATTAGAAACCATATATACGGGTATTTTACAAGAGGCGAATTTCCAACATTGGCAAAGTTATGTGCAACTTTAAAAGATGCCGGGCTGTATAAGGGAAGCATAGAGTCGTTGAGAACGGTAATAACAGGAATTGGCTTCAGATACAAAAAAGTTGACAAACGAAAAATTGTTATGGAGCGACATGACATAATTATGCAGCGACTAACATTCCTGCGCGAAGTTAAACAAATTATAAACTGGGATAATGTAATATTTTTGGACGAAACTTGGCTAAATTCCAACCATTCTGTGCCGAAAACATGGACTGATGATTCTGAAGCTTCGTGCTCGAAGGTGCCGATAGGAAAAGGTGGACGCCTCATAATATGCCATGCTGGGTCAGCGTCTACAGGCTTCGTGGAAAACTCTTTATTAGCTTTCCAATCCAAAAGCACTAAAGAGTATCATGAAGAAATGGACGCAGTAAGGTTCCGAGAGTGGTTCTTAAATTTATTACAGAATATCCCTCCTAACAGCACAATTATAATGGATAATGCCCCATACCACTCTGTGCAAATTGATAAAGCACCTACGTCAGCCAATAAGAAAGCAGATTTGGTGGCATGGCTGCAAAGAAAAGGAGTGGATGCCGACATGTCACTATTAAAAGCTGAATTATTACAGTTAGTGAAATTGCATAAACCACCAAAACCGACATATGTAATTGACCAATTGGCCGAAGAGCACGGGCACAAAGTCATACGACTTCCTCCGTACCATTGCCAATATAATGCCATTGAACTGATTTGGGCCCAAGTTAAAGGTAATATTTTATAATATTATAATAATAACACGAGTACTTCTAACATTTATAATTTAAACAATGGTTTTCGTCTGCTATCAAATAGTTACATTATTGTTTTACAGGTTATGCAGCAAGACACAACACAAAACCACCCTTCAGTGTCAAGAAAATGGAAGGTTTATTAAAGGAAGCATGTGCCCAAGTTACACAGGAAGATTGGAGTAAAGTAGTACAAAAAACAAAGAAAATAATAATGGACGACTTCGAAAGAGACGTACACTTTGATAATGTAATGGACAATCAACTGGTCATTAATTTAAATGACGATGATGACGAAGACGACGATACTAGTACTAGTAGTGAATAAAAAAATATCCTAAACATTTCTTTTATTTAATTATAACAATTGATTTCTTAAAATTCGGATATTATAGTAATCGATCTCTCAAAGTTCGGATATTATAGTAATCGATTTTTTCATCCCATCCCTATCATTCAATTGTCAGAACTGTCAAACGGTACTTCTTAGATTTGACGGACTGTAGTTATACTATATATATACTACACCTTTGAAGCTTAAATCCATCAAGCCGTTCAGGCTGCAGAGCGTGCCAAACATTTAACTTTGGCGCCAAAAATTCGCCATTGTTTTTATTTTTATTTTGATATACCCAGAGTCACTCTCACAGTAAATACGAATCTATCGACACCTCTCAAGCTAAAATCCTTCGAGCTGATTAGGCCACACAGCGTGAAAACGATTATATATATACCTACATACATACTCTGAAAAACATCACCCTCGTTTTAGCGCCGTCGGGTAAAAATAAATATAAATGTGAGTAAGTCCGGGCTCCAAGGGGCTCCAGAAGCACGCACCTGCACCCTGCGGCGGCCCTTGACGTGCAGCAGCATGGCGGGCCGCGTGCCGGGCGCGGGCGGCGCGGCGGCCGCGCTGCGCAGCGCCACGCTGGCGAAGTCCTCCTTGCTGGCCAGCGCCGCCAGCGCCTCCGCGGCCAGCCCGCCGTTGGGCTGCACTGCAGGGACATACGGTGCGATTAGTGGACTTGCTGCCTCACGGTTTCATTTTAAGGTTATTGAGTTTAAGCACTTCATATATGTCTTTTCGTCCAAGGTTCCAGAGTACAGGATCTAGGTTTCAGAGTCAAAGATTTGGAGTTTAGAGCAGAGTAGCCGGGGTTAAGAGTTTAGAGTCTAGAGATCAGGATGCTGAGTGTAAATTTCAGAGTCCAGAGTCCAAGATCTAGGAGTCCAAAGCACAAGATACAGGGTCCAGAGTTTAGGATCCGAAGCCCAGAAGAAGATATCTTTTTAAAGATTATTGGTAACGTGTTTTATCGTGAATTCCTCTTTCAATTTTAAATACTAACAGTAGGTTCACATCAATAATGTACAGGGTGAGGGTATAAGGGGTATTAGAAACTATCGTATCACCTGACTAAAATCGAACAATGTTTGTCAGGATGTCGCGAAACTAAGTGTGCCATGGGAGGGATATCCAGTTGAAAATCAGCGCCAGGTACTTGTGCCTGGCATTATGCTGAACTGGCTCCTTTTTTGGTGCAATAGGGAGTATATACTCGATTGTGTAACGGTGTATGATGTTCTTAGTTACATAATTTGTGTTGCACCTAAATAAAGAGATTTTTCGTTCTTTTCTTTCTTATATCTCTGAGAGGTATTCATGCACCTCAGCAATTTACCGCCAACATTTCCATTTCAATTAATCACACTTACGCTTTTCAGGCACGTAATTCTGCTTGTTGCTCGGTGGTGTAGCGGTGGTTGTAGGTACATATTCGTCCCGCAGGTCCGTACGCGCCGCTAATGCTCGAAGGGGATTGCGCGACGCCTGGTGACGTCGACCAACTCGTGCTCGATGAGCCCATTTACCTGCCAACCTGGGCGAAAGATATTGTTTTTAAGATGATTACAATGCAAGGACAGAAGCAGATGACCGGCTGTTGTCTCTGCGTAATCCGGAGGGAAAAAGGCGTTTGCTACACTTCGGGTGTATGGATCTCCACCAAGAGATTTGGGGCTAAGCTAACCTTCATCTGCAAGCCAGTAGGTACAGCTGCTGATTGACGGACGAGCCTCTGTCGCAGGCTTCCCTCTAGGAGTTAGGAGCTCAGACGACAGTCGCTCCCATAAACGCCGTAAAGAAAACCAAGAGAAAGAGAAAACCTCGGATGCAACCGGGCATAATGCTAAGATGGTGATAATGGCAATGCTACAATCTTGGGAAATACAGTCCCGGAAACGGTAATCCGTGGATCTGACGAGGCTGTCAAACTGGAGGCCCAAAATTGCTGACATTTATAACCATCCCAAAATTGCTGGCATTTATAACGATGGCCTGAGCTTTAAGAGAAGTCTAAAGAATGAAATTCTTTAGACTTCTCTTACAGCTTACCTTCAGACGGGATGACGTCATATTAAACTGCCTTATAAAGAATCTCAAGATTCCCGATGTGAAACTCACATTTGCCTAGAGCCACTATCGATGGCGTCCAGATCGACGTCGACACCCTCAGTCTCTGCCATCCTCTCTTGCTGTATAGCAGGCGTGAAGAAAGCGTGGAACGTTTCATCGTCAGCTCGCGGTACTCGAACTGGTTGACCTGATCGCTCTGCACCGCTGGGTGTTTCATCTTCTGAAACGAACAAATTATACTTAGTATATCTATTTGTATTTTGATGTACAATACCTGTAAATTTGCTTTCAAATTGAAAATCAATATGCCATTTTGGAGAAGAGAAAGCTCTTCCGGTGGAGGGGTGTTAAAATCAACTGTTGTGCATGGGGTACCACTGTCAATTCCGGGCAAATTTTACCGAGCTCTCACTCTCTCTTACTCACTTGTCTCTTTTCTCTCTTTGTCTGTAAATTACCAGTAACAGAGTAAGCACAGAGTCGTGAAAAGAATGTTCGGTTAAAGGGAATAGGCTCCACCACCTATGACGTAGGAATGGAAGGATTTGACAAAAGTGTTATTACATCTCTGTCTACCACTTCAGTGGTATACAAGCGTGAATGTGTATAAACAAATAAAAGAATAAAGAAATTTTACAAACTAATTATAGAATTGATTCCACTTATCACGTTGCAGTAATTGGTAAAAAAAATCGATAAAATGCAGACGTTTCCAATGATATCTTATCATTCTTGATAAGTCAACATGTACTGAAATTAATTCTGATGTCTTTTCTAATGTAATGTATTATATAACTAAAAACATTGATAACTGTTTACTTTTGACGTTATAAATGAACAGTTTATTGATATGGATACATGACGTAATACATGTTCCACCGGCCCAGGGTGAGAGGAATTAGAAGCTAAATTAAAGAAATTCAGCTTTTGGTAGTAATTATATTACAACTAGCCTTTACCCGCAGCGTTGCCCGCGTGGAATTCTGTTCCGTTACCCATGGGAACCTATTCCCATGATAAAAATATAGATAACCTATGTGTTATTCCAGACTATAATCTATGCCTGTACCAAATATCAGCCAGATCTGTTCAGCCGTTGGAGCCTGATTGAGTAACAAACATTCAAATATCTTCACAAACTTTTACATCTATAAATTTATAATTAAAGTCGTGTTTCTGTTAGTGATGACCGCAGACAACTCGAGAACGGGTGGGACGGATTTACATGATTTTAAGTTTTTAGATGTGTCATTTTTTGTGGAACTCCCCACGGTTACCCATCGCCTCCCAGTGGGCGTAGTTATGTCGGATCCGAACCGACCAAAACCGCACGCCACGCCGTCTCGGGTCTCAAATGACAGGGTGCAAGTCAATTAGTAAGCCGTCTGGGATCTTTCAATGAAAAGTGGTGCAAGTCAATTAATAAGCCGTCTGGGAGCTTTCAATGAAAACGCTGCCTAAGCCCTCTGATAGAACAAAATGATGTATGGTGGAATTGTGTATCTTTTATAGGTTGTGGTAGTGGAATAGGTATCATGGGTAGCAGGAACGGGAACGCGGGTGAAGCCGCGGGCAACAGCTAGTGTCATATAAAAAAGGAGCTTTTAGTAGTATATATGAATTACAGATTCTAGGATAAATATATCCTAGAATATTTTAGCCCTACTTAGTTTAGACTTAAGCTAAGTAGAACTAGTCATATGGGTTCTACAATGCGGATAAACATAAGTAGATACATTTATTTTGTAAATATAAATATCTATATAATACATAGAAACACCCAGACCAACGCAAATATACACATGTTAATATTAACACTGAGTGGGAATCGAACCCGCGACCTCTAAATTAGCAATCAAACGCTCTACCTCTATGCCCCAGGTCTTAACGACACAATATACTTGTTCTGTCGAGACGACTGTTCAGAGTTATGCTAGTATCCGATAAGTGGCGTTGCAGTGATTCGTATCCATAATCTTGGTTTCGTGCCAAAAAAGAAAATTATAAAATATTAGTCTGGAGGTGTTGTGGTCAAGTTATTAATACATACTGATTCATATTTTGCTCATCCATCAGTAGACAACAAATCTATTATACGAAAATACGAACGATGTATCTGAAGGCAATATTTTCAGAGTCAGCTCTTTAGTGGTCATCTAATAAGAAAATAAAATAGGTATTTCAAAAATCTATATTATCTAACCCAAAAAGTAAGTACGTATATTTTCAATCTCAAACGAAATTCATATTTTCAATTCTAAAATCAACACCTATACATTCTATTTCAAAAGAGTATTTATTATTTTAATTTAAAAAACAGCACATAACTTTCGAATCCATAAAAAACACCAACCTACATATTTTCAATATCAAATAAATTCAATACAAAAGAAAAAAAATTTAGTTTCAAAAACAGCTACTGTATACCTATCCTTTTGGCTTAGAAAACTGGTAAATAATATGGCAAACGAGGCACCAGGGTTGCTCTTGGCCTTAGTCGACTGGTATGAATAAAGTAAAGATTACAACGTATAATTACGCAAGCAGCACACAATATAATATTGTGTAATATCAATCAACACAAATATAATTCGATACTCACTCTCGACTCCTCTACTAATGCTGTCGCTGACGGAGTGACTCCTCTTGAACGATTCTCGATCGATTCTCGCAGTTTCTTTAGGCTTCACTTCTATTGAAGTGGCGCTGACGACTGCACACGAAGCTGAGCGCAGTGGACCGGATGCAAAACCATTGGTAGGGGACGTTTGCTTCCGAGACCTGCGGCATTAAATTACACGTGTAATGTGAGAAATGAGTCTGTATCAGTTGACTTTATTATTCATAATGATAGTTCAAATGCAGACAAGGACATTACATTTTTTTCTTCAATAACTAGGACCATATTAGTTTCTTTTTTAGCTTTTTAGTCAGTGGACGTGGAACTTTTCGGTAATACATGGTTCCGAGTTAGAAGTACGCCACCCTGTTTTGTTTAACCTATTAAATTAATTAATTTTTTTTCTGTGGCGTTGGTAGAGGCAAATGCCCGTTATTTACTTCCGTTCAAATCCTGCCGTAAAAGCGATATACGCTCTTTACTTTTCCCTTTCAATATAAAAAAAAAATTTAATCCCAGAGCGCGCGGCGGTAGACGGCAAAATGTTCGCTCCTTGTTACGCGGGCAATAAAAATAAACATAATACGACTCTGTGTACCCCAAAAGCTGAACTTGATGGAATTTTGATGTTTTTGATTAAAAAACAGTGTCACTCCGGGAGTGCCGACAGAAGTGAAAACTTGAACAATTAGGTGTCAATTTTTGAATCCTCGGAAAATATTAATAGAGCTATTTTACCCCATGTTCTTCATTATGAATCAGTTCAAAAATTCATCAAGCTCAGGACAAAATAATTTTGTTCAGTTTCCAAACGAGTTCATCAGCTGCAATACATATCATATGTTTGAATATGAAAAGCGTTCGGTGACGATGACTCTGGCAATGACGCGAGCTCCATGATTTTTGTTCACCCAAAAACTGCTCAACATGCCTAAAGAAGTTTTCACTTATAAAAACTACAGCGAATATATCAAAAAAAAAACTTTCAAATTTTTCCGCAGTAGCTCGCCGTTTTTATGGTCCACAACAAGCGATTACTGTGGCCTTTAAACGTGGACATCACCATATACTATGTCATGGAATAGGTTTAAACAGATGATGCGCGTTATTGTGGTAAGTCCAGAATTGGTGGTAAACCCGATCCTTTTTCCCCCAAACAGCCCTACCCCCGTCACTTAACATCGACGTGAAGTACCTATCAGTATGCTGCATTTAGTCATTTTTGTGGGAGATTTCCTTTTTTTTTTCGTGCGGAAATCCCTTCGGACCCCCCGCCGGCCAGCGGGGGCGGTTATGTCGGGTTTGAACCGACTAAAACCGCACGCCGTCTCGGGTCTTAAGACGCCGGGGTGTAAGATTGCCCATAGAGCATATCCCACGCACCCCGACTGACCCTGGGCCATCTCCGGTTTTGAGATGGCCCCCTCGGGTTTGGGAACCACGGTGTCCCCGTATATGATGTCTTGCCCCGGTTTGGGGGAGGGGCGCTAGTTGCCCCACCGTCCCGGCCTGCTTCTGCTGGGGTGACAGGCGGCCTCACCTGCCACCCCCAGGCCTGCGCTCATGGAGGACGGAGGTCGTTAAGGGACCTCCGGCGCATGAGTCGCCTGCGACGCGCAGCAAGCATGTTGCGGGCTCGGCGCGCCGGGAGAGTTCTAAATCTCTCCCGAGCGCGCTCCGCCATCTCCTTCGCGAGCATGTAATGTAAAGTGGCGGCAGACCACGCGCTCGCGCTCCGCACCATTGCCGCAATCATGCTGCCGAGCGAGAGGACTCCCACCCCGATGGCTGCCACGAGGTCACGTCGGGCAGTCCGCCAGCGTGTGCAGCCATGAGTCCTCGCTCGCGTCGCAGTTATGACACTCAGGCGTTGGCTCCTTCCTGATCCGATGCAGGTGGTCCCCGAAGCTCCTCTTACCGGAGATCACATGCGTCAGTCGGTACGAGAGGCTTCCGTGTCGCCTCTCTAGCCAATCCTCCATTATGGGCCTTACCGCCGGTATTGTGGCGTGCTCTCCTTACTGTAAGTACCTCTGGTCAGGTGGGTTCCTGTGAATTACTCACTTAAATTTATTAGGCGGTGGTATTCCAGGCGAGGCTACGGCTACAAGCGCAGGCGCGGGCGCAGGCGGTGGGGTGAGCGGGGGTGTTGACGTCACAACTTTGTCGCGCTCCAACCTCCCCGCGACGGTGAAGAGAGACGCATCGTTTTGGGGGACGCGCTTACGCCACCCCTGCAAAAAAAAAAAAAACAAAATTAAAAATAAAGTTAAGAAAGAACGAGCAATAACTATTTAACTCGTATGCCGTTATTCAACAAGAAAAAAAAATGTTTATAGGCTCAGACTACCATTAGACATATAACAGGAACTGCTGAAGCAGTACTTCACTGTATTCCAATAAGTCACAAGGCACATTGAGTATTGCTGTCAGTTGTTGGCCTTATATAATTGTATTATTCAGCAGCTGTTAGGTTGTAGGTTCTAAGTCCATATGCTTGTTTCCAACCTTAAAACTAGTCACCTAACCCCGGGCAACTGCATCCTTCGCCAGAGCCTTCACTCGCATAATGGCATCCACGGTGGAGCGCCTCTGGCGGCAGCTATATTGGCCATACTAAGGACCCGCCCCACTCTAGAGAGGTGATCGACGAGGTGATTCGCGATGACTCTTTCAGAGTTTGCTTTGCACACCTCGTCGAGGAACACCATGAGCCGCTAGGCGGACGGCGAGTCCGCCAGGCAGGCAAAACTATTGGCCTGATTTGAACCTACATGGTATGTTGAGTAATAACCTCTCTTTTTTAAGAATATTAGTAATGTTCTGATCCCGTACCCGCTACCCATGGGACCCTATTCCACCACCACAACCTATAGATACAAGTCATATCTCAAAGGATTTAGGCAGCGTTTTCGTTGAAACCTTTCAGACGGCTTATTCTTTTCCGCCACCTCCAACCAATACCATTATATTTTAGCCAATGTATACAAAAACATGACAAATTAAAAACTAAAATCTTCCTCGAGAACCACTCTATCCACTGGTAAAAACAGCATGAAAATCGGTGCAGAAGTTTTTGAGTTTATCGCGAACAGTCAGACAGACAGACAGACGCGGCGGAGGACTTTGTTTTATAATATGTAGTGATAATCTTTACTGTTCAAGCATATTAAAACTACGAGTTCCGATAACCTATGTCCATAAATTAAATAATTGAGGCCAAGTGTTAATTTACACAAAACAAACAGTTTGATATCAACCTGTCTGAATTATTGAACCGTGTCCGAACTACGTAAATATTATCAGCCAACCGTGAATCACTGCGGTCGTTACTCATAATTCCCATTATTGACACTTATGCGTGCATAATTAATACCTTACTTACCTCACAGCTGGTCAACTGGCCTTACCCAGTCGAAATACCCACGAGCCCTTGATCTTTAAATATCCCCAGACATTACACACTTATTAGCACAATTATAAATTGTTTCACTTTAAAGCTTATATTCGAAAGGCTGTAAAGGCCAAGCCGTTGTAAACTTCAGTCGGTACATCAACGGAATTGCTCGGCTATCGAAGTTAATACGCAATTTTACGCAACGCAGAATTGTTTAAATAAGAACGCAAGGTCTGACCTATAGCATTTAAGAACGAGAAAGTTGATTCATATGTTTTACTTGATGAACAAATAAATAAATGGTGTGGTGTAATGATAGACAGGATGGCACTCGGCGACGTTGGCAAAAAAACGTTGTTACATGTAAAAGATCGTGCAATGACAGCGGATATTGCAACCGTGCAGGCAAACAGCACGTAAAGGAATCGCTGTATGACCTAGAAAGAGAATGTCAAAAGGAAGATGGTAATAAAAACGAAGAAAAACAGGTTGGATCGAAATTAAAGAAATAATAACATAACATAACTTTACGCCTGTATCTCCGAAGGGATAGGCAGAGGTGTATTACACACCCACGATTCGCCAGTTATGTTGAGGTCCCAATGTAATAGGGGGCGAGGGTATTGCCATCTACCGGGCACATTGTTAAGCGAGCGATAATTATCATTTATTAATGCATACATATAACCATGAAAAGTCAGAGGTGTGCGCCCGGGGCGATTGGGGATCGAACTCGAGACCTCGTCTCAGCAGTCCCGTTACGTACGCCACTGAGCTATCGCTATATATAAGAAATAATATATATAAGGAATAATAATATTGAATTTCGTATGTAGGTAGTAAGCTTATAAAACCTGACTTGTCAACATAAGACAAAGTATGCAGTGATAATAAATATGATTAATTAACAAATGTAACTAACCTATAAAGAGGCATGTAATCTTAAACATAGTTAATCATTAACTTATAGAGCATTCTACAATGAAATATTAACGATGAATTAGTTTCTAATATGCGTGGGTTTTCTTATTAAGTTTTAACGCGTCGTACTATAACTATAGCAAATATGTTTACACACTGTACTACTTTGATACTATTACAACTCTGAAGGACATAGCCCACGGCTTACCCATGAAGAGCATTAATCTTGTTCTCGCGATCCTTTGAGTAACAAATAAAGAAATTCACTTTCTCATTTATAATAATGTTTGTCTGCAGTACCATTCGCATGAACCTATTCCCGAAATACAAATCAGCCAACCTATGTGTTATTCCAGAGTATAATCGATCTCAGTGCCAAATTTTATTCGAATCCGTAGAGTCGCTTTGTACAAAAGAGTAACAAACGAGATAACATTCAACCATAAATCCTCACGAACTTTCACATTTATAATATAACTTAGGATTAGAAGTATTATATCTGTAGTATATTACAGACAAAATGCAACAAATTCCATAGCTTTTCTTGAAAAGCGTCAATTTCATAACTTTTAAAAATGCGAGTCTGTCTCGACCTCGACAACCAATAAGTATGCCTCCAAATTAAAAATTTGTAACGTGTTGTCTAAATGTGGTGCGGTTGATTAATTGATTTTGACTATGATTGATTTTGTGACATTTTGTTTTTTTCGGATATATGTTAACTACTATGTATATGTATGTTTTTTTTTGTAATTTACATGCATAATTGTTTTTTTTATGCTATAAATATGTTTTTATGCTATAGAAGGTACATTCAACACAATATAAATGCTGTTATAAATAAATGTATAAGAAAAAAATTGTAGCCAAATATACCTAAAAACAGACTCCCTCCGGAGAGCGGACCCCAGAGTCCTTTCCTTCCAGCAAGCTTTGGATGCAACTGGGATTGGTACTCGGATGAAGAACAATGGTGACCTTTGTTACTGTGGTTTCACCTTTAGCTTACTATCACGTGAGATAAATTCACTTTGACGTGCCCTATTTTTTCCGTTTGAAAATCCCCCCGGATACTCCCACGCCGGCCAGAGAGGGTGGTTATGTCAGACTCGAACTGACTAAAACGGTACGCCACCGTGTCGGATCTTCAGATGCGACCCATGCCCATAAGGCATTTGACTCGCACCCCGGTTGATCCAGGGTCATCTTCGGTTTCAAGATGGCCCCCTCACCTTGACGTGCCTTAATATAAAAAAGTGTAAGACTTACTTGAGCAGCAGTTTCAAGTTTTGTTCTTCTGTCAGCCAAAATGTTCCCCGTTCCAATTTCATTATCTTCTATATGGACCTTTTTCTTTTCATCCACTGCAGCATTTAAATTTTCCTGTAACAATTTAAAAAATATATAACTCCATTCAAAAAATCCGTTCCCGCAGGGGGAACGCACAGGTAGATTTCGTGAAGCAATTAATATTATGTTTTAACATGTTTAATTTTTTTTTCTCGAAAACGGTAACTTTTAGCGAAAAACTTTTCAGACATTTATTTTAGACTTAAAAATGGCCTATCGATTAAAAATGTTTCCGACACCAAGAATGTTCACCGGTTAGAAGTTATGATTTTTTTCCCGAAAAATTTTGGTTTTTCCCCCTCCACTTTTCTAAAAGTTTTAATCTTATAGGTTTATACTTAAAAGTTGTTGATATTCATGTATACTATGGGATAAAATTAGAACTGTTCGAATATCTTTCATGGAACGTGAAATTTTGAGGAAAAACTGATTTCACAAAAAGTGAGGCCCTACCGTCCCCTTAGGCCGAATTCCACCCTAAGTTTACACCCAAGCAATTTTTGACCGCAGTTTGAAAGCGATCGGGGTCGCGATAAATGCGACCGTGAGAGTGCCGCAAATTTTGGGAAGTGGAACCAGACATACATATATATATATATATTTAAACTTTTTGACCAGTGGTCATTTCGGACTCAGGGGGTCAAAACTAGACCTCCTATGAAGAATTTTTTTTAAAATTCGGCAGTAGTCAAGAAACCAATAGGTAGATCGATTTCATCGAAATCTACCTAAAATTAGAAAAGTTTCACGAATGGTTGTCATTTTGACCGGTGGAAATACCTAGTGTCCATTTTCTTTGCTACTGCTGCTGCGTGTACAATTCTGGGTTCGATGCCCGTGTTGAGAATTGTTATTTAGTTTTTCTGTTAGTAGAAATTATCAGTAGTAGCAAAGTATTTGGAAAAGTGCCCGGTTGGCGGCGATAAACTCGCCTCGTATTACGTAGGACTAAAAACAAAAACATAGTTGCCGAAGCCCGCAGGTGAGTGTTTAGATACACAAAGAATCTCGTGACATAATATGTATAGTTTTTCGATAACACAGTATGTATAAGATATATTATTCTCTTATATAGTTATTATGTTTTGTTACTTAATAGTTTAACACATTTAAGTTCACAAAACGTCTATTGTGAGAAATCAAAATTGTCATAATTGGGCATAATACTTATGATTAAGTACTATCTGATGGACGGTTTTATCGTTATGATGTAAATGTATATTATTATTTATTAAACGATGTGTGCCGAGACTTGTGCGCATCTACGATTAGGTTTCGTTGGATTAGAGTCGACCCTAAACTTGTTTTTTTTTTTACTGAGTCATAAATCGGTCAATCAGCATTTACATCTGGCTTCCCTTGCTTACGACATATATTATAAATATGTTACACCGCGGTTCCTTCATTTTAGTGAGATAAAATTAATAGATATTTTTAAATATAATATACCTAAGTATTTGTTCGAACAAAAAAGGTCCGTTCAGTTGGTTTCCAATGTTGTCCAATTTAGGCATTGAAACGTTCTGAGGTTGCTTGTAATTTACAAAATAATAATATCAATCTGCATTCTAGATAAAGTAAAACACAAATATTTTTCTTTACAAAATCACAATCGCTTGGATTGTGATTTCGTAAAGAAAAAAAATGTGTTAAACACTATGATTGAGTCATGTTTCTTCTGTTGCAGTTCGAAAACCCTATTGTCATGTAAACGTATAATTACGTTACATTTGATCCTTATTTACGGACTGATAATCTGCAGTCATTTTAATTTGAACGACATATCTAAAATACTTGTACATCTCAAGATAGGAATCATGCATTCACGTGTTATGAATAATTGATTGAGTAAGTTTGATTCCAATCGCCAAACGTTACAAATACCACGACGATGAAAAAATGTATCATTGATAAATAAAAAGTTCCAACCTAGTTTCATGGGTTTTCGGTAAAACTTAATGTAAATAAACCTCATCAACATCTGAGCACAAAGCGGTTGCATCCAAAGCTTTAACTTCGGAGCCCGGGCGTTTGCTCTCCTACTTCATAATTTGATTTTTACAAAACGTCAAACGTTTATAACGCTCAACTTCAAGGCCTACACAGGAACTGGTCCATCAATCAGTAGGTGCACCAGCTTGCAGGTCATATCATATTTATTCATAACAATTTTTACATTGTGTTGAATGTTACAAGGGTGCAGAAATTCATCTGGCAGAGAATGAACCATAAAATTAAATTATAAAACAGAATTACAACAATGTCATGCAATAATTATACAAACAGGTTGGCGTGGCCCCCGAAGATCTTGATGGATCCTCATACACCCTTAATTTAATCTTAAAATTAATAGAAATACACCTGCCTGTGAATTATCTACGGAATCAACATCAAACTTCTTAAAAACAGGTTTCAGTCCACCGTTCCTTGTTTTGTTCTTCAATTCTCCAATAACTGAACCAAAACTGAGGCCAGTTGGATATCCTTGTTGCTTCTGAAGTCGCTTTAAGAAAGGCTTGTCTTCTATAACTTCGTTTTGTATTGGTTCGTCCTTCGACTTATCAGGTACTTTGAACTCTTTTACTAAGTTTAATTGTTTTATTCTATCAGCGATGTCATCGATAGCGCCTTGTTGTTGAGCAGCCTTTTTACTTAGAGTGTAATCCTCCTCTTTAGCAAGAGGGATTATTTCTTTCAGAGTAGGGTAAAGTACTTTAAGTGGCTCATCGTGAATAAGTATTTCTGTCTTATCTAGAGATAGATTTTGTATAATCGACTGTATTTTATCATCGTTCAAAATAGTTTTTTCTAGAAACTCTGTTAATTTTTCTTTTGGCGGGCTGTCGCGTCTTGCCTCTTTTACCTTGATTAATTTTTCACGGTGTTGTTTCAGTAAAAGGGATGGTGAAATCAAGTCATCATTTTTTCGGATTAATATTTTCTGAGAATTCTTTATAGATTTCAAACCATGTGGTGTTGTTTCTTTAATGTCAACTCTTGACTTGTTAGCTATTAAATTTAAGTTTACTGCAGAGATTCGGTCAGTTATTTCCTTATTATGGAGTTCTGATGTTTCTTGTTGAACTGCTTTCGTAGTCTGATATTGTATTTGTTTTTGTTGGTTCGGTAGTAAATATTTCCATATTAAAATCACCAGTAGTAAAAGACCAATAAACGTTTCGAGAATCATTTTTATAACTTTATCACTTGACTAACTGGGATGAGATCGATCTGCCATATTTATTGCACCACTAACAATCATTGAAGGCTTTGCGCGCCATTTGTAATGAAGGGTCAATTGAACATTAACATTTTGCACACAAGATTCACCCACTGTTTATATTAGCCGTAAGTATTGTTCAATAAAATACAGGGCACTGGGTCAATTGATACTGAAATCACTGTTGCATAACATAGAATACATTAACCAGAACCAAAATAAAAAAAAATACAACTGCAATAAACAATGCGGTAACATCGACAGACAGAAGCAAACTGATCACTTAGATCAGTCGTCATTATCATTTAGCGGTGGACGAGGCACGTGTGACTCATTCACTGGTCCTAGGACGAGTGTAAACATTGTATACAACCAGTAGCAACAATGACGCATCTGTATAATATATAATGGAAAATGTATACAAGTAAAGGAGCGCCAAAGTCAGAGAGTACTACAGGTAGAAGATGAACCTTGACCCGAGAGACAAGATATCCAAATAAAGAACAAAGTGACCTTATGACGTAAGAAAATCGAAGAAAATCTTGGAAAATCGATAACAGACTCAGTGTGTATAAGGCAATGGATTATAATACAAAACCAGCTGTTTAATCATAACCTTATGTTGATTTATGCGCTATATCGAATAGTCAATAACAGCAATAACTGTTGAAGTTCGTACTGTAATGATTCTCTTGTTTAGACATATTATACAAAACAGGAAAATAAAACTGTTTTAAAACTAGGCTGTGACAGACCAGATTCCATCTAATCAGCTACGTACGCAACAGAGCCAGCGACGCAACGCAATTGCACCAAATAAGTTAACTTGTCCACACCTAAAGTAGAAAACAGCAAAAAATACACGACGCTAATTCGTCGATATCGAAAAGTGTTTTACTGGTTTTGCTCTTCAATTAACAGGCAAGAAAATTTATGTCATCATCATCATCCGAGCGCAAGTCCCGTTTGCTTTCAAAGCTTGCACTTTGTAGCCTGGCGTACGCCACTATTTGGTTTATCTTGGATGGGTGAAAGCGACAGCCATCTAACACCCCAACCCTGAGGAAAACCTGTGCACGAGCCTTGTCCGTCAATCAGCAGGTGTACCGGTTGGCAGGTCACGTTGGACCCGAAATTCTATAGATAATAAATGTAACTATAGATTGGTTAAGGTCAGTTATTCCTACGATGGCCTAATAAACTTCAATAAAGAGTCCGGTGTGGTCAATGTAGGACGAATCCATCACAATTATACTATCAACAACCGACATACAAATATGCGTCCAAATTGGATTTCAACTCACGGTGAATACAAATGATGCGGACGTTGAAAATTAAAATGTTTACATGCCTCTGGGCTACCATAGGAATATTTTAAGGAATGACAGTGGACTATAAGGAGGCGAAAGTGTCATTAGGCTTACCCTTACACCCCGGCGTCTGAAGACCCGCGACGGCGTGCCGTTTTAGTCGGTTCAAGCCCGACATAACCACCCCCGCTGGCCGGCAGGGGGGTATCCGAAGGGGTTAACGCACGAAAAAATAAAAACTGAAAAAGGTACTATCAATAAATAGATGTTTAGTAATCGGGTGTACCGGACCCCATCAAGATCTTCTGGGCACAAGATAACAGCACCTGTTAGTTGATTTACCTGATATTAGCCGACGAAGATCTGGTGCAGACGTTACGCTTTGGTTTAAAGGGGTCAGACGGCAGTAGCTCCCGTAAAAATCACGATAAAATAAATCAAGTGAAAGAGTAGGATAGCGGACCGGGAGTTGCAAACTACAAGCTTTGTATGCAACCGGAACTAACACGCGGTGATGACGATGATGATGAAGTTAGAGCCAAGACCAAGAAAGTACATTAAAAATCAGAAATTTAGCGAACAACGTTACAGTAATCTAATACAGATTACAAGGTCACAACCAGAGATAACGTGATAACAATTTGATAATCACAATGACAAGTGAAGTCCTCCATACAAATAATAATAAAATTCACCTCGAAATCAATTAAACCACCTGCTGTTAATGTTTACCAAACATTTAGCGTAATCAGAACACTCCTTTGTGTTAAAAAGTAAACGAAACCTTTACTAAAACGAGTTAACTACTTATAAATATTGATAAAAGAAAGGATAAAGGATATGAAACGTATTAACAATATCGAAATCCTGCTGATAAACACACAATACACAACACTATTAGGCAAATAATCGCGCGAACAAATATTACATGCGAATTTTGAAAATATAATGTCGAGACATATGCGCGAGCGCTTTGTGCGACTGAGGCCAAACAACTGACGGTGCCCGTGCGTCTCGACCGCAAGCCAGGTCATTGTTGCTGCATGTGCAAATATAATTTTTGATATTACAAGAAAATTAAGATTCACTTTTAATCTGCTCAGCGTTCCGGCACAAGTTTCCGGGAAATGACCTACAAGATATGTGATTTATATGTGAAGTATGAATTAGATACAACAACGAATAATTATTTTATTGTACCATAGTTTAAAGTGTTTACACTGATCATTAAAAGGAAAACTATATGAAGTAGTTAATATATATATATATATATATATATATATATATATATATATATATATATATATATATATATATATTATTTTAATAATTTTCAATCATTATTAGAAGCTGTATTAATTATTAACAGGATAATGTTAACCTAAATTTTCCTTTTTAAACAGGATAAATAATGACCTATAATGTTTATTTAAAGCTACTTACTTAATAGTCGCATTAGGGTCTCTCAACATTTTTATCGAATCGGTCAAACGTAATAAACATAAGTCTCGTGAGAACAGCAAATGTTCGTGTAAAAGCAAATATATATTATTGAAACAAAACTTTGTTAATATTCTGATTCCACTCTTTTACTTATTCATTCGTATTCATAACAACGTTTACAAGGTTATTAGTATGAGATGGTTGTATAATTTGTATATTTATTCATTTATTATTCTATGTTTATCTTAAATCGTGTGCGATATTAGTTTCATCATTATCATTTAAGTTTATAATCATATTCTCAACATTTATGTTACTTAACGTAACTTATTCCACATATCTACGATAAAACTTGTTTCTGAAATGTTTACGTGTTTCGCGTAAATTATTAAAATGATGCCTTCACGCACTTGACGATTCGCGATGATTCGGTCTGAAAACCTCACTTTCCGCATACTGGTATTATTAAAACCGTCGACATTGGTTTGTGTTAACTTCGCAGTGGCCAAAATGTATAATTAGATTTAGCTTCTAGCCAAAATTTATGTGGAGCACTTTCATAACCGTTCCGTTGGCACTCTTTGACTAATGAGTATAATACAAAACTATAGACCGCACCGCAGATCATGTTCACCTTATGTTTCATTTTAATTACCGTCTCAACAACTTTATTTGTATAATATTTATTTACCTACGTAATGCTACTTATACTGCAGATGAAGACGCCTTTACGCTTACTTTACTATGACTAGTACAGAATTTAAATTATTTTTAACTTTATTTTAATTATTATAACGGGATTATGTCTGGATATTACACAAAAATACTTAAAATATTCATACAATTACATTGCGTACAGTGGCATATTGCACAATTATCTTAGTACAACACGGCAACGTCGCGTTGCCGCGTTGGTAAAATGTTTCAAAACAACAAAATCGAAAATTAATTTAATCGGAAATTATATACTGCAGTTTTTATCTCTAAGCAAAAAAGGTGATTTCAGAGGTATGTATGAATCATTGCTTACATTTTAGATGTAGATATCTTTGTTGCCAGTCATTTAAAATACGATGCATTTTTATGGTTATGATGTGGTGGACATTTTTAACTCCGTGATGTAATCCGTTGATGGATTGAAACAGTTTGTTTGCCAATCGTACTCTAATGTCGGTTTGACTATTTGAGCCAAGGCGGTGGTGGTCTTGAATCGAGTTATCAATATATATAAAACAAAGCCGTATTAGTGATGACCGGGATAATCTCAAGAACAGTGGACTGATTTTCATGATCTTTGATTTTTAGATTTGTCTTCGCCTCTTCTGTGCCATTTTGTGTTTTTTTTTTGCGGAAATCGCCACGGTTACTCCCCGCCGGCAAGTGGGGGTGGTAATTTCGGACCAATATAATTTGATTCTAAGGCGGAACGAAGTTTGCTGAGTCAGCTAGTTAACTAATAAACATTCAAGAAGCCCTCTGTGATATACCGATAGAGCATTCGACGAGCAGTGGCAAGTTCGATTCCGACTATGAATATTTTCTTTAGCCTGGGTGTTTTTCTGTCCAAATTTATGTACAAATTATTATCTTTATAAAGTATGTAGGTACCTATATTTATCCGCAACCTGGAACATAATAATTATATTACAAGCATGTTTCCTTTGGATCCAGATTGCAATTTGTTTTAGAATATGTATTTTTAAACACTATGTTGGCTAAGTATATTAGGTATTATATTATACTCACAGTTTACATAATCAAAATATTAATATCAAAATTATATAATTTCCTCATTAAGTGTTTATTTATTACAACACGTATAAACTAAAATAATATAATGTAAAGCAACTGGTTTAAATTTTATATGGTATACCTACCTACTCATTTAAGTAATAGTATGATACGTCTACTGTCATTAAACCTTTCACGTTCTTTCAATGTTTTATTTTTTCATCAACTTGAATATTAAAAAAAACTCTAAAGAGCTTATTTCCTTGTAAGTCTTAGTTTAAATCAAATGTCCAAGGCTTTCAAGGTGTTCCTAAAAAAACATTTCTCTGAAATCACTTCTAAGCCTTTAAACCCTTTACCTTTTTCGATTTCGTGTTAGAATTTGACGTCACAACAACGTAAATAAACACCTGGGACGTACGATGTGCGACCTCCTCGCGTTACCACCCTATATGGTAGGGTTATACGATGTGCCGTTTATGGCTATGAACGCGCATACCCTTGCAATCATTAAGTCGAATGTGACCTAGATTGATTGATGTTTATGCTATCACATATTAATTTATTATTATTTTCTTTGTACTTTGCCTCTCGGTATCGAAAAATTAATCAATCATATTATACTAGCGAGAAGCTAGGCTTCAATAGCTTATTTACTTAGATATATACATATTTACCTACCGTAAAAAATCTAAATGACTGTGAAAACTTTATCAAAATACGTTGTGTGGTTCAGAGTAAACCTACTCTAAGAGACAGACACAAGGTGATTAAACTATGTAATGATGAAAAAATAATTAAAAAATCATGAAGACTTCAAAAATATTCACATTTGGTCGACTTTTTTATACTAAACAAGTAGCAAACATAGGTGTATAGCATACTCATACACCCATGTTTGCTACTGTTGGTCTAAGTGGGGGCATTTCCCACCAAGACCCTCGGGGCCAGGCCAACCTCACCTGTACTAAAACCTGTACACCTGCTGATTGATGGACGAGGCTCTGGCGCAAATTTCCAACAGGGTTAGGAGGACAGACGGCAGTCGCTTCCGTAGAAGCCGCATAGGCCAAATCTAAGGACCAGAAAGAGTAAGCGGACCCTGGGCTCTGAGGTGAAAGCCTTGAATGTAATCGAGAACAACGCTAAGATGATGACGATGAGAGTAGCAAACAAGCACAAGGCTCATCTGATAAGCGGTTACCGTTCGTTATATGGATATGTATGGACAGAGGTGTCACTCTTGTGTTGCTATCTCCAAAGAGGAATGGACGGAGACAAGAATAGGCAAATGTGAAGGAAAGGAGGAAGGGACAGGCTCCCAGCACTTTTTAATGCTACATAACGACGATATTAATTGTGATAGTGGGACTGCCCCGATTGATATAGCCTTTCCTGCTGGAAAAAGCATAGATCTACTAAATATTTAGCGGACATTGGCGGTGGACATTAATTACATAAATAATACCGAAACACCCGAAATCAATCCGAATGAAGTAAAAACGATTTAATAAAAAAGAATTTGAATTCCATGTATCAGGGACATTTAAAAAAATCATTACGCATACTTATACACACACAGACACACACACACACCATCCTCATCATCCTGCCCTTATCGGTTTTACCGCATAATTATTTGGTGTCAGCGCAATATGTGCGCGTTTTCAATTTTATTCCCTACCTAGCCATATCATCTTTTATACATTCCATTCATCTCCTCTTAAGTATTCCTCTAGCCTTGTAACCGTCCACTTCCATACTTAATGCCTTACCACATTACTTATTCCTAACACACAAATAGACACATATTCTTTACAAATCTTATCTATACCAATCTTATCTTATTTGTTGAACATAACAATCTATTTATATTTTAATAAACATCTATTTCTATTCAAATAACCAGTTATAATATAAATGTATAAATTATGTTTCATAGTTGGTAATTTCAATAAATAAAACTTAATTGAAACAAAACTCATTTTAAAACTTGTTTCCCGCGCATGGTAATCAATTTACCAGCGCGCGCTGTACCCCGTGGCGCTACTGGCGTACATTTAATTTCCCCTGTCAAACATAGATGGCGCTGACACATGATCTAATAAAACACGTTGCCGAAACGGTACAAATCCAATTTGTCGCTTCAGTTATTACGGGAAAATCCATCTGGAATACCGAGATTAGAAAAAAATACCTGACGGAATAGAGAATTTCAGTGATTATGGGTAATTTATAAATAATGTATATAACAACATTGTAATTCATACTGTTTTATTGATGGCAATAGGCGTGATTCTGAATTAACAAAAAATATATATTTGCTATGCAAAGAGGTGGTGGAAGTAGGAAAAAGTATAGAAATACGTGATGAAAAAAGAAATAATTTTAGACCAATCAACATAATTCATTAGGCCTAATATTTGCGCTCCCCACATTGGTGGAGTGCCCAGCGTGGGCGAGTCAACGCTGGGATCAAACCCGACCCCAAAGGCTAGGCCGCGATCGCGCCGTAAGTCCGCCGGTTACCCTGGGGTTATCCTTTCAAAGGCTTACCCGGGGTGCCTGGCAATGGACACTTGGGGAGGACACCGTGTGGTATTATTAGTCGGGTCCACTAACGACACACCCATCTCATCGTTGGCACCGATGGTGTGGAGCCCGTTGAGGTTTCCACACGTAATACATAATAATAGGTCTTTACCTATGAAATTGCCGAAATTTTCTTACAAATTCATGAGTTCATTATTCCTGTAATTTAATAGCTATTTCCATTAAGTATTTATATTTTGTTTGAAAGTTGATTTCAAGATTTTACAACTATGTATTAAATTTTGTTTTTATTTGCCGCTTGATAAATTAATTCGATCTTCAAAAACAGTACTTCCTAAATGCTATCCATTTTGATGATAATTTTCGTATTACTTAACAGCTATCACTTTTCAAAAATGTAATAAAAGTTACTGTTTGTTAGCTTAACGTTAACTTTCAAAAAATCATAAAATTTGAATTTGTCATTCCTAAAAAAAAATGCAAAAATGTTAGTAAGTACTGAAAATTGGGTTTCCTCCAATTTCTTCAAGAAAAACGGCAATTTCATATGTAACGACCTAATATGTGAAATTCAATTACCCCAGCTTTCGATTTGACACGTCGTCGGGTCGGTAAAAAGAAAGATATTATGCTAAGCTAGGCTAGATTCAGTTTTGTAGAGCGTTCTCTCTATACTGTACCAAATATACAAAAGACACCTGCGTGGTTATCTGTTGTATATTATCGATGATTACAATAACTGTAGGCTAATCACTCAGACAACAATAACGAATCGATTGAAACCTCATTCATCAAAACTGGCTCAGTAGATTATAGGGTGGAATATACGTAATTATAAATATACATAAACTGATACAATCATCAGCCTATCTTCTGACTTTAGTCGATGAAAATGTGTTCCTACCATATGCACTATATTATATTCACATGGTTACGGTTGGTTTTTGTTTGGCAACTAATTCAATATAGGCCTTAGTTGTCACCGCTATTGGTGCGCAGTCATCGCACTCCACACGGAATAAGAGCGGACTTCATCGATAAATATAAACGCGTTTAATTCCATTAAATTAAATATAAACTGAGTTTCACATTTTACTTATTGAATTTCATTGAGACTAAATCTTTTCAACGAATATAAACACGTTTAATTCAATTTAAACAGAATCAGAACATTTTATTCGTTGAATTTAACTGAGTGAGAACGTAAAAAACTTAATACAGTTAAACGATTCTACATGTG
Source organism: Cybosia mesomella (assembly GCA_946251805.1). Lineage (NCBI taxonomy): Eukaryota > Metazoa > Arthropoda > Insecta > Lepidoptera > Erebidae > Cybosia > Cybosia mesomella. The sequence continues at coordinate 24,331,792 of OX276401.1, forward strand.
AAATCGTGCCCAAGTAAAACGTGAGGACCCAGTTTACTTGAACGAATTTCTACTGAAAAAATCCAGCGTAAGTGGGGAAACCTCTGAATCCCAATACATTTTCGTATTAAAGGGTAAGGCTGGCTGGGCACGGTGACTCTAAGAAAGGTCACGGTGATATTTGAGGTGTGCTTATAAATAGTGATGTCGTTAGGCTAAGAATAGACTGAACTTTAGGGATGACCTTAGACGTCAATTACCAATGATATAATGGCTGCTAAAAGCTTCCTGAAGGTTAAAATTTAGCTTTATTTTATTAGCTAACATTAATCAAATATATCTTAAACTATAGAAGCACTTAATAAAAAATAGTTTACCGTACTATAAACAAATTTGAAGCATGGTCAGTTCGAAACAAAATTCACTTGCAAACAGCAATCAAACCTCGCACCACCCATTACATTATTATCCGATGAAACGAAAAACCAATTTTTGGAGACAAAAACCGCTTTTTTATACATACAAAATCTATTCTTTTAATGCCGTCGGCGACTAGGACCATCGTCAACACAGCGTTCGCAATTAATGCTTGCAGTATGGATCCCAGAGTTCGCTCAACTAGTCTTCTCTTGATTCGTCTTATCATGCTGCCATCTGACTTCCCCACTCCGAGAAGAAACTTGCGCCGGAGATTAGTCCATCAATTAGCAGATGTACCGGTTTGCAGGTGAAATTGGCTTCGATCCCGAAGGTCTTAATGGGGCCCTAAAACACCCCGTCAGCGGCAAAATATTACAGACTATTAAAAGACATCGATAAGTTGATGAATTACGAACTCGCAATCGAAAGGTTGCAGGTTCAAAGAACGTCTAGCTTCTACTCTAAGCAATTACTGCCCTAGTACCTGGGCTATGTATTAAGAAAAATATGGGTCCAAATAACTCGTAATAAGTATAGGGTAATTAAATAATCACAGCTAATAAGTGGTTCAAAGTGTAGCAATGACATTTAATTCGCAATAATTTCAGAATCATAATTTGTGTATGTTTTTAAACAATTATAAATATTCAGGTATTATGGTCAAGTACTATATGCAATTTACGGTTTTTTTTTACATCCGATATTTGGAGGTCGACAGAAATTTAGTTGAGTGTGTATTTTAGTTATACCATGGAATCCAGAGCATGCACGCTGCGCTAATTAGATGAGTATAAAGCCCAAGCAAATCTCACCTGCTCTGGCGCAGGCTTTATTGGAAATTCGAGAGCTACAGCCGTCATTCAGCAGGTGTACCGGCTGGTAAGTGAGGTTTGCTTGGACCCCGAAGATCTTAACCCACTAAATACATGTTCGTAATTTATTTTTAAATTTAGTTCGATTCTATCAAAATTCCCTACATACTTTGATGAAATCCGCCCGCCCTTATAAAGATAAAAAGTCATTAACTTAATTACATTCTGGCGTGTTACTAATACGAGCAACGGAGGGAATGAAAAAACTTTATTCGGATTATAACTTGAATTACTTTGAAAACTACCTGTAACTGTAGCCTTTTTCACTATTGCCATTTTAAATATTTTAAATAATATACTTTAGTACTTGGCCGATAGTAATTTAATGTCTAACCCTTGCCTTATACTTTTACTAATTTAAATTAGTACAGAATGACATACATTGCGACTGCGATTAAGCACGTTTCCTTAACGAACAAAGCACCAGGTTGATTTTATCGCCGTTCATCGTGTGTTGAATGGACACAGGGGGTGAGCGTGGGATGATGACCAAGCATTTATTTGCCTATATTGGTTCGATATAAAATGTAAAACGAAAAAGTGATAAATGTTGATGAATATATATTTAACCAGGAAATTTTGAGCAAGAAATTGTGAATTAGTCCGTATTAATTTCAAATCGTTGCGATGGAATCGAATGCAATAACTGTTATATGGATTTGAGACGTCTTTAGCATAATGAATGATATAAATTATAAACAAATTTTGAAATGAATATTAACTCTTGGGACATATAACGGGTGATTTATAAGACTTTGGTTTTTAATTAGCAAAAAAAATACAGGAAAATTGTAATCAATATTGGGGGTTAAAAAAAGTTCTTGCGATATATTCTTAAAAGATTGTTTCATGTAAATGTTGGCCACGGCTACGCTTTAGGTGATCCATACGTGAACTCCAATTTGACTTACTTTTTCGAGCGTGTCGGCTGGTATCTCACCGATAACACGTGTGATGTTGTCTTTTAGGGCTTGAAACGATGCTAGTTTTTCGCCCAAACTAGTTATCTAGACGCTGATCTCATTGTCTTCCGAAAATAATATAGATAACATATAAATCCCAGTGCACCGTACATGGTATATTTTCAGTTCCCATAAAAATCTCCTGGCACACCAATAAAACCGTAAAAGCCTTCGGTAAGCCTCATGCTTCTTACAAATAATACTAAGATACATATTCTATCTATTACATACTCGTCCATGTTTTATGGGATATTTTATCAAAAATATGCTCTTGCAAGATTAGACTTTATTAGAAAACGGAGAATATATCAGTATTAAGATATTGGATTTGTAACGTAGACATTATAATGATAAATAAGAAAATCTGGCAGCCATTTTTTTTTTTAACGTGCGGAAATCCCTTCGGATACCCCCCCGCCGGTCAGCGGGGTGGTTATGTCGTGTCTCGACTAAAACCGCACAGTGTCCTCCCCAAGTGTCCGTTGCCGGGCACCCCGGGTAAGCCCTCGAAAGGATAACCCCAGGGTTGCCGGCGGACTTTGGCCGCCACCGCGGCCTCGCCTGAATGTGAAAATTTTACTTGTACGATATACTATGGTGTCCGTTTGAGTGTGGCGTTTCTGATTATTGATATTGATTTAAATTGAATAATGTTTTAATAAATGTTGTTTTAAGAAGGTTTTAAATATGAATGAACAAGTATTTTTTTTATAAAATATAATTTACTGAGCAGGTGAACAAATACCAAACCTAGTAAGCTGGTAAGCTTCTTATTGGGAACGTGAGATTTTAGCACTTAAAAGAGCTGAGAGTTAGTCTGTTTAATATTACCTAAATGTAAAAAGGAGAACACGTAAATATAATGAAATACAAACTGACATATAAATAGATAAAAACAGAGCAGTTCAGTACCTTTTGTCTACTCTTACGACCTTATTTAAACCTCTGGGCGATCGCTAGTTCTTATTAAATGGATGAAAGTATTTTCCAGGCAAAATTCAATTACAAAATAAAAAGTTACAATTAAAATAATTTAATAACTCTTCTTCAAAATTAAAATGGCAACAATTTCCTGTTAAAAGCAATATAATTTAAAACGATGGCACGCAGGCGACATCTTAACAAACCTTTTAAAGATTTACACTCTTCTGTCTGCTTAAGTCCATAAATCAGTCAGACTTCAATTAAAACGCCAATGGCCAGTGACGGATGGCAAGTAAAACAAAGGGGGAAATGAAGCTAACGTTTTTACTGGCTGGCAAACTTTACCGTGACCTGTCAACATGCTTCGTATTACGAGCGGCAACAAATCATACAACAAGAAATTATAATCCTTAATTCTACTGCCATTAGGTCGAAAACGTAGTGTTTATCGTTGTTGTTTAAGGAAAACATGCGATTGAACTCATTTTAGCAAAAGTTCACGGGGAAGGGCGTAACTGTGGTTAAGAATTAGGTGATATTGAAGTGAGGTTATTAACATTCTTATGTTATTGTTAAATGTTTTATATACGGACGTTATAATCATAAATATGTTTTTATACCACTACCGTGATCTAAGATCGCTTGAAACATTAGTGTGCTCGCTCATTGCCTCTTCTTACAGATGGGATGGGGGAAGGTAAGACGAGAATGGGACGTGACTGAGAAAAAAGAAGCAAGGTGAAAGATGTTTAAATTTGACGTAGATGTATATCACGTAGCAAGGATCGAATAAGTTCTTTGACCTATTAAAATAAACTACATAAACATTTACCCGACTATTCAACATGGACCCTTACTATGTTCATGAATATACAAACGTCATTAGAAGTATAATCATTGACTGGTGGTAGAAATTTGATGACACAAATTTGTCACAAAATTCGGCCGGGTGACGGCGTGCGGTTTTAGTCGGTTCAAGCCCGACATAACCGCCCCCGTTGGCATGCGGGGGGGTATCCGAAGGGATTTCCGCACGATAAAAAAAAAAAAAAAAAAAAAAGTACCACCGTGCAAGGCCAAGGCCCATCATGGAGGATTGGCTAGAGAGGCGACACGGAAGCCTCTCGTACCGACTGACGCAGGTGATCTCCGGGAAGGGGTGCTTCGGGGACCACCTGCATCGGATCAGGAAGGAGCCAACGCCTGAGTGTCATCACTGTGACGCAAGCGAGGACTCAGAGCTGCACACGCTGGCGGACTGCCCGGCGTGGGAGGTGCCGAGGCGTGACCTCGTGGCAGCCATCGGGGTGGGAGTCCTCTCGCTCGGCAGCATGATTGCGGCAATGGTGCGGAGCGCGAGCGCGTGGGCCGCCGCCACCTCCTTCTGCGAGCATGTGATGCTCGCGAAGGAGATGGCGGAGCGCGCCCGGGAGAGGTTCAGAACCCTCCCGGCCCGCCGAGCCCGCAACACGCTCGCCTCGCGTCGCAGGCGACTCAGGCGCCGGAGGTCGCTTAACGACCTCCGTCCTCCATGAGCGCAGGCCTAGGGGTGGCAGGTGAGGCCGCCTGTCACCCCAGCAGAAGCAGGCCGGGACGGTGGGGCGCCTAGCGCCCCTCCCCCAAACCGGAGCAAGACGGGGACACCGTGGTTCCCAAACCCGAGGGGGCCATCTCGAAACCGGAGATGGCCCAGGGTCAGTCGGGGTGCGAGGGATATGCTCTATGGGCAACCTTACACCCCGGCGTCTGCAGACCCGAGACAGCGTGCGGTTTTAGTCGGTTCAAACCCGACATAACCGCCCCCGCTGGCCAGCGGGGGGGTATCCGAGGGGATTTCCGCACGAAAAAAAAAAAAAAAAAAGGTACCACCGTGCACGATTGCGAAAAACCCTCCATAGTAATCCAATTTCGGTTTGATTGCGTTCAGGGGTCAGCAAGTGCATAGCCGGGCAGGGGGGGTTGTGGTCGCAGTACTAGTGGGACCGGTGGGTGTCACGCGGTGCTGCGACGACAAGCCTCTTCTAATGAGGCCGTCAAGCTGAGTGCCACCATTGTTAACATGGTACGTGTATGTAATGGTGACCCTCTTTCCTGAGACTTTACCTTCAGCTTACCATCAGGCGAGGTGAAGTCAAATTGCGTGTCCTAAATATTAAAAAAAAAGACAGAATTGACAATCACAGAAGTGGAATATAATAGTTGGCATGGAAACGATACTTTCAGCAGACCCTCACCTTTTTAATAAAATTAATGATTCATTATAATGATGGGACAATGTCGTGTGGCTTACATTCTCGTTTTATATATAGATAGTTTCGCATGCGAATATTAGTGATATGTGGTATAATTTAGGTATATTATAAATTATCTTTTGGCACTAGCCCGGGGCAATTCATAGAATACGTTCGGAAACTAGCTTCCTTATTGATAGAGATCCTCGATATAAAATATATCCCTGAAGTCGAAACTGGCGTAGGTAGTGAACAGAGCATGGTTCACTCGTTCATTGTGCGTAGAGCCAAGCACAGGAACACCCTGCCTGAGTCTTTGTTTGCGGAATGCTATCAATTGGGAATCATCAAGTCTCGAGTGAGTAGGTTGCTTCTCGGCGAGCGTGATTCATCGTAGAGCACATAATCACCACTCAGCAGGTGAGATAGAGGTCAAACGTAAACTTATCGATGACAAAAAAAAAGCAGAAATCGATCAAACATCGGTTAATTCCTACTCGTCTCATCTTCGCTCCGCTCGTTTCCGCCTGTGGAAACTCAAGCTAACCCTGATTCAGTTACCCGGCGTGTTAACATTAACATTTCACTAACTATCCAAACACCACAAAGAATCACCCCGGCGTCTGTAGACCCGAGACGGCGTGCGGTTTTAGTCGGTTCAAGCCCGACATAACCGCCCCCGCTGGCCGGAGGGGGGTATCCGAATCCCGCACGAAAAAAAGAGGCACCTACATCTATTCCTATATATTGATTGTACTTCTTGATTTCTCTAAAGTATTTTGAAGTGCTCTACTGTCTGGTTTATTTTTCAAGAACACTCCATATTTGGATGTAGGGCAATACCTAATCCATATCTCATTTTCCGTTTCTTAAATGCCGCGTAGTTTCCAGAGAAGTAACATCCAAAAGCTTCCCCATCACATCCTAGGGTGTTCTCCATCCGACAGTAAACATACAGCCCATGAAAACGTTGACAGCAATGGGCTCACCCCCTACTAAGTGCGTAAAATTGAAAATTTTGGCGTGATTTTCTCTGCTGAATAATTAATTTGGTGAATTCGTGAGGAAAAGCTAGTCATAAATATTGCGGTATTACAGAATATCGTGATATTTGCTATACAATCAATGTGCAGTCTACTGGAGATATCTCGACCTGACACCGCGTTCATTCCGACCTTGACAGTATACCATCAAATTCAATGACGTCATTCTTTGTTTAATCTATAAGTATTGATGTTTATATCGCTTACTTCTCGCTACTTTTTATACTGCAATATTTTTTTACAATTGTATTAAACTCGGTAGCTTTCTTGGTCACAAAGTCTTATATTTGATTCTCGAGTAATGTTGTTGGATTTTTCAATTAAAGTGCAAGCAGTAGCAGCGCGAAATCTAAAACCATGCCTGGTATGTGAAAATAGGTTCTATTACAAGAGATAAAAAATATTGGTGTAAGATATATCTCTGCCTACCCCTCTGGGGCTTGAGTTTATTAAAAAAATATGTAAGTAAGCCTCTCTAATATCTCTTTTATCGCTTCAAACCCATAACGTCAATTTAAATAAAATTAGCCAAGCAAAGACTTTACACTAGCAAATAAATATCATCCACACGATTTTGTTATTTCTTAACAATAGATATACAGCATATATTCGCCTGAAATTATCAAAGCACTTTGACGTACCGAAGCTCGCATCGTAACATGCTGGCGCTACAGCATCACAATAGATTTCGAGCACACCCTTTACTGTTCTAGTGGAGACGTGTGCTTATTACTGAGGGACTGATGTAAAGGACCAGGGGACTGTTTGATGGCGACAGGGGAATGTCAAAGCTTACTGAGGAGCTGTAAACTTTGAATGGCTACTTGCCCTAGGTAGATGATGTGTAACACGCTTTATGGAAAATGCGACTACTTTCTATGGGGCTCTTGAATAGCAAGTTTGTTTCGACCTGTAGGCGTTTTTAGATGGATTTTTGTGTCAACGATGACATCTAATGGACCTTTGGTTTCTTTTTTCATTGGGTTTTTTTGTTAAGTCAATTACATTGCAGTGGATACTTTACAGTATTATTCTAAATGTTTGCTTTAATAGGTGGTTTATATTCATACCGTATTATTTATAGAAATTCACGATAGCAAGTAAGATGCAAGAATTAATGTTTTAAAGAGTATATTTCTATAACCGTATTGAGCTCTATTTCGTAAGGGAAAATAAATGACTAATGACGCGTACACTACGCGGCAGATCGATCGCTTGCGTGCTATACGCGCTCTTTATACGTTGTATTAGCGGTAGATCCGCTACGGCATTTCCATAAGTGCAGCCTAGGCCTAATACTTAGTGACGATGTTTACTAATAATAGTTAAATAAGGTACTTACATTGATCCTGTTCTTGGCACGCTCGATGGCCTTGCTATCTTTCTCCTTCTCTTGTTCTTCCTTCTCAGGACTCAAGCGGCACACGCGCGCTCGCCAATCGTTCGCACCAGCTGCTTGCAAAGCGGCCAACCTGTAAAAAAATTTTTTTTATCGTGAATAAAATAAAAAGGCAATCAAATATATCGTAAGTTTTAAAAGAGAGAACATACGAGATTTTATTTTTCAACGCCATCTAGACCCAAACTAAGCAGAGTTTGTCATATGCGTTCTAGAATGCGGATAAACATACTTAAATACTTTTTTCTTTTGTAAATAAATACATATTATACATAGAAACACCCAGACGAATAAAAATATACATATTTGCACTGAGCGAGAATCGAACCCGTGACCTCTGGCTTAGTAGTCGAACGCACTACCGCTACGCCACAGAGGTCGTCAGTACTAAGTTTGTGCAATAACATTCAAACGATACAATATCAATACTCTAATATCGTTAAACTAATAACTAGGTACAAAAATATATCAGTTGAAGTATTGTTCAAAGTTTAATTTTGACCTATACGACTTTATCTTATTTTTATTTACTATAATTACCTAGAAAGAGACGGAAGGTTAAGTTGCCTGCACCTTAAGTATACTATCACTTAATAAATTGTTTAAATAATGGGCGCGTTAATGAGGTAAATTTCCGTCCTCGGGAAGATAGTTAAATGTACTGAATTCTTAACACGTCTGTATACAATGTAAATTGCGTCATCTACACAAATTAATAAAATTGAAGTGTAATATTATATAGAATAACAGATTTTCATGATATGAATGTATACACAATACCTTTTTTCTTTTTTTTTTCGTGCGGAAATCCCTTCGGATACCCCCCCGCCGGCTAGCGGGGGCGGTTATGTCGGGCTTGCACCGACTAAAACCGCACGCCGTCTCGGGTCTTCAGACGTCGGGGTGTAAGGTTACCCATAGAGCATATCCCTCGCACCCCGACTGACCCTGGGCCATCTCACCACTAACAGCATCGCTCATCCTGTCTCCTCTGAAAGCAGAGGAGTACGGAGAGCGATGTGTTCCCGCCACGTTGGGTATTGGCCGACGATCAATGCCAACCCTATGTATACACAATACCTAAAGACAATTTTTAAAATTTTTGTCTGTCTGTTTGACTAGGTAATCTCTGGAACAGCTGGGCCAATTGTGATAGGACTTTCGCTGGAAGAACATTGCCTAATGTTAAAAGGTATAAATTAGGCTACTTTAGTCTTTTTAAAGAATTAGGGTTCGGCGTACAAAAAAAACTAAAGCCTAAAAATCCAAATCCACGCGGACGAAGTCGCGGGCACAGCTGTACAAAATATATTTAAGATGTACTAATAATTTTACGAATATTACACTAGTATATCATTTAAAAACTACTTTTTGGAAAACCGTATCAGAATCGGTTTAGCCAAAGGCGAGAAAATCGCGAACAAACATACCAGACAAACAGTGAACTTCCTTTGAAGTCGGTGAAAAAACAATATTGTTCGCTTTTATGAATCAGAATATCATATTTTCTCTAGTTGCAAACCCTTAGTGTATTGACTAAGGTTCGTGGACTTTACCTAACTGATAAACCTCACAAGAGAAAGCCGATACAATGGACCCTTTGCTATTGTTGTCTGCTCCAACTGACAATTTTTATCATCCACCACTAAATAATTAAATAAATAAACATGGATAAAAGCGTGATATGAAATAATCAATTCTTATCAATGAATCAGAAGCTCCTATTTTAAAAGACAACATGATTAATAGTAAAGTATCGATGACAAAAGGTATAAATTCATTCGGTAAGGCCCATCATGGAGGAGGCGTGACCTCGTGGCAGCCATCGGGGTGGGAGTCCTCTCGCTCGGCAGCATGATTGCGGCAATGGTGCGGAGCGCGAGCGCGTGGGCCGCCGCCACCTCCTTCTGCGAGCATGTAATGCTCGCGAAGGAGATGGCGGAGCGCGCCCGGGAGAGATTTAGAACTCTCCCGGCCCGCCGAGCCCGCAACTTACTTGTCGCGAGTCGCAGGCGACTCAGGCGCCGGAGGTCGCTTAACGACCTCCGTCCTCCATCCATGAGCGCAGGCCTGGGGGTGATAGGTGAGGCCGCCTGTCACCCCAGCAGAAGTAGGCCGAGACGGTGGGGCGACTAGCGCCCCTCCCCCAAACCGGGGCAAGACGGGGACACCGTGGTTCGCAAGCCCGAGGGGGTGCTATGCTCTATGGGCAACCTTACACCCCGGCGTCTGTAGACCCGAGACGGCGTGCGGTTTTAGTCGGTTCAAGCCCGACATAACCGCCCCCGCTGGCCGGCGAGGGGGTATCCGGAGAGATTTCCGCACGAAAAAAAAAAGTAGGTATAAATTCATTTTTGTTCATGACTGTAATCAGCCGGAGGGTGACAAACGTATCTCTACAGTACAGTACAGTATTTTAAAACATTGTGGGCAGTTTGTTCACGTGAATATTAGAAATTGACATGAAAAAAGAATCCGACGTTTCAGCTATTAAGTACCTAATCTGTGGTTTCGGTTGCTTTTCAGTAGTGATTAGTCACAGATAACTTTAAAAAGTACGCGTACTTCGAGATAAAAAGATTATAAGTAACTAACGACCCGCCACGGTTTTGTGCAGATGCCATTTGATTGCCAGTTCTTCAAAAGTTTATTTAGGACGCATTTCAATCGTATTTGTGTCAAAAATATCAAAATTACAGCGGAAACCACGTCAAAGTCCGTAGTGTTGTTTCGAAAGAGATGTGAAAGACGTGTCAAAGTTACTTTTTTTACTTTATTTAATTGTTATTGTTATATTGATTGTTGTTATAATGGGCGAAATAGTCAATGGACAGTCAGAAGCAGAGGTGATCGACCTTATCGTATCAGATTGAAAATTGTTGGCAGCAATCAGTGTCGTGTAAATAACAAAAATGAATTATTGTATGAAATTTTTACGAAACTTGCCCACTTTATGTTTTTTTTTCACGACAAATTATATGCGGGTTAGGAGTCTAGATAGCTGGCTATAAATCTGAATATATAAAAATTATGAAAGTACGTTTACCTTTCGGCAATGGTGCCTCCCTTGTGTGGCATTTCGGCATGTGTGGCGCTGCGCTGCACACCGCCGGGCACTCTGGAAATAAAACCAAAATTTTAGTAAACTAAGCAACAAATAAATATTTGTGACAAAGAATGTGTGATTTCTATGCAATCGAGATATATTTGAGACGTGTATGAAGGAGGTTATGATACAGAAATATTTGAATGGGCTGCTTCGATTGGGGAAATTTTAGCATTTATGAGAGTGATTTCCGCACGAAAAAAAAAAAAGGTACTGGAGGTCTTCCCTTCTTTACTTTTTCCCATTCTCCTCCTTCCTGTGTCCCTATGTAGGTCACAATGAGCGAGTAACACCTCTAATATGGTCTATGAACGGCAATGGAAACCGCTTACAATAAGGTGAGCCATGTGTTTATTTTATTTTTCTTATGATTCTTCAAAAAAAATATTTATATTACATTCAACTACAAATATAACTATCTGTACGAAAATAAAAACAAAATTATATAAACTAAAATATTTACATCCTAAAAAAGGTATGAACAAAGTAAAAAGTTTAGGTGTCATAGAATTCCTCCCCATCGATGTCGACTGTCGAGACATTGCCACGTCGGATGGCAATGCCAATTCTTTGCGCAAGAAACAAGCCAGCTTTTTGGTCACGCGAAGCTTCGACCAGTCGCTTAGCGATTTCTTTATAAAGTGACCGTGCACTCCTGCCCCACGAACCTAGTGTTTCGACCCCCAAACGGCTGAAAATATAAATGTTGAAATTATTAAATTTCTGCCGTTTGAAGGTCTCCGCAGATGCCGGAGCAGCACATGTGCAGCCCGTCGTACTTGATAGATGAGAAGGTTCTAGGTATACGAGGGTCAAACTGAAAGTTCTTAGAAAATCAAAAACTGATTACATTAGCCAGTTATTAGTTTTATTATATCTTTTCAAAATATTGTCCATTCACGTCAATACACCGCTGCTAGCGATGGAACCACTGGGAAAAGCACTTTGCCCACTCGTCCTTAGGGGTCTCTTCAATGGCATCGCGATACGCAGCCACCGCTTCTTCAGCATTCATAAACGGCTTTCCTTTAAGTTTTTCTTTAATTTTTGGAAATAAATAAAAATCACAAGGCGCGAGGTCGGGGCTATACGGCGGGTGACCCAGTAATTCAACGTTTGATGTCGCCAAATAGTCGATCGTTCGCTTGGCGGTGTGCGACGAGGCGTTGTCGTGGTGAAGGAGGATCCTACTGCGAGGTCGTTTCTCTCGAACTTTTTCCAAGACAAGTGGCAAACAATTAGTAGTGTACCATTCTGCAGAAACTGTTTTTTGATCCTCTAACACAATTGTTACGAAATGACCTATCCTTCCAAAGAACGAGGCCACCATTTTTTTTCCCGCACTTCGATCTCTCTTCACTTTAGTTGGCAACTCCTCGAAAGGAAACACCCACTGAGCAGATTGTCTTTTGGTTTCAGGATCATAACAGTAAATCCAGCTTTCGTCACCTGTTAGTATGTCGAACACAGCATTAGAGTCACCTCCGTTAAATCTTTCAATCATTTTACGGCACCAATCCACACGATGGAGTTTTTGAGCCTCAGTCAAATTATGAGGTATCCACCGGGCGCAAAGCTTCCTGACCGCTAAATGTTCGTGGAGGATTTTGTGCACTTGACTCATACCGATGCCTAAGCTTGTCCGAATCTGCTGATAGGTCACTCTTTTGTCAGTCTCTATCATACGCCGCACAACACAGATGTTATTTTCAGTCGTCGCCGTAGAAGGCCGTCCCTCACGTAAATCATCAGTGAGATTAGTGCGACCACGTTTAAACTCATTAAACCAGTTGTAAACAGTCGCACGAGAAGGGGCTTCATCGTGAAAGGCCAATCGTAGTCTATCATAACTTTCTTGTTGACTTAAATGACACCGAAAGTCATAAAAAATCATTGCACGAAAATTTTCTCGTGTTAAATTCATGTTAACGTGACACAGACAATTTTCAATTTGCCGCCAAATCGTAAAACAAATGATAAATGAATGAAATATTTACTCAGTAATATTGGCAAAGAGTTCTATTTTCAAATTTTAGAATTATTTTTTTATTATATTGTTTATAAGTGGCTAGTTCTAAGAACTTTCAGTTTGACCCTCGTATTATGTAGTTATAAAGTTATTATATTAATTAATATTACTATGTAGTTATCTTAGTAGTAAGTATTTTATGTATTCGGGGTGCGAGGGATATGCTCTATGGCTCTATGGGCAACCTTACACCCCGGTGTCTGTAGACCCGAGACGGCATGCGGATTTAGTCGGTTCAAGCCCGACATAACCACCCCAGCTGGCCGGCGGGGGGGAGGAGGTATATATACGAAGGGATTCCCGCACGAAAAAATAAAGAAGGTATTATATGTATATGGCACAAAGTTAATAGGAACTAATTTAGAGAAGGCCAGTCCGGTGACTAAAACGTTACAATATCCCTATCATTCCGTGTTGATATTTTTATCATTTAAGTACTTTAGAACGGAGTGGTTTATATTTTTTTATTCACTAGAATATTTAGCATCACGTAAGAGTATATACATCTGGTTGCTTTTACTAAACTCTGCACTGCTACTGAAAATTTCCTAACACCCGACCGATCCGGGAATCGGACCTGCAACTACTGCGCCACCGTAGCATATTTTTGCTACGGTGGCGCAGTAGTTGCAAGTAGGATCATGGAAAAGATGAAATATTAGGTAATAACGTCAATCTCTGTGATGGTCTCCATTTCCAAGACCCACAAGAACCTATTCCGGGATAAAAGTAGCCTTTTTTGGTGTACAATAAAGAGTTATCATCTATCTATTCTATCTACAGATTATAATCTTTGTGACAAAATTCGTTCAGATTCGTTCAGCCGTTTTTGCGTGAAAGAGTAACAAACATCCAACCAATCTTTCGCATTCATAGTATGTAGCAAGATTATTAAGTCATCCTCTGCTGAAAAAGGGTTTCCCTTCGGTACATTATGTATCATTTTTAGAAAACAATAGGCGATGGTATTGTCCCCGGTATTGTCTGGCACAGGACTGCGCGCATTGTTCGTATTCAATAGATCTTATGTACTTAATACATTTTTGTGTCAGTAAGCAGATATTGCTTATCTTTACTGACTGACTCAGCGGCGGAAAAGTAGCGAATGCGGCTGACTACATAAAGTTCTAATCGATTTCGGGATCAGGCAAATTCTATTTTTGTGGTGAAATTAACAGCAAAAGGTTTGCAAAGAGTGGTTGTCGGTAATACGCTCACTTTTAGATTTTTAGATAAAATCGAGAACATCGCGAAATATGGGTTTTAATACATCTTCCAAGATACACAAGCGTAAGGCTATAAATAAATAATAAATTATATATTATTACCCTTAATATTGTCATGAAGTTAGTTTAAGTTAAATGAAATTGTAAAGCACCCAGTACGCTAACTATTCCAATAGATTTAGTTCGAAAGAAGTGAACATCCAGGACTTGAACCCGCGACCAGTCCCTTACAGGGGGGAATACTCTACCCACTAATCTACCTGGACACTGCCTAGATATTCGAAATTCTCCGATATCTCCGAATCCGAATCTCGCGGCGGTCGTAGGATCAAGTCTTGTCCTGGATGCCCATTTTTTCTGAAGTAAATCTATATGAATATAAGTGTTAGTTTAGCCTTATCTCACACAAGAAGGAAGTAACCGATCTTTATGAACTTTGGCATAGAGACAGTTTATAAGAAGAATGAATCAAGTTATAATAGGCTATTTATCTCAAAAAATCATGTTTTCTATGGGAAAAGAGAACCAAATTAGATAAACCTTAACTTATATGAGTGAGTTTATTCACTTGTTCGTTTATAACGCATTCATGCCTAACTACTCAACCGATAATTATGAAATTTTGCGTACATGTTGTCATTGATACAGAAAAGGACAAAGAATACCTTACATCCAGTATGTACGCACTGTTCTTTAGGGATAGAAAAATAACTTTAAAACGGTGGCACAATAACGCAGCCACAAGCTGAGGATAATACATACATACATACAGTCCCGCCTCGTCCTCATGGGTAGGCAGAGACCACTTGATACCACTTGCATACATCTTTTGATTTATTGTAATTTTACTGTTTTGATACATGCCCGGTCCCGTATATATGTACACTCTTGATCTAACCTAGCTAGTAAATACTAGTAAAAAAATGTACATTCCACAATATTTAAAAAAATTACCTTGGCTGTTCAAACTTCTCCTTCAAAGTCTTGAAGTTGTACAACCTCTCCCCGAACTGGTGCATCGACAACATTTTGGTGGGATTTTAACACTACTTTAGAATACAAGAATATTTTATTTAAACATCACTATATCACATTATAATTGTAGAAGTTAATACATATTTGTGTAAATAAGTAGAACAAAGAATAACAGATATGTGCGCGGACAATGGTATATGAAGTGTAACTGACGTTGACAGACAGTTGTCGGATTGACTATGGAAGCGTTCGTTCCTTGATAAGGGACATTTGTTATAGAACTACTTGCCTGTCGGTGTGGAGCCGTTATCCTGTACTTGATTGTAAAGTATTCCGCTTGTGAGTAAACATTGTGGTTAATTAATAGATTAATTATATTAAATAGGACTTAAGGTAAATATTGTGCATGTTTATGTGACGAGGTGGCATTCATTAGATAATGGTTTAATGAAAATACAAATAAAAAAAAAAGTTTTACGCTGGTTATTAAATTTAATTATGAACCCGTTAAAACAAAATAAATTAATTATTATTCGAATGGTTTGCCTTGAAGTCGTTGAAGACTTCCTAAATGTGTCCTGCTTAGAGTATACATAAGATCCTGACTGACCCCCGATGGTACCAATATAATATGTAGCTATCGTTACCTGGAAGCTACGATTTATTTATCACTCAGCAGAATCGGTTCAGCCTTTTACATTGATATCTTGATTTACTACATTTAATTTATACATGATATACAGGGTGAATTTTTGAGATGAGACAGCAACGGTACCTTTTTTTTCGTGCAGAAATCCCTTCGGATACCCACCCCCCACCGGCCAGCGGGGGCGGTTATGTCGGGCTTGAACCGACTAGAACCGCACGCCGTCTCGGGTCTACAGACGCCGGGGTGTAAGGTTGCCCATAGAGCATATCCCTCGCACAAGCATCGGTACCTATTTTTTTGCATTTTTCTCCGTGCGGAAACTCCTTAACCAGTAGAGTTACAGGAAAATGTTCCTATTTTTACAGAACCTGTAATTGCAGTTGAGGATATCAAAAGTGAGAAGACCTCCCATAACTTTTGATAGCCTGAACTGCATTTACAATTATTGCAAAAAAAAATAGTCTGCAAAAATGCAGAAATAAATGAGAACGATTTTTTTTATGCCTGTTGATCCTATTTCATGTAAAGATTAAAAGACTTCATGGGACCATTTAAGGTATGAGTACTTTTTAGAAATGACAGACATCATCAAAAGCGTTATGGATAGTAGTTTAGGAACGTTTTCCTGTAATTATAACAGTTAGGGCCACCTTACACCGAGACCCGAGACGGTATCGGTTCAGCCCGCTGGCCGGCGGGGAGGTTTCCGAAAGGATTTCCGTACGAAAATTAAAGGGTAAGCACTCGCTCCTCAAAAAATTCTGTATAGCCTATGTCCATACGGAATATACCTTTCAAATGATGAATTTTACAAATAGGTGCACTGGAGAGTTCTTCTACAAACACACAACTTATATCGCACTCTCTATTTATAATAATAATACAGATTCCCTTAATAAAGCAATAATACTTAATGATTATAATATAATATCACTGCTATAATTTCTAATTAGATACATATACAATACACAAACCGTTGTTTGAAAACAAAGACGTTCCTCTGTAGCCGTATAAGTATATATGTTTACCGGTGGAAACCGTAAGCGCTATAGTCGGTAAGGCGGTAAAGCACGAGCGCGCCCTACGAAGTGAGCTCGCCGACTGGTGGGCGGGCGGCAGGCAATATTCCACCTCCGAGGCCTTACAGCCGTACCACCGAAACTCGGATGGAAAAAATACAGTTTTCTGGGAGTCTTTCCGATTATTCAAAAAAAAATTGAATGAAAAAATTTTGATGTCCTTTTTTTTAGCGTGTGGAAACCAATTTTAGAATATTTATTTATTTATGCGTACTTTGTATTTTTAGGTAGATTTCGATGAAATCGATCTACCTATTGGTTTCTTGACTACTGTCGAATTTAAAAAAAAAATCTTCATAGGAGGTCTAGTTATGACTCCCTGAGTCCGAAATGACCACTGGTCAAAAAGTTTATATATATATATATATATATGTATGTATGGTTCCACTTCCCAAAATTTGCGGCACTCTCACGGTCGCATTTTTGCCCCGATCGCTTTCAAACTGCGGTCAAAAATTGCTTGGGTGTAAACTTAGTTTAAGTTCGTGAACGGGTGGAATCCGGCCTAAGGGGACGGTAGGGCCTCACTTTTTGTGAAATCAGTTTTTCCTCAAAATTTCACGTTCCATGAAAGATATTCGAACCGTTCTAATTTTATCCCATAGTATACATGAATACCAACAACTTTTAATTATAAACCTATGAGATTAAAACTTAAACTAAAAGTGGAGGGGGGAAAAATAAAATTTTTTCGGGAAAAATATCATAACTTCTAACCGGTGAACATTCTTGGTGTCGGAAACATTTTTAATCGATAGGCCATTTTTAAGTCTAAAATAAAGGTCTGAAAAGTTTTTCGCTAAAAGTTACCGTTTTCGAGAAAAAAAAATTAAACTGTTTAAAGTCCGTAGTTCTCTATATAAAATAATACTAATTGCTTCACGAAATCTACCTGTGCATTCCCCCTGCGGGAACGGATTTTTTTATACCACTTATGTGGCAGACAAGCATACGATCCACCTGATGGGAAGCAGTTATCGCGGCCTACGGACCATTTGGCACATGTAAAGGAAACTTTCATAAACTTAGGCTTTCCCAAATTTAACTGTACTGGAGTTTTCACATTTTACTCAAAGGACTCTTTTGAATAAATCGTGATAACGCAATTTAAATTGAATTGCACGCATTTATATTCATCACTGAAATTTGGTCGCAACAACGCATAACTTACTTATACTTAACGACTCTAAGAAAGGTTTTTGCGGTAAGTATATATAGTATAAGTAAGGAAAGTATAACCCTGGGGTTATCCTTTCGAGGGCTTACCCGGGGTGCCCGGTTATGGACACTTGGGGAGGACACCGTGTGGTTTTAGTCGGTCCAATTCCGACACGCCCACTCCATCATCGGCACCGATAGGGTAAAGCCCGTGGGGGCTTCCACACGTGAAAAAAAAGTAAGGAAAATATCGAATATATTGGTTCTGTAATGAACTGTCTCGATTTACTAAATACTATTACATTTGAATCGCTTAAAATGAGAAGCGTATAAAATCTAACAGTATTTAGTAACACGAGACAGTTCGATCGGCTATCTATACCCTTAATTAATAGTTAATTCCCGAGTTTTTGTATGTAACTAAGGTAGTGTAGTCTGTTTGCTCACATTTTTGAGACATGAATAATCGATCGAGTTTTCGTAGTAACTTCAACGTGTATGCAGATGGTGTAAAATGTAAAGCTAGTGAGTTGAATAAGGCTGTATGTTTACAGTTTGTTATACTTACTACTTAATTAATTGACATTTTTAGAGCTTCAGCGTGTAATGCAATTTAGATGCACATTGATGATTAAAGACATCGCACTTTCTAAGCTGCCCGACTTTGCATTTTTTTATTGGTGACTAACATTTATATTTAAACAGTTATTTTTATGGATAACGAGAGATCGAGAGAGAATTAGAGAAATATTAACTATGATGAACTATGAAGAAAGGAAAATATGAGATTAAAGTAGGAATAATATTCAATTCAAATTCAACTATAAAAATGTTTTAAGAAGTTAGTTAATAGAAGGCCTTAACAGACTGATTGGGCTTTTAGGCAGTAAGACTTAAGAAGGAAATAATCCAGTAGGTAACAGCATAATAATTGCCTGGACTTAATTGGTGTTAATTTTATTTTTAATCTGTATCTCAACAACAGCCAAGACCCTCTATAAATACATAATAAAAGGTAATCGAAATCGGTGAAGCACTTTGGAATACTCGCGAATCGATCGAGAATCTAAATAGATATAAATGAATCGCCGAAATGTACGTACGTGCATAATATCTTAACGACTGCACCAAATTTGATAATTCTTTTTTTGTTGTATTCGTTATAGTCAGGACAAGGTTTGTATGAAAGAAAAATTTGGGAAAGTCCACGGGTAAGGAGCTATTATTGCAGCGGGGCAACGGCGCGTAGCTAGTTTTATTTACGCAATATTTTTTTATAAGTATACTCAATGATAAACTCATTCAATAGAAAGATGGACTCATTTAATAGAAACTGGAAGAAATTTGTAGTTAAGCATTTAAAACGATAATATGAAAAACATTTCTACCTACCAAATAAAAAGTATGTACGAGGGTTTTCTACACTGTAACTTGGATTGAGAAACTATAATAGCATTTCAATGTATTAAAAGCAGTCAATACAGTGCGCCGTACAACACTACCTAACAAGCGAACACATAGCGTAGGAACTCAAAGGATATGAAGTGTGAAACTTTGTCTGCCGGCTGTACACCATCGTGCGCATAGACAATGACGTGTTGTGTTGTTCATTAAGAGTGCTACCTATACAGCGGACGCCCGGTAATCCGACAAACATTTTGCAGGGCAAGGTCTACTAGCAACCCACCTTCGCTTTCCTTCGGGTTATATAAGTTTTTTTTAGGTTTCCATACCCAAAGGGTTAACGGGACCTATTATCTAAGGCTCCGCTGTCCGCCCATCCATCTGTCATCAGGCTGTATCTCATGAACCGTGATAGCTAGACAGTTGAAATTTTCATAGATATTTGTTTTGCCGCTTAACAACAAATACAAAAAACAGAATAAAAAACGGGGCTCCCATACAAGAAACCTGATTTTCTTACCGTTTTTTGCTTGATACAAATAACGGCAACAGGTAGACGCTTCAAATATTTACAAAATATTTAGTTGCATCAGTCAATTAGCCTATTGCAGTCCACTGCTGGACATAGGCCTCTCCCAGTTGCATATTCACTTCAAAAATAAATATATAAATTAAAAGAAAATGAATTAAGGGGGGCTCCCACTGTATAGATACACTTCGTGCGCACTTGGCCGGTTTTTTATTTTAACTTCGTAATTTACACATAACATATAGTCTTTGTTCATCGGGGATAATGTACATTTCAAATGGTGAAATAATTTTTTCAATAAGTGCAGTGGTTACGAAGATTACCCCCAAAATTGGGCTCTCTTATGTGTAGATTTATAAGTAAGGACTTTTGAAAAATTATTTTATGGCTAGTTTTTTTTGGAGTGATTTACGATAAAAATATACAAACCCATGATAGTTTCACACCGATAAATAATATACCGTTATATAATATACCATAATTATTATAGAGTAATTTATCAACCAAACGGCCTTGCTTAATGGTTTTCGGCCGCCATAATAAATAACAAAAGCAGGTATGCTATCAATTGCCCGATATGAAATTCCCATATGCCTGATATGAAATTCCCATATACAGCCATACACACACGTAGAGTACAAGGTGGGCAGTAAGACCGTGTTTCGTATATTGTAATCTGTGAGATTTCAGTCTCTAGTTTATTGAAATAGGTACAGGGAAAACCAATGTAATAATATGTAAATTTATTATTTATCTAATTGCACATAGGGCACATTGATTGATTAGTTTTATTGATTTTATTATTTTGATAACAACTATTATCATAAATCTAATAAATTATAGAAATTGTGAGAAGTCTATCTATACTATTATAAAATAGTAAATTAGTTGTGTCTGTACATTGGATATATTTGAGTAAAAATTCGGTTATGTTAAATGAACGATTCTGAACACAACATTTTTGTCTGTTTCCGCAATGGACGCTAAAACCATCGAACGGATTTCGATGCGGTTTTTTCTATTAGAAAGGTCTTGGTCAGACTTAAAATCTACCGTATGTTTGATTCCAATTGATTAAGTAGAAATGCATATTATGACCAAAAACCGATAACCTACATCCGTGCGGGCGGAGCTGCGAGCATCCTCTAGTAAATAATATTCACGTAGAAGTACAATCATTTCACTTAATATCAGCTTAAGTGTGGAATTGGCAGTATACCAACCGCATTTCGTACGTTTTGGAAGACTACCATAATAATACAGGGAAAAGAAGGGAAAAGTTATTTCGTTTTCTATTTCTCCTATTGGCATTGTATCAAAGGGCGACGCGCGACGGTTAACTCCCACAGTCAAATGGGCTATATGCGTGTTAAGCATAAGTGGTTGGGAACCATGAGTCGATCGATTGTAATGCGTTTAACTGTTGAGAGCACCGCAGCTCTTTCCTCATATTCTTCTATTCTATTCTTCTTCTCTTTTCATCTCACATCTCTGCAGGCACAGTCACCTCTTCTGATCAGTTGAGCTATACTGTTTATTACATTGCTACCTTAGTTTTATAAAAAGTGTACATACCAGTTTTTAACACTAAAAATATCATCAAAACAGACTTAGTCGTTTTGATGTGACGCTCGAATTAAGAGATAAACAAAACAATATAAATGATTGGGCAGTTATTATCTCATTTATATGAAGACAAGCGTGGTATAGACAACTTTATTGTCATGCAGTCTGCGTGGGTATCTAGCGTAAAAGCCACTCGTGGTTGAAATATAGCATCCGATTTCCGCAGTGCGGGGGAAAATGCAATACCAAAATTCAGTACCAAACTGCAAGTTTATGCAGGTGAATTTATACGTTTACCGACATTCTTGTTATTTTTACCACATCATACTCGAAATCAGACTTGAAATTTCTGTTTTTTCTTTTTCAACTATCGAGCTATTGCTCTAAAGGAGTCAAAAATAAACCCAAAAAAAGACAGGTGGCGTCTGCAGACCCGAGACGGCGTGCGGTTTGAGTAGGTTCAATCCCGACATAACCGCCCCCGCTGGCCGGCGGGGGGGTATCCGAAGGGATTTCCGCACGAAAAAAAAAAACGAACCACTAAGAAAAAAAAAAGGTAATTGAATCAAATTGTCGTTTATAGCTGTCATCGCTACCACTCGTAAATTAAACACAAGCATTAAGCACAACCAGTTAACCTAGAACCCGACGTACACAGCGCCTTAACTGCAATAAAACTATTCGTACAGCTCTATATTTAACAAATAACCAATACAAGTAGACCTGAACCTATCTACTGTGGAAGTAGATACTCGTATTTAGATGATTCGTAGATCACATTAAGCTGGCCATCAGTTGCATTGTATATGCGTGGTCACTTTGGTATAATTGTCGCGTGCATTGTGGTTCATTGCATGTTTTAATGTTGATAGGACCATTTCTAAGGGTCCCGTAAGTGAGAAGTCGAAACTGTATTAAAGAAGTTTTGAAATCTTAATTCATCGGAATATTTTCCATATAGATACGTTTAATGTTTAGTAATACATAGTTATTTTTCATTTCAATGATGATTTTTTGTGAGATACCTTCAAAGGTGTCCGGGTAACCCCATATTAAGTTGGTGCAGATGCCTTTTTCTTAGATATTAGTATAGGTTTTTGTGCGAGTTATAGGCAGCAAGCGCGTGTATTCGGGCTGGAGAAGTTATAAAGTATTTTGACTCGTTGAACTTAGTTTGTATGTATGTATGTGAAGAGAATGAGACAACCAATAAGTTACAATGCTGCGACTTCCTACCTGTTTATCAGTACTGGTGTATATTTCTAATATTAAAGGCCATCAATCATTCATCAATACTAGCACTAAATCACTTTCAATTCCACATTCATCGTCATCAATCAATGAACTTATCTATTTATTAGAATATAGGTATAATAATGAATTTATGGTACGAAACATACAACATAATAAAGTGACGTAGGTACAGTTAGCAAATTATTTACAGTAATGTTCCTAATCTGTGTGAGAGTTTCTAACAATTATCTGTAATAGACTAAAATCATTGTACACGATAAGTTTTATAAATAATCGATTACCCTGATTGATAAATAAAAAAACGATAAAAAGTGAAAACGGTAAGTAAATTAAAGTTCACACGCCTTCTTTTAATAAAGACCTTTAACGAATCATTTTTCGATATCGACGACTTCTGTGGCGTAGCGGTAGAGCATACGACTGCTACGTCCAAGTTCGTGGGTTCAGTTCCCACTAATGGCAAATATTTGTAATTTGGTTCATTATTTGGTTTAGTTGACTTGAATGGGAGCAATAGCCGTCAGACACCCAACCCCCAATCCGTCAATCAGCACGTGAGTTTGGTTTGGGAACCGAAGATCATGGTGGGACCTTATACACCCTGGGCCCCATTCGAATGATAATACATATATTTTATACGATCAAACTGATCTGATACTGGAATCAGGGAGTAAGGCCTCCTGTAAATACCACGAATTATACATATACACAATATATAATACTAAAAATTCACTAAAAAGCTCGTTTTTATTATTTTAAACCATAACTAGGTCTGCAATACATTCTGCTGTTGCAAAAATTGAGCGAAGCTCCCCGACCTCCACACTCATATGTTATGTCTATATGCCAAATTTGATCTAAATCGGTTGAGTGGTTTAAGAGGAGTTAGCAAACAACCGAAATACATGAGCCGTCTAAGAGAGAGCTTCACTCTTTCAGAGCTTCGCTCAATAATTTATATTGACTGCATTTTAAGTTAGAGATACAGTAAATGGGTTGTTCAACTTAGGAAATAGACTAACCAGGAACTCGGTATGGGTTGGTTTGTAGTGTTACAACAATCAACAGTATCGATTGGATACAGATAATCAGGAAGCTACTGATCGTTGCAATATAGATACAATAGATTTTGATTTCTCAATTGCTACGAAAGCAGTTGGACAACGACCTATTTAAAAAAAAAAATTGTGCTAGCGCCGGCATACTGCATTTTAACGGCTTGGGATACATTTTCCGCCTCAGGCAAGCAAATATTTTATAGTATTCTTTCCTATTGTAATTTGGTCATCATGTCTTAGGGTTAATCCCGGTTATACCCAAGACTTTTCGTGCGGATATCCCCTCGGATAACCCCCCGCCGGTCAGTGGGGGCGGTTATATCGGGTTTGAACCGACTAAAACCGCACGCCGTCTCGGGTCTTCAGATGCCGGGATGTAAAGTTGCCCATAGAGCATTTCCCTGGTACCCTGACTAACCCTGGGCCATCACCGGCTTCGAGATGGCCCCCTAGGGTTTCACCTCAGAGCCTGGGGATCGCAAGTTGAAAGACTTAAATATCTTGGTCAATGATGATACATTGTAAGAGCATCTGCTGTCTGACCTCTTAACCTTCGGTCACCTTCGTCGTGGCCTTGTCTGTCGGCCAGCAGGTGCACCAGTTAGCAGGGAAGATTGGCCTAGGCCTAGATTTTGATGGCGCCGGCGATGGCGATGGCGATGAATTTGTTAGACCTATTTTAGTCGTACTGTTATCACAAAATACATAATATTATAGCAGTCGTGATGCTAGTAACTAGAACTGAAAGTATCATTCATAATCTTTTGAATAAGTTCTAAAACTGGAGGGAGGGAGGGAGAGAGGGAGGTAGGGAGGGAGGGAAGGAGTGAGAGATTTGGATGATGACGATTAAAAAAATATACACGTAATTGTTCAAGTTTTCACTTCTGTCAGCACTCCCGGAGTGCCACTGCCTTTTTTTATATGCCATGCAGAGTGAGATGCAGACAATAACCATATAATGACTAATACTCAGAGTCTTGTACTGCAATTCAAGATGTGGGTTTTTTCGGAAGGGTGAGTAACACTGGCAGATGTGTTATTTCCCAATTGCTTGCGATAAAATGGCTTGTCAGTCGTGGCGATTATCGCAAAATTAATGGGAATAGCTCATGTGTTTCGTACAATGTAAACGTATGGTAAAATAACGCGGTAGAAATAAATAATTCCAATTTAGTAAGAACCAAATTGTGAACCAATGTTTAAATGCCTTAGTATTGAATCTCACGTTCGAAAGCGAGCCTATTACCGTTTACTGAGCACACTTCTAGATAGAGAACAAGGCGCAAACTAAACACAAAGCACGTAGATTCGGAAGCGTTACGGACGCGGCGTACGTTTTAGTAAACGTTCATAGAACATGTATAAAGAAAACATATAGAAATGACGGGGCACTGACGCGACTCTCCCGTCTGCGTCTTGCTTACGCAGGTCCGGGTACAGACCAAGTCTTACGTCCGTTGTCCAGCTTAGGCCCACATGCTAGCCGCAAGTGCGTTAAGGCTCCTACACCTGAGATAAACAGTTCCATTAGGTACTAAGTTTAATCTTCATCAAAGCGCTAATACCGGTTACATCCATACCTTGCACTGAGAGCCCGTACACCACGACCCATTTTTAACCCCCGTCGCAAAAACCACGGGATGTTATAAGTTTGACGTATGATGACGTATCTGTGTGTCTGTCTGTGGCATCGTAGCTCCCGAACGCATGAGCCGATTTTGATTTAGTTTTTTTTTGTTTGAAGGTGAATTAGTTGAATACTAAACCGATCTTTGCCGGACACTCTCTGCTTCCCAACGTGCCAACCAAAGCGCCGTTTACTGTACCTTCAGGGCCCAAGTTAACCTGACCTGCTAATCAGTTTCTGTAGACCCGAGACGGCGTGCGGTTTTAGTCGGTTCAAGCCCGACATAACCGCCCCCGTTGGCATGCGAGGGGGTATCCGAAGGGATTTCCGCACGATAAAAAAAAAAAAAAAAAAAAGGTAGACCTGCTAAACAACGGAAGAGGCGCTGGCGCAGGCTTTTCTCTCGGTGATGAGAGGTCAGACGGCAGTTGCTCTCACAAAGTCTATAAACCAATCAAAAATAATAAGGGGCCCACGTAATTCCAATTGTAAGCTTTGGACGCAACCAGAAAATCGTAAGGAGGATGATGTGTGATGACAAATAAATAGGCACTTAGGTAAATAGGTCTGAAGACTGAGACGGCGTGCGGTTTTAGTCGGTTCGAATCCTTTATAACCACCCCCGCTAGCCGGAGGGGGTGTCTCCGTGGGGATCCGCACGAAAAAAAAAGCTATTATGTAATAATTTACAACTGTAGGACGTAGAATTAAAATTTTACGATAAACAATAACACTTTCGACTTATCAACACATTAAACGTAATCGGTAAGTGCCCTACTATCGAACAATCAATTGATAAACTTTTTTAGTACCTATACCTACCTATATCAGTGTGAATCGGTATGTAGCTTCAAGATAAGAAGTGCAATCGTGACAGTGGAGAAAGCTGTTATAAAATAATCTCATAACTTTTCTGTTTCTAGTGCCTGTGATTATTAATAAAATCGACATCAAAAAGGAATAACTGAAAATTATGTAATAAATTTGTAGTCTACCATTCTTGGTAGACCCCTACTTTATTTATTTATTAAATTACAAATTTATTACATAAATAATGTATGTACCTATCAAATAAAAACCTGGTTTACTGTATACTTACATTTTAAAGCAACAACTATTCAAATACTATTTATAACATTTACAGAATAAAGTAAGCGAATATTGATTCCTTAGCAGATGACTATTGATTAAAAAACGGTAATAGGGGTTTTTTTTTCGTGCGGAAATCCCTTCGGATACCCCCCCCCCCCCGCGCTGGCCAGCGGGGGTGGTTATGTCGTGTATCGACTAAAACCGCACGGTGTCCTCCCCAAGTGTCCGTTGCCGGGCACCCCGGGTAAACGGTAATAGGGGTAAGATAATTTAAACGTGTTTTATCGTTTAGAATACACTGATAGTTCTGTATTACCCCTCGTTTTAACGACTACCAAAAAAACTGTAACGTTACCATCAACGGAGCTATTGGTAGAATAACGTTGGGGGTTGAAATATAATAATTAACAGCTAAATACCGGTGTGTCTATGGAAACCTCGTGTACTGTGAAATTAACTATACACAAATAATTGCATGTTAATGTCATATCGTCAGTTTGGAATTAGTGAAATAATTACATTTAACTCATTGAATGATTATTATTAATTAATATTTTTAAAGAAAATAAGTGGAATAAAATCTCAGTATCGTATCGATATTTACAAAATGATTGCATGGTTAATTTAAACTGATCTTTTTTAAAAAGACAACCCAAATCACTATGAAGAGACCAAAATTTAATTTAATTAACTAAGTACCCATTTTTATTCTTAATATAAGGGAATAAAATTTCTACATCGAAAATTATAATATTTTCAAGTGGGAAAATCTTTTTTTATATATAAAAATGAATTGCTGTTCGTTAGTCTCGCTAAAACTCGAGAACGGCTGGACCGATTTGGCTAATTTTGATCTTGAATTATTTGTGGAGGTCCAGAGAAGGTTTAAAAGGTGAATAAATATGGAAGTTGCTATCGATTGAGGCAGTACGAAGTCTGCCGGGTCAGCTAGTATCATAATAATTATCGTTTAAAATACTAACATCCTACGCATTGAGATTTTACTCCTTTTCTAACGACGGTTAGCAAGTGAACACATTTTCATACAATATGCCTACTTAGCAAGGAAATTCAAAATGACAACCATATGACATAAGTCGACATCTCGCCTTCGCGTGCTGATATTTCCTATACAAAAGCGCTGAGATGAAAGGACTCTCCTATCTCCCGCTTTCATGAAGAGAATTTATAATATAACTACGCCTCTAATATACCTTTACCCCCCCTAATATACCTACTTTGATGTTTACAGGATGGGACACGACAATGGATGTACGTTTTGGGTTTCGTCGGGTCAACATAGGGGATGGACAGTAATACATAATACTGTCTGCCATGAGGATTGACAGTCGAAAGATAAGATTTATTCATATTATCAATCACCATCACTATTGTATTACTAGCAGTAACACTATCAGTTTGAGTTGTACGTCCGTTCGATGCTACCCGTGTTGTGGATAAACTAGATATTTTTTGCAGTCATTATTCAGTTTGGTCTTGAAAAACAAAAGGGAGTTTGACAACCATTTCGAGAGTACAAAGTCATAAGATAATGTTTGTATCTGTGAAACTAAATGCAATTGCGGGTAATGTGTATGCATGCATCTTGTGATTCACAGAATGCTTTTCAAGAATTCGTTTATTACGAGCTTTTTCTCGCGCGGTATGCAGTTGTCTGCATTTAGCCGAGAGCTGTGCACTTTTTGCAAGGCAAAGCATCCTTTGTATGCGCTGCAGTAATCAACTTTCATCTATCTGCACAGACTTTGGTATATCTATAGGTAGATTTATAAATAGGCATATTGTCATTGTAAATAGGTGAAGACAAAATAGTTCAGTACGTTCCTCTTCCTCCTTTGTTTAGCAACCGATAGTTTTTTTTTTCATTTAGTCGTATGGTTAGTGGATACTGCGGAAGTCCACTTCTGTTTTTTTTCATTTTTATTTAGTACAGAATGTATTGTATTATAAAGTATTTACTTACATAAAAATGCCACATAAACTCATTGAGTTTTACTTCGCATTTAAGCCGTCAATTGGTAGTTTAAAAAGTAGGTTAAAAAACACAAGTCATCAAAAATTTACTAGAATAGGAGGTAGACTATAAAAAGTGGGCAAACGGTGGTCATCGGTGGCCGCACTAAACTTATGTACGTTGTATTTAAAATTTGAGTAGTGATTATGGTTCAATTTCAACCATATTAACCATATAGTTTTCCCGACTCTAAGCTGCCATTAAGGATAGTTACTGGACAAATGGTTTAAGGAGCTTAGGCGCTACTAAGGATTGTGATTGGACAAAGTGTTTATGAGGTTTTCTGTCAGTGAACAGATAAGCTGATAAATCTTTTATTCAACTCGGGAATCGAACACACTCATGTTGTAAATAGTTGCACCGGTGCCCCACTGAGACATTGTTAGATCGACGCCCCTAGTCCAGCTTCCCTGTTTAACAAACTGTTCATATACCTTTTTTTTTCGTGCGGAAATCCCTTCGGATACCCCCCGCCGGCCAGTGGGGGCGGTTATGTCGGGCTTGAACCGACTAAAACCGCACGCCATCTCGGGTCTTCAGACGCCGGGGTGTAAGATTGCCCATAGAGCATATCCCTCGCACCCCGACTGACCCTGGGCCATGTCCGGTTTCGAGATGGCCCCCTCGGGTTTGGAAACCACGGTGTCCCCGTCTTGCCCCGGTTTGGGGGAGGGGCGCTAGTCGCCCCACCACCCCGGCCTGCTTCTGCTGGGGTGACAGGCGGCCTCACCTGCCACCCCCACTGTTCATATACCTTTTTTTTTTTTTTTTTTTTTTTATCGTGCGGAAATCCCTTCGGATACCCCCCCGGCAGCCAGCGGGGGCGGTTATGTCGGGCTTGCACCGACTAAAACCGCACGCCGTCTCGGGTCTTCAGACGCCGGGGTGTAAGGTTACCCATAGAGCATATCCCTCGCACCCCGGCTGACCCTGGGCCATCTCACCACTAACAGCATCGCTCATCCTGTCTCAGAGGAGACAGGATGAGCGATGCTGTTAGTGGGAACACATCGCTCTCCGTACTCCTCTGCTTTCAGAGGAAAGCAGAGGAGTACGGAGAGCGATGTGTTCCCGCCACGTTGGGTATTGGCCGACGATCAATGCCAACCCTATGAAGGGGTGAAGGGGAAGCCATTGACCGCCGCCCAGGGTGTACCGGCCGCTCCGATTCCGTTCCCCCCGGACTGCAGCGGGATCGGAATCGGAGCGACACTCGAGGAGGTTACCCAACACACACCCCACTGTTCATATACCTATTGACAAAGTTTCAGTGCATAGACAGCGGAGGCTGCTGAAAGCATATCTTGAATATGACAATGAAGTTAGCGTCGGCCGCAGGAAACGGGAAGCTCCGGTCCCAGTTAATGTTGTCTGGTACTTATCACAGATTTCTAATATGAGCATACAATTTATATGCACATATGTTTGAAAATATTACATTTTCTGACAGAAAGGTATCGCTACACAATCAATTCCAGGTTCCACCAATACATTATTTTATTTGAATTTTAGAAGAACGGTATCCTCGTTGGGAATCATCAATAACGTAATAAGCTTTGATTAAAGGCCGCCGCCCGAACCAATCCTTAACACTCTTTTCTGCAAGTAGAATTTAACAACGTCAGGCCAAGGTGCTTTTCACGCCCTGTTGTCAATTAATACAATATTTTTATTAAATCAATATTCCCTTAAGAAACCACCATAAAAATCACAAAAATATGTCGAACAGAGTCTTTCGTAGATAAAAACTGTAATAAACTGCGATCAGAGAATTACCTCTAGCCGTTACCAGTTACCACCTATATTGCTTGCACTTTTTCTTCAAGACCAAGCTGACTAATTATCCTTAAAATTATCCAGATTGTTCAACGCATGAATCCTCGAACATGCCTCGACCGGAAGATCAACACAAAACTGACAATGAAAGTGATTGTATAGTTACAAATCTGCTACAAGCACCCATAAAGAGACTTCACATTCAACTCCAAGGTACAGATAACTCAAAGATTAATAATCTTCATTCATACAGAACTCCTTATCAAGCACCTCCCTTCATTACCTGTCATCCATCAAACAAGCTCGCTAGCATACGGCAATAATTACAAAAGTACGTAGGTATAAATAAACACGTCGCGTCGGGGCCCTCTGCCCTCCCTAGGCCAATAACTTAGAAAGCTGTTTTATCCCTCTCTAGAGTACCTTGCTTCGTACCTACACTTAGTAATTAGCCGAGTGTTTTATTGGCTGGTAATGAAGGGGAAATTGGTAGAGTGAAATATGTGTAATCTTTCCATAGTACCTATAAAACAGACTCGCTTCTCACGGTCTCTAAGCTTAGACCTTCTAAACTACGCAACGGATTTAAATATTTATATGTCTAGTATTCATTTTAAGTTCATTTTAGAATTAACATTCTATTTAAAATCCAAACTATTTCTTGGTCAGATACGACGAAAATTTCATATAATCTTTACGAGTAACGAAAAATGCTAAATCCGGATAAAATTACCGAAAAAAAAGTTGCCACGATGAAAAAAATAAAAGAAAAATGTGGTAACAGCGGCGAAACAAAACTTTATTTCGCAAAATAATAAGACGGTGGGAAAGCGGAGTCAGCCGAATGTAAGCCCTTCATTCCATTGTCGTGTCGTCTAGACTAGGGGAGTAGAGATCTTAGGGAGAGAATTCAGAGCGGATGTATTGAGGTTGAATTAAATCCCAAGTGAAATAATTGCATTTTGTAAATAATTGTCTATTAAAATTTAAGAATTTATATAACCTATTAAGTAGTCAATGTAACAAAAAAATGTTATATCAATTTATTTTAGAATGTTTTAGGTTCTTGTAACTAAAGTTTTTGGATTTTCTACACAGAACTTGGGAGTGATATAGTTCTCAATTATACTGTCGGTAAAGTCGACAACGACGCATTTTCTTAATATTGAACTCAGCTCGCAATTCGCATATATGTTTTTGATGGGATGTATTTTTCACAGAATGCACCTATGTTTATTTCCCCGGTGAAATCGGCACGGTGGAAGCGTGCTGTGGATTAATACAACCCTGATTAAAATGTTAAATTTATTCGGTGGCCGACCTCAGTCGTAAGTAAGGCGGGAAAGCTGAAAAGAATTTTATCAACGAAAGGAAAGTACTACTATAGTATTATTTCTTGAAGAAAATTTGCATAGTCAAGTACAACCAAAGTTCATAGTTTCAGATCCAGCTTCAATAAAAACATTTGTTTGTTGTCTCTGCTGCTTACCTCGGGGAAATAATGGCTTGAAGGTTTTGTATGTATGTATGTACTTATTACAATGTGAAACTAATAAAAAAAACAGTGGCACTCCGGGAGTGCCAACAGAAGTGAAAACTTGAACAATTACGTGTGTATTTTATAATCCCCAGGAAATATTTACAAAGCCATCTATGTTGTTCATTATGAATCAATTTATAAGTTTATCAAGGTCAGAACAAATAATTTTGTTAAGGTTCCAAACGCGTTCATCAGCTACAATAGTATGGCGTTGTTATAAAAAAAAATTTAGAAATTTGACGATGACGTGTGTTCCATGATTTTTGTTCACCTAAAAATGCTCAATGCGCCTAAAGAAGTTTTCACTTCAAAAACATAACTAAAATGAATTTGTTTCGCAAGCTAACAGTAGGTAGGGGTGAAAGAACCACCAAAATATTCGGGTCCCAAACTAACCCCACCTGCAGTATACATGCTGATTGACGTACGAGGCTCTGGCGCTACTTCGTTCCCGTAAAAGTCTAGAAACGCCAAATCAAGAGAAACAGTAGCTGAACGGACCCGTTACGAAGTGCAAGCTTCGGATGCAACCGGGACTAACGCTGTGATGATGATGAATGTTATTAGGATGATGATTTTTTAATATGATTTTAATGATTAGTTATAATGCTTATGGGTTAATTGCCTGAAATAAATATATTCTTAATTCTTTATTGTACACACATAAAATAGTACAGTAACAGGCATAATTATAATTAGGTGTACAAAGGCGAGCTTAACTCAGTATTGAGTTTTCTCCCAGCAAACCTTTGGGGGATAAAGGAGAAACAGCAACAAAAGGGTAGTAAGTGCAAGTGTACAATTGCAGAGAACATACTTAATAATAGAATACAAAAGTACTAAGAACATACATAACATACATATTAAATTACATACATACAGACAAATTTATATATATATAAATATATGTATACATAAATACACTACATAAATTCCTAAATTACATAAATAGATAATACACAGTTATCTAGTTTGAGCAAGGAACAGTTCTTTTACTTTGATCTTGAATACGTTCATTCATTATGTAATGTAGTTAAATACTTACATATATTTTTATAAAAAATATAGCTTAATGGTCTGACAAAGCATTGCGATAGTAATATAGACCACCTTATACATATATCTCTAAATGCGGATCTGCTTGTGTTACATCTCGTTAACGTAAATTAAGCGTAGGATTGTTGGACATTGTACTTGCGGAGAGTAATGATATGCCTGTCGGTGCATTTACTTGACGAGGAAACGCGTTTCGTTGCTAAGAACTTTTTTGCAGGCGTTTATTTTGTCTGGTGAATAATTAATGTCGGTTGGTTGTAGTTTTCAAAGTTTGAATAACAACGTGAATTATTAAGGTAAATATGACAATTTAATCAAGATAAGACAACAAACTCGATATATCTTGTTAAAAAAAAATATACCAAAAATGAAAACAAAAAAAAACAAATGAGCCCCACTTCTATAAACTTTAATAGTCTTCGTTGAAGAGTTGTCCTATCCACATCATGGTTCCATCATCAGATCAGCTCGATAGTGTCTAATTTACTCATTGTCATACAGACATGCTTACAAAATTTCAAATGGATACGAATATTAGAAGTTGGTTTCATTCGACTTCAAGTAAGTACCTAGTTAGTTGTGTAACAAAGAATTTATTCGCGAGAATAATAATGAAATCATTACATTATTTCATAATAGATGCAAATTAAGAAGTCAACAAACAAAAACAGAAAATGGAAACAAATATAAACCTTGACAAAAACGAAATTCTCCTTCAACTTGAACCATTGTAGTCTACCCCTCAACGTATGACTGTCATCTTAAAAACCCGGACGGGTGTGCAATACAGCAACTTTTACGTGAGACGTTTACTGAAAACACATCTGAATATTCTAAGGCGCGCATGATTAAGATAGTTGTTGCATATTCAGGAGAAACATTCAAGATTAAAAATCTTCTGTTTGCATGAGGGCGGTCGAAAGGAGCGACTTGAAAAGACGCCTTGTATAAAAGACGAGTTACTACGGTAAGAATAATTACTGAAATGAGGATGTCTGCGAGGGTTCAAAAGGAAGAAGTGAAAAGTGTTTATGATCCCGCACTTTTCTACAGTTAGAAAATCACTAAGGTTGGAAATATTCACGAATATATAAGAATATTCAAGAATTATTTTTTAATTGGAAAGAAAATAAAAAAGGAAGTATGTGAAATTGCGATACGAGACTGCTCAGCCAATGGAGTTACTTACTTGGAGTTACAGCTCCATCTATCGGGTCATTAAGAAACTAATGTGAAAAGAAGAAAATAATTGCATGGTTAATCATTTGGTTTCGTTTTACTTTCATACAAAGTACATTTTGTTCTACCAAATTATGTAATCTCACCAAAAATATGGTATCAGTGTATTTAATTCTAGCCCTATTGAATTTTCAGTAGCTGATGGACCGAGTGAGGAACAACGTGATATGGGAACGTCGTGGTATGGCAGAAGATGTAGTGACCAAGATAGAGAAAGGGATGCTTAGATGGTTCGATCATGTAGAGAGGATGGATGAAAGGAGATTAACGAAACAGATTTATGAGGCGAGGGCTACTGGGTAACCCAGTAAAGGTCGACCTAGGCGTACGTATGCCAATCAGATCGAGGACGTTTTGAGGAAAGGCCAGGTCAGAAGTACCCGTAACCGGCGCGGCGTGCATGTATGGAAACAATTATGAAAGTAGAAGAAGCCAGAGGCGTATGCCAGGGTCGTAGCAAGTGGAAAGATGTTGTCTTTGCCTAACCGAATGGGAAAGAGGCGTGACTATATGTATGTATGTATGTTAAAGCGTGTTTCATGAGATTAAATACAATCAATCAGAGTTTTCTTCGATACTTCTATAATCTATCTGCTAAGAAACAACCTGGTAGATTTGCCAAGCCCCAACGATCGAGATAGGTAGATATATACAATATTGTGCTACATTGTGGAACGAAGAACGGAAAGATAGGAGTGTATATGCCAAGCCAGTGGTTGTCGTGCCGAGGGCTGCGTGGCTAGGGGCGAGCCTAGTTGTTAGCGTCGTAGATATAAGTTAGGTTAGTTCATGCCCTGGGACCGGGCGACCCCAGAACTAGGCTAGCCTTACCCAGACATGCGGGGCTCTGTCTGGGTGGACCACATATTTCCCTAGCTCCTCGTGGGAACTCAATGGATTTTTTTAACTCCCGTAATGACGGCGACGTGGTTCGCAACCCGTCACGTCTTGTTTCCAGAGGGGGCGAAAAGTGGGCTACGGACAGCCACTTTGCTACACTGAATGTTAGGGGAAGCATGAATGATAAAATTGAGGAAGTATGTGAGATGATGAGTAAAAGACATCTAGATGTTCTATGTGTGAATGAGACAAAGCGGAAAGGTTGTGACATCACCACGCATGGCCAGTATACAGCCTATTGGTCAGGAGTGGCGGAATCCTGCAGTGCCAGCAAGGGTGTTGGTGTACTACTTTCCGCCAGAATGAATGAATGTATGACTGATTTTGAGTGTGTGAGCCCAAGACTCCTCTGGGTGAGGTTGAAGGTTGGCCTTACCCGCATCTTTATTGTAGGAGTATATGCTCCACAAGATGCGGCGTGGAACCGGTCCTCGAGAGCCCAGAGCGAGAGGCAGACCTTTTGGGCTAGTGTGAAAGATGTCTTGAGTAAATGTAATCAAAATGAAAGAATTGTAATGCTTGGTGATTTTAATAGTTGGATAGGAGTGAAACGTGATGGATATGAGAGTGTGGTGGGAAAGTTTGGCGATGAAAGAGTGAATGAAAACGGTGAAAGTTTGCTAGAAATATGTTTGGAAATGAATCTGGTGGTAACAAACACGATGTTCGACCACAAAAAGATTCATTTGTATACTAGAGAAGAAAGAAATCGGAGAAGTATGATTGACTTTGTAATTGTAGATGTACGGTTGAGAAAGAAAGTGCTAGACACCCGGGCTTACCGCGGTGTCGGAATTGACACAGACCACTTCCTGGTGGTAAGCCGCATAAGAGGCCTATTTAAGCGATGGCGGCATCGTGTGTATGAGTCCATTAGTGAACTAGAGCGCATAAAAGTTGAGAATTTGCAAGAGAAAGGTATGAAAGAGGAGTTTGTGAGTAAGTTGAGGAAGAAGTTTGTCAATTTGAACAAAATAAGCGAGATTGAAGAATTCTGGAAGTTGTTTAAGGAAGGAATTGTGGAAGTTGCAGTTGAAACGTGTGTTGTATGCAAGATAAGAAAAGGGTGTAAACTAGAGACTGTGTGCGTGGAAGTCCGAAAGGCAGTGTCTGAGAAGAAGAAAGCTTGGGTGAAATGGTTGGCGGTACGAGCCAATCAGAGAGTGCAGAAAGCAACGGATGAAGAGGTAAAACTGGCAAGGGATGAGTATAAGAGGTACAAAACTGTGGTAAAAGAGGTTGTGAGAAGAAAGAAAGAGAGTGAGAGAGATGAGTTTAGTAGAAGGTTATCTGACAACTTCCAGCAGAACAGAAAGTTCTTCTGGAAGGCAATAAGGACATCCAGAGGTGCAAATACGACTTCACAACTGGCCAAAGTCAGAAACCAGGACGGAAGTTTTGTGAGAGGAGAAGAATGCATGCTAAAGAGATGGAAGGAATATTTTGAAAGCCTATTTGAGAAAGAAGATGTGCCGGCACAAGTTCTTCCCAGGGACTTGAGAGAAGTAGGTGATGAAAGCGATATCAGTATGAAAGAGATTGTGGAAGCATTGAACAGCATGAAATTGGGCAAGGCTGCAGGGTGTGACAGGATTACGGTTGAGATGCTGAGAGCTGGACAAGGCGTGGTAGCTAGTCAGCTGTACCTCCTTTTTAACCTTTGCTGGAGGAGCGGCTGTGTACCAGGAGACTGGTGCAAAGCCGTCATCGTACCGCTGTACAAAGGAAAAGGGTCACAGCAAGACTGTAAGAATTACCGAGGCATTAGCTTACTCAGCATCGTTGGCAAACTGTATGCAAAAATCTTGATGAAAAGAGTGATGAATGAAACTGATGAAAAGTTGTGGGATGTACAAGCGGGATTTAGGAAAGGAAGGGGATGCATGGATCAGGTCTTTTCCCTACGAAGTATAGCCGAGAAATTTTTGGCTCACAACCAAAAAGTCTATTGCGCTTTCGTAGATTTGGAAAAGGCCTATGATAGAGTGGTGAGGAATGAATTGTGGTCAACATTGTCTATGAATGGGGTAAGCAGCAGCTTGATACGAGCACTGAGATCTCTATATGAGGGTTCCAGTGCTTGTGTCAGGATAAACGGAGCTTGCACAGACTGGTTTAACATCGAAAAAGGTGTTAGACAAGGATGTGTGGCATCGCCGGGACTGTTTAACTTATTTATAGACGATTGCTTGAAAGAACTGAAAGAGAGTGCGTACGGATTAAGAATGAATGACTTGCCCGTCAAATGCCTCCTGTACGCTGATGATCAAGTAATATTGGCATCATCGGAACAGGAGTTGCAGGCGATGGTTAATATTATGCATGGGGCCTTAACAAACAAAGGAATGAAAATAAATGTAAGTAAGACGAAAGTGATGATTTTTGAAAGAGAAGAAAACATGACAAATTGTAGAATTCTGATTGAAGGAGAAACAGTAGAACAAGTGAAAGAGTTTGTTTACTTGGGTTCAAAGTTTACGAGGGATGGAAAGTATGACTGTGATATTGAGCGAAGAGTTTTGGCTGGTAATCAAGTGAATGGGGCCCTGCATAATTTTATGAGCAGCCAGAAAGTGTCTAAAGAGGCGCGACTGGCTGTTCACAGAGGAGTACTCGTCCCCACACTTATGTATGGTAGTGAATGTTGGGTGTGGCAGAAGGAACATGAGAGTAAGCTGAATGCTGTTGAAATGAGAAGTCTGAGAAGTATAGCTGAAGTGACCCTGATGGACCGAGTGAGGAACAGTGTGATAAGGGAACGTTGTGGTATGGCAGAAGATGTAGTGACCAAGATAGAGAAAGGGATGCTTAGATGGTTCGGTCATGTAGAGAGGATGGATGAAAGGAGATTAACGAAACAGATTTATGAGGCGAGGGCTACTGGGCAACCCGGTAAAGGTCGACCTAGGCGTACGTATTCCAATCAGATCGATGACGTTTTGAAGAAGGGCCAGGTCAGAAGTACCCGTAACCGGCGTGCATGTATGAAAACAATTATGAAAGTGGAAGAAGCGAAAGGCGTATGCCAAGATCGTAGCAAGTGGAAAGATGTTGTCTCTGCCTACCCCTACGGGAAAAAGGCGTGACTATATGTATGTATGTATGTATGTTGTGCTACATATTCTTATACAGGGCTTATACTCAATGGTGTCTGGACTTGACAAGAATTTTCCTCTTCACCGCTTAATTATGCAGAAACCCATTAAATTTACAAGCACATCCTGACACCTGGCTTTCGTAGCGCCGTGAAAGTCTAAAGCTGTCACATGCATAAGTTGACTAGCTGTGCCCCGCGGCTATGCCCGTGGTATACTTCGCCCTTGTGGCACTTCTCCGCTCATTTTTCCTATAAAGGCCTGTAATTTATTGGTTCTACAATAATGTATGGAAATTTGCCCGATTTCTTGACATTTATGATTACTGCTACGCTCTCCTAGGTATTAACGTAATGATGATATAGCCTATAACCTTCCTCGATGAATCCAACACAAAAATATTTTTTCTATTCGAACCAGTTGTTCCTGAGATCAGCTCGTTCAACCAAACAAACAAACAACCAAACTCTTCAGGTTTATAATATTATAACTTAGTAAAGATTTCCCGTGTGTCGTCGGGTCGGAAGCACACGCCCGGATGAACTGACGTTGCACTACGCCGCGAAACCGCAAGATTAAACTTTTAGTACCCTAAGTATATGATGCACTGAGTTTATGAATGCACATATCTCCGGTTTTTAAGGTCCTTACGACGTGAAAACATACCATTTTTCGTGTATTTTTATCTTGCTACGATCACGGAAGTCGGAGATATAAAATTTTTACATCTTGTACGTGAATGATGTCGCAAGAAAAAGTTGTTAACTTTGTTATGTCATTTGCAAAAGTAAATTAGAGTTTGCGGCCAAAAGTACGTAATTACTTGTTCTGGCTGGTCCCAAACATAGAGTCTAAACCGCTGGGGCTACTAACTTGAAATTTTGACAGTTGGTGCATATTGTTGTGAGCGTCCACCGAAAAAGGATTTTTGGAATTTTCACCTACAAAATTTACCCATTAAGCCCTCACTCACTCCCTCCAATCCCTCCCTCCCTACCTACCACCCCCACTCCCTCCCTTAATCCAGCTAAAACTAAGATGGCGTAGCTTATAAAAACATATTATATATGAAATGCGTCTCGCATGACGTAGGCGTCTCGTTGAACATTTCGAGGTAACTTGACAATAGAAAAAAAAACGCGAGTTTCATGATTTTGGGGTGGTCATGGGGTGGCTATGTCGTGTCTCGACTAAAACCGCACGAAAGAAATTTTCACTTCATAAATTATTCTTTGAAGCTACATATCTACTAGCTTGGGCCGGCGATCAATTTACAAGTAGGTGCAAAGGTTGATAAAAATATTACAATTTTTTCTTAAAAACTGAGCCTAGGAAGATACTGCGTCGGGTTCACGTCTAGTTCTAAATATTAAAAATTTCCAATTTAAATTCACCAATTAGTGCTGTTATAACTGACATCGTCATGTGCCTATAAACCATTTATGAGAGCATACCACGTAACCACTATCAATGCTTTAAAAATAAAGCTGTTTAAATACGAAAAATATAACTCAAACAAAGTTGATAACCAACATGTTCATCAAAAGCATAAATTCGCGTGGAAAACGGAGCAACGGAAAATCCGGATATTAAAGCCATTCAGATGCTCACACACAAACATATTTACACACACTCAACACAACACAGGACAGACAGGATGTTGAGAGATAAAATTCACTGACCGCTACGGCGGATGAACACGACCGCGTGGAAATTATTACACGCATTAATAACACCAACACTAGACTATAGATACTGCAAAGTGCGTCTAATGGTGTGCAATGTTTGTAGGTACAGTGAAGTAAATTTGTTCATGAAAACCTTTGTACCTACTACCAAATAAGCAATTTTACCACGTTTTTCTTAGTTTCACTTCGTGTCTGTTTCTGTGCTTTTTTCCCTCTGAAGCCAAAAATGTCAATTTTCGACCACTTCTGATCACCCTAAAGCTCTGAAATTTTTTATGTAGGCTAATGCCACCTTATATTTTCATATTTAATCATCAGAAATAGTCAGTAGTTAATAAAATTAGTAGTTAATAAAATTAGTAATAAAATTAGTTAATAAAATTAACATTTTTTTGTGAAAAGAAATCCAGGGTTGGCGATCGGCAACCCTGGTTTATTTTTTTAAAGTTTTTTTTATTTATTTTTTTGTATATGTCTACAGGGGGTGGAATTTAAACCAAACCCGGAGGAAAAGAGAGCAAATAATACTCATAGGAAACATTCCTTTATTTAAAAATAAATACAAATCTACGTTCAAAGATTTTCGAAAACTTGTATGCCATACTCAGTAATCGAACCGGCTAAAAGCCGATAAAATAACATCCTATACTTTTATGACATCAATCGATAGGATCGATCATAAAGATCAAATCTAATCAATGTATTTGCACTGAGTGGGAATCGATCCCGCGACCTTCGTCGTCCACAGGTCGTCTATTTATCTATAAAATTGGGTGCGGCAAACGAAAGCAGGTCGGCCCATTTATATTTCAAGTTTTTTTTAAATTATTCTACAGCCCTAATAAAAATCAATATTTTTAGAGTGATTTAATACCGCTAATGTTTTAATGATGATAATAAACGCTTGTTACGAATGATCATTTATCGAATATTAAAAATAATTGATGATTTAATAAATACTGATAAAAGTAAAAATATAACTATGAGTTTATTTTATTACATTAGTTTCTCTATTAAGAGGGAAGTAGAAAACCGCTAAATAAACAATTCAACATCGTAAAATATTGGCGATTTTGATGAGCTTCTTCCGTAGCCAAATGGAAAAAACGGAACCCTTATAGATTCGTCATGTCTGTCTGTCTGTCTGTCCGTCCGTATGTCACTGCCACTTTTTTCCGACACAATAAAAACTATGCTGTTGAAACTTGGTTAGTAGATGTATTCTGTGAACCGCATTACATTTTCACACAAAAATAGAAAAATAAAACAATAAATTTTGGGGGTTTCCCCATACTTAGAACTGAAACTTAAAAAAAAAATTGTGTGGGATATCGATATATATTAGGTCTTCAAAAATGATATTGAGGTTCTAAACTGAATAGTTTGCGCGAGAGACACTGGTAAGGTAAGGTAACAACTAAAATAAGAGAATGATAAAACTAAAAAACTACTACCGAAAATTGGTTTCAACGAGATCTAGTAAGTACTTTTTTTTAATACGTTTTAAATCGTAAACCGCAATTTACCTTTCGTTCAATCAACTCAAATATACAATTTAAAAAACAGTATTATGCTACTTGCTGCTACGGAACCCTTCCTGGGCGAGTCAGACTCGCACTTGGTCGGTTTTTTTTTTAATTTTAATTAACGCCGAAAATCGGAGTTGTGGCCATTATACAAGTTATTAGCTATGTGACCGTTTACCATGAAATGGGCCGTGTGGTAGTTTGCCGTTATACCGGTACCAATTATATAGAATGTTTGGCTGTAGAGATGTACGAAGTTTATCAATAATAAACTTATGCAGGATTACTCTCCGGAGTGTACCACAAACAGCGATGAATCAGGTTATATTCGAGATCACGAAATCAAATTACGGAACAGTCTATAGATTAGGATGGATGGATTCTGTAATTTGATTTAAGAATCTATGATATCGAGGAGACAGGATTGTTGTTACCCAGTTTTGTAAGACAATGCCATAAAAATTCAAATAGTTCATACGAAAAATGTTGCATTCTATTTATTTTTTCTTCAGCTTGTATGTCGCCAAGCAGGTAATGCGCGCGAAAGAGACGGCGGAGAGGGAGCGGGAGAGAACCCTGCCCCCCGAGTTTCGCAGTCTGCGGCGAGGACGCCGCAGACTCATCTACGCCCGGGACTACCGACCTCCATGATCGGGGCCTGAGGACGGCAGTTGGCCGACTCGCCGTCCTTACAGAAGCAGGCCGTGGCGGAGGCGTGTCGTGTGTGCCCTACACACGCCTGCCAACTCACCGAAGCGGGATAAAACCCGACCCCACCAGGCGAGGCCGCGATGGCGGCCAAATTCCGCCGGCAACCCTGGGGTTATCCTTTCGAGGGCTTACCCGGGGTGCCCGGCAACGGACACTTGGGGAGGACACCGTGCGGTTTTAGTCGCGACACGACATAACCACCCCCGCTGGCCGGCGGGGGGGGGTATCCGAAGGGATTTCCGCACGTTAAAAAAAAAAAAAAAAAAAAAAAAAAAAAAAAAAAAAAAGCTTGTATGTCGCCAAAGGCGTACGGGATCTAGGGCCCAGGGTCAGTCGGGGTGCGAGGGATATGCTTTATGAGCAACCTGACACCCCGGCGTCTTAAGACCCGAGACGGCGGCGTGCGGTTTTACTCGGTTCAAGCCCGACATAACCGCCCCCGCTGTAACACGAAAAAACAGGGTACGGGAACTAGGAAATTACGAAGTATTAATACCTAAATTTCAGCAACTATGTATTGTGTATAATTTTTCTTATGTAAACCCACAAAAATGGCAGTGGCACTCAGGGAGTGCCGACAAAAGTCAAAACTTGAACACTTACATGTATTTTTTCAATCGTCATAATCCATTCCTTCATTCCTCTCTCCCTCACTCGCTTTATCCCTCTATCCCGCCCTCCATCTCTGCCTCCCTCAATAACTCACTCCCTCCAGTCCCCTCCCTCCCTACCTACCTCCCTCGCTCCCTGTATCTTTCTGATTTCGGGGTAACGGGACGATTAAAAAAAATTTCGTAATTTTTCTTCACCTAAAAAGCGCTAATATGGTAATCCCTCTTCGCGGCCAAAGAAGTTTTCACTTCAAAATAATTTATTGGAATATTCATCACTTGAGCCGGGGCTCTACACCCCCTCCTTTCTATTATTTAGGTTTAACTTTAACTCTACTTCCCGAACTTGAAATACTGATTCCATTCCTACGATCCAGAAGATGCCCGGGATAAAAAGTAGCCCATATGATGTTCCGGACTTTATTACTCTATCTCTGTCCAAATTTTATCTAGATTCGCTCAGACGTTTTTGCGTGAAAGAGTAACAAACAACCATCCATTTTCACAAACTATCATAAATGTATTATTTGTAGGATTAGTAGGATGTCTCGCTTCGACCAAATGCACTTTTAGACAAGAATTAGTCCGAGTGACTGCTCAACAGCATTAACATAAGCATGTATA
Organism: Cybosia mesomella; assembly: GCA_946251805.1. Lineage (NCBI taxonomy): Eukaryota > Metazoa > Arthropoda > Insecta > Lepidoptera > Erebidae > Cybosia > Cybosia mesomella. The sequence goes on from OX276401.1 coordinate 24,375,178, forward strand.
CCGTATGTAAATGCGTTAGTGACGTAACAATACACGTTTCGGTCAAAGAACTGGTTTGTAAACAATTAACAACACGAACGTAATTGTGCCTACATATACGGAGTGACTAAATTATGTTTCTATGTTAATTTGGTTTAACTATAGGCTTGGTAATGTGTCAAACAATTTGTGCGATAGGGTTTTACGATGGTAGGCGTAGCTCGTGAGGTGTGTAAGGAAAGGCCAGAAGCTAATGGAAGCCTGGATTTATACATACATAAAATGTCTCAAGGGCTCAAAGCAAAGCAAAGTACACGTGGTCCTGCGTGAAAAAGCATCTGATGAGGCCGTCAGGCTGAGGGCTACCATTGTAGCATTATCGGTTTTTGTAACAGTGACCCTCATCCTTGAGACTTTACCTTTAGGTTACCATCAGGCGAGACGAAGTCATATTGACGTAAACATTATAAAAAATACGCCTCGTAGAGGTGTATTTTTCTTCCCCTTGGTAAGAAAATACCTACGTACCGTTTTCCTACAGGTTTAATTTTGTTCAAACAAAAGATTACTTCGAAATCTATAAACAAACTAGTTTATTCAATAATATTGTATGATCAATAAACGATGCATTCCGCTGACTGTTGTCGAAACAAACAAAAAAATCCCAGTTTCAGTCCAATAAGAAACTCGCGCAGTTAATAGTGAACTCGCCATTTATTTAAATAATAGAAATATTTGCTGCTCGGTCCCGGCTATGCACGGGAAAATTTCATAAACAAATTCCCGACTGCAGCGACACTACCTTTTTTATATTGGACGGTAAATATGTATTTACTTCGCCTGATGGTGAGCTAAAGTTAAAGTATATACCTATGGTAATAATTCCCTTTTTTTTGCATGTGTGTAAGCAATAAATGGACCAAGTTCTAGCCGAGCGAAGGTCGGTTGCCATTCTTTGGTCATATCTCCGGTTCTACTTATTCAATCGCAATCAAACATACGGCGGATATTAAATCTGACCAACACCTTCCTAATAGAATGAAATACCGCAACAAAATCCGTTCGGTAAATTTGCGTTCATCGCGAACAAACAAATAAGAATTCCAAAATCAATATTTTCGTGTATAGAATCGTTCAGTTAACATAACCCAAGTACAATGTAGAGACACATACAATTTTAAAATAGCCTTTATCTGCGAATGTATGCTTCAGGATGAGATGGGTGGTCGCAATCAAATTTGGAGTCGCTCAGAAATACCTCCACCCTATAGACAACTGTATTTAAATATGTGTTTCTTTCCATTGGCAATTAGAATCGGCAAGGATATTTTAAAATCCATATAAATAAAAGTGCGACATTACTGCACTTAAAATTTCGAATTTTAAAATTTCAGAACAAGGTTTAGTACATTTTTGGGAAGCTCACAGGTTAAGTGCTATAATTGCGCTGGGGCGAATTCAGGGTACTCAGCTAGTTTAAAATAAAATAGCAATCTAACAAAAACATAAGAACTCTAATGAAACAATCTGCATGAGGTTATAAAAATAAAACGTCCTTATGAATAAGAACGATAGACCATTACTCCGGCCATGGCGAAACGTTGCATCACAGATCCTTTCTGAATATTATAGATAAGACCACAAGTTTAATGAAGTAGTTTTTGTGACCAAGTTGCAGTTCTAATTTATACCTACGCACCTAGTTTTAAGTCACTGATTTCACAGTAGCCTTAGGGTAACATCGCTAGTCGGGGTGCGAGGGATATGCTCTATGGGCAACCTTACACCCCAGCGTCTTTAGACCCGAGACGGCGTGCGGTTTTAGTCGGTTCAAGCCCGACATAACCGCCCCATCTGGCCGGCGGGGGGGTATCCGAAGGAATTTCCAAACAAGAAAAAAAAAAGGATAACATCGCTAGTCAATACAGTAGAATCTTTTTATTTTGGCTCCGCGTATAGTGACCAACCGCTTAATATGATGTGATTACAGAGTGAAGTTCGATTTTCAAATAAAATTCTTCATAACAAGGTCAGATGACTGCGCTTAAAGTCTCACATAAGATAATGAATGTATTCTAATGAAATTATATCCGGCTATACTGACCGACACGATTCCTAACGGAGTCCCTTAAGCTCGGGCTTGGGGTTGGCCCCCGGATGATATACTCGTAAGTAGAATGCGGTCTTCGCTGCGCTGACGCAAGAACTAAATCTGGAGTAGTATACGTAAGTAAGTTCAGGGCGTCACGTTCATGAGAAAGTTTTATCGGATAAAAATGTTCTCGTCTTGCGAAAAAGTGCATAATATCGCATGTTAGTATAGATACTTAACTTTACAAACCACTAATTAAAATACATATTACCTGTGATCTACAAGATAAGACGCCATGTCGTCTAATACGTACCTGCAAACAAGACATACAAAAAGTTAGTCATGTTATCAAACATCACATGCATATATTAAAAGGTTTATAAATTACTTTCCGTTTCCGCGTGCGAAATCTTTCCACGCATGAGAGAACTTAATTATAGGTTTCAAGAATATGAAATTGAGTTCGTTTGACGTGTGTGCTTCAGTTATTTAAACCCATAAAATTACCGTTTAATGTTGTTAATACATTATTTATTTGCATATCTAAAGTGACGTTTCAGCCAATCACAACTTTGCTTCAAAAGCTTTCGAATATTTCGCCGAGTTGAACATCTCTAGCCAAACAAAACAATCCGATATACAAATCCATTTTCATTGTTGCTTCAAGCTTATTCCAGATGCAAACCAACATTAATCATTGTAATGCAAACAACAAACAAGAACATAGCAACTGCACAACAACAGCGGACGTTGCATCGTGCGGGTTTCAGGATAGAAGCCAAACGATGATGCCTCGCTTGCATTTCACCTGAGTGAGTAAATGACACGTCTGGGACGAACGATAGAGGTATTGCTGGTATGGAATTTCAGTAAGTAAATGTGGAATACGTATTATGTGACATCTTCGATACAGAGTTGCGCTTCTAATATTCGATCTGTCAATATTGTTATTTTACGTATAGGTGCTACTGCATTGGCAAAAAAGTTGTCAGTGTTGCTGAAGGGGGGAGGTGTTGCAAACGTTTAAAAGAACCGGTAACTGCTTAATAATAAGTGAGCCGTGTGCTTATTTCAAAACTTCGTAGTGTACAATTATTTTAGTTTTAAATAAGTTATTTTTACCAAATGTAAATAACGTACGAAACTCGGTAAAGCAAACTACACAATTCCCCATTTTTTTTAGTTAAAAATAATATTTGTAACCGTTGTTACTGGAATCCTCCTTAACCCCTTCAGCCAAGCTAAATTGCTTGTGTTAGGAGTGGGTTCACATCGTTGGTAATGTATTTATTTATTTATTTGGTAATGGCCAGGAGCTGAATTCGAGACCTCTCGATTGCAAGGCCGACCCTTGAACCACAAAGCCACCGATTGACTGATAGACTGTATGATATTTTAATGAAAATCGGTTTGCATATCCTTCACAAATCAAGAATTGAAGGAATTGCACCCATTAAGTCGCTCAGCACAGGGATTTCCTATAACATCTCCAAGTGATGTTTAGTCAAGGAGTGCCGTATTTTATATATACCTAAAGACCATAAAGGAAAAAAATCTATTCTGTGAATCGTAAGTCACTGAAGTCACAGTCGTTGACCTTAAGCCACAAATCATTCCTAACACCGTATCGGCCTTACTTAGGCATTCTCTAGGAAGTTACGCAGACGTTGTATATAGGCGCACCAAACACAGATGCAAGATATTTATTTATCTGCCTCTAGATCACATAGTACTAACTTTGTCCCGCTTTTTGACCAAGAGGAATATCATTTCTAGCAGACGACCTCCTGAATTTTTATTATTTCATTATATTAAATTTAAAAAGTTATGAAATTGAAAGTAATCTTTCTCCTGCACTAGTTCACTTACCGTATTAAGCTTAGTTTCCAAAATTCATTATGATCGGTACAGAGGTTTAGTTACGAACATATAGACATACGGACAGGGCTACTTGAGCTCTCTAACTAAATCAAATTGGTTGTGTTTAGAGTCGGTTCACGTCGGTAGTGTACCATAGGTGGAATTCGAACCTGCAACCTTTTGATTGCACGTTCGATGCCTTAACCATATCGCTACTGAGTTATATTCATTTTAATATTGGTGTAAATAACAGATATTAATATAAATATTGATATTTATTGGTATCCATTACGACTGTACAAATTATAGAAAAAAAATAACTTGGAAGTCGAACAGGTTCCAAAATACAATTTCGTTTTATCTTGCAGTCAGAAAATTATCTTCGATTGATATGCTATCTATGAATTAATATAGTTTTGGTAATGTCAATATATTGCCGTATTCCATGATTTAAAAGTATAATATGACGATACAACTTTAGACCGGCGGAATAAACCTACATGGACCGCATCTACATCTAACCTTATTGAAACTTTAAGTTCAGCTGTAGCCGTAGGAAGGCTATCCATTGTTTTATCTTATCCACGCGATATAAAAAAGCCACGATAGCTATCTGGGGTTCGCATCACACTAATATAATCTACAGTATGTTAACTAACGTCTTCTTCCTCTCCGTCTTTAAAATACACGATGTCCAGTCACACATATTTACGGACGTCATCCCTTTGTTAAGGGAAGCTAAAAGTTAATTACAGATAGACCTATTTGCAGCTACACTCAGAGAACCCCCTAAATTCTAACTGGATCCTTTACCAAAGTGGTAATTAAAGTCCGTAGTCAAGTTCGACGACAATGATTACTCAAAGGAGAGATTTAAAACAGTCAATCATCGTTTTACAGTCATACCACTTGTTACAATGCATTAACCAACTACTACTTTGCTGTCATTATACGTCCAACGTTCCGCTAGGGAGTGGAAATCCTTGACAGTCTATCATCTCACTCGATAATTACAATCTAATTGTATTCAAGACTCGACCAATTAGGTACCTTCTGAGCGAATGTGCTGTGTAATAGATTATCATAAGGTTCCTTAAAGGTAAATTAGTACAATCTTGGCAATCTTATCATTTAAAGACGATTTTTTCAAAGTAAAAGAAAATGTAACACGGCATTGGAATAATCTGACTGCTTTCGATCCAAATAACAAAGATGTCAGTAACGTCCTGACTAATGAGTAAGAACAATGCAAAAAGAAGTAATAGTACTCATTTTCTTTAATAATGAAGGAGACAGGTGCTTTTTCTATTTAAGACATAATTCCACGAGACAGAGACATTAAATAACGTTTAAAAATTTCTGGGAAACCCCTGACGTAAACTTGACGCCTTGACGCACAATAGTGATACTCGTATAAGGTTTTATCAAAGTTATTACTGTATAGGTGAGAAGCATACGTGTGCAACACGTATAGTTCTCACCTATACGTACATACACGTATATACTTATTGACGGCAGATTATGTTTAATTGACGATGAAATACTAAATGTCGTAATATCGGATGTTATGTAATAATTGAGGCGCTCACTTGTGATTGTATTGATATTTATAGAGATGAGCTATTATTAAATTACCTAGAAAATTTGTTGAGCTTTTAATATGTCTGCCAAAAGAAGTCTTGAGCAATTTATTATGATTATCACAGTAAATACCAGTCTTAAGATAATCGTGGACTTCACAATTATTGACATTATATCAATTGGTGATACCAGTAATTGAAAGGGAGTTTAATTCACCTACTAAAGTACCAACACTACACTTTCGTTAAGTATTTATTAACTTGATTCAAGCGTGGAAATTGGGTGTTTACTGATTACAAATCCGAAACTAAAACCGCAACTGGCTTTTTTTTATTTTTTTTTTTACGTGCGGAAATCCCTTCGGATACCCCCCCCCCCCGCCGGCCAGCGGGGGTGGTTATGTCGTGTCCCGACTAAAACCGCACGGTGTCCTCCCCAAGTGTCCGTTGCCGGGCACCCCGGGTAAGCCCTCGAAAGGATAACCCCAGGGTTGCCGGCGGACTTTGGCCGCCACCGCGGCCTCGTGGCTTAACATAAAGATTCAGAATATAATATTTGTTTATTATGTGGGGAAACCTATTTAAAAATACATGTAACCTACCGATTTATGTAACTACATGGTGACACAGATGTAAAACCGCAAAATTTGCTGTCTATTTCTATCACGCCGAATCATGCGTGAGCAGGATAGGAACTAAAGAAATTATGAGACTTCCTCGTCACATTCTTTTAATGCGTGTACAGGTTTGCATATCAACTTCTGACAAATGGCTACTACATTGTTGTCACTTTAATTCCTGTAACATAAACTGTGTCTCTTTTATTATTGCAGTATTCCTTTTAGTCAATGTCATTGGCAATATGTAGTTAGTTGCGACAAGATTCTGCCCTATGGCTATCTCCGTGCGGTTGACCGCACTCCGCACCAATTCGGGTAACTCTCACATCGCCGATGGCAATATTCTGTGCTACCGCAAAACAGATTACCAGAATTTCCAATTGGCTATCAGTGAAACTCCCGTTGAGAATTACAATTTATGGTTCGTTTAATCAGTGATTGTGTCATTGGAAAGTGTGGTTGCAATGGTATATTTATTACTTATAAAATAATTGAGATTGGAAATTAGATATTTTAATTGCAACGTAGATAACATTTTAATCGAAACGAGTTTTTATCTTGTCCAATTTTGGTAAACTTATTCGTTTTTGTTGTAAATGTTTTCGCGTCTCATCAAATTTTGGATAAATAATAATAATTGTTTTTAATCAAGGATCGGGATTGAGCGTTTAAAATCGATAGAAACTTGTTACATCTATTTGCCTTCCATAACTATCCGTGCAAGTCAGAGTGAGAGAGAATTAATAAATCTATTGATATAAGTATTGAGCGCAAAGCCTTGACGCACTGCAACTAACGAAGCGGATGTCGTATAGCAGGCATATAGGTAACTGATGTATATTGTAATACTTTGTTTCATGGCAACAAGCAAAAATCAATCTGACAATACATTGAAAACCTTGACTGTTATCCTTGACTGGCTACTCTGAGTGATTTATACCATTACTTGTAACTCTGTGTTGTGTAATCTCATTGTGATGATGGTTTGACATTTAAATTGATAGGCTGCATCACATCTTAGATGTATATTGAGTCCTAGGCTAAATACCAAAGTCCAAGTATTAAACTTAGACGCTGTGGAAAGGTGTGAAGAGTGTATGAGGCCGCGCCAAGAGCTGCGGAGCCTAAATCAAGCTCACCTGCAAGTGATCGCATCAACATTCATTCAGTAGTTTCTGCGTCCATCGCGAACAAAGAGACAAGAATTCCAAAATAAATAAATAAAACTTTTTAAAAACCACGTTTTCCTTCCGAACGTCGAACTAACAAGAAGAAAATAAATTTCTCAATGGACAGTTCTATACAATTTTCTTGGACTTGAATAAATTCTAAAATAAATATTTTCAACGCTTGTGATGTACCAACAACAAAAAACGTGGGGCGGGCGCTTTGAAATTTTTAAATTATTGAATATCTAAGGAAAACAATACATTAAAGGATTAAAGCGGTCGCCTCACGGTTTTTAGTGTTTTTATTTATTTTCGAATTCTTGTCTCTTTGTTTGCGATGGACGCAGAAACTACTGAAGGAATGTTGATGCGATCACTTGCAGATGAGCTTGATTTAGGCTCCGCAGCTCTTGGCGGGGCCTCATACATTCTTCACACCTTTCCACAGCGTCTAAGTTTTTATTTAGGGTGATCAGAAGTGGTCGAAAATTAAGTGTCAATTTTTGGCTTCAGAGGGAAAGAAACACAGACACGAAATGAAACTAAGAAAAACGTGGGCAAAAGAATATTTTTGGGATCTGAATCGTTCATTTAACATAATCCAAGTATTTTTTTTAATATATCCGATTTGTAGACTCAACTAATTTACAATTTGCATATTATTATTATTAGTCCGTCCGGGCGCTACCTAATTCGGGATGATTATGTATTTAAGGTTAAATACTTAATTACGTTACTTAAGTTACTTATTACGTTTACTAAGTTTGACAGTTTATACTTATTGGATTATATTTATTGTATATTACAGACGTAATAAAACGAGAAGCGAATGGATTGGCTCTTGGCTTGACTGGCTTGACTTAATATCAACTTTAATTAGTTGTAAACTATATTTATTCCTTTAAGTATGTTATGTTGATAAGAAATTAATTGGGAAACGTAAGTACAATGCCAAAATGATATTAAAAATTTTAATCAACTTCACTTTCTGTATTTAGTATAATTAAATGATTATCAAACAAAATTATTTTGTCAGTGTTCTATCAAAATATTCAATCAGGTATCACTCAGAGAAAGTTATTACTAATTATTTATTAATAACTTTTACTCACTAACATTATCGGTTCAATCAACTATTACTCATATTGCAATATAAGTGAATTAATGTACATAACGAATGTTTGACTAATAACCAATTAAAATAATGTCAAGTAAGTTATTGAAGACGATTATCGGCGCTTTCTCAGGGAAATCTACATACATTCAAAGTAATGCGGCAATAACTCCCGTGTGTCGATTATTATGTAACTGCATGCAAATATGTAGTGAAATCAATCCTGTTTGAGCGTAAAAGGGTTTGGAGTTGCGCAACCGCATGACCTGTTGTCTAAGGTGGTACTGTTCTCCCACGCGACAATTTCATAACAGTTTGCAGTGCCTTTCAACTATTAGCAATTCTATGAGGCACTTACGGGACCTCAATTATCCGATGTGTTTTAATAGCTGATACTACTTCAAAGTTCTACATTAGTTGTGTCTGTATATTGGAGATATAAAAAAAAACTTGATGTTAAATGAAAGATACTAAACGCATCATTGTTTTTGAAATCCTTATCTGTTTTCTGTTTGTTTGTGATGGACGCAAAAACTACTGAACAGATTTTGATGCGGTGTTTCTATTAGAAAGGTCTTGGTCAGACCTAACATCTGCCGTATGTTTGATTGCAATTAGTTAAGTAGAAACTGAGATATGACCAAAAACGATAACTGACATCTGCGCTGGCGGAGCCGCGGGCATCAGCTAGTAGCTGATAAATATTGAGTTAGAATGTACTTGATTATATCGCGTAGGTACTAGATTCCTTGACACCTTGAAATAGAACTATTTTTAACGGATTCTATCGCGGTATTTGATGTTCTTTTATATTTTACATTGAACCCGACGTTTCGGTTGCTTTTCAGCAGCCATGGTCATGGGTAGACTAAAGATGGTTATTGTCTTGAAGTTTGAAGTGAAAGTTATCTCAAAGTACCCGAACTATGTTGAATTGTTGGTGTTACTATTTACGCAGAATGAGCTCACAGTGTCATGAAGTCTTGTTGTATTTTGTTTTTTCTTGGAATTAATTAAGTGAATGACTGGGTCCCAAGCTGGTGGTACATTCCAACCATCTTCTCTATTAAAATTAGGATGTTTTTTAATTTCAATAGCTTCGTGGAGCATCCTAGGTAGGAATCCTTGACACCTTATTACGAAATCGCAGTGTTGAACTTAGTTATAATCTTGCCTCATGAAGCGTCGATATTATATCAATTGTCAAGAGAATATGCAGTTAGTTACTTTGCCAATAACTCACACATGTCGGTTAGAACAGTTATCAGTTCTAAATTTTGCCAATCGTTTTTGGTTAACTTAATAGAGAGCGAACATCATTACGCAGCCGAAAAATCCTTTAACGCTCTTAGCCGACCTGGTAATGCACCCGTGTTGTTATGTACATACCCAGTACATACATACATATATACGTACACACAGAATATCGACGCCAAGTAACAGTATGTGAACTTTTGCGTTCCGTTTGGTGAGTGAGAGTGCCGGAGCCCAAACTCCTTTCCCATCCCCTTTCCTTTACAGGGTCGGCAGCGCGAGTGTGACGCCACTGGTGTTGCACACGTCCATAGGCCGCGGTAACCGCTTCCCATCAGGTGGGCCGGTTGCTTGTCTGCCACCTTAGTGGTATAAATATATATATGTGTATGAGAAATACAGCCGCACTCGCTAATTTTAAACCACAGACGCATTGTTAGTTATTGGAAATCCATTAACGTAGCTCTAATCTGTGAGTTCCAATTTCATCATATCATGTTCATGAAAGTGAAATGTAAGCTATGTTTTCATTTTCCAATGATTCAGATCGGATAGGAGACAATCGAATAGTAACGAATAGTAAATTTAGGGTCGGCAGCGCGAGTGTGACGCCCCTGGTGTTGCACACGTCCATAGGCCGCGGTAACCGCTTCCCAACAGGTGGGCCGTGAGCTTGTCTGTCACCTGAGTGGTATAAAAAAAAAACTATGAAAAAAAAATCGAGGCCTTTTTTTTCGTGCGGAGATCCCCAAGCCTCAAATAATGTCTCGGAAAATGATGCTGATGAGTAAATACTCATCATCGTCATCTCAGCGAGTGTCCCGGTTACTTCCGAAGCCTCCACCCCTAAGCCAGCTTGGCATTTACTATGCTATGGGGATTTCAATAAACTGGTACAAGTCACATTTAGCAGAAAATTCCCACGGGATTGGTAATAATTGTCATGATTAAAAAATATAAGATCTCCTTCCACAACCTTGTAGACTTATTTGTTTACTTGCTGTTTGATGACAGACAACAGAACCAAGGTTTCTTATTGAACATTTTACATCAAGTTGGTTTGAAGTTGGGATAAAATAACACGTTTTTCTTATAGCTAGCACTGTATATTAATAATCCAGCGGTTTGTTTAAAGCATCGTCAACTATTATAACGTATCATAAAAGTAAAACCGCTTAATTTATGTTTATCACACGTAAATCACGCAGCCAGTTTGGGCATTATTATGTTGTTGTTACGTAACAGACCAAACACAACCTAATAGCTATTCTTATAGGTAGGTTCAAGACCAATAATGGTATACATTAATTTTTGTATGACGTCACAGAACAATTAAGCAGCATTGTACGAGTAAATTTAAAAACGAAGATAATTAGGAATTCCAATATGGCACGGCACATAGCTGTCATTTTGTTTTAATTAAATGGAAGTACCTCAAGTGTATTACAGAAACGTCAGAGGTTCAGAAGATCTTTCTCGGTATACAATTATTATAATTACGGGCATTAACGCGATCAATACATTACTAGCTGTTGCCCGCGTCATCGCTCGCGTGAAATACTTATTCTGTTCCCGTGATCAGCAAGGGCCTATTGCTAAGTAACGTTAAAGTAAGTTATGTCTTATTCCAGACTACGGAGCGCGATTTAGAACTCTCCCGGCCCGCCAAGCCCCCAACATGCTCGCCGCGCGTCGCAGGCGACTCAGGCGCCGGAGGTCGCTTATCGACCTCCGTCCTCCATGAGCGCAGGCCTAGGGGTGGCAGGTGAGGCCGTCTGTCACCCCAGCAGAAGCAGGCCGGGACGGTGGGGCGACTACCGCCCCTCCCCCAAACCGGGGCAAGACGGGGATACCGTGGTTCCCAAACCCGAAGGGGCCATCTCGAAACCGGAGATGGCCCAGGGTCAGTCGGGGTGCGAGGGATATGCTCTTTGGGCAACCTTACACCCCGGCGTCTTTAGACCCGAGACGGTGTGAGGTTTTAGTCGGTTCAAGCCCAACATAACCGCCCCCGCTAGCCGGCGGGGGGGTATACGAGAGGATTTCCGCACGAAAAAAAAGAAAGTACTCTATCCCTGTGCCAAATATCATCTAGATCTTTCGGCTGTTCGCGTTCTGGCGTGATTCAAAAACAAACATACGCACTTTAGTTTTTAAATAGGTAAATAACGTATTAGTTTTTCCATCAATATAACAAAATTATAATGATTTTAGATTGACATGGTCATTTACATTAGCCGATACTGTGAATGTTGTGTGTCGTGAACGTGATCGAGTGTGTAGTGAGAACGCGGACAGTGGTAGTGGTGACGCGCGTCAGAAACGAGTGAGGAAGAAGGTAGACCGATACGGTTTGCCGAGTAACAACTAGCTTGCAGAACTTTAGTACATCCGTGATCATGGCACTTGTACCAGTGCCGAAATATCGGATTCTGGAAAAAGATAATAAACATGGTAAATATCCCGTTTATAATTTTAATTTTAAAATTATAATGACTTAGCTTATTTTCGTAAGTAAATCAGAGGAGGTATTCGCTATTACTAATGGTAATGTCTACGTATGAAATATTGGCTGAGCTCATTTAAGTTGGATTAGTAGGTGTCTTGTCCGTCTATCGGTATGTCACCACCGATTTTCTTAGGAACGGGTGGACCTTGCAAGTTGAAATTCATACCAGGTACTGAGGTCTATAGTCCCTATTAGTTGTATAAAAAATCTAGGTCCAGAGTGAACCCCAAAATACATAGGCTAATTTAGATTTTCGCGAAAGCTTGTAAGTACCAAAGCACAGGTGAAAATTAAGCTAAATTTTAGTACGTATACGTTTTCACGAAAATCTAAATTTGCCCATATCTTTTTATCGTGTTGGTTTATAAACCAATAAAAATTATACCAATTTTATTATGGCGGTCGGTATGACGGGTAGGTACGGAACCCTCGGCGCACGAGTTCGACTCGCATTTGACCGGTTTTTTATCCTTTAATCAAAACAACTACTAAACGGATTTTGACGCGGTTTTTTATATTAGAAAGGTCTTGGTCAGACTTAAAATCTGCAGTATGTTTGATTGCACTTGTTTAAGTAGTACCGTAGATATGACCAACAAAAAAAAATAACCTCCTCCGGGCGGAGCCGCCGGCATCAGCTAGTATTATTTGGAATGATGTGTAAGTGATTGGATTAGTAGATCGGAACTTTATCGGTCTAACCAACCTATTGGTCTTGGGAACAGTATGACACTACCACCTCAATAACTCAACCTGTGCTTTTAAGCTCTTAAGTCTATTGTATCTGAAGCGGCGATTGCCTAACTTTCGCTAATCACTTTTCCGCGCCCATACAACCCCGCCGCAATGTCCGCACCACTCCTCATCATCTTTCAACAACTACCACGTTTATAGCCACGCCTATCAATTACTTATTAATTAATCGCTTCAAAGCCTACTCCATATGGGGGCTGATAATAGACACGTAGGAAACCAAACAGGTTTTTTGTAGACACTTTCGTTTTCTAAATAAGGAAAAGTAAGTTTCTTGTGTTACATTTTTTATGATAATAGATTTAAATTAGAGGCTTTAATAAGCAGATTAGTTCCGTAATTCATTTTATCTGAAGCCGTATCTCCTACTAGTTACGAATTGGATGACCCGCTTTTGATTATTCTTAGAACTGTTGACCTGAGATTTCTTTCTAGGTTGGTAAGTTTAAGCGCTGTGTTCAAACGTGATAAGCTGTTATAGTCGCCTGAAACCGATTGCAACGCTAAAGGTGTCGGTCGTGCATTGCTGCTGCATACAGTTAGCACCCGATCCTCTCGGGATTGTAGGATCAGATGGCAGTCACTCTCATACATCCCATACCCAAAATAAGTCAAATCAAGAAAAAATAGTAGAAGAGCGGAATCCGAGCTCCAAAGTACAGGCTATGGATGCCACAGGGAATGACGCTGTAATGATGATGATTATTTCAATTAGTCATTACTTATTATGATGCCCAAGGTCTTGATAACAGGAACGTAATTACCTTTCTTATCATAATTTCCAATATACAGTTTGATAACCACAATCGTTACCTAGTAAATCGACGCCCAGTTTCAGGGGATTTTAGCAGCGTAAATAAATATAGATGACTCATGCGCCTGTACAACAATCTGATACAGTTGTGTCTCTGTTTAAGTAATGCATATAATGACTAAAATGTGTATAATAAAATTCTATCCCACCGATATTATAAATGTCAACGTTTGTGAGGCCATCCTCACAAACGTCGCCTTACATCCATATGGGTTATTGTTTATGTGTTGTTACTCTTTCACGGAGAAAAAAAGTTTATCGGATCAGGATGAATTTTTGTACAGAGATAGATTATAGTCTGGAATAGCACATAGGCTACGTTTTATTAGGGGAATAGGTTCTGTGGGTTGAGGGAACGGGATCAGTATTTCACGCGGCTGCAATCGCGGGCAATACACAGTTTTATAATAAGTTGTATGAAGCAACCGGTCTACCTGCTGTTAAACCGTTGCAATACCGGTGTTTACTAAGCCGAATAGGGAAAGAGGGGGTCTCTTTGACCTAGAATATACTACAATGAGTATATTCAATGAGTATTTCCAAGTCGATATTAACTTAGAAGGTGGTACGTCATATAAGCTCAATCACTACTTTTTTTTTTTCGTGCGTAAATCCCTTCGAATACCCCCCCGCCGGCCAGCGGGGGCGGTTATGTCGGGCTTGAAACGACTAAAACCGCACGCCGTCTCGGGTCTACAGACGCCGGGGTGTAAGGTTGCCCATAGAGCATATCCCTCGCACCCCGACTGACCCTGGGCCATCTCCGGTTTCGAGATGGCCCCCTCGGGTTTGGGAACCACGGTGTCCCCGTTGCTCAATCAATACCTACCTAAGAAAGACGCAATATAAATGCAAAGTAAGGCACAGGAAACTGAAGAAGCAATCTTACCGGCGAGATTATGAATCATCGTCAATCCAGTTGAAGCCAAGTGAGGTGAGATGTTTGAACCGGTCTAACACCAAATGGAATACGTGTTGTGTAACCTTACTTTGAGGTTGGCATATCATCAATAGCGCAGTACCAATAAACCAATAGCCTCTAGTATTTAATTTAGTAAGTACTCTATGGTTTTTCTCTCTTGTAACTTCTTAATCACATTTTATTGAATAACATTCTACGACATACTTCACAGCGCTATCTAGACCCAAAGTAAGCTTAGCGTAACTAACTTGTAATATGAGTTCTAGCATGCGGATAAACATACTTCAATACTTTTTTTTTTGTAGATACATACATAGGTATGTAGCTACTAGCCGGTATGTTTCGTAATGCCTCTTATTTTTTTGTACGAAGCTTGCGAACAATTACGTTCCAAAGTCCTCATCACAATTGGATGAATAGTACGTAGATAAAAAAGCATATTTTTTATTTGATGGTATAAAATTTCGGTGTGCGTGTGTTCATTATTCTTTACTCCCTAAAGGGCTAGGCTTGACCGATTTTGAGATTCTTTTGTATTAATAAGTTAGGCTGCTCTTAGCTACAGTTGCGGGAGCCATTGATTAATTGTAGGGGACTAAAAACATTGTGCATTGTTTTGTAAACGATTTGTTTAATCAATTTTGTCATAATATCCCTATCCTATCAATTCTTTTGACCATATTATCACAGATAAAATGTTATCAAATTAATATTTGATAGGAAATGAATTAGAGCAGTGCGACATTGAAGTTGTGTCATTCCTATCGGTAAATAAATGTCTATTGTTGTACAGCCAGGGGAACGACACATTCAATGCTTGATTACATTTCCATTGTAACATCTGATCTTTTGGTTCATAGCTAGAAATTAACCAAAAGGCCACTGGGTGGCGTGTTTGAATTCGGAGGTTAAATCTGTAAGAGGTCCACTGTCGTTTGCAACTTCCAGTGCTAAAACGAGAAGACTAATAGGTTAACGTTTATTTATTATTTTGTATAAGTTTTCTGGTTTATAATCTTATTTTCCCTGGACTATGAATTGTTTTGAATGTTACCATTACAATTTGATCGAAAATTAATTAGAGCATAGCGACATTTTGTGTCGTATAAGTAAATAAATGTATATTATGTTACAGCCAGGGGAAAGACACACTCAATGTGTGATTACATTGATTTTATTTCTGTGGAATTCACGGAGCAGTAGTTATTTAGGTCGAGTGGGGTCTTTCGTACTTGAGGTCGTAACGATATTCAAGGAAAGAAACGAAATAAAAAATATTAGCAGGGAATAGACTCAAGTAATTAACAATATTAATTATTAAACAATAGTACCTAGCCATGGTGACCGTGGAAGTTACTGACTCGATAATAGTTGTTCAGAATTCAGCTTAAATGGAATTAAATCTTCATTCAATTTCTGTGGCGTAGCGGTAGTGCGTTCGATTGCTAAGTGAGAGGTCGCGGGTTCGATTCCCGCTCAGTGCAAATATGTAAATTTGCATTGGTCTGGGTGTTTTTATATATAATATGTATTTATTTACAAAAAAAAAGTATTTAAGTATGTTTATCCACATTCTAGAACCCATATGACAAGCACTGCTTAGTTCTTAGGAGCTTAGTGAGTCTAGATGGCGTTGTGTAATTTGTCGTAGAGTATTTATTTATTTATTCAATTAGCACAAGATTAATCTACATCTAAAGCATCATCATCCTCACAGCGATTTCGCAGTTGCATCCAAAGTGTGCACTTTGGACCCCGGGGTCTGGTTATTGTATTAGTTGGTATATCGGCTTTTCCGGGAGCGACTGCCGTCTGACCAACCCCGAGAGGAAGGCCTGCATCGGAGCCTCGTCCGTTGTTTAGCAAGCACGGACTAGCAGGTGACGTTGGCTTGGGCCCCAAGATGTTGGTAGAGCTGGTGTTGGTAGAGGTGTGGGTTGGGTTGGTAGAGCCCAGTACACCCGTCATTTGTAGCTCCGCGTTAAATACTAAGTCCATTCTCACGAACCACAAGAAAATCTTTCTGGGATAAAAAATAGCCTAATGACACTCAAACCAGATACTTTCCGCCGCTTTTGTGTGAAATAACAAACATGAGGGATGTATCCTCCATCCATACAGCCTCCTTACAAACTTTTACATTTATATAAATACGGCCGGCGTTGCATGTTGAATATACTGCTTCCGGGCTGTTTGACCGTGGTCCATAGGAAACTTGTGTTCCAAACTTTTCGTCGATCACTGCGGTCGACATCTTCAGTGGTACAGGTCCGGGCGCCGACGAGTGCGGAGAACCCTCCTCGGCTGCGACTTCTCGAAGTGATCGACGAAAGGTTTGGAACACAAGTTTCCTATGGACCACGGCCAAACAGCCCGGAAGCAGTATATTCAACATTTTACATTTATAGATAACAGTAGCTGACACGGCAAACTTCGTTCCACCTTAGAATCAAGTTATGTTGGCTACTTTATCTTCTTTCGTGAATGTCTCATATTTTAATCATTGTAATTGCTAGTATAGGCACAGTATCCCGAGGGGGGCATTTCATAGCCGTAGATGGCCCAGGGTCAGCCGGGGTGCGAGGGAATTACCTTTTTTGGCCACCTTACACCCCAGCATTACAGACCCGAGACGGCGAGCAGTTTTAAGTCGGTGCGAGTCCGATATAACTACCCACACTATGGTCAGCGAAAGTAGGGGAGCAGTGGGGATTAGAGCAAAATAAAAACCGCAAAAAGGCACACTATAGGCGGAGATAAATCTAAAAAAACAAAGATCATGAAAATCGGTCAACCCGTTCTCGAGTGCATGGCGCTCATCACTAAAACGACTTTGTTTTATATATATAGATTAGTAGGAAGTAGGATTAGTAGGATCCACGAGGCAAGGCTTACGTAAAGCCTGTGAGAAAATAACCAGGTAATAACATCTCAAGACCATTCTTTTGTGATCGCCAGACTCGCAATTAGGTTATTACAATGACGATTGTATTGTATTTATTGTATATGACGAAAATTGTATTTTAATAACAATTACATTCAAATTCATCGTCATCTTGCATCCGAGGCTTACACTGGAGCCTGGGGTCCGTTTACTCCTTTTTGGATGATAAGATTCTTCTTAATTTTCTTTTAATTCATTATCATATTTTTAAACTAGCTGATGCCCGCGGCTCCACCCGCGCATAGGTAGGTTATCGTTTTTTGGTCATATTTCCGGTTCCACTTAACTAAATTCAATTTGTTTTTTAAACCACTTACAAAACGTCAAAAAATCAAAAATACGGTTGGTTATCGTTTCTTGGTCACGTCTCCGGTTCTACTTAACCAAATGCAATCAAACATACGACAGATTTTAAGTCTGACCGAGAACTTTCTAATGGAAAAATCCGTTCAGTAGTTTTATGTCCATCGCGAACAAACAGACAAACGGATGAACAGACATGAATTCCAAAAAAAAATTGTCTATATTCAGAATCGTTCATTTAACATAAACCAAGTATTTTTCTTTAATATCTCCCATGTACAGACACAACCAATTTACAATTTTATAATAGTATAGATAGATTATGATTATGTGTTTACATCCAAAACCACTGCTAAGACGATGATGGAATTTAAAAAAAAAAAATTTTACCTACAAGTCATTACTATATTATCTGATTTTCTAATATCATTTAATTAATTTTTATCTATTATATTTTCATTTCATTAATTTTCTATTTGTTTTATTTATTAGCAATATATTTTCTGGCGTTGTAATTTACGGGATTACTTACATCTAGACTGGTCCCTCCTAAGTAATTTTAGTCTAGATCTGAAACTGGAAGTAAATAAGAAAATATTGTCGAATAATGCTTTATTGAGTACGGAAACAAATATTTATGTTAATAAAGTTAGTAAGACGTGAAGTAATCTTTGAAACAATACCGTATGCTAATATTAAAGGCATCTTCGCTAAGTGGCTAGTTTAAACCTTTATATTACTCAAACTGATATAATGACTCAACATTTAAACGGTCAAGTGCAAGTGAAACCAGAATATTGACCTCCAAGAGTGAGGTCAAATAAATTTGATTCTAGATTACGCAACGATAAAATAATCATTTATTAATGTATGCATAACGTCTAAAATGTAAGAAAAGAGAGTGAATTCGTAAGTACGTCATCATTAAGTAGCTGGCTTTTAAATATATATTTTTTGTAGGTATATCTATACAAATAAATAAAATTGAAGTGCTTGTAACATTTAAATAACAGGTTTTAGATAAATACAATGAGTGTATGTACGGACACATATAACATAAAAGCAATTTTTTTGAATTTTTTGTTTGTGACTTGATTTTTTGTTTTTGTCTGTCTCTCTGTCTTTCTGTCTGTTTGCATTAGGTAATTTCCGGAAGATTGGGACTTTCACTGGCAGATAGGTAATATGATAAGGTGTAATAAAAGTAACCTATGTTTCGTTACTTTTATTTTAGTAAAAGAATTAGGGTTCCGCACAAATAAAAAAAACTTAAAAGCTAGTTATCTTATTACATATAATGCGCTTTTCCGGCGCCTAGAATATAAGAATTGCAAAATCATAAATTTCACTGGCGTGTTGTTAGCCTCGCACTCCAGTACGTGGGAAAATATAGTTGGGCAGAATGTACCCAGGTGTAATTCCTCGGATAGAGTGATGACTTAAAAAATAATCATCTGATTATTATGAAGCTAGGAGAGTGGGAGCAACGCAACATACCGCATGGCTTGGCATCCTTTTTATCCTCTCTTCCCCTTACCTCCTAGAAGTCACAACGCACATACAAACATTCCCCTTACCTCCTAGAAGTCGCAACGCACATACAAACATTTAAGTACCGGTTAAATAGAAATTGCGACTAAAGAAAGATAGGTAATCTTTGCCCGGGGTGTGTGTTGGGTAACCTCCTCGAGTGTCGCTCCGATTTCGATCCCGCTGCAGTCCGGGGGGAACGGAATCGGAGCGGCCGGTACACCCTGGGCGGCGGTCAATGGCTTCCCCTTCACCCCTTCATAGGGTTGGCATTGATCGTCGGCCAATACCCAACGTGGCGGGAACACATCGCTCTCCGTACTCCTCTGCTTTCAGAGGAGACAGGATGAGCGATGCTGTTAGTGGTGAGATGGCCCAGGGTCAGCCGGGGTGCGAGGGATATGCTCTATGGGTAACCTTACACCCCGGCGTCTGAAGACCCGAGACGGCGTGCGGTTTTAGTCGGTGCAAGCCCGACATAACCGCCCCCGCTGGCCGGCGGGTGGGTATCCGAAGGGATTTCCGCACGATAAAAAAAAAAAAAAAAAAAAAAAGGTAATCTTTGCCCAATCGGTATCAATGTCATAAAATACATTTTGCTAGGAAAAAGTACCTTGAATATTCCGTTGATAACACTTATTGATATAATTGCATACTGATACCCTACCCTACAATTCTAATCTAAATCTGTTTGTTGTTGCTTTTTATTTAATTGCGTAGTAAGTTTAAGTTGGTGACAAGTATAATATAATAATATTCTAGGACATTCTACACAGCGCTTTCTAGAACTAAAGTAAGCATAGCTTAACTAGCTTGTGATATCAGTTCTAGAACGCGGATCAACATACTACAGATACTAACTCATTTGGTCAGTTTTTTCATCTATTAATTTTGAGTTTCAACTATTTATCTAAATGTTGTTGATGGCCAGTGCGAATAGAAGTTTCACCAGAGAAGTATCATTCTCTAGCAGTTTAGTTTAAGATAGACAATACGTAGCAGTATATAATTCTATACAATGGCTGAGAATCGTAGAATTAAAAAATACTGCGTTACGACTTCTTCGTGTGACGTAAAAACCATACTTCTTACAACAAGGAACTTCATGCTTAAATATAATTAAAAAGATAGATATACATTATTCATTACACCCCGGCGTCTGAAGACCCGAGACGGCGTGCGGTTTTAGTCGGTTCAAGCCCGACAAATCCTTAGAAATTCCTACTAAAACCAACAAAAGGTGTAAAAAAATTAGTCGTAAATTGTCTTTCATCGCATGCGCTACGGAAAGTATTGATGATAGAACAAAAAATGTAATATTATAATATGATAATGTATAATATTATAGAACATATCAATATCTACAAAAAGTTTCGCGAGACCATAATATGTCCTACTATTGTAGTTATGTCACTGTGACTACTTTTTTTTTAAAGTTGATAGAAATACCGATCAAAATCTGTGTAGATTTTTAGATGTTTGTTACTCAATCACGATCAAACAGCTAAACGGATCTGGCTGAAATTTGGATCAGGGATAGATTATAATCTGGAATAACACACAGGCGTTTAATCCCTAGAATAGGTTCCCATGGGATACGGGTACTAGATCAAAATTTCACAGGGACGGAGCCACAGGCAACAGCTAGTTTTATATATACAGATACTAGTTCGAAACATATGTATATTATTGGTATTCTTCTTAATATACTTGCTAAGAAACCTTATCCTTTACAGATATACTATGTGTCATGACTCATGAATGCGTTAATTTCAGTTTTACACAAACCCGTAATCTCTAAATTGCAAGTTATACACCTAAGTCATAGTAACAGATCATCATCAGATCAACTACAAATTTTTGTACACTAAAAACCAAAGGTACTTACAATAACATAAAAAAGTCATTCATCCAATACATACAAAAATTATGTTCGTATTGTAACCCTACCAACACTCTGCGGTCACAACCAGCAAGTTGTCGCGCATGATCGGTCAAGTAACAGGTTCAGTTGTGGGTGGCGGATATCCCCCACTAACGGTCTCGAAGGGTTAACATTACGCTCTGTTTACTGTTCACTGTTATACGTAATTGAATGATATAAAAGTTAAAGAACCACTTAGAGATTTCGGTGCGAAATATTCAACTGAAATTGTGACATAATAAAATAAATTGCAATAACAGCAACTTAACCTTGGACTTTTAAAAAAAATCTTTCATTCAAAGCTTCTCCTGACAATAACGAATACAAAAATTCACAAAAAAACATACAGCGATTCATTTTTATTTATATAAGATAATTTGGTGGCAGAGCAATTGTTCAGCGTCAGACTTCAATGAATGGAGTGTGTACTTAAATTCTATATTAACACTGTTGTTCATAAAAAAAACGTTAATCACCATCCGAGGAATTATTTTGCTAATTAACAACTTGGGCCCCCAGCAGCGTTAAAATGTATTCATAAACGCTACTTAAAAGGATGTTCTTGCTAGAACTCGCGGGGTAGATAGGTGTGGAATTTTAAAATATATTGGTTTTAGTTCGTAATAATTTCGGTAGATGACTAGTGTTGCCCCAAGAAGTATGTATACGAGAATATCGGCTTTCCAGGATGTGTTCACGTACTAGCTCAGTTGATCAGAGTATTCTCTCTAGAAATGGACTGGTTACGGGTTCAAATCCCGACCAAATCTTGACTTTTTCCGATTTAAATTTTATAGGAAAAGTTAGCATACTAATTGCTTAATATTTTTCATTAATAAAAATATATTGCTATCTCTATCAGCTAGCGCTGATGTGAGATAACGTTTTCGGCCATTATAGTCATACTATACTTAAAAAATACGTTAAAACTTGGCTATTATAGTAGATAAAGGCGTTGATTTTTTAAATAAAAAAAAGTTCATTACTATTCAAGGTTCGTGGTATCATCGAAATTCTTTTATTGCCTTGGAAAGTCCTTCCCTTCTTCATCGAAAAACTTCAGCTAAGTTTTGGTGTTATTCTATGTAAAATAGAAGCTTTTAAGTTAAGTATCATTTGAAAATTATAATATTTAAAAGCAAACTCATTAATCCGATATAAGTGTGTACATTTTGATACAAAACTTTTTTAAGAAAATTCTTCGAATTTAATTCAAATTAGATTTCTCTAATTAATCGCTACTTATTTTTAACAACTATATATTTTCCATCTAGATACCATCGACTCTTATCGGTTCTCTTTCACGAGGATTGTAAACCTTACAACTTTTTTCTTAGAAAACTTGAGTATTTTTTAACGTCACGCGTGGAATGCTGTTTCCGGCCTAACGTTTACCTAAGTATTATTAGTCCCACATATATATTATAAGCTATTATTTAGCTTCACCTGTCCCGATGTTTTTATAAAATCTTACAAATTACATTTGATACACTTCTCGGTTATCATTGGAGCTGAAATTTTGCATACATGTGTAAATCGTGTGACAATGCAATATTATGATGACATGGAGCTGGAACTTCGCCATGAAATGACATAACCTCATCGAGTTTGGGCTCATTTGAATCATTTTGACAAGTAGTTTGTCTGTTGATGGTATCCATGGCCTGAGGATGGAGCTGGAAGTCGAACTCTGTACTCTGTACTCATACGAACTCTGTAATGAAACGGCGCAAACCCATCGAGTTTCATTTCGTTTGATTTAAAATTTTTAGTTCTTTCTATTAACAAGAACATAATACAAGCTTATTTTTTTATAACTTTGCCATTCCACTTGTTATTAGAGGAAGAACTCCATGAACTCCCCAAGTCCCCAAGTCCAGTCCATTGGCCGATTCGAAACCAGGCACTCTACGTGCAGGTCGTGTGTTGGGTAACCTCCTCGAGTGTCGCTCCGATTCCGATCCCGCTGCAGTCCGGGGGGAACGGAATCGGAGCGGCCGGTACACCCTGGGCGGCGGTCAATGGCTTCCCCTTCACCCCTTCATAGGGTTGGCATTAATCGTCGGCCAATACCCAACGTGGCGGGAACACATCGCTCTCCGTACTCCTATGCTTTCAGAGGAGACAGGATGAGCGATGCTGTTAGTGGTGAGATGGCCCAGGGTGCGAGGGATATGCTCTATGGGTAACCTTACACCCCGGCGTCTGAAGACCCGAGACGGCGTGCGGTTTTAGTCGGTGCAAGCCCGACATAACCGCCCCCGCTGGCCGGCGGGGGGGTATCCGAAGGGATTTCCGCACGATAAAAAAAAAGGCACTCTACGTGCGACTGAGGTCCGTTCTGCTGTAAACATTTAAAAAGATATTACGCAGTTAATGGCCCTCTACTTATCAAAAGCTGTTCGAGCACACCGCTACAATATCATAATCGTTAAGGCAGCGCGATTATTGCAATACAGCCAAGCTTAGAACGTTGCTGGCCGGTAATGGGGTACTAAATAACTTAGTAGACTGGTACGTAACATAATTAATAATATTTATAACCTATATTATGTTAAAAAAACCTTACGCACACTAGCGGTTTGCGTATTGAAGGCAAATATAGTGTAGATAGACAATACATTCTGTGCTATATTGGACTGGCTCGCGGACTGGCTGTTGGAACTCGGAAGCAGATACCACTACTGTGTACGAGGTCTGGGACTCGATTCTCAGGTTGGGTAAGGTTTTGCTAGGTATTTTTATTAGGAGACGGAGCCTAGAAAAATGCCTGACAGACGCCATGTTCAGTTCATATTCCTACAGCAATTTTTTCAAAATTGCTGTAGGAATAAATTGTAACAACGCAAATAAACCTACCAATTACAATGCATCTCAGCATAACCCTTCGGGAAAACGTGAGTATAGAAAAAAAATATAAAAGTCAAAAGTTCGATAGTTTTTTCGTCTTATAGGTACCTACGACGACCTCCGTCCTCCATGAGCGCAGGCCTGGGGGTGACAGGTGAGGCCGCCTGTCACCCCAGCAGAAGCAGGCCAGGACGGTGGGGCGACTAGCGCCCCTCCCCCAAACCGGGGCAAGACGGGGACACCGTGGTTCCCAAACCCGAGGGGGCCATCTCGAAACCGGAGATGGCCCAGGGTCAGTCGGGGTGCGAGGGATATGCTCAATGGGCAACCTTACACCCCGGCACCTGTAGACCCGAGACGGCGTGCGGTTTTAGTCGGTTCAAGCCCGACATAACCGCCCCCGCTGGCACGCGGGGGGTATTCGAAGGGATTTCCGCACGAAAAAAAAAAAGGTACCTACGCTGCTGCGAGGGACATGCTCTATGGGCAACCTTACACCCCGGCGTCTGTAGACCCGAGACGGCGTGCGGTTTTAGTCGGTTCAAGCCGGACATAACCGCCCCCGCTAGCCGGCGGGGGGGTATCCGAAGGGTAAATCCGCACGAAAAAAAAATAGGTACCTACGCTGCAAGGAATTTGCGAATCGACGCAATTATTAACATGAAGATAGTTTAGTGCGAACTAAATTTGACGTGGGTAAAGTCTAAAGTTATATAATTCTACAAAAAAAATGTCATTAAAATAATACAAATACATAACCGTTACGCAGTGAGTTTGCCAAAATTACGTAAGTACGAAATTAAAACTAGGTAATTTAACACACAAATCATCCTCTCAGTATCTCACGAACAATTCCATTACTTGCACAAAACAAAACAAATCACTCAACTCGTACTTATAACAACAAAGTATCTGCAGCTGAACCACAACAGTGACTCGCTAATTTCATTCTAACGAGTACACAACATGTACCTACTTACACAGGCTTGTGTTGTGTATTATGAGAATACGGTACACAAGCGTTTTCAATTAACGCCTGTTCCTCAGTGACCTACTTAAAACGGCACCTACCTTCGTTTTAAGAGAAAACCGAGAGCTTTTAAACTAGAAGACTTTTTAAAAACGATAACATATAAGGATCTGGTCAAATAAATAAATAATTAAGTGAAATTTAAGTTAAAAATAATTAAGTCAAAAAATAGAGAGACCATTTAGATAACTCTTTAAGTGATTACTGGTAGGTTGAATGTAAAGTAGGTACACTGGTGTAGGTTTCTATTTGTTAAACGGAAAACTATAGAGTCATTTCGAACAAACATACCAAGTGGAAGAGGTGACTGCATGGATAAATTGGTATTGTGTAATTGGGAGCGTTGCTAACTGTACTGGCTTTCTATATTATGAGTTTGATCTCCACAAAGAACTTTTTTTCAGTATAGAATATTAGCTTCGGAATTACTAGTATCGCCCTAACCCCTCAAGCTAAGCTAAATTGCTTGTTCGTGTGCGAACTCGGGACCTGTCGCTTTCTATGATTCAAATATAACTTTCAGTGTTGTCTCGCCCTTCCACAAAAAGCCTACTTAGTAGGGCCAGTTTCTAAAGTGTTGTGTGTCTTCTACGAGGGTCAAACTGAAAGTTCTTAGAACTGGCCACTTATAAACAATATAATGAAAAAATAATTCTAAAATTTGAAAATAGAACTCTTTGCCAATATTACTGAGTATATATTTCATTCATTTATCATTTGTTTTACGATTTGGCGGCAAATTGAAAATTGTCTGTGTCACGTTAACATGAATTTAACACGAGAAAATTTTCGTGCAATGATTTTTTATGACTTTCGATGTCATTTAAGTCAACAAGAAAGTTATGATAGACTACGATTGGCCTTTCACGATGAAGCCCCATCTCGTGCGACTGTTTACAACTGGTTTAATGAGTTTAAACGTGGTCGCACTAATCTCACTGATGATTTACGTGAGGGACGGCCTTCTACGGCGACGACTGAAAATAACATCTGTGTTGTGCGGCGTATGATAGAGACTGACAAAAGAGTGACCTATCAGCAGATTCGGACAAGCTTAGGCATCGGTATGAGTCAAGTGCACAAAATCCTCCACGAACATTTAGCGGTCAGGAAGCTTTGCGCCCGGTGGATACCTCATAATTTGACTGAGGCTCAAAAACTCCATCGTGTGGATTGGTGCCGTAAAATGATTGAAAGATTTAACGGAGGTGACTCTAATGCTGTGTTCGACATACTAACAGGTGACGAAAGCTGGATTTACTGTTATGATCCTGAAACCAAAAGACAATCTGCTCAGTGGGTGTTTCCTTTCGAGGAGTTGCCAACTAAAGTGAAGAGAGATCGAAGTGCGGGAAAAAAAATGGTGGCCTCGTTCTTTGGAAGGATAGGTCATTTCGTAACAATTGTGTTAGAGGATCAAAAAACAGTTTCTGCAGAATGGTACACTATCAATTGTTTGCCACTTGTCTTGGAAAAAGTTCGAGAGAAACAACCTCGCAGTAGGATCCTCCTTCACCACGACAACGCCTCGTCGCACACCGCCAAGCGAACGATCGACTATTTGGCGACATCAAACGTTGAATTACTGGGTCACCCGCCGTATAGCCCCGACCTCGCGCCTTGTGATTTTTATTTATTTCCAAAAATTAAAGAAAAACTTAAAGGAAAGCGGTTTATGAATGCTGAAGAAGCGGTGGCTGCGTATCGCGATGCCATTGAAGAGACCCCTAAGGACGAGTGGGCAAAGTGCTTTTCCCAGTGGTTCCATCGCATGCAGCGGTGTATTGACGTGAATGGACAATATTTTGAAAAGATATAATAAAACTAATAACTGGCTAATGTAATCAGTTTTTGATTTTCTAAGAACTTTCAGTTTGACCCTCGTACGTTACAATAAGCGTCGATTCCTTTCTTCTTTTGCGCTTTTTGTTTTGCAGTACTAATATAAAATTGATAGTAAATCAATAAATTTAATAAACCAATTATAAAATGTTGAACACATCAAGATTAAAAATTGGTTCAGTAGTTTTCATGCGCTGCGAACAAACTCATAATTATAGTGCTTTAATAGGACTAACTTTTCTTTACCTGCGTAGGTATAAGATGACATTGGGGTGCGACTGGTTGGATCACCTCCAAGTTTGGTGCACCCTGGGCAACGTGGGCGATGACGCATCATTGATTGCTCCTCTGGAGTAGCTGGCGTCAACGGCCAAGAGTCTGACCAACCGGCCCATTTCAGGGCCAGCTGACCTCATTGCACGAGGGGGTCGGGGTATGGTGGGCCTGCAAGGCCCGCGGGGGTGGGGGTCGCTCCAGGTACCCCTCTGCTGTTATCAGAGGGGACACTGCGAATGGCCCAGGGTCAGTCGGAGTGCGAGGGATATCCTCTATGGGTAACCTTACACCCCGGCGTCTGTAAACCCGAGACGGCGTGCGGTTTTAGTCGGTTCAAGCCCGACATAACCGCCCCCGCTAGCCGGCGGGGGGGTATCCGAAGGGATTTCCGCACAATAAAAAAAAGGTATAAGATGACATTGTTTAAAATATTTACAGGATGAAATTACAAAAAATTATAACATAATGTACACAGACCATTCTGAAAATGGTAATATAAGTTTATTTCTATGTAGTTGGATTTTTTCAATAATTAAAGTATTGCGTTTAATAGGATTGCGGATCTCGTTAAATTACCCAAGAGATTACATGTGGCTTGAAGAATACCGTGAGAACTAGATATAGAGTAAATATATATAGAGTAAAAAAAAAGTATGAATGTAAAAAAACAAGTGGAATTGAAAAAAAAATCTAGTGGGGCGGAAATCACACAGTGATTGTCAAACTTCGGGCCAAACTTAGATATTTTTGTTGGAGTATTTTTATTCAAAATTACAGACCTTAGGCTTTATGCATATTATTCGACGCGTCTTTATATATTGAGCAATAAATATGAAGAAAATGAAATCGTCAAAAACACAAAAAAAATATTTTATATTTCAGTTTCTTTCACGAGTCTGGTTGTTTTATGTAAATATACAATATACGTATTGTCATTGTCACTCAAATGTCAAAGTCAAATACGCGTTACTCTGATAACTCGAAAGAAACTCACTTGTAAAAGTTTTTTAGGGACAATTTGTATGGTAGGTACCTGAAACCTTGAACGTACAAACCCCAAACTCTAATCAGTTCTTCCCATTAACCAAACAAGATGATTGGCGAAAGAATTTTTAAATCGGATAAGTGGTTCTTGAGCTATTGCGTAAACAGACATCCAGACATCCAGACATCCAGACATCCAGACCAACAGACAGACCGACACAACGACACAAAAATTTTTTTTGCTTAATTAAACTTAGAATTATGTGAAACATCGAGAAAAGTGATAAAAAGTGGGTGTAAGATTTGGATTTTTTTTGTGTGATTTCAAGACTTCGGTGTCCACCTGGTTGGTGGTACGAAGTAACTAAAAATAAGCTTTTATTATGTAGTAGTACCTTTTTTTTTTTTTTATCGTGCGGAAATCCCTTCGGATACCCCCCCGCGTGCCAGCGGGGGCGGTTATGTCGGGCTTGAACCGACTAAAACCGCACGCCGTCTCGGGTCTACAGACGCCGGGGTGTAAGGTTGCCCATAGAGCATATATGTAGTAGTACCTAGTAGTAAGAACTAAAACGTGTCGAAACTCGATAGGGTTGCGTCGTTTCATTACAGAGTTTCTATGAACACCTTCCTGCTGCATCACCAGACCCTAGTGACCATTGAAAGACAAACTACTCGTCAAGACAATTCAAACGAGCCAAAACTCAAAGAGGTTGTGCCATCTCCATCATCAGATCAGCACCATATTATCATCATATTGCATTGTCACGTGATTTACACATGTAACCAAATTTCAGCTCAATCGGTAACCGAATTAAATTTAATTTGCAATATTTGATGACCAACATCGAGACAGGTGAAGCTACTTAAAAGCCTATAATAGTAGATTATTGCATCGAGCACAAAGTAATTTATTATTGCACCGAGTGCCTGATTTAGAGCCCGAGCGTTAGCGAGGGCTCTAATCTAACAGGCACGAGGGCAATATAAATTACTTAAGGCGAGGTGCATAATCTGCTTTTCTTTCTACTATTACCTATAGGAATAGTAGATAAAGGAAACTCATATCAAACAGTTAAAACAGAAGTTTAATTATTGAAATTAAAAGTTATGCTTGAGCAATTATTAAACGTAAGGTTAAGAGTTTTGTTGGTTTTAGGTAGATTTCGATGAAATCGATCTACCTATTGGTTTCTTGACTACTGTCGAATTTTAAAAAAAATTCTTCATAGGAGGTCTAGTTATGACCCCCTGAGTCCGAAATGACCACTGGTCAAAAAGTTTATATTTATATATATATGTATGTATGGTTCCACTTCCCAAAATTTGCGGCACTCTCACGGTCGCATTTTTGCCCCGATCGCTTTCAAACTGCGGTCAAAAATTGCTTGGGTGTAAACTTAGTTTCAGTTCGTGAACGGGTGGAATCCGGCCTAAGGGGACGGTAGGGCCTCACTTTTTGTGAAATCAGTTTTTCCTCAAAATTTCACGTTCCATGAAAGATATTCGAACCGTTCTAATTTTATCCCATAGTATACATTAATACCAACAACTTTTAATTATAAACCTATAAGATGAAAACTTTAACTAAAAGTGGAGGGGGGAAAACCAAATTTTTTCAGGAAAAAAATCATAACTTCTAACCGGTGAACATTCTTGTTGTGGGAAACATTTTTAATCGAAAGGCCATTTTTAAGTCTAAAATAAATGTCTGAAAAGTTTTTCGCTAAAAGCTACCGTTTTCGAGAAAAAAAAATTAAACATGTTAAAAAATAATATTAATTGCTTCCCGAAATCTACCTGTGCGTTCCCTCTGCGGGAACGGATTTTTTTTTTTGGTATTTTTTGTTTTCTTTTCGAGTTTTTTTTAAAAATTTCTTTCATTTTTAAATCAGAGTTAGCAGCAATCATTTTTTAAATTTGGAACAAGTAGGATAGAAACGAATAATACGTACGTAAAAAGAAAAGTATTGATATCGGCTGGCTGAATAGAGCTAATCCATTGAGATTGGCACCTTTTGGTGCGATTAAAAAAACTGTGCAATAATGAAATTTCATACATTTTTATTGCTCTAGAGCATTAAAGACTCGCTTTGTACTGAGTTTTTAGTGTGATTGTGATGAAATTAAAGCATAGTTGGAAGAAAAATATTAATAAGAATAAAAAACGTCACATACAGCAGATGTTTCTTTTCGCCCTGATTATGACATACAGCGGGCACTACTTTGATGTGACGTAATATAATGAGCGCAGGAACAATTCAGTCAGTTAGATAACATAAATCATTACATCGACAAACAACACCGTGTCGGTGACAGATGAACCTAAAATAAATGTTTGTTTATTGTACTAATGTAGCAAACAGGTGTACTATCTGGCTAATAAATAGTAAGTTGTTCCCGTGTTCTACGAACGCTTTTATTACGCAGTGTTATACTAGTGCGGTGCTATTAGCAAAGATAAAGAACATACTGGTACATCCCCAAAGCCAAAATTAATTTCATAGCAGAAAACCCTAATTTGGATCGACCCAGGAATTACACCCGTGACCTCATGCTCAGCGGTCGCATTTGCTACCGCTTTATTTCATATATTGTTGGGAACAGACATACATATTTGGTATGTTTCAGTTGCTGTTCTCAATACAGGAATAGGCCTATCCATACTTACTTACATGTAGTATAAATGCGAAAGTAACACTGTGGGTTTGTTGCAAACGTGTTTTTAACTTATATATTAGAATATAACTAAACCCAACATAGGTAATAATTATGTTAAATATTTCATAATAGAAAATAGGTATTGGCCATGATATCGGCCTTCCCCGCGGTTGGAGCCGGACAACAGCTGATATTCTACACATGTAGTCGAAAAGCGAAACATATCTACACGGCAATTAATTTATACACACTTTTAAATATAATACCAACAACTTGTTGTGTTGTTCACGCACTTATATATAAATAAAACTGGCCAAGTGCGAGTCGGACTCGCCCATGAAGGGTTCCGTAGCAGCAAGTAACATTTACTTCGGGCCACCAACCAGGTAGACACCGAAGTCTTAAAATCACGCAAAAAAAATCAAAATCTTACACCCACTTTTTATCACTTTTCTCGACGTTTCACATGATTCTAAGTCTAATTAAGCAAAAAAAAATTTTGTGTCGGTCTGTCTGTTGGTCTGGATGTCTGGATGTCTGTTTACACTATAACTCAAGAACCACTTATCCGATTTAAAAAATTCTTTCGCCAATCATCTTGTTTGGTCAATGGGAAGAACTGATTAGATTTTGGGGTTTGTACGTTCAAGGTTTCGGGTAACTACCATACAAATTGTCCCTAAAAATCTTTTACAAGTGAGTTTCTTTCGAGTTCAGAGATCAGAGTAACGCGTATTTGACTTTGACATTTGAGTGACAATGACAATACGTATATTGTATATTTACATACAACCAGACTCTGAAAGAAACTGAAATATAAACGCGTCGAATAATATGCATAAAGCCCAAGGTCTGTAATTTTGAATAAAAATACTGCAACAAAAATATCTAAGTTAGGCCCGAAGTTTGACAATCACTGTGTGATTTCCGTCCCACTAGATTTTATATTTGAGTTGATTGAATGAAAGGTAAATAGCGGTTTACGATTTATAACGTATTAAGAAAAAAAACTACTTACTAGATCTCTTTCAAACCAATTTTCGGTGGCAGTTTACATGGTAATGTTCATCATATATTTTTTTTAGTTTTATCATTCTCTTTTTTGCCATTTGGCAACGGAACCCTAAAAAGCGTGTTCCAAAAAAGACCCATGACCCATTAGAATCATAACTGGCCCTATATTATAGAGTGAAAGCGGCCTACGGACAGACAAATAGTCAATTAAAGGTCAACAATAGGAGCATATTATATGAAAAATATTTGGTCGAAATAATTTTATTGATAAACCAGGAGGAGGGAGGATTGATTTGAGGAAGGCCTTTGCCCAACCGTGGAACAAAATGGAAACAATAAAAATAAAAATGAATAAAAATAAAAACTAGAACTGGTAACCACAGTTCTATTTGCATTTTCTTAGTGCTTTGGAGAAATGTAGTATCAAATTATTGGCTACCTCCTCAAATATATAGGCTTTAGCTTATATCGGTAAACGGGCATTTCATCTGTAAAATGGGCAACTAATCTAAGTAAGCTGTCTTAGCCACTTTTTTGCTTATATTTGATAGAAAATTTCATTGGTAAACAATAAGCTGACAAAGTTTTATCACAATCGGATAACCGATAGGGCAGCGCATAAAACACGAACAAACAGACATTAACTTAACATTATTTTTTATATCGGTGTGATTCTGAAACAACTTTGGAAAGTTTACAGTAAAACGAACAAGCAAACTCCAGTTGTGTCTCCAATTTAGCATAAATAGCAAATGTCGTTAGACACATAGGGTCAAGATAGAAACGCAACAATTGGTCATTATGTCATTGTAATGCAATTTGCAACATTTCCCTCCTAAAGCAATTTCCTAAGTTACCGCATTGTATATAACTAGATAAATATACTTTGGGGGTATAATTTGGCTTAGTTGGGACCATTAGTAATTCTCCTAACTTAGGACAGCGTACCCTGGGCTCCAAAGTGCAAGGTTTGGAATGAAAAAGTATTTGCTTCAGTTATATAATTTGTCCACCTTGCGGGAGGCCTTCCTCAGCTGCGCTTGCCGATACGTGGTCTCCACTCAAGAACCTTTCTGCCCCACCGGCCATCGGCTATGTGCCCTGCCCACTGCCACTTGGACAGGCGACCCTAACAAAGAGCGCAGGGATTCTGTGGATGCAGGTCGCTGCAGAACGATCGAAATGGAAGTCGATGGGGGAGCCCTATGTTCAGCAATGGACTTCCCACGGCTGATATGATGATGATGATGATGATGATATAATTTGTAAACATTTATACAGTCTATAATAGAGTTGAATTAACTAGTATTTATCGGGACACTAGCCTCGGCATTAATATTTTAATTTAATTTTTCCGCAGGGCGACCTACGGGTTTCACCTAACACACCGCATTCGCCCTACATTTTGTTCTTATTTCGCCTTGAAAATACTTTTAAATAACTCTACATTAAACCAACGACCCACGATATATGGAACACACATAAAACTATGGAACAAGATTCTTTACAATATTTATAAGCTGAAGGTGAGATATTTATGTATCATGTGGAGTGGTATCCTCTCCTATAAATGTTAATAACTGAGTTTTAACAAGCGCTTCATTAATCCCGCTTTAAGCACCTTGAAAGTAGCTTGTGAAACATGACCCCCGTTTCACATAAACGTGGAATATAAATCACGTGTCAATTTACAATTGCCTACTAAAGTTACAAGTAAGTAGTTAATATTAGTTACTTCCTGCTAGTATAAGACGCAATTCTATATAAGTAAAACTATTGATTTCACTTACACATTGCAGATACATTTGTCCATAATTCATGGTTTAAATATATGGTTTATGGAAGTACAGGAAATGGCTCACAAAGTTATACATGGTTGGTATGAATGAGAATTTTTCCATACTATTTTTAAATTGTCAATATCTATTTGTTGGTTTCCTCCATGCAATAAAAACTAGAGCGATTTTGTTGATATTGTGGGCTATAGTCTCTGCCTATCCTGGAGGGAGAAAGGCGTGAGTATATGTAGATATACTTGTTATAAAATAATGTTGAACTATTTAATAGCCTTTTAAGCTTTTGTTACCATCAGATGAAATGTCAAAAGTAACCTTTTCTGATGATTTTACAAAGCAATTGCTTAACAAAGAGAAAAGAGAAAAAATATGTATTATATTCTGTTTTTACCAATAACAGAACATGGTTCGTTATTGTTATACCGCAGAAGAAAAAAAAACAGTTTTTAAACTTATAATATGTAGCCGCGGTAGCCTAGTGGTATGGGTATAGAACTGCTGAGACGAGGTCTCGGGTTCGATCCCAGGTTTTACCATGGCACACACCAATGACTTTTCGATGTTTTTCGAAGTTATGTGTGTATTTATCGCAGGTTTATAAGTGCCCGGTTAATGGCAATAGGCTCGCCACCTATTACATAGGGACCTAAACATAAACTGGCGAAATGTGGGTGCTAGCACCTCTGCCTACCCCTTCGGGGATATAGGCGTGAGTTTATGTTATGTTATGTTATGTTTTAAACTTATAATTAATCATCATCGTATAACAATATGGCCGACATGGCGGATTGGAACAAAACGTGTTAATTAATGATGTCCGCTCTTTGCGGGTGTAATGAACTTATTGTTTGGAGTAGAATCGGTGAATTTATCTACAAATGGAGTGTAGGAGGAAAGCCACAACTAAAATCTTAGAAGATCAAATCTTCAGGTTGGAAAGAATGAGAGGTGGAGAGATATTTCTTGTGATGCTCTTTTGCTTGGATTTTTCCCAATTTGTTGTGGTTCAAAAGTCTAGCAATGAAATTATCATCCCAAACGCTAGAACCAACGTAAGAATTGATCTAGGGAGGAGGATCGTGGGAATTAACACCTCTCTCCCTTAACCTTAGATATAATTATTAACATTATGTAGCGAATTTAAGCCGAACTATTTCGGGACTACTGATCCTGAACTTCTCGACCTGATTATTGACTGCAAACCGTTAGGCGGTGGCCTAACTCGGTGGACCACCAGGCGCAAACACCTAGCCTGGTCGAAGGATTCTCCCTTTGTATCGGAGAAATTACTATGAAGGCCTACGATTTGTTTACCACGTAATTCTAACCCTTTTAATCTATTGTTATTACCACAAAACACTTAAATTATGTGTGCAGGCTGTATGTAACAGTCGTGCTGGCATACAAATCACAAATACACTGTTTGCCCATGACTCACAGCCTCATAGGCATTTATGATCCGCTTTTGGATAGCTAAGCGATAAAAAAGTAATTTACTACAATCGAATGACCATAATGAAAGGTTTCGTATTTACGTTCAGATTCGGTAATAAAACACTGTGTGAAAACATTTGTAGAGCGCACATAATTGCACGTGATTTTCTGTTTTTAAAATGCAGTTAGATATGCTCATAATTGTAGGCTTTTATAGACAGATGGGATTTAAAAATGTCCGTTAGATTCAAATTAAGATGGATAAATTGTTTAGTTTCGGATGGCCATGGTTTTCAATTCTTCTTTTTTTTTTAAATCCGTTAAGTACGATTCAGACGCGTGCAGTCATCCTTTGTTCCGTACTAAAAAAATGTTTGTGAAACTAAAAACGATAACTTATTTGTTTTTATGGTCCGCTCTATTTTTGAATACAGTTTGAAGAAATTCATTATATTCGAAATTGGTTCTGAGATATCCTGGTGTAGATTGCGTATGTAATTATTTATAACATTTCAAATAACTCTATACCTGTTACAGATAAATGAACAGAAGGTGTATGTACTTAGTACCAGGCTTTCCCTGTATCATTCATGAACGGAACCTTAAAAGGGCCATTGTCATATCAAAGTACACAGTCATGTCATAACAGTATGCCATTTATGTAATACTATTATTATTATTATTTTATACCATTTATTTTATATTATTTATACTAACCACGAAGAGACTTCTTGTCCCAAAAACTGGCCCCCATTTATATTTATCCTGCTTTAAACCGTACCATACTATTTAGCTACCTTTTTTTTTTTTTTTTTATCGTGCGGAAATCCCTTCGGCTACCCCCCCGCGTGCCAGCGGGGGCGGTTATGTCGGGCTTGAACCGACTAAAACCGCACGCCGTCTCGGGTCTACAGACGCCGGAAAAAGTGCTATAGCTAGTTTTAGCCTAAAAGGTAGCACGTTCGCATTATCAAAGACTTGCACACCATGATGCAAGTCTAATCAACTACATAGCTGAATTTTAGGCCACACTTGGGTGGGCTTAGCTCCGTTATACCCCAGCTTTGTACCACTGGTGGTAGAACGGGTAAAACTGTTATGTTTCATGGTTAAGGGGAATAATAGAGAAAATAGGACCTAACGTTTCCCTCCTTAGATTAGCAGGCCCAGTAGAAAATTAAACCAAATGGACGGTAATTAGATTCAAGCGGCGGTGACGATAATGATATATTGTAGACTTAGAAAGTTTGGAATTAATCATTGACACGGAGGTGTCATGGTCTGTAAACTGGACAATAGACCGGTGTTAGTCGAACGTAGCCATAGGAGCACATGTAGCTAATTGTACAAGTTTTTATAATGTTTATATGTGTGAGATATCATTGCTTGGATCTGTCTGAGGAGTATATTGATTTCTAAACACCTTTTTCTCTATATTTTCTTATGGATAATTACAAGTAGGCATGTTTTACGGGCGGAATTCCCCAAGGACTCACCTCGTCGGAGCCAATGATGAGGTAGGTATGTCGAACTCGAACCGACTAATACCGTAGGGGCTATGGATCCCAGCGCGACAGTGTTCGCGAATGTATTTAACAAGCACGAGCAATCGTTATGGATGACCCTAATTGACCCTGTTCACACGGGCCCGTTTCGATACTAATATGCATATTATAGATGGTTTCTGTGGCTACGTCAATTTGTTGGTTTTAGTATATTCTAAACGTCCATTTCCATCTATTTTATTACCAATTCAAACGTTCAAATACTATTTTATTGCTTTGGGAGCTGCAGAGCTTACGATGTCGTGGTAAATTGTGTGTTAAATATTAAACTAACATAGACTACAAAACAAGAGCCGGTAATTTGCTTCTTCATTATCATTGCCATCGAAAGGAATGAATTATGAGTGTACAAATGTGTGTGTTTTGGTATAATCAACAACAAAAACAGATATGCCAGTAAACATAATATATTCCCTTAGTTTTTAAATTCTAGGGAGAATTAATTGAAAAATCCATATGCTGTCAGGTTTTTTCTGAATAAGATTTTTAATTTTGAAGAAGAAAATAATATATACTTTTTTTTTAATGCTCACGGTGAGCCCTTTAATTTGAAACATTTTTTTTTGCTTCTAACAATGGCATTTCACAATTTGTTTGTAGTTAAACTCCTCCGAAACGGCTTGACCGGTTCTCATGAAATTTTGTGTGCATATTGGGTAGGTCTGAGAATAAGACAACATCTATTTTTCATCCCCCTAAATGTTAAGGGTAGTCCACGCCAACTTTTTTTTTAATTTTAGCCTTAAATTATTTTTTGTATTTTTTTATGATACAGAAATAGAAAATACATACAACCCTGAATTTTCAACTTTCAACTCCTATTTTTCCATCGCGATTTTTATGGTTTTTATTTTTAATAATTTCCTTCAATTATGTTTTTTTTCTCAATTCAATTTGATCTTCCGCCTTCGCCGGTCAATAACCGATCAACTATCAATCGATCAGTTATCCCCGCTAGATGTCTACCTTTGTCACCTCTCATCCAGCAAACATCACGGAGTAGGGATGAGAACGAAGCCGGTCTCCTGTCTTACTCACTATACAGTTTTCGGCATACTTTCACTGTCTACAACGCTTTCGATTATAAGTAAATCCCCGCACACTTATAGTAGATAGTTATTTTTAACGAACTAAAAAAATGTTTCCTAGAAATAATTTACATGGCAAAACAACGTTTGCCGGGTCAGCTAGTAATTTTATAAATGCTTCTAGCGGTTTGAAAGATAGAGGTGACAAAGAATATTACAGACATACATATAAGATACACGTTAAAAACTCTACCCTTCCTTGAAGTCGGCTTCCGTGAGAACGTCAGTAAAGCCGAAGTTCGACACCTTACAAAACATGAAATTCAACAGATTGTGATATAGAAGTCGATATAAACTATAATAAGTATGTGAACTACAATAAAGCCCTCGTTAGACCAAACCTGGAAGTATTGAAATATTAAAGTTGCTTTGGCTTTCGTTACATGTGCATTATAAAAGGTTATTCTTTGTATCAGTAATATGAATTTATATACAGAATTGTTAACTTCCCCAATAATAATAATTAGTCGACGTCACTATAACGAATATTTTTGCCATTGAATAGTGACGAAGAAGTCGCGCACTATGTACTCAAGTGTAACATAAAATCAAAAGGTAGCACGAATTTCAAATTTTAATAATATTGGTTTGAAATTGAATTACAATTAAAGCAAATATTTTGGAGGTTATAGTTAGAGAGTTGAAAATCTCTTGCTAAACTAAACTACTGTAGCGTCCGACCTCGTTCGAGCACTACAGTTTGTTTACCTGGCCATCATGCGTCAGAGATTAAAAATAAATTTGTTTTGAAATATAAAATAAGAGAATAGGGAAGAAAACAATTGGCTTGGCGGACAAGTGGGTGACAACGGGTGACCGGGGGCTCCGGCCTCGACCCGCCGTACGAAGAGAGACCCAAGCAAAGTGATCGTAGGCTCAATCTCTGAGCAGAATCCGCGACCCTCTTCAGTTCGCTTAAAGTCTAATAAACTCGCGTAAAATCCCCTAAAACTCGATGTAGAAGTTTTATGTGAAAAATAAATGCCATTTAAAATATAATCACTTGTGTTTATTATTTCATTAACACGAGAAGTTGTGACGCCAGACCCCAGACGTCACAGTACCTACGGTGGAGTTGTCGGGGTGCGAGGGATAGTCGGGGTGATACCTTACACCCCGGCGTCTGTAGACCCGAGACGGCGCGGCGTGCAGTTTCAGTCGGTTCAAGCCCAACATAACCGCCCCCGCCCCGAGGGGATTTCTGCACCAAAAAAGAAGGTACGGTGGAGTTAGTAAAGCGGGCAATAGCGGCTATAAGTCCCCTTGAGGTTTTGTAAGTAATACGACAAGGCGATATTTCCTAAGGGCGCATAGATAGGAAGCTAACGCCTAAATGTCATTTTTGCGTTGCCAGGACTATACGGCGGCGCAGCCAACGATTTACAGTGTGCCCAGTATGGATGGAATGATGAAAAGCACAGTGATCTTGCGGTAATGGTGTGTGAAGACACGCTTGAAAATGTGGTTGCATTCCAGTGAATGTAACGAATAGTACGGTTGGGATAACGAGTTACGGGTACGGCTTGCGCTCAAAAGCCTTTACTGCGGGTGTTGCCAGGTTTATACGGCGCTGCACACATCTGTTGAGCTACGGTCGGAAGAACACAGTGTGTGAACACAGTGGGCTACTGGTGTGATAGCCGTTCGAAATTAGCGGACAGAGAGATGGTCTGTTAAAAAAGATGTCATGTATTCCCACAGGATTAGCTGCGGACTACCTCATCTGGTGTTTTTCAGTTTGACTCTGACATACCCATCTAATAGTGTCCTCGACAAGGTGGCAACCAAGTTGGGAATTAATTAAAAAGTGGTGGGAGTCCAGTTGCCATGATACAGATTTCATCTTGATAAAAAAAAACTTCATATTATTAAACAATAAAGTACCTATGCAATAAAATATAACATCATACATTCCGTACAGCGTGTGTAATAAAAATAATAGCATAGAAAAGCAGCATGTTCATATTTAGATATACATTTAGAATATACATTTAGTCAGCGCGCGCGCATAGAACATGGGCGTGGTTCTTAATGAACTGCGCATTTCTCCGCGCTCCATCCACATAATCATGATCCACTTATAGGGTTGTCATGTTATCTGCAATTGCTCCACCGAAAAATGAGGCAGGAAATAATAACTAAATCATTAGAATTGTTTTCGAGGCCAAAGAGGAATAAAATGTGGGGCGAATACGGAATTTTATAGACGAGGCTAAACTTGTAGAATATATCAACTATATATACCAACTAAATCAGCTATATATATATAATACAGGGCGAGTCTATTGACATCAACCGAGTAATTTTTTCAGACTTCGTGTTGCTATTATCTTAGCAGAAACATTTATAAAAATGCAATAACCTGGAAATCGATCGATCTTGTACGTCAAGTACTGTAACTGCACTGTTCAAACCTGAAACAACCTTCATAGCTTTTTTAAGTAATTACCCATTTCGAGCGGGTCCAGTTGACCGAAGTGAGTCTTCGGTCAACTGGACCCGCCCAGGGCTGTTTGATTCACAAACAGAAGGAAAGAACACAACATCAGCTTCAAAATTGAGAATATATGAAGGAACTGGTAGAGATAGCAGCCCTACACCGCACGCGCATTAACGGCACTTGAGAGGTAATATCAGCCTATCGCATCAATTACCGCACCGCAAAAACACATACAATGTTGATTGATTATATTTTAACAGGTTCAATATCTGGTTTGAGTTTATGCAGTTTTCAATTAATTTACACTTTGTAAATAATAACTCAAAACAAGGTTATGAATCGAAGCCTCAAATAGGGAGTTATTTCGGTATAATCATCTAAAATGATCCACTGGAAAAGGTTACGAGGGCAAAAAGGTTAGATACAGGCATTGTACCTACAATTTATTGGACCACTTAGCGGACCACGCGCTTTGGGACATTCTCAAATTTTGTTTGATTTTAATGAATTTGATAATAATTAAACATATTACGAAGCAACCATTCAAATATAATAATTAGTTTAATGTCAATGACCTTCATGAAAAAGGTTTTTCGCTGAATTCACGTACTATGCGAAGAATCTCTTTGCAAAAAATAAATAAATAATAAATAAATAAATAAATATTCTACGACATTCTACACAGCGCTTTCTAAACCCAAAGTAAGCATAGTTTAACTAGCTTGTGTTATGGGTTCCAGAATGCGGATAAACATACTTATATACTTTTTTTTTGTAAATACATACTTTTTTTTTTCAAAATATCAAAAATAATAACCACTTAACGGTCGCTTTTGTTTTCAATAATAAAATATACTGCAATAATGTACCTAATATTTAAAAAAAAACTAAATTCCTATCTAGCGAGTCTTCAGGCTTATTGCAACTACGATGAAAACCCGCACGGGAAGATTTTGGAAAACTTCCTATATCCCAACTGGGTTCAATAAGTTTGGTAGGTGGATGTTGACCAGTACTGTATTACTGTCCGAATAAGTCATGTTTAGTCCGGCGATCTAGAAGTCTACGTTTTATTTAACCCATGTACACACAAAGAGAAAGAAGGCTAACAATGGCTAACGTCCGAACGCGATTGAAGCAGTTGCTTGAGTCGCGATATCCATAATAGGTACCTCCTACGGCTAAAACCAGAGAATTTGTCATCATTATGGTACGCACGACAGCGTGCGGTAATAATGCGACAAATCGTACTCGTATGCGCTTCATTTTGTTTTAGTTCACATTAATTTGGCTAGTATGTACCCAGCATCACACTTAAAATAGGAATCACGCATAAGAACCAAGAATAACCACGTCCTAACAAGCTTCAAACATCTGTAAACAATACGATAAAAACCGAAAATAGCACAAAACCCCTCATAGAATCAACTGCACCTATCAATCAACGAACTCAAAATAGTAGTTGGCCCGGAAGCGAACTACAACTCGAACGGTTAATTACCGTGACAATAACACAACACTCATTATCCTAAATTTGGACCACACCTACTCACTAATGGACTGGCACTTTAGATACATGCACCGCTTCAGGATATATGGAAACACTCTCGGTTTCGAGTGTGTTCTGAAGAAGGTATAATCTGATCATTGGGAAGACTATTTTAAGAAACCAATATCAAGATACAAACATAATAATTTACTAGAAAATCCATCCTGGCTACGTACAGGAAATGTTCGCTATATTAAGCACCAATAATTGTACCTACCCCTTTCAGGTCATGAGTCCGTCTGACCGTGTCACCCTGATGAACTGATGGTCTGAAAGGTAGCTGGGAAGGATTGGAGTGGAAGGTGAAAAACCAGGTGCAGTGGCGCATATTAAGAATTAATAAACATGTCCATTAATGGTAAAGAAATAAATTTTAATAAACTGGAGACATAATATTATGAATATGGTGTAGCACTATGAATCAATCAGCCTATTGCAAT
This sequence comes from Cybosia mesomella, assembly GCA_946251805.1. Taxonomy (NCBI): domain Eukaryota; kingdom Metazoa; phylum Arthropoda; class Insecta; order Lepidoptera; family Erebidae; genus Cybosia; species Cybosia mesomella. The sequence continues at coordinate 24,417,514 of OX276401.1, forward strand.
TTGCAATCCACTGCTGGACATAATGTGCGCTAATATATTGAATTTCGAACTAACACAGCTCACCCTTATATATGTATATATATATAATCTAAATCTCGGAAACGGCTGAAATGATTTTCATGAAATTTAGATTACAAAAGGTTTCGGGGGCGATAAATCCATGTATCTAGGTTTCGTTTTTTTTTTTAGAAAACGTCGAAACAAAAATCCAAGCATACCTCGGTCACCCAGATATTAGTACATTTTAAATAAAACTCGTAACAATATACTATAGTGGACCCCTGGTAATCTGACAAACTTTTTGCTGAGTAGTGTCGGACTATCGACTTTGTCGGATTATAGAGTAGATTATATAGTAGAGTCCGCAATATTTTCAAGATCAGATTAAAATTATAACATTCTATCTGAACTGCAAATAATACTACATAATATGTATGTCGAATTTAGTTAATGAAACAACACAATAGACAGCTGTTAATGACTGAATTATGCATTACCTATAATAGTGAAAGTTTTGTTTTTTTAAGATTTCAATATGATGTTTGTGTGCCTACATTCAATAGTGGCAGGCATGACGGATTACAGGGGGCGCCGGATTACCCCCGCTGGCACGCGGGGGGTATCCGAAGGGATTTCCGCACGATAAAAAAAAAAAAAAAAAAGGTGGCGCCGGATTAGTCAGAGGCCGGATTACCGGCGGTCCATTGTATTTATGAATCATATACATATAATATTTTCCATATAAATGATAAATCCTAAATCCCACTAAACTCGACGAAGCGGCACTTGGCAAGGTGGGCCACGCCATTGCGGCGTTCAAGACAAATTAGCATTTTGAACTTGTAATTACTATAAATAGGGTACATTGTTAATTAAACCCTATCAATGAACGAGGAAAATCGTAATCGTGGTCACGCTCAGGAATACGGCACGAATACTAAGAAACATTTGTTAGTAAAAAAAAATAAGTATCATTATGCGCACGATCGTAACAACTATAAGTATTATTCACATATATTATTTATTAAACCCATGCCGAAGACCGGGTGAAGTAGAGTACAAAAAGTAGGAGACCCTACCCCGGGCTTCAAGATCAAAGCCTCGTGTACAATCGACATCAGCGCTAAGGTGATGATGATGATGAGATTTATTTATAAAAAATAACAAATCAATGGTAATATTCACTAGTTTTTTTTAAATTTTCCCGTCTTTAGTCGTATAAATTCATAAATATACTTCTATAACGTGCAACTCTAGAGATGCAGAAACAGATAGGTGACACGTCGCCAACGATCCATTGAAAAACTACAACTTAGGTCTACAAATAAAACAGGAGTTAAAAGGTCAAAATACAAGCCCTTTTTGAGACTAAGGAAAGAAATAGTCATAAGTCAAATTATGTATTCGAGGTACAAGTTATACGGGAAATGCACTTTCTTCGGTACCTGAGAACACTTCCTGGAATACAAAAGACGGTGAAACTCGATGATCACTGAGATCTGACCGCTTTCCGACAGACGATGAGACTACACATTACGTGTATAGAATGCCTATCTATTTACAGTATATCAAGACGGGGCTTGCGCGTAATGCAATTGATGTTGTATATGTAATAAACAATTTGTCTTAAAATCGCGTGAGGAGTTTCGACATTATTATGTTAATTCATAGAACCCAACAGAATATTTTCATTTAATTGTTGTATAACATTTTAACGAATATATAACAAGAATTACACACACTGAACACAAAATTAACATATACAATAGTACGTCATTTGCTGATAGTCATTTTTAGAACAGAAGTTGTAAACTTGACTCGCATTTTAATAGTGCATTTTAGAGTAAATAACGTAGAATTATGCCTTGACTGTTATTGTAGATTTTGCTGACTGAATCTGTAGGTACATATTTAGTCAGAATTATCTACAATACCACGAAGTCGTTATGGCATTAACAAAACTTGATAGTGCATAATTTACAATGACAGTAAAAGTTCTCAGTGCTATTGGCGGCCGAGGTGTCACGAGTAAACAATAACTGTCTAAACAACAGGACCAAATCACACGAGGAAACAAATCTTCATACGATCTGTACCTACCGTATGAAGATTGGTTTGAGGGCTTGAAAGAGAAAAAATCGATTGACAACGCAAGTGAAAGTTATATAGATTCCTTGTCAAATTATGAACTTGAAAATAATATCGCTATACAAGGATTTTGTTGTGCTATTGAACTGTAAACAATGCAAACATCAATTATGATCATTACATAGTTATTACTCGTAATCAAACTGAGTCATTATAATATTAAACAACATGACAGATCGTTAAAGTGATCACGTGAGTATTTGATTATTTTTTAGATCACTTTCAGTTTTCAATCGATTTGTTGCGACCAACGATAGTTCAGTTGCGCATTGTATTGTGAACACGCCGAGCCGTCTCCATGCTAGCGGGCAGAGGGTAACGCACCCTTCAAGTTCACAGTCAACCCCGGGAATAATAGGACGGGACGCGACGGCGCGCTTCCACTGGGGGTGTTCTGCAGTAACACACATACAATACAACTGAAAGGGACAGCAAATTGCGCAAATTCGATCAGAAATATAGATAGGTATTTATCTATCTATGTACGTGGTTATGTATCATTATTAATTATACGCTATTTAGATAAATTCGTTTACAATAGAATTCGATATACACTTAATAAAAACATTCACAATCAAGAACCTCCAAAATCGATTTGACTGTGTCCAAGAACAAATTTACCGATATCTAAGATCTTGTGTTACCTACACAAGATCTTAGATATTGTTTGTTATCGTCGATGAATTATGTTCAAAATACATCTTTTCTAGTCAAGCAATAACAGTAAACTGCATTATGATGACCAAGGCTGAGACACTGATAAAGAATTCGCTAAATAAACAAGCATGTTACGCGATAGTCTCATTACGGCTAACCAGAATTGATATCGAGCATACTTACAGGTTAAACAATGATGTCGAAAATGAAGTAAACACACCTGATACCATAAACTTCACTGATCAAGGAAATCCATTCTCACGGGCACAACACTTGTAAGATGAACTCTTGCGGTTTTCACAGTTCATTACTCATAAATAACCACTAAATTAATAGTCTTTAATTATTATAAAGGTAAATATTAATATTGCAGTTCATTATTGCACAGAATTATTGCTGAGCTTCATAGGTGGAGGGTCACAGGACCGTTTTCGGGATATCGATCTGAGTCCTGTGGCGCTACCGTTGGTCCACTGATTGCTGGGCTGATATGTCACACGTTTACAATTTACATCTTCACAGAAAGTGTTTGGCTAGTGTAGTTATGTTTGTTTGTGTGATGCGAAAGATTGCGATCAGCTGTTACGTCAAAAAGATGGTGCGCGGAGTGCGAGCGTACGGACGTGCGCCGCGCGACTGACTGAAGTTTGTATTACTATTCAATAGCATATCGTACGGCCTGTTCGCTCGGCCCCGCTGGCTGCTAGAGTAGACACCCCGCGGCATCTTAACGGCCCGTTACCTACACATGGACGTACTACGCAGATATGTAAACAAACAACACGCTTTAAATGCTCCTCATGTGGTCGCTCCAAAATATAACATGATTTTTCAACTTTGTCAGATCGTCAAACTTTTTATGAAGTATTGGTTCTATCCTCATGTTTGTCGTTTTTATCTATGTCTGATCACAAAACTGTTTCGTTTTACTTATAATTAACAATCTGATAGATTTACTATTGTTACAAAATCATTTAAAATTTAATCATTTAGAACTGTCAATCAAATGACAATATCTAAAATGGTTATGAAATAAAGTATGTACATACTTTTAAAATCTCGACTACGAAAACCCATTTAGACAGACAGATTAACTCACAAAGAAAAAATATGACGAAACAAGACTGTTTAGGGAAAATCTAAATGACCAAAGCGTAGTGAGTTTCCGTGAATGATTTGGACACAAATTATGCGACGGCGACGAAAATGATATCAAAACTATTCCATCATATTCATACTATAAGAGACGAATGTTATACGACGACTAAAACTATAGAATTTTATAATTAACACGTGACAAATAATTCAATAAGGGAATGATGTCGAGATACATCCTCTGATATAACATTGGCAAAGACAAAAGCGTCTCTTACTGCAATAAATAAACAATGAAGCCCTCAAAACAAAGGCTATCGATGGAGGGACAACTGAGCTAGAATACAATGGCTGAAAGTAAACACAGCTAAAGAAAATTCCATAATTAAGAACAGAAACTAACCAGAAACGATTGTTTTATACTAATATCAGTTCGAAACAATGTGGAATGTAATGAAATTATAACAAAAAGCTGGCAATATCTCGGATAGTACTAAAAAGATAGTCCATAATATATTTCTATAACTTCAGAAAATATGGCCGATGACTCGGATGAGGAAGGAAACATTGGTATTCCTTAAGTAAATTATAATAATTATCATTGTAGCCTTACACCGTATAACTACATTAAATCGTTGTGAGCTGATACGTGTGTATTAAAAAAGTAAGCCCAATTAAAAATGCATCAAGACAAAAATGGTAAATTAAAGTAAGGTATTATTAGTGGCTCGCAAATCACCGTAGTCAGTACGGTGGCGGTCATTATTTATTTAAAGGAAAAACAAACATAACGCTGAATAAAATCTGCTGATCTACCCTAATTAGGTCCTTCTAAATCAGCATCAGCTTAACAAATACAGAATCACTCCCTCGCAATCTAAATTTACAAGAAGCGACTGCACAATAATATTCTTTAACTCTAAATCAAATGCTTGTCATGCATTGCAGATGTGATTTCTTTTGTGATCATCTTCTAGTTTGCCGGACATCTATTATTGTCGTACACGTCTTGTATTATTCTCAGAGCATCTGCCAGAGCGTGTCTATTCAACGGTTGACCTTTCGAATCGTGCTCAACACGTGCGCTTGCTAAACATTGCATACTTTAAATATCACGAAGCTCTGGCATTTTCTGTTGCATGTCCCTACCTAAATTACTAGTACCTTAGATGCAAGCGCTGAGTATCATAATTTAACCTTATGATGAAATAGTTAGTTTAAGTTTACCTTTAACTGGTTACTAAATAGTTCAATCATTAAAGTGCTCATTTCGAAAATTAAATATATGACGTACAATAAAATTGATTTGAATTTTATTATTGAATGCACATAAAGTCTGGGCTACATAATAATAATTATGAACAACGTCCGCCCTATTGACGATTATTGGTTGTTAGATTAAAGTCGGGTCTAGTCGTAAACAAAACTCTTATCTCCATAATTGTTTTGTATCGATTCAAAAAAGGGTCGTGACTTACAGTTAAAAGAAACGTGGGAATCAGCGTGAGTTCGATCAAGAAAATCGAACCAAACATCACGATCCAGTTTTTATCAACATCAAAAAGACAACTGCAGCAGACCGTTCAAATGGTTCACTTCTCAACAGTTGTTAATAAACACAAGAATTTCAAATGGTATCGGGCGTTCTCACGACGTAAGAAGCAGTACTTACTTGTCATAACAATGATGATTGAAGTCACATACCTGAAACAAAATCGTATAAATCAATACATTACACTCTGCTCTATTTTACAAATAGGAACGCAAGCAGACCCATCAGTCATGACTACTATCTTATACATTGACCTACATCTAAAATATGATTCATATTGCGTACGAGAACGTAAGAAATCAAAGCACACGAATCGCGATTACCGTTTCACACAATTCTGTTGAAATCGAAAGTCGTGTTTCTAATTACGAAATTTTATGACACTTACGATGCAAAAAATAAAAATCACTATGAAATGATGTAATTTGAGATACGGTTGACTGACGGGCCATGGGCTGTTAATTCTTACGTACCGATTCGTTGGTCTAAAGTATAAAATGGCTCAAAAGATATTACAGCATTATTGACAGACTGAACAGAGATATTTACATAAAAATGAGAATACTATTCATATCCTATTCACACCCGTCTAGACAATTAAATATCAGTGTGCATTTTGCACAGCTGTGAATGCTTCTTAGAGCATAAATGGAATTATTTTAAAAGTTGGATAACGTGGTTTCAGTGTCCTGGGTGTTTTATATTTCTAATAAAGTTAGTCTAGACTCAGTCTAGACTAGGGAGGGTTGTGAGCATGATTTCGAGTTTATGACTGCTACAGCCAAATCGATAGATGCGTCTAGGGAAGTCAATGGACTCAAGACAGTAAACGAAACCCTTGTAGGTGAATTTATACGTGTAAACTAATTGAGCTGAGCGAAGCGAAGCTCTTATACGTGGCTAAGCCGTTTGGTCGAGACTGTACTCCTCCGGAACCACAATGCCGATCTTGATCAAATTTGCCATGGTGATAGTGTAGACACCGCTGAGTGTTTAGAGGTCAACTGTTCAAATACAATGTACCATTGAGGAATAATCATCGAAAAACAGTTTCACGAGCGCGCGGCCTTAGCTATGCGCGCGACCGTAGTAAGATGCCTTATTTTTCATGTAAGAGTCCTGCTCGCTCAGCTCAATTTACTTCAGTCGCACCCTGCACTGAATTCCTAGTTTAATATAACTCCTTATAAAAGAAAATTCCTGGAAACTCGTGATATTATATGTAAGTATACTATTATAAAATTGTAAAATAATTGTGTCTGTACAATGGAGATATTTGAAAAAAAAAAACTTGGGTTATGTTAAATGAACGGATTCTGAACACAAAAATATTTTCTTTATTGGAATTCTTGTGTGATTGTTCACGATGAACGTAAAATCAACTGAACGGATTTTCATGCAGTTTTTTGGTTAGACTTAAAATCTCGGGGCCTGAGGACGGCAGTTGACCGACTCGCCGTCCTTACAGAAGCAGACCGTGGCGGAGACGTGTCGTGTGTGTCCTACACACGCCTGCCTACTCACCGACGCGGGATAAAACCCGACCCCACCAGGCGAGGCCGCGCTGGCGGCCACGGTCCGCCGGTAACCCTGGGGTTATCATTTCGAGGGGTTACCCGAGGTGCCTGGCAATGGACACTTGGGCAGGACACCGTGCGGGTTTAGTCGATGCACGACATAACCGCCCCCGCTGGCCGGCGGGGGGTATCCGACGGGATTTCCACACGTATGTTAAGTAGAACCGGAGATATGACCAAATAACCGACCTCCGCGCAGGCGGAGGCGCTAGCATCAGGTAGTCTACTCATATAAGTTAGAAAACGAAAAAAAAATCGCAGTAATATTTGTTAAAAAGTAAAATTTCTCTTTTTTCCTTGACGTTTCGATTGAATCGCGCCGACCGTAGCCGTGGGCGTCGAAAACCGTAACCACCATCGATGTGGTAGTTTTATTGCTTTCCACAAGTTTTACTTAACGATATGTCTCTTACATTTATTACCTTCATCTATAACTAACTGTGTAAGTAAACAAACTTTGGAATTCGAAGTTAATTAGTTAATTGTCGTATCGAATATGAAAAGTCGCAGTAGCCTAGTGGTATGGGTAATGGACTGCTGAGACGAGGTCTCATCTCGGGTTCGATCCCAGGTTTTACCATGGCACACACCAATGACTTTTCGATGGTTTTCGAAGTTATGTGTGTATTTATCGCAGATTTATAAGTGCCCGGTTAATGGCAATAGGCTGGCCACCTATTACATTGGGACCTAAACATAAACTGGCGAAATGTGGGTGCTAGCACCTCTGCCTACCCCTTCGGGGATATAGGCGTGAGTTTATGTTATGTTATGTTTTTATGTTATGAATATGAAGCCTTTGTGTGACATCGGTATGACAATAAATTATTTGAACACTATCGAGCACATGGGATAATAGAGCCAGGATGTGGTTACTGAAATTCTTCAACGGCTTAAAAAAACTTTTTTTAACTATAACAATTATAAATTGCCATTGACAATGCCAGACTTGGAAGTACAGATGCAATTAGGCACCCCCAGTTTACCGCAGGGGTATTAAACATGCATAAGACGCAGTCTGCCTCCACCGCGTTGAATTAAACTTGTGAAACCTGTGTCGTGGTGCAAGTGCATATTTAGTAAGTACTTGACCGTTCTGGTTTTAAAGTAACGGTGAACCATCTGGCAATGGCGAGTGGTGCAGTGGTAGAAAGTAAATGTGGATACCATCGCGAATCTATCTCCAACAGTGCTTGAGAACACACACACAAAGTCCATCGCATACAAAACAATTATTTATTTTGAAAGACAAATTTAAGGAACTATCTTTAAATTCGTGAGTAAGCGTGTAAACCAATTTAGCAAATTTCAATACCCCCGGGACACATATAATATATCGGAGAATTTCGAATATCTAGGACGTGTCTAGATAGCTCAGTTGGTCAGAGCATTGCCCCCAGAGCATTGAGGGACTGGTCGCGGTTTCACGTCCCGTCCTAGATGTTCTCTTTTTCCGATCTAAATCTATAGGAAAAATCGATAGTTAAGAAAACTTAAAAGAATAAAATTTTTATATCGAATTAGTAGGTACGAATGAAAGTATGAGTGATTCTGAAGGTTTAATAACCTCACGAAAACGTAAGTAGGTTTTGTTTTGACAGATTATACGGAATACCAAAGTTCTCTTTATATGTTTTTCTTTTTAAACGAATTGAAATCAAGCGTTTTGAAAGCGGGGCATTACTGAATCAGGCCCCAGGGTAGAGGCAACGGTCCTCCATTTACTCCTCTCCTTCACACGTTCCTCTATCATCATTTAAACCTTTCATACAAGTCCGCTCACATTTATACTTAGTATAGAGTTACCACATCTCGTATAATTCGGTTATACAATATAATATACGAGGATTGATTACCTAAGTTACATCACTCATTTCCTGTAAATAATTATGATTACGGTATACGGCCATACACTGTCGCACGTGTTGGATAATGTACAGTAACAAAATATGCTAATTAGGAGTATAGAGCGCTTCTTGTATCAACAAACCGAGTGTTTACCACCGTAAAATACCCGTTTTTGACTATTTTATTACAATCTGTTATCGATTTGGGTCTAGGTTCATGTACGCGGATTATTATAAAAACACTAGCTGTTACCCGCGGCTCCGCCCGCGTGGTATTCTGATCCCGTTCCCGCAATCCATGGAAACCGATCCCAGGGTTCAAAAGTCTGTGTTATTCCAGATTATAATCTATCCCTGTATCAAATTTAAACCAGATCCGTTCAGCCGGTTCAACATGTTTCTGTAAAAAATATCCAAACGTGTACACAAACTTTCAAACAGGAGTAGGACAGGATAAGATAATAGGATACAGTGACGCGGTTGTGCATGAGGGCCGGGTTCGATTTTCAAGTTGGGTATAAAATCTTAGTAATAGCACGGTGTCCGACAAAAGAGCCCGGTTGACGATAATAGGCTCACTCTCTATTACTTCGGACTACATATATCTGTCTTGAAATAGTTTTTGGTACACTTCTGTCGATCCCCTCTGGGATACTCAGGCATGAGAGTTTGAAAAAGTTTATAACCTCTTCATTAAGATGACAAGGGTCGGCTTGATATACGGGTGGAGCCGGAAGCAAAAGCTAGTGATAAGTATGTAAATAGTTACTTCAGTCCTTGTAAGTATCAAAGCAGGTCGGGGACACCGTGGTTCCCAAACCCGAGGGGGCCATCTCGAAACCGGAGATGGCCCAGGGTCAGTCGGGGTGCAAGGGATATGCTCTATGGGCAACCTTACATCCCGGCGTCTGTAGACCCGAGACGGCGTGCGGTTTTAGTCGGATCAAGCCCGACATAGCCGCCCCCGCTGGCCGGCGGGGGGGTATCCGAAGGGATTTCAGCACAAGAAAAAAAAGGTACTTAGTAGTAAAAAAATCCGTTCCCGCAGGGGGAACGCACAGGTAGATTTCGTGAAGCAAAAATATTTTTTTGCCCCTCTATGACCTATGCTTCTTCTATGACCCACGCCGAGCGCATTTTTAACATGTTTAATTTTTTTTTTCTCGAAAACGGTAACTTTTAGCGATAAACTTTTCAAACATTTATTTTAGACTTAAAAATGGCCTATCGATTAAAAATGTTTCCGACGGCAAGAATGTTCACCGGTTAGAAGTTATGATTTTTTTCCCGAAAAATTTTGGTTTTTCCCCCCTCCGCTTTTAGTTAAAGTTTTAATCTTATAGGTTTACAATTAAAAGTTGTTGGTATTCATGTATACTATGGGATAAAATTAGAACGGTTCGAATATCTTTCATGGAACGTGAAATTTTGAGGAAAAACTGATTTCACAAAAAGTGAGGCCCTACCGTCCCCTTAGGCCGGATTCCACCCGTTCACGAACTTAAACTAAGTTTACACCCAAGCAATTTTTGACCGCAGTTTGAAAGCGATCGGGGCAAAAATGCGACCGTGAGAGTGCCGCAAATTTTGGGAAGTGGAACCATACATACATATATATATATATATAAACTTTTTGACCAGTGGTCATTTCGGACTCAGGGGGTCATAACTAGACCTCCTATGAAGAATTTTTTTTTAAATTCGACAGTAGTCAAGAAACCAATAGGTAGATCGATTTCATCGAAATCTACCTAAAACGAAATGCCATAACTCGAGCAGTCGAAGTATGAAGTCACGGCAGGATATAAAAAGTCGCTACCGACAAAAAACTGCTTACACAAGATAATAATGAATTTATCTTCATGTAAAGTATGACTCAAGGGTATTCTATGTAACCTAACTTTACATCTTTACTATTATAAAATGGTAAATATGTTGTGTCGTACATAATGAACGATAGTGAACCCAATTTTATTTTTTGAATTCTTGTCTGTTTGTATGTTTGTTTGCGTGGACGCAAAAAATACTGAATGAATTTTGATGCGGCTTTTTCTATTAGAAAGATCTTGGTCAGACTTGTAATCTGTCATAGGTTTGATTATAATTCGCTAAGTAGAACCGGAGATATAACTAAAAAACAATAAACTAACTCCGAGCGGGCGGAGCCGCGGGCATCAGTGTCATCATTTTTTTTACGTGCGGAAATCCCTTCGGAGAATAAAATAAGTCACTTTAAACATCCGTCTGTTTCTAAACTTACAAAACACAATGGATTTTGATATGGTTTTCATTAAAACTTACTTAAACTTTTGAATAACGGGATGTCAAAGTAAACAGGAGCAAAGATTTGCCGACTCGGGACTGCAATATTATAATTGCGAAAGTTTTGATGGATGTTTGTCTCGATTATGAAAAGACGGCTGAACAGATCTGGATGTAATTTGGCACAGAGATAGTTATAGTTTGGAATAGCACATAGACTGCATTTTATTACGGATTCTTTTGTTTTGCGGAGACGGGATCAGGATCTATTTTGTTTGTTACATAATCGCGCAAAAATGGCAGCATGAATTTATGTTTGTAATGTGCAGTCAACCACAAAGATGGCTTTACAAATTCCAATTTAACCAACCTTTAATAAAATAATAAACAAAACATAAAATAAAATTACTTTGTCCTCTGGGGATAATAAAACTGCTTATACTCGTAGATCAATCGTCGGTATATGTATTCCAATTCCAATGTTAAAAAGGTTTGTAAATTATTTAGTGTTAATCAACTTTTGTCGTTGACTGTGTGATCGGAAATAGGACATGTCTGCTTTTTATTCTGGGAAAAGGTTTCTGTCGGTAGCAGGACCCAGTTCATTATTCCACATGGGCGGAGTCATGGACATCGGCTAATCGTCAATATTAGTATATTCACCCTGAGAGACTACTGTGGGAGTAGTCTCTCAGCTGATAAACATAACAATAACCATTTGCCTTACACTTGCTAAATGGGATATCCGTTCAAGACGGAATCCATTGAATAGTTGAAGAAACCCGTTTGGAATCACAGCATGTGAGTAATATCTAGGAATCTACTCGTATATCAGATAGTCGATAATTTTAGATTCATCAAATTTTGTTTGTATGTATGGTTGTTATGCCGCCATGTAGAAATGGCGTGTTTCGGCGAGGTTTTAAATGAAGATACATACAATCAGATACATCCTGGATTAACACATATTACTATTTTTCGCGGTAATGATAAGTATTAAAATTTTATGTCATGGTATACCTTTTTTTTTCGTGCGGCAATCCCTTCGGATACCCCCCCGCCGGGCAGCGGGGGCGGTTATTTCGGGCTTGAACCTACTAAAACCGCACGCCGTCTCGGGTCTACAGAATACCTTTAAACGACCTATTCTTCTATCTATTTCGATATAGGTTTCGGAGGCGATAAATCCACCTAACTAGGTTTCGTTTTTAGAAAATGTTGGTCACCCAGATATTGTCTATGCGATTTACCAGTTGCGTCCGAAGATTGCACTTTGGAGTCCAAGTTCCGTTTAGATTTTTGATTAGTATGTCGGCTTTCCGGGAGCGACTGCCGTTTGACCTGCTGAGGAAATCCTGCGCCAGAGCCTTTTCTGTTGTTTAGCAGCTGCATCGATAACCCTGGGGTTATGCTTTCGAAGGCTTACCCGGGGTGCCCGGCAATGAATACTTGTGCAGGATACCGTGCAGTTTTAGTTCACGCACGACATAACCACCCCCGCTGGCCGGCGGGGGGGTATCCGAAGGGATTTCCGCACGTAAAAAAAAAAGCAGGTGCATCGACGAACAGTTGAGGCTGGTTCGGGCCCCTGTACACTCTGTATCTAAGTATGTTTATCTGCATTTATTTGGATCTAGATAGCGCTGTCTAGCAATGACGCTGTCTATGTACCAAATTTTGGCCAAATCTGTCCAGCCATTTTTGCTTACTCTAATAACTTACAAGCTTTCATATATATTACAATATCAGTATTAATATATACATCTTCGTTGTATATCAAAAATTATATATGCCTATACAATAAGGATCGGAATTCATTCTGAATAATATAAAGTCAGGGAAGAAAGTAATATATAAAAATTAAGATGTCTAGCAAATATGAAAGTAAAAAGGAATGATTTGCTAGACTTTTATAGTACCGGTTACACTTATCAAGAGCAGTTTTCCTTTTTCTGAATGAAATGTATCCATCCAATTTAATTTAAAATAACTAGTTCCAAATAGAAAACGACAATTTATTGCGAAAGAATCTGACTAAATCGCTTTTTAACAAACGATAAAATCTATTGGTATGTAAACCATAACGAATTTCGGACACAAATTAACTAATTTAACTAATTTTGCTAAGTTATTGCATATTTATATTTAAATCGTATATCAGCTAATTAAGATATGCAAAAGGAATATCCATGGTACCATGAGTTCCATGAGAGTTCAACGAACTTCTACAAGATTATTTTCTTTATTCACTATAGTTTTATATATCTACTAGCTGTTGCGGCTCCGCCAGCATAGAATTCTGATCCCGTTCCCGCAAACCATGGAAACCGTTCAGCAGTTTTTGAGTGAAAGAGCAACAAAGATACATACATACTCACAAACTTTCGCGTTTATAATATTAGTAGGATATTTGTTTAGTGCTTAATTCCCTTTTTGATTTCCTGACAGTAAGCGGTTAACATAACCCATGAACGTTTTAAGTATAGTAATAATACTAATATAGCTATATTAAACACCAAGGACAAAAGAAACACAATCATAAGTACTACAATTTATGTGGTTCATACAATTGGCAGCCTTATCACTCTTTTTTTTTTACGTGCGGAAATTCCTTCGGATCCCCCAAAGCGGGGGCGGTTATGTCGTGCATGAACCGACTAAAACCGCACGGTGTCCTGCCCAAGTGTCCATTGCCAGGCACCCCGGCTAAGCCCTCAAAAGGATAACCCCAGAATAGCCTTATCGCTCTTGGCAATCTCTTACAGACAACCATAGGATGGAGAAACACGTCAGCAGAGAATAGCTAAGAGCAAGAGAAGAATCTAAAAACGAGAAAGGGAGGATAAGGTCTCCGAAATGATCATCACAAAAGGTAGTACTTCGCTGCATATGTATAAATACTACATATACAGTCATTCAACTTATAGCTCGACTACGATAACGATATTATCTTTACTACACTAAGCTTTTAGCTTTCCGGCTGAATGAACAAATAGACAAAGGTTAGCGATAAAAAATCAATAACAATTACTGTATCTGTATATAGTACTGTACTGTATTCACCATGGACCGTCGTAGAAAGCCATAGTCCTGAAGAAGTAGTTATTTATCATAACGGGATTTCCTGTTCTAATTTTGAACCACTCGACATTATCATATTTATTGTTTATGTTGTGGAGAATAACTAAAAACAAAGGTCAATGATACGCTTTGAAAAAGGACAATACCATAATGGTTTAATGTAAGTATATTCGTAGACAATTATGACTTAACATAATCTATGTAGCGCATACGCAGCATACTAAATTGTTAGATGTTTAATGCTGCACGGCCGCCCACATTAGTGCCTCAAAAAAATGCTACTGTACGTGGACTCCCATTTACATGGTGAACAGATCCGACGAAGTACAAGAAGGTGGTAGCTTTAGTTCATCTTTTAGAAATGCAGTGACGGTACTACAGTCGAAACCGATTATAACGACATCATTTACAACGACCGATCGGTTGTTACAGCCAGATTGTAAGGTCCCGCCCGAATCTCTAGTACACTATTCAGTAAACATACCGCCTATAACAACATCGAATACACCGACATATCGCCTACAACGACGAAACTTTATCGATATTCATTGACTATAACGACCAACCGCTTCTTGTCCCAGCAAAACAAAACAATACGAACGATTTTAAATCTTATTGATAAGCATTGAAAGAATATTTAGGCGTATTACGCACTTTCTCCCACCTCATCCGAACCACTTCCCGGCCAAAAAAAACAGACTAAAATGACTGATTACTAGTGTAGTCTTATAACCCGTACTGTAAGCAGCTAAGTACATTTTTTTTTCTAATTAGGTATGTATTTCTTAATAACTACTGTACTTGTGTATATATGTATTGCTTATAACTACTATCGAATATAACGTCGGGAACTATACGGTCCTTTCAATGTCGCTATATCAGGTTTTGACTGTAGTTGCACTTTTGTCTAGTCACATTATATCAATATTCGGTTACCTAGTGCACTATCACTGCTATCGAGTTGATCGTCCGTATTCATCTGTCTACCCTCTTAATGATACGACCCGGAGAAATAGTATTTAAGTAAGTACATACACAGCGACAAAACGCTCCCTGTTACCACATAACAAAAGACAGAAACTAATGACCATCAAATTAAAACGTGTACAAGATAAAAATGAATTTTATTACACTTGCGCACGCGGCGGTAGGTTTGTGGGCCACGCGCGCTACCTGTGTCGGCGCGTGGCGTAGCGCGCCTATTGTGAATTGTATTGTGTAATATAATAATTGCAGGAATTCATTGAGACTGTCTGGTTGGTATTATTATTGAGATCGGTATTGAATTTGAAAAAAAATAAATAGTAGGTTAGTTTTAAAGTATTTATTCTTCATTTTTAACCTCTGACGCAAAAACGTCGATGTGTCTATCTGTGGCATCATTATTCCCGAACGGATGAACCGATTTTGATTTATTTTTTTGTTAGGAAGGTGAATTAGTCTGGAGTGTTCTTAGCTGTGTTTTATGAAAATCTGTCAGGGGTTTTTAATTTTTTAATTTATTATTTATTGTAACTGGTATTCTGCTGTACATTTTCACTAAACTTAACTGATATGTAAATTGTGTTACCGATTTTATCTTGTTTTGCGCGTTTCAGTACTTTTTTTTAAACTTTCATTATGGTTAGCACCTGATAGATTTTGTCAATTTTGCAAACAACAAAAACTTCTGAATAGGCTTTAAAGTCGAGATAAAATGTAGAGATTTTACTTTAATTTAGCGATAATGAACAACATAATCGATAACTCTGTCGACTATTTTCAATAATTTCAAATATCTACTCCATAAAAAAAATTGGACATTGGACTTGTAATCAAGAAATTGCGAATTCCACACCCTAGAGGCGAAGTGCTCATATAAGATGATTCCTTCCGGCTTGCCTTTTGAAATTAATTAGTTAATGAGGTTTATGTAACTGTGACAATGAGTTTTGAGTCTGATAGTGGAAACAACGTTCATTCACCTAAAAAAGTAAGAATTTTTTCTATAATTCTGAATTAATAAGCTGTTTACAGTGTTGCTTAAGTTGAACGGCAGCGTGAGTGTGTCGCTCCTGGTGTTGCACATGTCCATAGGCCACGGTAACCGCTTCCCATCAGGTGGGCCATGTGCTTATCTGCCACCTAAATAGTATTAAAAGAAAAAGCTGGGACGTCCCCAGCAAGATGGATGGACCACCTGAAAAGGGTAGTTGGGATAGACTGGACGCATAAGGCGGAGGACCCAGTGCACTTTGGGAGAGGCCTATATCCAGCAGTGGCCTGTAATAGGCTAAATAATTAATTGAAGCTGTTTTTGAGGCATACTTCAGAAACGACTTCTCTTTATTGATGATGAAATTTTGATAAAATTTGAATAATTAGTAGGTATGCCAATTTTTCCTTTGGTAGAAATCAACATCCAGGAGGCTGTTGCGGGTTCAAGTTCTGTCTTGAAAATTTAAGGACAAAAGTCCACATCGACTTTTTCTGATTAACTTTTACTGCCACCACTTCCTACACAGAAAACTAGTAATGTTTTAACTTTAATTCGAAAACAGACTCATCTCGCCACACCTGTACTTCCCTGAAGACATAGGTAGGTAGGCAAAATACGTAATAGATTCACATTTTGTCAACTATTCGTTTCATCATCATCATCATCATATCAGCCGTAGGAAGTCCACTGCTGAACATAGGCCTCCGCCATCGACTTCCATTTCGACTGGTCTGTAGCGGCCTGCTCCCTGCGCTCTAAACTATTCGTTTAGTCCCACTTAATAGCGACCGACTGTTTATTGAGTACTTTTTTCAGCATTCATGCTGTTTTGTTAATTTCTTAAGTTTTTACTCAACCTAGGAATCGACCTTGGCACTTCCTTCACCCTCGATGCACTACCAAGACCAAGGTACACTGGGTTTTCAAAAAGTGAGGTGACTTTTTATTTTCATCAAAAACTTTTTATTTATTCATCAATATTTATACTGTCCCCTTTAAAGTAATGCTTTTCAGATATACTTAATACACTTGTGTTGACGCTGTTTCCTACCTTCGAAGCACTTCTAATGAGCACTTTTTGGTATGGCCATGAGTTCTTCCAGCGATGCAGTTTTTATATTCTCAATCGTAGCAAATCTTCATAAAGTTCTTCTTAAAGTCGCAGGGTGCTAAATCCGGTAAACATGGTGGATGCGGCATGATTACGGAGTTGTTTTTGATCCCAAAATCACACAGAAGCGATACTCAGGCGACGGTTATTCTGGTCAGAATTAAGCAGTTTCGGAACAAACTGCGTCAACACACGTCTCATGCCCAAAATATCCAAAAAAAAATCTCAAGAGCCAACTGATATGTTTACGTCATCAGCAACTTCTCTTATAGCGATTTGACGATTCTTCGATATTTCTATTTTCTTTAGTTATATTTCTTCCACACATTTTGTCTGTTGTTAACATACTTGGGCGTCAAGAATGAGGTTCGTCACTGGCATCTTCTCGGCCTTCTTAGAAGAGCTTGTGCAACTTGTAAACACAATTTTTTACTAAGAATAGTGCAGTACTAGTATCCCATAGTCAACATATCGAGTCTTTAAGAGCACTAAATGCCATTTTTACACAAAATTCATGCATATTCTTTGATCCATTTTTTTTTTCGATAGAAGAAAATCGCCGATCACAGCAAATACGTGAACTTTTGTACCTTTTTATTTTTCGTGCTGAAATCCCTCTCACAAATAAATAAAGAATGTTATATAACTGACACTGAATGAAAGGAAATGTTTGTGATAAATGTATCAGCTCGTGAAATATGAAAAGTCACCTTACTTTTTGAACACACCTCTTACATAGCAATCAGTATAAATGTAACGCAGTAACCACATCGCGAAATCTCCAATTTCAAGCAATTACTCTAATTAAACACGTAAACCCAAACGCACATTTCGCCATCGGTCTGCCAAAATGAGGTTGCAGCACACTGAACTAGTTATAACAATACCCGAATACAATGCTGCAAGAGATTTTAACAGATAGCGAGAAATAACTTACATATTTGACAAATGATGCGGTTACCAAAAATGGGTCAAAAGTATGAGAACATTGTAGGTACAACTACTCTCTACCCTGCCCTGCCTGATATTTTTATGTGGCTATAATCCTTTAATTACTACATGCTTAATTTTTGATTACTTTTAAAATATCTACCTACCTTACTTAAGCTATTAACTTTCATATAATACTTCTTTAACCCCTATTTGTTGTATAATATAAATACTTAAAAATGCAGGCTTTATATACCAACATGGGTAGGCCTACAAAAATGCTGCTGATCAATTATCCCCTGTTTTCCTACCCTTAGGGTTGGGTTTTTATTTTCAAATTTATATGGGGCCAACTTCGGGGTATACTCTTTCCAATAAAAAAGAATTATCAAAATCGGACTACTCTGTAAAAGTTATGCGTGGTCATACATAAAAAAATATACGCCTCGACTTGAGAACCTCTTCCGTTTTTTCGTCGGTTAAAAATGGGTCAAAAGTTTATACTTTTGACCCACACGTACAAGTAACTACTCTCTACCCTGCGCTACCCATATTAGCTCTCTACCCACATAAGCGATAAGTCTATATTATACTGACTACTCCTATTTATAAAATGTAAAAGTTTATGAGGTTGGATAGATGATGTATGGATAGATCACTTTAAAAAAAACGGCTGAACGGATCTAGATGAAATTCAGCACAGAAAATATTAGTCTCTTATCTTTGTTTTTATTTGATCGCGGGAACGGGATTAGTTTTTCATGCGAACGGAGCTCTGACAACCGGTTGTAAGTAGGTATTATAAATGCGTGAGCCCCGAAAATAGGTGCTGACAAAAAGTGCGATTACTAACGCCGTGATGAGGTGGCTTAGTAGACATTGGACTTATTCGCAAAAATGACCTATAGTCGTGGAAAGTACCTGAAACACATTTTAATTTTCACATTATATTAGCTCTGAAACTTTTTATTAAAAGAAATATCCTAAAATATATCAACCGTATCCTATGAAGATTAAAAAAATACTTTTATGCATGAACATATTTCAATGTAACAATCGTAAGTTTATCAGTATTCAGCAACTGTAGCCGCTGACTGTACAAGCTATATCAGAGACTGTACAAGATAAGCAGTATTGTAGAATATTGTATGTAACCTGCCTCGTGGAATACGGAAGGCAATTGCACTTGTTACTTAGTACGACTCACGAAACGCATTCAGTGGAAATTATTGAGGCAAGGTGAATTGCGCCATTGATATCGCGTTTGTGGTTATGTGGACACACCAATGATGACTAAACCGAGAATTATATTTATTTAGTTAGTTAAATAAATAATTCTTATATCATGTCTCTAATGATGATCCTTATTCCTGTAGCTTTTTAACTCAATTTGTTTCATTATCTGTTACATAATCATGCAAAAAGGGGTTTTAGAATAGGGCTAAACTCGACGGAAATTAAGTCATTTTAATTGAACAGGACGCCTCTTTAATTCGCTAATCTTACGTAAACGTTTCGTTTGTTTATAGTATATGCACTGGAAGGATACCTACCAGAGTACCCGGCCTGGACTCCCGACCTGACTCATAGATGGGTCGTGTCGAGAGTCCAGCAGGCAGGGTCCCCTGGTAGGTATTCTACTAATGTTATAAAAGTGAAAAGTTGTGAAAATGTTTGGATGTTTGTTACTTAATCATGCTTAAACGGCTGAATGGATATGGCTGAAATTTGGTTTACGGATACATTACAACCTGGAATAACACATAGGCCCAGGATCCGAATTCCACGCGGGCGGAGCTAACATCTTGAAAGATAGTTTCCGAAGATCAAATTTCTAGCCCTAACGTGAACTGATAATGTACGCAAGCGCAGAGAAAGCTCACTATGTTACTTTCAGACGATTGTTAAAGTTTCCTTCAGTAATGATTTATTACCTAGAGTAACTGGGCGGGATTTATTATAGCCAGGATATAAATTGCGTTGTATGATGGATGAACTGCATTAGGTTTACTACAAGTTGATTGAAGGAAAGTGTCATAAGATCGTAGGGAAATGACGACGAGGAAGATAAGGAACAGTGTCAATCATCTATCACAGCTTGTCAATTTATTAAGACAGATTCATAATGACATGTTTTTTATCTTTATCCACAGCTCGAGTTATTGTACGTACTGTAGAACTCCCCCGCTATGAAAAAGATGTTGATGTCAACTGTTAATTTAACATAACCCAAGCTTTTTTTTAAATATCTTCACTGTACAAACATAACTAATTTACAATATTATAATAGTATAGATGTCCATCGGGGATAATGTAGGTACTTTTTTTTTTCGTGCGGAAATCCTTCTATCCTTCGGATACCCCCGTTGGTTATGTCGGGCTTGAACCGACTAAAACCGCACGCCGTCTCGGGTCTTAAGACTCGGGTGTAAGGTTGCCCATAGAGCGTATCCCTCGCACCCCGACTGACCCTGGGCCATCTCCGGTTTCGAGATGGCCTCCTCGGGTTTGGGAACCACGGTGTCCCAATAATGTAGGTACCTATTGACAGAATTTTTCCAATAAGTGCATTGATTACCCCCAACATATGAATAAACTCAACTCACAAAATTCGGCCTATCTTTTAATAATTTAAGTATAGACTAGTTAGATCGTTATCAAGGATCATAACGAATATTATCATATCGTAATCATAATAACTTATTCACTTAGTTTCACAATTTTCAACTTCCATAATACCAGCGTTTGCTAAATATTAAACTAGTTTTTTTAATGATCTGGAACTTGACATTGGCGTCTTCGCCATTAATAAATTAATTTTATAAACATTTATTATATTTTACTTGACATTGGCGAAATTGCGGTAATTCTATTGCAGAAGCCATTAACTAAAAGAAGAAGAATTTTGTAAGTTCCGTTTTAATAGTCTATACAGAATAAACAAATTTTGACGCGAACCACAACAGAAATAGGTGCGTAAAAACATCGCAAGTCTATGAACAACAGAAATACACTATAAATCCGCGCACTGCGTAAATAAATCGTTTGCAATTATTGTCGTTATTGATTATATTTCGTACTCTAAAAACTGCAACGAATAAAATTCGCAGACCGCGCTATGCCTTTGCTAACTTAAATCGTATCGGATTATAATCTTGGCTGAAAATAAAAGCCACACTACTATTACACACTACTATTACACGCTACTATTACACGCTACTATTACACGCTACTATTACACTTCCGCAATGGCAGTGAATTAACTAACGTCTAAAATTTCTTGTTATTTACTCTTACTCTTTTGCTCTTTATTTTACAGAATATGTGTAGTAGGTACCTATGTTACAGGCTTGAACTCACTGTAAGCGGTAGTTCGTTGTTTCGTCCTATGATAATTTCGGCCCATGGGACGAAACAATACTTTTCTAAAATATAATCATTTTCATTCGTTGATTCGTCCTATCTATTTAATTTTAAAGATATCTGAGTTTTTAGTATCGTCAACAAAACAATGGTGATTACTTTAATAAAATAAGTTATAAAGTAAAACGAAATCTAGATTTGTAGAATCATCTTTTATTAAAATAACAAATGACCACTAGTTTGACAGATATTTTTAACATTCTCCTAAAACCGTTGTCATATCCACAGTACAAGTTTAGTTTGTTTTAGAACCAGTTGGTGCAGTATATTCAATATAGCTTCTGGGTTAGGTTAGGTTAGAACTGTGACCCCAACAGAGCGCGAGCCGAGCGAGCGTAGCGAGCGTGCCGCGGCACCGGCCGGCGAAGCGGCGGAACGACATCAAAAACTACTGGACGGATTTTGATGCGTTTTTTTTTTGTTAGAAAGGGCTTACTCGGACTTAAAATCTTACATTTGTTTGATCGCAATCGGTTGAGTAGAACCTAAGATATGAGCAAAGGTCGCGTTAACCGAGATGCACGCGAGCGGGGCCGCGGGCGGAAGGCTAGTCTTCTATAAAATAATACTAATCTCGCTGCAATATTATTTTAAGCATTTTCCTTGCTGACGTTACTTCATACAAATTTTGTATAAAATGAAGAAAAAAAAATCAATGGGACGAATCACTGAAGGAAAACTTTAATTATTTTTAATTTCTGTGATTCGTCCTATTGGGACGAACCCCTATAGGACGAAACACAGAACTACTCACTGTAAGTATGCTGTGAATAGTATATTCAATGACATACTACATAGCGCCTTCTAGACCAACAGTAAACATAGCGTAACTACCTTGTGATAATATAAGCATACATACAAATATTTGCACTAAGCAGGAATTAAACCGATTTAGAACTCTCCATTTTTTTATAATGTGACGCGATTCTTAAATGCGCTATTTCCACACAGTTTAAACAATTTACATTGATAAAATAGCAATCGTTATAACTTAAATGTACAAATTGTGCGTCAAGAAATTATCATAATTCAATTAATGTAAACTGTTCGATTAGCAAAATGTCAGATGTATGCTATTATGGAAATGCCTAAACTATCGTACCGCACAATACTGTGGATGTAAAATAGTTACCGTACGAATGGAATTGGCGCATAAATAACCCAACTTAAATGTGCGATCCTGGTACCAACTAACGAGTGTGATAAATACATTTAAATTATTAGGTATTAGCAATTGATCTTTCGAATAGATACTATTGCAATGACAGTGAAAATGAACGAGTAATATAAAGCCCAGGACCTAGGTCTCGAAACAGGTAGACCCTCCTGAGGCATATTGCAGGCTGAGCAAAAATCATGCATCTCCATATGAGCAACCTCCTTGATAAGTTAGTTTCCCACTTGCCATAACCCAGGATGGGCGTAAAGTCGCTGCAGCTTTAATAGTAATTAGCCACTGCAAAACAAAAGTATATGAAACAAAAATATCGATTGTTGTGAGAGCTTTGCTTACTTTGAGTCTAAATAACGCTTTGTAGAATATCCTAGAAATATTTTTGTATGCTGTCACAAGAAAGTAAGCCTGTATGAATGCGCATCGTATTGTCGCTTCGCCTCTTCTATATAATTTTAATGGCGCCCGTGTCTTATCCGTTCCATGCCATGCCATAAGTGCCTTATCACCACCTCGCTCTCGTCTCCGCTTCAGTCGAAAACGTGGCCTAACAGGGTCCCTAGATATTCGTTTATAGAATCCAAAATCGCAGTCTAAGTAATTTATATACCAACTAAACATTGTGTTTCGAACGCCAATCGGTTAAAATAATTTAAACCATTTCGAGCTAAAGCAAATTCTAACAGAAATAGCAGAATCTCAGTAGCATTGAATTGTTACATTAGAACGCAACCCATTTATCGGTAGTAATCATGTTTGTTTCTCAAAATTGTTGATCAGCCAATACCCGGTAGTATCGGATGGTTTGTTGCAATAATTTGGATGAAACACTATACTTGACCCGCTTGAGTTGTGTTTTGATATTGATTTATGTAATAATACGAATGACATGCGTTTATCTGGATAGGTCAGTTGGTTAAGTGGATAACAAATTGTAGAAAGTAGTAACATCTTAATGTTAGTTATTGGCAATCGTCTTGTGGATTTAAAATTCACTTTACTGTTAGAAGGTAATCATAAAACGATGTCATCTAATTACCACTACGATTCGTAGTGGTAATTAGATGACATCATTTGTTATATAAGAACCAATATTATAATCTTAAAGCTCTTACAACTGCCATGAAAACAATTATTATTTTTAAATAAGTAGGCTATATTATCACTACAATGGTCCGTTAATTAAGTTAATTCAGAACTGCTCAACTGCGGAAGAACTGCAACCTGAAGGTCAATTTTCGTAATAAAAATATGGTCAAAATTCAGTTCCGATCTAATCTCGATCACACCAATATCATAAAAGGTATTCTGGTAACAAAGTTTTCAAGTCTACGTAAAGTACACGCGAGCGGGTGGGAAATTATAGTTTTACCAACTACCATACAAATAATTGTTACTTGTAATACAAGTCTATTGGCTGTAAGTACTACCGTTATCTACTTATCATATAATGTATTGTACATGCAACACGTATTTATTCACGCAACAGTGTACTAATGTACGTCGTAAGAATTGCTCACCATTCAATGGCTGCATTCAATGGGCCAATTTGTGAACCGTAAAAAGTAACAATGGACTGGTTAACCGATAGGAAACTTTGACATACAGATGTGAGTCTACATGTTCTAGAATAGATAATATACATATAAGAAAAAGATTAATATTTGTAAGGACAGACGCAAGTGGCGGGCTCTTGTCTCTGCCTACACCAGAGGGGAAACGGCGTATGTATGTAATTCTTTAATGTCTTAAAAATTTGCAATTACTGAAACTATGTTAATCATAATAACGTTAATAATAATTATTTTATGTAAAAAATTTATAAATTATATAAATTGTGTAAAATGAGAAGAAGGAAAAATTATATTGAAATAATATACTAAGTGTTAGGAGGGCCCTTTCACTTTAAGTGGGACCGAAAAGGAGTCGGCAAAAAACATAAGGCATGTGGTAAATCAAGCAGTTTAGTTTTTTAGTATTATAACAGTATGCCAAAGATTAGATCTAACTCAGTTTCGCAGCACGCTAATGGTATTAACAAAATCATTCTACAAACCTCCAAAAGAAACTACGTCATTATGTAATCGATGGTGGTAGAATGTTTTCTCTGCCACAGAGTTGGATAACAATATGAAACATTTGACCCTTTTACTAAGAATAACAGATAAGGCCATACAAAACTCAGTCAACGGGTCTACAGAAATAGTATCATTACGGACAACATACTCGTACCTGACTAGACGTATCCCCATAAAAGGTGCACTTTACCTTCTTACCCATTTCGCAAGAGACAATTATGCCAGTCGGCCGACTTGATTTTCTTTACATCCCATATACAACCTTATTGTAAAGAGATAAGTGTTAGAGTTAATTGGAGCATACTATACACTGTTAGACAATGCCCATTTTAGGTAATAACGCTCTGCGTTTCGTGGTTAAAGACAATAAATACGGTAGTCGCGTTTACGCTTTGGAATGATGTTGTAAATTGTTTTTTTGCTTAATGTGCGGTGTTATATCGTGTATGACTTAGTTATGATTATGACATTTGTACCCAGTTAAACATTTGGGCAAATGGTTGGCCATTGGTTGTTATTTGACTGCCAATGCGCTGAATAATTTTCTTCAAACCAGAAATGGGCAAATATTTGTTTCGTTCATCGTTTTGACACTGGGAGTACTTTGTGTCAGAATTGTATGTTTGTGAACACGGTATGTAATTAGGTTACGAGTAGGTTACGAGATTAGATATATACAAATCCGGCACATTCCCATACATTATATGAAAACTAATAAATTATGGGAATATTATGAGTTAAAGGAGTGCAAAGGGGTTCGAAATACGCCACAGGTGAAGCTGAGGTGGGCCAGCTAGATGAATTGTAGGTAGCGATTTTCGTAATATTCGTTAGGTTTTGGCATAACAAATAAATGGTCAATGTTGGAGGAAAATCCATGGTCAGCATGGGGGTGAAAAAAGTGCCCAAAAAGTTCCAAAAATAGTTTTTCTCAATTAAAAAGAAAACTACAGGTCATACTAAAAAGTACTGTACTTTTCAAACGTGTGTTCTTGATAAACAAATCGAATGAGCCGTCATGAGGATAGACGTCAATGGGTTCAGTGGTTCTCCGGTAAATTGCACAAAACTACGTTTTTTGTGCAAAATTTCGAAAGCCTATAATTTTCGTTTTAATTAATATCAAGAGTGAACTTGGACATGTTGTACTTTTATTGATCTTTAATGATTCCTAAAACTTTTATTGAAATCGATTCATAAGTTTCCGTGTCAGGAAAATGTAAAAAATTGTACCTTTGTAAAACGGCCGACAACATTGAACCAGAATGAGTTTTCAAACGGTCCCTTATCTGTGAAGAGCCCATTCACAACCCGGTACATTGTCGTTATCGTAGACCAATTGTAAATATCAAAAATATAGCGTGGTTAAGAAAGTACACCAAGGGATTTTTTTTAAACTTTGCCAGCTTTTAATATCGCCATTTATGTGTAGTAGAGCTTTAACACCGATATTTCGCCCTAACGTGATAGGGAGCATGCCTATTGCCATCAATCAGGAACTTTTTACTGTTACAGGGGTACTGTTGAGAAGAATTTCCTAACAGGAACATGAAAATCGAATCGAAGACTTCGTACAGTACAGTCACATTCGCTATCCACTGAGCATATAGGCAGTCTATCCTACCTATTGTTTTTTATTATTCTACCACCAGGTCAGTAAAATTACGAGTTTTAAACGTGTGATTTCTAAACTTACGAAATGTTATGAAATTAATTTTTTTGAATCTAATTGAAAACGATTCAAACTATGAGTGAATATCAAAGTCCTCAACCTCACGAAAATGTGGGTAGCCTTTTTCCAAAGATCACACGATATACCAAAGTTCTTTTTATGTTTTGCTTTCTAATGAAATTGAAATCATGTGGTTTGAAAACGTGACATTACTTAATCGGGCCACAGGTAGCTGGCCGGCGGGGGGGTATCCGAAGGAATTTCCGCACAAAAAAAAAAATAAGGTAGCTTATAATCTTATTGAAAGGTATTACAGAATTCAAGATTACTGATATCTAAAATGGAACAAGCGTAAGCACATTCGCAATTTGAAAGTCTAGACCTGCGCAGGCGCCGCCGCCACGTTGAAAATCCGAGGACGTGACGGACGCGATATAAACAGAATTGCCTGGACGTGAAAATTATTTTAGTTATATCTCTATATAATTGCGTGGGAAACTACATTTGAATGTTATCAATGTTGTGGGTTTCAAATAAGTATTTTGAATAAAATTTAAATAAATAATTATTCTAGTACTTTTTATACTGCACAATCTAGGCTCACACTAGGAATAGCTCGTAATATGGGTCCTAGAGTGGATTTTTTTTTTCGCCCACCTGGATGTCGGTTATCGTTTTTAGTCATATTTGCGGTTCTACTCAACCAATTGCAATTAAACATACGGCAGGTGTAAAATCTGCCCAAGACCTTCCTAATAGAAATAAACCGCATCAAAATCCGTTCAGTTCCGTTTGTGCGTCAATCGCAAACAAAAAACAGGAATTCCAAAAATAAATATTTGTGTTCAGAATCGTTCATATTACATAACCCAAATTTTATTTTTATTATCTCCAATGTACAGACAGCAAATTTACAATTTTATAACAGTATAAGATAAGAAGACCCAAAGCAATGCAGATATATACAATTCATGCATACAAATATGTAATTGCATCTAGTGAGAATTCAACCTGCGCTCCCTGATGTAGTAGTCGAATTGTTTTAGTCACAATACATTTACAAATATAAGAGTGTACGGAGGTCCTATCAAGACCTTCGGGGCCCAAGCTAACTTACTAAATTCTAAACGTTATAGGGTACCCTATATTAGTCGAAGATTTCTGCAGGATCCCTTACAGCCAGTCACTAAAACTACGATATCCATATAATCAAACTAGACAGTAATTTAAAATCGTCTCGCATCGA
Source organism: Cybosia mesomella (assembly GCA_946251805.1). Lineage (NCBI taxonomy): Eukaryota > Metazoa > Arthropoda > Insecta > Lepidoptera > Erebidae > Cybosia > Cybosia mesomella. The sequence continues at coordinate 24,445,345 of OX276401.1, forward strand.
CTTCCAATGACAAGCAATTTATTATCAACCGCCAACAAAAATGCGTAATCGAAAATCAATGTTCCAACAAAACAATATCAAATCAACCAAACAGATTACGTAAAAAATAAACAAGATAAAAAAATAAAGTGAAATCCATCTGCAAAGAAAAGTGACGGACAGTGAGATTAATTTAATGCACTACTTCACACGATTTCCTTCGACGTTCAGTGGCAGATTGGTAACTTTCCTTAACCTGCAGGTAAACCTACTATTATGAGCATCAATCAGCTATTATAGACTTATAATTTTGTTTAGAATGTTCGTAGTAAAATTGTTAAGCAGTATGTTGTTAAATTGCCAGTTAGCAGAGAATACGTTAACTACAATTACGGTTTAAGCACTACAATCTAGATTACCTACGCTAAAGGGTTGGCTGCTTCGGTAGATTGCAGTTTGCTACTGGCGCTGTTAAATGCAGGAACAGTCTGAGCCTCTCGACGTCTTTTTTTTTCAACCGAGCACTAATACCGGTTGCATTTAAAACATGTACTTCGGAGCCCGAGGTCCGTTCTCCTCCTGGTTTAGTTTATTTTGGCATTTACGGGTGCAACTGCCAAGCCCCTCTCCCCCCCCCTCTCAACTGACAGAGAAATGTTTGTGCCAAAGCCGTTCCGTCAATAATCTAAGCTTCAGCCTCGAAGATCTTGGTGGGACCCTATACCGTGTGTGAAAGTGGTATCGAGAATTTATCAAGTACAGAAAAGCACTTCCTGTAATAGACAAACTCGATGTCGAATGTCGCTTAGACGTTAGACCTCACTTCGGACCGAGGCCTATGCCGTTTGAATTGTGGGAACACTGATAAGCCTTCAGACCGTCTTCGCTGCCTTATGCGTGTCCACGTATGCGGATGCCTATTTCGTGCAAATAATAATGTGCGAATTTCGTGCAGAAAGAAACATACGCTGCTCTATGTATTTGCAAGAAATAGTAGGCAGTGCGAGCACCCGCATGCGTGCATACGCATGAAGCAGCGAACGGCCTCAAGCTTTCCTCTAACATGCCCCAAGCGTGTTCTATCGTCTAAGACTCAATATCAAGTATACCTATGTATATACTACAGTAAAGCATAACAGATCGAGAGAAAAGGCCGATGATGTTTATAATATATTATGTTGTTGAATGTATCGTAGAATCGATTTAGCTATAAAGCTTTATGTATCTACTAAAAAAAGCGGAAACTACTATGCAATAATAACAGTTATGTACCGAGAAAAAGTTTAATTATAAATTGTTTACTTTACCTAGTTTTATAACGTCATGTTTACATAATATTATGGAAAATTAGCTTCGCCCGTGATTTATTTATATGGGTAAACAAAATAGCCTGTGTTTATCCATAACCTATAACAGCTCTGAAACTTATTTTATAATATACCATTTCGCATTACACACTTCTAACCATAAACCTAACGCGAATGTACAGTCAACCACACAATTAACGCAAAAAAGTCGAATTTTGAAGTATAACTATTTTAGCGGATTCTAATGCGATTTATTTGGTGTTATTTCATTATTTACACTAATCCCGATGTTTCGATTGCTTTTCGAATCGAAGTGAATTCGGGTCAAACTTCCGAGAATATTTAATTCAATAAAACTCATAAAATAATAATTGAAACATATTAACTTTAAAAATAATTCAATACGAATAAAATAATAAATGAAACAAGAAACATATTAACTTTAAAAGTAAATCAATTTATTATTTAAAAAAGCCTTACTCCTCTAGGGATTATCAAAAATTTTATACAATATCGATAAATGTATTCCAATGTGAAAATGGTTTGTAAATATTTTAATATTAAGAAACTTTTGTAGTTAACTGTACATTAGTAAACAGTGTTGCATATACTTATTCCTTGTAAGCATAACCATAAAATAGCTCTAGATTAAACTATTTAATGGTATGTGGTTAACCAGGCTTGCGCCCCAGTGGTTAAATGATAGTCTACTAGTTGCTCAAAGCTAATTAACCGGAATCAAACCGGTTAGCAAGTAGTCGAAGTCGGATTCCTTAACGTTACTTAAGGTACAAATATATTAAGGCATTTTCTAAAATTCTGGAAAGATGAGCATTTTTTTTATACTCACACCTGTAGGTTCCCGAGAGGGTTCGCAGAGGCGTTTTGCGGAACGTAACATGTTACGCTACAACGTAACGCTAGTTATTTTTTGTCTCACGTAACCGAAAGCGAGCCCATCACCGTCAATTGGGCGCATTTAAGCCCATCTCCGTGCTTGAGAAATTTGATTATTATGATAAATTCTACAAAAAAATATTACTAGTAGGGCCATCTCCGGTTTCGAGAACCCGAGGGGGCCATCTCAAAACCGGAGATGGCCCACGGTCAGTCGGGGTGCGAGGGATATGCTCTATGGGCAACCTTACACCCCGGCGTGTTAAGACCCGAGATGGCGTGCGGTTTTAGTCGGTTCAAGCCCGACATAACCGCCTCCGCTGGCCGGCATCCGAAGGGATGTCCGCACGAAAAAAAAGTTACTTTTAAGTACAATTCTAATTTGCTAATATAGCGTCCTATTGTCCACAAGGTAAATTAAAGAAGAAACCAAAGCGTAGGTATAATTTTGAATGCGTCATTTATATGGCAGTTATTATTTTTTATAAAGAACTAGCTGTTGCCCGTGGCTTCGCCGTCGTGGATATCTGTTCCCGTTCCTGTAACCCATGAGAACCTTTTTCCCGGGGAAAAACTGTTATTCCGCACTATAATCTATCCCTGTACCAAATTTGAGGCAGATCGGTTTATCCTCACAAACTTTCGCGTTTATAATATTAGTAGGATATTAGCAACTGAAATTACAAGTATCCCCCATAACCCCTCCAGCTAAAGAAACCCACTCCTAACATAAGTAATTATACGGGCATAGCCGTTTGTTGGTGGCTGAACTCCTCCGGAACCACTCGCGCGATCTGACCAAATTTACCACGGTGATAGTGTGGACACTGAGGAGTGTTTTGAAGCGAGATGGTTCATGTCCGATGTACCGTTGAGGAATAATCACCGAAAAACAGTTTCATGAGCGCGCAGACTTTTTTTTTTTTTACGTGCGGAAATTCCTTCGGAAATCCTTTTAGTGTATCGACTTAAACCGCACGTTGTCCTCCCCAAGTGTCCATTGCCGGGCACCCCGAGTAAGCCTTCGAAAGGATAACCCCAGGGTTGCCGGCGGACTTTGGCTGCCACCGCGGCTTCGCCTGGTGGGGTCGAGTTTTATCCCGCGTCGGTAGCCTTAGCTAAGCGCGCGACCTTAGTAAGATGTCTTATTTTCAAGTAAGAGTTCTGCTCGCTCAGCTCAATTTATTTCAGTCGCACCCTTGCACTGAATTCCTAGTTTACCTTAGCTGGAGGGGTTAGGGACAATACTAGTCATTTCGGTTACTAATAGCACAACACATATTTATAACACACATATAACATGTGTTGTGATATTAGTAACCGAAATTAATAGTATTTCCCCTAAAGCCTCCAGCTAAGGTAAATTACTTGTGATAGGAGTCGGTTCATATCGGTAAGGGCAAGAATTAGAACCCCGGACCTCACTATCGTACGGTCGACTCGAAGCCGCTAAACTCTAAATGGTAATGACAGACGTGGATACGCAATTCGTACTTATATTGATACCGATATCATGATTATGGATCGCGATATTTATTGAGTGTCTAACCCTTGCCTATGTGTGTATGTCGATGTGTTATAAGTAGGTTTTTTATGATTGCAACTAATTTTAATTCGACCCAGCATTGACACGTAAAATATAACTTAGCCTTAGCTAACAAACGCGTCACAAATGTATTGCAAGGCCTTATGTAACAGTTGTGTATCTGCCTGTTTATCGAAGTTAAAATGAGCTGGTAATTAAATGTTTTAACTTATTTCGTGTGTATGTTACCGGTAAAATGCGGAATACGTTAATATGCACATTAACTAGGTAATCTGAGAATTAACGCAAATAAATATTCTACGATATTCTAAACAGCTCTATCTAGACCCAAAGTAAGCACTAGCTTGTGTTATGGGTTCTAGAATGCGGATAAACATACTTAGATACTTTTTTTGTCAATATATACATATAACATAGAGAAACACCCAGACCAATGCAAATATACTTATTCATGCATAAGTATAAATATTTACACTCAGCGGGAACCGAACCCCGCTTTAACTAGGTAATCTGCATATTAATGGATGTTCAATCATCAAATCGCGAAAGACAGTGGGAGAAACGTTTTTGGTTACGTATAGTTTTTTTTAAGAGGCGAATGAGGCGATAGCCTAGTGGTGTACGTAAAGGACTGCCGAGACGAGGTCTCGAGTTCGATCCCCAGTCGCCCCGGGCGTATTAAAAATGTTGATTATCGCTCGCTTAGTAATGTGCCCGGTAGATGGCAATAGGCTCGCCCCCTATTACATTGGGACCTAAACATAACAAGCGAATCGTGGGTGTGTAATACACTTCTGCCTACCCCTTCGGGGATACAGGCGTGAAGTTATGTTATGTTATAGTTTTTTTTCTATCTTATGGATTAGAGGTGGCGACAGACCCCGAGTTCTCCTATTTCTTCGTGTACGTGTACAAATAAGCGAACACGAAGAGTATAGCGAAGATCTCTCGGAAACCTCCGCCAAACCCTTCTAAGCTATATTTATCCGTGTCGGGGCGCGCAGTGTCCACGAGTTCGTTTCGCTTGCCCCGTGGCGTATGCGTTTAACAAATTAAATTAATTAATTAATTCGAATGTTTTATTCAAGCAAGGAACCTGTTTTATTAAGTTTACCGTATGCTTGGCCGTTAGTCTGCAGCTTACCAAGAAAGTTTGCAGATTACCAACTTAGTTAATGTTAGGACGGAACCTGCTTTTTCAACTTTAACGGACTGAAACCAGACAATCTGCAGATTAACTAGTTAATCTGAACTCTAACTGATTTACGCACATCTATATTTTATCTGCAACTCAATTTTTTGTTATTTTTCATGTAAATAATAATATCATTTCCATGCACATTTTTGTTGGTTCCTTGTTCTATGAAGTCGGTCAAATGCATTGCAACCCACGCTGGGTAATTGCTTTGTTACATAATTAATTACATAATTAATTGATTTGTGAATGTGACGACATAATCAATTCATCAATAATAAATTTAACATTACCATACCCATTTACCATTTTTTTTTTTTTCGACATTCTACACAGCGCTTTCTAGACCCAAAGTAAGCATAGTTTAACTAGCTTGTGTTATGGGTTCCAGAATGCGGATAAACATACTTAATATACTTTTTTTTTTTGTAAAATACATACATATTATACAGAGAAACACCCAGACCAATGCAAATAGACATATTCATGCATACAAATATTTGCACTGAGCGGGAATCGAACCCGCGCCCCCTGTCGTAGCAGTCGAATGCACTACCGCTACGCCACAGAGGCCGTCGTAATTAAATAAAAATAAAAAATTTCGTTAAGAAAGAATCTCAAAATATTCTAGACAGTTTTGACTTGAGTGACTGGGTATGTACTACTTAATTATAGTTAACTAGTCATGTCACGCGGTTTCACTTGAGTTCAGATCGTGTCTTGGTCCAATAGCGCGATATTACACCATTTAACTGATTGCAATGAAAGTTTCGTAGGTTGTGAGTGTACGGTGCCATGTGAAGGTTGTTAACATAAAAAAATTGTAGTAAGTCGCAGATCGATGCCCGCTCAGTGCAAATCTTCTTCTCTTATATATAAAAATGAATTGCTGTTCGTTAGTCTCGCTAAAACTCGAGAACGGCTGGACCGATTAGGCTAATTTTGGTCTTGAATTATTTGTGGAGGTCCAGAGAAGGTTTAAAAGGTGCTATCGATTGAGGCAGTACGAAGTCTGCCGGGTCAGCTAGTATTTGTATAAAATGTATCTAAGTACGTTTATCTGCATTTTTGGGTCTAGATAGTGTTGTGTAGTATGTCTTAAAAACATCATCTATTATTTGCGAAAGATCGACTTGGCAATCGGAGGAGTTCTAGAAGACCCCACACAACGTCCGACGTGAACACACTTCTAACGCAAGAATACCTAGAGGGGTAACTATTTGAACTAAAATTAATAATCATTTCTGTTATAGACATGGTCATAGCGTCGGTGACTAAGTAGTTACGGAGATGGCCTATTTCTTCTTTTTTTTAATACGTGTGGAAACCCCCTCGGGCTTCACCCCATCGGTGCCGACGATGGGGTGGGCGTGTCGGAATCGGACCGACTAAAACCACACGGTGTCCTCCACAAGTGTCCATTGCCAGGCACCCCGGGTAAGCCCTCGAAAGGATACCTGTCCTACCAGCGGAAACGAGATGGCCTTACGATGCCATTACACCACCGATGCGAACCCACTCCTAACACAAGCAATTTAGCTTAGCTCAAGGGATTAACAAGAATACTAGTAATATCGGAAAGTAGATACAAACATGCTTAAAAAAAAAAAAAGAAAGAAAGAAGAAAGAAAATATTTTTATTCAACCGAGCTTAACAAAAATATACACATAAATACAACAATTGTGCATGTGCATCCATATGGCTAGGTAGAATAAAGGCCGCCTCTCAGCTTAATGCTGTCCGCGTTGTAGTGCAAGCGGACAGCGCTGGTTTTCAGAGACGGCCGGACAGTGAGTTTGACTAATATACTTTTTTTTTTCCATTACGATACAGTTGCAGATAGATTAAACACAAAAGAAAAATGGCAAACAAAAAATCATTACAAAAAATGAAAACAAAATAAATTTAAAAAGTAAGAGAACTGGCAACAATTTGACACTGCAGGACGCCTCCCGCGCTTCCGCCGGCTAAATGTCATTAATGTCAAAACTCCGGCGCAGCGCAAGCCAGTGTTGTTATGCCACGTAATCCACGCATGTCCTAATATAGGTACTCTTTGGTCGGCCATATTACTGACACTGGACACATCATATCCGTATTCCAAAAGAAAAAAAGAGACAATTCAAGTTAAAACGTATTACGGTACCATGTGCCAGCGCAAGATTTGTGTTAATTTGATAAAACAAATGTGTTACACCATCTACATATAACGTTACACCATTTCTCACTGTCATACTGACACCGCTTATCATCACTGTTTCATCAAAATTATATGTTCAATATTGCAAAGTATTCTCTGCCCTTGATATGCAACAGATGGCATAATCAAATTATCACAGGCTCACATGTAACATTAATTATTTCCTCAGAATCACAAATGTCGTAAAATATGAGCCAACATATTCGTGTATACTTTGGTAAGCTTCAATTTCACTTGTAGTGTTTGAATGTAATTTTATTTGTGAAGGTCAAATCTTAAACGCTGGATTAGAACCACGAATTAATACATACATACATAATACAAACATACATCATACAAATATACATAATACATACATATATCATACATATATACATACATCATACATACATATACTCACGCCTTTTTTTCTCTGGGGTAGACAGAAACAAAAGCCCGTCATGCGCTTCTGCCCTCATAAACACTTCACGTGCTTCCTCTACTGTCGTTAAACCTTTCATGTAAACCCGCCGGTTTCGAGTACTTTTGAATTGCTCTTTTTTCAGTACATAATTCATTTGATCAGTGTTCAGGACCTCTCGATCGTAAGACCGACTCCTTAACCACTTAGCTACCTACCGTTTAGCCTGGTTTCCACTGAAAGAGAAAACCCGTACGGACTCAGTTAACACACCATTGAACTCTTGAAGAGTTCAGTTAATCCTACTATCCTACTAATATTATAAATCTGAAAGTTTATGAAGATGTTTGTATGTTTGTTACTCAATTACGCTCTAACGGCTGAACGGACCTGGCCGAAATTTGGTACAGAATAACACTTTTTATCCAGGAAGAGAATTTCATGCGATTGTAACCGCGTGCATCAACTAGTTTATCATATTGCTTTAAGCGCTCAACAGTATGTAAACGGAGTCCGTACGGAATCCTCTCTGCTCGACGTGGAAACCAGGCTTTAGTGAAGTAAAGATAATACTAATTACCTACAACTATCTGTGCCGCAAAAAATAACAAAACGCCGTCAGTATTTAATTAAATATAACATAAACATAACATAAACTCACGCCTATATCCCCGAAGGGGTAGGCAGAGGTGCTAGCACCCACATTTCGCCAGTTTATGTTTTAGGTCCCAATGTAATAGGTGGCGAGCCTATTGCCATTAACCGGGCACTTATAAACCTGCGATAAAAACATACATAACTTCGAAAAGTCATTGGTGTGTGCCATGGTAATACCTGGGATCGAACCCGAGACCTCATCTCAGCAGTCCTTTACCCATACCACTAGGCTACCGCGGTTTTTAATTAAATTAAATTCTTTAATTAAAACTATGTACTAACATAGTTTGAATGAAATTAGTTTAAACTAGAACTTGACCTTAATCTACTTAGCAATATCAAAACTAGGAAGAGATGTTATGAATATTCTAATCAGTTTCCTGTGTTTTTTGGTAAGTTCCTCATATATATGAGTTCTAAGCGAGAATTTTAAATGAGGTGTTGTGTAAGTGTAACGAGTAATAATGTAATGGTAATGTATTGCGGATATACTTTGCACATCTTCCTGACTGAACGATAAACTGTTGATGTAGGTACGATTGTTGTTGCCGGTTTCTCTATTCTAAAGTTGCACAAATCTACAGGAACCATTTTAATAGAACTTTTCGTGTTGAAAACCTTATCATGAAATTATGCTTATAACAAAAAAAAACAGCAAAGTGCGAGTCGGACTCACCCATGAAGGGTTCCGTAGCAGCAAGTAATTTTTTAATATTTGAGTTGCTTGAATGAAAGGTAAATTGCGGTTTACGATTTATGACGTATTAAAAAAACTACTTTCTAGATCTCGTTCAAACCAATTTTCGGTGGAACTTTACATGGTAATGTACATCATATATTTTTTTTAGTTTTATCATTCTCTTATTTTAGAAGTTCCAGTGGGGGGGGGGGGACATTTTAGCACTTTGGAAGTGTCTAACTATTCAGTTTAGAAAAAAGTGATATTAGAAACCTCAATATCATTTTTGAAGACCTATCCATAGATACACATGGGTTTGATGAAAAAAATATTCTTGAGTTTCAGTTCTAAGTATGGGGACCCCCAAAATTTATTGCTTTTTTTCTATTTTTCTCTATCTATGTAAAAAGCCCAGACGGGCTCTATAACGTCTGCCAGGCTAGTAGGCTACTAGTTTACATATTCATACCAAAACAACATACATAATAATAAAGTGCCGTAATTGTTTAGGAATTATTCATTTAGAGTACAACAAAACGATAAACATCTGCGATTTTCTGTATCTTTGCCAGAAAGTTGGCTCTCAGTAGACATAGCCTACTGAGAACGTCTCAAACATAAAGTACCTACATTAGTGGAAACATCAAAGAAAAACAAATTGTAATAGCAAAGGCATGTTGCCCATTGCATTTTATTCAAATTGAGAACAAACTCGGAAGAATGTTAACATTGTCATTTGGCATACGTAACATGGAACTATAATAATACACATTTAGATAGTAACATTGTTGTGATACATTGGGCATTTAGATCATTCGATAGTAATCATATTCTGAGAGTAGAGGAAATGAACGGTGTATGCTAGAACCTTCGGAAGAAGGATGCTGTCTCTGCCAATGCTCGATGGGAGAGAAACATAGGTACTGGTTTTACTTGCAGAAATCTCAATTACTCCTGATTCTGCTATAAAATATAAGGGTAACCCCAATTAAGTGACACCCTTTTTTTTTCGTGCGGAAATCCCTTCGGATACCCCCCCGCCGGCCAGCGAGGGAGGTGATGTCGGACTTAAACCGACTAAAACCGCACGCCGCCTCGGGTCTTCAGACGCCGGGGTCTAAGGTGGCCCATAAGGCATGTCCCTCGCACCCCAGCTGACCCAGGGCCATCTCCGGTTTTGAGAAGGCCCCCTCGGGTTTGGGAACCACGGTGTTCCCGTCTTGCCCCGGTTCGGGGGAAGAGCGCTCTTCGCCCCGCCGCCCCGGCCTGCTTCTGCTAGGGTGACGGGCGGCTCCACCTGTCACCCCCAGGCCTGCGCTCATGGAGGACGGAGGATTAAGTGACACCCGTGGGTGTTGTATAAGACGACTAATTGATAAAATTATTCTCCATCCGACAGTACAGTAAGAAAGTAATACGATAATAGGCTCGCCCACCATTTTGTGAGGCCGTGTCGTATTACTGTCGACTGCGCACTTTTTCTTACCATATATTTAGTATTCGTGGACAAGCCTCTCTAGAAAAAGATAGTCCCATTAGCGCCAATACGAGTAAGTACGAGTGCCAGTTTCACACAAAACGACATTGCTCGATAGCAAACTAATGGTTTTACACATTTTTAATTGTACGCTTGACATTATATCACGGATATATACGCGTCTGCGATTAAATAGTGCTTAATGCAAAGTAGCCAATTAGATTTTCAAACACAGACTGAAAACCCGGACTCAGGTAACAGGACTTCTCAGCAGTATAGTTACGCATAATGAACGTATTGCTAAACCGTTTTATGCGTATGAGTGGAATATCCATCATGTACAGTGGTGTGTCACTGTCAGGTCGTTCGATGATAGAGGAGGCTTGGAGGAGTTAAGTCATGAACTAAATAAAAAGAGACTGACCTGTGTCGAACTCTGCTGTTGATATGCCTCACTTCTCGACCGCCACTGCTTTCGCCGTCGCTGCCTGAACCCGGCACTTCTATCGTGTGGATCGACATTGATTTGCTCACCTGTTGGCAACGATTCTGTATTGAATACAAATAGTAGTAATAGACTGTACACTAGGGAGTCCCTAATTAGCGATTTTTTTTTTTGTAATTTATCCCCTATGGTATAAAACATGGTTATATACTCTCAGGATAAATTTCAGCTCATTATATCAATGTGAACCACAGGTTCACATTGATATAATGAGCCAACAGGCATTTCAATCATTTTCATACAAGTTGAGCGAGACAAATGGCGCCTGACTCGCAATTAGTCCTTTCAATGACTGTTCTCATGCAAATATTAAATTGTTTTTTTAAGATAATTAGCCCACTACACAGTCCTAAAAAGAATATTTACTTAGTTGGTAACATAAAACTGTAGATAATAGGTGCAAAATTACCTACAAAATGACAAATCCTAGCATTTTGGTTTGTAATATTCACTATGATTAAAAATGCAAATCTTGTGATTCGTGATTCATCATCATCATGTCAGCCAAACGACGCCCACTGCTGGGTGATTATTCTTTTGGAAATAAACTCCAATACCAACCCAAGCAGTACTTATATTACAAAAAAAAAGGAATGCAAAAATACCCAGGAAGTTAACACCAAAATTTAAGAAATGGATTTCACTTGGAAGAACTAAATAAATTTATTGTGAGATATATGATAACCAAAAACTTATAAACTGTCTGTAATATATTTGTGTGGAGAAAACAGCAAAAGCACCAAATCGAGATTTATCCTTTTAAAAAGCTTTGAAAAGTACAAAGCAATTTATAAATCTATGGCAAACATATTATGCCAATATAATATTATATACATGTACCGAAGTTGCCATTTTAATTCTTTTTAACGAATTAAAATGGCAACGACAAAAGATGTTGATGATCAAATGAAAATGAATATGGCTTAGAGCGTGAAAAAAACGTTTGATCTAATGACATGATATATTCCACTTAAAGAAGAGATGTTAAACACTTTGCAACGTTTTTTAAGTAGTTTTATTAAACACATGTTTATTATCTTTATGATGCGAAGTCTTCATATCCGCAGACTCAAACTCATCAGAGAGCGTCCTCCGCCACGTTTCCGTGGACTTTTTAAGCAAGGACTTTTTATCACGCCTAAAAATGGACGATAGTTTTCTGCAGGAAAGTGTGGCAAGAAAATTACGTCTAAATGAAAATTACAATGACAGCAGAGAGAGAGCAGTTAAGTTAATAAAAGACTATTACAATTTGATTTGAATATTACAATTTGTCTGGTATACCTAACTAATCTTACAATTAAATAAAAGCATACAATACTTGAAGCTATTGTAGTGGGTATATTGATGTCAGCCTCACGGTTGTTGCTTGCCAAAGCGTTGCGTAATTACAACACTTATTATGTAAACACAGTATTAGTAGCTACTACATGAGATTGACCTGACTTACATTTAAATTGTAACAAGAATTGATGTAAATTGATGTATACTACATGAAAAAGTGACTAGGTGGATAAAGTTATAAAAATAGAAAATTATAAGTAAATTAATTTCCCTTCTTACAGTTTCAGATCTATCTGAAAACCTAGTAACACTGAAAATTGTATGTGCTTGTGAATAGATAAATGTTATTAATTAATAAAATTATAAGTTTTACCGTATTGGTAAACATTTAGGTTTCCATTGTGAGGTAACCTCCATAAATGAGAGGTCCTCGTCATGTTCTAAGGCTCGTGCAGTCATGCGGTAGAAGAATGCGGGTTTTACCTTTATATTACGTAAGTAGGCGTGGCCAGTAGTACCAGTACTGCTAGGTGGTAGACGATTGTATTGTTTATTAGTTTTGTACAATATGTTAGTAAATTTACCTATATCAAAACTGCTAACTTTGAAACTTTGTAAAATCAAGACATAGATAATACATTTAGTTACTAGTTAGTAAGTATCAAAGTGTTACATGGGTATATTGTAAAATTATCTTATGGTTTAAATAAAAAAAATATCCTCCAATGAAGGGCAGAAACAATTTATTCTACATTGCGTGCAAGACCTCAGAAATATCTATCTTGAATGTAAGTAAGCCAAAATAAAATGAAATATACATCATGCTTTTGTATTTTTTATTAGTATTTAATATTTTTGTTTTTTTTTCTATGCATTATTTCACTAATATAGCAGATATCTTATTATTTTTCTCTATAGCCTCCCCAACTTACAAGTGAATGTCAAAACAAAACTTTGAAGTGATGTCGGCACGGGTTGTAATGTTTATAAAACACTGAAATTTCATATAACAGTATATTTTAGGTAAATTAAAATATTTAAGGAGAATTTGTTCCAAAGACAGAAGAAAAATATCGGTCATTTAAGGGACACCCTAATGTATACCGTCAAAAGAAACTCAGTGCTGTATTTTTTGTAAATACCTACATGTTATACATAAAACCACTCAGACCATACCAAATATACATATTCATGCACAAAAATATACGTTCATGCATACAAATATTTGCACTGAGGGGGAATTGAGCCAGTGACCTCTAACTTAGCGACAGCTACTGCTACAACAACCATTCTCTCTACGAGTATTTTTTCTAACAAAACGTAAAAGAAATATATGACTCACCGATGGAATGTACTTTCTGACCGCTGCAGTCAGCTCGTCAATGCTTTTCTCCTTCTTCGAATCTTCGAGTCCAAAGAACTTGTTCTTAGCAGCCAGGTTCAGAGCTGATATCTTGAGTATTGGAGGCACCACTTCTTGAACAGGGGCCGGTGGCTTGTCCGCTGGCCTTCGTAGCTTGCCGAGTTGGACAGGCTCATCAAGCTTCTTTACAAATCTTCTGTACCTTGGACAGAGTAATTCTTTTATAGTGTTATATATTCATACTTATATATCCCTGAAGATGTCAGCAGAGGTGCATGTACAACCATATTTTCAGTCTTAAGTTATTGGAGTAAGCCTACGTATTTGCTCATAGATATTTAATACTAGAAATATGCCATGAGGGCCAATATATTCGAGACCCAGTTTCACACAAAACGTAGTTGCCCGATTGCAAATTTTACACAATTTACATTACGTGCTTGATCGCAGACGTGTATAAAAGGTCATGCAAACATGCCGAGCAACCCAGCACACAACCGTACTTTAGGCATGAGAAATGTTAAAACTTTTAGATAACTTGTTCAGTAGAAGCCCGGGTGCATCCAAATCTTGTACTTTGCAGCCAAGGGTCAGCCGCGGTGTGAGGGAAAGATATGAGTTTCTCTCCAAATACCTACCTTAGGCCCGTATTTCAAAACGATACTCAGTTCTAGAAAATACAATCTGTACTTAAACCTGGTTTCAAATCGATACTCATGAATTAGTATCATTCTAGAATACGGGCCTGAGACTGGATTTCACTGACAAATATAAACGTGATACATTCAATTTAAATACGACAGCACATTTTGCTTCATGATTTTCATTGTCTAAAACGAGAACACTCAGTTTATTTAATCGAATTTACATCTTAAAATTCTGCCTCATAATGCGTTATTTCATCAACACCGACGTCAATAATTAAATTTACGCACCTTGTCTGATCATCCTCTATCTTTGCTTCCTCCGAGGGTTTCTTCCCAAGTTTGGCAAGCATCGGCATCCTAACATCGAGATTCTTAGCTTGAGTTAACCGTTCTTTGAGTTCAGTAGCACACGGCAATTGGATCTTACGAGGAAACAGGTCTTGTTGCCGAGGCATTGCATCTTGTTGACGCGGGAATGGATCTTGGTGCCTTGGCAGGTCAGATTCTGTTCTAGAAGACTTCAGCTTGTTAGGTTTCCGCTGGTATCTCCTTGGTTTTGGATCCGGCAGCTCGTCGGAACTGTCGGAGGAGGAACAGCTCTTCTCTGATGAAGAAACAGTTGATGCTGAAACTGACTCTTCGTCCGATGAGCTGTCTATGCCTTCATCTTTTAGACCCTGAAACAGAAGAAATGTGAGTTTTTATAAATTGGGTTCATGGAGCCTACAAAGACCTTCGGGGATTTCACCTACAAAGCGGAACACCTGCTGATTGACGAGGCTCTGGCGCAAGCTTTTCTTTCGGGGTTAGAAGGTCAGACGACAGGCGTGAAAGGAGAACTATGCTTAATTTGGGCCTAGATAGTAGTACTAGTGCGACGGCCTCTGTGGCGTAACGGTAGTGCATTCGACTGCTACGACAAGGGGCGCGGGTTGGATTATAGCTCAATGCAAATATTAAATGAATGTATATGTCTATTTGCATTGGTCTGGGTGTTTCTATGTATAATATGTATGTTTTTACAAAAAAAAAGTATGTTTATCCTCATTCTGGAACCCATAACAGAAGCTAGTTAAACTATGCTTACTTTGGGTCTAGGCAGCGCTGTGTCATAATGTCGTAGAATATTTATTAAAAAAGTGTATATTAAAGAAACCACGGTAAATCTGTTGCATGGCACTGCATTTCAGTGTACATTAAGCCTAACGGTTATGCCATACCAATTAATTCAATTATTACATAAGTCTATCATCGAACATTCAAATAATGAGTCACGGTTCTAAAACCAAACCCAGGTCAATCAATCATGCCAGATTGAAATCACAAATAAATCAGTGTTTATATCTGACACAACAACATAGACCTTTACCCGGCATTGGGACACTAATAGCCTGTTATTACAATTGGTTTACATTCTAAACATTGACTATGGTCAGCCAAAATAATCTTTGCATGCCTTTGAATGGAACGTGTTTATTCAGTTGGCCAAAAATTTGTGCGGTGACAAAGTATAAATGAATAATCAGGCCAAGTGCGAGTCGGACTCGCACACAAAGGGTTCCGTACCATTATCTACCTGTTGCAAATTCTCAATATCAAGAAAAAACGAGCAAAATAAAATCACGTTTGTTGTAAGGGCGCCCCCTTAAATATTTATTTTATTTTGTTTTTTTGGTATTTGTTGTTATAACGGCAACAGAAATACAACATCTGTGAAAACTTTCAACTCTCTAGCTATCACAGTTCATGAGATACAACCTGGTTATAACCGTTATTAAAATCGAGCTAAAAAAAAAACGGCAAAAAATCACGTTTCTTGTATGTGACCCCGCCTTAAATATTTATTTTATTTTGTGTTTTTGTATTTCTTGTTATACGGCAACAGAAATACAACATCTGTGAAAATTTCAACTGTCTAGCTATCACAGTTCATGAGATACAGCCTGGTTATAACCGTTATTAAAGTCGAGCTAAAAAACCGGAAAAAATCACGTTTCTTGTATGTGACCCCGCCTTAAATATTTATTTTATTTTGTTTCTAGTATTTGTTGTTAAAGCGGCAACAGAAATACATCATCTGTGAACATTTCAACTGTCTAGCTATCGCGGTTCATGAGATACAGTCTGGTGACAGACAGCGGAGCCTTAGTAATAGGGTCCCGTTTTACCCTTTGGGTACGGAACCCTTAAAACTATTTAAAAAATTAATGTCATTGTTACGGACCATTTTCGACATTTTTGGGGGATTTTAGGATATCTTTCATAAGTATTCCTGTCAGCACTTCTAAGATACAATCTATATATACTTTTTTTTTTCGTGCTGAAATCCTTTCGGATACCCCCACCCGCCGGCCAGCGGGGGCGGTTATGTCGGGCTTGAACCGACTAAAACCGCACGCCATCTCGGGTCTACAGACGCCGGGGTGTAACGTTGCCAATAGAGCATATCGCTCGCACCCCGACTAACCCTTGGCCATCTCCGGTTTCGAGATGACCCCTTCGGGAACCACGTTGTCCCCGTCTAGTCGCTCCACCGTCCCGGCCTGCTTCTGCTGGGGTGACAGGCGGCCTCACCTGTCACCCCCAGTTCTGCGCTCATGGAGGACTTAGGTCGCTAAGCGACCTCGGGCGCCTGAGTCGCCTGCGACGCTCGGCGAGCATGTTGCGGGCTCGGGCTCGGCGGGCCGGGAGAGTTCTAAATCTCTCCCGGGCGCGCTCCGCTTTCTCCTTCGCGAGCATTACATGCTCGCAGAAGGAGGTGGCGGCGGCCCACGCGCTCGCACTCGCACGCCATTGCCGCAATCATGCTGCCGAACGACCCCCCCCACTCCCACCCCTGCGAAAGGACTACCCCAATCTATACATACCTATATAATTACTTGTCCCGACTGAAACATTCGAAATATTCTTTGAAAGTTTCACCATAATCAAAATCGTTCCCATCTAAAGGCTTTTGTAGATATAAAGACCGAAAGAAATACAAATATGACCTGAATGTACTCGTAAATTGTGTCACGATTATTAAATTTCTTCAAAAACATTTTAAGGACCTTGGATCAGACATTATTATTTTCTTTAACCTCTTCTAGTTAAGCGTATTGTAATTTTTTTTTCATACGAGTTATGCAGCAAATGGATAAGTGACCCATCATGATACGCCTATAAATGCTTATACCAAAGGTATAAGCGTTTATAGGTGTCTTGTAAACCCTGTAAACTTGGATAACCCTTATTCAATCAATTTTACTTCGGGCCACCAACCAGGTGGACACCGAAGTCTTAAAATCACGCAAAAAAAATCAAAATCTTACATCCAATTTTTATCACTTTTCTCGACGTTTCACATGATTCTAAGTCTAATTAAGCAAAAAAAAAATTTGTGTCAGTCTGTCTGTTGGTCTGGATGTCTGTTTACGCAATAACTCAAGAACCACTTATCCGATTTAAAAAATTCTTTCGCCAATCATCTTGTTTGGTTAATGGGAAGAACTGATTAGATTTTGGGGTTTGTGCGTTCAAGGTTTCGGGTAAAACTACCATACAAATTGTCCCTAAAAATCTAAGTTTGGCCTGAAGTTCAAATCACTGTGTGATTTCCACCCCACTAGTTTTTAAGCAATTAGTATGCTAACTTTTTTATTAGATTTAGATCGGAAAAAGAGAACATTTAGGACGGGACTTGAACCCACGCCCAATAGACCTTACAGGGGGAATACTCTGAACAACCGAGTCACCCAGACACGTCTCAGGTATTCGAAACTCTCAGATACATATACGTCCCGGAGCAACGCTGGAGCCATCTACCATAATTCTTGCGAACTACGGAAACAATGAATGATGTTACAATCATTTTTAAACATTGTATTTTGATCTCTTCGCCACTTTTTTAATGGAATTTGAAAGCAATTAGTATGATAACTATCTGCATTTATACATACCTAGACATGGCTGTACATTCCTCAAGAGGAAACTATTATTCATTTACATTTTGCCAGATATATTATTTGCTCCCGCTTTGGGCGTTTTGAGATTAAAATATGTAAAAATTGGAAGTATGTTGAACGGGAAATGTCAAACAGGGAAATCGCTTATGACGCGGGCGCGGGTGCTCTAAAGCCAGGGTTGCGTCCCTATAACTCGTACTGACTATTACCGAAAAATTCAGCAGTAGTCTATAGCTATTTAAATTATTTGGCAGTTTGTTCCACCGGACCATGCCGGACATACAGCACGCATACGCAACCCTTGAGAGCTATTTTTATAACCTATTACACAGTGCAACATTGGTTTACTTACGTGTACATCTGTGTCCTATATTTATGTAATGTATTTTTTACATAAATGTTATTCAAATTAATGTTTCAATAAATTTAGGCCGAGTTTCTGGACTGTGGGGCTATCAAATGGGTTCGTATAACTGAGAATACAAAATTGAACTATTAACTGAAAGTTGAAATTTTAACTGTCTCAAAAGTTCCGCGGTAGCGAACATAATTGCTATGCATTAGGTTCCTGGTTTGTAATATTTAGCCCCCGGTGCAAAAACGACAGTGTGCTATAGGTTTGACATGTCTGTGTGTGTGTGGCATCGTAGCGTCCGAACAGATGAACCGATTTTGATTGTCTTTTTTGTTTGAAAGGTGAATTAGTCGGGAGCTTTCTTAGCTATACCTATCGAGGGCATTTTAAATTGAATATAATTTATTACGAATTTTTCAATGGCAAACACTCTAGGCAAAAAAAATATAGAGTTTTTCTGACAGAAATTTATCAGTAACAGTCAGTAAAAGTGCCCGGTTGATGACAGTAGGGAGACCGGTAGAGACCCTATAACATTGAAAACTAAAGGGTGTAAGCGACAATTGCAGTTCACAAGAAAAGTGCTTTTCAGTAAAGTGTTAACCTGTCATTTGGGATTGTTTCGGTTTGAAAATTTGATGTCACTAGCATCCTTTTAGCTTTAACTGTATTAACCTCTTTACTCACCTCAGAGCTTTCCCCCTTCGCCAACGTCTTGGGCCTAGGCACCACAGTCGATCCAGATTTCAGAATCCCGCGCACTTCAGGCGTTATCATCCTTTGAGCGCGTTCGGTCGGCGAGTCGTCATCCAGATCTGAAATACACACCGCATAATCAAAAATAGAATGTATCATATTTTCTTAAAATTATCCCTTTATTTATAAAGCTCCCGGTGTGTAGCAATGCTAAAACCAGTCATGTATTAGTGAAGCTCAGTAGTGGGTTCAGACTAGCGACTTATTCAATACATCTAGGCGGGGAAAAGTCTATACTTAGATATTTTTAGTCGGGGATTTAAGTGTTTACGTATTAATACCGATAGTGCGATTTAGTAATAGCATCAGTTGATTCTGAAAAACATTATACGGTAGTATTGAGGGTCCTGATATAAAACAAGACTGATATAACCAAAAAGTAACTTCAAAAACGTTGTTAGTTTATACAGAAGACTGAAATTAACGAATTCCGTCATCTCGTCCTCGGCATCACATAATTATGTGTCGCGGCCTTAGGTCGGTGTAGATTTTGACACATATTCACTTCCCTTTATAATTAGTCTACAATGAATTCCACCATATATGAAGAGTATATACAAAAGAATGTCTTGAATATTATTTAGCGAGATACACAAAAAAAACTACAAAAAAATTGAATTGAACATCGACACATCTTGTACTCGTCAAGTGCTTAGCGACGCATGCAGTATATCTTAAGCTCTACGATTACGATGCCTATCGAAATTCTTTAATATAGCGGTAAACAGCAATCGCAATAAAAGAAAAAACCAAATACTCTAAACCATTCAATAAATACACAACACCAACTTCTGCCAGAGCGTTTAATAGGAGTGATTCATGCAGCTATTAGCATGCCCAATACTTACCAACTAGGTACATTACAGCGTAATTAGTAACAACCCAGAGAAGCGAAACTGTTCAAGCAAACGACAAAATCAAACTCAAAATAATAACAAATTCAGACCTAAGCTCCTAAACTTTGAGTTCTGCCTCATTATATACTCTAAAGATGTATTCTTTGCGCTGGCAGAACGAAATAGTTCCATTTTTAATTGGAAATCATTAGTACGTGGTACATCCTCGTGAGTCAAAGACTTGGTGAGCCTCTCGTTCTGTTCCATCGCCTCCTGTACTTGACTGGCTAATACCGGCATCGTCCTCAGGCGGGAAGTTCTTAGCACTCTGTCATCCTTAGGCCTAGGTAGACCGGCCATCGGTGGCTTATGAGTCAATTTCGCGTTGAACATTTTCATTTTTTCCGAGAGCGACATCTTCGCTGGATCATCTTCGTCTAACTTAGCTGCCACCGGTGAGTGTGTGCGTATTTACATAACATTGTGCAGATATGTGTTTATAGAGCCCAGGACATACACATAGTCGAGGACATGCAAAAAAGAAACATAAGCCGACGGTACATAAGACAGGAAGCTTCTTCGAATGAAATGCAAATATACATGCCTTTGCGTCGATAGTAAAAAAAATTATTCTAAAATATTACTATTTAAATAATGATATCCTCAAAATTGTAACAAATCTCCGTAATTGAGAATATTAATAAATTCTTTTGTATAGTTTTATCTCTTACCATCTTCGTCCCTGTCCAACACGTTAGCAGTGCTCTTGGACTGAGCAAGAGAAAACGACTGGTCCGTAGGCTCTTCAACGCTGGGTTGCTCTGGCGACGTGAAGGAAATCGGTTGGCTCTTGAACCTATCCGCCACTGAAGGTCCCTCCTTTAGCTTGGAGCGACTGTGACGGAGCAGAGGTTTTGGTGTGCCTGAAACCAGCGTCATAGGATATTATATTTATGTGTTTCGTGCCAAAAGGTAAATATTTTCACAAGAAACATTAACATTCGAGTTTACTAATAAAATCTAGTTTATTAATAATACTGAACGCGATATCAGTTGAACGTTTTTATGTTTATTTAGCTTATTATTTTTAAGCGTAAATGTTAAAAAAATATCAAAGTTTTACCTTTAGCCTGTTGCTGCAATTGCTGCCACATGCTAGCTCTTGCAACAACGCTATTGCTTTTAGCGAGACCAAGCGTGAAACCACTTGGTTCTCTCCCCTCATCGTCGCTTCTGTCCTCTTCAGGGGTCCTTAGAACCTCCGTCTCCGTGGACTTTCTTTCACGATCCATATTAAGAAGACCGCGCTCAATAGAAGATGAAGACCACTCGTTACTGCTACTATTTGTTGCGTGATTGTCTACAATCTCCTGGCTCTCAATCAAGCCGAGCTCTTCACCTGAAATTCGATAAAAACCTTTTTTATTACATTTAAAATATAGCTAGCTATTGTAATGTACCAACGTACTAGTCAAAATTCAGCAGTTCAATGAACGTTTTTTACAAGCTCAATGCTATTATTGTTCTATAAAAAACACCAATCGCCCATTATCCGATGAATCTACCTGTAACTAATGCAATGGCGCTTTGACAAAGAACACGTGCATTACATTGACCCAAATTAGTGGGCAGAGAGACATCTGCAAGGTTATAGTGTGTTTATTTTGAAAACGACCTAATACGAATAGCAGCGCATTCGGTAAGTCTAAATTTACCAAACAGAACGTAAACAAACCACAAGTTAACGCCGGCCGCAGCGGACCCGACTGATCGCTTTCACATGTTATTTTATGACACTGACAGTTGTGACTCGTGTACACACTAATTGAGCTTGGCGATGTATTCGCATTATAGTATTCTATACGCCCGATTCGATAAAAATAAGTTTATGAGTTTAATAAAGTCAACGATTGCCTAACGTAGAGCAATTTGTATGAAATACTTACCGGAATGTGGTCCGGAATCTCTAGAGGAGGCGCGATTGTACACACCACTATCACAAGACACATTCAGGCTCCAGTTGTCGGCCTCCACTTGTTGTCTCTCATCCTCCTCCAACGCTCGACTGTCCTCGTCCAATGCGACGCGGACCTTGTTCACTTCTTGCTCTATTGCATCCAACGTAGACTGCTTGTTATTTGAGTTAATGGCAATGTTCTCAAAGTCTAGAAATGTAGCTTCACCGTAATTGTCGTCCTTGGTACTGCCACTGTCTGAGAAACCGTTGGCACCCAGTGGTGACTTCGCGTTGAATGAGGTCAATCCGAAAGGCAGCGAATCCGAAGCCTTCTCGTAAGCTGCGAAGGGGTCTCTTTCGGGATCCCCCGGAAGGGGAAATGTGCCCCTAACTAAGGAAGCAACACCGGTCTCGACGGGACGGCTCGGAAAACTACAGCCCGCTGGGCTGAACGCTTGGAAACGCGCTTGGCCCGGCTCCAAACTGCGAAATGAGAAAAGAAACTCTTTAAAGTAGAACACATTCGTACATAAGAAAGAGATGGTTGCTGTTTCAGCTTGCCTGCATAAATTTCGATGAATTATGGAGTGAGTGATTGGATTGACGTCGCCGATCTATCGTTTTGGGGAAGTTTGACACCATTGGAAATATAATCTAAATATAAATGTCTGATCTCGACATCGAAGTTATCGAATCAATTCAATAGCAACTCTAGAGACAGTAAATTGATCTAATGAGTCATGTAAGCTTTTGTAGATTTGCAATGCGAACAGTTTATCATACAATTTATTTGGTAGTTAGTTACATCTGTAAGTATTTGTTTTAAAGTACATCGAGAACAAAATTTACAACATATATTTCCAAATTGCTAATTTGGATATGAAGTGCGGTAAAGTGACCAAATGGTAACGTTTAAAATGATATGATTGGTAAATGGAAGTATTTAAATGACTGGCATTAAGGGCTAGCTGGGCAGCAGACTGATCGGTCATAAAACTTTTCATGTATGCTTTGAAGCACAACAGAGCCAGAAATAGTTCTTGACCCACTAACGACTGGAGCGCTTATTTCCGTCATCAAGACACTCGCAACGTTAATTCTAATACACCTTGTTGAATTGATGTTTATTACAATCAACTAGTAACATATTCCAGCACTATTAAAAAAAATAGTTCGTTATAGAGAAAATAAAAGAGGAAAAGAAACTGTTTTGAAACTTACTTTAATAAGTTAACATTTAAATTCAATTTTAATTGTAAGCTTGATAGCAACAACTGTTTAACAAATAAAAAACACAAATAGTAGCACGATATATAAAGTTTTAGATAGCTTGTGTATTCAGATTTATTCTTATTATAGTTACCAACATCGCCAAGTCAAATATGAATAACGCGATAGTCTTTCTTAAGCAGATAATGCCAAAGCTATAAAAATATGTACAGAATGCAAACTACATTCAGACCATATTAGTTATGAAGGTAAAATAACTACATAACACTGTGATGGAAATCGCTCTCGTAAAAGACCTTACATTATGGTGTATAGTCTGTATGTTGTTGTACGCGACTGTTATGCTTTATTAATTAATTCACTAATACTGTTCATAAAATTCTCAAAAGTATGAATGTGTTTTATTTTTAATTTGATTTTTGAACGGCGAACTTCATTCTCGGGAAGGAAATAGAACTCTTTACCTTGGGACTACTGGTTATTAAGGTACTATAAGAAAGAACTTACACTTCTCTGAACGGATAATCCCAAATGCAACGACGCATAGTTGCGAACTGCAGTTATGTAGGAAGTCACAATATAAAGATATAATTTATTAACTATTTTCTGTATTTGATTCGGCACAATCCAAATTTAATTGTTACGCTGTCCAGTGCATGATGCAAACTGTCTGTAAACTAAAACTACTGCGGTGATGTCAGACGAGCGAAAAACAAGAAATTAACACAATCTTTGTGTAAGGATTTCATAAAACAGTAATTGAAAAAAACTGGAAATTCTCATTAAAGTTTAAAGATTAACGTCGGGAAAATCGGACCAGTTCAAAGGAGAAATCTAATAAGAAAACAGTACATGCATTGCATTGAATGTTGTTTAAGCACGAAAAAAAAGGTACTAGGTACATACTTAAGTATATGGGGCTTTGTCGGTAGCTTACTGGTTAAGGAGTCGACCTTACGATCGAGAGGTCTCGGGTTCGAATCCTGGCCATTACACTGCCAACGTGAACCCCCTCCTACCACATGTAATTTAGCTTAGCTGGAGGGATTTGCGGGAATACTAGTAATATCGGTTACAATTATTCTAAAAAAAAATAAAGCACTGTATTTGTTGAGATACCGAAGAGCACACAGTAAAATGTCAAAATAGACCCACGTAAACAAAAATTGACGACAATAGGTAATGATATTATCATTCACCATATCAATTCTTGTGGAAGAAATTAAAAACAATTGCGATGACTAACTAAACATCTGGAAAGCGAAATCGTAGTGCTCGGAACAAAACATACCGTGAGCTCCCACGTGTGGCGTGGGCCGCTCACCCATCAAAATAATGGCGACGTGCCAATCTTTAGATTTGAACTTCTAACACAAGCCCGGTATAGCACAATCACCTTTTACAATGAAGAAGAAAGTCATATTAAAGGCAGGTCAACGAGAAAGGTAAAGGATCCACAATAAACAGGAACATGAATTATGATGGGGGTGCAGCGTAAAAAATATCAGCAAGTTTCTGAACACAATAAATTAGAAACCGCAAAATTAAGAACAGACCTGAATTATGTGATTGTTAGATGTGCCTATGGTAATAAATGTCATCTTTGCATTTTATATAGAATAAATGAGCAAATAGCATACAGACTTTACCTGGATGTAATTGATCGCATCTCTTCTATGGTGATGGGCTGAGTCTTGTAGCGCTCTTTGTCGCGATTTTTTGCCCTGGACGTGGAAGGCTGGTCTCGTGGTGACAAGTCTTTAGTCAGAGCTTGTTCCATTGATTTAATTCTGGATGCGATAGACGGAAAAGATTTTTCTTTGCTGTCGTCTTCAATTTCGTCGTGATTAATACGTTTCCACGATTCACAAAAGCCGTTTTCGCTATTTTCATCCACCTTTAACCTGCGGTTATTCAGTATTGACAGTAATTCATCATTCACATCACATGCGAGGCTCTTTGATCGCTGGTTTGATTTCGGACGAAGATTCCTTCGACGAAGCACTGCACAGGGGTAACTAGCTTCCGGATTAGGCGCGGGCGCGATATTCAAAACTCGTCGCGGTCCAGCCGCAGACAAGTCGCTCCCGTCGCAACTGAAATTCGTCACACTAATAATGTTCGCTTCGTTGTCTGCGCAAAAAGAGAGTCGTGGGCGAGGCGATTGGCTGCGTTCCCTAGTTAAACTCGAACCTCTTTGCTTTAAAATTGGTCTGACTGTAGCTTCACATTCCGATCCTGAATGGTCAGATGTTTTGGACCTGAGAAGCGAAGACCTTCGGGAGCTTCGATCGTCTTCGCTCAAATCAAAACTAGAAGCATGCCCTTCGTCTCCAGATAATTTTTTTGAAGACTTTAGTATTGGTTTCTTAGGTAGATCAAAATCATACTCATCATGCTCCACCGACTTTTTCTTTAATATCGGTTTGGGCGTTTCAGATGAAGCAATATCCGGGCAGGGTCTTTCTTCAGAAAAACTCTTTTTCTTTAATATAGGCCTCACGATCTCTTTATCATCCTCGACGATTTCAGCACCTCCTGCTGCTGCTAACAATACGGCTTGAGCAATTGAAACATGTGATGAGGCAGTACTACTGCTAGAACTAGAGTTAGACTTTCGCTTGAGAATACCATGAGGTTCAGGAGAACCATAAGACAAATCATCATTCTGGAGTTCTTCTTCTCTGCTCATTTTTCTTTTAAGAATACCTTGAATTTGACCATCCGGCGATCTGTTTCTTACAACATCTTCTAAAGACGATCTTCTATTTTTCAAAATAGATTTGTTTATTTCTGAAGAACCGTCATCGGCAAAAGAAACTTCTGGACTGCACGATCTTCTTCGTGCTACCTGAGACTCATCCAAACTTCGGCGTTTTTTCAATATACCTTGACGCTGTCTGTTATCTGGTCGACCATTTCTCGGTTCAACCACACTAGGTGAAAATGTTACCGGTGGTGATGCAATGGCTTGATTCGCAGAATTAGATGCAATACTATCTTCGTGAATAGATTTTCGTTTTAATATAGACACGGGAGTATGACTACACGACATCAACGAAGTATCGTGACGGCGATTTTGACTAGACGTATCATTATTGAGATCAGAAAACATTGCACTTTGTTTTTCAAAATCAATCAGTCTCTGAGCTGCCGTGTCTATATCTCTAAGTCGTTCTGTTACTCCTCTGTTAATTACAGGCCTTTCATTTAGGAGCCCGTAATTAAATCCATGGTTATTTCTTGTCTCGGCTTTTGGTGCAAATAATGAGTCGAAACGAGGCTCAGATGCGTCTAAATTTATCTTATTACTAGTTAAGTTATTCGACAATTTGTTAACCCTATCTAATGTCTGTTTAGTCAACGCAGCTAAGCTGTCCATCTCCTGCGAAAGTCTAGAGCTGTGTGGTCTAACTGTTTCATGTAGCGTAGACATCTTCGTAGTGCCTTTAGAATTTTCTAGTCCACAAGCAATTACATTTGAATTCTGATTCACTTGGGAACTAATATTCAAAACATTTTTAGGCAAAACATTTTTAGTATCATTCGTTTTTCTAGGAGAATTATTTTCTAAACTAGTCAGTCTTTTCTTTGAATAATGATATTTTTCGCTAAGACTTTCACTATCTTTTTGAGCTCGATGTCTTCGATCTGTACGATTACCTTCTGAGTCACTCTTGGCTTTTTCAGGACTTTTGCGTGTAGTTCGGATTCTAGATACCTCCACTTTCGATTTATCAGTTTTAGATGTGGGTTCTCTAGTTAAGTCCTGTTTGTGTGGTGACGTAGAAGTACAAATATTTCTGTCGGCGGATTTCTTGGAAAGAGGTATGCAGCTAGGTTTAAAGGTTGATTCGGGATTTCTGTGCTTATCATATAGTTTCTGAGTTGTGGAATTTGAAGGTGAAGATTTGAGCGCAGTCGATTTTATTCCAAAAGGTAAATTTAAAGTAGTTTTAGGGGATACTTTGGAAGACGGCAGTAAGCTTTCAGTCTTGGAGTGTGGTGCTTCAAGGGATCTTCGAGTTCTCGATTTCGCGACACTTCCTGAAACAATAAAAAACTATAAATTACAAAGTAAAAAGTTAAACATGGTAACATGGTATAGACGGAAGAGGAAGCTGTTGACCCGCACGTGAGTATTGTTCTATAAAGGTTCACTGACTGGTGCGCAAGCTCCGATACGTGTGACATTTCGCGCGATGTGGTCCGTGATGCCATTGTTATGGTAAGTAAGTAATTCACAGTTATATTATGCAGGCGCTTTAATTGTTTACAATTAAATATCAATTTCTCTATGTTCTGCATAATACATATTTTATGGTATAACGGACTACATCACTGTATAAGGGGAATAATATAATGTAAATATTGAAATAAACTGTCTTGAACGGCTTATGAATTGCAATCGAAATGCTGTAGGTCTGAAGCCAACGTCTCCGCTCACCCCGCGCAGGGGTGCCCTGAGCCCTGTGGGTGAGCGGAGACGTTGGCTTCAAGGTATTAAAAAGACACGTCTAGGACGCGCGTCCGTTCTGTTGTCCAGCGCGTTAGTTCACTACTACGTGAACCCAAGCACTTATAAATAAAATTATCAAACTATTATTCTGCAATTTTTCAACCATTCAATATGATATTTTTATGTAGTTTTTAATATATTTCAGACTCGATTGCGTTAGGCTCCTTAAGGTATTTATACGTTACCGTTAAAGTAAAATACTCTTGTAACTTATATAATGTAAGTTACAATAGTATTTTACTTAAAAGAGTTATAATAAATTCTAGTCGACATTTTAATTTTAGTAATCTCTTATGTAGTAAGATAGAGCCTTCAAAGCTTCCTTGTAACTTCCTATAGGCGGACTATGCCGAGCTTGGCCACACGATATCCAATCACGAGCGAAACATCGAAGGCTGTGGTTATTATGGTTTTGTTATGAATGTACCGCCATACAGTAAACAAACTGTGTTATCTTATCATGTACAGTAAAATTATTTAGATACTCGTATATACAAGGCATTCGATCGGCTGTGTTTTTTTACGTACCAATACCTAACCTATCACATATTACCACCCATATTTCACCAACTATGTTTTTATACCTACGTATTAGGGATGAGCCTATTGCCATCAATTGGACACTTATTTCAGGGTCTGTGCTGTTTTGTACGTACGCTATCGAGGCATGTTCGTAACATAATGAAGCTGTTGAATAGAATATGTAGGAGTGGGATAAAATCGGTAAAGAGGGTGTGACATCACTGCTGTCGCAATCGTTTGTGGCCACTTCTGACCGCTAAATATTAGGTGAACTGGTCGCCTCCAATGTCGTACTTTTTTTTTAATGCGGAAATGCCCGCCCGGGTACCCTCCCGCCGACCAGCGGGTTGGTTCTGTCGGGCTTGAATTGACTAAAACCGCACGCCATCTCGGGTCTTGAGACGCCGGGGTGTAAGGTGGTCCCATAAGGCATTTCCCTCGCACCCCGACCGCCTATGTACTACCTATAATAACATGTTAAACTAACAAGTAGATTGTAAATTTAATTACAAGACATGAACCAAACTTATGTCCTCTTATTTCAAAAGAAAAAGCTCATCTCAATTGGTTGCAAATTTCCTTTTTGGTCCTATTTACCGAT
The DNA here is from genome assembly GCA_946251805.1 of Cybosia mesomella. NCBI lineage: Eukaryota > Metazoa > Arthropoda > Insecta > Lepidoptera > Erebidae > Cybosia > Cybosia mesomella. Next base: position 24,474,202 of record OX276401.1, read on the forward strand.
CGACATCGCCCTGTCTTGAAGTCGACCTTTTTCCCATTTTAATAGTCTGTGTAACAGGAGGCGAACCTTATGAGGAAATCGAAACTTTTTAATAGTAAAATTGAAAATGTTTCGTGAGAGCTAAACAATCGATGAGGTATTTAAAAGTAGTAAAGTATTATCGCTCAATTAATCGTGTAGAAAAACAAACTTCTCATAGGTGTAAACGATTCGCAAATATAAAAACCTTCGAAAGCATTTCACTGGCCGGCGGGGTTCCGAAGGGATTTCCGCACGAAAAAAAAAAAAAAAAAAAGTATGTATATATATGCAGTTTTGAACCCAGCATGTGTTAGGTTACCTCTTCCATCGTTATATTTTCAATCATTTATCATATAGGTTAAATAGAGGTTTATATGTAACATCAAAATTAATTCTACCCGGTTCCCTAATATAATAGCGTCTTGATATTTATGATCAAAGGTTTAGTCCCTAATCAATTATCATTTACAACTAAGTAACTCTGTAGTTTCGTCAATTCGTATTTTACTGTTCATCACCTATTACCTATAGCGTGATGTTTTAAGTCCGAACATGACCATGTCTGAGTTCTATCGAACAGCAGAATTTCGTGATGATCTGCTTTGTAATAATAAAGAAACGTTCAATTATAGATTTGATCGATTTTACCCTGCTGCTCCTATCACACTTATAATAGCGTGATGATGACTTACAAAGCGCAGTTTATGACCGTACCCTATGCGATGCTCGGACATCGATAATAAAAAGCAGACATACAGATAAACAGACAAACAAAAAAATTTCCTAAAAATCACATTTTTGGAATCGGTGTCGTTCCTAGAACACAGAAGTTATTTTTTTTTTAAATATTCAATGTACATACAGTTTTGACCTCGTTATGATTTTTTTTATATGTATAGATAATTGTTTGTAGTAGCATACATTTTTCATTCATATTCGGAATAGGTAATCTACTCTACTAATAGATTAATTGTTTTAAGCTTACAAGAAAAGCATAATGATCAACTAATTATTCAAATTCTTTTTTCGTTTATTTCCTATGTCTACACTTTAAAATTACAACGATTTGCCAAATTCCTCTGGTTGTATATATATTATGTAAAAAAAAAACAGAATCGTTCATAAGTATATCTTCTTCTCTTATATATAAAAATGAATTGCTGTTCGTTAGTCTCACTAAAACTCGAGAACGGCTGGACCGATTTGGCTAATTTTGGTCTTGAATTATTTGTGGAGGTCCAGAGAAGGTTTAAAAGGTTTGTCATCGATTGAGGCAGTACGAAGTCTGCCGGGTCAGCTAGTATTTTTTAAATATCTCCAATGTACAGACATAACTAATTTACAATTTAAAAAAAGTTTAGAGTTCGTACATATATTATAAGTAGTGCCGATGTCCTTGTTAATCCAAGAGTTTGATGATATTCTCGTGGATCGTCAGATCTTGACTACATGTGTATGGAACCCTCTTTCCATGAAAACAGATTCCGTAATAAAGAATGATCGCTAAAAGATTCCCCGCCGACCTGAAAACCTCTTTCTTTTAAGGTCAAAGAAAAATATATTGTGATGTATTAATAATACCCGAGATGGAAAGGCCATAATGTAATTAATGATCGGTCATTGTTCGGTCCATTAGCGTGGATATCGGATATTCCGTTCTTACGGACACGTATACTAAATACTACAGAAGATAATGTCATTTATGTCACATTTTCTTATCAAGCTCTTTTTGAGAAAAGAGACAGCAGCAGTAGGCGGCGTGCGCCCTACGCCTACTGCTTTTTTGGCTGATTCACTTGTATAATACTATTATTATATTAACTTACATTTCTTCTATTTCAGGGTCTAAAAGACGCGGGCATAGACAGCTCAGCTCACAAAATTCAAACACAAATATCTAAATAGGTAAATAAAATGTTGGATTTTCACTTCATACCAACTAACATGGCGGGTAGTAAATAAACCAATCTGGTTCCATATTTGTAGATCTCTACTGTAATATTTCACATGCATTGCTATATAAATACATATGTTTTCACTGGTGGTAGAAATTTGATGACACAAATTTGTCCCAAATTTCGGCCGGGTAGGTACCACCGTGCATGATTGCGAAAAACCCTCCATAGTAATCCAATTTCGGTTTGATTGCGTTCAGGGGTCAGCAAGTGCATAGCCGGGCAGGGGGATTGTGGTCGCAGCACTAGTGGGACCGGTGGGTGTCACGCGGTGCTGCGACGACAATCCTCTTCTGATGAGGCCGTCAAGCTGAATGCCACCATTGTTAACATGGTACGCGTATGTAATGGTGACCCTCTTTCCTGAGACTTTACCTTCAGCTTACCATCAGGCGAGGTGAAGTCAAATTGACGTGTCCTAAATATTAAAAAAAATATAAAAATGTGGGTCAAATGATTTTATGACATGCAGAATATAAATCATAAAATAATTTGGTAATAACATCACGAACTTTGTTACCTATAATCAAAGATTTTAAATTGAGAGTTACTGTCAATCTACGATGGTTAATGCTTTTATATGGTTCTACGACGAAGTTTTGAGCAATAAATGAAAGAGAGCGAAGATGTACATTCATGTAGGTATTATCAGTCATTTTTCCCCGTTAGCCATGGTTAACCTTATAGTTAATAGTAGTCATTCTCCTAATCTGTACAGGTTATAAAAAGACAATAGGTTCCTAGCACGAATGCATATAAACGAGCAAGTGTACGTTCACTCTACGCAAATAAAATTAGACCTAATTAATTTGAATTTGTTTTTAAACTGTTTAGGGCACGTGCCAAGGACTCAACGTGACATCATTAACACAATTTAGCTATGAAATACACAACAAGGGCAAAAATGTATTCCAGATATGAAAAGCACTAATTGCCAATAAAAGTAACTTTGTTAACTAGACCCTTAAAATTGTAATTGTATTGATTAGTGAGTTACAACGTAATTCTTAATTATTTGTTTACTTTTTCTAAAAAGAAAACAGAAGATTCTCAATCCGACAGGTAACTTTTGAAATCACTTCGATTCAGCACCAAAGTAATCTGGTGATTAAATGAATCTTTTATTATTGAAGATACCTCAGAAGTGGTGCCATTTGGGTATAGTTTATAGAAAAAATCTGCCTACAAAGGTAGAAAAATATGATAGTGTTGTGTATTGGTAGGTATGTATTTTTTTTTTACTAGGAAAACAAACAGTATCTTACAACTAATTGACAACTGTTAAAACAACTGTAAACGATTTGTGTTTTCGCATGTGCATATTTAGTGCTTGCTTATAAAAATGTATGTTTTTGAAACATTTAAAACATTACATAACTTCACGCCTGTATCCCCGAAGGAGTAGGCGGAGGTGTATTACACACCCACGATTCGCCAGTTATGTTGAAACATTTATACATAAGAAAAAATCAACTTACACAATCAAAATACAGTCAGAGAACCTAACTACCTAATACATACCTAACTATATTTTGTAGTGGTATTTACCTTTTTAAATTTTCATAAAGTATAATATTCCACTCGTGTACAGCGGATTAATATTTAGAAAGTATTGAAACGATATTACAGATGCTGATATTGTTTTTGAAGTGAAAACTTCTTTAGGCCCATGAGCACTTTCCATATAATCACTTTTCTAAACTTCTTTTCTCTTTTATAAACATTTCCCATATTTTTTATAACAACAACATATTTGTTGTAGCTGGATGAATGGATGGAGGGAGGAAGGGAGGTAGAGAGAATTTATAAGAATACTGAACTCACATTCAGGGTAGGACTTGAGTCACTCTTTTGTTTTTTTACTATTAAATCGACTTAACAATGGCAAGCTTTTTGACTATAATACATAATATGTATATAGTAAAAGGGCAAGCTGATATTCCTGCCTACCCCGGAGGGAGAGAAGCGTAACTTTAGCTATGTACGTATGAGCCAACGTCCTTACTAGTACGTAGGTCAGTGATCAGTGAGTCAACTGTACAGAACAAACACCTATATAATTTTTTTTCTATAGTCCATTGAAAATGTTAGAACCAGGTCACGCGATATTGTCCTACATTCGGGGCTAATTTGTTATTCATGACGTCACGGCAATATTTGCATGGTAATAAATTGCCATTAGATAGTAATGATTGCACTATAACATATTGTATACATGTATTGAAATTCAGGTCATACGATATTGACAATATATTTGGTATTATAATTTCACAATTAGGCCCATTAGATAGCACAGCAATGGATTTTTTATACTTATTTCGTGAGAACTGAAATAAAACTGAATCAAACTGAAATTTGCTGGATATACTAAAGTAAATCATTATTTATTCAGTACCAAACATATTTAAATTGGGTTCAGATTTCTTAAAAAAATCTTCTTACGCTTCGCTCACCTGTCAAACGATCTCAAGACCATATTAATTACAACTATCAACAGCTTCTTAACAAATAGATTAACGAGAGTTTAAACTTAGTTTCTTAAATAAATATACGTAAATCTAAGATTTAGATTCAAACATTTAACCGTAACTACGCAATGATGTGTTTGAAATTGCAAAGATTTAATGTGCTGCTATAAACACATATCTATGTGAGCAAACAAACAAATTTCTGCATTCTCTATCTCTGTTGATGAGTTACTGCAGCCACGCAAAACGTTTAACACTCCTAGGCTAGCGTTACACACGAAGGAATCTCGGGCGAGTCACTCCCGTTTCGAAACGTCAATACACGTTATTGTAACAAACACCCATCTATCCATCTATCCAAACTTTAAAGATGTATGTGTGGTTTGACGAGAATGGACAGAATAAGGAATGAGCGTATTAGAGGTACTTTCAAACAAGTTGCGAGCGACTGTCGTGATATGAACATGTCAGAAGAGATGAAAGTAATGTTGCTAAAAGGTTCCCAGTAAGAATGTTGAGGGTTTTAGGGGCAGAAACGATGGATGGAATGCGTGAAAGAGGATATGGTAAGGAAGGGAGTGACTGAAGACATGGCATCAGACAGGAATGTAACGAGGAGTATAACATGTTGTCCCGACCCTAAATAATTGGAACAAGCATTAGATGAGTAAGATAGGATTTTGTTCCATTATAAACAGTAGTTGTTTGCATTTACAGATCTAATCATCTTTCATTCTAGTACTTGAATTTGTATGAAGAGGGGACGATATGAAAACAAAAGAGACGTCGCCGTTGTCGTTTGATATCTTACATTTATAAGTATTATGAGGAAAATACTCGAGGAGAATAGAGATCCTTTATAATACCGTAATTAAACATCATCTCAGATAAAATATTGCATTCGTGATGTACCTTTACAAATATTTTGTAATATTAGACCAACATCAAAAGAGCGCGCCCGGGAGAGGTTCAGAACTCTCCCGGCCCGCCGAGCCCGCAACATGCTCGCCGCGCGTCGCAGGCGACTCAGGCGGACGGAGGCGGAGGACGGAGGTCGTTAAGCGACCTCCGCCCTCCATGAGCGCAGGCCTGGGGGTGGCAGGTGAGGCCGCCTGTCACCCCAGCAGAAGCAGGCCGGGACGGTGGGGCGACTAGCGCCCCTCCCCCAAACCGGGGCACGACGGGGACACCGTGGTTTCCAAACCCGAGGGGCCATCTCGAAACCGGAGATGGCCCAGGGTCAGTCGGGGTGCGAGGGATATGATCTATGGGCAACCTTACACCCCGGCCTCTGTAGACTCAGAGACGGCGTGCGGTTTTTAAAAAAAAAGGTACCCCACTCCATGCAATCCTTTAGTTTGCTCAATATAACAGAGGCTTTAATCGTGATGTTCTTCGATTCGGGCGCCCATTTTCCTGACATCAAAAAGTCCTTTTTTTTTTACGTGCGGAAATCCCTTCGGATACCCCCCGCCGACCAGCGGGAGTGGTTATGTCGTGTATCGACTAAAACCGATTAGGATTCTACTTATCCAATACTAGCTGACCCGGCGAATTTCGTTCTGCCTTAGAATCAAGTTATATTATGGCGAACTTAAACCGACGAAAACCTCACGCTGTCTCGGACCAACATAACTTGATTCTAGAGCAGAATGAAGTTTGCCGGGTCAGCTAGTAGAATATGCAATGCTCTTGATTCTAGAGCAGAATGAAGTTTGCCGGGTTAGCTAGTAGAATATGCAATGCTCTTGATTCTAGAGCAGAATGAAGTTTGCCGGGTCAGCTAGTAGAATATGCAATGCTAATACCAACGTTGTAAAAATCCCAAAAGCTTAGCATTTTAAATCGCCATCGTTTCAATGAAAGTGTGCGCTAGTATTCCAAACGATCTAAATATTCGTAAACATGATTAATAAGCGATGTATTCAGAAACAATAATCTCTTTTCAATGGTAATACGGGTGGGAAAAAATCCTGTATCGATTATTCAGTTTTCCACGCAAGTTATGAAACAGTAGCGAGGAAAATAGGTTAGTGAGATGTTGTTAGTAGATTATGCATATCGCATATCTGTTTATATATATTCTATAGACACAATAGACTAGGTCATAATAGAACTGTGTAAATATTTATACAGCGACCACGGCGAGTGTTCTGAAGAGCTGTTATAAATAATCCCACCGTCTCCCTTCCTTCCCAGAACAACACGTGCTGGGCTACGGTATCACCCACATAAGGTACTAACAATACCGTCTCGAGCGAAGCGGTTCGGTCCTTCCTTTCTTTTTCGCACGTGTTTCCTTCTTCTTACAGTCCTGAGGTTCTTTAAGCGGGGCGTGAAAAAGCATCTGTGGAGGCCGTCAAGGTAGGGATTACCATTTTAGGATTGACAGCATCTAGAATGGTGGCCCGTATCTTCTGGACTTCATCCTAGCCTCTTACCATGCAGTCAATTGATAGACCATAAAAAAGCGAAACTTTAGTTTGAAATGTACGTTAGTTTCAATACAACACTCAAAGAAACAGTTAATGTACAGTGGCCAGTTTTTGATTTGACACATCAGGAAGAAAAGTGAGAAGTCAAAATAAACCTATAAGGGACCGAAAACATCTGGTTTAATGTGACTTTTTAATTTGCCCGTTCCTACCCCATCTTCTATAGGTACATTATAATAGGGGTGCGACTGGTTGGATCACCTCCAAGCTTGGTGCACCCTGGGCAACGTGAGCGATGACGCATCATTGATTGCTCCTCTGGAGTAGCTGGCGTCAACGTCAACGGCCAAGAGTCTGACCAACTGGCCCTTTTCAGGGCCAGCTGACCCCATTGCACGAGGGGGTCGGGGTATGGCGGGCCTGCAAGGCCCGCGGGGGGGGGAGGGGGGTCGCTCCAGGTACCCCTCTGCTGTTATCAGAGGGGACACTGCGAATGGCCCAGGGTCAGTCGGAGTGCGAGGGATATGCTCTATGGGTAACCTTACACCCCGGCGTCTGTAGACCCGAGACGGCGTGCGGTTTTAGTCGGTTCAAGCCCGACATAACCGCCCCCGCTGCCCGGCGGGGGGGTATCCGAAGGGATTTCCGCACAATAAAAAAAAAAAAAGTTACATTATAATAAAATCGTTACAAAGTGAAAACTGTAAATTCAATATTTCTCGACAAAAAAAAATGATGTGTGTTCTAGGAGCGATACCGATGCCGAAATTGTGGTCTTTCGATTTTTTGTCTGATTGTCGATTTGTCTGTTTGTCTGCTTTTTATTATCGATGTCCGAGCATCACTTGAAATGTTGCATGAACATTCTTCTAGGGCATGGTCATAAACTGCGCTATATATCATCACGCTATTATAGGCATGATAGGAGCAGTAGAGCAAAATCGGTCTAAACTATTATTGATGAAAACTTTATTATTACTATGTAGATCTTTACGAAATTTTGTAGTTCAGCAGAACTCAGATATGATCCAAATCTAGACTAGGTAATGAGCAGTAAATATATAAAATCTCGAAACTCTACAGAGTTACCCACGAATAAAAAAGTTAGTTGATTGGAGACGCATAAACATTTAATAATGAATATTATCATGCTATTATAATAAGGAATCGGGCAGAATTGATTTTGATATTACAGTAAACGAGTGCACCACATTACCTCATCCGGCCCGTTAACTAAAATAACTTAATACTTACTTGTTAGTATCGATACTGCAGAAATAAACATACCTTGATCTATTCTGAACTTAACGCGTACGAAGTCGCAGGTTACAGCTAGTCGTTTATATGCAGGTAGGAATGTATAGAAAAATCGTGCGGTAATCCCCCTGATACCCGGTATTTATGTCGGATTCGAACCGACTAAAAACGCACGCTGTCGGAGTTTGTAGAGCATTCTGTTTATTATATATCGGATTGACAGTTTAGAACCTTTATAGAATAGTTGAAAACATTTATGTTTTTCTATACTATTATAAAATTGTAAATTAGTCATGTCTGTACATTTGAGATGTTTAAAAAAAAGACTTGGGTTGTGTTAAATGAACTATTCTGAACACAAAAAAAATATTTTTGAATTCTAGTCTGTTTGTTTGCTATGGACGCAAAAATTACGGAACGGATGTTCATGCGGTTTTTTTTATTAGCAAGGTCTTGGTCAGACTTAAAATCTACCGTATATTTCATTGCGATTTGTTTAGTAGAACCGGAGATATGAAAAATAAAAAACGATAACCGCCTCCGCGGAGGGTGGAGCCGCGGGCATCAGCTATAACATATTAAAACTATAGCTTTAGTATTAATTACTCTAAAAAGATATCGAGCTGTAGACATGCACTCACATGATAAATCAAAAGCTGGGTAGTATATAAGGTGTCACCGAATTAGGTCTCTGAATTAGGTGAACACAGATTTTGATCCGTGGTTAAGATTTTGTAGGTGGTTAGTGGAAGATCCTCTACCCGAAAATTTTTGTGGAAAGACGAGTCCACTTTTACAAGAGTGAGCTTGTTTAATATTCACAATGCACACTGGTGGTGTTTTTTTTTTCATATAGGTATATTTATTTTTTTACCCGATATTTTTTTTGTTTCAAATACATATTATGTCAATACCAAGTAATCTCACCAAATTCAGAGACCTAATTCGGTGACACCTTATATATACATATAGTTAAAGAGTTACACTTAAAAACGCACGTTTCAAGCACTATATAAATTTTATTTGTAGACACTTAGATAAGTACAGATAGACACGTCCACATGCCGCCGGTAGATACTCACTCGCAACTTTACACGTGTTAATAATGTTCGTCATACGTTTTACTTTATGACGACATGTTATTGTAAAACATTAGTTGTTTACATAATTATTACTTCCTAGCATCGCCGAGCAGTTTCACCCGCGTAAGTCCTGATCCCGTGGGAATATCGGGATTAAAAGTAGCCTGTGTTGCTCATGGATAATGTAGCATTGTAATGGTGAAAGAATTTTTGAAATCGGTCCAGTAGTTTCGGGGCCTATTCAATGTAAATAAACAAACGAACAATCAAATCTCTCTTTATAATATTAGTTATAGATTATTTATCAAACTTTTCTTATTGCTAAATGGAAGGATACTAATTCGTTTAGAGATTTTGGGGTTCGGGGGAGATCAGACGGCCTTCGCGCCAGTTAAGGAACCCCCAATCCGCCAATGTTAGCTTCATCAGCTAATATTCTTTTAGAACATGTCATTCGATTTGCATCAGTAAAACGATCAAGGACAAACGTCACATCTGATGAAGTCCCGAGCTAACATTAAGATAGTACCTATATAATAAGATCATAATTTTATTAAATTAAATTAATTACTATTTACACTGTAACGCTGTTGATATAAAGTACTTTTTTCATCTCTTTTCGTTGTGAGTTACTTAATTCGCCCATAAATGTTGTATAAGCCAATCAAAGGAGGTAACTGCCAATGCGTAGAGTATAGTGAGTTTCAATCCAATTTTTATTTAATAATACACTAGCTGTTGCCGTTTTTTCCGACGCCTCCAGTAAATATTATTATATTTTAGCCTACGTACACAAAAACTTGACAAATTATGTACTAAAACCTTCCTCGAGAATCACTCTGGTAAGAACAGCATGAAAATCGGTGTAGTAATTTTTGAGTTTATCGCGAAAAGACAGACAGACAATCAAACAGATGCGGCGGAGGACTTTGTTTTATAACATGTAGTGCTAGTGATACTAATAGCTATGCCCACCTCTGTCAAGTAATCATGGCGCGTATTTTCCGAAAAATGCCCACCTCTGAAAAGCAATCATGGCGCGTATTTTCCGAAAAATGCCCACCTCTGAAAAGCAATCATGGCGCGTATTTTCCGAAAAATGCCCACCTCTGAAAAGCAATCATGGCGCGTATATTCCGAAAAATTCTTAAGTATCGGGCTCTGTATAAATTTTCAAAGGTTAAGCACCCTACACTCTAGTACGTCTGTGTTCCTACTTTATGCCAAAAAAATACGCTAACAATTAATTATGGGCTGAAGGTCAGAGCTTGAGTGTATAGTGTTGGATTACAAAAAGGCTAGAAATAAACTTCGGATAATTATGTGCTAGACATTCTTAACCTGTATTTACTTCAACAAATTAACTCAAATATAATCTATATCAATTAATTATGAAATTTGAAAAATGTAGAACCATGATATAAGGGATGTTTTTTTTTCAAGTTCATACATACATACATAACTTCAAGCCTGTATCCCCAAAGGGGTAGGTAGAGGTATTACACACTCACGATTCGCCGTCCCAGTGTAATAGGGGGCGAGCATATTGCCATCTACCGGGCACAGAACTTGTCTCGGCAGTCCGTTACTTACACCACTGGGCTATCGCCCCTTTTTCAAGTACCCTTGTACAATATTTGTTTATAGTAGATGTAATAGGATTACGCAAACGATAGATTGCACAATAAATTAATTAAACAGCTAGTTTAGCTAGTCATAAGAAACTCAAATTTGTTTTTATTGCCAACATGTGTGACTGGCACTTCGATGTTTTCATAACTGTCACGTAAATAACCATTAATTTGATACATTCCTGAGAACCGCAATAAAATCTCTCGTTACATCCGCAGCTGTGTCGAATCATGATATCAGCTGTTTGTTTGTCATCTTGTTGTTTCACCCGGAAGAAATTTGATCAGATGTACAGCTAAATGCTGACACAGATACAGATAATAATTCTCCTCTTCATCCAAACACCGATACCGGTTGTATCCAAAGTTCTACTTTAGAGCGTGGGGCCCGCTCTCCTAATTCTCCTTGCCATAACTTGGTATTGTTGACTTTACGAGAACGACTGCCGTTTGATACCCAAGCCGCGAAAGGAAAACCTGCGCCAGAGTTTCATCCGTCAGTCAGCAGATGTAGCGGCATGCAGGTGAGTTTGGTTTGGACCCCAAGACACCAAACCCAGACAAACAATAGTCAGTTCTATTGAATGTGTACTATTGTGCCCACCTCACTTAACTTTATCTGCACTAGAAATATATTATAGTCAGTGGTCATTGTTCTCTGTAAATGAAATGGCAAACAGAAGTAATCTCTTACAATTTATTACTCAACACAAGTCTGAGAACAAAGAATTACACGATATTCATACTTGCTTAGTGGCACAAAAATGCATTAAATTGTATGAACGAAAGTATCATATTGATTTTTGAATCGATGGCACTGAGCATCTATATATAAATTAGCATACGTGCTACCTTTTTTTTTTTTTCGTGCGGAAATCCCTTCGGATACCCCCCCCCCCGCAGGCCAGCGGGGGCGGTTATGTCAGGCTTGAACCGACTAAAACCGCACGCCGTCTCGGGTCTTAAGACGCCGGGGTGTAAGGTTACCCATAGAGAATATCCCTCGCACCCCGACTGACCCTGGGCCATCTCCGGTTTCGAGATGGCCCCCTTACTTGCTCTCCACTGTGCCATCTGTTAATCAGAGGGACACGTGGAAAGCTTCCGAACAGCCCTCGACAGGGCCGTCCTTGCCTCGGTCGGAGTTGGCCGTAGGCGGCAGCGTCTCTCCCGCCCTAGGAGAGAGGCGCTGCTGTCTCCGTTGCTCAGGGTGCACCGCGTGGAGGTCCCCAACCAAGCACCCCAGCATACGTGCTACCTAACCTTTTTATCTTTTTTTTCCGTGTGGAAATCTCTACCGATACGCCCAGTGGGGTTGGTTATGCTAAAATGTCGACATGGAGAAGAGATTCATTTCATATGTAATACTGTCGCAAGTTTAAACAACATAACTTAAACAAACAAGTAACACTGTAAAATGCTTAATTAAAAACGATGACAGCACTGTATATTGTATACCGAACAACAATGTATACCGACCTGTTTGAACATAATAGGCACCCACAGGACAGGCTTGCCTAGTGTAGAGCCACCGGGAATGTATTATAAATTTTGTATTTTTTTGGTAATAAATTATTTATTATTAAACATAACACAACATAAACTCACGCCTATGTCCCCGAAGGGGTAGGCAGAGGTGCTAGCACCCACATTTCGCCAGTTTATGTTTAGGTCCCAATGTAATAGGTGGCGAGCCTATTGCTATTAACCGGGCACTTATAAACCTGCGATAAATACACACATAACTTCGAAAAGCATCGAAAAGTCATTGGTGTGTGCCATGGTAAAACCTGGGATCGAACCCGAGACCTCGTCTCAGCAGTCCATTACCCATACCATTAGGCTACCGCGGCCATTATTATTTTTATTATATTATTATATCTATTTGATCAAATAGATGAAATGAATTTCAATTATCAGGGGTTCCACGTCAGTGTTCAAAACGGCCCGTTCAGAATTTGTAAACATCAAATAAAACATTACGTTGTAAATATTTGAACACAAAAGTTAATATCATTAATATCACTGGAAATAGTTCATCAATAACCTCTAAGTAATCAGTTTGTTGACTATATCACCGATAGCAAATGTTTATTGCAGTTATTATCAATTATTGGTATGTACTCATAGTTCTCTTAAATATCTATATTTATAACACTAAACAGGTTGTAATCATCATTAAATTAATTATTCATTCATCATCAAATATTTTCAATACTTGTTATGTTTGTATCATCGAGTGGAAATCTCCTCGATGATTTGTATGTTGTATCTCGCTTATATCTTTAGCACGGCAACTGACGGACGTGATCGTTGAATCAAAGTGTAATCAGTGTTCGTTTTTGTATTCATATACTAATTGTAATTGAGTTTTTGTAATACAGCGTTAAAGGACCGAGTGCTTATGTCCAGCAGTGGACTGTTATAAACTAATTGATTGATTGCGTTAAGAATGAAATTGTATTATCCGATTATCAGAATTAAAACCTTTACAAACAAACAAACTAAGAAGGAATATTTACATCTTAAGAAGTTACACCTCAGTCTTGCTCTAGATAGGAAATGACAAGGCTTTTGGAAGAGCTCATTTTAAAAACACTCGCCGATATAGTGTCAATACAATACTGTCAGAGGTAATTTCGTTTTACACAAGGCTTTTGGAACAGCTCATTTTAAAAACACTCGCCGATATAGTGTCAATACAATACTGTCAGAGGTAATTTCGTTTTACACAAGGCTTTTGGAACAGCTCATTTTAATAACACTCGCCGATATAGTGTCAATACAATACTGTCAGAGGTAATTTCGTTTTACAACTACAAAGGTTCGAGGGTGTTAGTGTCGGCGCACCACAGCAATCACTCAAGAGTGCTTCTTACATTAATTTTGTAAGCCGAAGACATGCTAGAGCTTATCAGATTGTAAGCCGGGAACCAACACCAAACCACCAGCGGCCATTATTAATACATATCAAATAGCATTTAAATTAGAGATTATATAAAACCAGATTATATTTCTGAAGCGGGTATTGTCTGTTCGTATCTAAATAAGTTACTTAGTTGAATACTAGTTACTTAGTTTTTATCTACCTTATATTTGACGTGGGTACCCATCGATAATCTTATTATATCTGCTAGAGATAGATTATGTATCGGTTTAGACCCTTCATGTATATAGAACTAGGACGGTTACCAGCTTCGCAATCAACCCAAACTTAAGCGTAGCGAGATTTGCCTATCCAACAATAGGTCAACGTGATCGGTCGATTTTTTCCATTGATTTGGTTTTTCGGTGATTATTCCTCGATGGTAAGACCGATCTGGACATTCGACCCCTTACGACACTCAGTAATGTCTACTTGATCACCGTGGCCAATTTGGTCGAGATCGGTCAAACGGTCTCGGAGGAGTATCATTTGTTTGAAATGCAACATTGAAACCAAAGACGCTTCGCTCGCCTTCGGCTCGCTACGCTTAATTATATTACAGTTAGTAGCGCCAGTGCTCTAGTATTAAATAAAACCGGCCAAGTACGAGTCGGACTCGCGTACCATTATCTACCTGTTTCCGTTCTCAATATCGAGCCAAAAAATCACATTGTTGCATGAGAGCCCCCTTAAATATTTGTTTTATTTTAATTTGCTTATTTATTTTTAAACTGAATATTTAACTAAATATTATGTGAATATTTCAAGCATCTAGCTGCTGCCATTATCAATATCGAGCAAAAACGAGCAAATAAAAAGAACACGTTTGTTGTATGACCTAATATTATAAAACAGAATAAAATTAATATTTAAGGGATATTAATTTTATTCTGTTTTATAATATTAGGTCGTTACATATGAAATTGCCGTTTTTCTTGAAGAAATTGGAGGAAACCCAATTTTCAGTACTAACATTTTTGCATTTTTTTAGGAATGACAAATCCAAATTTTATTAATTTTTTTTGTGTATGAATGAGACAACATTAAGCAACAAACAGCAACTTTTATTACATTTTTGAAAAGTGACAGCTGTTAAGTAATACGAAATTTATCATCAAAATGGATATCATTTAGGAAGTACTGTTTTTGAAGATCGAATTAATTTATCAAGCGGCCAATAAAAACAAAATTTAATACAGATTTCTAAAATCTTGAAATCAACTTGCAAACAAAATATAAATAATGGAAATAGCTTTTAAATTACAGGAATAACGAACTCATGAATTTGTAAGTAAATTTCGGCAATTTCATAGGTAAAGACCTATTATTTGTTGTTATAGCGGCAACAGAAATACATCATCTGTGATAATTTCAACTGTCTAGCTATCACGGTTCAGGAGATACAGCCTGGTTATTGCCATTATTAATATCGAGCGAAAAATGGCTAAAAAGCCACGTTTTTTGTATGGGAGCCCCCTCGGGCTTCACCCCATCGGTGCCGACGATGGGGTGGGCGTGTCGGATTCGGACTGACTAAAACCACACGGTGTCCTCCACAAGTGTCCATTGCGGGGCACCCCGTTATTATGTTTATAGTATTTGTTGTTATAACAGCAACAGAAATGAAACATCTGTGAAAATTTCAACTGTTTAGCTATAACGGTTCATGAGATACAGCCTTTTTTTTCTTTTTTTTTTTTTTTTCGTGCGGAAATCCTTTCGGATACCCCCCCGCGTGCCAGCGGGGGTGGTTATGTCGGGCTTGAACCGACTAAAACCCAGCCTGGTTGCAGACGGACGGACAGCGGAGCCTTAGTAATAGGGTCCCGTTTTAACCTCTCATCTCGAAACCGGAGATGACCCAGGGTCAGTCGGGGTGCGAGGGATATGCTCTATGGGCAACTTTACACCCCGGCGTCTGTAGACCCGAGACGGCGTGCGGTTTTAGTCGGTTCAAGCCCGACATAACCGCCCCCGCTGGCCGGCGCGGGGTATCCGAAGGGATTTCCGCACGAAAAAAAAAAAAAAGGGTACGGAACACTAAAAACTTACGCAGTTTCTTAAAGAAGCCACGAAAAATATCTAGAACCAGAAGCCTCGAGTCACGATGGCAATATAACCTGAAGCTAGCTATAACACCCATAACCAACTCGGCTTTTCTATACCATTATCTAGCTCTCAGTTCTCAAGCTCCCGGTACTTTGCTGACGACGGCTGAATCCGTGATGCCTATCCAGCCTAACAATGTCGGTTGGAAAAATACTTGTAGACCGTATCTACTAGCCACGATTGTTATAAACAACATTTACGTTGCTATTAAGAACGACTGATCTTTCTCCAACTTCAAAGTTTATTAACTTTCATACAAACTTTTATATAGATATAATTCGTTCAGCACGGGAATTGAGTCCCGAAGAATAACTAACTAAGTACCGAACATTGTTCGGACGAAAAGATAAGTGAGATTGACCGACAAACCTCAAAGTTAGGATGAAAATATAATTCTCCTATGCATTGATGAAGTTCCAGTTAATTCTCCAACTGAAATAGTACACACAAAATATTTGTGTAAATTACAAATTAACTACTTTCAGATATTTTACGGGTTCCTGGGGATATCCTTCTTACGTTCCGGGTTCCCTTGCAATAGGGTCCCATGACGAAATACCGTGTGGTTATAGTCGGTTCGATTCCGACATAGACACATCACCGCTAGCCTCATTAAGTTGGTAATCAAGGACGATTTCCCCACGTAAAAATTTTTTATACAGTGTGACATGTATTTATTTCTTTTATTTTGTGATTACGTCGTTAAAAATGAATATTTTTGTTTGTTTAACCTTGACCTCTATGCATTCCTATTTCATGAATGGACAGTAGTTCTCCATATACCTTTTTTTTTTTTTTTTTTTTTTTTTTTTTTTTTTTTTATCGTGCGGAAATCCCTTCGGATACCCCCCCGCCGGCCAACGGGGGCGGTTATGTCGGGCTTGCACCGACTAAAACCGCACGCCGTCTCGGGTCTTCAGACGCCGGGGTGTAAGGTTACCCATAGAGCATATCCCTCGCACCCCGGCTGACCCTGGGCCATCTCACCACTAACAGCATCGCTCATCCTGTCTCCTCTGAAAGCAGAGGAGTACGGAGAGCGATGTGTTCCCGCCACGTTGGGTATTGGCCGACGATCAATGCCAACCCTATGAAGGGGTGAAGGGGAAGCCATTGACCGCCGCCCAGGGTGTACCGGCCGCTCCGATTCCGTTCACGGAACATACATTTGTTGCGGAGTTGGTAAAATAATATCATTGTAACGCTTGCCAGGCATTTGTAACCGATTAATATCTTAAAAAACTAAGTGGGTAATAAAATGTCAAAAATGAATTTAAAATACGATTTTACAGTAAAAACTGACAGTTACAAATTTTAGAGCACTTTTCAAAAGTATAATTAAATTCATTTGCGATTTCATGAATTATAATGATTCAAGTCAAAAGATTACGTAGCAAGATGTATTTGGCCTTTGTTGAAATTTAAATAACTAATGACTTTAAGATGGTGATTTTTCAAGTTGCTTACGCCAGTGAAACGGTAACAAATTGCCGTTTTATAGCCGAAATCGATGGAATAATACATCAAAAGGGAAAATATATGAGGTTCTGTACAGACTTATATCAAACAAGGTTGAAGACTACCGATTTAGTCGTATAACGAAAAAAGTAAACAGAACACAGGGGAGAAAGCCAGCCCTTGGTTATTAAGCCAGGGGGGCCAAAGTGGAAAGATATTGGGTTTTGGGGCGTACACGGCCTTAGCTACCAACACCTTAGGGGCTCAAACGAACCTCACCTTCATGTCGGTGCACCTGCTAAATAACGGACGAGGCCGACATACCAATCAAAAACAAGACGTGGGCCCCGGGCTCCAAAGTGCAAACTTGGTTGCATGTGATGTTACACCAATACCACTAACCCTGGATCTACTGATCGGCTAAAATGACCAATATCCCGACGTTTGACGTTGCGATGTTGTGTATAGAATCAAGAGTATAAGCTGTCATATCATGAATCGCTATCAGTGAATTTCGTAAAAGTTCATGAAACTACTCGACTAGGTATTTTAAACAAACCAAAATTGATTGATTTAACACTCAATTGTTGCTTTCACCGAACATACTCTTGTAGTATATAAAAATCTATGTTTGTTTGTTCGTATTTTATGCGATGTTTCCCGTTGCAGTTGCATTTGCACTTGCACGAATCTTATAAGCATAGTGCCACCTACCGGGTTCAATCATTGTTGGACCCGGTAGGTGGCGCTGCAATAGGATATTTTTAACAGCTGACAGCAATAGGCTCGCACCCTTTTACCGCTGATGGAATATGATATATACATGGAGACGCGGTTACTTACTCTGAAGTTGGAAACAGGATACTTGAAATGGATTCTTACCTGTGAAAAAAGAGATAAAAATTAGTTTATTCGTGTATTTTTCGATCTATTAATACTAATATCATAAAGAGGTAAAGTTTGTAAGTTTGCGATGTCTTTTAAGGGTTCCGTTGCCAAATGGCAAAAAACGGAACCCTTATAGATTCGTCATGTCTGTCTGTCTGTCCGTCCGTATGTCACAGGCACTTTTTTCCGAAACTATAAGAACTATGCTGTTGAAACTTGGTAAGTAGATGTATTCTGTGAACCGCATTAAGATTTTCCAACAAAAATAGAAAAAAAGCAATAAATTTTGGGAGTTCCCCATACTTAGAACTGAAATACAAATTTTTCTTTTTTTTATCACACCCCTTCGTGTGAGTTATCTATGGATAGGTCTTCAAAAATGATATTGAGGTTTCTAATATCATTTTTTCTAAACTGAATAGTTTGCGCGAGAGACACTTCCAAAGTAGTAAAACGTGTGTAACTTCTAAAATAAGAGAATGATAAAATTAAAAAAAAAAAATATGATGTACATTACCATGTAAACTTCCACCGAAAATTGTTTTGAACGAGATCTAGTAAGTAGTTTTTTTAATACGTCATAAATCATAAACCGCCATTTACCTTTCATTCAATCAACTCAAATATATATATATATTTTTTTAAAGCATTATTAGGTTACTTGCTGCTACGAAACCCTTCATGGACGAGTCCGACTCGCACTTGGCCGCCTTTTTTATGATGGTCACTTCAGAATGATTGCACCTCGGCTGCTGGTAAGCTAAAAGTAAAGTCTCGGGTATGAGGGACACCATTACGGACACCGATAATAATAAGGTTGTAGGGGGTAATCTCTGGATATACTGAACCGATTATGAAAATTCTTTAGCCAATAGGAAGCCACAATATTTGTAAGTGTCATATAGGAGGTCATAGGCTAGCATCGCTTTACTACCCAAGTGAGCTCGAGCAGTAATAATAAATGTCAACAAATCCCGCAGATCCCCATACATTATGGGTTAAAGGGGTGAAACGGGGGTCGACATACGTCACGGGCGAACTTAGGGGGACGGCCAGGTATAATATTATAAAGAGGAAAAATTTGTTTGTAACCGATGAACTCTGAAACTACTGAATCAATTTCTAAAATTTCTGGGCAAGCTTTGCATGCAATCAGGACTTACGCTGTCATGATGAATGGATGAATGCTCGATGTATTTACTCCATCAATGTTCACTTCTACTATATTTCTAGTTCAATAGAAGGATTCAAGGATTCAAGAGACATTAAGAATGTTGATAAATTGGAGCCAATTTATCAACGTTCTTAATTTCTCTTGAATGCTTTCGACCTAGTTACACATTTTATCTTAAAAGGGTTTTAACCATTTGCATTAGTTGCCGTGATAAAAATTAAATTCTAAAAACAATTTGGATTCGGTAACACGAGATATTTGAATTTTACTTGACTTCGCGTTAATTTCGCCGGTATACATTAACAAAATTTACTCTTACGAAACTTAGGACTCCACAAGGTAATCATTTGAGGATAATATCTTTAATAAAGTGGGCACTCCTGCACTTTATAGATGCCATTTTTATTAATGCGAACGAAATGCTTATAAATGCGAACACATTGATGACACAAATTTATCACAAAATTCAGCCGGGTGGGTACCACCGTGCACGATTGCGAAAAACCCTCCATAGTAATCCAATTTCGGTTTGATTGCGTTCAGGGGTCAGCAAGTGCATCGCCAGGCAGGGGGATTGTGGTCGCAGCACTAGTGGGACCGGTGGGTGTCACGCGGTGCTGCGACGACAATCCTCTTCTGATGAGGCCGTCAAGCTGAGTGCCACCATTGTTAACATGGTACGTGTATGTAATGGTGACCCTCTTTCCTGAGACTTTACCTTCAGCTTACCATCAGGCGAGGTGAAGTCAAATTGACGTGTCCCAAATATAAAAAAAAAATGAAAAACTTGTCTTGCAATTTTCCCATCTAAACTGTATGATGAGACCGTATGCGTGAAGGTATATACTTTTTGCATTGGTCTCAAGCTGGATCCATACGGGTGTAACGCGATATTGTAAGATTACATGTAATGCTCGTAGTGCCATACGGCACGGAGTCGTGTTTCAATACACGATACATTACATTACACGTAACACTCGTCTGGACCCGGCTTTAGCATTTCTATGTTTAAGATCTACAAGCTGATGCCCGGGACTCCGCCCGCGTGGAGGTCAATTATGGTTTGTTGGTCATATCTCTGGTCCTACTTAACTAATTGCAATCAAACATACGGCAGATTATAAATCTAACCAGGGATCTTTCTTATAGAAAATGCTGATGCTGCATCAAAATCAAGAATAAAAAAATATATTTGTGTTCAGAATCGTTCATTTAAAGATTTTGATCGGAAAAAGAGAACATCTAAAACGGGACTTGAACCCGCGACCGGGTTCTTCAGGCGATCGCCTTAAGACTTATATATATCGGAGAATTTCGAATATCTGGGACGTGTCTAGATAGCTCAGCTGGTCAGAGCATTCCCCCTGTAAGGGACTGGTCGCGGGTTCAAGTCCCGTTCTAGATGTTCTCTTTTTCCGATCTAAAACTTTATAAAAAGTAAGCATACAAAATGTTTAAAAATTTAATTGAATCGTTCATTTAACTTAATCTAAGTTTTTTTGAAATATCTCCAATGTACAGACACAACTAATTTACAATTTTATAATAGTATAGATGTATGTATTTAAACAAATGTTCTAGAATCAATAATGCAAGCTATGTATAGCGCTGGCTCAGAATATTATTATTAATAATGAAAATGCCACTTATTAATATAAAGCACAGGGCCTGTAGACAAAGTCACATTCTACTAGTGGAATCGCTTCGAAGCGAATCTTCAAATGTTCAATATGTATGGGAGTGACATTATTTGTTACACGTGACATGTCGACAAATGTTGTCTCTCCCATACATTTCGGTCTTTTGAAGGTTCGCTTCGTTGCGATTCCACTAGAAGAATGTGACTTTGTCTCTGTAGACAAAGTCACATTCTATTACATTGACGCTAATCGACCTGGGCCTGTGCCCAGGTCGATTAGCGTCAATGTAATTACAATAAGTACCAAGTTAAATAAAGTTCTGATAAAGAAGCAGTTTGGACCAGACCTTCCATTATCCTATTAGCTTCTCGAAGATAACTGACTCTAAGTTAATAACGCCCACTTGGTATCTTGTAGGCATTACTCTCGGTATCTGATCAAAGGCTTGTTTCGGAATATCAACGAGTTATCTAAACTTATCATGTGTACTCGCTTACATGGGTAAGCAATCTTTGGCGGTCTGTTCATGGGTGAATGCAACTTCGGAGTGCTTCTCTAAGGTCGTATGAAAATCTGAAACTATTTTCATTGTTTTGCTTCAAGCACGCTATTATTAGTTTCAAGCAAGCTAAAAAAATGCCATTAAAATCACAAAGAGAACTATTTTTCTACTTCTATCTATCTATACATATAAATAAAATTGGAGTGTCTGTTTGTAATATTGAAATAACCGTTTTTTACTACATGTATATGAATATATATACGGTATATACACCAAAATAACATTTTTTACAATTTTTGTCTGTCTGTCCGTCTGTTTGTTCCGGCTAATCTCTGAAATGGCTGGACCGATTTTGACGGGACTTTCACTGGCAGAAAGGTAATATAACAAGGAGTAACATGGGCTACTTTAATTTTAGGAAAAATAATTTCCGTGCAAAAAAATAAAACTAAAAATCTTAATACTATTATAAAATTGTAATTGAGCTGTGTCTATACATTGAAGATATTTAAAAAAAAAATTGGGTTATGTTAAATGAACGATTCTGAACACGAAAATATTTTTGTGGAATTCTTGTTTGTTCGCAATGGACGCAAAAACTACCGAATGGAATTTGATGCGGTTTTTTTTCTATTAGAGAGGTCTTGGCCACACATAAAATCTGCCGCATGTTTGATTGCAATTAGTTAAATAGAACCGGAGATATGACCAAAACACGATAACCGACCTCAGCGCGGGCGGAACCGCGGTCATCAGCTATAAGAGATCCGATTCTCAGCACTCCATGGATTCACCGTGCGGTCGCCGGGTCCATAGCGTGGTACAGAGAGGAACACCATGACGGCGACTGGGACTTGCGACCCAGATGTAGGTTTAGGGTGGCCACCTTGTGATGCATCAGCGCTCACCTCCACCGTCAGTAGTGTTCCCCCCCCTACCTATCCAAATTTGGTAAGATCCTAACAATGCCGCTTTTGATATACGTTTTAATAAAGAGCTTACTGAAGCTCTTGGCAATCCGAGGTCTTTAAGTAAGTTGTACAGGGATTTAGCTGGAATTCCCCTTGCTCCTACTTCTACGGCATAGAGTTTAACCACGTAGCCGTTTTTGGTTAACTCGTTAGTCAAATCAAAGTATTTGTTTGTCTTTATAGCGTGGTCTTTAGGTATATTAGTTTCCCACGGTACTGTGAGTTCTACAAGCACTGCACGCTTATGCGATCGTGAAAAAAGGAATATGTCGGGTCTGGATGATGAGGCACAGACATCCTCCGGTATCCTATAGTGCTTCTCATACGTGTCTACGAGTATTGTCCAGTCAACGGCAGCTATCAAAATTGAATAAGGCTTTTGAAGTGATTTCTTTGAGCAGCCTTCCTTTACAAACGCAATGTCATTTCTTTGGTTTGTGGTTAATCCTTTTTTCGCTCTAGCTACCGCCAAACTTACAGCCTCACGTATGATTTCTAATACCTTATCATGACGGCGCGAGTAATGACCCCGGTCTAATAGCGTTTTACAACCCACTAGTAGGTGCCTAGCCGTACCAGTTGCTTCACCACATGAGTTACATGTTTTATCTGTGGCTTTTCCCCATCTGACCAGATTGCTTTGGTCGGGGAGGGTCAACTGGAATGCATTCAGGTAAAATTTAAGTAAGGCCGGTGACCAGTCGTATATTATGGTACGCCATTTTAAGGCTATGGGAATACAAAATTCACCTAGAGTAATAAATATGTATAAATACATAATCACTTACGTAAGTAAGTTAATACGTATAATGTTATGACTTAGTTATAGCATTGTCGTACATTCATATAAATTGCAAACATAAATTCTTATTAAGTATCTGGCTAGCTATCAAGGCGTAGATTAGAACCAGTTTTTGCAACATCTTATTAAATATGTTTAGTTTTTGTCAATAGGTACCATACGTACCTACATACTTATAGGTACTTAATCACACTTCCCCAAGGGAGTATTCAATCAGGATTCTTCACTTGCTAATGATACAAAGCGAAAATGAACAAAAAACATTAGGAAATGGAGCTAAATACTCCGTATCAAAATAAATTCCAGGTACAAATACGTTGGGGTGTGTGTTGGGTAACCTCCTCGAGTGTCGCTCCGATTCCGATCCCGCTGCAGTCCGGGGGGAACGGAATCGGAGCGGCCGGTACACCCTGGGCGGCGGTCAATGGCTTCCCCTTCACCCCTTCATAGGGTTGGCATTGATCGTCGGCCAATACCCAACGTGGCGGGAACACATCGCTCTCCGTACTCCTCTGCTTTCAGAGGAGACAGGATGAGCGATGCTGTTATTGGTGAGATGGCCCAGGGTCAGCCGGGGTGCGACGGATATGCTCTATGGGTAACCTTACACCCCGGTGTCTGAAGACCCGAGACGGCGTGCGGTTTTAGTCGGTGCAAGCCCGACATAACCGCCCCCGCTGGCCGGCGGAGGGGTATCCGAAGGGATTTCCGCACGATAAAAAAAAAAAAAAAAAAAAAAAAGGTACAAATACGTTCTTACGTGAATATAACAAGAATCCTCAAAATATTCTATACGAAAAAAAAAAAAAATAAGCAACGCAAACATCAATATTGAATTATACACATAATAAAAACAATATAAAAACGGTTAATGTTGTTTTGTGTAGGTAGTGTTTTAGAACTCTCCCGGCCTGCCGAGCCCGCAACATGCTCGCCGCGCGTCGCAGGCGACTCAGGCGGTCTCCATGAGCGCAGGCCTGGAGGTGGCAGGAGAGACAGCCTGTCACCCCGGCAGAAGCAGGCCGGGACGGTGGGGCGACTAGCGCCTTTTCCCCAAATCGGGGCAAGACGGGGACACTGTGGTTCCCAAACCCGAGGGGGCCATCTCGAAACCGGAGATGGCCCAAGGTCAGTCGGGGTGCGAGGGATCTCTATGGGCAACCTTACACCCCGGCGTATTAAGACCCGAGACGGCGTGCGGTTTTAGTCGGTTCAAGCTCGACATAACCGCCCCCGCTGGCCGGCTGCTGGGGTGACAGGTGGCCTTACCTGCCACCCCCATGCCTGCGCTCATGGAGGACGGAGGTCGTTAAGCGACCTCCGACGCCTGAGTCGCCTGCGACGCGAGGCGAGCAAGTTGCGGGCTCGGCGGGCCGGGAGAGTTCTAAATCTCTCCCGGGCGCGCTCCGCCATCTCCTTCGGCCAGGTGGCGGCGGCCCACGCGCTCGCGCTCCGCACCATTGCCGCAATCATGCTGCCGAGCGAGAGGACTCCCGCCCTGATGGCTGCCACGAGGTCACGCCTCGGCGCCTCCCACGCCGGGCAGTCCGCCAGCGTGTGCAGCCCTCCGTTAATATTACCTATATATCAGAAAATTCTTTGGACGGTTGAATAGGTACATAATGTCGTAGTAATAAAGGCTTTAGTTTTATACCTCAGCGAAATATCTACGATACTTCAATCAATCAATCAGTCCACTGCTGGAGATAGGTATCTCCTAAAATACATCGGTTCTGGTCTGGCGCAGTAATTACTTAAAATTTATATAATTATTTAAGAAAAAGTGCCCTATGGCCGGCAATATGCTCCACCGCTAATAGATACGTTAAACCGGAAAACAATATTAGTGCCATTTATATGTCAATATTCCTCAGCCTACCTCTTAAGGATATACACACGTGAGTATATTTACAGTTATTTCAACAAGAGCACAAAATGCAAAAATAGCAAAAATAAATACTTAACAGAAAATATTGATCAAATTTCAATTTACACTTCCACACGATTCCTGTAACACTGGTTATGTGATGTGTTTTCATAGAGATCCTGTACACCGCCAACACAAACAACGCCGTAGATACGTGAGGTCAAAGGAAAAGTTATAAGTTCTGTAGTTTACTCAGAAATCGATTTAATTTGGTTAAGTGACTAATCACTCAATTCAAAAATTAACAGATAGGAATTTTCCACATTAACGATGAAAAACACATGATTAGGTTAAGGGGTATTCCCTAGTTGGGTGACTCTAAATTTAAACGCACCATCACCTAAAATAATTATGACGTAAGTATCTCACCGAATAAGTTGTTGTGAAGTGATGTCAAACAACAAACTTAAGCGGTATTCGTGCGATTGGTGACCCTTCCTCGCCTACTTTTGCCCATCTTTGCCTTTCCCCATCTGATGCTAAACGCTTACAATCAGAAGGGGTATGTGCGCGTTTTTTACCTTGCAGTATAAAAAAGTCAGATCAGTGATGAAATTCAAATAAATATGATGGAATAATAAATGCTGTGGAACAAATAGCGTGACAGTGTTCCATTAATTTTATTTGACTGAAGGTCTAATTACATTGAATAACACGAACAAGTCGTTTTATGTCATCAGGGAATCAAAATACGCAGAAAAGGTATTGCGTAGTTTAAAAACGCATGTATCGATTCGTCGTAGCTCGGATCTAATTGTGATTATTTCACTTTGCATTGAAAACATGCGTAGTGCAATACACAGAAAACGCATGACCCGTGCAGTTTATTAAGCAGTAACTTCCGTGCTACGGGCGCTACGGCTGCGTGAAGTAGGGCAGTGTGCCAACCGCCTTATACCCTAAAACTGATTCACTGTGGTTCAGATTCATTATATTTCATCTTCTTGGTTTGATCTAATTACTTTTGGCGTTAGATAACAAAGAGAAGAACGAGAAAAATATATTCCAAATTGACCTCGTGCAAAACCGCTAGTACACTCAGTTTTCTATAGACCGTATATATATCTAAGCATAAAAAGTACTCGAATAGTGTATTCAAGGGAGCATTACAGTTTCCTTCGTGGTCATGAAATCCTCTCGTAATTACCTAACATCAAAGTCCGTCGGGTAGACATGGGTACACGAATAGGTATCTTAGTGTAAAATAATTCTTTAAAAAAATATTAAGTACGTAGAACTCGTTAAATTGACTACGAAGTCAAAGTAAATGGATCATTAAATATATAGATGTGTTTAGAAGGTACGATTGATGTACACCTACTGTTTATTGAGTAATTAAACCTACAGAGTACCTAAATAAATACACACAGTACATGTCGGTGAAATAAAATACAACCCCTCGCTTTCATGCGAGGCGACTAAGCGATGATAGTGCCGTTCTTCAGTAAATAGTTAGTAATCCGACAGTAAATACGCTTTAGGAATATACAGGCTTTATAAAGACACGAGCAATCCAGTCCAGTCTCGTTTCGTTTTGGGTTTTAAGATATTTTAAACTCATGCCATCGTAATTCACACAAAATAGCCTATATCCATTGTGGATAATGTATCGTTGACATGGTGAAATAATTTTACCAATAAGTGCAGAGGTTTCTAAGATTACCCCCCAGAAATTATAAACAAAATCACAAAATTCGGCCTCTCTATAATATTAGTAAAGTTCAGAATAATGCTCTTGTACTTTCCTCGAGGGCTACATAATCTATAAGTGAGATATCCTGCATAACTTCGCACTTGTTTAAGTATACATATTATATATATTCACGCCTGTATCCTGTGTCCCGAAAGCGGTAGGTAGAGGTGTAACTCCTAATATTACACAAACTATTACCACTATAAGTATACATATTCACAACTGTATCCTGAAAGCGGTAGGTGTAACTCCTCATATTAAACCATATTACCACCCTGTTTGTGATTTTAGTCCATCCTAAAGTTGCCGAGAAGAAATTGTATTTACCAATAAGATCGCCATTAGTATATTGCAAATTAATTGAAATCTAGCATAGCCACACGGTTTCACCAGTGAAAGTAGTCTATGTTACTCAGGGATAATGTGACATTCCAAAAGAATTTTTGAAATCGGTTCTGTAGTTTCAGAGTTTATCGATAACAAACAAATAAATGTTTCCTCTCTATAATATTGGTATATATTGTATACATGGTGTGCAAATAAAGTATTATCTTCGAGCCACATTCGACAACTACACCTATACAAATAAGCCATCTGATACACAAATAAAGACTAATAAGATAATGTTGAACAGTGCCCTGACGCAATAAGGGTTGTCTAACAGTTTGATTTAGGGGATCTTCGAAGACCAAAGCCAATAGCCAACAATGGTGTATGAGTCAACATACGACGGTGTGGGGCTTGCGAGGTCACCAGCCGTTCTCCATAACCAACGTTGCAACCTTGACCTCGCTTTCAGACTATACAATAAGCAATTTAACGGCTTTTGGATACCTGGGTCCTTATTCAATATTGATATCCGTACCGTAACTTAATCTTGTTTGATTAAACGCAGTCGTATTAGCGTATTAGCTCCGCCCGCGCGGAGGTCGGTTATCGTTTTTTGATCATATCTCTGGTTATACTTAACCATTGTTTGATTAAACGCAGTCGTATTAGCGTATTAGCTCCGCCCGCGCGGAGGTCGGTTATCGTTTTTTGATCATATCTCTGGTTATACTTAACCAATTGCAATCAAACATACGGTTGATTTTAAGTCTGACCAAGACTTTTCTAATAGAAAAAACCGCATCAAAATCCGTTGAATAGTTTTTACGTCCATACAGAACAAAAGACAAGAATCCAAAAAAAAAATGTTTGTGCTAAGAATCGTTCATTTATCATGAACAACTAATTTACTATTTTATAATAGTATAAATGCGCAATTATTGTGGCTTAGTTATGAGCTGATTCTTCATTACATCTTTATTAATCCACAGAACTAAGTTCGTTATGTCACGATTAAATGACCCGGGGTCGTAGGAAGTAGGAAATACGTGTGATAATAAAGCGCCCGATAAACGATGGAGTAATCTGTAAAAAAACTCGCATGATAATAAGGTAAAGGCGAAATCTCAGGAATGAGGGACACCATTGCAAGTACAATTAAAGCTACAATGGTGGCCGTCAGTTTGACGGGTTCATCAGATGCATTTTCACGCCACGCTTAAAGGCCAAGGGGTCGTTAGAAGTAGGAAATACGTATGTAAGTAAATAATTCCAAGTCTTTATGCTGCGGCAAAAAATAATATTAAGAAATATAGTATTCCGTGACACAGAAAATAAGCAATACATGCACTTAATTTATTTCCGTCCGACTAAAGTATCGCATCAATCAACCAGAACTATGGCATTAATAATACTTTAGCACGATTGTTTACTTTGATAAAAACCATAGATCTAGGTAAACTATAAGCCTGACTGACCGCCTCGGTGGTACTGCAGTGGCCAATGCGACCTTTTGAAATAAATTTAAGAGTTATTCAGAAAATTCTCTTATTTCTTGGGTCCAAGTAATGGGGATTTTCACCAGATGTTTAGAGCCTGCCAGCCGGTACACCTACTAATTGACGGACGCAGCTCTGGTGTAGACTTTCCTCTTGGAGTTGAGTGGGTCAGACGATAATCGCTCCCGTAAAGGTCAAGATAACCTAGAAGATCCTGAGAAGAAGATAGAATGGAGAAGGAAAGCGGACTCCAGGCTCCAAAGTGCAAGCTTTGAATACCACTTTTACGTTTAGTGAACGTTTACTGGAGTTTGAATGCCGTCTGCATCCCAACTAACTTCATAATGAAAGCCTGCGGAAAAGTCTCTTTTGTTATTTACTGACAAGTAGGTGAGGTTACCTTTGGTCCCGGTCTTGCTTGGGCCCTGTACACTCCCCGCCACGGCCACTTCTATCTATAAAATTGTGAATTAGTTGCGGTACAGATACAATTGGAGATATTTAAAAAAAACTTGGTTTATATCAAATGAACAATTCTGAACACAAAAATATCTCTTTCGGAATTCTTGTCTGTTTGTCTGATTGTTCGCGATGGACGCATAGAGTACTAAGCGGATTTAGATGTGGTTTTTTCTATTAGTCTTGGTCAGACTTAAAATCTGCCGTATGTTGAATTGCAATTCATTGAGTAGATCCGGAGATATCACAAAAAAAAACGATCCATCAGCTAGCTTATAACATTAAAATCGTCGTAGGTATACAAAAATGTTATCTAATTGAAAAGGGTACCTATGTACAAACCGCGGTAATTCAGACCAAGCTGACTAAATAAACCAGCTGGCTTTTAGATCTGAGAATGGGGCCAGACGTCTGTTCTGGATGATAACAAGACTGCTAAATTTTCCTTGTGTTGTTTTAAGAACATTAAACACAATTACGTTACGCAGATTAAAATTTATGTTTGCTTGTGTTTAGCTGTAAAGCTATTTAAAGCGATGATTTAAAAAAGTTAATAGATAAAAGACGTTAAAATGCAATACCTAATAATATTCTGGGACAAACTAATGTTTTTGGGTATCATGTCAACAATGCATAACCTACATTATTATTAAAGACAGGAGCAGATGGCAGGCTGTTGTCTCTGATTACCCAGGAGGGAAAAAGGCGTGAGTAAATTATATTACATATTTATATATATATATATATATATATGTAATATACTTATGTACAATTTATTAAATTGACTAAATATAGTCTGTTTCTAATCAGAATATAACTAGGCAAGCAAATACAGAATGATATCGAACTGACAAGGCTGAGGTACCGGTAAATCATAAAATTTACACGGTATCACATAGACGACCTTCCAAGGAGCTATTCAGACTTTTAATATTCATATAGGTTGTTACAGCAACACCGCTGAATAGAATCTCATAAACATGATCCATATAAGCTAAATAAACTATAAAACTGTTGAACAATAAAAGTATCGTAAAACGGAATGGATGCACGTAAACTTCTGCCATACCTACTCGTATATATTGCACTCGGATAACGTGTAAGATTAACGGCGAAACTGTTTCAAAACATGAATAGAACAACAATGCGAATATCAATTGCCAAATTGATTGTTTTGATTCCACCGTTTAGTAAACTTGGCCAAGTGTTGGCAAGACAACCAATCTTCAGTGGAACATCTTCGGTGTACAAACAATCTCTTATTTGTACGAACAAATGTCTAATCGTAATCAATCATGCGTGAGTGAACACGGTATTCAGACTTAATGAAATAAATGTTAAAATTGAGAAGTTGTTCCATTATTGGATTTAAAATAAACGTTTTTAGGTAGATTTCGATGAAATCGATCTACCTATTGGTTTCTTGACTACTGTCGAATTTAAAAAAAAATTCTTCATAGGAGGTCTAGTTATGACCCCCTGAGTCCGAAATGACCACTGGTCAAAAAGTTTTTATATAAGTATATATATATGTATGTATGGTTCCACTTCCCAAAATTTGCGGCACTCTCACGGTCGCATTTTTGCCCCGATCGCTTTCAAACTGCGGTCAAAAATTGCTTGGGTGTAAACTTAGTTTAAGTTCGTGAACGGGTGGAATCCGGCCTAAGGGGACGGTAGGGCCTCACTTTTTGTGAAATCAGTTTTTCCTCAAAATTTCACGTTCCATGAAAGATATTCGAACCGTTCTAATTTTATCCTATAGTATACATGAATACCAACAACTTTTAATTATACACCTATAAGATTAAAACTTTAACTAAAAGTGGAGGGGAGAAAAACCAAAAATTTTCGGGAAAAAAATCATAACTTCTAACCGGTGAACATTCTTGCCGTCGGAAATATTTTTAATCGATAGGCCATTTTTAAGTCTAAAATAAATGTCTGAAAAGTTTTTCGCTAAAAGTTA
Source organism: Cybosia mesomella (assembly GCA_946251805.1). Lineage (NCBI taxonomy): Eukaryota > Metazoa > Arthropoda > Insecta > Lepidoptera > Erebidae > Cybosia > Cybosia mesomella. The sequence goes on from OX276401.1 coordinate 24,505,395, forward strand.
CCGTTTTCGAGAAAAAAAAATTAAACTGTTTAAAGTTCGTAGTTCTCTATATAAAATAATATTAATTGCTTCACGAAATCTACCTGTGCGTTCCCCCTGCGGGAACGGATTTTTTGTTACTTGATGTTGTATGTACTTACCACTAAAATTGTACTACAGCCACCCCCGCTTGCCGGCGGGGGGGTATCCGAAGGGATATTCGCACGTAAAAAAAAAAGGCTATTTGCTATTTTTTCTTTTTCAGTTTTATCAACAATATTAAATAAAACACCGTATCTACAGATGAATGAATGAATCGAGTTTTCAGGTTCAATTCCTGGTATCGATTTCTGGGTCGAGCGAAACGTTACTAGGATTGCTGTTAGTAGATTGTCACAAAAAGGCTAGGAATAAGTGCGCGACTGTCGTAGTAATAGATTCGCCCTATATTAAAAGGGGTTCCAAAATATAAAGCTGGCGAAATGTCTGTGTACACACCTCGGGCAGGTAAGTAAAGGTGTTTGCAGATATACATAGACGATTGAAAATGTGAAAACTATTTTAAATGGCAAGCAAAAGTCAATTAGGGTTGTTACTTTTAAGAAATTTAATTTAAACATAACATAACATAACTTTCACGCCTGTATCCCCGAAGGGGTAGGTAGAGGTGTATTACACACCCACGATTCGCCAGTTATGTTAAGGTCCCAATGTAAAAGGGGGCGAGCCTATTGCCATCTACCGGGCACAATATTAAGCGAGCGATAATTATCATTTATTAATTTAAACAGTCAAATAATAAAGTGAATTACTTAGATGTTTGGGGTCAAATCAACCTTACCTGCAAGCCGGTCAGACGACATTCGCTCCCATAAAAACCGCATGAGCCAAATGAAGAGTAGGAGAAGGAGTAAGCGGACCCCGGGCTCTAAGGTCGGGTAAGGTGAAAGTTTCATTTGCCACCGTGACTATCGCTTATATTTTAAGACATCTTTATCATCTGATGATAAAATAATATCTAGAGCAAAAAGATCCTTTTCATTAACAAAATATCACCTATTAATTGTAAAATATAGTCTTTGCCGTAACAAAATATTCAAAACCACCTAACATAGTTTGATCCCAGCCCTTTAATATTGTACGTCAAGTAATACCGTACGAACAAGCAGTGGCCACACAAGTAAAAATAGTAAATCTTTGAAAACCTTTGTCTTCATTGAGCGTTATACTCGTATACATAGTCTAACAATTCTGTCTGCCGGTGTGGTATAACTTTATACAATCTAGATGGAAAATACCGCGCGGTGTGAATGGACACAGTAAATAAAACAGTATGTCAGGCTGGATTTTAGCAGTAAAAATCTGTTCAACTAAACTGTTTAGTTTATAAAATGATCTCGGTTACTATAATTGGTGAAATTGAATACCCGTTCAACTAAACTAGAACACCTTTGGTCAATGAAATCCGTTGAGTAAAATTAGGTAACGCCGTTGAATTCGCCTTGATCGCGGCAAATTCAAGTAGCTATCGATATGTTATCGTAATACAGGATAAAATTTACCAACAATTTAATTATGAGTTTACGAGAATTATTTAAGGATAAACAAGATAGTATTTCTAATCTCAGGCTTTTACAAAACAATTATTAATTAAGCGCCGACCAATTTACCTAGTTCAAATAATAGTGAGATTATTACTTACTTACTTTTATAAATACCTAAGGATACGTTTGAAATTGTAGTGTAGTTTTTTGAGTCAATATAACTTACTGTTACGAAAGACTAGTACTCTTTTGTAAAAATTCTTACAGAAAACAAAAAATATATTGGAGAATGCTACGAAATGGTAATAAAATCACTGCTACGTTAAGCTGATACACGTCAACAGTCATAAATTTTCGGCTCGTAAATCCGTTAACGTACGTTTGCCTGATGTAACAGAACACAATAACCATACTAGCTTAATAGGAGATTAAGCTCAGCAATAAAATGATTGCGAATTAAGTAACATAATATAATAAGAAAATTAAATTGGTATGTACTCAATTTTAAAATTAAAATACCAGCAGTTATATATATATCTGATAGATATATATCTGCTCTATATACCTTTTTTTTTTTTTTTTTTTTTTTTCGTGCGGAAATCCCTTCGGATACCCCCCCGCGTGCCAACGGGGGCGGTTATGTCGGGCTTGAACCGACTAAAACGGCACGCCGTCTCGGGTCTACAGACGCCGGGGATAGAGCAGATCGACAATAGCATTCAGTCCAAACATATATTTCTACTAGCTGATACCCGCGAATTCGCCCGCGCGGAGGTCATTTATCGTTTTATGGTCATATCTCCGGTTCTACTTTACTACTTGCAGTCTAACATAAGGCAAATTTTAAGTCTGATTTTGCAAACATCGCGAACAAACAGAACAAAATCCAAAGCCAAAAAACATTGTCTTTAGAATCGTTCATTTAACATAGCCCAAGTATTTTTTATTATATATCTCCAATGTACAGACACAACTAATTTATAATTTAATAATAGTATAGATATCGCCGAGATACACATTGGAAGCCTTGTACTAGAAATAAGAGCCTATTCAAAAGTAATATTTTCTAGTATGTCTACTTCGTAGGTCCTTCATTTTCAGAATAATATAAAAGTATTTTCATTTTCATCTAAAAGCGTATAATCGGAGCGACAGCAGTTATGCTTTTAGAGATACAGAACGAGATATTGAGGTAGACGGCCCTGTTCATAAAATAATAGCTCCAATGATGCGGGGTTGCAAGTTCGTGGCCCGTTCGTCCGGACATTAACCTCGTGGTTGTATTCCAAAAATGTAGTAAACGAGGCAGCCGTTGCCGATTCATCTGGAAATATTAATCCGACATCAATCAAACGGTTTTTAATTTAATGGAGTTTAGTAGTTTGTGATTCAATCAGTCAGATCAATGGCGGTGAGCGGACTTCGACCTTTTGTTTCGTTAACCCGAGTAGGTACTGGGGAGGTTTTCATACAGTTAAGTCTCAAAATTATCTGAGACGATCCTTTATAGCAGACAAGCGCACCGCAAGCATAGTGTACGCCAAAAAGTTGCTTCACATTAAAATAAATCTTTTCTTACATCAGAATACATTTACCAATGAATTGATGAAGTAAGTACTTATATAATCATCAGAGGTTTGAAGTTAATATATTTCATGTATTATTTATTATTATATGAAAGATTTAAGAGCTAAGGAAATTATTAGAACTTGTTAAACTACTTTTGTAATGACAAAAGTAGTTTAACAAATTCTGACTGAACCTACATCAATACCGCTGAGTTTTTTTGTTCGGTCTGCGTCTGTAGGTATGAGCTGCTTTACTCCTGAATATCATACCTTTTTTTTTTTTTTTTACGTGCGGAAATCCCTTCGGATACCCCCCCGCTGGCCAGCGGGGTGGTTATGTCGTGTCTCGACTAAAACCGCACGGTGTCCTCCCGAAGTGTCCGTTGCCGGGCACCCCGGGTAAGCCCTCGAAAGGATAACCCCAGGGTTGCCGGCGGACTTTGGCCGCCAGAATATCATACCCTAGATTTACATTTCAAAGCCGTTTGATATAGGAACATAGTAGCCTTTCCTACCTACATTCACGTAGATTGTTTTAAAAAATGTAAAAAGTTTCTTTCATAAAGATAAATGTACCTTAATTTTTCATAAATTTATAGTAAGTGTAGCTCATGTTTTATGTTTTCACATCCAGAATATTCCAGAATAAAGTTCGCGAATTTTGCAGGTTGCGAAAGATGCGAAGGAAAATTCGCGTGTCAGGGTTAATTCCGCCCACATGCGAGGCGTTATTTACGACAAATAATTTTACGCACCACCGCTTTTCTCTTATTAAGAGGTTCGTGGTCATCTAGCTTTTTATAAGCCGATATTTTCCGGCAGGATCCATCGAGGTTAGTTTGTATTTTTCCGCTTTTGGTTATCTAACAGTGGTCCCAAGTGTAATCTCCCGATATTAGTTATATCCGATATGTTTGCGTTACTTGTTTGATTTACTTTTTCTTTTATTAAAGCAACATATTTAGTGAATGTTAGCAGTTGCACTTAAATTAACTATCATTCTATTGATGTTCTTCATCGAATGAACAAGAACATCAATAGAAAGATTATCAATTTGTATAATGAGTCCTTAAAGGAAACTTTTATGTAATCTTCTTCTTCTTCTTCTTCTTCTTATATATAAAAATGAATTGCTGTTCGTTAGTCTCGCTAAAACTCGACAACGGCTGGACCGATTTGACTAATTTTGGTCTTGAATTATTTGTGGAGGTCCAGAGAAGGTTTAAAAGGTGCTATCGATTGAGGCAGTACGAAGTCTGCCGGGTCAGCTAGTAATTTATATATTTACGCGTGTCCTCCTGAAGAGGGAGTTAGACAGAAGCAACTACATCGCCATTTCGTCAACTATTTTTGGACATTATTCCCGTTTAACAAGCACATTTTCTAACTCAGTGCTGCTACTGAATATTTCCTAGCGGAAAACACTGTTGTCTGAACCAGATCAAACTAAACCCAATGATATCATATAACCAATAAAAAGAAATCGATTTGAAATCCATACCTTCACCACTTCATAATTTACAAGTTCATTAACTCTGTTGGTATAATAATACCATAATAATAACAGATGATATAACGATGTCATGATTGAAGGTGAATGTGTAGAACAAGTGTCAGAGTTTGTATACTTGGGTAGTTTGTTCACAAGGGATGGAAGATACGATGAAGATATTGAAAGGAGAGTGACTGCAGGAAACCGCAGGAATGGTGCGCTACATTCCCTCATGAGTCAGTGCCGCAGAAGGCACGACTGGCGGTTCATAACGGCGTGGCCCCACATTAATGTATGGAAGTGAAAGTTGGGTACGGCAGAAAAATCATGAAAGTAGAGTGAATGCAGTGGAGATGCGGTTATTGCGTAGTATGTGCGGAGTAAGGTTGGCTGATAGGAAGAGGAATTCAGAAATACGAGAATGGTGTGGCCTGAAAGGGAAGGTTGTTACTAGAATTTAAAAGGGTATGCTAGGCCGGGGTCGACCTCGCAGAACATTCACTGATCAAATTAATGAAATACTGAAAAAAGGGCAGGTTAAAAGCACTCGAAACCGGCGGGCTTGCATAAAAGGTTTAATGACAGTGAAGGAAGCTCGTGAAGTATGTAAGGACAGAAGTAGACGGCGGGCTGTTGTCTCTGCCTACCCCAGAGGGAAAAAGGCGTGAGTATATGTATGTATGTATGTATGTATGATATAACGAAGATTAATGAATTAACAAACAATAAACAAATTACTATGTTATTACATACAATGTGTATTATATTATCTCGTATATGATTATATACAATACCTCTTGCCGATATCTATATATACTCATTTCAATAAGTGAGATAGATACAGACTTCCAAGAAATCATTTTCGTGTAAATACGAAGCCACAAGTAACCACAAGTAACTTAAGTAAGGACTCGAACTTTTAATTAATTTCATGAAAATAAAAGCGTAACTTAAGTAAGGACTTGAACTTTTAATTAATTTCATGAAAATAAAAGCATAGGTAACAAGTTATTAGCTTATAAATTGTAAATTGTACAACTATATCTAATTTGTTCAACATTTTGACTTAAAATGAAATGTCTAGAGTGTGACAAGTGACGTACTTAAGAAAACAAGCTGTATAAATACAGACAACAATATAGGTATTGTGGAGTAAGCATAAAAGCACAAATAAGTGAGGTTCGGACAAACATTGAATAACAAAATGTAGTACCCACTGCATATGTTTGCTGTACAAAATTGGAAAAGGAAGCAAGGAAAGAAAGGAAAAGAATCGAAATTGAAACCACCAGGTAGGTGGTTTCATTTCGATTGTTCCGAATATAACTTAACGTACCCGGTTGAGGGTTGCGAATAGTACCTTTTTTTTGTTTTTTGTGCGGAAATCCCTTCGGATACCCCCCGCCGGCCAGCGGGGGCGGGTATTTTTATGTTTGTGGTCACGTGCATAGTTTGTTGACAAGCTCTGAATTAGGTCGGTTATCGTTTTTTGATCATTCGTATTTCCAGTAATTCACCAATTGAAATCAAACATACGGCAGATTTTAAGTCTGACCAAGACCTTTCTTACACAAAAAGCCGCATCAAAAAAAATCCGTTCAAATAAAAAACATAAGAAATTAGGACAAAAAAAATTGTGTTCAGAATCGTTCATTTAACATAATTCATATATGATTTTAGATTGACATGGTCATTTACATTAAAATTAGAATGATAAACGGGATATTTACCATGTTTAGTATCTTTTTCGAGAATCCGATATTTCGGCACTGTTACAAGTACCATGATCACGGTGGTACATCCGTGATCATGGTACTTGTAACAGTAATCCAGTTTTTTTTTTTTAAACCTCCAATGTTTAGGCACAACTAATTTACAATTATAGATAGATTAATTTCTACATGACATTATAACTTAGCAAATAAATCCTCTTAATGAAATACGTTTTACGTATTCTCAGTTATTTATCGAGAATGTTAAAAGTAACTAGCGACCATCATCTCCTCGGTCGAGCCTTTTTTTCATGACCAGTGAAGAGTTCAAAGGTTTGGGTTGCGACAGAGATAGCTATTTTTCTGTGTCATGTGTCAGTTCGCGTGCGAGACCGATACAAGAGAATGTTTTGGAGAAGGCTGAGAATGGAAATAAAAACTGTAGATTTTCTTCAACAAAAGTGGAAACTACATTTTACTTTGATAATACCTTTGCCGTACCTCCACAATATCTACTATGGCGACAGTTTAATACGTTACTATTCTCAGACAGAACTTGGTTTGTAGATTACACGGTAAGCGTGGTCATGATATGGTTGGTTGGATTCATAATGGTATTTCAGTTGAGCGCCCTATGTGCTCTTCGAAGCATGAAATGCTTCGAGCATGTAGACAGGTGGTTATTATTATTTTGTTGTTTTATAAACAAATTGGAGATATTATTTCGGAAGCTTAAAATTCGAATTTGTTTAGTTATAGACTAGAAGCATCCGAAAACGGCGGGTTTGCAGAAAAGCATAGTAGATAGGATAGAAATGTAATTCCGAAGATCGGCGGCGGCATTTCTGTCCAGTGTATTGCTAGCCTAAGCATATTGAAACACACAATAAGCATTCGAATGTATAATAATAATGATTAATACAACAACGTAAATGTGGAAACACTAATTACGCAGGTTGGTTCAAAGATAAACAATTTCATTACAAACATTATTTATGGTTGGTTGGTTGGTGTACCATTATGAAAAACGAAGTGGCTACTTAGTAGATAAAAGGTTAATGCTACTTCCGAACAGCTTGTCGTTTCAAGTTCCTTCGTAGTTACTAGTAGTACTGGTGAAAATGAATATATAATTAACATAGTTTAAAAGGTGAAAAAAACACGCTTATTATCAAATTTAATAACGGGGCTCATTTGGTTTGTTATAATGTCGTTATAGCAAACCATATAAGCTCCAATTGGAAGGGTTTGCAAGTAGCTGTTCAAGATTGTCCCTATAACATCGTGGCTCCATTAGCTGATCAGGTCAAATCAAAGTGACGTCATCCGAATATCAATCACATACAGAATTTATACGATAGTAAGTTACAAGTTGGTTAAATACAACTTCGCTAAATTGTGTTAGCTTTTAAAAAAAATGTAGATATTATAATTATGGCGTTTTAATTTTCACATCAAAAGAATGTCTTGTACAAAGCTAAGGACATGGTACATGTCCTAAGTTTAGAACAAAGGCTAGTGTTCCCAGAGCGTCATGCAGGTCTAATATTGCTAGCATGAAGTACCATTTTTTATTTTTTCGTGCGGAAATCCATTCGGATATCTGGGGCCGCTCTTTGAGAAGTATGGTGAGTATTGTTGGCCCGGTTTTCCGCCTTACATTTCTCATTTGAAGATATTCGAAATTTATATCAAAACTTAAGCCACAAATAAATAGCTTAAGTTTTGATATAAATTTCGAATATCTGAAGAGTTTCAATTTTATTTATTTTGGTCAACTTCATAAAGTTAGGAGGGGTTCCTACCCCTCCTACGACGTAGAGCCACAGAGTCAAAGTAAATTCGTGATGTATCCCTGCGGAAAGTAAGTAGGGTTTCCTAAGCTACTTAAGGAGGTGTTATACTTGTATCTATAACTGAGGCAACATCATTGTGCCTTGTTCTTACTAGTGCAGTAATTCCTCTAGCTAGAGCTTTCGTAAAATTTAATAATGTTGGATAGGCGAGCGTAGGTAATACCTTAAATGTTAGACGGATACGCATCCATCTAATATTAGATACGTATCCATCTCAGGCCTGGGGGTGGCAGGTGAGGCCGCCTGTCACCCCAGCAGAAGCAGGCCGGGACGGTAGGGCGACTAGCGCCCCTCCCCTAAACCGGGGCAAGACGGGGACACCGTGGTTCCAAAACCCGAGGGGGCCATCTCGAAACCGGAGATGGCCCAGGGTCAGTCGGGTTGCGAGGGATATGCTCTATGGGCAAGCTTACACCCCGGCGTCTGTAGACCCCGAGACGGCGTGCGGTTTTAGTCGGTTCAAGCCCAACATAACCGCCCCCGCTGGCTGGCGAGGGGGTATCCGAAAGGATTTCCGCAGGGGAAAATAAAAAAAAGATCCGCATCCATCTGATTGTATAGGTCTTAATATACTTTAACCTACTTACAGGAACAACACAAGAATAATAAAACTGATATAGGCCTATCCATTGTGTTATTCCTGTGCTTTTTGCTACACTACAAAAAAAAAAATTAGCGAGCTGAGTCTGAAGCAAACTATAGTGTTAAAAACTAAACTCACTGAAATAAAGATGAGAGAAAAATATAGAGATTTTTGGTCTTATATTATGATGATAAAAGTAATTCTTAATATTATTGAGCATGCTATATTTTTTAGTGTTCCGCACACATAGGGTAAAACAGGACTCTATTACTAAGGCTCCGCTGTCTGTCCGTCCGTAGGTCCAGGCCAGGCTGTATCTCATGAACGGTGATAGCTAACCAGTTGAAATTTTCATAGATGATGTATTTCTGTAGCCGCTATAATAAAAAAATACTAGAAACAAAATAAAATGAATATTAAAGGGGGCTCCCTTACAAGAAACGTGATTTTTGGCGTTTTATTGTTCGAGTTTAATAACGGCAACAGGTAGACGCTACAGGGGTGTGTGTTGGGTAACCTCCTCGAGTGTCGCTCCGATTCCGATCCCGCTGCAGTCCAGGGGGAACGGAATCGGAGCGGCCGGTACACCCTGGGCGGCGGTCAATGGCTTCCCCTTCACCCCTTCATAGGGTTGGCATTGATCGTCGGCCAATACCCAACGTGGCGGGAACACATCGCTCTCCGTACTCCTCTGCTTTCAGAGGAGAAAGGATGAGCGATGCTGTTAGTGGTGAGATGGCCCAGGGTCAGCCGGGGTGCGAGGGATATGCTCTATGGGTAACCTTACACCCCGGCGTCTTAAGACCCGAGACGGCGTGCGGTTTTAGTCGGTGCAAGCCCGACATAACCGCCCCTTTCCCGATTTCCGCACGAAAAAAAAAAAAAAAAAAGGTAGACGCTACAAATATTTACAGAATATTTAGTTGTATATTCACTTCAAAAATAAATAAGTAAAATATAATAAATTAAAAGAGGCTACCATTGTATAGATAATGGTACGGAACCCTTCATGCGCCAGTCTGACTCGTACTTGGCCGGTCTTTTCTTTTATACTGATAAGATATTTATTTTATTATTGGTAATTGACAAGTGCGTTCCATGTGGTCCTTACGAAGCTTGAATGAAGCAGGGTTTGAAAATTGCTAGGAAACCGCTGTTGCCGACCATACCCCAAGGACCTCTAACATCCCTTCGCATCACCAGAAACCTAACCCTTAACGAGTAGCGTAGTAGTCTACTGTAGCGTGAAGGTTTCAAATTACTTCACAAGTTAGATATTTCCAAATTATAGCTACCTATTTATACCTTATTCCTAAAACAATATTATTTTCAATGCTCCATCAAACTAAAAATAGAAGAGAAATGAACAACAAAACTTGTAACTAAATATTGTTTATATAAATATGTTTTCAAAAACCTCAGGCATGTAGCCGATGAAAATCTAAGAAGGACAGTCTACTTCTCACTATGCCAATCTTTACTAATTTATTGTATCACGACCTGGGGTGGTGCACATAAGTCTACTTTTATCAAGGTGGAAAGAGCTCAGCGAGCAATACTAAAGGTGTCCCATTTCTTGCCCTTTCGATATCCCACATCCGAGCTGTATGAAAAATGCAAGGTGCTGACTGTCCGACAGCTATTCATTCTTTACGTCATCTCTAAGCAACACTCATTGCTGAATTACAATGCAGCTGTACTCCTAAATAAGAGGCGATGCAATCCGGTTGATCGCACTCTTGACTCTTTTAACACCCAATTCACAAACAGGTTCTTCTGTTTCCTCGGAGGGTACCTTTATAATAATCTCAACAAAAAACTATCTTTATAAACGCTGACTAAATCTCTATGCAAGAAAAAAACCAGTGAATGGCTCATGACATTAGATTATGCGAATACTGAATGTCTCCTAGAAGTCCCGAGTTAAACAGTCACATATTTGCAACCAAACCCACACACGCACACACTCACCAGACCCTCACTCACACATACACACAAACACCCACTCTCTCACTCCCATACAAATACTTACTAACCATGACGTTACCAACAATTGTACAGTTAAACTAGTCTGGATTATTATGAAATACTATTACCGTATCATCTGCTCAAATATTAATATTGTTGTTGCTAATATTGCTTAGTACTAGGACTCTTTCGATGGGGTGTGTACTGGTGGCCCGAAATACAGGTTTCTACCTAGTTTGGGCACCAGTCTCCCACATAACACAACTACATAGATTATCTTAACGTTTACTGTATGATTCAAATGTGTGGTGAGAAAATAAATGATTTATTATTATTATTATTATTATCACGAGATTAACCAAAGCATGCCAAAAGATAACACAACTATTTGAATAACTCACGTTCATAAAAACATTACGTAACGATTAAATAATAACCTTTTCTCTCATTCTCTGCTGAAATGCTGAAATCAGCTTACGATGAATATTTCATTACATTTGAGAAATATTTGTTTACCGAGAACACTAGATAGGTACTAACTAATTCGGGGTGCGAGGGATATGCCCTATGGGTAAAACCTTACACCCCGACGTCAGTAGACCCGAGACGGCGTGCGGTTTTAGTCGGTTCAAGCCCGACATAACCGCCGCCACTGGCCGGCGGGTGGGGGGGGGGGATATCAGAAGAATAAAAAGAACAAAAGGTAACTAATATATTTAATATTATTCACATCTAACAATGAGTGTCTATCTTAGTTTGTTACTGTAGGAAAGACGTATGTTGAGTTATAAGAAGTAATAAGACAAAGCTAGTGCAAAAAACATTTCTCAGTTTCTCAGAAAACATGAAAGGCAAAATGATAAATTATTCTTTAAAAGTTTGTGCACTTACCTGTTTTATTATGCTGGCACTTAAGTATATATCGTTTTTAACAATTTTATTAAATTCACCAAACTATTAACATACCTTTTTTTTTTTCGTGCGGAAATCCCTTCGGATACCCCCCGCCGGCCAGCGGGGGCGGTTATGTTGGGCTTGAACCGACTAAAACCGCACGCCGTCTCGGGTCTGCAGACGCCGGGGTGTAAGGTTGCCCATAGAGCATATCCCTCGCAACTATTAACATACCTACTACATAGTTTAGAATTCTTTAAAGCAGAATATAACATATTTCTAAATTCTTGTATCGATTTCAAATCTTATAAGTATGTGACAATAATTTGATACCATCGCGCTGATCTGATGATGGAGTTAAGATCTGAATTCTGGTACTTTTTACCGATTACAAGTAAACCCCTCGAGTTGGGGCTTATTAATGACGCTCGATGTAAGATTCTATTATGACACACATAAATAAATAAATATTCTAGGACAAATTACACAGCTCCATCTAGACCCAAACTAAGCAGAGCTTGTCATATGGGTTCTAGAATGCGGATAAACATACTTAAATACTTTTTTTTTGTAAATAAATACTTATTATACATAGCAACACCCAGACCAATGCAAATATACATATTTGCACTGAGCGGGAATCGAACCCGCGACCTCTGACTTAGCAGTCAAACGCACTACCATTACGCCATAGTGGTTGTCTGTGGCGAAATGTAGCTGTGAGCACACACCTACGTTTAGCCAACTATGTTTTACAGGTACACTACTGCCAGTGGGGACGCCATTTGACCCGGCGGGTGATCAGCCCTTCTATGTGGGGCCATTTCACCCAATTCCCCTATAACGACTGTCATACATATTTGTATGGCAACCGGGACCGACATCTTAACGTGCTCTCCGAGGCACGACCAGACCAATGCAAATACTCATATTCATGCATACAAATATTTGCACTGAGCGGGGATCGAACCCGCGCCTCCTGCGTAGCGGCCGCGTTCAATACCGCCACGCCACGGAGGCTGTACAGGTACACAGGGATGAGCCTAATCCCGTCACCTGATCACTTTTTCCTAGGCTTTATGGTCCTACTGACAAATTCTTGACAGAAAAACATTTTACCATAGTCAGATGTCGAACTCGGGACTGCGTTACGCTAAGATAGTTAGAAATCGAATGAAATATCTCCCTATAGTAATTCTATGTATATATTGTAGATAACGTCAGTGAGAACAAAGACGAGGGTTGAATAAACAGCGTTTTCAACACGACTGAGCTGTCGTCGGTCGATGGCACCAGAGAGGAAAAGGGGGGGTGGGGGCTACTATGAAACGTACATTCGAAGTTTCGAGGAATATTGTACCCAATCAAATAATCGAAATAAAATATGACTATGCTCATAACCATCGTCCGAACTTTTTTCCAACTCGACACTGACTAGACTGCGTTACCGATGTGAACCCGCTACTAACAAAAGCAATTTAGCTTAGTTGGATGGGGGAATAGGGGGAATACCTACTAGTAATTTCTGTTATTAATATTTTTAATAAAAAAAGCCGGTCAAGTACGAGTCGGGCTCGCGCACTAAGGGTTCCGTACAAAACTGGATTGAGGGATCAACTTAACTTTGCTGTAGAGAAGGCAATCAATCAATCGCAATATGGCGTAGTTGCACCCGAAGTAGGCACGTGACAATGCATTCAACCTAAACCGATTGGATTGATATGATATCCGAAGTAACTTCATGGTACCTAAATGCCTGTATTTCGCTCGTGTTTCGTGCGGAGCCGAAGTTTCGTATGCCTATACGATATGGCAGGTAGCCTCCGTGATACATTTCAGAGAAATATCACGACTTTTAATAATAACGGCTGGTAAACAACCTAAGCAAATATATATTTAAATTCAGACGTCACGTACATGTGCTGTTTCACATGTATTCATTTGCAATTGTTTAGTGGAACTGAGCGCATTGTTCTATCACTGGCTAAAGTCGGGTGACCTTGGACAAGTTCAGTAATTAACATTCATTTGTCTGAATATTTGTAAGACACAACGACAGACTGGGGATAGATTTGCAGTAAAGAACAGTTAGGGTGAGCGCGTTGACAGGTATAAAGATCTCCTGCTTCTGCTGGGGTGACAGGCGGCCTCACCTGCCACCCAGGGTCAGTCGGGGTGCGAGGGATATGCTCTATGGGCAACCTTACACCCCGGCGTCTGCAGACCCAAGACGGCGTGCGGTTTTAGTCGGTTCGAGCCCGACATAACCGCCCCCGCTGGCCGGCGGGGGGGTATCCGAGGGGATTTCCGCACGAAAAAAAAAAAAAAAAAAAAAAAAAAAGGTATAAAGATCTCCTTTCAAGTTCTATTAAATGTGCTCGTAACCTTCGTCTCGATGCCGCTGCTGTAAACTACATGAGATTCTTCGTTCGATGCCCGGAATATATAAATTGGGTTTATCTGTTAGCATATTCTCAATAACAGTAATTTAATTCGGATAAAGTGCCCATTAATTGCAATTAGATTAGTTTACTTTTATTAGGTGGGACGGGATAAAGTTGTCAAAAAGTAGGTGTTAATATACTTCTGCCTACATTCTACCCTTCGGGGACATAGATGCGTTTAATTACTATCAGGTACAGCCGCTCTCAGAAGTTGCTGAATACGTACAACTTTACAAACGAACTGTACATTGAAATAAAATAATAAATATTTTGTATATCTATTGTATTTGTGTATTCTTTTTATATTGTATTTGTTTTATAATATTCAGGGCATAAATTTTAACATTTTAAAATTTTTGTTTAATAATTTTAGGAAAAGTTATCCAGAATCGATATTACAATCTGGTTAAGCTATGCTTGCTTGTCGTAAATATATTTTATTATTTATTTCAATGTGTAATATTCCCGTAAACTTTCGACAATATCATTCATTTGATAAAATTTGTTTAGAATTAGATTTTGTTGAAAGGTCTTTTATATTGTAACATCACTCTATATTTTCATTTCAGGCCGTCATTGACCAGCGTAACTCTGATTTTGTCCCAAGTTTATTTAAAGTTTACATTCATTTTAATTTGCTTTCAGAAGAGACTAAATATTTACGACTAAAATGTTAATATTAAATAGCTTTTCCCTAATTCTTTATCTAAAATATAAGAAGCCTAAGTTACGCGTTATAATTTAAGCTATCTGCCAGTGAAAATCCCGCCAAACCGGCCCAGCCACTTTAAGGAAAATAAATAAAGACATACCTAGGTAGCTTAGTAGTTAAGGAGTCGGACCTCACGATCGAGAACTTTCGGATTCGAGTTCTGGTCATGACACACTACCGACGTGAACCCACTTCTAACACTAGTACCTAATTTAGCTTAATTGGAGGGGTTAGGAGGAATACTACTAATTAGCAACTAATATTCTTTTTTTGAAATGCAAAACATAATTTATTAAAAGTTTAATTTTAACATTAAGTAAAAACAGATACTTAAAATTTATTAATTTCTATATTAATTTTTATTTTTATTTAGATTCTAAATAGCATGAACAAAAAAGCAAAATGTATACGTAACATGATATTGTTTTATTTGTTAAACAATGAAAGACCTTGAAATTAGTGAGAACCTCGAATACATGTGAACTCCCCTTAATGATCATCTATTCAAAATTTCAAACACGTAGATAAGGCACCAACAAACAGATAAGCCTTATTCAAATAGATTTAACTATAATATAGTGACAGTAATACTGATTTAGCGCCTAGGCTGCGTCGTGCGTGTGCGGGCGCTTCTTTCGTGCAAATAACACCGTGCTAATTTAGTGCAGATAAATTGTACAAAATCGTGCAAAAGAATCCTTACGACTTGCATGCGTGCGTCTCACATATACTTGCTGTACAAAAGATAGAAGTTATTTGAAGGAATATAATTAAGGGACGCAACGGCAGTAAATGCGACTGCTGTGACTATTACTTGTGTAAATTATTACTTAATACCTGTAGGCGTACTGTATATCTTTCTCCGTAAGTCTATCAGTCAACCTCATCAGTCATCAGTCATAAGGCGTAAGGCATAATCAAAGTAAAACCCACACCCGTTCGTCGGGTATTATGGTTTATGCCGATACGATTTTGCTTTGATTATGCCTTACGTCTTATTCTGTATAATGCACGCCTTTCTGACCTTTTGAAGAGCAGTTGTTTGTTTGCTACCATCGTGGTAGGAAATTACAAAAAATCTGGATGTGGCTGTGTCGTGGACACGGTCTTTTACGTGGACGTATACGTAATGGTGGCGACGAGTATACCACAGTTTAATTAACTCATTATCTTGTACGTTTTTTCAGTAATTTGTTATTCATTATTAATAACTTTCTTTTGAGCTTAGAAAGCAAAATTTTAAATATAGACTTTCCGATTTACATTTATTTGGAGTACCTGTATATGGTTTTCGTTTTACATCATCAAGTGCGTCATGACACGTCATGGCGAATAAACTTACTTACACCATAATATATACACATATTGTATTATTTACTATCTGCCAAACAGGAATCAAATTAAACTAAGTGAAATTCTGATCAGATGACAGAGTGTCTAATTAATATTATTTAAATTACTAGTTCCGCTTCAAATATTTTACAATAAGTATTAATCGTATAAATATTTCCTAGCAGTTTTAATTCAAATATTCTAATAGTAATTGTGTGTACTAACTGTAAAAAATAATATGGCCGACATGTCGGCCATAGGACGATACACGTTAGCCGTGTCGCGACACGGCTAATGTGTATCGTCTAAATTGATGAAGTGGTGCGACCCCACAGGATCCTACTTCAACTACAGGAATACCATAATAATGAATGAACAATAACATACCTACATACAAGTCCTTATAGATTTCGACATCTGATTACGATAACGCGCTATAAACATTTAATAATAAGGCTTATATTCCTAATCTTAATTTAGATATAGGTACATACAAGCAATGAAGTGTTTATTGCTTACGATCGATAACCAGAGTGCCAAGTGCGAGTTAACTAACACCTTTGTGTTTATCGACGTAATAAACGTTTTACAAATTTGTCAGTGGCAGTGATATCAATGTTTTACTTTATCACAATCGAAAAGGCTAAAAACTTCATGCTAGGCAATTGGGTAGGTACTTTAACTTCACTATCTTAAGTGACAAAACCAATTAATATTTTAAGCTCTCAAGGGCGGCACAGACGATATCAAAGTGATCACTTCGCCAATTACCCCTGCGTTGAGGGATCGAACCCCTTACCGGCCCATTAATTGTGCGATTCAGTAATAATGTGATTGTTCTGAGTTAGGGTATCAGTTAATTAGGGTACGTCGTAGTAGCGGCGGTAAGACCCATCATGGAGAACTGGCTAGAAAGGCGATACGGGAGCCTCTCGTACCGGGTGACGTTGGTGGTCTCTATGAAGAGATCTTTCAGGAACCCCCAGTGTCAGATTAGGAAAGAGCCAACATCTGGGTGCCATCACTATGATACAATCTCAGCTCAGGCTCAGGTCCCTTCTGATCCACATAGCCCGATAAGCGCGGAGGCGACTCAGCCATCGGTGTCACTGAACGACCTCCGTTCTCAATTGGCGCAGGCTAGGGGTGACAGGTGGAGCCGCCTGTGACCCTAGCAGAAGTAGGCCGAAGGGAACGCGCCTTGCGTGCTCCACCCTCTATCCCCTTATTCCGGAGGCAACACAGGGGACACTGTGGTTCCCAAACCCAAGGGGGCCATCTCAATACCGTCAGGCCCTGGGTCAGGGTCAGGGTGCGAGAGAAATGCCTTATGGCTTACAGCCCGAAGACCTGAGAGGGCGTGGGGTTTTAGTCGGTGCGAGTCCGACATTACCTCCCCCGCTGGCCGGCGGTAAGGGATATCAGGGGTAGGTCAAATGTGATTTGGTGTCTAAATCAACCAGAATCAAGTGAAATTGATGAACAATTTTTATACTTATGGAGACGATAAGGAGCTAGAGTGAATCGCTGGTGGGTGTGTAAGTACGTAAATGTAATGCTATGCTTTTCACGTACAAACAATTCAATGAACAAGAAGCTCCAAAATTGAAGAAAAACACGTAGAACCGATATTGAATTTAGCTCCTTATTCCAATGTAATCCACATTAGCATGTAGTATAATCTTGTTTGTAGCGTTCCTTTTCTCAAAAAGAAGAATACGTCTGGAAAACTTTTCTCAGAGATGTGGCTGTCTTGAAATATATAATTATCTCGGAGTATTCCTATTTAAGGTACCTTTTTTTTTTTTTTTTCATGCGGAAATCCCTTCGGATACCCCCCCGCCGGCCAGCAGGGGCGGTTATGTCGGGCTTGCACCGACTAAAACCGCACGCCGTCTCGGGTCTTAAGACGCCGGGGTGTAAGGTTACCCATAGAGCATATCCCTCGCACCCCGACTGACCCTGGGCCATCTCCGGTTTCGAGATGGCCCCCTTACTTGCTCTCCACTGTGCCATCTGCTCATCAGAGGGACACGTGGAAAGCTTCCGAACAGCCCTCAACAGGGCCGTCCTCGCCTCGGTCGGAGTTGGCCGTAGGCGGCAGCGTCTCTCCCACCCTAGGAGAGAGGCGCTGCCGTCTCCGTTACCCAGGGTGCACCGCGTGGAGGTCCCCAACCAAGCACCCCCTATTTATGGTACCTAAACATATTTGTAAAAACAACAAAGAGTAACAAATACTATTTTTTTATTCATTAGCTTTGTTGAAAGTTGAAGAAAAGTTTGATCGGCATTGTGACAGACAATAATGCGATTATGTGTATATGGCAAAACTTTCTTAGTTACCGTCCAAAATTTGGAATCGAGCCTGAATATTTTTTTAGCGAATAGCATTTCAGCACATTGATATGTTACACTCGACTGGTATTTACTGTAGAGTCAAATCTCAGTGATTTTGGCCATTATATAAGTTGTACGCAGTGAATAACACTTATGTATTTTTGTAACCCCCGACGCAAAAGAGGGGTGTTATAAGTTTGACGTGTCTGTCTGTTTTTTTTTTAAACCACTTAGGTGGCAGTCAAGCACACGGCCCACCTGATGGGAAGCGGTTACCGCGGCCTATGGACGTGTGCAACACCAGTGGCGTCACACTCGCGCTGCCGACCCTGTAAAGGAAAGGGGATGGGAAAGGAGTTTGGGAGGGGATGGGAGAGGAGTTTAGGAGGGGATGGGAAAGGAGTTTGGGCTCCGGCACTCTCACTCACCAAACGGAACGCAACAGTTCAAATACTGTTACTTGGCGTCGATATTCTGTGAGAGGGTGGTGCTTCCCCGGTCGAGTCGGCCCATTCATGCAACGGCCAAAATGACTGTTGCTTGACTCTACCACTACTGTCTGTCTGTCTGTGGCTCCGTAGCTCGCAAACGGATGAAGCGATTTCAATTTAGTTTTATTGTATGAAAGGTGAGTTACGGGCGAGTGTTTTTAGACATGTTTGATGAAAATCGATTGAGTCGTTTTAAAGTTGTGGGGGGTGAAAGTGGGGAAGAATAACGGAATGTCTGCAATTATAATCGAGTGGGGTCTCAAATGAGCATCACGTGCACATTATAAAGTAATATGTTTCATGAAAATCGGTTGAGCCATATAAAAACTCTGGGGGTAAAAGTGGGGAAAATATCCAATCTGCAAATATATGTGGTGGGGATATGAGGATGGAAATCCGAATGTCAGCAAATTTACCCATAATGTATTAACAACTTAACGCAATGTATTAACAATTTAACAAAATCTACATTATAATAAGTGTGTACCAATAAAAAGTATAAAATAACCGGAGTTCCCATTATAAAGTAAAAAATAATGAAAGGAATTCAATCTTAAAGTACCTTTTTTTTTTTTTTTTATCGTGCGGAAATCCCTTCGGATACCCCCCCGCGTGCCAGCGGGGGCGGTTATGTCGGGCTTGAACCGACTAAAACCGCACGCCGTCTCGGGTCTACAGACGCCGGGGTGTAAGGTTGCCCATAGAGCATATCCCTCGCACCCCGACTGACCCTGGGCCATCTCCGGTTTCGAGATGGCCCCCTCGGGTTTGGGAACCACGGTCTTGCCCCGGTTTGGGGGAGGGGCGCTAGTCGCCCCACCGTCCCGGCCTGCTTCTGCTGGGGTGACAGGTGGCCTCACCCGCCACCCCCAGGCCTGCGCTCATGGAGGACGGAGGTCGTTAAGCGACCTCCGGCGCCTGAGTTGCCTGCGTATAATACTAATACCTGTACCTAAGTATGTACAAGTATTAGTAATGCTAAAAAAAATACATCGCGTTGGCGGACCGCTCCAAACCTAACAATTCAATTACAAATAGTCTAAACTAAGCGTTCCCCCAAACGCGATGTATTTTTACCAACAAACATAATGTCTTGAAACCTACTTAGTTACTGGAAACCCCACTCTCCAAGTAACAATCACTTTTAAATAAAGGCAGCATGCTGAAGCCAAAACGGAACCCTCAATTAGCCTATCGCCTTTTACAGTCCGCAAATAAACCTTTCTACATTTCTGGATTAGAAATTGGCTGTACAACTAAATAAATTAAAGCTTCCTGGATTTGTTCCTCTTTTCCAAAGGGCATTTAAAGAAGGAATAGACAACGGTATCGACTCTGTTGCGCATATCATTTGCATTATCATTTGTGTTGCACCAAAATAAAGTGATTTTTCAATTTTTCTTTCATATCACTAAACTAAACCATCTCTAAATTGAATTTCGAAATATCATTTATTTGGCATCGGACTAAATTTTCCTGACTGAAGAATGTCGTGAGGGTGTGGTTGAATAACACAATATTATAACATTGAGAAAAAAAGAAATACTCAGATTTGAGATCTACCCATTTCTGTAGCTCGAAGGGCCGAAATGTCTCACTTCCCAACGATTGTACCAAATTGGATAATTCTTTTTTTTTGTGTTCGTTTTTGTCCTTTTTTTTGACGTGCGGAAATCCCTTCGAATACCCCCCCGCCGGTCAGCGGGGGTGGTTATGTCGTGTCTCGACTAAAACCGCACGGTGTCCTGCCCAAGTGTCCATTGCCGGGCACCCCGAGTAAGCCCTCTTCTATTTCTTCTTCTAACTTTCTTTAAAGCCCATCGATTTTTAGTATGTGTGGATACTAATAATACATACTATATTTGTATTATATGATTACGTATATAGAATGACTTTTAATTCATATAATTACTTCAAACCACGTAATCCGGTGGTAATATGGAAGGGTACTGACCGCAAAGTCCTGGGACAGTCCTACGGTACGACATGTTGTGGCCCGCTGCGGTTTTAATTTGCAAGGTTTTGTTGCCCCAGTTCTGAAAACTACAGCATATTTATAGTCAACTAGCTGTGCCCGCGACTTCATCTGTGTGGATTTCGATTTGAGAGGTTTTAAATTTTTTTGCGCGGAACCTTATTTTTTTCTCGTAGTTAGCTCATGTTACGCCTTGTAATATTACCTTTTTTTTTCGTGTGGAAATCCCTTCGGATACCCCCCGCCGGCCAGCGGGATTGGTTATATCGGGCTTGAACCGACTAAAACCGCACGCCGTCTCGGGTCTTATCACGCCAGGGTGTAAGGTTGCCCATAGAGCATATCCCTCGCACCCCGACAACACACGAAACACTTCAAATTTGGGATTACTAGTTTTAACTTAGTTAAAGCGTCGGTAGCTTAGTGGTTAAGGAGTCGACCCTACGATCGAGGTCCCGGGTTCAAATCCTGGCCATTACACTACTGACGTGAACCCGCTCCTAATACAAGCAATTAAGCTTAGCTGGAGGGGTTACGGGGAATATTAGTAATTTCGGTTACTAATATTCTTTAAGGGAGATCTATGTCCAGCAGTGGACTAGAATAGGTTGATGATGATGATGATGATATTCTTTAAAAAAAAAACGACTCCCATAATCCTATCCCATAATTTTAAAAACTATCATTAGTATAGTGTTATCTTTTAAGACATAGATAAAATTTAGATTTTAAAATTAAAGCACAATATACTAACAGATCTCCACTAGTGAGTGAAATAATAACTATAAATTTATTCAAACAGAAATAAAGTCGACATAGAGATGCATAAATGCATTTATACTATATAAATACTTTTTATGTTTCACATATTTTACGTAACAGCAATCTCAAATAAGATACCATTTCGAAATCATCTATTTGTATCGCGCAGACTGCTCGGGTAGGATGCATCTGACAGCCGCTTTTATCTAACATCGTTGGTTGAAGTTAATGCAATATAAATTTTACAGGATTAGATTCATAAACAAGAAATGAATTATTAAGTATAAATGTCTTCATTAATATTTATTATCTTGTTTATGTAGTTCTGTTAGCATGCAATTTTTGAAGTGAAACTTCTTTATCAAACATAACATAACATAAACTCACGCCTATATCCCCGAAGGGGTAGGCAGAGGTGCTAGCACCCACGTTTCGCCAGTTTATGTTTTAGGTCCCACCAATGACTTTTCGATGTTTTCGAAGTTATGTGTGTATTTATCGCAGGTTTATAAGTGCCCGGTTAATGGCAATAGGCTCGCCACCTATTACATTGGGACCTTCTTTATCGGCGTTGGAAAAAAAATTACTGTCACAATATGTAACGTTTTTCGGTTACGCGCCATCTTAATTTCTGTACATTTTTCCGTAACGCGCCATCTTTTAAAAAAAAGTTGATTTATTTGTCTGATAGTGATCAGCAAAATGAAAGGGTTTATTTTAATTCTAATTTCAGTGAATTTCTAAAAAAACTAAGTAATTATATCTCTTTTTCTAACACGTGGGTGTGATTATGGTATTTATTTTTTTCAAGTTATTTAAAGGTCAAGGTTCAAAAACTGAGGTTACAGTTTTTGATTGTAACTATCGGTCAATGTATATAATTCCATTAAAACTAGTTATTATTAACTAATACGACTGTTTTGTACTTTAATGAAATGCTGTAATAATCTTAGTAGTAATAAGGTAAAATGAAATAATTGTATTATTTGTATTCATGTCTATGATAATAAAAGACTTTTGTTAAACTTTATCAAATACAACTTAATAAGGTCATAAAGAAGTTTCACTTCTTACCTGTGTACACTAGTACACGTACACATTTTTTTTTATAGGCAGTTCATACTATTGCGCTAATGGCGCGGACCGGCAGCGCGTGGACCACCACCGCCCCCTTCTGCTAGCTCGAGAAGGAGGCGGCGGCCCGCCGAGCCCACAAAACGCTCGCCATGCGGCGCAGGCGACTCAGACGCCGGACCTCCGTCCTCCATGAGAGCAGGCTTGGGGGTGGCAGGTGAGGCCGCCTGTCACCCCAGCAGAAGCAGGCTGGGGCGGCAGGGCGACAAGCGCTCCCCCTTCCGGGGAAAGATGGGGGCACTGTTGTTCCCAAACCCGAGGGGACCATCTCGAAATTGGAGATGGCCCTGGGTCAGCTGGGGGGCGAGGGAAATTGCCTTAGAGCCACCTTACACCCCGGCGTCAGAAGACTCGAGAAGACGTGCAGTTTTAGTCGGTTCGAATCCAATCTACCTACCGTCGCTCCCTGCCTGCAATCCCCGTGAGGGAAGCCTGCGCCAGAGCCTCGTCTGTTATTTAGCAGTTTTACCGGTTTGCAGGTGAGGTTGGCTTGGCCCCAAGGATCTTGGTGGGGCTTACACTTTACACGGTCTCGCCTCACCAAGCCGCATAGCTATATATATATACAAAGGTGACTAAAATCGCATGCGCCTTGGTCATTTTCCGAGTTCATTTCATGAGCAGAATAGACAGGCGGTGATCGCCTCCAATTGATCGTTTACACGGTCGATTTTAGCCATCAACCGGCCGGTCGCCATGCGGCCAATGTCGGATGCTAACCAACTTTGAGGCTTGCGGGTTTAGTCACTTGCGACCTAGCCGAATTGCCATTTAGACGGTCAATTCTCGCCGTGCAGCAAAAATCGTGCGGCTTCAGCCACCCGTGTAAACCCAGCATAACTCTCTGCAGATGGCGACATGTAAGCGATACAATACCAGTGATATAACAATTATAGACAATCATGGCCAGTCTTCTATCTATTCTTAGTTATTGTTTGACACACAAACAATGCATTGTAAATGTCATCAGATCACCTGTGGAACTGAAATTAGATTGTTTATTAATTCCTAGCGTTAATCAACCTTTCTCAACAGTAGACAGTGTACTCTATCGATGACAGGTGAATTCCAATTCAATGATGAAAACAAACACTTGTTAAGTAAACATCGTTTTATTTACGATTAACATACATTCATTTCTATATAACTCCAAAGGGATTGGCTTTGGCAGTGATGTATCTATTATACCGTTATGTTTCACCAGTTGTACCACAATAGGATTAAATATGGGTAAATTGGGATTACATTGAAAGGGAAAGATACAAAAAGAAATATACTTTATGAAAGGATTTTTTATATTTTTTTAAGTAATCTTTCAGGTCCAAATTCGAAGATTTTCTCCCCAAACAACCGGGAAATTTATATCGTATTATGATTTTTTTAACTCTCAAGGGTCGGTGTTACATCATAATACCGGAGAATAAAGTCGCTTTATCCTTCAAACAATTTATTACGAAAAAACATAAAATCGAACATCGAATTAGCTAAAGTCGCCTTCTAAAAACAAGGTTTTTCCCACCAACGGAGACGCCTTTTGACAACGCCTGACGGGCTTTTATTTTTATTTTATTATCCAGCGAAGTTTTACTTTGTGGCCTAGAATAAAGTCGTATGTGTTATGTGGACATGGATTTGAATGAAAGCATTTATTTGTTACATGAACTTAATTACATAATATACTAGCTGACCCAGCAAACGCTGTTCTGTCATATAAATTATCAAAGAAATCGAACGTAAATATAAAAAAGTAGAATGATAAGTCATAGTGACACGACATTTCATTATTTACATGAAGTGCCATTTTGACATTTCACGAACTTTTAAACATTGAACGTGAAGGAACAGCGCTGAATGCGACGGAACACAGCTTATCTATAGCAGTCAGCACGGTATCGCGGCTGATAGAAGCAGAACTGTATAAGTGTGCAAAATCGTTCAGCAAAACGCGAATGGAGCTAAATATATCTAGTTAGTCTCTTAGACACAAGGCTACCGACGACCTTATCTACCTGCTTTTCCTATATCACATTTTCCTCTATCCCTGCCTTCCCCTCTCTAGGAGGTATAATCTCTTGTATCGCAAGCATTCATGGGACAAAGTAACATTTACCATTAGGTGAACTGGACTTGGTTGCTATTTTATTAGTTTAAACAATATATTATTCAAAATATTTGACTAAATATTATGTAAACGAAGCGAAGCAACGTAAGTAGGTTAACGTGTAATAGCTAAATGATATCATTAAATGTTTTTCGAGGCGAAAGAAGAATAAAACGTAGTGCGAACAAGGAGTTATTTGTGAGAGGTAAAATTTGGTAAGGCGAATGTAAAGTTAGTTTTGGGGCAAAAGAGGAATAAAACAAGGGGCAAGGTACACATTCTTATATCATTATATATACTCGTAGATCGCAATTTTCGCTTCATTTCCAAATAAATCCACGGATTATCTTATCTTTTATATGGGATAATCTTATTTTAATGTTACTGTAATCTAAATTTATTTATCTCTCATGTTTTAACATAAAGGTACTCATTCTAGGCCTATTGTCCATGGAGGCGTAGCTTCATAGACGCGTATTCGTCACTGTAAGCTTAGTGTACGCTTCCTTGCAGCCCAGAGTACTGAACACTGTCTACTAGGTGTATTGTACGCGTAGATTTTCATTCATTTGTGGCAATGCCAACAGACGACGAAGGCCTACTGCCATGACCATTTAGATACCTACTTTTTTGTAAATATGTATTTATGTAAATACATATTTTTACTGCAAATATACATACAAGCATACATATATTTGTTCTGAGCGGGAATAGAACCCACGGCCTCCGACATAACCGTTGAAAGCTCTACCGCCACACCATCGCCACGGAGGCTGCCCAATCATTACCCGGTATCAACAACCTTGATGTTAACCGGTAACTGGCCCGCAAAGCCGGGTATCTGATAGTTACCGGATATTCCTTTCATCTGTAATAAGAATTGATATAATATTACGGTAAACGAGCTACTTGGGCATTAAATTTTCGAAAAGGAAGAAATTATATAGAAAAGGTGAAGATCAATCCTTTATAATAAAATAAAAGTACCAAAATTTACTTTAATTTTCAACGTTTTTATTTTTCGAAATTTTCCCTTTGCTTATACTGAAACCTTGCATTTAATCAAAATTGACAATTCTACGTCACCCGGGAGTAGTAGAGAGTTTTGGGTCGAAAACCTATATGGTAGTTCCCGTTGAACTAGAATCACGAAATGTGGTAGAAAGCAAGATCTTAAGTTGTAAATTAGAGGGTGTCCACATAAATACACAGTTGACGCCAATTAAGATAGTCCTCTGATTTGTATGGGAGCTTATACAATTTAGAGGATTAGCTTTATTGGCACCAACCTCAAATAAGGTATCCAGTTTTGTACAGAACCCTCAGTGAGCGAGTCCGCCTCGAGCGGTTTTTTATCCTGGTATATTGTTTCGACATATCTACCTATTCACACATAAATCCTTTCATATTGAAGAATAAGCAGAATAATTGAGGAAAAATAGAATTTATTTTAAAAAATGGTTATAGTTCCCGGCGAAATAGGTATATTACGAGGACAAAGCTAGTTCTTCCTATGGGTATCGTGGAGGGTGATTGAGCGCTATAGCTGTTCTCTATCGGACATTACACCTATCTGTTATCATCATCATGGTTTCACCTCGGAGCTTGGGCTCCGCTTGCTCCGTCTCATCAAATAGGTTTGTTTTATACGGCTTTTACGGGAGCGACTGCCGTCTGACCTTCCAACCACGAAAGGAAAGCTTACAACAAAGCCTCATCTGTCAATTAGCAGGTGAACCGGCTTACAGGTGGGGTAAGCTTTGACCTATTAATAGGCATAACATATAGTTTGCTGAGGCCTGGTAGATTGCAATAGTTATAAAACCTGCTTCAGTATACCCAAACCATTAGATACAAATAAGCACATAGGCAATTTGTTCTAATTCCGAATATGGCTACAGCCCTTTTCTTGTTGCTTATAACTCAATGATACGATACACTCTAATCTATAAGGGTGAAAAAACAGGCAAACACACACGAATAAATAAATTCTTATCTTATTCATCATCATCTTTTATCTCGTTCTGGCAGATTGAGATGTTACCTTCCATATAGTCGGAGGTATTTCTTATTTTTCGCTCACTCAACCGTCCCTTTCACGATCCCGCAATATACTGATTGAAATATGAAAGATTATTTCGCATCGCAAACATGTTTAACTTGGGCTGAAGGAATATACTCGGCTACTGAAGTTAGGGGATTATGAATTCAGCGTATTTATGAAGGTGAATTTACCCAAATAAAACATAGCTTTTTTAGATAAAAATATCCCTTTTTGTTAATCAATTCAACTCGTGTGCAGACAAGCAATCATTGAATTGTAAACCGTTTATGTGGATTAAGTAGGGCTATAGGCTATCCGTTCAATCAAGAATACGTGGGAACTATTACTTCAAACTCTCATAGCAAACCAAACCCTCTATGAGAATTTCAATCAATACATGCATGTCGATTTTGTTGAGAATCCCGTCATTTAAATAAGGTGCTCGTCGAACCTTTATGTAACTTGGCGACTCAACTGCGATGCTTAAGTATATCTACAAATGTGTCTGTGATAATATGCGATTGGTATTACTTTCGCCCTTCCGATAAACGACTGATAAAGAGAAAAGTAGATAACAGAAAATGATCTCGACGCGAAAAATACGTGATTTAATAATATAGGTATTTCATCATACACCTGGCAGAAAATCATATCGTATGCATTGTGTAATAAAAGCTAGACTACGTCGTTGGACGTATAATATTTTTGTATTTACCATAATCACGCTCACATTTAAAAACACACACATACTAAAGCTTGTCTATCTATGTGTTACATTTTCACACCTAAATGAAGAAACTGATTTTGTCAAAATTGGCATAGATGAATTAGAAGAACAAAAAAGCAATTTGCCGCGATGAAGAGTTTTCACGGAGAGCCATAAAAACATGTACATCAAGTATCTAATAATGGTTATGTAGGTCACTAAGTAATGATAATAAAGGTTCTAAAATTAACAACCTACATTTGCATTTAATAACTACCTAATTCATAATGGAAAAGGTTGCGCTTGGAGAAAAATTAAATGGGTTGAGCCAGCGGGAATATAATATAATCAATAAGCAACGAATATCGTAGTCAGTCTCTTTAAAATGCCATTAATAATGCTACCTACTAATGATAATAATTTTATGTAAAACCAATTAGTGATATGGGTGTTCGGAGATCTTCGAAACCTAACTGCCCGCTGGCACTATACACCTGCTGATTGATGGACGAGACTCTGGTGCAGATTTTCCTCTCGTAGTTGGGCGGGTCAGTCGGTAGTTGCTCACGTAAAAGCCAATGCAAGCCAAATCAAGAGAAAAAGTAGGCGAACGGATCCTAGGGTTCCAAAGTGCAAGTCTTGAATGCAACCGGCTAACGCTGTGAAGATGAATTAGGGATACAAGAGCGAGAAACGTGAACAATCTAATTAGGATGAACTTTAAGCTCGTCTGTACTAAGTTATGCTACAGTTTACCATATCACTTTCGTATCAATTGTGTGGTTATGAAAGTTATGATTTTGCTTGAATCTTAGTAATGTCCTGTAATGTCATGCTCTGATGTTCTATTATACCCTAGTCACGACACTGTCAAACCGGTATTATTTTATATTCATTATTATAATAAACACTATTCAACGAACAGCCATCACAGTGCAGTACATTCAGAGAATACTGTCCTTATAATACACCGTATCTATGAGCACCCTGAAACTGATAGCTGTGGAATAGTTATGAAACGAAATATATTTATAACAGAAGTTGAAAATGTAACTTTAACATTATGAAGTTATTGCAGATAACTTAACACATAGTTGATTGTTTATAACATAGTTTTGTATGCTACACTTTTCACTATCCTCAAACAAATAACTTACATTATAATTACAATTTAGAGCTGGTAATTGAACCGATAAGTCACAACTTACAGCCAACAACAAGACGCCACCTGAATAACTGCCTGTTCTTACTATTGATATAAAAGTTACTCTAAGTGATGAGTTATTTTAAGTTAGTTCTCTATCTTGTACAAAAATACTTAATATAATGAAACATTATTATTGAACTCAAATATGACAGTCTGATCATAAATTTGTTTCGATAGCCGTCCAACGTTTAACAGCTGATCGACGTACATATAAACAAACTCACCTCATGCCATTATTGTAAACACTACATCCCATCGACGCACGAAACGTTCGATTTAAAATTAGTATAAACTTCCTTTGTGCACTGTCGAAGTAGAACAACACTAAAAATCGTGGACGACACGCAATATCCGTGAACTAAAAATATTTAAAGATTAAAGGGTCGCATTCGGCTTGACACTGCGTGGGACGAAGGGCGTGCAACTCCGAACGCGGTCGGCTGTCTACTGGCTAACTGAACTGGCCTGCCTGGCGCACTCGTGTCGTTAGAGTGCAAAGCCATCAGGTGCGACCAAGAGGTATTTTTCTGTGACAGTTTAATTGATACGGTATCAAACGTGACGTGGGATAACATTAGCTACGTTCACATCCTTTGATCCATTATTATTAGGTTGGTAACCGACTTTCATCCGCAAACTACCGACGTGTGAAATATATTTTCAGGAGCTACATACTTTCCGTGTCATTGTTTATACTTGATGTACCTGTTTCCTATTGAAATTACCGAACTGCAATACAAATGCACTTTACACAAGGCGAGGGCTGTAAAATTTAAGTGTGTATGTAGGTAACTGCGTAACTGAGTGAATAGCATTCGTTTCTGCCAAATGCCGTAAGTATACATCAACAGCAGGTCGTTCAGGTCAAAAATACGCTAAATTATATTACTGAGTAAACAAAATTACTGATGATGATGAACTCGATAGGAAGAGAAGTCGAAATAAACTTGCAACAAGATTATTCTCAGGAGAGATGTGTGCGTAGATATTTCACATTTAGTAATGTTATTGCTGTTTGTTTTTATGTTCCTGCATAAAACCAGAGTAATGAAATAAGTTACCATACATTATTTGAAAGATATTTAACATTATATTGTAGAATTTGGCCTTTTTGGAATATATTTTTATTACAATCTTACGAAGCTACTGCGACAAAGGAATGGCCTGGCTGCAGTCTCAAGACAGAGAATGCGATAGAGTAAACGGTAGAGACAAATCCCGAGAATTTCAATGAAAATTATAATGTATATTCCTTAGAATCCCAAGAATATTACAGACATGATTTCTTGAGGTCAGCAGTTCAAGGAAGTCGCTGAACATTGTAGAATGCACAACCGCTGAATTCCTCCATAATAGAACAAGCTGCTACCGCAGACGTGGATTCAATACCTTGGGGATTATAAACTCTTATACAGAAATTTGAATTACGTTGAGTGTTAATAGTTAAGATACATACCGTTATTCAACATAATGGACTCACTTCTTATCATTTACGTACGACTATTACGTAAAATAATGAATATGCGTCAATTACCGTATCCATCTTATTACCATACACAAATGTATGTATGTATATAAAGTTTGTTTTGTATACTGGCACGTGACAATTTGATATTTATAGTACCTACTTTGTAAATTACTAGTGAATAAATCGCTCGATAACTGAGCACGGACCTCTAAGTATTAGGATTGGACTAGGTACAGGATTTAGTAAGTAAAAGATTTAGTGAACTTGTAGTATTTACTTTATTTTGCTTAATAACATTCTGTGAATGTGTCTGACGATGGTGTCCGTCACTAAATTAAATGTTTAAATAGCACTACAGAAAAGTGCAACGACCAAAGCAAATATTTATTTACACATCAATTAGGGTGACAGGTGACAGTACATCTCGTTGGCCTAATGTCTTATATGACACTTATACGGTATATTATATACCACCATAATATATGTATATTGTTTTTAGGGATTTTCTTTAGAAAAGCCCTATTGCTATCGAGTTGTCGTCGACTTTTTTTTTTTTTTTTTTTTTTTTTTTTTTTTTTTTTTTTTTTTTTTGTGTGCGGTGTGGGTTGTTGGCCGACAGGCCTCTACAACCTTACGCGAACAGTGTGGCGAGCGCATAGGGCTCTCAGCCGAAAGTTGATTTTAAGCAACACGCCTCAAGGGTCCCCAGTTGGGGCGGCCTCGGCTTGGGCTGCTGCTGGATTAATACTGGGGCGACCTAGGCCCACATTTACGAACAAAGCGCGGCGCGTGTTCCGCCCTCGTCGGCGAAGACGGAACCGCGGTTTATTTTGTGTAGCTCCGCGAGCTGTGTAGGCTCTTCGTTGAGCGAGTGTTATTGCATCATCGGGCTCTCCGAGAGCGTGTCTAGGTCTCCGCGTGCGTGAAATTAAACTCGGTGTGTAGTTTACAGCCTCAACCACTAGAGGGTTGGGGTGAGTCGGGGCAGAGTCAAAGTAGCTAAGGGAGCACTGTTTTATGTACTGCCTGATCGTCGGCAGTTCTAGGTCGGTGTGAAGCTCGACATTACGCATAAACCACGGTGCTCCCGTAGCTCGGCGCATGAAACGATTTTGTAGTGTTTGTAGCCTATGGATCCTTTGTTCACTAACATGAGCGAAAACCGGACATCCGTATGTCATGATTGGCCTAACACAACTAGTGTAAAGTCTGACTTTACTCCTAAGTGATAACCTAGAACGAGAGTTCACTAAGCTATGTAGTCTACCTAATACGAAGGCGGCCCGATCGCGGACCGCTTTGAGGTGAGCTTTGAAGCTGAGGCGATCATCAAGGATGATACCTAAATATTTGGCTTGCCTAGCCCAAGGGATCGGCTTGCCAAACATCCTAATCTGTGTAAGTCCCTCTAAGGGATACAGGTCGCGCCTCCTTCTGTGGATCAGCACGGCCTGACTCTTATCTGGATTAACCTCTATCCTCCATTTCCGAAACCATGCCCCTAGGGTGTCGGCCGCGGATTGGAGTTTTCTAGCTACTATGTTGGGATTAAGTCCCGAGTGGAAGATGGCTGTGTCGTCTGCGAAAAGTGCCGTCTTCACTTGCCCGTGCAAAGGTATATCTGACGTGAATAACGTGAACAAGATGGGTGAGAGTACCGACCCCTGCGGTACACCGGCGCGAATGGGGTGAGGATCCGAGAGGGTCCCTTCCACTCGGTAGCGATAGCTTCTGTTCGACAAGTAGTCCCGTATGATGAGTACGAGCCTGTGTGGCACTCCCATGTGGAACAGCTTCCAAATGAGGCCGTTGTGCCACACTTTGTCGAACGCTTTTGCTACGTCGAAGAAGAGAACCCCTGTGAATTGATTGAACTGCAACCGCTCGCTGGCGTGCTCAACGATGCGGTGCACTTGTTGTACGCATGAGTGTTGATCGCGGAAGCCAAACTGCTCGTTCGGAATGAGACCCTTTGCATCGGCAAATGCTTTCAGCCTATTGCATACTAGTCGCTCATAGATTTTCCCTAAACCTTTAAGCAGACTGATCGGTCTATAACTGGTCGGCTCGGACTTTGGCTTACCGGGCTTGGGTATCCCAATGACCACGGCCTCTTTCCATTGCTGCGGAAAGATGTTATTTTTGAGCGCTGCGTTAAAAATGTATGTCAGAAGGACGAGTAACCTCTCTGGGAATAATTTAATGACTTTATTTGTGATGCCGTCCGAGCCGGGTGCTTTACGCGTGTGCAAGCCCTTGATGATCTCCTGAACCTCTTCCGGGGTGACTGGGTCGATATGACCGTCGCTGTCCGGTGGTAACGGAAGTGAAGCTTGCCGTTCCACATCAGAGTCTATTTCGCGTACGTGTTCTAAGTCGGTGTGTAGGGTGCTGGGCGAACATTGAGACTCGAGACTTTCGGCCAGACATTCCGCCTTTTCTACATCTTCGAAAGCTTCTGACTGATTGGGCCTCTTTAAGGGAGGCATAGGGGCGACCACGTCTTTCCTCAAAGATCGAGACAACTGCCAGAAAGCGACGTGAGACGGCTCAAGATCGCTTAATGTAGTGTCCCATCGAGTTTGACGCATTTCCTGTATGCGAGCCTTAACGGCCCGTTCTAATCTGCGGAGACTAACCCTGTTGCCTTCGCAAGGGAACCTATCGTAGGCGCGCACGGCGGCGTTCTTCCTCCTCAGCAGATCACGCACGTCATCGGGGAGCTTCCAGCGACGGTCTTCCGTCTCGGGAGCCCTCCGAGAACAATCATTAAGTAACGATTGTACGTGCTCTGTGAAGGAGTCGATCGCCTCCGTGGTGTCCTCTACGCTAACGATGTGATCTGGTATTTTGTTCAGATGTACGGATTCGGTCGACTCGAGTCTTTTCTCAAGCCGCGCCCAATCCGTAATCCACCTATTCGGGGGGGCTTGACCGGTATCAATGGGACCTAGTCTCTGTTTCAGTTCTACCATAACTGGCCTATGGTCTGAGGTAAGCTCGTGCAGTACTTCTATAGAGCACAAACGTAAGTTCACGTTCTTAAGAAGCACCAGGTCTAACACCGCCGGCCTATGTTCCACTTCATACGGGAAGTGAGTACATTCTAATGGAGCTATTATATCGTAGTTGAGCGTGCTCGAGTGCGATTCCAGGACCCTACCTCGGGTGCAGGTGATGGGGCAGTTCCACATGGTGTGTTTGGCGTTGAGATCGCCAGCGACTATGACTGAGGGTCCTAGTTCGAATAGGGCCCTGAGATCGCTACCGAGCAGCTGTTTGGTTGGTGACAGATAAGCTGACACTATGACTATTGACTGGTGGCCGGTCATCCCTAACCGACAGACCGAAACCTCAACGTTCGTCAGCGTTGGCGGATCCATAGGTGAGCAGTGCAAGGACCTCTTGTAATAGATCAGAGTCCCGCCCTTAGGGGAGCCGACCCTATCATTGCGAACTATGTTGTAGTTCGCAATATTAGGGTTTCTCTGGGCGGGCTTTAAAAAGGTCTCTTGCACGAGAAGTATGTCTGGTTGATGGACCCTAAGGAATTCACCTACCTGATCTCTTTGACCGGCTAAGCCGTCCGCGTTGAAATACCCTAACTTGAGTGTTCGTGGTTTGACTCTGCCAGTGTTTCGCGAATCCATTAAGGATTTACTCTGAAGTTGGCGAGGGCCTCGAAGACGGTCGAGTACCTAATTGTGACTCCTAGGAGTGCCATCGGGTTTCCCTCATTAGCGCGGATCTGCGCGGCCATGTCGCGCAGTTCCGCGTAATTGAGTATGCTGGCAAAGCGTGCCACGACTTCGAGGTCCGACTCCCCGGTCGCTGGCTGGCTCGCCGTGTTTGTGTGTGGTTGTGGTTGTAGTGGTGGTGGGGGCTGTGTGTGTGTCCTATCAGCCTGCGACCGCGGAGGTTGTTGGGGGCGCGGCTGTTGCGGAGCTGGTGTTGGCAACAGAGGCTGCGTGACTTGAGGCGGGGGGACATATACGCTCATGAGCGCCGGAATCCCCGAAGTCTGGGCGTTCCTAGTCTGGGACGGCAAGGGGGGGAACGCAGGCCTTGAGGAGGCTGCGTTGGGTCCCCATGGGCAGGGCTTCGGTGGAGCCGAAGCTGATGCTTGGGGCTGCGACTGACCTACGGTCTGAGGTGTACGCCCGGATGGGCGTGACTGTTGTTGTTGCTTGGGTGCCTTCGGGCACCCGCGATAGTTCGCGGGGTGGCCCGTTTGCCCGCATAGGACGCACGCAGGTGGTGTCGAGCAGAGTGCCCTATCCTTCGGACGGCTACACTCTGCTGTGGCGTGGTCCTCAAGGCACTTGACGCACCTTGGGCGGGCATAGCAGTTGCGGGCTGAGTGCCCGTACTGCTGGCACCTGTGGCATTGGGATATGATCCCCTTCTTGTGTGGCGGTTCGACGGTTATGCCAGCCAACTGGCACACCGTCTGAGTCTTAAATATGGCCTTGCCGGCCTCGGATCGGTCCAGGGTGGCAAGGACCATATCGTAGGGCTCGTGTGTCCTAGCGCGGACCATCCTATGGACGCTATGAATAGGGAGGCCTTGATCCTCCTTGAGAGATTTGGTGATCTCCTCTAAGGAGACCTCCTTCGGGATTCCACGCACGACGGCGCGGAGAAGCTTGTCCTCCTGAAGGGTGAAGGAATGGAACTGAATGTTCCTTTCCTTTAGGAGGGTGGTTAATGCGCGGTGGTCCCTTGGAGAGGGAACGGAAACTTTAATACCCTGAGGGGTGGAACGGGCGGAGGTGAAGTGGATGTGCTGGTCGTTGCACCAGCTGGAGATGGCGGTCCACCGGTCTTTGTCGTGAACATAAACGGGGGGTGGGGTGGGCTCCTTGCGAGCCGGGACGTCGGTGGTGGGCCCCTGAGTGGGCTTTACCTGTGCTGGGGCTTCGGTGAGGACCGGTGGTTTCTTCAGCGCTTTCGCTGGCGGCGCCGCCTGTGCGGCTTTTGGGCTGCGTCTCCTCTTCCCGCTGGCTACGGGCGTGAACCCTTCGTCGGATGAGGAGGACGTCGATTCTGTCTCCGAGGCGGAGGCAGAGATGTCAGCAGTGTCCATGCTGTCCCTACTGCTATCTTCATCCCCGGTGGCGATCGGGGGAAGAGGGCTGCGCTCTCGCGTCGGCGATCCGCCCCTAGAAGAACGGCTGCCCGAGCAGCTTGACGACGCGGCAGAGGCCCTAACTGTTTTTGTGGTGATGGTAGGTAGTGGGGGTGTGGTGGTCGTTGGGGGTGTAATATGTGGCGTGTCGGGCCCCACGATGGGGGAGTCCGGGATTCTATCCCCGAACCTCGCCTTTAAAAAGGCGTGGACCTCCCGGTCCATTAGGAGGAGATCAAGCAGGGAAGTTTCGGCCATGATGCCGACTTCCCTGCTTACCCCTTTCCTTGGTAAAAATGCAGTTAGGATAAGCCTAACTGATAACAACAAAAACGAAAAATTTAATTAAAAGATAATTAAATAAGTGTGGTTCGACCTTTATACTAGAGTGTAGCGTGGCCCTAACACTATTCGTGTCGACGCGAAATAAATTCCGCCCAACCGAAGTTGGGAGGATGAGTATTTTGTGGTGTGGGTGTGTACCTCAACAGCTGGTCATACACTCGAAGTGCAATGAGTGAGTCCCTCGCAGCCCGGATGCCGAGATAGTACGGTCGGTTAGGGGACCGCACACCAAACGAACACCCGAGAATGGAATGCCAATTTTCTGTCACGGTTTTGGGTATGAAGGAGATGAGCTATCGAGTTGCTGTTTTTTCGGTAATAGATTCGTGCTGGGGTGAACCATTGCAAGATAAAAAAAAAGAAATTAAAAAAAAAAAAATCCCTTGTATTCGGCTGAGCTCGTCTCAGGAATTCAACTTGTTTACTTTGCACGGAACTACGTACCTAACTTCTAAAAGCTTCACAGAATTGAAATTACAATATCGTAATGGTACACCTGCGTTTTATAATTGATAGGACGGCTAATGTATACATACAGCCATGGTTGAGTTATTCAGCCACACCCTCCAATATTTTTGAGCATACTACGCAGAAAGGTTTTCGAACACTATGTCTCGCTACGTATATTACTACGCTAAAATTAAACCTGAAGATACGCGTGATGAGGGATCATATCATCTCAAGTGGATAAAAAAATCCTACTAAGCATTATCTTGGTATGGATATTTTCCTAGAAGGTACTCCAGCGACCGCACCATTATTTCCGTATTATACCTACGATCACTAAAGCCATGATTACGTATACGATTAGGCATCAATACAATTTTAGTGTTTCTTTCTCTCAAGTCAGAGAAATTTATTGACTTCTTTTACTTCTGAAAAATATCGATAGGCAGTCATCGAGTTCCGGAGACAGAAAAAAATGCATGTATTAAATCTGAATCTTAAAACACAAGGAATTTTTGATTTGCGTATTTGAGTTCGGGAGCACTTCAGATAGACGGTCTAGATAATATATGTCATTCGTAGTAAGTCCTAATGCACTCTAGAGGATAAGTCTTTATCCGATTTGTACGTTAATACAATCAGTTGTTAGTAGTGCTTTTCCTGCCATTTTGCTCGCTGTGATGGGCTTATATGTACACGTTAAATTAGATTACAATATTGTTTGCAGAGGTGTGTTTGAGGACGAATGAGTACCTACCTAATTATAAACAAATTGTTAATTTTAAGGTCCTTAACCACCATTGCGGCGGTGAGACCGATTATGAAGGAGTGGCTGGAGAGGCACCACGGTGGCCTCTCCTACCGGATGTGATAGATATTTACCGGACACGGGTGCTTCGGTAAGTATCTATGGTGCATCCACCGGGAGACAACGCCGCAGCGCCAGCACTGCGAGGGTCCTGGCGAAGACACGGCGCTTCACACGTTGGTGGAGTGCCCTGCGTGGGCAAGTCAACGCCGGGATATCGCGGTCCTAGGCGTGGACTTTCTACGTTGGAGACCATGGTGAGGGCCGTGGTATACACCCGACGGGTGCAAGTGGCACGTCGCCGCATCTTTCTGCAAGCAAGTAATGCACGCGAAAGAGACAGCGGAGAGGGAGCAGGAGAGAACCCTGCCCCCCGAGTTCCGCAGTCTGCGGCGAGGACGCCGCAGACTCGTCTACGCCCGGGACTACCGACCTCCATGATCGGGGCCTGAGGACGGCAGTTGGCCGACTCTACGTCCATTCAGAAGCAGGTCGTGGCGAAGGCGTGTCGTGTGTCCTACACACGCCTGCGAACTTACCGACGCGGGATAAAACCTGACCCCACCAAGCGAGGCCGCGGTGACGGCCAATGTCCGCCGGCAACCCTGGGGTTATCCTTTCGAGGGCTTACCCGGGGTGCCCGGCAATGGACACTTGGGAAGGACACCGTGTGGTTTTAGTCCGTCCGATTCTGACACGCCCACCCCATCGTCGGCACCGATGAGGTGAAGCCCGCGGGGGTTTCCACACGCTAAAAAAAATGGGGACATTGGCTTCGAATAGTATTACTTGTTATTCAGTATGTAAATTATTAATTTTAATAAAAATCATGCTTGAAATTAATGCTTGCTAAAAAGATTTGAGATAGCAAAATGTATCATAAACTTCTCTTTGAAAATCCGCAAGCCGTCATCGTCATCTTGTAAATTTAATACATTTTAATCAAAAAAATTCTGAATAAAGTTTGGAAAAAGGCTCAGAGGATGATGATGATGATTCTGTACATGTTTATGATGCCACACCTTTCTAAGTGCGCGAAGCAGAGTTACGTTAACAAATTGGGTCTGGCACTTGTAAATGAATACCTTTCTTTACATAAAGGTTGATCAAAATCTTCCTCGGAAAAAGCATAAAAGAATGAAATAAAAATACTGGAGAAACATCTGCAGAACTCCCTCACAACCTTACTGGTGTTCGAAGAAGATGTCAAGATTTCCCTTACAAAAAATAGGAAGACAAGGATATCTATAACACTTTCCATAAGTTTATAAACCCTGTGCATGTGATTTCTTGTTGACCCAAAACAATGGTATTTTTTCTATTATAATTTGAGAAAACTAATCTTTGACTTTCAATATAAGTAAGTTTTGAATGAAAATACTTTCATTTAATATTGTTGAAAATAATTTAGAAAACGGTTCCATTTTTGTTACGTAGTTAAAGGTCTTTATAAAGAGTAATTAATTAATGTTTTGTTTTTAGGCAGTATTGTGTTCACAAGAAGACATATTTTAAAATTATGAAAGAATATTACAATTAAAATATGTTTTCTTTTTAAATGCTATGTGAAATTGTGACGGGGTCATAATGACCCACCTCAACGCCCGTGTAACAATTTTCCGATACAATGTCGCCGGGTTAATTACCACAGGAGGATTCACTAATTTGATTTCAGATACAATTTACATTAAATAACGATTAAATATGCGCTTGTATATTCGCGACGGGAAAGGCTCAACACTCATATTTCGCTCATTATGTTTCCCAAAATAGGGGACGAGACTGGAAGTACATTATAAAGTTGATAAACTAAAACAAACCCATTACTTGTATTACATTTTCTTATTCAAATATTATAAATAGCAGCAGAATATTCACTATTCAAGAAATGAAAAATACTCGGCAGTTTATAATGTGCCGAGGAAGAAGGAAAATGACAAACACGTACTGCCTAGCCGCCGCTTTTCAGTCACGTATCTCTGGAGCTGAGGGAGACAAGGATCGTTTCCGTTTGGAGAAAATAGAAAAGACTTCGAGATTAATTAAAATAATAAGTATGGCTAGTGTACTCCAGTTCCATTAAGATTTAATATACTTTTATTACGTTCACCTGTAGATAAGACCTCATTTCTGAAAAAAAAATGGAATTACGGTAGATGGCTCCAACGTCGCCTTAAGACGTA
Organism: Cybosia mesomella; assembly: GCA_946251805.1. Taxonomy (NCBI): domain Eukaryota; kingdom Metazoa; phylum Arthropoda; class Insecta; order Lepidoptera; family Erebidae; genus Cybosia; species Cybosia mesomella. The sequence goes on from OX276401.1 coordinate 24,544,615, forward strand.
TTAATGTATCGGAGAATTTCGAATACCTGGGACGTGTCTAGGTGGCTCAGTTGGTCAGAGCGTTCCCCCTGTAAGGGACTGGTCGCGGGTTCAAGTCCCGTCCTAGATGTTCTCTTTTTCCGATCTAAATCTTTAGAAAAAAAATTTGGTAGTTCTAATTTTCGTATCGATTTAAAACTGTGTAAACCTGTTTTAGCCGAATGACGATAAAATCGAGCTGATCTAATGATTCCATCATCATCATCAGGATGTGGATAATGCAACTGTTCAACTGTATATTGTCAATCCCTCGAATGGGGACTCATTTAGTTTGTTATAGTGAGTTACATACATTTTATTTGGTAACAAGAGTGTTTGTAAATCTTCTTTTAGCAATATAATAATAACCATAATTTTTACGATGTTTTTCTTTCATTATGAAATTTTGTAAAGCAACAAGGATAACGGCCAATATCGTCAGATCAGCGCTAATTGAGGACTTATATTATTCAGCATTTGTATACATCTACTTAGATATTTTACTTACTTCTAGAAGTCAGTAAAATATCCAAGATCTAAGGTCTTTATTCAAGACTAGCTGGTCCTCCACGGCTTCGCCCGTGGCGTATTTCGAACCCCCTTTGCATCCCATTGACCCATATATACCCGAGTTTATTAGTTTTCATATCATGTATAGGAATACAATTCAGAATAGAATACATACCGGATTCGTTGACATTTATAATTACTGCTCCGCTCCCTTAGGTAGTAGCGTGATTATATATAGCGTATGACACTCACAAATAATATGGCTTTCTGTTGGTAAAAAAATAATTAAAAGCGGTTCTGTAGAACCAGAGATTACCCCCTACAAACTCACAACATCACAAATTTTACCTCTTTATAATATAAGGTATAGATTGTCGCCCGAGGGGGCTATCTCCCAAGGGGACAATCTCGAAACCGGAGATGGCCCAAGGTCAGTCGGGATGCGAGGGATATGCTTTATAGGCTACCTTAAACCCCGGCGTCTGAAGACCCGAGATGGCGTACGGTTTTAGTCGGTTCAGGCCCGACATACAAAAAGGTATAGATTGCCGGCACCAGCACTTTTCACCTTTATTAAGTTGTCATTACATTGAATTACAATAATTAGAAGCTAATTTGCTCACTCCCAATTTGAAAAAGCAAATTCTCTAAGTGAATCACAAAGAGATTGCTAATTAAATTATTAAGAAGCGCTTTGTCACGACTTTCAAAAATGTAAGAGCAAATTGTGACCAACTTTCTCGTACATTCCACTTTAATAAGTCTGGGAGCAGTTAAAAAGTTTAGGACACTTGATGGAAACCCAATGCCGATCATTTTGTAAACTTTAGACTTTGGCCAGTAGCTTTAAACCAGTAGTAGTTGCTACCTGCAGAAAGGGAAGGAGAGGGATAAAAGTAGGAGAATAGGAATAAGGTAAGGAAGGGAGGAAAGTCTTCGACTCCATATGGATAGTGCGTACTTAACGCCGATAGCTACTAGGTCGTTTCTGGGTCAAACTAGTCTATTCGTCATAGCAGCATGGCTCTACCAGCAGTAACTTAAAATTTTATTTGCTATTCGTAAGTATAAGGTGTTTAGCAGTGTGGTAAGTATAATTTATGTCATGTCCTGGCCGTTCGGATAGGTATCAGGCACTGCCTCTTCGACTACAATGGTATTCTAATCCATTCTGTAAATACTAGGCTCTTTCCAGATGTCTGGGTCAGTAGACCCGCCCAACTTTTCTAAAATTACGAGAACATACCCTTTCTACAACCACTATCTTCATAAATCAGTCTAAAGCTCTAACTACACAGAATTACTTAAAATTATTTATAACGAACTGAGCTACAATTAACCATGAATATACTTATTAAAAAAGTTTCAACAAATCGGATCGTTTCGGACTAAGTTTGTTGAAGTACCTATCTCGAATAACGCGAAACATTTACGTATGCGACGGTGAGTTGAATCTCTGTAATTACTGTAAATATTTAAGGAAGTTTTATTAATAATATTATGATGAGATTCGATCTTTGACATGCAGTCACTGAAATGACAAAAACTAGTATCGATCGATGACAACATTGAGAACTACTGACCAAAATTTCAACGAAATTAAGTTAAATTGTTTTTAAATTGGCCGCATACTATTTACAATGTTGTTCTAATTACACATTCGCTTCATCGCACCTAGCTCCCAGTGTATTAAAACAGACGGAAATGTTTTAGAGAATCCAAACACGGAGCCGCTATTTACCGTTCCACTGCTATTTTAACCCACACTCTACAACCAGACAGGTGACGATTTAAAATATTCACACTTGCCGAAAGGGGGTAGCTTATAGGGTCACTACCTTCGGATGTCGTAGAAAAAAATATATTAAAAGAGTCCATGAGTTGCGTTGCGAATTTCTTTACATTTCTACTTTTAAATATTTGTTTACAGTTTACATGGGCATTGGTTTGCCAGACCTACGATATACTATTGCCTGGTTTTAATTTAATATAATTTTGAATATGCTGCCGTTTTTTATTTTAAATACTACTAAGACACACTTTGTAAAAATTAAATATAATACTAGTAGGTATGTATACTACATGTCATGTGTACTAGTATTTTATTTAACCACTGTGTTCACGTCGGTCGTTGGCATACACATAATGTTGTTAAATAACCCTTATCCTATAAATATCTTAAAATAAAGTTATACCTTAACGTTTAATACTAATAAGTTTTGTCTGTTCCACACTAGACACATGTCAAATGAGATCAAGAATGAGGGTAACAATGTAATTTAACTAAAGCATTTTAAAGTTTATGAATCTTCTTCTTTCTTCTTCTTATATATAAAAATGAATTGCTGTTCGTTAGTCTCGCTAAAACTCGAGAACGGCTGGACCGATTTGGCTAATTTTCGTCTTGAATTATTTGTGGAGGTCCAGAGAAGGTTTAAAAGGTGAATAAATATGGAAGTTGTTATCGATTGCGGCAGTACGAAGTCTGCCGGGTCAGCTAGTAATAAATAATAATACTCTGGCATACAGCGCTATCTAGACCTAAACCAAATATATATCGTTGTAACGTCGTTATAACTTATAAGTATCGATTAAAAACATGCATAAACTTTTATATTATTTTATGTAAATTCTATTTAGATTTAGATTACCCAGTCCAATGCATACAGGCATATTCCTGAACTCAATGGAAATAATAACGACACGAGCATGTCTGATAATAATTATTAAAGTAAAAGAAGCGAATGGTACCTATATATCCGCCTAGTAAGTGGAAACTGTGGTCTCTGCTTGCCTCAGTGAGAAAGAGTCGTGACTGTATGAGCGTGTATATGAATGTTAATATTGAAATCGTGCCTTGTCGTAGCAATCGGCTGTTGAAGTACCGCCTCATCAGACAGGTTGTCGATATCCAAACTTTTGACAACCCTATCGAAACGGACCAAACAAATGTCATATATATAAGTTTCAGTAACACGTTCGGATTGCAATGCGACAGGATGCCTTAATACATCGGGGGCGACGACGAGGCTGAGACAAGAATAATCCTTTAGTTTAAACTCAGTCACTTTATAAATGGAGCATTTGATATGCACCCGTTTCTTACATAGCTGACAAAGTAACTTGAACTTGTTGTTTGATGGCTCCCGTAGCCACTGAACTGCAGCACAAAATATGGGAGGACTATTTGTGACATTTGAGTAAAATAAAAGAATAAAAAATGAAGACCATTATTTTATATTTGTTAAAAAAAATTATACAGGACTCAGCAGCAAGCAAAATTTGAAAACAGTCTTTTGTGATATACAGATGTAAAAAAAGGTTGATGGAAACTGAGTTGCAGAAAAAATATGATAGAACCATATTTAGATATTTGGAGATCAGTATGTATGAATTTGTAGCGTTTACATTGAATGTCTGGTTCGTAACGCAACGCATCAAGTAGAGCTGCGAAATAGGAGCAGCAATAAAGACTCACGCAACTGTTTTCCAATCGCCAAAGTACGATGTATGGTTTTACAAAGATAAAATAAAAAGAAGGGATGACAAACAAATTGCTACACCGAGCAAAGAAATCATAATAAAATAATCGGCCAAGTGCGAGTCGGACTCGCGCACAAAGAGTTCCGTACCATTTTCTACACAATGAGAACCCCCCTTAATTTATTTATAAATATTCCGTGAATATTTCAAGCATCTACCTGTTACCGTTATCAATATCGAGTAAAAAACGGCAAAAAGAATTAAGGTTTGGGGAGCCCTTAAATATTCTTTTTTTTTCTAGTATTTGTTGTCATAGCGGCAACAGAAATACATCATCTATAAAAAATTCAACTGACTTGCTATTACGGTTCAGGAGATACAGCCTGGTGATAGGATGGACGGACAGCGGAGCCTTAGTAATCGGGTCCTGTTTTACCCTTTGGGTATGGAACCCTAAAAATAAAAATAAAACTACTGTAGGTTGATCTAATGGGTAGCCTAGTGGTATGGGTAATGGACTGCTGAGACGAGGTCTCGGGTTCGATCCCAGGTTTTACCATTGCACACACCAATGACTTTTCGATGCTTTTCGAAGTTATGTGTGTATTTATCGCAGGTTTATAAGTGTCCGGTTAATGGCAATAGGCTCGCCACCTATTACATTGGGACCTAAACATAAACTGGCGAAATGTGGGTGCTAGCACCTCTGCCTACCCCTTCGGGGATATAGGCGTGAGTTTATGTTATGTTTTGTGATCTAATGGGAGCATCTACTGCCAAAAATCAATCAAGAAAATCAATCGTCTGTCATCTGATATCAAATTACGTTAAAGAATAACGGTTGAAGTTAAAACGATTACCAGCTATCAGTCAGCTTTCAGTAACGATTACTTGATATGAAGGATTTGTAGGTATTCTGGCAAATCACATGAAACCATTAATTTCACATTCACTGCTTGGCCAACCTATAATACCCAAGGACTGAATATCTCCATTAACCTTCTCAGAAAATACACATGTAAGCGTAATATGATTATATTACCTTTTCGTGAACATTTAACGGATAGGTAATACAAGTTACGGGACGGTGGGGCGACTAGCGCCCCTCCCCCAAACCGGGGCAAGACGGGGACACCGTGGTTCCCAAACCCGAGGGGGCCACCTCGAAACCGGAGATGGCCCAGGGTCAGTCGGGGTGCGAGGGGTATGCTCTATGGGCAACCTTACACCCCGGCGTCTGTAGACCCGAGACGGCGTGCGGTTTTAGTCGGTTCAAGCCCGACATAACCGCCCCCGCTGGCCGGCAGGGGGGTATCCGAAGGGATATCCGCACGAAAAAATAAAAAAAGGTAATACAAGTTACAAAAACTAGTCTAAGCATCTACGCCCTAGCCCAGTAGAAGCCGATGGGACTTCGGACCTCATCTCCGAAGTCTGGTCCCGAAACTGAGGGGGGCTGCGGCCGCGCTATCGCGGCTGATGCCCAACGTTAAGGGACCCAACGCCCCCACTAGGAGACTGTACCTGGGGATCGTGCGAAGCATGGCCCTATACGGGGCCCCCGTATGGGCGGAGACTCTGGCGGCCCGCAACGTGGCTGTTCTTAACAGCCCGTTAAAGGCGATGGCCGTCAGAGTCATCAGGGGATATCGCACGATCTCCGTCGAGGCGGCATGTCTCCTAGCTGGGACCCCTCCATGGGACCTGGAAGCGAGAGCCCTTGCGCTGCTGTACCAGTGGCGCAAGGAGGCGCTGGAGCGGGGCCATAGGCCGGAGCCCCGAGAAATCAGGGCTCAGCGGTCCCTGCTCCGCCAGGAACTCATGGAGACATGGAGGGTGCGACTTGAGCACCCAAGGTGGGGGGAATCCACCATTGCGGCGGTGAGACCGATCATGAAGGAGTGGTTGGAGAGGGACCATGGGGACCTCTCCTACCGGATGTGCCAGATGGTTACCGGACACGGGTGTTTCGGTAGGTATCTGTGGCGCATCCACCGGGAGACAACGCCGCAGTGCCAGCACTGCGAGGATCCTGGCGAAGACACGGCGCTCCACACGTTGGTGGAGTGCCCTGCGTGGGCGAGTCAACGCCGGGATCTCGTTGCGGTCCTGGGCGTGGACGTTCTCTCGTTGGAGACCATGGTGAGGGCCGCGGTCTCCGACGGGAGCAAGTGGCACGCCGCCGCCTCTTTCTGCGAGCAGGTAATGCGCGCGAAAGAGACGGCGGAGAGGGAGCGGGAAAGAACCCTGCCCCCCGAGTTTCGCAGTCTGCGGCGAGGACGCCGCAGACTCATCTACGCCCGGGACTACCGACCTCCATGATCGGGGCCTGAGGACGGCAGTTGGCCGACTCGCCGTCCTTACAGAAGCAGGCCGTGGCGGAGGCGTGTCGTGTGTGCCCTACACACGCCTGCCAACTCACCGAAGCGGGATAAAACCCGACCCCACCAGGCGAGGCCGCGGTGGCGGCCAAAGTCCGCCGGCAACCCTGGGGTTATCCTTTCGAGGGCTTACCCGGGGTGCCCGGCAACGGACACTTGGGGAGGACACCGTGCGGTTTTAGTCGAGACACGACATAACCACCCCTGCAGGCCGGCGGGGGGGTATCCGAAGGGATTTCCGCACGTAAAAAAAAAAAAAAAAAAAAGCATCTACGCATGACTTAACATTTTATGCAATGAACTGGGACCTTTATAAAAAATCAACTATGTAATAATATCAGGTGCTATATACTCCCTGGAGTTATCCTTTCGAGGGCTTACCCGGGGTGCCCGGCAATGGACATTGTTTCTATGTCTAGTTTCACTCAGACACTTCGAATTTATTCTGGCAGCTGGTTATTGGCGCTATTGCCCAATGGCTGGATTAGCCGAGACCACGTCCGTCATTTGGTAATAGCGCGGTGTAGCGGCAATAGCGAGCTTTACGAACATATCCAAATTGAGCTAAGAGAGCGTCGACATGGAATTTGTATATTACAAAACTATAGATGCTTTTTGCCTTTGATTCTGAAGGGCTAGATAACTAAGGGTGTATTTAGGTACTCCCAGAATTCATCAACGTATTGAACAACGAGCCTATTGATTTTTTACTACGCACGTTCAGACTTCGACCCAAGAATCGTCCTCAAAACATAACGAGATTTGCATATAAGCGCAAAATTTGGTCCTTCAATAACTGTAGCAGATCACGTGTTTCTGTTTTGAGGGATTCACACAAATCCAAAGTCACCCTGTATACAAAACTAATTGTACACAAACTTTTAACGTCGTAGGAAGGTCGTATTCGATTGGTTCATGACGAAACGGAAAAGTAATTGAATGAGTAGCGTAGTGACGAAAGGTTTCTTGATTACAGAATATGAAACATGAAAAGAAGTCCTATATTTAACAGTTAAGTATTATTAAAAGTCTAGGGACCCGCCCTCGCTTCTCTTCTGTTTGTTTTATACCTTTTACATCTATCTATACTATTATAAAATCAAAAATGAGATGTGTCTCGGAATTTAAAAAAAAACTTTTTAATAGTAAGTTTTTACTGAGCGAAGCTCGTCAGAGCTTTGCTCTCTTTTAGACGACTCATGTACTCGTATTTCGTTAGACCATCTCCTCCCAAACGACTGAACCAATTCTAATGAAATTTCACACAACCAAAGATATTACTGATGGCAGGGACATAGGCTCTTTAATTAAAAAATCATGTGTACCACGGAGGAATAATCACAGAAAAAAATAATTAAAATCTGATTCAATAAAAATTTTAAGCATTTTGTATGCTTACTTTTTTTCCAAAGATTTAGATCGGAAAAAGAGAACGGGACGGGACCCGAACCCGAAAATTTAATTGAATTAATTAGGAGGAGTCATCAAAAAACAATGTTTAAAAATGACTGTAAAGTTATTCATTGTTTCCGTAGTTAGCAAGAATTACGGTGGATGGCTCCAACGTCGCCTTAAGACGTATTAATGTATCGGAGAATTTCGAATATCTGGGACGTGTCTAGGTGGCTCAGTTGATCAGAGCATTCCCCCTGTGAGGGACTGGTCGCGGGTTCGGGTCCCGTCCTGGATGTTCTCTTTTTCCGATCTAACTCTTTATAAAATCTTAACAAAGTCACGCAATTGGTATTAAATTAAGTAATTTGTTCATATACACAAGACAAAAAAGAAAAACGAAAATCACACTATCCATCGAGGAATTATCACCGTTAGAAAAAGTTCTGGTGAAAATACTTCGCTCAGTTTTTGCAACACCATAATGAATTGCAGACCTAGTTATGTTCTTGTGAATAAAAAGAGCTACAAAATTAAAATCAAACGAGCCAGAACTAAATTAGGTTGCTACGTTTCATTACAGAGTTCCTACAACCACCTTCCAGCTCCATCATCAGACCCTGGTTACCATTGAAAGACAAACTAATTGTCAAGACTATTCAAACGAACCCAAACAAGATGAGGTTATGTCGTTTTATTGCGCATTTCCTATGGCCACCTGCCAGCTCCATCACCAGATCAGCACCATGTCATCGTAATATTGTATTGTCACGCGATTGCCACATGTACTCAAAATTGGTAACCGGGAATTAGAAAAAAAATAATTTGCAAGATTTCATGACAAACATCGGGACAGGTGAAACTAAATAAAAGCTTATAAAACTTGGGTTATGTTAAATGAACACAATTTTTTTTTATTCTTGTCTGTTTGTTCGCGATGGACGTAAAGAAATACGAAACGGATTTCGATGCAGTTATTCTATTACAAAGATCGTTGTCAGACTTAAAATTTAACGTATGCTTTATTGCAATCGGTTAAGTAAAGCGGAGATATGACCAAAAACAATAATCGACCGCGTGATGTCGTTTTTGCGACTCATAGGAACCTAATCGCGGTTATTATGTATTAAAATAAGTAGCCAATGTGCTATTCGAGGATTCGAGATTCTTAATCTATCTCTGTGCAATATTCCATCCAGATATGTTCCAGTATTTTAACGTGAAAGAGTAACAAGCAAAATCCTCGCAAAACTTTTACATTTATAATATTTGTAAGAAATTTTTCGAATCGGAGGTCGCTTAACGACCTCCGTCCTCCATGAGCGCAGGCCTGGGGGTGGCGGGTGAGGCCACCTGTCACCCCAGCAGAAGCAAGCCGGGACGGTGGGGCGACTAGCGCCCCTCCCCCAAACCGGGGCGGGACGGGGACACCGTGGTTCCCAAACCCGAGGGGGCCATCTCGAAACCGGAGATGGCCCAGGGTCAGTCGGGGTGCGAGGGATATGCTCTATGGGCAACCTTACACCCCGGCGTCTGTAGACCCGAGACGGCGTGCGGTTTTAGTCGGTTCAAGCCCGACATAACCGCCCCCGCTGGCACGCGGGGGGTATCCGAAGGGATTTCCGCACGAAAAAAAAAAAAAAAAAAAAAAGGTAATACAAGTTACGGGACGGTGGGGCGACTAGCGCCCCTCCCCCAAACCGGGGCAAGACGGGGACACCGTGGTTCCCAAACCCGAGGGGGCCACCTCGAAACCGGAGATGGCCTAGGGTCAGTCGGGGTGCGAGGGATATGCTCTATGACCCGAGACGGCGTGCGGTTTTAGTCGGTTCAAGCCCGACATAACCGCCCCCGCTGGCCGGCGGGGGGGTATCCGAAGGGATTTCCGCACGAAAAAAAAAAGGTAATACAAGTTACAAAAACTAGTCTAAGCATCTTCGCATGACTTAACATTTTATGCAATGAACTGGGACCGTTATAAAAAATCAACTATGTAATAATATCAGGTGCTATATACTATTAATTAATAAACAATTTCTATGTCTAGGTTTACTCAGACACTTCGAATTTATTCTGGCAGCTGGTTATTGGCGCTATTGCCCAATGGCTGGATTAGCCGAGACCACGTCCGTCATTTGGTAATAGCGCGGTGTAGCGGCAATAGCGAACTTTACGAACATATCCAAATTGAGCTAAGAGAGCGTCGACATGGAATTTGTATATTACAAAACTATAGATGCTTTTTGCCTTTGATTCTGAAGGGCTAGATAACTAAGGGTGTATTTAGGTACTCCCAGAATTCATCAACGTATTGAACAACGAGCCTATTGATTTTTTACTACGCACGTTCAGACTTCGACCCAAGAATCGTCCTCAAAACATAACGAGATTTGCATATAAGCGCAAAATTTGGTCCTTCAATAACTGTAGCAGATCACGTGTTTCTGTTTTGAGGGATTTACACAAATCCAAAGTCACCCTGTATACAAAACTAATTGTACACAAACTTTTAACGTCGTAGGAAGCTCGTATTCGATTGGTTCATGACGAAACGGAAAAGTAATTGAATGAGTAGCGTAGTGACGAAAGGTTTCTTGATTACAGAATATGAAACATGAAAAGAAGTCCTATATTTAACAGTTAAGTATTATTAAAAGTCTAGGGACCCGCCCTCGCTTCTCTTCTGTTTGTTTTATACCTTTTACATCTATCTATACTATTATAAAATTAAAAATGAGATGTGTCTCGGAATTTAAAAAAAACTTTTTAAAAGTAAGCTTTTATTGAGCGAAGCTCGTCAGAGCTTTGCTCTCTTTTAGACGACTCATGTACTCGTATTTCGTTAGACCATCTTCTCCTCCCAAACGGCTGAACCGATTCTAGTGAAATTTCACACAAGCAAAGATGTTACTGATGGCAGGGACATAGGCTATATAATTAAAAACTCATGTGTACAACGGAGGAATAATCACAGAAATAAATAATTAAAATCTGATTTCTCAATGAACAAAGCCTCATTCTCGCAATTGGTATTAAATTAAGTAATTTGTTCATATACTCAAGACAAAAAAGAAAAACGAAAATCAGACAAGCCATCGAGGATAACGTTAGAAAAAGTTCTGGAGAAAATGCTGCGCTCCATTTTTGCAACACCATAATGAATTGCAGACCTAGTTATTTCCTTGTGAATAAAAAGAGCTACAAAATTAAAATCAAACGAGTCAAAACTAGATTAGGTTGCTACGTTTCATTACAGAGTTCCTACAACCACCTTCCAGCTCCATCATCACACCCTGGTTACCATTGAAAGACAAACTAATTGTCAAGACGATTCAAACGAACCCAAACTCGATGAGGTTGTGTCGTTTTATTGCGCATTTCCTCTGGCCATCTGCCAGCTCCATCACCAGATCAGCATCATGTCATCGTAATATTGCATTGTCTCGCGATTTACACATGTGTGCAAAATTTCAGCTCAATCGGTAACCGGGAATTAGATAAAATTTAATTTGCAAGATTTGATGACAAACATCGGGACAGGTGAAGCTAAATAAAAGCTTATAAAACTTGGGTTATGTTAAATGAACACAATTTTAGGTAGATTTCGATGAAATCGATCTACCTATTGGTTTCTTGACTACTGTCGAATTTTAAAAAAATTTCTTCATAGGAGGTAGTTATGACCCCCTGAGTCCGAAATGACACTGGTCAAAAAGTTTATATATATATATATATATATATATATGTATGTATGGTTCCAGTTCCCAAAATTTGCGGCACTCTCACGGTCGCATTTTTGCCCCGATCGCTTTCAAACTGCGGTCAAAAATTGCTTGGGTGTTAACTTAGTTTAACTTCGTGAACGGGTGGAATCCGGCCTAAGGGTAGGGCCTCACTTTTTGTGAAATCAGTTTTTCCTCAAAATTTCACGTTCCATGAAAGATATTCGAACCGTTCTAATTTTATCCCATAGTATACATGAATACCAACAACTTTTATTAATAAACCTATAAGATTAAAACTTTAACTAAAAGTGGAGGGGGGAAAAACCAAAATTTTTCGGGAAAAAAATCATAACTTCTAACCGGTGAACATTCTTGCAGTCGGAAACATTTTTAATCGATAGGCCATTTTTAAGTCTAAAATAATTGTCTGAAAACTTTTTCGCTAAAAGTTACCGTTGTCGAGAAAAAAAAATTAAACTGTTTAAAGTCCGTAGTTCTCTATATAAAATAATATTAATTGCTTCACGAAATCTACCTGTGCGTTCCCCCTGCGGGAACAGTTTTTTTTTTATTCTTGTCTGTTTGTTCGCGATGGACGTAAAGAAATACGAAACGGATTTCGATGCGGTTTTTCTATTACAAAGATCGTTGTCAGACTTAAAATTTAACGTATGTTTTATTGCAATCGGTTAAGTAAAGCAGAGATATGACCAAAAAACAATAATCGACCGCGTGATGTCGTTTTTGCGACTCATAGGAACCTAATCGCGGTTATTATATATTAAAATAAGTAGCCAATGTGCTATTCGAGGCTTAATCTATCTCTATGCAATATTCCATCCAGATATGTTCCAGTATTTTAACGTGAAAGAGTAACAAGCAAAATCCTCGCAAAACTTTCACATTTATAATATTTGTAAGAAATTTTTCGAATAGGTGCCGTAGTTCCGGATTCCGGAAATTACCTTCCGCATATGTAAATATTGTACCTACAAACAAGCAAGTTAAATTCATACGCCGCCTTTATAATTCATCTTATTATATACTAGTGCAGATTAAATAGCTATGTATCCATAAGTATCTAGGTATCCCTCATTTAACCTTACACCCCGGCGTCTGTAGACCCGAGACGGCGTGCGGTTTTAGTCGGTTCAAGCCCGACATAACCGCCCCCGCTGGCACGCGGGGGGGTATCCGAAGGGATTTCCGCACGAAAAAAAAAAAAAAAAAGGTATCCCTCATTTCAATTCATTGTGCGGAACGTTCCATACATTTCTATTTTAATAAAATCATAATTTTCCGAAAAGACGACTCATGTTATGGGACCAATAGTTTACAATAAGTTATCTGCTAGCGCAACATCTGCTCTAAGTCTCGGGTTCTTCATGAGTCGATTAAAACATTGGGTGATCGAGCAAAATTCTATAGTCTTTTGACGAACTGTTGACAGTGAAACTGTCGTAGTTTTAATAAGATAATGAGTGCTGCGCGTGGTAGGTTAATTATTGTTATGATTATAATTTATAATACTAAACGGACATCTGTCGGTTTGTGAATTTTATATATTACATACTATTGTGATCATAATTATAATAATTAGGTACGTAGCGGACATTTGTAAATCCTTGAGTCGTAAAGAAAGACCTTTGAAATGGAACCTATGATATTATATTGCATTTAAGCTGATTGATTAAATTATGATTACTTTGAGAAATGTAAAATGTGATGTGTTGCGAATAAATGAGTTATGACTTATATCTTTATATTCAACATTGAAAAAAATTCAACAATTTAAGTAATGAGAAGAAATACATAAATACAATTAAAGTATATTTTAGAGTTTAATCCATATTGAAATTGCAAAAGCAAAACTAATCTGCGTGCTTGTGTCCTTCTAAAATCTGAACCCTTTTTTTTTAAATTTGGCAAAGTGATAAATTAAAAACTTGAAGAAAAACATAGGATGCTGTTTTATTTCAAAAGTTTCTACGCAGGCAGAGCCACGGTTAGCAACTAGTAAATAGTAAAGCAGGTATTGTAATACAATTTTACCTTTATAAATAACAAGTTAGGTCACGAAAGCGACAGTGGATATTGTTTTACGAACTAAGAACCTCTACCAAACACCAACACAGAATATAGAATTTTGGTGGTATCGCATCTGTATCAATCTATCAAAAGGTGTTGATTTTGGCGAGCATGCCCGCTCTACTGTTATTGTTATGTTTTGATGATGGATGATAACATTCTAAAAATAACCTACCTTTTCAGACATGGTCGAAACGACATAATATTATATTTGATTTTGTTAGAAAAACAATTTTTTGCTACTACAATGTGACCGCTGTTGGCAAAATAATTAATGCAAATATGAATAAATACATGAATATAATAAATAAAAGCGAATGAACATCAAATCTAAGAATATATATATATCTCAATTTCAGAAACGATTCGAACAATTGTCATTAAACAAGAAAGCTCGGTCACCCAAGTACTAATTATAAACAGAGAAAGTTAAACATTAAAAGTTAAAATAAGAACAGAATCTGCTAGATCCTTAAAGTGTCGTTATTTATTCACGTAAATCTTCTGATTGAAGTTAACTAAGACCAAAATCAATTTACTTAAAATTCATATGCGAATCACTACATACTCGTAGTATAAAACAAAGTCGCTTTCTCTGTCCCTATGTCCCTATATCCCTATGTATGCTTAAATCTTTAAAACTACGCAACGGATTTTGATTCGGTTTTTTTTTAATATATAGAGTGATTGAAGAGGAAGGTTTATATGTATAATAACATCCATTGCACCCGTGCGAAGCCGGGGCGGGTCGCTTGTATAAGAATAAAAAGAATGAAAGATGTTTTTAAATTAGATTGTACGTACTAAGGATACCCAGAGGACTAAAAGAATTCGTACACAAAGGTGTTACCACCGTAACGGTACATTCTCAAGTTCCTTCGTGTTACCATGACATTTTAGATAGCTCAGTCTGATTTTCAATGACCTATGACCCCATTGACAAATATGGTCTTTTGTTAAATAAACGTTATGAGCTGCTTGTACTAATGACATAGAATATAATTTTTTTATTTAGCAAGGTTATTCAGAATATAATTTGAATATTCAAAGATAAAGATTATATAAGTAATTTTATCTACACCCATGCTATAAATCCTCTATAAAAGATTCTGAAACAGTTAGCTTATTGCCAACATTAATACATCCAATGTCATAATAAACATAATATCATCCGAACGGGTGTTATAATGTTGTATGAAATTTCATAATAACACTCCTTTCGCTTTTTCCATCTCTTCCGCGCAAAGGGTTACTCATCAGACAGCCAAATTCTTACCGCCCGATGCGTGGAATCTGTATGAGTTTCAAAAAAAGAACTGTCATTCGCGCGCGTTGCATTGCACCACCACAGCGGCGGCGGCGCGCCGTAAAAAAAAATTAAAGCTTATTCGTTCGAATTCGAATTCCCGCTATTTTTCTTCGCTATTATTTTTGCAAATTGTTTTGTTTACTTACTATTTTATAGAGGACACATCATGGGTGTAGATAAAGTCTTGTATGCAACTGTATAATTAGGTATTAAAACACTCATGTGATACTATTATCACACTCAGCTTCGCTTCGTGTGATAAACCCACATTCATGTTTTAATACCCCTCATTATACCACAGTTGCATAAATAACTATAGTCTAGTGACGGTTATTCTAATATTTCATCTTAATTTTATCTCATTTCGAAATGACGTCTGCAAAAATCATAACTGAGTTTTAATCATAGCAAATTTGATATCTTGATTTGAAATAAAAACTGTTTAGTTGTAAATTTTTTATTAACTTTTTTTTTATTTTTTATTAACTAGAGGATAAATTGAAGGTAAAACACAGACTGGCTTAGCGAAATTTCAGTTACTCAACCTTTATTAAATAAAACGTAAACCTACTTTCAAAGTTTAGGGATACCGAAAACCACTTATTTTTATGCTATCCCAGATTTAGCCTTAATACCTTTTATAAGCGGCCAGTACGTTCTTGTCATGGTCGATGATAGAAGTAGGCGATTCTTACCAAAGTGTAATGACTTTTTGTTTTATTATTTACAGTATCATAGCCGAGATTGACGAAGTTAAAAATTTTTTCTTATAAATATATGGTTTGCATAATATATTACTTCAATTAGAATGTTAAGAAGTTAAAAATACGCACGGTCTCAAATAATTATCCGCATTAAAAATAATAGTACAATGACGTGTAACTATAGCTATTAGATACATTTTAATTTCACCTTATCAACGTAAATAACGTCACAATTGCTATCGTATATTATAGATAGGAAATAATATATACTTATGCAATACAAATCCTGCAATACAATTTGCATTGCTAACGGTACGTCAGGCGGGGGCATCGACCGGCCGCGAAGGCCGCATCGATGCCCGATGACGTTACTCGCCTAATTGGAAAATAATAAGGCGGATGTTGAACTCACACCTGTGCACGTTATTTACATAACGATAAGGACCATTTTGGTTAAGCTTTAAAAGTATTTCAGAGCGTCGATCTGACTTATAAATAAACTAGCTATACCCGCGACTTCATCCACGTGGATTTAGATGTGGCGTGTTTGCGCGAAACCCTAATTCTATTCTTAAATAAAAGTAGCCTATGTTATGCCTATATAAAGTATTAGCTCAAGTATTAGTCTCCTTACACCGGCCCAGCCGTTCCAGAGATTACCTCATTCAGTCAGATAGAAAGACAGATAGACAAACAGACAAAAATTGAATAAAAACACACGGTCAAGTGCTAGTCGGACGCGCGCACGAAGGGTATTTTACCATTATTTATAAAAACGGCAAAAAAATCACGTTTGTTGTATGGGTTTAATTATTTTTAAAGGGAATATATAATTAAATTTTCTATCAATATTTTAAGTGTCTACCTGTTGCCGTTGTCAATATCGAACAAAAACGACCAAAAAAAATCATGTTTGTTGTATGAGAGCGCCCCTTAAATATTTATTTTATTCTGATTTTTAGTATTTGTTGTTATAGCGGCAACAAAAATACAGTGCAAATATTTGTATGCATGAATATGGCTATTTGCATTGGTCTGGGTGTTTCTATGTATAATATGTATGTATTTACAAAACAAAGTATTTAAGTATGTTGATCCGCAGTCTGGAACCCATGACACAAGCTAGTTAAACTATGCTTACTTTGGGTCTAGAATGCGCTGTGTAAAATGTCGTAGAATATTTATTTATTTATTATTATTTATTATCATCTGTGAAAATTTCAATTCAAAATTTTTACTTAATAGTTACATCTTATTGATAGTTCTTGATAGATCGGTTCATGAGATACAGCCTGGTGACGGGCAGATAGACAGAGGGTCAGACGGACAGCGGAATCTTCGTAATAGGGTCCCGTTTTACCCTTTGGGCAAGGAACCCTAAAATTGGTTTTTTGTTGTAAGTACCGTGGATGCATTTATTGAAAAACTGTTATTTTAAACAGACACTTTAATTTTATTTATTTGTATAGATATAACAAATATTAGTAGATATATAAATTAATAATAATTCGTAATTAATTTTGGCGCTCATTAGGGGAAACCTATGTCCAGCAGTGGACTACAATAGGTTGATGATGATGATGATGATGACATAAATGTAATGAGCAAAATATATCGCGAACTTGAAATCATCTTTATGAAACAATCCTAGGTAAATAAATACGGTCGGCTCTCTTGAGTAAACTGAAGAAAGTTTTAATGAGATTTGTTGAGAGATTTCGAATGTTAGTCTCGAGGGTGTTACAATACAAAGAAAACCGTGCCGCAAGAAAGCAGCTATAGAAAACACAAACTAATGCAGGAAATGAGACTTTAGTTAGGTAAAAAAGAAAAGATATAAGTCAATATTTCGGATGGAGAATTCTATCAGTACAAAAAATATTCGGGGGGGTTGAATTACCAAAATTACAATATTTTAATTATAGAAGATTTTTTTAATGGATACTTAAGTCCATTACGAAAATTATAACACAGCGGCTAATCTATCTACATAAAAGTTGTGAAAAGAGAATTTGAATAATTAACTTTGCATACAATAACTAATTCTGCAACCTTTAATATGTTTCATTCTGATTGTTCAAAGGCAAAATCTTTATTGCATTCGTGAGTACAGTAGATATGGTATACTATACATATTGCAAAAGTTTGTGCAAGGAGGCCGCGGTGGCGGCCAAAGTCCGCCGGCAACCTTGGGGTTATCCTTTCGAGGGCTTACCCGGGGTGCTCGGCAACGGACACCGTGCAGTTTTAGTCGAAATCCGACATAACCACCCCCGCTGGCCGGCAGGGGGGTATCCGAAGGGATTTCCCCACGTAAAAAAAAAGAAGGTGCTATTTACGTAGTATTATATAATAATATAATAATAAATTTATTTATTAATAAGTAGTTTGTACATGGCATACAGAGTTTTCTTATATAATTAAGGCTTATAAAGAAAAGAAAAACCCGTACAACAAAAGAAGGGGAACGTAGGAGTCTTTTTCCTAAACTAGGCAGATATTCTGTCTGTATCTTAGGAAAGAGTGTCCGTTTATAACGTCATATTGAGATATACTCAGTACAAAATAAGATATTCAAATTTATTGTTAGCTACTAGAGATACCTTAATTTATACTTGTCTTCACAGAAACCATTTAAAAAATACAATTTCTAATGTAGACCGACCATGTAAAATGTTATATATCATTTAAATTCCTACTAATATTTAAAGAACAACTTTTTGCTAATTTAATTCACTCGTTCCTTCCCTTGATGACATGGGGCTCAAAGTACTTACTTTGAAGACGTATTAGAGGTGTTATTTTCGTGATGCCCAGTGTAAATAATTTCATAGGTTAAAAGACGAAAATGGTTGGGACAGAGACCACGTGCGCTTTGAACTGGCACCTAGAACGGCGGCACGAGACGTTACAGTAGTACAGTCAAGTGCAACTTTGTTAATCGAAGTTACCGTATTAGTTATTTCGTTTCAGATATTCAGCGCTACTTATAAGGTCATGTAATATAAGTACCTAGCTTAACAGCTTCTATAAAAACTTGAGGAGATTCATCACCTAATTTCTGAGAAAAAGTTAAGCAGGCAACCGTAATCAATCAATAAAAACGTCAACGAAAGCTAATATAGAAAATTCTAAGTTAGGGTAATACGATAAAATACATGAACTATGAAAGAAATTTAGCTAATATTTACAATAACTAGATTATCTACCTAATACATTATATAGTTGACTTTCGATTTAAACTACTGAATATAGATTTAGATTCACAGCATACATATTATTTTGCCGAGACGTTTGGATATTGTATTTTTAGGGTAATGGATAGCCCTAAAAATAAAATTTTAATATGATCCAGTGACTTTAGTGTGGGTAAAAAACACTGGTATGGGTATTATTTACTGGTTTTAACTATCATAATATGTGAGATCAGTGAAGTTAACGAAATTAGGATTAGTCGGCTTAATCGAGTATAACATAGTTATTGTTGAACTCATTAGTTTCTGAGAGCTTTTTCACATCTCATCTCACATAGTCAAACAGCTCTGGACCTTGCAGCTAAATTCTTTATATTTGATGTTTTTATACATACTTATACTCACGACTTTTTCCCTCTGCGATAGGCAGTGACAACAGTCCGCCATCTGTTTCCATCCTACATATTTCACGAGCTTCCTGTACTGTTATTAAACCTTTCATGCAAGCCCTCCAGTTTCGCGCGAATGCTTTAATGAATTTTATTTTTATGTTAGTGGATTTATCTCAATTTATTTTATGTTACTTTATCAATACACGTTTGGATTGCCTTTCAGCGGCCATGGTCACGAATAGTCTAGTTTTTAGTTTTTACCATTTCGCTTATGTAAGTGCTTATTGGTTCACAATTAGCTCAATAACAAGTTAAAACAGAACTTAAATGAGTACGTATCGTTAATAATATGTTTGAGACTGGTTATTTTTCGACGTTTTCTAAAAATGTAAGTTACATTATGTAACCTACCTAGATCAGTATACATATATCTATTTATATGTACATATACAAGAATTACTCGATTAAAAATGTATTAGATAGGTTTTGTTCACGACAGTACGTTTCATAGTGAATGTAGACTATTTTTAGAGGGCCATTTGGCTAGTTGATACCGGTAGTTCATATACGTTGCATTATTGACTCGACCCGGTTAAATACAGCCGAGATCAGTGTTATACGCGATGTTCAATTAAGCAGTGGAAATTTAAGCTAAGTTAAATATTATTATACCTGAACTACACTTATGAACGTTATTTTTACGAGTTTAATTCAGGAATGAAGTATTATTAAGCTCGTATTTTTTTATATACTAATTTCGTCTAGTATAATAATAATAAATCACTAATAATTGTCAAATGCTTATGGGTTAATTGCCTGAAATAAATATATTCATTCATTCATTCATAATGCAAATTTGAATTTTGTTTTTTATCTAGTCTTTTGTTGATCTTTTGCTAGGGCAATTGCCAATTATAATGCGGGACCACGCAATCTGAAAATGGCGCTGTTAATAAAATAATTGAATATCGGCATATGTCATCATTATCATTTCGTTCCGTAAAAAGGTCCACTGTAAATGTTAGGTATTTGGTTTAATTGTAACATTTTTTTAAATCATTTATTTTATACCACTTAGGTGGCAGACATACGCACGGCCCACCTGATGGGAAGCGGTTACCGCGACTTATGGACGTGTGCAACACCAGGGGCGTCACACTCGCGAAAAACCCTATGTAGTCGCTTGGGAAAACCACAGCAGGGAGATTATTCCTCAGCCTGAAGTGCGCGGGATGAAGTTCCTTTCATACCTCACCGTGCGCACCGTTACCAGTTGCAATGCGTGAGGATACTGAGGATGGATTCCCTATCTGTAGCGAGCGGTGCGATGATAGAATTTGGCCGTGAGCAGATAAGATTATCAAACAATTCTTCTGAACACAAAGCATTAAATAGGCGGTAGAACACACACAGTAATTCGTTTTACTGAAAAGGAGGCAGATATGTATAAGATTCACATTTCACGAACGATATTTATTGGACACAGGTTGTAAGGGACGATCCTAATGCCGGTTACCAGGTTTGATTCCTAACAGAAAAACCCTATAACATGTTACGTGTAACATGTTATAGGGTTAAGTTATTTTATTAAAAGGGCTGGAAGGTATGTAGTGCACACTATGCTCAAGAGTCCACAGAGTTACCCACGTATATTATAAATAGTTGATTAGAGAAGCATAAACATTTCATAACGAATATCATTACGCTATTATATTAACGAATCGGGAAGAATTGATTTCGATGTTACATATTTCTCTATCCATTTCGAACGAATTGTCAATGTGAAACAAGCCTTACCCGGCCCGTTAAATAAAATAACTTAATACGTACGTGTAAGTATCGAGACTGCAGAAATAAACATATACCTTGATCTATTACGAACTTAACGCGTACGAAGTCGCGGGCAACACCTACTGATAAAATTAATTATGTAGATTAATCTGGCAATAAACGTGTAGGTTTGCTACCCATTAAACATTGACACTACGTCAATATAGAATAAATTTTAAATTAGTCAAGGAGTTAACACAAGCGACGGGAGCCCCACAAACAGATCAATTGACAATATTATCCAAGCTGGCTTAATAAACTTCATAAGTTCGGTTTTAATACTTTAAAAATATATCGTATGCAAATCACAAGACCGTGTTTGTCATTTTAAAAGGAAACCAATACAATCAAATAACTATCCTTCTAATAAATACCGTTTGGTAGGTAGGTATTACGTTTTGAATGTGATAAGGGTTGCAAGAAAACCTACCCTTTTCACTAAAGCCCTTTTTACGTGGGTAATATAGATTATGCTCATAAAATACAAAATAAGGAAGTACGTAAATTTATATTTATCTCCATATTATTTGCGAAGATCAGGGTGTTTGGGAGCCCAAGTCAACCGCACCTGCTAGCAGTTATTTTTTATTGTTACCAACATTATGAGATAACTACTACAACGGGAATCAAAATGCAGTGCAACCTCGATACAACAAATCGGAAGGGAACAAGTAAATATTCATTATACTATGTAATTCGTGAAGCGTGAGCGTTGTTATATTGAGGTTAGGTTGGTCTAAAATTTGTTATAAAAGGTAAACACGTGTCGAAACCTGGGGCGCCGGACAAACAGAACGAACACGCGTCCTAGACGTGTCTTTGTAATACCCCGCGTACCCCTTAACCTCTCCGCACCCCGCGCGGCGACGTTAAAGGGCTGCGCGGGGTGTTCTCTTTGTTCGGCGCCTTTCGCGGCATTCATGTCTCAAATCACATACTATGAGATTAAAGAGTCATATATTGGTGGGAACGTCATATAAAGGTTTTGGGTTGAAAAAAATCGTTAATTAGAGGTATTTACACTTCTTTGATAGTTGAAAATTCGTTATAGAGAGGTTGTTCGCAATGTAGAGGTATATTATATTAAGGTTGCGCTTATAATACTTACTACTTGTATTAAATTAACTCGTCCAATTAAGCTAAATGTTTGTTTTAGGAGGGGCTTACGTCAAAAGTGTACGTTTAACGACTTTGGATGCCTTATTATGCTACCGCCAATTTTTCCCTTTACTCTAAAAATTCTTCAAAAGTTTGGTAAGAAATACTCACAGTTAAGTTAAACCCGATTACAAATCAAATTTCTATTGTAAACAAATTAACATTTTGATTATCTGAGAACGCTTTGCCTGGTTAATTGACATGTCCGGTGAGACGCTGAAATACACCTTAGGATTTCGTCGAAACAGAGACGTGACATTTATTCCAATATGAAAAGACAATTGGTTCTCTTAATTATAAATGTCTTTATTCCTGAATTATCCTCGGTATTATATTTACGAAGACTATTATTTTATCCAGAACCTAACCACACATAAGTAAGATATATTGCAGGAGCTTTTTATTGAAGAACGAAGGCTATTGTGGAAAGTAATGTTCGTATAATACGATTACACGTCCAAGGACAAGTCGAGAGAGTGCCTTGGATCAAAAGAAAACGCATTTAGAACTCGCCGACTTAGGCCCGTATACTAACACGATAATCAGCCATGAGTCTTGACTTAAAACTAATTTCAAGTACAGATTGTATTTAGAAGTAAACTTGAGCGGAGGTTTTATGAACGTAAATCATTTGAGCGTTCATAAAATCCCCACAGAACTTTCATTCTGGAATACAATCACACAAGTGGAGATCCATATTTGAGTATTGTTCTAGAATACGGGCCTTGGAGTCATAAGTATAACGTACATGTCGCACTAATAAGTTGCTGAACACTAACAATTAGTAGCAAAAGAAACAATCGTTAAGTACATTGAAATAAATTAATGTACAATTATTTTTGTAATCTTCAGAGGAGAAATTTAACATTTTTCAATTTTTGTTCATTATTTTATGTAAAGTTTTAAAGTGAAGGTGGTCTGTAACTTGGAATGTGTTAAGCTTATTCCGATGGCGACTGTACCTACAGCGTGCTATGATACGTGGGTTCCATAAGTGTTTGTTTTATTTTCCTTTGAATATTGTAAAAAATGAACAATTAACGTAGGAGTAAATAAGGAATGTTGAAGTCACCATCCGCGTTTTTAAGCTTGTATGTGTTTGTTAGCTCGTATATGTGCGAGATGTGACCATTTAAACTTCTCGAACCATATTTAAAATCTATAATCGAGTTGTTTTGATGGAACCCTGCAATGGTCAAATAATCAATTAGTTAGTTTCATCATCATTGTCATCAACTGAGCGCCAATCTGGGTTACATCCAAAACTATCGTCCCCTATAACTCTATTTAGTTTATTTTGGCTTTTACTTGACTGACTGCCGTCTGACTCACCAACACTCAGAGGAAAACCTGCACCAGATCCTCGTCCGTCAATCAGACCCCAAAGATCTCGGTGGGGGCCCTAAACATACGTTTTCGTGATTGAGTAATAAAATTGAAAATTAGTTGTGTCTGTACATTAAAGATATTTAAAAAAAATTGGGTTATGTTAAATTTACATTTCTGAACACAAAAATATTTTTTTGGAATTCTTGTCTGTTTGCTCGCGATGAACGTAAAAACTACTAAATGGATTTTAATACGGTTTTTTCTATTTGAAAGGTCTTGATCAGACTTAAGATACCGTATATTTGATTGCAATTGGTTAAGTAGAACCGGAGATATGACCAAAATCGATAACAGACCGCGTGGGCGGAGACGCGGGCATAAGCTGGTAAATAAATAAATTTACAAACTATCACATATCAAATATTTTTAGGATAACACGCATAATTGACCCGCTTGGGAATCAAACCCAAAAACACTGTCAGCTGCAGTTAGACCGCTGCGTCATTCGTGTAATCGTATTTTATGAACGGAACCTATTAGCCACTGAGTGTATGAGAGTGCATTAATATATCTATCAAACAGGGTACGGTACCAGAGTATGCAATTTCGTAATCCGCATCGGGTGCAACGTGACTTACAGAAACCAGGTCACCTACATACTGGAGTATGGGAATACCGAGACGTCTGGCGTTCTGGGTACTGTAAGTTGTAAAGCTTAGGCTGGATTCTACCAGTGAAAACCCGTTTAAGTTAGTTTCTCACGTTTTATTCAATAATGAAAATCGTTGAGTAAAACATGATTTCATAGTTTAATTTTATTTGATCGTGGTTTTAATTGAATGAGGCTTCTTAAACTCTTAATATTGTTCTAGTAAAAGTGGATATTTTTCTAGTTTTCTGTCTGGTAATCCTCAATAACAGTCCGAGGTTTCGAAACTGTCTCCAATATCAACCTAAACACTTTTTGCGAGAATAGTAATAAGGATACAACATATCTGTATTCTTTACTAGTTGATGCACGCGGTTCCGCCCGCGCAGAGGTCGGTTATCGTTTTCTTGTCATATGTCCCTCATAACCAATTGCAGTCAAACATAAAGCTAATTTGTAATGTGACCAAAACCTCAATCTCAGACAAACAGATAAACAGACAGACAAGAATTCAAAAAACTATATTTTTGTGTTCTGAATCGCTCATTTTTTTTTTATATCTCCAATGTACAGACACATCTAATTTACAATTTTATAATAGTATTTAGATAAAAACAAATATATTTACAATCAGGGTCTAAATCGAGGAAATATGACAGAGCCATTTCAATTCATGATTGAGCAATAAAAAAATTAATTTTCTCAGCGTTCCGAGTTGTGGAAATATTGCCAAATTGTGACGATAAACTGCTAGATGACAGCCGAGGCAGTATATTAATCATGACTAATTGTATTTGGGTTAAACGATATTATTTCTACAGACGCCTTCCGAAAGAGTGTCTCTATCACGCTATTACGAAGTTAATGCAAATTATACGAGTAGCTCATATATGTTAGTAATCGAAATTACTACAATTCCTACTAACTCTTCCAGCCAATGTAAATTGCTTGTTACAGGAGTAGGTTCTCGTTAGTAGTGTAATACCGAGAATTGAATCCGAAACCTCTCTATTATTAGGCCGACTCCTTAACCACTAAGCTACCGACTCTTCAATTTAACTTCAGTTTATTTAATCTACAGTTTCGGTTGCCGTCGTTGTTACCGTGTCGCCTGGTTAAGTACCGCTCATGTATGGTGGTCGTGTTGTGCTAGAAAATCTCGTGATTTTTCCTGTACAATGGAACCAGCAACGCCTCTCTTTCTCCCTTTGGAAGAGTCGTTACAGCTTCTGACCAATGTTCGGCCGAAATGGCCTTTGGGAAGAAAAACTCGATACATTAAAACCTTTCATCAACTCAATAGCAATAGCAGAATAACAGGAAGTTTTATCGTAACAGTACGCTAAAACTTCCTGCTATTCCCGGCTAAAATTTGGGATGATTTAGGAGGCGGAACCTCCGGCATCCAGTCTATCCCAAATTTCCCGAGTGCTCGATATTGGAAGAGGACTATGTCCAGCAGTGGGCTTCAATACGCTAATTGGTGGATTTAACCATATAATAAAAATACTAATCAAAATAATACTTAACCAAATAATTATTATCCTTGATTTGTATCACGGGATAAATATTGTGCCAGGATCTCTATAAAAAGTATAAAAGAAGCAACGCATGAAATACTAACGAATATACAACTGAAACATTTCATGGTTCAGGGTAAAAGTGTGTAAGTGCCATTGACATTCAAAGAGGACAATGTCCAAACTACATCATAAACACTTTCCGGCACATTGCAGTGATTTTTCTGTCAACTGTCGTTGTCGCTTACGCCCTTTGCATTTCAACAATATTTGTAGATATATAATTTGAATTCCAACAATCACGGAAAACCGTGCAGTTAACCAAGTTAAATGCGATAAAATTATTATGTAACCGGGTTTAGTCGTATTCATAAAATATATCCGGCATATAACGATTAAAACTGTCGTAAATATCCAATGATTCCTAGGAAAAATAACAACGCATCTGGCACCCAATGCAATATCTACATTAATAACAAAACGAAAGTATCTATCTGTCTTTTTGTGTCATCTTTTACCATTAAACCTCTAAACCGATCGTTATCTCTCTTATTATTGCGTTAGGTGAAAGCTTCAAATCATTTAAGATTTTAAAATGCAATATGTAAAGGCTGTATATTAGGATAAAAATAACACTGACAAGGGTGATTAGCTAGTAGAATGTTATAAGCTGTGTTATTGCGGCCATTACTTGGTCTATTGGTTTATGTGTATATGGCCAAAGTATCGATTGATGATCCACATTATCATATAAAATCTTGTGATACTAATTATAATGAAGTAAATTACTGAATCAGGCTTCTGAGAATCTAGAGTTTAGATATGGGCAGTTTACTCTGCTTATTAAGCTACCTAGTACTGCAAACACGAGATGTAATATGTTTCCTTATCATAGTAAATGGCGCAGCATAGATAGCGCTTTGACAAACATCTCCGATGCGCTACAGAAGCGTGGTAGTCCTCATCAGCGCCCTAAAAACATCGTTCTGCAACTTGACAACGATATATCCTAGGAAATGGAAAAGGAGATAGGCTACGTATATTATAAACCAGGACTTCGTCCGCGCTTGCAGTCCCAACATCTATGCAGATGTAGTCACTGGCAAAAGCTAGTATTTAAATAATTAGTAATAAAGTTCAACACATGGTCTGCGATCTATTTAAATAATATGTCATGTTTGCACGGATGAACTGTTCTACATGTCGGCTAAACGACTGCTCTAGAACAATAGATATGCTACTACTGGTCCTGACAGGTTATGATGACATGCAAATAGATTTATTAACCACGGATACATAATATGTGTGTGTTAACAACAGTTGTAGCTTAGAGGCTTAACTGGATTCCTGGTGAATTAGAATTGTTGATGCTTCAAAATCTAATTACGTGTACTAACCTACTCTATAGAATAC
Organism: Cybosia mesomella; assembly: GCA_946251805.1. NCBI lineage: Eukaryota > Metazoa > Arthropoda > Insecta > Lepidoptera > Erebidae > Cybosia > Cybosia mesomella. The sequence continues at coordinate 24,571,710 of OX276401.1, forward strand.
ATACTAATAAAACTAAAGAATTTGGTGGTTTGAATGCGCTAAGCTATGGACGTGTGCTATTAAATGTAAAATATTTTTATATTTGATAGCCCAGTTCCTGAAGAAGGCTATTTAACAACACGGCGGACTCTGGTGTAGAAGACACGCTACGATTAACATCTGTCTGTCTAACATTGAGTCCCTTGAGTCATTGAGATCACTTTGATAAGGTTAAACACTCTACCACTGCTATAAGTTGCCGAGGACTAGGGAATCCCGCAAACCATTTGATGCTGCTGCATCAGGCCAACGTTACCATATCATGGAAACACCAAATTTTATAACAAATGGACCTGTGAAAGTTAGTAAGATCCCTTCGTCAACTAGGAAAGAGCTGATGATCCTCAAACGCATGAACCCATCTTCATAATTTATAGCTAAGAACCATCTCGAACACGTCAGCTTACAATAAAAAAAACTGCATTAAAATAGGTCCCATCCGTTTAGGAGCTATGATGCAACAGACAGATACACAAATAAACAGGTCAAACTTATTACACCCCTTTTTTTTTTTTTTTTTTTTTTTTTTTTTTTCGTGCGGAAATCCCCTCGGATACCCCCCCGCCGGCCAGCGGGGGCGGTTATGTCGGGCTTGAACCGACTAAAACCGGTTTTTCATTGGGGGTTAATGAGAAAAACAGGTTTTGATCAGGTAACTTCCGAGTTCAATTTAAGAACTCTCACTTCAAATAAGTTATATGGTATCTATCTATTTCAGTAGGTTGAAGATTGTTTATATAAATATCTCTGAATGCAACATTTCGAATACTTATATCAGAATTCTAAGAATTACGTAAGAATGCATATTCGTAACAGAAACATAAAAAATACGTTTTTTATAGTATTAAGGTAGAACAGAAAATAAGTACACGGCCCACTTGACGGTAAGCTATTGCTGTGGCCTTCGAACGCTTGCCACTCTAGGGTTGTCACTAGATACCTTCTTTTTTATCAAGTTAGCCATGTAGTAAGATGTTTTAAAAAGAGATTACGAAATCGAAGTAACTAGGGTTGCCACGTCTTCATTGAGTTAATTTTATTAAGAACTTTCAGTCACAGCCTCGGCGCTCGCAAAGACTAAGGTAGATTAGACTAGTTAGGATTACAAAAATTAAACCAAAATTAAACCATGTGAGTTAGGTAAACATGGTAATTAAGAAGATTAAAGATATTAATGTAGAGCACAAATATTTTCGTAGATTTCAAAATATGACTAAGTGAGGCAGAATATTTACAATACTCTGTAATAAAACGCGTTTAATAAGTGCAATAACCCTATAATCAACCTCTATTAGAATGCAGGTGCTTGTCACAAATCAAAGAATTTCTATAACGTGTCCTTCATATGCAGTGGAAAAGTTATAAAGGATCACTGAGGTCGTATTTATGAATGAATAATTTTATAAGAAATTCAAAGATGATTTTTATTGAAAGATGAATGATGAAATCTAGAAATTTTGTGAAACGATGAATAATATATTACGTATACAAAAGTAGTTTGAAATGGTTTTGTATATAATATAGGTTTTTTAAAAACTTGATGTTTTATAAAAATACTAGCTGTGCTACGCGGCGTTTAGTTTTAACTGATGTCGATTCCAATCACTAGTGAAATTTATCGACTCTACTCGCGATAATACGTAATATAAATTTACTAAATATTGAGAAGACTTATTTACGATTTAACATCTATCGCAAATTTTATACTTCAAATCTGAATGTCCTTAGCGTGATTTCATTAGGTAATTGTGGAGCCTGTTATATGTACCTTGGTTCACCTGTTTTAAACTTCGAAAGTAGACACTAATCCGCTCATCCCCAATGATTTATTTCTTCTTTGAAAACTTGTAAGCTGAACTTAAATAAAGGAATTAGTTCATAAACTGCTACATAGAATACGATTGATGTTTTATTATGAGGGCCAATTCAATGCTTTTTTGGATGTTGAATCATAAAATATAACTTATTTTTAATAGAATATATGCTAGAAACTTACCTACACGTTAACTTAGTTACTTACTTGAGGAGTCGGCCTTACGATCGAGAGTTCCCGAGTTCGAATCCTGGCCATTACACTATCGACGTGCACCCACTCCTTACATAAGCATTTTAGCTTAGCTGGAGAGCTAATACTAGTAATTTCGTACACTTATATTTAAAAAAAAAACTATCAATAAAAAAAACAGTGGCGCTGCGGGAGTGCCGACAGAAGTGAAAACTTGAAATTAAGTGTATATTTTTTTAATCCTTAGAAAATATTTACGGAGTCATATAATATGTTGTTCATTATGAATTAGTTCGAAACTTCATTAGGTCAGAACAAAAAAAATTGTTAAGGGACCAAACGAGTTCATCAGCTACAACAAATATGGCTAATTTATTTGAAATTTAATTTAACATTTAAATTTAATTTAATTTTGTCTTCGAGTAAGGTTTACTATAAATATCCAACCGAAGTTGTACAACCAATCGCCCATTGCTGTTTCTCCACTCCTCGTTTCAACTGTCTGATTTCATAACAGGTCGAAAGCAGCCCTCCTGAACACAAGGTGCGCGACGCCGCCCTTTCTGTTACCCAAGGAGCGCAAACAAGTTTTCTGGTCCAGCTTCACATCATATTACTATTTAAAGATACTGAATGCTGTTGAAATGAGAAGTCTGAGAAGTATAGCTGTGGTGACCCTGATGGATCGAGTGAGGAACAGCGTGATAAGGGAACGTTGTGGTATAGCAGAAGATGTAGTGACCAAGATAGAGAAAGGGATGCTTAGATGGTTCGGTCATGTAGAGAGGATGGAATGAAAGGAGATTAATGAAACAGATTTATGAGGCGAGGGCTACTGGGTAACCCGGTAAAGGTCGACCTAGGCGTACGTATGCCAATCAGTTATTACGTGTGGGAATGGTGATACTTAAAGCACTGAGGGTGTTCATTACCGCTGCCTACGCCTTTTGAAATAACAGGTACAGGCAAGAATATATAAAAAAACTGTCGCATTATGTAAATTGTTTCACATAACAGACTTTTTTCTCTCTCTTCAGCCATCAGCCATCTATGACAGAAGCAGATATAAATATTAAAACTGAAATGACTAACTGAACCAAAACACTGAAAAATATGATCAAACAAAGCACTCACCGGGAACTTTGATTCTTCCGATCTGGTAATAACAGCGGCATATGAGCAGTAGGAAAACAATCCAGGATATCACAATGGGACCGTCTTGCACTATCAACATTTCCATTTTGTTGACAAACACCAAAAACGACCGGGACGAATGAAACCACGGAATTACTTAGTATCTATATGCGAGTGAAGGTATAGTTAAAAAAATAAAGAAAAAAGTGTGTGGGGTAGACGCACGGCTCGGTGTCATCGGTCGACACTACAGAAATGCGTATTCAACGCTTGGCAAATGCGCGGGAGTTGAGATCCAAATAACCAGCGATATTACACGTTTAATTACTTTGTAAAACTACATCACTAATTTCATAGTTTTTTTTTGAACTCAACTAAACAAAATAAATCCATTTTTTTAAATACTAAGTTGCTTTATATTGAACAAAATATTGAGATTAATAATGCACAAATGAACAAGAGAATGTTGTTTGAATACGGCAATAATAGTAAACACGCCGTACGATAAATCTTCGATCGAAGTTTTCAAGATAAGCGCGCGCAACAAACGAACCGCGTCGACTGACCTGCTGCGTGAGCGCACGCGCCGGTCTATACGAACATGTGTCGAGTTGTCGAAGCCACAATACGCGTGTAAATGATAACTAAAATAAAACTCAACCTCCCAAGCAGAGTAGAAAAAAGTGGTATTCTAGACTAAGTTTCAAGTTCGCCAGGTTAGTGACCTATGGAAATCAGTGTTTACAGGTGGATGCAAGTACAATAGATAGGCGAACGGTTTTTAAATACACGTTTGGTAGGTACGTCAATAGGGGGGTATCCGAGGGGATTTCCGCACGAAAAAAGAAAAAAAAAAGGTACGTCAATAATTAATATTTAAACTTTATTAGAAATATTTCTCGATTGGTTTTACATTTAATTTAAATAATTAATTAATATATAATTTAATAAAAACGACTTTTCGTTGATCCTAAACCTCTAAAAAATTAAAATAATTAACCGTTTTAAAATACAAATTAATTAATTTTAAATGTGTGGAGAAGTGCAGAATATTATTTTTTCTTAAATTACGAGTTTCAATAAATAAATATATTCTCTGACATTCTACACAGCGCTTTCTAGACCCAAAGTAAGCATAAGTTAACTAGCTTGTGTTATGGGTTCCAGAATGCGTATAAACATACTTATATCCTTTTTTTTTGTAAATACATAAATATTATACATAGAAACACCCAGACCAATGCAAATAGACATATCCATGCATACAAATTTGCACTGAGCGGGAATCGAACCCGTGCCCCCGTCGTAGCAGTCGAATGCACTACCGCGACGCCACAGAGGCCGTCATTATGCATAAAGATACATTAAATCAATAAATAAAACATAATGCTTTATTTATTGATTTAATGTATCTTTACACACACTACCATGCATTTGGAACACACACACCCCTTTTACTTACGTAAGTTTATACCGCATATGTACATACATATATATATTCACAGCTGATGTATATCACAAAATTAAATAGAAAGGCAATGAAGGACAAAAAAGGTCTAATTTCGCCAATCCTACGGTTACTAGTTACTAGTATTCCGCCTAAACCACGGTAGTGTGATTCGAACCAGGAACTTCTCGATCGTTAGGCCGACTCCTTAACCACTAAGGCACCGACACTTCAATAGGGGAAATCTAGCACCAGGAAGTCAGATCATGTCTCGGACAGTAACATGAAGACGTCAGTCAAGGTTGTCATATACCCCTATTATAATCATGATGATATTCTCGAACAACCTGACAGCGTGTTTAACCACATCTCAACCACGTACCGAACGTTTTAGGTTGCGAAGATTAAATGACAATCATGAAAGAAATATTCAGTAGAATTTTGTTCGAATATAATAACTATTGGGAAAGTATATTTAATAATATACCTACTATATATATAAGGTGTCACAAAATTAGGTCTCTGAATTTGGTGAGATGACTTGGTATCGACAAAATATGTATTTGAAACAAAAAAAATATATCGGGTAAAGTAAAAAAAAATAATTCAAAAATTTAAAAACTAAAAAACAAAAAATGAAAAAAAAAAACACCACCAGCGACCAGCGTCACGTGACGCGACGAGCCCGTGACGCACGTGGTAGGCGTGTAGTCTTTCTCCTCGCAGTATTCACCAAGCGGATGTGTGGGAAATACCTAAATCGCGACCAGCGTCACGTGTGCTCGTCGCGTCACGTGCCGCTGGTCGCTGGAGGTGTTTTTTTTTTTTCATTTTTTGTTTTTTAGTTTTTAAATTTTTGAATTATTTTTTTTTACTTTACCCGATATATTTTTTTTGTTTCAAATACATATTTTGTCGATACCAAGTCATCTCACCAAATTCAGAGACCTAATTTTGTGACACCTTATATATGTATACTATAGCAATTTTGTCCGAATTTTTTGTACAGCTTATTATGGCTATTATGGGAGCTGGGATCAACTGCTATGTGACCTCCTAAATCCAAGCTACGATCTAGGTGGGACTCCGGTCGGGGGGTCGATTTGATACGAATGATTTCATACGTATTCGTAAGTATACAAGATACTATACACACCTGTATTTGTACATCTCACTTTTTTTATTTACCAATATTACAACCTACAGACAACCTTTCGGAAAATGTATCTTTTAATATACAACAATTTCTGAGAAAGGTATATTGAATAAAATATTACGTATTGTATTGAATTATTTTATGGGGTGGGTGAGAAATTGGGAAAATGGAAGCAAGCGATTGATCAAATAAGAAAATAAATCAGATAACAAAGTAAATCGCACTATTGGTGGGAATACTGGGTGATAAAGGACACATCGTCACAAACAAAATTGGTCGTTTCGCCATAAACGTGTAATCCCACAAGTTTACCTACTCTTAACATCTTAGAGGTGATTTCAGTAATGATAGGAACCGAGATTAATTTAAAACTAGACTGCGTTATTATGCAAGAGAACAAATCTGAATCTGAAAAATGCAAATCAGTCACGTGACTACTAATTACATTGGTTGAAGAGAAACTGGAGACACGAGTCTTCCCCGCCATGCTAAGTTTGCAGATGGCGGTATTACTATTTTTTAAAGCATCTCTAGAACACAGCAGAATAACTAAAATAAATACCCAATACAATAAAGTTCGTGAACAATAATAAATTACATTCTGGTGTTACATGGTTTTCAGGCTCTGATGATGTAGTCATGCATCTGGCCATAGGAACTCCCAAACTAAACAAGATACACACAATTCGATGGACTAAGTCCATCGAGTTCTGGTACAATTTTTTTATCTTGATAAGCACCCTGTTGTTACATGGTAATCAGGGTCTGAAGATGGAATACGAAGGTGACCATAGGAACTCCTTAAGTAAACAAAATAAACCTATCGAGTTTGAGCTAATTTGTTTTGTCTTGTTCGCCGGATTTTCTATCTACGATTGGGCGCTATCCGAAATTAATATAACCTATATCATAAAAAGTGTTTTTATAGAACATCTGTAAATCTGAACGCCACTGTTTTCAACAATGAACATTATGTTTACGAAACCATCTGTTAAAGCTAATAATGTTTACGAACAAAAGGCATAAATAAAATAATAATATATAAAACGTGATGAGATACAATAATGGCAGTACAATTATGAATTACAGACTTTACAAATAACACTTCAAAGGTCGGCTTTATGCTTCATTGCAACCTTGATAGCAAAAATTAAAAACAAAGAAGACCATCATGTCTACTTAACACACATTAAGCGATGAAAATTGGTGGACTCTCTTGGGCAATGCAGGCCACAGACTAGCCCACCTGCTAACGAGCCCTGCAGCCCATATACGTGTACACCGTAGGAACTCATGAGCGCCTCTGAAAACGCCATCCAGGGAGCTTCACTTGAGGATAAAAATTAACAGTTGATATCAATACGACAGAAGAACTTACACAGTAAACACTCTAAGATCATTGATTTAAGATGGTCGACGATCAACAAGTAACCAATGGGCATTTAGTACCTTTTTTTTTTCGTGCGGAAATCCCTTCGGATACCCTCCCGCCGGCCAGCGGGTGCGGTTATGTCGGGTTTGAACCGACTAAAACCGCACGCCGTCTCGGGTCTACAGACACCGGGGTGTAAGGTTGCCCATAGAGCATATCAATCGCACCCCGACTGACCCTGGGCCATCTCCGGTTTCGAGATGGCCCCCTCGGGTTTGGGAACCACGGTGTCCCCGTCTTGCCCCGGTTTGGGGGAGGGACGCTAGTCGCCCCACCGTCCCGGCCTGCTTCTGCTGGGGTGACAGGCGGCCTCACCTGCCACCCCCAGGCCTGCGCTCATGGAGGACAGAGGTCGTTAAGCGACCTAAGGCGCCTGAGTCGCCTGCGACGCGCGGCGAGCAAGTTGCGGGCTGGGAGAGTTCTAAATTTCTCCCGGGGGGCATTTAGTACCTACTTTACATGATAATAGTTAGTCAAACGTAAAAAAGTCGGTCAAGCTGAAGACTTTAAAAAAAATTGTGACTTTTGGAAAAGGTCTTAGGCACTGGAAACTGATACGCTTTTATGAAAGGTTTAATAACAGTAGCAGTTCGTGAGGTGAGTCGGGCCAAGAAAGAAGCAAATGACTGGCTGTTGTCTCTGCCTAGCAGGAGTAAAGTGTATGTCCTACGTGTATATTTATTTGAAAAAAAAGAGCTTTTTTTGACGAACAGACAATCAGAAGAGAATTGCAAAAAAAAATTGTTTTCAGATTTTTGTTTTTAACATCTTCAATGTACAGGCACAACTAATTTACAATTTTATAATAGTATAGATAAATATATGTAAGATACTAAATACCCCCTCATCAGAGGCTTTTCCATACCAGATACCCAAGAAGTACTAAATAACTAGGTCTGCAAGGCGAATCGCTGCTTGCAATGTTGAGCTGAGTGAGACATGGTGAATCAGATTTTAAAAATTTTGAACAGTGATCATTCCTCCGTGGCAAGTCCGATTTTGAAAATTCTTTTTGAAAGTCACAACTCTGGACATGCTTTCTGCGCGTGTAAAGTTTGGTCACAGTGTCTCGAGCGGTTATTATGTAATTCCATCTGGATTTTTTTTTAACGGTGATCATTCCTCTGGTAGCATTAATTTTTTCAAAATATATCCATAAACCTTCCTCTGATTGACCTCTTTGGCAATTTGGTTCTGATTGGATTAGAAGTTTAGGAGGAGACCTGTGACAAAGAAAATCCTGAAGTCTGGTATGAGGAGCTTTCGCTCGACTTCGTCCCACTCAGCTCAAAAAAAAATGATACCCATAGCTAGGTGAAATAATAGCGGTTCTTAAATACACACGCAAAGATGTAAATTTATGGAATCATGTAACTATTGGGTTTCGGCTCGGCAATGATTCACGAACAGTTGACTTGGCGATCTATAACTAGTCATAAAAGGCTATAGCACCCTTGTCGGCCTTGTGACTATAATAGGGTCACCAACTTTTTTCCGGAGATAGGGACGACATCATCTCTCTACGTCCATTTCTATTATCAATGAATGAACTCAATTATGCTATGTGTATGTGTGTACATGAAGACAGCATGGACAACTTTTTTAGAATTTAACGAGTTGGCCTCGGATAGAAAATAAATGGATAATGATGTCTGCCATCAGTTTAGAGGTTAAAATGGTGGCCGAAATTACAAGATTTATTTGAAATATGATACTTTTAGGCTGGGTTCCAATTCAGCATCAAGAAAAAAATGTTATTTCTAATTTTTAATACCCGCGGCTCCGCCCATGCGGAGGTCAGTTATTGTTTTTTGCTCATATCTCCGGTTCTACCTAACCAATAGCAATCAAACATACTGCTGATTTAAGTCGACCTTGAACTTTCTAATAGAAAAAACCGCATCAAAATCCGTTCAGTAGTTTTTGCGTCCATCGCGAACTAACAGACAAATAGACAAGAATTCAAAAGAAAATATTTTTGTGTTCAGAATCGTTAATTTAACATAACCCAAGTAATTCTTTTGTAAATACCTTCAATGTACTGACACGACTAATTTACAATTTTATAATAGTTAAAATGTTGTTAATTTTTTTTTAAATGTTCGTCTCGGGTTCGGGTTGACGTTTGTATAAGATAACAGGGGTGTTTAATGTAAGAGGTACTTACAATTTTGGGTTATTGTTTCTCGCCTTTTTTGAAACCAGGTAAACCTGGTATTACATTACATACATCGTAAATTGTATACGTTCTATATTTATACGCACTATAAAACAGATATCCTTACTAATATATAAATGTGAAAGCAACTCTGTCTGTCTGTCTGTTACGCTTTCACGCCTAAACCACTGAACCGATTTTGCTGAAATTTGGTACAGGGGTAGATTAGACCTTGGGAAAGGACATAGGCTATGTTTTGTCGCGATAACCGACATCTACGCGGGCGGAGCCGCGGGCAAAGGCTAGTAGTTATATCTCGTATAGTTAGAAATAGTTCAGAAAAGAATGGTGGCTACAGCGATGTATCTATTCTTTAACCAACCAAATTTCTCTTTTATAATAACAAGGAAAAATGTAACCTGACCTGCATGACGAGATGGCCATGCGGGGCTCTCACCATACCGAAATAACCTACCGTGTGCCATTCTATGCCTAAGTGAGTGGACCCTCAATACTGCTTTGATATAAATATAGCTTTGAATAGCTCACGCAGCGCAAACCCGTAACATAGTACATGGACTCCGTTTACTAACTGAGCAATGTCCAGTCCAGACACACGGACGTCACCCTTTTGGCGAAGGTTGTACGCCTGTACCTACCTCCTGCGGAAAGTAAAACCTGTTTCAGCTACCCGCGGCCGCACGCGCGGGCGGCACGAGGTGCAAGTAATCCCACGCTTAACACATTTACGACATGTTCTTAACCATTATTACAGTGCTAATCTACATCTACACTGATATTATAAAGAGGAAAGATTTGTATTTTTGGAATTTTGTATGTAACGAATAAACTTAAAAACTGCTAGACCGATTTAAAAAATTCTGTTAACGTAAGATAGTAGAACCGGAGATATGGACAAAAACGATAACCGACCACCGCGCGGACGCGGCCGCGGGCATCAGCTAGTCTATATAAATATAAAACAAAGTCGTGTTAGTGATACCGGACCGGAATAACTCATGAACGGTTAGACTGATTTTCATGATCTTTGATTTTTAAGATTTGTTTACGCCTATACTGTGCCATTTTGTTTAATTGCTGCGGAAATCACCTCGGTTAAAAACCCCTCCCCCCCCCTTCCGGCGGGGGTGTTTAACCTGCTGATGAGGTAACCAACATAGCTTGATTCTAAGGCGGAATGAAGTTTGTCGGGTCAGCAAGTACTATAAAATAATTGAAGCGTGTATTGAATATGGCAACAAATGAACCGCATGGTTGTATGGCACTTTAGAGCCAAGCAACAACACTTCCCCTTTCCTACGCCTTTGAGGGGATTTCCGCACGAAAAAAAAAAAAAAAAAAAAAAAGGCCAAGTGTTGCAGTCTTCGAAAATTAAAAGGCTAAAAATGCAATAGCAGGAATTAGATAAGAAGTCTGCGTCTTGTAGGTACGCATAAGTGACTTCTATCTTGAATATCGTTACGTACCTACCTACACAATGCATAACCTTTTTTTTTTTTTTTACGTGCGGAAATCCCTTTGGCTACCCCCGCTGGCCGCTGGGGGTAGCCAAAGGGATTATGTCGTAACCATATTCTAATTAAAATGTTTTTGCACAAGTCGGTCACATACAAATTATTTATGATTAAATAAATAAACAGCAATATTGTTTCATAAATTCTCCGCGGTTCTATTTGTAGTCGGTAAGATACGAGAAAAGTGCCATTAGTAGTCATCTGCTTGCGAAGCCATAGTCGAGAAAAAATAATCATTGTATGGGGTATGTAGAAAATGAGGGTATTTTATCTAGCACTTACACCATTCAGCAATTCTTTTAACGTAATAGATTTTTCAAAATCTCATTAGTCGTCTCTGAAATTCACGATATCAATCCTGTAACCACGTTTAAAATAGCAGTATAGAAGGCAACCCTATCAAAAGTTTATACGCTGTGAAATCGGATAGAATTCAGCTTTACAAAAACGTCGATTTGTATATGTATGTGACAACGATAAACTGTGGAATATGGCAGCTAAAATACGAATACGAGAAATAAATAAGGGATGTTTTTTTATGGTAGTACACATGTATGCGTGTTTATAAATGCTTCTTTAAGCACTTGCATAGTGTTGGGTTAAAGAAACTTTAGTCCAACACTATGCAATGGCTCAAAACCGCCTGAAAATTTTATTAAAATTGGTATCGACGTTGCAGAGTCCATAGGGAGCATACATACACATCAGCTTAGGGATAAACCGTCTGTTTTCATATATATAGATAGGAATAGCACCGGAATGCTACTTCAAGTGCGACAAGTTTCTGAATTTTAAGGTTATGTGAAACGTATTTGCAATAAAACTAAAACAAAACTTCAGATTGTAATTAGTAGAATGTAGTGGAATATTTATTTATTTTATTTATAATGCACATCTTAATGCATAAATTTAAATCGATACCGGGGAGCGGTTTAGCAACTTTCATCCACAAACGTAATCACAGAATAACCGTGTTTTACCATATCACACCTCGGCAAAAACAAAGTGTCACAATGTACAAACATTTTGTTAATACATTGTGACACTTTATTTTTGCCGAGGTGCGATGTAGAATACAATATTTAATTTGAAAATGGATATATGAAATTGGAAATATCTTTCCAGAACAGCCAGTTTTTGTAAAGTACAACAATCTCCGTCATCTTGCAAGAATAAACACATTATACTAAATTAACTATAAATAAGACTATTTATTCTATATTTTACCAGCCACACGTCTTTTGTTACATCCAACGGAAATTCATTCCCACCTCTTAATCAGACTTTTACAACAAACACTTCTCTTATTAATAAATAACGCGTATCCATTAGTAAATTGAGATATTAGATGCTTAGTCCTTTTTTGAAATTTATGACAGCACTTTAGTATGAAAGATAAATGAAACCGCGGCAGGTTATAATCCCCAGGGACTAACAATATCTGCACTTCTTACTCACAAACTTTGCAAGTGGAACAAGTAAATACCTACATAATACGTTAGTATGCCTTTGCCTGCCCCAGTCAAGACTTACAAGTTGCTTTATTATGAAAGACCTAGTTCACAGGAAGTTATTCAAGACTTAGGTAAGTAGATACTACTACTACGGGTAACTGAGAGTTTAATTATTCCATTACTAGGGAACTTGTTGGTTAGTAAGTACTTTCTTAACATAATATGAAAACATTAACTAGATTTTGTGCACTCTGACTTATCAACCAGAAAATTCTAAATCTTATTTTTAGATACACCGCTTCAAGTCATCAGTTGGGGTTTGGGAAACACCCGAGGGAGTTATCTCGAAACCGTAGATGGCTCTGGGTTAGTCATGGTGCGAGGGAAGTACCTTACACCCATCTGAAGACCCGAGACGACCTGCGTTTTTAGTCGGTTCAAGCCCGACATAACTGCACACATTTCCACAAGAAAAAAAATGATTTGGGAAACAGTCAACAGTCACTCAATCTAACCATGGAAAGGCGGAGTAGTAGAGCGGACCCTGGGCTACAAAGTGCAAGCTTTGGATGCAACTAGGATTGGCGCTTAGATTAAGAGACTAAACAAGTTGAATTTCTGAGACGAGCTCAGCCGAATACAAGGGATTTTCGATTTTGCGTTTTTTTTTTTTGCGATTTTTTCTTTATCTTGCAATGGTTCACCCCAGCACGAATCTATTACCGAAAACAGCAACTCGATAGCTCATCTCCTTCATACCCAAAACCGTGACAGAAAATTGGCAACGACGACGTCGACGACGTCGACGACACCGACGACGTCGAAAACACCGACGACGTCGACGACAACTCGATAGCAATAGGGCTTTTCTAAAGAAAATCCCTAAAAAAATGTAAACGAGCAGGTTAACACATTTCAAAGTTAAGCAATACTAGCCAGGTATGTCTTACGATGGGTGACCATTCTTAATACATTCTAGACCCCTTCGTGCCTCAGAGAGCACGTTAAGCCGCACGTCGGTCCCGGTTGCCATACGAACATCTATGTCAGTCGTTCTGGGTAGTTGGGAGCCTTAAAAATCCGACACCTGGTCTAACTACAGAACTTCGATATCGCCAATGAGTTGTGGAGGGCAAACGGTAGTCGCTTCAGGGAAAATATCGAAGTTACGTAGTTGACTGAACACCGAACCCAACTGAGTCGGGAAATGACTCGGAGAATGATGACTTAAAAAAAAACCGTTCCCGCAGGGGGAACGCACAGGTAGATTTCGTGAAGCAATTAATATTATTTTATATAGAGAACTACGGACTTTAAACAGTTTAATTTTTTTTTCTCGAAAACGTAACGTAACGTAACTTTTAGCGAAAAACTTCTCAGACATTTATTTTAGACTTAAAAATGGCCTATCGATTAAAAATGTTTCCGACGGCAAGAATGTTCACCGGTTAGAAGTTATGATTTTTTTCCCGAAAAATTTTGGTTTTTCCCCCCTCCACTTTTAGTTAAAGTTTTAATCTTATAGGTTTATAATTAAAAGTTGTTGGTATTCATGTATACTATGGGATAAAATTAGAACGGTTCGAATATCTTTCATGGAACGTGAAATTTTGAGGAAAAACTGATTTCACAAAAAGTGAGGCCCTACCGTCCCCTTAGGCCGGATTCCACCCGTTCACGAACTTAAACTAAGTTTACACCCAAGCAATTTTTGACCGCAGTTTGAAAGCGATCGGGGCAAAAATGCGACCGTGAGAGTGCCGCAAATTTTGAGAAGTGGAACCATACATACATATATATATATATATATATGTACTTATGTAAACTTTTTGACCAGTGGTCATTTCGGACTCAGTGGGTCATAACTAGACCTCCTATGAAGAATTTTTTTTAAAATTCGACAGTAGTCAAGAAACCAATAGGTAGATCGATTTCATCGAAATCTACCTAAAATGTTATAAATATCTGACAGAAAAGTATGGGAAAGAATAACATGTTACGCCGACCCAAAATAATTGGGACAAGGACAGGCAGATAATGATGATGACGGTGTATAAACGCTCGGTACACTTTGTTTCAATTTAATGAATTGACATAAAATAAAATAAAATACCCCATATTATAATATTCGAATTCAACAGCATCATTTGTGCTGATGATTATAATTTTCAATTTGACATGTGAAGTAAGCCGATTAGGCGTAACTAGCTCAAAGTGTCAATAAGCGTATTCGCTATCTATATATATTTATAAAAAAGAAAGTCGTGTTAGTGATGACCGGGATGAGCTCAAAAACCGGTGAAGCTATTTTCATGATCTTTGTTTTTTTTTTCAGATTTGTCTCCGCCTTTTTGTGGTTCTTTTTTTTCACGGAAATCGCCACGGTTGCTCCCCGCCGGTCAGCGGGGGAGGTTATGTGGGACTCGAAACAATCAAAACCTCACGACGACTCGGGTCTTTAATGCCGGGGTGCAAGAAGGCATTCACGAAATAAATTCAGCTGATAAGGTAACCAACATAACTTGATTATAGCAGAACTAAGTTTGCCGGGTCAGCTAGTTTTACATAAAAGTTACAAGAATACCTACCTATCTAAATTTACTGGTAGACCCAAAGTTCTGTGACTCATACACGAAGGTTTGGTAGTTTCTTTTCTTGTTCTTAATAATAATAATGGTGACGTGATTAGACCATGCCAATGTATAAGTTGTTGTTAACAACTTCAACTGCTAATTCTGGTGTTTCAAATGCAATATTCAGATGGCTAAGTATATTGGAGCTTTTTTTCGAGAAATTCTATTCGTAAATGTAATTACACTTTTGCCTAACCCTCCGAGGATTCAGACATGGTATAATAATGTTGTTACGTTACTTGTTTGTTTGATGTTATATAACCTTTGCAAGGTCTCTGGATATTGTGTGGCGCTGTTAAACATTTACACATCTTACATGTATACTCGTATAAGTCGTATCAGCGATGACCGCTCAGAACTCGAGAACGGGTGGATCGATTTTCATGATTTTGTATTTTTTTGGATTCGTCTTAGCACTTTACAGAACAGTTTCTATTAAAATATCTGAACTTACGTAAAGAATTCGAATTTTAATGTAAACAAAAATACAGAGAGCCTATGCTAACAACTTGACAGTGCTTTGACAATTTCCCAGCCCAACGTCATAGAAAATAATTACTTTATAGACACTTGTTGTTAAATGGCTATTTTTGTTAAAAACTCTTTGTTTTCACGTTCACGTTCACTCATACATTCACGTTTTATTATGTTTTAATACAGTAAAAAAATAATATAAATACTGGTGGGAGTGTTCGAATTATTTTTTTGAATAACATCCCACTAATATTTTAAATGTGAAAGTTTGGTTCCTGACCCCACCAGGCGAGGCCGCGGTGGCGGCCAAAGTCCGCCGGCAACCCTGGGGTTATCCTTTCGAGGGCTTACACTTGGGGAGGACACCGTGCGGTTTTAGTCGAGACACGACATAACCACCCCCGCTGGCCAGCGGGGGGGGGGGGTATCCGAAGGGAATTCCGCACGTAAAAAAAAAAAGATGGATGGATGTATGGATGTTACGCTTTCACGCAAAAACGGCTAAACGGATCTGGCTGATATTCGGTACAGGGATAGATTATAGTCTGGAATAACACATAGGCTACTGTTTATCGTGGAATACGTTCCTATGGATACTGGAAGCGGGAAAAGAATTCCACGCGGGCGCGGGTGTCGTCATTGTTCGCGCGCTTTGGAAGACGTTACACAGTTGTTACGGAAGGCATAATTTTTATTCATTCAAATCACTAAACCACTTACTGCCTGAGGTAGTAGTGTTTTCCAGTTACCAGATAGTGCTCTTTCTGTTACAAGAGATTATATGATGAAAAACCATCAGATACAGTTGACTAATCTCTTACGAAAACAAAACATTGAAAATCTGTTCACCTGAATTGGGCTCTCGCGTTGTACTCGATAAAATTAATTGGGTAAAATATGATAACACAATTTAGTTGCAATTAAACTCAGTACGGACACATATACCTATAGCTGAAATCCATAGGCAAAATTAGCTCTGAGACTGGATTTCTGGAACTAAACTGTGAATTGGAGCTTTACTCAAGGAAATTAATTGGAATAAAACGTGACAACGCAGTTTAATTTTAGCTGATCTCAGTATCTATCATTGGTGAAATGCGCTCGATGAGTTTGTGTTTAACTTAATTCTTCTGTATGTGTGTATCTTAATGGCTGGATCGATGTGAATAAAGTTTTGTGTGTATATTTCAATGGGTGCCTGGATGCTTTGAAAACACAATTGGAACCGGTAGGTGGCGCTGCTGTCGATATTTCACCAAATTTGATTAATGTGGTGCTAATTTATTAAATTCCACTTATGTGGCAGACAAGCACACGGCCCAATTGATGGGAAGCGGTTACCGTGACCTATAGACTCGTGCAACACCAGGGGCGTCACACTGTAAAAACCTTCAAATGCATGCCCTTCTTGAAGAACCCCATATTGTAGTCGCTTGGGAAAACGACAGCAGGGAGATAATTCCACTGTGCGCACCATTGCCGGTTGCAAGGTTTGAGGATGAATTCTCTGTCTGTAGCTCTCGCTATGTGGCATGTGTCCGTGGGCATCATATAGACAAATTCTTCTGAACACATACCTTTATATAGGCGTTAGAATGCGCACAGAGAGGCAATAACTCTCCTATCGTTGAGAGGTTCCACATTGCCTGAAAGTACGGGATTATCGACGATCCTCAGCGCCTGTCTTTGCACCGGCCCTAGCTGGTATGTAGGCGCCCCGGCAAAAAGGTCACAGCAGTACTCCATGTGAGACCGCATTTGGGACTTATAAAGAAAAAGACTTTGCCCCGGAGTGAAGTACTGCTTCGCCCTGTTGAGCACTCCGAGTTTTATGGATTCCAACTTGACCTTGTCTTCCAAATGAGTGCGGTACTGGACATCGCTGAAAAAATCAACACCGAGATCCTGATACTTCTGGTGATGGTTCAGAGGTGAGTGTGTCCAGGAATTGTGGCGCTACAATAAATGTTTAGTTTTAGCGTTGCATGCACATCCTTGTTTCTTAGTGAGGTTGAATTGGATTAGGTTTATTAGTACCGCCCATTCTGATAGTGTAAAGGGTAACCATTGACCAGGCAGAAGCAGTTTCGAGACGGCGCGGCGGCGTTCGGCGATGTTCAACGCGTTCCTTTCTCAATAGAGAGAGGGGAGACTCCCTGCACACTGTAAAGCGAGGCTACCTTCTGGACAACAGGCAGCCAATGTCTGACGGTGTTTCTTCGACTCGATTCTGATATACTTTTGGGCATTATCTTACAAAAAAGGGACCTGAAGATAGACATAGACTATCGGCATCAGCGATAACGAGGAATCAAGCGGAGGAAGACGCGGGTAAAAGCTAGTAGTACAATAAACAATTCTCACATCAATTCCAAGTTATTGCGTGACTATATAACAACGAACCTCAAGGGACGTGGCAGTGTTTAGCCGTAAAACTACAAGAGAACGGTCGACTGACACATGTTAGGAGACCTAAAGTGATATTGGTCTGGCACGAAACCTTACGTTTATCTGTAATGGATAGTTACTGCAATATACCATCTCGAATTAAAGAAAGTACGTATTATTTGTTATTTGTTGACTTTCATTTCGTTACTAATTGTTACACGCGAGCTCGTTCGAGTTAGTGGTAAAACAATTACATACACGTACAATTTTCTACCCAAGTGCAGGAACGGGACCAGTATTGCACGAGGGCGGAACCGTGGTTATGAGCTACATAAAGAAATATAATGCCCTTGAGGCACGAGATAAGTGCCTGCGCTGTGTTTGAAATATTCTTGTTGTTCCAACGCACAATTTCAGTATCAAGGATAGACAGGTAACGCTAGATCCTGGCCTTGGCCTACTTTCAAACAGCACCTTGTACTTCTGTTTAGTAAATTTCCTTCTGATAAAATTATTTTAATAAAACTTGCTCTACTATAATTATGAGTTTGCATAATAACTTCTAACCACTTCTAACGAATGACTATAAATTTCACATATATTTCACTCAGTAATTCCGCGTAGACATCAAGAGAATGGCAGTGCACGATAGATACCGAATTAACGCGAATGAACCAGATTGTAAGTTACGGCAAACGCGAACGGGCATTTGTATTCATTACGGCATGCTTGATAGTGTGCGGTAATAATCTACGAATCCCACTAATTTTAAGATCGATC
Organism: Cybosia mesomella; assembly: GCA_946251805.1. Lineage (NCBI taxonomy): Eukaryota > Metazoa > Arthropoda > Insecta > Lepidoptera > Erebidae > Cybosia > Cybosia mesomella. Next base: position 24,590,345 of record OX276401.1, read on the forward strand.
ACTTTCATTCAGTGCGTCTCTTTCATCTACCCATCAAAATGCATCAAAACCCCTTGAAATAAAAAAAATTCTTCAACAGCACCCAATTAAGGACGCATGATAAGAACAGGTTCTTATTTTCTATTGTTAGCTGATGAGGTCAGAACCTTCACCCCGTGCCGACCCGGCAATTCAATACTGGCCTGCCGGCTTATACGCGCATAATAAACCCAGGTAATATTACTCATGTAATGAGCCACAGGTAGATTAAGCTACGTCAAGAGATAAAGATGAGGTTGTTATGTTGAAATATGAACCGAGGAGATTATTAGTTTATTTAGGAATTTAGGTAGACTGCTGGTCTAAGGGTTAGTCAAACAAAATTCGAATGTAAGTCATTCGATTTACATGTTTGAACGTTTTTGACGTGACGTCTTATAAATCGATGGAGCCGGCTGCACGCACGAAAAAACATGACGCAACATGCCGATACCTGACGTATGCGGCGTTACCACGTATGCCGTTACCTTGTATGCGGCGTTACCTCGCTCTGGGCTTGAAGTGCAAGCGATGCGTCCGCGTGGACAGCTGCTATACATATAGTTAGTATTTTCTTATGACGTTGTCAAGTTCAACTATCGTCAGTAAACTAACTTTACAGACAACCGATTTAGGATCTTTTGTCATAGAGTATTTAACCTTTATAGACATTCCATCTTTCTACAGTAGCGAGAAATTGCACTAATTTTCAGACTGTGGCATTTTGTCGGTAATAGTTGATAGTAGAACGGACATGTATTAGATACTCGTAAATCGATATCATTTAACATCCAAATGCAAAAAGTGAGCATTAATATCACAAAATAGGGCTGAATTTCTTTTTTAAAGACCGGAAATTCAAACCTTTGAACCAAAAAAAGTGGCGCTCTGGGGGAAAACAAGTGAAAACTTGAACAATTACTTGTGTATTTTCTAATCATCAGGAAATATGTTATCAGGGATATACATACAAGCGTCAATATACGCTATATCGGATTTGGTTTAAAACACTAACACGCTGCTGTTGCCACCTATTTCAGAGTTTATAAAATGACGTTACTAGCTACTGTGATACAACGTTGACGGGCTTGATGGCGCTGTTACTTACAGAGGTAACGGAGCGTTCGGTGACGCTGACACGAGTTCCAAGATTTTTGTTCACCCAAAAAGTCTTCAACGTGCTTAAAGATGTTTTCACTTCAAAAATGTAATTTATAACTTGCGGACGGGACTCAAAGTAATTAGTCTTTCATTGAAAAATCATGCTTTACAAATTGTTTACCAAGTTCAAAAGTTCAGCAATTTTTCGTAATTTCTGTGAAAATATTAAACACAAGCCTTTATTTATCATACCTATGCAGCAATCTCGCTAAAGAAAAATACTAAAAGAATTTTATCGGCATCCAGTTTACTGCTCTGCTTGCTTGGCTTGCTTGAGTTTTTACAACCTTGTCTCAACAAAGCAAACATAATAAGTAAAGGACATAGGTAATCTTCTAATTTAAATATTGTTAATAGAGGTTATTAGTATGACTAGGGGCGCAATGCTTTCTGCTGTTGCAATGTTGAGCTGAGAGTGCACTACATAATTACCTACAATTCACGCGCAATTTTTTTTCAATTGAATACCATTTGATTGAATTGCTTTTTCGGTGATTATTCCTCCGTTGCTAGACCGATTTTAAATTTTCTTTTTCTGTCTTAAGCCAATAGTTAAGTTGCTAATTTTGGCGCCAAAATCGTGGTCTCAACATTGATCATTTTGGAGAAATCAGATTTTGAAATTTTTGAAGGATGATTATTCCTCCATGGTATGTTCGATTTTCAATTTTATTTTTTCCAAACCTTCCGGGTATCAAGTTGTATTTACATGCCAAATTTGGTCAAAATTGGTCGATTAGTTTAGGAGGAGTAGCGTCACAACCCAAATACACCGAGTGGAGTAAAGAGAGCTTATGAGCGATAAGCTTCAGTCTTCAGACTTCGTCTCCCTCTTAGCTCAAAAAGAATGAAATAGTAGACAAAAATTGAACTCATCAACATGTTAACTGAAGCATCAATCTGATTAAGGAAATTAGCAGATTTTGTGTTTGGCATCACCATTAGGATAAATCCAAATTTTTAAGATTTTTTATAATTAAACCTAAACGTAAGTAACGTTATAGATTTCTCTCCCCTCCAACTAAAGTTAAATGCTTGTGTCTACAGAGGCAATCGTTTATCAGTCGGTATTTATAGTCTAGCAGTATGTTTTAGTTATTCCAGGCACGATGTTTATAAATAAATTATCACTTTTACCTTACTTCTATCTTTTACACTTAGCTCTATTACTTAGTGCACTATTTGGAACCTCCATATAAAGTAGCCAAGAAACTACTTCAGTAAAAGCTGGAAAATCTTGAATAAAATTCATGTGAATGCAGAAGATGGGCCCTAGTATTCAACTTCAGCGGGAATTACGCAGTATTCAACCAAAAATAAAATGGTGAAGTCAACACTGAGTTTTTAGTAACAAACATACTTTATTTATTTTATATGACTTGGAGGGCAACCTAAGACAATGATGTATCTGGTCTGGAAGCTTCTACTACACAATTTGTAAAAATAGCAGTATCCTATGTCATAGTACACTCCTTTTTTTCTTGTATTTTTGAGTGCAGTCACACCAGGCTATCACACTAGTGTGAATAACAGAATTTTGTTTTCTTGTTGGTCACATTGCTACACCATTTATCACTAGTTATTATCAACTAGTGTAGTAAACAAAGAGTAAAACTGTTAAATTTATTATTACTACTGTATCAAAGAAAATAATCATATTTAGGTTGGGGCAAAAGTTTAAAAGGAAATATTACTGACACATTATCAATTTTTTCTATTTACCCCATTCTGAAGTTCATACAGACGAAATCGCGTACAGAAGCTAGTAGACAAATAACATAAGTCCGACTATGCATATTGGGACTTTGTAACTTACTTGATAATAAAATTCATGTTATAATAGTTGCCATAAAAAAGAACCCAGAGTATGCATCACCTGTTAATCCAATTTCATGACCTGTATTAAAATAATTTATGTATAAAATTAAAATTACCTTTTTTTTTTTTTTTTTTTTTTTTATCGTGCGGAAATCCCTTCGGATACCCCCCCGCGTGCCAGCGGGGGCGGTTATGTCGGGCTTGAACCGACTAAAACCGCTCGTAAAAATACGAGTAGCGGTCATGGTTTATGACAAAAATAATATATTCATTTTATACTACCGTAGTTCAAAATGCTTTTCCAGCAGAAAAATGAAGTCGTTTTAGGGTCCGGGTTAATAAGAGCTCGTGGATGTGCTGATGGATTCATGTCAGGTTTTATAATTATGAGAGAGCATTTTTGAGGAATGCACTTTGTTGCTGGGTATGACTAGAAAGTACTGCATTGTCATTTTAAGCCTGTATATCCACGAAGGAGTGGCAGAGGGGTGTATGGGGCCCCACCAAGAACTACGGGGCCAAGCCAACCTCACCTGGTGCACCTGCTGAATGACAGACAACTCTGGCGCAGGTTTTCCTTTCAGGGTTAAAAGGTTAGAAGGCAGCCACTCCTATAAAGTCGTATAAGCCAAGTAAAAAGAAGGAGAAGTAATTATCAGACCCCGGGGTACAAGTTGAAAGACTCGGATGCAAACGGGAACAACGCTAGCATGATGAGGATGAGATAGATGTTGCACTTAAATAATTGTCGGTGGCTTAGTGGTTAAGGAGTCGACCCTACGATCGAGAGGTCCCGGGTTCGAATCCTGGCCATTACACTACCGACGTGAACCCACTCCTAACACAAGCAATTAAGCTTAGCTGGACGGGTTAGGAAGAATATTAGTAATTTCGGTTACTAATATTCTTTTAAAAAGAAAAACGATCTTAGTTACATATGACCTAATAGCTAACAAAGTCTTCAAAAGTTTACGGTTAATTAAATACGATAAACTCTAAATTTATTTGTGTAAACTGTACCTTCAAGCCAAGGTTTAAGCCCGTCTTAATACTTAAATTTTAATTAAACCCACTAACTACTACGTTCCACTAAGCCACAGCACTAAGCATACTTATGTTCCTGCTGAAAGATAAACCTTGTCCTATATATCGCAGGGAAGTAGATGGAGGTCACGACACGACCATAATATTGCTGCTCCAATACTCCTAAATAATTCATGAGGTGGGCTCATACACATACGAACTCCAATCATCTGCTGGTAGCCTGGTACATCGAATCCGCTAGTCTAAAGTTGTGTTCATTAATATAATAAATGTTAAACGCACCGATGGACTTGCTCGAACATTTTTATTTATATATGATTTTAGATTGACATGGTCATTTACATTAAAATTAGAATGATAAACGGGAGTACATCCGTGATCATGGTACTTGTAACAGTGCCGAAATATCGGATTCTCGAAAAAGATACTAAACATGGTAAATATCCCGTTTATCATTCTAATTTTTATTTATCTCTGTTGCAAATTGTTTAGCTATTACTTATCTAAAAAGTAAGCTTAGTGAATCTCTATTTATTATTATGTAAGTAATTTTCAATGACTATAATTAAAGTGAGTATAATAAACGCTCTAGCAGAGATATGTCATCAAAATTCATTTTAATTATGTACTTTTTAGGGTTCTGTAGCCAAATGGCAAAAAACGGAACCGTTGTGGTTTCGTTATGTCTGTCTGTCTGTCTGTCCGTCCATATGTCACAGCCACTTTTTCCGAAACTATAAGAACTATGCTAAGCAGATGTATTCTGTAAACCGAATTAAGATTTTCACACAAAAATAGAAAATAAAAAGCACTAAATTTTGTGATGTATTGTAAACTTAGAACTGAAAGTGAAAAATGATTTTTGATCAAACCCATACGTCTTCAAAAATGATATAGGGGTTTCTAATAACATTTCATCAACTGAATAGTGTGCGCGAGAGACACTTCCAAAGTGGTAAAATGTGTGTGCCCCCAATGCAACTTCTAAAATAAGAGAATGATAAAACAAAAAAAAAAATATGATGTACATTAAATGTAAACATGTAAACTTCCACCGAAAATAGGTTTGAACGAGATCTAGTAAGTAGTTTTTTTTAATACGTCATAAATCGTAAACCGCAATTTACCTTTCATTCAATCAACTTAAATATAACAATTTAAAAAAAAAACATCATTATATTATTTGCTGCTACGGAACCCTCCATGGGAGAGTTCGACTCGCACTTGGTTGGTTGTTTTTTTTTAATTATCATTCATTAATGTTTGCTTTTGATTTAAGTCTTCTTTGAGAACACTAGGCTGCACTGTCGAGTTCTCTTTACCTGAACAAGGGTGGATAAATTAAATTAATACGATTGGTAAAAAAATTAGGGCATTAAAAGCTACATATACATATAATATAATACATAAATTACGTTCCAGTGAGGACAGTGACACGGATATTTATTGTAGGCGCCAAAGGAAATTTACCTTTGAAGTCAAAAGTTAAGTGGGTATGTACATTTAACATCATCAACTCTGGGATATGGGTTGTACTTGTATAAATTTATCTATATGATTTTAGTTTATTTACTATTTTAGTGTGAGGTATTGTAATTTATATGTATGTTTGTTTTATTCTTTCTTTTTTTTTTTTTTTCTTTTCTTATTACTCTTTATTGATATTTGACTACTTTCATCCTGACAACTACACCACCGTCTAACGTCTTGAATTATTTTATTTTTATCCATCCTAAGGTTGCCTGGAAGAGATCGCATTTAGCGATAAGGCCGCCCATTGTACATTTAACTGTATTACTATTATCCATGCTATATTGTCTTTAAACTTAACGTTGGTGTACAATAAAGAGTTATCTATCTATCTATCTATGAATGTTATTTATTTCCCTGCATTGATCCGGGAAAAGCTCGATAACCTCAGCGGAAAAGGAAACTGCTTTATTAGTATTATTAAAGTATTCGCCTGCGGCTGATCAAACTCTACTCATCCAGGAATTGTCCGCATTTCTGAACTAGACAATAATCTACTATTTGTATTTCCGAAAGGCTCTGCCACTTACCAAAAACATAATAAGTATACGTGTATTTCGTGTAAAGTTCTGTACATTATTCAATACCTATTACACTACTGAGATGATAGGCACTTAGAGTCAAGCCGGGAAAGGCATCCGCATAGAGCATATAGGTCAAGAAGTTAGAGCAACCTATTTATGGTAAATTAAAAGGTTATGTATGTGTAATTTCATGTGTAATTTCCAGTATATCGACACTAATCTACACTAACATTATAAAGAGTAAAGATTTGTATTTTTGTACGAATAAACTTAAAAACTACTGTACTGGTATTGTCAGAAGTTTACGCGAATGTTACACATTGAAATAAGATAAACTATTTTTAACGGATTCTAACGCGGTTTATTTGATGTTATTTTATATTTTACATTGATCCCGACGTTACGCACCTCAGCACCCATAGTCTCCCCGTGACCATGGCTGCTGTAAATCAACCGCGATAGAATCCGTTAAAAATAGTTTTATTTTACTGTACTGGTTTCAAAAATAATTTTACCGTTAGGAAGCTATATTTATTACTAGAAAATAGCAGAGAAAGAGAGAGAAATCCTTCGAAATCCCTACTAAAAGCACTCCAAGATGTAAAAAAATTGACATAAAATGTCTTTCATAGCATGCGCTGCGGAAAGTCGAGCACTAGTGGGACCGCTGGGTATCACACGGTGCTGCGACGACAATCCTCTTCTGATGAGGCCGTCAAGCTGACTGCCACCATTGTTAACATGGTACGTGTATGTAATGGTGACCCTCTTTCCTGAGACTTTACCTTCGGCTTACCATCAGGCGAGGTGAAGTCAAATTGACGTGTCCTAAATATAAAAAAAAAATATTCGCGAGACCACATGTCCAACTATTGTAGTTATATCACTATAACTACTTTTTTACATTTTTATATTTGGTAGAAATGCCGATCAAAATCAGACCATGTTATTCACACCTTTGTATTAATTCTTATCCAAATAAATGATTTCGTATTCAAGACTGTCTATCATATACCTGTTGATTACTTTTTGAATTATTGAAATCGGACATTTCATTCAAAAGATATTACAAAATTAGAAAACCAGAAACACGCCGTGGCGCCCGCCTGGTTCCACGTAGCGCAACGGGTATGCGCATCTATGAAATAGGAGTATAACAATTACACCCCCTAAAATAAAATACATAAAATAACAAAAAATATTTAAATAAAATTGAAATTTCGACCTGTATGGGGATGAAATAGGGAATGATAGTTCGTTGGTTACGATAATTGATATTTACGCAGGCGGAGCCGCGGGCAACAACTAACTAACTAACAACCGCTGGCGGACTGCCCGGCGTGGGAGGCGCCGAGGCGTGACCTCGTGGCAGCCATCGGGGTGGGAGTCCTCTCGCTCGGCAGCATGATTGCGGCAATGGTGCGGAGCGCGAGCGCGTGGGCCGTCGCCACCTCCTTCTGCGAGCATGTAATGCTCGCGAAGGAGATGGCGGAGCGCGCCCGGGAGAGATTTAGAACTCTCCCGGACCGCCGAGCCCGCAACTTGCTCTCCGCGCGTCGCAGGCGACTCAGGCGCCGGAGGTCGCTTAACGACCTCCGTCCTCCATGAGCGCAGGCCTGGGGGTGGCGGGTGAGGCCACCTGTCACCCCAGCAGAAGCAGGCCGGGACGGTGGGGCGACTAGCGCCCCTCCCCCAAACCGGGGCAAGACGGGGACACCGTGGTTCCCAAACCCGAGGGGGCCATCTCGAAACCGGAGATAGCCCAGGGTCAGTCGGGGTGCGAGGGATATGCTCTATGGGCAACCTTACACCCCGGCGTCTGTAGACCCGAGACTGCGTGCGGTTTTAGTCGGTTCAAGCCCGACATAACCGCCCCCGCTGGTACGCGGGGGGGTATCCGAAGGGATTTCCGCACGAAAAAAAAAAAAGGTAGAATAAAACCAGACTGCTCTTCGCTGCGTGAATATTCGGAAAGCTCTCGGAGCCGATGGAGTCATTTGTGACCCCAAAATGTCGGTTAGGTTGAAAGAGCTGTTTTCGAAAACCATCATTAGGTCTGTCCTTTTACACGGGTGTGAAGCGTGGCCATTGCTGGAGCGACACAAGCCGGAGCTGCGTGTCACGGAGATGAATATGCTGCGGTGGAATATCATGCGCAAAGATCGTGTGAGGAACTTCTGCACTCGCGCCTTCATGTCTGAGACATCTACGACTAGACGTATTGTCTAGTCGTAGAGTAGTCTTGTACTTGACCAATAACAATGCTTAAATCTTTGTAGCTGCTATACAGATTTTTTTTCTTTATTTAGGGAGTTCCTCAAGACAAAAATGCACGCTATGTAATTCATTTACAGATAGGTGTCAAAATGTTTTGTTTAATTAGACAAGTAATTCAATCAGTTTCATACCTAATTAACTAGCATTTATTATCAGTATGAACAATGTTTTCTATGTTTTAAGCATAAAACGAGGGCATAAATCGAACATTTTAAATAGTACATTGAACTATATTGAAAGTGTTCAAAATATAACATTTGTAATTTCCCTTTCACTTCGGCGTAAGAAACGTAAAAACAAGAAACCTTACGTCGACAATCGGCAGTGCTAATTGAATCGCTAAACGAAGCGAAATTGATAGACACGCAGTTACATTTTCTAACCAATTAATCTGTTTCGACTTATGTTGTAACAGTAACACGATAGAGTATTCATTTCAAGACAATTATATCATGACGAAAACACTTTCTTGACAGCATCTAGAAGTATGAATGAATATGAAATGCTCGATTTCTTGATTGAATCTGTTGCAGATACGATCGTAGATATTTTATCTCTTTTGTGTATGATGGAGAAGCTCCTCTACCGTGAAAAGATTGCAATGTATCATTTAATAATCAGTGATTTCTAATTATTTAGAAATTAGTAAATTTATACATGTGTCTTTAGCATGATATTTAATATAGTTAACGAGAATTAACGCACCTGCCATTGTTTGGACCAGGTTGCATTGACCGTGGCACAGGCTGACTGGCTCAATAATGTAAGTACAGCCCTTCGTATACCACTGAACTAGTTAGCCCATGACCACGGTCATTGAAACGTCAGGCAACTTACATATCTACGACTGATATTAATTCCAATAAAGATAACTGTACATAAAAATACGAATTGTTGTTTACTATCGTGGTGGATTCCGAGAATACCTGTTGAGCACGACCAGTAATTCCAGGAATTTGATATCAAATATCTAATTATTGAAACAAGAAAAGTGAAAACAAACTCAAACTTTCTATAAGATAAGTATAATAGCGAGACGTTGCGAGCGTGACCCCCACGTACGCAACTCGCAAGGGACACGAGGATGACGGAACGATTTCCAATAAAAAAACATAACGGTAGGGCTGTGCAAGTGTGCAATGTTACGATTTGATTAGGAATTCAGACTCGATATTAAGGAACGATTGGCATTAGGAAACATTTCGTTAAAGGTGTTGGTTTTTCCCAGCACTAATGAACCAACTGCACCGGGGCAGTGTGGTTCCTTTTCACTTAACATCGATTTAAGATATCACTTAATTACATTTAGTACACGTCGAGAGTATCGGGCAGCCTCCCTTAAAGTTTCTCTTTGTTTTCGAATTTCCTTCCCTCCTCTTTGTAGGTACACTGACGCTCGGTTCAAGCCCGACATAACCGCCCCCGCTGAGCGGCGGGGGGGTATCCGAAGGGATTTCCCAACGAAAAAAAAAATACTAAAAAAGTACACTGCCGCGTGACCAACACCCGCAATGTGACTCACATCTCTAATATTACTAATGTCCGTAAGCCACGGGAACGGCTGCCTTCGATAAACAACAGGACACATCGTTGTTTGCTACCATAAGCTAAAAAAGAACAAGTCTGACGTAGTTTTAAAACATTTCAATTAAACTTACAAATGAAAGGCCTTAGCCTTTCATTTGTAAGTTTAATTGAAATGTCATCCTCTCACAACACGACAGAATGAAAAGCCCTACGAGAATTTTCTCTTTTCAGAATTTACATCTTTTTTGGAATGGCTAACGCTTTTCTGTCAGGCGTCCGAAGATACGGCATTATTCGGATAATAGAAATATTTAAATTGGGTTTATGGTTTTTTGTTTATTACTTACCACAAATCAAGGATTTTATTCAAGTTGTTTCCAGAATACCGTCTTATCCTAACATCACCTATCATACTTTATAAACAAATTGTTTACAACTAAATCAACTCAGTTTGCAATCCTTTTCTGTAGTAATTTGCATTGTTTTTGATATTGCTGACGTTTGGAAGATATTAGAACAAAAATAGTTATTCCGATTAAGAATTTAGCAGTAACATGCGTGGTTTCCAAACCCTAGGGGGCCATCTCGAAAGCGGAGATGGCCCAGGGTCAGTCGGGGTGCGAGGGATATGCTCTATGGGCAACCTTACACCCCGACATCTGCAGACCCGAGACGGCGTGCGGTTTTAGTCGTTTCAAGCCCGACATAACCGCCCCCGCTGACCGGCGGGGGGTTAACCGAAGGGACTTCCGCACGAAAAAAAAAAGGTACATTTACATTAGGGGCCCATCTCGAAACCAGAGATGGTGGACCCTGGGTCAGTCGGGGTGAGAGGGAAATGCCTTATGGGCCCACCTTATACCCCGGCGTCTGAAGACCCGAGACGGCGTGCGGTTTCAGTCGGTTCAAGCCCGACATGACCACCCCCGCTAGCCGGCGGAGGGGTATTAGAGGGGATTTCTGCACGAAAAAAACGGCCAAGTGCGATTCGGACTCGCCCATGAAGGTTTCCGCAGCAGCAAGTAACAATATAAAAGTTCTTGTAGTTTGTTGTAACAAAAAAGAACTACTGACTAGATCTCCTTCAAACCAATTTTACATCATCATTTAGAAGTTACAGGGGGACACACATTTTACCAATTTTCAGTAAGAAAAAAATGATTAGAAACCTTAATATCATTTTTGAAGACCTATCCATAGATGGGTCCATCCATATCCGTGTATGGGTTTGAAGAAAAAAAAATTGAGTTCCAGTTCTAAGTAGTTCCCCAAAATTTATTGTTTTTTTTTTCTATTTTTGTGTGAAAATCTTGATGCGGTTCACAGAATACATCTAATTACCAAGTTTCAATAGCATAGTTCTTATAGTTTCGAAAAAAGTGGCTGTGACATACGGACGAACAGACAGACAGACATGACGAATCCATAAGGGTTCCGTTTTTTGCTTGGCTACAGAACCCTAAAAAGGTACATTGACATTGGTGATCATTATTACCATTTAAGCCAATATACAGTCACGTCTTTGCATTTGGTACGATCCATTTTTCACCTCTTGTCCTTTCAGGTAGAAAGTACCGTTGACGTGGACTTTTCTTAAAACGTCTTAAATCAGTTCGAAATACGTCTGCCTAGGTAGACCCTTATCCATATTGTTATTTATATTAGAAAATATGAAAACAAAAACTCCACATAAAATATTAATCAAGATCGCAATTAGGATACGACGCCGACGACGGAGATTTTAATTGGGGACACCCAATTAAAATAATCCTTTAATAAACCCACGCAAGGGATTACAACCCTCTGAATCTAATTTGCAAATGAAGACACTCAACGATACGAACATTATGGTTTGCACACGGACACATGGAACTGGGCACAAAGCGGACATGTTCCGGACTTGGGACATATTTCAACCCTGCAAATCTCTTGCGTAACATGAGTACGTTGTCTGTCCCGACGCGACGGGCGAAATGCTCTGCAGAATAGGCGAAAGCGTGTTGCTGGCGTATGAATAATATCTGTTCTTGATGATACAACATGATGAGGGTGTGTATTTCATAGAGCAAACAGTAATTTTGGAACAGTGTTGTCCCACGTCATGAAAAGATGTTAAAAATCTGATTTTAAGCTAAGTGAATAAACGTGAGTACCTTTTTTTTTATTTTTATTTTTCGTGCGGAAATCCCTTCGGATACTCCCCCGCCGGCCAGCGGGGGCGGTATTGTCGGACTTGAACCGACTAAAACTGCACGCCGTCTCGGGTCTACAGACGTCGAGAACGTTAAATGTACGTCATATATTTACTTCAATGAAGAAATGGAGTCATACAGATTTTTAAATCTGGTTTGAATCTAATAAGTTTTATATCCTACCCTACTTATCTTAGCTACTAATATTACGAATCAGAACGTTTTACGTGTTTGTTTGTTATTCAATCACACAAAACGGCAGATGGACTTAGCTGAGAGTTAAGCAAGTTTCCGCACGAAAAAAAAAAGGTACATACCGAATAAACTATGGTACCTGAAAATTGACACGATGTTTTTTAATCCGGTAGGTACTAGACTCATGAAGGTCTTCATGAGTCTAGTACCTACCGGATTAAAAAACATCGTGTCCACCGTGTGAACCATCATGGAGGTTTGGCTAGAGAGGTGACACGGAAGCCTCTTGTACCGACTGACGCAGGTGATTGGATCAGGAAGGAGCCAACGTCTGAGTGCCATCACTGCGACGCGAGCGAGGACTCAGGGCTGCCCACACTGGCAGAGTGACCTCGTGGCGGCAATCGGAGTGAGAGTCCTCTCGCTCGGCAGCATGATTGCGGCAATGGTGTGGAGCGCGAGCGCGTGGGCCACCACCGCCACCTTCTACGCCTGACACCCCAGCAGAAGCAGGCCTGGGCGGCGGGGTGCAAAGCGCCCTCCCCCTTTCTGGGGCAAGATGATTTGAAGAACACCGTGGTTCCCAAACCCGAGGGGCCATCTCGAAACCGGAGATGGCCCTGGGTCAGTCGGGGTGCCAGGGAAATGCCTTATGGGGTCCACCTTAAACCCCGGCGCTTGAAGACCCGAGATGGCGTGCGGTTTTAATCGGTTCAAGGCCGACATAACCTCCCCCGCTGACCGGCGAGGTGGGGGGCGGGTAGCCGAGGGGATTTCCACAGGAAGAAAAGGTACTAGGCTCATGTGAAACAGGTAATGCTGGGCACGAATATCATCTTATAATTATCAAAGGTGTCAACAGGTAAAAACTATACTGGCTTAATGAGTTTGGCAAACTTCACAAACAATTCAGAAACATGAATTAGGTTTCTATCTCAGGTAAGCGCAGATATAATCTCTCAATATTTTCATTCAACATAAGAGCAAAGTAACTGATAACTAGGTCTGCAAGGCGAATCGCTGCTTGCAATGTTGAGCTGAGTGAGACATCGCGATTTGAAAAAAAAAAAAATATATATCCATAATCCTTCCTCTGATTGACCTCTTTAATCATGCCAAATTTGGTTCTGATTCGATTAGTAGTTTAGGAGGAGACCTGTGACAAAGAAAATCCTGAAGTCTGGTATGAGGAGCTTTCGCTCGACTTCGTCTCACTCAGCTCAACTAGTTTCTAATACTGTGAGTATTAGAAATTACTAGAAAATATAAAATCGAACTTTGAAACGTGAGTTGCCACTGCGATGGCACGACCAAATAAATATAGACCTGTATGTTTTTACTGTATTCTGGAACACATAACACAAGCTAGTTAAACTATGCTTACTTTGGGTCTAGATAGCGCTGTGTAGATTGTCGTAAAAAAAAAAAGTTCTGGGTTGAATAATCTTCTTACTGTTACAAATCAAATGTATACCCTTTTCTTTATTGATCAATCGACAATGATAAGATGTTCGAAACACGATTGAAAATTAGCGATAATATAAGGGTAATAAGGATAATAGGCATTTTGACTATATTTAAAATTTTGTACGAATTGTTGTCATCCTAATAAAATGTACCGTAAAAAACATATTTTATTAATTTTCAATATAAAATAAGTTTCTTTTTTGTTAAAAAATCAAGATTAAAATCTCACTATTTTTGAGATTTGATCACGTGCTTATAAACGCTCTGTGACGTCACACATAAGTAAACAGTTTTTCAATACAGGCTGTCTTCATTTCCTAGTGTTAATCGACTGGTTCAATTATTAATTACTAATAATGTTTCACTTTTATCTTATACTCAAAATAAACGATTATTTTTGCAACTAATTTCAATAATTACTAATTAATAAATTAATACTTTGGTGTGACGTCACATGTCACGGGATCTGTTATGGCGCGTACTTTTTTTAAATCAAACTTTAATATCGATTTTTATCGTAAATAAAACAGTTCTCAAAAAAATATTGATGCCATCTGCATTTTTATGTTTTAATACATAATACAGAACTATTTTTTAGCAGTAGTCAAATACCCTAATAAAAATAATGATCCAATGAATGAGAAGACAAAATAATACCCAGACCAATCGATTGAGGCAACTTTGCAATTACAAAATTACGTTTAGCAATCAAACTAAACCATGGCATTTTTGCTTGTTAATAGTCTCTCTACAGACGTTCATCAGTCTCAAAGTATTACAAATTTGAAAATTATCGTGACTAACGCCGACACTTCATTCTGATTAACAATTTCCTCTTTCGGTGTGTTCTTTGTTTATTGCTATTTAGATTCACTTTACTAAAATAGTCTAGAAAAGTTGAGATAACTTATATGTATATAGAGTGAGTCGATGCGCACTTGTTAGAAGAAGTCTATGAAGGTGGGTGCCTTGAATGAAAAAAAAAAGCATTGCGCGAGAGAACACCGTAAACTATAACGAAATTGAATGTTGTGAATCCTTTTTGGTGTAATTTAAGATATTAGTATTGTTAGATAAATGTCATTTATATAACATCTTCTATCAAGTAGTCAAGGCAAATAAAATAATTAATAAAAAAAAACTTTTTAAAAACAAGCTTCTATTTAAAAAATCAGTTGTACTAAAACGAAAATAATAATTCCTTCCTTCCTTCCTACTCCATCATCAGGCCAGCTCGATGGTACCATATTAATGCATTGTCTTCTAAACTAAACGTGTATGCAAAATTTCATCTCAATCAGTTGAGGATAACTGTTTCAAATTTCATTTGCAATTGACCCGCACTAACAAACATACATACAGAGCAAGTTAAATAAAAACTTCTAAATAATACCTACATGGTATAGAAAAGAGCTACCTAAACCCATATTAAGTGTATGTCGCGGTGAAAATAAAATATTTAACATTATTACAGTCAGCGAATCCTACGATGACTTCTTACAAAAATGTTGTGCGCAAAGGCCCATAAAACCAACACAGACCAATAACTTTTACAGAGTTATTTTAAAAGTGAGAGCAATTCAAGTCGCCGCGACGCCGATTTGTCACGCAAGAATTTTGAACTCAGTGATAATTTACGAAATCCTTTACGCCACGCAGAGCCAGGAGTGCTATTTTGTCGAGATGAACAAAATTAACGGCAAAACAAATGGCGACAATGAATGCGCGTGAATTCAGTGTTGTTAACCCTCTAGACGCTGCCGAATCGTTGTTGTATAACGCAATATCTCGTAACATACAAGTGTAAATTGCGATTAGGTTTAATAGACCGACTCCGTTCCTTAACTTTGACAGAACTAATTACGTTATTAACATGGGCTGTGGTATTATTAATTATCCTCCTTATTTACGAACCTTATTAAGAGACATCTAGGTAATTCGATTTTTATTTAATAGTTTGGAAATATATGAATAATGTTTTTTCTTAATTTATTTGTCTTAGAAGTTTAATACGAAAAGAAGAACTAAAAGTTTATTAGCAATCGGTTAACTGGAATAGGGAGGCATAACCTTCCTATTCCAGTTAACCGATTGCTATTAAACTTTTGTAGGTTGTTGTCTACATACTTGTGAAGGTTCCTAATAAAAGTAATAATCGTTTTTATTAAAGGAAAACTCTACTTCAACCATTTTAAATGATTGTTTTGATTGATATTCGAGAAATTCCGGTGACACTCTGTAGTTTTCTTTAAGATCTTTTTGAATGCAAATAATGCTAAACTTGTTAGATAAAAATACTAAAATCACTATGGGTAATACGGAATACCATATCTATCGGTATGCCGATTAAAGCTATAGTAATTCTTATGGTAAGTACTCACCGGCGGCATCATTGTTGGCAGCAGGCTTCGCAGGAGTTCGCTTTGGTGTGCTGGTGGTACACGGCGACGCCTGCGCACGGCGGCACGGGGCTGTGCACTCCGGCCCATTCGTGCGCTGAAATAATTAATAAGAAATTAGTCTAGGTAGCAATGACTTTATATCTCATAGGATAATGCACAGGTAAGTAATATTTGATTAATTATACAAAAACCTATAAAACCTAACATTAATCTTTAATGTTACTAATATTCAGTTTTATTGCGTCCATAAATTAAGGTGAACGACATTGAAGGTGAATCAGAGGCACGTCTTTCTCATTCACACGTTTATTCATAAATTTAAGGTCATTATAACTGAAATTTCAAACAACCCTTTATGTATAGTAACGGTAATTAACATGAAAGAAATATTAATACAATTATTTTTAGCATGAACAATGAACATGCTTACACATGGTGAATAATTATTAAGCGTAGCAAGCCGAAGGCGAGCGAAGCGTCTTTGGTTTCAAAGTTGCATTTCAAACAAATGATACTCCTCCGAGACCGTTTGACCGATCTCGACCAAATTTGCCACGGTGATCAAGTAGACATTACTGAGTGTCGTAAGGGGTCGATTGTCCAGATCGGTCTTACCATCGAGGAATAATCACCGAAAACCCAAATCAATGGAAAAAGTCGACCGGTCACGTTGACCTATTGTTGGATAGGCAAATCTCGCTACGCTTAAGTTTGGGTTGATTGCGAAGCTGGTAACCGTCCTAGTTTTACCAAGTTTTAAAAAAATGATTTTGGTTTATATGTGTTTTATTTATGTACATTAAATAAAACACCATCAATTTCTAAAAAAATGTCCTCTACTTTAGATATTTAACAGGATGGACAAGTAAGTGAATAATTCATAAGAACCCCTGTAAAAACAGATAAAAAATGGAGCCCCGAATAGGCCTAGTTTCTTTCAGGTATTGTTCAGGGTTTAGGCCGGAAGACCCACTAGGTTTTTAGGGTTTTTTTGACATCGGTCACGTCAATATGAATTTACCTCGCCTGATGATAAGCTAAAGGTAAAATTTCAGGAATGTGGGTCACTATTACAGACACCGATTATGTCACAATGGTGGCTCTCAGCTTGACGGCCTCATCAGATGCTTTTTCACGCTTAAAGGACCCGGGACTGTAGGAACAAGGAAACACTGCTGGTAATGAATTCCAAACCTTCATGGAGCGGCATAGAAAACTGGTGCCGAATCGCTTGGTTCTTGATAGAATTCTTTGCACCGTGTGAGGGCGATACCTCAGCCTATTATGTTTTGTCCTGTATAGGAAAGGAGAGGGTAGCAATCATTGAAAGAACTCATCGGAACATTCGCCATGGTAGAGACGCTAAAATACTGCCAACAAGGGATACGTTTCAACATTACAAACGTTGAGAAACGCAGGCTTAGAAGATAAAAGGTATTAATTAAATAGAAATAACGTTTCGCTACACGACACCGAGCTGGAATTAATGAAATTGTCTTGGTAACTCCATTTGTTGGAGCCAGAGCCAATGATCGTTTTATTTGATTAATCGAAAGTTAATTGACACAATACGATACTTTTATTAATTTTGATGAGATACGATAGTATGTTAACTTCACACGTATACAAATTTATTTGCGAATTAAGCTTACCTAAAAAGTATGATAAATTGATAACATATATAAAAGTAGAAATTTGAAAAATATGAGAAACACCTACGCGTCGATCTCGACGCGTCGGTGTTTCTTAGTAGCAAAATATGTATTTTTTTTTTACGTGCGGAAATCCCTTCGGATACCCCCCCGCTAGCCAGCGGTGCTGGTTATGTCGTGTCTCGACTAAAACCGCACGGTGTCCTCCCCAAGTGTCCGTTGCCGCGGCCGCCACCGCGGCCTCGCCTGGAGCAAAATATGCCTAGACTAGAATTTGATACCTCTAATCAAGACAAATCTCATTCTCAATTCATAGACGCTTTTTTATAAATTTTAATGTACTTAGGTATGTATAATTTACATTAAGGTGCCACAATATGGCGAGAGACCTAATTGTATTTTAAATTGTCTTTATACACTTTATAAATTAAGCTAACGCACGAGATGCCTCCGAAACAATGTTGATAGAAATTTCACTGTTCAAGTTTATAACTCCAACAAAGGACAAGTCAGATGTTCTGTAAAATATCTTTAAAGTACTTAAAATAATTAACGGAATTGTGACCATAACTTCTAACAAATTATTGCACTCAATAAACTTACCATTTTGACTTTATAATCCTTAAAGTAGATCCTCATATTGAAACTCCGGACAACTCGTTAATTGTATGATCTCACATAGAATTACGAGTTACCACTGTATCACTTCACTCTATAATTGTGATTACAATTTATCATTGAAGTTAAGTCTATCAAAACTATCAAGTTTCGTCTTTATTACTAATACATCAAGATGATTGTTATAGAATAATAGACAAGGACGTAATTGATAAGATAAAGAAAACACTTCAATGGTCTTATTATAACAAAAAAAAAACACAAAGTGCAACCGACTTCTAAAGCAGAGTAATTCATTTACCAGAATTGAGTAATAGTCCAGGATCCCTGGTCCAATTTTGCAAGTGATTACTATCAAGTTAATTTTCCATGAGTAGCTTCATTTGATGAGACGCCCAACTTTTTCGCTTACAAAAATTCTCGATTTTGGTAGCTAACAGAGCAGGGCATGTGAAACCATTTCTGAGCGAAGAAGAGGGATAACATGTCACGCAATTTGTAGGACATTGAAGCTGTTAAGTTATATAAATATTAACTAAACAACAATAAAAATAATCAGTTGGTTAGTAGTCATTTTTGATGACCTCGTTATCAATACATGTTGGTAGGAGGCTGCACGCTACTCGCGGAAAATTAGCCTAATAGTAATCACTTGTAAAATTGAGCCAGGGATCCTGGACTATACTCTGATAAATGTAGAAGAAACCAGTGGTCCGCTAGTAAGGCAAGGTATTTCTGGGAAACCGCAAATCATAAAATATATATATATATTTCCTATAAATAGAGCTCAATACAAATCCGACAACTTCGTTTCTTTGCTCATTAGACCGTCAAAGACAAATAACTTACAGAGGGCCTCCAATGTAAGGAAAACTTTACAGCAATTAAGAGCGTATGTAAAAGTTTTAAGTGTTTAAGTAATAAATAGCAGCGTATTTTGGTACCATACCAAGTTTTTAAGTGATGCAAATGTTGAGTTGCTTGTTTTAATGGTTCTTTATGTTTTCAACTTTAAGTATGTTTACAGAACAGACTTGTGGGACATAAAACTAATATCGAAGTACAAACAATAATCGTTTTGCGTAAGTATTTGCGAGTTCAACTTTTGATTGGTCGATTTTAGGTTACTGGACCAAGCGGTCGTTTTAATTGATGTACTAACAAATTCCAACATTTTTAGGATTCCGTAACCAAATGACAAAAAACGGAATCCTTATAGATTCGTCATGTCTGTCTGTCTGTCCGTCCGTATGTCACAGCCACTTTTTCCGAAACTATAAGAACTATGCTGTTGAAACTTGGTAAGTAGATGTATTCTGTGAACCGCATTAACATTTTCACACAAAGATAGAAAAAAAGGGAATAAATTTTGGGGGTATACATAGAACTCAAAAGTAAAAAAATTTTTTCATCAAACCCATACTTGTGGGGTATATAAGGGGTATATATGGATAGGACTTCAAAAATGATATAGAGGTTTCTAATATCATTTTTTTAACTGAATAGTTTGCGCGGGAGACACTTCCAAAGTGGTAAAATGTCCCCCCCCCCCCACCCTGTAACTTCTAAAATAAGAAAATGATAAAACTAAAAAAAATATATGATGTACATTACCATGTAAACTTCCACCGAAAATTGGTTTGAACGAGATCTAAATAAGTAGTTTTTTTTAAAACGTCATAAATCGCAACTTACCTTTCATTCAATCAACTCAAATATAAAAATTAAAAGAAAAACATTATTATGTTACGGAACCCTTCATGGACGAGTCCAGCTAGCACTTGGCCGGTTTTTTATTTTATTATCAATATTCGACTTTTAACAATAACCGTTCGTTACATTAATAATTCGAGAAACCAATGGAACAATAAAAGTTTCAAACAATGGGCTGTTAGCAAAAGGTTTTGATATATTGAATCCTAAGTAAGAAAGAAACTGTTGAAAGTTGTGTAATAAGACTTATTTCTTTGTTTGAATTGAATGGACCCTCCATATTAAAGGACTTGGAAAACTTTGAAGAAAACACATTCTAAGAAATGCCCACCTGTGGAGCTTCTGTCAAACAAAAGCATTTTATGAAAATTAAGAAAATAAATATCCTACAACACAAATACTGAAGCGTCTTCGAGCTTCAGAGAAATATAAATTAACGAAATTAATTTCTGACAACGTAAACAACATACTAAACGATCTTATTACTACCAGTTATAAAATATTTCAACGGAGGAAATAATGTGCTCTAAATTCACAAAGAACGTACATTTATTGGTAGGTTCATTCTTACATAAAATACGCAAAACTTGGTACAAGTAAATTCATTACAAAGTCATGTCAAGAAGTTAGTGGGGACGACCGTTCACATCAAAAGATTCGATACACATCAGTATTTTGACAACATGACGTCTTACACAAAGAATAAATAATAGGTTTTACCTATGAAATTGCCGAAATTTTCTTACAAATTCATGAGTTCGTTATTCCTGTAATTTAATAGCTATTTCCATTATTTATATTTTTTTTTTGAAAGTTGATTTCAAGATTTTACAACTCTGTATTATATTTTGTTTTTATTGGCCGCTTGATAAATTATTTCGATCTTCAAAAACAGTAGTTCCATTTAGGAAGTCGGCTATCCATTTTGATGATAAATTTCGTATTACTTAACAGCTGTCACTTTTCAAAAATGTAATAAAAGTTGTTGTTTTTTAGCTTAATGTTGTCTCATTCATACACAAAGAAATCATAAAAATTGGATTTGTCATTCCTAAATAAAATGCAAAAATGTTAGTACTGAAAATTGGGTTTCCTCCAATTTCTTCAAGAAAACCGGCAATTTCATAATATATGTAACGACCTAATAGAATTTAGTGGAACCATTCTCACATCTGAAGCATTATGATGGACACTTAGAATTGAAAATAACAATGCCACTAGGTTTGATGTCGAGATTTTAGTACAATAAGGTTTAGAAATGGAGTTGTGTTGTGTGTGAAGGAACTACCCTTGTCCCTTGCGCTATCAAAACTGACTACGGTCACATAATAGATATAAAGTACTGAGAAGACAGTTACATCATTAATTTAAAAATTTAAAGGCCCCGGTAGCTAAGAACCATCTCGATCATATCGGCTTTCGAACAAAAAAACTCCGCATCAAAATCGGTTCATCCGTTCGGGAGCTACGATGCCACAGATAGACACACACACAGTCACGTCGAACTTATAATACCCCGTCACTTTTGCGGGTTAAATAGCAACTTTGTACAAACTCACATTGCACGGTAATTTAATTGAAAATAAAACCCTGACAGCTAAGAACACTCCTGACAAATACACCTTTCAAACAAAAAAGAAAGAAAATGAAAATAGGTTCCGTTTAGGAGGTACGGTGCCACAGACAGACACATACACAGACACGAGATCATAGAAATAGCGATTCTCGTTATAACGCAATATAAGCTTATTATACACAAATTCTTGTCCACCAACCTTCGCCACCACCAACAGCCCATAAAAAAGCGGCCAGGTGCGAGTCGGACTCGCCCATTAAGGGTTCCGTAGCAGCAAGTAACACGATAATGTTTTTTTTTAATTTTTATATTTGAGTTGATTGAATGAAAGGTAAATTGCGATTTACGATTTATGACGTATTAAAAAATAACTACTTACTAGATCTCGCTCAAACCAATTTTCGTTGGCAGTTTACATGGTAATGTACATCAAATTTTTTTTAGCATTATCATTCTCTTATTTTAGAAGTTACAGGGGGGGGGGCACATTTTACCACTTTGGAAGTGTCTCTCGCGCAAACTATACAGTTTAGAAAAAATGTTATTAGAAACCTCAATATCATTTTTGAAGACCTATCCATAGATACCACACACGTATGGGTTGGATGAAAAAAAATTTGTGTTTCAGTTCTAAGTTTGGGGACCCTCAAAACTTTTTTTTTTCTATTCAATCTTAATGCGGTTCACAGAATACATCTACTTACCAAGTTTCAACAGCATAGTTCTTATAGTTTCGGAAAAAAGTGGCTGTGACATACGGACGGACAGACAGACAGACATGACGAATCTATAAGGGTTCCGTTGCCAAATGGCAAAAAACGGAACCCTTATAGATTCGTATCAGCATAGTTCTTATAGTTTCGGAAAAAAGTGGCTGTGACATACGGACGGATAGACAGACAGACATGAGGAATCTATAAGGGTTCCGTTTTTTGCCATTTGGCAACGGAACCCTAAAAAGCTCGTGATAAGCTGTCGAAAGGTGTCCGTCAGTTACGATTACCGATTGCCATCAGAGGAAGTGTGCTTGATCGCACGAAGAATAACTTAATCGAATAATAGAGTGAGATAGTACCTTTACAAGTATATGTGAGGTTCCTGATTCGTTCTTTCTTTACAGGTCACAAAGCAACAATTATATAATTCTGGAACGAAATGCTTTGCTTGTTTGTAATATGGGTTCTAGAATTTGGATGAACATACTTCGATATACATAATAACACTCAGAGCAATGCAAATATGAAAAAAGTTGCACTGAGTTGAATCAAACCAGCGAAATCTGACTTAGCGGTCGAACGCTTCACCGCTACGCCGCACAGTCGCCTTTCGTGGACTAGGCTAGGTACCATTTAGGCGGGTGCCATTCGGACGGCTCCCTTATAGGTGGGATTACCTTATCTCGTCTGTTGTATCTATACTAAAATTTTGAAGAGGAAATATTTGTTTGTTTGTTATCGATAGGCTCTAAAAGTACTGAACCGAACCGAGAAAATTCTGTTACCGTTAGAATACTACATTCTCCCTCAGTAACATAGGATTCTTTTTATTCCTATATTCCCATGGGATCAGGACTTAGGTGGGTAAAACCGCCTGGTGATGCTAGTTGTTAAATACACTTAATTACACTAGTTTGACACAACTAAAGTGTACCTGTGTCTTCCTTCGGTAGAAAAAGAGGTGGGAGATATATTTTAGTCTCATAAAAGTACTTGAAATTTAACTTTCTTTGGACACCGAAGTCTTAAAATCACACAAAAAAAATCAAAATCTTACATCCACTTTTTATCACTTTTCTCGACGTTTCACATGATTCTAAGTCTAATTAAGCAAAAAAAAATTGTGTGTCGATCTGTCTGTTGGTCTGGATGTCTGTTTATGCAATAACTCAAGAACCACTTATCCGATTTAAAAAATTCTTCGCCAATCATCTTGTTTGGTTAATGGGAAGAACTGATTAGATTCTGGGGTTTGTACGTTCAAGCTACAAATTGTCCCTAAAAATCATTTTTTTGTGTTTTTGACGTCGAAGACGTTTGATTTGATTTCATTTTCTTCATATTTGTTGCTCAATGTATAAAGACGCGTCGAATAATATGCATAAAGCCTAAGGTCTGTAATTTTGAATAAAAATACTGCAACAAAAATATCTAAGATTGGCCCGAAGTTTGACAATCACTGTGTGATTTCCGCCCCACTAGATTAATAGGTTAAAATCATAAGTAAGCTCAGAGACGAATGTTCGATTCCAATAACTGTTAAAAATACATCCTCATCCATGTTTACCGGGTTAACAGAGGCACAAACAGGTTAGAAGGTTACACACATTTAAAAAAATCGAACAGAATGTTACGGGAACGGGATCAGAATGCCACACGGACAGAGCCGCGGGCATCAGCTAGAAAGATATGAAATGCGAATGAATGATGGTTTTCAACCATTGTAGAGGTCGAAATTCACAAATAAGCTATACTAAAAGTGCAATGATAATTACAAGTATTCTCACGTTCACGTTCTTTTTTTTTTTTTTTTTTTATACCACTAAGGTGGCAGACAAGCACACGGCCCACCTGACGGGAAGCGGTTACCATGGCCTATGGACGTGTGCGACACCAGTGGCGTCACACTCGCGCTGCTGACCCTGTAAAGGAAAATGGATGGGAAAGGAGTTTGGGAGGGGATTGGAAAGGAGTTTGGGCTCCGGCACTCTCACTCACCAAACGGAATGCAACAGTTCAAATACTGTTACTTGCCGTCGATATTCTGTGAGAATGTGGTGCTTCACCCTTCGAGTCGGCCCATTCATGCAACGGCCAAAATGACTGTTACTTGACTCTACCACTCACTTTCTTACCTCAATAATACCGTTCTTAATCTGAGTCCAAAACCAAATGATGTCACTTTCCAATAATATTGTTAGCACGTTGTATATTATTATGCTCATTAGATTTCAATTTCCTTCAATATAAGATCACTTCACAGATTTAAACGTGACATTGCAGTTCACAAACTCAATACTGTACACTGCCCGCAAGGCAAACAACGTGCAAACATCACGAACTGTATTACAAAATATCTCAAAACTAGATTCTGAAGTAGAACAGCCTTCGACTTGAGGATTGTCTGGTCTAGGTAACATAAGCTTGGGGTGTGTGTTGGGTAACCTCCTCGAGTGTCGCTCCGATTCCGATCCCGCTGCAGTCCGGGGGGAACGGAATCGGAGCGGCCGGTACACCCTCGGCGGCGGTCAATGGCTTCCCCTTCACCCCTTCATAGGGTTGGCATTGATCGTCGGCCAATACCCAACGTGGCGGGAACACATCGCTCTCCGTACTCCTCTGCTTTCAGAGGAAACAGGATGAGCGATGCTGTTAGTGGTGAGATGGCCCAGGGTCAGCCGGGGTGCGAGGGATATGCTCTATGGGTAACCTTACACCCCGGCGTCTGAAGACCCGAGACGGCGTGCGGTTTTAGTCGGTGCAAGCCCGACATAACCGCCCCCGCTAGCCGGCGGGGGGGGTATCCGAAGGGATTTCCGCACGATAAAAAAAAAAAAAAAAAAAAGGTAACATAAGCTTCTCAACCTAACGCTATGCAAATTTGTAATACCAAGCAGTAAGCAAAGACGTTCAAAACTAAGCAAATAAAATGGTTAAGATATATGCGCTAAGTAAGATATTATTGGTAAATATTGGTTGCTATTAATTAAATGTGATGTGATGTCACATTGTCGCAAATGTAGGTAAATGTTTGCTGATAGGAAGAATTTGTTAGTGTTGCTTGCATGTGGATTCAGTTGCCATAATTCGATGTTATTACTAACTTTTATGTAAAAAGAATATGATTATAATTGACTAGCTTTTGCCCGCGGCTCAGCCCACGTGATATACCAGTACCGTTCCCGTGACCTATATGAACCTATTCCCGGAATAAAAAGTACCAAGCATATGGCCTATATCATGCTATAATCTATCATTATCATCCTAATAGCGATTTACTAGTTGCGTCCTAATTTTTCACTTAGCCCGGAGTTCGCTTGTAATTTTTGATTTATATATATCGGCTTTTGCGGGAGCGACTGCCATCTGACCTCCCAACCCAGAGAGGAAAGCCTGCGCCAGAGTTTCGCCCGTTGTTTAGCAGGTGCACCAACGACTAGCAGGTGAAGATGGTTTGGGCCCCAAAGATGTTGGCCGAGTCCTGTACACCCAAGGTAATCACGCACAAGGTACCCACCAGATGGCCAAAATATTCAATATTTTCAACAAAATTTTGTTACGGGAAAACCATTTTTGACATTTGGGAGATCGGCATGAGATTAAGACTAGATTTTGAACATCTTTTTTTTACGAGAATTAGCCCTCAGGCTATAATCTATCTTTTTTTTTATATAGAATATTAGTAACCGAAATTACTTATATTCCCCGCAACCCCTCCAGTTAAGCTAAAATGCTTGAGTTAGGAGTGGGTTCACGTCGGTAGTGTAATGGCCAGGATTCGAACCCGGGACCTCTCGATCGTAAAGTCGACTCCTTAACCACTAAGCTACCGACGGTTTGATCTGTGTGCTAAATATCATTTAAATATTAATGCTTGTTACTAAATCGAGCCTGATCAGCTGAATTGTATTGGCATGATGGAGTAAAAACCATCCATCTATCCATACAAGATCACGCACTACTATAGTAAGATGACCAGTAACTTCAGGCACGTTGGGGTAGGGGTGTGTGTTGGGTAATCTCCTCGAGTGTCGCTCCGATTCCGATCCCGCTGCAGTCCGGGGGGAACGGAATCGGAGCGGCCGGTACACCCTGGGCGGCGGTCAATGGCTTCCCCTTCACCCCTTCATAGGGTTGGCATTGATCGTCGGCCAATACCCAACGTGGCGGGAACACATCGCTCTCCGTACTCCTCTGCTTTCAGAGGAGACAGGATGAGCGATGCTGTTAGTGGTGAGATGGCCCAGGGTCAGCCGGGGTGCGAGGGATATGCTCTATGGGTAACCTTACACCCCGGCGTCTGAAGACCCGAGACGGCGTGCGGTTTTAGTCGGTGCAAGCCCGACATAACCGCCCCCGCTGCCCGGCGGGGGGGTATCCGAAGGGATTTCCGCACGATAAAAAAAAAAAGGCACGTTGGGGTAGCCTCGTGTTGCACGAATCGCTTAAACCAACACGAAATCGTAGAAAACGTGCCACATTACTAAAACTACTCATTTCAAAATGATTCGCAATTACAGTAGTGTGGTACGTTGGCAGTTTAACAATAAATATAATTCAAGAATTGGGAAAGAATGAAAATCTTGTAATGATGATTAGTCATTCTTACGAGAAGTTCGAATGGCAGCGAGAGGTGGAAATGGGCCTAATAAACGGTAATAGGCTCTTTCGCCTCTCATTTCATTGATTTTAAAAAAACCGGCCAAGTGCGAGTCGGACTCGCCCATGAAGGGTTCCGTAGCAGTAAGTAAAATATTTATATTTGAGTTGTTTAAATGAAAGGTAAATCGCAATTTACGATTTAAGACGTATTAAAAAAAACTACTCACTAGATCTGGTTCAAACCAATTATCGGTGGAAGTTTACATGGTAATTACATCATATATTTTTTTTAGTTTTATCACTCTCTTATTTTAGAAGTTACAGGGGGGGGGGGGACATTTTATCACTTTGGAAGTGTCTCTCGCGCAAACTATTCAGTTTAGAAAAAAATTATATTAGAAACCTCAATATCATTTTTGAAGACCTATCCATTGATACTGATACACGTATAGGTTTGACGAAAAAAAATTTTTGAGTTTCGGTTCTAAGTATGGGGAACCCCCAAAATTTATTGTTTTTTTTTCTATTTTTGTGAAAATCTAATGCGGTTCACAGAATACATCTACTTACCAAGTTTCAACAGCATAGTTCTTATAGTTTCGGAGAAAAGTGGCTGTGACATACGGACGGACAGACAGACAGACATGACGAATCTATAAGGGTTCCGTTTTTTGCCATTTGGCAACGGAACCCTAAAAATATAGCTGCAAGATGTACCTTTTTTTTCCGTGCGGAAATCCCTTCGGATACCCCCGGCCAGTGGAAGCGGTTATGTCGGGCTTGAACCGACTAAAACCGCACGCCGTCTCGGTCTTCAGAGTGGGTGTAAGGTTGCCCATAGAGCATATCCCTCGCACCCAGACAGATTTTCTCTACCTGATCTTTCGGGTAGTACCTATGTATCATAATGAAAAAGAAATCTAATTATTACAATTAAGTGTCTTCGAATAAAGCTAAATTATAGTTATAGAAGAGTTCTTGGAGATAATAATTAACTAAATTTTGCTTTGGAGGCCATTTTCAATCGATCTTCTGTCACAATAATTATATGAATGAATTAATTATACGGAAACCCTTTGGCTTATTGTCTTTCATGTTCAACCGGCGTTGTAGACATTAACTTCAAATTAAATCTTTGAGCTTGTAAAATATTAGAGAATATTACTGCTACTATTACCTAAGCTAATAAGGTTTTGGTTGAATAAACTCTACTCAAATGTAGTATGCCACTGCTATTTAAACAATCTCGCGATTTCACAATAAAATTCGGTTCGCTTATTATTCCAGATATAATAATGGAATGATTGAATCACAAGTGACAATTTAATAGACTTTTGTATTGTCAAAATATTTGTCCATTGTGATTGGTAACAATAAAATTATTTTTCATACCTATAACGTGTCTTGATAATTTTCAATCACAAGAAAGATGCCGACGAAATGAGAACCTTCCTCCTTTTTTGAAATCGGTTAAAAAGAGACACTTCTATTACAACTTTCCGAATAGCAAAATAAAACTAGGTTTTTTTTTTTTTACGTGCGGAAATCCCTTCGGATACCCCCCCGCCGGCCAGCGGGGCTGGTTATGTCGTGTCTCGACTAAAACCGCACGGTGTCCTCCCCAAGTGTCCGTTGCCGGGCACCCCGGGTAAGCCCTCGAAAGGATAACCCCAGGGTTGCCGGCGGACTTTGGCCGCCACCGCGGCCTCGCCTGGTGGGGTCGGGTTTTATCCCGCTTCGGTGAGTTGGCAGGCGTGTGTAGGGGCACATACGACACGCTTCCGCCACGGCCTGCTTCTGTAAGGACGGCGAGTCAAATAATAAAACTAGGTGCCATTGACGCCACTACAATTAGGCGTATACATTAGGCGACTTGTCCCCTGAGACATCAGGCGACAGCGCTCTTTGTTGCCTGATATATTGTCGCCGTACACAAGAGTCTAGTCGAACTTATCATCCCGTCCCCGGAAAAGGTAGTTTTGTTCAATGCAGCTATATTTTATGAATCTAACAAAAACATCGGGCAAAGTTTGACAACGTTGAACAAAGAAGCTCGATAAATAGTCGAGATATTGTAATAATAATGTTTGGCTAGGATTTTCTACACAGCGATATCAAGACCTATAGTAAACATGGCTTAATTTAAGTATTAGAGTTAACGGGATATTTACCATGTGGTTCTAAGAATGTCCGATATTTCGGCACTGTTGCAAGCGCCATGATCACGGAGGAACTGTGAAGGAAATCAGTTCCTCCGTGATCATGGCGCTTGCAACAGTGCCGAAATATCGGACATTCTTAGAACCACATGGTAAATATCCCGTTAACTCTAATACTTATGTTAGTGACCATGATAGTTTAAATACCTATAATGGCTTAATTTGTTTGTAATATGGGTTCTAGAATATGGATAAAGATACTCTGATATACATAGTAACACAAATCAAGCCATCGAACTCTGACTTATTGGTATTGATAGTCGCCTTTCGTGGACTAGGCTAGGTGCCATTTACGCAGGTGCCATTCGGATGGGTGCCTCGTCTGTTGTAAAAGGTAGTGCCAATTCTGTCTATATCTATACTAATTTTATATAGAGGGAAGATTTGTTTGTTTGTGATCGATAAACTCTGAAACTACTTTTTATGTGGTTGAACCGCGTGGTGATGCTAGTTGTTGAATAAACGTAATTACACCAGTTTGACACCACTAAAATATACCTAAACCCAACTGTGTCTTGCCTTCGGTAGAAAAAGAGATGGGTGAGCGATACATTTTAGTATCGTTAAAGTTATTGAAATTTTTGAAGTCCACAGAAACAGAATTGTTAAAAAAAAACAACAAATTGATAAATAAGAATAATATTATTCGTTAATACATAAATATTTATGTAAAAATTGTTCAACTTATGTTATTAAGTCTAACTTATATAAATTAAATTTCATTTTAAAAAAGTACCTACCAAGTTACTTAACGGCACATTGCAACATAATAGTGTAGATACATAATTTGTTCACTCTCGAAAATAATGAATAATTTAATAACGATATGTTAGTACTAAAATACCTTGCATGATGAGCCTATGGTTGTTTTAGAAAACTTCCTATAACTTCGATTTAAAAACAGAATAATTTTATTTATATCTTTTAAAAAAGCCTTAAAAATGAGTTGAAATTGTATCTGGAGCAGTTTGACCAGATCAAATTTGACACATGATTTCCTGCCTTAAATTTTATCCCTAGATGTCCTAAAAGTGCTGAGTAATTCATTAACTCGTCCTTCACGCCTATGGCCTACTTAGATTGAACGACTTGCGGAAAATCAAAATACGTATTATTTTTATGCAGCTCGTCCCGTTACTATCAAAATGAGAAAAGGTACAATCAGTAGCAAAACGGTTAGTGTGCTAATAATAAAATAGTGGTAACATCTCGAAACAAGAAACGTGGCAAGAGAGCACTTCTACCGATTTTTTTAAGGAAAAAATAATAATATAAATCTATAATATAATAATATAAATAAAATAATAATAATATCGGCAATCAAGCTTTTGGCACTCAGTAATCATCGATAGCATCACTTGCACCAAAAGCTTTAAGTAGTTCTTGGACTGTGACTTGCATCTATCAATTCATATTATTGCAGATAATACAACGCAACGTGTCAAATTTGCACTCACTTGATATTGAACCACTAAATCTATTCAAGTAGTCACAAGTACTATTATACGTATGATGATTGTTTCAATTACAACCTGACGATAACTAACTAAAGCAATTAATTTAATTGGATACAATTTTGTATGTAGTACAACAATTTGTTTAACGGAGTGTTATTTTTTCTGTTGTTTTGTTTTTTACATTTTCATTATTATCAAGCAAGATGTCCGACGATAAATTAAGGTATGTTGTACATAAACTTACTCGCTACCCTCACACCTTTTGCCTTTGCTTATGTACTCACTGTATACATACGTAAATAATGCCTGCTTATTAATTACGATCCGCTTAATTTCACGTTCTATTGAAGCATTAAATAGTATGACGAAAATAACAACTTGCTTTCGAAAATTACGCTGTCAAACGTATGATTTATGTAATCTAATTGAAGTAGATATTAAAAGTACGTAAAACGGTGATTCTATTAATAAACTACAAAAATAATAAAATGAATGAAAAAATAAAAGAAATTTACTTAATAATATTAAAAATAAATACTTACATTAATAAATCTAAGTAGATATATGAATAAAAATGAATCGCTGCATTTGTTGCTAAGCGCTCAACTTAAGAACTTGTTTTTTTTTATTAATTTAATACTAGCTGATGCCCGCGGCACCGCCCGCACGGAGGTAGGTTATCGTTTTTTGGTCTTTTCTCCGATTCTCCTTAACCAATTGCAATCAAACATACGGCAGATTTTGAGTCAGGCCGAGACCTTTCTAATAAAAAAACCGCATCAAAATCCGTTCAGTAGTTTTTGCGCCCATCGCGAACAAACAGATAAATAGACCAACAGATAAGAATTCCAATAAAAATATTTTTGTGTTCAGAATCATTTCATAACCCTGTTTTATAAATATCTCCAACTAGATGCTAGTTGGAGATATTTAAAAAACAGGGTTTCACCCGCGTAAGTCTGATCCCGTGGGAATATCGGGATAAAAAGTAGCCTACGTTACTCAGGGATAATGTAGCATTCTAATGGTGAAAGAATTTTTGAAATCGCTCCGGTACTTTTTGAGCCAATTCGTTACAAACATACTTACATACAAATCTTTCCTCCTTATAATATTAAGTATAGAAGTATAGATGTATAGACACGACTAATTTATAATTTTATAGTAGATAGATGAAATACAATTTTGGCAAAACTACGGGAATAGTAGACTCTTGAGTGACGCCGGACACGAACAACAAGTCTAACTATTACGAGTATAATTAATACTAAAAATTAAAGCATTTACATAAATAAGATACCTGAGATCTATGTAGGTCCATAAAGGTTTATCCGCATTCTAAACCTATACTAAGTACAAACTATGCTTAATTACGTATAGATGGCACCGTGTAACAACTCAAATGAGAAGGAATACTTAAATGAAACTGGAATGTCATTCTAGGCACATTTAAATTGTCGTTTTATAAAAAAAAACTACAGCAAATACGTATTTTAGCTTCTTTCTTAATATTTGACTTACCTCAAGGTAAGACAAATATTAAATGAAGCCTTTTAATAAAAAGTATCCATTTTGATTAATGTAATGGCAGAAGAATGGAGAGGTCAGTGTAATTATAATAATTAATTACATTGACCTCTCTTTCCATTGTTGCACCATTTGGAATGCATAAGGTTTTTTCCGGTTAGTTAAAAACATAAACGTTATAAGAAACTAGTATATATAATACACTATGGATTTAAGATAAACACGAGTGGAAAACAGGAGTGCATCCAGCCTTACAATAGCTTTAAGAAATTCTCGCAATATTTAAAACTTGACGAAAAGTTTATGAAAATATAACAGAAATATGGGTTTTCGGTATATAGACATGACATTTTAATTAAATACCACCTACATTGGTAGGTAGTAACTAGAGACCAAAATGGGTCACGATCTCAACAGCAGTGACTTTTTAGCGTGATTTCTAGAATATTACACAATCTCTTGTCATCTTTACCGATCACGCAATGGTAGTCAAAGTACTACAATATCTGACGATAGAAAAAGTATATTCTCGCACTAATAGGCATACTACAGTCAATTTACTATATAAGGGAGTATTCGTATGAGTTACGAGGTTACTCTCAACTTCCGACAACAACGCCCGTATACAGTTATCGGTGAATTCAATGCCATTGATATAATGTAGTGGTGGAACGTGGAGTGGAGTTGCATCAAAGTTTGACGAACACGTTTGACTGATAGAAAAAAAATCAGGGCAATATGTTAGGCACTGGCTTGATTTAATGACACGGTTAATGGAAGTTAATGGAAAATCTAGTGGGGCGGAAATCACACAGTGATTGTCAAACTTAGGGCCAAACTTAGATATTTTTGTTGCAGTATTTTTATTCAAAATTGGTCAAAACTTGTGAACAGACCTTAGGCTTTATGCATATTATTCGATGCATCTTTATATATTGAGCAATAAATATGAAGAAAATGAAATCAAATCAAACGCCTTCGACGTCAAATACACAAAAAAATGATTTTTTTGGGACAGTTTGTATGGTAGGTATCCGAAACCTGTGGGGCGACTAGCGCCCCTCCCCCAAACCGGGGCAAGACGGGGACACCGTGGTTCCCAAACCCGAGGGGGCCATCTCGAAACCGGAGATGGCCCAGGGTCAGTCGGGGTGCGAGGGATATGCTCTATGGGCAACCTTACACCCCGGCGTCTGCAGACCCAAGACGGCGTGCGGTTTTAGTCGGTTCGAGCCCGACATAACCGCCCCCGCTGGCCGGCGGGGGGGTATCCGAGGGGATTTCCGCACGAAAAAAAAAAAAAAAAAAAGTTATCCGAAACCTTGAACGCACAAACCCCAAAATCTAATCAGTTCTTCCCATTAACCAAACAAGAGGATTGGCGAAAGATTTTTTTAAATCGGATAAGTGGTTCTTGAGTTATTGCGTAAACAGACATCCAGACATCCAGACCGACACAAAATTTTTTTTTGCTTAATTAGACTTAGAATCATGTGAAACGTCGAGAAAAGTGATAAAAAGTGGGTGTAAGATTTTTATTTTTTTGCGTGATTTTGAGACTTCGGTGTCCAACTGGTTGGTGGCCCGAAGTAACTATGAAAATATATAAATAATGTACTGATATCAAGCATGTTTGTTTTTTTACTGAAGCCTATTTGTTTGTGCTGTACTGAATCACGAAAAACGAACAGTAGAATTTGAGACAGATTATGATATGGACGTAGGATCCGTCAGCTGTAGACATATCAAAAAGGTCACACCAGAAGAAAAATCAATTAAGAATAGTTTATCTGTACTTATAGCTTGGCAAGTTTATGTGTGACATTGCCATTGTTCGCGAGGGATGAGAGGCGTACGGCAAGAGGGGTGGTAAAACGAGCGCGTTTCTACGTCTCACCACCCCCCCTGAAATACGCCCCTCATCCCACGCGAACCGTAGTAGTGTCACGCATGAATTTGCCAAGCCCTAGAGTCTGACAGGCAAGTATGAAGAATAATGACATTGCACCAAATAATTGGGACAAGGGCAGGCAGTTAACCTGTTCTTTTCTCTTGAACTACTAGGGCGGCAATCCAGCCCTATTTTAGCAATATATTCTTATACGGCGAGGTTCTCACTTCTATCCATGCATTTTTGAATTCAGATAAAATATATAAACCTAATAAATTTAACTTGTTAGAAGATAGAACGACTATGCTTATTGCGAAGAAGGCATGTTTTCTAAATTCAGGATATGAAGAAAACCAAAAAAGTATAATGGATGAAATTTATACATAAACTTCATCAAAAACATCTAGATGACAGAGAAAAGCGTATCAAAATCAGTACTGTGATTTAGAAGAAGTTAGCGGAGAATACCCAAAACTCAAGACAAAAAGTTACATTAAAAGATGATGATAATATACGAGTAAACAAGCTACACAAAAAACAATTACATCTAAAACAAATTAAAACTATTATAGAACCACTGCAATTCCCATGCCAAATAAGGACAGGCCACTAAACATCACACTGTAGAATAAAAATATATAAACGGTCGAATTGATAGTCGACTTTTTTTGAAGTCGGTTAAAAATTAACACAAAAAAAACAGAAATACAAACAACGAAATCGTTGTGCGCAAGCGACGGTGCGCGTAAACACGCGCGACGGTTGTTCGCAACT
Source organism: Cybosia mesomella (assembly GCA_946251805.1). Classification (NCBI taxonomy): domain Eukaryota; kingdom Metazoa; phylum Arthropoda; class Insecta; order Lepidoptera; family Erebidae; genus Cybosia; species Cybosia mesomella. Next base: position 24,625,245 of record OX276401.1, read on the forward strand.
GCGATACCACGACTTGACAGGGCCACGCAGCTCTTTCACTTAGATTCTGGTACCATTCATGTTCATTCGCAATAGAAATAGAATTACAATTGTCTACATGGCAAAACATGGCAGCAACAACCGGTTACTCTGCAGTCTGCATTGTGAATTTGTGTGTAGGTTATAATTTTGAACCTAAATCATCAAGGTAACAAAAATGTTACGTATATATAGAAAATAAAAGCTAACGTGTGGCATGAAGTGCAATGTAATACAAATCATCATCATCATCATCTTAGCGTTGTTCCCGTTTGCATCCGAAGCCTTCGTTTCGGAGCTCGGGGTCCGCTTACTCATTCTTTTAGTTTGGCTGAAAACGGCTTTTATGGGAAAGACAGCCGCTTGACCTTCCAATCCCGAGAGGAAAAATTGCGTAAGAACCTCGTCCAATCAACAGGTGTACTAGGTTGCAGGTGAGGTTGGTTTCGGCTCCGTAGATTTTGGTGGGGTCCTAAAAACACCCAGAAATGCGATATAATACAAATATTACAACTATAATAGTCATTAATAAATAATTGTTAGTCAAAGAACATTTTGACGGTTCGGGATATAAATTACATCTTGACACCCATAACGAATTGAAATAAAACTATTTTTAACGGATTCTATCGCGGTTTATTTGATGTTATTTTATATTTTACATTGAACCCGACGTTTCGGTTGCTTTTCAGCAGCCATGGTCACGGGGAGACTAAAGATGGTTGTTGTCTTAAAGTTTGAAGTGAAAGTTATCTCAAAGTACCCGAACTATGTTGAATTGTTGGTGTTACTATTTACGCAGAATGAGCTCACAGTGTCATGAAGTCTTGTTGTATTTTGTTTTTTCTTGGAATTAATTAAGTGAATGACTGGGTCCCAAGCTGGTGGTACATTCCAACCATCTTCTCTATTAAAATTAGGATGTTTTTTAATTTCAATAGCTTCGCTAATAGGATTCCTACCTAGGATGCTCCGCGAAGCTATTGAAATTAAAAAACATCCTAATTTTAATAGAGAAGATGGTTGGAATGTACCACCAGCTTGGGACCCAGTCATTCACTTAATTAATTCCAAGAAAAAACAAAATACAACAAGACTTCATGACACTGTGAGCTCATTCTGCGTAAATAGTAACACCAACAATTCAACATAGTTCGGGTACTTTGAGATAACTTTCACTTCAAACTCATTAATTGATTTTAATTTTGAATGATTCCTACCTAGGATGCTCCGCGAAGCTATTGAAATTAAAAAACATCCTAATTTTAATAGAGAAGATGGTTGGAATGTACCACCAGCTTGGGACCCAGTCATTCACTTAATTAATTCCAAGAAAAAACAAAATACAACAAGACTTCATGACACTGTGAGCTCATTCTGCGTAAATAGTAACACCAACAATTCAACATAGTTCGGGTACTTTGAGATAACTTTCACTTCAAACTTTAAGACAACAACCATCTTTAGTCTCCCCGTGACCATGGCTGCTGAAAAGCAACCGAAACGTCGGGTTCAATGTAAAATATAAAATAACATCCAATAAACCGCGATAGAATCCGTTAAAAATAGTTTTATTTCAATGTGTAACATTCGCGTAAACTTCCGACAACCCATAACGAACTTAATTAAGATACGAATTCCGGATTGTCAACGCATCCAAGTTACCCCTAGTACCAAAACGTATTCAAGCTAATAGGAACTATACTAACGACTCACCCCGTTCTTCAAAGGTATTTTAAGGATGAATTATATACATAAACTTCCGTTAAAGAACATCTGCTGATAATTAAGAAGAAATTAGCGGACAATACCCAAAACTCAATTTTAAAATAAAAGTGGTTTTAAAAACCTCGCTAATATTATTGTATTAGAAAACCTATAGCATATTTTGTTGACAGTAACTTCTAGTGAACGGTTATCAGTTAGCTAAGAAACATCTGCAAAATTATTATTCCGCATTTTACATTTGCATAATTTTTGATGGGGTTTGGTAAACTAATAGTCGTCTTACTAATGAAATTGTTACAATTCTAAGTCATGTTGGGTGGAGACCAAGAGAAGTACTATCTACATTGTATAACCTTTGAACTGTATTTCATATTAAAGACTTAGAATTTTATTTAAATATTATTTGTTAAAATTTTAATCAATTCGGGTTTTCTAAAATTGCCGTATGAGGCTTTTACTTTTCAACTCAGCTTCATAACAAGGAACTTTTTTAAAAGGCTCTTGTATCAATTGGAGAAAACATACATACATACATATACTCGCGCCTTTTTCCTTCCGGGGTAGGCAGAGACAACAGCCCGCCATCTGCTTCTGTCCTTACATACTTCACGAGCTTCCTTCACTGTCATTAAACCTTTCATGCAAGCCCGCCGGTTTCGAGTGCTTTTGACCTGATTTTATCAAAATTCTGAAAAATGAAAATAATTTAGATAGTACTACATTTGGTCTACACCCAACATACTATACAGAATACATGAATTTTGAGTTTGACTTTGTTATTATTGTTTTAATTGTTAATCACAGTGCCAATACCACCCGCATCCAAAGCTCGCACTTTGGAGCCCGAGATCCATTCTCCTGCACCTTCTTTTATCGGTTGGACTACGTCTGACCTTAGAGGGAAGCCTGCCTAGCTCGTTAATCAGCAAGTGTACCGGTTTGCAGGTGAGGTTCGCTTGGGCCATAAAGCTCTTGGTGGGTCCCATATGCACCCATGTTATTATTTATATTTATATATATATATATGTATCAATCAATTAGCCTATTGCAGTCCACTGCTGGACTTAGGCCTCTCCCATTGTACGCCATAGCACCCGATTCTCCGCCTTGCGCATCTAGTCTATCCCAGCTACCATTATAAATAAATAAATATTCTACGACATTCTACACAGCCAGCGCTTTCTAGACCCAAAGTAAGCATAGTTTAACTAGCTTGTGTTATGGTTGTGATTCTCGGAAACGGCTCCAACGATGTTCATGACATTTAGTATACAAGGGGTTTCGGGGGCGATAAATCGATCTAGCTAGGTTTCATTTTTAGAAAACGTCGAAAAAAAACCGAGCAGTGTTCGGTCACCCAGATGTTTTATCTAAAATATCACCAAACTGAACGTGTTCAGTTAATTATTCTAATATGGCGTGTAATTAAACCACAATTTCCTCGTACGTATAATTACGTAAGGAATAAACAATAAGTTGAATAGAAAACGGAATGTCATGCTTGGGTAAAGGAGACATTCTTTATTGCTAAGTACTTTTAAATCTTCATCATCATCATCAGGTGTAGGTATAGGGCACTACCAAAATCCTTGACACCCAAGCTAACCTCACCTGCAAGTGCGTGCATTTGCTACGATACAACGGATGAGGCTCTGGCGTAGGGTTTCCTCTTGTCCTCTCAGACGGTATTCGCTCCGACAAAAGCCTACATGACAATCAAAAATAATAAGCGGCCCCCTTTTTTTTTTCGTGCGAAATAAGCGGCCCCCGGGCTCCAAAGTACACACTTAGGACGCAACTGGGGAAATCACTATGAGGCTTTTTTTTTAGCGTGTGGAAACCCCCACGGGCTTCACCCCATCGGTGCCGACGATGGGGTGGGCGTGTCGGAATCGGACCGACTAAAACCACACGGTGTCCTTCCCAAGTGTTCATTGCCGGGCACCCCGGGTAAGCCCTCGAAATTATAACCCCAGGGTTACCGGCGGACTTTAGCCGCCACCGCGGCCTCGCCTGGTGGGGTCGGGTTTTATCCCGCGTCGGTGAGTTGGCAAGCGTGTGTAGGACACACACTCGTAGGAACTCTGGGGGCAGGGTTCTTTCCCGCTCCCTCTCCGCCGTCTTGAGGTTGATAATGAATGATAGCTCAAAATGTAGTGTAACTAGACAGTATTCTCGTTATAACCTGTTAATAAATCAAGCATTGAGCGTGAATTCATGTCGTTAATGCATGTGAAAATAATTGCTTTTAAGTTAAACTTTAGTTTGATTCAATCGCAATTAGTTTCATTGGTGAAATCGAACCTTAACCGCAGCTTAATAACTTTATTTTACTAATAGTCACTTATGTAGATAAGCAAGCACCATAACGACTGCCCACGCGCCTATCATCAACGTAAATAACTATGATTCAATATTAAAATTACTTTATATACAGTATTGATATAGGGATGAGGTCAGATTTATACAGTATGTAACAAAACTAGTGTCCGATCCATTATGGGGACATAGGTACCCTGAATACATAATCATTATATGACATTAAAAATAATATATTATGAAAGTAAATGTACTGTTGAAATTTTAATTGCCATTTCTAGATCATTATTACCCAATATCGCACCAAAATCTAAGAATACGGTAACAACACATAGCAGATATCCGATTATATTTAGCGGCGGCGGTCCACAACATCGCCCACCACTGACTGCACTGACTGGCTGCCCTCGTTTTTTTTTATCGTCTTTTTTATAGGGTTTTATCACATAGTGTGTGCCTATGTTGCCATATAAGTTTCCGCATCAGCCTAAATTGTTTTGCAGTTTTTGTAGGATTTTTTTTAAAACTTATTTTCTAATTTAATCTAAGAAGTATTACATAAACAGTACCTTTTTTTTTTTTTTTCGTGCGGAAATCCCTTCGGATACCCCCCCGCGTCCCAGCGGGGGCGGTTATGTCGGGCTTGAACCGACTAAAACCGCACGCCGTCTCGGGTCTACAGACGCCGGGGTGTAAGGTTGCCCATAGAGCATATCCCTCGCACCCCGACTACATAAACAGTACCTAATATTGATACATATTAGACCTTGACAGATCAGACACTAGTTTTGTTACAAATTGTATAGTAATATATACCTATATAATATATACTAAGATATCTTAAACTATTAAACGAGCAATTCTTGTATAGAAGATATCACGGAAACCGCTCTAACGATTTGGACGTAAATACCTTTTTTTTTTCGTGGGGAAATCGCCTCGGGTACCCCCCCCCCCCATTTAGATAAGGTTTTCCTTTCTAAATTTATCTACATGGGGTAGATTTCTCGAAAAAAGAAAACAAAAACCCGAACGGAACTCGGGTTAGTTCGGTTACCCAGGTACTTTCTTGTTGTTAACCAACAATGTTTAATAAAAAATAAAAATCACGATTCGATTAATAATAGTAACACATCTCAGGTATGGCAATTTTTGAGGTCTCTCGGTATTGGCAAAGCTCCTAGTGACTTTACTGATAATATTGATCTCAATGCACTGAACGGACATTTCTCCACGCCCCCGACCCTGGTAGATGACTTAGATAAAGCTACGACTCTTAGTTATATTTCCAGCCTTCCCCTGCCTGATTGTGCCTCCTTTATATTCAACCCGGTTGCGGAGGACGACATAAGGAAACAAATTGTTTCAATATCAACAAAAGCGATGGGTAACGATGGCATTCAACTACAAATGCTGCTACCTATCCTAAGTGAACTCCTTCCAGCCATCACACATATCATTAATTTTTCACTTGAGAATAGCTCTTTTCCATTGGCTTGGAAGAAAGCACTCGTCATTCCTATGCCCAAAACCAGCAATCCCACCTCAGTATCCCAGTATCGTCCTATTTCAATCCTGCCAATCCTTTCCAAAGTCCTCGAGAACACGGTGCGAAATCAATTAGCATCTTACCTTTCCTCTCACGGGCTACTGAGTCCATACCAATCTGGCTTTCGGTCGGGCCATAGCACAGTCACTGCACTAGTTAAAATATCAGATGACATAAGACTGGCCATGGAGAACAAACTCCTGACAGTAATGGTTTTACTGGACTTCAGTAGCGCCTTCAACTCTGTTGATTTCGACATCCTCCTGGGCATCCTATCTTCATTAAATATGTCGTCCTCTGTAATCGCTTGGTTTAACTCCTATCTTCGTGGTCGCTCGCAGCGGGTTCGCTCTGACGAGGCATCCTCTGACTGGTGTGACCTTGTTGCGGGCGTTCCGCAAGGTGCCGTCCTCTCTCCTCTTCTTTTCTCAATTTTCATCAATATTATCAACAAAGTTATATCCTCCAATTTTCATCTCTACGCAGATGATTTGCAGCTATATCGCCACTTTGAGACTGACGAGAGGAATGGGGCCATTACTGCCATCAATAATGACCTTAACAGCATTAGTGCTTGGGCAAAATCGTTTGGATTACTAGTTAATCCCGCAAAATCCCAGGCACTCATTGTAGGTGGCAGATACTTCTACAATAATCTTGACCATGCCTCTCTTCCTCCGATCTACTATAACAATATTGTGATACCTTATACTACGGTCGTCAAAAATCTAGGGATTTATATTGATTGCAATCTGTCGTGGACTAGTCATGTCACCGAGGTCAGCAGAAAGGTTTTTGGTACGCACCACTCTCTTAAGCGTCTTCAGAATTTTCTTCCTCTTAAGACCAGAATCTGTCTTGCTCAATCTCTTCTCCTTCCTCTTTTAGACTATGCTGATGTCACCTTTCTCGACGCAACCGAAGAACTCTGGAACAAGCTGGAGCGGTTGCAAAACTTATGTATCCGGTTCATATTTGGTCTACGAAAGTACGATCACGTTTCGGAGTTCCGAAAGCAACTGAAATGGTTACCAATTCGGCGGCGTCGGGATGTTCACATTCTTTCCCTACTCTTTTCCATTCTTCATAATCCTCACTCTCCTATATATCTTCGTGAGCGTTTTGAATTTCTTGTCCCCAGGGGAAAACCCTGTCGCACTTTATCTTCTCTACTGCTTCGAACTCCCCCTCACAGTTCTTCTTACTATCACAATTCCTTTACAGTTTCTGCTGTGAGGCTATGGAATTCTCTTCCTCATTCCATACGCGCCAGCCCTTCTCTAAATATTTTTAAAAAACAAACGAGAGACTACTTTCTCTCTGAACAATAACAGACATAATATGTAGCTATATGTATCTATGTATTTGTATGTATGCTTATGTGTTTATATATACGTTTATATATTCTTATGTGTATTTTATGTATGTGTATGTAGGTTTATGATGGTAATATATTAGTAATGCCTTTTGTCAGGAGTATACATTTGGTATATCTCCTCATATTAATGAATGTACACAAGACTTAACCTCTCATTGGACTGCAATTCCTCTGTGCACTCCCGGGTTTGCTGGAAGAGAACTCAACCTTGAGTTAAGCTCGCCTTTGTACATATTGTCTCTCTGATTTGTTTAAATGCCATGTAAGTGTACAATAAAGAATAAATAAATGTTCACGATTGCATATTATATTAATTTATTTTATTTTAATTTAATTATTATTTTTGATGTGAATATACAACTTAATATTCTGTGAATATTTCAAGCGTCTACTTATTGCAGTTATTTATATCCAGCAAAAAATGTCACGTTTGTTGAATGGCAGCCCCCATTAAATATTTATTTTATTTTGTTGTTAGTATTTGTTATTATAGCGGCAACAAAATATATCATCTGTGGAAATTTCAATTGTCAAACTATCACGGTTCATGATATATAGCCTGGCGACAGACGGACGGACGGGCAGCGGAGTTTAGAGTGCCGTTTTACCCTTTGGGAACACTAATAAAGTAATTTGCAAACAAAACCTCCGAAATCAACTGCACAACATGTTCACAAAAAGTAAATAGTGTCACAAGTAAGAGGCTGTATTCTTCAACGTAACCAAATAAGAAAGATTTCGCAATGGGATGACGAGGTCGGCGGCATGTCAGCAGTCGAACCACATCACAACCGAATACAATCGATTAACACTGTAGGCGCTACCAAAATTGGTACTGTTTCACATTACCACTATATAAAAACCAGTAAGCATTCCAAAAACGACTTTAATATCATGTATTATAAGAAGTATAAAAATTGAAAACAAGTCCATTCATTGTTGGACAAAAATTACCTCAGAAGGTCGCGGTGCATTCGGTAGCGTGGGAGGTCAAGATATATTACTTTAATATATATATATTTATTCCATGGAATTACATGAAAATTTAAGTATATCTTATTCAAGGTAGGCTAGCTTTTTAAACAATGGTTATTACAACACATCTGATAGTGCATGTTTGTTTCGACTTATAAGGGTAAGCTTCATCTTTAAACATAATGGTCTGTGTGTTTGTCAGTTTTTGTGTTTTAAATGACTTCAACGCTTGAAGTTTAGGTAATGTTTAAAATAATATAATTTACACTTTAATTATAATCCGTACTAATATTATAGATGCGAAAGTAACCCTGTCTGTCTGTTACGCTTTCACGACTGATCCGATTTTGATGAAATCTCGGGAAACGACATGGCTATATTTGTGTCGCGATAGCCAACATCCACGCGGGCGCTCATCAATATTAGGTTCTGTTTCTATAATCCTATTTGGAATATAAGTCCGCCGGTAACCATGGGGTTATCCTTTCGAGAGCTTACCCGGGGTGCCCGGCAACGGACACTTGGGGAGGACACCGTGCGGTTTTAGTCGATACACGACATAACCGCCCCCGCTGGCTGGCGGGGGGGGTATCCGAAGGGATTTCCGCACGTAAAAAAAAAACACACAAAATCAATAAAATTTTAGTACAATGAGGAAACTTACATGGCAACACAGGGGGAGGGAGACTTTTTTCATACCACTTAAGGTGCAGACAAGCACACGTCCCACCTGATGGGAAGCGGTTACCGTGGCCTATTCCGTGATTATATCATAGAATGTGGCAGTGGGCATTATGTCAAACAACCCTTCTGAGCACACACTTTTACACTGGGACACGCACAGACAGTCAAAGTGTCTCCTAAGGCAGAGAGGTTCTACACTGCCTGTAGAACCAAGTAATGTAGAAAAGTATGGGATGTGGAGCGGGACATGCGACTTATATGGAAGAAGTCTTTGCTCCGCAGTGAAGTACTGCTTCGCCCTGTTCGAGTTTTTTTGATGCCAACTTGAGCTTGTCTGCCAGGAGACTGCAGTACGTACTGGACCTGGCTCGAGATATCAAAACCGAGGATCCCGATACTATTGGAGATGGTGATTGGTGTGGTGTGTCCAGGAATTGTGATACTACAATGAACAGGGTTTGTGAACAAACCCTCTCTAAAATTAAAAATAATTTAAAAAACACAGGAGGGCGCGGCGGTGTAGCCAGCGGGGGGCAGTGTTGCGGGTCACCGCTAAATATCATTGGATACCTTCTAAGTGGGTACTTATGATAGGCACAAAAAAATGGCATTGCAAATTTCAATAAATAGTGCATTTCATTTTGTTAATATATCTTGTTTTCTTTTATATATTTAGGATACCTATGTACCCCTTTCTCGGGATTCAGCAAAATAATGTCAAAGTCAAATAAATTTTCAATCAATCAATTAATTATTTATTAGCATATTCGAATATGGATACAAAGCTTTTTCAAGCTAATTAACCGCCCCCGCTGGCCGGCAGGGGGGTATCCAAAGGGATTTCCGCACGAAAAAAAAAAGGTAAGTACAATGCCTAGGTCAGTCGGGGTGCGAGGGATATGCTCTATGGGCAACCTTACACCCCGGCGTCTGTAGACCCGAGACGGCGTGCGGTTTTAGTCGGTTCAAGCCCGACATAACCACCCCGCTGGCCGGCGGGGGGGTATCCGAAGGGATTTCCGCACGAAAAAAAAAAATAATGGTACAATGCCTGCATAATAGAAACTTATAACATATTACTATAATGAAGCCGGGGAAGAAGAATATCATACTTGTGTTTGTCTAAATATCTTGATTATACAAGCTTGAAATGCTTTGAGAGACAAAAGATTTCAAACAGCTGTCGACGATTGTATTTTCATTGCTTTTTACTCGATCGCCAAAAACTCGGTTACAAATCTATACTTAATAGTATAAAACTGAAGAGTTTGTTTGGTTAATCTCAGGTGGTTTGATGAAAAAAAAATTTGAGTTTCTGTTCTAAGTGGGGACCCTCAAAATTCATTGTTTTTTTCTAATTGTTTTTGTATGAAAATCTTAATGCGGTTCACAGAATACATCTACTTCCCAAGTTTCAACAGCATAGCTCTTATAGTTTCGGAAAAAAGTGGCTGTGACATGCGGACGGACAGACAGACAGACATGACGAATGTATAAGGGTTCCGTTTTTGCCATTCGGCAACGGAACCCTAAAAAGGCACTGCAAAGCATGTTGGGCATTAGCTAGTTGATAAATATTTTTATTATTATTATAAAGCAAGCCAATCAAAAGCCTACGTAGTTAATCTATTCATACACTATACGGTCTAATAATAAACTCGTCTTGGTTGTCTCATATCAACTTTATAGGCCTCGTGGCCCATATATGGCGGTAAATTGAAGCTTCGATTATTTACATGCAATTTCACGATACAGCCATATGCGGTATACAATCACGGCCACTTGACCTAATTACTACGTAAGCCCGTTTGAGACTATTCATATATTTTGCTATAAAGAGATAATAATAATTACTAGTGACCCCGTGGGATGGTCGAAGTTTAACCTTTTTTGAAGTTGTCAAGAAGTTAAACTTCATTGTATTACTTTTTATCTGATTTCAAAGAGGACGAGGTTCTATGTTCGTCTGCATCTATTTTTTTTTTATATACGTCAATTGTGAACATTATATCACGTAATACGTTTGACATTGCCGGTATAAACTTAGGTAAGTGACATGGGTGTGTGTGTGTTCCAAAGGCATGGTAGTGTGTAATGATCTGTTTATTGATTAAAAGTAATTTTTATGCATAATTAAAAAAAAATAGCACTGTGCACTTCTCCTCCATACAAGCTATAATTATGCCAAATCTCACACTCCTTCCGCGAAATTTTCGTAAAAAGTGATGTAAAGTTTTCCCTTCACGTATAATGTAGGCGTAAATGGGTGGTTTGCATGGCATGTTAGGAGATTTTAAAAGACCTTATTATTATTATTTTAGGTAGATTTCGATGAAATCGATCTACCTATTCGTTTCTTGACTACTGTCGAATTCAAAAAAAAATTCTTCATATGAGGTCTACTTATGACACCCTGAGTCCGAAATGACCACTGGTCAAAAAGTTTATATATATATATATATGTATGTATGGTTCCACTTCCCAAAATTTGCGGCACTCTCACGGTCGCATTTTTGCCCCGATCGCTTTCAAACTGCGGTCAAAAATTGCTTGGGTGTAAACTTAGTTTAAGTTCGTGAATTGGTGGAATCCGGCCTAAGGGGACGGTAGGGCCTCACTTTTTGTGAAATCAGTTTTTCCTCAAAATTTCACGTTCCATGAAAGATATTCGAACCGCTCTAATTTTATCCCATAGTATACATGAATACCAACAACTTTTAATTATAAACCTATACGATTAAAACTTTAACTAAAAGTGGAGGGGGGGAAAACCAAAATTTTTCGGGAAAAAAATCATAACTTCTAACCGGTGAACATTCTTGATGTCGGAAACATTTTTAATCGATAGGCCATTTTTAAGTCTAAAATAAATGTCTGAAAAGTTTTTCGCTAAAAGTTACCGTTTTCGAGAAAAAAAAATTAAACATGTTAAAAAATAATATTAATTGCTTCACGAAATCTACCTGTGCGTTCCCCCTGCGGGAACGGATTTTTATAGTTATTATTGTATATTTAAAAGATCTATCATTTAAAATATCTCATTGGATGACTGGTCTCGCGACATACCTATGTTCACGCTCATCATTATCCGAATGCCAATCCCGGTTGCATCTAAAGCTTGCACTTTTCAGCCTTGGTTCGCTCTCCAACTCCAACTTTTTATAATTTGGTGTATCTTGACTTAACCGTTGCCGTTTGACCCAAGAGAGAGAAGCCATTAGCTCTCACAACGGTAAACCTAATTCCAATTGTTCAGAATAATATATAGTCGACCTTGTTCTAAATGCTTCGATTATATTATCCATCCAATTCTCTGTTGTCCGTGCTGACTCAGAATTAACAGATCTTTCTTTGTGGATATTATAGAAGAAAAAAGTCTCAGTAGGTGAAGTACCAAGTTGTCAAGTCGATGTGGTATATTACATGAAACGATATAATATTGCTAGACACTGTCATCAAAAGCCAACGCTATTTCAGCTGTAGTTTGCGACGGGTCCGTTTTCACTTAATGCTTTCAGTTCGTCATTGTCACGAGGTTTACTGAAGTAAAATTTTCCGAATGAAAGCGACTAAACTAATCTCACTGTTCGATCGTCAGAAGAGGAAAAGCTATAATAATAATATCAGTAGTAGAACGTGTTATATAATGTCAAACTCCTAAATCAGCATAAAGAAGGCAGGAGGAGAAAGGCCTTCAGTTGTCAACACCTTTAATTATTTTTTTATCCTTGGTAGGACTCGGTATAAACTATTCCATTTCATAGATAAATACGTATAGGTCACAATATGGATGGTACCGGTACCCCTGCTGATTGACGGGCAAGGTTCTGGTTCAGGCTTCCCTCTCGGCAGTCGCTCCCATAAAAACAAAAGACCAGGTGAAAGCCTCCGATGCAACCGGGAACAATGCTAAGATGATGATGATGATGATGATAATATAGGTCACAAATATTAAAAGACAAGTAATAATTTCATAAAAAAATCTACTACTAATTACTATTTCAGATAGGTACCTACAAGAACACAGTGCATTTACCTTAGTCTCAAAACTTTATGACCTATGATAGGGTAGAAGTGTTATCATCTGGATTTTTTATTAAAAATCAATTAACTTTAAAATAAAACGAATTTATTAAAAAAGCTTTCAGGGATCCATGACAAAGCGCTACTCCATAGGAAGAAGTACGCAATTAATATTTCGTTCCTGGCCTAACAATGTCGAAACGCTGAAGTTTCAGAACCGAAGGGTCTGATTCTACACATCAATCACGTAGCCCGTATACATGATTCACTAGCAGTTGCCCGCGACTTCTTCCGCGATAAGTTCGGAACAGATCAAGGTATGTTCACTTCTGCAGTCTCGAACCCAACACGTTTTAATGTTTTATGCTTAACTAGCGGACCCGGCAAACTTCGTTCCGCCTTAGAATCAAGTTTATGCTTAACTAGCGGACCCGGCAAACTTCGTTCCGCCTTAGAATCAAGTTATGCTTAACTAGCGGACCCGGCAAACTTCGTTCCGCCTTAGAATCAAGTTATGCTTAACTAGCGGACCCGGCAAACTTCGTTCCGCCTTAGAATCAAGTTATGCTTAACTAGCGGACCCGACAAACTTCGTTCCGCCTTAGAATCAAGTTATATTGGTTATCTTATCAGCTGTATTTCTTTCGTGAATGTCTCATATTTACACAGTATCCCGAGGAGGCATCTCAAAGCTCTTCATGGATCCTTCAACATACATGGCCCAGGGTCAACCGGGCTGCGTGTGAATTGCCTTATTTGGTCACCTTACACCCCGGCATTAGAGACCCGAGACGACGGCGGCGGCGTGCGCTATTGGTCGGTTCGAGTGCGACATAACTACCCCCAGTGGCAGTCTATGTTAAGTGGGGTAACCGTGGTAATTTCGGCAAAACAAACGTGCAAACACAAAATGCCATAGTATAGGCGGAGATAAATCTAAAAAAAAACAAAGATCATGAAAATCGCTCTACCCGTTCCCGAGTTATAAGCGGTCATCACGACTTTGTTTTATACAGATATACCTACATATATTATAGATGTACATACGTATATACACATACATGCACAAGGTTTCCAGGCAAGATTGAATTTTTATTATCAACAGACTTCAGTCCTTTGATCTTGAAAAGAGTTGGGAAAGACATTGATTTCCTGATGGAATTCAAATTGAAAACGAGATCCTGTTATTGCAGATATTGACTTTATGTGCTGAATTATTTTGATTGAAAGATATGGCATTGGACAGATATATCTAATAATATTTATTGGTGAACCAGACGTGAAGATTTTGCAGACAGCTGTAGCTTTATATAGCCAGTTGATTTATATTCTGAGGTCAAGATCGAATTTAAATGATTCACGATTTTTAGACCTTTAGTAGATGTCAGATATAGGTACGTTGCTTTTGAACTTAGCATATCAGCTAATTATTGAAACCATGAAACGGCGTAGGCGAATTGTTCATGAAATATAGAATGCCAGAAATTTAAAATCTTCAGAGATTGATAAAAGTAAAAGAGACTGATAAATAAATATATTTACCAGCTGTCATCTATCAAAATCTGTTCAGTAGTTCAGAGATAGAGATACTTTCGCATTCATAATATTAGTATGGATTGCCCACTACACAAGCGTTTGGCGCATTTTCTTAACACAAGTGAGTACCACAGTAGGTTTCTCTTGGTTTGTATCATCTTCTTCTTCTTCTCTTATATATAAAAATGAATTGCTGTTCGTTAGTCTCGCTAAAACTCGAGAACGGCTGGACCGATTTGGCTAATTTTGGTCTTGAATTATTTGTGGAGATCCAGAGAAGGTTTAAAAGGTGCTATCGATTGAGGCAGTACGAAGTCTGCCGGGTCAGCTAGTACTCAATATAATCGTCTTCTCCTACACTTCAGCTTTAGATTTTTTTATTCAATTTATTATTTCACTGGCCTTGCCTAGCGCAGCTCTCCTACTGTTTTTTTTTCTCATGCACTGCCTAACTACACAAACATATATGGGTAAAATTCAACCGAAGAGTCTATATTGCTTTGTCCATAGAGAATTCGAGAATCAGCTGCGCATTTATTCATGCAGCTCTATGGTATACCCCTAAAGTTATACTAAATGATAGTCTGTCGATGACTTATGTTATAACAATGGTAATTCATAGCAAAAACGAAAGCTTCCAAATACTGCTACTAAAATAGGACAGGCTTTCACGTAAATAAGGCAATTATATAAGAATGACCAACAAAACCTCGGACATACGAGAAAGAACCAAGCACAAATTAAAATGATAGTCACGTTCCGATTATCGGGAAGATAATCGTACAACAAAGGTGAAGGTTGTGTGTGCGCCCATTTTTAGTTACAGCAGCGTTAAAACTGTGCTAAATGGGCGCTTTGCTTTGATTTTATTGGTATATAAAATTCGTATACCAATATAAAAGGTGATATTATTATATAGCCTTAGTCTATTTAGAACATAATGCCTTTCCAATGTCTTGCGCCTCAAGCAAAATGTCTAAATATGTCTTAGCAGGGGCGAACTGAATATTGTGGTAACTTACCCTTGTGCGATTTAAGGCTGTTTGTTTTGGCTATCAACGCAAATGACATTGTCGAGCATACAATTTTTAAAATTAGCGTTTAAAAATACTATTGACTGACTGTATAAAAAAAAAGCGTGAATTGAATGAAGACATATTCGTCACTTAACTGCTATAAAACTGCACATTTTATTAATGAGAAATCGAATGTATGTACAAAAAAAGACAATTAAAATACTTTACTTACTGTGTACTATTTAAAATTAATTTTAATTTCGTAATAGCCTTTTTTGTTGGGATTCATTTCTATCCGCAAATTATCTGTCGCATTATAATTGTATTTACATCCCTTTGTGTGCTATTTAATTACGTTGTGCTAGAAATTGCTGGTCCTTTTTTTCATTGATCTATTTTCCTCACAGTGTATCGTTTGACATTTGTAGTAACACAAATTATTCTAGGTTAATGTTTTAATAAAATGGGATATCCGCACGTAAAAGAAATGATATCATGCTTATAAAGTGTTGTTTTTTGTCATTCTTTGTGACATTTATATTAGGTACCACAACGAGGTTGAGGCCTCGTTGTGGTTTTCGCCAAAGCTAGCAAGTGCGGTTTGAAGACTAACAGACAAACGTCATCATCATCAAGGATTTAGGCTAAAGGCTGAAGTTATAATATAGTCGATACGTAAACTAATATCGATAGGTACGTTTACTAGCGGGGTATGTGTTGGGTAACCTCCTCGAGTGTCGCTCCGATTCCGATCCCGCTGCAGTCCGGGGGGAACGGAATCGGAGCGGCCGGTACACCCTGGGCGGCGGTCAATGGCTTAACCTTCATAGGGTTCGCATTGATCGTCGGCCACTACACATCGCTCTCCGTACTCCTCTGCTTTCAGAGGAGACAGGATGAGCGATGCTGTTAGTGGTGAGATGGCCCAGGGTCAGTCGGGGTGTGAGGGATATGCTCTATGGGTAACCTTACACCCCGGCGTCTTAAGACCCGAGACGGCGTGCGGTTTTAGTCGGTGCAAGCCCGACATAATCGCCCCGCTGGCCGGCGGGGGTATCTGAGGGGATTTCCGCACGAAAAAAAAAAAAAAAAGGTACGTTTACTAGCAAAACCTTTTTGCATTTTGTTTTGTATGAACAAATACCGAACAGGCAACTCTTAGAGTCTTCGGTCAAATGGACCCACTCAAAATGGAGGCAAGTGACTAGTGACTAGATAGCATCTGATCACTTGCCAGATAGAAACAAGCCATTTGTCTCTTCATAAATTGTGGTTATAGATCAGCGGTCCTTACGCGTGTGACATGAAACAGATAGCAAATCAACTGTTTTTTTTTTTTTTTTAAATCTAGACCCAAAGTAAGCATAGTTTAACTAGCTTGTGTTATGGGTTCTAGAATGCGGATAAACATACTTATATACTTTTTTTTTGTAAATACATACATATTATACATAGAAACACCCAGACCAAATGCAAATAGACATATTCATGCATACAAATATTTGCACTGAGCGGGAATCGAACCCTTATTTAATCGAAATCTTATTTTAATAGAACCTAATTATGAAACTAATACAAACTCTTGGTGTCAAACTATAAAATTAAATGTGGAATTCAAATACATTTTACGTGAGTTAAATGTATTTGTATTACATAAGTTTAATCTTTTAAGAAATATTTACGTTATAGATGCATACACCTATAAGCACAGAACTAATTATTGTGGTCAAATTATCTAGTTTAATTTGTGCATAACCGAAATATAATATTTGTAGCACTGGAATTATTTAACAGTCGTAATTATTTCGACGGTCAAGCTGATTTGCGAAACCCTGGTCATTTTTAGGCTCAAATTACAACAAGTCGCTGACGAAATTCTCGAGATTCCTCTGCCACTCGTTTTTGATCGCATTGTGGAGGAACGAGGTGTCATGTTCCTCCAACACAAAGGGAGGATCCTCCGACCAGGCAAGGTGATCACGCCTGGCGGGCCGCGGCCGAACGGTTGTCGTTGGTATGTTGTATATATATGTTATACCAGCGCGCGAACTTCACTTTCGCGATTCAGGATTGGTAGTGACGTAGTAGTTCAACTTGTTGTCGCTAGATGGCGCTTGGTATATGTGGTATCGCCACAGCATCATATAAACTTATATGTTAATTGGTGGAGATCAAGTTTAAAATGCCTTCCATCATCATCATTATCATTAGCTTCTATTCCGGTTGCATACAAAGCTGTATCTGTTCTTACCCCTACTCTTTTCCATCACTTATTTGACTTATTCTGACTTTAACGGGATCGACTGCTTCCTGAGCTGGTCTGTTAATCAGTAGGTGTACCGTCTAGCTACCGGTGAGGTTGGCTTGGGTCTCATACTCCTAAACTTCGGTTGCATTCCGTAGCAATGTAAGTGACGTCATAAGAATAGACTTAAATCACTAAGAATTGTTGCTGTAGATGTGGACAATACTTTCAGCGCCATCTAGCGAAAATATAAACTGGAAATAACGATGTTCACCATTCCTCCACAGCAAGAGTAATATTATGACATTATCAAGTAAAGTGTTTGTGCACGACACAAATAGACCATAGACACATGTGCCAGTGACACGTAGATGAAGTAAGCGTGAATATAACGAATAAATTATGAAAATGTTAGATTTACGTAAATTAAAACGTAATTATGTAATAACTTTGATATTAAGCTAAGATAAATAGCTTACTACTGTTAGGAGTTAGTTTTCTGAGTAATTAAGTATGTTAGAGCCAAATTTAATAAAGAAAGTACATTCCCCGAAAAGCATAATTGCAAATATAATTACGTAAATGCATTACTCAGAATCTAACATAACTTCGTATAAATAGGAAATACGACTTTGTATATTAGTATGTAAGTTTAATTACACCCCGCGACTGCCTCCCACACCGTAAGAAGCGAATATGCGCTCCCCCGGCTGGTGCCATTTTATTATATAGTAGCTCGCGGGAGGCAGGGCCCATATATAAGTCTGAGGGGTCAATCCGCCCGTCATTCAGTAACCCGACGTCGCACGGTACAGATGTAAGTACCTATCGTCGTGCAAGTCTTATTGCTACTAATGTACATATATGCTATGTGATTGATATGTAAAACATAAGTTATATAAATAAATGGAAATGCGGAGGTGAGGTAATTTGGATCGCGGGCCAGCACTACAAAAGACTATAAAAGCAGGGACCATTTGGTAGGAAATTATGGACATTGGGCATTGGGCAACAAGTAGACAACAAGAGTCTCTCAAGGAACAAGGAAGCTCAACAGGAAGTAGTAGATCAAGAGTAGTGCTGGGCCAAGTATATCCGATGCCTCACTGACGTCAATGAAGTCCACCCATCCAAGTGTTTCATTCTTCGACTCAACATCCAACAAATACAGTCCACTGAAGGCGACCGCGAAGTAGTGGCAGTCTATTTGGAACCTTATCAGGTCATAGTCTGTTACGAACCACGGTCCTTAACATTGGTCCTTCGGAGCCGGATAAAGTCCACGGTCCTTCGAAGATCCAGGTCAACTTCAAGTAAACTGCCAGCCGTAGACGTTTCATCGTTCTTCAACTAAGGGAGAAGTGACAGTCTATTTGGAACCTTATCAGGTCATAGTCTGTCACGAACGTCTATGGTCCATTGGAACCGGGTCGAAGGGTAGGAATAAAGTCCACGATCCGTCGGAATTCCAGGTAAGTATAAACTTGAAGAAAGAAGAATGGTTCTCACCAGGGATGGAGGGAAGCGCCGTCAGGAAGAGGAACCGGCATCAGCATCAGCACCAGTACCAAGATCAGTACTACACCCTGCGGCCACGGAAGAGGCCAGAAGTTATGCGGACAGTGGTGCGTCGGAAGCCAAGCCACAGCCAGCACCGAGCAGACCACGTCCAGCACAACTGTGACTACTGAAGAGTCAGGGACGACAGAAGAAGGATCGCCCCACTCCCGCGCTGTTGTATATGGAGAGCCTAGCTCACAGCGCACCATGCGGCCTTTGGACACGAGGTCACGCCGCTCCACCAGTTCAAGAAAGAAGAAGGAACTGGAGGTCAAACAACGCTTGGCAGAACTGAAGCTCAAGCAAATACAAGCCGAAGCAGAGATAGAACAGATCCGTCTACAGCGACTACTGCAGGACGAGAGCAGCGACGACGGGTCTGAGGAAGATCTGGCATCGGTACGTATTAACACGTGGCTACAGAAGGATGACGCTGCGGCACCCAACCTGAAGGAAAAGGGGCAAGACATCGAGGAAAACACTCAGACCTGCCTAGATAGGGGTCAACTAGTGGAGAAGTGTCAAACCCAGGAAAAATCAGAAGGAAGTGCCCCAGTGAAGAACTCCGTGATCGATGTAGCTACGCTCACCGCGGCCCTATCCCAGGCTATGAGATGCAACAGGGAGCCGCCCAAGTATATACGAGAACTACCGATCTTCAGCGGCAGCAGCACAGAATGGCTCGCCTTCAAGACTACGTATGAAGAATCGGGTATATACTTCACGAAGAACGAAAATATCGCAAGAATAAGGAAAAGTTTACGTGGACTCGCACAAGAAGCAGTCGAGTGTCTAATGCTGAGTCAACCTGACCCCGAGGTGATCATAAGGGCCCTCGAGAGAAGATTTGGTAGACCAGAAGCACTCATCCACGTCGAGATGGAGAAGCTCAAGACTCTTAACAAAGTGACCGATAACGCCAAGGACATCTGTATCTTCGCTGGGAAGATAGCAAACATCGTGGGAACCATAGAAGCCTTGAGGAAGCCGCACTACCTACACAGTCCAGAGATGTGCAGAAGTATCATCGAGAAACTCACACCTATACTCAGAAACAAGTGGTACGACTTCGCTGCAAAGAAGAAAGAAGATATACCAGAACTGAAGAAGATATCTGTGTTCCTGTCAGAAGAGGCAGACAAGTGCAGCTCCTACGCGCTCCCAGAGGTGAACCACACAGAAGACAACAGAAGAGTCAGTTATCGCCCTCAAAGAAGTGCAGAAGAGTTGAACAGACGCTCACCATCAACAAGAAGACATCAGAAGAGAGATGTCCACAGTGTAGCAAGGATCATAAGCTACCTGACTGCAAGCAGTTCATCGCCCTAGACAACACCGCGAGATGGGAAACAGCCAAGAAGAATAGAGTCTGTTTTCGCTGTCTTCGAAGTAACCACCGACGCGCCACATGCAGAGCACCGGCCTGTGGGAAGAACGGGTGCCAGATAATGCATCACCGACTACTGCATCGCGATATGCCGCCAAGAGACCGTGAAGAACAGAAGGAAGACATCACGACCTCAACGGCAGAAGTAGCCACAGCAGCAGTTCCCCGCAGTCAGCGCAAGGCCTACCTCAAGATGGCACCAGTGACACTAAGAGGACCAAGCGGTAGCGTCGATACCTACGCCTTATTGGACGAGGGAAGCGCGATCACGCTGATAGATGAGACCATAGCCGACGTCATCGGGGCAGATGGACCAACTACGGAGACGTGGATCCAAGGTGTAAACAGTGAAATGAAGCACGAAAGCAAGACAGTGAGTTTATTCATCAAAGGGAAGTACGCCGATGAAGAGTACGACTTAACCGCCCGCACCATGAACCGACTCCGCTTCTCACCCGATACAGTGTATGAAGAGCATCTCAACGGCTGCGAACATCTAGAGGATATACGTGACAAGATAACGTACGAGAAGGCTTCACCCAAAGTGTTACTAGGACAAGACAACTGGCATCTCATCGTAACCCTTCAGCTGCGCACCGGAAGCCGTAACCAGCCTGTGGCGTCGCTCACTCAGCTGGGATGAGTGCTTCACAGATGCAGCAGTTCAGTGACTGCAACAGTGTCATTCTGCGGTAAGTTACAACAGCGCGTAAAGGACTCCATTGTGGACACAGTGAAGAAGGACCTCAAGTTGGAGTCACTGGGCATCGAACCCCGACGCCCCCGAGAAGATCCCGAACTGCGAGAATTGCAAGTAAAAGGCCGGCGGTTACCAGATGGAAGATATGAGACCGGACTGCCGTGGAAAGAAGAAAAATACAAGGAAGCTGAGAAAAGTCTGCTTACGCTCGAACGAGGACTCGATAGGAATGAAGATTCGAAACGAAAATATGAAGAACGAATGGAAAACCTACTCAAGTCAGGCTATGCAGAACCAGCCCCTATTCCACTGCAGAAGGGAAGGACGTGGTACCTACCTCACTTTACGGTCGTCAACCCCGCCGAGCCGCACAAGCCGCCTCAACTGATACACGACGGCGACACCAAGATTGAAGAATTATCACTGCCACAAGACAGCAGTGCTACAGTGGAACTCGACGGCCAAGAGACAGAAAAAACATTGGGTCTAACATGGCACGTCAACGAAGATCATCTTGGCTTTAACGCGAGCAACTTGAAGATCCAGCGCGAAGTGGAAACAAACACGCGACCTTCAACGAAGCGAGAAGCCTCATTCGATCCGGTCGGCTTTATCTCACCGATATTAATTCCCAGTAAACGTATTTTTCAGAACACATGGCGCTATAAGATGGAATGGGACGACCCACTCCCAGCAGAGCTACGGGAACGATGGAACAAATGGTTCACACAGCTCAACGGCCGCTACCATCTAGCAGCCACGAAGAGCAGAGCGACCCCGTTGAAGCCCATCTCCATGCCGAGCCTCGAGCTTCAAGCTGCACTAACTGGCAGCGCGCCTGGCTCAAACCACCCTGGAAGAACACGACTACGAGTCGACAGAGAAGACCTATTGGAGCGACTCGCGAACCGCACTCACATGGATAAGGTCGGAGCCGCGTGCATACAAGTCATTCGTTGCACATCGCCTCGCCGAGATAGAAGACACCACGAAGAAAAATGAATGGCGTTGGGTGCCTACTCGACTCAACGTGGCAGACGACGCAACTCGGGAAACCCCCGACAACTTCCGGGCCGAACACAGATGGTATAACGGCCCCGATTTCCTGCGCCTGCCAGCAACCGAGTGGCCCACAGAAGAAAAGGTCATTCGTCACGACACGGGCGAAGAAAGACAAACGTGTCACACATCGCAAGATGTCGAGCAGCCCAGCACAAGTCAACTACTGCGTATAGAGAAGTACTCAAAATGGATGCGATTCATACGAACGACTGCACGAGTACTCCAGTTCATCGATTTGTGCCGGCCGAATAAGTGTAAAACGTCAGCTGCTCGAAAGCGAACTCTTAAGATAGAGAAAGCTAATCCCGATTGGCGTACGAAGAAAGCCATACCAGTGCATAATAAGAATAACACAGTGATACGCGATAAACAGTGCTACATAAACATACCAGGTGAGTACTTGAACCGCGCCGAACACCTGTGTGTAAACGCCAGTCAACGAGATAGTTTCGCGAGTGAAATAGTACGTATGACAAAAGGTCAATCAACTCCTCGCGACAACCGACTGAACAATGTGAGCGTGTACCTGGACTCACACGGCACTATGCGCGTGAGAGGACGAATATCAGCTGCAAAGGAGCTGGGAGAAGACGCATCGGACCCTGTGGTGCTCGACGGCAAACACCCGTACACACGCCTCTACATCAAACATGTTCATGAGAAGCTACGACATGGTGGCACCGAGATCACGGTCAATGAACTCCGGCAGCGGTTATGGATTACCAAGATACCATTGTCCCAAAGAAATATGGAGTGACAACGCTACGTGCTTCAAGGCAGCGGAAAAGGAGCTAGCAGAGGCCGCACTCGACGCGCTCGAAAAAGAAACTACAAGTCAACACATCGTGTGGAAGTACATACCCCCTTCCGCACCCTTCATGGGGGGGGCATGGGAGCGAATGGTGAAAGCAGTGAAAGAAGTGCTTCGTGTCACCATGATGGAAAAGCATCCCAGCGACGAGATCCTGTTAACCTTATTAACAGAGGTCGAGAATATCGTCAACTCACGACCCCTCACACATGTTTCGGTTGATCCTAACGATCCCGAGGCCCTCACGCCGAACCACATCCTCATCGGGCCCAACTGCCATGTGCCACCACCAGGGCACTTCTCTGCAGACGACGTGACTGCTCGCCAACAATGGAAGCGGGCTCAAGCCCTGGCTGACATCTTCTGGAGGAGGTGGGTGAAGGAGTACCTTCCCCTATTGCAACACCGGCGGGAGCCCACCAGCACCGGCGTCGCCCCGAAGGTCGGGGACGTCGTCATCATCTGCGATTCCAATCTGCCGCGCAACACCTGGCCGCGAGGACGCGTCAGCCGGGTGTTCCCAGGAGCCGACGGCGAGGTACGAGTCGTGGACGTCACCACCAGCAGCGGACACGTGCTGAGGAGGCCTACGAAGAAGATCGTCGTGCTACCAACGGAGCTCGCAGACGAACCAGGGTCAGCGACGGCGGGAGAATGTGCACGACACAAATAGACCATAGACACATGTGCCAGTGACACGTAGATGAAGTAAGCGTGAATATAACGAATAAATTATGAAAATGTTAGATTTACGTAAATTAAAACGTAATTATGTAATAACTTTGATATTAAGCTAAGATAAATAGCTTACTACTGTTAGGAGTTAGTTTTCTGAGTAATTAAGTATGTTAGAGCCAAATTTAATAAAGAAAGTACATTCCCCGAAAAGCATAATTGCAAATATAATTACGTAAATGCATTACTCAGAATCTAACATAACTTCGTATAAATAGGAAATACGACTTTGTATATTAGTATGTAAGTTTAATTACACCCCGCGACTGCCTCCCACACCGTAAGAAGCGAATATGCGCTCCCCCGGCTGGTGCCATTTTATTATATAGTAGCTCGCGGGAGGCAGGGCCCATATATAAGTCTGAGGGGTCAATCCGCCCGTCATTCAGTAACCCGACGTCGCACGGTACAGATGTAAGTACCTATCGTCGTGCAAGTCTTATTGCTACTAATGTACATATATGCTATGTGATTGATATGTAAAACATAAGTTATATAAATAAATGGAAATGCGGAGGTGAGGTAATTTGGATCGCGGGCCAGCACTACAAAAGACTATAAAAGCAGGGACCATTTGGTAGGAAATTATGGACATTGGGCATTGGGCAACAAGTAGACAACAAGAGTCTCTCAAGGAACAAGGAACCTCAACAGGAAGTAGTAGATCAAGAGTAGTGCTGGGCCAAGTACATCCGATGCCTCACTGACGTCAATGAAGTCCACCCATCCAAGTGTTTCATTCTTCGACTCAACATCCAACAAATACAGTCCACTGAAGGCGACCGCGAAGTAGTGGCAGTCTATTTGGAACCTTATCAGGTCATAGTCTGTTACGAACCACGGTCCTTAACAGTGTTAGTTTTTGAACCGAACCTGAACTCTGTCTAGATATTGGAATTCAAGTCCTTCATTATCGCGTGAAATACAAAGCAATAAACAATTTTCCGTGACTGGAACTGCGATGAATATTTTTTTTGTGCAAACAATAGAGATTAAATATGATATATACATATATGTACATTCACGCCTTATATTACCGAAGGTGTGTATTTAATTTATCTAGCAGTACATATATTTTTCGTCGCACGCACTTTGGAATATTTAACATTATTTTAAAATCGTTCTAAGGTTCGCATTGTACAATAATACTAAGTACTGTAAAACTGACTTAAAATGGCATACAAGCATATTATATGGCTCGCTGTATGGTAAGTGTTACTGGTGTATATTAATACTTGTAACACCAGAGACGTCGCTCACGCGTTGTCGACTTATCCAGTAGTACTTATCTACTGGATATAAGTTCGAAATGATTTATTAACATATATTCTATATGTATAATTATACATATATACTCTATACTAGGTACATGTGTACGTTTAAAAAAGTTAACATCCAGACCGGGACTTGAATCCATGACCAGTTTAAATCTATATTTATCTATAGGAGTATTAAGTTGCGATTTAAATTCATATGAAAAGTACATTGAACGACAATGACAATTATTGTCGTTCAATTCAAAACGGCCTCTGTGGCGTAGCGGTAGTGCATTCGACTACTACGACAGGGGGCGCGGGTTCGATTCCCGCTCAGTGCAAATATTTGTATGCATGAGTATGTCTATTGTTTTTATTGTATGTATTTACAAAAAAAAATGTATATAAGTATGTTTATCCGCATTCTGGAACCCATAACACAAGCTAGTTAAACTATGCTTACTTTGGGTCTAGAAAGCGCTGTGTAGAATGTCGTAGACTATTTATTTATTTATTTTATTATTATCTCTTTATTCATTTTAAAATTACTTATAAATTACATTTTTAAATACATTCTATATATATAAAAAAAAAACAAATATATTTAAAAATATAAAAAATTGTGGCCCACCGGCATCGGCATCGTTATTATTATTATTATTATTATGGGTATTTCAGAATTTCAGAGCTCGACTAAAACAGCACGGTGTCCTGCCCAAGTGTCCATTGTCGGGCACCCCGGGTAAGCCCTCGAAAGGATAACCCCAGGGTTACCGGCGGACCTTGGCCGCCAGCGCGGCCTCGCCTGGTGGGGTCGGGTTTTATCCCAGAGTATATTATATGCTATTGATCTGCTCTGTTGTTTGTTAGGTAGTTAGTATGGGTCAAATCTTGGAAGCCCAGTTAGAACCACTTCCTGACGTTAGACGTTACTCAAACTTGGTATACTTGCGTACCTTCGGTGATGATGCGATAATATGGTACTATGAAGCTGGTCTGATGATGGAGTCGGAGGGTGTCCATAGGAACTCCTAATATTTATATTATCACCATAAACTAATCAAATTAAGGCTCATTTTTTGTCTTGGCAAATACTCTGATGCTAGATAATATCCAGGGTTCGAAAATGGAGACAAAAGGTGATCATAGGCACTTCTGAACTAAACAAGACACGCCCATCATGTTTGGGCTCATTTGATTTGTCTGGTTATGCACTTACTAGTATTAATTAAAAAAATAATTAATTAAATAAATTTGAATAAAAATGTATTAATTTAAAATACTTTTTTGATAATAATTTAAAATACTTTTTTGATAATAAGCTTTATTATCAAAAAAGTATTTTAAATTAATACATTTTTATTCAAATTTATTTAATTAATAATTACTTTCCTATTACCCTCTTTCGTTTAAATTAAAACATTAAAGTTATATCTACAATTTCTTCGGGTTAACTGACTTAATACTATGACTAATAATTATACGCAGCAAAAATTCGTAGACCAACTTCAAATCATCAAGACATGCGTTTACAGAGTTTGGAGATTTTCTTATCCCATTATCAGATTCTTACCAAATACATATGGATTACCATTCCCTTAGACTGTGTAAAACAGAAACATCGAAATTGAATAATCCATTACCGAGAAATCGGGTAACAAAATTTAAAAAAAACTTTGAATTGTGGACCTGCTTCTGTTTGAAGCGTGGTTGTCAGTTATTAAAGAGATCGACTTAGCCCGAGGAATGGTGAAGTAATTGCGGACTGAGTTCACCACGGAAATATTAAGAGGGTTGACCGCGGTAGGTAGTTGATAGAGGCCACAGACTGACTTGGAGTTGAGAGGTTGACAGTGCACAACTGAGCGGTCAGTGGTAAGCAGAGTGACCGAACGGTAGGTTGAGTCAACCACGTGAAAACTTAAAGTAGTCAACGTCTCAACTGACCTCGAAATAAAAACAAACAAGTTTTAATCATCAATAGTTTGGCACACTCAAGAGATTTTCAATTCACGGCCAGTTTAATATGCAAACAAAAACAATCTAACTGATCCGCCTAAGTATTAAGTAGGTAATTTTATCATAAGCTTGATGAATCAACACTTTGAGTCAGAAATGATGCCACGTGCAAAAATATATGTAAACATGTCTTTGTCTAAAGAATATTTTCATAGCTTTTACCATGTGTGGTCTGCTTGACACAATTATGATAATATAACATTACACTATGAGTTCGTAAACTCGATTGTCTAACTAATACATGGAATACAAATTTGTTGAACGCAGGAGCAGTAGAGCAGACTCCGAGCTGCGAAGTGCAAGTTTTGGATGTAATTGAACGCCAGTTGGGATGAAGAAGTTCATAATAAGGATGTTAATGCTGTAACATAAATACAGGCATGTCAATGTCGACAGGTATTTAACGGGATTGATAAACTTGTTCGTAGAGAAAGTAACAGTCAAGAATAATATTAGTAGGATTAGAAACAAGTTTCAAATGTAACCTAGACTTCAAAAACGGAGGAGTCGTTTTTGAGTGGGTTAGAAATATAATTTTTAAGACCGATTTGAAATTATTGGTAAAATAAAATATGACTAAGAAGTAAACGAAAGACAAACGTTTCATTAGCTTGATGAGTTTCCTAGCGGTCCACCCCGGTGTCGCATGGGAAATTTTCATTATTAACTCTTTAGGGATGATATATTTCAAAAATTCTTCCTTAGTGGATACTAACAACATAGAAGGCATCAGCTGTCAAAATTTTAAGTTTGCACAGCGGTTTATGCTCTGCGTTGATGAATCAGACAATTATAACAAGTATTTAATTATAATATACAGAATAAAGCCGCGACTTACAGACGAGCGCATTCATTTCATATTTTTCCCAAGTCTTCACAAGCAAAATAGCGAAACACTATATCAACTATGACTTTTGGAAATAAATAGAAAAAATAATCATCTTGTAATGCATGTTAAGTAGATAAAGTCATTCGAAGCCCGGTACTTGGCAGATCCTTAAGTGATTTCGAACAACCTGATGGATATTGTAGTACAATTCTGCACATCAATGGCTTCAATCTACGTCACAACTATATGATATTGCACATGTCAACACGGTAAGTAATACCTTAAGATATTGAGTAACAACTCGTATTATTATGAAAACGACCAATAATAATAAGTATGAAATGACTAATATTACATTGCCAAGAAAACAATTGTACTGTTACTGAACAATGGAAAGATTAGTAACACCGGTTGGAGCCATTATAATTATAATGCTGCACTATGAAATAGTGTAGGAAATTTATGATTTTTGTATCTGATAAATTAACAAGAATGTAACATATACGACGAATAAAAACGGACGTTCAACTTCCAATCACAGGATTAACTATGTAACTTATTAGAAACATCAGCCTGCTCAAAGGTTTGTACAGTACATAAGTATATGTACGATGAACATCTTAATTCTCGTAAAAATAGTATCAGGAAAACGCAAAAATAACTTAAATCAAGGAATCAACTTACCGAACTACTATCACCATCTATTCCATTTTCAACCAAGATGTCTTCGAACAATATGTCTGCTTCACATGGCGAACACAAGTTGCTGAGCAATTCACTGAACCTTTCCACTTTACGCACACACACTGCTCCTAACAAACCTCCAACTTCCTGTTTCACTTTTGGCACTACACTATCTTCTATTACCTTATCAACTTTAAGATCTATTACTTTATCAGCGGCAGGAAAATAACTATTGTGACTATATTTGAGCCCATCATCAACCACAACCTCATCGTTTATCAATATTTCGATACCATTCTGCATTCGAACGTCTTCAACGACAAGATTATTAAACAAATCCTCGATTCTTTTTTTCTCTAAACTATTGGAAATATCTTTTTCGTTCACAATATCGTTGAAAACTTCTTGACTATTAACCATTGTAGGCTTTACTTTACTTACTCCGATACTCTTACAATTCGTTAACTTTTCGTTTGTTATGGAATTCGTGGTATCACTTTCATGTACTTTCGAGCTGCACTTCTCGTCAATATTCTTTCCTTTAGGACTAGTCACTATAATATTACGTTTGTCTTTTTCTAAAATAGTTTTATTATTGGAATGGTTCGATTTTGTCTTAATAGCACCAATATCTTTATCGAAGCGCGTTGCAGACACACTTTTAAAATTTTCTTTTTCATTACTCTGTCTTCTACTCGGTCTTGTTTTATCTCTGTCTAGTAACTTACAATTCTTAGGCGATTTAATTTTGACATCTTCAAGCAGTGATTGGACCGAAGAACTTCTATTAGATTTTCTTGGAGATAAAGAAGAATCGGAATGCGTTGCGGCGGCAGCTCTTAAACGTGATGCACGAGTTGTTCTAATAGGCACTGATGTTGAAGCTGTATTAAGATTAAGTTCAGAAGAAGACTTAAGATGAGCGAGATCTTCGGGAGGCGGCTGGTCAGCTGTTTTTTTCGGTCGCCTGAAATCAAGAAAAATACTTATTTGAGAAGAGTGAATAAGGTTCTATGTTTACTAAGAAAAAGGGAACAAAATAAGAAATGCAAGAATTTAACGTCTAGATTACTCACCTCTCAGTGACGTTAGAAGAGAATAACGTCGCTGTCCTAGCCGTCAACTGTTTTCTTCTCTCCTCCTTATACTTCTGTATTCTGGCCGCACGGGCCTCGTCCTGCGACTGACTCATGTCGCTCTTCCTCTCCCGTCGACGTCACGTACGCCAAAACCTCTCCAATTCTCTGTACGCGTAGGCTTCGTTGTTGTAATAAGAAGTGTAAATCTTGTCTAGCATGGCGGCATCAAGCGCGCTGCAGGGCGGAATAGTTGGCAGTGATGAATACAGACTAATGCTAGTCAGGCTGTGTGAGGTGACCTGAAAAAAATATACATAAAATTGAGTCAATATTTCTATTGTAGCACAGTTGATAAACGTACCTACTAGGTTTTATCATATCCCAAGCTTATTCTACATTCTACAGCGTGGAGGTACTTCCACTTCGGGGTCTCTGGATTTGATTTTAACATTTCTTTCTCAGTCGTTCTAGAGTGCTTGAGAATGCAGCAAAATCTTTTTCCTGCCCTCTCAGGCAAACAAGTAACCGAGCAAACAGTTATGAAATTCTGTTAAACCGAAGGTCATCGTACCTCAAGGGAGATTTGATTTGGTTATGCTTCACTTTGATGGACAGTAGGTTACCACCTCGCAAATTTTCTGGTCGTTATCATAATCGTGGGTAATACGACCGCAAATTTAACATTTAAGGTTGGGGGCACATCGCAGAACACAAACAATGATGTTTAATTTATCAACTGTGGTTAATTTCACGTGAATGGACTGCAGGCTTTGTTCTATTGTCATGGGACGTCACCTAAGGGAATGTTACCAGTGAAAATGGCTGTGAAAGTACATACATTCACTTTCATGTTACTGCCTTGGTTATCTTACAAAACTTAGCTCTGCATGCAATCTATTGTCATTTTTGAAAGATTTGTTTGTAACTTTGTGATATTTCTCAACACTATAAATTCATAGAAACAGATAAAAATAAAATGTCTACCTAACAAAAAAAAAATTACAATAAATTTAAATTGAACGAGCGATGCGTAGCAACTTACACATAGTGCATGTTGTGGGTTGCAAAATGA
The DNA here is from genome assembly GCA_946251805.1 of Cybosia mesomella. NCBI lineage: Eukaryota > Metazoa > Arthropoda > Insecta > Lepidoptera > Erebidae > Cybosia > Cybosia mesomella. The sequence goes on from OX276401.1 coordinate 24,655,910, forward strand.
TAGTTGATGGTTTTACGAAATAGTCCAGTCATAAAGCGCGACGGGAGGATCAGGTCACATTAATTTGTGTTCGTAACCCTGCCTGGCATTAGACCTTGTTGTCCTCGTAATACTGACATATTATAATTATAAAGCATTAATTATACTGCATGGTGTACTTAGAACTGAAAACATCCAGTAATCTTTGACTTACAAGGTAAACTCAATGAAAGTTTAATTATCTTAGAGTCTATCTACATGGCAGTGTCGTTTCTATAGCGCGTGTCTAAAGATACGCAAGAATTTAATTTTGTTTGGATTAAATACACACTTAAACAGACACAAACATGATTGAACACTCACAGAATTTAATTGCGAAAGAAAGACTAATGGAACCAAAACAGGAGCCCGATTCAGTTCAAACCTTACGCTTTTAAAACGCGTGATTTCGAAACTTACCAAATTTTTTAAACGAAATCTTAATAAAGCAATTGAACACGCGAGCAACTATGAGTAATTCTGAAGGTTTACTAACCTCCTAAAACATAGGTTGGTTTCGATTTGACACAATAATATTGAATACTAAAGCTTTATTTTACGTTTTACCACCTAATCGAATTGAAATCGAGCGGTTGAGATTGTGGCATTACTGAATCGGACCCCAGCGACCAGGTTTCAATTCTACGCATACCATAAAGTACTTACGCAGTTTTATAATCTTGTTTGAATGTTTGAAATTACTGTCTAGTGTAAAAAACACAGTACAGATGTTTGGGCAACTGCTTCTGTGTGGCCTCGTTTAATCTTAACCACGATTCACTGACAGGACATTTAATTGCTGTTCATTAGCGAATAGTGATCAAATCAGAGCCGCCGTATGTTAATTTTATTATGAAAAACTTGTAAGATAGTTATTGCTATATGTTCTGTGATCAAATAGTTCAATCAAATCTTGGATCCATTATTTACAGTGGAAAGTTTTAAGGATTATTTTTATCTAATCGACACCAAACTTTTTACCAAATTTCTTTAGCACTTACTGTATTTTTTTACTTACCTTTTTTTTTTTTTTTTTATCGTGCGGAAATCCCTTCGGATACCCCCCCGCGTGCCAGCGGGGGCGGTTATGTCGGGCTTGAACCGACTAAAACCACACGCCGTCTCGGGTCTACAGACGCCGGGGTGTAAGGTTGCCCATAGAGCATATCCCTCGCACCCCGACTGACCCTGGGCCATCTCCGGTTTCGAGATGGCCCCCTCGGGTTTGGGAACCACGGTGTCCCCGTCTTGCCCCGGTTTGGGGGAGGGGCGCTAGTCGCCCCACCGTCCCGGCCTGCTTCTGCTGGGGTGACAGGTGGCCTCACCCGCCACCCCCAGGTATGCGCTCATGGAGGACGGAGGTCGTTAAGCGACCTCCGGCGCCTGAGTTGCCTGCGAAGCGCGGCGAGCAAGTTGCGGGCTCGGCGGACCGGGAGAGTTCTAAGTCTCTCCCGGGCGCGCTCCGCCACCTCCTTCGCGAGCATTACATGCTCGCAGAAGGAGGCGGCGGCGGCCCTCGCGCTCGCGCTCCGCACCATTGCCGCAATCATGCTGCCGATCGAGAGGACTCCCACCCCGATGGCTGCCACGAGGTCACGCCTCGGCGCCTCCCATGCCGGCCAGTCCGCCAGCGTGTGCAGCCCTGAGTCCTCGCTCGCGTCGCAGTGATGACACTCAGGCGTTGGCTCCTTCCTGATCCGATGCAGGTGGTCCCCGAAGCACCCCTTCCCGGAGATCACCTGCGTCAGTCGGTACGAGAGGCTTCCGTGTCGCCTCTCCAGCCAATCCTCCATGATGGGCCTTACCGCCGCTATTGCGGCGTGCCCTTAGCACTTACTGTACCTAAGTGAAAACTTCTTTGGGAGCGTTGAGCTCTTTCGTCCGCTCCGTTGAAAATCATGGGACTCGCGTCATCGCCACTGTGACGCTTTACACATTTTTTTATAACAACACCATCTTTGTTGTAGCTGATGAACTATTTTGTTCTGACTTTGATGAAGTTTCGGCCTTCTTCTTAACAACATACCAACTATGTCTCCATAAAAAAATATATATTACTAACACTCGATAACTTAAGTGCTTCTTATATTATTTGAGTGTTATGTCATGATGTGCGTGCCCAATTAATAGCCATAATCATAAATGTAGAAAATCTGTTTGTAAGGAGAAACCTTCTTTAAAATTCAATGTTAATTTATTCATTAGACAACACACCAAATATACATGTACCGCGGGGCTTTTTTGAAGACAATTAAGAAAGTGATTTAAAATCTAATCTCACAGAAGGCTGATAAATGATATGGCTGATGTGTTAATATAATTATCACGTGATTTAGTGCTCTCTCGCTCTCTTAGTTAGATAGCTTAGCTAAGTAGAAGTTTGAAATATTAGACAGAGTCGTCTTTGCCATCCATTTTTTATCGAGTCAATTAGGATTCTTAATCGTAGTGTTTTTATCATTTGCTTTTTTCTAGGTTTTATGTTGAATTTTAAAAAGTTTATTTTACGACATATTATGAAAAATAATAGAGGTAATTAAAGATGATTATAGGTATTCTCTTTTAATAATACGACTGTCAGCTGGGCTATGAGTTTTATTCCCGCCCTGTGTAAATATTTGTAAGTTATCTGGTATATAAAAAAAATGTTTCTAAATATTTACAATTTATGGTACAAGGTTATGTCTTGCTTGAATCTAGATAGTAATGTTTTATGTTACGTAATAGTTATGGCTATGACTAATAGAATTAATATCTAATTCACTTAACAGCGTTAGTCCCAGTTGCATCAAAAGCTTGGAATTTAGAGTCCGCTCCTCCTACTCCTTCTCTTGATTTGGTATATCTTCGCTTTTACGGGAGCGACTTTAATGGTCCCGAAAACTTACTTCTTAAAAAATTAAACAAGTAATAAAAGATCTTTTAATCGTCTCGATATTCATTAATGCTAGCATTATAGCTATTAATGGCGTCATCGGTAGACGCTAACAACAAGCGAATAAAACGACTAGAAAATCGTGAAGAAGATATGAGGCTACTTGAGTCACAAGTGATTGAACTGAAACAGGAGTTAAATGGGCAAGCGCAACAACACCTGCGCAATGAAGTAGAGCTGGCCGGCGTTCCCAAGCAGGCTAATGAAAATCTCCACCACATTGCACTTTTGGCGGCGCGAAAGGTAGGTATCGAATTAAATGATTGCGATATTGATTGGGTGGCGAGAGTAGGACCCCGTATCAGATCTGCTTTATCCGCCGAACGGAATATCACGTTGCCAAGACCAGTGGTAGTGCGTCTATTACGTCGGAGTAAACGTGACCAGATATTGAAGGCCTCTAAGTCAAGGAGAAATATAACATCTACTGATCTTGAAGTTTCTGGCTCCTCACAGAAGGTCTTCTACAACGAGCGCCTAACAAAGGAGAACCGGTTGCTTTTTCGTGCAGCAAGAACCAAATCTAAGGAAAAGGATTACTCGTTCTGTTGGTGTTCTCAGGGGACTATCTATGTTAAACAACGCGAGGGCAAGCCTGCCCTGGCAATACGCACACATAATGATCTTTTGCGTATTTTCAATACACCCATCTGAAAATACGACCTCATATGTACTGTTTTTCAAGTTCTGTTTGAATGACCAAGCCTTTTATAATGTCATCAACCCTAATTATATATATACCCTAATAATAATTTCAAGGTCCGATAATATTATATCACACATTTCCATATATTTTTAAACATCATATACACACAATTATATTACACAATTATCATATTACACATATTACATCAGGAGAGTGCAATATTAATACAAGAATATTTTTTTTATGTAATTATGGAATTTATATGATTTGTATAAAAAAATCTACTATTTACATAAAAACACACACATATAGCAATAAGAACACTTATACACAAACACGATTTAAAATTATTAAAAAAAAAAGAGCTTACCTATATAATTTTTATTACTCATATATGTCGCGAGTTTTTCGATACAAATTATTTACTGTATACATTATTATTGATTTTTCGGGGTCACTGTTCAGGGTCACGAGTGTAAATTTAAACAAAATTCGATAACCAACTTTATGACGTTATAGACAACTCGTGCACGATACCGTGTCAACTTATTAGGGATAAAAGTGACCTAGATAAAGCACTTTACAACACCTCCACATTAAGTAATCACCGATTTAATATCCTTACTTTCAATGTAAGAAGTGTACAAAAGAATCTCGACAGCTTTTTAATGTATATTACAAAGTTTAACTTAAATTTCGATATTCTGATTTTAACAGAGAGTTGGTGTGACGAGTTATCAGTACCTCCGCAACTTGACGGATTTAATGTGTATTTTACCAAACGAAGCTATAATCAAAATGATGGTGTAATAATGTACATTAAGAACCAGATAAATGCTTCAGTACTTGAAATTAGCTTAGTAGAGGCAAATTGTCTGTTGGCAAAAATTGGCAACATGTCAGTTTTTGGTATTTATAGGCCAGACGGTTTTAAAAACCCTACATCGTTTATAAATTCACTTGACATTGTACTCACTACCCACCGCTCGCGGAATGTAGTTGTAACAGGTGATATAAACATTGACATGATGAACTTAACAAAAAAAATTGCACTAGATTATTTAGACACCCTAAATGCGAATGGACTTCAGCCTGCTATACATATTCCGACACATGGTCGCACCTGCTTGGACCACTTTATGATACGGTTGGTTAGTGAATGTGAAGGCTTTGTTTTTGACTCAGATGTAACAGACCACTTCCCTATTATGTTATCAATTATTGGCTGCCCTGCTCGTACGAATATAACAACCAATTACACACGTACTAAAATGAACTACGAAGCTATACACACGGCCATTAATGACATAGACTGGGTTGCATTCTCTAAAATAACAGATGTGAACCAAGCGGTAGACTACATTACGACCACACTACAAGACATAATTATAGCAAACACAGAAACCCTAATATTTTCCAAACGTAAGCAGCCGATAAAGCCATGGATTACTAATAATATTATCAAATGTTTCCGTAAAAGAGATAAACTACATATGCAGTCTCGAAAAAATCCTGACGATTTAGATTGTAGGAAAATATACATCTCATATAGAAACGCATGTAATAAATTAGTAAAATCATTAAAAAGGAACTACTATAGAGAAAAATTATTGAAAAATCTGGACAACAAAAAGAACACTTGGGATACAATAAAGGAAATTAGTAATATTAAGACTAAAAATACACAAGCTACAGACTTACTAAAACTGTCTGATAACCCTGAAAGCTCACTTGATGTTGTAAATAAATTCTTTACAACAATTGGTCATGATCTAGCAAAAAACATACTTAATAAAACAAACTCAACAGAAACGGATCTAATTTACCAAATTAGACTAACTGAAAATCACTACATGTGCCCTTCGTTTATGCATTTTCCTACTGATTACATCGAAGTAGATAAAATTATTCTTAAGCTAAAAAGTATAAGTGCACCAGGGATAGACACCATCTCTAGTGATTTCCTTAAATAATACCACACAATTCTGTGTTCTCCGATTGCACACATCTGTAATCTTAGTCTAAGCCAAGGTGTCTTTCCACAAGCATTCAAAAGGGCAGTTGTTGTTCCTGTTTTTAAGGATGGGGATAGGGACACGGTATCGAACTACAGACCAATATCGCTGCTAAGTTCTATAAGTAAAATACTGGAAAAAATCGTTAATCACAGACTTGTAAAATACTTAGAAGATAATAGATTGTTATCCACCAATCAATTTGGATTCAGGCCTGCAAAATCCACAAC